>CM056730.1:89952256-92895589 GCA_029844215.1 Przewalskia tangutica | reverse complement strand
TAACCAATAAGTTAAACAATTTTCTTTTTAGAACCAAATTTTACATCGCAAAATACACATAATAAGTAAGTTTTAATAACGGTCTCGCATTATAAATATTAAGCACTAATTAATTAGCACACCCATTTATTATTATAATAATAGCTTAGACTAATAAAACACCTAAATAATTTAATCACAATTTAGATTTTTCATTTATCTACCATTAATTAATTAATACACCTAAACTAATACACAAAACCAAATAATTAACAGCCCATGCCCTTTGAATCAGTCTAACCAACCCAAAAACATCTAAACCGCAGGCCCATTTCCCCAGCCCCTTTAAATTCCCCCCTCGCCCAACACCTTTCCCCCTTTACCTCTTCAGCCCACTACCGCAGGCCCATTTCCCCAGCCCCTTTAATTTCCCCCTCGTCCAGCCCATCTACTCTTATATCCTCAGACCACCCTCTCCATCGCCCCCTCCTTCAGAAAACCTAAAGAACGAAACCCTAACTCCCTCGTCCATGCCGCCGACAGCGAGCAAGATCCTCGCCGGATTTTTCGGCGAGTCAACAGTATTGCCATTCTGTACCCTTCCATATCGCGCAGGTATCCCAAAATCTTTTCCTCAAATCACGCCCCGAATCAAACCTTCCTTTCTGTTTCAAACCTTACCAATTAACCCTCGAATCAGTACGAAAATGGCAACGAAATCTCGTGCTTGCCATAACTATAACCATATCAAAAATGAATCCTCAAATCGCGTCAACAAGTACCAAAACTCACAGGAAGTCAGCAACCAAATCATCCCACGAATCCTTAACAAACCAGTACGAATCATCCCCCTCAAATCAGGTCCTAAACTTACCAAATCGAAGCCTAACTAGGAGCTATAAATACCAACGTTTTGACATGCAATAGGGGATCGAACCATCAATCATCGAGATTACTCCTAGCATCGTGCCTAAACCCTTCTCTTTTTCCATTCAATTTACTACTACCTATTCTGCAAATCAGTTCTTCACGAATTTTCCTTCGACGATTCGGGAAAACCTTTGTCGTCGCCTCAGTTCGCCACCCGCAAAAGGTCCGGAAATCTACTCTTTTCCTACTGTTTAGTTAGCTAATTGATACTATGTGTTTCTGTATGATAGGCTCATATGTTGTTTTTTTTCTATTTGACTTAGTTAGTCGTCGTCTCCATATAAATATGCTGGTTGTGGTTCTCGTATCTGTGGTGTCGATTCTGTTTTGAGCATGCGTGTGTATTCGACTGTATTTTCTGTGGGTGTGGTTATGTACATAATATTTGTAGAAGGGTCGAAGATCCATTCTATGTTGATTATCTGTTGTTAATTTATGTCGATTTGGGTATTCTATCTTGGTACACTTTATGTCACAGGATTGCGCATGTTCACATGAACATTTATATGCATGTTTAATATTGTGCTGTGTAGGATTTTCTGTGTTATCTCAGGGTATTCATAGGGAATAATACGATATGGATTCATCTTCCGGTTCACAATCTGTGACATTTGAAAATCTGTTTGTTAACTCATTCAATTGAACGAAATAGTCTGTCCTGTCTCTACAGCCTTTAAAAGTTTTCATTGAATATTGTGGAAATACACGCTATCTGTTAAGAGTCAAAATATTTGAGGCCATTTTGTACCACTGTCCTGCCTAAGTTTGGCTCCATTTAGACCATACCAATATTACCATTCGAACCATTTTTGTCTTGCTTAGAGCATATGAATGTATGCTAGTTTGCCTAAGTTGTATTCTTTCTTGAGATGTCATATTGATGGATATGTAGCATGAAGGTGGACACACCTGCTTAATCAGACCACCAATGGCTATGTACGATCTAATATATTGTTTCTAAGGAGTCTTCTAGCCATTTATGTATGTTGGCTATGTCTAATAAGCCATTATGCCTCACATATCTTACTAATGAATTCCAAATCAGCAGTTGTAAGTTTGTCCCACATGCATCTAAATCACTGGTTTTAGAAATGTCTATCTTATATTTTCCTTTTGAGTTCTGCCAATTCAGTGTATTAGTGGTCATGTATCACAATAAATATAACTGCATACTTACCCTCATATCTGCTCTGCTGCTAAATGACCAGTATTTCCATTATCTGATGTTCTTTTCACATCTCACTAGTATACATTCAGTGTATATGGGTTGTATACCTCGTATGGTTTATGTGTATATCAACCCTTTATGGCTAGATATGTATTATAGTGGAGTTTGTATAAATGGACCTGTTTGGGTGATAACATTGATATTTCCTTTGAAATCTGAGAAGCAAAATCTGATGCTACTAATCACGTTGGCTGCATATTGAGGCCCATTCAATTGATTAATTTCTAAATGTTTTTTTACTGTGGGTGGGATTCGTCATCTGTATTGCCACAGATAAAACTGGCAGCGTGTGTATGTGTGTGTTTAGTTTAATATTTTCACTTATTTTCGTATATGATGGAGTTTAGAACAGTTACTAATCCTTTTCTTTCTTCTTTTACATGACATGCATCGAGAGATAAATCAAGAGTCTCAGTATGAGACTCATCATGATCTACATATCACCGTCCATACTCTTGCCGCAGGGCTTCCAAACAACTATGGGATGGATGGCGTCGTCATCCGTTCTAGACGTGACATCAACTCCAATCTCACTCCTTCCTTTCTTATTTATGTATTTATTTATTTGTTTATTTATCATTGTTATATTTGTTAACCTTGTAATTAATAGGATAATTAACTCTACTAGTCTTTGAATACATTGGAAGGGTAGTTTAAAAGATAAGTTCATCTCTTATTTATTCTAGGTTCATCATATAAATCTAAATCTAAAATAATTAATCCTAACTATGCTTTAGTCATATAGTTAATGTATTCCTTCATATTTAATCCTTAAGAAATAAACTTTATCATAAACTTTTCATAAATACCATAGGAAGTAATTTTCGCACACACGTATAAAAAATAATTTCATAATTAACTTTTATATAAGAATCTTAACCTTACATATACTGTTAGGAGTAATTTATCACTTTCTTACTTTTGTCAAAAATAAAATAATTTCATGTCTTATAATTTCATAATCAGTATTTTTATGAATCTTAAAAAGACCCTTTTAGTTATCAATATATATTCTTTAGATATTTGCCACATCCCTTTTTACTTAAATAATCTTTTCCTAAACATACATCTCTTAGCCAAATAAATTAACCTATGTTTGAACGGATAACCGCAAGTTAGCGGATTCTAAAGGATGTCTAACCCCTTTCCTTTAGGATAATAAGGAACCCTTACTCAGAATCTTATTTAGTTTCACAGATCATTAAATGGAGTTAATGTTGACTTTAATCGGTTAGCATTTAGGTGTCTTAATTCACCCAATTAATTAGGTGGCGACTCCCTTAACATTTTAATATTTTAATATTTTACATTTTCGGGAGGATAACGATTCTGTCGCGCATTCAAGCCTGAGAGTTCAAAATCGGGTGCGACAGCATGGTTAATTATTGAGCTTCATTTTTTTATCTTTTGCTTAAATGCTTATTTTGTGGTTCACACTTATTTGCTTTTATGTTTTTCCTAAACTATTCTGCTTTACATATAAATATTTGCATACTGTTTTAACTGCTATTTGCTACTGCTTTTCTTAAACTGACATTCCGCTCATATTTCTTCCACTCTGGAAAATTCACACTATCACACACTACATGCGAGGTGCGCTGGGTGCATCAGCAAAATTCTTTCTTCAAAATCCAAATTTAGGAGAGTTGGTAATATACGTGGAGTGTCCGATCTAACCGGTGGCCGCGTAGCCTTCTCGCTCGAGTTGTCCGCTCGGGAACCTTGCGTCTAGTAAAGCCAAATCTTAGAAAACTCAGGATAGAGCTATACCGCCCCTTATTTTAAGGCATGCATGCATTTACCCTAGGTGGGTCGGTCCTTGGTATCGACACCACAATTAGGAAGCCCGCCCAATTGTCGAAGGGTTTTTCACGACCCAACGACCGACAACATATTATGTGCTACGTGATATTGATGGACGAATCCGAGCCTAAACGTGACATGCTAGCATTGGAAATTTTGTATTTACTTTTGGTTTTATGTAAAGGATGAGCAGTGTTCCAGCAATCCCCGAAATCAGAATGGTGAGTGGTGTCCCGACAAAGTTAAAGATTTGGTGGGAGAATCTTGAGGGCAGCAACAAAATGACCATCAGAAGCAAGCTAGGTTGTCTCACGGCTATGTTTGACATCACTCCAGATCAGCATATAGTTAGGGCCTTGATTCGATTCGGGATCGGATAGAGGCGGTGTTCAGATTTCAAGACTTCGAACTCACCCCCACGTTGGAAGAAATCAACTACTTCACAAGCCTAGCTTACCAAGACAGAGGACAAATCATCCCTTATAGTCAATCTGGAAAGAGATTCTTGCATTACATGGGCCTAAAGAACACAAAGGAACTTCGTTGCTTCGAAAATAATTGGGTTTCCCTAGATTATCTGTACGAGAGATATGGTCGCCAAGATAGCTATCAATCATTTAGAAAGGAGTTCTCTTGCAGTCTGGGACAATGGAAAACTAGACGACATACCGCGTTCACCGTTGCTCTGTTAGGAACTCTAGTGTTTCCCCTTGAGCATGGACGGATCAGCACTTGCATATGTTCTGTGACCCGTATGGTTTTTGAAGGCATTAATGGCGCGCAACTTACTTTGGTCCCCATGATTCTAGCTGAGATATTTCGAGCTCTAGGAAAATGCAAGCGAAGGGAAACCAATTTCTTCGAGGGATGCAATCTCATCTTACAGATGTGGGCCATGGAACACTTTTATCAGCGATCGAATATGACAGACATTTGTTTTAGCAATGATTATAGGATTGTAAGTTTTTACGATAGAATGAAGCGATTTGTGTCACCGGTCGGTACTAGGGATTGGTATGAATTTCTGGCATCCCGCAGTAGCAACCAAGTGCAATGGAGGTACCCACTGCTATCCCGTATCAACAAAGCTTATGTAAGGAGTAAAGACCGCTATTACATCGAGCTCATCGGATTAAGGGGACTTCAGCCATATGATCCGCTGCGTGTACTTCGTCAGTTTGGTCAAGAACATGTGATCCCTCTCCGATCGGACATGAAGGATTCAGAGGTCGCGTTTGGGGCAAATTGCACTTTCCCCAGAAAGAAGCAAATCCTTGATGAATGGAACAACGTTGAGAAAATAAATGTCAAATATGAGCAAGCAGGAGGTACGCCCGAATACTATGCATGGTTCAAGGAAGATTGTGGCAGTCCGAGTCCAGAAGGCAAGCAGGGTTTCGAGGATATCAACATGACCAATTGGGTAAAAGTGTGCAGATTAGAGAGCAACGCCATTTCCCCTGAAACGTGGGATCAACTACAAAATATCATGCAATATTTGGAAAATGCAGGAGCAGGTCCTAGCAACACCATTACACCACTACCGCATTCTCCGTCAACATAATCTTTAATTTTGACATTTTCTTTGTTGCAATTTAATTTTAGTTTTGTTCCCAAATAAAAGCATCCGATGGCTCGGACCAATCCATCATTATCTCATATATGACGCTTAGGCCTACCTCTGGTATAATAGAGGCTCATTGCATATTAGGACGCGCTTTAATCTACTCTGTTTTTTGAAACTTCATTGTGTGCCCATATGTTATGCTATTCTGTTTGATGCTAACACATGTTTTGGATAAAAGAATTTTTTGTTGTACTACTCCCTTAATCGGCTGGTTTGTGTTGGCAAACACTGGCTGAACACCCATATTTCACAAGATCCAAAGCACGAGCAACAAAAATGAATGATTCAGGGGCAAACGAACATGATGGCTTGGGACTCATTGCCATTCAACGAGAGGAATCAGAAACATCAGAGAGGGGAAATGCTACTTCTTCCGATGAATACCTTGCTCAAGTACTGCAACAAATTGCGGTCATGCAAGCAGAAATGGATAGACTCCGAGACATTACTAAGCTATCCATAAGCCTCAATGCACAACTACCCACACTCCCAAACTCACCATCTTTTCGACGCCATCCCCAACACCCAACAGATAACTCACAACCCCCCAATCCACAACACAACAACACACCTCCTCGTAACCCACAGCCTCCCAATCCACAACACAACAACACACCTCCTCGTAACCCACAAACCATAAATGACCCTAACCCGTACATACCTCAGCTCCAGATTATACAAACCACCTTACCCGCCCAAGACAACCAACCTGCTCAACCCGCACCGATGACATACCATAATAAACAATACGGATCACCCATATATGCGACCCATGCCCCACATCTCACACCCGTACCTATACCTTCCCCGGAGTTTGCTCGATATGAAGAGATGGAGAAGAGGACAAGAGCTGGGATAGATGAAAACATGGCCAGAGAAATCCATGGTTTGAAGAAAGCTTTTAAGAACCTTCAGATGGACAAGGGCCATGAGGGATTAGAGTACGAGGATTTATGCATGCATCCCGACGTCGAACTGCCCGTCGGATACAAGGTACCAAAGTTTGACATGTTTGATGGCAAAAGTAATCCTCGTGCACATTTGAGATCCTATTGCGACAAGTTAGTGGGTGTGGGAAGGGATCAATCGATCATCATGAAGTTGTTTATTAGGAGCTTGACTGGAGAAGCTTTGGATTGGTATACTAGCCAGGATCCAAGAAAGTGGCGTAGTTGGGGGGCGATGGCACAGGACTTTGTGGACAGATTCAGATTTAATACGGACAACGTCCTGGATAGATTCTACCTCATGAAATTGGAGAAAAAGTCGATAGAAACTTTTAGGGAATATGCGATGAGGTGGAGGTCTGAAGCAGCGAAGGTCCAGCCGCCTATGGAAGAAAGTGAAATGACAACACTGTTTGTACAATCCCTAAAGGACCCCACGTACTATGAGAGGTTGATCAGCGTTATTGGACGTAATTTTTCTGAAGTAGTAAAAATGGGAGATTTTGTGGAAGAGGGAATTAGAACAGGCAGGATCACGAATCCGTCTTTGCGGCAACAAGCAAAGCAATACAATCAGAGTCAATGGGGGGGATGAATAAGAAGAAAAAGGATGGAGCAGCCCCTATCATGACGGTGCAACAACACAAAACGAATCGAACCCTGACATACCAACCCCAAACATGCCAACCCCAAACATACCAACCCCAAACATACCAAACCCCCACGTTCCAAAACCCTTCCTATGACCACTTTAGCCAAAATACTTCCACATACCATCAACCTTCACCCATCTACACCACCCAGCCAATATACAACCCGCCACGGGCGTTCGCCCACACAAATCCCTCACAATACCGACCAGCATACCCACCCCCACAACAATACCACATACAAAACACACCCAGACCCCGAACCAACACCGAGAGGAGGCCCACAAAATCATACACCCCGTTGGCTGAACCATACTCCCAACTATATGAAAGATTGAGAGCCGCCGGTTTTATACAGCCGATCCCATGGCAAAATCCCAATCCACTCCCACCATGGCATGATGAGAATAAGCATTGTGCATACCACTCTGGAGCATCAGGACACAGTACAGATGGTTGTTATGCATTGAAAAACAGAATTGAGGAACTAATCAAAGAAGGAGCTATTCGGTTGAAAGAGTCTTCCCCTAATGTCAACAACAATCCCCTGCCAAATCACGACAATGCTGGCGTGCACATGATCACCTTCGACGATGTGTACGATATGGAAGGGACCATCGTACCAATCAAGGAGAAAGAGACAGGGGAATCTTCAGCCCACATTGCCCATGTGATTACTGCCAAGGTCAGGGCGCCGTTGGAAGTAGAGTTGAGCCGTCATAAGCCTCTGATGTCAGTCTTAGTACCAGGATGGAGCCATTCGATCAAGCAACATAACGAGGGTAAACAGAAACAGGTGGTAGAAGTTGTTGCAGCGGGGGTGACGAGGTCCGGACAACGTTACTCATCTGTAGAAGTATCGCGAAAGACACCCCAGAAAAAGACTGTGACTGAACCAGAAGTAGAGGAATTTTGGAGAAGAATGCCTACAAGGGACTATTCCATTGTAGAACAGTTGAGTAAAACACCAGCACAAATTTCTTTATTGTCACTGTTGATGAATTCCATGAACCACTGAACCTCTTTGATGGAGGTTTTGAAAGAGGCTCATGTGCCAGCCGAGACTGCTGATGAGAACTTTTCAGCACTGATCGGGCAAATTAAAGAGGTGCAAAAGATAATTTTCCATGAGAATGAATTGCCTCCTGAAGGTCGGGGTCATAATAAGGCATTGAACATAACAGTCAAGTGTGCTAATAAGTTTATCTCTCGAGTCTTGATTGATGGGGGGTCGGTTGTTAATGTATGCCCTTTGAATACTCTTCGAACTTTAGGAGTCAACATTGGAAAACTCCGTGAGAGCTACACAAGGGTAAAATGTTTCGATGGGACCCTGAGGAGCGTCGCAGGCGAGACTGACTTGACACTACAGATTGGACCCGCAGAGTTCGAGATAGAATTCCAGGTATTGGACATATCCACATGCTACAATTTATTACTCGGTAGGCCTTGGATCCACGTGGTCGGAGCCATCCCTTCCACTTTGCATCAAGTTTTGAAATTCATCTGGAATCATCATGAAGTTGTGGTTGAGGGAGACAAGGACAACACTGCTAACACCAAAGGCAATTCCGGTCATCGAGTATGGAAAAGCTGGATGGATCATGCACCATATGAACAAGATCGTAGACGTTAGCAAGGCTAAAGGAATGCAACTACCTCGCACTCCCAAAATGGTGGCCCGAGAGATGCTAAGAAATGGTTTCAAGCCAGGTCGAGGACTTGGACCAAAATTAGGAGGAATCACAGAGCCGATTCACCTGCCAGAGAAGAAGGACACTTTTGGCCTCGGATATCACCACCGCCGGGAGATGATGTTATTTGATCACAGAAGGAAGGGTGAGTCTCATCTGCCAAGACCTGTTCCACCCCTGAATCATTCATTCGTCAAAGCATACACCGCTTTCGGTGCGGAAGAGGAGGATGCACATTCTGCGGAGGACTCAAGGCCTTTTCATTTCGAGGAAGAAAGCAGTGTCATGCGATTTTGGAAGACTACGGATGACCGGACCATTTGGAGTGCGAGCGGGAGATGTCTTGAGCAACTGGACCTGTACCCCAACACTGTTTTTTCATGAGTCTGGGTAGAATTAATAATTAGACGTTTTAAACAATTCAATTCATATTTTTCTGAATTATGGGACACAGTTTTATGAGCTTATTTCCCTTTTGAAGTTTTAATAACAAGTTATGTTTTAATCAACGCTCTTTATTCCCTTTCTTTGAGATACAAAATAATATACTTATCGATAATGAAAATGTGACATGTCATGAAACAAGCGAACAAAGTCGAGCGCGAAAATAATCCAACAGAACCGAAGGAAATTTTCCATTAGAGGAATTAACGGAAGAGTTAGGAAGGTTCGAGGATAGCGAAACCAAATCGGATGAAAGCGAAACAAGAAACCTAGGAGATGATAAAGTCGTGAAGGAGACGAGGATCAGCGTTCACTTGAATACCGCACAGAAAGAAGACCTGGTGGCCCTATTGAAGCAGTATGTCGACATATTCGCTTAGTCTTATGATGATATGCCAGGTCTAAGCACAGACATCGTTTCTCATAAGTTGCCCATTGAACCATCATGCCTTCCAGTGAAGCAAAAACCAAGGAAAATCAAGCCGGATCAGAGTTTGAAAGTCAAGGAGGAGATCTCCAAACAATTGGACGCAAATGTCATTCGGGTAGCAAGATACCCTACTTGGTTAGCCAATGTTGTGCCAGTAACAAAGAAGGATGGAAAGATACGAGTTTGTGTCGATTACAGGGATCTCAACAAGGCAAGCCCTAAAGATGATTTCCCCCTTCCGAACATCCATTTACTCATCGACAATTGTGCGAAGCACGAGTTGCAGTCATTTGTCGATTGTTTCGCCGGGTACCATCAAATCTTAATGAACGAAGAAGATGCAGAGAAGACCGCGTTCACCACTCCGTGGGGGGTATATTATTATCGAGTCATGCCATTTGGACTTAAAAACGCGGGTGCCACATACATGAGAGCCATGACTACCATTTTTCATGATATGATCCATAAGGAAATTGAAGTCTACGTGGATGACATCATTATCAAGTCACGGAGGGCTACGGACCATCTGGTCCATCTGAAGAAGTTTTTTGAACGATTGAGGCAATACAACCTGAAGTTAAATCCGGCAAAGTGTGCCTTCGGCGTCCCAGCGGGAAAATTGTTGGGTTTCATTGTGAGCAGAAGGGGAATAGAGTTGGATCCTTCGAAGATAAAGGCCATTCAGGGACTACCTCCTCCGAAAAATCGCAAGGAAGTGATGAGTTTTCTCGGTCGTTTGAATTATATCAGCAGGTTCATAGCACAATCAACAGTGATATGCGAACCAATATTCAAGTTGTTAAAGAAGGACGCTGCCACTAAGTGGACATTGGAGTGCCAACAAGCCCTTGACAAAATCAAAGAGTATCTGTCAAATCCGCCGGTCTTGGTGCCTCCAGAACCCGGGAGGCCTTTGCTGTTATACTTATCCGTATTGGAAAACGCGTTCGGATGTGTGTTAGGACAACATGATGAGACGGGAAGGAAGGAACAAGCAATATACTACTTGAGTAAAAAGTTCACGCCTTATGAAGCTCGTTACACAATGCTGGAACGCACGTGTTGTGCCTTGACTTGGGTCGCACAAAAATTCAGACATTATTTATCCGCATACACCACCTACCTTATTTCGAGGATGGACCCGCTCAAGTATATCTTTCAGAAGCCTATGCCTACTGGAAAACTTGCTAAATGGCAGATCCTCTTAAGTGAATTCGACATCGTATATGTCACCCAAAAGGCAGTCAAGGGGCAAGCGTTAGCAGATCATCTTGCGGAGAATCCGGTAGACGAGGAATATATCCCCTTGCGGACCTACTTTCCAGATGAAGAAGTGATGTTTGTAGGAGAAGACATCCTAGAGGAATATCCGGGTTGGAGAATGTTCTTCGATGGCGCCGCGAATTTCAAAGGAGTAGGTATCGGAGCAGTTTTGGTATCAGAAACTGGACAACACTACCCAATATCAGCAAAGCTCAGATTCCCGTGCACCAATAATATGTCAGAATATGAGGCTTGCATACTAGGACTCCGAATGGCTATTGACATGAACATACAAGAGTTGCTGGTCATAGGAGATTCAGACCTGTTGATTCACCAAGTGCAAGGTGAATGGGCCACCAAGAATAGGAAGATACTTCCTTACCTACACTGTGTGAAAGAATTGCGCAAAAGGTTCGTTAAGATAGAGTTCAGGCATACTCCAAGGGCTCAAAATGAGTTTGCAGACGCTCTAGCAACTTTGTCCTCCATGATTCAACATCCAGACAAGAACTATATTGACCCAATCAAAGTAGATGTGCTAGAGCAGCCAGCCTATTGTTCTCAGATAGATGAAGAATCAGAGGGCAAACCTTGGTATGACGAGATCAAGAGGTATCTCAAGGCAGGTGAGTACCCGGAAGGCACGACCAACATACAAAAGAAGACTCTTCGGAGGTTAGCAAACCATTTCTTCCTGAGCGGCGAGGTCCTTTATCAGAGAACTCCGGATTTGGGTTTGTTAAGATGTGTTGACACTCAAGAAGCAAACAAGTTATTAGAAGAGACACACGGAGGTATGTGCGGACCCCACATGAACGGTTTCATGCTAGCAAAGAAGATACTACGAGGAGGTTACTTCTGGATGACGATGGAAACAGATTGCATCAGTTTCGTGCGAAAGTGCCATCAATGCCAGATCCATGGCGACTTGATTCACGTGCCACCAAATGAACTCAATGTCACTAATTCCCCATGGCCATTCGCAGCTTGGGGCATGGACATCATCGGTCCTATTGAGCCGGCAGCGTCAAATGGACACAGGTTTATCCTAGTGGCGATCGATTACTTTACAAAATGGGTAGAAGCATCATCGTACAAGTCTGTGACCAAGAAAGTAGTAGTGGATTTTGTTCATCACAACATCATCTGTCGGTTTGGAATTCCAGAATCAATCATAACCGACAACGGGTCCAATCTCAATAGTGGTCTGATGAAGGAAATATGTGAGAAGTTCAGGATCACTCATCGCAACTCTACTCCGTATCGACCACAAATGAATGGAGCAGTCGAAGCGGCCAACAAGAACATCAAGAGGATACTGAGGAAGATGATAGATAACTACAGGCATTGGCATGAAAACTTGCCTTTCGCCCTCTTAGGTTACCGTACTACAATCCGAACCTCCACAGGAGCAACACCATATCTCTTGGTTTATGGAACAGAAGCTGTGCTGCCAGCGGAGGTGGAAATACCATCTTTAAGAATCATCCAGGAAGCCGAACTAAGTGAAGCCAAATGGATACAGAGTAGGTACGAACAACTGATGCTTATTGATGAGAAACGAATGAATGCAGTCTGTCACGGACAACTTTACCAGAACAGAATGACCAGAGCTTTTAATAAAAAGGTACGACCAAGAAACTTCCAACCGGGACAGCTGGTGCTGAAACGTATATTCCCTAACCAAAGTGAGGCGAAAGGGAAATTCGCGCCCAATTGGCAAGGGCCTTACATGGTTCACCGAGTTCTTACAGGAGGGGCCCTCATCTTAGCTGAAATGGATGGCGAAGTGTGGCCGAGAGCCATCAACGCAGATGCAGTGAAGAGATACTACATTTAGAGTGCTTTATTTTCCATGTAATTACTTTACTTGTAATCTGAACTACGTTTGACCTGATTCCCTTTACGGGATACGTAGGCGGCCATATCGGCTTCGGTCCCATTTCTAGAAAATGCCCAATTACTTTGCTTGTAATCGGAACTACGTGTGACCTGATTCCTTGGCGGATACGTAGGCGGCCACATCGGCCTCGGTCCCATCTTTAAATTTTTAAAATCTTGTCTGTAACGAACTACGTTCGACCTGATTCCCTTAACGGATACGTAGGCGGCCTACATCGGCCTCGGTCACACCATTAGGAAATCTTCGTTTTGTCAATTTGCATTTTTTGAGAGCTGAACTCAGTCCTGTCATACATACAAGACAAATGAACGACATATATATCCGACTCAGTTTCGTCAGTCAAAACTGGGACAATTTTTAAGGACTTCGCCACGAAAGGACACCGACAAATATGATTCCATATGCTCGAAAGATCGACATAAACTGGGACAATTTTAAGGGTTTTACTACAAATGACATCAATGGACATGGTTAATTTACGCAAAGGGGTTCCATGTCCCAAAACTGGGACAAATTTTAAAAGAGCCTGACGGCAACGGAGCACCGAGAGTATGGGAGAATATACCGCCGATTTCGGATAAGGATGTTCGCCTTGTTTCATAACATGTCACTATTCAAAATCGACATAATTTCCTACTAGTATATTTTCTCAAGATAGAATATTTTCAACAAATGTTTTCGACCGAGACTCGAAATCAGACAGGGGTTACATGTCTAGACAAGACAACGCGTGCAAATATCAAGAGCCAACACAAATCGGCCGACCCTCTCCCCGAACTCACAAATTTTCTTTGAGTGAATTTTGCAGGACAACAGGAACAAGGAGGACAACAACATTCCAATACAACAGAGTCGCTCACAAAGTCCATCTGTAACAAGTCTACATCAAATACATCTCGCAAAAGCCACATCTTCTTTACTCAGGCTACATCATTTACACTTTAATTATTTCATCTAGCTTTGATTATGCATAACACAACTCCATATATAGAACAATTTTTATCTATGCCCTAGGAGGCGTCATTTGCATCTCGTCTATACAACGACGAACATCTGCATCTCGTCTATACAACGACGAACATCTGCATTTCGTCCATACAACGACGAACATCTGCATTTCGTCCATACAACGACGAACATCTGCATTTCGTCCATACAACGACGAACATCTGCATTTCGTCCATACAACGACGAACATCTGCATTTCGTCCATACAACGACGAACATCTGCATCTCGTCTATACAACGACGAACATCTGCATTTCGTCCATACAACGACGAACATCTGCACAACGACGAACATCTGCATTTCGTCCATACAACGACGAACATCTGCATTTCGTTCATACAACGACGAACATCTGCATTTCGTCCATACAACGACAAACATCTGCATTTCGTCCATACAACGACGAACATCTGCATCTCGTCCATACAACGACGAACATCTGCATTTCGTCCATACAACGACGAACATCTGCATCTCGTCTATACAATGACGAACATTTGCATTTCGTCTATACAACAACGAACATTTGCATTTCGTCTATACAACGACGATAACGCTCATACAAGGCGTCATTTGCATCTCGTCTATACAACGACGAACATTTGCATTTCGTCTATACAACGACGAACATCTGCATTTCGTCCATACAACGACGAACATCTGCATCTCGTCTATACAACGA
Organism: Przewalskia tangutica; assembly: GCA_029844215.1. NCBI lineage: Eukaryota > Viridiplantae > Streptophyta > Magnoliopsida > Solanales > Solanaceae > Przewalskia > Przewalskia tangutica. Next base: position 92,881,000 of record CM056730.1, on the reverse strand, counting down.
CGAACATCTGCATTTCGTCCATACAACGACGAACATCTGCATCTCGTCCATACAACGACGAACATCTGCATTTCGTCCATACAACGACGAACATCTGCATTTCGTCGTCTATACACGAACATCTGCATTTCGTCCATACAACGACGATCTGCGCATCTCCGTGCATCTGCGTTTTCGTCCATACAACGACGAACATCTGCATCTCGTCTATACAACGACGAACATCTGCATCTCGTCTATACAACGACGAACATCTACATCTCGCCACTACAAGACGGCGTATCGTCACATCATTTCATTATATAGTATATACAATTTGACTACAACCACAGCACAAAGTCACATTCTTACATTGTTTTGTTTTGACAGTTATGCACTAATGCCTCTATCTTAGCTTCAATCTACATGAGCGTTAACAAGCTGCAAAGGACGGAGCACAACGTGGACCTACCTCTTACGGCGAACTGAGGTAATTTGTTGGGAGCAAGACTTCCCAACAAAAGGCAAAAGCGGCCCCGAACGTCGACCTACTCTCTCCCAACATTCTAGCACCACAATAACTCATTGTCACCATAGCTCGACACTGGGACAGATTTTAAATCCGCGTCGGCCCCACCTTTAGTTTTCAGACACCAACAACACTTTGTTCCAATTCCGATGACCCAGGCAAAATTGACTATAAGTCAACGTCTTTGTCTGGAGATTCTTTCATCTTCTCCATACAAAGAGGGACAACTGTTGACACCCAATTTTGTCCCTCCCCCCTTAAATAAATAACCAATAAGTTAAACAATTTTCTTTTTAGAACCAAATTTTACATCGCAAAATACACATAATAAGTAAGTTTTAATAACGGTCTCGCATTATAAATATTAAGCACTAATTAATTAGCACACCCATTTATTATTATAATAATAGCTTAGACTAATAAAACACCTAAATAATTTAAACACAATTTAGATTTTTCATTTATCTACCATTAATTAATTAATACACAAAACCAAATAATTAACAGCCCATGCCCTTTGAATCAGTCTACCCAACCCAAAAACATCTAAACCGCAGGCCCATTTCCCCAGCCCCTTTAAATTCCCCCCTCGTCCAACACCTTTCCCCCTTTACCTCTTCAGCCCACTACCGCAGGCCCATTTCCCCAGCCCCTTTAATTTCCCCCTCGTCCAGCCCATCTACTCTTATATCCTCAGACCACCCTCTCCATCGCCCCCTCCTTCAGAAAACCTAAAGAACGAAACCCTAACTCCCTCGTCCATGCCGCCGACAGCGAGCAAGATCCTCGCCGGATTTTTCGGCGAGTCCACAGTATTGCCATTCTGTACCCTTCCATCTTTTCCTCAAATCACGCCCCGAATCAAACCTTACCAATTGATCCTCGAATCAGTACGAAAATGGCAACACAATCTCGCGCTTGCCATAACTATAACCATATCAAAAATGAATCCTCAAATCGCGTCAACAAGTACCAAAACTCACAGGAAGTCAACAACCAAATCATCCCACGAATCCTTAACAAACCAGTACGAATCATCCCCCTCAAATCAAGCCCTAAACTTACCATAAATGAAGCCTAACTAGGAGCTATAAATACCAACGTTTTGACATGCAATCGGGCATGGATCAACCATCAATCATCGAGATTACTCCTAGCATCGTGCTTAAACCCTTCTCTTTTTCCATTCAATTTACTACTACCTATTCTGCAAACCAGTTTCTTCACGAATTTTCCTTCGACGATTCGGGAAAACCTTTGTCGTCGCCTCAGTTCGCCACCCGCAAAAGGTCCGGAAATCTACTCTTTTCCTACTGTTTAGTTAGCTAATTGATACTATGTGTTTCTGTATGATAGGCTCATGTGTTGTTTTGTCAAATCTATTTGACTTAGTTTAGTCGTCGTCTCCATATAAATATGCTGGTTGTGGTTCTCGTATCTGTGGTGTCGATTCTGTTTTGAGCATGCGTGTGTATTCGACTGTATTTTCTGTGGGTATGGTTATGTACATAATATTTGTAGAAGGGTCGAAGATCCATTCTATGTGGATCATCTGCTGTTAATTTATGTCGATTCGGGTATTCTATCTTTGTACACTTTATGTCACAAGATTGCGCATGTTCACATGAACATTTATATGCATGTTTAATATTGTGTTGTGTAGAATTTTCTGTGCTATCTCAGGGTATCCATAGGGAATAATACGATATGGATTCATCTTCAGGTTCACAATCTGTGACATTTGAAAATTTGTTTGTTAACTCATTCAATTGAACGAAATAGTCTGTCCTGTCTCTACAGCCTTTAAAAGTTTTCATTGAATATTGTGGAAATACACGCTATCTGTTAAGAGTCAAAATATTTGAGGCCATTTTGTACCACTGTCCTGCCTAAATTGGCTCCCTTTAGACCATACCAATATTATCATTCGAACCATTTTTGTCTTGCTTAGGACATATGAATGTATGCTAGTTTGCCTAAGTTGTATTCTTTCTAGAGATGTCATATTGATGGATATGCAGTATGAAGGTGGCCACACCTGCTTAATCAGACCACCAATGGCTATGTACGATCTAATATATTGTTTCTAAGGAGTCTTCTAGCCATTTATGTATGTTGGCTATGTCTAATAAGCCATTATGCCTCACATATCTTACTAATGAAAATAGGAGGCTCATGATCAAATAGGGTCACCCGCCCGTAGTATCATTAAGCAATCCTATTCCTGGGACTATTTTACCCGCATAAGTCCTGTGGACCCACAATGAGGTCATCCGCCTCGCATGAGACTATTTCACCCGCATGGGACTATTTCACCCGCATGGGCCCGGTGGGCCCACAATGAGTACAAATGCCGCACTCGCATCATGGGTAACAAATCCATGGAATAAGTAGTAACCCGGGGTCTACCTCGTAAGAATACATAACCTAGCACAACCGGCTATCATACATAACATAAGCGCTACCGGCTTATCATAACATAAGCAAGTTAAGAAATCCCCTAACTTCTTATTAACATTATTAATATATCCTCTCATTTTAGTTTACTTAAGGCACTAACATGTCATTTAAGAGAAAATCCGGGAATTCAACCCAAGTACCACGTACCTCTAACCATTTAGGAATGACTCATTTTTATATAAAACTTCCAAGATACTAATAACCGTAGTATCAAGTCACGACTACTTTTCAAGACAAGTAACATTTCCTTTTAGAAATATAATAGGCTTCTAAATCAAGTGACTTCTTTTCTTTTAAAACCTTGGGCAATTGATGCCTTAAAATCAATTTGCCTTTCATAATTTCAAATCATTTATCCTTACTTATTTTACTTAGAGTAAATCTTTCTTTTGTTAACCTTCCATAAAGCTAATATAACCAACTTCCCATAAAGTCGTTATATTAACTTTATACATTAGTCAAATACATTTCCCTATATCCAAGGGACTTATACTTTTAAAAGGAAACAAGTATCATATACTTAAAACACTTCAAGTCCCTTAACTTTAAAAACTTAAGACATCCTTAATACTTTTAAAGAAGTGAGTTAATCCCCTTACTCACCCAACTTGGTCATTCTTAAAACAAATAAGGGATATCAAAGTCTTGTACGTCTATCGTACTATATAAGTGCAACTATTCATGCTCAAGAGATAGGAAAGTTCCACATACCTCTTCGGGTCAATCCACTCGCAAGTCCAATATACCGTACGTAGTATGTTAACCTATAAAGACCATAATACGTTCATTAGCTTCTAGCTTCAACGTACAACACTCTAATTGAAAAGCCCCTTATTCTACGGAAAATTGGACAGCACTTCCTTTGTTTCTACATACTTTTCCACCTTTTCAAGGTCCGATATCAACTACTAAACGCCACATTTAAGGTCCAACAACTCAGCAATACAAGGGGATTACACGCCCATTTTGGACGTGTAAAATTCTGCCCCACAATACAATTTAAATAATCCAATAAGTTTAAGGTAGTAGCTTGGCTATAGCATGTTCACATATCATCCTTATCCAATCCTTTCAAGTCCAAATCATATTTCCTACATGCAATAAACCTAAAAGCAACATTGGTAACTACAAGTCCTTTCTTCCTCACATGCAACACAATTTTACTTAAAAAAAGAAATGGATTGTTACCTTAAAGTTTACCCAAATTAGTCCAACAAATTTCACTTGCCTTCTTTCCACAATCACCTCCACAAACCTCCTACAAGCTTGTCAACATGTTTCCTTCTTGCCACCATTCTAAAATTTCTCTAAGCCTTGGTTTCTTCTTGAATTTCTAGAGAGAAGGGAGAGGATTTTTAGAGAGAATGAAGAGGAAAATTTTGTAGTGAGAAGAAGGTTTTTGAAGAATGACCAAGTCTTCAAGACTTGGTCAAATAAATAGCATTTCCACTAACTTAGATGGGAGGGACACTTGTCACCCTCCCATGGCCTTTTTAAAAGAAAACTTCTGATTTTTCCCCCAGATTTCGTAAAAATCCCGCCTCGGCGCCGCGGCCCTGCAGCCGGCGCCGCGGCGCTGAAACCTCTGAGAATTTCAGTACTTCCGCGCCATGTCTGCATTCAGGCGCTGCAACTTCAGGGAACATTCAGTATCTCCGGCGCCGCGGCGCTGTGACCCCTGACCGAAAATATTTTTTTGCTCGACTGCGCACTGAACTTGTAACCTCCATAACTTTCTACTCCGGTGTCCTATCGACGAACGGTTTGTCGCGTTGGAAACTAGACTCAACGAACTACATACTAGGCCTTTGATACACCTAGGAACTCCTAAGGTAACTGGGCATAAACCGCCTCAAAGTTGACTAAAAACCCGTCCGAAACATTCTGCCAACCTATCTTTCTAAAATTTAATTCTTAATCCTTTCGTACGTTCTCAGAAGCATGACCTGAATTACGTGGTGTAATACCTTCCTTGATCACATTTTGCCTCCTGAGATGAGGAGAGCCCGCGTGGATAGATTCTTGACATTGAGACATAATGAGAGGACTATCAGAGAGTACAACCTGGAGTTTGACTCATTGGCCAGGTATGCGCTCACCATTGTGGCTGACATGGCGGACAGAGTTCATCGCTATGTGATGGGGCTAGACCGTTATATGATTACTGCATACCTGGGAGTGGTCCTTCAGCCAGGTATGGATATTTCCAGGATGCAGGCTTATGCACAGGGGATAGAGGACAGAGAGAGGATCGGCCGGACTGAGCCAGGCCAAGAGGTCGACCGCGAGATTTCGTGATAATTTTAGGCGGACACCTCGGCCAGCGAGCAGTCCACATTTCAGTCGGCACAGAGTGCCTCTTCTCGGTTTTCTGGTAGGAGGTTTGATCGGTCGGGTTATTCAGGCGGTCGTGGCTCGTGGCTTCGAGTTCCCGGAAGGCAGGGTTCCGATCGAATGAGGCCACATTTACCTCGGTGTGGTCGTTGTGGTGATTCCTATCGTGGGGGGTGTCGTATTCCTCCAAGAGTTTGTTACTCTTGCGGCCAGCAGGGCCATTTGAAGAGAGATTGTCCGACCAGAGGCGGCATGAGTGGTATGGTTCACCGGCGGTCGATTCTTGGGTCTTCTTACGTGGTTATGCGCCGGAGGCGTGGTGTTCACGGACGGCGAGCGCGGCAGGTCGTGGTGGAGGTCCTAGTTCTAGCGGTCCACAGAACCACATATATTCCTTAGCTAGCCGGCAGGATCAGGAGGCTTCCCCGGATGTCGTCACAGGTACATTATTGATTTCATGCTGTGACGGTTATGCTTTGATAGATCCAGGTTCTACCTTGTCCTATGTGTCTCCTCTTATTGTTGGTAGAATTGGGATAGAGCCGGTGTCGATAGAGCCTTTTGAGGTAGCTACGCCAGTGGGTGATTCAGTGTTAGCTGAGCAGGTGTACAAAGATTGTCCGGTATTTATATACAGTCTTCAGACCCTAACAGACTTGATAGAGTTGGAGATGACAGATTTTGACGTCATTATGGGTATGGACTGGTTGGCTTCTTGTTATGCCAACGTTGACTGTAGAGACAGGTTGGTCCGATTCCAGTTTCTTGGTGAGCCAGTTATCGAGTGGAAGGGCAATACATCGTCGCCGAGGGGTAGGTTTATTTCTTACCTCAAGTCTATGAAGATGGTGCAGAAAGGGTACATCTATCATCTGGTTCGGGTATTCGATACAGAGGCTGAGGTGCCAGTTCTTCTGTCAGTTCCGGTGGTTAGAGAGTTTCCGGATGTATTCCCAAATGATCTCCGGGTATTCCTAACGAGAGGGAGATAGAGTTCCGTATTGACACGTTGCCAGACACTCGGCCTATATCTATTCCGCCGTACAGGATGGCACCTGCCGAGTTGAGGGAGTTGAAGGACCAGTTGAAAGATCTGATGGAAAAAAGCTTTATTAGGCCTAGTGTTTCTCCCTGGGGAGCGCCGGTTTTGTTTGTAAAGAAGAAGGATGGGACGCTGCGTATGTGTGTTGATTACAGGCAGCTGAGTAAGGTAACCATCAAGAACAGATACCCCCTCCCCAGGATTGATGATTTGTTTGACCAGTTGCAGGATGCGAGGTGTTTCTCCAAGATAGACTTGCGGTCTGGTTATCATCAGGTGCGTGTTAGAGAGGCAGATATCCCAAAGACTGCATTCAGGACCCGGTATGGGCACTATGCGTTTAGGGTGATGTTTTTCGGTTTGACCAACGCTCCAGCGGTATTTATGGATTTGATGAACCGGGTGTTCAAGCCATTTTGAATCGTTTGTTATAGTATTCATTGATGACATCTGGTTTAGTCGCGCCTGAAGCGAGCATGCAAATCACTTGAGGCGGTACTTGGGTCCTCGGGCCGTGATTGTTCGCCAAGTTCTCCAGTGTGAGTTTTGGTTGGCCTCGGTGGCATTCTTGGGCACATTATCGGGTGATGGTGTTCGAGTTGATACGACAAAGGTGAGGCGGTGAGTCTTGGCGAGACCTACTACTCGACGGAGTGCGCGATTTCTAGTGGCGAGTTATTATCGTAGGTTTGTGGAGCGGTTGCTTGATATCGGCCAGTTGACTAGGTGACTCGTAGCAGCTAAGTTCCAGTGGACAGAAGCTTGTGAGAAGGGCTTCCAGTTACTGAAGGAAAAGTTGACGACGGCTCCAGTTCTTACTCTTCCCGAGGGGTTAGAGGGCTACGTGATTTATTGTGATGCCTCGGGTATCGGGCTAGGGTGCGTATTGATGCAGCACGGCAAGGTAATAGCCTATGCTTCCCGGCAGCTACGGAAGCATGAGAGGAATTACCCTACTCATGACTTAGAGTTGACCGCAGTTATTCATGCCTTGAAGATTTGGAGACATTATTTATACGGGGTTCATGTGGATATTTATACAGACCACAAGAGCCTCCAGTACATCTTCAGGCAGAGGGAGCTGAACTTGCGACAGAGACGGTGGTTAGAGTTGTTGAAGGATTATGATGTTGATATCCTATACCATCCGGGAAAAGCCAACGTGGTTGCAGATGCTTTGAGTCGTAGATCGATGGGGAGTGCGTTAGAGTGCGGCCGGAGAGGCGGGACATGGTCGTCGAGATCCATCGGCTAGCGAGCCTTGGGGTTCGATTGGTCGATCTGGATGATAGTGGTGCGGGTTCGTGAGATGCCAAGTCTTCCATCGTTGATGAGGTGAAGAAGCGGCGATATGAGGACCCGATTATGATCACGGTATCGAGATACGACTCTTGAGAGGAGAAGAGTTTGTTTGAGGTAGCGCTGATGGGGTGCTAAGATTTGAGGGCGGTGTGTGTTCCGATGTTGCAGACCGTCGGCCAGATTTCGGGAGGCACACAGTGCTCGTTACTCTATTCATCCGGGGTCGACTAAGATGTACCATGACCTCAGATGTATATATTGGTGGGATGGCCTGAAGAGGGACGTGGCAGGATTTGTTGCTCAGTGTCCGAATTGTCAGCAGGTCAAGGTTGAGCACCAAAAGCCCGGAGGGCTATTGCAGGCGATTGATATTCCGACATGAAAGTGGAAAGTGATCAACATGGATTTCGTTACAGGGTTACCTCGTACTAAGAGGAAGTGTGATTCCATCTGGGTTATTGTAGACGGTGTGAAATCGCCCACTTTCTTCCGATCGAGACTACGTATTCGGTGAGGATTATGCTAGATTGTATATCGTGAGATTGTGAGGCGCACGGAGTTCCTATATCGATTATATCGCACAAAGGCCGGTTCTGGCTAACTTTTGGAGGTCTTTCCAGAAGGGGCTAGGGACACAGGTGAGTCTCAAGATCGCATTTCATCCTCGGGCCGATGGCGTGCGAAGCGTCTTATCCGCATACACGAGGATATGATGCGGGCTGTGTTATTGATTCGGGTAGTGGGAGGATCATTTGCCTCTTGTGGAGTTTGCTTATAACAACAGCTACCATTCTAGCATTCAGATGGCGCCATATGAGGCTTTGTATGGGCGGAAATGTAGGTCGCTGATTGGTTGGTTCGACGTGGGCGAGATTCAGTTGGTTGACCCAGACTTGATTCAGCAGGTTGTGGATAAGGTGAAGCTTATCCAGGATAGATTGTTAGCAGCTCAGAGTCGGCATAAGTCTTATGCAGATAATCGGCGTCGACATTTGGAGTTTCAGGTAGACGATTGGGTCTTCTTGAAGGTATCACCCATGAAGGGTGTGATGAGGTTCGGAAAGAAGGGGAAACTTAGCCCAAGGTACATTGGGCCTTACCAGATCATCCGTAGAATAGGCAAGGTTGCCTATGAGTTGGATCTGCCATCAGATTTAGAGGTGGTACATCCGGTCTTTCATGTTTCTATGTTACGGAAGTGTATCGGAGATCCATCGAGAGTTTTCCATTAGCGAGGTCGGTGTGAGAGGGGTTATCGTATGAGAGAGTCCCATAGCGATACTCGATCGCGGTCGAAGTGCGGACCAAGGATGTGTCTTCCGTCAAAGTCTTGTGGCAGAACGATAATAGGGAGGAGATGACTTGGGAAGCGGAGGAGGACATGTTGAGGAAGTATCCTCACTTATTCTCTACACCTTCAGGTAATTCATTTCCCTTACTTGTCAAATTTTAATTGAAGTATTTTGCTTAAGTGCTATTATGAGACCATGTGTGGCATTATTGGTATGTAGGGGTTGTAAGGAGACTATGTCACTATTTATGAGATTGACTCCGAAAGAACATTCGGGGAAGAATGTTTCTAAGGGGGGAAGAATGTTACACCCCGTAATTCCAGGACATGTTTATAAGAACGTACGTAAGAACTCAAAATGTTAAGATTTGAGACTAGTAAAAATTTATCGGAATTATGGAATTGTCGGAAAACGAAATATTGCGACGAATGGGAGGGCGACACGTGTCACCCCCTTGGTTGGTATTGGTCGAATTAGACCATGGGTTTAATGGTCATTTGACCAATGTAAAGATGAGCAAGTCTTGCTAGGCTAGAGCTTGATTATATTGACTAAGTCAAAGGGGCCACTTGGCTAGATTTTTAAATGAAATGCATCCAAGCCACCCATTTGTTCTAATCTTGACCCTCCATGTTGTTATATAGTAACACTACTAGCAAGACAAGTTCCCATACTTAGCAAAAATTTCAAGAAACTTGTTCTTGTCTTAGAAGAGCTCCCGGGTTTGCTAGGGTTTCAAGAAGAGAAATTTTTGTTTGTTGTTCTATAATCTCCATACTTTAAACCAAGGTTCCTAAGGGTATTGCAAGGGTATCTCAATAGAAAGATCCCGAAAAAATGTCGTTTTTGTATTAGTCGCAAGGTGAAAACCTAAGTCGCTTTCCTAGGGTTGATTTGGAAATTGAAGGAAAGTTGTTTGTGATCTTCTAAGGTCTTTAAGTGGCGGATTGAAGTGTCAAGGAAAGGCGCTAAGTTGCTAAGGAGCGACTTCGGATCTTGGAGTTGGATTAAGGCTTGTCAAGGTAACAATCTTGTTCTCTTAAGTATTATAAGATTACATGTTGTTGTAGCTCTACATTTTAACAAGCATGAAGTATATGTATTGAAGATTGATAAGTGTTATGGATATTGGAAGCCTAAAAATCCGAAATGACCTTGTTAGTCATTTGAAATTGAAATAAAATTTGGTCGATAATTAGAATCGTCGCATGTTGTCTACTTGAAGATTGTAGTTGTTATAATCGATTGCGGCTTTATAACATGTCATACTAGACAACTTGGATTGAAAAGGAATTCAAAAGGATGATATGTTGTAGCACCTATTGGCCGTGAATGACATTGCCTTTTTGATTAGTTTGATATCAATTGTGGGGCAGAATTTTACACGTCCTATTAAGACGTGTAATCCCCTATTGTTAACTACATTGTTGAGCCTTAAATGTGGCATGTTTGGTTATTGAATTCGGGCCTTGAAAAAGGTGGAAAAGTATGTAGAAACAAAGGAAGTGTTGTCCGATTTTCCGTAGAATTTAGTGACTTAACACTTAGAATATTCTACGTTGAAGCTAGAAGTTAATAGACGTATTATGGTCATTATAGGTTGACATACTACATACGGCATATTGGACTTAGCAAGTGTATTGAACCGAAGAGGTATGTGGAACTTTCTTATCTCTTGAGCATGAGTAGTTGTAAATGTATAGTACGATAGACGTACGAGATTTAAATGAATTTAGTTTCATTTGATACCCTTGACTTGTTTTAAGAAGGTCCAAGTTGGTTGAGTTAGAGATTTAACTCACTTGTTTTAAAGGTTAAAGATATCCTAGTTTCTAAAGTTAAGAAACTTGATTTCCAAAGTTAAGAGACTTGAAGTATTTTGAAAGTATGAAACACTTGGTTTTCGAAAGCATAAGTCTCTTGGTTATAAAAGAATGTAAGTGTCTAAAGCATAAAGTTAGTATAACGGATTTATGGGAAGTTGGTTATAATAGCTTTATGGAAAGTTAAAAGAACGGTTTACTCTAGTGATGTAAATAAAGATAAAGGACTTGAAATGAAGAAAGGCGAATTGATTTAAAGGCATCAATTGCTTAAAGTTTTAAAGTAAGAAGTCACTTGATTTAGAAGCCTATAAATGTATTTCTAAAAGGTATTGTGACTTGTCTTGAAAAGTAGATACGACTTGATACTACGGTTATTAGTATCTTGGAGTCTTATGTGAAAAAGGGTCATTTTAAAAGAATAGAAGTACGTAGTACTTTGGGTTAAATTCCCGGATTTTTATAATGACATGTTAGTGCCTTAAGTAAACTAAAATGAGAGTGTGTATAAATAAAGTTAATAAGAAATTAGGGGATTTCTTAACTTGCTTATGTTATGTATGATAAGCCGGTGGTGCTTATGTTATGTATGATAAGCCGGTAGTGCTTATGTTATGTATGATAGCCGGTTGTGCTAGGTTATGTTATTCTTACGGGGTAAAGCCCCGGGTTACTATTTATTCCATGGATTTGCTACCCATGATGCGAGTGCGGCGTTTGTACTCATTGAGGGCCCACCGGGCCTAAGCGGGTGAAATAGTCCTGTGCGGGTGAAATAGTCTCATGCGGAGCAAATCGCTCAATTGCGGGTCCACAGGACCTATGCGGGTGAAATAGTCCTAGGAGTAGGATTGCTTAATGATACTACGGGCGGATGGCCCTAATTTGATCATGAGCCTCCTATTTTTATGCAGTAAAGTATACTCTTGTTTACTCTCATAGTTAGTAAGGCACAATGTACTGTTATTTGAGTTATCATACATGTCTCCAGCTTTATTCTTAGACTTTAGGATTTCATTTCAGTACTTTCAGTTTTTCATACTTGGTACATCTGTTGTCGACCCCTTTCTGGCCGCATTAATGCATGGTAGGGGTAAGTAGGTGGTGGATCCTCATTCTTAGGATCACTGATCAATTGTCAGAAGCTCCATTTCTCCGGAGGTTTGTCTTTTGGTACGGTTTTCCCTGATGTTGTAGATTTATGTACATTCAGGGGTATGGCGGGGCCCTGTCCATACGATTTATTCTTAAGTGCAGTAGTCATATATTGTGGATTGGGTTGTAAGAACAGAGATGTACTGTTTTATTTTTTTTGGATTATGTATATTTTACGGAAGGTGGCCTTATCGGCTAGCCTATTGATATTTAATGTCTAAGTATTTTTATGAGTGGTGTATGTTCCGCTGCTATTCTCTGATGTATACCGGGAAGGGGTGCCCAGGTAGGGCACCAGTCGCGGGCCCGGGGTCGGGTCGTAACAGATCTGTTCATAATTTTCCAATTCCTCCCACAACTTAGTGAGTGTTCCATAGTAATCCATTATGGTCCTTCCCTTTTACTTACACTCCACTAGTTTCTCCTTTAGTTATTGCATCCACGGACCGTTCAAAACGGTGAACCGCTCTTAGATACTCGTCCATAATTCTTCCACTTCATATTTATGTATAATTGTTGAGCGAAGCATCGGTTCTATGGTGTTGCGAATCCACGACACCAACAGTGAGTTTATAGTCTACCAATCTTTCAAGTCCGGAGACTCTTCGTCCGGTATTTTTATTGTACTATCGATGATGTCGTACGTCTTTCTTGCTCTTAGGGCTGTCCTCATGAATCTAGCCCATTTATCATAATTTTCCCCTTCAATTGGACTTGTATCACCATAATTCCAAGGTTATCATTTGACGTAATATCGTAGGGAAAGATTATGTTTCTTTGGGTTTTGTTTTCTTCACCGCCAATTCTTTTGCTGGTATCGCCGATTTCTTTACCGTCACTTGTCATTTTTTTAGGAGTTTTGTGTTCTTTTTTTTAACGTGGCTCTGATATCATGTTAAAATCTATACATGAACAAGAATTTAGAGAGACAAGAATAATAGGAGAATTCTTTATATTTTTCATTCATCATAATGACCTCCTTATATAGAGGTAAAATCCTCTTTTTTCTAGTCTAATAGGGTAAAGGTAACCATATTGTAATAGGACTACAAATCATATATTACCATAATTACTAAATCATATATTACGAATAAATAGGACTTAACCTATTCTAACATTAGTAATTAATTGATATTTGAAAGTTTATTTTATTAGTTTATAATTTGTCAATATGCCGGTAACTACTATTTGTACATATTTTGGTTGATTCTCGATAAAAATATTGGTTAACTTAGGGAACTAGTCATTGTGGCACACTAAATATGTATGCCATTAGTAATCAAGATGAATCATGCAATGATAATGTATGAAGACTGTTCGAAATATTGCAGAATATAGGGAACAAGAGCAAACCGATTTTGATGGTATATTCGGTGTTCTTAAGGAATTTAAGTTTTTCGTTATGTATTATAGATGCGATAGGATTCTTTCAGGATTTATAAAGATTTAGATAATTACTTAAAATTTTCTACTAAGAACAATTTTGTAATTTGTAGAAACCAGTATGTGAAAAGAAAATAGATGGATTCTAATTATTTGTATTATTTTTGAAGGAATACCCGATATCTATAATACCTTTCGAAGTTTGTTAAAAATGATTTTACAACAGACACAATTTTAGGTAAAGAGTCACTTTGCAACAATACTTTATCTAAAAGTCAAAAATTATTTAAAATAAATAGCACATTAATTCAAACATACATATATAATAAATTGGCTAAAATATAATTGTTATATCGGACTATTATTTAGTCCAAATGCTCAAGTATCCATCTTTGCCTGTTTAAATTTCATCCAAAGTTCTCTTCAAATAATTCAAATCAAATAAAATAAAAAGTGCTTAACATTACTTCAACCTTCTTAACGAATGAGGAACAAACTTTCTCCTCAAATACTAACCTATTACTAATGAGGAACAAATAAGTAATTATTATCTGAATCCATATTTTTTTAAGACTTTAACAATTTAGAAGAAATTTCGACCATACATAAACATGCATTGTGCGGATTCAATACTTCCTGCCTGACTTTAGAAAATCGCAGCCGGTCCACAAGAACGGCATGATTGAAAATCATAAAATAGGCCATTAATTTTCATTTTTTTTTGATAGTCCAGGTTTTCAGGCTTGCGCCGGACTACTTCACTGGTATTACCCAGACGTCCTGGAGGTAATAGCACCGGTCCTTCAACACTATTACCAGTAAATCGCGGGATGTGCTCCGGTGACGGTTTACGGGGCGTCTGCGATCAATGAGACAAGGTCCAATTTCCCAAAATGCAGAGTTACTACGTGCTTGCGGGGAATCGAACCCACGCTGTCCATATCAGAGCGTGTGGTGATGGTGGTGATGGTTTTGATGGTGGAGTTGGTTGTTGTTAGTCATTGATGGTTCTGGTGGTGGTGGCTGAAGAATGTGTGGTGGTTGACGAAGTTGTTGGTGGTAGTTGGCGGCGATGCTAGTTATGATGGTAGAGGTGGTTGGTAGTAATGATTGGTTGCAGTAGTGATAGTGGCTGATAGTAATGGTGGTGGTCGTGGTCATGGCGACGATGGTGATTGTTGATATAATTATAATGATGAGGTGGTGGGTGTGGTAGCAACTGACAGTAGTGATTGTTAGCGATGGTGGTTGTGATGGCAAATGTAGTTAGTGGTGGTGGCTTGTGGTTGGTGACGGTGTTGGTGGTTGACAATGATAGTTGTTGTGATGGTTAGTGGTGGTAGGATGGGGTGGTGTTTTGGTGGGGTTGCCTGGATGGTGGGGATGGGTGGGGTGGGGGTGGAGCTAGTTGTTATTGCCAAATGGTCGTAAGAATTATCCATACAAAACTACCTCTTAATTATATTAAGACTTTGTTCAAGATCATAATAATTAAGATCTAATCAGAACAAATAAATACTTAGATCTTAATGTAAATAAATATACTTAATGGCTTAAGGTCTTAACCATTAAAATTAAAACCTCCATTAAGTGAAAACAAATGAGGTCTTAATTAATTTAGATAGTTAACTAATTAATCAATCTTTTTTGCTTTTAAACACTTAATAGCACCTAGATTAAGTCCGGAAGGGAACTACATTCGTGGATCTCGAAAGGTGCCTAACACTTTTCTTTTGATGTAATTCAACTCTTACCTGATCTCAGGTTGGGCAAACTAGAATGGAGTTATCTGCAATTAGTGGTAGTAAATAGGTTTCTAATGCGCCTTAATTCGTTAGATAGTGACTTCTTTCTTTTTAGCCCATTAAAAGAATTGTCACATGTTCGATCCTCCTTCTCGTGAAAATGGGGCACGACAGTTATTATAATAAAAAGTCTCTATCACAGCATCCGTCATAACAAGTTAAACACATAAAGTTATGTACTTATGTGTCTGATGGTCTTGGTTACTACTGAACCACTTAAATCTCTTCAAAGTCTATCTGAATCTCATATCTAAACTGAACATTTACCAAGGCATCATGGTAGCTGAGCAAAACATGCTCTTTTCAGGCATCATGGTAGCGAAGCAAAATATGCGCTCTTTTCAGGCATCATGGTAGCTAAGCAAAACATGCTCTTTTCAGGCATCATGGTAGCGAAGCAAAATATGCGCTCTTTTCAGGCATCATGGTAGCTAAGCAAAACATGCTCTTTCGTGCATCATGGTAGCGAAGCAAAATATGCGCTCTTTTCAGGCATCATGGTAGCTAAGCAAAACATGCTCTTTTCAGGCATCATGGTAGCGAAGCAAAATATGCGCTCTTTTCAGGCATCATGGTAGCTAAGCAAAACATGCTCTTTTCAGGCATCATGGTAGCGAAGCAAAATATGCGCTCTTTTCAGGCATCATGGTAGCTAAGCAAAATATGCTCTTTTCGAACATAAAACATACATTGTACTCTCTATATCTGTAAGATTGTTCTTAGGTTCTCTCTACTATGTCAGGAATATCAATGCCGATTTGAACCCTCTATTATCAACTGAACATCGTTTGTATCTTTTCATAATTAAATACCACTTAAGCTACTTATAATATAACCTTAATAGGTCTAGATAAATAACTTCCAAATCATCTAGCTCTCTTTGAAAGAAAATAATCCCTTGATTATTTTCATTAATGTAAAATGTATATATACATGATATATAATATTTAATTATGAAAATTAAATCTATCTTTTTCTAATACAAAAACTACTACCATAATTACACATGTACAAGAATCCTACTATGAAAAACACGGGATATACGGTATTCACATGTATATTCTTTCATACCCCCGCAGTCATAGCGGACGGTTGTCGTACACTGAAACTGTCCCTAGAATCTTCAAACAGAACTAAGGGAAGACCTTTAGTAAATATGTTAGCAATTTGGTACCTTGAAGGGACATGCAAAACACGTACTTGTCCATGAGCTACCTTTTTGCGAACAAAGTGAATATCTCTCTCGATATGTTTTGTGCACTGATGTTGGACCGGATTCCCAGAGAGATAGACCGCAGTAACATTATCGCAGTAGACCAAGGTAGCTTTTTGAATAGAAAAGTCAAGCTATAATAGGAGATTACGCAGCCAACATGACTCAAACACCACATTGGCTATCCCCGATACTCGGTCTCCGCACTAGATCTCGATAAAATAGGGTGGCGGTTAGCCGATCAAGAGACCAAGTTATCACCTAGAAATATACAATAACCATATGTCGAGTGTCTGGTATTTGGACATCCACCCCAATCAACATTTGTATAAGACATGAGAGTAGATACAAAGGATGTATATAAGTGCAAACCATAATCAAGAGTGCCCTGAATGTAATGCACAATGCGTTTGAGAGCGTGCATGTGTTCTTTCCTCGGATCATGCATAAA
Source organism: Przewalskia tangutica (assembly GCA_029844215.1). Lineage (NCBI taxonomy): Eukaryota > Viridiplantae > Streptophyta > Magnoliopsida > Solanales > Solanaceae > Przewalskia > Przewalskia tangutica. The sequence goes on along the minus strand of CM056730.1, from coordinate 92,864,232 downwards.
TAAACACATCTTCTGCACTGCATAAGTAATATCGGGTCTCGTGAATGTAAGATTCTGAAGAGCCCCAGCAAAACTACGATAATGGGAGGGATCCTCGTAGGGTGTGCTAGAATTAGCACTCAACTTCAGTTTGGTGTTAATCGGAGTAGGAATGACTTACAGGATAACATTTCAGCCCGCTCAATAATCTCAGCCGCATACTTTCTCTGGAATAAAAATAGACCACCTGCATAACGAGTTACAAGTATACCCAAGAAATAACTCAAAGGCCCCAACTCTTTCATAACAAATCCAGAGTTGAGAAGAGACATAATAGACTTGCGCAGTTTATAAACAGTCAATATAATATCATCCACATATAACAAAATGTATGCTAGAGAAGTACCACGAGATAGATGAACAGAAAATGATCAGAAATACTATGAGAAAACCCAATAGTAGACATATAATCTGCAAACCTTTTGTACCAGACCCGAGTGGCCTATTTTAGCCCATACAAGGACTTCTTCAGCAAACGGACATGATTAGGATGATCGGGGTCCCTAAAACCCAAGGGTTGATGCATGTATATAGTTTCCTTGAGATCACCGTGTAAGAAAATATTTTTCACATCCAGCTGATGAATGAGACATGTTTTCGAGAGAGCCAGACTGAGAACAGTGCGAATGGTTGTCGGTTTGACCATCAGACTAAATATTTCTCCACAATCCACGCTAATATGTTGAGTTTTGCCATCACCTACAAGACGAACTTATGCCTCTCAAAATAACCATCAGATTTTTTCTTATGAGTAATAATTCACATAAAATGAATCACATTGACACCAGGCAGACGGAGCACCAACTCCCACGTCTTATTTTCAATAAGAGCATTATATTCATCATCCATGACCATTTTTCAATTCGGGTCGGGGTTACGTGGTAGGAGTGATTTAGTGACATTAGACTTTGTTCACTATGAGTAACGGGCCCTTGACTCGGAATAAAAGTGGGTCAGACCTGGGTTGGTGTGGGGACGTCGGAATTGGCTCGATTTGGGAAGTGCAGACTTGGATTGGGATGTGGGCCAGCAGATAGTGGGCCTGCTGACCGAGGCGCTGGACCAAGTGACGGACTGGATGGGCCGGCAGGTAGTGGGCTTGCTAGCTGAGAAATTGTACCCGAATGTTGGTTATTTGGGCGGCAGTAGTAGCTGGCCGCGACTCGAAGACGTAGGAGTATGGGCGATGGCGGTGAGCCTACTAGCGTGAGAAGCTGGAAGGGATCGGGCGGTGGGCACCGGGCGGTAGACGTCTGTTGGTCCAGATCCCGAGATGGGTCTCAGACTAAATGGTGGACCTCATATGGTGAGCGCCCATCATCTAGAAAATTATAAGAATTAGACATGGAATTATGCAACTTAGCAAACGAAAATTGAGTTTCATAAAAAATTACATGGCGACTAATGATGATATTATGAGAGGATAAATCATAACATTTATAATAACGATTATTAGACGGATAACTCAAAAACACACAAGCAGTAGAGCGAGGTTGTAGTTTGTTTATTGTAGTGGAGGGAAAAAGAGGTTAGCATAAACACCCAAACACCCTAAGATGATAATAAGTCGGATCTTTGTGATAAAGAATTTAGAGTGGAGATTGGTATATTAATCCTTTGCTAGGGAATATGTTAAGAAGGTAGGTGACCATTTGTAGTGCGTGATGCTAACATAATAGTGGTAATGAAGCATGGACGAGTGATGTTTGAATAATATTATTAATGGTGCGTATTTTTCGCTCGACTTTCCCATTTGTGGGATGTATGTGGACAAGAAAATCGGAAAGATATACCATTAATTTTACAAAATTCTCTAATGTCACATTATCAAATTCTCTTCCATTATCACATTGAATGTTTTTAATTTTCCGTTCAAATAGGGTACAAATGAATTCTCTAAATGATATAAATGTGGAATAAACTTGAGACCTTTTAGATAACGGAAAATTCCACACAAAAATAGAATAATCATCCAAATATGACACATAATAACGGTTGCCCAAAGAGCTCAAAATGGGAGATGTCCACAAATCACTATGAATAATATCAAATGGCAATAAAGTACTAGAATTGGAGACAACAAATGGTAATTTAACATGTTTCCCAAGCGGTCATGAAGGACACATATTAGTACTATGCATACTATTATACTCAATAAAATTATTATTTTTAAGAGAGGAAATAATAGATGCTCCCGGATGACCTAAACGCGCATGCCATAAAGACGGTGCTAAAACGGCAAACATTGACGGTGTGGCTTGATTAGTGGTGGTGATGGGATAGAGGTCGCCCAAATTATTACATCTTATTAGAGGTATCCCCGTCGTGAAATCTTTCATAGAAAATCCAAAAGGGTCAAAGTCAACAGAAACCCAGTTATAAGTTGTAAATTTTCGAACAGACACCAAAATTTTAATTAATTGAGGACCATAAAGGATATTTTCAAGGCTAAAGTTGGGTTCAGATGAGATAAATTTGTGTGACCATAACCACAAATTGTAATTAAATTACCATTACCAACAATAATATCATGATTTTTGCTCAAATTGAAATAAGACGAGAGATTACCTGGCGCGGAGTCATATGAGAAGTGGCACCAGTGTTCATGTACCAATTTGCAAGACCTGGACCACCCACTGGATACGGTGGACTGGGACACTGCCCACTGGCCTAGCCCCACGACTACTGTGCACTGGCCCAAGGTTGCGACCAGTAGTGCTACGGCCTAGTCTACTGTCCACTGCCATCCCATCCTTCGCCACTGCCGCCGTCGCCGCCTCAGCTGTCGCCATCACCGCCGCGGTTTTTGCCACTATTTTTCTGATTTTGGCCCTTTTTGTCGCCACCATTATTATGATATTGGCTAGAATTTTCTAGGAATGTGTGAGGGTCATCGGTGTCACGTGATGTGGCCACCATTATGGCGGAATTACCGGTAGCCGCCTTTTTAGTCAAGTCGGCTTCTTCTTTGGTGAGCATGAAACGTGTTTGGTAGAACGGCGGGAGAGGAATTCTTTGATGAAGAAGAGTTCCAACGCCATTATAAGTTTTGGATAGGCCTGCAACCATCTGAAGAACAAGACGATCATTAGTGATAGGTGCACCAACGTTCTTGAGTTGATCTGAAAACTCTTTGAGCATTTGACAATAGGTTGAGGCATTCAGAAAATCCTTCATATTTATGTGGGAGAATTCCTGCTCAAGGGTCACGGCTCGAGAATTTTTGTTGTCTTGGAATATATCACACAACCTATTCAAAGTTTCTACTGCCATAGCATTGAGCTTGATAATTATCTGTAAGAGGTCCGTAGAGATGGTGGAATATATCCATTTAAGGACCGCCGCATCGAGAGTTTCCCACAACTCAATTTCGTCATCTGTAGTAGGCACCTTCTCATTGATTTTTGCTGGTGGGACGATGTGATGAAGGACTCTATTAGACCATGAGTGAATTTTAAATAGTTGTGCCTACATCGCGTATTGGACGTTTTTCAATCTCAAGAACAATAGGGATGTTGTTCTTGATATTGGAGACTGCAAGGGTAGGATGAAAGGTGTTATTTGTGGTAGACATGATGACAAAACAAAAAGAGAATTAGGGTTTTGAAAGAAGAAAAAAAATTGAAGGGAGTGAGTAGGGTCGGCCATCGGCCACCACTGGTAGGGTTAGGGTGGAGGAAGGTGGGAAAATTTGGAGAAGGAAAATATTGCCCTAGACTGCTGATACCATGAAAGAGAATAATTCCTTGATTATTTTCATTAATGTAAAAGGTATATATACATGATATACAATATTTAATTATGAAAATTAAATCTATATTTTTCTAATACAAGACTACTACCATAATTACATATGTGCAAGAATCCTACTATGAAATACACGGGATATATGGTATTCACACATATATTCTTTCACACTCTTATCCTCATCAGGTGGTATTCATTCTCAAGTCATTCTTAAGGTGGTAGATCGCACCCTCAAAGTGAAATGTAAAGCCTAACAAACCTTATCAAAAAAGTCATTTACCTATTCCATTGATTCCACCAACTCACTAAAGTAACATATATAATAGTATAGAAATACATTGAACCTTTCGCGATACATCAGAGCTAAAGTATATCTCCTTGCCAGGTGAAACACTCGTAAGTCGAAATGTATTCCATCTGAAACTTGTAACTTCTGGATCCGTCTAAAAATAAAATAAAATAAAATAAATAACTCTCTTTCAATGCTCCAAAGCATGATTATACATGTTGGAACCCCCTTTTCTCAACATATATATAAGACCCTCTATTATATGACTATATTCAGTCGTAGGCAAATGTGAACTCTTTTCCAGACGATTTTATGCCCATTAGCGGTAGCAAAATTAGAAATACCAGTCAATACATTTATGAGTTAACTTCAACATCAACATAACAACCATAATAAATTCACAAGTGTTTCTCTAGTTAGGACTGTGACTGATAGAGACGACAACAACAACAACGTCTGCAAAGTCCACAAAGTCGTAGAGTGTACACAGGGAGGGTAGAGGTCTGTAGAGTGTACACAAACCTTACCTCTACCTTGGTAGGTAGAGCATCTGTTTCCAAGACCCTCGGCTCAGGACAAGCAAAGCAGGAAAACAAAGTCAGACCCGGTCAAAAATCTAAAGTAGTAAGAAAATATTGATAGCAAACGTGAATATGTCATGATAGCGTATACTGAAAAGAAACAGTAACTACACAGATAAATTAGATAAAGCAAGTACATTAAAGAATGCATAAGAGAAGAAATAAAACTATAGAATACTATAGAGCGATACTATGCCTATTCGTATGATATGTTAAGCATGCCTATAGTAATAACACTACATCTACCTGTTTGTAAGCGTAAGTAGGACTACACTCAACTACCTACTACCCTTATACCCTAATTTATGACCTCCACAACCCTATATATAATAGCATGTCCTCAGTAAGTCTCGCCTATTCTATATCCCGTCTAGTCACTGATCAGTGTATTTTATATACGCTTTTTGAGTCATTTTTAGTGAGTATTTTGTCCCTTTTTGTATAAATACGTGTCGTCTTAGGATATATTTTCTTTCTTTTGAGTCAAATTGGTTAAAATGGCTATGTGACGGAAAAGGAGCGAAAAGAGGGCGAAAGTGGAGGTTCCAGAGCTTAAAAGACGAGAAAGTGGCGAACCGAGCACGACACGCGGCCACGAGGCGCCTCGGCCAGCGGGCCGCGCCAATGATCAGAGGCTTGCAGAAGTTCAAGCGCCGCGCGCTCCAGACAAGATAGTAGTACATGCGCGCTAATCATCGAAACTCACAGAACTTGGCCAAGGCCGCTACGCTGGAAAAATCGGGTCTTTGACGATTTTATGGGCGAACTGAAGGAAAACCTTAAGAGGCGGTTTGAAGCTATAAAAAGAGAACCCTAGGCGGTTCTCGAGGTTCCCTTTCGCACAAACACAAGACTTCTTGAGTTGAAGATGGAGACCATTACTTAGTAATTTCTTTTCTTTCTTTTACTTTATTTCGCTTTTTATGTTTGATATTGAATTAGTTCTTGTCATGTCTATGGCTAGGAACTAATTCTAATATAGGGCTTTCCATGTCAATTCACTTGAACCTTATTTTATGAATTAATGCATGTTTATGGTTGTTCTTCTTATTGTGAGATTTATCCAATAATTATTTTGAATGCTTGGTAATTACTTGATCATTAATTATCATTACTTATATGATTTCTAATCAAACTTCGAAAGAAGGAGGTTGTGACTATGCTGTAAGTTGGGTAGACATAAGTCGGATTGGGGATGAAAATACCTCAATTACTTGTGTAGCGTTAATAGGGGTTTAAATACCTAAATTTATACTATTTGCGTAACGTTAACAGGGGTTTTTGTTCTTAATCCTCCTATAGAGTCATCCTTATCACTGAAAGGTAGAAAAGAGCGCTACTGGGGTTGAGTGTTTATATAGCCTTAACGGGAGTATAAAACGAATTAGTAAACCTGCTATCTCCAAAAGAAGAAGAACCATAATTTATTGCATTAATAAGTAATATAAACGAATAGTTGAGGCGACTTGGAAGCCCTATTTCCATCATCACTAAAGTAAACACATAGTTAATTAGTCTTTACAATTGTTAGTATAATCAACAAACTCAAATATCGGTCACCAAATAGATAACAAAGGATAGATAATTGGTACTTGAGCACTAATCCCTGAGGACGATAACTCGGTCTTCAAGACTATATTACTTGAGTCGACAACGTGCACTTGCGTTAAAGTGTGTGCATTAAATCGCGCATCAAGTTTTTGGCGCCGTTGCCGGGGATTAGGCATAGTTCAATATCAATTTTATCTATTTTTAATTTCTAATTTGGTTTTTATTTTTATTTTACTTATTACGTTTTTTTTATTTATTTTTGTGAGAACCAGTTGTCGTGATCTGTTTGTCTGTTTTTGATCTGTTTCAGGAAATCAGTTTATGCGAAGGAGAAGAGGAGCAGACACTTTTGTTCCCTTCAATCCAGAGATTGAGAAAACATGTAAACATAACAGAAAGAACCAGCGGATTGCAGCCTTAATTGAGATGGACGGCGTCCAAAACAACAATGTGCTGAGAGAGGGGTTAGGTGAAAATCAACCTAACCAAGGAATGCCTCGGAGAATACCTATGGATGTCGAGGAGAGAGTTCAAGTCCAGGCAGAAAGAAGCTTGGGAGACTACGTGTTGCCGATGGTGAACGGAGCACAGACATGTATTAGGCTCCCAGCAATAGGAACAAATAACTTTGAGATCAAACCGGCGATTCTAAGTATGGTGCAGAACACGGTGCAGTTTGGAGGACTGCCATCAGAGGATCCACATATGCACATAGCTAATTTCTTGGAGTTGTGTGCAACATTCAGATATAACGGCGTTACTGATGACGCCGTCAGATTGAGGCTTTTTCCCTTCTCACTCAGGGATAGAACAAAAGTATGGTTGAATTCCTTACCAGCTGATTCGATTTTTACATGGCAAGAGCTGGCACAGAAATTTTTGGCAAAATTCTTCCCACCATGCAAAGCAGCAAAGTTGAGAGGGGAGTTGAACAATTTCTACCAAGCAGATGGAGAGTCATTATACGAAGCTTAGGAGAGGTTCAAGGACTTGCAGAGAAAGTGCCCACACCACTGTATTGAGTTGTGGAACTTGGTCCACATCTTCTATAACGGGCTGAGCGGAACAACCAGAACAATTATCGATGCAGCAGCAGGTGGGACCTTTATGAGGAAAACAACCCATGAAGCTCACGACTTATTAGAAGATATGGCCACCAATAACCATGTCACAGAAGATAGACTAATGAGTGGTAGGAGAACAGTGGGAGTTCACGAGATAGATGTCATCACTGCCCTGAATGCCCAAGTTGCCCTGTTGACCAAGCAGCTGCAACAACATACAGTATCTGTAAATGCAGTACAGATGCCAAAGAGCTGTGAAATATGTGGTGGTCCACATACATTCGATAGATGTCCTTCAGCTGATCCTAATAATATGCCAATCGAGAAAGCAGAGTGCCGTGGTAACTATCGAGGCCCCAAACAACCCATACTCCAACACATACAATCCGGTGGAGAATCACCCAAATTTTTCATGGAGAGGAGAGCGGGGCAGAATCGATAGAGGCGATAAAACCAACAACACCAAAATCAGCAGCCATTTGCTCAGGCCCCACCTTCTCAACAATTCAATGCACCTATTCAGCCAGAAAAGTCAGACGAGCTGAGAGCAGCTTTGTTGGCACTCACCAACGCCTGCACCAGTTCGTAGCGAAACTAGATCCTCGTTCAGAACTTGGAAACACAAGTGGTCAACTAGCAAAGCAATCGAGCAAGAGCCATACGGTACACCGCCAAGCAACAGAGATGAATCAGAGAACAATGCCGACATGATAACCGAGAAGTGGTAAACGATTGGAAAGATTCACCTCACCGTAGTTGAAAAAGGGCGAAATAGAAAGAGAAGGTGGTTGGCTCGCCAAGAGTAGAAAACTCCAGAGAAGGAGTATACTGAGAAGATCCCGTTCCCACAAAGATTGCAGCGGAAGGCAGTTGATAAACAATTCTCTAAATTTTTGGAGACGTTCAGAAAGCTACATATCAACATACCCTTTATAGAGGCGTTGGAGCAAATGCCCTCTTATTTTAAATTCATGAAGGAGATTTTGGGGAAGAAGAAGAAACTAGCAAAGTATGAGATGATGGCGCTGACTGAGGAGTGCAGTGCCATCTTGCAGAAGAAGTTGCTCCCTAAACTTAAAGACCCAGGGAGATTTACATTGCCTTGCACAGTTGGCAAGGTGACATGCAACAGGGCCCTTTGCGATTTAGGGGCAAGTATAAATTTGATGCCTTTATCGATGTTTAAACAGTTGGAGTTAGGTGAGGCAAAACCAACCACGGTGAGCCTGCAACTAGCCGATAGAACAGTGGTGCACCCAAGGGGGGAGATTGAGGACGTGCTTATTAAAGTAGGAAAATTCTTTTTTCCTGCGGACTTCCTCATTCTCGATATGGAAGAGGATGCAGAGATCCCCATCATATTGGGGAGACCATTCCTGGCGACAGGGAGAGCCCTGATCGATGTAGAAAAAAAAGAGCTGACGTTGAGGGTGGAGAAGGAAGAAATGGTGTTTAAAGTATTTAAACACATTATTGAAACCAATCATGGCAGTGCTTTGCAATCAGCACCATCGAGAACCCGTGAGCGATAAGCCAAACCAAGGGAGATAAGCCCACAAAAGCAGGTATGTGATGCCGAACCTCCGCCAAAACAGGTATGTGTTCCTGAACCTTCCCTTGAAGATAATTTTAAGAAGAGAAGAAGAAGAAAAAGAAAAATGTGGAAAAAATGGATTAGTTGTGGGATTAATATACCCCACACTTCTTGAGTTAAAGAACTTGCGTCCGGCTAAAAGACGTTAAAGACAGTGCTACTTGGGAGGCAACCCAAAGTATTTTAAATTATTTATTTTAATGTAGTTAGTTTTACTAAGAACAGTCTCACGGAGGTAGTGTTTGTGTGGTGTTAACAGGTGCAGGCCAACAAATTTGGAAGGGAAAAAACGGAAGAATAGCCAGGAATTCCAGAAAATCGGGTAAGCGCGACGCCTTGAGAAGCGAACGCGCCAAAAGATCAGAAAGGCGCTGAAGTTTAAAGCGTATGGCTGAAATCCAGAAAATTCCAAAAGTTTAGACGCCGCGCCAGAGCAGGGCGGCGCAGAAATTCCCAAGAAGAGTCAAGTGCTAAAGGTGGCGCGCGCCAAAGCGGAAATCCAGAAATTAAAAGACGCCCAAAAACCCGATTTTTCCAATTCCAAATCAAAAAACCTAAACCTTCTTCTCCACTAAACCCACAAAAATCCATACTTCACCTAAAACTCTCCCATAACCCAAACCCAAATACAACCAAAGCACTTAAATTCCCTAAAAACCTTAACCATCTTAGCCAACAAACCTCATCTCATTACCTCAAATCACCATTAGAGACAAGAAAACCTTGAAGAACACCGTCAAAAAGGAAATCTTCATCTTTTCTTGAAAACTTTGCTATAGTAAGAGGAGGTGTTAGATTGGAGGAGTATTGTATCTGTGAAGATTGTTGGGGTATTAAAAATTGGTTGTGAAATTTCAAAAAGGAGTCTAGGAGGTGAGTGTGGGTGTTGTGCAGGAGTTGAAGTTTGGGGGTGATAGTGTTGGTGAAAAGTGATTGACACTAAGGAAACGCTGCAAAAAGTGAATTAACCATGTCTGCCAGAAAGAGAAGAGCCTCCACATCCACCTCAGCCCCTCAATACGATGATACTAGGTTTATTAGCCAACAAGCTCATGAAAGATACAAAAAGCTTAGTACTAGGCCCTTAATCCCTGAAAGGGGAATGAATTATCAAAGGGATTCGCTTGGGGAGGAGGATGTGTATGAGCCCATTCGGGCGATGATTGAGATGATGGGGTGGAAAAAATTTGTAAATCCGGAAAAGATAGCACCAATGAACACAGTGATGGTGCGTGAATTTTATGCTAATCTTCCGGAGAAGGTGGACAATGGATGCTTTGTGAGGGGAAAATATGTGTCTGTGACGGCAGAAGAGGTCAATGCAATAGTGGAAACAGTTGATGTTGAAGGAGGAGATGGTGATTGGAGCTATTTTAGAACATGGTCTAGAAGCACCACCAACATCGACTGAAATGCCGTCGCAGAACCACGGGAAACTACCACGGGTATTTGATATTGCCAGAAATGGGTCAAGAGGACTGAGCAGGTGTCAGTTCAACAAAGCAGCCAAGGGTTGGTTGTATTTCGTCAGTGCCCGCCTAATTCCATCAACGCACTTCACCAGAGTGTCATAAGACAGAATCAAACTGATATATGGAATTATGACGGAAAAGACGATTGATGTGGGAAAGGAGATAGTGCAAAGTATTGAAGAGACCAGCAGGTTGGTAACAACAGGTGGGTTGGGACATGACTCACTTATTACAAGTTTATACGCCATAAATTGGGTCCCAACCCTACCCACTGATACTTATGAAAGAAACCAACTGCCTGTGTCATATGGGATAGTGCACGCCTTCCTGCACCAAGTCCCCAAAGAAGAAGAAGAGCACCGACCACCACGCGAGAACAGAGGCCGCCATGAGCGAAGATGAGCCGAAATAGAGGCTCGATATACGGCAGAAGCGACCGCGACCACCTGCGGAATCGTAACCTTGGTGCCCGTGATGGAACAGCGATTACTCGAGAATCGGATAAGGATGATGCGAGTTTGGACACGGTGATACAAGGACAACAAGAAACGAGGCGACAAATTAACGAGATGAGTTCGCTTGTTCAACCAGTGGTCCACGTTATCGATGCCACCGCGCGCCACCATTTTAAACCAAGTTTGTAAGTGTCCTTTTCTTTTATTGTCTTTGAGTCTTGCACACATTGAGGACAATGTGTGATTTAAGTTTGGGGGGGTGTCTTATTTGTGTCTTATTGTTATAGTATGTTTGAGTCTTTTTGATTGTTTTTGTGTATTTTTGAGTCATAATTTTTTTTTCTTTTGAAGTCATAATTGTCTGTCAAAGATCATGCATGCTGTAGTTACTAGAAACACCTAGTGAAGTAAGGTGGAATAATGTAATGGAATTAAAAGCAACTATCTAAACACTTAGGTTAAATATGCCAAAAACTCATGAAATCTGTCTATTTGAAGTTTCTAATTGAATTGTGCATTGTAAATGATTAAAACCAATGTGTTATGATTGCTTGCTATTTGAGGCGAAATAGTTAGGATATACATGTTAGGGGGATGACTCAGGCGTTTCTTTGTTAGCCAATTCTTACCACTCTTTTCTATCACTGACATTAAAAATATATCCCTAGTCAGCCCCATTGAGCCTAAAAATTGAACTTTTTCTTTGACACCCTATATTTCCATACTTGTGCCATAAGTAGAAATGTGAAATAGTTGGAATAGAATGTGTTAAAAAAGAGACAAAAAGAGCAAACAAGATTGATGCACCCCGATAAAAAAGTAATAGGAAATAGGCAAGTTTTAAGCCTGCTTGTTATTATAATACACTTCACGCTCTCAAAACAAAAGAGGAGAAAGATAGATTTGAAGTGAAGGAAAGAATCAAAAGAAAAGGGAAACATTGAAAAGCTAAAGAGCTTATGGTACACAAAAATGAGCCTAAATGTCTATTTTTATCTACCCGTGCCTAAGCCTACATTACAACCCTTAAAAGTCCTGAAAATCTCTTAGATGCATATCCATGATTAGTGGAGAATAGCAAGTAAAATGCCATAGGATTTTTGAAATTAACATGCATGATTCAGTATTTTGACTTCCATTAGGCATGATAAAAATGAGTTTGCAAAATATCTAGCTTAATGTGTTTAGAGTGCTAAAATTCCATGCTATATGTTCCTGCATATTATTCTGCTAATCTTCATGTTTTTCTAAGTAACACCAATGCAGCAATTGATCAATGTCATTGAGTCTTTCTATTTTCTCTTTTCATTGAGTCTTTATTTCTTTCTTTTGATCTTTGCTCGAGGCCGAGCAAAGGTTAAGTTTGGAGGTATTTGATCAGTGTATTTTATATACACTTTTTGAGTCGTTTTTAATGAGTATTTTGTCCCTTTTTGTACAAATACGTGTCGTCTTAGGATATATTTTCTTTCTTTTGAGTCAAATTGGTTAAAATGGCTATGTGACGGAAAAGGAGCGAAAAGAGGGCGAAAGTGGAGGTTCCAGAGCTTAAAAGACGAGAAAGTGGCGAACCAGGCACGGACACGGGCCAGCGCCGCGGCGCCTCCAGCCAGCAGGGCCCGGCGCCAATGATCGAGGCTTGCGAAGTTCAGCGCCGCGCGCGCCTGCATGCAGAGTGCAGCGCCTAATCATCAGAAACTCACAGAACTTCCGGCGTCGCGGCGCCAGTAGCAGGGCCGCGGCGCCGACGCGGGAAAATTCAGGTCTTTGACGATTGTATGGGCCAGGCCTGAAGGAAAACCTTAAGAGCGGTTTTGAAGCTATAAAAAGAGAACCCTAGGCAGTTTTCAAGGGTTCCATTTCTTGCACAAACACAAGACTTCTTGGAGTTGAAGATTGGAGATCATTACTTAGTAATTTCTTTTCTTTCTTTTACTTTATTTCAGTTTTTATGTTGGATATTGAATTAGTTCTTGTCATGTCTATGGCTAGGAACTAATTCTAATATAGGGCTTTCCATGTCAATTCACTTGAACCTTATTTTATGAATTAATGCATGTTTATGGTTGTTCTTCTTATTGTGAGATTTATCCAATAATTGTTTTGAATGCTTGGTAATTACTTGATCATTAATTATCATTACTTATATGATTTCTAATCAAACTTCGAAAGAAGGAGGTTGTGACTATGCTGTAAGTTGGGTAGACATAAGTCGGATTGGGGATGAAAATACCTCAATTACTTGTGTAGCGTTAATAGGGGTTTAAATACCTAAATTTATACTATTTGCGTAACGTTAACAGGGGTTTTTGTTCTTAATCCTCCTATAGAGTCATCCTTATCACCGAAAGGTAGAAAAGAGCGTTACTGGGGTTGAGTGTTTATATAGCCTTAACGGGAGTATAAAACGAATTAGTAAACCTGCTATCTCCAAAAGAAGAAGTACCATAATTTATTGCATTAATAAGTAATATAAGCGGATAGTTGAGGCGACTTGGAAGCCCTATTTCCATCATCACTGAAGTAAACACATAGTTAATTAGTCTTTACAATTGTTAGTATAATCAACAAACTCAAATATCGGTCACCAAATAGATAACAAAGGATAGATAATTGTACTTGAGCACTAATCCCTGAGGACGATAACTCGGTCTTCAAGACTATATTACTTGAGTCGACAACGTGCACTTGCGTTAAAGTGTGTGCATTAAATCGCGCATCAAGTTTTTGGCCCAATATTGCTTCGGCCTACCTCTACCCCTTATGAACCCGTCCATAGCAAACCTCTCACACCTCCGCACTTGGGAATTTGTATCTTTCTTCCGCACATGTCCAAACCATCTCAACCTCGCTTCCTGCATCTTATCCTCCACTGAGGCCAATCCCACTCTGTCTTGGATATCTTCATTTTTAATCATATCCTTCCTAGTCTGCCCACACATCCATCTCAGTATCCTCATCTCCGTCACTCTCATCCTTTGGGTGTATGATGCCTTTATTGGCCAACACTCCACTCCATACAACATAGTTGGTCTAATCACCACCCTATAAAACTTGTCGTTTAGCTTTGGTGGCACTTTTTTGTTGTATAAGACTCCAGATTCAAGCCTCTATTTCATCCACCCTTCACCAATACGATGTGTGACATCGTCATCAATCTCTCCATTCCATTGGATAATAGATACGAGGTATTTGAAGCTTACTTGCTTTGAAATGACCTGGGTCTCAAGCCTCATCTCCACGACTGTCTCACGATTGCTCTCATTGCTGAACTTTCACTCCAAGTATTCTGTCTTGGTCCTACTCAGTCTGAACCCTTTAGACTCCAGGGTCTATCTCCAAATCTCCAGCTTAGCATTCACTCCACTGCGAGTCTAATCAATCAAGACTATAGCATCTGCGAATAACATACATCATGGCACCTCTCCTTAGATTTGTCGCGTCAGTCCATCCATTACCAAAGCAAATAAGAATGGGCTAAGAGTTTATTTGTGGTGCAGCCCCATCATCACAGGAAAGTGCTCCGAGTCTCCTCCCACTGTTTGTACCCTGGTCTTGGCTCCATCGTACATATCCTTGATAGACGCTATATGTACACCTTTAGCCTCCAAACATCTCCTGAGAACCTCTCTAGGGACTTTATCGTAGGCCTTCTCAAGGTCGATAAAAACCATATGTAAGTCTCTCTTGCTCTTCCTATACAGCTCCACCAACCTCCTAATATCATGAATGGCTTCTGTAGTCGAATGCTCCAGCATGAATCTAAACTAGTTCTCAGAAATAGACACGCCTCTTCTCACCCTCATCTCCACGACCCTTTCAAAACTTTTATAGTATGGCTCAACAACTTGATACCCCGATAGTTGTTGAAATTTTAAATATCACCTTTGTTCTTGTAGAAAGGAACCATTATACTCCACCTCCATTCTTCGGGCATTCTCGTCGTCTTAAAAATAATGTTCAACAGCTCAGTCAGCCGCTTCAAGCCTGCCCTGCCCGTGCTCTTCCAAAATTCAACTGGATCTCATCCAGCCTGGTCGCTTGTCCCCCACGCATCCTGCGAATAGCGCCCTTGACCTCCTCAATTTTAATGCTTCTACAATATTCTCAATATATTATGTAATCAGTATTCTAGTGTAGTTATGTAAAGTAGATATTCTCATTCGATTAGGATTACAATTGTAAGTACATATATATATATATTGGATCAATGAGAAGACTTAACAAGGAGAATTGCACTATTCTATATGGTATCAGAAGCCAAACCATAGCCTTCTCTAAAACTTCGACTAACACATGTAAATCTTCATTCTCCGAAGGGTCAGGTTTCAAATCCCTTTTTGCTGCAACCTACCCTTATTGATCGACCCTTTGCATTGAATTACAATCTTTGCTCTTATCTCATTTTCCATCCTCTTCTGAGTATTCCCTCTTGGACCAATAATCAGTCCAATTAATTTTTTAACTAGGATACTCCTTCATCGGAATATAAAGCTTCTATGGCCACGACGTGCTGAAGAAACAAGAAAAGCAATCCCACTATATTTATCAACTGTCTTCCAAATTTCTATATAAAAATCAACTTTCTTAAAATAGCCATCTTCTAATTAATTAACCCTCATTAATCTCTCTCGCGATACTCCCTAGTTTTTATACGAATTCCCATAATATCATATATAGGTTCGTAAGAGAAGCTCCCGAAGAGCCCTCTTGTTTGAAAAGTGTATCGCTCGCTTTTAGGGTTCTTCAACAACCTTATCATTCTATCTAACCTACCATCTACGAACATGGCACGATATTTCTTGTTGCAGCCTAGCATCCTAGGCCACCAGCAATACGCCTACTTCTCCATGGTCCAACAGTAGGCCTACGATCCCATGACCCCTGCCGAACTGAGTCAGGCTTACAACACTGTTACGACCCAAACTAGAGGGCCGTGACGGGCACCTTGATCCCACCCGTCGGGTACCGCCATTCATACAATCAACCCCTCATCATGATTAAATATGGACTACGTCGAAAGAAAACTATGTGAAATCATTATCCATAAAACTAACTTATATATATATACATACTCATACCAAAGTCGACAAGGCTATACAAGTATACTTCACCCACAGGACACCATCTACAAGCCTCTAAAGA
Source organism: Przewalskia tangutica (assembly GCA_029844215.1). Taxonomy (NCBI): domain Eukaryota; kingdom Viridiplantae; phylum Streptophyta; class Magnoliopsida; order Solanales; family Solanaceae; genus Przewalskia; species Przewalskia tangutica. The sequence goes on along the minus strand of CM056730.1, from coordinate 92,848,295 downwards.
GTATACAACACCAAAAGGTCGGGACAGGGCTCCGCCATACCCATACACACATGCAAAAATATATCATACCCAAAATAGACCGACACTCCAAAATAAGGAGAGTGCTCCAAAATCCGCTTAGTCAGCAACCTACCAACGTAGATCATCGCCTTACCTATGTGAACCTGCGGGTATGAAATGCAGCATCCCCCGACAAAAGGGACGTCAATATGACTGATGTACTGAGTATGTCAGGCATGAATAATATCATAACAAAGATATGACAGTAAACTGAAATGAAAACAGCTGACCAGTAGTAAATGTCATGCACAATGCAGTATACATATACATCAGCCTCTTCGGGTATCTTCCTTACTATAATAGACTTTATGGGCATCATTTCATATCGGCCTCTGTGGGCATAATATGTCTAAATGTCATGCATGATGCAAATATGGTAATACATATATACTGGCCACACAAGGCCATATTCCTTCCAAATCATACATATATATGTTTTGGCCCTTCATCAGGCATCTTCCTTCATATTTAGCCACACAGGCTTTATCATTATCATATCCCAGCTGATCAGGTGGTCTGCGTATCCCATTTTCCATCTCCAATACATGGTCTTGGGTAAAACATGAATGTAATGCAAATGAAAATGCATGAATAACAATAAAATGAGTGACATAATATCCTTATACATTTGGATAACATTGTGAACAATAATATTTTTTTCGTATGCCTCAATAAGGACTTAGGAACATATTTAGACATACTTTTAACATAGGAATCAATAATATGAACATTCATTAACTACTAGTAGTGGAATAAATTATGGAATAATATCACGATTATACTTCGTTACATGAAACATGCAAAAAAAAAAGAAATAATTTGCCCCAACATACTTTGATTTCACTTAATGATGCATTGAATGCTGGAATAATTTGTTCCAACAATTCTAAAATGAAAACCAACCATTGGAGAGGACTATTGATGTTGACAAGAATGGACCGTGCTTCTGTGAATGTTGATATAAATGCTATACTCAAACTACTAAGTTAATATGCTTATGAACTCCCTCCGAAAACCTATCTGCCCTCTCACGATTTTACTCACTTATAGCCCACTTTGCATGACCCAAATTAATACAAATCTCCCACTTTTATAACCCCCTTAACACGATACCACTTAGCACTAGTCTCCCATCTAAGCCATTTTGGTGGTGGAGAGCACTACTTAGTGCCACATACCACTTTATTAATAATTAGCCATTAGGAGTTGTCTCCCACTAAGATTATTAAATAATCCTACAATTAATCAATTACACACACAATTAATTCTTGATCTCAATTCACTTAAATCTCTGTGACTTATAAAACCTTATTATACTTAATGTCATAATTTGTGTGTTATGATGCTAATCTATCACCTCCTTCTGCACACACCAAATTTATTCCCCATTCTCATCATCACATTTGTTACATCCAAAATTATTTCGAAGTTGCATCCTTTCATATGCTAATTTTTTTATTAGCATACGTAAATATAACATAAATTTTCCCAACGATCAGGTATATTTACATTCTCCTAACGAGTTTTCGTACGCCTAGCGGTTCAAACCGTGACCCAAAAGTACGGGATATTACATCCTTCCCTTTTTAGAAATATTTGTCCTTGAATGTTGGGGTGACATATATAATCCCCGTTACGTAGTTTGGAAATTCAACTACCGACTCCCCAACTTGTGTAGATACCATAAAAGAGTTCTTAGCAACTCAGGTTTCATACCGAATTTACAGGCAATAAAAAGAGTGATATATGACAGACTGAAGCCTGGATCTAATAACGCATACACATTACATGAGAAGAAGGATAATATACCTGTAATAACATCAAGTGAGGACTCTTGTTCCGGTTGCCCCATTAACATATAAGTCTAATTCTGGCTTCTTTATCTGCCTCGATCGGATAATGTATGTTGCCTCTGCCCTGACGGACGTACTGAATGTGATGAAGCCGATGCATATTCTTACCGACTGGATTCTAACACCTTCGCCTCATATCAGACAGTCTCGCATAACATGATCAGGTTCACCACAAGAATAACACACATTTGTTCCTTGTCGGCACAGTCCTAGATGGGTCTTACCACACTATTCACATCGAATCAACGGTGGCCTCATCGGAATGGAATTCCCTCTATAATAAGACCCTGACGCTTGTGACCCATGACCTGGTCCCGCTTCAACATACCGATCAGCCATCGACTCTGAAAATGGTAATGATGCGCTGGCTGCTAGATAGGATGGCGTCCATAAGGCTGTGGCATGGGCCCACCTTTGAAATCCCTCATGTCATCTACGGAATGAGCCCTCTTATATTGACTGGTATCACATTCTCGATGTTCCCGCTGTTGCCTCTGACGATCCTTCAAATTTTGTGCATACGCCTAAATGCGAGCAATATCCATAGTTGGATTCAGAGAAGCCATAGTACACTCGTTGACCAAGTGCGGCCCTAAGCCTGTAACAAACGTGTGTACTCGGTCAGTCATCTCCGCTACAATCGTAGAAGCATATCAGACTAATGAATTAAACTGCAAGATATAATCTTAAACGCTCATAATGTCCTGCTCAAGACATATGAACCTATTCTGCATGGCCCGTTGAAGCTCGACTGGCAGAAAATGTTGTAAAAAGGCCTCTGAAAATTCTCTCCATCCTGCTGGTGGAGCATAAGGTCCGCTAGATTGATCCCATGTCTTATACCAAGTCACTGTGACACCCCGCAGTCTATAGCAAGAAAATTTTACCGACTCAATATCGGTTCCATCACCCGCAAGGTACGCTGTACCTGATCCAGAAAATTTTGGAAGTCTACGTTCATGTCTGATCCCGTGAATATCGAGGGTCTATATTAATGAAATCCCGAGCTCTCACACTAGTAACTTTATCAGAAGGACTGGGAACCAGACGCTGGGCCTGAGCGGCCACCAATCATGTCAATAAATGTACCGCACTTTGCATATCAAGATCCACATCTAGAGTATCAAGTTGAGGAATTGGAGGTACTGCAGCTATACTAATCTCTTCCGATGGTGGTGAACTGGGGGAATCATACGAAAGAGTCACACCGATGATCTCACTCTGGCACTCGCGATCATGTGGAAATCGACTGATACCTTCGCCCGCAGCCGTATACAACGCCCTCACACTCTTGAACTTCTTTATTGCCGTAGGCATCACTGGAATCATAAACACGAGACGGATTAGGAATGAAATACTTATAACTCAGCTCTACTGCATGATTTATGAGATAAAAGAATAGAAACCAATCCTAAATGTCAGATAGCCTCATGTTTATAAGTATGATGCACAACATACCCATAAATAGGACTCTACTAAACATGGCTTGTAGACTCCCTAGGACAAACATGCTCTGATACCAAGTTTGTCACGACCTAAATCGGAGGGCCGTGACGGGCACCCAGATCCCACCCGCCGAGTACCGCTATTCATACAGTCAACCCCTAATCATGATTAAATATGGACTAAGCCGAAAGAAAAATATATGAAATTTTTATCCACAAAACCAACTTATATATATACATACATACACATACCAAGGCCGACAAGGTCATACAAGTCTACTTCATCCACAAAACAGCATCTACAAGCCTCTAAAAAGTATATGACACCAAAAGGTTGGGACAGGGCCCCGCCATATCCATACACACATGCAAAAATATACCGTACCTAAAATATACCGACACTCCGAAATAAGGAGTGCTCTAAAATTTGCTGAGTCAGCAGCCTACCAATGTGGATCGTCGCCTTACATATGTGAACCTGTGGTTATGAAACGCAGTGTCCCCCGACAAAAGGGACGTCAGTACGACTGATGTACTGAGTATGTCAGACATGAATAATAACATAACAAAGATATGATAGTAAACTGAAACGAAAACAGCTGACTAGTAGTAAATGCCTAAATGTCATGCACAATGCAATATACATATACATCAGCCTCTTTGGGTATCTTCCTTACTATAATAGACTATGTGGGCATACTTTCATATCAGTCTCTGTGGGCATAATATGTATAAATATCATGCATGATGCAAATGCGGTAATACATATATACTGGTCACACAAGGGTATCTTCCTTCCCAATCATACATATATATATTTTGGCCCTTCATCAGGAATCTTCCTTAATATTTAGCCACACAGTATTTATCATTATCATATCCCAACTGATCAGGTGGTCTGTGTATCCCATTTTCCATCCCCAATACAGGGTCACGGGTAAAACATGAATGTAATACAAATGAAAATGCATGAATAACAATAAAACATCCTGAGTGACGAAATATTCGTATACCTTTGGCTAAAACTGTGAATAACAACACATTTTATATATGTTTCAAGAAGGACTTACAAATATATTTAGACACGCTTTTAACATTGGAATCAATAATATGAACATTCATTAACTACTAGGAGTAGAATAAATTATGGAGCAATATCACGGTTATACTTCATTATATGGAACATGCCAAAAAAAATTGCCTCAACGTACTTTGATTTCACTTAATGATGTATTGAATTTGCAGGAACAATTTGTTCCAACAATTCTAAAATACTGTCGTTCAAGATTAAACCTATATCTAAACAACTATAGCATATTCAAATCTCCCATTTTCAGATCTCGATTTGAAATCATATAAGTTTTGAGAATTAATGGCCAGTTAATTATCATACAATAAACACAAGTGGAATAGATCTTAATAGGCGAAGAAGAAATCACTAATAATGCATTAAGTTATGAAAGATTTCAAGTGATTAAAAAAAAACCCTAATAAAAGTGATTAGTTCATAGACATGCTAAGAAATGCTTAATGATCACGGGAGGACCGACATAAGGATATATGTTACATTATATGGCACGTGAAATGATGGATGTATTTTCTGACTACGGGACAAGAATTAGGTACGTCACCCCAATATTCGAGGATGAATGTTTCTAAGGGGGAAATAATGTAATATCTCGTATTTTCTGGCGATGTTTCAAACCGCTAGACGTATGATAACAAAGATCTCAGTATATAAAGGATGTGCCCCAAACCTAATTTAGGATCTATTGATTAATGGACGACAGTGACAATGTTGATCGGCTAATCGATAAATTGTTTAAGTGATAAATCGGCTAATTAATAATTTGTAGTGGGGGATAAGAGTGGGAATGTTACGTGTAGCATTTAGATGAACCCCCCTAAGTGACTAAAGTGGTCTAATTCATTAGTGGTATTTTGTGGAATATGGTGGCATCATGTTAAATGTGAAGATGACATCTGTTAAAAGGAAGAATTACCTCATTCCTTAGCATTTAAGTATAATGAGTTAGTTGATAGCCAAAATATAAACCTCTACCAAAACATTCAACAAATGTTTCTTCTGTCTCACGAAACTTAGAGCAAAATTATAGGAACTTCTCCATTAATTTGATGCATAACACAATACAAGGTATATTGTAGCAATGAGATTATAGGCAACATCATGGTAATGTTCAATTGAAATTTATGGATGTTAGCCACGACAAGCAAAATACGGTCCCTAAGTTATATTGAATTCCATTTGCGAGCTGGGTCATTCGTGCTTAAAGGTTAAGTGCCATACAAACTACTTGGGTTGGATTATCGAGTGTATTGGCTAAGGTATGTTAAGGTAAATTATTTCTTTCTTTTGACATGTTCCATGTAACAAAACATAACTGTGATATTGTTCTATAAATTGTTCTACTCTAAGTAATTAAGAAAGTTCATGTTATTGATTCCTATGTTAAAAACATGTATAAATATATTCCCAAATCCTTATTGAGGTATGTGGAAAATATGTTAAAATTCTCAATGTTAATCGAAGGTATGTTCCCAAATCCTTATTGAGGTATATGAGAAAGATGTTGATGTTCACAGTGTTAGCCGAAGTGCAAGGATATTATGTCATTCGATTAAGTTTAGAATATTTCATTGTCATTTATGCATTGCATTCATATTTTACCCAAAACCATATATTGCAGATGGAAAACGGGGTACACAGACCACCTAATCAACTGGGATATGAAAATGAAATGATGCCCACAGAGGCCGAAATAAAATGGAAGATGCCTGGTGAAGGGTTAATATATATATATATATATATATATATATATATATATATGACCAGTATATATGTATTACCGCAATTACATCACATATAACAGTTCGACATATGTATTAGGGCCTCGAGGCATTTCTTTGCATGTCGACCATTTTCGTCTATTCTTTGTCAACACCGCTTCGGTTGTTGGTGTCATCGACTATTGCTACCATTTGTTTTCGATTGAGTTACGCATTTACATTCTGTTTATGCTTGTTGTTATATTCCTATTATGTTATTATTCATGCATGACATACTCAGTACATTAGTCGTACTACGTCCCTTTTATCGGGGAAACGATGCGTTTCACGCCAGCAAATTCAGTTAAAGAGGGTGACAGTTCGCACTAGTAGGTTGCTGGTTCAGCTGATGTTTGAAGCACTCTATTTGTTCAAGAGTTGCACTCTTGTTTCAGTATGATTTTTTTGCATATGCATATGGATATGGCGGGACTCTGTCACATCTTCGTGATGTCATTTATTATTTAGAGGCTTGTAGACAGATGTCCTGTGTATAGTAGTTGTATATGGCCCTGTCGGCTGTAATGTATATGTTAGCTGAATATTTGGTAACGACCCTTGTGACCATGATTGATTTCGGTTAGCTGGTAAGTATACGAAGAGTGGTGCTCGACAGGTAAGGTCCGAGCTCCCGTCATGGCCCTCCGATTTGGATCGTGACAATTATATCATGCTTCTAAGGTAAATTTGTGCATATCATCTTTATATGCTGAATCTGTGGATTCTATGAAACTCTTTTCAAATGTTTGGTTGAATATGTGCATAATATCTCTATATACTAATTCTGGTTGCCTTTATGGAATTATTCAATTTGAGTTACTTTTTGATGTTATTTTGTTTTGTTGAGTATCAGGGTTATAATGCAAGTATTTATAAGACAACACTCGCTATTATCTGGTTGGGGTCGATGATACACACGTTGATTTGTACTCATGCTACACTTGCTGAATCTTTTTTGTGCAGGTTGAGTTGATTTTATTGAGGATTCGTGAGACAGCATCAAATATTATACCGACGACGAGAGTTAAGCTACCATTTAGTTCTTCGTAGCTGGAGTCTTTTATTTTAATTATCTTCTTAACAAATGTTATACCTTTCATATTCGAGTTATATAATATATTTTTAGTAGTTCATTACTTGTGACACCAATTTTTAGAGTTGTAGAGATTTGTTTCGTATTGTATTTAATTTGGGAGATAATTTATTTATAGTAATTGTTACACTTCATTTTCGTTATAATGCCATGAGTTACGCAATTACTTTTAGATTAGTTCGTTTGTCGTGTAAGGTTAAGTGTCATCACGATCTAGGTGGATTTTGGATCGTGACAGTTGCAAAATTACTTTACAAATTGATTACCCAAACACAATTGCTATTATACAAAAATATTTTTTTTTAAAAACTTCTAACAAAATGTACTTTTTAAATAAGCAAATTTAAAACTTTGACCAAATAATATATTAATTACCTTCCATTAGATTTAAATAACTTGTATGTAAGTGAACTCTTGCAAAATGAGAAAAATGATCTAATTTGGCCTTTAGCTGTTGTCATTAACTCATAATGACAAAATCTAGCTATACTTTGGTAATAACAAGTAGGGATGATAAATAGGCGGGTTAGGGCGGAACAAGCTTTGATCTATTCAGATTTTGACCTGCCCCGTTAAGCCCTTCCTTGTCCCGCCTCGTTTATGTTTTTTCATTCCTTTTAATATCTTAATATTTGAATTCCATTTATAGATAATAACTCGATTGGATTATAATACAATATTATGTATTAAGTTGAAAATTATTTTTTTAAAAATCATATATAAAATTTATTCTTTTAAGTTCCTGTTTTATACCTTTTACAATTTTCTAAAGACAATTATTAAAGTTTATTTTGTATCACCAAAGTAATACATTTAAAATTTATTTGGTGGAAGTGAAGTAAACTTTAGATAATTTGAAAGGAATATTTATAACATTAAGATTTTTTTTTGAATTTCAATTGAAAGATTAATTTTCAAAATTTGAATCTAAAAATAAATTGTGAGTCAAAATTGGTCTTTGTTTGTGAGTATTTTTTATTTGTATGATTTGATATAATCCCATGTAAAGGCATGAACGACTTCAAAGATATTTCACAAATTTCATTTCTTAAGCTATGAAATAAAGTTCTCCGTGTTCTTCTATTTCAATGCAACTTAAAGAGTGTCTAACCCACCACAAAACTAATTTTGTCCACCTAAATTTTTTTCAAAACCCATCACCTGTTCTGCCCTATTTCAATTTTTAATAAAATTAATTTGCCCTGCCCCATCCTGCCTTACCCCGTTTAAGTCTTCTCCTGCCCTGCCCTGCCCTGCCCCTAATAACAAGAGCAAGATGTCAAGAACAAAGACATTTTTTCTAATGGATGAACAAAATTATTTACGCAAGAGAAATAAGTTAGCAGAAGAAGCGCGGGGCCGCATGGTCGCGAGTTCGATCCTGCATAAACCTTCTTTGGTTGAATGCACATCGTGGAACTGCCAGTGTAGTTTACATGGTGGCGTGGTTTGCGGTTCTGCGTCGGTCCGAGGTTTCTGTCTTGTATTTCGAAAGAAGTAGCGGTGCGCCTTCGCCGTCAACAAAAAAAAGAACAAAATTATTTCATTTTAGCATAATTTAAGGCTATTTTTGACCCTTTACCGTTAGTAATGAAAAACAAGTAACGAGCTGGTCGTTAGGGTTAGGCCACCAAGGCACCAACTAGTTCCCAAGCCACCAAAAGACAGAACATAACAACTAATATATATCTGCAAATTTGAACAGAACAACTAATATATATGTACAGATTCTATGCCAAAAGAAAGCAAAGTGTTAGCGACTCTTTTTCTCATCTTCCATCAATTAAATCGCCTTTCGTACTTTGTTTTCTCCGCCCGAATTCAATTTTGAGAGAAAGAGAGTTATTATTATAGGTGGCATTTGAGTCTCCTAATTCTTGATACTGCATTTTCTGTTTGTTTAAATCAAGAATCCATTTTTTCTTTCTAAATGGCTGCTATTATACAAGGAATTGGTGCATTAACCTCAGCCAATTCTTTGGATACCAAGAAGTCACTTTTCGCTAATTCTCGCAGATCTTTCTCAGGTTTTGTTGCATTTTATGAATCTTTAGCTAGTATTCGAATTTGGGTTTTACTTATTTTTTTTGGGTCTAATTAATTGTGTTTGTTTGGTTTAATTCTTCTGATTGTCTGTACATCTAATCTTTGTGTCTTTTGGTTGGTGCATTTTATGAATATTTAGATAGGAAGATTTGGATGTCGAGGATTAAGATAGAAAGTTAGTAGGTAGTTATGTTTTGTTGCACTGTGTGAAAGAGATAGGGGCTAGCTTCTTCATCTCCTCTTCTTCTTTTATGTTTAGTATTACTTGGATTCCGCGTAGATTTATACTCTTATTTGTGTATTAGTATGTGTTGCTTTATTTGTTTTGTATCGTGATATCTTGCTGGCTTTAACTTTTTCTTGGGTCTAATTGATTGTGTTTGTTTGGTTTAATTTTTCTGATTCTGGGTATATGTAATCTTTGTGTCTTTTGGTTTGGTGCATTATATGAATCTTTAGCTGGATTTGGGAATTGGGTTTTGTTATTATTGCTTAAATTTTATTTCTTTTTTGGTCAAATTGATTGTATTTGTTTTTCTTATTATGGGTTTATCTAATCTTTGTCGCACTGTGTGAGAGGGGTAGGGGGCTAGCCTCTTCATCTCCTCTTATAGTATTATTTAAGTTCCGCGTAGATTCATACTCTTATGTGTGTATTCCTATGTGTTGCTTTACTTGTTTTGTATTGTGATATCTTGCTATCGTGTTTTCCTTTGAATTTTTGCATTGACTACGTTCTTTTTAGCTGAGGGGCTATCAGAAACAACCTCTCAACCCCACAAAGATAGAGGTAAGGTCTGCGTACATCTTACCCTCCTCAAACTCCATTGTGTGGGATTACACTGGGTATGTTGTTGTTGGGTTTATCTAATCTTTGTGTTTTATGGGTTGTTTTTTATCTGTCTAACATGGGTTTCTTGATTCTTTCAAAGTATTAATTGGTCCACTAATTTTTTTTTAAAGTTTTCCATTTAGTCCTTGTTTACCCTCCAAATTCAATCATTTGTATTCCATTTATGATTTGTTGTTGGTGCAGAGAGGAAAGGAAGATTTTTTGTGGTTAGACCTGATGGGCGTTTGAGCTATGGTTTGAAGGAACATGGAGGAAGAGCTGAACAATTAATTACTAATGCTGTTGCTGTTAGTATTCCTTATTAATGATCTGATTGTATGTTTATGTCATTTAAGAGCAGAAACATAAATTAGTGAATTTTGTTGTTTTTTGGACTTTGAGATTTGATGTGTAATTCTTTTACAGGCAAAAGAAGATACTGCTGCAGCTTCTACTTCATCCAAGCCAGGGTAATATTTACTTCTCCTCTAAATTGTACATGCATTGCATGCTTATCTTTACAGTTCAAATTGCATCCTTGTAGTTGCCACTTGATACGATCCGACTTGTGGAAAACACGAATTCAAACAACAAAAGTGCGAAAATTAAATAATAAGAAAATTGGGGATGAGAATTGAAGAAATTGGGATGAGAATAGAGGAATAGAAGCAAGAACCGATTGATAATGAATTTTGGACAAACTTCGATATATGAAATCCAAACTCTCCCAATTGAATTCAATCAAAAGAACCTATACTATTCAATTTCAATAAAAGAGATGATTCAAATAAATCCACAAGTGAACAACTCAATTATGAAATTGATGGAATTGGGTTCAATAACGAACTAAGAAATCCACCTTAATTATCTATCACTAAACACTAATTAACACTACAATAAGATAATACTAACACACTCATATGAGTTCAACATTCATCTTCCAGCTAAGGATGAAAATAAGGCTAAGGGTTCCTTATATAGTATCCCTATTACAACAAAGACCCAAAAGTGGCCTTTGCACAAATAACCCAACATGAGCCCTTCTCCTCTTGAATTGCAATCCTATCCTCGAATTTGCATTCCTATCCTCGAATTTGCATTCCTATCCACGAATTGCATGAATTGCATTCCTAACCACGAATTGCACTCTTTAACCATGAATTACAATTCTAGCCATGTTTGCACTTCTAACTACATTGTGTGGCTTCCATCAATTGGCCCTCATCTCCGTGATTCTTCCAAGCAATCATCCACACAATATATGCCTTTATGACTTGTCCTTCCATGGCCTCCAAATGCCCTGTCTCCATCACCAAAAGGCATGTGGCATGGAAATGTATATCTGAAGCTCTATCACGGGTTTTAGCTTTCATAGTCGCACGTGAGCTTCCTTGGATCATATCATTCTCCCCTTCTTCAAAAGAATTCGTCCCCGAATCCGTACCTTGCAAGACATAGAAGAGTATCAATGCATATCCTTGCACACAACAAACAAGGTAATCATCATAAGATAAATGATAATACCTAAAGTAAGAAAAGCATGCAACCAACACACTAAATGACTCACTTTTATGATATAACCAAGCATTATAAGGATCTAGAAAGACTATGTATCCCAATAATGCCCAAGACACTTGGCTATTCAAGACATGTTGACAAAAGGGTAAATTAAGGAACCCAATGCATTTAAGAAAACAAACATGCAAGTTCACATTTATCCTAGCATTCAAGAAGCGCATATCTTCCCTTAAGTCAAGAAACAAGTGATCTCCCTCACGGCTAAGTGCAACATCAAAAACAAAACCAACCCAAGTCAAGAGTCTAATTATTACACTAGCCCATCCTAAGAAAGGATTCACTATCAAGTCAACATCGGAGTCAAATACAAAGGTATCCCCCACACTATTTTGCTCACATTCTCCATGCAAGCCCAACATAAAATTAAGTAATAACACTAGTAAAAAATCACATGAACGACTAGAAGTGTTACTACCATATTCATCACACAGAGAAGTTACCTCCATGGCTTTAGAAAGCCTAAGAATAAGCATGAGCCACGATACATACCGTCCTCGAAGGAAGTATAAGATGTGACATCATATCAAGTTGTTGTCCAATGAGGTTCCCTCCAAAACTCCCTTTCAAGTCCCCTCCTTTGATGAAGCTTCGCAAATAAGTTAATCACATAATCAAGTTCATCAAGAGAGAGAGTTTTACCTTTAAGCTCATCGATCCTATGCCAAGCTTTTCGTAGCATCTCCTCACCCTTTAGGTTAGAATATCTAACATAGTCCTTCCAAAAAGTATGTTCTTTTCCATTCATTTCGCTCCCCTTCTTTAAAGAGCAATCTTCACTTTCGGAAGCCTTCCCAAATTCGAAATTGGTCCATCAAATGGATCACAAACCCTCAAGAAAGACTTTCCCTCATCGGGGAGGGCATCATCCTCCCATAGTGGATTACCAAATACTTTAAGCCTCCAAAGGTGGCTACATGTTCATCATCACAACACATACCACTATGTACTTCATTTTTGCTAGTCATGTCATCAAATAAGACATTATCTTTAAAGAGAGAACAATCAATGAATGATGAGGATCACAAATATGTACTTTCACTCTCATAAAGAAAACCGTCATTTTTCATAGTATTTTTCTTTTCATGACTATCCACATGATCAACTATATCAATATCTTCACTAATTTTAGGTTCATTAAGCACATCACAAAATCCTCAATTAGTGGGTTATCATAACACTCAAGTTGATCAACACAAATATCCACACTAGTTGGCACAAATCGATTTTTCTAAAAGATTCAGTCCGGTCATCAATAGGATCAACTAGTGGGTGAGCAATCTCAACACCTGACAATAAACAAACACTCTTATCATACGTGTCAACACTAGGTGGACACACATTGATCTCATAAAAAGAATCAATTTGGTCATCAAAATGATCAACTAGTGTTGGAACACCAATATCAACAACATTGTCAATAATCATTAAAGAATTATACTCACAACATGGTAAAGACTCACAAAGCTCACATAAGGACAAGCTATCATTCACACTCAAGTCAACAACATGAACATTCACATTAATTGAAGTGTCGAGATTAGCTATTTTACCTTAAAGTTCACACAAAGTATCTTCTTTACCGTGGTTTTCAATGGTGGAGCACATTTGCTCTTTTGGGAAGCCTTTAACTACCTCATTCGTTTTCAAAGTTTGAGGTTCATCTTTCGGTTTGCTTCCAAGAATACTTGCATCATTATCAAGACATCTTCCAAGAATACCTGCACCATTATCAAGATAACTAGAAAAGAAGGAATAGTTACATGAGTTAGAATTGGGTTGTGATATCCCTCTCACATCACTCCACACCACCTCTCAGTTTTCCTCTCTAGAGTTGTCACTTTTCTCTCCCTTACTTCTCTCAATCTTTCTCTCTCAATTTCATGGGAGTTGGGGCAAGTGCTAAAAATCTCTTGTGAAGGATTTAGTGAAACCTTCACTTCTTCTTACCCTCTGGCTTCACTTGGAGTAACCTTCTTTTCATGTAGAGGTTCTTTCCTTTTTGGAATGTGTTTGGTTCTCTCCTTTTCATATGGATTGACAAAACGACATCTCCAAAATTCCTTCAAGGCACTCCAAGTCTCAATTGGGTGCCCCTTTACCTTCTCATGCTCCCAATGTTTAATAAGGGCTCCTCTTAGGGTGTTAGAAGCTAGCTCCACTTTCTTCTCTTGCAAGTAGTTATAGCATTTAAAGATCTCATCCAACTTGTGTTCCCATTCGAAGTAATCTTCTTCACTAGATTTTGTACACAAAGTTGGAATGTTTCTTACTTGCATTCGCCTCGAGATTAGGATGCATGGGTGGAAATAGAAGTTTCCCTCTAGTATGAAAACCTTCATCATCTTCGTCCTCACCATAGACATCTTCACCTTCTTCATAAGCCCCATGAAAAACATTTGTCCCATATTCTCTTCCGGAGTAGTAATTCTCACCATCATATTGACCATGATCATGTTGAAATCGCCGCCTCTATATTCTTCATCACTAGCATAACAATATCCTCCATTACTAGCGGTATAGCTCTCCATGTCACCATCGTAAGAATTCCAATGCTATGGATGACATAATTCCTTATATCTCCTTCCCTTATGACTCCTCTTCTTGTACCTACAAAACGAGCAAACAAGTTAGTAGCAAAAGCTCCTCATATCACTCGTATTTGCACTCAAGTTTACCACAACCTAATGCTTCTTCCAAAGTTGGTATAGAAACCACTTTTCCAATCAATTCACACGGTTGCTAAGCTTTGTGGAAGAATATATTCTTGTTTAAGGAATGACAGACGACACAAAACAAACGGACAAGAGCCAAAGAAGTTCAACGAAATAAAACAGAAAAACTTAAGAAAAATAGCACGAAATAAAAAATTCGGACTCAAGAACTAGCTAACAATCAAGTAAGAACTATTACTAATTGTTAATTAGCTTAGAAAATTAAAGAAATGAGAAGAAAAGAAGAAAAAATTGAATTTCAACACTTAGATTTTTTTTTGAAATTTGGGATGAAAAGTGATGAAATTCAAGAATTAATTAGAAAACAAGTAGGTTTAATTACTAGTTGTTAATTAATTAGAAGGATAAAATACAAGAATATTAGAAGAAGAAATCAAACCGGAAGAAATTTGGGCGAAAACCGGGTAAAAATGCCCAAAACAGGGGCTGAAACAGAGCAAAACAGGGCAATTTGCCCTCTGAATTTCTATCACTGCTCTTTGCAAAAATGTGGACTCCTTTGTACATCATAAACCAAATGTTCTGTGTCACCATTGTAATGTCTCTAGTAATGATCCTAAGTCTATGCACTATCCCTCTTTTCAAATTTTTATGTTTAATACCGCAATAGTTATACCAGCTTATGCAAGTACATTTGTATAAAGTTAAAATTTTCAAACTATACGTGGTGCATACTGATGTTTCCATTGAATCATCATATCAATGTCATACCGCTAAGAAAAGAAAAAAATTGATACTTCAAAATCATTGGTCCTTTGTACTTATCATGTATGTGAATTACCTGATTTACATGTCTACACCAAATCTGTTTAATTTAGGCCAAAGACATTTAGAAAGTGTAGCAACTTAAATAAAATGGAGAGTCGATGATGCATAAAGGGGCAGCCCGGTACACTAAGCTCCCGCTATGCGCGGGGTCCGGGGAAGGGCCGGACCACAAGGGTCTATTGTACACAGCCTTACCTCACATTTCTGCAAGAGGTTGTTTTCACGACTTGAACCCATGACCTCCTGGTCACATGAAAACAACTTTACCAGTTACCCCAAGTCTCCCCTTCAAATGGAAGAAATGGAAGAAATATTTTGACGTATCATGAGGAAAGGTGCATTGAGGTTTGCATTCTTTGTGTAAGGTAGAACAGAGATTTATGCTATGATGGAGTCCTCTGTTTCTTTTATCAATGATGCTGAGCTGAGTTCGAATTCTTTTTCCTGTTCTGTGGAGAAGTGTTTACCAATTATTTGACCTGGAGAAGGGGACAAAGGCAATTCTAGGAACTGCTAAAGATGGTTAAGGTTAGTGCTTCAAGTTGTCTGCTAGCCTTGAAAAGTTTGGTGCCACTGTATGTGTATGCGATAAAGAGTACTGTTTGAGATGAGAACTAGAGCAGCAATTGATAGGGCTGGGACCTGGGTGTTGCTTTGTACTTCTGAGAGTAGAGTGTTCTTTTGTATGTATTGTGGGGAGATGTACTAAGTGGAAAAATAGGAATGGCGTCTTGGAACACACTAGAACAAGTATGCTACTAGGACAAACAAACGAAGCAAGGGAATCAGAACTTTACCTTTGAATCATGGACTTGATATAGAAACACAATTATGTGATAGTTGTCGAGAGAACTAAAATTCAGTTTTATGGAAAACAACAGGCTGAAACAAAGGTTTGTATTTGTGTAACTGAAGTTAGAATTCCTTAAGTATATAACAGAGGAGATGTTACCCGAAGTGGATGCACTTATTGTTGTCAATTCTTTTGCTTGCTCTAGCTCCTCTGAGAAAGTTGTGATGTTTTTACGATAACTGGTTAAGCTGTTAATCAATCTTATACTTTAACATCAGAGATCCCTCTGAAGATTGTCATTGTCTTTACTACTATTGCTTTGCCATAAACTTACTTGTACTCTTGTCAAGCTGTCTCCATAGGAGTTGTTCAATGGAAGGTCACATCTTTTATAGGAAATTTGGCTTCGTTTCCTACTTCAAACTCTTTGAGACTCTGGTTTTTGCTTTCTTCTTTGTCGGGTTCTGAGGTTCTAATTACTTGGATTCTTTGGGCCACCAGAAGAGGTTCTTTTATTAATTCTTTCTTCCTAATGCATAAGATTCCTGCTGTGATATTCGAGGTATTTCTGTTACTTATCTGCGGGTTAAAGGACTAAAGAGCTTGTTAAGTTTTGATGGTGGTCATAACCAACATTATCTGTGGATGTATTTGAGTTATCTGTGCTTCCTTGATGGAGTCTTCCTGATTATTGGGGATAGATTATGTCCATGTTTTTAAAATAATTTTCTGTAATGGTGCTTTCTTAATCATTAAACATACATCATTGAATAGATCTATGTTGGCTGGTTGGATATGCACTCTTTCTCATTTTTTTTAATTGTCAATCGTGGTGTGAACTGTTTCAATTACTGCCCAATTGCTTGCTTACCTGATTGTTCTTTATTCACCACTTATGTGATTGAACCTACATCTTTAGGCATGAACTATTGCTCTTTGAGGCTCTCCGCGAAGGCCTTGAAGAAGAGATGGACAGAGATCCCACTGTTTGTGTAATGGGTGAAGATGTCGGTCATTATGGAGGTTCGTACAAGGTGACTAAAGGCCTCGCCCCAAAATATGGTGATCTCAGGGTTCTTGACACTCCCATTGCTGAGAACGCTTTCACTGGTATGGGCATTGGAGCTGCAATGACTGGCTTACGTCCAATTGTTGAGGGAATGAACATGGGATTTCTTCTTCTAGCCTTCAACCAGATATCTAACAACTGTGGTATGCTACACTACACATCTGGTGGCCAGTTTAAGATACCAATCGTCATCCGAGGTCCTGGTGGAGTTGGTCGACAGCTTGGAGCAGAGCACTCTCAACGGCTTGAGTCATATTTCCAGTCAATTCCTGGAATCCAGATGGTTGCCTGTTCAACCCCATACAATGCCAAGGGCTTGATGAAGGCAGCTATCAGAAGCGATAACCCTGTGATTCTGTTTGAGCATGTTTTGCTGTACAACCTCAAGGAGAGAATTCCAGACGAAGAGTACGTGTTGAATCTCGAAGAAGCAGAGATGGTACGACCTGGCGAGCATGTCACGATTCTAACTTATTCCAGGATGAGGTATCACGTGATGCAGGCTGTGAAGACACTTGTGAACAAGGGTTATGATCCTGAGGTCATTGATATTAGGTCACTGAAACCGTTTGACCTTTACACCATTGGGAATTCAGTGAAGAAGACTCATCGTGTGCTCATTGTCGAAGAATGTATGCGGACAGGAGGTATTGGCGCCAGTTTGACAGCCGCTATAACTGAGAACTTTCATGACTATCTAGATGCCCCGATCGTATGTCTGTCATCACAGGATGTGCCAACCCCATATGCTGGGACATTGGAGAACTGGACTGTCGTCCAACCTCCCCAGATTGTTACTGCAGTTGAACAGCTTTGCCAGTGATCAAGAGGTAGAAGGGCGTTTTGGTAATCATGCCATTCTGTGTTACTTGCTTATGTCATAGTTTATAATTCAAGATTTTGCTATAGATTCTAGTTTTTGTGAACTTAAGAGTTCTAGTTAAGGTGAGACGATGGGTGCTTTGTTGTCTGCCTGCACCAGAAATGATGTTTCCATTATTTATGTACTGGTAAGGTAACAAGACTTATGGAGCATTATCATTGTTTTGTCTCATTAAAATTTCAAGTTTAGCAATATCTGATAATTAAAGCTGCAGTTGTCTTACATTTAAATATCAGAATGGATTTGCTGAAACTGTTTAATTTAAGTCTTCCAACTAAGAGAACTGTGAATACAGATGATTGGAACTCTTGCCCTTCTGAGCCCATAATGAAGCAAGACTATCCATGAGCAAAACCTACGAAAAAGAAAAAAACATATAAAACTAAGCCTATATATTCTAACCTTCAGTGCAAATTATGCTTTGCCAGAGCTGGGAACAATTTGCAAAATTCTTACATAATATTACTCTGGACCCGTCATCCCATCTTATTAAAGTATTTTCCCTTCAAGTTGTAGCTTTCAGGAAATATAGTATAGCTGTATCAGTATCCAGGAGAGGTTTCTTATCTGCTTCTGGTTTAGTAGAAAAAGAACTTACTGTGCCACTCAGGGTTGCCTGCTCCTTCGTACTGTATTATTCGCTTGAGCATTAGGAGATAACATTCAATTTAGTCTTATATAAGAGTTCAGTCCGTGATTCAATAGGCTAGGGTTTTAACTTTTATGCTTCTGTAAACTGTCACTAGATCAATGATCCATTATTAATCTGTCTTTTCTAATTGTTTGCAAGTATAGATTATAATCAACATGATTTCTTGGATTTCTAACTATAGCCAAGTTTGGCGAACTTATCAGTCTTGCTATGTGATTTTTGTCTAGAAATGGTTGATGTCTTTAGTGATGGGAGGAATGATTATAACATCTTAATTTGTACTTGAATGAGGATGTAGTATAAATTCAGGGTGTACAACACCATGTTAAGATAGTATTTGTTCAATGATGGGTGGGACTTCGGATTCAGGTTGATTTAAAATTCCTCTTCTCCTCTAAGATTGAACATGGCTTGCCAGGTTCATATCTGACGATCCGTTTCAGATGGTCCACCCCTACATTGTGTGGATTCTCCATTTGTCTTGACATACCTGTGTGATAAGTGTGTGGTACTTCGTACAGATTCTTCAAACTTCACTAGAAAAGGTGGCATTACCCGTCGTAAATGAGTCGAAACTACATAGGTCGACCCTAATGAAATGCTAAAAAAGGAATTCCGGGAACCATGTCCCATAAGAATCTTAGGTTTATTTTTGTGAATTCTTTCAATGTTGGGATGTCTATTTGCTTTTCCATTGTCATCCAGAGAAGAAAGAAACGTGCTGTTGACTAGAGATTAAATGTCCTTTCTTCTTGATAGAGTCGGAATAGTATCAGGAAGTAAACATTCTGAACATTATCCCATGCTTTCATGTTTGCCAGCAGATTTTCTTCCTCATGTGTCTTTTGGCCCCTTCACCACCTAGTCATCGGAGGTGTGTCCAAGTTACTGTTTTCGAAACTACTCAATACTCATGTTGACTCGTCAAATTAGATGTTTTTTGCGTTCAATTTGACGAGGAATATCGTGGAAATGCGGGACGATATTTGACTATATCTTCATCTAAATGTCGATTTCTACATCTAAATGCATAATTCATCTAAATGTCGATTTCACTTTGTTGGTGAGGGTTCGAATCCACACATTGTAATTCCCATCCCATTTTTCCTTCCCCTGCCGGTATGTAATAATTTTTTTTAAAAATCATTTATATGTCAATTTCTAACAAGTTTCTCGCCTCAAGACTTTGGTCTAGTGATAGGGACTCAACCTGTGATGTATGAGTTAGACGCACGTTACTAATTCAAATTTAGATGCAAACAAGGCGTGTTGGGAGGGGGCGGCTCTATGTCGGACATTTGAGTTTGTGCACCAACTGGAGTTGGGCCAAAAGCTCGCAAGGCGTGTTTTCTTCAATATCCAAAAAAAATTGCTAGCAATAAGATTCTGTGTATTTGTGGCATTTTGACTTCATATTCTTATCTTTGAAATATAAATGTCATTGAAATAAGAAAATAGAAATATTCGAACTTTACACTCAAGGGTGTATTTTAGTGGTCAATGAAGTGGGTTGAGAATCATAAAGTCTTAGGTTTAAATCCAAGCGGAAGCAAAAACACTAGGTGAGTTCTTCCCATCTATTTAAGTCTTGGTAAACTGAGTTACCCAGTCATGTGCTGATGGGAGGTAGGTACCCCGTGGAATTGATTGAGGTGTGCGCGAACTAGCTGTCTATATTTGTTGTCCGTTGCATACTAGAGTGGGGGGGGTCATCTAGGACATGATCTCCTTAGTATTTCTCTACAACACAGATGGGAACGAATGATATGCTGCTTCTTAAACCAAGTGGACAAAGTAGTAGTGTACTTTGCCTGCTAGTACCCAGCATTTTGTTTCAAGAAAAATGTATGCCTGTCCTATTGTCCAGGACATGATTTTGCTCTTCTTATTAAATGTGTTGGACTGTATTCATCTCTACCCATGTGGAAAGCAGATAAAATCAAATCACATTTCTGGGATTTGCACTAGTCCGCCAAAGACCCCATATGTGAGCTTATGTTTTGTCCAACTTTTGATTCTTGTCTTGTTTAATTAAATCATGTCTCTTGTCGTAATGGTAATTTAACCTTTCCGTCTCACAAGGTTTTATGATCATGGCATTTGGTCGTCGGAGAAATATTTCATTATGTGTCTCACCCGACTAACACTAGTTGGACGAGACTTCTTTTTGTCTCACAAAAAAGTGGATTCAAATCTTATATTTTTGGGTTAACGCATTTTAGTTTTTAGGTCCACTTTTTCGTGAGACAAAAAATAATACTCACACAACTGACGAATTACAAAATAAAATTTTGTTGGTCGAATGTATCCCAAATTGTCAATTTTCTGCCAATTTTCTGCCAATTGCAGACTTAAAATATCAGTTTATCTTTAATAATGTTGGACCTTTTAGGTATAAAATGAGTCAACAAAAGATACAACAACATATCTAATATAATTTCACAAATGGAGTTTGAGGAAGTTAAGAGGTAGATGTAGGGAGATGAGACAACAAAAGAGGGATAAATAAAAAAGGACGGGGCAGGGAAAAGACACCATGTTGTCATACAAAATGATGCTCATGTAGGATAATCGACAACAATTGTATGGTTAACTAACATAAAGAGCCCACAAGAATGTTATGATGTTATAGTCCTTGGAGATTACTATGGCACACAAACTGCCATACCCTGTGGGTGTGTCTCGTAATGGAAGAAAATAAATTTCAAAAAATATTTGTGAAATTGGGAGAAAGTCTCGGACTCCGCGCATAGCGGGAACTTAGTGCACCGGACTGTTTTTTTTTAATTAGGAGAAAGTAGCTTCTAAAAGACACTTTCAGACCGAAGAATTCGAGCAGATGATTTACTAATTTCTCAATGTAATTGATTCGTTACATATCTACTTAATTTCACTAGCAATAGTGGTATTCCAAAGTTTTGGTAGCCGTGTCATCTAATTCATGGGTAATTTGCTTTGAAAGAAATAATCCTCGATTATTCTTATTAATGAATGAGGTATATATACAAGTTACATATAGGAAAATCTTTTTCTTACTATACATCTAAATCCCTATTATATTTGGATATTAACTATACAACTATGGAAAGACTATAAGACTAATTCTACTATAATACATAATTGTACATATATTTAACACACCTTCACAGTCATAGCGGACGGTCTTAGTACGCTGAGACTGTCTCTGAAAATCTTTAAAAAGGACAGAGGGAAGACCGTTGTAAAGATGTCTGCAATTTGATAACTGGAAGGGACATGACAGACGCGTACTTGTCCACGAGCTACCTTCTCTCGAACAAAATGAACGTCCATCTCAATATGTTTAGTGCGCTGGTGCTAAACCGGATTTCCAGAAAGGTAGATGACACTTACATTATCACAATAAACCAAGGTAGCTTTTTATCAATAGGACAATGAACTTCTAATAGAATATAACATAACCAACATGACTCGGAGACCACATTGGCTACCCCTCGATACTCGGCCTCTGCACTAGAACGGGATAACGTTGACTGACGTTTTGCAGACCATGAGACCAAGTTATTCCCAAAAAACATACAATAGTCAGACGTAGACCGTCTGGTGTCAGGACAGCCACCCCAAGAAGCATCTGTATATGAGACAAGTGTAGACGTCGACGAAGGATATAAATGCAAGCCATAATCAAGCGTCCCATGGATGTACCTAATAATGTGTTTGAGCGCATTCATATGCTCAATCCTGGGATCATGCATAAACAAACACACCTGTTGTACGATATATGTAATATCCGATCGCGTGAACGTAAGATACTGAAGGGCCCCTGCAAGACTGCGATAACGGTCAGATTCTCATATGGGGAGTCAGCTGCAGCACCCAACTTGGATTTAGTATCAACTGGAGTGGAAGTGGACTTACAGGATGACATCCCAACCCTCTCAATGATCCCAACAACATACTTCCTATGTGATAAGAATAATCCACCTGCATGACGAGTGATAACAATCCCCTAAAAATAACTCAAGGGTCCCAAGTCCTTCATAGCAAACTCAGAACTGAGCATAGTCATGATAGACTGACGTAATGCATCAGATGAAGAAGTCAAGATAATATCATCCACATATAAGAGTATATAAGCCAATGACGAACCACGACAATATATGAATAACGAATTATCAAACCTGCTGTGAGAGAAACCAATAGTCGACACAAAATCTGCAAACCTTTTATACCAAGCCCTCGGGGGCTGCTTAAGCCCATATAAGAACTTCTTCAATAAATAGACATGATGAGGATATTTGAGATCTCTAAACCCCAAAGGCTGATGCATATAGACTGTCTCCTTGAGATCACCATGTAAGAAAATATTCTTCACATCTAGCTGATGAATGGACCATGCTTTCGAAAGAGCCAAGCTTAGCACAATGCAAATGGTAGTCGGTTTGACCACCGGGTTAAATGTCTCAACACAATCTACACAAACGTGCTGAGTCTTACCATCACCTACAAGACGAGCCGTATGCCTCGCAAAAGAACCGTCAGAATTATCTTTGTGAGCAAAAATCCACATAGACCGAATAATATTAACACCAGATAGACTGGGCACTAACCCACATCTTATTATCAATGAGAGCATTATATTCATCGGTCATAGAAATTTTCCAATTCGGGTAATTCAAAGCAGACATATGATTACGGGGTAGTATCGATTTAAGAACATTAGAATTTAAATTAAAATGTCTTTTTGGTTTAAAAAATACCCCGCTGACTTCGAGTGACTGAACCATGGCTCGAGATAGAATTGGGTGAATTTTGGAAATTTCTGAGACACGGGACGTGCTGGCCAGCAGGCAGTGGGTCTGCTGACCCAAACTAGACACAATACCTGCTGTTGTTGGGACAGAAAGGCCACTAGAAACCGAGGAATTAGCTGGGCCAGAACTGGGCTGGAAATATGGCCCAGTTGCAGGACCCAGTGACAACAGTAAGGTAGGACCAGCGGGCAGTGGGCCCGCTGACAGATTCGGGGTGCGGAAAGTATCCGATAAATGGTAAATAATATACGGGGATATATCATCCAAAAAATTATACGAACTAGGCACGTGACTAGTGACCTTAGCAAACGGAAATTGAGATTCATAAAAAATAACATGGTGATTAATGATGATTTTATTAAATGATAAATCAAAACATTTGTAACCACGATGATTCGACAGATAACCCAAAAACACACAAGGGGTAGAACGGACCTAAAGTTTGTGAATTGTGATGGACGGAAAAAGTGGATAACACAAGCACCCAAATACTCTAAGATGTGAATACGAATGAGTCTTATTATATAAAATTTGAAGTGGGGACGAATATGTCAAAACCTTTAGAAGGAAGAATGTTAAGAATATCTGTAGTCATTTGTAGAGTATGATGCCAAAAAATAGGGGTACGGAAGCATGAATCAATAAAGTGTGGATAATGTTATTAATGGTACGAATTTTACGTTCGGCTTTCCCATTTTGTGAAGATTTATGAGGACGAGAAAAATGAAAAATGATCCCATTTTTAGCACAAAACTCTCGAAACTCCCTATTGTCATAATCTTAGCCATTGTCACATTGAATATTTTTTATTTTCCATTCGAATTGAGTTCTAATGAATGCTCTAAATTTTAAGAAGATGGAAAAAACTTGAGATTTCTTCTCTATTGGAAAAGTCCATAAAAATTTAGAATAATCATCCAAAAATAGAACATAATACCGATGACCCATAGAACTAAGAACATGATACATCCATAAATCACTATGAATAATATCAAATGACATTAAAGTATGAGAAGTAGAGTCTACAAAGGGTAACTTAACAATTTTCCTAAGGAACAAGATTGACAATTCGGAGTACTACGCGTACTCTTACAAGATATAAGTTTATTTTTATCTAATATAGAAAAAATAGACGACCCCAGATGACCTAAACGAGCATGCCATAAGGAAGGAGCAAGGGTTGTAAAAGTTGAAGGCCGTTTGACGCGAGAAACCGAGACTTGGTGTGATTGGATAAATATCTTCCCGACTATCACACCTCATGAGAGGACTCTCCGTTTTGAAATCCCTTATAGAAAACCCAAAATGATCAAAAACGCAATTATCAGTTATGAATTTACGGACATACATCAATTTTAATCAATTTTGGGGCATGAAGGTATTTTTCAAGACAAGTGATGGATGGGGGGAGACAAAGTTTTATGACCATAACCCTGAATTGGAATTGAATTATCATTACCAATAATTATACCATGATTACTGTTCAAAGTAGAATAAGACGAGAGAGTACATTGATCGGAGGTCATGTGTGTAGTGGCGTCAGCATCCATGTACCAATTCGGGTCGGGTTGAATCAATTCAAGTGTGTGCATCGTGGATTCAATGTCGGTTTGTGTGGGTCCTACTGCCGAGAATGCTTACGTGGGACGGGCCTCAAGAATTCCACCCTGTTGCCCCGGCCAAGTGTTATACCGAAACTGTTGGGCATAGAAGCTATCAGTGATCTTTGGCACGGAAGGACGGTCGACCAGCTGGGCGAAAAATAGGGTGGTTGGGCCACGACCCATCGCCTCATTTCACCGCCATGGGCAACCGCTGCGGGGCGGTGGGTGCCACTGTCGTGAGGACGGGCCCCACTGTTTTGGCTATCGTTCTCGTTGCCGCGTGATTTTTTCCATTGCTTTTACGATTATTTTTGCCACCACCGTGGATACGATTTTAGCCTGAATGATCATCGAAACTTGGAGAATTTGTGGAGGACATCATCATGACAATAGGGCTAGTACGAGTAGCCGCCTTCTTAGCCAAACCGACTTCTTCCAACGTAAGCATGGAGCGGGCTTGATAGAATTCCGGAAGACTGTTACTTTGACGAAGGATCGAAGCAACACCGTTATAGGCCTCGGGCAGGTCTGCAACCATCTGTAGAACGAGACGACTATTGCTAACAGGAGCACTCACATTGCGAAGTTGATCCGCTAAATCCTTGAGTCGTTTGCAATAAGAGGAAACATTCAGAAAATTCTACATAACGACTTGAGAAAATTTCTGTCCAAGGGTGACAATGCGGGAATGACTGTATCCTGTAATATAACATATCTATTCCAAGCCTCCATAGCGAAAGAGTTAGGTTCCATGATCGTTTGTAAGAGGTCTAGGGAGATAGTTGCATAAATCCACTGGAGAACTTTTGCATCAAGAGTGACCCATAATTTTGGATCATCCTCTTTGGTGGGCACCCCCTCGGTATTAGGATCCGAAGGACCCCCCGTTTTAGAAGCCGGGGGATTATGTGGTGAAGAACTTGATGTGTCATCGCATGGATTTTAAACAACTTCGCCCACGTTCCATATTGTAAGTTTTCTAGGTCAATAACAATTAGAAGAACACTCTTGATGTTAGAAACCGTTAGGACAGGGTGACACATGTTCTTATCAGTCATAGTGAAGAGAACAAAATTTGGAAAAGAAAATTTTAGGGGGAGGGTCTCAGGTATGAAGAAACCTAGAGGGGGTAGGGGGTAGGGATTTGCACGGAAATCAAGAAGAAGAGAAAATTTTGCGGAAGCAAGGATAAAAACCTAGACTTTTGATACCATGAAAGAAATGATCCCTTGATTATTCTTATTAATGAATGAGATATATATACAAGTTACATATAAGAAATCCTTTTCCTACTATACATCTAAATCCCTATTCTATTGGATACTAACTATACAATTATGAAAATACTACAAGACTAATTCTACTATAATACACATATTTAACAAAAAGTATAAGATGTAAATATACACCTTGCGGGAATGAAAAGGGAAATCCGCACAAATGCATTTTGTCGTTGTCTTTAATTTTTTCCCTTTAAATTGTAGGTCTTTAATTTTTGCCCTTTGCCACTTAAAGTAATAAAAAAGTGGCCGAAAATACAGCTTACATTGAAAAAAACAAAACAAAAAATCGAATCTATGATATAATTTTGCAAGACAAGTTTTTGATAGAAACTATGACTATTCGCGAAAAGGTATATAGAAATTATGTCTTGTTCGATACAGTTTCTATGAAAACTTTTCTTGCGAATTAATACTACATAACTATGCCGGACAAGACATAACGGATAAATATTTTTTTATTTTAAAAGTATTTTGTGTTATTTTTCCCTTTTTGTTTTCTAAAATAAAAGTACTAGGGGTATTACATGGGTGATTTACAGGAATGGACTCAATAGGCCCTGCCTTGATTTTTTTTTTTTTTTTAGGTAAATGCAAATATTATAAAAGAACAAACGAAAAGAACAGGGAGCTACAATCAGTCATTGAGGGTTCTCAGTCCTCAACGTAAGCATAAACACGAAATGAAAGAGTGGGGGATGGGGCGTTCACACAAAGGTGACATTACAGGAGGGTATTAAATCATATTGTGGCTTCCGAGTATCATTTGCACACTCAGTAGGTGCAATAGTTGCATTCATGGGGAAATCAAGACTAGTGCATCATTGGGAATGGTTGCCATAAATGGCTCATGTCCCTCGGCATTAAAAGCCATCGTCGAGACAAGATCGGGATTCTTAGGCGACTTGGAAAAGAACGACCGCCGAATTCCACATAAGTTGATCTTCCAAGACTCGTTTGAAGAGTAGACCGCCCGGTTCCGTAGCCATCAAGTTTCCATAACTCTTTGGACGAGCCGCCTTTGGTTTCGCAACCTTTGAATTCATTAGAAGAGTTGACTCTTGGTTCCCACCCTTATCAAGTTTCGATGTCCCATTGAATGAGATGTTTCCTTGGTTCTCTCGAATTAAATTCCCAGTTACCAAGTCTCGTTTGAAGAGTAGGCTTTTCCACTCCCGCATGCGATTTGTAATACCAAGAGCCATGGAAATGAACCAACTTCGGACCCTTCAAACTTGAACCGAAAACCTTTGAAACTTTGCCTTGACCGCGACCACCATCATGATCAATCAAAGATCCCATGACCACCCTTCCCGACCCTCCTTCGACCGGAACCACCCTCAAGATCCGCCATCGACCGGTGCCCACCTGCGACCCGTCTTCCTCGAGAAGGGTGACATTTCGAAACCGCAACACTGCATTCCCAGCGTCCTCAACTCGAATGTAGCACCTAATGAATGAGGATTAGGAGCAGCTTCGGTAGTAGCACATAATGAATGAGGCGTGCCATTGGCATCCGCAACAATAGAATGCATCAAATTACTAGACCTCTTTTGGATAAAAACCCTGGCTTCCACAACCTTAGCATTTCCAAGGCCAATTGGAAAGAAAAGTTCTCGGACTCAACCACCAAAGGCTAGTGGCCCATGGACTTTCCCCAAGACCCATGCCCACCCTCCTGACCCGTAATCAACCCGTGACTAACCTCGAGACCCGCTGACACCTTGACATCCAAAGTGGCCGGAAAAATCTCTTTGCACTCGAAACCAAGGATCGGAGACCCGAGGGTTCAAGCCACAAACCCCGAACATAAACACCACCTCTTGCAACCCGTGTCCACCCTCCATACCCACTTTCGACCGGATCACTATCAAGATCCGCATCTCGTAGTCGAGGTCTCAGGAACGCAGCGACTTCCGACTTCCAAGTGCTCACGGAAAAGCCCTTTGGACTCGAAGACAAATGAGCGGTGACCCATGGGTTTTAATCACAACCCCATAACACCATCACAACCCTCCTGCAACCCGTGACCACCCACCTTACCCGCATTAGTCCCGGGAAATCCTTCAAGACCCGTAATCCTTCCAGTGTCAAGTTTTTCAACCGGAACACCACCGGTGAGGTTGCCACGGAAGGTTGGGAGAAACCAAGAGCTGCGTCCTCAACCCAAGACCACCATCACGACCTCTGCACACCAGATCACCTCACGGCTCGCTAACAATCCTGCAACACCTGCGTCCGAATATTCCACAATATTCGGAGAAGCAACCGCCACCGCGAATCGCCTGAAATGCAAACTTCAAATTCATATCTTGAATCTTGTAATCTTGAACAATCAAAATAATCTCTTTCATTATTTTGGCTGAAATCTTTGTATTCTTTCTCATGGCTAGAAGGAAGATACCTTACTCTATAACAAATCAATTAGAGTGAACATGAAATGAACACAATCCGTAGAAAATCAGTTGATGAAAATCCTATCAGAAGGAAGACGTAGAAGAGCAACTAGGAAAAAATGTTGAGAGCCCTGCCTTGAACTTTTGTCCCCATTAAATAGATCATCAATATAGATTTGGCCAGCTGTGCCGGCCATAGCCCTCTATTATAAGTGAAAAGAAAAGATAAATGACTGGAAGTAAGCTTTAGGCCCAAAATAAAGACGAAGTTGTAATCCACCAACTTAAAAGTCCGAACAGAAGGAATTAAAAAAGTGAAACTTACACAAATAATTATAGATTTGGGGTTTTAAATTTGTCATAACTATATTTTTAATATTTACCGAGCGTAGCTAATTTTTAGTTGCTACAACCCGCTGTATTCATAAAAGCGTCGTTGTATTCATAAAACGTTCTCGTTGTATTCATGAATACATCAAGTAAAAATCTGCTAAGTAAAGTGTATTCAAAACAGAAAAATCTCATTCAAAATACAAAATACAACCAAAAATTGAATACAAGAAATAAAATATACCTCAATAGACTGAATTTTATACAAAAAAATTACGAATACACTAAAAAACTGAATACACGCAATAAAATATATAACAAAAAAAATTAAATTTTACACTAAAAAAACGAATAAACTCTAAAAAAACACTTCACGCTCAAAACTGAATACAAGAATAACATACATAACGAAAACTTGAATTTTACACTAGAAAACATAAATACACTCTAAAATATACTTTAAAATCACTTTATAAATTATATACAAAGAGATCTACTTCGAAATACATGCAAATAACGTGTATTTTCCGATCAAATCTGTAAAATGAAATACACCCGATAGAGAGATTGATGAAAGTCTTAATGCATAGCTTCTTAAATAGATTTGTCTCATCAATGGCGAATGCATCATTCTGGTCATCCCCACTCCATTCCGATGCCTTTTGCTGCAGTGATTGCATTTTTCTTTTCTTGCTGAACTCTGCTGGAAATGGCTGCAGTGCTGCTGAAAGACTTGAAGGTGGACGAGCATTATATATGGTCTTGTGGCGGGAGGAATTTTTGACGAAACTCAAATCTGAACGGAGAGAGAGGTGACCGGCGAAGCTCAGATTTGACGGTGGTCATCGCTGCTCCAGTGATGACGACAGTGGGGGGAGGCGGCGGAGAGAGGTGAGGGAGAGAGAAGAGAGATAAATACAAACTATAAACTTAATGTATTTTGGTATAATTATGGATGATAATTAACATATAATATGTAATTAAAATAAATTATAGTTACAAAATATAATTGAATACTAATAATTAGTCATGTCATGTAAATTTTTCTTAAAAAAGGAATCATCGGCCCCTTTTCAAATGTCCAGTTCTCTTCGGTGGATCGGTTTTGGCAATCTTAACTATTTTTTCTTCCATAAAAAATAGTTTTAGTGTTCCAAATGCTGAATTTCGTTTGCATAATCGTTGCAAATAGAATTTTAATATTTAAAGTATCATTAATTATTTTTTCTCTATTTTATCATTTGTCATTAATAAAGATGACACATGACTAAAACAAACTTAAATTGCGAGAGATTGTAATTTAGACATAAATAAAAATAAATTAAATTAAATAATCCTCCTAATTAATTTTTTAAGGTGCGTGTAAACTAAAAAATGATAAATAATTTGAGAATGAGGGAGTATACACGAAGTTCTGCTGTACTGTGCCAGTGAGACTCGGCGGCCTGTGCATGCTTGAGGAGGGAGTTTGGCTATAGCTGATACACGTCCTTCCCATAAATTCCAGATTTTCTTTGAAATAATTCATCACTTTTCAATCCGTTGGATGTACAACAAGCCAACTCCAAAGGTGTTGTCATTGACCCAACAGAAAGATATCGTTACAACAACTCATTTTTGAGATATGTTGCTTGAATTTTGGCTTGATTTTATTGTAAAAAGAAATCAAATAAAAAGGTACTCCCTCACACAGTCACACTCTATTTTATTTATGTGATACTTTTTTTTTTGAATTTGTTCCGGAAAAAGAATATTATCTTCTCCATCTCAATATATGTGACACAATTTGACTTGACACAAAATTTAAGAAATAAAGAAAGATTTTTTAAAATGTAATCCAAAACAAATTTTATATAAATGTGTAACTGTTAATCATGTCATAAAATTAAATTATTTCTAAATATAAAAATATAATATTCTTTTTCGCACAGACCAAAAAGAAAATAATATCATATAACTTTAAAACAAAGAGAGTATCTTTTAATATTTATAGATAATTGACTTTAGACTTTTAACTTTATTCTTTAATAACACTTTCTGACCACATAAGTATCAAAGAATATTTAAAATCAAACCAAAAGTTATAAAGGGCTTCATTTCTTAAACTATGTGTTAATCAAATAAAATGAAACGGAAGGCGTCCTGTCGACACACACAACGTCTACCTGTGACCTCCATAAAGACGTCCTGTTCCAACCACAAAACCTGTTAGTCTCTAACATGGTTCTTGATATGTATCGAAGGAAAATATGTTCAATTTGA
Organism: Przewalskia tangutica; assembly: GCA_029844215.1. NCBI lineage: Eukaryota > Viridiplantae > Streptophyta > Magnoliopsida > Solanales > Solanaceae > Przewalskia > Przewalskia tangutica. The sequence goes on along the minus strand of CM056730.1, from coordinate 92,816,979 downwards.
TTGACCCTTTGACCACGAAAGAGTGTACTTTGTGTAAGATGTTGGAATAATTTTCTTTATGGATTTCTTTCATTAATCATAATATATATAGTTGTACAAAGATGATTCTTAATACAATAAGAATCATAAGTTACCTTAAATACATGATACTAATAAATACAATATATACTGTGAATATTTGAAGAATATTCGCTAACACACCCCCTCAGACGGAGCGGGAGGAGGCCGAATGCTCAGGTTGAATCTGAAGTCTGTGAGCAGGTTATGCAGGTAGTCCCTTTGTGAAGATGTCTGCATACTGATAAGAGGAAGGTACATGTAGAATTTTGACAAGACCACGTGCCACCTTCTCACGAACAAAGTGAATATCCATCTCAATATGTTTGGTCCGCTGATGCTGGACCAGATTATGAGACATATAGATAGCAGATATGTTATCACAATAGACTATAGATGCCTTACGCAATGGACAACTCAGCTCCAAGAGAAGATTCCGGAGCCAACAGATCTCAGCAACTACATTAGCAACACCCCTATACTCTGCTTCGGCACTGGATCGGGATAACGTGGCTTGTCGCTTGGCAGACCAAGAGATCAGATTATCCCCTAAGAACACACAATAGCCTGAAGTAGAGCGTCTCGTGTCCGGGCACCCTGCCCAATCAGCATCTGTGTAGGAAAGTAACATGTTCGGAGCGGAGGGGTAGAGATGCAACCCATAGTCAGGAGTGCCCTTAATGTATCTGATAATACGCTTAAGAGCAGCAAAATGGGGTTCCCTCGGAGCATGCATGAACAGACACACCTGCTGGACGACATATGCAATGTCGGGCCTGGTGAAAGTGAGGTACTGAAGAGCACCTGCAAGACTTCGATAGAGAGTAGGATCAGACACTGGATCACCCTCAGAAGCACTGAGCTTGGATTTCGAATCAACAGGAGTAGGCATAGCCTTGCAATTCGACATCTTAGCTCTGAACACAATTTCTTCTGCATACTTACGCTGACTCAGGAACATAGTATCTGCAGATCTAGTGACTGATATACCCAAGAAGTAAATCAGCTTGCCCAAATCAGTCATAGCAAATTCAATTTTGAGAAGAGCGATAATATCATTTTTCAACTTATCAGATGAGGCAGTGAGAATAATGTCATCAGCATATAATAACAAGTAAGTGATGTCACTACCATGATGAAAAATGAACAGAGAGGTATCACACCTGCTGCAAATAAACCCAATCTGCATAATATACCTGGCAAACCGGTCATACCAAACACGAGATGCCTGCTTTAGACCATATAGTGACTTCCTGAGACGACATACATAATGAGGAACAACAGGATGAACAAAACCAGGTGGCTGATGCATGTATACAGTTTCTTTCAAATCCCCATGAAGACATGCATTCTTGACATCCAGCTGATGTATCGGCCACTTCTTACCCATATCAATGCTAAGAACAGTACGAATCATAGCCGGTTTAATAACCGGGCTAAAAGTATCACCACAGTCAATGCCCTCCTGCTGATTAGTGTCATTTGCCACAAGTCTAGCCTTGTATCGTTCCAAAACCCTACTATCTCTGAATTTATGACGAAAAAGCCACAAGCAATCGATCACATTCACCCCCTCTGGTCTAGGAACAAGATCCCAAGTATGCTGCTAGTTAAAGCATTATATTCCTCAGAAATGACTGCATTCCAATTAGAGTCAAGTTTGGCCAATTTAGGGTTCTTTGGGACTGGAGAAATGGTTTGGACAAACAGGTTAAACTGGACTTTAGGTTTGAAAATCCCGTATTTGGCACGAGTTTTCATTTGGTGACTGGGGACCTTGGGTGGTGGCATTGTTGAAGTGACAGGTGCAGAGGTTAGTTCACTGGAAGGGTGGCACCGCGGTGCATCCTCAGGGGACCGCGTCTTGAAAGGCGAGGATGGCGATGAACGACCGAAAGAGGCACCGCGCATCCTCGGAGGACCGCGGTTGTAAAAGTCCTGCAGGAAGATGGGGCTTACTGGAAGGCAGGCACCGCGGTGCATCCACTGTGGACCGCGGTTCTGAAGTCAAAATTTGGGTGAGCTGACTTAGAATGTGTGGGGATATGACTGGTTCATCAAGAAATGAGTAGTCTGGTTTTATTTCTGAGGGTTCGAAAATGAAAATATCGTCTCGTTGAACGTGACGTGACGAGAGATGTGAATTTGACGAGTGACAAGTCATAACACAGATAACCCCTATGGTTGGGTGGGAAACCGAGGAATACACAGGGTGTAGTTCGAGAAGCCAACTTATGAGGGGTGGTGGAGGTAAAATTGGGATAGCAGAGACAACCGAAGATCCGTAGGTGGTCATAAGAAGGAGTCCTACGATATAGAATGTCTGTGGGGGTATTGTTTTGTAATGTGCTAGTGGGTAAAATATTTAGAAGGTATTCTATCATTTTGACAGCATAGATCCAGAAAGATGATGGCAGACATGCATAAAATAAGAGGGTACAAACCATGTTATTAATAGTACGAATAATTTGTTCAGCTTTATCATTTTGAGGTGAGGTGTGAGGATAAGAGAAGCGGAACACCATGCCTTGTTGGGAGCAAAAATTATGGAAAACCGAATTATTAAATTCACGTACGTTATCACATTGAAATGATTTGATGGATTTTTCAAACTGAGTTTTAATAAATCTGCGAAACTCAAGAAATTTAGCAAAAACTTCAGATTTGAATTTGAGAGGATAAATCCATACAAAATGTGAGAAATCATCCAATAGCACAAGATAAAATTTATGACCTAGAGAGCTAACAACCGGAGAGGTCCACAATTCAGCATGAACAATGTCAAATGGTGAAACTGTATTATTCATTGAAAACATGAAAGAAAGATGAGTATGCTTGCCAAGCGGGCAAGAATAACACTGTTGGGCAAGTTTCCCATTATAACATTTAATACGCTGATTGTTTTAAGAAAAGAAAAAACATGATCTCCTGGATGCCCAAGCCTATTGTGCCAGGTGGATGGAGATAATGCAGCAAAAGAGACTGGTTGTTGAGTTCTGACAACGGAAGAGTTAGTGAAAGGATAGAGGTCTCCCACACTATTGCAACGCGTAAGAATTGTCCTCGTATTGAGATCTTTCACAGAGAAACCAAAAGGGTCAAAATTGACAGACACCCAATTATTACGAGTGAATTTTCTAACAGATATCAACTTTTTAATGATTTGGGGTGCGTAGAGGACATGGTTAAGTGAGAAGGGTGGATGGGGATTTTTGATGTGTGTGTTACCATAACCTGCAATTGGAATGCGATGACCATTGTCAATAGTAATGTATTGAGGATACTTTAACCGAAGCAGTTGGGAAAAGTTACCTGAAGAGTTGGTCAGGTGTGATGTGACTCCAGAATCCATATACCAATTATTGTCGGGCTGTTGCAGAGTGAGAGTGTTGAAACCTTGTCCCAAATCAGTGGGCTGCATCTGCTGGGCTGAAGAAAACTGCTGGGCCGACATCAGATGGGCCTGTTGGTGCTGGACCAAGAACACTGGGCCACCATTGCTGCTGAAACTGGGCCCTTGTAGTCGAAAATGGGCAAGCAGGGGAGGCCCAGTTCGCAGCATTGGGCCAGGTCTGTGAACTGGGCCACTGGAAATACTGAGAAGCTGTCTGCTGCGCCTTGCCTTTGCCTCGGCCCTTGCCTTTATTTCCTTGCCCTCGACCTCTGTCGCCGCCTCGTCCTCCGCCACGGGTCTGCTGCTGCTGGTTTTCCAGCGGTGGTGTAGCGGTGGTGATGCTTTCAACGGCTAATGCTTTTTGGTTGTGCTCATCCTGTTTAGCACACCGTGTTTCTTCCAACAACAATTGTGAACGCGCCTTGCTGAAAGATGGAAGTGGATCCGCCTGTTGAATCAGTGCTGCAAGAGTATCATATTCCCCCTTTGGTAATCCTGCAACTAGTTGTAGTACCATCTTAGTCTCAGAAACAGATGTCTCAACATGAGAGAGTTGGTCAACAATAAGTTTCAGTTGTTTGCAGTATTCGGTCATGCTGTTAAAATTTTCAAGGCGGGTGTTGTTGAACTACTCCTTTAAATACACTATCCTAGTATTTTTATTATCCTGAAATATTTCCTCCAGACGTACCCAAAGTTCGCGTGCCGAAGCACCTGTTTTCAGGATAGTGCACAGCAAGTCCTTAGAGATGGTACCATAGATCCATTGTTTCACGATAGCGTCAAGACGACGCCATGTTGAATCATCAATGTCAGAGGGGTGAGGGATTGATGCATCAATATGGTCGAGCACGTTGTACGCACAAGCATGAATATAAAACAGTTTCACCCACATAGAGTATTGACAGTCTTCTTGATCAAGAATAATAGGGACAAAATTCTTGATGTTTGTGACAACAAAAGCCGGATGAAAAGAAGACTTTGTGGAAGGAAGTGGGGTGTCATCAATTCCAGAGGTAGAACCATTAGATTTAGGAGAAGTGGGAGTGTTGACACCCAATTTTGACCCTCCCGTCCAGTCATTAACTATAAAATTACACTAATTTTTAATAATTTTAAAATAATAAAATGCAGCAATAAAATATTAATACAGGCATAGATAAACAATTTAATAATAAATAATAAATACATAAAATAATAATATAGCACACGCGTTTTATTAATAGCAGAATTAAGCAGTTCTAATTTTTATTTAATGAGTCTTAATAATGACCTCACTTTATAAACATTAAACACTAATTAAATAACACACCCGCACTTATTATTTAGACTAATAAAGCACCTAAAATAATTTAAGCACAATTAATTAATTAATTTATCACTAATTAAAAGCCTAGAACTAATAAATTAAAACCACCTAACTAATACCTAGAATTAATACCCAATACCTAATTAAATACTAACTACCCAGCCTTTAATTCGCCCAGCCCATCCAAAACGCAGCCCACTTCCCTAATTAAAAACTAACCTAAAAACTAATACCCAACCCCGAAGAGCCCAAAGCCCCCTCAGCCCTTTAACCCCCGCCCCTGTCGACAAAACCGAGAGAAACAAAAGAAAAACCTAAATCTCACTCTGCAATCGCCGCCTTCGTCCATCACCCGTTATTCTCGCCGAATTTTCGGCTGAAAATCCGGCTCCCTTACCTTCTCCCACTCCTTTTCCATTACCTTAACAAATCATATAAGACATTAATACCAATCTGGCAGTAATCTCTCCAAATCAGGCAGTAAATCACCCTAAAATCAGTCCAAATCTCCTTCAAATCAGCTCAAAATTACCATCGAAGGTTTACCAAGTTTAGAACAAGAGATTGAGACTATAAAATGAGCCTTTTCACCATTCAAAAGAGGGGATCGGGGGCAGAACATTGAGGGGGGGTTATGGAAAAGAAACCCGAAATCTGGGCATCGCGAGCATGCAAAATCAAGAAAGAATAGAAAACCCCAAACCCTTTCTTTTGTAAGACTCTCGATCTCCGTGATCTAAAAGGAAATTCGGATTAGGAGCAAAAATGACAAACATCGTTCTCAAATCGCATCGCAACCCCGAGTGGATCGGCGACTTGATACGCCTCGGTTATTTGTCCGAGAAGGTAAACTCAAATTACTCTCAGTTCGTTTCGTAGTACTGTCTGTTTGTTTGTGATTACACGTGTATTTATTCATTCATATTTGTGAGGCATGAAGATGACGCTGGCCATCGTTAAAGTTATATGTTGATCTGTTTATTGAGGCCCAAACATGCTGGGTCGTATACTCTATGCCCTTTAGGCATTTGTTGTGTTCTATGTCAAACTAGTTGACTTGCCATATATTCGTAACGCCATGTCCTCACCGTGGTCCTCAGTAGTGGCCTGCATAATCGCTATGCCAAATGAATAACGTGGTGTGGTTCTGTTTAGTTTGGTTTACAGATTTTGGTCCCTTCATATCAGTTGTAGCATGTCTTCCATGTTTCAATAAGTCATGTATTCTTACGTCCCTGCTAGCATGTTGGCAGACTCGCTGTTTGTGAATCCAGAGTAGTAAGAAAGAAAACACGATAGGAGGTTTCGTGTGTTTAGGTGTTAATTTCTATGTATGTGTCTCATTTTGGTTAGGCTCAGAAAATATGGAAATCTGCTCCTATTGAATGTCTATGATGGTTAATGTGCCGATTAATTAATATCGTTTTATCTTCGTGTTGGTTAAGACCATACCTGGATTGGATCTCAATTATCATGTGCGATTAGGCTTATTGTAATGAAAATTGAGGAAAATTTGTTCTCGTGGGTGTCAAGAATGGCAGGAAAATTGTTTGCATCTATTTGTGTGTCCATATTGTCTTTGTGGTTTTGTTTGTGATTTAAGTTTCCTTGTTAAAATTATAGCTGCATTTGTCAAAACACATGTAGGATCATGTAGTGAGATATATATAGGCTGTAGTTGATGTGGGAATTGTTTTAGCAAACAGAGGGACCTGGAAGGGGCCTGAACTCGAGATGTCCATTCCATGACAAGCCAGGTCCATTGTTTACTGTGGTTGTTGATTCTGGCCTCTACAATCATGCATTTTGGATTGTTGTGGTTAATAATTGTACATCAATAGAAGAGCATGATCATTTCCTAGTTAAAATATTATATGTGAGCATGTTTGTGGCATTTGCTAAGTCTGGATAGTGAGAATCCCTCATATTTTATGGTGTTCATAACATAAAGAAAATCTGTTTATTATGCCGGCACTGGTGTGGTATGTCTAGTTCGAACCCTAGTAAGGCATCTAAATGTATTGTCATCAAAGGGGAATTATTTTGACTAAACTGTTTTTTTAATAAATACAAATTTTATAAACAAACGGGTCTAGGATATAAGGGATTTGAAGTTGGTGTACTGTTTGTTGTGGCGTGTTTTGAGTTTATATTATTTATTTGGGTTCTCAACGCACCCGATATATTTGCCTAGTTTCAGGGATATTAAATGCATACATGGTGAAATGTAACCCATATGTGTCAATTTTTGGGCCAATGTCTATTTATTATGTTTGGTAAAATTGTGGATATGTACTAATCCTTATCATCTTTTTTTACATGAAATGCACCGGAGCAAAATGAAGAGTCTCACGGCGAGACTCATCACGAGCTACTTCAAATGGCAACCCGCGTCTATGTACATTCATCCGCATTCTCGCTTCAGAAATTCCCTAAACAAAATAGTACAAGATGACGTCGTCATCCATCTCAACTCCTCCTACTCGTTAAATCTCGTTGCCTCATTTTATGTCTTTATTTGTTATTGCAATTTTATTATCTTAATATTGTAATTAATCTGATACATGACTCTATTAGTCGTCGAATAGATTGGGAGGGTAATTTAAAAATATAAATTCATTTTATTATTTGTCTTAGGTTCAACACATAGGTCTAGATTAAAAAAAAAAAAACAATTTAACCACTCTTTATTTATATTTCATATCATGTGATTAAGACTATTTTTACTAAACCCATAACAAAAGAAATATTTTTTCCTCATACTCGTTATTAACATTATATAATTTATCATTTTCCTATTATCAATAAGCACTTTAGATATCAGGACATATATATATATTAGTTAAAAATCAATTTGGCAAATATAAGTACTGTTTTCAATAAACCAATCTTATACTTTTATAAACCATGTCTACTTTATGTTTATTTTGTCCAAATTCGACTTTTGAGTTATATTTCACACTATTGCTATACGATGTGTATTTTTTAAACTTTACATAAACAAATCTTACAACTCCCTTATGTTTTGTCAAAAAATACATCTTTTTTTATATACTTGCAATATCTTTTGACTTAAATATCTCTAAACATGCATTTTTTCTAATACAATAATTAACCTAGGTTTGAACGGACAACCGCAAGTTAGCGGGTCCTTTAGGGTGTCTAACCCCTTCCCTTTAGGATAATAAAGAACCCTTACCCAGAATCTCATTAAGTTTAGCAGACCATTAAAATGGAGTTAATGTTTTACTTCAAACTAGTTAAACATTTAGGTGTCCTAATTCACCCAATTAATTAGGTGGCGACTCCGCGAACCCTTAGCATTCTAGCAACCCTTTTGAACTTTAGCATCTTTTGCACTTTTAGCCTCTTTTGCAATTTTAGCATCCTTTAGCATTTTAAAAATCTTTAAGCCTCTTTAATTTATTAGCCTTTTTTTCTATTTTTATTTTCTAACCTTTTTATTTGAGCAGGAGTTTAGAAAATAATGTCGCGGTCGAAAAAGGGCGTGACAGAAATGGCGACTCCGCTGGGGATTTTAGGTTCTTAACCACAACAGACCTAGCGCTATTATTTGGCAATTATTTTGCATTTAATTTTTTGTGTATTGTATTTTGTTTATTTTTACTACTTGCTTTATCGCTTCCCTAAACCGCATTCCGCTCATATTTCTTCCATTCGAAAATTCACACAAATCACACACTCACGCTACTGGTGTGCTCGCGCACCGCAAATTTCTTTCAAAAATATCCAAATTTTAGGAGAGTTGGCGCTGCGCGAGTTAGATCGGTTCATCCGATCACCGCGTAGCCTTCTCACTCGAGTTGTCCGCCGGGAACTCAAGGCCCGTAAAAGCCAAATCTTAGAAACTTAAGATGAGCTATACCACCCTTTATCTTAGGGCATGACGATTCACCTTAGGTGGGTTGGTCCTGGCATCGACACCACAATTAGGAAGACACCAAACTTGTCGACGGGTTTTCAACCCAAACGACCAACCAAAGATATTATGTAGCGTGGCAATAATGCACAAATCCAAACCCAATCATGACATGAAATTGGGAAAAGTGCACCGTCGTTTGGTCGCCATTTCCAACAAAGGCATTATAGTTGGACGACTTGGACAAATCTATCATAACCTCGCATATTTGACGTTTAGGCCTACCTCTGGCATAAAGAGGTCCCAAACATGTTAGAACACGCACTTGATTTGCAATTTGCTTATTAGTATATATCGATCGCAACTTTTGCATATTATACTAACTTGGTTTGCTTCATTTGTTAAAGGTTTATTTTTATCTAGCTTATCCCCAAAAGGTTGATTCGCGTTGACCGGCAGAAGCACAATCATCCAATAAATGACTAATCCGTAAGCACGAGCGAAACAACTTAGACTCGTCCCTGTTCCGCAGGATGCAGAGGCGTTGGAAAGGAGAAACGCCAATGATCAAAACCTCGCCACACTATTGCAGCAAATGGAAATCATGCAAGCCGAAATAGAAAGGCTCCGAAATATCACAAACCCGTCTATTAGCTTGAATGCACCACTCCCGAGCAAAGGACAAATGCAATCGTGTCACAAGCCCTTGAGCCTCCACTTCCCCAAAGCTCCCCGCAGAGCCGCAACATACCAGCTCACACCAAAATGTCACTCGCCCGGTCAATTTGCAAGACGACCTCCAAAACGATCCGTTCACTACATACACATCTCAACCTCCACCTACTTATATCTCCCACTCAACCCAAATTGCCAAGCCACCCAATACGAGCGGATGACACACAAACAATATGAGGATTAGCACATCCGATCGAAAGCCAACCATTTATTATGCATACATCCTCTCAAGAGACGATCAATACAAGGAAATGGAGCGGCACTGAGCCGAGCCGGTGATGAAAATATGGCAAAAGAAATCCGTAGTTTGAAGGAGGCATTCAAAAGCATTCAGATGAACAAGGGGGAAGAAGGTTTGGAATATGAAAACTTATGTATGCACCCTGACGTTGAATTACCTGTGGGGTACAAGGTGCCCAAATTTGACATGTTCGATGGAAAGGGGAATCCTCGAGCTCATCTAAGGTCATATTGCGATAAATTGATTGGAGTTGGTAAAAATCCAGCAATCATCATGAAGCTATTCATCAGGAGTCTAACCGGCGAGGCGCTGGACTGGTACACATGCCAAGACCCTCGAAAATGGGACAGTTGGAATGCCATGGCACAAGATTTCATGGATAGATTTAGATTCAACACTGACACTGTCCTGGACAGATTTTATCTTATGAAGCTTGAAAAGAAATCCACAGAAACTTTCAGGGAATACGCCCTGAGGTGGCGGTCAGAAGCAGCGAAGGTCCAGCCTCCAATGGCAGAGAGCGAAATGACCACTTTGTTTGTGCAGTCGTTGAAAGACGCGACATATTATGAAAGAATGATCAGTGTAATTGGGCGAAGTTTTGCAGAAGTCGTAAGAATGGGCGACTTCGTGGAAGAAGGCATTAAGACAGGCAGAATTACAAACTTGACAGCCCTACAAGCAACCAGCAGGGCAATGCAGTCAGATTCCATAGGAGGTACCTCACAGAGGAGAAGAGATGCATCACCCTCTATCATGGTCATTCAGGAGCATAGGCCAGAACAACATCCAGTGTATCACAATCCACCGCCTCCTTACTATAACCAAAACACTCAAAATCCACATTATCAGCACTACGCCCCCCCATATCCTGTTTACCATACCCAACCAGCATATCCAAAATACTCACCACAATCACGAACCCGCACACCAAACGGACCCAAACCCCGCATAGATGCCGAAAGAAAACCAACAAAAACCTATACACCTTTAGTAACCCATAGCCCAAGTGTATGAAACTGAAAGTCGCAGGAATACTCCGCCCAATTCCTTAAATACCCCTGTGCCTACCTCCCGAGGCACGATAAAACTAAACATCAGGCATATCACTCCGGTGTCGGCGGGCATGACATCGCAAATTGTTATACCCTCACAGATACAATCGAGGAATTGATCAAAGATGGAGTCATCCAACTTAAAGAAGCTCCCCCCAATATAAACAACAACCACTTACCAAACCCTGATGATGCCTATGTTAACATGATTGTTGAACAAAACAGTTTGGAAGGGACCGTTGTTGAATCATCAATCAATCTCCAAAGGAAGAGAAATGCCCCTTGGCTGAGCCTATCATACTGAATCGACCACTCATCAAAACATGCACTTCGCAGAAATCAAAAAAAAGAAGATACAGAAACTGCGTGGAAGGGCTCTAAAGTCTTCTCGTTGCTGAAAAGGAAACATAAATACAATCCGGTATGGTCCCGCTGAAGACCCTGCCCTCTAAGACACAGAGCAAGAAGAAGTGGACTCGCCGCTTCGCCCGCCGAGTCCCGAGATAGTTAGTTTAATGCATTTTGCCCTTTATATGTAATGGAACTACGTTCGACCGATTCCCTTTGGCGGATACGTGGCGCCACATCGGCCTCGATCCACATTTAGAAATTTTTAATTTTACCCAATATTCGCTTGTAATGAACTACGCTATGACCGATTCCCTGTAGGGATACGTGGCGGCCTAAATCGGCCGGTCACACCATTAGGAAACTTTCCTTCGTTCTAAAATAACAAGAATGCACATAACATACAAGCAACTCCATCGAGACCCTCGTGCCAAACACCCTTTTCAAAATCGGGACAAGGTAGGAAACTGTGCGGGGTTGTGAGTCCCAAACAAGGCAGACGTCCGACATCAAGAGTCAAAACTACAAAGTCAACGCGAATCAACCGCCCCTCAAACTCACAAATTTTCTTTGAGCGCAGGTCCTTCATATTAGCGTATGTACAACAAAGTTCTCGCATACTAGCGTATGTAAAATACAACAAAATTCTTCGAAATAGCGAAGGCATAAACATCAACAATCGTGAGTTCAAATCACGCAACAAATTATAAGCGTCACTCGACATAAAGTCAAAGTTGCAACCCACACACACAACAAGGGCACTATGCCAATTCGTCAATCCGTGCAAGGACAACATCTCAGTATTCATCCCAAGATATCGGGGCGACATCTCTACCCATAAAATTGCACTTCTCATATATATTTATCATTTTTTTAAATGTATACACTAACGTCTTCTCAAGCTTAGCTTGCGGGAGCATTTATTCTACAGAACAAAGAAGAAGACGCCCGCATAACGACGTTATCGCGATTATGTCCAGCGACGATATATATCCGACTCGGGCCATTACCAAAACTGGGACAATTTTTAAGGACTTCGTCACGAAAGGACATTGACAAATATGATCCCATATGCTTGAAAGATCGACACAAACTGGGACAATTTTAAGGACTTTACTACAAATGACATCAATGGACATGGTCAATTTACGCGAAGGGTTCCATGTCCCAAAATCGACAAAATTTTAAAAGAAAGCTCGACGGCAATGAGCACCGAGAGTATGAGAATATACCGCCGATTTCGGATAAGGATGCTCGCCTGTTTCATAACATGTCGCTATTCAAAATCGACATAATTTCCTACTAGTATTTTCTCAAGATAGAATATTTTCAACAAATGTTTTCGAATGAGACTCAAATCGCATGGGGTTACATGGTCCAGACGAGACAACGCGTGCAAATATCAAGAGCCAACACAAATCGGCCGACCCCCTCCCCGAACTCACAATTTTCTTTGAGTGAATGTTGCAGGTCAACAGGAACGAGGAGGACAATAACATTCCAAAACAACATCTACATTTCGTCCATACAACGATTTAACATCTACATTTCGCCCATACAACGACGTAACATCCGCATTTCGTCCGAACGACGCCATTCAAAACGACGCTAAGTCCGAAACGACGCTAAGTCCGAAACGACACCACGCCCAAAACGACGTTGAGTCCAAAACGACTCGAGTCCGAAACGACTCGCGTCCGAAAACGACGCCGCGTCCGAAAACGACGCTAAGTCCGAAAACGACGCTAAGTCCGAAAACGACACCACGTCCAAAAACGACGTTGAGTCCGAAAACGACTCCGAGACCGAAAAACGACTCCGCGTCCGAAAACGACGCCACGTCCGAAAACGACGCTAAGTCCGAAAACGACACCACGTCCAAAAACGACGTCGAGTCCGAAAGCGACTCCGAGTCCGAAAACGACTCCGCGTCCGAAAACGACGCTAAGTCCGAAAACGACTCTGAGCCCGAAAACGACTCTGAGTCCGAAAACGACGCCACGTCCGAAAACGACGCTAAGTCCGAAAACGACGCTAAGTCCGAAAACGACGCCAAAACAACGCCATCATCAACATATCACATCTACGCAGGGACGATTTTCTCTGTTCTCAAAATTGCATTCTTTCTCATTTTATGCTTTATTATTATTCTGTCTTAGCAGTTATGCACTAACTCTTTCTTGAGCTTTAGTCTACAGGGGCAGCAGCAACACAACGACGTCATCAACACAACAAGTCCAAAAACGACAACAAGTCCGAAACGACGCCAAGTCCGAAAACGACGCCAATAGCAACATTCTAGTACAACAGATTCGCTCACGGCAACAAGTCTACATCAAATACATCTTGCAAAAACCACAGGCTACATCATTTACACTTTAATTATTTCATCTGGTTTTGATTACGCATGAATTGCGACACAACTCCACATATAGAATAATTTTTATCTAAACCTTAGGAGACATCATTTGCATTTCGTCCATACAAGACGAGAAAGCCCATACAAGGCGTCTTATGCGTTTCGTCCATACAAGACGAGAACGCCCATACAAGGCGTCATATGTATCTCGTCCATACAAGACGAGAAAGCCCATACAAGGCGTTTTATGCATAACGTCCATACAAGACGATAACGCCCATACAAGGCGTCATTTGCATCTTGTCCATACAAGACGAGAACGCCCATACAAGGCGTCATTTGCATTTCGTCCATACAAGATGATTCCGCCCATACAAGGCGACATGTGCATTTCGTCCATACAAGACGATAACGTCCACACAAGGCGTCATCTGCATCTCGTCTATACAAGACGGCGCATCATCACATCATTTCATATACGATTTGACTACAACCACAACACAAAATTTACATTCTTACATTATTTTGTTTTGACAGTTATGCACTAATGCTTCTATCTTAGCTTCAATCTACGAGGATCGCATAGATGGAGCATAACGTGGATTTTCTTACAAATAACCGGCAATTTGTTGGGGCCAACCTTCCCAATGAATGGCGTAGCGCCTGCCGCCGTCCACTCGCCCACATCACCATAAAACCCAAAGACCATAAGCCATAGCGGTACACCCTGTGTTCAAGCCGCCATTTTTATTTTTATTTTTACATTATAGCCCGGTCGCCATAACCCGACACCGACAAATTTTGAGTCCGTTATCCCGCCTTGGTATTTTGACCATGGTAGCCCAGTGTCGTCATAACTCGACACTGGGACAATTTTAAATTTTGCAAACCTTTCAATTCTGAGGATCGAGACAAAATTGGCTATGAGTCAACGTCTTTGTCCGAAGATTCTTCCATCATCTCCATACAAAGAGGGACAACTGTTGACACCCAATTTTGACCCTCCCGTCCAGTCATTAACTATAAAATTACACTAATTTTTAATAATTTTAAAATAATAAAATGCAGCAATAAAATATTAATACAGGCATAGATAAACAATTTAATAATAAATAATAAATACATAAAATAATAATATAGCACACGCTTTTATTAATAGCGAATTAAGCGATTCTAATTTTTATTTAATGAGTCTTAATAATGACCTCACTTTATAAACATTAAACACTAATTAAATAACACACCCGCACTTATTATTTAGACTAATAAAGCACCTAAAATAATTTAAGCACAATTAATTAATTAATTTATCACTAATTAAAAGCCTAGAACTAATAAATTAAAACCACCTAACTAATACCTAGAATTAATACCCAATACCTAATTAAATACTAACTACCCAGCCTTTAATTCGCCCAGCCCATCCAAAACGCAGCCCACTTCCCTAATTAAAAACTAACCTAAAAACTAATACCCAACCCCGAAGAGCCCAAAGCCCCCTCAGCCCTTTAACCCCCGCCCCTGTCGACAAAACCGAGAGAAACAAAAGAAAAACCTAAATCTCACTCTGCAATCGCCGCCTTCGTCCATCACCCGTTATTCTCGCCGGATTTTCTACAAAATCCGCCCTTACCTTCTCCCACTCCTTTTCCATTACCTTAACAAATCATATAAGACATTAATACCAATCTGGCAGTAATCTCTCCAAATCAGGCAGTAAATCACCCTAAAATCAGTCCAAATCTCCTTCAAATCAGCTCAAAATTACCATCGAAGGTTTATGTCACGACCCGAAACCGGGCCCGCGACTGGTGCCTTACCCGGGCACCCAAGTAGTCAAACAACATCAGAGAAAATCAGCGGAAATTAAAACTCATACATGATAACCAATGAAAAGAGAAAACAAAGCAACTAAGCTACCTTTTCGAAAAATAACTAACACCGAATAGCCATAATCCCCGCCACATCGCATTACTGCACTTCTAAGAATTTTTATAACATCTCTCGACGACAGGCCCGCCATACCCTGAATGTACAAAAGTTCTACAACTTCGAGGAACTGCATCAAGTGACAAAGTCTCCGAAGGAATGGAGCTTTCGAGAATCGAACAGATCCAAAGTGCGGATCAACAAGCGATGTATCTCAACTCGCGCAGATGAACGCACTTCGGGCGGGTCGACAACAGTACCGAGTATGCGAAATGTAAAAAAATATCGTAAATGAAATCATAATAGTCTATAAGGAAAACAGAGACATGTATGATAACCAAACTACAAGACACCACGATATACGCCTACCAAATCAAATCACATCAAGTCGTGACTCACGCCAAAGATCATTACTCAAAGTGGACGATACTGCTGGCTACCCAACGTGTCGGTATGTCCAACCCAATAACAAGATAATACTCACCGTGGACGATACTCTGGCTACCCAACGTCAAGATGTCCAAACAAATACCGAATAATACTCATCGTGGACGATACTGCTGGCTACCCAACGTGTCGGTATGTCCAAACAAATACCCAGATAATACTCACCGTGGACGATACTGGCTACCCAACGGGTCAAGATGTCCAAACAAATACCCGGATAATACTCATCGTGGACGATACTGCGGCTACCCAACGTGTCGGTATGTCCAAACCGTTTACAAGATAACACTCCTAATAAGCATACTCGTGGGCTACCCAACGTGTCGATATGTCCCAAAGGATCAATATAGTGGAAGCATACCCGTGGGCTACCCAACGTGTCGATATGTCCATCTTACCACCCGATATCCGCCTCCGTCGAGACTCGGAGCACAAGGTCAAACACTTGCACAACAACAAAACTATCACCACAAGCACAGCAAGTTACACACAACTCAAAGTACCTTCGTTTAAGTCGACAAACCGGGTTCCAACCCCAAAATACTACATTCTTTCCTACCTTCAAAGACCTCTTTACGTAGAAACCATACGATACTATCACACGTAGTATCACACACATTCATGTTTAAAACACGTACTTCAAACACAATTAACATAACGTCAAGTATACCTTTTAAAAGTCCAAGTAATTAACTCCTTAAAGGTCAAGTATTCCTACCTTTTAAAACCAAGTCATTTACTTTTCCCTTAAGAAAAGTTCGATATTTGAAAACAAGTGATTTATACTTTCAAACTCAAGTTACTTCTCTTTTCCAAAATCCAAGACATTATCCTTGCAATCCATTAAGTTCATTCTTTGAATTTTAAGAAAAGTCAGAACTTGTTATCAATGATTCTCATTTAAGCAGCCATGATCTAGGAAATGTAATATCATTTTGTCTTATCTTAGTTTCTATGCAGATGGAGGTTTCTACTGGTTTTAGTATAATCAATTAGTCGAAACCATTTCCTTTATTAGCGCTGCAGTGGTGTGTTCGATACTTATTCCCACTTTCGAAATCCATTTCACATTCTTGTGCCGTTATACCTAACTTCCCATAAAGCTAGTATAACTCTTAAGTTTTCAAAAACCAAGTATTACTCATTACTCACGAATGAGGTTTTACAACTTTGAATGCATTACAAAACTTTCACAATTCTAAGTTAAGTCTCTTATCTTACAAGATCAAGTCTCTTAACTTCTACCAATCAACAACCGTTCTTTTACTCACATAAAGTTGTTATAACTAACTTCCCATAAAGCCGTTATAACCCCTTTATGTTTTAAACCAACCAATACCACCTAAACATTTATGAGACCAAGAGGGCTCATTCTTTAAGCACCGAGTGCCCATTACTAACGGATAAGACTCACTACTCTTACACATAATGAAGCCCTTTACACTTCATAACAAGTCAAGACACAATTTGGAAAATCAATTTCTTTAGCACACGCAAGGCCAACCGCACTATATATTTCACAAATAGTCATGTCAAGAGGATAGGAAGAATCACATACCTCGCGACGATTGCCGACAAAAAGCAAAACGCCCCACAGTATTGAACCCTTCAAGTAGGATACGCTACTCGTAGCGCCTCAATCCTATAAGGGTCATAAGACATCTATTAACTTCTAGTTCCGAACGTAGAATAAGCTAAAAGCAAAGCCCCTGGGTTCTACGGAACTTACTACCTTTATACAAGTTCGAAAGCGAGAACCCATTCTAAACCCTTTTCAATACTCTTTCAATTCAAGTTTTAGGTTACCATGATATCTAGCCCTAGACATCTTCAACAATTACAATCTTAAGGCTAGCATGCCCATTTCAGTTTTTAACAAGACAACAAGATCCAAATCTATACAATATAAAACAAACCTCAGCTCAATTCTATACTACTACAATATAATGTCTTAGGCTCAACTCTAAACTACTAAAATAAAACAGCCTCAGGCTCACATCTATACTACTAAAATAAAACAGCCTTAGGCTCATAACCAAGAGAAAGGGGAAACTCTTACCTTAAGGAATAGCCCACAAAAGCCCCTTTTTCTTCCTCCTCTTCCACAAAATCGCCCACCAAGTACTCCACAAGTTTACCCACACTTTTTCTTCTTGCCGCGCTCCAACAATCTCCTCTAAAGCTAGGTTTTCTTCCAAAACTAGAGAGAAGGGAGAGGGTTTTCCATGGAAGGGTTTTGAAATGAAATGGCCAAGTCTTCAAGACTGGCCCTAAAATAGCCCTAATATGGTCAAAGGGATGGAGGGACACTTGTCACCCTCCCTTAGGTTTTTAACAAAATATCTCCGATTTCACCTTTATCGCGAAAACCCGCTTGGCGCTGCTGCCACGCGCCGCGTTCGCCACGCCAAGGCGCTCCACTTCCGAAAATGTTCCAGAATCCGGCGCTGCCCTCGCATTCAGCGCCGGCCTGCAACCCCGCGACCCCGAACAAACGCGCGCCATGCCTCAGATTCCGGCGCGCTGCACTTGAATCAAAATCGCTGCTGTCACGCACCAAACTTGAAACTTCCATAACTTTTGACTCGATGTCCAAACGATTTAACGGTTTTTTTTTGGGATCTAGATTTAACGGACTACACATTAGGCCTTTTAAACACCTCGAAATTCTTAACAACTGGGTACAACACTCCAAGGCAAACTCAAAATCCCAACACATGTTGTCAACTTATCTATCAACTTTTTACATCTTAAATTCCTTGGTATGTTCTTATCTAACTCCTTGAATTTACTGGTGTAACATTCTCCCTTAGAAACATTCGTCCCGAATGTTCCTTCTAAGACTCCAAAACGCAGACGCCGGTATAGTCTTCACTACTCCACTCATGAAAGAATCAGTTATGCCACTCATGGACTTATCACTAGAAAAAAAAAAAAAAAAAATACTCCCCACATACTATGTACTTGACAAGGATCATCAGAAATCTTTTACTCTAGCCTACTTTACCTCTAAGGTCTCGATTGTTATAAATTCTAAGGTTCAAAATCTTCTCATCCTCGACTTACCCTTTTCACTAATCAGCTTCTAATTCACATTTTTAACACAAAGTTATCCGAACATAAGCACTTAACACATCACTATAACATCAATGCATACTAGTCTCTGAGGGTTAAGAATATACCAGAATTCATCGCTTCACTTTCTTTCTCGCTGCTCTACTCATGTTCCTTCCTCGCACGGCGCACAAAAGGAGGAGATGAATCACCATCGATCCCGGCGTCGAGTCTCTACATCCGCGCTTATCTCCGTTGGACAATTCCGCAAATGGCCTCGCTGGCCGCATGCAAAACAAACCCCATCCCAAAGACGACACTCTCCACCACGGAGCCTACCACAACGGCCACAACGAGGTAGGGTGGTCCCATCCGACTAACGCCCCTCGCTCCCAAAAACTCAAACTCGGAGCCCCGACTTGCTCTCGAATTCCTAAACGCCCCAAGATCGTGATGGAGCACTCAGATCGCCGAGGTAAATAACTAGCTCGCCGAGGCCGCCGCCTCGAAGGTCACCAGAGGACTCTCACCGCCTGGCCTTCTTCTCACGATCTTGGTTATTCCGCCGACTTACGTTCTCACCGCGCAAGATAGCTGGACGCGGGCAATGTCCATGCCCTACAAGAGCTACACCGTGCATCCTCCGCTAAATAATCATCGAAGTCCGTGACATAACGGTGCACTCTATCCTCCATATTGGCCACCAAAGCGGGGACATACCGCCAATGAGTCAAACTCTACATTGTACTCCCGAATCGCGCGCCTCTTTGTCTTAGCATCAAAAATTTGTCACCGCGCCCTCCTCATCCGCGAGGCAAGAAATGGCCAGAAAGCCTCGAGAACTCACCCCAACCACCGGAGGTGCATGTTCCCCGACAGCTCCCACGAATCAAACTACGATCGCAGATCACGCACCGATGTGAACCCAAAACCACCGACTCGGCCTCCAAGCCTTGATCACTCATGATCCGTCAGAGTCGCTTGATGAACTCCCGCGGATCATCCTCGTGCCTCGACCCGTAGAACTCGGTGGCTACAACTCGTAAAATCCCGTAGCCTCAAACTATCTCGACTCGGGTGAACCATGGTGCTACCGAACTGCCGTGATCCGCCTATCCTCGTGCTCGCCACGATCCTCGCCAATAATCGGGCCATCTCCTTGTAACCCATCTCCTCTCGCCTGTGCCGCGGATCGAGGCTCAGTGCCGTAGTCTCGGGAGAGACCGCCGCTTCTACTCGCGCCTCCTCTCGCCGCTTTGCCCTTCGGGCTCTGGTTGCCTTGCGCGAGGCATCACCGTATACAAAGAACACGCCGGAGGAGTCCAACTTATAACACCGCTCTAAGGCACGATCTCGAGTGAGAAGAATGGAAACCAATCCTAATTATCCTATAGCCTCGACATTATAGATGGTGCACAACACACCGATAATCAAGACTCTACCGATACGGTGCAGACACTCTCCGAGGATTAATCGCTCGATACCACTTCGCCACGACCAAACCGCTCGCGATCGTGCCTTACCCGCACCCAAGTAGTCAAACAACATCGAGAAAATCAGAAATTAAAACTCATACATGATAACCAATGAAAAGAGAAAACAAAGCAACCAAGCGTTACCTTTTCTCAAAAATAACTAACACCGAATAGCCATAATCCTCGCCACATCGCATTTCATGCACTTCTAAGAATTTTTATAACATCTCTCGACGGACAGGCCCCGCCATACCTCAATGTACAAAAGTTCTACAACTTCGTGAACCGCAGTGACAAAGTCTCCAAGGAATGGAGCTTTCGAGAATCAGCGATCCAAAGCGGTGCGGATCAACAAGCGATGTATCTCAACTCGCGCAGATTAACGCAGCCCGGGCGGGTCGCATAACAAAATTTAGTATGCGAAATGTAAAAAAATATCAGAATGAAATCATAATAGTCTATAAGGAAAACAGAGACATGTATGATAACCAAACTACAAGACACCACGTATATACGCCTACCAAATCAAATCACATCAAGTCGTGGACTCACGCCCGAAAGATCATTACTCAAAGTGGACGATACTCGTGGGCTACCCAACGTGTCGGTATGTCCAACCCAATAACAAGATAATACTCACCGTGGACGATACTCGGCTACCCAACCGTCAAGATGTCCAAACAAATACCCGAATAATACTCACCGTGGACGATACTCGGCTACCCAACGCGGTCGGTATGTCCAAACAAATACCCGAGATAATACTCACCGCGGACGATACTGTGGCTACCCAACGGTCAAGATGTCCAAACAAATACCCAGATAATACTCATCGCGGACGATACTGCGGCTACCCAACGCGGTCGGTATGTCCAAACCAGTTTACAAGATAACACTCCTAATAGAAGCATACCCGGCTACCCAACGTGTCGATATGTCCCAAAGGATCAATATAGTGGAAGCATACCCGCTGGCTACCCAACGTGTCGATATGTCCATCATACCACCCGATATCCGCTCCGTCGAGAGACTCGGAGCACAAGGTCAAACACTTGCACAACAACAAAACTATCACCACAAGCACAAAGTTACACACAACTCAAAGTACCTTCGTTTAAGTCGACAAACCGGTTCCAACCCCAAAATACTACATTCTTTCCTACCTTCAAAGACCTCTCTTTACGTAGAAACCATACGATACTATCACACGTAGTATCACACACATTCATGTTTAAAACACGTCTTCAAACACAATTAACATAACGTCAAGTATACCTTTAAAAGTCCAAGTAATTAACTCCTTAAAGGTCAAGTATTCCTACCTTTTAAAACTAAGTCATTTACTTTTCCCTTAAGAAAAGTTCGATATTTGAAAACAAGTGATTTATACTTTCAAACTCAAGTTACTTCTCTTTCCAAAATCCAGACATTATCCTTTGCAATCCATTAAGTTCATTCTTTGGAATTTTAAGAAAAGTCAGAACTTGATATAAATGATTCTCATATAAGCAGCCATGATCTAGGACATGTAATATCATTTTGTCTTATCTTAGATTCTATGCAGATTGAGCTTACTACTGGTTTTAATATAATCAATTAGTCAAACCATTTCCTTTATTAGCGCCGCAGGTGTGTTCGATACTTATTCCCACTTTCGAAATCCATTTCACATTCTTGTGCCGTTATACCTAACTTCCCATAAAGCTAGTATAACTCTTAAGTTTTCAAAAACCAAGTATTACTCATTACTCACGAATGAGGTTTTACAACTTTTGAATGCATTACAAAACTTTCACAATTCTAAGTTAAGTCTCTTATCTTACAAGATCAAGTCTCTTAACTTCTACCAATCAACAACCGTTCTTTTACTCACATAAAGTTGTTATAACTAACTTCCCATAAAGCCGTTATAACCCCTTTATGTTTTAAACCAACCAATACCACCTAAACATTTATGAGACCAAGAGGGCTCATTCTTTAAGCACCGAGTGCCCATTACTAACGGATAAGACTCACTACTCTTACACATAATGAAGCCCTTTACACTTCATAACAAGTCAAGACACAATTTGGA
This sequence comes from Przewalskia tangutica, assembly GCA_029844215.1. NCBI lineage: Eukaryota > Viridiplantae > Streptophyta > Magnoliopsida > Solanales > Solanaceae > Przewalskia > Przewalskia tangutica. The sequence continues at coordinate 92,794,622 of CM056730.1, read as the reverse complement.
AAATCAATTTCCTTTAGCACACGTGCGTCAACCGCACTATATATTTCACAAATAGTCATGCTGAAGAGGATAGGAAGAATCACATACCTCGCGACGATTGCCGACAAAAAGCAAAACGCCTCACGATTGAACCCTTCAAGTAGGATACGCTACTCGTAGCGCCTCAATCCTATAAGGGTCATAAGACATCTATTAACTTCTAGTTCCGAACGTAGAATAAGCTAAAAGCAAAGCCCCTGGGTTCTACGGAACTTACTACCTTTATCCAAGGTCGAAAACAGTAACCCATTCTAAACCCTTTTCAATACTCTTTCAATTCAAGTTTTAGGTTACCATGATATCTAGCCCTAGACATCTTCAACAATTACAATCTTAAGGCTAGCATGCCCATTTCAGTTTTTAACAAGACAACAAGATCCAAATCTATACAATATAAAACAGCCTCAGGCTCAATTCTATACTACTACAATATAATGTACCTTAGGCTCAACTCTAAACTACTAAAATAAAACAAACCTCAGCTCACATCTATACTACTAAAATAAAATAAAATTTCTTAGCTCATAACCAAGAGAAAGGGAAACTCTTACCTTAAGGAATAGCCCACAAAAGCCCCTTTTTCTTCCTCCTCTTCCACAAAATCGCCCACCAAATTACTCCACAAGTTTACCCACACTTTTTCTTCTTGCCGCCTCCAACAATCTCCTCTAAAGCTAGGTTTTCTTCCAAAACTAGAGAAGGGAGAGGGTTTTCCATGGAAGGGTTTTGAAATGAAATGGCCAAGTCTTCCAAGACTTGGCCCTAAAATAGGCCCTAATATGGTCAAAGGGATGGAGGGACACTTGTCACCCTCCCTTAGGTTTTTAACAAAATATCTCCCGATTTGACCTTTATCGCGAAAAACCCGCCTTGCGCGCCCGCCACGGCCGCAAGGCGCTCCACTTCCAGAAAATGTTCCAGAATCCGCGCCGCGTCAGATTCGTAGCGCGCTGCAACCCCATGGACCCCTGAACAAACGCGCGCCGCCTCAGATTCCGGCCGCGCATTGCACTGAACCAAAATCGCTGCTGCCGTCGCGCACCAAACTTGAAACTTCCATAACTTTTGACTCATGTCCAAACGATTTAACGGTTTTTTTGCGTTGGGATCTAGATTTAACGGACTACACATTAGGCCTTTTAAACACCTCGAAATTCTTAACAACTGGGGTACAACACTCCAAGGCAAACTCAAAATCCGTCCAACACATGTTGTCAACTTATCTATCAACTTTTTACATCTTAAATTCCTTGGTATGTTCTTATCTAACTCCTTGAATTTACGGGGTGTAACAGTTTACCAAGTTTAGAACAAGAGATTGAGACTATAAAATGAGCCTTTTCACCATTCAAAGGAGGGGATCGGGGGCAGAACATTGAGGGGGGGAGGGGGGGGGGGTTATGGAAAGGAAACCCGAAATCTGGGCATCAGTTCAGGCATGCAAAAATCAGCAAAGAATAGAAAACCCCAAACCCTTTCTTTTGTAAGACTCTCGATCTCCAGGATCTAAAAGGAAATTCGGATTAGGAGCAAAAAATGACAAACATCAGTTCCTCAAATCGCATCGCAACCCCGAGTGGATCGGCGACTTGATACGCTGCCTCGGTTCGCTGTCCGGAGAAGGTAAACTCAAATTACTCTCAGTTCGTTTCGTAGTACTGTCTGTTTGTTTGTGATTACACGTGTATTTATTCATTCATATTTGTGAGGCATGAAGATGACGCTGGCCATCGTTAAAGTTATATGTTGATCTGTTTATTGAGGCCCAAACATGCTGGGTCGTATACTCTATGCCCTTTAGGCATTTGTTGTGTTCTATGTCAAACTAGTTGACTTGCCATATATTCTGTAACGTCATGTCCTCACTGTGTCCTGTAGTGGCCTAGACACTGCTATGCCAAATGAATAACGTGGTGTGGTTCTGTTTAGTTTGGTTTACAGATTTTGGTCCCTTCATATCAGTTGTAGCATGTCTTCCATGTTTCAATAAGTCATGTATTCTTACGTCCCTGCTAGCATGTTGGCAGACTCGCTGTTTGTGAATCCAGAGTAGTAAGAAAGAAAACACGATAGGAGGTTTCGTGTGTTTAGGTGTTAATTTCTATGTATGTGTCTCATTTTGGTTAGGCTCAGAAAATATGGAAATCTGCTCCTATTGAATGTCTATGATGGTTAATGTGCCGATTAATTAATATCGTTTTATCTTCGTGTTGGTTAAGACCATACCTGGATTGGATCTCAATTATCATGTGCGATTAGGCTTATTGTAATGAAAATTGAGGAAAATTTGTTCTCGTGGGTGTCAAGAATGGCAGGAAAATTGTTTGCATCTATTTGTGTGTCCATATTGTCTTTGTGGTTTTGTTTGTGATTTAAGTTTCCTTGTTAAAATTATAGCTGCATTTGTCAAAACACATGTAGGATCATGTAGTGAGATATATATAGGCTGTAGTTGATGTGGGAATTGTTTTAGCAAACAGAGGGACCTGGAAGGGGCCTGAACTCGAGATGTCCATTCCATGACAAGCCAGGTCCATTGTTTACTGTGGTTGTTGATTCTGGCCTCTACAATCATGCATTTTGGATTGTTGTGGTTAATAATTGTACATCAATAGAAGAGCATGATCATTTCCTAGTTAAAAATATTATATGTGAGCATGTTTGTGGCATTTGCTAAGTCTGGATAGTGAGAATCCCTCATATTTTATGGTGTTCATAACATAAAGAAAATCTGTTTATTATGCCGGCACTGGTGTGGTATGTCTAGTTCGAACCCTAGTAAGGCATCTAAATGTATTGTCATCAAAGGGGAATTATTTTGACAAAACTGTTTTTTTTAATAAATACAAATTTTATAAACAAACGGGTCTAGGATATAAGGGATTTGAAGTTGGTGTACTGTTTGTTGTGGCGTGTTTTGAGTTTATATTATTTATTTGGGTTCTCAACGCACCCGATATATTTGCCTAGTTTCAGGGATATTAAATGCATACATGGTGAAATGTAACCCATATGTGTCAATTTTTGGGCCAATGTCTATTTATTATGTTTGGTAAAATTGTGGATATGTACTAATCCTTATCATCTTTTTTTACATGAAATGCACCGGAGCAAAATGAAGAGTCTCACGGCGAGACTCATCACGAGCTACTTCAAATGGCAACCCGCGTCTATGTACATTCATCCGCATTCTCGCTTCAGAAATTCCCTAAACAAAATAGTACAAGATGACGTCGTCATCCATCTCAACTCCTCCTACTCGTTAAATCTCTGCCTCATTTTATGTCTTTATTTGTTATTGCAATTTTATTATCTTAATATTGTAATTAATCTGATACATGACTCTATTAGTCGTCGAATAGATTGGGAGGGTAATTTAAAAATATAAATTCATTTTATTATTTGTCTTAGGTTCAACACATAGGTCTAGATTAAAAAAAAAAACAATTTAACCACTCTTTATTTATATTTCATATCATGTGATTAAGACTATTTTTACTAAACCCATAACAAAAGAAATATTTTTTCCTCATACTCGTTATTAACATTATATAATTTATCATTTTCCTATTATCAATAAGCACTTTAGATATCAGGACATATATATATATTAGTTAAAAATCAATTTGGCAAATATAAGTACTGTTTTCAATAAACCAATCTTATACTTTTATAAACCATGTCTACTTTATGTTTATTTTGTCCAAATCCGACTTTTGAGTTATATTTCACACTATTGCTATACGATGTGTATTTTTTAAACTTTACATAAACAAATCTTACAACTCCCTTATGTTTTGTCAAAAAATACATCTTTTTTATATACTTGCAATATCTTTTGACTTAAATATCTCTAAACATGCATTTTTTCTAATACAATAATTAACCTAGGTTTGAACGGACAACCGCAAGTTAGCGGGTCCTTTAGGGTGCCTAACCCCTTCCCTTTAGGATAATAAAGAACCCTTACCCAGAATCTCATTAAGTTTAGCAGACCATTAAAATGGAGTTAATGTTTTACTTCAAACTAGTTAAACATTTAGGTGTCCTAATTCACCCAATTAATTAGGTGGCGACTCCGCGAACCCTTAGCATTCTAGCAACCCTTTTGAACTTTAGCATCTTTTGCACTTTTAGCCTCTTTTGCAATTTTAGCATCCTTTAGCATTTTAAAAATCTTTAAGCCTCTTTAATTTATTAGCCTTTTTTTCTATTTTTATTTTCTAACCTTTTTATTTGAGCAGGAGTTTAGAAAATAATGTCGCGGTCGAAAAAGGGCGTGACAGGGAGGAGACATGATAGCCACAGGTTTAGAAATTCCGAAAGAAAAATGGCACCGCGGTGGGGGATGGGCGGCGACCGAGAGAGGGGAGGGGAGAGGAATTTCTAGGGTTTTTGGCATGTTAGGCTTTGATACCATGTAAGATGTTGGAATAATTTCCCTTACAGATTTCTTTAATTAATCACAATATATATAGTTGTACAAAAGTGATTCTTAATATAGTAAGAATCTTAAGTTACCTTAAATACATGATACTAATAAATACTGTAAATATTTGAAGAATATTCGCTAATACAAAACCTAAACATTTCTCCAAGGGTCAATCCAATTCTGTTTCCTTGATTTCTTCCTACCTATCTTATTGCAGTTCTCATTTGTTAAACTACACTGTATATACGGCCACCAATATTTTCTTTCATCATTTTTCTCGATCCATCTACTGCTGTATCTGGTGACATGCATTGTGATCCCCAATTCACAAAAAAAGAAACAAAGCTCAACTACGACCATCCCAACACAATCAAAGCTACTTCATTCTTACCTATATATGTTTGCTAATTATTCTTTAGAAGGCTAGCTTTGCGCAAGCATGCATGATTGCATGGCGATAATAACATGCATTACTATTAGTTCTACATTAATCATAAAAAGGGAAAGAAAAACCAAGGATTTTTACGTTATCAAGATAGAAGTTGTGGTTAATAAAAATACATAAGACAACAACAAAAATAATATACTCACTGAAATTTCACAACGTGGGGTCTGGAAATGGTAGAATGTATGCCGATCTTACCTCTACTTTGGTAGGTAGAACGACTGTTTCTGAGAGACCATCGACTCAAGATAAAGCACAAGCCTAAGAAAAGTAAGACAAACAAAGTGAGTAAGTCATGATAGCGAATTCTGAAAGAGAAAAAGAAACAAAAGGAAACAATAAATAATGCAAGTAAATAATACAAATAAAATACACATAACATCATAAATCAAACGACAAGTGACTATAAGACAATACTGTGCCTACTAGTATGATAGGCTAAGCGAGCCTACAATAATATTATTACAACTATCAGTTTGTAAGTGTAGGCAGGACTACCTACTACCCTTCTACCCTAATACGTGTCCTCCATAACCCCGTATATAAGGTCATGTTCTCAGTGAGTTGCACTTGCGTCATGTCCCGTCTAATCACCTCTTCCCAATACTTTCTCGGCCTACCTTCACCCCTCATGTACCCGTCCATAGTTAACCTCTCACACCTCCGCACTGGGGCATTTGTGTCTCTCCTCTGCACGTGCCCGAACCATCTCAACCTCGCTTCCCGCATCTTATCCTCCACCGATACCACTCCTACTCTGTCTCGGATATCATTATTTCTAATTTTATCCCTCCTTGTATGCAGCCGCAGACCTATTTAGGTTCACGGTTGTTCACGCGAGGAACCGGTTTTTTTTGCAGTGTTATTTTCCACTTTTGAACAACCACAACATCCTCATTCCCTTATACAACACTGTGAATTTTTTTTTCGAACAACCACTACCAGGGGGTAGATCCGCCCCTGCTTGTATGCCCACACATCCATCTTAGCATCCTCATCTCCGCAACATTCATCTTTTGGGAGTGCAAAGTCTTGACCGGCCAACACTTCACCCCATACAATATAGTCGGTCTAGACACCACCTTATAGATCGACTTGCCTTTAAATTTTGGTGGCACCTTTTTTATCGCACAAGACTCCAGATGCGAGCCTCCATTTTATCCCCTGCCCCAATACGAGATAAAATATACTCCTTCCTAATTTATGTATCACTATTTTTTTTCTTTCTAATAAGCCTAAAAAGAATGATACCTTATATTTAGTATTCACTCCGTCTCAATTTATATTATGGTTTCTTTGACTTAATTTCAAACATAGATTCTTCAATTGTTTTATAATAAAATTTATATATTTGAAAATTATATATATAAAATTATACGTCTACATAATTAATATGAAAAGAGATAGAGAAAATCGTAGTCAATGAGTTGTTTGTCTTCCAAACTCGTCAATTCTCCTATAAATTGAGAAGGAGAGAAACAATTTAACTTTAAAATACTCATTTTATCGTTAAGCAAATGATTTCTAATCACATAAATATTTAAAACTTATTTTAGACCACATATTTCATAACTATTCCTTTATTTCTTAATATTCATATCTAATCAAATACCATACATAAATTGAGCCGGGGGTGTAAATAGAATTCGAAAAATGACAGAGAATATTGTGGGTTGTCTTTTATATGTTTGTAAACAGGACATTTTTAATGTCGAATATATATATATATATATATATATATATATGCGCTATTTCTAGTACTACGTCCTACAGAAATCGAATAAGTTTCCTACATAAAATTTAATATTATAGTCTAGACTCTAGTCCTACCATAGAATAGTTTATTTGTGTGGCAGGTAAATATAGTCGAGACGAAGAAACACTAAAATCTTAGTCCCCTAATCTATCTAATTCCTTATTATTATTATTTTCAAAAAAATAAATAACACATCTTATATTTGAAAATAATTTAACTTTTAAGTTAACAATTTTACTATTAATGAAAATTTCACTTTATATTTTTCATTTTACTTTTAAAGATTTTTTTTGGCAAAACCATAGTACGTGGAAGCATTGGTGAAACGCGGCTAGAAAAGTTTGTGCCGCGTTTGAGCTTTGCTGAATCCTTTGCAGTTAACTTGCAAAGAAAATCTTACGTGAGTTAAGATCTTCCAAGATGTAGGGACAAATATGACATACAGAATGACGCTTTTAATTTAGAGTGAGAATGGGATGAATCAAAAACTTTTAGTAGCCGTTTTTCTATACACGTGGAACAAAGACCTATCGAATACCGACAATAAACAAACGGTTTTGTGTTCTATAGGTTAAGAGTTCTACATCGGATATGAAATGAGAACATATATTCCTTATATGGACTTGGACACTCCTCACCCTATAAGCTAGCTTGTGGATTTGAGTTAGACCAAAGATCCATTCTTTATATGATATTAGAGCCGGACCCATTCTAAGTCTATGTTCACCGATGTTGAGTCCCCAAATTATGTCATCCACGCTCCAGTTAACGGGATCTGTGGGTGTGCGGTGGAATGTTAAAAATCTCACATCGGAAATAGAATGAGAATTTGAACTCCTTATGGTGTCCAGTGTGGATGACATAATTTGGGGACACAACATCGGTGAACATTGACTTTGAATGCTCTGATACTATGTAAAGAATGAATGATTGTCCAAGTCCATATAAGGAGTCCAAATTCTCATTCCATTTCCAATGTTGGATTCTTAACACCCCCGCACGCTCAGATCCCGTTAACTTTAGCGTGTATGACATAATTTGGGACCCAACATCGGTGAACATAGACTTGAAATGAGTCTGACTCTGATACCATGTAAAGAATGGATCTTGGGTCTAACTCAACCCCAAAAGCTAGCTTGTAGGGTTGTCACGCCCCGAACCCCGGACCCGTGACTGGTGCCCTACCTGTGCACCCTTCTATCCATATAACTTAAGTAAAATGCGGAAGATAAATAACACTCATTTTTTTCTTTAAACAAAGGCAAAGCAGATAAGGCTGTCATAATATAAGTCACCCGAAAGGGTCTACACTGTTCAACAATGTAAATACAACTCTAGTCAGTCCAACCCACATATGAATACTGCACTTAAGAATTTGGACAAGAATCGCGACGGATAAGGCCCCGCTGCACTTCAATATACTTAGCCATAATGACAAGCTCTGGAATATTGGAGCTATCTCAAAATGCTGAACCAAGATCCTAAGCTCGCGGATCCACAACTGAGTACCTAGACCTGCAGACATGAACGCTGCCCCCCAAAGGAGGTCAGTACAACAAGGTACTAAGTATGTAAACATGAAGTACAAGAAATAAGATCATAACTGTACAAAAGAATGATAGGGGCGAGTATAAAAATCAAATATCAGATCCTACCATGTCATATAAAATCAGAGTCAAATGTATCTCGTATCCTCAGACCATCAGATCCTCAGATCACTTTAACATCAGACTATTATAACACCGATAGTCAACTATTCCTCTTTTTTTTAATGTAAAACCACACAGTCCAAATATAACACGAGAGGCAAGTATGACAACCAAAATAACAGTACACTGTGCCTGATTAACAATGAGAGTAATGAAAGTATATATGGAAATCAAGGCAATAGTCCGGTCTTATACAATTCATTATGTACATCAATCTTCCAAGAACTTGTGTATACTCCTATTGAGACACACTTTAACCTTCATTCTTCTTAAGGTGACAAGACGGGTCAAATGGTGTAACAACCGGTCGATCATCATAGTGTCCAAACTTTCTGAGGACCTTTTCAACATAATGGGATTGAGTTAAGATGTAGCCATCAAAATTCTTTTGAAATCTAATACCAAGAATGCCATCCGCTATTCCCATATCTTTCATATCGAAAGCGACATGCAATATCTTCTTAGTTTGGTTAATTACATCTTTATCCGTTCCCATAATTAACATATCATCAACATATAAACATATAATGACACATGCATTCTTACATTGTTTAATGTAGACACATTTGTCACACTCATTTATTTGAAAATCATTTGTATTATCAAACTTTTCATGTCATTGCTTTGGTGCTTGTTTAAGTCTGTATAGAGACTTAATCAATTTACAGACTTTATTTTATTGACCTTTAACAACAAATCCTTCGGGTTGTTCCATGTAAATTTATTTATCTAATTCACCATTCAAAAATGTGGTTTTTACATCCATTTGGTGTATTTACAAATTGTGAATCGCCGCTATAGCAATTAGCGTCCTTATAGACGTAATTCTCGTTACGGGTGAGTAAGTATCAAAGAAATCTACACCTTCTTTCTGTCGAAACCCTTTGGCTACTATACGAGCTTTGTATTTTTCTATAGTACCATCAGGCCTCAGTTTCTGTTTGAAAATCCATTTATGTCCTATTGGTTTTTGTCCCAGAGGGAGATCAACCAATATCCATGTATTATTTTGCATAATGGATTCTACTTCACTTTGGATAGTCTCCTTCTAATAAGGTGCTTCAGATGATTCCATAACATCCATATATGTTTGAGGTTCTCCTTCAACGGAAAAGGTCATGAAATCTGGTCCAAAATCTTTGGCAATTTTCACACGTTTACTTCTTCTTGGTTCAGAATTTTCTTCTTGAACAGATGAAGTAAGATTATCATCACTTTGTGTGTTTTGGTTTGACTCATTTTGAGGCAATGTCCTCTTCTTATGATTAAGAAAACTCTTATCCTTGTCTTTGTAAGGAAAAATATCCTAAAAAATTATGCTTCCGCAGATTCCATAAGTGTGTTTTGTGAATACCTTCAACATCGGAGTGATACACCAAAAAATTTATATGCTGCACTATTATTGGCAGGGCCAATATATATGCAATCCACCATTTTTTGTCCAAGTTTAGTTCTCTTCGGTAAGGGAACTTGAACTTTCGCAAGACAACCCCACACTTTCATCCTTTTGAAAGTAGACACTTTTCCTTTCCATAATTCATAGGGAGATTGATCATTTTTATTTTGAGGAATTTTGTTCAATATCATATTTGCAGTAATTAACGCCTCACCCCATAGACTAGGGGTTCCCCCGAACTAATCAACATTGAATTGATCATATTTTCAATGTTCTATTCTTACGTTCGACAATATGTTGTTTTGGAGTATATGACGCAGTGGTTTGATGAACTATACCATGAGTAGAACATAATTCTTTGAACTCATTTGATTGATATTCACCACCTCTGTCTGAACTTAAAATTTTGATTCTTTTGTCAAGTTGGTTGTTCACTTCTGCTTTGTATGTTTTAAAAATGTTTAAAGCCTCATCTTTGGTATGTATTATATATACACACCAAAATTTACTGCAATCATCTATGAATGATATATAATAATTCTTTCCTCCACGAGATGGGGTTGCTTGGTAATCACACAAATCACTTGAATTAAACCAAGCACTTCATTTGATTTCACAACAGATTTATGAGGATGACTTGCATATTTTGATTCTATGCAAACTCCACACTTAGTCATTTTGTTCATTGAACATTTTTGAAACATGTCTAACTTTATCATTCTTTGTAAAGAGCGATAATTAACATGTCCTAATCGTGAATGCCATAAGGAAGGAGAATCAACCATATACATAGAAGCAGTGCTAGTGCCTACATTTTCATTAATAATGACAATTACCTGAGTAGGTACAATAGATAGTTTGAAGAGTCCCTCACTGAGGTAACCCTTTCCTACATACATCACACCCTTGGTGAGTACAAATTTGTCAGATTCAAATATAATTTTGAAGCCCTTGTTACTAAGAACAGGCCTAAAAATCAAATTCTTACAAATTTCAGGCACGTGCAACACATTAGTGAGCACAAGATCATTCTCGGAAGTGAGTTTCAAAGTCATCTTTCCTTTTCCTTCTACCTTCATAAAAGCAGCATTCCCTACGAACAATGGTTCTCCATCCTTGATGGCCTCATATGATGAAAACATGTCTTTTTCATAATATACGTGCATTGTAGCACCCGTATCCATCCACCAATTTGGTGAATTTGTAACTAGATTTTTTTGAGCAGCCACAACCCCAATGAATTGGTTTTTAGTTTCAGGCCGGTTGGATTGGTTAACATTACTTGAACCTCCAACACCACCACCTTGACTCTTGCGAATGCGATAATCTTTTGCTCTGTGCTCAGATTTGCCACATACCCAACAGAGTCCTGGTTGTGGTTTCTTGTCTGCATTGGTCCTTTGTGGGGCGAGTGCATTCCTCCCGGTTGCAAAATATGGATTAACACCAATAAATTTTCCTTTTCCTTTCTAAAACTTGGCCTTAGAAGCATTGCCTTCAACCATGTTGTCATTAGGCTCCAATGAAATAACATCAACCCTTTCATTCTTTCGGTTGTCCTCTTCAACATGAATTTTCAGAACCAATTGCTCAAAACTCATTTCCTCGGTTAGATGTTTCAGGTAAACCTTAAAATCCTTCCAAGAAGGATATAATTTTTCAATAATAGTATCAACAAGGAAATTTGGGTTAAGGCCCATACCTTCAACCTCTAATTCATGAATAATGACTTGGAGTTCCTCCACTTGCTTGACAACCGCCTTGGCGTCACTCATCTTAAAGTTCAGAAACTTTCCGATGACGAACTTCTTGGAACAAGCAACCTCAGTTTTGTACTTGTTTTCCAATGATTGCCACAACTCTCGTGTTGTTATGAACGTGGAGTAGATGTCGTAGAGAGAATCATCCAATGCATTGAGAATATAGTTTCTCAACGAAACTCCTGACTTTCCCAAGTTTGAATGTCTTTCAGCCTTCTCCGCATCAGTCGGAGCATTCTCCCCTTCTCCTTCTGGCAAAGCCATAGGAGCCGCATCAATTAATACGTTTGCCACGTGAAGAGTTGTCAAGTAAAACAACATTTCTGTTGCCAGCGTTTGAAATCAGAGCCTTTGAATTTCTCAGGCTTCTCAACATGGTTTTCACCATTGACGATCCAGATTGATCCATCTTTGCAAATCAAGAAATTGAATTCTCTGAAAAATTTTGCAAGCTCAACAAATCAGAATTTTTTCTGAGAATGTTTGTCTTACATTGTTAGTGTCAATCTAGTACATCAATGAGTAAGCACAATAATATAACAATAATTCAATCTAACTTGAAATTAATAACAATGAATTTAACAAATTGGAATAACTTGATGTCGATAGAGGCCTGTAATGCAGTGTCCTAAGACAAAAATTTGCCCCCACTTGTGCAGTAATTTTACGAACGTCTGCCTAGAGGATACAACTATCTAAGTGAGAGTTCTAGCACAAGAACTTCACTTCTCGCGAATTTACTATATGCGTTCTTCGTAAAGTGTTTATGAAGAAGAAGTCACAATCTCAAATCATTAATTTAGTTAAATGATTGATTGTAATGTAATATGTAGATCTTGTATCTTTATCAAGTGATCAACATTCTTTATATAGCATTAATTTCTATCATATGCAGCTTTTCACCCAAAGGTTGTGACTCTATGTGAATAGACACAACTTTTAGAAATTTCCGAATTACCGTTGACGCCACGGTCTTGCCCGCGCCGCGCCCCGAATTTCTTGCAGAGCTCTCTGAAGTTTCAGTGCTGCGGCGCTGCTTCCCAGCGCCGTGGCGCTGTCGACGAGAACTTTTTTACTGTTCCGGCGCCGCCGCGCTTGGCCTATTTTTACAGATTGCGATCACTTTCTTCTCTTCTTCTTGTACAAGTTCCAACAATACCCCACATTTTCTATTCAAACATCAACATCTACGTGCCCAATTAGTTCTCTGCTTATTGATATCCCCCTATATATATCTTCTTATTCTTTCTTTTGGGGAGCTATTTTGTTGGAAATTTACTAATGTAGAATTAAGATTGTCCCATTATTTATGACTCGAACAATTCGAATTCCAACGTCGGAAATGTCGTTTCCACACACGTGCACACGTAGTGTCAAGTATCATAAATTCCATTAGTGAAAGAGATATTAGTACGTGAGTAAACGTTTGAGACATGAAATGATGGACGATCGTTGGTTAAATGACACGTATTCCACGTTGGTAAATGAAGAAAGAAGTGTACGAAATGTAAGATCAAAACGAGTTGTAAAAGGGCCGGGACGTCACCGCGGAGCCAGGGCGCCACCACCTCAAGGGCCGCGCTGCGGAGCTGGTTGGTCTTCTGGCTAATGGAGCTTCGGTGTGCGATGAGAAGTCCAAAAGTTTGGCTGATTGTCGGGACATTTTGGAGCATTAAGATGCCAGTTTCTCCTCCATAGATCAGCCTTCATTGGGCTGCATTACTTGGTGAATTAATTAGCCATTACATGACACTTAAATGACCATTACATGGGCACTTGAGAAGACATTCTTAAACTACTATAAATTGAGGCCCTTGGCTCAATTGTAGAACACACCTCACTCTTATATAGTTCAGATTTTTCTGAACTTTTTCCTCTCTAGCATATCTTTCAAACACTCAAAAGTTCTTTTTGAGAAACATTTGAGTTTCCTTTGCTCATTTGTTTTATGTTGTTTTATCTTGGGAGACAGTTGCCCATCAACGTAAAAGGATATATATGGGGCAATAATGTCTTCAGAACAGAGTGCTAACACTCGACTCAACACAGTTGTAACAAGTAGAGATTTAGTGTCTCATGGTTTCAGGTTATCAAGATCGAGAAGCTTGTTGCAATTGAAACAAAGATCCAAGACAGATTCAAAACAGAAGATCAAGACCACAAAACTCATCGTTGTTGTCACAACTCATGTTAGGCTTCAAGCATGTTGTATTGTAATTGTTTATCCTTTCGAAACACTAGTAGTAGTTGTATAATATTCTCGTACATCCATTGTAACTCACAATCTTAAGACATTATTTGCACTAGTGCTAAAAAGATGTATGCCAGTAGATGTGGTCCCAAATCTGGCTGTAGCTTTCTTGTTAAAACCAGTTCTGCTGACAGTTCTATAAATAGTTAAAACACTATCTCTGTCAACAAATCTGGTTCTAGTTTTGGGTCTCTCTTTGACGATAGTTACAGATCTATTTCCGTCAAAGGGGAGATCTCTGTTACTGATCTTGAACTTGAAGATACTGCTGATAGTCATGCTAGCAAGGCTAAGGATCAAGGAAGAATTGTTGTCACCGCTCCCGAGAGTGGTGGAAACAAGCGCTCACGAGAGGTGGAGGATATCAACTGGGAAAAGATGAGAAGGATGAAGATGCTGATCTACCTTACAACAGAAGGCGTACATCTATCCCATACAAAGGATTCGAACCATGGAAAGGGGGATTTGGACACGTGACTGACGCGGGCCATATTTCAAAGGTATGACTTAACCTTTTATTCCTTGTCAAAATTGAGATTAAAGGATATAATTTATGAATAAAAGTGAATAAAGCAAGGCTAGGAATATGAAGTGTTTTGTTAAGACTTATATTCTCTACACTTTAAAATAAAAAATTTAAATCTCACTTATCTTCCCGGTTATGATTGGACTGCTATAAACAACGGCCTAAAAAGAATGGACTTAGATTGTAATAAACTAAATTTATGGACAATCCTAAGCAAGAGAAGAGGACTAAGGACAAGGATTAGAGTACTAGAGATAAATCTGTCACCGTTTTCGACAGAAGATCCGTCTTTTGACAGGATAGTAGTGGACACTCAGTCATACAAAGCCTACGGGCGAATGGAGTGGGCCAGACCCGTCACATGACATGACGATATTAGACATTCAATCTTACGAAGCCTACGGGCGACTGAAGTGGGTCAGAGTCTCTAGATCTTAAATGATTTGAAGGCCAAAAGAAAGGCAGAAATTGGACACTCAGTCTGCCAAGGCAACTGGAGTGCACCAGAGAATCTAGATCTCATACGATCTGGTTACGCCCTAACCATGGGAAAGAGGTTGTTCATGTGAAGAAAAACCACCTCCATAGTAAAGGAAGTTGAAGAGGTTGTTCTCAAAAGGACTTAAAGGAATGAGATCACTCTAACAAGATGTGATACATGTCTCAAACTTGGTTCAAGGACGCTGTTGGTCAAACTGGCTTGAGTCTAGTCCAACAGGTCTGTAATAACTAAGAATGGTACAATATGTCTGTAGCCAAGAGAATGATATATTTGTAATCCGTGCATCTATGTCTTCATAGATTAAGACACGTTAAACAAAAAGTCATTCAAATTTAATTAAGTTGAGATTGTTGCCCTCTGTCGACATAAACCCTCAAATAAATGTGAGGTAGGCGAAGAGGCAAGATCAACTTTCCATTTCTTCAAAGGAATAGCGAAAGAAGAACCGCTCCTCTATAATATAGTCACGCCTACGTGGGTGATTTGACGCTTGTACAAATAGAGGGGGAGACAAGTACATTATGATCTTCATTGACGATGGTACAACGTATTGCATCATTTGTTGAAGAACAAAGATGAATCGAGTCAGAAATTACCGCGGAGCCGTGAAGGGCCGCGACACAACCCCGTCGGAGCCGCGGCGCCTCCAACAAGAGCCGCAGCGCTTGAAGCCTGGTTGGATACTGGAGTTAACGCACCACGGTGCCTCCCAGGCAAGGCCGCGATGCTTCGAAAGCAGAAGTTGAAAGCCTACAGATAGATGGGGAGAATGTGAAGCATCGTTCATCAAACGACTGCTCTTTACTCACATCAGTCTAACGGTATTAGCCAAGCGCAGATCCGTATGCGCAAGACATTTGGGGCAGAGGCGATCCTTACCGCTAATGAGATTCTCAATAGAACTCCGCATAAGGATAAAGATAATCCCCATGTGAAACATAGAAAGAATCCCATATACAGATGTTGTGATATGGGGTAATGTGGCTAGGGTTGAAGTACCTACGCCAAAATAGGTCAAGTTAGACCTAAGACTATAGAGTGTATATTCACTGGATCTGCAAATAAAAGTAGTGCTTATGGCATCTTGGTGTCAAAGAATGAGGAATTCTTTGAAGATAACTTTCCTTGAAAGGAAAAAGAACTAATTGCTCAAGATTAACAAGAACTCGCGAGTGCATGATTGTACGGAACTAGACATTCCAGATCTATAGGACTCGGAAGTTGCTGACTATCCGGAACTTAATGTTCTAGATCTATAGAACTCAGAGATTCTAGATGTTGAATCGATATAGAGAAAAAAGATGGGACAAAGACTTGTTCCAGGCCTTCTAGCTTATATGGTTGAGAATGAACCATGGATAATTAAGAAAGAATTGTCATCTCCAGAAGCACTGCTTTGGAAAGAAGCTAAAAAGAGAGAAATAAATTTCGTCAGATAGAACCATACTTAATGTGATGGTTGATCTTCTTCCTGGAAAAGAACCTATGGGTTGTAAAAGTGGATACTTAAATCGAGTATAAATTGGATGGATCTACTGAAGAGTATAAGGTCTCGGCAACTTGGACATGTACTCCTATGTGAATAGCTTAACCTCCAGGGTCACAACAGTCTTGCGTGACATGGATGTTGAGACAACCTTTCTAACCAGAGAGTTGGTTTGATGGACTATTGGGCTTCTTCCTGAACTTCCATTTTGGTCCTAAAAATTTCAGATAAAATAGAAATAATGAATCTGACTACAGAAACATTGACTCTGAAGTTAGAAAGCCATCAGCTGGAAAACCAAAAGTCCGAAAGTGGAAGAATAAAGTGATACAGAACAACCCTAGGGGTATGTGGTTCCAGGAAAAAGAAGAAAGTTTGTCGACTTGTCAAATCGCTATATGGGCTAAAACAAGCCCCGAAAATGGTGCGAAAATTGTGATAGTTCTCTACTATCGAAGGATTTCTCCATTAATGAGTGTGACAATTGTGTCTGCATGAAAGGTAATTATAAATCGTTCATGATATGACTTTACGTAGATGACATGTTGATCACGGGAAGTAGTCCTAGTTTGTTACTAGAGACTAAGGATATGTTGAAACGATGTTTCGACATGAATGATATGTGTATTGCAGATGACATCCTAGGAATTGGGATTTTTAAGACATCTAACAGACTGGTCTAAACCAAACTCACCTGTGAGGTGTTTTGACAGTCTCGTTGAAGTCACCAATAGATATGAATCATAGATTTGGTTGCAATCATAGTGCACCCATATATCAGAAGCCATAGAAGCATGTCACATGTAGTTCAATGTATTTTACATACTACAACTGACTTGGTATCAACTCATAAAGAATATCAGTTGAATTGAGGTTCACACGTGATTCTGGAAATGATCGATAGAAGACGTTAACTCGGATGTGATGATATCTGAACTATTTGCTTATTTATGAATTATGGTATTCTCGATGTCCAGCAGTTCTGGAAGAACATAGTGATGCAAACTGGACATCATACTTGAAGAACACAAATGCCACAAGTGGATGTGCATGGTGTGTCTTCGCAAAATCCTCTAAGCAAACTTGCATTGACTGATTTGTGATGGAATCAGAGTTTATCGCTTTGTACAAAGCATGATGAGAAGTTGAGTAACTTCACGACCTCTTAGAGGATGTCCCTTATTGGGAGTAACTTGTGCCTTCGTCAGTTATACACTGTAAGTGCACGGATGACGTCGTCTGGACATATATGTCGCAAACATAAGACCGTATGGTAGTTGATCGGGTGACACATCCTTGATTACTAAATTAAAGGATATAACGAACCCTTTAATTAAGGGATTACCCAAAGATCAAGAGTTCTGCCAGTCTAGGGGAATGGTCTTAAAACCCAAACTATATGAACTGATACGGTGGATACCCAACCATACTAACTGAAGATGCCAAAAATTTGGTTCAATGGGAAAACTAAGTCGTAAAGGTTCAGTTGACCGTTTCGGTGGAAGCAATAGCACTTCAGATAATGATTTCTGCATAGAAACATGAATCCAAAGTCATTCCCATGATATACATTAAGTGCTATCTGCAGAGTGGGTAAAGGTTAAGGTTCCAAAACCTTTAATGATCCTCAACAGTTGAGGTCAGGTTTGGGGAAACTTTTAATGGTTCCTAACACTTGTGAAGTGCGGTATAACATGATACCTTGTAGGAGACCACCTATTTAAGTGTGAGGACGAACCACCTCAAATGAACGCACTTAAGAGTCCAAGTGTGACCATGGCCACAACAGACAAAACTTGAAGAAGAACAGAGTAAGGAAAGTTATTATGTTGGTATCATTGTCTTGGCTTACACTAAACACTGACGGTTCAAGACATCACGTTCACCGCGCAGTAAGTAAGTCCGATGGTATTCTACTATGGAAGGTTCAAAGCCACGACTACCTATCCAGATTCAACATCGATCCGCCGAAAGATTTCTAGAAAGACACATTGTGAGTGCACCAAAATCTCTTTCAAGAGGGGATTGTTGGAAATTTACTAATGTGGAATTAAGATTATCCCATTATTTAAGACTCGAACAATTGGGATCCCGCACGTCGAAAATGTTATTTCCACACACGTACTGCCAAGTATCATAAATTTCATTAGTGAAAAAAGTATTGGTACGTGAGTAAATATTTAAGACATGAAATGATGGACGGTCGTTAGTTAAATGACACGTATTCCACATTGATAAATGAAGGAAGAAGTACGAAGTGTAAGATCGAAATGAGTTGGAAAAGGGCCGTTGCGTCATCGCAGAGCCGGGGCACCACCACTCAAGGGCCGCGCCGCTGCGCTAGTTGGTCTTCTGGATACTAGATCTTCGGCGCCGCGACGCCTCCCTGAGGCGCCGCGGCGCTAACGAGGCAATGTTTGTGCGATCGGAAGTCCAAAAGTTTGGCTGATTGTGGGGACAATTTGGGGCATTAAGATGCCAATTTTTCCTCCATAAATCAACCTTCATTGGGCTGCATTACTTGGTGAATTAAGTGGACATTACATGACACTTAAATGGCCATTACATGGGCACTTGAGAAGACATTCTTACACTACTATAAATTGAGGCCTTTGGCTTAATCGTAGAACACACCTCACTCTTGTATAGTTCAAATTTTTCTGAACTTCTTCCTCTCTAACATATCTTTCAAACACTCAAAGGTTCTTCTTGAGAAACATTTGAGTTTCCTTTACTCATTTGTTTGATTTTGTTTTATCTTGGGAAACAGTTGCCCATCAACGTAAAAAGATATATACGGGGCAATAATGTCTTAAGGACAGAGTGCTAACACTCGACTCAACACAGTTGTAACAAGTAGAGATTTAGTGTCTCCTGGTTTCAGGTTATCAAGATCAAGGAGCTTGTTGCAATTGAAACAAAGATCCAACGACAGAAGATCCAAGACGGATTCAAAACAGAAGATCAAGACCACAAAACTCATTGTTGTTGTCACAACTCATGTTAGGCTTCAAGCCTGTTGTATTGTAATTGTTTATCCTTTCGAAACACTAGTAGTAGTAGTTGTACACTATTCTCGTACATCCATTGTAACTCACATATTTTTCATTTGTTGTGCCCTTGTGCATAATCTACTGTGCACTAAAAAAACTTAGTAACAAATATATCGTGTATGATCTTACTTTCTAAACTTCCCATCCTATATTGATTCTAAGAAAAAACGTAACTTGTGGATTTTAATTTATTTTCATATAATTCTCATTCGTAGTGCATCAATTTTTGTTGTATTGTTTCTTGCAGGGATAAAAAGAAGATCAAATGGTGTACACATGAAAAGAAGACTAAAAATGACTATCGGTAGATCATTTGAGGAGAAGGACAACGGTGTTATCATCTCTGGTCACTTGACATGAATATCCTTTTTGGTAATGTTTTCTTTCATTGAAATAGTTTAAAAGTAGTACTTTTTATAATTAACTTTGCAAAAAGAAAAATCACTCTCCTTTTCAGAAAATACAAGGTATCTATTTTTTTTATAATTGAAATATTTAAATGATTTAATTTTATTTATACTGATTGTTTGTTGCTCTTTTTGATTTATTTTTGGCTTGATCCCCTTTTTGTTTATTATTTTAGCTAGGTAACTAATTATTTTTCTTTTTTTGATAGGTGGTTAGAGATGTGAAAGCTATCAAAGAATAGGAATGTTGAAAAAAATATCTACAAAAAATAGTTAATTATTTATTTTACCGCCATTAATTTTTATTCCAGGTCATTCCAAAGAAAGGAAGCTTCAAGTATCTCGGGTCTATTATCTAAGGAAATGGAGAGATTGATGACGATGTCACACATCATATTGGTGCATGGTGGATGAAATGAATGCTCGCATCTGGAGTCTTGTGCAATAAAAAGGTTCCACCAAAATTTAAAGGCAAGTTCTATAGGGTGGTGGTTAGACTGACTATGTTGTATGGGGTAGAGTGTTGGCCTGTCAAGACTTCGCACATCCAAAAGATGAAAGTTGCGGAGATGAGGATGTTGAGATGGATATGTGGGAATACAAAGAGGGATATGATTAGAAATGATGATATCCGAGACAGAGTGGGAGTGGCTTCGGTGGAGGATAAGATGCGGGAAGTGAGGTTGAGATGGTTCAGGCATGTGCAGAGGAGAGACACAAATGCTCCAGTGAGGAGGTGTGATAGGTTGGCTATGGATGGGTTCATGAGGGGTAGAGGTAGGCCGAAGAAGTATTGGGGAGAGGTGATTGGACAGAATATGGCAGATGCAACTTACTGAGGACATGACCTTAGATAGGGGGTTGTGGAGGACACATATTAGGGTAGAAGGGTAGTAGGTAGTTGAGCGTAGTCTTACTTACTCTTACATACTGGTAGTTGTAGTGTTATTAATTATTGTAGCTCTGCTTAGCCTATCTTACTAGTAGGTGTTAGGCGTATTTTGTATACGCTTTTTGAGTCATTTTTAGTTAGTATTTTCTCCATTTTCGTTTAAATAAGTGTAGAGAAGGAGGGGGTTACTGATGACCGCCCTATTTTAGAGAAGGATCCACTGGCAGTCATGAGGGAATATGTAGACAAAATTCCTTACCCTAAAAAACTGCAGAAGAAGTCCTTAGACAAGGAGTTTTCCAAGTTTTTAGAGATCTTCAAAAAGCTTCATATCAATCTCCCGTTCATTGAAGCTTTGGAGCAAATGCCAGCTTATGTAAAGTTCATGAAAGACATCCTGTTTAAGAAGAGGAAGCTGACAGACTATGAGAAAATAGCGCTGACAAAGGAGTGCAGTGCTATCTTGCAGAAGAAACTTCCCCCTAAATTGAAAGATCCAAGGAGTTTCACCTTACCTTGCACCATTGAGAATGTGACATGCAAGAAAGCCCTATGTGACTTGGGGGCAGGTGTTAACCTTATGCCCCTTTCTGTGTTTAAAAATCTTGGTTTGGGGGAAGCAAGGCCAACAACAGTCCACTTGCAGCTAGCTGATCGCTCTATTGTGCACCCTAGAGGAATAATTGAAGATGTGTTGGTAAAGGTGGGCAAATTCATCTTGCCTGCTGACTTTCTCATTCTTAATATAGAGGAAGATGATATGATACCAATGATCCTTGGGAGACCATTCCTAGCCACAGGGAGGGCATTGATTGATGTTGAAAAAGAAGAGCTAAAACACAGAGTTCAAGGTAAAGAGATGACCTTTAAAGTGTTCAAGCCACCACCTGAGCCAGAGATGACCTTCAAAGTTTTCAAGCCACCCACTGAACCTCAAGTTATGGATAAATGTTATGCTATTGGGATAGTTGACAAGGTTGTGCCTGAGAAAAGCCTCACGAGTATTGATGCTTGTGGGATACCATTAAAGTTAAACGTAGAACTTGTGAGTAAGGCCAAGGAAATGGTGAAAGATGCCAAGATGGTAAATGTTTATGAAAATAACACTGTGAAAAAGAAGAGGAGCAGACACACTTGTTCCTTTTAACCCTGAGATTGAGAAAGCTTGCAAGCAGAACAGGCAAAACAAGAGGATATCTGATTCAGTGACCATGGAAAACCAACCGAATCAGAATGGGACGAACAATGAGGTTTCTGAAAATGTAGGGGAGCCAGTCCAGGTTCTAGCGGAAAGAAGCTTGGGAGACTATGTTCTTGTTACACCCCGTATTTACAGGACATGTGTTAAGAACGTACGTAAGAACTCGCAAGTGTTAAAATTTGAGACTGTAAAAAATTTAACGGAATTATGGAATTGTCGGAAAACGTATTATTGTGACGAATGGGAGGGCGACACGTGTCACCCCCCCTTATGTTGTCTTGGACGAATTGAAGCATGGGAACAATGGTCATTTGACCTTTGGTAGGATGATTTAGTCTTGCAAGTAGTAGCATGAGAAAATTGACTAAGTCAATGGCCCCACTTAGTCTTGATTTTTTAGCTAGAGCTCATCCAAACCACCCAATTGGTTGCATCTTAACCCTCCATGTCCCTATATATAATACTAGTAGCAAGAGAGGACTTAACACTTAGCAAAAATTTCACAAAATTGAGGACTTCACTAATGGTGCTCTCGGGTTCACCATGGAGAAGAAAGGGAAATTTTCGTTGCTTGTTCTTTAAGCTCCACATTTTAAACCAAGGTTCATGAGTGTTATGTAAGTGTATCTCAATAGAAAAATCCCGGAAAAAGAGAGTTTTCGTATTAGTCGCAAAGCAAAATCCTAGTTGTCTTTCTAGGTTTTGTTTAGAAGTTTGAAGGAAAATTGTTGGGGTTGTTCTAAGGGTCTCAAGGAGCGGATTGAGGTGTCTTGAAGAGGCTCTAGGTTGCTAGGGAGCAACTTCGGTTTTGAAGATTGGATTACAATTCGTGGAGGTATAATCTTGTTCTCTTTAAGTGTTACAAGATTATGTAATTGTTGTTAGCCTTACATTTTACTAGCATGAAGTATATGTGTTGAAGTTTTATAAGTATTATGGATTGTTGTAGCCAAAAATCCGAAATGACATGTAAGCCATGATTAAGTTGGATTACAATTTAATCGTTGTTAGAATCGTCGCAAGTAATTGACTTGAAGATTACGGTTGTTATAATCAAATGCGACTTGATATCATGTGAGGCTACCAATTTGGATTGAAATGGAAATTGGATAAGAATTGGTATTGTTGTATTCATTATGGCCGAAATTTGGACTAGTAGTTTGTTATTCATTTGTTTTGGACTACCGCATATATGGTGAGCCAATTGGGGCTGTATGGTTATTTATTTGTATTGTACTACCTTATAGATTGTGGTGAGCCAATTGGGGCTGTTTGGTTATTGTATTCGACCTTGAAAAATGTGGCAAAGTAAGTAGAAACAAAGGAGGTGCTGTCCGATTTTCCGTAGAATTTAGTGACTTAGCACCTAGGATATTCTACGTTGAATTGAGAGGTTAATGGGCGTATTGTGACCATTATAGGTTGAAGTACTTAGTATAGCGTATTCTACTTGGAGGATGAAATAGCTATCAAGGTTGAAGTACTTTGGAGCATTTTGCTACTTGTCGACAATCGTCGCGAGGTATGTGAACCTCTTCCTTCCTTTGGCATGATTCTATGTATGGAATATACTTGTGGTATCATCTCATGTTTCCTTCTACTCTTAGAAGTTAAGAGGTAGTTGTGTGATTTACTCTATGTAGAACTTTTCCTATCTTTTGAGCATGACTACTTGCACGTATGTAGTACGGTAGACGTACAAGACTATGACATTCTTTACTATTTTCCATGTAATGCCAAGTCGGTGGGTTAGCAGATTAACTCACTTCTTTGAAAATAGTAAGGATGTCTTATGTTGATTTTAAAGTTAAGGGACTTGAAGAGTTTTATAGTATGTGATACTTGTTCCGCTTAAACGTATAAGTCCTTGGATAGGAAATTGTTTATGGCTAAGGTATAAAGTGAATATAACGGCTTTATGGGAAGTTAGTTATATTTGCCTTATGGAAAGATAAATGACTTGACTTTAATAGAAAGGCAACTTGATTTTACGGCATCAATTGCCTAGAGTTTTAATAATAAAAGGAGTCACTTGTTTTCAAATGGTTAAGAGACAAATTGTATTTTTGAAAGTTAAGAGAATTGATTTGAAAGTATATAATACTTGGTTTCAAAAAGTAGAAGTCTCTTGGTTATAAAAGGAACGTGTTAGTCTAAACCATAAAGGGTTATAACGGCTTTATGGGAAGTTGGTTATAACGGCTTTATGGAAGATTAAGAGAAAGGTTTAATCTAGTAAAGAAATAAAAGGAATAACTTGTATTAGGCAAGGGCAAATTGGTTTAAAGGTACCAATTGCTTAAGGTTTTAATAAAGAAGTCACTTGATTTAGAAGTTAATTGTATTTCTAAAAAGGTATTGTGACTTGTCTTGAAAGGTGGATAGGACTTGATACTATGGTTGTTAGTATTTTGGAAGTTTTATTTGGAAAATAGTCCTTGAAAAGAATGTACGTCTGAAGTACTTTGGCTTGTTAAATGAGAATTTATTCTATTTGTGCGGATAAGTACTTTGGCTTGTTAAATGAGAATTTATTCTATTTGTGCGGATAAGTACTTTGGCTTGTTAAATGAGAATTTATTCTATTTGTGCGGATAAGTACTTTGGCTTGTTAAATGAGAATTTATTCTATTTGTGCGGATAAGTACTTTGGCTTGTTAAATGAGAATTTATTCTATTTGTGCGGATAAGTACTTTGGCTTGTTAAATGAGAATTTATTCTATTTGTGCGGATAAGTACTTTGGCTTGTTAAATGAGAATTTATTCTATTTGTGCGGATAAGTACTTTGGCTTGTTAAATGAGAATTTATTCTATTTGTGCCCGGATAAGTACTTTGGCTTGTTAAATGAGAATTTATTCTATTTGTGCCCGGATAAGTACTTTTGCTTGGTTAATTGAGAACTTGCCTATATGTGCTGGTGATAGCCTGTGAGTGCAAGTATTATGTTTTATTACGTTGCCGCGACTCTCGGTTGGAGGGCCGGCTGTCTTGTTGTAAGTTACTCGGACGTACCGACAGTGATGTGGGATTCCACGGGTATGCTTCCGTTATTTGTAGTACTTGGGTTAAATTCCCGGATTTTTATAAAAGACATGGTAGTGCTTATGTCTTGTTTGATGGTCGGTCGAGTTAGGTAAGAGTATAAATGAGGGGCAAGCCCCAAGACGTTATACCACCTACTCCAGGGTAAGAGTATAAGTGAGGGGTAAGCCCCAAGACGCTGTACCACCTGCTTTATGTGTTGTTTGACGACCGGTCGAGTTAGGGTAAGAGTATAAATGAGGGGCAAGCCCCAAGACGTTATACCACCTTCTCCAGGGTAAGAGTATAAATGAGGGGCAAGCCCCAAGACGTTATACCACCTTCTCCAGGGTAAGAGTATAAATGAGGGGCAAGCCCCAAGACGTTATACCACCTGCTTTGATTGATATTATGGGCGTGAGACCCATGGTTATGTTTTACACGTATAGCTGTCGACAGTGATGTGGGATTCCACGGGCAGGAGATATGTATATATGTATTGTGTATGTGTACGCCGACAGTGGGGTAGGAGGCCACGCGCCGTCACGTGGTTATATTTTACACTTATAGTCGGCGGTGATGGAGGATTCCACGGGCATGCTTTGATATTAGTGTGACTTGATCGCCCCCGGGGTCGGTAGTATATGTGTCCCTCCGTAATGGGCCGGACTATGTTATGAAAGATAAGTAAGTTATATGGTAATGAACTTAATGATTCTTTTTCTAATAATGTACGTAAGAATGTGACTATAACTTTTATTGGGAATGGAAAAGATAATAAGGTACGATTAAGTTCATAAGTGATAATGACACGCGAGATCCGTATGTATTTTTATACTTGTCCTTGTCATTCTTTTGTACGATTGTGATCTGCTTATCAGACGTTATTTACATTCCATATTCGCACTGTTGCATCGAATTTCTTCGGGGCCGCGTTCATGCCCGCAGTTTAGGTACGATTGTGGATCCGCGAGCTTAGGATCCCGTCAAAGAAGTTGAGATGGCTCCAAGTTCGGAGTTGTCACGTTTATGTTTATTCGTGGGTACGGCGGCCTTGTCCCGCCACGATTGTTAGGTCAAAACTCTTGAGGTGCAGTAGTCACATATTGTGGGTCGATTTGTAAAGGAAAGGAGGCAATCGCCGTTTATGTATGTACATTCGGAAGGTAGCCCTATCGGCTAACTGTTGTTTTATTATTGTTGTTTTTATTTTATAAGTTTCATGTATGTTCCACGATTTTCTCGATGTTTACTGTAAGGGTGCCCGTGTAGGGCACGATCGCGATCCCGGTCGGTCGTGATGATTCGCCATGATTACTGGTGCACATACATGCATCAGGATCCCAACAATAGGGGAAAACAACTTTGAGATCAAGCCATCTATCCTGAGCATGGTCCAGAACACAGTACAGTTTGGGGGATTGTCGTTTGAAGACCCCCACATGCACATTGCCAATTTTCTGGAGCTGTGTGCCACCTTCAAGTACAATGACGTTACTGACGACGCCATTAGATTGAGGCTCTTCCCGTTCTCACTTAGGGACAGAGCCAAGAGCTGGTTGAACTCACTGCCTGCCAACTCCGTCACCACCTGACAGGATTTAGCCCAAAGGTTTCTTGTAAAGTTCTTCACTCCTTCAAAGGCTGCAAAGTTAAGGAGAGAGTTGAACAATTACTATCAGGTAGATGGAGAGTCGCTGTATGATGCATGAGAGCGATTCAAGGATTTGTAGAGAAAATGTCCACATCATGGCATAGAGAAGTGGATATTGGTCCACATTTTTTATAATGAGTTGAGTGGTACTACTCGTACCATCATTGATCCTGTAGCAGGGGGAGCGTTCATGAGGAAGAGTGTAAATGAGGCACATGAGTTGCTAGAAGACATGACTGTCAATAATCATCAAGGGGCAGATGACAGATCAGTGAGTAGCAGGAAAACTATGGGCATACATGAGATAGATGTTATCACTGCATTAAATGCGCAAATGGCCCTCTTGACAAAGCAGCTGCAGCAGAACACTATGTCTGTGAATGCAGTCCAGATGCCAGTGAATTGTGAGATTTGTGGGGCCCCACACTCTTTTGACAGATGCACATCGGTGGATCCTAATAATGTGTCCATGGAGCAGGTTCAAGCAGTGGGGAACTTTCAGCGCCCTTATAACTCCAACACATACAATCCGGGGTGGAGAAATCACCCTAACTTTTCATGGAGGAATGACCAAGCCCAGCAGCCACCATATCAAGGTAATTACCAGAACCAGCAGGCACATAATCAGGTTACATCTTCCCAGCAGTTTAGATCACCTACCCAACAGGAGAAGCCTGATGAACTGAGAGCAGCATTGCTTACACTCACCAATTCGCAGAATCAGTTCATGTCCGAAACAAGGTCCTCTCTCAGGAACTTGGAATTGATGGTGGGGAAACTGGCAAAGATGGTAAATAACAGACCGCAGGGTACTCTCCCAAGCAACACAGAGGTTAATCCGAGAGAGGAGTGTCAGGCAGTTTTGTTGAGAAGTGGAAAGCAGTTGGAGCAGGTTGCTCCCCAACCAGCAGTGGTGAATGAGAAAGAGTGTGAGAAGAAAGTTGATGTAGTAAAAGAGGGGGTCACTGAGGACCGCCCGACAGTAGAGAAAGCTCCACTAGCACCTAGAGGGAATACACTGACAAAATTCCTTACCCTCAAAGGCTCCAAAAGAAGGACCTAGACAAATAGTTCTCCAAGTTCTTGGAGGTATTTAAGAAGCTCCACATCAATATCCTCTTCATTGAGGCGTTAGAACAAATGTCCACATATTTTAAATTCATGAAGGAGATACTTGGAAAGAAGAGAAGATTGACGGATTATGAGACAGTAGTGCTGATAGAGGAGTGCAGCGCCATCTTACAAAAGAAACTTCCTCCTAAATTGAAGATCCAGGAAGTTTCACCCTGCCCTGCACTATTGGAAAGGTAACCTGCAACAGGGCACTTTGCGACTTAGGGGCTAGCATAAATCTTATGCCTCTATCAGTATTCAAGAGATTGAGTTTGGGGGAAGCCAAGCCAACCACAGTTAATCTTCAGCTTGCTGACCGATCTGTGGTACACCCCCGAGGATTAGCCTCGTCTAATGCAACAGCTGTTTAAGGATAATGTAACGGGTCATATCTTTTAATATCCTCAAATTACACGATGGGTCTTCATTTCATTTCAGATACCCATCGCCTCTTCCTAATCCCTAGTCGTCGCATCCTCTTCCCCCAGCTCGTCGCCGCATATACCATACCTCACCGTCGCCTTACCCTTCCACTGCTCGCCGTCGCCATCACTTTACCTTCCACTGCTCGCCGTCGCCGTCGCTTTACCTTCCACTGCTCGACGTCGCGTTCAGCAGCAACACCACTGATTGTCGAACTTCTCTTCCCTCTTCTCCAAGGTTAAATTATGTTTTACCGTTGTCTTACCTTCCCATTTCATGTTTTACCATTGTTAATTCAAGGTTAGATTACTGTATTTGTATAGATTTGCTCAGATTTTACCGTCGTTGTGTCGTCGAACTGCTCAAATCGAATTTCTCAGATTTTATTCATTGTTCTTCCAACATTTTGTTTATTTGTAAATTGTATTTCCAAATTAAATTACAGAGAATGTAATTTAATTTGTTTATTGTATGTATTTCCAGATTTTGTTTATTTGTCTCCTAAATATTACATTGAGAAAATGGATTGTGGAACTAAAGAGTGGTGGATGGCTGCCAAATGGAGTGATGAATATGAACGAGGAGTAGACGAGTATATTAAAAATGTTTTTGCTACAAAGTCTCAAGGAAACCAAATTTGTTGTCCATGTGATAATTGTCACTATCGTTATTGGCAGCATGAGAATGTTGTGAGAGATCACCTAATATGTAATGTTTTTGTGCCAAGAACAGATAAGTTATCTGAATTAGGGATCAAAATTGAAAGAGAAAGAACTAATCTGGATCATGATGAACAATCAAATATAGATGATTGCAATGATAACATAGCAGGGTTGTTGAATGATGTTCGTGATGTTTTTAAAAGAAGGGCCGAATGACGAGGAAAAAAAGTTTTTTTAAGTTAATTGAAGAAGGTCTGGAGGAACTATATCCCGGATGCAAGAAACATTCAAAACTTTCCTTTATGATTCGACTATTTATTTTAAAGTGTGATCACATGCTTACCAATGTTGCATTTGCTGATATATTAGAGCTTGTAAGGGAGGTGTTACCCGATGCAAAATTGTCTAAGTCTTTTAATGAAGCGAAGAGTGTTTTAAAAGTACTAGGGTTGGATTATACTAAGATAGATGCATGCCCAATGATTGCATGTTGTATTGTGAAGAACATGCAAATGCTACAAGTTGCCATATTTGTGAGACGCCAAGATGGAAGTCGAATGATAAAGAGAATGACACACAACATGAAAATGGAAAGATCCATAGGATTCCTAATAAGATCCTTAGGCACTTTCCAATAAAGAAAAGATTGCAAAGGTTATTTATGTGCGAAGAGGCGGCGAAGTACATGACATGACATGCTGATGGACGTGAAAAAGATCGGATTTTACAACATCCAGTGGATGGTCAAGCTTGGAAAGAGTTTGATTCTGTATACTCAAAGTTTGCAGAAGATTCGCGCAATGTGAGGTTCGGGTTAGCCACAGATGGATTTAGTCTATTCAACTCGATGAGCATTGTTCATAGTACATGGTCTATTATATTGATCGATTATAACTTTTCTCCATGGATGATAATGAAGCCAGAGTTTTTGATATTGACATCTATTTGCAGCCACTAATCAAGGATTTGTGGGTGTTTGAGTTGAAAACTTACGATTATTCAAGTAATCGAGGCTGAAATTATTGCTCACGGTCGTGTCTTTGAAGTTCTTGGTTGTTGCAAGAAAGCGTGAGCAAAGAGCAACAAAGAAGCAAAGAACAACAAGCAATAACAGTAGGCAACAACAGTAGGCAACAACATCTCGCCGCCGACAACTTCACCGACAACGATTCTTTGCCGATGCCTTCAAATTTCACGATACTAAATTTTAAGGCCGATGAAATGTCTATAAAACATACTCTAATTTCGTCCATTACAGGTTTTAGCTCGGCCACAAACTTTGAAGAATTTTGTGAAAAAAAATAATCCAAAACAGAAGCATCATCAAGTTGAGAAGAATCAACAATCTTTTGACCATCCTAATTCTGAGATAGAGTATCATAGTCTTGTACCGCAAAAGTAACAGAAAAAGAGGTCATTTTGTTTTCCAGGTTCTATGTCTGCATATCTTGAATTGCGGAAAAACAAGTAAAAAATAATGAAATGGTTGCAAAAAGGAATGAGATTGTCACTCATACTAATACATCACCAGAAAGACAAGATACTGAAATAGATGATAATGATGATGTCCTACTAAATGATAATGCCAATGATGCGGGACATGACCATGCAGATTGTGATTTGGAATCAGCGGCTGAAGACGAAAATGAAGGTACACATTAGTATTTATTAATCATTTAGCTTATTAGCATACTAAATTAATACATGAATTAACACTTGAATAAAAAATAGCTACCAAAAAGAAGAAGCATCGAGGGCCAACAAAGCTTACAAAGGTTCATGCGCGTACAAAAGAGGAGCGTCAAGTATTATTTTGAACTCATTAGGCCAGCCAGTTGGACCTACGAAGGAAGTAGTTGATGAATTTAATTGTTTCTTGGGAACATTGGGGAAGGATTACGAGCTTGCGCCACTGAATTACACTAGTTTTCCAAGTCTTCCCACACATACCAAAATATGAGATTATATTTTGGTATGTTGCAATATTGTTCTTTGAAATATTACGAGTATATTCTTGGTTCTAGACCTTTATCTATTACTAATGTGTCGCTTTAATGATTGATATAGGAAAAATATATGGTTGCTGAAGAGGGAAGCAAATATGTAATGGAGGCAGTTAATGCAAGTTGGCGTAGTTATAAATGTAGATTTAAGAAGAATCACTTCTATAAATATGATAGTGATGAGTTAAGATGGTTTCACAAACCTGACACTATTTCAGTACATCAGTTTCAGGACCTCTTAAATTATTGGCATTGTGAAAAGATTGAGATATTCAATTAAATTTGTTTTTTCGTGTAATAATGATGTAATATTATTCTAACTTATTATTTTTATCTCACATACAGTATGTAAGAGAAATAGAGACAATCGTCTATTGATGGATGATATGCACACGATGGGTCGTAAGTCTTTTGCAATGTTACGTCATGAATTAGTATACACTTTTCTTTTTCAATAATTGAATTATCTCTTTGCTTACATTAATTCTCACTAGTTTTAATTTGTAAAAATTTAAGGCTTAGGTATTTGTGTGATTTGTGTGCTAAATTTCATTTTATTTTTTTACGGCAACAAAAGGATCCGAATAAGGAAGAACCTTCTCAAGCAAAGGTCTACAAAGAATCAAAGAAAAGAGTTTCAGGGAGAACATATCATACCATCAATGAGAAAACATAACAGAATATTGTGAGTTAACAAATTGTATTATCATATATTTGCGTACTATTGATAATTTAGTAAGACAATGACTTTAACATTCTATAAATAGGCAAAGATAGATGCTATGGAGTCCACCCAACACGGAGAAGGTAGCAACTTTAAAGATCTAGTTCTTTACTCAGAAGTGCTTCAAGGTCCCAAAAGCTTCGCTTACGTCTTGTCATAAAAGGTGTGACAAAGACTGATTTAAAAAAAAAAAGAGAAAATCTGGTTTAATAATTCCGGAGGAATTCTTGCAGAGTATGAAAGTTGAGTTAGTGCAACAGCTTGCACCGACCGTTGCATCAATGATTATATCAAAACTTCAAGAAGCTAATCCTGAAATAAATCTTGTCATTTCTTCTTTTGTGAGTCCATCAATTCCAAATGATTCGTCTAGTGCACCGCATGTCAGTGAACCAAATGGGCAGTCTGCTGGGACAGTTAATCATGTAATTTTTGTGTTTCTCTTCTTTTCAACACATAGTAATATTCCGGAGCTTGAAATTTTATATATTATTATACTGTGAAATTATATGTTTTTATATGAGTAAACTACATTAAAGTTATTATTAATGATGTTTTGGATAGTCTACCATTTTTTTACTTATGACTATTCATTATGTTAACTTGTAGGTGTCTGGTGAGCTAAATGAAGAAGAAATCTAGCAATCTAACAAATGGACGTGCGGGTGGAGGCTAATGTAGATACTTTGTGAATAATTATTTTGTAATATGTCCTATGGGGTCTAATATTGTAATATTGTACATTTGTGAACAATTAGTAATACAATCTTTTTTTATTATTATTTTTTTCTTTTTATTATTTATTTTGTCATTTTGCAATAATGTGAGCTAATTCTTTTGTAATATTGTACATTTTGTAATTTGTGAACAATCTAGCAATCAAACAGGTGCACATCTAATGCAACAGTTGTACCTGGCCGTCGCATTAAGGGTTCTGGCCATTGCATTAGGTGGATAAATTACCTCTCAAACCGTCACATATCTAATGTAACGGTTGTACCTGGCCGTCGCATTAGAGGGAAGGAGCCGTTGCATTAGATATGCAGCTAATGCGACAGCTAAATACAATCGTCGCATTAGGGCCTTCTAGCCGTTGCATTAGACCTAATGCAACGACAGAGGATGCAACGGCTCCTCGCCATTGCATTAGGTCTAATGCAACGGCCAGAAGGCCCTAATGCGACGATTTTGAGGCGTCGCATTAGCCTAAAAATGTAGTAGTGTTATTAGTTGTCCAAAAAATATTGACACGTTTTTATATTTAAAAATTGTTGGTGAAATTCCAACTGAAATTATAATTACAATTAAAAAACAATATGAAGAAATAAAAGTATCTTTAGGTTGAGGCGCGAATATCTCAAGGTACTGCGTTTTTTTCTTGACACGTTTTATTTTTAAATATTGACACGTTTTTTTCTCTTGACAAGACCTTGGTTAGTGGATCTGCAAGATTATCATAAATTTGACATAATCAACGTTAATGATATCACTTGTTAAATATGATCTCACGATACTGCGTTTTTTTCTTATAGGTGTTGATTTTCCATTGTAATAACGTTTTTAAACTCTACCAATTGTAGGAGTGCTATCACAATGAATTATAATAAGAGGAATTGATTTTTTAAAATAATAAAAAATTTCAACCAATTCCCTTCTTCACTAGCTGAAGCCGAAGTAGTTATTTCAGCCTCCATGCTAGAGTTAGCAGTAATATTTTTCTTTTTTTTATTTCTAGCAAATAGCACCACCTCCTAGAATAAAAATATAGCAAGTGGTAGAACATGATTCACCATATAAAGTGTTTCAATCTACATCAGAAAATCCTTCAAGGACAGCGGGATTTTTTTTTTATAAAACAAGCCGTAAGATTTTGTACCAACTAAATATTTCATAACTCTCGTTATGGCATGTCAATGTTCATTATCTGGCTTGATTGTAAACCTGTTAAGTACTCCTACTGCATATACACATTCTGTAGTTTGTTTCCTGATCGCCGGCACGGACACCAGCAACCAGCAACAATCCAAAGTGATCCAAACCTCCGTCAACCACCCGAAATACTTTCGGGACCTCCCGAACACAGACCAAACACACATTTCTATCATAAAACATATTCCAGACCTGCTCCCACACTCGGATGTCTAAAAAGGTCTCTAACTCTCGGGTTTAACTAAATTCAACTCTTAAGTTCTAATTCCACAATTTCACAAACCAATCCCCAAAACACACAGGGCTGCCTCAGGACCCGAACCAAAGGCTCGACTAAGTCATAAACGTCGTTCTGGAGCTACGAAGCACGTTTACCCAAAAGTCAACTATGGATCAAACTCTTTTAATCTCTTAACTTAGAATTTCTCAAACTTAACTAAATGGGTCCGAAACCTATTCAATCACCCCGGAAACCGTGCCACTCATCCGCGCAAGTCACAAGCAAGCAAACAAAGGTGCGAGAAGGGTAATTTAGGGGTGCCTAAGCAAAACAAGAAAAATGACTTTTCGAGACGTTACAGATGCCCAATTCACAAACATACCGATCCGTAAAAAAATAAAAAGGAATATCAAAACGGATAAGATCAAGCTTTTATCTTCACGTCAAAAGTTATAGCTGATATTAATAACGTCAATTTATTACTTAACTAAGCCTAGTGCCATATTCGATCATGACTCTAACCCGGGCCTCTCAAGCCCCTCGTGGCACTTGCAATAGGTAGAACGTTGACATTACCCAACAGAAACAAAGTTAAAAAATCTCAACCTCAGCCTCAACCTACCAATAGAAACCCGATTATAAATAAATCACAGCTGTTTTTTCGGTTACGTAGCTATGTGTGTTGTTTGGAAGGTTAGCTTTGATTTTAATTTTAAATGGAAGAAATTGGGACTCGCATGAGACTGCAGTCGTAAAACACCTGCAGACGTGAGGTATTCTTGTCTCGCGAGCCTTATGCCTCAAGCATCCAAAGCCTTTGATGAATATCCGGTGTCACTTGTCCCCCTGATTATGTATATAGTAATACGCCCGCGCTACGCATGGTAATAAAGACCTCATTAGATTACAATTTTTTAATAATATTAGAGTATGAGATTTTTCGAAATTTTGAAATATTTGAAGAACTTCGTTCTTCTTCTAATTTAAATGGATTAGATTAACACTAGTTGAATGCGTTTCTCTAACTTTGAGTTTCGTATTAATTAAGTACAGGTAGAGCTAAAAAAAAGAAATTGGTCCAAAAACTGATTTTCTTTAAAAAGCATGTAAAGGAAGAAATGAGCTTGAAGAAGAATTGATGCAGTGCATATAACCACTTTCCGTTATTGTTGAGTTAAATTTTTGTACTTTTATCATTTATTTTCTCCTTAACCTATTTCTAATTCTTTTGAGCCGAGTGTCTATTGAAAATAACTTCTTTATCCCATAAAAATAGATGTAAGGTCGGTCTACGTACATTCTATCATCTCCGGACCCCATTTATTGGATTACACTGAATATGTTGTTGGCGAATAAAGCAACTGTTGAAATATGCCTTGAATCCGGGCATATTAGGTTTATACCATGTTTAGGAATCATTTTCCTTTCCTGTTTGGAAAACTTTTTTTTTTCTGTTTGGAAAACATTTCCTTAGTCTATGTAAGGGGTACTCTATATAAACCCCATAGGTCATAACCTAATAAGCAATCTGAAATACAATCCAGAAAAATCTCAAAAATTGTATTCCTCAAGATCAATAAAGCTTTTCTCTCTTCTGCTCGTGAACGTAGCTAACACATTGTTAGTGAACCACGTTAAATCGTTTGTGTCTTTTACATTCATTATTATTCTTTCTTCTATTTAATTGCTTCCGCTATCACAAATTGGTATCAGAGCCGGATTTGTTTGTTTGAAAGATGTCTGCAAGGAATGTGAAAATCGACAAATTTATGGGGAGAAACAGTTTTAGTCTGTGGCAGATCAAGATGCGAGCCTTGTTAAAACAATAAGGACTTTGGGTGCCGCTTGCTAGGAAGCTGACAAAACCCATTAACTCTGAGATGGTCGTTCTGGAAAAGAAGACTCATTCAACAATTATATTGAGCCTTGCTGATAATATTATCACTGAGGTCGTGGAGGAGGAAACTGCGCAGGGTCTATGGGTCAAGCTTGAGAGTCTTTATATGACGAAGTCCTTAACCAACAAGTTGCTTCTGAAGCAACGTCTGTTCAGCCAACGAATGCAGGAAGGTATGTCTCTTCGATATCACTTAGATCAACTAAACACAATCTTGTTAGAGTTGCATAATATTGATATGAAAGTTGAGGATGAGGATGCTGCATTGATTCTGTTAGTATCTTTACCATTATCATACGAAAATTTCGTACAGTAATTCATTGTTGGAAAAGATAATGTGTTCTTTAGAGGAGGTGAGATCATCTTTTCATACTAGGGAGCTGCGCCATAAGATGGCTGGTACAGGTGCAGATAATCAGGTTGCATGGTTAGTAGCCAGTGGAAGTCATAGACATAGAAATACGGGGGAGAAGAAGTTCGAGAAACCGTTTTCTAAAGGTCCAAAACCAAATGATGTATGTAATTACTGTTAGGAGAAGGGACACTGAAAATCTGATTGTCCCAAGAAAAAGAGACAGCAGAATAATCTGACAGGTACTGCCACTGTAGCAGATACCAACTCTGAAGATGATATTGCTCTAGTTGGTAATGAGTACACGTATCACCATGATGTGTGGATCCTCGATTCAGCAACATCTTACCATATATGTCCGTGCAGGGAGTGGTTTACAACCTATGAGCAAGTGGATGGTGGCAGAGTTTCTATGACTGACAGTTCTGTTACGGTTGGGATAGGCTCTATTAAAATTCGGACACATGATGGTAAATTATGTACATTGAATGACGTCAGGCATGTTCCATCCATGCCAAAAAATCTGATATCATTGAGCATGTTAGATAGCAAGGGGTTCAGATTTTGAGGTGGAGTTCTATATGTCTTCAAGGATTCGAATGTGGTTCTGAAGGGCATAAAACGTGGTACCTTGTATTTCCTTCAAGGTTCTATGTTATCAGGTTTTATTGTTGTTGCATCCTCAGAGGTTGATAAAGAAAACTTGACCAAGTTATGACATATGAGGCTTGGTCATATGAGCGAGAGAGGGATGTAAATTCTGTCAAAATGAGATCTTTTT
Organism: Przewalskia tangutica; assembly: GCA_029844215.1. Classification (NCBI taxonomy): domain Eukaryota; kingdom Viridiplantae; phylum Streptophyta; class Magnoliopsida; order Solanales; family Solanaceae; genus Przewalskia; species Przewalskia tangutica. The sequence goes on along the minus strand of CM056730.1, from coordinate 92,757,985 downwards.
TGTGGTCACAAGGTCGAGGACTTTAAGTTCTGTGAACACTGTATATTCAGGAAATTACATCGCAACAAGTTTCCCAAAGCATTACATAGAACAAAAGACACACTTGATTACATCAATTCTGATTGTTGGGGTCCTTCCCGGATGGTGTCTCTAGGACGTCACAAATATTTTATGACAATTATTGATAATTTCTCAAGGATGACTTGGGTGTTCTTTATGAAGCATAAAAGTGAAGCTTTCAAGAACTTCAAGCAGTGGAAGACATTAATGGAAAATCAAACAGGGAAGAAGATCAAAAGACTGCGAACTGATAATGGTCTGGAATTTTGTTATTATGAGTTCAATGAGTTTTGCAGAAAAGAAGGGATTTCTAGACATCATACAGTCAGGGAGACGCCACAACAAAACGGTGTAGCAAAATGCATGAATCAGACACTTCTGGAGAGAGCTAGATGCATGCTCTCTAATGCTGGACTAACTAGGAAATTCTAGGCAGAGGCGGTTAGTACAACTTGCTATCTGATAAATCGTGGACCTCACACAGGTATACATATCAAAACTCCTTTTGATATGTGGTCTGGTAAGCCTGTTGATTACTCTGGCTTGAGAGCTTTTGGTTGCAATGTTTACTATCATATGAATGAGGGTAAATTAGAACCACGAGCTAAAAAAGGGAGTGTTTGTGGGTAATGGGGATGGTGTTAAAGGTTACAGAATATAGTCCCCGTCTGAGAAGAGGGTTATACTGAGCATGAATGTAGTTTTTAATGAAAATTCTATGTTTAACCCTACTGTGAAGTCTATTGTTGGTGACAATGTTTAGGAAACATGTGGAGCAACAAGTCACTCCATATGAGGGTGAACCATCATATGAAGTCCAACAGCCACATTCAGAAGCAGAATCATCAGGATCTTCATTACCAGCAGCAAATCAGCACAATTTGGCTCTTGATCGATCAAAGAGAGCAAATTATGAAATACCTCACAGAATGTATGGTTTTGAAGACATGGTAGCTTATGCATTGCAGGTTGCTGAAGAAGTGGATCCTGACTCATATAAGCCATCCACTTACAAAGAAATAGTTACATGTACTAAATCTTCCCAATGGCTTGCTGCTATGGGAGAGGAGATGGAGTCACTCCATAAGAATCAGACTTGCGAGTTAGATAAGCGACCGCGAGACAAAAAAGTTGTCACTTGCAAGTGGGTCTACAAGAAGAAGGAATGAGGAACACCTGTTGAGGGTATCGAGTATAAAACTCGAGTGGTAGTTAGGGGGTTCACTCAGAGAGATGGGGTAGACTATAATGAGATTTTCTCACCAGTGGTCAGATACACTTCCATCAGGGTGCTACTAGTAATAGTTGAACATCAGAATCTGGAACTTAAACAAGTAGATGTGAAGACAATTTTCCTACATGGAGAGTTGGAGGAGGAAATATGCATGACTCAGCCAGATGGGTTTCAGGTTCCTGGTAAGGAGGACTATGTTTGCAAGTTGAAGAAGTCCTTGTATGGGCTAAAACAGTCTCCGAGGCAGTGGTATAAAAGGTTCGACAGCTATATGATAGAGATTGGCTACAACAGAAGTCCATATGATTGTTGTGTTTACTACAACAGGTCAGCAAACAGTTCTTTGATTTATTTGGTCCTGTATGTAGATGATATGTTGATAGCTGCGAAGGACAAGTCTGATATTCAGAAGTTGAAGGATCTTCTCAGTGCTGAGTTTGATATGAAGGATTTGGGTGCAGCCCGGAAAATTCTGGGAATGGAGATCTATAGGGATCTAAGCAGAGAGAAGCTCTTCTTGTCACAGAAGGGCTACATTCAGAAGATTTTATCAAGGTTTGGCATTTCTACAGCAAAGCCTATAGATACTCTCAGTGCTGCAAATGCACATCTGTCTGTTGCCTTTGCACCTAAATCAGCTGAGGAGAAGGAGTACATGTCTCGAGTTTCCTATGCTAGTGCAGTAGGAAGCTTGATGTATGTAATGGTCTGCACTAGACCTGATATTGCATAGTCTGTTAGTGTTGTTAGCAGGTTTATGAGTGAGCCTAGCAAAGAGCATTGACAAGCTGTGAAGAGGATTTTTCGGTACCTCAAAGGTACGTATGATGTTGGTCTCATTTATGGAGGTGATACAGAGTGTTTGGTGACAGGTTTTTGGACTCAGGCTATCTTTGGAGATGTTGTGATGAAGATCTATGACTAGTTATGTTTTCACTCTTGGTGGTTCAGTTGTCAGTTGGAAAGCTACTTTGCAACTACAGTGACTTTGTCGACTACAGAAGCAGAGTACATAACATTAACAGAAGCAGCCAAAGAGGGAATCTGGTTGAAATGATTGATCAGCGATCTGGGTCTACATCAGGATCAGGATTGTGACAGTCTCAGTGCAATCTGTTTTGCCAAGAATCAAGTCCATCATGAGAGGAATAAGAACATTGATGTGAGGTATCATTTTCTGAGAAGTGAGAAGAGAATCAAGGTGAACAAAATGGGTACTGCTGATAACCCAGCTGATATGTTCACAAATCCGGTTCCACACAGCAAGTTCAGACACTGTTTGGACTTGCTCAATGTTAGGAGTTGATGATTGCCCCTTGAGGGCAAAATCTGGGGCAGAATGAGTCTAGTACATATGACACTATAATGGTGCATCTGTTATTTGTGAGAGGATTCAAGTCAAGGTGGAGATTTGTTGAAATATGCCTTGAATTCGGGCATATTAGGTTTATACTATGTTTAGGAATCCTTTTTCTTTCCTGTTTGGAAAACATTTTTCCTTTTTTTTGTTTGAAAAACCTTTCCTTAGTCTGTGTAAGGGGTACTCTATATAAACCTCATAGGTCATAACTTAATAAGCAATCTGAAATACAATCCAGAGAAATCCCAAAAATTGTATTCCTCAAGATCAATAAAGTTTTTCTACCTTCTGCCTGTGGACGTCGCTAACACATTGTTAGTGAACCACGTTAAATCGTTTGTGTCATTTACATTCATTATTATTCTTTCTTCTGTTTAATTTCTTCCTCTATAACAGCAACAAAATAGGATCCATCTACCCTAATCTACTAAATCAAATAAAAAATATTTTTATTTTTCTATCATTTTCTCTCAATTTTGGAGTACCTTTTTTCTTTTTGTTTTTCCTTTATTTTGAGAAATATGGACTTCCCATTGGTGTTGTAAATGATTTTCAATAATATTGAAACAAAATTATTATAGAGAAATATGCAATTGCCAAGGAATCCAACACAAGCCAAAATAAGAATAATGCATTTACAAGTTACAACAGTTCACCTTAAAAGTAATAACGAAATAAATAAGTTCCTCGCATTTTATAATTCTTGTGTGAGTATCGAAATTCATATCTTGCAATCAAAGATCCATCTTACGGAAAAAGAAGGATCGAGTACACAATATTCCAAGTTGTAACGATTTCTTTAATATCAATATGAATAGAGTTTTTGAATTACAATTGTAATATAGTGTCCCCTTAATTATTTAAATTAGGACACAAATTAAATCTTAAAGTTTATGGACATGTAACCGAATGAGGATAGTTGTTAAACTGCACAATCTGTGCTGTTACTGGATTGCATGTGCAATCCAATGCATCTGGATCAAACTATATGGAAGAAAATGAAGAGGAGAGAAGAAGACGAGAGAGGGAGTATTTTGTGGAAGCTTTTCAAATCTTATTCATATCTGAGGCTCAATGCCTATTTATACATGTAATGTAATTAACTTACAAACAACTTGTATCTAATCATAATCTCACCAGCTACAATTAAGTGCTAACAACTTGTAACTAACTTGTAACTAACTCTACTAACAACTTACTCATAATAACAAAGTGTCAATATAATCAAGGAGGCTTCATCTCAACATCCCCCCCGCAAGCTAGGTGCTAAAAACAGATTTTGACACCTAGCTTGGATAATAGGTAATTGTGTTGGCCTTGTAGTAACCCCTTTGTGAGAAGATCTGTTGATTGTTCTGCAGTAAGAATGTGCAGTGTAGACACCAGTCCCTGCTGGACCTTTTCCCGTATGAAATGACAATCGATATCAATATGCTTCGTACGCTCATGGAAGACTGGATTTGCTGCTATCTGGATAGCTGATTTTCTATCACTGTATATAGGAATGGGTAGCTTCACCCTTATGTCAAGTTCAAAAAATAGTCTAGAAATCCATACAACTTCAGATACCACAGAAGCAAGGCTCTTATATTCTGCTTCAGCGGAGCTTCTTGAGATGGTATGTTGCTTCTTGGACTTCCAGGAGATGAGGGAGGATCCAAAGAACACTAAATAGCCTATAACTGACCTACTGATATTGAGACATGAGGCCCAATCATCATCACAATAGGCAGATAGAACTGCAGAATCTTCAGCAGGCAAGAAAATACCCAAACCTAGTGCTTGCATCACATATCTGACTATCCTCTCTGCTGCTGCCATGTGTGAGATTTTGGGTGTTTGCATGTATTAACTGAGGCATTGAACTGCAAACGTTATATCCGACCTTGTATTAGTTAAATACAACAACATTTCAATGAGTCTTTGATATTCAGAGGAATCAGTTAGAATATGGTATGTGATTGTCCCTCCAGGATGATATAAACCAGCTGTCGTTTCTCTCAAATGCTGGTCATATGCATAAGAAGTTAACTTGGTATTCCACTCCATTGGAGACCCTGCTGTCTTAGCTCCTGTCAACCCCATATCAGCAATCAATTCCATCGAATACTTTCGTTGGTGCATCACAATTCCACTATTGTTTATGGCAAACTCAAATCGCAGAAAATATCTTAGCTCACCCAAGTCCTTAATCTTGAAATGTTGCTACAATGTGGCCTTGGTCTCGATAATAAGTTTCTCATCATTTCCTGTGATGAGCAAGTCATCCACATACACCAAGATCACTATTATTTTACCATTGATCTTCTTTGTGAGAAGTGAATAATCTAGGTGACTTTGCAGAAAACTAGCAGACAACAAGGCAGTGATCAATTTGATGTTCCACTGTCTTGAAGCCTGCTTCAAACCATACAAAGATCTGAGAAGTTTACAGACCTTACCTTGCTTGTGTACCACTCCATATGGTATGCTCATATCTACTTCTTCATTTAGGTCTCCTTACAAGAAAGCATTAAATACATCCATTTGATGTATGTTCCACCCCTTAGCTACAACTATTGATATAACAACCCTTATAGTAACCATCTTGACTACCGTGAGAATATGTCTTGATAGTCTACTCCTTCCCTTTGATTATATCCTTTGGCAACCAGCCTTGCCTTGAAGTTTTCTATTTCGCAGTGGCCTTGTATTTAATCTTATACACTCACTTACATCCAATGGCCTTTTTTCCAGTGGGCAAGTCTAATATCTCCCAAGTATTGTTGTCCTTCAAAGCTTTGATCTCTGACTTCATAGCATCAACCCATCTCTCGTCTCCTGCAAATTTATAATAGGTCTATGGTTCATAATCTTCAGACATTTTTGCTACACAACTCTGGTAGGACACTTATAAGCCAGCATAGTTGAAATAGTTGGACAGTGGATACTTAACAGTGGATGAATGAGACACGAAATCTTTCATCCATGTGGGAGGTCTCCTCAGCCTGGATGATCTCCTTGTTGCATAATATGACTGGTCATTGGCATTCTGTCACGACCCGACCCCGGGGCCGCGACTGGTGCCCTATCGGGGCACCCTGTCAGGTAGACATCAGAGAATAGCAGCGGAACATACATAATACAAAATCTGTATAAGGTAAACATCACTAGCAAGCCGACAAGGCCGTCTTTCATAAAATAACTTAATCGAATGTGAAACAGTACAACTGGTTCTTACAGCCCAAACCACAAACGTGACTACATACCTCTAGGAATAACAACTGTGGCGGGACAGGGCCCCGCCATACCCCCTGAATGTACAAAAGTCTATAACCTCAGGGAATCATACCAAAAAGACAAAGCCTCCGGAGGGATGGAGCTTTCCAGAAAATGAACAGTGATCCTAAGAGTGCGGACCAGCAAGCTACGTATCTCGACTGCGGCATGAGCGCGGCCCAGGAGGTCGATAACAGTACCAAGTATGTGGCCCAAAATGCGTAATGAAATCATAAGTCCGAAAATAAGCCGGGTCGGGGATGAAATCAACTTACCTTTTCTTGTGCCTTACTATGATAGGAGTAACAAACATATATATAATCTGCGTAAAATAGGAGGCTCGTGATCAAAAGCAGGTCCCTGCGTAGTATCAATAAGCAATCCTACTCGCGGGACTATTTCACCCGCGTGAGTCCTGTGGACGCGTGAGGTATTCCTCGCATAAATTTGTACCGCGCGTGGGACTATTTCACCCGTATAAGCCCATAAGGACTCGCATGAGGTATTCCTCGCATCGTGGGTAGCAAGTCCACGGAACATGTGGTATAACGATCTTGGGGACTTACCCCTCAGATATACTCTTACCCTGAAATAAATGGTATAACGATCTTGGGGACTTACCCCTCAGATATACTCTTACACTGGAGCAGATGGTATAACGATCTTGGTGTACTCGCCGGATATACTCTTTGCTGGGCGGATGGTATAACGATCTTGGGGCTTGCCCGCCGGATATACTCTCTTACCAGTGCAGATGGTATAACGATCTTGGGCCTGCCCCTCAGATATACTCTTACGCTGGAGAAGGTGGTATGACGATCTTGGGGCTTGCCCCTCAGACATACTCTTACCCTGGAGAAGGTGGTATAACGATCTTGGGGACTTACCCCTCAGATATACTCTTACCCTAGCTCAAACTGTCATCATATCATAATCATAAATAAGTTAAGAAAACTTATAACTTCTTATTAGCTTTGTCCATATACCCTCTCATTAATCTTTACTTAAGGCACTTAATCATATCTTTAATAAAAGAAAACCGAGAATTTAACCCAAGTACCACATACTTCAACTCTTTTAAAAGTGACTCTTTTTCATACATAAAACCTTTGGGCAATTGATGCCTTAAAATCAATTTGCCTTTCATAAATCAAATCATTTGTCCTTACTTATCTTACTTAGAGTAAATCTCTTCTTGTTAACCTTTCATAAAGCTAATATAACTAACTTCCCATAAAGCCGTTATACTATCTTTATACTTTAGAAATGACCTTCTTATCCTTTCATAAGGCCGTTATAACTAACTTCCCATAAAGCCGTTATAACTCCTTATAAACCATTTTGTTCTTTTACTAACCAAGAGACTTATACTTCAAACAAATCTACACAACTTTCAAAAATACTTCAAGCCTCTTATCTTTAGAATAATTCAATACTCAATACTTTCACACCAAGTACTCTATACTTTTGTAAAATCATACTTTTCCCTTAACCAAGAGACTTATACTTCTTAAAACAAAACAAGTCTTTATTTATACTTAAACAAGTAAGAATACTAAATCTTGTACGTCTACCGTACTACATAGATACAAATACTCATGCTCAAAAGATAGGAAAACTTCACATACCTTTTTGATCAATCCACTTGCTAAGTCCAAACTACCGCAAGTAATATGTCAACCTAAAATAACCATGATACGTTTATTAACCTCTAATTTCAATGTAGAATAATCTAAACTCAAAGCCACTAAATTCTATGGAAAATTGGGCAGCATTTCCTTTGTTTCTACATACTTTGCCACCTTTCACAAGGCCGAATTTATCATCCAAATGCCACATTTAAGGCTCAACAATCCAACATTTCAAAGGGGATTACACACCTAAACTTGGGTGTGTAAAATTCTGCCCCATGAGGTACAACAATTCACTTAACAATTCTAAGGTAGTTTTTAGGCTACAACATGCTCATTATATCTTCTTAACCAATTCTTCCATATCCAAACCACATTTCTTGCATGCAATGACTCTAAGAGCATTATTCACTATCACAAGTTCTTTCTTCTTAACATGCAACACTAAAAACTAATTCTAAAGGAAGAATCATTACCTTAGAGCTTTAGCCAAAAATTTCCAACAACTTGCTAGCTTCCTTTTCAAGAACACCACCACAACAACCTTCACAAGCTAGCCACAAGCTTCTTGCCTTTTACTTTTGATTTTCCTAAGGCTAGAATGTCTCTTGGGATTTTAGAGAGAAGGAGGAGCTTGAACTTTTAAGAGAGAAGGAGGAGCTTTTGTCTAAGAGAGAGAGATGAAATATGACCAAGTCTTGAAGACTTGGTCAATATAATGCATACAAAAATCAGATGGGGGGGGGGACACTTGTCACCCTCCCAAGGTCTTTTAAAAGAAAAATCTAACTTTTTCTAAGTTTTTCCGCCCAAAAATCCCGCCTCGGCGCCGCGGCCCCGCCGCCGGCGCTGAAACCTCCGCAGTCTCTATGAACTTGGCGCGCGACCTGCATCCGTGCGGCGGCATGCGCCTTTGTCCGAAACACATTTCTGCCCGACTGCGCACTGAACTTGTAACTCTCATAACTTCCTACTCTGATGTCCTATCGACGAACGGTTGGTTGTGTTGGAATCTAGACTCAGCGAACTACGCCCTAGGCCTTTGAAACACTTAGGAACTCTCAATGTACCAGGTCATAACCCGCCTCAAAGTTGACTAAAACCCGTCCGGAACAATCCGTCAACCTATCATTCGAAAATTTTAAGTCTTACCCCCTTTCGTACGCTCTCAAACGCATGACCTGAACTACGGGGTGTAACATTCTCCCTCCCTTAGAAACATTCGTCCCCGAATGTTCCTTTGGAGCCAATCTATTATTCCTCGGTACATCCTCGTACTTCACGCTTAATAGGACCTTACTATGACACTTGTGACCATAAGATATCGCACACGCTCAATCATTCATCATAAATCAAACAGGAAAACGAATCCAACGTATGACCCATTACCACTTACTCTCGTTCACGGCCTAACAGAATTGCCCGTTCGTATCTACCAACTTATTCTAACACATGTTCATAATCTCAATATCCTCTGTTCATAACACTAAATCATACAACAATCCTATCACACATACTAATCTCTAAAGGGTCAAAGATGTACCTGTAACTATTGCTTCGCATTCTCCTTGTCGTCCTAATCATGATCCTGCCCTGCACGACGCATAACAAAAGAAGGCGATGAACCAGCCACTGATCCCGAAGGCTGAATCTCTACATCCGCGCTATCACTGGTCGGACAGTTCCTCGCATAATGGCCCTGCTGGCCACATGTATAGCAATTACCCAAACTAGCACGACACTCCTCATAATGGGTCCTACCACATCGACTACACCAGGTAGAGGTGGCCTCCTCGAACTAACACCCTACTCCCCGAAAACTGAACCCTGAGCCACGACCGCTCCGAATCTCCCGAATGTCCTGAAGACTGTGGTGGAGTACTCGTCTTGCCGAGGCGCATAACTAGCTCGCCGAGGTGGTCCGCCTTGAAAGCGCCTGAGATCCTGCTGTCACAGCCTCTTGGCTGGCTCAAGCCGACCCTCCTTTCTCTCCTCTATCCCTGCGCATATGCTGCGCATCCGCAATATCCATCCACGGTGAAGAGCCACCCCAAGCATCTGATAATCATATGACGGTCTAACCCATCACATATCGATGAACCACATGCGCCATGTCAGCTACAATGGTGTGCGCATACCTGGCCAAGGAGTCAAACTCCAGGCTGTACTCTCTGACAGTCCTCCCGTCCTGCCTCAAGGTCAAGAATCTATCTACGCGGGCTCTTCTCATCTCAGGAGGCAAGAAGTGATCCAGGAAAGCCTCTGTGAACTCCTCCCAAACAGCTGGGAGAACATCCTCACCTCTCGTCAACACCCATGACTCAAACTAGTTCAACGCAATATCGCGTAACCGGTAAGAAGCTAACACTACGGACTCGTCTCGAGGCCCTAAGCACTGCGTGGTCGCCGCACTGTCGAATAAACTCCTGAGGATCCTCCTCAGACCTCGAACCATAGAACTCGGGTGGATCACAACTCAGAAAGTCCCGAATCCTTAAACTGTCGGCCAGGTTAGCACGGCCGGCGGTCTTTGCCACCGCCACGATGCTAGTCAACAACTGATCGCTCTCCGTAATCCCTATACTCGCCTTTGGTGTGGGGCTCGAGGCTCGGTGCAGGAACCTCTGGAGCCTGCCGCTCTCGGCTCTCTGTCGGCGTGGCTGAACTCGCCGACCCGCCTCGCCTCGGGCATAGTCCGTGCGAGTCTTGGTAACTCTCTGCGTGCCACTAGCGACTCTGCTGCGCCTTGCCTTTGGGCTCGTGGCCTTTGGAGGCATAATCATTACACAAGGATAGGTCGGAGAGGACTCAACCTACTATGACACTCTCTTGCACGATCTCAAAGAGAAGAATGGAAACCAATCCTAAATGTCCTGCACCTCACGATTATAGATGTGGTGCACAACACACCGATAATCAAGACTACTGAACACGTGCGTAGACACTTTCAGAGGACTAAGCGCTCGATACCACTTTTGTCACGACCGGGGCGCGGCCCAGTGCCCTATCGGGCACCGTCGAATAAACATCAGAGAATAGCAGCGGAACATACATAATACAAAATATGTATAAGGTAAACATCACTGGCAATGACAAGCGCGCTTTCATAAAATAACTTAATCGAATGTGAAGCAGTACAACCGGTTCTTCATTGAACCACAAACGTGACTCCATACCTCTAGGAATAACAAGCGTGGCGGGACGGGCCCGCCATACCCTGAATGTACAAAAGTCTATAACCTCGAGAATCATACCAAAAGACAAAGCCTCGGAGATGGAGCTTTCGAGAAATGAGCGGTGATCCTAGAGTGCGGACCAGAAGCTACGTATCTCGACTGCGGCATGAAACGCAGCCCAGGAGGTCGATAACAGTACCAAGTATGTGAACCGAAAATCGTAATGAAATCATAAGTCTGAGAATAATCTGGGGTCAGGGATGAAATCAACTTGCCTTTTACTGTGCCTTACTAACAATGAGAGTAACAAACATATATATAATACTGCATAAAATAGGGGGCTCGTGATCAAAACAGGGTCCCTCGCCCGTAGTATCAATAAGCAATCCTACTCCTGGGACTATTTCACCCGCATGAGTCCTGTGGACCGCGTGAGGTATTCCTCGCATAGTGTACCCGCCGCGTGGGACTATTTCACCCGCGTAAGCCCATAAGGACTCGCGTGAGGTATTCCTCGCGTCGTGGGTAGCAAGTCCACTGAGCAGTGGTATAACGATCTTGGGGACTTACCCGCCGGATATACTCTTACCACGAAGCGGATGGTATAACGATCTTGGGGACTTACCGCCGGATATACTCTTACACCGGAGCGGATGGTATAACGATCTTGGGGTGTACTCGCCGGATATACTCTTTACACCTGGGCGGATGGTATAACGATCTTGGGGCTTGCCGCCGGATATACTCTTACACCGTGCGGATGGTATAACGATCTTGGGCCTGCCCCTCAGATATACTCTTACACTGGAGAAGGTGGTATGACGATCTTGGGGCTTGCCCCTCAGACATACTCTTACCCTGGAGAAGGTGGTATAACGATCTTGGGGACTTACCCCTCAGATATACTCTTACCCTAGCTCACACTGTCATCATATCATAATCATAAATAAGTTAAGAAAACTTATAACTTCTTATTAGCTTTGTCCATATACCCTCTCATTAATCTTTACTTAAGGCACTTAATCATATCTTTAATAAAAGAAAACCGGGAATTTAACCCAAGTACCACATACTTCAACTCTTTTAAAAGTGACTCTTTTTCATACATAAAACCTTTGGGCAATTGATGCCTTAAAATCAATTTGCCTTTCATAAATCAAATCATTTGTCCTTACTTATCTTACTTAGAGTAAATCTCTTCTTGTTAACCTTTCATAAAGCTAATATAACTAACTTCCCATAAAGCCGTTATACTATCTTTATACTTTAGAAATTAAGACCTTCTTATCCTTTCATAAGGCCGTTATAACTAACTTCCCATAAAGCCGTTATAACTCCTTATAAACCATTTTGTTCTTTTACTAACCAAGAGACTTATACTTCAACCAAATCTACACAACTTTCAAAAATACTTCAAGCCTCTTATCTTTAGAATAATTCAATACTCAATACTTTCACACCAAGTACTCTATACTTTTGTAAAATCATACTTTTCCCTTAACCAAGGGACTTATACTTCTTAAAACAAAACAAGTCTTTATTTATACTTAAACAAGTAAGAATACTAAATCTTGTACGTCTACCGTACTACATAGATACAAATACTCATGCTCAAAAGATAGGAAAGCTTCACATACCTTTTTGATCAATCCACTTGCTAAGTCCAAACTACCGCAAGTAATATGTCAACCTAAAATAACCATGATACGTTTATTAACCTCTAATTTCAATGTAGAATAATCTAAACTCAAAGCCACTAAATTCTATGGAAAATTGAGCAGCATTTCCTTTGTTTCTACATACTTTGCCACCTTTCACAAGGCCGAATTTGTCATCCAAACGCCACATTTAAGGCTCAACAATCCAACATTTCAAAGGGGATTACACACCTAAACTTGGGTGTATAAAATTCTGCCCCATGAGGTACAACAATTCACTTAACAATTCTAAGGTAGTTTTTAGGCTACAACATGCTCATTATATCTTCTTAACCAATTCTTCCATATCCAAACCACATTTCTTGCATGCAATGACTCTAAGAGCATTATTCACTATCACAAGTTCTTTCTTCTTAACATGCAACACTAAAAACTAATTCTAAAGGAAGAATCATTACCTTAGAGCTTTAGCCAAAATTTTCCAACAACTTGCTAGCTTCCTTTTCAAGAACACCACCACACCAACCTTCACAAGCTAGCCACAAGCTTCCTTCTTGCTTTTACTTTTTCAGATTTTTCCTAAGGCTAGAATGTCTCTTGGGATTTTAGAGAGAAGGAGGAGCTTGAACTTTTAAGAGAGAAGGAGGAGCTTTTGTCTAAGAGAGAGAGATGAAATATGACCAAGTCTTGAAGACTTGGTAAATATAATGCATACAAAAATCAGATGGGGGGGGGGACACTTGTCACCCTCCCAAGGTCTTTTAAAAGAAAAATCTAACTTTTTCTAAGTTTTTCCGCCCAAAAATCCCGCCTCGGCGCGGCCACGCGTGTGAAACCTCCGCGATCTCTATGAACTTCGCGCGGCCATGGTCGGCTCGCGGTGCTGTAATTTCAGCGACCCCTCAGTACTTCCGGCGCCGCGGCCCTGCATCCGGCGCCGCGGCCCTGTCGCCTTTGTCCGAAACACATTTCTGCCCGACTGCGCACTGAACTTGTAACTCTCATAACTTCCTACTCTGATGTCCTATCGACGAACGGTTGGTTGCGTTGGAATCTAGACTCAACGAACTACGCCCTAGGCCTTTGAAACACTTAGGAACTCTCAATGTACTGGGTCATAACCCGCCTCAAAGTTGACTAAAACCCGTCCAGAACAATCCGTCAACCTATCCTTCGAAAATTTTAAGTCTTACCCCCTTTCGTACGCTCTCAAACGCATGACCTGAACTACGGGGTGTAACACATTCTTTATAGTTTCATGTTGTTCATCACATGTACATGAAGAAATCCTTTGAACCACCTCTGGTGATTGGGCATCACATGTGCTAGGTGAAAAATTTGTACCTGCATCAACATTAGAAATCACTTCAACATGATCACCAGTATTAGGTCCTTCTGTATCCCTGGAATCAGGCGGATTTCCAAAACCTTCGGCATACTGATCATCACATACTCCAGAATAAGAATCAGAATACGAAGGATTCTTAGTCTGTGAACTACCACCTCTTCCAGCTTCTTTAATTTCCTCAAAAGAAAATATAACTTCATAAAAACTGACATCTCTACTCATAAAAATGCTCATAATGTCTAAGGCTAGCAACTTATACCCTTTCTGTTTGGTGGCATACCCCAATAACACTGTTTTAATCGCTCTATCATCAAACTTATCCTTCTTGACTAGATTGGTTGCATAGCACATACAACCTATTCTTCTTGACTATATTGTTAAACAACTTCTCATAGGGTGACACATTCCCAATCACAACAGATGGTATCATATTAATCACATACACTGCAACCTTGACATACTCACCCCAGAATTTTACTGATAAATGCCTCTGGAACATGATGGCCCTTGCAATCTCCAGGATGTGTCTATGCCTTTTCTCAACCATGCCATTTTGCTGAGGAGTATAGACACAAGAGCTTTGGTGAATAATGCCAAGCTGACTAAATAACTCAGAAAGATGCTGGTGGATCATATGGTAATATGCCAGTACCTAAAGCTCACATGGCAGGTAATCCTATATTTGGTGATAGTCCCAGTTGTATTGTTGATTCTGGGGCAACTAATCACATGGTGACTGATAGGAGTTTGATTGAAAAACACGAGCTTACAGATAATGTAGGTCATGTGTAGCTGCCCACTGGTGATAGAGTTGCAATAACACAAACTGGAAGTTGCAGGTTAAATGAAGGTGATCTCATTAAGCATGTTATGTGTGTACCAAGTTTTCAATTCAATTTGTTGTCAATTTCAAACTTAACCAGAGAGCTAAATTGTAGTGCAAGATTCTTTCCCGATTTCTTTATTTTATAGGATCTCTTCACTAGGAAGGTGAAGGAGATTGGTAAAGAGGTAGATGAACTCTATATGCTACAATCCAGGAAATGTGTTGACAAAACAAGTTCATTCAGCTATCAGATATACAAATTAAGAACTGCAGGCAGAATTATGGCACAAAATGATGGAGCATGTTCCAATGACTATGCTCAGGAAAATAAATGAGTTTAGCAACAAGTTCAAATTTACAATAAGATAATGTGATATTTGTCCTATGGCTAGACAGACTAGAAAACAATTCCCTATTAGTGTGAGCAGAACTGAGTTTGTTTTCCAGCTTTTGCATCTTGATGTATGGGGGCCTTATAGGGCGTCCACCTACAGTGGTATGATTTTTTTTTTACCATAATAGATGATTTCACTTGATGGACTTGGGTGTTTTTGCTATATGTCAAATTTGATGTAATAACTATCCTTAAGAATCTGTTTGCAGAAATAAGAATTCAATTTGACAAGAATGTTAAATGTGTAAGGACTGATAATGGGACCAAATTCTTTAATCATTCTTGTTCTGATTACCTGTGATTAGTTGCCCCATAATTAACAATCCAACTGGGACTATCACCAAATACATGATTACCTGCCATGTGAGCTTTAGGTACTGACATATTACCATATGATCCACCAGCATCCTTCTGTTGATTCAGCAATGTAACAACTTATTGATACCTTTCTGGAGAGCATGACCTCAGTATGTTACTGAACTGGTCATGATGTTCTTGGGATAGTTGCCTCATCCCTGCCTGATGTGTTCTATCTATTTGACATTTTGCCACTGTAGAGCACCTTCTCCCTGTATATGCCCTGTCATAGCCACATTAATCTTTTTCTTATTCTTGAAATCATCTGGATAACCAACAAGCCTGTAGCATGTATATCTTATATGGCCTTTATTTTTGCAATAGTCACAGTACATTAGTTTGTAACACATCTCTCTATTATGTCCATTCATCTTACAAAAATCACATTATGCTCTTGACCTGTTCTGTGGAGCTAGAGTCTTACTGAACATAGCTGTATGTTCAGTGATTTCACCACCTGTATACTTCCCAGTAATCAACCTCTGACTTTCATCTTGTGCTACCATAGCATACGCTTGGTTTACACTTGGAATAAGTGTCATTAGAAGAATGTGACTCCTAACTTGATTATAGCCATCGTTCAATCCCATTAAGAACTCCAGCAGTTTTTGATGCCCTAGATGTGCTACTTATTCCTTAGGACTAGTACAATCACAAACTGGTACAGGGATTATGGAATCAATCTCATCCCATATGTCCTTCATTTTAGAATAATATCTTGCTACAGGAGACACACCTTGATAAAGCATAGCCAACTCCTTTCTCAGTTGATACACTCTAGACAAATTGATTTTATCAACATTTCTCGCATGTCCTTCATACTGCATACGCAGTAGATTTATACAAAATTCCACTAAACAGGTTTTTATTTACATTTCTTATAATCCATGAAATTACCATTGCATCACATCGTTCACATTTCTTTACCAGATTAGCACCATATGTGTCTCGTTTAATCGATTCATTAATGAATCCAATTTTATTCTTTGTTAACAAGTTTAATCGCATCATTATACTCCATAAAGTATAATTTTCCATTCCTATTAACTATATCTCAATTTGTAATCCAGCAGCGGAGTCAGATCCACTTAAACACATTGGATGCTTATGATCGACTACATTTGATGTCGAATTCAAACCTTCATCCATATTTAACGTTGCGATCGGATCCATATTTCTCACAATCGTAAATCGTTTATACTAGAATTGTAATTTCAGAATACCAGAAACTCACATAATCAAGGAAACTTCACTGCAACTTCACTCGAACTTAAATGCAGATGGCTTAGATTCTCAGATCATGAATCCCTCGATTTTTTGCTGGAAAATCCCTCGATTCGCAATATGTAGGCTTTGATACCATGTTAAACTGCACAATTTGTGCTGTTACTGGATTGCATGTGCAATCTATCAAACTATATGGAAGGAAATGAAGAGGAGAGAAGAATACGAGAAATAGTGTTTTGTGGAAGCTTTTCAAATCTTATTCATATTTGAGGCTGATCGGTGTATTTTATATACACTTTTTGAGTCATTTTTAGTTAGTCTTTTATCCATTTTTGTACAAATACGTGTCGCCTTAGGATAGATTTTCTTTCTTTTGAGTCATATTGGTTAAATGGCTCATTGGCGGAAAAGGAGCAAAAAGAGGGCAAACACGGAGGTTCCAGAGCTCGAAATGCGAGAAAGTGGCGAACCAGGCACAGAAACAGGCCAGCGCCGCGGCGCCTCCAGCCAGCAGGGCCAGGCGCCACGGCGCCGAAGATCCAGAGGACTGCAGAAGTTGCGGCGCCGCGGCGCCAGTTGCAGGGCCGCGGCGCCGACGCGGGAAAAATCAGGTTTTTGAATGAATAATGGGCCAGGCCTGAGGGAAAACCTGAATGACGGTTTGGAGGCTATAAAAAGAGAACCCTAGGCCAGTTTTAAGGGTTCCCTTTCTTGCCAATTCACAACATTTCTTGGAGTCCAAGATTGGAGACATTTCTTTAGTAATTTCTTGTTCTTTCTTTTACTTTATTTTCAGTTTATGTTGGATATTGAATAAGTTCTTGTCATGTCTATGGCTAGGAACTAATTCTAATATAGGGTTTTCCATGTCAATTCACTTGAACCTTATATTTATGAATTAATGCATGTTTGTGGTTTTTCTTCTTATTGTTGAGATTTATCCAATATATGTTTTGATTGCTTGGTAATTACCTGATCATTAATTATTTAATTATCATAACTTATATGATTTCTAACCGAAATCAGAAAGGGGAGGTTGTGAATATTGGGTAGACATAGGTTGAATCGTGGATGAAAATACCCCGATTACTTGTGTAGCATTAATAAGGTTTTTGTTCTTAATCCTCCTCTAGAGTCAACCTTATCACCGAAAGGTAGAAAGGGTTGTACTGGGGTTGAGTGTTTATATAACCTTAACAGGAGTATAAAATGGATTAGTAAACCTGCTATCTCAAATAGAAGAAGAACTATAGTCAATTGCATTAATAAGTAAGTTAAGCGGATAGTTGAGGAGATTTGGAAGCCCTATTTCCATCATTACTGAGTAAAACAACATAGTTAATTATTTTTCATAATTAGAATCATAAACAACAAATCATTTATCGGTCACCAAATAGATAACAAAGAATAGAATTTGGTACTTGAGCACTAATCCCTGAGGACGATAACTCGGTCTTCCAAGACTATATTACTTGACTCGACACGTGCATTTGCGTTTAAGTGTGTGCATAAATCGCGCATCAAGTTTTTGGCGCCGTTGCCGGGGATTGGCGTAGTTCAATATCAATTTTATCTATTCTTAATTTCTAATTTGGGTTTTATTTTTGTTTTTATTTATTACTTTTTATTTTATTTTGTGAACACCAGTGTGCCGTGATCCGTTTGTTTGTTTTGATCTGTTTCAGGCTCTTTGTTTATGCGAAGGAGAAGAGGAGCAGACACTCTTGTTCCCTTCAACCCAGAAATCGAGAAAACTTGTAAATGAGCGAAGGAACAGCGAATTTCAGCCTTAATTGAGATGGAAGGCGCACAAAACAATAACGAGATGAATGAGGGGTTAGGTGATCATCAGCCTAATCAAAGAATGCCTAGGAGAGTGCCAATGGATGTAGAGGAGAGAGTTCAGGTCCAAGCGGAGAGAAGCTTGGGAGATTACGTCTTTAGGGTGAGCACACACTTGTATTAGGCTCCCAGCAATAGGAGCAAATAATTTTGAGATCAAACCTGCAATTCTAAGTATGGTGCAAAATACGGTTCAATTTGGAGGGTTGCCGTCGGAGGATCCTCACATGCATATAGCTAATTTCTTGGAGTTGTGTGCAACATTCAGATATAATGGCGTTACTGATGACGCTGTCAGGTTGAGGCTCTTTCCTTTCTCACTCAGGGATAGAGCGAAAGTGTGGTTGAATTCTTTTCCAGCAGACTCGATATTTACATGGCAAGAGTTGACACAGAAATTTTTAGCAAAGTTCTTCCCACCATGCAAAGCAGCGAAGCTGAGAGGGGAGTTGAATAATTTCTATCAAGCCGATGGAGAGTCATTATATGAAGCTTGGAAGAGATTCAAGGACTTTCAAAGGAAGTGTCCACACCACAGCATTAAGTTGTGGAATTTGGTGCACATTTTCTATAATGGGCTAAGCGGAACAACCAGAACGATCATCGATGCAGCCGCATGTGGAACCTTTATGAGGAAAACAGCCCATGAAGCTCATGATTTATTGGAGGACATGACCACCAATAATCATGTCACAGAGGATAGACAAGTGAGTGGCAGAAAAACAGTAGGATTTCATGAGATTGACGCCATCACTGCACTTAATGCCAAGTTGCCCTTTTGACTAAGCATCTGCAACAACATACAGTGTCTATAAATGCAGTGCAAATGCCAATGAGCTGTGAAATGTGTGGTGGTCCACATACCTTCGATAGATGCCCATCAGCTGATCCTAACAACATGTCAATCGAGCAAGAAGAGTGCCAAGCTGTAGGGAACTATCAGAGGCCCCAGAACAACCCATACTCAAACACCTACAATCCAGGGTGGAGGAATCACCCAAATTTTTCATGGAGAGGTGAGCAAGGGCAGCAGAACCAGTTTAGAGGCCAGTACCAAAATCAGCAGCCATTCACTCAGGCCTCATCTTCTCAACAATTCAGTGCCCCTGTCCAACCAGAAAAGCCAGACGAGCTGAGAGCAGCTTTGTTGACACTCACCAACTCCCAGACCCAGTTCATGGCAGAGACTAGATCCTCTCTCAGGAACTTGGAAACACAGGTGGGGCAACTAGCAAAGCTATCGAACAACAGGCCACAGGGTACACTACCAAGCAATACAGAGATGAACCCTAGAGAACAGTGCCAGGCAGTGCAGCTGAGGAGTGGGAAACAATTGGAACAACGTGCACCTCAGCCTGTGGTTGAACAGAGGGTAGAGACAGAGATAGAGAGGGTTGTTGAAGATTGCCCAATAGTAGAGAAAACTCCAGAAAAAGAGTATACTGAGAAGATTCCTTTCCCACAAAGATTGCAAAGGAAAGTAGTTGATAAGCAATTCTCCAAGTTTTTGGAGACATTCAGAAAGTTACATATCAACATACCTTTCATCGAGGCATTGGAGCAAATTCCTTCTTATTTCAAATTTATGAAGGAAATCTTGGGAAAGAAGAAGAAGTTAGGAGAATATGAGATGGTGGCACTAACTGAGGAGTGCAGTGTCATCCTGCAGAAGAAATTGCCCCGTAAACTCAAGGACCCAGGGAGCTTTACATTTCCTTGCACAGTTGGCAGGGTAACATGCAATAGGGCCCTTTGTGATTTGGGGGCGAGTATAAATTTGATGCCTTTGTCGGTATTTAAGAGGTTGGAATTAGGTGAAGCAAAACCAACCACGGTGAGCTTGCAATTAGCGGACAGAACGGTGGTGCACCCCAGGGGAAAGATTGAGGATATTCTTGTTAAAGTAGGAAAATTCTTTTTCCCTGCGGATTTCCTCATTCTTGACATGGAGGAGGATGCGGAGATTCCCATCATATTGGGGAGACCGTTCTTGGCAACAGGGAGAGCCCTGATTGATGTAGAAAAGGGAGAGCTGACACTGAGGGTAGAAAGCGAAGAAATGGTGTTCAAAGTGTTCAAACACGTTATTGATCCCCCGGTCATGAGCAGGTGCTTTGCAATCAGCACTGTCAGAACTTCTTGTGAGCCAGTGCAAGCCACAACAAAGGAGATAATTCCGCCCAAGCAGGTGAGAGATGCTGAACCTCCGCCAAAGTAGGTATGTGATACTGAACCTTCTCTTGAAAATAATCATAAGAAGAAAAACCGAAGAAGAAAAAGGAGAATGTTAAAAAAATGGATTGGTTGTGGGGTTAATTTACCCCACACCTCTTGATTCAAAGAAGTTGCGTCCGGCTAAAAGACGTTAAAGACAGCGCTACTTGGGAGACAACCCAAAGTATTTTAATTTGTTTTACTTTAATGCAGTTAGTTTTCACTAAGAACAGTCTCACGGAGGTATTTGTATGTGTTGTGATGACAGGTGCAGGGCCAAGAATTGGAGGGCGAAAAACTGAAAAGAAGCCAAAAATGAAAAGAAAGGGGATTTCCAGAAAATCGGGTCAGCGCGGCTTCCAGAGCGAACGCGGCGCCAAAAGCGAAAAGCGCGCGAGATTAAGCGCGGCGCCGAAACGAGCGCGGCGCCAAAAGTCCAGAAAAATTCTGAAATGCAGGTGCGCGGCGCCCATTTGCGAAGTGCGGCGCAGAAGTTCGAAGAGTGCGATAAATTGGCGCGCTGGGCTGATTCTGCGAACGCGGCGAGATGGAAATCCAGAAATTAAAGACGCCCCAAATCCGATTTTTCCCATTCCAAATCAAAACCTAAACCCTTCTTCTCCACAAAAACCCACGAAAAATCCACACTTTACCTAAAAACCTTCCATAAACAAAACCCAATCACACCAAAGTTCCTAAATTTCCTAAACCCATAACCACCCTAAAACAACTACCCTCATCCCATTGCCTCAATTCATCATTAGGAGCAAGAAAATCTTGAAGAACACCGTCAAAGGTAACCTTTATCTTTTCTTGAAAGCTTTACTGTAGTCAGAGCAGGTAGTAGATTGGAGGAGGTGTTATATCTGTGAGGGTGTGTTGGGGTGTTGAAATTGGTTGTGAGATTTCGAGGAAGAGTATACGAGGTGAGTGTGGGTGTTGTGCAGGAGCTTCTTAAGTGAAGTTTAGGGGTGATAGGTGTTGTAGTTGTTGATTGGTGAGTGATAGTGTTGGTTAACGTTGTTGGTACAAAGGAAACGCTGCAAAAAGTTATCTAAAAATGTCTGCCAGAAAGAAAAGAGCTTTCATATCCACCTCAGCCCCTCAATATGATGATACTAGGTTTGTCAGCCAAAGAGCTCATGATAGATACAAAAAAACTTAGTACTAGGCCCTTAATCCCTGAAAGAGGAATGAATTATCAAAGGGAGTCGCTTGGGGAGGGGGATGTCTATGAGCCCATTCGGGCGATGATTGAGATGATGGGGTGGAAAAGATTTGTTAACCCCGAAAAGATAGCACCAATGAACACAATGATGGTGCGTGAATTTTATGCTAACTTTCCGGAGAAGGTGGACAATAGATGCTTTGTGAGGGGACGATATGTGCCTGTGACGGCAGAAGTGGTGAATGTGTTATTGAAAACAGTCGATGTTGAAGGAGGAGATAACGATTGGAGCTATTTTAGAACATGGTCCAGAAACACCAACAACATCGATTGGAATGCCGTCGCAGAACGATAGCTACTGCTGCGTATGAATTTGCGAAATGGGTCAAGAGGATCGGCAGTGTCGATTCAACAAAGCGACCAAGGGTTGGTTGTATTTAAATCGATGCCGCTTTGATTCCATCAATGCACTTTATCATAGTGCCAGAAGACAGAATCAAATTGATATATGGAATTATGTCGGGGAAGACGATTGATGTTGGGAAAGAGATAGTACAAAATATTGGAGAGACCAGCAGGTTGGTAACAACAGGTGGGTTGGGACATGACTCACTTATTACATATTTATGCTCCATAAATGGGGTCCCAACCCTACCCACTGATACTTATGAGAAAAACCAACTTCCTGTGTCATACGGGATAGTGCACTCCTTCCTGCACTCCAATCCCTCCAAAGAAGCGGCGAAGGAGACCAACACAAGAAGACCAGCGGCAGTGGCAGAGGTGTCATGGATGAAGATGAGCCTGAGATAGAGGCTCACTATGAGGCGAGCGGCCATCGACCACCCACGTAATCGTAACCTCCAGTGCCTATGATGGAGCAGTTGCTCCAGAACCAGAGAAGGATGATGCAGAATTTTGACACGGTGATACAAGGACAACAAGAATTAAGGCAGAGAATTAACGAGATGAGTTCCTTGTTCAACCAGTGGTCAATGCACTATCCACCGCCACCGCCACCATTTTAAACCAAGTCTGTAAGTCGTCCTGTTTCTTTTATTTTCTTTGAGTCTTACACACATTGGGGACAATGTGTGATTTAAGTTGGGGGGGGGTGTCTTAGTGTTTTCGATATTGTTGAGTCTTTTTGATTTGTTTTGTGTATTTTTGAGTCATAATTTTTTTTCTTTTTGAGTCATAATTTTCTGTCAAAGATCATGCATGCTGTAGTTACTAGAAACACCTAGTGAAGTAAGGTGGAATAATGTAATGGAATTAGAAGCAACTATCTAAACACTTAGGTTAGATATGCCAAAAACTCATGAAATCTGTCTATTTGGGGTTTCTTCTTGAATTGTGCATTGTTAAATGATAAAAACCTATGTGTATGATTGCTTGCTATTTGAGGCAAAATAGTTAGGATATGCATGTTAGGGAGATGACTCAGACATTTCTTTGTTAGCCAATTCTTACTACTTTTTCCTATCCCTGACATTAAAAATATCCCTAGTCAGCCCCGTTGAGCCTAAACATTAAACTTTTTCTTTGACACCCTATATTTCCACACTTGTGCCATAAGTAAAAATGTGAAATGGTTGAAATAGAATGTGTTAAAAAAGAGAAAAAAAGAGTGAACAAGTTTGATGTACCCCAATAAAAAAGTAATAAGAAATAGGCAAAAGCCTAAGTTTGGGGGTGCCTGTGATTCATAATATACTTCACTCTCTCAAAACAAAAGAGGGGAAAGATAGATACGAAGTGAAGAAAGGAAATCATAAGAAAAGGGAAGAATTGAAAAGCAAAAGAGCTTATGGTACATAAAATGAGCCTAAATGCCTATTTTTACCTACCCATGCCTAAGCCTACATTACAACCCTGAAAAGTCCTGAAGTTCTCTTATATGCGTATCCATGATTAGTGGAGAATAGCAAGTAAACATGTCATAGAATTTTTGAAATTGACATGCATAATTCAGTATTCTTACTTCCATTAAGTATGATTAAAATGAGTTTGCAAAATATCTAGCTTAATGTGTTTAGAATGCTAAAATTTCATGCTATATGTTCCTGCATATTATTCTGCTAACCTTCATGTTTTTCTAAGTAACACCAATGCAGCAAAGTGATCAATGTCGTTGAGTCTTCTATTTTTCTTTCTCTGTGTATCTTTATTTCTTTCTTTTTGATCTTTGCTCGAGGGCGAGCAAAGGTTAAGTTTGGGGGTATTTGATCGGTGTATTTTATATACACTTTTTGAGTCATTTTTAGTTAGTCTTTTATCCATTTTTGTACAAATACGTGTCGTCTTAGGATATATTTTCTTTCTTTTGAGTGATATTGGTTAAAGTGGCTCATAGGCGGAAAAAGGAGCAAAAAGAGGGCAAAAACGGAGGTTCCAGAGCTCGAAATGTGAGAAAGTGGCGAACCAGGCACAAACACAGGTCAGCGCCGCGGCGCCTCCAGCCAGCAGGGCCAGGCGCCACGGCGCCGAAGATCGAAGGGCTGCGAGATTGCGGCGCCATGGCTGATTCTGAACGCGGCAAGCCGGGAAAAATCGAGTTTTGAATGAATAATGGTCCAGGCCTGAGGGAAAACCTGAATGACGGTTTGGAGGCTATAAAAAGATAACCCTAGGCCAGTTTTAAGGGTTCCCTTTCTTGCCAATTCACAACACTTCTTGGAGTCCAAGATTGGAGACCTTTCTTTAGTAATTTCTTGTTCTTTCTTTTACTTTATTTTCAGTTTATGTTGGATATTGAATTAGTTCTTGTCATGTCTATGGCTAGGAACTAATTCTAATATAGGGCTTTCCATGTCAATTCACTTGAACCTTATATTTATGAATTAATGCATGTTTGTGGTTTTTCTTCTTATTGTTGAGATTTATCCAATATATGTTTTGATTGCTTGGTAATTACCTGATCATTAATTATCATAACTTATATGATTTCTAACCGAAATCGGAAAGGGGAGGTTGTGAATATTGGGTAGACATAGGTTGAATCGTGGATGAAAATACCCCGATTACTTGTGTAGCATTAATAAGGTTTTTGTTCTTAATCCTCCTCTAGAGTCAACCTTATCACCGAAAGGTAGAAAGGGTTGTACTGGGGTTGAGTGTTTATATAACCTTAACAGGAGTATAAAACGGATTAGTAAACCTGCTATCTCAAATAGAAGAAGAACTATAGTCAATTGCATTAATAAGTAAGTTAAGCGGATAGTTGAGGAGATTTGGAAGCCCTATTTCCATCATTACTGAGTAAAACAACATAGTTAATTATTTTTCATAATTAGAATCATAAACAACAAATCATTTATCGGTCACCAAATAGATAACAAAGAATAGAATTTGGTACTTGAGCACTAATCCCTGAGGACGATAACTCGGTCTTCCAAGACTATATTACTTGACTCGACACGTGCATTTGCGTTTAAGTGTGTGCATAAATCGCGCATCAGAGGCACAATGTCTATTTATACATGTAATATAATTAACTCACTAACAACTTATATCTAATCATAATCTCACCAACTACAATTAAGTGCTAACAACTTATAACTAACTTGTAACTAACTCTACTAACAACTTACAATAACAAAGTGTCAATATAATCAAGGAGGCTTCATCTTAACAATAATCATCATTGTTTATAATGTTGTAGCTAATCTAGTCAAGCATAAGATGATTTTGTGTTAAAAGTTAACAACACACAATTTTAATATTGACCATATAATGAAAACATTTTAATGAAAATTACATACAAAATTAGGAGAAACACAAACACTACAACAAAAACATCTTACGGTGATAGATAAAACCGTTATCTAACCCCTAAGATGACGGTTCCTGTAAGTGTCATCTTTGTCACTGTCACAAACAGATGACGGTTACGAAGCAAATCACATGATACGTGGCGGTTTTACATCACCACAGATGTCACAAACAGGATATTTATTTTACCGTCACACAAATGTCACATAAATTTAAATTTTGATTCAATTTTTTTTTAATTTCTATTAAATTAATAATTAATTTTAATATGGTGAGAAAATTAAATTTGGCTGATTTTTTTTTTTTGGCAATTTATTTGGCGGGATTTTTTTTAGCAATTTAATTTCAATATTTCAAATTGAGTGCACCAATGAAATGGACTAAGAATTTAAATAACACAAGAAATATACATTAAATAGCTAGAATCTATTGTACAAAGTATTCCCAAAAATGGATAATCATTCAAAGCGTTAATAAAAGACTAAAACATTATTAAATTCCATCTCATGTGCAATACGAACACGAACTCTTCAAATATTTCCATGACCATCATTCCTTCAACCCGTTCACGATCAAAATATTCTCGATACCTATATGACAGAAGAAGATTCCAATAAATTAGAAGAAGAAAGCCACAAATTCTTCATGTTAATATAATGAGGATGACAACTCAAGTGATGCATTATGAAGTGGAACATAAATGTACCAAAAATATATTTTAACTTACAGTAGTTTATAGGTATAATCTGTACAGATCTTCTAAGACAAGCAGGAGTTCAAATAAAACTGAAGAATATTAATGCCTTGGGTAGATATTTATAGTGAATTATGAAATAAGTTAAAAATTATCATACTCCATTGAATCGAAGGACTTCCTGAAATGAAGTAAGCATGAGGTTTAAAAAGTACTGGTCAAGGCTGAACTTCAAATTGAAATGTGCTTCAAAACACAACACTACCATCGCAGAAATGGTACAAGTGTGAGGATTCAGAAATGTCATATTCATGAGAAATTTGGACAATTTGTAGATTTACAAAGCATCTGTACCTATGTATGATCTGTCCTAATCAATATGATAGTTAACATGTTAGCTTATAGATCACAGAGACATAGTGAATACATACTCCTGATATATTCCATTGACATATACTTATGTACTTTGTCAAAAGATAGACATTAATCAACTCCATAAAAACATCAATGCTGGCATGAAAACTGGTTGGAGACAATTTCACATATTAACTTAGTGACTTCTTAATATTTTAGTCTCACAGGATAGGCATAAATGATATAATCATTATACAAAATGAAACTTGAATTAACAAGCCATTATTACACAACTAAAATCACTTCTAGCAAGATGCTTTGAACTGAAAACTCAATAAGACTTATGCTCATAAGTCAATTAAGTAAAGTAAAAATAAAAGAGTCATTGAAGAATGACTGTCAAAGGATCTATTCACAATTTCAGAAGGGGAAATTACCACTATCGTCACTCGGTAATTTTCTTTTAGAAGTCGTAATGCTACATGGGAACCAATGTAGCCAGCACCTCCAGTGACTAAGACATGAACAACACATGTTGATGGAGAGAGAACTAGGAGAAAGCATCAACATACAATGAGTGCAAATAATTTAAAAACCATAACTTCAAGATTTTGTTCCACTAGAGATATTAGTATGTTTGTTCAAACTGGATTCAAGATTTGAGAAACATTTCAAGAATCAACAAGATACACAACTTTAAACAGAGGAAAATAACGATAACTTAAGCAGGCACATGCTTCTTGAGAGGTTTTTCGATTAGAAGATGTTGATTAAATATTTCCACTATATTAAAGAAACAAGGACTCAGAACTTATAGAAAAGAACAAATGTACTAAACAACAATGTCATGCCAAAGAAAAAATACAAAAGAAACCCACGATAGTAATGACACAGTAGAGCATGCAATCATTATATAAAAAACTCCAAATACCAACCCGCATACGGGAGAGCTTAGTCTGCCGGGCTGCCCTTTTAGTCCAATAATCACGACACTGGAGAAAATAATTAAATCAAGAGAAGGATCGGGAATTACTACGCTTAGGGTATTAAAACTTGGGACCGCTGAGCATAAGAATGCATAGCTTTGTCGATCTGACATCCATAAGAATTTTATCCATGAAATTTCTCTTCTTCTTTGGATCTACATAATCCATGCCTACAATTACCAAAGAAAGTAGTTCGGTTTAGACCCTAAAAACAAGTGTTATTCACAATACCTAAACGAAAAGACAGTTGACAACATTGCCTAACCATCAGCAGATACATATCCAAGGACAAAAATTGAACTTCTGTACATTGGCATCAACTGCCAAGATAACAATAGTACTTCGATGATTTAACCAAACAGAACTAGCCCAATTGGCATCTGCTGCAGCAACAAACATTAAAAATTCACTCTTTTATTATCTCCAGTAAAAACTGAAACTTGGAATACTAAGACACATAGATGTTGCAAAGTCAATACATTGTATTCACTGGATTGTTGATACCTTAGACACATAGCTCAATATTTATCTAGGGTGTAAATGGTTTATGACACTTTAATTGGATTATAATCTTATCATTTAACTGTCCATGAATATATTATAGCAGTCTATGTCGCGCCCGTTTTTGACCTCGGGGTCTGAACGGTATCCGCAATATAGCTCTTTGGCGCGGTTCCCTGGATGAAGCAATAATGCTGATTTTGAGGAGTCGCCACCTAATTAGTTAAGTGAATTAAGACACTTGATTTATTGCAATAAAATACTGCAATTAATCTCCATTTAATGGTCTGCGAAATTAATGAGATTCCGGATCAGGGTTCTTTATTATCCTAAAGGGAAGGGGTTAGACATCCTTTAAGATCCGCTAACTTGCGGTTATTCGTTCAAACCTAGGTTAATTATTTATTGCCTTTTTATTCTACATATTTTAAGCTGTTTTCATGATTTACAATTACAATGGAATGCAATACAAGTAATAAAGCTAAAATCGAATAAAACTTCGGGACATCTTTTAGCCCTTTTTAGGCCTTCTGCACAATATAATCTCCGGATACCTGCATAAACACTTAGTAAAAGTGTTAGTAATAGAATAAATAATTTTAAAGCAATGACAAGAATTAATAAGTAAAGCCAAAAATAAATCCGTCTTTTGTACAGGGGAGGCCTTAGAAATAAGACGGAGATTCCTTCATCGGCCAATATTGTTAGAAACAATAAAATAAATAAAACCTTCAAATCCGCGCCAAAACTGTAATAGTTTTAAACACAGAGGGCTCAGATATATAAAATAAAGTGGGACATCATAAACAAGTCCGACTGCGAAAATTCACCCCGCCAGCGCATATTGGTTATCCTGTGTAAATAGAAGAAATCATCAACGCCCAGAAAGCTTCATTTTATTTTATTTTCCGTCTATGCAATTGTGGAGGCCTAAAAAATCGACGGATAACTTTTTCATTAGCCAATAAATGTAGTATCATGTTCAAACCAGTATATACCAATAGTGTAGTATTTTTTCTAAATCAGTTTAATAAAATGAAGGGGCAAAATTGTCAAAAACAGTAGCAACAATGCCAAACAGCAAAATATTCCTTGAAACAATGGAAAACGCAGCTAACGAGAAAACAGTAGTGGTTTAATATCAACACCACTACGATAGTGGTTCGCCGAAAAATACAGGCCATCCCCGGAGTTTTAAACTCCGGCCAGAAGGAATATCGAGCCCGAGTATAGCGAAACTAGTATCAACAAAAATCAGTACCAACACAAACCAAAAAGTAAGCGATAGTAACATCGTGAATCGGTCAAACAAAACAACGATGAAGCAAAGACCAACAGTCGCCGGAAAATTTCAGAACATCGCCAGATACCAACAAAACGAAACCAACACAGTCGCCGGAGTTTTTTAGAACTCCGGCGAGATATCAAAAAATCAGAAAAATCAGCCCACTAACTAAACCAACAAACAGATTCCGAAAATAAAGCCAACCGAGGTCGCCGGAGTTTAATGAACTCCGACCAAAAAGTCAAAAATATCAGTCCAAACAAACCGCAACATACATAATAGCAACGAAAGAGAAATAAATCAGTGTCGTCGCCGGAGTTCAAACTCCGAAAAATTTCAACAACACAAAAAGATAGCGGCGTGGCGCTATCTGACGGTATAACACCGGAGCGACGCCGTCTGCGGTTCGCCGGTTCAAGATTAAAGGGAGGAGCTGGTGGGGTCGATGGGCTCACTGGTGGTCGACGTTGGGTGTGACGGGAGAGAAAAAGGACGGTGGTTCGCCGGTGAGCAGCGGCGGTGCGGGAGCAGCGGTCGACGGGAAAGGGGTTGTGTGGGCGACGAGCAGAGGGTGTGTGATGTTGAAGAAGATAAACAAAATGAGAGGGAGAGAAAAGATGTGTTCCGGCTGAAGTCCCTTTTTGTTGTTTTTTAATAAATGAGAGAAAGATAGGTATTAAAGAAGGAAAATGTGGTGCTGATATTGATGTTGGAGTGTAGAAATGGTAAAACAAAGTATGGGGTGGAGTGTGGTAAAGGTAAAAGAGGTATGGGGTGAAATTATAAAAAAGTGTTGGATTGGACTGATCCGGATTGGGCCTCGGACTGGGCTGGTTTGACAAAATGCAAAGCGAGTTAATTATTTAAAAGAAAAATTATTTAAAAAGATGCAAAATTATTAAAATGCAAATGCCGATGCAATAATAATAAAATACAATATTTAGCAAATGTTTAATGTCTAATTAAAAATTAAAACGTGATGTCAATTAATTATTTAAAGAGATGCAAATATTATTAAAATAAACGACGGTGTAATAATAATAGAAACATAATATTAACAAAGACATAATTCTTAATTTAAAATAAAAAGATAAAAATGCAAAAAATGATGATTAAAATGCGGTGTCCTAAAACACATAAAATTGCAACAAATATACAAAAAACAGGTCAAAATTGACTGTCAACAGCATGTCCCTCTTTGTATGGAGATGATGGAAGAGTCTTCAGACAAAGATGTTGACTTGTAGCCAATTTTGTCCTGTTTTATAAACTAGAACTCAAAAGTGGGGCTGATGCAGACTCAAAATTGTCCCAGTGTTGAATTATGATGACACTGAATCGTAGTGATGCGAAAATAAAAAGCAAAGCTGACACAGATTTAAAAATGTCCCAGTGTCGAATTATGAGGACACTGAGTTTCTGCGATGCTAAAATTATGGTCGGACGAATACCGATTCAAAAATATGTCCCAGTGTCGAATCTTGATGACACCGGGTTACAATTGCGATGAGATGCTGAAAAAGACAGGGTGTTTGTTCTCTGAAATGTCTCTAGGGTGTTTGTTCCCGAGGTCAAAATGCAAAGCAAATGAGGATGGCGTCGTTTCTGGACGTAGTGCAGATGTTCGTCATTTCTGGACGAAGATGGATGAAGCCGTTGCATAGGTGATGCGCGAAAAGATGCACACACTTTAACGCAAGTGCACGTTATCGTGACAAGTAATATAGTCTTGGTAAGATCGAATATCGTCCACAAGGATTAGTGTTCAAGTACCAATTATCTATCTTTTGGTATCTATTTGGTAACCGATATTGATTTTTGTTGTTTATGACTAACAATTATAAAGGCTAATTAACTATAGGTTTACTTCAGTTGTGATGAGAATAGGGCTTCCACGTCTCCTCAACTATCCGCTTATGTTACTTATTAATGCAATGAATTATGGTTCTTCTTCTCTCGGAGCTAGCAGGTTTACAAAATCGTTTTATACTCCCGTTAAGGCTATATAAACACTCAACCCCAGTATTGCTCCTTTCCACCTTTCGGTGATAAGGATGACTCTATAGGAGGATTAAGACCAAAAACCTAGTTAACCGTCACGCACCATGCGTAAAATTAGGGTTGTTAAGTCTCTCATTAACGCTACATAAGTAATTGAGGTATTTTCATCCCAAATCCAAAATATGTCTACCCAACTTACAGCATATTCAAAACCTCCTCCTTTCGAAGTTTGATTAGAAATCATATAAGTAATGATAATTAGTGATCAATTAATTACCAAGCATTCAAAACAATTATTGGATAAATCTCAACAAGAAGAAGAATGACCAAAACATGCATCAATTCATAAAATAAGTTTCTAGTGATTTAACATGGAAAGCCCTATAGAGGAATTAGTTCCTAGCCATTGACATGACAAGAACTAATTCAAGGTTCATCATAAAAACTGAAATAAAGGAAAGAAAAGAAAAGAAAATTACTAAGTTAAGGTCTCCAATCTTCAATCCAAGAATCCTTGTGTTGTGCAAGAAAGGGAACCCTTAAAAACTGTCTAGGGTTCTCCTTTTATAGGCTAAAAACCACCTCTAATTTTTCCCTTCAGGCCTGACCCAGAAAATCGTCATTAAACCTGATTTTCCTGCGTCGGTGCCGCGGCCCTGCTATCGGCGCCATGGCCGAAGTTCGCGATCCTTGGATGATTTGGCGCGCGACCACGCTCTGGCATGCAGGCGCGCGCGCTGCAACTCTGCGCCTTCGGATATTAGCGCGCGACCAGATATATCTGCGATGGCGCGGCGCTGGTCCGTGCTTCTGCCTCGTTCGCCACTTTCTCGTCGTTTAAGCTCTGGAACCTCCACTTTTTCCCTCTTTTATCTCCTTTTCCGCCATTTGGCCATTTTAACCACTTTGACTCAAAAGAAAGAAAATCTATCCTAATACGACACTTATTTGTACAAAAGGGGACAAAAGACTAACTAAAAATGACTCAAAAAGTGTATATAAAATACACCGATCAAATACCCCCAAACTTAACCTTTGTTCGCCGTCGAGCAAAGATAAAAAGAAAGAAATAAAAGATTCAAGAAAAAGGAAAATAGACAGACTCAATGACATTGATCACTTTTGCTGCATTGATGTTACTTAGAAAAACATGAAGATTAGTAGAATAATATGCAAGAACATATAGCCTGAAATTTCAGCATTCCAAATACATTAAGCTAGATATTTCGCAAACTCATTTTTATCATGCTTAATGGAAGTCAAATACTGAATCATGCATGTTAATTTCAAAATTCTTATGGCATGTTTACTTGTTATTCTCCACTAATCCTGGATATGCATAAAAGGGATCTTCAGGACTTTAAGGATTGTAATGTAGGATTAGGTATAGGTAGGTAAAAATAGGCATTTAGGCTAATCTTTGTGTACCATAAGCTCTTTAGCTTTTCATTGTTTCCCTTTTCTTTTGATTCTTTTCTTCACTTCAAATCAATCTTTCCCCTTTTTTGTTTTGGGAGAGTGAAGTGTATAATAATGACAAGCACCCCCAAACTTAGGCTTTTGCCTATTTCTCATTACTTTTTATTGGGGGGCATCAAAGTTGTTCACTCTTTTTGTCTCTTTTTTAACACAATTTATTCCACTATTTCACATGTTTACTTATGGCACAAGTATGAGAATATAGGGTGTCAAAGAAAAAGTTCAATTTTTAGGCTCAATGGGGCTGACTAGGGATACTTTTAAAGTCAGGGATAGAAAAGAGTGGTATGAATTGGCTATCAAAGAAACGCCTAAGTCATCTCCCTAACATGCATATCCTAACTATTTCTCCTCAAATAGCAAGCAATCATAACACATAATTTTTCATCATTTAGCATGCACAATTCAAGCAAGAAACTCCAAATAGACAGATTTTGTGAGTTTTTGGCATATCTAACCTAGGTGTTCAGATAGTTGCTTCTAATTCCATTACATTATTCCACCTTACTTCACTAGGTGTTTCTAGTAACTACAACATACATGATCTTTTGACAGACAATTATGACTCAAAAGAAAAAAAAAATTGTGACTCAAAATATACACAAAACAATCAAAAAGACTTAAACATACTTATAACAAACAATAAGACACAAATAAAACACAAATAAAACACCCCCCCAAACTTAAATCACACATTGTCCTCAATGTGTGTAGACTCAAAGACAATAAAAGAAAACAGGACACTTACAGACTTGGCTAAAATGGTGGTGGTGGCGGTGGCATTGGATAGTGCATGGACCACTGGTTGAACAAGGAACTCATCTCGTTAATTTGCTGCCTCATTTCTTGCTGTCCTTGTATCACTGTGTCCAAACTCTGCATCATCATCATCTGATTCTGGAGTAATTGCTCCATCATGGGCACTGAAGGTTCTGATTCTGTGGTTGGCTTGTGGCTAGGCCCTGCCGCATATTGAGCCTCTATTTCAGGCTCATCTTTGTTCATTGCGGCTTCTGCTGGTGGTGGTGGTGGTGGTTGTGCTCTTCTTCTTGCTGCTGGGGGGCTTGGGTCTGGGAAAGAGTGCACTATCCCATATGACACAGGCAGTTGGTTTCTCTCATTAGTGTCAGTGGGTAGGATTGGGACCCCAATCATGTGGCATAGATCAGTGATAAGTGAGCCATGTCCCAATCCACCTGTTGTTACCAACCTGCTGATTTCTTCAATGCTCTGCACTATCTCTTTCCCCACATCAATCGTTTTCCCCGTCATGATTCCATATATCAATTTAATCCTATCTTCTGGCACTCTGGTGAAGTGCGTTGATGGGATCAGACGGGCACTGATGAAATATAGCCAACCGCCCTTGTTTTGTTGAACCGCACCGCCGATCCTCTTGACCAATTTCTTGCAATATCAAATGCAGCCCCAGGGTAGCTCACTGTGTCTGCAACGGCGTCCCAGTTGATGCTGGTGGTGCTTCTCGACCATGGTCTGAAATAGCTTCGGTCGTCACCCCTTTCTTCAACATCTGCTGTTTTTAGAGATATATTTATCACTCCTGCCGTCACAGGCATATATCTTCCCCTTACAAAGCATTTGTTGTCCACCCTTTCTGGAAAGTTAGCATAAAATTCACGCACAATCGCTGTGTTCATTGGTGCTATCTTGTCCGGGTTTACAAATCTCCTCCACCCCATCATCTCAATCATTGCCCGAATGGGCTCATAGACATCCTCTTCCCCAAGCGACTCCCTCTGATAGTCCATTCCCCTTTCAGGGATTAAGGGCCTAGTACTAAGCTTTTTGTATCTTGTATAAGCTTCGTGGCTAACGAACCTAGTATCATCGTATTGCGGGGCTGAGGTGGATGTGGAGGCTCTTCTCTTTCTGGCGGACATGGTTAAATCACTTTGTGTAGCTTACAACTTAGTATCACAAATGTTCCCCAACACAATCAACACTTAGCAGCTATAACACAAACACCCCCAACCTTCAACTCCTGTACTACACAATAACCATACCCTCTTCGTGTACTCCTTCCCTAAATTTCACAACCAATTTTTTTTTCTTTTAACACCCCAACGACTTCAACACTACAATACTCCTCCAAACTACCACCTCATTTTGACTATAGTAAAGCTCTCAAGAACAGAAAAAGATTACCTTTTTATGGTGTTCTTCAAGGTGTTCTTGCTTCTAATGGTGATTTGAGGCAATGGGATGGGGTTTTGTTGGTTGAGATGGCTAAGGGTTTAGGGATTTTAAGAGTTTTGGTTGTGGTAGGGTTTGATTTGTGGAAGATGTATGGGTGAGGTTTGAATTTTCGTGGGTTTTGTGGAGAAGAAAGGTTAGGTTTTGGTTTGAAATT
Organism: Przewalskia tangutica; assembly: GCA_029844215.1. Lineage (NCBI taxonomy): Eukaryota > Viridiplantae > Streptophyta > Magnoliopsida > Solanales > Solanaceae > Przewalskia > Przewalskia tangutica. Next base: position 92,722,787 of record CM056730.1, on the reverse strand, counting down.
GGGGAAATCAGTTCTGCGTCTTTTAATTTCGATTTCCGCCGCTGCGCTTTTAGCGCGCGGCCTGATGCTGCACTACTTGGGAATTTACGCGCGCCACATTCTGGTCTTGTGGCGCTCACTTCAGCGCCTTTCTGCTCTTTTGGCGCCGCGACCACACTCGAAGCGGCCATGGCTACCGCTTTTCTCGAAATCCGCCGTTTCTTGATTTTAGCCAATTTATTGGCCTATACCTGTCAATCACAACACATACACTACCTCCATGAGACCGTTCTTAATAAAAACTACTATATTTAAAGTGAAAATAAATCAAAATACCTTGGGTTTCCTCCCAAGTAGCGCTGTCTTTAACGTCTTTTAGCCGGACGCAAGTTCCTTATCTCAATAAGTGTGGGGTGGATTAACCCCACAGCTAATCCATTTTCTCCACATTTTTCGTTTTCTTTTTCTTCTTCTCCTCTTAGCATTATCGTCAAGGGAAAGTTCAGGAACACATACCTGCTTTTGTGGAGGTTCGGCAATCCATACCTGCTTTCGTGGGCTCATCTCCCTTGGTTTGACTTGTACTGGCTCACAGGGGGGTTTGATGGTGCTGATTGCAAAGCACCTGCTCATGGTTGGTGGCTCAATGATGTGTTTAAATACTTTAAACACCATTTCTTCCTTCTCCACCCTCAATGTCAGCTCTCCTCTTTCTTCATCGATCAATGCTCTCCCTGTCGCCAGGAATGGTCTCCCCAATATGATAGGGATTTTTGCATTCTCTTCCATGTCAAGAATGAGGAAATCTGCAGGAAAAAAGAATTTTCCTACTTTAACAATCACGTCCTCAATCTTCCCTCTTGGATGAACCACTGTCCTATCGGCTAGTTGTAGGCTCACTGTGGTTGGCTTTGCCTCACCCAACTCCAATCGTTTAAATACCGATAGCGGCATCAGATTTATACTTGCCCCTAAATCGCACAGAGCCCTGTTGCATGTCACTCTGCCAACTATGCAAGGTAGTGTAAAGCTCACTGGGTCTTTTAGTTTAGGGGGCAACTTCTTCTGTAAGATAGCACTGCACTCCTCCGTTAGTGCTACTATCTCATACTCCGCCAGTTTCTTCTTCTTCCCCAAGACCTCCTTCATGAATTTGAAATAGGATGGCATCTGCTCCAATGCTTCTATAAATGGTATGTTGATATGCAGCTTTCTGAATGTCTCCAAAAATTTGGAGAATTGTTTATCAACTGCCTTCCGCTGTAATCTCTGGGGGAATGGGATCTTCTCTGTATACTCCTTCTCTGGAGTTTTCTCTATTACTGGGCGAGATTCAACCACCTTATCTTTTTCTATCTCTGCCCTTTTCTCAACTACTGGTGAGGTATCGCCGCTCATTGCTTGCCAACTTCTCAATTGTCTTGCTGACATTGCTCCCTCGGATTCACCTCTGTGTTGCTTGGCAGTGTACCCTGTGGCCTGCTGTTTGCTTGCTTTGCTAGCTGACCCACTTGTGTTTCCAAGTTCCTGAACGAGGATCTAGCACATCCTGGCCCGGGTGCAGGCGTTGGTGGCGCCAACAAAGCCGCTCTCGGTTAAATGCGCTTTTACGGCTGAGCAGGTGCATTGGCTGTTGAGAATGTGGGGCCTGAGTAAAGGGCTGCTGATTCTGGTTCTGCTGGGTTTGGTACTGGCTCCTATATTGGTTCTGCTGCCCCTGGTCTCCTCTCCATGAGAAATTTGGGTGATTCCTCCACCCTGGATTATATGTGTTGGAGTATGGATTGTTTTGTGGCCTCTGATAATTACCCACGGCCTGAAACTCTGCCTGCTCAATTGGCATATTATTAGGATCAGCTAAAGGGCACCTATCGAATGTATGTGGGCCTCCACAGATTTCACAGCTCTTAGGCATCTGCACTGCATTCACTGATATTGTATGTTGCTACAACTGTTTCGTCAAAAGGGCTACTTGGGCATTCAAGACATCAATGACATCTATTTCGTGGACTCCCACTGTTCTCCTCCCACTCATTGATCTCTCTTCTGTGACATGGTTGTTGGTGGCCATATCTTCTAATAATTCGTGAGCGTCGTGGGCTGTTTTCCTCATGAATGTCCCACCTGCTGCTGCATCTATAATGGTTCTAGTTGTTCCGCTGAGCCCGTTATAGAATATGTGGACCAAGTTCCACAACTCAATGCAATGGTGTGGGCATTTTCTCTTTAAATCTTTGAACCTTTCCCACGCTTCGTACAAGGACTCTCCATCTGCTTGGTAGAAGTTATTCAACTCCCCTCTCAATTTTGCTGCTTTGCATGGGGGAAAGAATTTGGCCAAAAATTTCTGTGCCAGCTCTTGCCATGTAAAAATCGAATCAGCTGGCAGGGAATTCAACCATACTTTTGCTCTATCCCTGAGTGAGAAGGGAAATAGCCTCAATCTGACAGCATCATCAGTAACGCCGTTATATCTGAAAGTTGCACATAGCTCCAAGAAATTAGCTATGTGCATATGTGGATCCTCTGATGGCAGTCCTCCGAATTGCACTGTGTTCTGCACCATGCTCAGAATCGCCGGTTTTATCTCAAAGTCGTTTGCTCCTATTGCAGGGAGCCTAATACATGTCTGTGCTCCGTTCACTCTCGGTAGCACGTAGTCTCCCAAGCTTCTTTCTTCCCGGACTTGAACTCTTTCCTCGACATCCATAGGTACTTGCCCAGGCATTCCTGGGTTAGGTTGATTTTCACCTAACCCTTCTCTCATCATATTGTTGTTTTGAACACCGTCCATCTCTATCAAGGTTGCAATCCGCTGATTCTTTCTGTTCTGTTTACAGGTTTTCTCAATCTCTGGATTGAAGGGAACAAGAGTGTCTGCACCTCTTCTCCTTCGCATAAACTGATTTCCTGAGACAGATCAAAAACAGACAACAAATCACGGCACCCTGATTTTTACCGAAATAAATAATAATAATAATAAAAAAAATGTAAAAATAAAATAAAAATTAAAAACCAAATTAGAAATTAAAAATAGATAACTTGATATTGAACTATGCCTAATCCCCGGCAACGGCGCCAAAAACTTGATGCGCGAAAAGATGCACACACTTTAACGCAAGTGCACGTTATCGTGACAAGTAATATAGTCTTGGTAAGACCGAATATCGTCCACAAGGATTAGTGTTCAAGTACCAATTATCTATCTTTTGGTATCTATTTGGTAACCGATATTGATTTTTGTTGTTTATGACTAACAATTATAAAGGCTAATTAACTATAGGTTTACTTCAGTTGTGATGAGAATAGGGCTTCCACGTCTCCTCAACTATCCGCTTATGTTACTTATTAATGCAATGAATTATGGTTCTTCTTCTCTCGGAGCTAGCAGGTTTACAAAATCGTTTTATACTCCCGTTAAGGCTATATAAACACTCAACCCCAGTATTGCTCCTTTCTACCTTTCGGTGATAAGGATGACTCTATAGGAGGATTAAGACCAAAAACCTAGTTAACCGTCACGCGCCATGCGTAAAATTAGGGTTGTTAAGCCTCTCATTAACGCTACATAAGTAATTGAGGTATTTTCATCCCCAATCCAAAATATGTCTACCCAACTTACAGCATATTCACAACCTCCTCCTTTCGAAGTTTGATTAGAAATCATATAAGTAATGATAATTAGTGATCAATTAATTACCAAGCATTCAAAACAATTATTGGATAAATCTCAACAAGAAGAATAACCATAACATGCATCAATTCATAACATAAGTTTCTAGTGATTTAACATGGAAAGCCCTATAGAGGAATTAGTTCCTAGCCATTGACATGACAAGAACTAATTCAAGGTTCATCATAAAAACTGAAATAAAGGAAAGAAAAGAAAAGAAAATTACTAAGTTAAGGTCTCCAATCTTCAATCCAAGAATCCTTGTGTTGTGCAAGAAAGGGAACCCTTAAAAACTGCCTAGGGTTCTCCTTTTATAGGCTAAAAACCGCCTCTAACTTTTCCCTTCAGGCCTGGCCCAGAAAATCGTCATTAAACCTGATTTTCCCGCGTCGGCGCCGCGACCCTGCTATCGGCGCCGCGGCGCCGGAAGTTCTGCGATCCTTCGGATGATTTGGCGCCGCGGCCCTGCTCTCTGCTGCATGGCGCGCGGCCACTGCAACTGCGCGCCACGGATATTAGGCGCCGCGCCCAGATCTATCTGCGATGGCGCCGCGCCTGGTCCACGTACGCCTCGTTTGCCACTTTCTCGTCGTTTAAGATCTGGAACCTCCATGTTTTCCCTCTTTTAGCTCCTTTTTCGCCATTTGGCCATTTTAACCACTTTGACTCAAAATAAAGAAAATCTATCCTAATACGACACTTATTTGTACAAAAAGGGACAAAAGACTAACTAAAAATGACTCAAAAAGTGTATATAAAATACACCGATCAATAGGCTCACATGAAATAGCGTCGTTGCATAAACGCGATGCAGATGCTCGTCGTTGCGCAGACGAAACATGGATGAAGCAGTTGCATAGACTTTTATGAAATGGCGTCGTTGCATAGACGCGATGTAGATGTTCGTCGTTGCATAGACTTAAATGAAATGACGTCATCGCATAAACGCGATGCAGCTGTTCGTCGTTGCATAGACTTAAATGAAATGACGTCGTTGCATAAACGCGATGCAGATGTTCGTCGTTGCATAGACGAAACATAGATGAAGCTGTTGCATAGGCTTAAATGAAATGACGTCGTTGCATAGACGCGATGCAGATGTTCGTCGTTGCATATACGAAACATAGATGAAGTCGTTGCATAGGCTCACATGAAATGACGTTGTTGCACAGACGCGATGCAGATTCTCGTCGTTGCATAGATGAAACATAGATGAAGCCGTTGCATAGGCTCACATGAAATGACGTCGTTGCATAGATGCGATGCAGATGCTCATCGTTGCGCAGACGAAATATGGATGAAGCCGTTGCATAGACTTACATGAAATGACGTCGTTGCATAGACGCGATGCAGATGCTCGCCGTTGCATAGACGAAACATAGATGAAGTCGTTGCATAGGCTTAGATGAAAGGGCGTCGTTGCATAGACGCGATGCAGATGCTCATCGTTGCATAGACGAAACATAGATGAAGCCGTTGCATAGGCTTAGATGAAATGGCGTCGTTGCATAGACGAGATGCAGATGTTCGTCGTTGCATAGACGAAATATAAATGAAGTCGTTGCATAGGCTCACATGAAATGACGTCGTTGCACAGACGCGAACATGCTCGTCATTGCATAGACGAAACATAGATGAAGCCGTTGCATAGGCCTAGATGAAAGGGCGTCATTGCATAGACGCGATGCAGATGCCCGTCGTTGCATAGACGAAACATAGATGAAGCCGTTGCATAGGCTCACATGAAATGGCGTCGTCGCACAGACGCGATGTAGATGCTCGTCGTTGCATAGACAAAACATAGATGAAGTCGTTGCATAGGCTTAGATGAAAGGGCGTCGTTGCATAGACGCGATGCAGATGCTCGTCGTTGCATAGACGAAACATAGATGAAGCCGTTGCATAGGCTTAGATGAAATGGCGTCGTTGCATAGACGCGATGCAGATGTTCGTCGTTGCATAGACGAAACATAAATGAAGTCGTTGCATAGGCTCACATGAAATGACGTCGTTGCACAGACGCGAACATGCTCGTCGTTGCATAGACGAAATATAGATGAAGCCGTTGCATATGCCTAGATGAAAGGGCGTCATTGCATAGACGCGATGCAGATGCTCGTCGTTGCATAGACGAAACATAGATGAAGCCGTTGCATAGGCTCACATGAAATGGCGTCGTCGCACAGACGCGATACAGATGCTCGTCGTTGCATAGACGAAACATAGATGAAGTCGTTGCATAGGCTTAGATGAAAGAGCGTCGTTGCATAGACGCGATACAGATGCTCGTCATTGCATAGACAAAACATAGATGAAGTCGTTGCATAGACTTAGATGAAATAGCATCGTTGCATAGACGCGATGTAGATGCTCGTCGTTGCGCAGAAAAAACATAGATAAAGCTGTTGCATAGGCTTAGATGAAAGGGCATCGTTGCATAGACGCGATGCAGATGTTCGTCGTTGTATAGACGAAACATAGATGAAGCCGTTGCATAGACTTACATGAAATGACGTCGTTGCATAGACGAAACATAGATGAAGCTGTTGCATAGGCTTTTATGAAATGTGTCGTTGCATAGACGCGATACAGATGTTCGTCGTTGCATAGACAAAACATATATGAAGCCGTTGCATATGCTTAAATGAAATGAGGTCGGTTTATGGGCGTACCTGCTTTGTGACCCGTCTGGGTTGAGATAGCGTCATTGCATAGACGTTGTGTGTTTGTAACCCGCATGGGCTTATTGTTGTGCTCCCGCCTTTGCTGATATGAAGATCCTGCACTCTCAAAGAAAACTTGTGAGTTTTAGGAAATGAGTGGTTGATTCCCGTCGACTTTGTAGCTTTGGCTCTTGACGCTTGCATGCTCAGACTGGTTTGGACTGAAGACCTAGTTGGCCTGCTTTTTTCCTGTCTATTGCCATTTTCTTGCAGTGAATACTTAAAATGCCCCAGTTTCTGGTAAATGAAGATGTTGAACTTTCAATTGGGTAAGGTTGAGTCTTGACGTTATCAAGGCGATCAGGTAAGCAATTTTTTTTTTATCATGAATGAAAAGCTAATGCGAGGATATGGACAATGTACAATGTACAATTGAGTATATGAGAATGCAACCCTCAAAATATGCCTCAGTCATGTGTAGGTAGTCATGGATGCAAAACGTATGTGGATGCTAAACTCTCTAATGGACAAAATCGAGTCCTGTGCAAAACAAGAAAGAAATATTTCTAATGGTGTGACCGAAGCCGATGTGGCTGCCTACATATCCCGCCGAGGGAATCAGGTCAGAGTGTAGTTCGTGATGCAAAAATAAGGATTTTAAAGATTTTAAAATGATGTGAGGCCGAAGCCAATGTGGCCGCCTACGTATTCCGCAGAGAGAATCAGGTCAAGACGTAGTTCATGCTGCAAAAAATAATTGTACAATTTTAAAAAATGAGACCGAAGCCAATGTGTCCGCCTACGTATCCCGCTGAGGGAATCAGGTCAAGACGTAGTCCGTGATGCAAAAATAAGGATTTTTAAGATTTTAAAATGATGTGAGGCCGAAGCCAATGTGGCCGCCTACGTATCCCGCAGAGGGAATCAGGTCAAGACGTAGTTCATGCTGCAAAAAATGATTGTACAATTTTCAAAAATGAGACCGAAGTCAATGTGGCCGCCTACGTATCCCGCTGAGGGAATCAGGTCAAGACGTAGTTCGTGATGCAAAATAAGATTTTTTATGATTTTAAAATGATGTGGGACCAAAGCCAATGTGACCGCCTACGTATCTCATCTTTGACGAGAATCAGGTCAAGACGTAGTTCGTGCTGCAAAAAATGATTGTACAATTTTCAAAAAATGAGACTGAATCCAATGTGGCCGCCTACGTATCCCGCTGAGGGAATCAGGTCAAGACGTAGTTCGTGATGCAAAAATAAGGATTTTTATGTAATATGGATTTTGTTGTTTTTTTTTTGAAAAAGTGGAAAGACAGCATCACGTTCTGACTTCAGTTGATACCAACAATTAGTATTGTGCTTAAGAATTCCAGTTTATTGCTTTCAGTCTAACTAAGATTGGCTCCGGTGTAATTCACACAGCTTCAGATAGTATCTCAGACATACCTGAGTGTCGACACACATGCTTGCATCCAAGGTTTCGAACTATACGTATCCTCATGTTTCAAATGCCCTCACTGAAAGAGAGTCACATCCACACATATATTTCAGTATTTTAAATTTTGGGACGTTTAAAGAAACACACTCACACTCAGAAAGATGTTCAATGTATGCAAATGTGATACCATAGACTTGACCGTCATGTAAGTATCCACTAATGTGAGAACCCTCAGTATAAGATCATGTAGGGCTTGTCACGGGCTTGTAATGTAGGCTTGAGGAAAGGAATGGATATCATTTGGGTAAAAGTTACTAATCATTCCTCGAGAGTTGGACTACGTCCGTGCTTGATATTTGTGCGTTTTAATGCTGACTTGTTTTCTTTTTGTCCCAGTTTTTCTGTACTGACTTTTTTTGAATCTTCCGTTTGGAGCCCCCTTTTTCCAGAGTTATTCTCTCATTTTATTCAGTTTTTTTTTTATAATGTCGAGGCTTTTTTATTTCTTCTTTTTGTGAAGTCGTCCTTTGTTTTTTTTTCTTTTTGAGACTTTGACAATTTTTGTCTTTGCAAACTTCAACGCAGAATTTTGTCAGCCACTTGCAGATTTCTAAAGCGCTTAAGGAGGTCGGACCAAGAGAGGGATAGTGTGTACGCACTTAGAAAGGGTATAGATGTAATATGCGGTTGTCGAAAGAATAAGTTTTAGGCTCAAAAGGGGTGTACTACGGATAATGTTATTTGGTAGGCTGAAAAGGCTCAAACGGGTCAAAGAAAGCCTACGATCATTTCCTACACCGAGTGTTACTCAGGATTTCGTCTCAACAAACATTCAGGCCAAGTTCTAGATCACAATGCAATGCAATTGAACTTATTCTAAAACTCACCACACAATGCATATGAAACGATGAGGTTGGTTTCATTCTTATCTTGAAAAACATGCAAGATAATTTCATTTACGAGTGTGAATAAGAGGTACCAAAAGAATCTATGGTTTACCACAGAGTCAACTCATACTGATTATTACTTATTTTTATTTTTATTTTTTATACACACTTCTAACTGTGTTGGTTTCAACAAAGTCAAACAATAATACTTAAATAATGTTTTTGTATTTTTGAATAATATTTTTTTTGTATTTTTGAATAATTTTTATTTATTTATATTTTTTGAATAAATAGTACCGAACCCGAATAGGGCTGCCTACGTATCCCGCCTAGGGAATCATGTACGCGTAGTTCATTGAAATATGTTATAAAAATGTATGCTTAAAAAAAAGAATTCATGCATGAAAGGATAGTAAGAGTAAAACTGTGCAAAATAAATGATTGTCCATTATGGGACGAATGCAAAGTAAAAAGTGTGTAAAATAACAAATGAATGTCCATGATAAGATGAATGCAAAGTAAACTAACTGTTCCCGGTAGGATGAATGCAATGAAAGCATGATTGTCCATGATAGAATGAATGTAATAAAATGAATGTTCATGATATAATGAATGCAATGCAAAATGACAGTTCATTATATGATGAACGAGACGAATGAGTGAGTCAAATGCGCTCTTTATTTTTTATTTTATTTTTTTGGTGGTGCCGAACCCAAGATGGGTTGCCTATGTATCACACCGTGTGGTGAGAATCAGACACGCGTAGTTCGGAATGATTATGCTGTAAAATGCATGATAAAGAATTACGTAATCAACACTAGACATATCAATTGAATTTGCAAATATGTATAAAGATACAAAATATAGAAGAACTGAGAGTGATGCGTTGAATCTGGTATAAACTGACTTCTATTAGTCAACATAACTCCCGCTCATTCTTGTGATGATTTTTTTTTCTTTTTCCGACCGCCCTCGGCTGTTTGCGAGGACGACCTTCCTGCAAAAATATGAGAAATGGGTGAGAGTAGGAAAATGGCAAAATAATAAAAATGCAGAGGTGTGACAATATAGTCAAAAACTCCCCTGATTGGTTCGACCGGAGTGAAGGTTGATGCTTCGCAAGGTCCAAGTCGTGATGTTCAAGAACAATTTATTCAGTATAGGTCCTGATTGCGGTGTAATGACAAAAGTGCAAAAAATGCAAATGCACGTGCCTGAAGTTATAAGCCCATGACATGATATGTACAGAGTTTAAAAGGGTAATTATTGCTTTAAATAATATGTACAGAGTTGCTAGCGACAAACAATAGTAAACAAAAAGCATGCAAATCAAGCGCACGCCCTAATATGCTTGGGACCTCCCTTATGTCAGAGGTGGACTTAAACGCCAGATATGCGAGATTATGATAAATAGGTCCAAACCATTAAACTGCAATATTTCGTTGGAAATGGCGACCAAATGACGGTGCACTTTTTCCAATTTCAACGTGTCATGATCAGGCTTGGATCCGTCTATCATCATCACGCTACACACATATGCTTATTGGTCGTCGGGTTGTGAAACTCAACGACAATTTGGTGGATTTCCTAATCGTGGAGACGATACCAAGGATCGACCCACCTAGGGTGTATGCATGCATGACTTAAAATAAAGAAGGCGGTATAACTCTATTTTAAATTTTCTAAAATTTGGCTTACTAGACACTATGGTTCCCGAGCGGACTACTCGAGTGAGAAGGCTACGCGGCCACCGGATGGTCCGGATGCTCCTGCGCCTTTGCCAACTCGCCTATATTTTGGTATTTGAAAGAAATTTACGGGTGCGCCAGCACACCTCGCGTGTAGTGTGTGATAGTGTCGATTTTCCAGAATGAAGGAAATATGAGCGGAATGACAACTTAAGGAAAGCAGTAAAAGAATGTAGCAATTAAAGTAGTTAATTACAAAATAAAAGCAAACAATATAAAACATTTACAACAAATATAAAAGCAAAATGAAACGCAATATTTAATTAACCTGAGTTTGTTATGATCAAGAACCTGATATCCCAAGCGGAGTCGCCATGTTGTCGCGCCCGTTTTTGTCACGCCCCAAATTTTCCTAAGTCTTTACTTAAGGCGTGATGGCACCTGGACAATTATTTCCCACCAGGAGCACCATTTAATTCTCTTTATTTAGAAATTTGAACTTATATTCAAATACGGAGCTATTAATAAAAATAACAATAAAGAAATCTGTTTATGACTTTATTAAAAACATAACGCGAGCCCATGCTCGTGCAAATATTGTTTCTACATAGACATACTGACAAAGATTATTCTAAGTTGGAAGGGAGACCATTCCACACAGGCATTTCCCGAGACACTGGAACTGACATCCTGAACCTGACGAATACCAAGCCCGAAGCAATGGACTTGGTATGACAAGAGGTTGCGGGACGATCGCTAGCCTTGGCGTGGAGCTTTTCCTCTATCACGCTTTCTTGAAACATGTTAAATAAAGAGTCAGCCCTACCATCTCAATGAGTGAGAACTACCACGCAATTCAAAGTAACACCACAATATTCCAAGTGCAATCACATTATAACGTAATAAGCATATTGCAAAAACATATCAGGTTACAACATTTTTAAATATGCAACAACTCCTCATAGGAAATTCTCGATTTAACTAACACTTCATTTTATCTCGTATTATACGTTAAGACATTCCCCTGCATTTCCATATGTTTATTACATTTATATATTTGTGAACGCGTATTCACTTTTCATATTTATATAGATGAACATGTATTCATCTTTCATATTTGTTGCGGCGTGCAACCCGATCCATTATATTTACGTATTTGTGAACACGTATTCACTTTACGTTTTGTTGAGGCGTGCTACCCGATCCATTATGTTTACGTATTTGTGAACGCGTATTCACTTTACGTTTTGTTGCGGCGTGCAACCCGATCCATTATATTTACGTATTTGTGAACGCGTATTCACTTTACTTTTTGTTTCGCCGTGCAACCCGATCCATTATATTTACGTATTTGTGAACGCGTATTCACTTTACGTTTTGTTGCGGCGTGCAACCCGACCCATTATATTTACGTATTTGTGAACACGTATTCACTTTACGTTTTGTTGCGGCGTGCAACCCGATCCATTATGTTTATATTTATATATTTATGTGAACACGTATTCACTTTTCATATTTTTCAGAAGATCGAATAAATAATATTCTCTTTCGCAACATTATGTCATTCATACTTGTAGCGATTATAACTTTTTAACCATAACTCCAACTAAGGTATTTCTCAAGCGGAAACTAAGGTAAGACGGGGATCTTTCACTGTACCAAATTTCATTTAAAACTACTTTGGGTAACTAACACAAATTTATCCTCAAAACAACCATATGGGATTTGTTTCGGCAGAATTTTTATTAAACAGAACCCAATCTTAGAATAGTCATAACTCCTAATCTGTAAACCCGTTCAAGCCCCATAAAATCTCAAAACGACGAGAACAGAGAGCTACACGTCTCCATGTGAACCATCCTTTCATATTCTGTACCATTTGGTACAGTTTTTACACTTTTATTCGCTGCCCTTCCTGGATCTCGATAGATCCGAGGCAGAAACTTTAAACAGTGATAACTCTCAATCCGTAAGTCGGGTAGAACCCCGTAAGGTCTCAAAATGTCCACAACAGAGAGATATAGAACTTTCATTTAGCAACAATTTTCATATTCCCCACAGATTAGTACATCTTTACGTTTCAACGTCCTGCCCTTCTGGATTCCGATGAATCCGAGGCAGCAACTTCAAACTACAATAAATCTCAACTCGTAAGTCCGTTTTAACGACTTTTTATCTGTATCTGTCCGTAACAGAGAGATTTACAACCATGTAAATTTTCATACAATTCTAATAAGTAAAACTCAATAAAAACAGTCCATAATTATGCCTTTTCGAATTTCGGCCAAATCTAAGGCAGAAACTTTGAACTATGATAACTTTCAAACCGTATTTCCATTTTACCTCATTTTTGGTTCTATATGATCATAATAGAGAGGTTTTTAACGACTTTTTATATGTATCTGTCCGTAACAGAGAGATTTACAACCATGTAAATTTTCATACAATTCTAATAAGTAAAACTCAATAAAAACAGTCCATAATTATGCCTTTCCGAATTTCGACCAAATCTAAGGCAGAAACTTTGAACTATGATAACTTTCAAACCGTATGTCCATTTTACCTCATTTTTGGTTCTATATGATCATAATAGAGAGGTGTACCATTCTTCCGAATTTCATCAAATTCTAACAATTATAACTTAGTGAGAACAGTTCGTAAAGTTCATGACACAACTAGTTATCTAAACAATCAAAAGTTCAATATTTCATTTCAACACTCAATTCTTATTCTAACATGTATTGAACTAAAAATAAAGGATGTTACCAAGAATTTCTGAGTGAGAAAACTCACCTTGTAAGTGTGAAGATTATTGTTGTGTGGTTGCTAAAATGATCCCTACTCTCTAGTAGTTTGATTCTTGTTCTTCTTGCCCTCTTGGTATTTTTTTTCCTCTTCTTTTCACTTGTTTTTTTCTGATTTTCTAACCTTTATGTTATGTACTTTGTTTGTGTGTAAATACAATGTATAAGTGGAGAGTTTTCTATAACCTATGGAAGGTGGAATGACAAGAGTTTGAGGGGAAATGAAAAGGGGGGAGAAGGGAAAGAGGTGGACGTCCAAAGCATGCATGGACGTCCTTCTTCTCATTTTTTTTTTGTTTTTTTGTTTTTTTGTTTTTCTTTTGTTTTTTTTGTTTTCTTATTTTCATTTTATCTATCTATTTATCCAACTTTAACACTAACTCTATCTCATGCAATTTATTCTTTGTTTTCTTATACATATATTTTTTTTTATTAACCCAACCACAACTATATATTATTATTTTTTTTTTCCGGATTTCACATTCTCTCCTCCTTAAGCAACATTCGTCCTCGAATGTGAATAAGGTCGTAACATAATCACATAGACACAATAATGTTTATTGTTATTGTAACACTAATTTGGGGCTTCACATTCTCCCTTCCTTAAGAAGCATTCGTCCTCGAATGAGAATAAGGTTGTAACACAATGCATATAGACACGCAAATGGCACACATATGAAGTACTATGTAATGCATTTTTTTTATTACCTTAGTCAAATAGGAATGAATATTTGACTTTCATCGCCTCTTCCGCTTCCCAGGTGGCTTCCTCTGTGGAGTGATTCTTCCATAGGACTTTCACGGAAGCAATATCTTTATTTATAAGGCGTTGGACCTTTCTATCAAGTATTTCTACCGGAGCCTCTTCATATTGAAGCTCTTTATTAAGAACTATCTCCTGGGGAAGGATGACGTGACTTGGATCGTGCAAGTATTTTCGTAACATTGACACATGAAATACCGGATGCACTGCTTCCAGCTCTTGTGGAAGTGCTAATTCGTAAGCCACATTCCCCACTCTTCGCAAGATCTCATATGGCCCAATAAACCTTGGGCTCAATTTCCCTTTCTTACCAAAGCGCATCACTCCCTTCATTGGGGACACTTTTAAAAATACTTTCTCCCCCTCTTGGAATTCAAGATCTCTTTTTCGATGATCCGCATAGGACTTATGACGGCTATGAGCTGTTTTGATCCGCTCCCGAATCATCTGTACCTTATCATTTGTTTCTTGAATGACTTCAGGTCCGAACAGTTGCGTCTCACCCACCTCGAACCATCCAAGTGGAGACCTACATTTTCGTCCATATAATGCTTCAAACGGGGCCATTTGTATGCTAGAGTGAAAACTATTGTTGTAGGCGAACTCAATTAGACATAGATGGTCCAACCAGCTTCCCTGAAAATCTAACACACAAGATCGCAACATGTCCTCAAGTGTTTGGATTGTTCGCTCAGCTTGCCCATCTGTTTGCGGGTGGAAAGCCGTGCTTAACTTAACTTTTGTCCCGAGACCCTGCTGGAAACTTTGCCAAAAGTGTGAGGTGAACTGGGAACCCCTATCTGAAATAATTTGTAAGGGAATCCCATGTAACCGCACAATCTCCTTCAAATAAATATGTGTGTACTGTGGTGCGCGATACGTAGTCTTGACCAGTAAGAAATGGGCTGACTTTGTAAGCCGATCAACAATCACCCAAATAGAATCATACCCTTCTCGAGTTTTCGGTAGACCAGTTACGAAATCCATATGAATCGCCTCTCATTTCCACATGGGGACTCCAATGTCCTGAAGTAATCCGCCAGGTTTTTGATGTTCAGCTTTCACCTGCTGACATATAAGACATCTCCCGACAAACTCCGCAACATCTTTCTTCATCCCGTCCCACCAGTAATTTACCTTGAGGTCCTGATACATTTTTGTTGACCCTGGATGAATGAAATATCTTGTGTTGTGACCCTCATCTAAGATCTTCCTCCTTAGATCCTTTACCTTAGGAACACATAACCTACCCTTATACCGAAGGGTTCCGTCATTATCTCCCAATGTAAACTGTGAAGGTTTTCCCTGTTGGATCCTTTCCCGAAATCCAACAAACTCCGTATCCTCAAACTGACTTTCTTTTATTTCTGAAGCTAAGGCAGACTGTGAGGTATCATGTACCACCACCCTACCTTCACCGATCTCAGTTAAGCTAACCCCGAGGTTTCCCAATCTTTGTACCTCCCGAACAATACCCCTCTTTTGTATTGCCAAATGGGCCAAGCTGCCCATTGATCTCCTACTGAGTGCGTCAGCCACCACGTTGGCTTTCCCAGGATGGTAAAGAATACTAAGGTCATAATCCTTAAGCAACTCTAACCATCTTCTTTGTCGGAGATTCAAATCCTTCTGCGTGGTTATGTACTGCAAACTCTTATGATCTGTAAATATGTCCACATGCACACCATACAAATAATGTCTCCATATTCGTAAGGCAAACACCACCGCAGCTAATTCCAAGTCATGAGTTGGGTAATTCTTCTCATGTATCTTCAATTGTCTAGATGCATACGCAATAACCTTTCCAAACTGCATCAAGACACATCCTAACCCAACTCTAGAGGCATCGCAATAGACTGTGAACCCTTCTTGTCCCGATGGTAAGGTTAGGGTAGTGCGATGAGTCAACAACTCCTTTAGTTTCAAAACTTGTTTCACATGCTTCGACCACCGGTACTTAACCGCTTTTGAGTCAACCGGTCAAAGGAGCGAAGACTAGAAAAACCTTTTACGAATCTTCTATAATACCCAGCCAAACCCAAGAAACTTCTAACCTCTGTCGGAGTGGTCGGTTTTGGCCAGTTCTTCACTGCTTCTATCTTCTGGGGGTCTACCATAATTTCATCCCTTGACACAACATGGCCCAAAAAGACTACATTTTCCAACCAAAATTCACACTTTGAAAATTTAGCATATAGTTTCTCCTGTTTCAAGACTTGAAGCACTACCCTCAGATGCTCTTCATGTTCTCCAACACTCTTACTGTAGATTAGGATATCATCTATGAACACAATCACGAACAAATCTAGGAATGGTTTGAAGATTCTGTTCATTAAGTCCATAAAAGCTGCTGGGGCATTGGTTAACCCAAAAGACATGACCAAGAACTCATAATGGCCGTATCGGGTTCTAAAGGCTGTTTTGGATATATCATCTGGATTTATTTTCACCGGTGATATCGAACGAGATCTATCTTGGAAAAATAGCTAGCTCCTGAAGTTGGTCAAAAGATCATCGATTCTTGGTAATGGGTACGATTCTTGATCGTGACCTTATTGAAGCCGATAATCGATGCACATTCGAGCGATCCGTCTTTCTTTTTCACAAACAGATCGTGCACCCGAGGAAACAGGCCTTATAAAGCCTTTATCCGTAAGATCCTTCAATTGTTCTTTTAACTCCTCAATTCACTGGGCCATTCGATATGGAGGAATAGAAATGGGTCTTGTACCCGGAATTAACTCTATAGCAAACTCCACTTCTCTATCCGGAGGAAGGCCTGGAAGATCTTCAGGAAAAACCTCCGGAAAATTTCGAACAATAGGAACATCATTCACCGCTGGAGATTCTTTTTGGGTATCCACTATATTAGCCAGATATGCATACTCCACTCTGTGACTTCTCAATAACTTTTGAGCCCCAAGGTAGGAAATAAAATGACCTGAGTATATTCCAACCCTACCCTTTATAACAACTTCTGGTTCTCCGGGAAAAGTTAATCTCACTATCTTTCGTCGACAATCTAACATGGCATAACATGCCGACAACCAATCCATACCCAAAATGACGTCGAAGTCTACCATATCAAGTAGTACTAGGTTCACCATTGTTCCCCTGCCATTCACTTCTAATGGGAAATTATTTACCACCCGAGAGGCCCAAATTGAGGCCCCTACTGGTGTCATAACCTCAACAGGTTCACTTAAATAAGAAGGTTCTACATGTAAATTCTTAGCAAAGCCCATTGACACATATGAAAATGTAGAGTCGGGATCGTATAATACAAATGCATGAATACTCGAGACTAGCAAAATACACATGACCACGCGTTAGATGTACGCGCCTCATTCCTCAGGGCAAAGCGTGGCCGATTAGAATTGTTGGGTTGTTGACCTCCCTGACTCTGGCGGGGTTGGTTTTCCTGATTTCCTCTGTAGGCAGTTGTGGTTGCTTCTGACCTCCCCTGAATAGATTGAGTTTGGGTCCTCTTCTTGCAATCCCTGGCATAGTGGCCTGACTCTCCACAGTTATAACATGTCTTCGTTAAGAGCCGACATTCTCCAGTGTGTTTTCTTTGACAAATCTTACAAATCGATTTGTCGCCTTCTGTGTTAGGGTTGGTGGCCTTGTCCTTGCTACCTTGGTAATTAGACCAACTATGCTCTTTAGGCTTGAAATAAGACTGGCCCACAGATTGGTTCGGTCCTGAAGATCCCTTACTAAACTCCTGCTTCTGATTTTGACTCTGGTTAAATGATCCTGACGTCCGAAATCTCTTCTGCGAATATTCTCTTTTTGCTTTAGCGAAACCTTCTACCCTCAAAGCCATATCGACAATCTGAAGATAAGTTCGATCGTTGGCTAACGCCACCACCTTCTCTGCTATGTTCGGGTTTAAACCCTCTACAAATCGCTTGACTCTATCCATTTCTGTAGGGACGACATGTGTGTTGTATGCCGATAACCTCACGAACTGTGTATCATATTCTTGTACACTGCGGTCACCTTGCTTCAATTGTTCAAACTCCCGTCTGAGCGCATCCTTGCGGCGTGTTAGTATAAATTTCTCAATGAATGCCGCTCTGAACCCTCCCCAAGTCATTGGTGGTGACATCGGGGGACGATTTTTTCTAAAATTCCTCCACCACACCCCTGCATCATCCACTAGTCATGCGCCTACCAAGTTGACGCCCTGCGTCTCCACGCATCCCAATGTGAACATTAAGTCTTCAACTTCATCCAGGAATACCATCGGGTCGGCCTTGGGGTCCTTCCCTGAGTACAGTGGTTCTCTTCTCCTCATAAAATTTGCCCATAGCCTATCATGTACTGCTTGAGATTCTACACTCTCGGTCCGTGGTGCAGTCGCAATCGGTCCCTGGGCCGTCTGGTTCTGGTTTGGGGCTATGACAGAGACACTAGGTGCGGGCGGAACCATGTGTGGAACTGCAACTGTCATTAACTCTATGAGTCTATCTAGTTTTTGTCCCACCGTTTCTTGGGCCATTTGACTCTCGTTCTCTCCAACATTTTCTCCGCTCCCTTCAGACACCACTACGTCAACTGGAGGTACATGAGCTTCGTGATGAACCTCCTCTTGAGCCCCCGGAATTTGTGAATTCACCATTTTCTGTGAAGACAAATACACTCATATTTTAGAAGACGGAATGTCTACTCTAGCTCTTAAAATTTTCTTATAGTTCATAAGCATGCAACACCACAATATGCCAACAAGAAAAATAATTTAATAAAACATATCCTTTCTTTCTTGTATTCATAGCACTTCATTCATCATATTTTAAAATAACAATGTCATGACTACAATACATCACATCAGGTCAACTCGCGACATGCAACCCGCTATAGCCCTTGTACTGGAACAGACACCTACTATCACGCGTTCTAAAGGGCTTAACCGCATGATTCGTCTATTCTGCAGGTTGGCATTCAACTCCCTGTGAACCTTCCTTTTTGCTTCTCTTTCCATATAGTTCATTCTATACCTTACTCCTTTTACCTGATACAGAAATTGGTGCAATGAATTTTTACGTAATATCTTCTCTTAGCATCCTTGCCTTTACGAATGCGAATGAAACTTTTACGGGATGGAATTGACTATTATCTGTAGTATGACTCCAATTGGAAAGTTGAAGAAAGTCGGGTCGTATGAACGCCTTTTCCTTCTAGTCCTAAGCAAATATGTACATAGTACGATTGTGTCATCAATGTAATCATCAAAATCACCTTCTGAGTCCATCTTACGACGCATGAACTTCATCTGAGCTCTCATTCCTTTTGCCTGTTCCATGAGTACTTCCCTCTTTGTTGGAACTCGCCTTATAATCACAATCTACACAAATCATATTAGTCAGTATAACGTTTTACAATCCCCTTTTCTAACCCGTGTGAAGGAGGTAGTACGAGAAATCAAGTCTTTGAAAAGACTCAAGGTAGGCACGAGAAGAGTACGAAAGAAGGGAAACTTTAGGATGTTATTCCGTTCACTTATTACTAAGGTGGCGTACACACCGTCGCAATAAGTAACCGTTCAAACACCCAACTCGAAGAAAACTTCCTAGAATCTCTTAATGTTACACCCCGTAGTTACAGGACATGTTTTAAGAACGTACGTAAGAACTCGCAAGTGTTAAAATTTGAGACTGTAAAAATTTTAACGGAATTATGGAATTGTCGGAAAACGTATTATTGTGACGAATGGGAGGGCGACATGTGTCACCCCCCCTTAGAGTGCCTTGGACGAAAATGGCATGGCCAATATGGTCATTGACCATAAGTCTTCTATGGCTAAGTCTTGCAAGTAGTAGCATGAGAATATTGACTAAGTCAAAGGTCCCACCTTTGTCTTGATATTTAGCAAGACTACATCCAAACCAACCATTTGTTTATATCCTAACCCTCCAAGGTGCTACTTATATTACTACTAGTAGAGAGGGAGCTTAACACTTAGAAAATATTACACAAATTGAAGAACATGGGCAGTGAGCTCTCGGCTACACTAAGGGAAAAAAAGGAAATTTTTTGTTTGTGATCCATTTAGCTCCCCACTTTAAACCAAGGGTCTTATGTGTATTGTAAGCAAGTCTCAATAGAAAAATCTTGGAAAAAGATTGTTTACGGGTTAGTCGCAAACGAAAAACCTAATGGTCTTTCTAGGTTTTATTTAGAGTTTTGAAGGATTATTGTTGGTATTGTTCTAAGGGTCTCAACAAGCGGATTGAAGTGTCTTGGAGAGGTTCTAAACTACTAAGGAGCGACTTCGGATTTGGAAGTTAGATTGAGATTCGTTGAGGTATAATCTTGTTCTCTTTAAGTGTTACAAGATTATGTATTGTTGTTAGCCTTACATTTTACTAGCATGTAGTATATGTGTTGAAGTTTTATAAGTATTATGGATTGCTTGTAGCTTTAAATCCGAAGTGTAATGTAAGTCATGTTTAGTTGGAATATAATTTGATCGTTATTGGAATCGTCGCATGTTATTGACTTAAAGATTATGGTTGTTATAATCAAATGCGACTTGATATCATGTTATGCTACCAATTTGGATTGAAATGGAAATTGGATAAGAATTGGTTTTGTTGAACTCAAGGTGGCCGAATTTTGGACTTGTAGTTTGCATTTTAGTTGGTTATTAAATTGTGAGCCAATTGGGGCTGTTTAGTTAGTCATTTGTATTGGACTACTTTCTAAATTGTGAGCCAATTGGGGCTGTTTAGTTAGTCATTTGTATTGGACTACTTTCTAAATTGTGAGCCAATTGGGGCTGTGTAGTTATTCAATTGTATTGGATTATCTTCTATAAATTGTGAGCCAATTGGGCTGTTTGGTTATTGTATTTCCGGCCTTGAAAAAGGTGGCAAAGTAAGTAAAAACAAAGGAGGTGCTGTCCGATTTTCCGTAGAAATTAGTGACTTAGCACCTAGAATATTCTACGTTTGAAGTAAGAGGTTAATGGACGTATTGTGACCATTATAGGTTGAAGTACTTAGTATAGCGTATCCTATTTGAAGGATGGACTAGCTATCAAGGTTGAAGTACTTTGGAGCTTTTTGCTACTTGTCGATAATCGTCGCGAGGTATGTGAACCTCTTCCTTCCTTTGGCATGATTCTATGTATGGAATATACTTGTGGTATCATTTCATGTTTCCTTCTACTCTTAGAAGTTAAGAGGTAGTTGTGTGATTTACTCTATGAAGAACTTTTCCTATCTTTGAGCATGACTAGTTGCACGCGCAGTAGTACTGAGACGACAACACCTTGTTATCCTTTACTAGTTTATTGAATGGCCAAGTCGGGTGAGTTGGGAGATTAACTCGCTTCCTTGAAAGTATAAGGGATGTTTTAAGTTTTATTTAAAGTTAAGGGACTTGAAGAGTTTTAAAGTATGTGATACTTGTTCCGTTTTGAACGTATAAGTCCCTTGGATAGAAAATTGTATTTGGCTAAGGTATAAAGTGAATATAACGACTTTATGGGGAGTTGGTTATATTTGCTTTATGGAAAGGTAAATGACTTGATTTTAGTGAAAAGGCAACTTGTTTTTAAGGCATTAATTGCCTAAGGTTTTATATAAAATGAGTCACTTGTTTTCTAAAGGTTAAGAGACTAATTGTATTTTTGAAAGTTATGAGAATTTATTTGAAAGTATTTAATACTTGGTTTCAAAAAGTAGAAGTCTCTTGGTTATAAAAAGGAACGTGTTGGTCTAAACCATAAAAGGGTTATAACGGCTTTATGGGAAGTTGGTTATAACGGCTTTATGGAAGGTTAAGAGAATGGTTTTCTCTAATAAAGTAATCAAGAAATAACTTGTGTTAAGGAAGGGCAAATTGTTTTAAAGGTACCAATTGCTTAAGGTTTTAAATAAGGAAGTCACTTGATTTAGAAGCCGGTAATTGTATTTCTAAAAAGGTATTGTGACTTGTCTTGAAAGGTGAATAGGACTTGATACTACGGTTGTTAGTATCGGGGAAGTTTTATTTGGAAAGCGAGTCTTTTGAAAAGAATGTCGTCACGTAGTACTTTGGCCTGTTTAATTGAGAATAATTCTATGTGATGCCTTGGTTAGTACTTTGGCTTGTTAATTGAGAATTATTCTATTTGTGCCCTGATAAGTACTTTGGCTTGATTAATTGAGAATTAGTCTAAATGTGCCTTGATAAGTACTTTGGCTTGTTAATTGAGAATTATTCTATTTGTGCCCTGATAAGTACTTTGGCTTGATTAATTGAGAATTAGTCTAAATGTGCCTTGATAAGTACTTTGGCTTGTTAAATGAGAATTTATTCTATTTGTGCCCGGATAAGTACTTTGGCTTGTTAAATGAGAATTTATTCTATTTGTGCCCGGATAAGTACTTTGGCTTGTTAATTGAGAATTATCCTATGTGTGCCTTGATAAGTACTTTGGCTTGGTTAATTGAGAACTTGCCTATATGTGCTGGTAATAGCCTTTGAGTGCAAGTATTATGTTTTATTAAGTTGCGACTCTCGGTTGAAGGTGGTTTTGTCTTGTTGTAAGTTCTTGGGACGTCTAAGCGGTGATGTGGGATTCCACGGGTATGCTTCCGTTATTTGGAGTACTTGGGTTAAATTCCCGGATTCTTATAGAAGACATGGTAGTACTTACATTTGTTTGTCACGGTTGAGATAGGGTAAGAGTATAAGTGAGGTAGACCCCAAGATGCTATACCACCTTCTCCAGGTTAAGAGTATAAGTGAGGGGTAAACCCCCAAGACATTAGACCCCCTGCTTGTTTTGTATAAGGGTCGGTTGAGATAGGGTAAGAGTATAAATGAGGGGCAAGTCCCAAGACGTTATACCACCTTCTCGGGGTAAGAGTATAAGTGAGGTAGACCCAAGATGCTATACCACCGCTTTACCACCTTCTCCAGGTAAGAGTATAAGTGAGGGTAGACCCCAAGACGCTTATACCACCGGTGGGACTTGGTGTTCATGTATGCCTATTGGTGTATTATTATACCACTGGGATCGGCGATGATGGGATTCCACGCGGGATATATATATATGTATGTGTGTGTATGTACGGTGAGGTGGGATGCCACGGCGCGTCACGTGGTTATATTTTACACTAATAGCATCGGCGGTGATGGGGATTCCACGGGCATGCTTTGATATTAGTGTGACTTGATCGCGTCCCGTTCGGGGTAGTATATGTGTCCCTCCGTAGTGGCCGGACTATGTTATGAAAGATAAGTAAGTTATATGGTAATGAACCTAATGATTCTTTTTCTAAATAATGTACGTAAGAATGTGACTATAACTTTTATTGGGAATGGAAAGGATAATAAGGTACGTTTAAGTTCATAAGTGGTAATGACACGGCAGGATCTGGTATGTATTTTTATACTTGTCCTTGTCATTCTTTTGTACAGTTATGATTTGTTTACTGTACGTTATATTCTGTTCCATATTCGCACTGTTATGCGACTTCTTCGTGGCCGTTCATGCCCGCAGGTTTAGGTACACAGTTGTGGATCCGCGAGCTTAGGATCCCGGTTCAGCAAGTTGAGATGGCTCCAGTGTTCCGGAGTTGTCACGTTTATGTTTATTCAGGGGTACGGCGGGGCCTTGTCCCGCCACAGTTGTTATGTCTAAACTCTTAGAGGTCTGTAGTCACATATTGTGGGTCAGTTTGTAAAAAGAAAGGAGGCAACTGCTTCGGTTGTTTTTATATATGTTCAGGAAGGTAGCACTATCGGCTAACCTGTTGTTTTACTTACGATGATTTATTTTTAAGTTTCATGTAGGTTCCGCTGATTTTCTCTCGATGTTTACTGTAGGAGTGCCAGTAGGGCACCGATCGCGATCCCGGTCGCTCGTGACAAAAGTGGTATCAGAGCAGTTAGTCCTCGGAAAGTGTCTACAGACCGTGTCTAGTAGAGTCTTGATTATCGGTGTGTTGTGCACCACATCTATAATCAGGAGGCTGCAGGACATTTAGGATTGGTTTCCATTCTTCTCACTCTGAGATCGTGCGATAGAGCTGTGTTGTTAGGGTCATCCCTCCCTAACGAGTTATGTTGATTGCGCACGAGAAAGCGCGATGACCCAGGAATGACTATGTGGATTGTGTATCCAGGTTGGTAATGATTATAGTATAGTTGGTATTGTGACATACATCTATACGGAGTTATGTATGAGGGTCAGACGCGTGTTGCCTAGAATGATTTTAGATTACCAGGAATTGGTAAAGACTAACTAGATACCGGGAAGGTATGGAATAGTTAATAAATTTTCGCCAAGGTTTTGTGTTTTATTTCGAGATAATTGGGAAAGGATGAGCTGTCTGATAGGGTAGTGAACCCTTAAGAAGCCATATTAAGGAACCTAACTAAGGTCATGTTAATAGATTAAGCCGCGTAGTAGGCTTAAGAGAATTGTACGGATGAGGTCCGTATGGAGTAAGAAATGGTTGTTGTGATCGAGACAACATGGTTTGGTTTTATAAGAAGTTTTGTACCGTTCTTTGGGGATGGTAAGGTAGGCTTGGAGCATGGAAATTGCGAGCCTAAGAATATTGATTCCGCCGAGACCTTAGGTATATAAGGCTTTCTCGCAATAAGATTTTAAGTCGGACCAAGGATAAGAGTTAAGTGCGGCCGAGTGGTTGAGGACTATTACGGGTCTCCCATGGCCTGGAATGGAGTGAGATCAGTTGGTAGTGGTTCCGCCACGCGACGGGTCACGCGGCGCAAGCGCCCAAGTCTAGTTAATTGTTTTAAGGGTTCGTGGGACGCGTTCCACCGAACCAGTCAAAGCCGGAAATGGCCTTATGTTGTTTTATAGAGTGACTCCAAAGATTTGAGGCCAGAGTCAGTATGGAAGTTATGTATGTATGATAGAAGGAGTTGAAAGTACGAAAAGGTAACCTCGTTTGGGCTTATGATGGACAGATATGCGTGTGCGAGGTATTAGGGCCATGTGTGACATTGTTGGTATGTCGAGGTTGTGAAAGGAAACTATGTCGCTAATTATAAGTTTGACTCCGAAAGAACATTCGAGGACGAATGTTTCTAAGGGGGGAAGAATGTTACACCCCGTAGTTACAGGACATGTTTTAAGAACGTACGTAAGAACTCGCAAGTGTTAAAATTTGAGACTGTAAAAATTTTAACGGAATTATGGAATTGTCGGAAAACGTATTATTGTGACGAATGGGAGGGCGACATGTGTCACCCCCCCTTAGAGTGCCTTGGACGAAAATGGCATGGCCAATATGGTCATTGACCATAAGTCTTCTATGGCTAAGTCTTGCAAGTAGTAGCATGAGAATATTGACTAAGTCAAAGGTCCCACCTTTGTCTTGATATTTAGCAAGACTACATCCAAACCAACCATTTGTTTGTATCCTAACCCTCCAAGGTGCTACTTATATTACTACTAGTAGAGAGGGAGCTTAACACTTAGAAAATATTACACAAATTGAAGAACATGGGCAGTGAGCTCTCGGCTACACTAAGGGAAAAAAAGGAAATTTTTTGTTTGTGATCCATTTAGCTCCCACTTTAAACCAAGGGTCTTATGTGTATTGTAAGCAAGTCTCAATAGAAAAATCTTGGAAAAGATTGTTTACGGGTTAGTCATGCAAACGAAAAACCTAATGGTCTTTCTAGGTTTTATTTAGAGTTTTGAAGGATTATTGTTGGTATTGTTCTAAGGGTCTCAATGCGGATTGAAGTGTCTTGGAGAGGTTCTAAACTACTAAGGAGCGACTTCAGATTTGGAAGTTAGATTGAGATTCGTTGAGGTATAATCTTGTTCTCTTTAAGTGTTACAAGATTATGTATTGTTGTTAGCCTTACATTTTACTAGCATGTAGTATATGTGTTGAAGTTTTATAAGTATTATGGATTGCTTGTAGCTTTAAATCCGAAGTGTAATGTAAGTCATGTTTAGTTGGAATATAATTTGATCGTTATTGGAATCGTCGCATGTTATTGACTTAAAGATTATGGTTGTTATAATCAAATGCGACTTGATATCATGTTATGCTACCAATTTGGATTGAAATGGAAATTGGATAAGAATTGGTTTTGTTGAACTCAAGGTGGCCGAATTTTGGACTTGTAGTTTGCATTTTAGTTGGTTATTAAATTGTGAGCCAATTGGGGCTGTTTAGTTAGTCATTTGTATTGGACTACTTTCTAAATTGTGAGTCAATGGAAATGTTTAGTTAGTCATTTGTATTGGACTACTTTCTAAATTGTGAGCCAATTGGGGCTGTGTAGTTATTCAATTGTATTGGATTATCTTCTATAAATTGTGAGCCAATTGGGGCTGTTTGGTTATTGTATTTCCGGCCTTGAAAAGGTGGCAAAGTAAGTAAAAACAAAGGAGGTCTTTGTCAGATTTTCCGTAGAAATTAGTGACTTAGCACCTAGAATATTCTACGTTTGAAGTAAGAGGTTAATGGACGATTGTGACCATTATAGGTTGAAGTACTTAGTATAGCGTATCCTATTTGAAGGATGGACTAGCTATCAAGGTTGAAGTACTTTGGAGCTTTTGCTACTTGTCGATAATCGTCGCGAGGTATGTGAACCTCTTCCTTCCTTTGGCATGATTCTATGTATGGAATATACTTGTGGTATCATTTCATGTTTCCTTCTACTCTTAGAAGTTAAGAGGTAGTTGTGTGATTTACTCTATGAAGAACTTTTCCTATCTTTGAGCATGACTAGTTGCACGCTGTAGACGCAGAGACGTCTGACACCTTGTTATCCTTTACTAGTTTATTGAATGGCCAAGTCGGGTGAGTTGGGAGATTAACTCTTCCTTGAAAGTATAAGGGATGTCTTAAGTTTTATTTAAAGGTAAGGGACTTGAAGAGTTTTAAAGGATGTGATACTTGTTCCGTTGTGAGCGTATAAGTCCCTTGGATAGGCCATTGTATTTGGCGAAGGTATAAAGTGAATATAACGACTTTATGGGAGTTGGTTATATTTGCTTTATGGAAAGGTAAATGACTTGATTTTAGTGAAAAGGCAACTTGTTTTTAAGGCATTAATTGCCTAAGGTTTTATATAAAATGAGTCACTTGTTTTCTAAAGGTTAAGAGACTAATTGTATTTTTGAAAGTTATGAGAATTTATTTGAAAGTATTTAATACTTGGTTTCAAAAAGTAGAAGTCTCTTGGTTATAAAAGGAACGTGTTGGTCTAAACCATAAAGGGTTATAACGGCTTTATGGGAAGTTGGTTATAACGGCTTTATGGAAGGTTAAGAGAATGGTTTTCTCTAATAAAGTAATCAAGAAATAACTTGTGTTAAGGAAGGGCAAATTGTTTTAAAGGTACCAATTGCTTAAGGTTTTAAATAAGGAAGTCACTTGATTTAGAAGCCGGTAATTGTATTTCTAAAAAGGTATTGTGACTTGTCTTGAAAGGTGAATAGGACTTGATACTACGGTTGTTAGTATCGGGGAAGTTTTATTTGGAAAGGAGTCTTTTGAAAAGAATGTACGTACGTAGTACTTTGGCCTGTTTAATTGAGAATAATTCTATGTGATGCCTTGATTAGTACTTTGGCTTGTTAATTGAGAATTATTCTATTTGTGCCCTGATAAGTACTTTGGCTTGATTAATTGAGAATTAGTCTAAATGTGCCTTGATAAGTACTTTGGCTTGTTAATTGAGAATTATTCTATTTGTGCCCTGATAAGTACTTTGGCTTGATTAATTGAGAATTAGTCTAAATGTGCCTTGATAAGTACTTTGGCTTGTTAAATGAGAATTTATTCTATTTGTGCCCGGATAAGTACTTTGGCTTGTTAAATGAGAATTTATTCTATTTGTGCCCGGATAAGTACTTTGGCTTGTTAATTGAGAATTATCCTATGTGTGCCTTGATAAGTACTTTGGCTTGGTTAATTGAGAACTTGCCTATATGTGCTGGTAATAGCCTTTGAGTGCAAGTATTATGTTTTATTAAGTTGCCGCGACTCTCGGTTGAAGGGTCATTTGTCTTGTAAGTTTCTTTGACGCATCTGACGTGATGTGGGATTCCACGTATGCTTCCGTTATTTGGAGTACTTAGGTTAAATTCAGATTCTTATAGAAGACATGGTAGTACTTCGCTTGTTTGTGGCCGGTTGAGATAGGGTAAGAGTATAAGTGAGGTAGACCCCAAGATGCTATACCACCTTCTCCGTGTTAAGAGTATAAGTGAGGTAAACCCCAAGACATTATACCCCGCTTGTTTTGTATAATGGTCGGTTGAGATAGGGTAAGAGTATAAATGAGAGGCAAGTCCCAAGACGTTATACCACCTTCTCCAGTGTAAGAGTATAAGTGAGGGGTAGACCCCCAACATGCTATACCACCTGCTATACCACCTTCTCCAGGTTAAGAGTATAAGTGAGGTAGACCCCAAGACGCTATACCACCGGTGGGACTTGGTGTTCATGTATGCCTATTGGTGTATTATTATACCCTGGACTGTCGGCAGTGATGTGGGATTCCACGGGCAGGATATATATATATGTATTGTGTATGTGTACGCCGACAGTGAGGTGGGATGCCACGCGCGTCACGTGGTTATATTTTACACTAATAGTTGTCGATGATGGGGATTCCACGGGCATGCTTTGATATTAGTGTGACTTGATCGCGTCCCAGTTGGGTAGGGTAGTATATGTGTCCCTCCGTAGTGGGCGGACTATGTTATGAAAGATAAGTAAGTTATATGGTAATGAACCTAATGATTCTTTTTCTAAATAATATGCGTAAGAATGTGACTATAACTTTTATTGGGAATGGAAAGGATAATAAGGTACGTTTAAGTTCATAAGTGGTAATGACACGGCAGATCCGTATGTATTTTTATACTTGTCCTTGTCATTCTTTGTCTGACGCTTATGATTTGTTTATCAGACGTTATATTCTGCTCCATATTCGTACTGTTGTATCGACCTTCTGGCCGTGCGTTCATGCCCGCAGTTTAGGTATGACGCTATGGATCCGCGAGCTTAGGATCCGGTTCAAAGAAGTTGAGATGGCTCGGTGTTAGGAGTTGTCACGTTTATGTTTATTCAGGGGTACGGCGGGGCCTTGTCCCGCCACAGTTGTTATGTCTAAACTCTTAGAGGTCTGTAGTCACATATTGTGGGTCAGTTTGTAAAAAAAAAAAGGAGGCAACTGCTTCGGTTGTTTTTATATATGTTCAGGAAGGTAGCCCTATCGGCTAACCTGTTGTTTTACTTACGATGTTTTATTTTTAAGTTTCATGTATGTTCCGCTGATTTTCTCTGATGTTTACCTGTAAGGGTGCCCAGGTAGGGCACCAGTCGCGGTCCCGGGGTCGGGTCGTGACACTTAACCTGGTTTAGCTTTGATACCAACTTGTCACGCCCCAAATTTTCCTAAGTCTTTACTTAAGGCGTGATGGCACCTGGACAATTATTTCCCACCAGGAGCACCATTTAATTCTCTTTATTTAGAAATTTGAACTTATATTCAAATACGGAGCTATTAATAAAAATAACAATAAAGAAATCTGTTTATGACTTTATTAAAAACATAACGCGAGCCCATGCTCGTGCAAATATTGTTTCTACATAGACATACTGACAAAAATTATTCTAAGTTGGAAGGGAGACCATTCCACACAGACATTTCCCGAGACACTGGAACTGACATCCTGAACCTGACGAATACCAAGCCCGAAGCAATGGACTTGGTATGACAAGAGGCTGCGGGACGATCGCTAGCCTTGGCGTGGAGCCTTTCCTCTATCACGCTTTCCTGAAACATGTTAAATAAAGAGTCAGCCCTACCATCTGGGGCTGAGTGAGAACCTTACCCTGCAATTCAAAGTAACACCACAATATTCCAAGTGCAATCACATTATAACGTAATAAGCATATTGCAAAAACATATCAGGTTACAACATTTTTAAATATGCAACAACTCCTCATAGGAAATTCTCTGTTTAACTAACACTTCATTTTATCTCGTATTATACGTTAAGACATTTCCCTGCATTTCCATATGTTTATTACATTTATATATTTGTGAACGCGTATTCACTTTTCATATTTATATAGATGAACATGTATTCATCTTTCATATTTGTTGCGGCGTGCAACCCGATCCATTATATTTACGTATTTGTGAACACGTATTCACTTTACGTTTTGTTGAGGCGTGCTACCCGATCCATTATGTTTACGTATTTGTGAACGCGTATTCACTTTACGTTTTGTTGCGGCGTGCAACCCGATCCATTATATTTACGTATTTGTGAACGCGTATTCACTTTACGTTTTGTTGCGGCGTGCAACCCGATCCATTATATTTACGTATTTGTGAACGCGTATTCACTTTACGTTTTGTTGCGGCGTGCAACCCGACCCATTATATTTACGTATTTGTGAACACGTATTCACTTTACGTTTTGTTGCGGCGTGCAACCCGATCCATTATGTTTATATTTATATATTTATGTGAACACGTATTCACTTTTCATATTTTTCAGAAGATCGAATAAATAATATTCTCTTTCGCAACATTATGTCATTCATACTTGTAACGATTATAACTTTTTAACCATAACTCCAACTAAGGTATTTCTCAAGAGGAAACTAAGGTAAGACGGGGATCTTTCACTGTACCAAATTTCATTTAAAACTACTTTGGGTAACTAACACAAATTTATCCTCAAAACAACCATATGGGATTTGTTTCGGCAGAATTTTTATTAAACAGAACCCAATCTTAGAATAGTCATAACTCCTAATCTGTAAACCCGTTCAAGCCCCATAAAATCTCAAAACGACGAGAACAGAGAGATACACGTCTCCATGTGAACCATCCTTTCATATTCTGTACCATTTGGTACAGTTTTTACACTTTTATTCGCTGCCCTTCCTGGATCTCGATAGATCCGAGGCAGAAACTTTAAACAGCGATAACTCTCAATATGTAAGTCGGATAGACCCCCGTAAGGTCTCAAAATGTCCACAACAGAGATATCTAGAACTTTCATTTAGCAACAATTTTCATATTCCCCACATATTAGTACAGTTTTACGTTTCAACGTCCTGCCCTTCTGGATTCCGATGAATCCGAGGTAGAAACTTCAAACTACAATAAATCTCAACTCGTAACTCCGTTTTAACGACTTTTTATCTGTATCTGTCCGTAACAGAGAGATTTAAAACCATGTAAATTTTCATACAATTCTAATAAGTAAAACTCAATAACAACAGTCCATAATTATGCCTTTCCGAATTTCGGCCAAATCTAAGGCAGAAACTTTGAACTATGATAACTTTCAAACCGTATGTCCATTTTACCTCATTTTTGGTTCTATATGATCATAATAGAGAGGTGTACCATTCTTCCGAATTTCATCAAATTTTAACAATTATAACTTAGTGAGAACAGTTCGTAAAGTTCATGACACAACTAGTTATCTAAACAATCAAAAGTTCAATATTTCATTTCAACACTCAATTCTTATTCTAACATGTATTGAACTAAAAATAAAGGATGTTACCAAGAATTTCTGAGTGAGAAAACTCACCTTGTAAGTGTGAAGATTATTGTTGTGTGGTTGCTAAAATGATCCCTACTCTCTAGTAGTTTGATTCTTGTTCTTCTTGCCCTCTTGGTATTTTTTTCCTCTTCTTTTCACTTGTTTTTTTCTGATTTTCTAACCTTTATGTTATGTACTTTGTTTGTGTGTAAATACAATGTATAAGTGGAGAGTTTTCTATAACCTATGGGAGGTGGAATGACAAGAGTTTGAGGGGAAATGAAAAGGGGGGAGAAGGGAAAGGGGTGGACGTCCAAAGCATGCATGGACGTCCTTTTTTTTTTGTTTTTTTGTTTTTTTTTGTTATCTTATTTTCATTTTATCTATCTATTTATCCAACTTTAACACTAACTCTATCTCATGCAATTTATTCTTTGTTTTCTTATACATATATATTTTTTTATTAACCCAACCACAACTATATATATTTTTTTTTCCCGGATTTCACAGTTTTTGACCTCGGGGTCTGAACGGTATCCGCAACATTGCTCTTTGGTGCGGTTCCCTGGATGGAGCAATAATGCTGATTTTGATGAGTAGCCACCTAATTAGTTAAGTGAATTATGACACTTGATTTATTGCAATAAAATACTGCAATTAATCTCCATTTAATGGTCTGCGAAATTAATGAGATTCTGGATCAGGGTTCTTTATTATCCTAAAGGGAAGGGGTTAGACATCTTTTAAGATCCGCTAACTTGCGGTTATTCGTTCAAACCTAGGTTAATTATTTATTTCCTTTTTATTCTACATATTTTAAGTAGTTTTCATGATTTACAATTACAATGGAATGAAATACAAGTAATAAAGCTAGAATCGAATAAAACTCCGGGACATCTTTTAGCCCTTTTTAGGCCTTCTGCACAAGATGATCTCCGGATACCTGCATAAACACTTAGTAAAAGTGTTAGTAATACAATAAATAATTTTAAAGCAATGACAAGAATTAATAAGTAAAGCCAAAAATAAATCCGTCTTTTGTACAGGGGAGGCCTTAGAAATCAGACGAAGATTCCTTCATCGGCCAATATTGTTAGAAATAATAAAATAAATAAAACCTTCAAATCCGCGCCAAAACAGTAATAGTTTTAAACACGGAGGGCTCAGATATATAAAATAAAGTGGGACATCCTAAACAAGTCCGGCTGCGAAAATTCACTCCGCCAGCGCATGTTGGTTATCCTGTGTAAGTAGAAGAAATCATCAATGTTATACCCCGTATTTCCAGAGTATGTATGCGAGGACGTACGTACGAATATATTCAAACCCTAATTAGGTTAAGGATGGAATTGTGAACTTTCAACGGAAAAGATTCCGAACCTTGTGAAGGAAATTCTACGTTTTTAATATTTTAACCGATTGCGGATTTTCCCGAGAGGCGAAATATTTTGGACCAATAGAAGGGCGACATGTGTCACCCTTAGTTGGCATGGGTTGGACGAAATGGTGGCCTAGTGGACAAGTCAAATGGTCAAGTCTTGGAAGATATTTTCTTTGGGTGAGTAGGAGTAGGTAGGGGCGTTTTTTTGGGCAAGTGGGAGGCTTGCCTTGGACGATTTTTGTGTGCTAGTGGAAGGCCACATGGCTCATTGTTGTGGGGGACATATGTCCCAATGTTGTGGTGGACATATGTCCCAAGGTTGTGGTGGACACTTGGTGGAAGACTTCACTTGAACAAGCTATCCAAATCTTCACCCTCCATTTGTTTTCATCTTGGCCCTTGGTGGTTCTATAAATACCCCCCTCTTGTGCAAGACTTCTTCATCCACAAACACAACTTCCAAGTCTCCAAAAATCCTTCCCCCTTAGTGCTAAGTTCTCGTCCAACTCCTTTCTCCCCCTTTCCTAGTAGTTCGTCCGAAAGTCCCCCCCCCCCCCCCGGTAGAAAAATATTCTCCAAGTATTGTTGTTATTCCAAAATACCTTAGCCAAATACCTTGTAGTATTCCTAAATTACCTCTACACTAAAAGCCCATAAATACTACTTTATATCCATTAGTCGCAAAACGAAACCCTAAGGAAAATCTTCATAGTTGGTTGAAGTATTAGTAGAAGTTGTTTGGAAACTTCTAAGGGTTTCTTGGAGCTATCGGAGCGTGCAGAATAGGAGCTAAACCTTGCTCAGGATCGACATTAAATCTTGGATAATTTTGGGCTTATCGAGGTAAATATCCTTGTCCTTCTATTATAATTGGAAATTACATATAGTAGTTTAGAATTGAGTATAAGATATAGAAGGATGGTATAAGAGAAGAGTATTGAACTGTACTTACATAGGACTGTATTTACAGTAGACTTGTGTAGTTGACGTGTAGGGAAATGCTGCCCAAATTTCCATAGAATAGAGAACCTTCTGCTTAGAATATTCTACAGAGTAGTCTAGACGTTGATAGACGTATATGGCCATTATAGGTTGAAGTTATGCGAGTAGCGTGTTCTACTTGAAGGGTGGACAAGGCTAGCAGGGTTATAGTACGGTGGAGCATTTTGTTATTTGTCGATAATCGTCGCGAGGTATGTGAACCTCTTCCTATCTTTTCTAGCATGATTGTTGTGAACTATGTAGTACGGTAGACGTACATGTGCTAAATGAGTTTTGGTTGGTTTAAAACATAAGGTGTTATAATAGCTTTATGGAAAGTTAGTTATAACGACTTTATGTAGGTAAAAGAATGGTTTATTGATTTTAGAAGTTAAGAGACTTGATCTTAAAAGATAAAAGACTTAACTTATAAATGACGTTTTATGAAATGTTAAGGGCTATGAATTTTGTTAAAAAGTTGTGAAACCTCATTCGTGAGTAATGAGTACTTGGCTTTTAAAGAATAATGTTTTACTGATTTCGGAAATGAGAATAAGTATCGAACAAACCACTGCAGCGTTAATAAAGGAAAATGTATTGACTAATTAACTATATTAAAACCAGTAGAAACCTCCATCTGCATAGAAGCTAAGATAAGACAAAATTGTATTACATTTTCTAGATCATGGCTGCGTTAATAAGATTGTTATAAACAAGAATAACTACTCACACATAAGGCATATGTTACTCAATTGTTTTAAAAAGAGATTACGTTATTTGATTAAGACCATGAACTATGAAATCTTTCGAAAATAAAAGACTTGAGTATTTGAAATTAGGCAACTTGAACTTTTGGAAAAGAATGTTGTTACTTGATTTTAAAAAAGGAAAGTGTTTGTGATTTAAAAGAAAAGTATGGTATTATCTTAATCTGTCTTAAAAGAGAGTTTAAATGTTATGGCCAATTTGACACCGAGTCCATGGGATGGACCGGGAATGTATTCCACCCGATTTGATACCGAGTCCATGAGATGGACCGGGAATGTATTCCACACGTTTTGATACCGAGTCCATGGGATGGACCGGGAATGTATTCCACCCGATTTGATACCGAGTCCATGGGATGGACCGGGAATGTATTCCATACGATCCGGCACCGAGTCCATGAGATGGACCGGGAATGTATTCCATACGATCCGGCACCGAGTCCATGAGATGGACCGGGAATGTGACCACGCGATTCCACCTCGAGTCCCAGGATGGGCCGAGACATGCTATACGTATCACACGATTTATACCTAGATCGCCGGTGAGGAAGGAGTTCCACGCATGAGGATGACTTGAGGCGTGAGTCCACGACTTGACATGATCGCTTTTATGTCAGGAATCGTAGTTTGTTATCATACATGTCTCTGCTTTATTTTAGACCGTTATGATTTCGTTCTGATTTCCGTTTCACATACTTGGTACTGTTGTCGACCTCTTCGGGCTGCGTTACATGCCGCAGTAGAGGTACATCGGTTGATCCTCACTCTTAGGATCACGTCAACGTATTGGGAAGCTCCGTTTTCTCCGGAGGCTTATCTTTTGGTATGTTTCCCCGAGTTTGTAAGTTCTTGTACATTCAGGGGTATGGCGGGGCCCTGTCCCGTCATAGTTGTTGTAAAAATCTTAGAGGTCTGTAGTACTGTTGTGGGCAGAGTTGTAAAAGGGATGTAACTGTTCGGGTTCAAGTTTTATGTATATATACATGCCGAAAGGCAATCTTCTCTCGATAAACTGTTCTCATTCTATAATTATTTCATGTCTTGTTTTTATATTCCGCTGATTACTCTGATGTATGTCTACTTGGGTGCCCGGGTAAGGCACCAGTCACGGGCCCGGGATCGGGTCGTGACAATCAACGCCCAGAAAGCTTCATTTTATTTTATTTTCCGTCTTTGCAACTGTGGAGGCCTCAAAAATCGACGGGTAACTTTTTCATTGGCCAATAAATGTAGTATCATGTTCAAACCAGTATATACCAATAGTGTAGTATTTGTTCTAAATCAGTTTAATAAAATGAAGGGGCAAAATCGTCAAAAACTGTAGCAACAATGCCAAACAGCAAAATATTCCTTGAAACAATGGAAAAACGCAGCCAACGAGAAAACAATAGTGGTTTAATATCAACACCACTGCGATAGTGGTTCGCCGAAAAATACAGGCCATCTCCGGAGTTTTAAACTCCGACCAGAAGGAAAATCGAGCCCGAGTATAGCGAAACCAGTATCAACAAAAATCAGTACCAACACAAACCAAAAAAGTAAAGCGAGAGCCAACATCGGATATCGGTCAAACAAAACAACGATGAAGCAATGACCAGCGATACGGAAAATTTCAGAACATCGCCAGATACCAACAAAACGAAACCAACACAATCGCCGGAGTTTTTTAGAACTCCGGCGAGATACCAAAAAATCAGAAAAATCAGCCCACTAACTAAACCAACAAACAGATTCCGAAAATAAAGCCAACCGAGGTCGCCAGAGTTTAATGAACTCCGACCAAAAAGTCAAAAATATCAGTCCAAACAAACCGCAACATACATAATAGCAACGAAAGAGAAACAAATCAGGGTCGTCGCCGGAGTTCAAACTCCGACAAGTTTCAACAACACAAAAAGATAGCAGGCAGCGGCGGCGTCACTTCAACGGTATAACACCGGAGCGACGCCGTCTGCGGTTCGCCGGTTCAAGATTAAAGGGAGCAGCTAGTGCGGTCGATGGGCTCACTGGTGGTCGACGTTGGGTGTGACGGGAGAGCAAGAGGACAGTGGTTCGCCGGTGAGCAGCGGCGGTGCGGGAGCAGCGGTCGACGGGAAAGGGGTTGTGTGGGCGACAGGCAGAGGGTGTGTGATGTTGAAGAAGATAAACAAAATGAGAGGGAGAGAAAAGATGTGTTCCGGCTGAAGTCCCTTTTGGTTGTTTTTTAATAAATGAGAGAAATATAGGTATTAAAGAAGGAAAATGTGGTGCTGATATTGATGTTGGAGTGTAGAAATGGTGAAACAAAGTATGGGGTGGAGTGTGGTAAAGGTAAAAGAGGTATGGGGTGAAATTATAAAAAAGTGTTGGATTGGACTGATCCGGATTGGGCCTCGGACTGGACTGGTTTGACAAAATGCAAAGCGGGTTAATTATTTAAAAGAAAAATTATTTAAAAAGATGCAAAATTATTAAAATGCAAATGTCGATGCAATAATAATAAAATACAATAATTAGCAAATGTTTAATGTCTAATTAAAAATTAAAACGGGATGTCAATTAATTATTTAAAGAGATGCAAATATTATTAAAATAAACGACGGTGTAATAGTAATAGAAACATAATATTAACAAAGACATAATGCTTAATTTAAAATAAAAAGATAAAAATGCAAAAAATGATAATTAAAATGCGGTGTCCTAAAACACATAAAATTGCAATAAATATACGAGTCACATTTGATAAAAATGCAAAAAATGATAGTTAAAGTATCCTCAATACATTACTATTGACAATGGTCACCACATTTCAATTGCAGGTTATGGTAATACACACATCAAAAATCCCCACCCACCCTTCTCACTTAACCATGTCCTCTACGCACCTCAAATCATTAAAAAATTGATATATGTTAGAAAATTCACTCGTAATAATTGAGTGTCTGTCGATTTTGACCCTTTTGGTTTCTCTATGAAGGATCTCAATACAGGGAGAATTCTTACGCGCTGCAATAGTGTGGGAGACCTCTACCCTTTCACTCAATCTTCAGCTGTCAGAACTCAACCACCAGTCTTCCTTGCTGCATTGTCTCCATCCACCTGGCACAATAGACTCGGACATCCAGGAGACCATGTTTTTTCTTTTCTTAGAAACAATTTCCGTATTCAATGTAATAATGGAAAACTTACCCAAAACTATTTTTCTTGCCCGCTTGGCAAGCATACTCATCTTCCGTTTATGTCTTCATTGAGTATTACAGTTTCACCATTTGATATTGTTCATGGTGAATTATGAACATCTCTTGTTATTAGCTCACTGGGTCACAAATTCTATCTTATTTTATTAGATGATTTTCACACTTTTTATGGATCTATCCACTCAAATTCAAATCTGAGGTTTTTGCTAAATTTCTTGAGGTTCACAAATTTATTAAAACCCAATTGGAAAAATCCATCAAATCATTTCAGTGTTATAACGGACGTGAATTTAATAATTCAGCATTACATAATATTTGCTCCCAACAGGGCTTGGTGTTTCGCTTTTCTTGTCACCACACTGTTGAGTATATTTTATATACACTTTTGAGTCATTTTTAGTTAGTATTTTACTCTTTTCTTTTGCATTTAGTATAGTGTTAGGTGTGTTTTTCTTTCTTTTGAGTCACAACGGTCATAAAGGAGATAATATTGCTTTTGAGGATAAATTGCACAATAAAAGGCCAAGAAATGAAGCCTAAGAAGTTCCGGGAAGCATGAAAGAAACCTGACGAAGTCCGGACAAAAAAATGATGAAAAATCACAAAATCACGTCGCCGGCGCCGCGGCTCCAGCCAAAAGCGTCGTGGCACCGAAAGTACTGCGGGCTCTGATAGATTTGTCGAAGACAGCGCTGTTAGGCGTATTTTGTATACGCTTTTGAGTCATTTTAGTTAGTGTTTTTTTCCATTTTCGTTTAAATAAGTGTCTTGTTAGGGTCATTTTCCTTTCTTTTGAATCACAGTGGTTCAAAAAGGCAAAATGACGAAAAAGAGCGAAAAATGGGCATAAGAGGAGAGTCCCGAGGCAAAAAGGACGGAAGTTGGCAATTCAGGACAAAATACTGCAGCACCGCGGTGCCATTCATACAGAACCGCGGTGCCATAATTACTGAGAGGCTGCAACACTTTCGGAACCACGGTGCCATTCTGCAGAACTGCGGTGCCGAGGCGTGAATTTTCAGATCCGAAATAGAATTGGCCAATGGAA
The DNA here is from genome assembly GCA_029844215.1 of Przewalskia tangutica. NCBI lineage: Eukaryota > Viridiplantae > Streptophyta > Magnoliopsida > Solanales > Solanaceae > Przewalskia > Przewalskia tangutica. The sequence continues at coordinate 92,684,016 of CM056730.1, read as the reverse complement.
GAAGTGTCCATAGGGCACGAAATTTGCAACATACTTAAGCCCTAGGGATTAGTCTTGTTAGAGGGGTTGGACATTCTATCACACAACACAACTCAGGGCAGATTTGAAGTTACAATTGGAGACTTTAGTTCACAGTACTTTTCTTTCTTTCTTTTTAATTCAGTTTATGTTTGGAATTGTATTAGTTCTTAGCGTGACTATGGCTAGGAGCTAAAACACTTTATTAGGGCTTTCCTTTTGAATCGTTTGAAACTCTATTTCATGACTTAATACATTAGTTTGATTCTTTCTTCACTTGATTAAGATTTATTCAATAATTGATATGAATGTTTGATAGTTAATTGATCACTAATTATCATAACCTATATGATTTCGAATCAAGAACCGAGTGGAGAGATTTGGATATGCTGTAATTGAATAGACATAGGTTAAAATCGCGGACGAAAGTACCCCGATACTTGTGTAGCATTATAGGTTACTGTTCTTAATCCTCCTATATGGTAAATTCTATCATAGAAATATAGAAGGGTTCTGCACTGGGGTTGAACGATTATATATCCTAACCGGAATATAAGGCAATCTAGTTAACCATTATCTTAACGTAGAAGATGAAGTCATTCTAGTTGCATTAAGGATTGAATAGAGTGGATAGTCGAGGATTTTGGAAGCCCCAATTCCTTCATAACTGATTACAACTTCAATAGTTTAGTTAATTCTTGCAATTATTCTAGTAGATAAACAAAAACCCAACTCAATTATCGATTGCCAAATAGATAACATAAAATAGATGAACGGTAATTAGAAATCAGTCTCTGTAGACGATAAACTCGGTCTTACAGACTATATTACTTGTGAACTATATGTACACTTACGTGAGCAATTGGACACGGTCTAATATCGAACTATCTATTTTTATTTCTACTTTGGCTTTATTTTTATTTTTTTACTTTTAAAACCCTGTTGCCTTGCTTTGTTTGTTGATTTTGGTCTATTTCAGGGATTTAGTATATGCGAAGAAGGAGAGGAGCAGATACACTTGTTCCCTTCAACCTTAAAATTGAGAAAACGTGCCAGAAAAATAGGCGAAATAAAAGGATAGCTGATTCAGTGACCATGAACAACCAACTACCGAATCAGAATGGAGCAAACAACGAGGTTCCTGATCATGTAGAGGAGCCAATACCGGTCCCAGCAGAAAGAAGCTTGGGAGATTATGTTCTGCTCACGGTTACTGGTGCACAGACATGTATCAGGCTCCCAGCAATAGGGGCAAACAACTTTGAAATCAATCCAGCCATCCTGAGCATGGTCCAGAACACAGTACAGTTTGGGAGATTGCCATCTGAAGACCCCCACATGCACATTGCCAACTTTATGGAGTTGTGTGCCACTTTCAAGTACAATGGCGTTACTGACGATGCCATTAGATTGAGGCTCTTCCCGTTCTCACTTAGGGACAGAGCCAAAAATTGGTTGAACTCACTACCTGCCAACTCCGTCACCACCTGGCAGGACCTTGCCCAAAATTTTCTTGAAAAGTTAAGGGGAGAGTTAAACAATTATTACCAAGTGGATGGTGAGTCACTCTACGACGCATGGGAGCGATTTAAGGATCTGCAAAGGAAATGCCCACATCATGGCATAGAGAAGTGGATGTTAGTCCATAATTTTTTATAATGGGCAGAGTGGTACTACTCGTACTATCATTGATGATGCAGCAGGGGGATCGTTCATGAGAAAGAGTGCCAATGATGCACATGAGTTACTGGAAGACATGGCTTCCAACAATCATCAAGGGGCCGATGACAGGTCAGTGAATAGCAGGAAGACTATGAGCTTACATAAATTAGATGCCATCACTGCCATGAATGCATAGGTGGCCCTTCTGACGAAGCAACTGCAGCAGAACACTATGTCTGTGAATGCAGTCCAGATGTCGGTAAATTGTGAGATTTGTGGTGGACCGCACTTCTTTGACAGATGCACATCGGTGGACCCTAATAATATGTCAATGGAGCAGGTTCAGACAGTTGGGAACTTTTAGCGGCCTTATAATTCCAACACATACAATCCAGGGTGGAGAAATCACTCTAACTTTTCGTGGAGGAAAGACCAAGCCCAGCAGCAACCGTATCAAGGTAATTACCAGAACCAACAAGCATAGAATCAGGCTACCTCATCTTAGCAGTTTAGACCACCTACACAACAAGAGAAGCCTGATGAGCTGAGGGCTGCATTTCTTACACTCACCAATTCGCAGAATCAGTTCATGTCTGAAACCAGGTTCTCTCTCAGGAACCTGGAAATGCAGGTTGGGCAATTGGCGAAGATGGTAACCAACAGGCCGCAGGGTACTCTCCCAAGCAATACAAAGGTCAATCCAAGAGAGCAGTGTCAGACAGTGTTGTTAAGGAGTGGAAAACAGTTGGAGAAGGTTGCTTCCCAACCCGCAGTGGTTCATGAGAAAGAGGGTGAGAAAACAGTTGAGGAAGGAAAGGAGGAGGTCACTGGGGACCACCCTACAGTTTAGAAAGCTCCACCAGCACCTTTGAGGGAATACACTGATAGAATTCCTTACCCTCAGAGGCTCCAAAAGAAGGCCATAGACAAACAGTTCTCCAAATTCTTGGAGGTATTTAAGAAGCTTCACATCAATATTCCCTTCATTGAGGCGTTAGAAAAAATGCCCGCATACTTCAAATTCATGAAGGAGATACTTAGGAAAAAGAGAAGGTTGGCGGATTATGAGACAGTAGCACTGACAGAGGAGTACATCGTCATCTTACAAAAGAAACTGCCTCCTAATTTGAAAGATCCAGGAAGCTTCACCCTGCCCTGCACTATTGGGAAAATAACATGCAATAGGGCACTTTGTGACTTAAGGGCTAGTATCAATCTCATGCCTCTGTCTGTGTTCAAGAGATTGGGTTTGGGGGAAGCCAAACCAACCACAGTTAATCTGCAGCTGGCTGACCGAACCGTGGTGCACCCCAGAGGCATAGTGGAAGATGTGCTTGTCAAGGTGGGAAAGTTCTTCTTCCCAGCAGACTTCCTCATTCTTGACATAGAGGAAGATGATGAAATACCCATCATTTTGGAGAGACCATTCATGGCAACTGGTAGAGCCCTAATCGATATGGAGAAGGGAGAATTGAGACTACGGGTTCAGGAAGAAAAAATGGTATTCAAATCCACCATTGAGTCCCCGACCAAGAACAAGTGCTTCGCAGTAAGCACAACTACACAGCAGTTCAGCAAACACAGACCAACACTAGGGAGATCATTCCTACAGCTGCGAACCCACAGGCTAGTTTGAAAGCTGCAACAAAAGTTCATGACATGAAAGCTGACAAACATGTAAATTTTACTGAACCCAATGATGTGAAAAAGAAAAATAGAGTGAGGAAGAGGAAAATGATTTTTAAGTGGATAGGTTGTGGGGTTAATTTACCCTAATGATTTGATAAGGAACCTGCGTCCGGCTACAAGACGTTAAAGAGAGCGCTACTTGGGAGGCAACCCAATGTTTAAATTCTGCAATTAGTTTAAATTGAACAGTCTCACTTTTGGTATTTTTTTGTTGTGATGTGATGACAGGTGTGAGAATCCGAGAATGAGCAAGAAGAAAAGGGTACAAAACACGGAATCGGGTCGGCATCGCGGTGCCGAATGTTCAGAGAGGTCACAGTACTTTATGCACCGTGGTGCCACTGTATAGGACCGCGGTGCCTGGGCGAGTATTTAGAAAATAAAAGCTGTAAATCCCCAAATCTCTTCTCACATCAACTCAACCCATTCCCTCTCTCTACAACAACAAAAACACCTCCTTCCCCACCTAAAACTTCCCACAAATTTACCCAAATCCTCCCAACCCATACATACCATCACCATCCAAAACTCCTAGCATCTTTCCACAGCATCATTCTTTCACGTAGGTCAAGAAAACGGTGAAGAACACCCACTCAAAAAGGTAATCTTCATCATTTTCTTGCAATTTTAAGGCTAGTAGGGAAAGTAATTTGTGGTTGTGGGGGTTGTACGGGCTGTGTTGGTAAAGTGTTGTGTAATTGTGGGTGTTTGCTGCATTGGTTGTTCGATGTGTTTGCTGTGTTTTTGAGTTGTTGTGTAGAGGTGATTCGTGGTGTATTGCTGTTATGGTCTGATTTTGCTTGGTTATTGTTGTTGTGTGGAGTGAGAATTGTTGGAAAACCTCAAGGAAATGCTGCTAAATTTTTTCCAACAACTCTCACAATGACCTATAGAAAATGAACCGCCAGAGCTTCCTCATCTTCATCAGCTCCATATGATGTTACTCGATTTACCAACAAACATGCAGAAGATCGATTTAACAAAATAAGAACTAGAGCATTGATACTAGAGAGAGGCATGAACTACCAGTCCATGTCATTTGATGATAATGATGACTACGAGCCCATTAGGGCTCGAGGCAAATGGTTGGAGAAGATTCACAAATCCAGAAAGGATTCCACTTCAGAACACTAGCCTTGTGAGAGAATTCTATGCTAATTATCCCGAGCAAGAAAATGGGAGATGCTTTGTTAGAGGGCGATATGTGCCCATAAGTTCTGAAACATTGAATGCGTTACTGAGGACCTATGATGTTGAGGACCAAGGCTATAATCCACAACATTTCAGAAGTTGGTCAAGAGACGTCAACCACATCATGTGGGACACAGTTGCAGCAGTGTTATGCTACCCAGGCGCCAAATTCAACATTTCTCGTAACGGGTTCAGGAGACTTGCCCGGTGCTAATTTAACAGAATAACCAGAGGATGGCTATATTTCATAAGTGCTCGCTTGATTCCGTCAACTTATTTTACCAATATGCCTACAGACAGAATCAAGCTCATCTATGGCATCATGTCGGGCAAGACAATTGATGTTGGGAGAGAAATAGTGCAAAACATAGGGGAGATTAGCAGGCTGGTTACTACTGCCGGACTGGGACATCGGTCACTCATTTTGGCGCCGTTGCCGGGGATTAGGCATTAGTTCAATATCAAATTTGTCTATTTTTAATTTCTAATTTGGTTTTTAATTTTTACGCTTTTTTTTTATTTTTGGAAAATTCGAGGTACCGTGATTGGTTGTTTGTTTTTGATCTATTTCAGGAAATTAGTTTATGCGAAGGAGAAGAGGAGCAGACACTCTTGTTCCCTTCAATCCAGAGATTGAGAAAACTCGCAAATGCAATGTAAAGAATCAGCGGATTGCAACTTTGATAGAAATGGACGGAGGTCAAAACAATAACATGATGAGAGAAGGGTTAGGTGAAAATCAACATAACCGAGGAATGCCTCGGCAAATGCCAATAGACGTGGAGGAGAGATTCCAAATCCAGCTAGAAAGGAGTTTGGGGGACTATGTGCTGCCAAGAGTGAATGGAGCACAGACATGCATTAGGCTCCCTGCAATAGGAGCCAACAACTTCGAGATAAAACCGGCGATTCTGAGCATGGTACAGCACACAGTGCAATTCGAAGGACTGCCGTCGGAGGATCCACATATGCACATAGCTAATTTCTTGGAGCTATGTGCAACTTTCAGATATAACGGCGTTACTGATGATGCCGTCAGATTGAGGCTCTTTCCCTTCTCACTCAGGGATAGAGCAAAAGTATGGTTGAATTCCCTGCCGATTCGATTTTTACATGGCACGAAGTGCACGTAAATTCTTAGCCAAGTTCTTTCCTCCGGGTAAAGCAGAAAAACTAAGAGGGGAGTTGAACAACTTCTACCAAGCAGATGGAGAGTCCTTATATGAAGCTTGGGAAAGGTTCAAAGATCTACAGAGAAAGTGCCCACACCATTGCATTGAGTTGTGGAACTTGGTCCACATCTTCTACAACGGGCTGAGCAGTACAACCAGAACCATCATAGATGCAGCAGCGGGTGGAGCATTCATGAGGAAAACAGCCCACGACGCTCATGAGTTATTAGAAGATATGGCCACTAACAACCATGTCACGAAAGAGAGGTCGACAAATGGGAGAAGAACGGTGGAGTCCACGAAATAGATGCTATTCACGCCTTGAATGCCCAAGTGGCCCTTTAGCGAAAGCAATTGCAAGAACATACAAAGGTCGATGAATGCGGTGCAGATGCCTAAAAGCTGTGAGATATGTGGTGGCCCACATACATTTGATAGGTGTCCCTCAGCTGACCCCAATAACATACCAATGGAGCAAGCAGAGTGTCAGGCAGTAGGTAATTATCAGAGGCAACAGAACAACCCCTACTCCAACACTTATAATCCAGGGTGGAGGAATCATCCAAATTTCTCATGGAGGAGACCGAGCGGAGAATCAGTACCAAGGGCAGCAGAACCAATACGAGGGCGATGCGTAACCAGAGAACCAGAATCAGCACCGCTTCATTCAAGCCCCACAAAGATCAGCTCAATGCACCGGTTCAAGAAGAAAAGCCGTGACGAGTGGCAATTGCGGCAAAGACTGCCAATGCCTGCACTCCAGCCATGAAGCTAGATCCTCATTCAGAACTTGGAAACTCAAGTGGTCAGCTAGCAAAGCAGCAAACAGAAAGCCACGAGGACATTGCCAAGCAACACGAGGTAAATCCAAGGAGCAATGCCAGTGCAATTGAGAAGCGCAGACGATTGAGAAGCGGCCACTCACCGAGAGTTGAGAAGAAGAAGGCGAGTTAGAAAAGAGAAGGTGATTGAGCCCACCAGAGTAGAAAACTCCAGAGAAGGAGTATACATAGAAGATCCCTTTTCCCCAGAGACTACAGAGAAAGGCAGTTGATAAACAATTCTCCAAATTTTTGGAGACATTCAGGAAGCTGCATACGTTTCATAGAAGCATTAGAGCAGATGCCCTTCTATTTTAAGTTTATGAAGGAGATCTTGGGGAAGAAGAAAAAGCTGGCAGAGTACGAAATAGTAGCACTAACAGAAGAATGTAGTGCTATCTTGCAGAAGAAGTTGCCACCAAAACTAAAGGATCCTGGAAGCTTTACACTACCTTGCACAGTGGGCAGGGTGACGTGCAACAGAGCTTTATGTGATTTAGGGGCGAGTATAAATATGATGCCCTTATCAGTTTTTAAAAGATTGGAGTTGGGTGAGGCCAAACCAACCACAGTAAGCCTACGGTGGCCAAGCGGGACGGTGGTTCAATCGAGGCAAGATTGAGGACGTGATTGTGAAAGTAGGAAAATTCTTCTTTCTTGCAGATTTCCTCATTCTTGATATGGAAGAAGATGCGGAAATACCTATCATATTGGGGAGGCCATTCCTAGCAACGGGGAGAGCGTTAATTGATGTTGAAAGAGGAGAGTTAACATTAAGGGTGGAGAATGAAGAAATGGTGTTTAAAGTTTTTAAACACGTCATTGAGCCACCAACAATGAGTGAGTGCTTTGCAATCAGCACCATCAAACCCCCATGCGAGCCAATACAAGTCAACCAAAGAGCGATGAACCCAAGAAAGCAGGCATGGTTTGCTGAAATGCCACTAAAGGAGGTAAGTATTCCTGAACTCCCCCTTACTGATAATGCTAAGAAGAAAAGAAGAAAAAGAAAACGCCAAATGTGAAGGAAATGGATTGGTTGGGGGATTAATCCACCCCAGGGTTATTAAGGCTAAGGAACTTGCGTCCGGCTAAAAGACGTTAAAGACAACGCTACTTTGGAGGCAACCCAACATTTTCAATTATGTTATTTTAATTTCTGTCTTTAGTTTATTTTATTTTGTCTAAGAACAGTCTCACGGTCTTGGGGTCTTGTGTTTGTCTTTGTGATTGTAGTGCAGGAAATAAAGCGAAGAGGCGAAAAACTAAGCAGCGTAATTTCCAGAAAAGCGGGTAAGCGCGCGCTGGCGAAGCGCGGCGCCAAAAGAATCGAGCAGACGCAGTTTAAGCGCGCGGCTCCGGGAAGCGGTATGGCGCCAAAATCCCGAAAATATGCCAAGTTTAGGCGTCGCGGCTCCGTAGGAGGCGCGGCAGCATCCCGAAGGCGCAGAAGATTAGCGCGGCTAGCGAACATGGCGCAAAGCGGGAATCCAGAACTTAAAACGCCCAGAATCAGATTTTCCCCAAATCCAAATTCAAAAACCTAACCCTTCCTTTCCAAAACCCACGAAAATCCGAAAATTTGCCCACAAATCCTCCATAAATCCAACCCAACCACAATCCAAACTCTTAAAATCCTAAAAACCCTTAGTCATCTCAAATAACAAAGCTCCATTCCATAGCCTCAAACCACCAATTGAAACAAGAACAACTTGAATCTTCTCATAAAAAGGTAATCTTTTTCTGTTCTTGAGTCCTTTATTGAAGTCACAGGAGGTAGTAGTTTGAGGAGCATTGTAGTTGAAGTAGTTGGGTACTGAAAAGTTGATTGTGAAGTTTGGAGAAAAGAGTAGAAAAGGAGTGTGGGTATTGGGTGGAAAAGTTGAAGTTTGGGGGTGTTGTGTTCGCTGCTAGTTGTTAATTGTGTAGGAAACATTTGTGCCACTAAATTGTAAGCTCCAGAAATTGTTTAACTATGGCCACCAGGAAAAGAAGAGGCTCCACATCCACCCCAACCCCACAATACGATGAAAATAGGTTTGTGAGCTACCAAGCCTACCAAAAATACAAAAGCGATGCGGACCCTTAATACGAGAAGGGAATGGACTACGAGAGAGTCATATGGGAAGAAGATGTTTATGAGCCCATTCGGCGATGATTGAGTTAAGGAGTGGAGGAAATTTGTGAATCAGGAGAAGATAGCACCGATAAACACAACAATGATAGTGCGTGAATTTTACGCCAACTTTCGGAGAAGGTGGAAAGGGGATGCTTTGTAAGGGGACACTATGTGCTGTGAAGCGTAAGATATAAATATACAATTGAAAGCATTGATGTTGAAGGAGGAATTGGTGATCGGAGCCATTTTAGAACATGGTCTAGGAGCACCGACAACATAAAGCGGGATACCGCAAACACCGTGAGCTACCATGGCTGTTTTTGATATTGGAAGAAATGGGTCAAAAGCGAGCAGTGCCAATTCAACAAAGTAGCCAAAGGTTGGCTATATTTAAATCGGCGCCACATGATTCCATCCACGCACTTCACCGGAGTGAGAGGATAGGATTAAATTGATATATGGAATTATGAGGTTGGCGATTGATGTGGGAAAGAAATAGTGCGAGCATTGAGGAAATCAGCGAGTTGGTAACAACAGCGGATTGGGACATGGCTCGATTATCACCAAGCTATGTCACATGAGTGCGGTCCCAATCCTACCACGGATACTCATGAAAGAAACCAGCGCCGTGTCCTATGGGATAGTGCACTCTTTCCCGCACCTAAGCCCCGGCGACGGCGGAGTACCGGCGGCGGCAGCGAGAGGCCGTCATGGACGAAGATGAGCCTGAAATAGGGGCTCAATATGAGGCAGGACCTAGCCACCGGCCAACCACAGAAGTAGAACCTCCAGTGCCAATGATGGAGCAAGTGCTCCAGAACCAGAGAATGATGATGCAACATTTCGGCACATTGTTACAAGGACAAAATGAGTTGAGACAGGGACAACAGGAGTTGCGACAAGGGCAACAAGAAGTGAGGCAGGGGCAGCAATAGCTGCACCAGCAGTATGACGAGTTGAGTTCCCTGTTCAACCAATGGTCGATGCATTATCCACCGCCACCACCACCGTTTTAGCCAAAGTCTGTAAGTGTCTTAATTTTTTTTTTTTTAGTATCTTTGAGTCTACACACATTGGGGACAATGTGTGATTTAAGTTTGGGGGTGTTTTATTTGTGTCTTGTTTTATTTGTGTCACGTTATGTTTTATTTAAGTCGTTTTGATTGTTTTATGCTTATTTTGAGTCACCAAATTTTTTTTTCTTTTTTGAGTCATAATTGCCTGTCAAAGATCATGTATGCTGTAGTTGCTAGAAACACCTAGTGAAGGAAGGCAGAATAATGTAACGGAATTGAAGCAACTATCTAAACACCTAAGTTAGATATGCCAAAAACTCACAGAATCTGTCTAGTTGGAGTTTCTTGCTTGAATTATGCATGCTAAATGATAAATGCTTATGTGCTATGATTGCTTGCTATTTGAGGCGAAATAGTTAGGATATGCATGTTAGGGAGATGACTCAGGCATTTCTTTGATAGCCAATTCTTACCATTCTTTTTTATCCCGTACTCTAAAAATATCCCTAGTCAGCCCCATTGAGCCTAAATTTGAAACTTCTTCTTTGACACCCTATATTCCCACAAATTGTACCATAAGTGAAAATATGAAATAGTGGAATACATTGTGTTAAAAAAGAGACAAAAAGAGTGAATAAGTTTGTTGCACCCCAATACAAAAGTAATAAGAAATAGGCAAAAGCCTAAGTTTGGGGGTGTTTGTTATTATTATATACTTCACTCTCCCAAAACAAAAGAGGGAAAAGATAGAATCGAAGTGAAGGAAAGAAAAAAAAGAAAAAGGGAAGTATTGAAAAGCTAAAGAGCTTATGGTACACGAAATGAGCCTAAATTGCCTATTTTTACCTACCTATACCTAAGCCTACATTACAACCCTTAAAGTCCTGAAGATCTCTTTTATGCATATCCAGAATTAGTGGAGAATAGCAAGTAAGCATGCCATAGGAATTTTTGAGTTTATATGCATGATTTAGTATATTGACTTTCATTAAGCATGATGAATATGAGTTTGCGAAATATTTAGCTTCATGTGTTTAGTGTGCTGAAAATTTCATGCTATATGTTCCTGCATATTATTTTGCTAACCTTCATGTTTTTCTAGTTAACTCTAATGCAGCAAAAGTGATCAATGGCAGTGAGTCTTTTATTTTCGTTCTTTGAGTCTTTTATTTTATTTCTTTCTATCATTGCTCGAGGGCGAGCAAAGGTTAAGTTTGGGGGTATTTGATCGGTGTATTTTATATACACCTTTTGAGTCAGTTTTAGTTAGTCTTTTGTCCCGTTTTGCACATATAAGTGTTGTATTAGGATAGTTTTCCTTTCTATTGAGTCAAAGTGGTTAAAATGGCCAAATGACGGAAAAGGAGCTATAAGAGGGCAAAAGAGGAGATGCGGAGTAGCAGAGAAAGTGGCGAGCGAGGTGAAATCGGACCAGCCATGGCCTCCTGCGATCAGCGAGCGCGGCGCCACTATTCAGAAGGCGAAGACCCAGCGCGCGGCTACCGAACAGCGAATCACGAGGCGCGGCGCTAAACATCCAAAGCTACGGGAGATGCAGCGCATGGCTCTCGAACATCGAATATCGAGGCATGGCGCCAAAACACCCGACGGATTGCAGAACTTTGGCGCGCTGGCGCAAAAAATAGGTTTTGACGGATTTTGGGCGAACTGCGAGGAAAAGTTGAGGCGGTTTTCAGCCTATAAAAGGAGAACCCTAGGCAGTTTTTAGGAGTTCCCTTTCTTGCACAACACAAGGCTTCTTGCTTAGAGATTGGAGACCATAGTCTAGTAATTTATTTCCCTTTTCTTTACTTTATTTCAGTTTTTGTATGATGAACATGGGATTAGTTCTTGTCATGTCTATGGCTAGGAACTAATTCTCTTATAGGGCTTTCCATGTTGAATCTCTAGAAACTTTTGTTATGAATTAATGCATGCTTATGGTTATTTTTCTTATTGTGAGATCTATCCAATATTTGAGTTGAATTCTTGGTAATTAATTGACAACTAATTATCACTATATGATTTCTAATCAGATTCTAAAAGGGGGGGATTGTGAATATGCTGTAAGTTGGATAGACATTCTTGGATTGGGGATGAAAATACCTCAATTATTTATGTAGCGTTAATGAGAGGCTTAACAACCCTAATTTTGCGCATTGTGCGTGACGGTTAACTAGGTTTTTGTTCTTAATCCTCCTATAGAGTTATCCTTATCACCGAAAGGTAGGTAAGGTGCGATCTTTGAGGTTGAGTGTTTATATAACCCTAACGGGAGTATAAAACGATTTCGTAAACCTGCTTTCTCCAAAAGAAGAATACCATAAGTTATTGCATTAATAAGTAGCATAAGCGGATAGTGAGGATACATGGAAGCCCTATTCTCATCACAACTGAAGTAAACCCTTATAGTAAAAATAGCTTTTATAATTCTTAGTTATAAACAACACATCCAATTATCAATTTACCAAATAGATACAAAAAAATAGATAGTTGGTAATTGAACCCTAATCCTTGTGGACGATATTCGGTCTTATCAAGACTATACTACTTGTCACGATAATGTGCACTTGCGTTTAAAGTGTGTGCATCTTACCGCGCATCATATTCTCGAGAAGAGTCAGCCTCCTGTGAGCTACAGTTTAGTGCACTCTTTCCTTGACCCCACTCCAAGACCAGAAGCAAGGAGATGGGGCCCAGGAGCAGCAGACGCAGCAGCCATGGATGAAGAAGAGCCTAAGACACCGCGTGATGAAGCATGAGAAAGCGACCACCACCTCCGCATCGCGTAACCTCCAATGCCAATGATGGAGCAGTTGCTCCTAAATCAACAAAGGATGCTGCAAAACCAAGAGGACATGATGCAGAATCAGCAGCAAATGATGCAAAGTCATCAACACCTGACCCAGCGTGTTGATGGTTTAAGTTTCATGTTCACCCAATGGTCAATGCAATATCCGCCGCCACTACATCTATTTTGAACCGCTATTGTCTGTAAGTCGTCCCTTTATTATTTTTGAGTCGTTACATATTTGGGACAATGTGTCGTTTAAGTTTGGGGGGTACTTATTTTATTTTTGTACTTATGTTTTTGAGTCCTTGTGTCTTTTATTGTGTCTATATGAGTCGATTTTTTGAGTCCTTGTGTCTTTTATTTTTGTCTACATGATGCAAAATCAACAGCAAATGATACAAAGCCATCAACACCTGACCTAGCGTGTTGATGGTTTAAGTTCCATGTTCACCCAATGGTCAATGCAATATCTGCCGCCACTACATCTATTTTGAACCGCTATTGCCTGTAAGTCGTCCTTTTATTATTTTTGAGTCGTTACATATTTGGGGCAATGTGTCATTTAAGTTTGGGGGGTACTTATTTTATTTTTGTACTTATGTTTTTGAGTCCTTGTGTCGTTTTTGAGTCCTTGTTTCTTTTATTGTGTCTATATGAGTCGATTATTTTTAATGATCATGCATGATGTAGTTGCTGAAACGCCTAGTGAACTAAGTGAGATAATATAATGGAATTAGAAGTTAAAATCTGTGTGCTCAAGTTAGATATGCCAAAAATTAATAAAAATCTAATTATTTGGGATATTTGCGCTTAGCGTATGCGTTGTCAATTGAAAAATGTCTATGAAGTCTGCTTGTTTGTTATTTGAGGCGAAATCATTAGGATGTACATGTTTAGGAAGATGACTCAGGCATTTCTTTGGTAGTCCTTCTTACCATTCATTAACTACCTTGCAATAAATTGTATCCCTAGTCATCCCCGTTGAGCATAAAATAAGTTATTTCTTTGACACTCTATGATTCCCTTGTGTGCCATAAGCAGTAATTGAAAAAATTGGATAAAGAAGTGTGAAGAAGAAATACCAAAAGAGAGTGAAAAATTGATGCACCCCAATGAAAAATAATACAAAAGCTTAAGTTTGGGGGTGCCTATGTGAATTTGTTTCATACTAAAAAAAAAGAGAAAATAGGAGTGATAGATATGAATTGAAAATGATACAAAAAAGGACAAAAAGAGTTGAATGAAAAAACGCTTATGGTACATAAATTGAGCCTAAATTCCTACTCTTACCTACCCCTGCCTAAGCCTACATTACAACCCTGAAAAGTCCTGAAGATCTCTAATACGTATGTCTATGATTAGTGGAGAATAACAAGTAACTAGACCCATAGAACTAAATGAAATTGACATGCACAGGGTAGGTGTTCATGCTTCTATTAATTATGATTGAAATGAATTTGCGAAATATCTGGCTTGAAATTCTAGATTGCTATATTCATGCTGTATGTTCCAACATATTATCCCAACTGACGTTCATGCTTTTCTAAGTAACCTTGTGCAGCTGCTTGATTGGAGTCTTTGAGTCTTTTTTATTTTATTTCTTTGTTTTTGTTTTGATCTTTGCTTGAGGGCGATCAAAGGTTAAGTTTGGGGGTATTTGTTAGGCGTATTTTGTATATGCTTTTGAGTCATTTTTAGTTAGTGTCTTTCCCGTTTTCGTTTAAACAAGTGTCTTGTTAGGGTCATTTTCCTTTCTTTTGAGTCATAGCGGTTCAAAAAGGCAAAATGACAAAAAGGAGCGAAAAGTTGGCATAAGAGGAGAGTCCCGAGGCAAAAAGGACAGAAGTTGGAAATTCAGGACAAAATATTGTAGCACCATTCATACAGAACCGCAGTGCCATAATTACTGAGAGGCTGCAGGACTTTCGGCACCGCGGTGCCATTCTGCAGAACCGCGGTGCCGAGGTGTGAATTTTCAGATCTGAAATAGAATTGGCCAAGGGCAGAAGGGTCGATAGGGCACGAAATTTGCAATATACTTAAGCCCTAGGGATTAGTCTAGTTAGAGGGGTTGGACATTCTATCACACAACACAACTCAGGGCATATTTGAAGCTACAATTAGAGACTTTAGTTCACAATACTTTTATTTCTTTCTTTTTAATTCAGTTTATGTTTGGAATTGTATTAGTTCTTAGCGTGACTATGGCTAGGAACTAAAACACTTTATTAGGGCTTTCCTTTTGAATCGCTTGAAACTCTATTTCATGACTTAATGCATTAGTTTGATTCCTTCTTCACTTGATTAAGATTTATTCAATAATTGGTATGAATGTTTGATAATTAATTATTCACTAATTATCATAACCTAAATAATTTCGAATCAAGAACCGAGAGGAGAGATTTGGATATGCTGTAATTGAATAGACATAGGTTAAAATCGCGGACAAAAGTACTCCGATACTTGTGTAGCATTATAGGTTATTGTTCTTAATCAACCTATGTGGTAAATCCTATCATAGAAATATAGATGAGTTCTGCACTGGGGTTGAGCGATTATATATTCTAATCGGAATATAAGACAATCTAGTTAACCACTATCTTAACGTAGAAGAAGAAGTCATTCTAGTTGCATTAAGGATTGAATAGAGTGGATAGTCGAGGATTTTGGAAGTCCTAATTCCTTCATAACTGATTAAACCTCAATAGTTTAGTTAGTTCTTGCAATTATTCTAGTAGATATACAAAAACCAAACTCAATTATCGATTGCCAAATAGATAACATAAAATAGATGAACGGTAATTAGAAATCAGTCTCTGTGGACGATAAACTCGGTCTTACAGACTATATTACTTGTGAACGATACGTACACTTGCGTGCCCAATTGGATATGGTCCTAACAAGCGCCGCGGCGCCGACGTGGTAACTGGACGAGGAAATTCAATTTTTCGAAGGGCAAAAGGGTCTGAAACGTGATTTTTACATCTATAAGACCTAGGAATTATTCTAAAAGGGGGAAATAATACTTTGGAGGCTAGGAACGGAGGCAAGAGCAAGATTAGAGACATCAAATTGGTCAAGTTATTTTTCTTTACTTTATTTAATTCAGTTTATGTTGGATATTAAATTAGTTCTTAGCATGACAATGTCTATGAGCTAATTTTTTTATTAGGGTTTTCCGTTGAATCGCTTGAAACTATTTCATAAGTTAATGCATAGTTATTGATTTCTTCATCAGCTATATTAAGATATATTCAATATTGTATTGATTGTTTGAAAATTAACTGATCACTAATTTTCATAACTTATATGATTTCGAATCAAACTTCTGAAAGGTGAGATTTGAATATGCTGTAGTTGTCTAGACATATGTTAAAATTGCGGACGAAAGTACCCCGATACTTGTGTAGTATTTAAGGTTATTGTTCTTAATCCTCATGTGTGGTAAAATCTATCATAAAAATATAGAAGGTTTCTGCATAAGGTTGAGTTTCTATATGTATTAACCAGAATATAGAACAGATTAGTTAACCTGTTATCTTAATAAGAAGAAGAGTCGTTAGCTTTGCATTAACAAGTGAAATAGTGGATAGTTGAGGAGATTGGAAATCCTAATTCCCATCATAACTATTTTAAACCCTAAGTAACATCACCTTAGTTTATTTTATGCACTTTACTTAGTTATAATTCTTAGTTTAAAATCTCAAACAAAATAACAATTACCAAATAGATATCATAGATTAGATATTCAGTACTTGACAAACCAGTCTCTGTGGACGATAACTCGGTCCTACAGACTATATTACTTGAGCGATACGTACACTTGCGTAAGCATACAGAAATATCACAACAAGTTTTTCGCGCCATTGTCGGGGACTGGCGTACTATCAATATCGAATTATCTATTCTTATTTCTAATTTGGTTTTTTATTTTCTGTCTTTTTATTATTTTTATTTTAGAACATTTTGTCGTGATTTGTTTGTTCGTTTTGATCTATTTCAGGAAACTCATTTACGCGAAGTAGGAAAAGAGCATACACTCATATCCCTTTAAACCTTGAAATTGAAAGATTGTGCAGATAAAATAGGAAAGAGAAAAGGATTTCTGATTCATTAGCGATGGCAGATCAGCAGAATCGGAATGAGGTGAATGATGAGTTACCGGCTGTCATGAGACAAGTCCCGCATCCTATAGAGATAAGCTTAAGGGACTATGTATTACCTACAATTACAGGGGTGCAGACTTGCATCAGGCTACCCAATGTGGAGGCTAATAATTTTGAAATCAAACCAGCGATCTTGCACATGGTCCAAGGTTCAGTTCAGTTTGGGGGGTTACCGTCTGAAAATCCCCTTATGCATTTGGCAAATTTCCTAGAACTGTGTGCCACATTTAAATACAATGACGTTACTGATGATGTCATTCGATTGAGACTCTTCCCATTCTCACTCAGGGATAGAGCAAAGAGCTGGTTGAACTCATTGCAGGCGAACTCCATTACCACATGACAAGACTTGGCTCAAAAGTTTCTTGCCAAATTCTCCCCTCCATCCAAAGCAGCAAAGCTCAGAGGAGAACTTAATACCTTCTATTAGATGGAGGGAGAATCATTGTATGATGCATGAGAGCGGTTTAAAGACTTGCAGAGGAATGCCCGCATCATGGGATTGAAAAGTGGATGATGGTCCACATCTTTTATAATGGGCCGTGTGGTACTACTCGTACCATTATTGATGCTGCAGGGGAAGAAACGTTCATGAGCAAAAGTACCAATGAGGCACATGATTTATTAGAAGACATGACCACTAACAACCATCAGTGGTCAGATGAAAGAGCAATGAACATCAGGAAAGTGGCTGAGGTTCATGAGTTGGATGTTATCACTGTATTGACTGCTCAGGTAGCCACTTTGACAAAACAGATGCAGCAGCGTACTATGTACGTGAATGTTGTTCAGACACCAGTGGGTTGTGATATTTATGGGGTCCCATACTTTTGATAGGTGCACAACAGTGGATCCAAACAGTGTACCTATGGAGCAGGTTCAGGCGGTTGGGAATTTTCAGAGGCCATACAACAATGCATTCTCCAACATATATAATCAGTGGTGGTGAAATCACCCCAACTTTTCATGAAAGAATGACCAAGGGCAACAAATTTAGTTCTAGGAGCAATATCCACAGACCAATCCATCTTCTCAGGGATAGACCCAGCAACAACAGCCCAAACCACAAATCCCACAAGAGAAGCCGGATGAAATAAGAGCAGCACTGTTGACCTTGACTAACTCCCAGACTCAATTCATGGCGGAAACTAGGTCATCACTTTCATCCTTGGCTAACTCCCAGACTCAATTCATGGCGGAAACCAAGTCCTCATTTGCAACCCTGACCAACTCTCAGACCCAGTTCATGACCGAGACTAGGTCATCTATTAGGAACTTAGAGACTCAAATGGGGCAGCTAGCTGAGAAATTGAATGACAGACCACATGGAATCTTCCCAGCAATATTATGGTGAACTAAAGAGAACAGTGCTAGGCAATAAGCTTGAGGAGTGGTAGACAGTTAGAGCAGGTTCCTGTCTAACCACAGGTGGAGAAGAAAGATGAGCTGACAGAAACATCTGAGGTAGAGAAAAAGGGGGTTACTGATGACTGCCCTATTTTAAAGAAGGCTCCACCAGCAGTCATGAGGGAATATACAGACAGAATTTCTTACCCTCAAAGATTGCAGAAGAAGTCCATAGACAAACAGTTTTCCATGTTTTTGGAGGTCTTCAAAAAGCTGCACATCAACTTCCAGTGAGCAACTTGATTTTTCACCGTCGTCAGCACCGAGGCCCCTCAGGGATGCGCCGGGCGCGAACCTTCAAGTGAACACTGGACCTCCAGTGCCGCAGCCCTTGATCGCGGCGTTGTGGCGCCTTCAACGTCAAATGCTCCATCCTCCCCATCTCCGATCATACCTTATGTCTCGGATCCTGCCACTCAGCCCATACAGCCACCCACTGTCCCCAGTCATCAAATGGAAACTCGTGCCAAACACGAGATTTTCAAATCCAAAATCTTGTTTGATTTGTCTGCTCAAACCATTTCTCCAATTCCAAAGAACCCCAAATTAGCCAAACTAGACCCTAATTGGAATGCGTCCATGTCTGAGGAATATAATGCTTTAACTAAGCAACACACTTGAGATGTAGTACCTAGACCAGAGGTGTTACACCTCATAATTTTAGGGTAATAAATTGAGAACGTAATTAAGAAAATAAGATTCGAGTATTGGAAATTAGTATGCAAAGAATGCAATCCCGGAATAATCTTGGATACAACAAACGTGACGATGAGAATTAATACTAGTAGTTGAATTTTTCCAATGGGGTTAAGGACTATGTCGTGTTATATAAAATTTTGACATCGAGAATATGAGGTCTTATGAAATTTTCAGGATTTAAATTGTGGGATTAATTTTAGTGGAGAGGATGATAAGTTGGAACTAATGGATAAGTAAATTTTGTCATCTCCATCTTCCTTGCTCTGGCACTATTTCGTCCTCTCTGACGAACTCTTCCATAATACTAAAAAATAGTGTATTAAGATACCATGAACACATAGAAAAGATAGATATGAGGAATAGAGGAGTATTGAAAGTGTGGTAAAAGAGAAGAACAAAGAAAAGGGGTTGTCGAGGTCAGCGGAGGTCGCCTGGGTGTTGGTAGAGGCACAGGGGTCCGCGGGGTCAGGGGGTTGCCTGAGGGTCGCAGATAGGTTATCAGGGTTCAGAGTGCCACCTTCGCCAGTGGCTAGAGATGACGGAGGGGAGAGAAAGATGATGGTATTCATGCATTTTGAAATCTGAGTTTTTGGATGGTGAATACAATATAGTTGTGAAGGATAATTGAAACAATATAGCTACTATTGAAATTTATTTAAAGTGTAGTTATTATACTTAAATACCTCCCATATTTGCTATAACATGTAAAAATTATATTGCATTATGGTATCAAACATACAAATATTCATATGTCAGGACCCAAAATCGAGGATCATGATGGCACCAACTCACATGAGTCGGTAAGCCAACTGTTACCCAAACACCCAAAATTCAACAAAGAATTAAGTGCAGAAAGATAATAAGAAACAATTGTCAAATATTTAAATAAATTCATAGAATAGTCAACATACTAAAATAAGAATTCTCCCCAAAATCGGGTGTCACAGTACAAGAAATAACTAACGATCAGTTCAAGTCTTGGGAATACATATGTCCCAAAATACATAAGGCTGTCTGAAATTAAAGAAGAATGTAAATGTATTAGAATGAGAATTCGGGGCTACAGATCATCTGGTAGCTCACCCCGTAATCCTCCTACCATCTCCTCAACGGGTTGGGTAGTCATAAGTATCGCTAGTGTTGGGATCTGAACCTACACACAAAAGGTGAATCAAGTGTAGCGTGAGTACAAAACTATGGGTACTCAACATCATCTCTGACTGACCTTATCCTAAACAGAGACAAAGGTTGGTCTATCGAGTGATACCACTACACTAAATGCCAAATAATCCAACATAATAGACACATTGCAAATAAACTCATTTACGAAGTTTCAGCCTAAGTTATAACATCTAATCCCTCAATCAAATAAGGAACACACATAATTGAGTCACAAGAATAGAATCAATAGTTTAAACATCAATAAAAAATATAATTGAATAATACGAACGCAATGAATAATATGCAAGGTCTTCCCATTTCTCAACCGGTACACACACACTACCTATGTATAACCTCGTCGCAGCCTCATACAGTATTTGTTTCTAGTCACATAACTCTTATACTCGTCTATGGTCACACATGTTCATACATTATGAAACATAAATATGATATGCACAACAACAAGAAGCAAATGTAAATAATACATGTTATAATTAGTCATTCGTACAATAAATACTCAATCTTTAGCTTCTATTTCACTTTTACATCAGTATAAAGGGATGATAGGACACTTACACATCGCACACTGACAGATAATAATAACACGAAATATGCGACATTCACTATCCAATCACAGATCCAAAAGATCGTACTATACTATCAGCTAGTACTTAAAGTATGGAATTCTTCTAAGTAATTGAAAGCACAAACACCCATAACATATCACTGGTACCTGATACGAGTTCTCGTCACCTTATAAGTATCGAAACCCCCTTATTATCTCCATTACCCATTTTAATTAATTTATTTAGACCAACCAAGATGCCTAAGATAAGGTTCATAGTCTCAATATGCCTAGAATAAGAGTCCAAAATCACAAAGTCGTCTTGCCCTTTCGTATAGCCTCCTTATGATCCCAATTTACTAAAACACAGATTAAGCGTAAGAGTATGAGACAAGAGATGCCCATATTACCTCATAAAATATTTGGGTCCAGAAAGTCAACCTAAAACCCCATTCTAAACCTCAAAGGTCAAATTCATAATTTTATTGAGAAATTGGGGTCAACATGGTCAAATGATTACTCTATGAAGTCACACAAACACAATGGTACCATATTATCATGCTTTAAATCCAAACGCAGAAAGTCATCCAAAAAGTGATTCCGAGACACGAAGAGCAAAATAGGAAATCTAGTCCAAAATTAGTTTACCCAAGACTTATAGACTATATATACGAAAAATAAATGAAATCTATCTGCAAATTCATGCTTAATTGAAGAAAGTCTATGTGTAATACTAGGGTTCATAAATCTCATATTCCCCCCAATCTAAATCATGATTCCTAGGATGCAGACCTATACTAATTCATGAAATAATCATAAAAGGGGCGTTAGATTCTTACCCCAAAGATGTATCTTGGGAAATCTCCCAAAATCTTCAAAATTGACTTCCTAAAAATATTTTAGGGAATAAGGAGTCAAATCACGATGATTAGGGTTTTAAAATCACTGGACATAGTTATCTTTAGCAATCGCGGGCCCCAACCTCGTGATCGCAAAGCACCGCTCTAACCCAACCCAGAAGTCACTCATCGTGATTGCGATGTGGCTTTCGTGAACACATAGAAGGACATGTGAGACACCTCGTGATCGCGACAAGTGTCGCAGTTTGCAAAGGAAGAAATCAGCAACTAGATACCAGAAAAATCTGGTGTCTTCCGAATTTGGAATGGACCCTCGAAACTTATCTCATGAATGTAGATTCTAGCCAACTTCTCTAAATTATAAGTAGTTTGAACTGATACAAAGTGAGCCAACTTCGTCAACCGATCCACAATCACAAAAAATGGCATTAAATTTTAACAAAGTCCATGGTAACCCTACCACAAAGTCCATAACAATAAACTCTCATATCCATTCAGGTATAGGCATCCTCTAAGTAAGTCCACCTGACTTTTGGTGATCATAGTTCACTTGTTGACAATTCAAAAATCGGGAAATCCACAATGTCTCTCTTCATACTACACCACTAATAGTGTTGCTTCAAATCCCGATACATCTTCATAGTCCCTGAATGAATGGAATATCTCAAACTACGAGTCTCTTCCAATATCATCTTGATCAAATCCTTATCGAGAGAAACATATGCATGACCTTTGATACGCAACATGCCCTCATCATCAAGAATTGTCTACTTGTCCTTTCCTTCAATACTTTGTCCTGAATCTTGCATAACTTAGTATCATCAAATTGTCGAGTCCTAATCTGCTTCAATAAAGAAGACCATGCCTCAACACAAGTGAGAACCTTGCCAGGCTCAGAAATATCAAGTCTCATCAATATATTTTCCAAAGACTGCATTTCATAGCTAAAGTTTGCTCACCAACCTATAAAAATGCTAGGCTACCCATGTTCACCGTCTTTCGACTCAAGATCCGCCATACATTTTCATTTCTTGGATGATAGATAATCAACATGTCATAATCCTTAAGCATCTCTAACTACCTATGCTGCTTCAGATTAAGATCTCTTTTATTGAAAATATATTGAAGACTCTTATGATCAGTATACACCTCATTATGGACACCATAGAGATAGTGAGTCCAAATCTTCAAAGCAATTCCAACTCCAAATCATGTGTGGGGTAATTCTTCTCATGAACCTTTAACTGCCTCGAAGCATAAGTTATAACTTTCCCCTTCTAAATCAAAACACAACCAAGGACAATACACGAAGCATCACAATACATAGTAAAAAACCCTCCAGATGAAGAGTCAAGATCAGAGTTGTAGTTAATAAAGTCTTAAGCTTTTGAAAGCTCGCCTCACATTCTTCCTACAACTGGAAGGGTACATTTTTTTGAGTCAATCTATTCAAAGGAGATGCAATGGATGAAAACCCCTCCACAAAATGCCAGTAATTACAAGTGAGGTCAATGAAACTCCGAATCAGTCAATGAAGTAGGCCAAAGCCAATCGCGGACCGCCTCAATCTTTTTAGGATCTACCATAATTCCATTCTTAGTCACCACATGGCCCAAGTATGCAACAGAACTAAGCCAAAACTCACACTTCCAAAACATTGCATAAAACTTCTTTTCCTTCAGAATTTCAAGCACAATCCTCAAATACTGCTCATGCTCCACCTCACTCTGAGAGTAGATAATATCATCAATGAATACAATTACAAAGATATCCAAATACAGTCTAAATACATCATTTAACAAATCCATAATAGCTATTGGTGCATTAGTCAACCCGAAAGATATAACCAAGATCTCATAATGACTATAGTGGGTCCTAAAAGTCGTCTTGGGAATATCCTCTACCCGAATCTTCAATTGGTGATAACTGAACCTCAAATAAATCTTAGAGAAGACTGGTGCACCGTGACTGATCAAATAGGTCATCAATACAGAGAATGGGATACTGATTCTTAATGATGAATTTATTCAATTGCCGATAGTCAATACACATCCACATACACCCATCTTTCTTCTTCACAAATGATACTTGAGCACTCCACGGTGAAACACTCGGCCTAATGAACACTTTGCTCAATATGTTCTATAATTGTTCCTTCAACTTCTTCAACTCTGCCGACATCATTCGATATAGAGGAATAGAAATGGGCTTGGTGCCCGACTTCATGTTAATGCACAAATCAATACCACGGTCCGGAGGAACACTCGACAAGATATTACTTTCTTTGGCATGCAACTAACATTACCCTTCTACTCCAACCTAGGAATCACTAGAATGGCTAATCTAACTGTCTTGACATGATAGTCTAAGATCGCATGCTAAGTAGATAACCAATTCATGCTAAAATGATGTTAAAATCGACCATGTCTAAATCATTAAATCTGCCCAAGTGTCATATCCCATCAAAGTCACAACACATGATTGGTATACCTGATCCACTACTATGGATTCCCCAACACGAGTAGAAATGCTAACAAGGAAATCAAGTGACTTACATACCATACCAAGACTCGGAGAAAAATAAGTAGACACATAAGAGTATGTAGAGACTAGGTTCAATAATACTATAGATGGCCAATGATAGACTTAAATAGTACTTAAGATTATAAATTTAAATAGTATTTTTTATGACAGCATCAGAAGCCTTAACCTCTGGTCAACCCGGGAATGCATAACATTGAGTACAACCACTCTTAGCCTAAGAACCTCTGTCAGTATCACCACTGCCTGAATGAGAACCACCCCTACCTGACTGTGAACCACCTCTACCACTCTACCCACCGCCTCTAGTTTGCTGAACTAGTACCCTAGATCCTGAAACTTGAGAATCAAAGTATTGACCACTCTTTCTGAGCTCTGGGGAATCCCCTCACAAAATAACACAACTCTCTACACTAATAACATGCATAAGAAGGTATCGGTCGTTGGGGCGAACTATAATAACTAGAATTACCACCTCAACCTCTAGATCAGGAATAATAACCCCAAAAACTCTAACCCAGTTGTGACCACCATGACTAGAAGAACCACCTGTTAGTATAAATCATTGCCTAAACTGGGGTAGATAACCCCTACCCCAGAGATACCTCAAAAAATGCCTAAGTTGCAGGGCCTCATGCTCGATCTGCCTCTAAATTCATAACTCATGATAGCCTCAACACTCCTGGCAGCATCCGTCACTACCTGACAGGTACCTTTCGATGCTGCCACATATGTCGCTACAACCCTAAGATAATATAATAGACCTCGAATGAACTTGCAAATCCTCTTTGTCTCATCTGGAAAGATAGACAAGGCATGACGAGACAAAAAATGGAACCTCATCTCGTACTCAATCACAAACATACCATCGTGCTCCAACTTGTCGAACTGCTCTAGCCTTTTCTCTATCAATCTACAGGGAACCTACTGTAAAAACCGGAAAATAATAATAATATATAGTTGTTGGTTGAGTTAATAAAAATACATATATATAAGAAAATAAAGAATAAATTGCATGGGATAGAGTTAGTGTTAAAGTTGGATAAATAGATAGATGAAATGAAAATAAGAAAAACAAAAACAAAAGAAAAACAAAAGAAAAACAAAAAACAAAAAAACAAAAAACAAAAAACAAAAAAAAAACGAAAAAAAAATCAGCATGCACGTCCCAAGCTTTCCCTTTACCCCTTCCCCCCCTTTTTCATTTCCCCTCCAACTCTTGTCATTTCACCTCCCATAGGTTATAGAAAACTCTCCATTTATACATTGTATTTACACACAAACAAAGTACATAACATAAAGGTTAGAAAATCAGAAAAAAACAAGTGAAAAGAAGAGGAAAAAATACCAAGAGGGCAAGAAGAACAAGAAGCAAAATACTAGAGAGTAAGAATAATTTTAGCAACCACACAACAATAATCTTCACACTTACAAGGTGAGTTTTCTCACTCAGAAATTCTTGGTAACATCCTTTATTTTTAGTTCAATACATGTTGGAATAAGAATTGAGTGTTGAAAAGAAATATTGAACTTTTGATTGTTTAGACAACTAATTGCGTCATGAATTTTACGAACTGTTCTCACTGAGTTATAATTGTTAGAATTTGATGAAATTCGGAATAATTGTACACCTCTCTAATATGATCATATAGAACAAAAAATGAGGTAAAATGGACGTACGGTTTGAAAGTTATCATAGTTCAAAATTCCTGCCTTAGATTTGGTCGAAATTCGGAAAGGCATAATTACGGACTGTTTTTATTGAGTTTTACTTATTAGAATTATATGAAAATTTACATGGTTGTAAATCTCTCTGTTACGGACAGATATATATAAAGATTTATTAAAACGGACTTACGAGTTGAGAGTTATTGTAGTTTGAAGTTGCTGCCTCGGATTCGTCGGAATCCAGAAGGGCAGGACGTTGAAACGTAAAACTGTACTAATCTGTGGGGAATATGAAAATTGTTGCTAAATGAAAGTTCTATATATCTTTGTTGTGGACATTTTGAGACCTTACGGGGGTCTATCCGACTTATGGATTGAGAGTTATCGCTATTTAAAGTTTCTGCCTCGGATCTATCGAGATCCAGGAAGGGCAGCGAATAAAAGTGTAAAACTGTACCAAATGGTACAGAATATGAAAGAATGGTTCACATGGAGACGTGTAGCTCTCTGTTCTCGTCGTTTTGAGAATTTATGGGGCTTGAACGGGTTTACAGATTAGGAGTTATGACTATTATAAGATTGGGTGCTGTTTAATAAAAAAAATTTGCCGAAACAAATTTCATGTGGCTGTTTTGAGGATAATTTGTGTTAGTTACCCAAAGTAGTTTTAAATGAAATTTGGTACAGTGAAAGATCCCCGTCTTACCTTAGTTTCCGCTTGAGAAACACCTTAGTTGGAGTTATGGTTAAAAAGTTATAATCGTTACAAGTATGAATGACAGAATGTTAGAGAAGAGAGTAGTATTTATTTGATCTTCTGAAAAATATGAAAAGTGAATACGTGTTCACATAAATATATAAATATATAATGGATCGGGTTGCACGCCGCAACAAAACGTAAAGTGAATACGCGTTCACAAATACGTAAACATAATGGATCGGGTTGCACGCCGCAACAAAACGTAAAGTGAATATGTGTTCACAAATACGTAAATATAATGGATCGGGTTGCACGCCGCAATAAAACGTAAAGTGAATACGCGTTCACAAATACGTAAATATAATGGATCGGGTTGCACGCCGCAACAAAACGTAAAGTGAATACGCGTTCACAAATACGTAAATATAATGGATCGGGTTGCACGCCGCAACAAAACGTAAAGTGAATACGTGTTCACAAATACGTAAATATAATAGATCGGGTTGCACGCCGCAACAAATATGAAAAATGAATACATGTTCACCTATATATAAATAAGAAAAGTGAATACGCGTTCACAAATATATAAATGTAATAAACATGTGGAAATGCAGGGGAATGTCTTAACGTATAATACGAGATAAAATGAAGTGTTAGTTAAACCGAGAATTTCCCATGAGGAGTTGTTGCATATTTAAAAATGTTGTAACCTGATATGTTTTTGCAATATGCTTATTACGTTATAATGTGATTGCGCTTGGAATATTGTGGTGTTACTTTGAATTGCAGGGTAAGGTTCTCACTCAGCCCCAGATGGTAGGACTGACTCTTTATTTAACATGTTTCAGGAAAGCGTGATAGAGGAAAGGCTCCACGCCAAGGCTAGCGATCGTCCCGCAGGCTCTTGTCATACCAAGGCCATTGTTTCGGGCTTGGTACTCGTCAGGTTCAGAATGTCAGTTCCAATGTCTCGGGAAATGCCCGTGTGGAATGGTCTCCCTTCCAACTTAGAATAATATTTGTCAGTATGTCTATGTAGAAACAATATTTGCACGAGCATGGACTCGCGTTATATTTTCAATAAAGTCATAAACAAATTTCTTTATTGTTATTTTTATTAATAGCTCCGTATTTGAATATAAGTTTAAATTTCTAAATAAAGAGAATTAAATGGTGCTCCTGGTGGAAAACAATTGTCCAGGTGCCATCACGCTCTAAGTAAAGACTTAGGAAAATTTGGGGCGTGACGAGTTGATATCAAAGCTACACCAGGTTAGGAGATT
Organism: Przewalskia tangutica; assembly: GCA_029844215.1. Lineage (NCBI taxonomy): Eukaryota > Viridiplantae > Streptophyta > Magnoliopsida > Solanales > Solanaceae > Przewalskia > Przewalskia tangutica. Next base: position 92,656,484 of record CM056730.1, on the reverse strand, counting down.
CTAGGAAGTTTCTTCGAGTTGGGTGTTTGAACGGTTACTTATTGCGACGGTGTGCGCGCCACCTTAGTAATAAGTAAACGGAATAACATCCTAAAGTTTCACTTCTTTCATACTCTTCTCGTGCCTATCTTGAGTCTTTTCAAAGACTTGGTTCTCGTACTACCTCCTTCAAATGATTGTGGAAGGGAGTGTACAACGATAAAATAACCAGATGTGACTGCACCACCGACCGAAAAGGTAGGAGAGGTACCAGATAAACTATGGGGCAAATTTTGTGAGAAGAATGGAACATATCTATATAGGGAAGGACTACAAGTCTAACCCAATAGTATTTCTCGATGAGGTAGAAAACCTACTGTTTACACGAGGATGTGTGGAGACGCATGACGTCAATTTGGTAATCGCACGGTTAGTGGACGACACACGGGTGTGGTGGAGGAATTTTAGGAAAAATCGTCCCCCGATGTCACCACCAATGACTTGGGGAGGGTTCAGAGCGACATTCATTGAGAAATTTATGCCTAATACGCGCAAGGATGCGCTCAGACGGGAGTTTGAACAATTGAAGCAAGGTGACCGCAGTGTACAAGAATATGATACGATTCGTGAGGTTATCGCATACAACACACATGTCGTCCCTACGTAAATGGATAGAGTCAAGCGATTTGTAGAGGTTTAAACCCAACATAGCGAAGAAGGTGGTGGCGTTAGCCAACGATCGAACTTATCTTCAGATTGTCGATATGGCTTTGAGGGTAGAAGGTTTCGCTAAAGCAAAGAGAGAATATTCGCAGAAGAGATTTCGGACGTCAGGATCATTTAACCAGAGTCAAAATCAGAAGCAGGAGTTTAGTAAGGGATCTTCAAGACCGAACAAATCTGTGGGCCAGTCTTATTTCAAGCCTAAGGGGCACAGTTGGTCTAATTACCAAGGTAGCAAGGACAAGGCCACCAACCCTAACACAGGAGGTGACAAACCGATTTATAAGATTTGTCAAAGAAAACACACTGGAGAATGTCGGCTCTTAACGAAGACATGTTATAACTGTGGAGAGTCAGGCCACTATGCCAAGGATTGCAAGAAGAGGACCCAAACTCAATCCACTCAGGGGAGGTCAGAAGCAACCACATCTGCATACAGGGGAAATCAGGGAAACCAACCCCGCCAGAGTCAGGGAGGTCAACAACCCAACAATTATAATCGGCTCTACGCTTTGCCCTGCAGAATGAGCGAAGCATCTAATGCGCGGTCACGGTGTATTTTGCTAGTCTCGAGTATTCCTGCATTTGTATTATACGATCCCGGCTCTACATTTTCATATGTGTCAATGGGCTTTGCTAAGAATTTACACGTAGAACCTTTTTATTTAAGTGAACCTTTTGAGGTTATGACACCAGTAGGGGCCTCAATTTGGGCCTCTCGGGTGGTAAATAATTTTTCATTAGAAGTGAATGACAGGGGAACAATGGTGAACCTAGTACTACATGATATGGTAGACTTCGACGTCATTTTGGGTATGGATTGGTTGTCGGCATGTTATGCCATGTTAGATTGTCGGCGAAAGATAGTGAGATTAACTTTTCCCGGAGAACCAGAAGTTGTTATAAGGGGTAGGATTGGAATATCCTCAGGTCAGTTTATTTCCTACCTTGGGGCTCAAAAGTTATTGAGAAGTCACAGAGTGGAGTACGCATATCTGGCTAATATAGTGGATACCCAAAAAGAATCCCCAGCAGTGAATGATGTCCCTATTGTTCGAAATTTTCCGGAGGTTTTTCCTGAAGATCTTTCAGGCCTTCCTCCGGATAGAGAAGTGGAGTTTGCTATAGAGTTAATTCCGGGTACAAGACCCATTTCTATTCCTCCATATCGAATGGCCCCAGCTGAATTGAGGGAGTTAAAAGAACAATTGAAGGATCTTCTGGATAAAGGCTTTATAAGGCCTAGTGTTTCCCCTTGGGGTGCACCAGTCCTGTTTGTGAAAAAGAAAGACGGATCGCTCCGATGTGCATCGATTATCGGCAGCTCAATAAGGTCACGATCAAGAATCGATACCCATTACCAAGAATCGATGATCTTTTTGACCAACTTCAGGGAGCTAGCTATTTTTCCAAGATTGATCTCCGTTCGGGATATCACCAAATTGAAAATAAATCCGGATGATACATCCAAAATGCCTTTAGACCCCGATACGGCGATTATGAGGTCTTTGTAATGTCTTTTGTTTTAACCAATGCCCCAGCAGCTTTTATGGATTTAATGAACAGAATCTTCAAACCATTCCTAGATTTGTTCGTGATTGTGTTCATAGATGATATCCTAAACTACAGTAAGAGTGTTGAGGAACATGAAGAGCATCTGAGGGTAGTGCTTCAAGTCTTGAAACAGGAGAAACTATATGCTAAATTTTCAAAGTGTGAATTTTGGTTGGAAAAGGTAGCCTTTTTGGGTCATGTTGTGTCAAGGGATGGAATTATGGTAGACCCCCAGAAGATAGAAGCAGTGAAGAACTGGCCAAAACGACCACTCCGACAGAGGTTAGAAGTTTCTTGGGTTTGGCTGGGTATTATAGAAGATTTGTAAAAGGTTTTTCTAGTCTTGCTGCTCCTTTGACCCGGTTGACTCAAAAAGCGTTTAAGTACCAGTGGTCAGAAGCATGTGAGACAAGTTTTCAGAAACTAAAGGAATTGTTGACTATTGCACCAGTCCTAACCTTACCATCGGGACAAGAAGGGTTCATGCCTATCATGATGCCTCTAGAGTTGGGTTAGGATGTGTCTTGATGCAGTTTGAAAAGGTTATTGCGTATGCATCTAGACAATTGAAGATACATGAGAAAAATTACCCAACTCATGACTTGGAATTAGCTGCGGTGGTGTTTGCCTTACGAATATGGAGACATTATTTGTATGGTATGCATGTGGACATATTTACAGATCATAAGAGCTTGCAGTACATAACCACGCAGAAGGATTTGAATCTCCGACAAAGAAGATGGTTAGAGTTGCTTAAGGACTATGACCTTAGTATTCTTTACCACCCTGGGAAAGCCAACGTGGTGGTCGACGACTCGATGGGAGATCAACGGGCGCAGCCCATTTGACAATACAAAAGAGGGTATTGTTCGGAGGTACAAAGATCGGGAAACCTCGGGGTTAGCTTAACCGAGATCGGTGAAGGTAGGGTGGTGGTACATGATACCTCGCATCGCCTTAGCTTCGTAAATAAAAGGAAGTCGATTGAGGATACGGAGTTTGTTGGATTTCGGGAGAGAATCCAACAGGGAAAACCTTCACAGTTTACATTGGGAGATAATGACGGAACCCTTCGGTATAAGGGTAGGTTATGTGTTCCTAAGGTAAAGGATCAAAGGAGGAAGATCTTAGATGAGGGTCACAACACAAGATATTCCATTCATCCAGGTCAACAAAAATGTATCAGACCTCAAGGCAAATTACTTGGTGGGACGGGATGAAGAAAGACGCCATGGAGTTTGTCGGAGGTGTCTTATATGTCACAGTGAAAGTGAACATCAAAAACCCGCGGATTACTTCGTGACATTGGAGTCCCCATGTGGAAGTGAGAGGCGATTCATATGGATTTCAGAATTGGTCTACCAAAACTCGAGAAGCGGTATGATTCTATTTGGGTGATTGTTGATCGCTTACAAAGTCAGCCCATTTCTTACCGGTCAAGACTACGACGCGCACCACAAGACACAGATTTATTTGAGGAGATTGTGCGGTTACACGGATTCCCTTACAAATTATTTCAGATAGGGTTCCCAGTTCACCGCACACTTTTGGCAAAGTTTTCAGCAGGTCTCGACAAAAGTTAAGTTAAGCACGCTTTCCACCCGCAAATGTATGGGCAAGTCGAGCGAACAATTCAAACACTTGAGGACATGTTGCGATCTTGTGTGTTAGATTTTCGTGAAGCTGGTTGGACCATCTATGTCTAATTGAGTTCGCCACAACAATAGTTTTCACTCTAGCATACAAATGGCCCCGTTTGAAGCATTATATGGACGAAAATGTAGGTCTCCACTTGGATGGTTCGATGTGGGTGAGACGCAACTGTTCGGACCTGAAGTCATTCAAGAAACAAATGATAAGGTACAGATGATTCGGGAGCGGATCAAAACAGCCCATAGCCGTCATAAGTCCTATGCGGATCATCGGAAAAGAGATCTTGAATTCCAAGAGGGGGAGAAAGTATTTTTAAAAGTGTCCCCAATGAAGGGAGTGATGCGCTTTGGTAAGAAAGGGAAATTGAGCCCAAGGTTTGTTGGGCCATATGAGATCTTGCGGAGAGTGGGGAATGTGGCTTACGAATTAGCATTTCCACAAGAGCTGGAAGCAGTGCATCCGGTATTTCATGTGTCAATGTTACGAAAATACTTACACGATCCAAGTCACGTCATCCTTCCCCAGGAGATAGTTCTTAATAAAGAGCTTCAATATGAAGAGGCTCCGGTAGAAATACTTGATGAAAGGTCCAACGCCTTAGAAATAAAGATATTGCTTCCGTGAAGGTCCTATGGAGGAACCACTCCACCGAGGAAGCCACGTGGGAAGCGGAAGAGGCGATGAAAGTCAAATATCCGTTCCTATTTGACTAAGGTAATAAAAAAAAATGCATTACATAGTACTTCATATGTGTGTCATTTGCGTGTCTTTATGCATGTGTTACAGCCTTATTCTCATTCGAGGACGAATGCTTCTTAAGGAAGGGAGAATGTGAAGCCCCAAATTTGTGACAATAACAATAAACATTATTGTGGCTATGTGATTATTTTATTATTGTGTCCATGTGATTATGTTACGGCCTTATTCACATTCGAGGACGAATGTTGCTTAAGGAGGAGAGAATGTAAAAACCGGAAAATAATAATAATATATAGTTGTTGGTTGAGTTAATAAAAATACATATATATAAGAAAATAAATAATAAATTGCATGGGATAGAGTTAGTGTTAAAGTTGGATAAATAGATAGATGAAATGAAAATAAGAAAAACAAAAGCAAAAGAAAAACAAAAGAAAAACAAAAAAAAAACAAAAAAAAAATCAGCATGCACGTCCCAAGCTTTCCCTTTACCCCTTCCCCCTTTTTCATTTCCCCTCCAACTCTTGTCATTTCACCTCCCATAGGTTATAGAAAACTCTCCATTTATACATTGTATTTACACACAAACAAAGTACATAACATAAAGGTTAGAAAATCAGAAAAAAACAAGTGAAAAGAAGAGGAAACAATACCAAGAGGGCAAGAAGAACAAGAAGCAAAATACTAGAGAGTAAGGATAATTTTAGCAACCACACAACAATAATCTTCACACTTACAAGGTGAGTTTTCTCACTCAGAAATTCTTGGTAACATCCTTTATTTTTAGTTCAATACATGTTGGAATAAGAATTGAGTGTTGAAAAGAAATATTGAACTTTTGATTGTTTAGACAACTAATTGCGTCATGAATTTTACGAACTGTTCTCACTGAGTTATAATTGTTAGAATTTGATGAAATTCGGAAGAATTGTACACCTCTCTAATATGATCATATAGAACCAAAAATGAGGTAAAATGGACGTACGGTTTGAAAGTTATCATAGTTCAAAATTCCTGCCTTAGATTTGGTCGAAATTCGGAAAGGCATAATTACGGACTGTTTTTATTGAGTTTTACTAATTAGAATTATATGAAAATTTACATGGTTGTAAATATCTCTGTTACGGACAGATATATATAAAGATTTATTAAAACAGACTTACGAGTTGAGAGTTATTGTAATTTGAAGTTGCTGCCTCGGATTCGTCGGAATCCAGAAGGGCAGGACGTTGAAACGTAAAACTGTACTAATCTGTGGGGAATATGAAAATTGTTGCTAAATGAAAGTTCTAGATATCTTTGTTGTGGACATTTTGAGACCTTACGGGGGTCTATCCGACTTACGGATTGAGAGTTATCGCTGTTTAAAGTTTCTGCCTCGGATCTATCGAGATCCAGGAAGGGCAGCGAATAAAAGTGTAAAACTGAACCAAATGGTACAGAATATGAAAGAATGGTTCACATGGAGACGTGTAGCTCTCTGTTCTCGTCGTTTTGAGAATTTATGGGGCTTGAACGGGTTTACAGATTAGGAGTTATGACTATTATAAGATTGGGTGTTGTTTAATAAAAAAATCTGCCGAAACAAATTTCATGTGGCTGTTTTGAGGATAAATTTGTGTTAGTTACCCAAAGTAGTTTTAAATGAAATTTGGTACAGTGAAAGATCCCCGTCTTACCTTAGTTTCCGCTTGAGAAACACCTTAGTTGGAGTTATGGTTAAAAAGTTATAATCGTTACAAGTATGAATGACAGAATGTTAGAGAAGAGAGTAGTATTTATTTGATCTTCTGAAAAATATGAAAAGTGAATACGTGTTCACATAAATATATAAATATATAATGGATCGGGTTGCATGCCGCAACAAAACGTAAAGTGAATACGCGTTCACAAATACGTAAACATAATGGATCGGGTTGCACGCCGCAACAAAACGTAAAGTGAATATGTGTTCACAAATACGTAAATATAATGGATCGGGTTGCACGCCGCAATAAAACGTAAAGTGAATACGCGTTCACAAATACGTAAATATAATGGATCGGGTTGCACGCCGCAACAAAACGTAAAGTGAATACGCGTTCACAAATACGTAAATATAATGGATCGGGTTGCACGCCGCAACAAAACGTAAAGTGAATACGCGTTCACGAATACGTAAACATAATGGATCGGGTTGCACGCCGCAACAAAACGTAAAGTGAATACGTGTTCACAAATACGTAAATATAATAGATCGGGTTGCACGCCGCAACAAATATGAAAAAATGAATACATGTTCACCTATATATAAATAAGAAAAGTGAATACGCGTTCACAAATATATAAATGTAATAAACATGTGAAAATGCAGGGGAATGTCTTAACGTATAATACGAGATAAAATGAAGTGTTAGTTAAACCGAGAATTTCCCATGAGGAGTTGTTGCATATTTAAAAATGTTGTAACCTGATATGTTTTTGCAATATGCTTATTACGTTATAATGTGATTGCGCTTGAAATATTGTGGTGTTACTTTGAATTGCAGGGTAAGGTTCTCACTCAGCCCCAGATGGTAGGACTGACTCTTTATTTAACATGTTTCAGGAAAGCGTGATAGAGGAAAGGCTCCACGCCAAGGCTAGTGATCGTCCCGCAGCCTCTTGTCATACCAAGGCCATTGTTTCGGGCTTGGTACTGCCAGTTCGTAATGTCGGTTCAATGTCTCGGGAAATGCCCGTGTGGAATGGTCTCCCTTCCAACTTAGAATAATATTTGTCAGTATGTCTATGTAGAAACAATATTTGCACGAGCATGGACTCGCGTTATATTTTCAATAAAGTCATAAACAAATTTCTTTATTGTTATTTTTATTAATAGCTCCGTATTTGAATATAAGTTTAAATTTCTAAATAAAGAGAATTAAATGGTGCTCCTGGTGGAAAACAATTGTCCAGGTGCCATCACGCCCTAAGTAAAGACTTAGGAAAATTTGGGGTGTGACACCTACTTCTTTAGAAACACCCAAGAAAACTCAACCCAAGTATGTGCAGGTGATCCAGCTGGCCTAGTCTCAATATAAAACCCTCCACCATTACTTGGCAGGGCCAACTATTTGTATCGCTACAAAATCAACTCTGTTGGATACAACTAACCCCAAATTGTGCAACCTCTCATGAAAACTCTCTAGGAACTTATAAGCATCATCAGGATATCCATCATAGCATTGGGGCTTCATTTTCTCTAACTTATCCTACCTCTTCTACTCATTAACTGTTGTAGTAGGCTTAATAACTGGACGAGTAGCAATACCCTGAGCTCAATGACCCAAGTCTAAGGATCCACATCAATAGATGGATGCAACCTTGGGGTACCAACTATCTAATTAGGAGTTTTTCCCTCAACCCTAGTTTTTGAACTATATGGAGATAACAATATAGCTCCTGACTGTGTCCAACTGTCAAAAATGCTCAGAATGCGCGCCAAGGTATCCCAGAAAAGAGGGGTAGCAATAAATCCATTAGATTCCTGGAAGAGTACAAACTCCTCCTCTGGAACCGCTTATGGCTCTAGAATCAACTATCAACCATGGGCCTGAGTAGTAGCTGGTGTTCAGCCTCTGGCTGTCATAGCAACACGATCTCTATCCTTACCACAACCTCTACCTCATCCCCTGCCGCACCCTCGAGCAACAGTATTGACAACGGGTAGAGCAAGGTATGGGGTCTTAATCTCCTACCGCGACTGATCATGTCTTCACCATCTATGGGAGAATGAAACAAGAAATTCATAGAAACCATTAGATTTAAGGACACACAATAAGGAATGAAAAATTAGAATTTTACTAGATGTCCAATAGCCTCTCAAAAATAAATATAGATGTCTCCGTACCAGTTCACAAGACTCTACTTGATATTATTCTTGTACTTGTCACAACCCAAATTCGGGGATCATGATGGCGCCAACTCTCACGAGTGGGTAAGCCAACTGTTACCCAAACAACCCAAAAAATCAAAAAATAATTAAGTGAGGAAACATAATAAGAAATAACTTTTAAGTCTTTATATAAATCCATAGAATAGTCAAAATACTGAAATAAGAAATCCCCCCAAAATCGGGTGTGTACAAGAACTAACTAAAGATCAGTACAAGTCTTGGGAATACATATATCCCAAAATACATAAGGTTGTCTGAAAATGAAGGACCTTGTGTAAATTCACAAGAAAGAGAATCATGTAATCCTTTTTGCGGCTCCTCAACGAGCTGGGTAGTCACGAGTACCGCTAGTGCTATGGATCTGGTCCTAAACACAAAAATGGTACAGAAAGTGTAGCGTGAGTACAAAAATATGGGTACTCACATCGTCGACGGACCATATCCTAAATGGAGACGACGGCTAGTCTACTGAGTGCTACCAATACACCAACTGCTAAATAATCCAACATCATACCCACATTGCATATAAACTCAATTATGGAGATCAAACCTAAGTTATATATCCCTCAATCAAATCAGGTATACACATAATCAAATCACATGAATAGAATCAACAATTTAAACATCAATCAAGAATATAATAAAATAATATGAATTCAATGAATAATACAAGGTCTTCCCTTTCCCTATCGATACACACCCGTTCAAACATAAATTAAGCATGACCCATGGGGGACTCACAAGATCTATATACCACTTAGGCTCACACACAATATGTAAGTATAACCACACAACAAGCTCACACAATACATGTTTCTAGTCACACAATTCTTATACTCGTCTATGGTCACTCAGGTTCATACATTACAACAACAACAACATACCTAATGGAATCCCACAACGTGGGGTCTGAACACATGTTCATACATTATGAAGCATAAATATGATATGCACAAAAACAAATGTGGATAAGAAACACATGTTCATACATTACTTGTCAGATTTTTAGTTTGCGTGTTCCTTAAGAAACTATGTGTTTTGTCTATCATACCCTTATTTATTGTCTTTAATCATATATAATGTTAATCTCTCTTAAATAAATATTCTCTTTAATCTCTCTCACATAAATTTTCTATGTTAATTAGTCAATATTTATCCCTCCTCGGTCTCATATTACCTGTCTACCTTCTCCTTTGCACGTCCCTTAAGAAATCATAAACAAAAAGTGTATTTTTACTATCTTACCCTTATCTCTCTCTAATATAAATTGCACTCTAATCAATATTAATTATTTTCAAGAGCACTTAATATTAAGGGTAAGATGGGAAAGAGTCAAATAAGTCTATCTTAATTTTGTAAATTGACAAGTAATTTGAGACGAATATTTTTTAGTAATGTGGATAAGTAATATAAGACAAATGTAGTACTTCCAAAAATAAATATTACTAGGGCAAAATAAAAAAATGTACTCAATTATATTTTGATTTTCTAAAATGACAATTATTTTAGATAGTATATTTTAATAATAATGATAAGAAAAGTGAACGTTGCAAGCTCCTTCCATTAGGCCCAAGTTTTCTTTCGATTGCTGCTATTTCCGATTCTATTATTCCATTAGCCTTAGTTAATGGTACAAATAATGCCCCTATCGACCTCACTCCTTTTTTTCCTAGCTTGAGTTTGGACTGAAGGGAGTATAATATAACTTTTAATACTGACAACAAAGAAAAACGAATATTGGAGGAAAGAGCTATAATTAGCCTTTTGTTTTTGCACTAACCGACTACCATGCATGCAGTAATCAGTAAATTGCTTATATTTAATAAGATCATGTGTTCGTTTTGACTAAGAAGAATCTCTGTTTCAACCTCAGCCTTCAGGATAATCATGAGGAGCAAATGAGATAGAACTATTAGAATAATTGAAATATTACTGGCTGTTTATATTGGCAAAACCTTAGTACGTGTAAACATTTATGATACGTGGCTGGAAAAAACAGTGCCACATTTGATATAACCATATTGCCTCATAATAATGGCTTGGAGAAAGTGCAACTAGCCAGAAAGAATAAAAAATGGAAGAAATTAGGCTTATCACACTGCAAATAAATTCTTTGTTGCTGCATTATTGACCATGCATCAACCAGAAAAAAATAGTTTCCACTAAATAATTAAGTGTCCCTTTTGACTAGAAGAATATCCCTTTCCCTGAAAACTAGGATTCACGACAACTCAACCAAAAATAAATGTGAGTTATACGGCTACTGTTAAGCTGCTAGCTCGCCGTAAGCTACTCTATATAAATCGGCAGAAGCTTAGTGTATAAAAACAGTTGTGATACGTAACGGGAAGGTTTTGTACTACGTTTTAGCTAGACGGCAATGTTGGGGTTTTGCATGCAAAAGACTGATGTGTGATCTTCCCAAACGACCAGTTAGGTCATTTTGGTTATTTTGCATATTTTGTTGTGAATGTACATTTTTCTAGTTTTATTTTGATGTTTTGGATGTACGCGGAAGGATGACGTAGTTTCTGAGGCAATCAGATGAAAATAACGGAGGAAACCTAAGTGTTGAGTATGAAAATAACGGAGGAAACCTAACTGTTGAGTTTTAAAAGTTTTAAATTTGAGAAGTTTGACTAGGAGTTGATTTTTTTAAGGCGTGCTCGGAATTGAATTCCGAGTGTTCGGTTAGCTCCAGAATGTGATTTTCACTTATGTGAATGGTTAGAACAAGTCCCGGATGATTTGAGGGTGATTCACGTAAATTTGTGGAAATTGAAAGGTTGTTAAGAAATTAGTTCTAGTTGACTAAAGTCAACATAAAGGGTATTTGAGTCTTTTTTGAATTTTTCTCTATTTTATTAGGTCTTAAATGTCATTTATGACTTATTCGAGCAGTTGGTTCGGTTCCCAAGGGACTCGGGTGGATTTCGAATTCTCGATAGAGATTTAATAATTTAATTTAATTACAGTTGACTTGAGTCAACAACAGTTCAAGACGACCTTGTAGGAGTATTTCTAGTACGCGAGCAAGTCTGTTACATGATTTAAGAATGATTTGCATATTTGATTTGTGTCCGGAAGAGCTCAGATGATTCTCGGGGATTTATTTGAAAGTTGGAACTTGTCTTGGAGTTTCTGGTGGTGTCTGGTGCGCGTGGTATGGCTCGACCTGCGCAACATGGGTCGTAGGTGCGAGGAAGGGGTGTTAGGTAGGGGCTCGCACCTATGAATATTTGAACGCAGGGGCGCTGGCGCACCTGCGAAGGTGTCGTTGCACCTGCGATGCTGAGCCACCAGTGGATCTCACACCTGCGCATATCTAGTCGCAGATGCGAAGTTTGCACCTGCGAGAAAAGTGGCGCACCTGTGAAGTCCCTGAATCACTATCATTAAAACTCATTTCGACCTAAGACATTTCATTCTCATATTTTGTACTTAGGAGCTCGATTAGAGGTGATTTTGGAAGGCTTTTACGAGATACATCATTTGGGTAAGATTCTAACCTCTCTTTAGAGATTATATCATCAATTAATAAGAATTTTTATGATAGAAATCATGATTTAGGGTTGAAAAATTGGGAGTTTATGAATCCTTGGTATAATTGAGAATTTCATGAATTGAGCATGCAAATGATGTTGGGTTTGGTTTATCTTTTGATATAGAGACTCCATAGATAATGTGTAAATTAATTTTGAAATAACGCTCAGAATTCTATTTTGGTTGACCTTTTGGGTCCATAAGTTTTATTTGGTGATTTGAGGTATCATTAGAATCATATGCTGACATTATCTATGTTTGACTAAATTGACATCTTTCAGAGGCTTTACGAAAATGCAATGTTGTGTGGTGATTCTCGAAATCTTAATTTCAGGAGAGTTGAGGTCTTGCACGTTACTTAAGTGTCATTGTTAATTTAATTAACTAATAAGAGGGCGTAAGGGGGATAATAAAGCGGTCACGATACTTGTAAGGTGACGAGCACTTGTGTCAGCTATCGGTGACATGTTATGGAAACTTATGCCTTTAATTACTTAATAAATGTTATTTTTGGGCACTAGCTAATAGAATAGTATGATTTTTTGAATCTGTGATTGGGTATGAAGCATTTACTTTTTGCAATATTAATTACATTTCTGTCTTATATTTGACCGAGTAATTTTTATTTTTTTTAAATCGTCAAATATTTTAGAACAAATTTGTTTATTGAAATGGTCAATAACTGAACTAGAAGGAAATAAATAAGAAGTAAATAAAGATGATAACTAATTATATCTTATCAATTTATATAAAATATTCTGATTGAAAGGATATGATCATTCCTTCATCCTTAGTTAGAGTTTTCGGGTTCGAGTTCTGAATATAAAAAAAATAAATTAGGGAGCGTTTCTCTTTTAAATAGATCTTACATGACGCAAATCCAAATTAATCAACATTCTAATTAAGAAATCAAATATTTGATGAGAACTCCCCACCCCACCCCACCTCATATATATATATATATAACAAATAGTAGTTAGATGTGAGAATATGAATAAAACAGCCATTGAGTATCAAGCAATAGACCAAGAGACGAACGATCTCACGTCATGTTATTCTATTTACTTGATATCCTTTTATTGTTTTATCCTTTCACAATACATGACATCCTCAAATCCTAGCTGCACATTCCCCACTTGAAGGGGAAAAAAGAAGAAGAGCAGCTCAATATAACAAGTATATCTGGTCATACTTTTGTCTCCAAGTTAAGAGGAGAAGATCATGGACACAACTGAATCATAAATGTTCCCAAAAACTAGCAAGACTTTATTATATAAATCTTCCCTTGCCTCTTTGAAGGGGCATATCTATCTCCTACCAATATTCATATTTTATACTGTTTCGTGTTTAAAATTGTACTTACTACCTCCCTCGTCCCAATTTATAAATGAAGTTGTATGATTGGAAACGAAATTTTGTAATAATTTTAAAAAATAATTAAAGTTTAAAACAAGTCATAGATATTTGTATGGATATACATCATCTTATTAAGAATAAAATTAAAATTTTAAAGTTAAATTGTTACTATATTTATATAAAAATATCATTATCGTTGGGACTGACTAAAAAAAGGAATATCACATAAATTAAAGGGGGAGGGGGAAGTAGTTATATGTTATTTTGGATTATAACTAGGGCAAAGGTTCAAATACCCCTTAACTTTGCTATATAGAGAAAATATATATCTCTTGTTAAAAAAAGATGCATATATATACCTGTATTTATACAATTGTTGCAAATATACCCCTATTATTACGCAAATGATGCAACTATACTCTTTTCGCTGACAATATTTTTTAAAATTTATCTAGCTCTTTTTTTAATTTAAAAAATTACCACGAGGCTTTAAAAATAAGTCTACCTATTTTTTTAGTAGACTTATCTTTTTAAAGTACATGATAATTTTTTTTCCTAGTGGGTCAGGTCTGTCTCATTTAAAAAATATCTCTGTGACTTTAAAAAAAATAAGTCTACCCATTTCTTTAAACGAATCAGACCCAACCCATCAGAAATAAAAATTACTACGTGGCTTTAAAAAAAGAAGTCTACTTAAGAAAAATTGGGTAGACTTTTTTTTAATGTCACGTGAAATTTTCTAATTAAAAATAAGCTAAATATTTTTTAAAAAACATTTCGTCAGCAAAAAGGTATATTTACGCCATTTGTGTAACGGAAAGGGTATATTTACACCACTTTTTTAACGAAAAATATTTCTACTGTATATCGCAAAGTTGAGGGATATATCTGTTCCTTTTCCCTTATAATTATTCCATTGTTTCTCCTTTTACCAAAAATAAGACGAAAATGAAAAGTTATGTAGTAGTTAATGGTATTTATTTGGTGAGTTTTCTTTAGCTTATTTCGATTATACTAGTATCGCCAAAAAATGTTTTTCTTTATACGGTAGATTATTATTGCATTTTTTCATAGAATATAATATATATACTCACATGCAAGTGTGTTTATGCCAATTAATTGAATTAACTTTAATTAGTAATGCTGTTGAAGACTGATAAGAAAGAGTTGGAGGATAATGACTATAACTATGGAGATTCGGGTTTATCTACAGATCTCTTATATGACTGATTAGTAAGAAGATTCTATTTATATTTATCTTTGCAATAGTCCAAGTCTAACTAGAACTCTAAGTGAAGTCCTCTATTCGAATGTATTTTTTCAATTATCCCTTTCAGAATTAATTGAACTGTTCATGCGGACCACTCTATTCAAATGTATAAATAGCCTAGGGTAGGATTCTGATTAATGTAATATATATATATATATAAGTGTTTATAATTAAATTTAATTATTGTATGAAAATATCTAGTTTATATAATTACATCAAATAATAATTACAGAATATATAGAGAATATTAAGATATTCTCTATCACACCCCCTCAGTCGGAGCGGGAGGAGATCAGACGCTGAGATTGAATCTGAAGTCAAGGAATAGTTGCCGAGGAAGTCTCTTAGTAAATATATATGTGTATTGATAGAAATAAGGAACATGTAACGCCCGAACATGACCCATGACAACCTTCTCACGAACAAAATGAATATTCATCTCAATATGTTTGGTTCTTTGATGTTGAACCAGGTTATGAGACACTACAAAAAAAAAAGGCCTACCATGATGGTTAAAAATCGTCACGAAAGGCCTTTCGTGACGGTTTTTCTAAGTGTCACGGTCACAAATTCGTGACGGTTGTTGTGACGGTTATAAAAACCGTCACAAAATGTGATGTTTGACTTTGACTTTTCCCTCATTTTTTAAAATTTTCCCGCGAAATTATTAATTAAATAATATTTTTTGGAGAAATTTTTTAAATAAAATTAATTTAAATTGGCGATTTTTTTTTTTATTAAATTTGATTTAAATTGGCGGAAAAATTAGTTTTTGACATTTTTTTATATTTTAATTTTAATTTATTAAATAAAATAAATTAGAATTGCAAATATATTATAACTAAAATGTTACCCACATAATGAAATTGTTCTAATACATTAAATCGAAACATTACAAATTGTTTTTCAAAATATCTAATGTTATCGTCAAATACAACAAAAAAACATAATATTTATTTAATTTCAAAAAGTACAAATATTGTCTAAATCATCATAAAAATGACACAACTATGCAGCACGGAGAATCTTTGAAACATGTTGCGCCAACTCGATCCGAACTTCATCAAGGTCATGCTGCGAAAAACATTCTTTGCCATTGTACTGTAACACACAATAGAGATCAGTTAAATTTTCTAATCATAAATAAGTCATTATAGACAAATACATAAACAAAAATAATGTTAAATACTTATGGCCTAATCATTTAAATGATGAGCTTGTTATTAACAAAATTCCCTAATCGTTTAAGTAGAAAGAATGCAATGTATCTTATAAGAAAACAAACACAAGGTCATAAGGAATTGCATCGTTGAAAGACCACAAGAACTGGTGCATTAGAAGTACAAAATGACTGAAATCAAGAAATGCAAGGACATATAAATGTACCTACTTGACAGGCACAAGTTAGGCACTTAGGCAATAGATGAGGGGTAAAGAAAACCCAAGTAACTACACATCAACTAGATTAATAACATTTAAACAGCATGACTATGACTTTACACATAGAAAAACATATTACCATAGTTCTTAGAATGCTACTAGAAGAAAGATGCATAAATAAGCCTACTATTCAATGCAGATTGGACCTGCGTACAGAAAATATAGCAGGGAAGGATTTCTAACAACATATGACTTCTTCCGACTGGAAAAAGAAAACTAAGGAATGGACAGTTCTTTCACTTTGCTTGCAGATCCCGTAAAACGTAGTAAATTTCTAGACTCTAGAAACCAACTGCTTTAAGAGATCAAATGTATAAACCACTAAAGTGAGGTTTTAGAAAATGGATAAGAGGACAGTTCATAGATGCGTGAAAATTCACCTGAACTGTATTACAACGACATCCGATGTTCGAATCCGGGCAAAACGAACATCCTCCTACAAGATAACAAGAATAATGACTACTCAATTAAGATCTCCAATAAAACCTCCAATAAAGTAAATAATTGAGCCTAAGAAGACTTTAAATATAATATAGATGAGGATGGTGCAAACTTCTGGAATATTACCTGTATCTCTTCCGGGTTTTTTTGCTGCAGCCAACATTGAGGCCATCTGGGATTTTTGGGAAAGGAACTGGGTGTGTTCCTTTGATTGAAATGGTGCATGTGGTTTCAGAGGAGGTGCCTGTAAAGGAATTGGTTTATTATTGTCTAACCATTGTTGAACATTTGGTGGTGCGGGTGTCCTTGGTATTTTAAAGCTGTCCCACCATCGAATTATGAATCTTCTTCGGATGACTGGTATTTTATCATCTGAATAATCTACAAACCATGTGAACACCCATGTTAGATGGAATTTTGTGTGGAAAAGGTGTAATGGTATAAATCTTTCTTCTTCTTCTGAGGGAGTAAATTGGGATTTGAAGAGGCTAAAAGATTTAATAATTTCGGGTTTTTGTATATCAAGTGTAGATTCGAATTTTTCCCACCATGAATTCCACCAAGTAGGAAATTGCGAAGCATCCATGAAGTATCAAAATAAAAAAGTCAAGTATGTGATAATTTTGAATTTTGAATTAAAAGGAAATTAAACCAAGCTTGTTGGTAGTCCCAGTAATTAAAAGGAATATCACAAAAAGGACTTGCTTTTGTGAGAATTTAGAAAAGAATTAGTTTTAACAAGTCATTCCCCCAATGAATTGGAGCAATTACTCGGAATATTTTGCAGATCAAATAAGAGAGATCTTTATTGAAAATTTTACTTTTGTCGTTGCTGATCCTAGATTGTCAAGGATAGCTTGATAAAAGTATGGAGTTTTTAAGTTATCTTTATGATTCATAAAACCATTTTGTCTCAAATTTTTTATTTAAAAGTAACTCGTATTTTCTACAAGTTAGTAATTTAGAAATTGATTTGAGAAAGGGTTTTAAGAATTCTGTCTCTATTTTTAGAAAGTATTTAGTTCAATCATCTTTTGGAAATTGATTTGAGAAAGTGTTTTGAAAATTCTTTCTCTGTTTTTAGAAAACATTCAGTTTAATCATCTCTTGGATGGTCCTTCAATTACGGACCAGAAATTGTATCATCTTCTTTTCTCGAAGTATTTTGCTGTATTTGCTCTTTTCTGAATTTGTATCAACTTTAAATATGTATCATCTTCTTTCTTCTTCTGGGGTTTGTGAAGGAGTAAGAGGGGATTTTTAGGTATTTTCTCTGTTTTGTAGGAATTCACGGGTCAGGAAATCTGGAATGGATTTTTGTTTCTCCTTTTATATATTCAATATCAAAATAAAAAATACTAAGAATTGCTTGCCATCTGGCGAAAATTTGTTTTGATGCAAGGTTTTGAACATCTTTTTGTAAAACCTCCTTAGCACTTTTGCAATCGACTCTAAGTAAAAAAATTTGATTTAGTAAATCACTTTGAAATTTTTGTATGCATAAGACGATGCTCAAAATTTCTTTTTTAATGGTAGAATAATTTTTCTAGGTATCATTCCAATGGGAAGAGGTGTACTGGACTATACATTCTTTTCCCTCTGAATTTTGTTTTAAGATTCCTCCGTATCCTAAGTCTGAGGCATCTGTTTCTACTACCTTAGGTAGCTGGGGATTTGCTATATGAAGACATGGTATTTCTAGCACCTTTTTCTTGATTTTCTGGATACAAATAGTATAGTTGTCAGTCCATGGAGTCGGATTTTTCCTTAGTCTATCATGGAGTGGTTTTGCCATCTTATTGATCTCGGAGAAATCTAAAACATAATTTAAGTCGCTAAGAATCTTTGCAACTGAGTTTTGTCAAGGATTTTGTCAGGGAATTTGTTTGCGAATTCTAAGGACCTTTCTATGGGAGTGATTTCACCTTGGGATAGATAATGTCCTAGAAATCTTATTCTAGTCTGAAACAGGTTCATTTTTTACTTAGAAACTACCAATCCATTTTTCTTAGTTACATAAAAGAATGTTTTGAGATGTTTGAAATGTTCTTCTATGGAATCTGAGAAGATTAAAACATCATCAATATAGACTGCAGAATTTGGAATGATCATTGAAAATGTCATTCATTATTCGTTGAATTCGGGCGTGCATTTTTAGACCAAAAGGCATTACATTCCATTCGTATTGCCCAAAGGGTACCGTAAAGGCGGTTTTATAACGATCTTTCGCAGAAATCTGGATCTGCCAAAAACCTGATTTCATGTCAAATTTTGAGAATATTAATGCATAATGTAATTTTTACAACAAGTCTCTTTTGTTTGGGATTGGGTATCTAATCCATTTGAGGGCTGTATTTAAGGGTTTATAATTTATCACTAATCTAGGAATTCCTCTTTCTATTTCGGAATTTTTGTTCACATAGAAAGCAGCACAACTCCAAGGGGATCGAGATTCAGAAATTAGTTTTTTATTTTCAAGATCCTGTATTTCTTTTCTGCAATATTGTTCAAGGTCGCTATTCATTTGAATGGGTCTTTCTTTTGTCGGAATTTGTTTTTCATCAAAGTACTTTTCATAAGGAAGATCTACTATGTGTTGTTTCCTGCTCCAAAAGGCATTTGGAATTTCGGAACATATCTCAGTTTCAAATGTTTTTTGGAGTTTGGAAATTTGTTTTTTAACATTGGGTATTTCTAATTGTGTATTTAATCTCTTAACTGAAACTTCCTTTTTCAGTTCTTGTAGGTGGTATATTTTTCCTTGTATTTTTGCGTTTATACCATCTTCATGTATCGAACATGTTCTTATTATGTTTAAATTTCTTGTTTTTGGTTTTGCTATGAAATGGAATTTTAATTTCTTTTTATTAAATTTAAAAGATACGGAATCACTATCTATTTTGTAAGGAGTGATGAGATTTATGAATGGTGTTCCTAAGATGACGGAACTGTGTATGTCATCTGTTAAAACAAACGGCGTTGCTATAGAAACTCCGTTATTTTCAATTGTCGCACTGGTCTTTGAATCAATTCTGATTTTGGTGTTATTAGCAGCCTTTACTCTTTCACTAGTTTTTTCTCTGAACTTTTCTGGTACTATGTCTATTTTTATTAGGTTCAAATCTGCACCCGTATCAAAAAGTGCAATTGTTTGGATTTTAAAGTTATCCAAGAATTTAAGAGTAATTTTTATTAGGTATCTTCTTGACGTGATTTGTCTTAGGTCATTAAGGAAGTCTTTTGGAATTTCTTCTAGGCGTTTTGACTCTATGGGGTTATCTGAATTGGATTTAGAGTTTTGTGATGTTGGTTTTGAAAGGATTATTTTTATTAATTTAGAATCTTGTTTCTGTTTTTCTTTTAATTCTTTTATCTCTATTTTTACTTCTTTTATTTCTTTTTGTAATTCTTATTTTGTTATTACCTTTTTATCATTGTCTAACACACACACACTTTTAATTATTTCAGACGAACTAGTCGTGACCAATTCAGCTATTTGAAGGAGAACACTAGGTTTTATCCTGGTGTCTGAATCAGAATCATGTAATTTCATTTTACAGTATTTTGAGTTTTGTTTGTATTTGGAAATGTCTTTTTTAGGATTTATTTCATCCTGGAATTGTTGTAAGACATTATTGTTATTTGAATTATGTATTAATGTTTCACACCTTTTCTCGGTAGATTGTGGTGTATCCGGTATAATGAATTCTGTGTTGGAACTACTGGATGTTCCAATTTTACTTAATTGGTCTTGTATGGCCTGAACGAATTCAGACTTACTTTGTTTAATATCTTTAATACTATCCTTGGATACTTGGAATGGTTTAAAAATCGGTTTTTTCAAATTTGTTTCCTTAGGTAATTCGGAGGAACCTATAGTAACTACAGGATGGATTTTTTATGTAATTTTCAATTCTGTCTAATTGTTTTCCTATGGTATTTAAATTAATGTTGGTAAAGTTATTTTGTGCAATGATGTTTTTTGTATTTGTTCTTTCATCTTCTGAATGAGTTTTAAAAGGAAATGCGTCTGTGGAGCTCCCATGGACGTCAAGTTTGATTCCCTGTAGAGGGGGGTGATTTGATTGAATTTTTCTAGAATTGGCTATAGTTTCCCATTCTTGTGTCTTGTTCCTAGTTGTAATGGGATTTATTGATTTAGAAAAAGGGAATTCTATAGAATTTTGGGAAGAGTATATTGCAAACCAATTAAAGAAGAGAATATTAATTTCATTCTTTTTTATGTATTCGTAGAATTTTTCTTGAATTTGTTTTCGTGTATTTAAGAAGTTTTTAAAGAACCAAATCCTTTTTTCAAGGTTTTGTTCTTTATAAAATTCTTTTATGAAGGAATTTTATATTAATCTGGAATCTCTCAAGAGTATTGTGAGAGTTGTCCATCTTTTGGAATCTTAAAAGTTTCTTATGGGGATTCGTTTGTCTGACTCAAAATTGAGCAGTAGAGGTATTGAGTGTATTTGTACACCAGTTTATTTGTCTTTGTTGGACAATTATGTTTATGTTAATATTTTTTAAACTGCTGTATAATGCTATTATTTTAGAGAGGATTTCTTCTCTAATGATTTTCTTACTATAGCTATCTAGTGACTCGGAGGGTACTAATTTCGAGTAATAGTTTAGTAGACTAAGGGTTTGAGTTTTCCTTTTCGAGAATTTTCTCTTAATTTTTTAGTGTAACCACTTGGATGAGTTAGCCGATTTTATGCTTTGGAAAGAAGGATGGGTTTTCATATAAGGAAACCTAGTTGAAGAATGGTATTTATGATTTTGTAGAAGTAATCTCTATTTACCTTATGTATGATTAATTATCAATCTACTATTCAAAAACGTATATATCGATTTCTTCGGAATTTATTATCTTCTTTGAATCCATGGAAGAAGATGATTCCAAAATCATAAGAAGTAATTCTATTGGGATAAAGGATCCATGTATGTGAAATTCCATGTATGTGGAATCCTAGTTCAGAAGACCCTTACCTTCCTACAATCCAAATGCGAACAGTTTATCAATGGGTTCTTGTCGGCCCTTGATGCGCGATTTATGCACACACTTAAACGCAAGTGCACGTGTCGAGTCAAGTAATATAGTCTTTGAAGACTGAGTTATCGTCCTCAGGGATTAGTGCTCAAGTACCAACTTCTATTCTTTGTTATCTATTTGGTGACCGATATTTGAGTTGTTGTTTATGATTCTAATTATGAAAACTAACTAAACTATGTTGTTTACTTCAGTGATGATGGAAATAGGGCTTCCGAATCTCCTCAACTATCCGCTTAATTTACTTATTAATGCAATTGACTATGGTTCTTCTTCTATTGGAGATAGCATGTTTACTAATCCGTTTTATACTTATGTTAAGGTTATATAAACACTCAACCCCAGTACAACACCTTTCTACCTTTCGGTGATAAGGTTGACTCTAGAGGAGGATCAAGAACAAAAACCTTATTAATGCTACACAAGTAATCGGGGTATTTTCATCCACGATTCAACCTATGTCTACCCAACTACAGCATAGTCACAACCTCCCCTTTCGGATTTCGGTTAGAAATCATATAAGTAATGATAAATAATGATCAAGTAATTACCAAGCAATCAAAACATATATTGGATAAATCTCAACAATTAGAAGAACAACCACAAACATGCATTAATTCATAAATAAAGGTTCAAGTGAATTGACATGGAAAGCCCTATATTAGAATTAGTTCCTAGACATAGACATGACAAGAACTAATTCAATATCCAACATAAAACTGAAAATAAAGTAAAAGAAAAGCAAGAAATTACTAAAGAATGGTCTCCAATCTTGAACTCCAAGATGTGTTGTGAATTGACAAGAAAGGGAACCCTTAAAACTGCTCTAGGGTTCTCCTTTTATAGTTTCAAAACGAGTGCAGGGTTTTCCTTCAGGCCTGGCCCATAATTCGTTCAGAAATCTGATTTTTCAGCGTCGCCAGCGCCGCAGAATCAGCCGCGGGCGGAAGTTCTGCAAGCCTCTGAATCTTCGGCGCCGTGGCGCCTGGCCCTGCTGGCTGGAGGCGCCGCGGCGCTGACCCGTTTCTGTGCCCGGTTCGCCACTTTCTCGCATTTCGAGCTCTGGAACCTCCGTTTTTGCCCTCTTTTTGCTCTTTTTCCGCCAATGAGCCACTTTAACCATGTAACACCCCATTTTAACCTGAGTCGAAACGGGAGTACTACGTATGGTATGATTCCTAGATGTATTTAAGGAGTCGCCACCTAATTATTTAGTGAATTAGGACACTTATTAAATAGCAGAAAAATGCTATAAATGATCTCCATTTAATGGTCTACGAAATTAATGAGATTCTGGATCAGGGTTCTTTATTATCCTAAAGGGAATGGGTTAGGCATCCTTTAAGATCCGCTAACTTGCGGTTATCCGTTCAAACCTAGGTTAATTATGTATTGGCTTTTATTCTACCTATTCTAAGCATTTTTGCATAATTTACAATTAAAATAAAATGCAATACAGAATAAATAAATAAAAACTAAAATTAAAGGTGACATAAGATAAAACTCCGACATCTCAGAGCCTTTTAGGCCTTGACGAGATGATTTCCTGCACTGCATAAACACTTAGTAAAAATATTAGTAATAAAATAAACAATTTTAAAGTAATAGCAAGAATCAATAAATAAAGCAAAAAATAAATCCGTCTTTTGCGAGAGGGCCTGAAATCAGACGGAGATTCCTTCATCGGCCATTATTGCTAAAAATAATAAAATAAATAAAACCTTCGGATCCGCGCCAAAACAGTAATAGTTTTAAACACGGAGGGCTCAGATATATGTAAAAAATAAAGTATGACAGCCTAAACAAGTGCGGCTGCGAGAATACGCCTTGCCAGCGCATGTTGGTTATCCGGTGTAAGTGGAAGAAATCATCATTGCCCAGAAAGCTTCATTTATTTTATTTTCCGTCTTTACAATTGTGGAGGCCTCAAAAATCGACGGATAACTTTTTCATTGGCCAGACAAGTGTAGCATCTTGTTCAAATCAGTAAAATACCAATAGCGTAGTATTTATTCTAAATCAGTTTAATAAAATAAAGCAAAGGGTAAAATTTCAAAATCTGTACGAAACAGACAGCAAGCGGCTCGCTGCAACGTAAAAAAAATATGGTTCATGAGCAGTAGCAAACAGAAACAAAACAGCAATATCGCCGGAATTTTCAGAACTTCGCCGGAGTTTTACTCCGGTGATTTACCCGACAAAAAATCAAATCACCGACAAAGAAGATCGAAACGGATGAACAATAATAAAGAAACACGGAAGTTTGAACTTCACGAGCAGAGGACCAAAAATTAGAGAAATCAGAAAATAACCAACATCCAACAAATCCCGGGACACAAGCCCGAACCGAGCTGGCCCACACTAGAAAATCAGTGCACCACAAAAATCAATAAAAAATCAGTCCCCAACAAACAATAATGTAATAAATCCAAAAAATCGAAAATAAACGTTAGTGTGGGGACACCGGCGTCACTTCCACGGCTAACGCCGGAGCGACACCGCCAGTGGTCGATGAGAATGGGGGTAAGAGTGATGGTGGTTCATCGGGGGGTGGTGGGTTCGCTTGTTCAGTGAACTCCGACGGCATGACTTCGCCGGAGTGGGGTGTTAGTGACGGGAGTTTAGGGATGCTGGGTGTGTGTGAGTAGTGCGTGTGAGGGAGATGGGTCGGCGATGGCAGTGGTGGTGGTTTCGCCGGTGGTGGGCGACAGTGGTGAGGTTCGGGGGGAAGGGTGACGGGAGTGAGGGAGAGGTAGAATAGGTTAATGGAAAGGGGGTGTGTCGGCTGGGGTGAGGCGACGGGAGTGAGGGAGAGATGGGGTGAGAGAAGGGAGAAGGGTGTAGGGTTAGATAAGGGCTCGAGGTCTTGGCGGTGGGGTAGAAATAGGTAGGTTTTAAAATGAGGGGGTAAGGTTTTATTTATAGTGTGGGATTTAGGTTTAGGGTTTTGGGTATTGGATTTTGGGTATTGGGTTTTGGGTATTGGGTATTGGATGAAAAAGATGAAAGGTGTATTGGGCCTCAGTTTGGGCTTCGGTTTTTTGGCGGATTGGACTGATCCAGATTGTGCCTTGGACATGGACTGGTTTGGCAAAAATGCAAAATGAATTAATTATTTAAAAGAAAATTATTTAAAGATACAAAATTATTAAAATGCAAATGCCGATGCAATAATAATAAAATACAATATTTAGCAAATATTTAATGTCTGATTAAAAGTAAAGACGGAATGTCAGTTAATTATTTAAAGAGATGCAAAGTTAGTAAAACAAAATGATCGCGCAATAATAATAACATAATATTTAAAAATGTTTAATACCTAATTAAAGTAAAAATATGATGTCAATTTACAAAAAAAAAAACAACATAGAATGTTAGGTAAAAAAATATACAAAAATGTCAAAAATGGTGATAAAATGTGGTGTCCTAAAATGCTTAAAATTGCAAGAAATGACTAAAAGATGGGTCAAAATTGAGTGTCAACAGTTGTCCCTCTTTGACCGAAGACGATGAAAGAGTGTTCGGACAAAGACGTTGACTTGTAGCCAATTTTGTTCCCATCGTCAGAATTAAAACAAGGATCAAGAAAAGAATGGGCAAAAGCCGACACTGGGTCGTTGTGATGCCAAGATAAAAGACAAAGCTGATGCAGATTTAAAATTTGTCCCAGTGTCGAATTATGAGACACTGGGTTGCTGCAATGCTAGAAAATAAAAGCAGGCAGACGCAAAACTCACAATTTGTCCCAGTGTCGAAGTGTGATTGACACTGGGTTGCAGGTGATATGGTGCTGGAAAAGACATAGTGTTTGTAGATGTAATGAAGTGATGTGATGATACGCCGTCTTGTATAGGCGAGATGCAGATGACGCCTTGTGTGGGCGTTGTCGTCTTGTATGGACGAAATGCAAATGACGCCTTGTGTGGGCGTTATCGTCTTGTATGGACGAGATGCAAATGACGCCTTGTATGGGCGTTGTCGTCTTGTATGGACGAGATGCAAATGACGCCTTGTATGGGCGTTGTCGTCTTGTATGGACGAAATGCAGATGACGCCTTGTATGGGCGTTGTCGTCTTGTATGGACGACATGCACATGACGCCTTGTATGGGCGTTGTCGTCTTGTATGGACGAAATGCAGATGACGCCTTGTATGGGCGTTGTCGCTCAGATGGATGAATGAAATGACGCCAGATGGGCGTTGACGCCTTGTATGGGCAGATGACGCCTTGTATGGGCGAAATGCAAATGACGCCTTGTATGGGAGTTGTCGTCTTGTATGGACGAAATGCAGATGACGCCTTGTATGGGCGTTGTCGTCTTGTATGGAAGAAATGCAGATGACGCCTTGTATGGGCGTTGTCGTCTTGTATGGACGAGATGCAGATGACGCCAGTATGGGCGTTGTCGCCTTGTATGGACGAAATGCAATGACGCCAGATGGGCGTTGTCGTCTTGTATGGACGAAATGCAAATGACGCCTTGTATGGGCGTTGTCGTCTTGTATGGACGAAATGCAGATGACGCCTTGTATGGGCGTTGTCGTCTTGTATGGACGAAATGCAAATGACGCCTTGTATGGGTGTTGTCGTCTTGTATGGACGAAATGCAAATGACGCCTTGTATGGGCGTTTTCGCATTGTATGGACGAAATGCAAATGACGCCTTGTATGTGCGTTGTCGCCTTGTATGGACGAGATGCAGATGACGCCTTGTATGGGCGTTGTCGTCTTGTATGGACGAAATGCAGATGACGCCTTGTATGGGCGTTGTCGTCTTGTATGGACGAGATGCACATGACGCCTTGTATGGGCGTTGTCTTCTTGTATAGACGAAATGACGAATGCAGATGACGCCTTATGGGCGTTGTCGCTCAGTATGGACGAAATGTAGATGGCGCCAGTATGGCGTTGTCGCTTGTATGGATGAAATGCAGATGACGCCTTGTATGGCGTTGTCGTCTTGTATGGACGAGATGCAAATGACGCCTTGTATGGCGTTGTCGCCTTGTATGGGCGAGATGCAAATGACGCCAGTATGGGCGTTGTCGCCTTGTATGGACGAAATGCAGATGACGCCTTGTATGGGCGTTGTCGCTTGTATGGACGATATGCGCAGATGACACCTTGTATGAGCGTTGTCGTCTTGTATGGACGAAATGCAGATGACGCCTTGTATGGGCGTTGTCGTCTTGTATGGACGAAATGCAGATGACGCCTTGTATGGGCGTTGTCGTCTTGTATGGACGAAATACAGATGACGCCTTGTATGGGCGTTGTCGTCTTGTATGGACGAGATGCAAATGACGCCTTGTATGGGCGTTGTCGTCTTGTATGGACGAAATGCAAATAACGCCTTGTATGGGCGTTGTCGTCTTGTATGGACGAGATGCAGATGACGCCTTGTATGGGCGTTGTCGTCTTGTATGGACGAAATGCAAATGACGCCTTGTATGGGCGTTGTCGTCTTGTATGGACGAAATGCAAATGACGCCTTGTATGGGCGTTGTCGTCTTGTATGGACGAGATGCAGATGACGCCTTGTATGGGCGTTGTCGTCTTGTATGGATGAAATGCAGATGACGCCTTGTATGGGCGTTGTCGTCTTGTATGGACGAAATGCAAATGACGCCTTGTATGGGCGTTGTCGTCTTGTATGGACGAAATGCAGATGTTCGTCGTTGTACTGACGAAACATGAATGAAGCCGTTGCATAGGCTTACAATGCATATGTTCGTCGTTGTACTGACGAAACATGAATGAAGCCGTTGCATAGGCTTACAATGAAATAGTGTCATTTTATGGACGTACCTGCTTTGTGACTCGCCTGGGTTGAGATAACGTCATTGCATAGACGTTGTGCGTTTGTAACCCGCATGGGCTTATTGTTGTGCTCCCGCCTTTGCTGATATGAAGATCCTGTAAAATGTGACGGCGGTTGTATTGATGTGATGCTGCCAATGCTGAGATTTCGTCCTTGCACGGACGTGTTGAATGTTGTGTGCTTGCTGAATGCTGCGAGTGTTGATGCAGTCTCTGTGCGGACTTGCTGAATGTTTGATGCGCGTAATATGCACACACTTTAAACGCAAGTGCACGTTATCGTATCAAGTAGTATAGTCTTAGATAAGACCGAATATCGTCCTCTAGTATTAGGGTTCAAGTACCAACTATCTATTTTATAGTATCTATTTGGCGAATTAATACTTGATTGGTTGTTTATAACTAAGAATTTCAAAAGCTATTTAAATGTAAAGAATTACTTGGATGTGATGAGAATAGGGCTTCATGTATCCTTACTATCCGCTTATGTTACTTGTTAATGCATTACTTATGGTGTTCTTCTTTTGGAGAAAGCAGTTTACTGAAATCGCTTTATACTCCCGTTAGGGTTATATAAACACTCAACCCCAGATTGTTCCTTACCTAACTTTCACGATAAGGGTAACTCTATAGGAGGATTAAGCACAAAACCTAGTTGGCCGTCACGCACAATGCGCAAAATTAGGGTTGTTAAGCCTCTCATCAACGCTTACAAATCTAATTGAGGTATTTTCATCCCCAATTCAAGACCATCTACCCAACTTACAAAGATATTCACAATCCTCCTTTTCGTAACTGATTAGAAATCATATAGTGATAACTAGTTGTCAATTAGCTACCAAGAATTCAACTCAATTATTGGATATATCTCTCAATAAGAATAATAACCATAAGCATGCATTACTTTATAACATAAGGTTCAAGAATTCAACATAGAAAGCCTATAAGAGAATTAGTTCCTAGCCATGAATATGACAAGAACTAATTCAAAGTTCATCATGCAAAATCAAATAAATAAAGGAAAGGAAAAAGAAATTACTAAGCTAATGGTATCCAAACTCCAAGTCAAGAATCTTGAGTTGTAAGAAAGGGAACCTCAAAACCGCCTAGGTTCTCCTTATATAGTTTTAAAACGCCTCCTTCTTTTCCTTCCGTGCTGGCCCAAAAATCCGTCAAAGACCTAATTTTTCCGCGGCGCGCGCTGTCGGCGCGCGCTAAAGTTCTGCAATACCGGGTGTTTTGGCGCGCCTCGATATCTGTTCGAGGAGCGCGCGCCGCAACTCCCGTGGCTTCGGATGTTTAGCGCCGCGCCTGCAGTCTTCGAGGCGCGGCGCTGGATCTTCTGCAGCCTTCTTCGAATAATAGCGCCGCTACCGCTTCGATCACAGGAGGGCCGCGCGCAGTCTGATTTCAGCCTGCTTGCCACTTTCTCCGTTTCACTCTAAGACTCTCTCTTTTTCCCTCTTTTCGCTCCTTTTCCGCCATTTGGCCACTTTAACCATTTTGACTCAAAAGAAAGAAAAATTATCCTAATACGACACTTTGTATGTACAAAACGGGACAAAAGACTAACTAGACTGACTCAAAAGGTGTATATAAAATACAGATCAAATACCCCCAACTTAACCTTTGCTCGCCTCGAGCAAAGATAGAAAGAAAGAAAGTAAAAGACTCAAAGAATGAAAGAATAACACTCACCGCCATTGATCACTTTTCTTTGCATAGATGTTAACTAGAAAAACATGAAGGTTAGCGAATAATACGCAGAACATATAGCATGGAATTTCAACACATTGAGCTAGATATTTCGCAAACTCATACTTATCATGCTTAAATGGAAGTCAGTGTACTCAAGTATGCATATAAATTCAAAAATTCCTATGGCATGCTTACTTGCTATTCTCCACTAATTCGGATATACATAAAGAGATCTTCAGGACTTTGGGGTTGTAATGTAGGCTTAGGTAGGGGTTGGTAAAGATAGGCATTTAGGCTCATTTTTCTGCACCATAAGCTCTTTGGCTTTTCAATTTTCCCTTTTCTTTTGATTCTTTACTTCACTTCAATTCTATCCTTCCCTCTTTGTTTTGGGAGAATGAAGTATATAATAATGACAAGCACTTCAAACTTAGGCTTTTGCCTATTTCTTATTACTTTTGTATTGGGGTGCAACAAACTTTATTCATTCTTTTTGTTTTCTTTTTAACACAATGTACTCCTACTGTTTCATAATTTCACTTATGGTACACTTTGTGGGAATATAGGGTGTCAAAGAAGAAGTTTCAAATTTTAGGCTCAATGGGGCTAACTAGTGATATTTTTAAAGTACGGGATAGAAAGGAAGTAAGAATTGGCTATCAAAGAAATGCCTGAGTCATCTCCCTAGCATGCATATCCTAATTATTTCGCCTCAAATAGCAAACAATCGTACACATAGGTTTTCAATCATTTAGTATGCACAATTCAAGCATGAAACTCCAAATAGACAGATTTTGTGAGTTTTTGGCATATCTAACCTAGGTGTTTAAATAGTTGCTACAATTCCGTTACATTATTTTACCTTACTTCACTAGGTGTTTCTAGCAACTACAGCATACATGATCTTTGACAGGCAATTATGACTCAAAAACGAAAAAAAAAAAAAAAAAAAAAATTTGTGGTGACTCAAAATAAACAAAAAAAAATCAAAAAGAAGACTCGAATAAAACATAAAAATGAAACACATAAAAAACACCCCCAAACTTAAATTACACATTGTCCCCAATGTGTAGACTCAAAGGAAAAACTAAAAGACAAAAAGACTTACAGTTTTTGGCTAAAAGTAGTGGTGGCGGTGGATAGTGCTTAATTTCGTGAGGAGGAGAGCCCTTGGTGTTTGATTTGGCGGTAGGGCTTTTGGATCAAAGTATTTTCCAATTCTGCAGAATCGACACCGCGACGCTTAAACGTCCGCACCTCTTCAGATCGTACGGCGCCGCGGTGCTTAAACTCCTGCGCTCCATCGGGATTTCATGCGCCGCACTGCTTTTTCGATTTCACGCTGCCTCGCCTCAGCGCGCTTTACCCGCTTCGAAATCCTCGCTTTTCTTGATTTATTTCCTGCACTGCCAATCACATCACAAAACACAAGACTCCAAGACCGCGAGATCGTTTCGAGACAAAAATAAAATAAACTTAAAGACGTAAATTAAAATAACATAATTGAAAACGTTGGGTTGCCTCCCAACAAGCGCCATCTTTAACGCTTTTTAGCCGGACGCAAGTTCCTTATTCTTTCAGGGATTGAGAAGTCACCAAGTTCATGTATTCCAGTTCATCGATTAGGTAGGGTTTTAACCTCTGTCCGTTTACTTTGAAGGCGGCTCCCTCTCTCCCTTTTATTTCAATTGCTCAGCATGGGAATACTCTTACCATCGTATGGTCCTGCCCAACGTGATTTTAATTTGCACGAAACAATCTCAATCTTGAGTTGAATAGCAAGACTTGTTGTCCTTCTTGAAAATCTTTTGGTATCAAATTCTTATCGTGTCATGCTTTCGTTCGTTCTTGTAGATCTTTGCATTCTCATAGGCATTGTGTCGGAATTCATCCACCCGCCACCGTAGTAGCCTCCTTTGTCCATTGCGTGGTATCCATGTTCAACTTCTTCATTGCCCAATATGCTCGTGTTCCAACTCTCGGCAAATGACAAGTTTTACCAAAACTAATTTATAAGGTGACATACCAATTGGTGTTTTGAATCTTGTCGGTATGCCCATGTCGTCATCTAATTTGATCGACCGATCTTTCCTCGAGTCGTTCACGCCTTTTCCAATATGCTTTTCACTTCTCTATTTGACACTTCCGCCCATTAGCTTGAGGATGGTACGCCGTTGTAGTGCGATGGTAAACTCCATATCGGAAAGCAATGACTTCACCGCTATTGCGAAATGGCTCCCATCACCGATAAGAGCTCTTGGTGTGCGAACCTTGTGAAAATATTCTTCGGAGAAATTTTTGCAGTTTCTTGTCGTTTTCTTTGGTGGCCATCTTACCCATTTGGACACGTAGTTCATCGCCGTAAGGATATATTGATATCCAAAAGATGGCGGAATGGTCCCATGAAATCAACTCCCACACATCGAATAGTTCTACTTCCAATATCCGTGCGAAGGCATCTCGTTTCGTCTTGAGATGTTCCTGTTCTTTGACAATTATCACATCTGCACAAAGGTGTGGGCATCCTTGAAGAGAGTTGGCCAATAGAATCCGCATTGCAATACCTTTGTCGCCGTTCTTGATGCCCCAAAGTGTCCACCACATGCTAAGGTGTGGCGGTGGGTGAGAACCAGTGCATCTCTTCCTCTGGTACATCGCTGATGACTTGGTCGGCAAGGTGTTTGTATAGCATTGGTTCTTCCCAATAGTAATGTTTTACCTCGAATAAAACCTCTTCATTTCTTTGTCTTGACAAGCACGGGTAGAACTTTAGGCTGCAAGAAAGTTAACAAAATCAGCGTACCAAGGTAAATTAGAATTCATACTTACTCAAAGCGGTTGTTAAATGCGGAAAGTGATCATTTATTTGCACATCCTCGTATTCGGCTTTCGTGTTCTCCAACTGACAAGTGATGCAATCAATTCTCTGTTCCTTTCTTATCACGAATCTCTACGTCAAATTCTTGTAGAAGTAGGACCCATCGAATGAGACGAGGCTTTGCATCCTTCTTTGTCATTAAGTACTTTATAGCGAGTGGTCGGTGTATACTATCACTTTATTTCCAATCAAGTATGGCCTGAATTTCTCAACGCATATACTATAGCTAGTAGTTCTTTTTCCGTGGTTGCATAATTTAATTGTGCGTCATTTAGAGTTTTACTAGCATAGTAAATGGATCTAAATACCTTGTCGATTCTCTGTCCAAATCTTGCTCCAATCGCATAGTCGCTGCATCGCATACGAGTTCAAATGGGAGCTCCCAATTTGGTGCGATGACTATAGGTCTTTGGTAAGCTCTCGAGCGTTTGAAATGCGGATAAGCATTCTTTATTGAAGTCGAAGGCTACCCCGCCATTAACAATGTGGAGAGGGCTTTGAGACCTTTGAAAAGTCCTTGATGAATCTTCATAGAAGCTGCATGCCCAAGGAAACTTCGACTCCTTTTGTTGATCATCGAGGTGGTAGATTTTCGACATCAAATCTTTGCTTTGTCTACCTCAATACCTTGGTTTGATATTTTATGCCCCAAGACGATTCCTTCATACCATGAAGTGACACTTCTCCCAATTTAGCACAAGGTTAGATTCTTCGCTACCAACATCGCTTCTAGATGCCTTAAACATTCATCAAATGATGCTCCAAAGACCGAAAAGTCATCCATAAAGATCTCTATAGTCCTCTCTACCATATCGAGAAAATTGCCATCATACATCTTTGAAAAGTAGCAGTGCATTCAGAGTCCAAATGGCATTCTTCTAAATGCAAATGTGCCAAAAGGGCAAGTAAATGTCGTCTTTTCACGATCTTACGGGCTATTGCAATCTGGTGATACCGAGTATCCATCCAAAAAGCAATAGTAGTTGTGCCTGCGAGTCATCGGCCCAATTTGATCTAGGAATGGCAACGGAAGTGATCTTTCTCGTTGCTTTATTCAACTTGCGATAATCAATGATATTCTCCAACCGATCGTTCTCGAGGAATGAGTTCGCTTCTTCGTTAGCCACCACCGTTATTCCACCCTTTTCTGCACCACTTGTACCGACTTACCCACGTGCTATCGATATGGGTAAATCACTCCTGCGTCGAGCCATTTTAGGATTTCTTTCCTTACTACCTCTTTCATATTTGGGTTGATCGCCTCTGGGCTTCATGGATGGTCCGCTCTCATCTAGGCGGATCTTATGCATTCGTTGATGGACTTATTCCTTTTATGTACGCTAATGTCCATCCAATAGCCCGCTTGTGATTCTTTAGTACTCTTAGCGCTTTATCAATTTCTTGGTGGGCGGTGGCGTGAAATGATCACCGCGGGGTTTTCTCTTCACCTAGGTATTGGTATTGTAGATGATTAGGTAAGATTTTTAACTCTAACTCGGGCCTTCTCGTGGATGGTAATGATCTTTCCGTACTGTCCCACTCCTCATATTTCTTTGTCCTTGTATCCCATTTTTCATAAGCATTCATCCAATTTGCATACTCATCGATCTGGATCGTTTTTACTATCATCATCCCGTGTGGTCAGTACTTCTTCAAGCGTATCCTCATATTCGAACTCTTTGTTTGACATTGTCTCTTCGATAAGATCAATGGCTGAGCAGTTATCTTTGGCCTCTGGAAAACTTGCTGTTTGAAGAACGTTAAAAGTTACCTCTTCTTCATCTACTCGAAGCTTCAATTCCCCTTTTTGAACATCAATGAGAGCCTGTCCTGTGGCTAGAAGAAGTGCCGAAGATGATAGGTATTCCATCGTTATCTTGTATATCTAAGATAATGAAATCGGCGGGGAGGATGAACTTGTCCACTTTTACTAGTATATCCTCGATGACTCCTCTCGGATGAACAATTGAGCGTCAGTCAGCAAAGGTGATGTTTGTAGGTTTGATTTCTCCCATTTCTAGTTTGCGAGAAAACTAGATAGGGCATCAGTTATACTGCTCCCGGTCGCATAGTGCCTTTTGACATTCAAACTTTCCAATAGTGCATGGGATGGTAAAACTCCCTGGTCTTGTAACTTCGAGGTAGTTGTCTCGTAGGATGGCACTACATTCTTGATTAGCATCACCGCTTCGTAATCCTCTATCTTCCTTTTTTGCTAAGCACATCCTTGTGAACTTGACGTAGCTCGGCATTTGTTCTAGTGCTTCCGCAAACGGGATATTGAGTTGCAATTGTTTGAGAACCTCTACGAATCGGAGAATTGCTTGTCAAGAGTGCATTTTTAACTTCGGGATATGGTATCATCACAGGGTGCGATTACCGCTGCCGTGCTATTTTCTCAATTTACGGATCGGCGCGCGCGACTGATCTTGGCGCGCGGCCTCACTTTCTGCCTTGTTTGGAGACCGAACTTGCGTACTATCTCTGACCGCCTCAGAATCCTCGGCCGCGCACGATCGAGCGTAGCGGCTCTGCTTCTTTGTGAACTTTCTCTTTCTCCCGATTCGGCCTCGCCCGGTCAATTATGCGACATTGTGTGTCCTCATTGCTTAGCTCAGATGCAGATTGCTCTTCTTGCGGTTCGCTGTTGAATATGACCGCGAGTTCTGCTATTTCTGTTTCCAACCTCTTTATGCCCGACCTCATTTCGTCCATGAACTGAGCTTGGCGCCTCATGAGACTAAGTAGGGTTTCTCGTAATTCCTCCCTCTGTTCCTCTATGGTTGGCTCTCTATCATATGGACAGTAAAAATCCATATCTAAAGTGTTCCTGAACGAATCAAAACCAACAAAGAATCACGGCACCCTGATTTTCGTAGAAACTAAAAAAAAAAAAAAAAAAAAAATTAAATCCAAATTAGAAATTAAAAATAGATAATTTGATATTGAACTATTGCCTAATCCCCGGCAACGGCGCCAAAAACTTGATGCGCGTAATATGCACACACTTTAAACGCAAGTGCACGTTATCGTATCAAGTAGTATAGTCTTAGATAAGACCGAATATCGTCCTCTAGGATTAGGGTTCAAGTACCAACTATCTATTTTATAGTATCTATTTGGCGAATTAATACTTGATTGGTTGTTTATAACTAAGAATTTCAAAAGCTATTTAAATGTAAAGAATTACTTCAGATGTGATGAGAATAGGGCTTCATGTATCCTTACTATCCGCATGTTACTTGTTAATGCATTACTTATGGTGTTCTTCTTTTGGAGAAAGCGGGTTTTACGAAATCGCTTTATACTCCCGTTAGGGTTATATAAACACTCAACCCGATTGTTCCTTACCTAACTTTCACGATAAGGGTAACTCTATAGGAGGATTAAGCACAAAACCTAGTTGACCGTCACGCACAATGCGCAAAATTAGGGTTGTTAAGCCTCTCATCAACGCTTACAAATCTAATTGAGGTATTTTCATCCCCAATTCAAGACCGTCACCCAACTTACAAAGATATTCACAATCCTCCTTTTCGTAACTGATTAGAAATCATATAGTGATAACTAGTTGTCAATTAGCTACCAAGAATTCAACTCAATTATTGGATAGATCTCTCAATAAGAATAATAACCATAAGCATGCATTACTTTATAACATAAGGTTCAAGAATTCAACATAGAAAGCCTATAAGAGAATTAGTTCCTAGCCATGAATATGACAAGAACTAATTCAAAGTTCATCATGCAAAAACTGAAATAAATAAAGGAAAGGAAAAAGAAATTACTAAGCTAATGGTATCCAAACTCCAAGTCAAGAATCTTGAGTTGTAAGAAAGGAACCTCAAAACCGCCTAGGGTTCTCCTTATATAGTTGTAAAACGCCTCCCTTCCTTTCCGGCCAGGCCTGGCCCAAAAATCCGTCAAAAGACCTAATTTTTCCGCGGCCGCGCTGTTCGCCAGCGCGCTAAAGTTCTGCAATACTGGTGTTTTGGCGCGCCCCGATATTCGCATTCGGTAGCCGCGGCCGCAACTCCCGTGGCTTTCGGATGTTTAGCGCCGCGCCCTGCTTTCGTCTTCGAGGCGCGCCAATCTTCTCGCAGCTTCTGAATAATAGCGCCGCGCCCTCGCTTCGATCAGGAGGCCGCGGCGCAGTCCGGATTTCACCTCGTTTGCCACTTTCTCCGTTTCACTCTAGTACCTCCTCTTTTTCCTCTTTTCGCTCCTTTTCCGCCATTTGGCCACTTTAACCATTTTGACTCAAAAGAAAGAAAACTATCCTAATACGACACTTTGTATGTACAAAACGACAAAAGACTAACTAGATCGACTCAAAAGTGTATATAAATACACCGATCAATGTCATGATCACGATTGCTTTTGGAGTCCTTATTATGATCTCTTCATGGTGCATTTCCCAAAATTGTCCCGATTTACATGCGGGGCGCATGCGCAAGACTTAACTCTGGCGGAAATTGCTCATATCTCTTTTCAGAATAATCAACGCATTCCGTCGCACACGAGCCAATGGGAAGATTTATAATGGTGTGACCGAAGCCGATTTAGGCCGCCTACGTATCCCGTCGAGGGAATCAGGTCAATACGTAGTTCATGATGCAAAAATGAGGATTTTTATATATATATATTTTTTTTTCAAACAATGTGGACCGAAGCCAAAGTGGCTGCCTACGTATCCCGTCGAGGGAATCAGGTCAAGACGTAGTTCATGATGCAAAAAATGATTGTTTTATATGCATTTTTTTTTTGAAAAGTGGAAAGACAGCATTACGTTCTGACTTCAGTTGATACCAACAATTAGTATTGTGCTTAGGAATTCCGTTATTCACTTCCAGTCTAACCAAGACTGACTTCTGGGTAATTCCTATAGTTTCCAATGGTACTTCAGACACCGAAGTATCGACACACTTGCTTGCAACCAAGGTTTCGAACTACACGTAATCTCACGTTTCAAGTGCCCTCACTGAAAGAAAGTCCCATTTCTCACATATATTCCAGTATTTTGAATTTTGGGACGTTTAGAGAAGTACGCTCACACTCAAAAGGATGTTCAATGCATGCAATTGTGATACCATAGGCTTGACCGTCATGTAAGTATCCACTAATGTGAGAACCCTCAGTATAAGATCATGTAGGGCTTGTCACGGACTTGTAATGTAGGTTTGGGGAAAGGGATGGATATCATTTGGGTAAAAGTGACTAATCCTTCCTCGAGCGTTGGACTACGTCCGTGTTTGATATTTGTGTGCTTTAATGCTGATCTGCTTTCTTCTTTTTCTCCTTTTTTTGTCCCAGTTTTCTGTACTGACTTCCTTTTGAATCTTTCGTTTGGAGCCCGCTTTTTCCAAAGTTATTCTCTCATTTCATTCATTTTTGTTTATAATGTCGGGGCTTTTGATTTCTTCTTTTGTGAAGTCGTCATTTGTGTTTTCTTTTCCCCTTTGGGACTTTGACAACTTTTGTCTTTGCAAACGTCGACGCAAAAAATTTTGTCACCACTTGCACATTTCCAAAGCGCTCAAGGAGGTCGGGCCAAGAGAGGGTTAGTGCGTACGCACTCAGAAAGGGTATAGGTGTGATATGCGGTTGTCGAAAGAATAGGCTTTAGGCTCAAAGGGGTGTACTACGGATAATGTTATTTGGTAGGCTGAAAAGGCTCAAACGGGTCAAAGAAAGCCTACGATCATTTTCTACACCGAGTGTTACTCAGGATTTCGCCTCAACAAACATTCAGGCCAAGTTCTAGATCACAATGTAATGCAATTGAACTTATTCTAAAACTCACCACATAATGCACATGAAACAATGAGGTTGGTTTCGCTCTTGTCTTAAAAGCATGCAAGGATGTCATTTCAGGTGTGCGTGAAAGATACCAAAAGAATCTACGGTTTATCACGAAGTCAACCCATGATGATTATTACTTGGTATTTATATGCACACCCCTAACTGTGTTGGTATCAATCAAATCAAACAATGACATTTAAAAGAGCTTT
This sequence comes from Przewalskia tangutica, assembly GCA_029844215.1. Taxonomy (NCBI): domain Eukaryota; kingdom Viridiplantae; phylum Streptophyta; class Magnoliopsida; order Solanales; family Solanaceae; genus Przewalskia; species Przewalskia tangutica. The sequence goes on along the minus strand of CM056730.1, from coordinate 92,618,443 downwards.
TTTTTTAATTTTTGAATAAAATATTTTTTGAATAAATGGTACCGAACCCGAGTAGGGCTGCCTACGTATCTCATCTTTGACGAGAATCAGGTGTGCGTAGTTCGTTCAGATATGTTATAAAACGTATGATTTAAAAGAATTTATTCATGAAAAAAATGCAAAAGTAAAGCTGTACAAAACAAATGATTGTTCATTATAAGACTAATGCAAAGTAAAAGAATGTAATGAAAAAAAGAATGAATGACTGTGATAGAATGAATGAAATGCATGAATGAATGTGATAGAGTGATTGAAATGCAATAATGAATGTCCATGATTGGATAAATGCAATGAATGGGTGAACGAAATATTTTTATTTTTTTATTTTTTATTTTTTTATGTGGTGGTGTCGAACCCTAGATAGGTTGCCTACGTATCACACCGTATGGTGAGAATCAGACACGCGTTGTTCGAAATGATTATGTTGTAAAATGCATGATAAAGAATTATGTAATCAATACTAGACATATCAATTGAATTTGCAAATAAATATACAAAATATAAAAGAACTGAGAGCGATGTCTCGTTGAATTTGGTATAAACTGACTTATATTAGTCAACAACTCACGCTCATTTTTGTGATGATATTTTTTTTCTTCCCTTTTTTTTTTGTTGTTGTCCGCCCTCGACTATTTGCGAGGACGGTCTTCCTGCAAAAATATGACAAATGGGTGAGAGTAGGCAAGCCACAAAAATGTAAGAGTGTGACAATATAGTCAAAGACTCCCCTGCTTGGTTCGACCGGACTGGTGGTTGATGTTTCACAAAGTCCAAATCGTGTTGTTCAAGAACAATTTACGCAATAGAAGTCCTGATTGCAATGTGACAACAAAAGTGCAAAAATGCAAATGCTCGTGGCAGGAGTTATAAGCACATATGTACAGGGGTTAAAAGGATAATTATTGCATTAAATAATATGTACAGAATTGCTAACGACAACAATGGTAAACAAAGGCATGCAAGTCAAGCGCGCGCCTAATATGCATGGGCCCTCTCTTATGCCAGAGGTCGGCCTAAACGTCAAATATGCGAGATTATGATAAATAGGTCCAAGCCGTTAAACTGCAATGTTCTGTTGGAAATGGAGACCAAATGACGGTGCACTTTTTCCAATTTCGGTGTGGCATGACCAGGCTTGGATCCGTCTATCATCATCAAGCTACACATAGTATGCTAATGGGTCGTTGGGTTGTGAAACCCGTCGACAAGTTTGGTGGATTTCTAATTGTGGCGTTAATACCAAGGACTAACCCACCTAAGGTTTATGCATGCATGACTTAATAAAAAAGTGGTATAGCTCTATCTTAAGTTTTCTAAGATTTGGCTTACTAGACGCAAGAATCCCGAGCGGACAACTCGAGTGAGAAGGCTACGCGGCCACCGGTTAGACCGGACACTCCACGTATATTACCAACTATCCTAAATTTGGGTTTTGAAGAAAGAGTTTTGTTGATGCACCAAGCGCACCTCGCGTGTAGTGTGTGATAGTGTGAATTTTCCAGAGTGGAAGAAATATGAGCGAAATGCCAATTTAAGGAAAGCAGTAAAAACAAATAGAAATTAAAACAGTTAAGCATACAAAATTAAACAATCAATTTTAAGGCATTTAAAACAAATAAAAATAAATAAAGCCAAGCAATAATAAACCTAGGTTTGTAATGGTCAAGAACCTGATATCCCCAGTGGAGTCGCCATCTGTAACACCCCATTTTAACCTGAGTCGAAACGGGAGTACTATGTATGGTATGATTCCTAGATGTATTTAAGGAATCGCCACCTAATTATTTAGTGAATTAGGACACTTATTAAATAGCAGAAAAATGCTATAAATGATCTCCATTTAATGGTCTACGAAATTAATGAGATTCTGGATCAGGGTTCTTTATTATCCTAAAGGGAAGGGGTTAGGCATCCTTTAAGATCCGCTAACTTGCGGTTATCCGTTCAAACCTAGGTTAATTATGTATTGGCTTTTATTCTACCTATTCTAAGCATTTTTGCATAATTTACAATTAAAATAAAATGCAATACAAAATAAATAAATAAAAACTAAAATTAAAGGTGACATAAGATAAAACTCCGGGACATCTGTAGCCCTTTTTAGGCCTTCAGCACGAGATGATTTCCGGGTACCTGCATAAACACTTAGTAAAAATATTAGTAATAAAATAAACAATTTTAAAGTAATAGCAAGAATCAATAAATAAAGCAAAAAATAAATCCGTCTTTTGCACAGGAGGGGCCTTGGAAATCAGACGGAGATTCCTTCATCGGCCATTATTGCTAAAAATAATAAAATAAATAAAACCTTCGGATCCGCGCCAAAACAGTAATAGTTTTAAACACGGAGGGCTCAGATATATGTAAAAAATAAAGTAGGACAGCCTAAACAAGTGCGGCTGCGAGAATACGCCTTGCCAGCGCATGTTGGTTATCCGGTGTAAGTGGAAGAAATCATCATTGCCCAGAAAGCTTCATTTATTTTATTTTCCGTCTTTACAATTGTGGAGGCCTCAAAAATCGACGGATAACTTTTTCATTGGCCAGACAAGTGTAGCATCTTGTTCAAATCAGTAAAATACCAATAGTGTAGTATTTATTCTAAATCAGTTTAATAAAATAAAGCAAAGGGTAAAATTTCAAAATCTGTCCGAAACAGACATCAAGCGGCTCGCTGCAACGTAAAAAAAATATGGTTCGTGAGCGAGCAAATGTAAACAAAACAAAGAATATCGCCGAATTTTCGAACTCACGGAGTTTTACTCCGGTGATTTACCCGACAAAAAATCAAATCAGCCAGACAGTAAGACTGAAAACAATATGAACAATAATAGCAAACACGACAGAAGTTTCAGAACTTCGCCGGAGCAGAGGACCAAAAATTAGAGAAATAAAAAAATAACCAACATCCAACAAATCCCGGGACACAAGCCCGAACCGAGCTGGCCCACACTAGAAAATCAGTGCACCACAAAAATCAATAAAAAATCAGTCCCCAACAAACAATAATGTAATAAATCCAAAAAATCGAAAATAAACGTTAGTGTGGGGACACCGGCGTCACTTCCACGGCTAACGCCGGAGCGACACCGCCAGTGGTCGATGAGAATGGGGGTAAGAGTGATGGTGGTTCATCGGGGGGTGGTGGGTTCGCTTAGATGAACTCACGGCATGACTGGAGCCAGCGGAGTGGGGTGTTAGTGAGGTCGTGTGTGTGAGTAGTGCGTGTGAGGGAGATGGGTCGGCGATGGCAGTGGTGGTGGTTTCACCGGTGGTGGGCGACAGTGGTGAGGTTCGGGGGGAAGGGTGACGGGAGTGAGGGAGAGGTAGAGTAGGTTAATGGAAAGGGGGTGTGTCGGCTGGGGTGAGGCGACGGGAGTGAGGGAGAGATGGGGTGAGAGAAGGGAGAAGGGTGTAGGGTTAGATAAGGGGGCTCAAGGTCTTGGGCGGCTGGGGGTAGAAATAGGTAGGTTTTAAAATGAGGGGGTAAGGTTTTATTTATAGTGTGGGATTTAGGTTTAGGGTTTTGGGTATTGGATTTTGGGTATTGGGTTTTGGGTATTGGGTATTGGATGAAAAAGATGAAAGGTGTATTGGGCCTCAGTTTGGGCTTCGGTTTTTTGGCGGATTGGTCGATCCAGTTACAGCTGGACATGGACTGGATTGGCAAAAATGCAAAATGAATTAATTATTTAAAAGAAAATTATTTAAAGATACAAAATTATTAAAATGCAAATGCCGATGCAATAATAATAAAATACAATATTTAGCAAATATTTAATGCCTGATTAAAAGTAAAGACGGAATGTCAGTTAATTATTTAAAGAGATGCAAAGTTAGTAAAACAAAATGATCGCGCAATAATAATAACATAATATTTAAAAATGTTTAATACCTAATTAAAGTAAAAACATGATGTCAATTTACAAAAAATAAAACAACATAGAATGTTAGGTAAAAAAATATACAAAAATGTCAAAAATGGTGATAAAATGTGGTGTCCTAAAATGCTTAAAATTGCAAGAAATGACTAAAAGATGGGTCAAAATTGGGTGTCAACAAACCAATCTGACTCAAAAGAAAGAAAATTTATCCTAAGACGACACGTATTTGTACAAAAATGGATAAAAGACTAACTAAAAATGACTCAAAAAGTGTATATAAAATACACCGATCAAATACCCCCAAACTTAACATTTGCTCGCCCTCGAGCAAAGATCAAAAGAAAGAAATAGAAAGACTCAAGGAAAAAGAAAATAGAAAGACTCAATGACATTGATCACTTTGCTGCATTGGTGTTACTTAGAAAAACATGAAGATTAGCAGAATAATATGCAGGAACATATAACATGAATTTTTAGCATTCTAAACACATTAAACTAGATATTTCGCAAACTAATTTTAATCATGCTTAATGGAAGTAAGAATACTGAATTATGCATGTCAATTTCAAAAGTCCTATGGCATTTTTACTTGCTATTCTCCACTAATCATGGATATGCATATAAGAGATCTTCAGGGCTTTTCAGGGTTGTAATGTAGGCTTAGGCATGGGTAGGTAAAAATAGGCATTTAGGCTCATTTTGTGTACCATAAGCTTTTTAGCTTTTCAATTTTTCCCTTTTCTTTTGATTTCCTTTCTTCACTTCATATCTATCTTTCCCCTCTTTTGCTTTGAGAGAGTGAAGTGTATTATGAATAACAAGCACCCCCAAACTTAGGCTTTTGCCTATTTCTTATTGCTTTTTTTTTTGTTGGGATGCATCAACCTTGTTCACTCTTTTTGTCTCTTTTTTAACACATTCTATTCCAATTATTTCACATTCTCACTTATGGCACAAGTGTGGGAATATAGAGTGTCAAAGAAAAAGTTTCATATTTAGGCTCAACGGGGCTGACTAGGGATATTTTTAATGTCAGGGATAGAAAAGAGTGGTAAGAATTGACTAACAAAGAAATGCCTGAGTCATCTCCCTAACATGCATATCCTAACTATTTCGCCTCAAATAGCAAACAATCATACACATAAGTTTTAATCATTTAACAATGCACAATTCAAGCAATAAACCCCAAATAGACAGATTTCATGAGTTTTTGGCATATCTAACCTAAGTGTTTAGATAGTTGCTTCTAATTCCATTACATTATTCCACCTTACTTCACTAGGTGTTTCTAGTAACTACAACATGCATGATCTTTGACAGACAATGATGACTCAAAAAGAAAAAAATGTATGACTCAAAGATACACAAAACAATTCAAAAAGACTCAAACATACTACAACAATAAGACACAAATAAGACACCCCCCCAAACTTAAATCACACATTGTCCCCAATGTGTGCAAGACTCAAAGAAAATAAAAGAACATGACACTTACAAACTTGGTTTAAAATGGTGGCGGTGGCGGTGGATAGTGCATTGACCACTGGTTGAACAAGGAACTCATCTCGTCAATTCTCTGCCTCATTTCTTGTTGTCCTTGTATCACCGTGTCAAAATTCTGCATCATCCTTCTCTGGTTCTGGAGTAAGTGCTCCATCATAGGCACTGGAGGTTCTGATTACGTGGTGGTCGCTTCCTGCCTCATAGTGAGCCTCTGTTTCAGGCTCATCTTCATCTATGGCAGCCTCTTCTGCTGCTGCTGCTGGTGGTGCTGCTGGTCTCCTTCTCGCTGCTGCTGGAGGGATTGGGTCTGGGAAGGAGTGCACTATCCCGTATGACACAGGAAGTTGGTTTTTCTCATAAGTATCAGTGGGTAGGGTTGGGACCCCACTTATGGAGCATAAACATGTAATAAGTGAGCCATGTCCCAACCCACCTGTTGTTACCAACCTGCTGGTCTCTCAAATACTTTGCACTATCTCCTTCCCAATATAAATCGTCTTCCCTGACATAATTTCATATATCAATTTGATTCTCGCTTTCCGCACTCGTAAAGTGCATTGATGGAATCAGCGGCATCGACGAAATACAACCAACCCTTGGCTGCTTTGTTGAACTGACACCTGCTCAGTCCTCTTGACCCATTTCTGGCAAATTCATATGCAGCCCCAGGGTAGCTCACTGTGCTTGCTACGGCATTCCAGTCGATGTTGTTGGAGTTTCTGGACCATGTTCTAAAATAGCTCCAATCGTCATCTCCTCCTTCAACATCAACTGTTTTCAATAACACATTTACCCCTTCTGCCGTCACAGGCACATATCTTCCCCTCACGAAGCATCTATCGTCTACCTTCTCCGGAAAATTAGCATAGAATTCTCTTACCATCACTGTGTTCATTGGTGCTATCTTTTCCGGGTTTACAAATCTTTTCCACCCCATCATCTCAATCATCGCCCGAATGGGCTCATAGACATCCCCCTCTCCAAGCGACTCCCTTTGATAATCCATTCCTCTTTCAGGGATTAAGGGCCTAGTACTAAGTTTTTTGTATCTCTCATGAGCTCTTTGGCTGACAAACCTAGTATCATCATATTGAGGGACTGAGGTGGATGTGGAAGCTCGTTTCTTTCTGGCAGACATGTTTAGATGACTTTTTACAACGTTTCCTTTGTATCAACAATGTTACCCAACACTCTCACCCAACAACTAGCAGCTACAACACCTATCACCCCTAAACTTCACTTAAGAAGCTTCAGCACAACACCCACACTCACCTCGTATACTCTTCCTCGAAATCTCACAACCAATTTCAACACCCCAACACACCCTCACAGATACAATACCTCCTCCAATCTACTACCTCCTCTGACTACAGTAAAACTTTCAAGAAAAGATAAAGGTTACCTTTAACGGTGTTCTTCAAGGTTTTCTTGCTTCTAATGGTGATTTGAGGCAATGGGATGAGGGTAGTTGTTTAGGATGGTTAAAGGGGTTAGGGAATTTAAGAACTTTGGTTGTGTTTGGGTTTGATTTATGGAAGATTGTTAGGTAAAGTGTGGATTTTCGTGGTTTTTGTGGAGAGGAAGGTTTAGGTTTTGATTTGGAATTGGGGAAAAAATCGGATTTGGGCTATTTAATTTCTGGATTTCCGCCTCGCCGGCCAGAATCAGCCATGGCTACCAATTTTCTGACTCTTCAACTTCTCGCGCATGCCACGCGAATGGGCGCGCGCTTAGACTTCAAAATTTTTCGATTTTTACGCCGCTGCGCATCGGGTGCCGCGACGCTCAAACTTCAGCGCTTTTTTTGGCGCTGCGCTGCTTCCTGAAAGGCGCGCGCTCCGATTTCTGGAAATCCCTTTGCTTATCTTCAGTTTTCGCCCTCCAAATTTGTTGGCCTTGCACCTGTCATCACAACACATAACAATACCTCCGTGAGACTGTTCAAAGTAAAAATCAACTGCATTAAAATAAACAATTTAAAATACCTTGGGTTGCCTCCCAAGTAGCGATGTATTTAACGTCTTTTAGCCGGACGCAAGTTCATTAGATCAAGAGGTGTGGGGTAGATTAACCCCACAACCAATCCATTTTTTCAACATTCTCCTTTTTCTTCTTCTGTTTTTCTTCTTATAGTTATTTTCAAGCGAAGGTTCAGTGGCACATACCTGCTTTGGCGGAGGTTCAACATCACGTACTTGCTTTAGTGAGCCTATCTCCCTTGTTTTGGCTTGCACTGGCTCACAAGAAGTTCTGACAGTGTTGATTGCAAAGCACCTGCTCATGACCGGGGCTCAATAACGTGTTTGAACACTTTGAACACCATTTCTTCACTTTCTACCCTCAGTGTCAGCTCTCCCTTCTCTACATCAATCAGGGCTCTCCCTGTTGCCAAGAACGGTCTCCCCAATATGATGGGAATCTCTGCATCCTCCTCCATGTCAAGAATGAGGAAATCCGCAGGGAAAAAGAATTTTCCTACTTTAACAAGAACATCCTCAATCTTCCCACCGTGGCACCACCGCTCATCCGCTAGTTGCAATCTCACCGTGGTTGGTTTGGCTTCACCTAATTCCAACCTCTTAAACACCGACAAAGGCATCAAATTTATACTCGCCCCCAAATCACAAAGGGCCCTATTGCATGTCACCTTGCCAACTGTGCAAGGCAATGTAAAGCTCCCTGGGTCTTTAAGTTTAGGGGGCAACTTCTTCTGCAGGATAGCACTGCACTCCTCAGTCAGTGACACCATCTCATACTCTCCCAATTTCTTCTTCTTCCCCAAAATTTCCTTCATAAATTTGAAATAAGAAGGCATTTGCTCCAACGCCTCGATGAAGGGTATGTTGATATGTAACTTTCTGAACGAATCTTCTCGGTGTACTCCTTTTCTGGAGCTTTCTCTACTATTGGGCGATCTTCAACAACCCTTTCTCTCTCTGTTTCTACCCTCTGTTCAACCACAGGCTGAGGTGCACACTGTTCCAACTGCTTTCCACTCCTCAGCTGTCCTGCCTGGCATTGTTCTCTAGGGTTCATCTCTGTGTTGCTCGGCAGGGTACCCTGTGGCCTGTTGGTTGCTAGCTTTGCCAGTTGCCCCACCTGTGTTTCCAAGCTCCTGAACGAGGATCTAGTCTCCGCCATGAACTGGGTCTGGGAGTTGGTGAGTGTCAACAAAGCTGCTCTCAGCTCGTCTGGCTTTTTGATCGGTGTATTTTATATACACCTTTTGAGTCAGTTTTAGTTAGTCTTTTGTCCCGTTTTGCACATATAAGTGTCGTATTAGGATAGTTTTTCTTTCTTTTGAGTCAAAGTGGTTAAAATGGCCAAATGGCGGAAAAGGAGCAAAAAGAGGGCAAAAGAGCAGAACCGCGAACGAGGGCGAAATCTGGACCAGCGCGGCCTCGCAGCCTAAAAGCGCGGCGCCCACTATTCAGAGAGGCAGAAGACTCAGCGCCGCGGCGCCCTCAGACAGCAGATGCAGGGCCGCGGCGCCTAAACATCCGAGGAGCTACAGAAGATACAGCGCCGCGGCGCCCTCAGACAGCAGATAGCAGGGCCGCGGCGCCAAAACACCCGACGGATTGCAGAACTTCCGGCGCCGACGCGGAAAAAAATTGTTTTTTAGAGGTATTTTGGGCCAGGCCTGCTGGTAAAATTTGAGGGGGTTTTAGCCTATAAAAAGAAGAACCCTAGGCGCTTTTAAGGGTTCCCCTTCTTGCACAACTCAAGACTTTTGCTTGGAGATTGGATACCATTAATTTAGTAATTTCTTTTCCTTTTCTTTACTTTATTTCAGTTTTGTATGATGAACATGGAATTAGTTCTTGTCATGTCAATGGCTAGGAACTAATTCTCTTATAGGGCTTTCTATGTTGAATTGCTTGAAACTTATGCTATAAATTAATGCATGCTTATGGTTGTTTTTCTTATTGAGAGATCTATCCAATAATTGAGTTGAATTCTTGGTAATTAATTGACAACTAATTATCACTATATGATTTCTAATCAGATTCTGAAAAGGGGGGATTGTGAATATGCTGTAAGTTGGGTAGACATGCTTGAATTGGGGATGAAAATACCTCAATTAGTTATGTAGCGTTGATGAGAGGCTTAACAACCCTAATTTTGCGCATTGTGCGTGTGATCCAACTAGGTTTTTGTTCTTAATCCTCCTATAAAGTTACCCTTATCACCGAAAGGTAGGTAAGGAACGACATCAGGTTGAGTGTTTATATAACCCTAACGGAGTATAAAACGATTTCAGAAACCTGCTTTCTCCAAAAGAAGAATACCATAAGTAATGCATTAGTAAGTAGCATAAGCGGATAGTGAGGATACATAGAAGCCCTATTCTCATCACTCCTGAAGTAAATCTTTATACTTTAAATAGCTTTTATAATTCTTAGTCATAAACAACCAATCACTCATTAATTCACCAAATAGATACTAGAAAATAGATAATTGGTACTTGAACCCTAATCCTAGAGGACGATATTCGGTCTTATCTAAGACTATACTACTTGATACGATAACGTGCACTTGCGTTTAAAGTGTGTGCATCTTACCGCGCATCAAGTTTTTGGCGCCGTTGCCGGGGATTAGGCATAGTTCAATATCAAATCTATCTATTTTTAATTTCTAATTTGGTTTTATTCTTTGTTAATTTTTGTATTTTTCTATTTAGTTTATTTTATTTTATTCTTTTTCATTTTATGTATTTATTGTGTGAAAACAAGGGTGCCGTGATCCGTTGTTGGTTTTGATGCATCTCAGGGATCCTCAAGACATGGATTTCTGCTGTCAATATGATCGAGCTCCAACCATAGAGGAAGAGAGAGATGAATTGCGAGAAGTCATACTCAGTCTCACTAAGTATCAAGCGCAGTTCATGGACGAAATGAGATTGGGCATAAAGAAGCTGGAACTGCAAATAGGAGAACTCGCGATCATATTTGGCAGCGAAATGCAAGAAAATCAATCAGCACCTATGGGGGGTGGCAAGCAACTTGAGGAGCCTGAACCAAACCCAACTATTGAGGAATCTGGTGAGGTAGTTAGTGTAAAGAAGGAAAAGAGTTCAGGGATCCAATTATTGGCCTTCTTGGATTCTGTGGAATTTTTTTTTCTTGCACCTATCACAGAAGAAACACCACTAGCTATCACTAATGGCTCCCAGATAAGAATTACATATCATCAAGGGCAACCCCCAGAGTTAAGAGATGTAGAGAATTTCACGGATTCCTACACTATAAAAAGCCTAAAAGACAAACTTATCTTGTGTACTTGGGGGATCCGTATATGCTTAAGGCTCTTGTTTGAACAAATAGTTATAGGGAATTTGAGACCTATAGCAATAAAACTGCGAATTGCAAGCAGTTCGCAGAAGGGTCCAATGAGCACTGCGTCTGCTAATTACGTCCCGCTAAAAGACGTTAAAGATGGCTTGTTGGGAGGCAACCCAACGCTTTCAATTATGTTATTTTAATTTCATCTTTAGTTTATTTTATTTTGTCTAGAACAATCTCACGGTCTTGGGTTCTTGTGTTTGTCTTTGTGATTGACAGTGCACAGTGGAAATAAATCAAAAAATCAAGGATTTCGTAAGAGCGGGTACGCGCGCCAAAATCCTAAAATTGCTGTTTAGGTGCCGTGGCGCCCGTAATGTGGCCGCGCACGTAAAGTCCCGGCGAGCGCAGGTTTCAGCCGCGCGCTAAAAGCGTGGCGCGCCGAAGCGGGAATCCAGAACTTAAAACGCCCAGAATCAGATTTTCCCCAAATCCAATTTCAAAAACCTAACCCTTCCTCTCCAAAAACCCACGAAATTCCAGAAATTTGCCCACAAATCCTCCACAAATCCAACACAACCACAACCTAAACTCTTAAATTCCTAAAAACCCCCAACTATCTCAAACAACGAAGCTCCATTCCATAAACCTCAACCCACCAATTGAAACAAGAACAGCGTGAAACTCTCATAAAAAGGTAATCCCTATCTTTGTTCTTGAATCCTTTTACTGAAGTCATAGGAGGTAGTAATTTGGAGGAGTATTGTAGTTGGAGTAGTTTGGGGTGCTGAAAAGTGATTGTGAAGTTTAGAGAAAAGAGTAGAAACAGAGATTGTGGGTATTGCGTAGAAAGGTTGAAGTTCGGAGGTGTTGTCGCTGCTAGTTGTTGAGTGTGTAGGAGACATTGTGCCACAAAAATTAGAAGCTGCAGATTTTGTTTAAAAATGGCCACCAGGAAGAGAAGAGGCTCCACATCCACCCCAACCCCACAATACGACGAAAATAGGTTTGTGAGCTACCAAGCCTACCAAAGATACAAAAAGCTTGATACCAGACCCATAATTCCAGAAAGGGGAATGGACTACCAGAGGGAGTCATATGGGGAAGAAGATGTTTATGAGCCCATTCGGGCCATGATTGAGTTAAGGGAGTGGAGAAAATTTGTGAATCCGGAGAAGATAGCACCAGTCAACACAACAATGGTGCGTGAATTTTATGCCAACTTTCCGGAGAGGGTGGAAAGGGGATGCTTTGTAAGGGGACACTATGTGTCTGTGACAGCAGAGAATGTAAATGCACAATTGAAAACAGTTGATATTGAAGAAAGTGATGATTGGAACCTCTTTAGAACATGGTCTAGGAGCAGCAACAACATCGACTGGAATAACATTGCAGACACAGTGAGCTACCCTGGGGCTGCTTTTGAGATTGGAAGAAATGGATCAAGAGCACTGAACAGGTGCCAATTCAACAAAGTAGCCAAAGGTTGGCTATATTTCGTCAGCGCCCGCATGATTCCATCCACGCACTTCACCAGAGTGCCAGAGGACAGGATCAAACTAGTATATGGAATTATGAGGGGGTTGACGATTGATGTGGGGAAAGAAATAGTGCAGAACATTGAGGAAATCAGCAGGTTGGTAACAACAGGCGGATTGGGACATGGCTCAGTCATCACCAAGCTATGTCACATGAGTGCGGTCCCAATCCTACCCACGGATACTCATGAAAGAAACCAACTGTCGGTGTCCTATGGGATAGTGCACTCTTTCCCAGACCCAAGCCCCCCAGCAGCCAGACGGAGAGTACAACCACCACCAGCAGCAGAGGCCGCCATGGATGAAGATGAGCCTGAAATAGGGGCTCAATATGAGGCAGGACCCAGCCACCGGCCAACCACAAGAGCAGAACCCTCAGAGCCCACAATGGGGCAATTGTACCAACATCAGAGGGAGATGATGCAGACCTTGCAAACAGTAGTACAAGGACAGCAAGAAACAAGGCAACAAATCGACGAGCTGAGTGCCTTGTTCAACCAATGGTCGATGCATTATCCACCGCCACCACCACCATTTTAGCCAAAGTTGTAAGTGTTTTTTCTTTTATTTTCTTTGAGTCTTGCACACATTGGGGACAATGTGTGATTTAAGTTTGGGGGTGTTTTATTTGTGTGTCAATGTATGTTTTATTTAAGTCTTTTTATTTGTTTTATGTTTATTTTGAGTCACCAAAAAAAAATTCTTTTTTTTGAGTCATAATTGCCTGTCAAAAATCATGTATGCTGTAGTTGCTAGAAACACCTAGTGAAGTAAGGTGGAATAATGTAAAGGAATTGAAGCAACTATCTAAACACTTAGGTTAGATATGCCAAAAACTCACAGAATCTGTCTATTTGGAGTTTCTTGCTTGAGTTATGCATGCTAAATGATAAATGCTTATGTGTTATGATTGCTTGCTATTTGAGGCGAAATAGTTAGGATATGCATGTTAGGGAGATGACTCAGACATTTCTTTGATAGCCAATTCTTACCATTCTTTTCTATCCTATACTTTAAAAATATCCCTAGTCAGCCCCATTGAGCCTAAATTTGAAACTTCTTCTTTGACACCCTATATTCCCACAAATTGTGCCATAAGTGAAAATATGAAATAGTGGAGTACATTGTGTTAAAAAGAAGAAACAAAAAGAGTGAACAAGTTGATGCACCCCAATGAAAAAGTAATAAGAAAGAGGCAAAAGCCTAAGTTTGGGGGTGCCTATTAGTATAATACACTTCACTCTCCCAAAACAAAAGAGGGGAAGAATAGAATTGAAGTGAAGGAAAGAATCAAAAGAAAAAGGGAAAAATTGAAAAGCCAAAGAGCTTATGGTACAGAAAAATGAGCCTAAATGCCTATCTTTACCAACCCCTACCTAAGCCTACATTACAACCCTTAAAGTCCTGAAGATCTCTTTTATGCATATCCAGAATTAGTGGAGAATAGCAAGTAAGCATGCCATAGGAATTCTTGAATTTATATGCATGATTTAGTATATTGACTTCCATTAAGCATGATGAATATGAGTTTGCGAAATATTTAGCTTCATGTGTTTAGTGTGCTGAAAATTTCATGCTATATGTTCCTGCATATTATTCTGCTAACCTTCATGTTTTTCTAGTTAACATTTATGCAGCAAAAGTGATTAATGACAGGGAGTCTTTTATTTTTCGTTTCTTTGAGTCTTTCATTTTATTTATTTCTATCTTTGCTCGAGGGCGAGCAAAGGTTAAGTTTGGGGGTATTTGATCGGTGTATTTTATATACACCTTTTGAGTCAGTTTTAGTTAGTCTTTTGGCCCGTTTTGCACATATAAGTGTCGTATTAGGATAGTTTTTCTTTCTTTTGAGTCAAAGTGGTTAAAATGGCCAAATGGCGGAAAAGGAGCAAAAAGAGGGCAAAAGAGGAGATGCCAGAGCCGAAAACAGAGAAAGTGGCGAACGAGGGCGAAATCCAGACCAGCGCGCAAGACTCGCAGCCAAAGCGTGGGCGCGCCGATTCGTAGAGACAAGACCTGGCACGCGCGCTCGCAACAGATGCAGGGCCGCGGCGCCTAAACATCCGAGGAGCTACAGAAGATACAGCGCCGCGGCGCCCTCAGACAGCAGATAGCAGGGCCGCGGCGCCAAAACACCCGACGGATTGCAGAACTTCCGGCGCCGCGGCGCCGACGCGAAAAAAATAGGTTTTTAGACGGATTTTGGGCCAGGCCTGCAGGGAAAAGTTGAGGCGGTTTTCAGCCTATAAAAGGAGAACCCTAGGCAGTTTTTAAGGGTTCCCCTTCTTGCACAACTCAAGACTTTTGCTTGGAGATTGGATACCATTAATTTAGTAATTTCTTTTCCTTTTCTTTACTTTATTTCAGTTTTGTATGATGAACATGGAATTAGTTCTTGTCATGTCAATGACTAGGAACTAATTCTCTTATAGGGCTTTCTATGTTGAATTGCTTGAAACTTATGCTATAAATTAATGCATGCTTATGGTTGTTTTTCTTATTGAGAGATCTATCCAATAATTGAGTTGAATTCTTGGTAATTAATTGACAACTAATTATCACTATATGATTTCTAATCAGATTCTGAAAAGGGGGGATTGTGAATATGCTGTAAGTTGGGTAGACATGCTTGAATTGGGGATGAAAATACCTCAATTAGTTATGTAGCGTTGATTAGAGGCTTAACAACCCTAATTTTGCGCATTGTGCGTGACGGTCAACTAGGTTTTTGTTCTTAATACTCCTATAAAGTTACCCTTATCACCGAAAGGTAGGTAAGGAACGATACTGGGGTTGAGTGTTTATATAACCCTAACGGGAGTATAAAACGATTTCGTAAACCTGCTTTCTCCAAAAGAAGAATACCATAAGTAATGCATTAGTAAGCGGATAGTGAGGATACATAGAAGCCCTATTCTCATCACTCCTGAAGTAAATCTTTATACTTTAAATAGCTTTTATAATTCTTAGTCATAAACAACCAATCACTCATTAATTCACCAAATAGATACTAGAAAATAGATAATTGGTACTTGAACCCTAATCCTAGAGGACGATATTCGGTCTTATCTAAGACTATACTACTTGATACGATAACGTGCACTTGCGTTTAAAGTGTGTGCATCTTACCGCGCATCACTTTTCTGGTTGGGCAGGGCCACTGAATTGTTGAGAAGATGAGGCCTGAGTGAATGGTCACGGTTTTGCATCGCCTCTAAACCGGTTCTCACGCTCGCTCACCTCTCCATGAAAAATTTGGGTGATTTCTCCACCCTGGATTGTAGGTGTTTGAGTATGGGTTGTTCTGGGGCCTCTGATAGTTCCCTACAGCTTGGCACTCTGCTTGCTCAATCGAGATATTGTTAGGATCAGCTGATGGGCATCTGTCGAATGTATGTGGACCACCACACATTTCACAACTCATTGGCAGTTGCACTGCATTTACAGACATTGTATTTTGTTGCAGCTGCTTGGTCAAAAGGGCAACTTGGGCATTCAGGGCAGTGATGACATCAATCTCATGAACTCCCACTGTTCTTCTGCCACTCACTTGTCTATCCTCTGTGACATGGTTATTGGTGGTCATGTCCTCCAATAAATCATGAGCTTCATGGGCTGTTTTCCTCATAAAGGTTCCACCTGCGGCTGAATCAATAATCGTTCTGGTCGTTCCGCTCAGCCCATTATAGAAAATGCGGACCAAATTCCACAACTCAATGTTGTGGTGTAGACACTTCCTTTGCAAGTCCTTGAACCTCTCCCAAGCTTCATATAATGATTCTCCATCGGCTTGATAGAAATTATTCAACTCCCCTCTCAGCTTCGCTGCTTTGCATGGTGGGAAGAACTTTGCTAAAAATTTATGCGCCAAATCTTGCCATGTAAATATCGAATCTGCTGGCAAAGAATTCAACCACACTTTCGCTCTATCCCGGAGTGAGAAGGGAAAGAGCCTCAATCTGACGGCGTCATCAGTAACACCATTGTATCTGAATATTGCACATAACTCCAAGAAATTAGCTATGTGCATGTTAGGATCCTCCGACGGCAATCCTCCAAACTGAACCGTGTTCTGCACCATACTTAGAATCGCCGGTTTGATCTCAAAATTATTTGCTCCTATTGTTGGGAGCCTAATGCAAGTCTGTGCACCGTTCACCCTCGGCAGCACGTAATCTCCCAAGCTTCTCTCTGCTTGGACCTGAACTCTCTCCTCTACATCCATTGGCACTCTCCGAGGCATTCTTGGGTTAGGCTGATGATCTCTTAACCCCTCATTCATCTCGTTGTTGTTTTGTATGCCTTCCATCTCAATTAAGGCTGAAATTCGTTGGTTCCTTCTGTTCTGTTTACAAGTTTTCTCAATTTCTGGGTTGAAGGAAACAAGAGTGTCTGCTCCTCTTCTCCTTCGCATAAACTGAGTGCCTGAAACAGATCAAAAACAAACAAACGGATCACGGCACACTGGTTTTCACAAAAATAATAATAAAAAACGTAATAAAAAAAAACAAGAATAAAAACCAAATTAGAAATTAAGAATAGATAAAATTGATATTGAACTACGCCAATCCCCGGCAACGGCGCCAAAAACTTTATGCGCGATTTATGCACACACTTAAACGCAAGTGCACGTGTCGAGTCAAGTAATATAGTCTTGGAAGACCGAGTTATCGTCCTCAGGGATTAGTGCTCAAGTACCAACTTCTATTCTTTGTTATCTATTTGGTGACCGATATTTGAGTTGTTGTTTATGATTCAAATTATGAAAACTAACTAAACTATGTTGTTTACTTCAGTGATGATGGAAATAGGGCTTCCAAATCTCCTCAACTATCCGCTTAATTTACTTATTAATGCAATTGACTATGATTCTTCTTCTATTGGAGATAGCAGGTTTACTAATCCGTTTTATACTCCTGTTAAGGTTATATAAACACTCAACCCTAGTATAGCACCTTTCTACCTTTCGGTGATAAGGTTGACTCTAGAGGAGGATTAAGAACAAAAACCTTATTAATGCTACAAAAGTAATCGGGGTATTTTCATCCACGATTCAACCTATGTCTACCCAACTACAGCATAGTCACAACCTCCCCTTTCGGATTTCGGTTAGAAATCATATAAGTAATGATAATTAATGATCAAGTAATTACCAAGCAATCAAAACATATATTGGATAAATCTCAACAATTAGAAGAACAACCACAAACATGCATTAATTCATAAATAAAGGTTCAAGTGAATTGACATGAAAAACCCTATATTAGAATTAGTTCCTAGCCATAGACATGACAAGAACTAATTCAATATCCAACATAAAACTGAAAATAAAGTAAAAGAAAAGCAAGAAATTACTAAAGAATGGTCTCCAATCTTGAACTCCAATATGTGTTGTGAATTGGCAAGAAAGGGAACCCTTGAAACTGCTCTAGGGTTCTCCTTTTATAGTTTCAAAACGAGTGCAGAGTTTTCCTTCAGACCTGGCCCATAATTCGTTCAGAAATCTGATTTTTCCAGATCGGCCATGGCACAGAATCAGCCATGCGCGCCAAGTTCTGCAAGCCTCTCACGCGCTGCGTGGCGCTCGCCTCGCTGGCTGGAGGCCATGCCGACCCGTTTATGTGCCCGGTTCGCCACTTTCTCGCATTTCAAGCTCTGGAACCTCCGTTTTTGCCCTCTTTTTGCTCCTTTTCCGCCAATGAGCCACTTTAACCAATATGACTCAAAAGAAAGAAAATCTATCCTAAGACGACACGTATTTGTACAAAAATGGATAAAAGACTAACTAAAAATGACACAAAAAGTGTATATAAAATACACCGATCAGCCCTATACACGGGGACTTACTGTGACCCTGCGATCTGATCGTTCGACTAAACAGGATTTAACCAACTCGGAAGGCTCAACCGTAGCCAAGTTTATCGGGGAAAACGAACAGGGACTCACCTGATTTGGAGTTTGCCACCTGATCTGGAACTCATTTATCTCTTTAGAGTTTACCCTTTATGGCTCTGATACCAAGTTAGGCCGATGATCTAAAGGGGACAATAAATAGGGAAGAAACTGACATATAAAGGACTGAATAGTATAGAGACAATTAAAGAATACGACATGTAAATAGAGAGAAACTAACTTAGCTAAGGTTCCTCATGAAGGAAGCCATAGACATAAGGTTTTGCAGGAATTTTAATGAATTTAAGTGCATGAATTTAATGGAATTTAATTGAGGTGGCTCGGCCAACCATATGCAGAATTTAAATAAATTTAAAGACGGGAATTTAATTGCAGTAGGTGGTAGAACCAACCATGTCGCAAGATAATTAAAATTGTGAATTTAAATGCAAGGATTTAAAGAACATGAATTTTTAAAAGATATAGGAGGCAGTGCCTTCCATTATCGTTTTTATTCAAAAACTTTAAAGTACTTACAAGGAGTTTAATTTGGAACGGGATATTGGATAATTTCTGTTATGAATCAGTGAGTGAACTGAATCATGTCAATTTGGATAATTTTCTGGGTAAATTATCGGGTAAGGAACGGAATATTAGTTCATAGACTCCCCGAGGTCTTATGAACTTGGAATATTGGAATTTTCTGGTAATTGAGGTCATCTGGGATTTTTGCGAAAGGAACTGTGTATGTTCTTTTGATTGAAATGACGCCTGTGGTTTCAGAGGAGGTGCCTGTAAGGGAATTAGTTTGTTATCATCTAGCCATTGTTGAACATTTTGGGGTGCGAGGGACCTTGGAATTTTAAAACTGTCCCACCATCGAATTTTAAATCTCCTCCGAATGACTGGTATTTTGTCATCTAAGTAGTCTACAAACCATGTGAACACCCATGGTAGATGGAATTTTGTGTGGAAAAGGTGAAATGGTGTAAATCTTTTTTCTTCTTCTGAGGGATTGAATTGTGATTTGAAGAGGCTAAAAGATTTAATTATTTTGGGTTTTTGAATCTCAAGTGTAGATCCGAATTGTTCCCACCATGAATTCCACCAAGTAGGAAATTGCAAAGCATCACATGAAGTATCAAAATGAAAAAGCTAAGTATGTGATAATTTTGAATTTTGAGTCAAAAAGGAATTAAACCAAGCTTGTTGGTAGTCCCAGTAATTAAAAGAAATATTAAAAAAGGGCTGATTTTTGTGTGAATTGGGAAAATTTATGAGTTTTGACAAGTCATTCCCCCAATGAATTAGAGCAATTACTCGGAGTATTTTACAGATCGAATAAGAGGGATCTGGGTTGTCATTGAAAAAATTTATTTTCTGTTCTTGATCTCATACGTCAAGGATAGCCTGATAAAAGTAAGGAGTTTTTAAATCGTCCCATGATTTATAAAACCATTTTGGTCCAAAATAATTTTGTAGTGCCAAAAAAGGTTCTTTATCAAAGTATCCCTTTTCGAGAGTTACAATTTTTTGAAAAAATGATTTTACGAAAAATTCTGGAGCATATTTTTTGGGCACTTGTGGCGTCACAAGCTGATTTTTGGAAAATTGTTTTTGAGAAAGGTTTTTTGAAAATTCATCTTTCTCGATTTTGGTATGTAAAAATTCTTTTTGAGAAAGGGTTTTTGAAGATTCTCCTTTCTCGATTTTTGTGTCAATTTTAGAGGTTTTTTCCTCTAATTTTTTGGGGACCATTTCTTCTTTCGGAATTTGCAGTTGTCTTAGTGCCTTCTGTAATTCCGGTGATTTTGTAAGGAGCTGAAGGAGATTTTCAGCGGTTAATTCTTGCGTGGTATTTGATGCTGTCTTTTGCACAGATTCTGTGTTGCTGGAATTTTCTCGTTATTCTATCATAACTGCATCATACCAGGACATTGGTTTTTCTGGGGATTTTTCTTTTTCTATTTTCACTGGCTTGGAATTTGTATTTTGGGGTTTTTTGAGAGCCATGAAATTTTCTTCTTGTTGTTGTGGTGTAGTAGCCGGGGTATTTATTGAAGGAAGGGTTTCTTCTTTTCTTCTTTGGAGCAAAGATCCACATACTGCTTGTATACAGTATTGTCCACATTCACGCATATCTTTTCTCGATATTTTGTGATTGTAGGCTATACACCTGTTATTCGGGCAATGATAGGACATTTTGAAATAATCACGGACCAGGATTCCTGGAAAAAATTCTTTAAATATTAATTTGGAGAAAACTAATTTTAATGCAGGGTTTTGAAAATCTGCATGATTTGAAAATTCATTTTGAAGAGGGGATTTTATCCTATTATCAATTGGATTTTCAGAAAAAATGTTTTTCAACTCTTGTATATATAATTTTTCTTTATGTATTGAGCATGTTTTTATGAGATTGAGATCTTTTGTTTTTGGTGTTGACATGAACTGGAATTTTAGTTCTTTGCCTTTGAAATTAAAAGATATTGATTTATTACTCACTTCATAAGGAGTGATTAAATTCATAAAAGGGGTTCCTAGTATTACGGTATTGTGAATTTCTTTTACCAGGACAAATGATGTTGTTATTGAAGTTCCATCATTTATAATTGATGCATTGGTTTTGTAATTAATTTCTAATTTTATTTGAATTATTTGTTTTTGTAATTCTTGAATTGTTATTTCTTCAATTTTATTACCTTTTTCCAGGATTTTTGTTAAATCGTATTTTCTGGAAGTACTTGCTAATATGTTGTTTTCTTTCTTTTCTGGGGTAAATGTTTTAAGGAGTTTATTCAAATATTCTTTTTGGTGCTGGGTATCTATGTGTTTAATCATATTTATCATAAATTCTTGATCTTTAGTTAACACACATATTCGTTTTCCTTTAGCCTTTTCAGGTTTTTCCGTTGAACTACTCGTGAGTAATTCATCCACTTGGAGGTGTTTATTGTCTTCTGATGACAGAGACAAATAGTCAGGATCTGACTGATCTGTTTCCGAATCAGAGGAATCAAGTAGTAGATTAGAGATTTTCTTAGTAGTATCTTTGTCGAGATTTAATTCTTGTAGCTTTTTATTTGTTAAGGATAGAAATATTAGTTCAGCCCACTGTATTGGGCTTTTATTTATGTATTAAGGGATGAAGCCCATTTATTATTTCTATCCATGTAAAGCAGCCCACTTAGTATTCTATATAGGCATGTATGGAAGAGGTTCAGTGATGATATTATTAATTTTACAAGAAATAAAAAGAGGAGCAACTGCTCCTCCTTCTCTCTACTCGACTCTCTCTCTTTCTCTCTCTACTGATAAAGATTTTAGGTCTTCTCCTTCACCCTAGAATCTTGTTCCCATGTCTACATGTTATTGTGTATGTCTCGGATATGATCTTCATCATGGTATCAAAGCCACAGAGAATTTTTCCGCAACTACTCTACTAAGATCCGAGCGATTCTGGTGATTTCTGATCTATTATGTGTTTCTCTTCTTTATCTGACTTTGATATGTTCTTGATATGAGCTAGGGCACGAAATAGCTAGCGGTTTGCCTTATCTGTAAACTAGGGCACAAAATAGTACTGTTTACGATTTGTGTTTTTTCTTTGCTTCTTTCTTGGAATCGGTCCCCTAAACTGATCAATTGTTACTGAGTATTGATTTTTCTTTTCTTCTAAGTAATCAATACTGTTCGAAAGAACTCCCTTAAAATTAGGGCATAACTCTTACTCTAAAAGATTCTTCGCTTCAAGGAATCATAATGAGAACTAACCAAACTCAAGAGACTATGGAAACTGGTACCACTTCCTCGTCCACCGAAAGGACTGACCTCACAGTTACAACTGTGATTGATCATAATCATCCCCTACACCTTCAATCCACAGATGTGAGTAGTGCCTCATTGATCTCCTTTCAACTTTTAGGATCTGAAAACTATACTGTATGGAGTAAATCTATGAGAATAGCACTACTTGGAAGAAATAAAATGGGGTTTGTTAATGGAAAGCACCAAAAAAATCAATTTGGAGCAGACCTAGGGGACCATTGGGATAGAGTCAATGCTGTAGTTCAAGCATGGCTCATGAATTCAGTTTCGAAGGACCTACTAAGTGTCTCATTATATCTTTGAGTCCGCTTGGAGGTTTGGGAAGACTTAAGAGAAAGATTTGACAAAATAGATGGGTCAAGGATTTATGACTTACACAGAGAGATTGCTACCATGTCTCAGGGTAACTCCTCTGTAGCAGAATATTTCTCTAGATTAAAGAGCCTATGGGTTGAATCTCGCCTAGTCCCCACCCAATCATGGATGTCCCAAATCCAGAGAATTTGTAGACTATCTTGAAAGGCGAAATCAGACGTTCTTAATGGGATTAAATGAGAACTATATGCAAGCTAGAAGCCAAATCTTACTCATGTCAACTCTACCCACGATAAACAAGGCATACTCATGATTACAAGTGATGAAAGCCAAAAATCTGTTATTACAAAATCTGTTTGGATTGTTGAAATTTGGACCTAGTGGTGCTAAGCAGAATATGGCCTATGACCCACCGCTTTATTTTCTAAGAGAATTCGTGTACAGAAACATAAAAAATCTACCTCAAACCTTTTTTGTGAAGTGTGTAAAATGAGAGGACATACCAAGGAGTTCTGTTACAAGGTGGTTGGTTATCCACCTGGTTTTAAGTCTAAGAGAAAAGAGCATGCTGCATATGGAGCCTTTGAATCAAAAAAAAGTAAGGGAAATGTTGATTCAGGAAGTACCATTTCTGATCCTACTAAAGAAGCTGTGTTTTCCAAGGGGCAGTATGAACAGATTGTTAAACTTCTCAATCTCAAGATAGATCAGGAAGCCACTGCACAAGACAGGAATTCACACTATGGCTCAAATGCTGTAACTACAGGTATCTCTAAACACAAATCTCTACTAGGTAAAAATATAATGAGACAGTGGATAATAGACACTGGGGCAACCAATCACATGGTGTCTGATATAAACTTAATTAGTAAGGAAACTATATTAGAAAACCATGATGATTCTAAGAAAGTGCATCTACCAAATGGAGAACTAGTTAATGTAACACATATTGGCTCCAGTAAGATATCAGACAGGTGCACACTACATAATGTCTTCTACATACCTCAGTTTAAATTCAATTTGATATCTGTCTCTCATCTAACAAAGGATTTGCAGTGTACTGCTACCTTTTATCCTGATTTCTGTGTGTTTCAGGATCCTTACAATGGGAAGGTGAAGGAGATTGGTAGACTACAAGATGGACTCTACATACTAGTGAACCTGGCTTCCTCACAGCTATTAGGAAAGCAAGAGGAAGTAAGTTTGAGTGTAAATAAAACTGCTAATCACACACTTACTGAGGAAGAAATAGATACATGGCACAAAAGATTTGCACACACTTCTAGCAAGGTATTGAGTAGGTTGATTAGAGCTAACTCAGGAACTATAGCTAGAATAATAAGAAACTGTAAAATCTGTCCTTGTGCTAAGCAATGTAGGTTACCTTTTCCTTTAAGCAACAGTAGGAGTACTGTAGCCTTTGATCTGATCCACATGGATGTATGGGGCCCTTATAAGACTCAAACTCATAATGGAAAAAGGTACTTTCTTACTATAGTAGATGACTTTACTAGAATGACTTGGGTTTATTTGCTTAAACTTAAATCTGATGTATGTACTGTTTTACAACAATTTCTAACTTTTGTACAAACTCAGTTTGATAAAACTGTTAGAGTAATAAGGACTGATAATGGTACTGAATTTGTAAATGAAGCTTGCAATACTATACTCCTTAAGTTAGGTATAATACATCAGAAATCTTGTGCCTATACTCCACAACAAAATGGTGTGGCTGAAAGAAAACATAGACATATTCTTGAGATAACTAGAGCTATAAGGTTTCAAGGTCATATTCCTCTAAAATTTTGGGGAATGTGCATTCAGGCAGCAGTCTATATCATTAATAGATTACCATCCTCTATCACTGGGACAACCCCTTATGAAATGCTGTATAAAAGGAAGCCTTCTATCCATCACTTAAGGGTCTTAGGATGTCTCTGTTTTGCCAATAACCTCTCTGAAAATGATAAGTTACTTTCTAAAACTAGATGTTGTGTTCTCATGGGATATTCTGAAACACAAAAGGGATACATCCTTTATGACTTAGAAACCAAAGGGTTCCTAGTAAATAGAGATGTAAGTTTCAGAGAAAATGAGTTTCCTTTTAAAACTGCTATCCCTGAGAAATCAGTGTTTCAAAATGAACAAAATACTGATATAGCAGACACAATTCCTACCAATACTAATAACTGTATACCTGGTACAAATACATATATATCTCAGAATAATAGTAGTAAGGTCAACATAGAAAATGAGGAGGGCACTGAATCAAATAGGAGTATTCCAGTGATAGAACTAACCAAAAACCAGACCTCTACTGATTCTGGGAGTCTGACAAATGTAAGGAGATCTACTAGGGCTAAGCAACCCCCTATATGGATGAAAGACTTTGTCACAAAAGAAGCCAGTAACACCATCATTCCATACTCCATAGCTAACTATATCTCTTATGACAATATAACTACCAAGTATAAAGCCTTTCTTACTGCTTTTTCAGATTTGGTAGAACCAAAGAATTATAAGGAAGCTTCAAAAGATCCTAGGTGGGTAGAGGCAATGCAATCTGAAATAAAAGCCCTACAGGATAATCATACATGGGAAATTGTTCACTTGCCTAAAGATAAGGATCCCATAGGATGTAAATGGGTATATAAGATAAAGTATAAGGATACATGAGAGATTGAAAGACTTAAGGCAAGACTTGTTGCTAAAGGGTATAGTCAGACTGAGGGGATAGACTACCATGAAACCTTCTCCCCTGTAGTTAAAATGGTGACTATCAGATCTATAATATCTCTAGCAGCCTCTAACAATTGGCACATACACCAAATGGATGTCTACAATGCTTTCTTACAGGGTGATCTACATGATAAGGTATACATGGAACTACCACAGGGATTCATTAGCCAGGGGGGTAAACAGGTATGTAGGCTAATCAAGTCCCTATATGGTCTAAAGCAAGCTCCTAGGCAGTGGAATTTTAAACTTACTGAAGCTCTAAAGTCTATGAAGTTTAGACAATCTGAATATGACCATTCTCTCTTTATAAAACAAACTGATACAGGGATTAGTTTAGTTCTAGTCTATGTTGATGACATCCTTATTACAGGTAGCAACTTAGAACTGATAACAGGGACTAAACAATCTCTACATAAGGCCTTTAAAATGAAAGATTTAGGGGAAATAAGGTATTTTCTAGGAGTGGAATTTGTGAGGTCTAACAAAGGGATCCTAATGCATCAAAGAAAATATGCTTTAGAACTTATAGCTGAATTAGGCCTTTCTGCTGCCAAGCCTTTTAACACACCTATAGACTGCAACATGAAGTTAACAACAAAAGAATATGACAGGTTTATGCAGACTAAACAGACTATGGATAATAGTAAGGTAGTAATAGAGGATGAGCTCATAGAAGACATCAGCTTATATCAAAGGCTAATAGGAAAATTGTTATATTTAACTACTACTAGACCAGATATTTCTTACAGTGTACAGATCCTCAGTCAGTTCCTACAGCAACCAAAGAAGTCTCACCTCAATGCAGCATTAAGAATTGTGAAATATATCAAAAATCAACCTGGACAGGGTATCCTGATGTCAAGTCACAAACAAGAGACACTAACAGCCTATTGTGATGCGGTCAAATTTGCTTACAAGGAAATCGATTCTGAGTTATGCAATAAAGTTTGGTAATTCTCTTATATCTTGGAAGTCAAAAAAACAGAGCACTATCTCTAGAAGTTCAGCAGAATCAGAATATAGAAGCTTAGCAAGTGCAGTGGCAGAATTAACCTGGGTACTTGGTCTACTCAAAGATATAGGTATTCAGGTTGTTCATCTGTCACGATTTACTCGACAAGAATCGGCAAGAATTCAGTTGCGGCAAATCCAGTCTTTCATGAGAGAACTAAACACATAGAGATTGACTTACACTTCATCAGAGACAAGATTCAGAAAGGTATTATCAAACCAGAATATATCCACACAACAAACCAGCCAGCTGATTTACTCACAAAGGGTCTGAATAGAATACAGCATCAGCATCTTTGCTCCAAGCTTGGACTCCTGAATGTCTTCCAGTAGTCAGCTTGAGGGGGTATGTTAAGGATAGAAATATTAGTTCAGCCCACTGTATTGGGCTTTTATTTATGTATTAAGGGATGAAGCCCATTTATTATTTCTATCCATGTAAAGCAGCCCACTTAGTATTCTATATAGGCATGTATGGAAGAGGTTCAGTGATGATATTATTAATTTTACAAGAAATAAAAAGAGGAGCAACTGCTCCTCCTTCTCTCTACTCGACTCTCTCTCTTTCTCTCTCTACTGATAAAGATTTTAGGTCTTCTCCTTCACCCTAGAATCTTGTTCCCATGTCTGCATGTTATTGTGTATGTCTCGGATATGATCTTCATCATTATTCATTCTACAGTATTTTGATGTATGTCCTTTCTTATTACATTTGTAACAAGTTATGTTTTTATATTTGGAATTGAAATTCGTTTTTGTATTTCTATTATTTTTATAACGATTATTTTTATAAGGATTCTTATAATAATCATTATTGGATTTATAATCTTTTGTGGATTTTTTGTGGGATTTATTAGTTTTGCTACAATCTCCATCGCAGCTTTTGGAATTTTCTATGGTAGCTGGTTCGAATTGTTTACAAAATGTTCCTAATTCACATTTTGTTCTTTTTAATTCTTTTTTAAGGTGTTTTTGTATTTTTAGATCTTGACAGATTTTTAATCCTTCTTGTTGAGTTATACAGACTAATTCTCCGTATGTAAACTCATCATAAGGTATTATTTGTTTTCCACAATTTTCTTTTATTTTATTCCTAACCTTTTCTCCCAAGAGGCTTGGTAATCCGGCTAAGAATTTTTCTTTCCAGAATGGTTGACCAGAGTCTTCTCTAATCATTATTCTAGTTAAGAAGGTGTTTTTATACCATTGAAAATTACTTAATTTTTTGCATTTTAAATTTGAAAGTAATTCAGCATTTTTATTTTTAAGATGTGTAGAATCACCTATGAAATTTAAAGATATTGTCAGTATCAAGGTTGATACTGCATCTTGTATAGGTTCTCCTAGATCTGTTAATATTGGTATTCCTTCTTCATCGGTTTTTATGGCATTTAATATATTTTCTTTTTGTTGGTCAGTGAGATAATGATCCCACACCATCCTTTTAATTGCCCTGAGAATCCTGCGATTAGCAGTTTTGCAGAGGTTTTATCGAGGACTTCTTTTTGCGTTTGGTAGGCATTTGCTGCCATTGTCATTTGTTGGAGGAAACTGAGGATATTGTATTCAGTCATTCCATCAAGGTTCCAATCGTAAATTGAAGCGGCATTGTAACGGGATTGAGCTAGGGGTTTGATTATTCCTAGATCCGGAGCAGGGATTATTTGTAACCCTGGAGCTATTTGTATTCCTTGAACGGGTTGTTGTTCCCAATTCATATTGTTGATGAGGGGTTTTCCTAATTGTTCTAATGTATCACTGACATATAAATGACTGAATAGTATAAATACAATTAAAGAATACGGCAGGTAAATAGAGAGAAGCGAACTTAGCTAAGGTTCCTCATGAAAGAAGTCATAGTCATAAGGTTCTGCAGGAATTTAATGAATTAAAGTGCAAGAATTTAATAAATTAAAGTGCATGAATTTAATGGAATTTAAATGAGGTGGCTCGGTCAACCATATGCAGAATTTAAATAATTTAAAGACAGGAATTTAATTGCAGTAGGTGGTAGAACCAACCATGTTGCAAGATAATTATAATTTAAAACGTGAATTTAAATGCAAGAATTTAAAAAGCATGAATATTTAAAAGATATAGGAGGCAATGCCTTCCATAATCGTTTTTATTCAAAACTTTAAAAGTACTTACAAGGAGTTTAAAGGGGTAACTGAGTATTTGGATAATTTCTGTTATGAATCAGTGAGTGAACTGAATCATGTCAATTGGATAATTTTCTGGGTAAATTATCGGGTAAGGAACGGAATATTAGTTCATAGACTCCCCGAGGTCTTATGAACTTGGAATATTGGAATTTTCTGGTAACCTAATCCTACTAAGGGGAAGAACTTTGATGATCTTCAACTTCTAGAGAGAAGGAAGAGAATTCTAAACTATGAAAAAAATAACTTGTGAAACTAAGGAAGAGGGGTTCTCTTTTTATAAGAGAATTACAAAGTGGGAATTTACTATTACAAGAATATTTTAATAATAGGACTATTGCTGCGCGATATATGCACACACTTTTAAACGCAAGTGCACGTTATCGTATCAAGTAGTATAGTCTTAGATAAGACCGAATATCGTCCTCTGGGATTAGGGTTCAAGTACCAATTGTCTATTTTCTAGTATCTATTTGGTGAGTTAATGAGTGATTGGTTGTTTATGACTAAGAATTATAAAAGCTAATTAAATATAAAGATTTAATTCAGATGTGATGAGAATAGGGCTTCTATGTATCCTTACTATCCGCTTATGTTACTTACTAATGCATTACTTATGGTGTTCTTCTTTTGGAGAAAGCAGGTTTACGAAATCGTTTTATACTCCCGTTAGGGTTATATAAACACTCAACCCCAGTATTGTTCCTTACCTAACTTTCACGATAAGGGTAACTCTATAGGAGGATTAAGCACAAAACCTAGTTGACCGTCACGCACAATGCGCAAAATTAGGGTTGTTAAGCCTCTCATCAACGCTACAAATCTAATTGAGGTATTTTCATCCCCAATTCAAGACCGCTTCACCCAACTTACAAGATATTCACAATCCTCCTTTTCGTAACTGATTAGAAATCATATAGTGATAACTAGTTGTCAATTAGCTACCAAGAATTCAACTCAATTATTGGATAGATCTCTCAATAAGAATAATAACCATAAGCATGCATTACTTTATAACATAAGGTTCAAGAATTCAACATAGAAAGTTTATAAGAGAATTAGTTCCTAGCCATGAATATGACAAGAACTAATTCAAATTTCATCATGCAAAAACTGAATTAAAGAAAAGAAAAAGAAAAGAAATTACTAATGTTTAGGTCTCCAATCTCCTAGGCAAGAAAACCTTGTGTTTGGCAAGAAAGGAACCCTTGAAAACCGCCAGGTTCTCCTTTATAGGTTTAAAACGTCTCCCCTCTTTTTCCTGCAGGCCTGGCCCAAAAATCCGTCAAAAGACCTAATTTTTCCGCGTCGGCGCCGCGCCCCTGCAGATGGGCGCCGCGGCGCCTAAAGTTCTGCAATACTTCGGGTGTTTTGGCGCCGCGCCCGATATTCGCTGTTCGAGCGCGCGCACTGCAACTCCCGTGGCTTCTGATGTTTAGGCGCCGCGCCCTGCTTTCGTCTTCGAGCCGCGCGCCAATCTTCTGCAGCTTCTTCGAATAATAGCGCCGCGCCCTCGCTTCGATCGGCAGGAGGCCGCGCGCAGTCTGATTTCAGCCTCGTTTGCCACTTTCTCCGCTTGACTCTAGTACCTCCTCTTTTTCCCTCTTTTCGCTCCTTTTCCGCCATTTGGCCACTTTAGCCACTTTGACTCAAAAGAAAGAAAATCTATCCTAATACGACACTTTGTATGTACAAAACGGGACAAAAGACTAACTAGACTGACTCAAAAGGTGTATATAAAATACACCGATCAACTATTCATCCGAGTGCTGAATGAGGTCATGCATGACCTCGGTATTTTTGTCTTCATCTCGGATTCTGCTTTTACTATTTTGAGCACTGAAATTTGTCGTCAATTCTTCAATTATTCCTCCGGGATTTTCGGTCAATTATTCCTCCGGGATTTTCGGTATTTTGGCTGCATCTAGAATCCACTGTTGCCAAAAATAGGGATATTTTCATTTTCAATTCCGGGTTCTTCCTCATCTTTTGAAGAGCTTTGTTTGGATGAGGATGGTGCAAATTTCTGGAATATTTCCTGTATCTCTTCCGGTGTTTTTGCTGCAGCCAGCATTGAGGCCATCTGGAATTTTTGCGAAAGGAACTGTGTATGTTCTTTTGATTGAAATGGCGCCTGTGGTTTCAGAGGAGGTGCCTGTAAGGGAATTGGTTTGTTATCATCTAGCCATTGTTGAACATTTTGGGGTGCGAGGGACCTTGGAATTTTAAAACTGTCCCACCATCAAATTTTAAATCTCCTCCGAATGACTGGTATTTTGTCATCTGAGTAGTGTACAAACCATGTGAACACCCATGGTAGATGGAATTTTGTGTGGAAAAGGTGCAATGGTGTAAATCTTTTTTCTTCTTCTGAGGGATTGAATTGTGATTTGAAGAGGCTAAAAGATTTAATTATTTCGGGTTTTTGAATCTCAAGTGTAGATCCGAATTGTTCCCACCATGAATTCCACCAAGTAGGAAATTGCGAAGCGTCACATGAAGTATCAAAATGAAAAAGCCAAGTATGTGATAATTTTTAATTTTGAGTCAAAAAGGAATTAAACCAAGCTTGTTGGTAGTCCCAGTAATTAAAAGGAATATTAAAAAAGGGCTCATTTTTGTGTGAATTGGGAAAATTTATGAGTTTTGACAAGTCATTCCCTCAATGAATTGGAGCAATTACTCGGAGTATTTTACAGATCGAATAAGAGGGATCTGGGTTGTCATTGAAAAAATTTATTTTCGTTGTTGCTGATCCTGTTACGTCAAGGATAGCCTGATAAAAGTAAGGAGTTTTTAAATCGTCCCATGATTTATAAAACCATTTTGGTCCAAAATAATTTTGTAGAGCCAAAAAAGGTTCTTTATCAAAGTATCCCTTTTCGAGAGTTACAATTTTTTGAAAAAATGATTTTACGAAAAATTCAGGAGCATATTTTTTGGGCACTTGTGGCGTCACAAGCTGATTTTTGGAAAATTGTTTTTGAGAAAGGTTTTTTGAAAATTCATCTTTCTCGATTTTGGTATTTAAAAATTCTTTTTGAGAAAGGGTTTTTGAAGATTCTCCTTTCTCGATTTTTGTGTCAATTTTAGAGGTTTTTTCCTCTAATTTTTTGGGGACCATTTCTTCTTTCGGAATTTGCAGTTGTCTTAGTGCCTTCTGTAATTCCGGTGATTTTGTAAGGAGCTGAAGGAGATTTTCAGCGGTTAATTCTTGCGTGGTATTTGCTGCTGTCTTTTGCACAGATTCTGTGATGCTGGAATTTTCTCGTTCTTCTATCATAACTGCATCATACCAGGACATTGGTTTTTCTGGGGATTTTTCTTTTTCTATTTTCGCTGGCTTGGAATTTGTATTTTGGGGGTTTTTTGGGAGCCATGGAATTTTCTTCTTGTTGTTGTGGTGTAGTAGCCGGGGTATTTATTGAAGGAAGGGTTTCTTCTTTTCTTTTTTGGAGCAAAGATCCACATACTGCCTGTATACAGTATTGTCCACATTCACGCATATCTTTTCTCGATATTTTGTGATTGTAGGCTATACACTTGTTATTCGGGCAATGATAGGACATTTTGAAATAATCACGGACCAGGGTTCCTGGAAAAAATTCTTTAAATATTAATTTGGAGAAAACTAATTTTAATGCAGGGTTTTGAAAATATGCATGATTTGAAAATTCATTTTGAAGAGGGGATTTTATCCTATTATCAATTGGATTTTCAGAAAAATTGTTTTTCAACTCTTGTAAATATAATTTTTCTTTATGTATTGAGCATGTTTTTATGAGATTGAGATCTTTTGTTTTTGGTGTTGACATGAACTGGAATTTTAGTTCTTTGCCTTTGAAATTAAAAGATATTGATTTATTACTCACTTCATAAGGAGTGATTAAATTCATAAAAGGGGTTACTAGTATTTCGTTATTGTGAATTATTTGTTTTTGTAATTCTTGAATTGTTATTTCTTCAATTTTATTACCTTTTTCCAGGATTTTTGTTAAATCGTATTTTCTGGAAGTACTTGGTAATATGTTGTTTTCTTTCTTTTCTGGGGTAAAGGTTTTAAGGAGTTTATTCAAATATTATTTTTGGTGCTGGGTATCTATGTGTTTAATCATATTTATCATAAATTTTTTATCTTTAGTTAACACACATATTCGTTTTCCTTTAGCCTTTTCAGGTTTTTCCGTTGAACTACTCGTGAGTAATTCATCCACTTGGAGGGGTTTATTGTCTTCTGATGACAGAGAGAAATAGTCAGGATCTGACTGATCTGCTTCCGAATCAGAGGAATCGACTAGTAGATTAGAGATTTTCTTAGTAGTATCTTTGTCGAGATTTAATTCTTGTAGCTTTTTATTCATTCTACAGTATTTTGATGTATGTCCTTTCTTATTACATTTGTAACAAGTTATGTTTTTATATTTGGAATTTAAATTCGTTTTTGTATTTCTATTATTTTTATAACGATTATTTTTATAAGGATTCTTATAATAATCATTATTGGATTTATAATCTTTTGTGAATTTTTTGTGGGATTTATTAGTTTTGCTACAATCTCCATCGCAACTTTTGGAATTTTTTACGGTAGCTGGCTCGAATTGTTTACAAAATGTTCCTAATTCACATTTTGTTCTTTTTAATTCTTTTTTAAGGTGTTTTTGTATTTTTAGATCTTGACAGATTTTTAATCCTTCTTGTTGAGTTATACAGACTAATTCTCCGTATGTAAACTCATCATAAGGTATTATTTGTTTTCTACAATTTTCTTTTATTTTATTCCTAACCTTTTCTCCCAAGAGGCTTGGTAATCCGGCTAAGAATTTTTCTTTCCAGAATGGTTGACCAAAGTAAACTCTAAAGAGAAGCTATCAAAGAATTTTTCAGCCGTAGCCAAGTTTATCTGGGAAAACGAACAGGGACTCACCTGATTTGGAGTTTACCACCTGATCTAGAACACATTTTTTTCGTCCTAACTTGGTTTCAGAGTCATAAATGGTAAACTCTAAAGAGATAAATGAGTTCCAGATCAGGTGGTAAACTCCAAATCAGGTGAGTCCCTGTTCGTTTTCCCCGATAAACTTGGCTACGGCTGAGCCTTCCGAGTTGGTTAAATCTTGTTTAGTCGAACTATCAGATCGCAGGGTCACAGTAAGTCCCCGTGTGTATGGCCGACAAGAACCCATTGATAAACTGTTCACATTTGGATTGTAGGAAGGTAAGGGTCTTCTGAACTAGGATTCCACATACATGGAATTCCACATACATGGATCATTTATCCCAATAGAATTACTTCTTATGATTTTGAAATCATCTTCTTCCATGGATTCATATAAGATAATAAATTCCGAAGAAATCGATATATACGTTTTTGAATAGTATTGATAATTAATCATACATAAGGTAAATAGAGATTACTTTTGCAAAATCATAAACCATACATGGATCCGTTTTTAGACAGAACTAATTCTTATAATTCTCAATTGTCTTCTTCTTTTGAATCAAAGAAGATAATCAATTCTGAAGAAATCGTTATACACGATTTCGAAAAATCAATTGACAATTGGGAATTCCCAAAAATCAATAGAGACCAAATTTACAAAAATTCCAAATATCAATTCTTCAAAACTGATTTCACGATCAAAACAGAAGAAAGAGATATTCAATTAACAAAACATTTTGAAACAATTCAATTACTTTCTCAAATATCCTTGAAAAAGCATAGAGAAAGAAATTATAAATACATCCACATTGGTTTAGTCCAAGTAGGGATAAAACCCCTTACTAAAGAATGATTAAACACTTCAATCCTTGCTATCTTAAGAGATGCAAGATTCACAAATTTCGAAGATTCCTTGTTAAGTTCGGTTGAGTCCAGTCTCTGCACAGGACCAATCTCTTTTGATTGTTACCCAAACTTTTCAGTTTCTTTGAATGATAAAAATATCCAAAAATCCCTGGTCTTACAAATACAGACGCACAATTACAAAATGCTTGAAGGATCTATTCCTGTAGCATTAATTTTCAGAATTCACTATAAAGCTTTGACCTCTGCTTTTGCAACAAAAGTCAGATACCATAGTAAGAAAGGTGAAACCATTCTTTTACAAACAGACCTTTCCAAATCTAACACGGTAGTACCGCGACCCATTAGATGGAAAGATATTACCCTACCAGAAGAATGGATCCTGGAAGGCGTAGTAAAACCTGAACCCTTAGAATTTGAGCAACCAAATACCCATCTTAGAGAAATAACTCAATACCAAGATGGTAGGGTCAGTCTCTCATTTTAAGAAGATCTATGAGTAATAGATATGAAGATACCAGTTCCTAAGAGACCCTAGACTTAGGAAGAGTCTCAAAAATACCTTCAATAACAAATACACCGGTCAAAATAAAGCCTAGGTATTCTACATCAGATCTACCAAATCTGACAAACGTAGATTACACAAATCAGATACCCAGACCAGTATATATAAATCCCGCGGTTAGAGAATGGATGGACGATCAGAAACCTACTAGTCCAACTTATTCTTCGATAACCCACAATGAATTAGCAAATGAAATTAAAGTTCTAGAAAAAGAATTCCAAGTAGATAAAAAACTACTACAAAAAGAATTCTATCAAGAACATAATTCAGAAAAAAGAATTTGGTTCTTTAAAAATTTCCTTAATACGAGAAAAAAAATACAAGAAAAATTCTATGAATTTGTCCAAGATAATAAAATTAATATTCCGTTCTTCAAATGGTTTGAGATATATTCCTCTCAAAACTCCATAAAATATCCCTTCCTTAAAACAATAGACTCCACTATCGAGAATAGTGTAACGATGTTAACACAATCCGATAGCAGTATTACATTAGAACAATTAGGAAAACCCCTCATCAACAATATGAATTGGGAACAACAACCCGTTCAAGGAATACAAATAGCTCCAGGGTTACAAATAATCCCTACTCCGGATCTAGGAATAATCAAACCCCTAGCTCAATCCTTTTACAATGTCGCTTCAATTTACGATTGGAACCTTGATGGAATGACTGAATACAATATCCTCAGTTTCCTCCAACAAATGACAATGGCAGCTAATGCCTACCAAACGCAAAAAGAAGTCCTCGATAAAACCTCTGCAGAACTGCTAATCGCAGGATTCTCAGGGCAATTAAAAGGATGGTGATATCATTATCTCACTGACCAACAAAAAGAAAATATATTTAATGCCATCAAAACCGATGAAGAAGGAATACCAATATTAACAGATCTAGGAGAACCTATACAAGATGCAGTATCAACCTTGATACTGACAATATCTTTAAATTTCATAGGTGATTCTACACATCTTACAAATAAAAATGCTGAATTACTTTCAAATTTAAAATGCAAAAAATTAAGTGATTTTCAATGGTATAAAAATACCTTCTTAACTAGAATAAAGATTAGAGAAGACTCTGGTCAACCATTCTGGAAAGAAAAATTCTTAGCCGGATTACCAAGCCTCTTGGGAGAAAAGGTTAGGAATAAAATAAAAGAAAATTGTGGAAAACAAATAATACCTTATGATGAGTTTACATACGGAGAATTAGTCTGTATAACTCAACAAGAAGGATTAAAAATCTGTCAAGATCTAAAAATACAAAAACACCTTAAAAAAGAATTAAAAAGAACAAAATGTGAATTAGGAACATTTTGTAAACAATTCGAGCCAGCTACCGTAGAAAATTCCAAAAGCTGCGATGGAGATTGTAGCAAAACTAATAAATCCCACAAAAAATCCACAAAAGATTATAAATCCAATAATGATTATTATAAGAATCCTTATAAAAATAATCGTTATAAAAATAATAGAAATACAAAAACGAATTTCAATTCCAAATATAAAAACATAACTTGTTACAAATGTAATAAGAAAGGACATACATCAAAATATCAGAGAATGAATAAAAAGCTACAAGAATTAAATCTCGACAAAGATACTACTAAAAAAATCTCTAATCTACTACTTGATTCCTCTGATTCGGAAGCAGATCAGTCAGATCCTGACTATTTCTCTCTGTCATCAGAAGACAATAAACCCCTTCAAGTAGACGAATTACTCACGAGTAGTTCAACAGATAAACCTGAAAAAGCTAAAGGAAAACGAATATGTGGGTTAACTAATGATCAAGAATTTATGATAGATATGATTAAACACATAGATACCCCAGCACCAAAAAGAATATCTGAATAAACTCCTTAAAACCTTTACCCCTGAAAAGGTTGAAATAAAAAATAATATATTACCTTGTACTTCCAGAATATACGATTTGACAAAAATCCTGGAAAAAGGTAAGAAAGTTAAAGAAATAACAATTCAAGAATTACAAAAACAAATAATTCAAGTAAAATTAGAAGTAAAAGAATTAAAAGAAAAACAACAAAAAGATTCGGAATTAATTAAAATCACACTTTCAAATAGAGCAAAACAAAATTCCGTTCCAGAAGATGATGACTCATCTGATTCAGAGAATCCCGAAAATGATAACCAAATAGAAAATCTAGAAGAAATCCCAGAAGATTTTCTAACAGTGTTAAGACAATTAACAACAAAAAAATATTTTATTAAAATAACACTAAAATTTTCAGATAATTTCAAAATAACAACTGTTGCCCTCTTTGACACAGGAGCAAACTTAAACCGCATAAAAACTGGTATAATACAAAAACAATTCCTAAAAGAGACACAAGACTCATTAGCAGCCGCTAACAATTCTAAATTAGAAATTAAGTATAAAACCAAGGCATCAATTATAAATGATGAAACTTCAATAACAACATCATTTGTCCTGGTTGAAGAAATTCACAATACCGTAATACTAGGAACCCCTTTCATAAATTTGATCACTCCTTATGAAGTGAGAAATAAATCAATAACTTTTAATTTCGAAAACAAAAACTAAAATTCCAATTCATATCAACACCGAAAACAAAAGATCTCAACCTCATAAAAACATGCTCAATACATAAAGAAAAAATATATTTACAAGAGTTGAAAAACAATTTTTCTGAAAACACAATTGATAATAGGATAAAATCCCCTCTTCAAAATGAATTTACAAATCATGCATATTTTCAAAACCTTGCATTAAAATTAGTTTTCTCCAAATTAATATTTAAAAAAAAATTCCAGGAATCCTGGTCCGTGATTATTTCAAAATGTCCTATCATTGCCCGAATAACAGGTGTATAGTCTACAATCACAAAATATCGAGAAAAGATATGCGTGAATGTGGACAATACTTTATACAGGCAGTATGTGGATCCTTGCTCCAAAAGAGAAAAGAAGAAACCCTTCCTTCAATAAATACCCCGGCTACTACACCACAACAACAAGAAGAAAATTCCATGGCCCCCCAAAAACCCGAAAATACCAAGACAGTGAAAAAAGAAAAAGAAAAATCCCCAGAAAAACCAATGTCCTGGTATGACGCAGTTATGATAGAAGAACGAGAAAATTCCAGCAGCACAAAATCTGTGCAGAAAACACCAGCAAAAACCGCACAAGAATTAACCGTTGAAAATATCTTTCAGCTCCTTACAAAATCACCAGAATTACAGAAGGCACTAAGGCAACTGCAAATCCCGAAAGAGGAAATGATCCCGGAAAAATTAGAGGAAAAAACCTCTAGAATTGATACAAAAATCGAGAAAGGAGAATCTTCAAAAACCCTTTTTCAAAAAGAATTTTTAAATACCAAAATCGAGAAAGATGAATTTTCAAAAAACCTTTCTCAAAAACAATTTTCCAAAAATCAGCTTGTGACGCCACAAGTACCCAAAAAATCCGCTCCTGAATTTTTCGTAAAATCATTTTTTCAAAGCAATGTAACTCTCGAAAAAGAATACTTTAATAAAGAACCTTTTTTGGCACTACAAAATTATTTTGGACCAAAATGGTTTTATAAATCATGGGACGATTTAAAAACTCCCCTTTTACCAGGCTATCCTTGAAATAACAGGATCGGCCACAACAAAAATTAATTTTTTCAATGACAATCCAGATCCCTCTTATTCAATCTGCAAAATACTCCGAGTAATTGCTCCAATTCATTGGGGACATGACTTATCGAAACTCATAAATTTTCCAAATTGCCACAAAAATGAGCCCTTTTTTGACATTCCTTTTAATTACTGGGACTACCAACAAGCTTGGTTTAATTCCTTTTTAATTCAGAATTCAAAATTATCACATACTTGGCTTTTTCATTTTGATACTTCATGTGATGCTTCGCAATTTCCTACTTGGTGGAATTCATGGTGGGAACAATTCGGATCTACACTTGATATACAAAAACCCGAAATTATTAAATCTTTTAGCCTCTTCAAATCCCAATTTACTCTCTCAAAAGAAGAAAAAAAGATTTATACCATTACAAATTTTTCACACAAAATTCCATCTACCATGGGTGTTCACATGGTTTGTAGACTATTCAGATGACAAAATACCGGTCATCCGAAGAAGATACAAAATTTGATGGTGGGACAGTTTTAAAATACCGAGGACACTCGCACCACCAAATATTCAACAATGGTTAGACAATAATAAACCAATTCCTTTACAGGCACCACCCCTGAAACCACAGGCGCCATTTCAATCAAAGGAACACACCCAGTTCCTTTCGCAAAAATCCCAGATGGCCTCAATGCTGGCTGCAGCAAAAACACCGGAGGAGATACAAGCAATATTCCAGATATTTGCACCGTCCTCATCCAAACAGAGCTCTTCGAATGATGAGGAATAACCCGGAATTGAAAATGAAAATATCCCTATTTTTGGCAACAGTGGATTCTAGATGCTGCCAAAATACCGAAAATCCCGGAGGAATAATCGACAAATTGACCGAAAATCCCGGAGGAATAATTGACAAATTGACGACAAAGCTCAGTGCTCAAAATAGTGAAAGCAGAATCCGAGATGAAGACAAAAATACCGA
The DNA here is from genome assembly GCA_029844215.1 of Przewalskia tangutica. Taxonomy (NCBI): domain Eukaryota; kingdom Viridiplantae; phylum Streptophyta; class Magnoliopsida; order Solanales; family Solanaceae; genus Przewalskia; species Przewalskia tangutica. Next base: position 92,579,277 of record CM056730.1, on the reverse strand, counting down.
GGTCATGCATGACCTCATCCAGCACTCGGATGAATAGTTTAATTATTAAAATATTCCTGTAATAGTGAATTCTCACTTTGTAATTCTCTTATAAAAAGAGAACCCCTCTCCCTTAGTTTCACAAGTTATTTTCTTTTATAGTTTAGAATTCTCTTCCTTCTCTCTAGAAGTTGAAGATCATCAAAGTTCTTCCCCTTAGTAGGATTAGGTTACCAGAAAATTCCAATATTCCAAGTTCATAAGATCTCGGGGAGTCTATGAACTAATATTCCGTTCCTTACCCAATAATTTACCCAGAAAATTATCCAAATTGACATTATTCAGTTCACTCACTGATTCATAACAGAAATTATCCAATATCCCGTTCCAAATTAAACTCCTTGTAAGTACTTTAAAGTTTTGAATAAAAACGATAATGGAAGGCACTGCCTCCTATATCTTTTAAAAATTCATGTTCTTTAAATCCTTGCATTTAAATTCACAATTTTAATTATCTATCTTAATTATCTTGCAACATGGTTGGTTCTACCACCTACTGCAATTAAAAACATGTCTTTAAATTTATTTAAATTCTGCATATGGTTGGCCGAGCCACCTCAATTAAATTCCTGCACTTTAATTCATTAAATTCCTGCAGAACCTTCTGACTATGGTTTCCTTGATGAGGAACCTTAGCTAAGTTAATTACTCTCTATTTACCTGCCGTATTCTTTAATTGTCTTTATACTATTCAGTCCTTTATATGCCAGTTTCTTCCCTATTTATTCTCCCCTCTAGATCCTCGGCCTAACTTGGTATCAGGGCCCGAGTGTAGGGCCGACAAGAACCCATTGATAAACTGTTCGCATTTGGATTGTAGGAAGGTAAGGGTCTTCTGAACTAGGATTCCACATATATGGAATTCCACATACATGGATCCTTTTTCCCAATAGAATTACTTCTTATGATTTTGGAATCATCTTCTTCCATGGATTCAAAGAAGATAATAAATTCCGAAGAAATCGATATATACGTTTTTGAATAGTAGATTGATAATTAATCATACATAAGGTAAATAAAGATTACTTCTACAAAATCATAAATACCATTCTTCAACTAGGTTTCCTTATATGAAAACCCATCCTTCTTTCCAAAGCATAAAATCGGCTAACTCATCCAAGTGGCTACACTAAAAAATTAAGAGAAAATTCTCGAAAAGGAAAACTCAAACCCTTAGTCTACTAAGCTATTACTCGAAATTAGTACCCTCCGAGTCACTAGATAGCTATAGTAAGAAAATCATTAGAGAAGAAATCCTCTCTAAAATAATAGCATTATACAGCAGTTTAAAAAATATTAACATAAACATAATTGTCCAACAAAGACAAATAAACTGGTGTACAAATACACTCAATACCTCTACTGCTCAATTTTGATTCAGACAAATGAATCCCCATAAGAAACTATTAAGATTCCAAAAGATGGACAACTCTCACAATACTCTTGAGAGATTCCAGATTAATATAAAATTCCTTCATAAAGAATTTTATAAAGAACAAAACCTTGAAAAAAGGATTTGGTTCTTTAAAAACTTCTTAAATACACAAAAACAAATTCAAGAAAAATTCTATGAATACATAAAAAAGAATGAAATTAATATTCTCTTCTTTAATTTGTTTGCAATATACTCTTCCCAAAATTCTATAGAATTCTCTTTTCCTAAATCAATAAATCCCATTACAACTAGGAACAAGACACAAGAATGGGAAACTATAGACAATTCTAGAAAAATTCAATCAAATCACCCCCCTCTACAGGGAATCAAACTTGACGTCCATGGGAGCTCCATAGACGCATTTCCTTTTAAAACTCATTCAGAAGATGAAAGAACAAATACAAAAAACATCATTGCACAAAATAACTTTACCAACATTAATTTAAATACCATAGGAAAACAATTAGACAGAATTGAAAATTACATAAAAAACCATCATATAGTTACTATAGGTTCCTCCGAATTACCTAAGGAAACAAATTTGAAAAAACCGATCTTTAAACCATTCCAAGTATCCAAGGATAGTATTAAAGATATTAAACAAAGTAAGTCTGAATTCGTTCAGGCCATACAAGACCAATTAAGTAAAATTGGAACATCCAGTAGTTCCAACACATAATTCATTATACCGGATACACCACAATCTACCGAGAAAAGGTGTGAAACATTAATACATAATTCAAATAACAATAATATCTTACAACAATTCCAGGATGAAATAAATCCTAAAAAAGACATTTCCAAATACAAACAAAACTCAAAATACTGTAAAATGAAATTACATGATTCTGATTCAGACACCAGGATAAAACCTAGTGTTCTCCTTCAAATAGCTGAATTGGTCACGACTAGTTCATCTGAAATAATTAAAAGTGTGTGTGTGTTAGACAATGATAAAAAAGTAATAACAAAACAAGAATTACAAAAAGAAATAAAAGAAGTAAAAATAGAGATAAAAGAATTAAAAGAAAAACAGAAACAAGATTCTAAATTAATAAAAATAATCCTTTCAAAACCAACATCACAAAACTCTAAATCCAATTCAGAAAACCCCATAGAGTCAAAAAGCCTAGAAGAAATTCCAAAAGACTTCCTTAATGACCTAAGACAAATCACGTCAAAAAGATACCTAATAAAAATTACTCTTAAATTCTTGGATAACTTTAAAATCCAAACAATTGCACTTTTTGATACGGGTGCAGATTTGAACCTAATAAAAATAGACATAGTACCAGAAAAGTTCAGAGAAAAAACTAGTGAAAGAGTAAAGGCTGCTAATAACACCAAAATCAGAATTGATTCAAAGACCAGTGCGACAATTGAAAATAACGGAGTTTCTATAGCAACGCCGTTTGTTTTAACAGATGACATACACAGTTCCGTCATCTTAGGAACACCATTCATAAATCTCATCACTCCTTACAAAATAGATAGCGATTCCGTATCTTTTAAATTTAATAAAAAGAAATTAAAATTCCATTTCATAGCAAAACCAAAAACAAGAAATTTAAACATAATAAGAACATGTTCGATACATGAAGATGGTATAAACGCAAAAATACAAGGAAAAATATACCACCTACAAGAACTGAAAAAAGAAGTTTCAGTTAAGAGATTAAATACACAATTAGAAATACCCGATGCTAAAAAAACAAATTTCCAAACTCCAAAAAACATTCGAAACTGAGATATGTTCCGAAATTCCAAATGCCTTTTGGAGCAGGAAACAACACATAGTAGATCTTCCTTATGAAAAGGATTTTGATGAAAGACAAATTTCGACAAAAGCAAGACCCATTCAAATGAATAGCGACCTTGAACAACATTGCAGAAAAGAAATACAGGATCTTGAAAATAAAAAACTAATTTCCAAATCTCGATCCCCTTGGAGTTGTGCTGCTTTCTATGTGAACAAAAATTCCGAAATAGAAAGAGGAATTCCTAGATTAGTGATAAATTATAAACCCTTAAATACAGCCCTCAAATGGATTAGATACCCAATCCCAAACAAAAGAGACTTGTTGCAAAAATTATATTCTGCATTAATATTCTCAAAATTTGACATGAAATCAGGTTTTTGGCAGATCCAGATTTCTGCGAAAGATCGTTATAAAACCGCCTTTACGGTACCCTTTGGGCAATACGAATAGAATGTAATGCCTTTTGGTCTAAAAAATGCACCTTCAGAATTCCAACGAATAATGAATGACATTTTCAATGATCATTCCAAATTCTGCATAGTCTATATTGATGATGTTTTAATCTTCTCAGATTCCATAGAAGAACATTTCAAACATCTCAAAACATTCTTTTATGTCACTAAGAAAAATGGATTGGTAGTTTCTAAGTCAAAATGAACTCATTTGAGACTAGAATAAGATTTCTAGGACATTATTTATCCCAAGGTGAAATCACTCCCATAGAAAGGTCCTTAGAATTCGCAAACAAATTCCCTGACAAAATCCTTGACAAACCCAGTTGCAAAGATTCTTAGGCAGCTTAAATTATGTTTTAGATTTCTGTCCGGAGATCAATAAGATGGCAAAACCACTCCATGATAGACTAAGGAAAAATCCGACTCCATGGACTGACAACCATACTATTTGTATCCAGAAAATCAAGAAAAAGGTGCTAGAAATACCATGTCTTCATATAGCAAATCCCCAGCTACCTAAGGTAGTAGAAACAGATGCCTCAGACTTAGGATACGGAGGAATCTTAAAACAAAATTCAGAGGGAAAATAATGTATAGTCCAGTACACCTCTTCCCATTGGAATGATACCCAGAAAAATTATTCTACCATTAAAAAAGAAATTTTGAGCATCGCCTTATGCATACAAAAATTTCAAAGTGATTTACCAAATCAATTTTTTTTACTTAGAGTCGATTGCAAAAGTGCTAAGGAGGTTTTACAAAAAGATGTTCAAAACCTTGCATCAAAACAAATTTTCGCCAGATGGCAAGCAATTCTTAGTATTTTTGATTTTGATATTGAATATATAAAAGGAGAAACAAATTCCATTCCAGATTTCCTGACCCGTGAATTCCTACAAAACAGAGAAAATACCTAAAAATCCCCTCTTACTCGTTCACAAACCCCAGAAGAAGAAAGAAGTTGATACAGATTTAAAGTTGATACAAATTCAGAAAAGAGCAAATTCCGCAAAATACTTCGAGGAAAGAAGATGATACAATTTCTGGTCCGTAATTGAAGGACCATCCAAGAGATGATTAAACTGAATGTTTTCTAAAAACAGAGAAAGAATTTTCAAAACACTTTCTCAAATCAATTTCCAAAAGATGATTGAACTAAATACTTTCTAAAAATAGAGACAGAATTCTTAAAACCCTTTCTCAAATCAATTTCTAAATTACTAACTTGTAGAAAATACGAGTTACTTTTAAATAAAAAATTTGAGACAAAATGGTTTTATGAATCATAAAGATAACTTAAAAACTCCATACTTTTATCAATCTATCCTTGACAATCTAGGATCAGCAACGACAAAAGTAAATTTTTCAATAAAGATCCCTCTTATTTGATCTGCAAAATACTCCGAGTAATTGCTCCAATTCATTGGGGAAATGACTTGTTAAAACTAATTCTTTTCTAAATTCTCACAAAAGCAAGTCCTTTTTGTGATATTCCTTTTAATTACTGGGACTACCAACAAGCTTGGTTTAATTCCCTTTTAATTCAAAATTCAAAATTATCACATACTTGGCTTTTTCATTTTGATACTTCATGTGATGCTTCGCAATTTCCTACTTGGTGGAATTCATGGTGGGAACAATTCGAATCTACACTTGATATACAAAAACCCGAAATTATTAAATATTTTAGCCTCTTCAAATCCCAATTTACTCCCTCAGAAGAAGAAGAAAGATTTATACCATTACACCTTTCCACACAAAATTCCATCTACCATGGGTGTTCACATGGTTTGTAGATTATTCAGATGATAAAATACTAGTCATCCGAAGAAGATTCAAAATTCGATGGTGGGACAACTTTAAACTACCAAGGACACCCGCACCACCAAATGTTCAACAATGGTTAGACAATAATAAACCAATTCCTTTACAGGCACCTCCCCTGAAACCACATGCGCCATTTCAATCAAAGGAACACATCCAATTCCTTTCCCAAAAATCCCAGATGGCCTCAGTGCTGGATGCAGCAAAAAACCCCGGAAGAGATACAGGCAATATTCCAGAAGTTTGCACCATCCTCATCTAAACAGAGCTCTTCAAATGATGAGGAAGAACCCGGAATTGAAAATGAAAATATTCCTATTTTTGGCAACAGTGGATTCTAGATGCTGCCAAAATACCGAAAATCCCGGAGGAATAATTGACGAATTGACCGAAAATCCCGGAGGAATAATTGACGAATTGACCGAAAATCCCGGAGGAATAATTGACGAATTGACGAAAAATCTCAGTGCTCAAAATAGTGAAAGGAGAATTCAAGATGAAGACAAAAATACCGAGGTCATGCATGACCTCATTCAGCACTCGGATGAATAGTTTAAATTATTAAAATATTCTTGTAATAGTGAATTTCCACTTTGTAATTCTCTTATAAAAAGAAAACCCCTCTCCCTTAGTTTCAGAAGTTATTTTCTTTCATAGTTTAGAATTCTCTTCCTTCTCTCTAGAAGTTGAAGATCATCAAAGTTCTTCCCCTTAGTAGGATTAGGTTACCAGAAAATTCCAATATTCCAAGTTCATAAGACCTCGGGGAGTCTATGAACTAATATTCCGTTCCTTACCCGATAATTTACCCAGAAAATTATCCAAATTGACATGATTCAGTTCACTCACTGATTCATAACAGAAATAATCCAATATCCCGTTCCAAATTAAACTCCTTGTAAGTACTTTAAAGTTTTTGAATAAAAACGATAATGGAAGGCACTGCCTCCTATATCTTTTAAAAATTCATGTTCTTTAAATCCTTGCATTTAAATTCACAATTTTAATTATATATCTTAATTATCTTGCAACATGGTTGGTTCTACCACCTACTGCAATTAAATTCCTATTTTTAAATTTATTTAAATTCTGCATATGGTTGGCCGAGCCACCTCAATTAAATTCCTTTAAATTCCTGCACTTAAATTCATTAAAATTCCTGCAGAACCTTATGTCTATGACTTCCTTCATGAGAAACCTTAGCTAAGTTAGTTTCTCTCTATTTACCTGCGGTATTCTTTAATTGTCTCTATACTATTCAGTCCTTTATATGCCAGTTTTCTCCCTATTTATTGTCCCGTTTAGAACCTCGGCCTAACTTGGTATCAGAGCCAAAAAGGGTAAACTCTAAAGAGATAAATGAGTTCCAGATCAGGTGGTAAACTCCAAATCAGGTGAGTCCCTGTTCGTTTTCCCCGATAAACTTGGCTACGGCTGAGCCTCCCGAGTTGGTTAAATCCTGTTTAGTCGAACGATCAGATCGCAGGGTCACAGTAAGTCCCCGTGTGTAGGGCCGACAAGAACCTATTAATAAACTATTCGCATTTGGATTGTAGGAAGGTAAGGGTCTTCTGAACTAGGATTCCACATACATGGATCCTTTATCCCAATAGAATTACTTCTTATGATTTTGGAATCATCTTCTTCCATGGATTCAAAGAAGATAATAAATTCTGAAGAAATCGATATATACGTTTTTGAATAGTAGATTGATAATTAATCATACATAAGGTAAATAGAGATTACTTTTGCAAAATCATAAACCATACATGGATCCATTTTTAGACAGAACTACTTCTTATAATTCTCAATCATCTTCTTCTTTTGATTCAAAGAAGATAATCAATTCTGAAGAAATTGTTATACATGATTTCGAAAAATCAATTGACAATTAAAAATCCCAAAAGTCAATAGAAACCAAATTTACAAAAAATCCAAATATCAATTCTTCAAAATTGATTTCACAATCAAAACAGAAGAAATAGATATTCAATTAACAAAACCTTTTGAAACAATTCAATTACTTTCTCAAATATCCTTGAAAAAGCATAGAGAAAGAAATTATAAATACATCCACATTGGTTTAGTCCAAGTAGGGATAAAACCCCTTACTAAAGAAGGATTAAACACTTCAATCCTTGCTATCTTAAGAGATGAAAAATTCACAAATTTCGAAGATTCCTTATTAAGTTCGGTTGAGTCCAGTCTCTGCACATGACCAATCTCTTTTGATTGTTACCCAAACTTTTCAGTTTCTTTGAATGATAAAAATATCCAAAAATCCCTCGTCTTACAAATCAAGACGCACAATTACCAAATGCTTGAATGATCTATTCCTGTAGCATTAATTTTCAGAATTCACTATAAAGCTATGACCTCTGCTTTTGCAACAAAAGTCAGATACCATAGTAAGAAAGGTGAACCCTTCTTTTACAAACAGACCTTTCCAAATCTAACACGGTAGTACCGCGACCCATTAGATGGAAAGATATTACCCTACCAGAAGAATGTATCCTGGAAGGCGTAGTAAAACCTGAACCCTTAGAATCTGAGCAGCCAAATACCCATCTTAGAGAAATAACTCAATACCAAGATGGTAGGGTCAGTCTCTCATTTTTAAGAAGATATATGAGTAATAGATATAAAGATACCAGTTCCGAAGAGACCCTAGACTTAGGAAGAGTCTCACAAATACCTTCAATAACAAATACACCGGTCAAAATAAAGCCTGTGTATTCTACATCAGATCTACCAAATCTGACAAACGTAGATTACACAAATCAGATACCCAGACCAGTATATATAAATCTCGCGGTTAGAGAAAGGATGGACGATCAGGAACCTACTAGTCCAACTTATTCTTCGATAACCCACAATGAATTAGCAAATGAAATTAAATTTCTAGAAAAAGAATTCCAAGTAGATAAAAAACTACTACAAAAAGAATTCTATCAAGAACATAATTCAGAAAAAAGAATTTGGTTCTTTTAAAATTTCCTTAATACGAGAAAACAAATACAAGAAAAATTCTATGAATTTGTCCAAGATAATAAAATTAATATTCCGTTCTTCAAATGGTTTGAGATATATTCCTCTCAAAACTCCATAAAATATACCTTCCTTAAAACAATAGACTCCACTATCGAGAATAGTGTAACGATGTTAACACATAAATCCGATAGCAGTATTACATTAGAACAATTAGGAAAACCCCTCATCAACAATATGAATTGGGAACAACAACCCGTTCAAGGAATACAAATAGCTCCAGGGTTACAAATAATCCCTGCTCCGGATCTAGGAATAATCAAACCCCTAGCTCAATCCCGTTACAATGTCGCTTCAATTTACGATTGGAACCTTGATGGAATGACTGAATGCAATATCCTCAGTTTCCTCCAACAAATGACAATGGCAGCTAATGCCTACCAAACGCAAAAAGAAGTCCTCGATAAAACCTCTGCAGAACTGCTAATCGCAGGATTCTCAGGGCAATTAAAAGGATGGTGGGATCATTATCTCACTGACCAACAAAAAGAAAATATATTAAATGCCATAAAAACCGATGAAGAAGGAATACCAATATTAACAGATCTAGGAGAACCTATACAAGATGCAGTATCAACCTTGATACTGACAATATCTTTAAATTTCATAGGTGATTCTACACATCTTAAAAATAAAAATGCTGAATTACTTTCAAATTTAAAATGCAAAAAATTAAGTGATTTTCAATGGTATAAAAATACCTTCTTAACTAGAATAATGATTAGAGAAGACTCTGGTCAACCATTCTGGAAAGAAAAATTCTTAGCCGGATTACCAAGCCTCTTGGAAGAAAAGGTTAGGAATAAAATAAAAGAAAATTGTGGAAAACAAATAATACCTTATGATGAGTTTACATACGGAGAATTAGTCTGTATAAGGTATTATTTGTTTTCCACAAGAAGGATTAAAAATCTGCCAAGATTTAAAAATACAAAAACACCTTAAAAAGAATTAAAAAGAACAAAATGTGAATTAGGAACATTTTGTAAACAATTCGAGCCAGCTACCGTAGAAAATTCCAAAAGCTGCGATGGAGATTGTAGCAAAACTAATAAATCCCACAAAAAATCCACAAAAGATTATAAATCCAATAATGATTATTATAAGAATCCTTATAAAAATAATCGTTATAAAAATAATAGAAATACAAAAACGAATTTCAATTCCAAATAAAAAAACATAACTTGTTACAAATGTAATAAGAAAGGACATACATCAAAATACTGTAGAATGAATAAAAAGCTACAAGAATTAAATCTCGACAAAGATACTACTAAAAAAATCTCTAATCTACTACTTGATTCCTCTGATTCGGAAGCAGATCAGTCAGATCCTGACTATTTCTCTCTGTCATCAGAAGACAATAAACCCCTCCAAGTAGACGAATTACTCACGAGTAGTTCAACAGATAAACCTGAAAAAGCTAAAGGAAAACGAATATGTGTGTTAACTAAAGATCAAGAATTTATGATAGATATGATTAAACACATAGATACTCATTACCAAAAAGAATATCTGAATAAACTCCTTAAAACCTTTACCCCTGAAAAGGTTGAAATAAAAAATAATATATTACCTTGTACTTCCAGAAAATACGATTTGACAAAAATCCTGAAAAAAGGTAAGAAAGTTAAAGAAATAACAATTCAAGAATTACAAAAACAAATAATTCAAGTAAAATTAGAAGTAAAAGAATTAAAAGAAAAACAACAAAAAGATTCGGAATTAATTAAAATCATACTTTCAAATAGAGCAAAACAAAATTCCGTTCCAGAAGATGATGACTCATCTGATTCAGAGAATCCCGAAAATGATAACCAAATAGAAACTCTAGAAGAAATCCCAGAAGATTTTCTAACAGTGTTAAGACAATTAACAACAAAAAAATATTTAATTAAAATAACACAAATATTTTCAGATAATTTCAAAATAACAACTGTTGCCCTCTTTGACACAGGAGCAGACTTAAACTGCATAAAAACCGGTATAATACCAAAACAATTCCTAAAAGAGACACATGACTCATTAGCAGCCGCTAACAATTCTAAATTAGAAATTAAGTATAAAACCAAGGCATCAATTATAAATGATGAAACTTCAATAACAACATCATTTGTCCTGGTTGAAGAAATTCACAATACCGTAATACTAGGAACCCCTTTCATAAATTTGATCACTCCTTATGAAGTGAGAAATAAATCAATAACTTTTAATTTCGAAAACAAAAACTAAAATTCCAATTCATATCAACACCGAAAACAAAAGATCTCAACCTCATAAAAACATGCTCAATACATAAAGAAAAATTATATTTACAAGAGTTGAAAAACAATTTTTCTGAAAACACAATTGATAATAGGATAAAATCCCCTCTTCAAAATGAATTTACAAATCATGCATATTTTCAAAACCTTGCATTAAAATTAGTTTTCTCCAAATTAATATTTAATGAATTTTTTCCAGGAATCCTGGTCCGTGATTATTTCAAAATGTCCTATCATTGCCCGAATAACAGGTGTATATCCTACAATCACAAAATATCGAGAAAAGATATGCGTGAATGTGGACAATATTGTATACAGACAGTATGTGGATCCTTGCTCCAAAAGAGAAAAGAAGAAACCCTTCCTTCAATAAATACCCCGGCTACTACACCACAACAACAAGAAGAAAATTCCATGGCCCCCAAAAAACCCGAAAATACCAAGACAGTGAAAAAAGAAAAAGAAAAATCCCCAGAAAAACCAATGTCCTGGTATGACGCAGTTATGATAGAAGAACGAGAAAATTCCAGCAGCACAGAATCTGTGCAGAAAACGCCAGCAAAAACCGCACAAGAATTAACCGCTGAAAATATCTTTCAGCTCCTTACAAAATCACCAGAATTACAGAAGGCACTAAGGCAACTGCAAATCCCGAAAGAGGAAATGATCCCGAAAAAATTAGAGGAAAAAACCTCTAGAATTGATACAAAAATCGAGAAAGGAGAATCTTCAAAAACCCTTTCTCAAAAAGAATTTTTAAATACCAAAATTGAGAAAGATGAATTTTCAAAAAACCTTTCCCAAAACAATTTTCCAAAAATCAGCTTGTGACGCCACAAGTACCCAAAAAATCCGCTCCTGAATTTTTTGTAAAATCATTTTTTCAAAACATTGTAACTCTCGAAAAAGGATACTTTAATAAAGAACCTTTTTTGGCACTACAAAATTATTTTGGACCAAAATGGTTTTATAAATCATGGGACGATTTAAAAATTCCCTACTTTTACCAGGCTATCCTTGAAATAACATGATCGGCCACAAACAAAAATTAATTTTTTCAATGACAATCCAGATCCCTCTTATTCAATCTGCAAAATACTCCGAGTAATTGCTCCAATTCATTGGGGACATGACTTATCGAAACTCATAAATTTTCCAAATTGCCACAAAAATGAGCCCTTTTTTGACATTCCTTTTAATTACTGGGACTACCAACAAGCTTGGTTTAATTCCTTTTTAATTCAGAATTCAAAATTATCACATACTTGGCTTTTTCATTTTGATACTTCATGTGATGCTTCGCAATTTCCTACTTGGTGGAATTCATGGTGGGAACAATTCGGATCTACACTTGATATACAAAAACCCGAAATTATTAAATCTTTTAGCCTCTTCAAATCCCAATTTACTCCCTCAGAAGAAGAAAAAAGATTTATACCATTACACATTTTCCACACAAAATTCCATCTACCATGGGTGTTCACATGGTTTGTAGACTATTCAGATGACAAAATACCGGTCATCCGAAGAAGATTCAAAATTTGATGGTGGGGCAGTTTTAAAATACCGAGGACACTCGCACCACCAAATATTCAACAATGGTTAGACAATAATAAATCAATTCCTTTACAGGCACCTCCCCTGAAACCACAGGCGCCATTTCAATCAAAGGAACACACCCAGTTCCTTTCGCAAAAATCCCAGATGGCCTCAATGCTGGCTGCAACAAAAACACCGGAGGAGATACAGGCAATATTCCAGAAATTTGCACCGTCCTCATCCAAACAGAGCTCTTCGAATGATGAGGAAGAACCCGGAATTGAAAATGAAAATATCCCTATTTTTGGCAACAGTGGATTCTAGATGCTGCCAAAATACCGAAAATCCCGGAGGAATAATCGACAAATTGACCGAAAATCCCGAAGGAATAATTGACAAATTGACGACAAAGCTCAGTGCTCAAAATAGTGAAAGCAGAATCCGAGATGAAGACAAAAATACTGAGGTCATGCATGACCTCATCCAGCACTCGGATGAATAGTTTAATTATTAAAATATTCCTGTAATAGTGAATTCCCACTTTGTAATTCTCTTATAAAAAGAGAACCCATCTCCCTTAGTTTCACAAGTTATTTTCTTTCATAGTTTAGAATTCTCTTCCTTCTCTCTAGAAGTTGAAGATCATCAAAGTTCTTCCCCTTAGTAGGATTAAATTTACGTTTTTAAATTATAATTATCTTGCAACATGGTTGGTTCTACCACCTACTGCAATTAAATTTCTGTCTTTAAATTATTTAAATTCTGCATATGGTTGGCCGAGCCACCTCATTTAAATTCCTTTAAATTCCTGCACTTAAATTCATTAAATTCCTGCAGAACCTTATGAATATGGCTTTCTTCATGAGGAACCTTAGCTAAGTTAATTACTCTCTATTTACCTGTCGTATCCTTTAATTGTCTTTATATTATTCAATCCCTTATATGCCAGTTTCTTCCCTATTTATTGTCCCATTTAGATCCTCGGCCTAACTTGGTATCAGAGCCATAAAGGGTAAACTCTAAAGAGATAAATGAGTTCCAGATCAGGTGGTAAACTCCAAATCAGGTGAGTCCCTGTTCGTTTTCCCCGATAAACTTGGCTACGGCTGAGCCTTCCGAGTTGGTTAAATCCTGTTTAGTCGAACGATCAGATCGCAGGGTCACAGTAAGTCCCCGTGTGTAGGGCCGACAAGAACCCATTGATAAATTGTTCGCATCTGGATTGTAGGAAGGTAAGGGTCTTCTGAACTAGGATTCCACACACATGGAATTCCACATACATGGATCATTTATCCCAATAGAATTACTTCTTATGTTTTTGGAATCATCTTCTTCCATGGATTCAAAGAAGATAATAAATTCCGAAGAAATCGATATATACGTTTTTGAATAGTAGATTAATAATTAATCATACATAAGGTAAATAGAGATTACTTCTACAAAATCATAAACCATACATGGATCCATTTTTAGACAGATCTAATTCTTATAATTCTCAATCGTCTTCTTCTTTTGAATCAAAGAAGATAATCAATTCTGAAGAAATCGTTATACACGATTTCGAAAAATCAATTGACACTTGGGAAATCCCAAAAATCAATAGAGACCAAATTTACAAAAATTTCAAATATCAATTCTTCAAAACTGATTTCACAATCAAAACAGAAGAAAGAGATATTCAATTAACAAAACATTTTGTAACAATTCAATTACTTTCTCAAATATCCTTGAAAAAGCATAGAGAAAGAAATTATAAATACATCCACAATGGTTTAGTCCAAGTAGGGATAAAACCCCTTACTAAAGAAGGATTAAACACTCCAATCCTTGCTATCTTAAGAGATGCAAGATTAACAAATTTCGAAGATTCCTTGTTAAGTTCGGTTGAGTCCAGTCTCTGCACAGGACCAATCTCTTTTGATTGTTACCCAAACTTTTCAGTTTCTTTGAATGATAAAAATATCCAAAAATCCCACGTCTTACAAATCAAGACACACAATTACCAAATGCTTGAAGGATCTATTCCTGTATCATTAATTTTCAGAATTCACTATAAAGCTATGACTTATGCTTTTGCAACAAAAGTCAGATACCATAGTAAGAAAGGTGAAACCCTTCTTTTACAAACAGACCTTTCCAAATCTAACACGGTAATACCGCGACCCATTAGATGGAAATATATTACCCTACCAGAAGAATGGATCCTGGAAGGCGTAGTAAAACCTGAACCCTTAGAATCTGAGCAACCAAATACCCATCTTAGAGAAATTACTCAATACCAAGATGGTAGGGTCAGTCTCTCATTTTTAAGAAGATCTATGAGTAATAGATATGAAGATACCAGTTCCGAAGAGACCCTAGACTTAGGAAGAGTCTCACAAATACCTTCAATAACAAATACACCAGTCAAAATAAAGCCTAGGTATTCTACATCAGATCTACCAAATCTGACAAACGTAGATTACACAAATAAAATACCCAGACCAGTATATATAAATCCCGTGGTTAGAGAAAGGATGGACGATCAGGAACCTACTAGTCCAACTTATTATTCGATAACCCACAATGAATTAGCAAATGAAATTAAAGTTTTAGAAAAAGAATTCCAAGTAGATAAAAAACTACTACCAAAAGAATTCTATCAAGAACATAATTCAGAAAAGAGAAATTGGTTCTTTAAAAATTTCCTTAATACGAGAAAACAAATACAAGAAAAATTCTATGAATTTGTCCAAGATAATAAAATTAATATTCCATTCTTCAAATGATTTGAGATATATTCCTCTCAAAACTCCATAAAATATCCCTTCCTTAAAACAATAGACTCCACTATCGAGAATAGTGTAACTATGTTAACACATAAATCTGATAGCAGTGATACACTAGAACAATTAGGAAAACCCCTCATCAACAATATGAATTGGGAACAACAACCCGTTCAAGGAATACAAATAGCTCCACGGTTACAAATAATCTCTGCTCCAGATCTAGGAATAATCAAACCTCTAGCTCAATCCCGTTACAATGCCGCTTCAATTTACGATTGGAACCTTGATGGAATGACTGAATACAATATCCTCAGTTTCCTCCAACAAATGACAATGGCAGCTAATGCCTACCAAACGCAAAAAGAAGTCCTCGATAAAACCTCTGCAGAACTGCTAATCGCAGGATTATCAGGGCAATTAAAAGGATGGTGGGATAATTATCTCATTGACCAACAAAAAGAAAATATTCTAAATGCCATAAAAACCGATGAAGAAGGAATACCAATATTAACAGATCTAAGAGAACCTATACAAGATGCAGTATCAACCTTGATACTGACAATATTTTTAAATTTCATAGGTGATTCTACACATCTTAAAAATAAAAATGCTGAATTACTTTCAAATTTAAAATGCAAAAAATTAAGTGATTTTCAATGGTATAAAAATACCTTCTTAACTAGAATAATGATTAGAGAAGACTCTAGTCAACCATTCTGGAAAGAAAAATTCTTAGCCGGATTACCAAGCCTCTTGGGAGAAAAGGTTAGGAATAAAATAAAAGAAAATTGTGTAAAACAAATAATACCTTATGATGAGTTTACATACGGTGAATTAGTCTGTATAACTCAACAAGAAGGATTAAAAATCTGTCAAGATCTAAAAATACAAAAACACCTTAAAAAGAATTTAAAATAACAAAATGTGAATTAGGAACATTTTGTAAACAATTCAAACCAGCTACCGTAGAAAATTCCAAAAGATGCGATGGAGATTGTAGCAAAACTAATAAATCCCACAAAAAATCCACAAAAGATTATAAATCCAATAATGATTATTGTAAGAATCCTTATAAAAATAATCGTTATAAAAATAATAGAAATACAAAAACGAATTTCAATTCCAAATATAAAAACATAACTTGTTACAAATGTAATAAGAAAGGACATGCATCAAAATACTGTAGAATGAATAAAAAGCTACAAGAATTAAATCTCGACAAATATACTACTAAGAAAATCTCTAATCTACTACTTGATTCCTCTGATTCGGTAGCAGATCAGTCAGATCCTGACTATTTCTCTCTGTCATCAGAAGACAATAAACCCCTCCAAGTAGACGAATTACTCACGAGTAGTTCAACAGATAAACCTGAAAAAGCTAAAGGAAAACGAATATGTGTGTTAACTAAAGATCAAGAATTTATGATAGATATGATTAAACACATAGATACCCAGCACCAAAAAGAATATCTGAATAAACTCCTTAAAACCTTTACCCCTGAAAAGGTTGAAATAAAAAATAATATATTACCTTGTACTTCTAGAAAATACGATTTTACAAAAATCCTGGAAAAAGGTAAGAAAGTTAAAGAAATAACAATTCAAGAATTACAAAAACAAATAATTCAAGTAAAATTAGAAGTAAAAGAATTAAAAGAAAAACAACAAAAAGATCCGGAATTAATTAAAATCATACTTTCTAATAGAGCAAAACAAAACTCTGTTCCAGAAGATGATAACTCATCTGATTCAGAGAATCCCGAAAATGATAACCAAATAGAAAATCTAGAGGAAATCCCAGAAGATTTTCTAACAGTGTTAAGACAATTAACAACAAAAAAATATTTAATTAAAATAACACTAAAATTTTCAGATAATTTCAAAATAACAACTGTTGCCCTCTTTGACACAGGAGCAGACTTAAACTGCATAAAAACTGGTATAATACCAGAAATATTCCTAGTAGAGACACAGGACTCATTGGCAGCCGCCAACAATTCTAAATTAGAAATTAATTACAAAACCAAGGCATCAATTATAAATGATGGAACTTCAATAACAACATCATTTGTCCTGGTAAAAGAAATTCACAATACCGTAATACTAGGAACCCCTTTTATGAATTTAATCACTCCTTATGAAGTGTGTAATAAATCAATATCTTTTAATTTCAAAGGCAAAGAACTAAAATTCCAGTTCATGTCAACACCAAAAACAAAAGATCTCAATCTCATAAAAACATGTTCAATACATAAAGAAAAATTATATTTACAAGAGTTGAAAAACAATTTTTCTGAAAATCCAATTGATAATAGGATAAAATCCCCTCTTCAAAATGAACCTTCAAATCATGCATATTTTCAAAACCTTGCATTAAAATTAGTATTCTCCAAATTAATATTTAAAGAATTTTTTCCAGGAATCCTGGTCCGTGATTATTTCAAAATGTCCTATCATTGCCCGAATAACACGTGTATAGCCTACAATCACAAAATATCGAGAAAAGATATGCGTGAATGTGGACAATAATGTATACAGACAATATGTGGATCTTTGCTACAAAAAAGAAAAGAAGAAACCCTTCCTTCAATAAATACCCCGGCTACTAGACCACAACAACAAGAAGAAAATTACATGGCTCCCAAAAAACCCCAAAATACAAATTCCAAGCCAGTGAAAATAGAAAAAGAAAAATCCCCAGAAAAACCAATGTCCTGGTATGATGCAGTTATGATAGAAGAACGAGAAAATTTCAGCAGCACAGAATCTGTGCAAAAGACACCGGCAAATACCACGCAAGAATTAACCGCTGAAAATCTCCTTCAACTCCTTACAAAATCACCGGAATTACAGAAGGCACTAAGACAACTGCAAATTCCGAAAGAAGAAATAGTCCCCGAAAAATTAGAGGAAAAACCCTCTAAAATTGACACAAAAATCGAGAAAGGAGAATCTTCAAAAACCCTTTCTCTAAAAGAATTTTTAAATACCAAAATCGAGAAAGATGAATTTTCAAAAAACCTTTCTCAAAAACAATTTTCCAAAAATCAGCTTGTGACGCCACAAGTACCCAAAAAATATGCTCCTGAATTTTTCGTAAAATCATTTTTTCAAAAAATTGTAACTCTCAAAAAGGGATATACTTTGATAAAGAACCTTTTTTGGCACTACAAAATTATTTTGGACCAAAATGGTTTTATAAATCATGGGACGATTTAAAAACTCCTTACTTTTATCAGGCTATCCTTGACGTAACAGGATCAACAACAACGAAAATAAATTTTTTCAATGACAACCCAGATCCCTCTTATTCGATCTGTAAATACTCCAACTAATTGCTCCAATCCATTGGGGGAATGACTTGTCAAAACTCATAAATTTTCCCATTTCACACAAAAATGAGCCCTTTTTTAATATTCCTTTTAATTACTGGGACTACCAACAAGCTTGGTTTAATTCCTTTTCGACTCAAAATTCAAAATTATCACATACTTGGCTTTTTCATTTTGATACTTCATGTGATGCTTCGCAATTTCCTACTTGGTGGAATTCATGGTGGGAACAATTCGGATCTACACTTGAGATTCAAAAACCCGAAATAATTAAATCTTTTAGCCTCTTCAAATCCCAATTCAATCCCTCAGAAGAAGAAAAAAGATTTACACCATTGCACCTTTTCCACACAAAATTCCATCTACCATGGATGTTCACATGGTTTGTAGACTACTCAGATGACAAAATACCAGTCATCCGGATGAGATTTAAAATTCGATGGTGGGACAGTTTTAAAATTCCAAGGTCCCTCGCACCCCAAAATGTTCAACAATGGCTAGATGATAACAAACCAATTCCCTTACAGGCACCTCCTCTGAAACCACAGGCGCCATTTCAATCAAAAGAACATACACAGTTCCTTTCGAAAAATCCCAGATGGCCTCAATGCTGGCTGCAGCAAAAACACCGGAAGAGATACAGGAAATATTATAGAAATTTGCACCATCCTCATCCAAACAAAGCTCTTCAAAAGAATACGACAGGTAAATAGAGAGAAGAGAACTTAGCTAAGGTTCCTCATGAAGGAAGCCATAGTCATAAGGTTCTGCAGGAATTTAATGAATTAAAGTGCAGGAATTTAATGGAATTTAAATGAGGTGGCTCGGCCAACCATATGCAGAATTTAAATAATTTAAAGACATGAATTTAATTGCAGTAGGTGGTAGAACCAACCATGTTGCAAGATAATTATAATTTAAAACGTAAATTTAAATGCAAGAATTTAAAAAGCATGAATATTTAAAAGATATAGGAGGCATTGCCTTCCATAATCGTTTTTATTCAAAACTTTAAAAGTACTTACAAGGAGTTTAAAGGGGTAACGGAGTATTTGGATAATTTCTGTTATGAATCAGTGAGTGAATTGAATCATGTCAATTGGATAATTTTCTGGGTAAATTATCGGGTAAGGAACGGAATATTAGTTCATAGACTCCCCGAGGTCTTATGAACTTGGAATATTGGAATTTTCTGGTAACCTAATCCTACTAAGGGGAAGAATTTTGATGATCTTCAACTTCTAGAGAGAAGGAAGAGAATTCTAAACTATGAAAAAAAATAACTTCTGAAACTAAGGGAGAGGGGTTCTCTTTTTATAAGAGAATTACAAAGTGGGAATTCACTATTACAAGAATATTTTAATAATTTAAACTATTCATCCGAGTGCTGAATGAGGTCATGCATGACCTCGGTATTTTTGTCTTCATCTTGAATTCTCATTTCACTATTTTGAGCACTGAGATTTGTCGACAATTCGTCAATTATTCCTCCGGGATTTTCGGTCAATTCGTCAATTATTCCTCCGGGATTTTCGATATTTTGGCAGCATCTAGAATCCACTGTTACCAAAAATAGGAATATTTTCATTTTCAATTCCGGGTTCTTCCTCGTCATTTGAAGAGCTCTGTTTAGATGAGGATGGTGCAAACTTCTGGAATATTGCATGTATCTCTTCCGGGGTTTTTTGCTGCAGCCAGCATTGAGGCCATCTGGGATTTTTGGGAAAGGAACTGGGTGTGTTCCTTTGATTGAAATGGCGCCTGTGGTTTCAGGGGAGGTGCCTGTAAAGGAATTGGTTTATTATTGTCTAACCATTGTTGAACATTTGGTGGTGCGGGTGTCCTTGGTATTTTAAAGCTGTCCCACCATCGAATTTTGAATCTTCTTCGGATGACTGGTATTTTATCATCTGAATAATCTACAAACCATGTGAACACCCATGGTAGATGGAATTTTGTGTGGAAAATGTGTAATGGTATAAATCTTTCTTCTTCTCCTGAGGGAGTAAATTGGGATTTGAAGAGGCTAAAAGATTTAATAATTTCGGGTTTTTGTATATCAAGTGTAGATTCGAATTGTTCCCACCATGAATTCCACAAAATAGGAAATTGCGAAGCATCACATGAAGTATCAAAATGAAAAAGCCAAGTATGTGATAATTTTGAATTTTGAATTAAAAGGGAATTAAACCAAGCTTGTTGGTAGTCCCAGTAATTAAAAGGAATATCACAAAAAGGACTTGCTTTTGTGAGAATTTAGAAAAGAATTAGTTTTAACAAGTCATTCCCCCAATGAATTGGAGCAATTACTCGGAGTATTTTGCAGATCAAATAAGAGGGATCTTTATTGAAAAATTTACTTTTGTCGTTGCTGATCCTAGATTGTCAAGGATAGCTTGATAAAAGTATGGAGTTTTTAAGTTATCTTTATGATTCATAAAACCATTTTGTCTCAAAATTTTTATTTAAAAGTAACTCGTATTTTCTACAAGTTAGTAATTTAGAAATTGATTTGAGAAAGGGTTTTAAGAATTCTGTCTCTATTTTTAGAAAGTATTTAGTTCAATCATCTTTTGGAAATTGATTTGAGAAAGTGTTTTGAAAATTCTTTCTTTGTTTTTAGAAAACATTCAGTTTAATCATCTCTTGGATGGTCCTTCAATTACGGACCAGAAATTGTATCATCTTCTTTCCTCGAAGTATTTTGTTGTATTTGCTCTTTTCTGAATTTGTATCAACTTTAAATCTGTATCAACTTCTTTCTTCTTCTGGGGTTTGTGAAGGAGTAAGAGGGGATTTTTAGGTATTTTCTCTGTTTTGTAGGAATTCACTGTCAGAAATGGAATGGAATTTGTTTCTCCTTTTATATATTCAATATCAAAATAAAAAATACTAAGAATTGCTTGCCATCTGGCGAAAATTTGTTTTGATGCAAGGTTTTGAACATCTTTTTGTAAAACCTCCTTAGCCCTTTTGCAATCGACTCTAAGTAAAAAAAATTGATTTAGTAAATCACTTTGAAATTTTTGTATGCATACGACGATGCTCAAAATTTCTTTTTTAATGGTAGAATAATTTTTCTGGGTATCATTCCAATGGGAAGAGGTGTACTGGACTATACATTCTTTTCCCTCTGAATTTTGTTTTAAGATTCCTCCGTATCCTAAGTCTGAGGCATCTGTTTCTACTACCTTAGGTAGCTGGGGATTTGCTATATGAAGACATGGTATTTCTACCACCTTTTTCTTGATTTTCTGGATACAAATAGTATGGTTGTCAGTCCATGGAGTCGGATTTTTCCTTAGTCTATCATGGAGTGGTTTTGCCATCTTATTGATCTCCGGACACAAATCTAAAACATAATTTAAGCTGCCTAAGAATCTTTGCAACTGAGTTTTGTCAAGGATTTTGTCAGGGAATTTGTTTGCGGATTCTAAGGACCTTTCTATGGGAGTGATTTCACCTTGGGATAGATAATGTCCTAGAAATCTTATTCTAGTCTGAAACAGGTTCATTTTTTACTTAGAAACTACCAATCCATTTTTCTTAGTGACATAAAAGAATGTTTTGAGATGTTTGAAATGTTCTTCTATGGAATCTGAGAAGATTAAAACATCGTCAATATAGACTATGCAGAATTTGGAATGATCATTGAAAATGTCATTCATTATTCGTTGGAATTCTGAAGGTGCATTTTTTAGACCAAAAGGCATTACATTCTATTCGTATTGCCCAAAGGGTACCGTAAAGGCAGTTTTAAAACGATCTTTCGCAGAAATCTGGATCTGCCAAAAACCTGATTTCGTGTCAAATTTTGAGAATATTAATGCAGAATGTAATTTTTGCAACAAGTCTCTTTTGTTTTGGATTGGGTATCTAATCCATTTGAGGGTTGTATTTAAGGGTTTATAATTTATCACTAATCTAGGAATTCCTCTTTCTATTTCGGAATTTTTGTTCACATAGAAAGCAGCACAACTCCAAGGGGATCGAGATTTGGAAATTAGTTTTTTATTTTCAAGATCCTGTATTTCTTTTCTGCAATGTTGTTCAAGGTCGCTATTCATTTGAATGGGTCTTGCTTTTGTCGGAATTTGTCTTTCATCAAAATCCTTTTCATAAGGAAGATCTACTATGTGTTGTTTCCTGCTCCAAAAGGCATTTGGAATTTCGGAACATATCTCACTTTCGAATGTTTTTTGGAGTTTGGAAATTTATTTTTTAACATTGGGTATTTCTAATTGTGTATTTAATCTCTTAACTGAAACTTCCTTTTTCAGTTCTTGTAGGTGGTATATTTTTCCTTGTATTTTTGCGTTTATACCATCTTCATGTATCGAACATGTTCTTATTATGTTTAAATTTCTTGTTTTTGGTTTTGCTATGAAATGGAATTTTAATTTCTTTTTATTAAATTTAAAAGATACGGAATCGCTATCTATTTTGTATGGAGTGATGAGATTTATGAATGGTGTTCCTAAGATGACGGAACTGTGTATGTCATCTGTTAAAACAAACGGCGTTGCTATAGAAACTCCGTTATTTTCAATTGTCGCACTGGTCTTTGAATCAATTCTGATTTTGGTGTTATTAGCAGCCTTTACTCTTTCACTAGTTTTTTCTCTGAACTTTTCTGGTACTATGTCTATTTTTTTAGGTTCAAATCTGCACCCGTATCAAAAAGTGCAATTGTTTGGATTTTAAAGTTATCCAAGAATTTAAGAGTAATTTTTATTAGGTATCTTTTTGACGTGATTTGTCTTAGGTCATTAAGGAAGTCTTTTGGAATTTCTTCTAGGCTTTTTGACTCTATATGGGGTTTTCTGAATTGGATTTAGAGTTTTGTGATGTTGGTTTTGAAAGGATTATTTTTATTAATTTAGAATCTTGTTTCTGTTTTTCTTTTAATTCTGTTATCTCTATTTTTACTTCTTTTATTTCTTTTTGTAATTCTTGTTTTGTTATTACTTTTTTTATCATTGTCTAACACACACACACTTTTAATTATTTCAGATGAACTAGTCGTGACCAATTCAGCTATTTGAAGGAGAACACTAGGGTTTAGCCTGGTGTCTGAATCAGAATCATGTAATTTCATTTTACAGTATTTTGAGTTTTGTTTGTATTTGGAAATGTCTTTTTTAGGATTTATTTCATCCTGGAATTGTTGTAAGACATTATTGTTATTTAAATTATGTATTAATGTTTCACACCTTTTCTCGGTATATTGTGGTGTATCCGGTATAATGAATTATGTGTTGGAACTACTGGATGTTCCAATTTTACTTAATTGGTCTTGTATGGCCTGAACGAATTCAGACTTACTTTGTTTAATATCTTTAATACTATCCTTGGATACTTGGAATGGTTTAAAGATCGGTTTTTTCAAATTTGTTTCCTTAGGTAATTCGGAGGAACCTATAGTAACTACATGATGGGTTTTTATGTAATTTTCAATTCTGTCTAATTGTTTTCCTATGGTATTTAAATTAATGTTGGTAAAGTTATTTTGTGCAATGATGTTTTTTGTATTTGTTCTTTCTTCTTCTTAATGAGTTTTAAAAGGAAATGCGTCTATGGAGCTCCCATGGACGTCAAGTTTGATTCCCTGTAGAGGGGGGTGATTTGATTGAATTTTTCTAGAATTGGCTATAGTTTCCCATTCTTGTGTCTTGTTCCTAGTTGTAATGGGATTTATTGATTTAGGAAAAGGGAATTCTATAGAATTTTGGGAAGAGTATATTGCAAACCAATTAAAGAATGGAATATTAATTTCATTCTTTTTTATGTATTCATAGAATTTTTCTTGAATTTGTTTTCGTGTATTTAAGAAGTTTTTAAAGAACCAAATCCCTTTTTCAAGGTTTTGTTCTTTATAAAATTATTTATGAAGGAATTTTATATTAATCTGGAATCTCTCAAGAGTATTGTGAGAGTTGTCCATCTTTTGGAATCTTAATAGTTTCTTATGGGGATTCGTTTGTCTGACTCAAAATTGAGCAGTAGAGGTATTGAGTGTATTTGTACACCAGTTTATTTGTCTTTGTTGGACAATTATGTTTATGTTAATATTTTTTTAAACTGTTGTATAATGCTATTATTTTAGAGAGGATTTCTTCTCAAATGATTTTCTTACTATAGCTATCTAGTGACTCGGAGGGTACTAATTTCGAGTAATAGCTTAGTAGACTAAGGGTTTGAGTTTTCCTTTTCGAGAATTTTCTCTTAATTTTTTAGTGTAGCCACTTGGATGAGTTAGCCGATTTTATTCTTTGGAAAGAAGGATGGGTTTTCATATAAGGAAACCTAGTTGAAGAATGGTATTTATGATTTTGTAGAAGTAATCTCTATTTACCTTATGTATGATTAATTATCAATTTACTATTCAAAAACGTATATATCGATTTTTCGGAATTTATTATCTTCTTTGAATCCATGGAAGAAGATGATTCCAAAATCATAAGAAGTAATTCTATTGGGATAAAGGATCCATGTATGTGGAATTCCATGTATGTGGAATCCTAGTTCAGAAGACCCTTACCTTCCTACAATCCAAATGCGAACAATTTATCAATGGGTTCTTGTCGGCCCTACACACGGGGACTTACTGTGACCCTGCGATCTGATCGTTCGACTAAACATGATTTAACCAACTCGGAAGGCTCAGCCGTAGCCAAGTTTATCGGGGAAAACGAACAGGGACTCACCTGATTTGGAGTTTGCCACCTGATCTGGAACTCATTTATATCTTTAGAGTTTACCCTTTATGACTCTGATACCAAGTTAGGCCGAGGATCTAAAGGGGACAATAAATAGGGAAGAAACTGGCATATAAAGGACTGAATAGTATAAAGACAAGTAAAGAATACGGCAGGTAAATAGAGAGAAGAGAACTTAGCTAAGGTTCCTCATGAAGGAAGCCATAGTCATAAGGTTCTGCAGGAATTTAATGAATTAAAGTGCAGGAATTTAATGAATTTAAATGAGGTGGCTCGGCCAACCATATGCAGAATTTAAATAATTTAATGACATGAATTTAATTGCAGTAGGTGGTAGAACCAACCATGTTGCAAGATAATTATAATTTAAAACGTGAATTTAAATGCAAGAATTTAAAAAGCATGAATATTTAAAAGATATAGGAGGCAGTGCCTTCCATAATCGTTTTAATTCAAAACTTTAAAAGTACTTACAAGGAGTTTAATTTAGAATGGGATATTGGATAATTTCTGTTATGAATCAGTGAGTGAACTGAATCATGTCAATTTGGATAATTTTCTGGGTAAATTATCGGGTAAGGAACAGAATATTAGTTCATAGACTCCCCGAGGTCTTATGAACTTGGAATATTGGAATTTTCTGGTAACCTAATCCTACTAAGGGGAAGAACTTTGATGATCTTCAACTTCTAGAGAGAAGGAAGAGAATTCTAAACTATGAAAGAAAATAACTTATAAAACTAAGGGAGAGGGGTTCTCTTTTTATAAGAGAATTACAAAGTGGGAATTCACTATTACAAGAATATTTTAATAATTTAAACTATTCATCCGAGTGCTGAATGAGGTCATGCATGACCTCGGTATTTTTGTCTTCATCTTGAATTCTCCTTTCACTATTTTGAGCACTGAGATTTGTCGTCAATTCATCAATTATTCCTCCGGGATTTTCGGTCAATTCGTCAATTATTCCTCCGGGATTTTCGGTATTTTGGCAGCATCTAGAATCCACTGTTGCCAAAAATAGGAATATTTTCATTTTCAATTCCGGGTTCTTCCTCATCATTTGAAGAGCTCTGTTTAGATGAGGATGGTGCAAACTTCTGGAATATTGCCTGTATCTCTTCCGGGGTTTTTTGTTGCAGCCAGCATTGAGGCCATCTGGGATTTTTGGGAAAGGAACTGGGTGTGTTCCTTTGATTGAAATGGCGCCTGTGGTTTCAGGGGAGGTGCCTGTAAATGAATTGGTTTATTATTGTCTAACCATTGTTGAACATTTGGTGGTGCGGGTGTCCTTGGTATTTTAAAGTTGTCCCACCATCGAATTTTAAATCTTCTTCGGATGACTGGTATTTTATCATCTGAATAATCTACAAACCATGTGAACACCCATGGTAGATGGAATTTTGTGTGGAAAAGGTGTAATGGTATAAATCTTTCTTCTTCTTCTGAGGGAGTAAATTGGGATTTGAAGAGGCTAAAAGATTTAATAATTTCGGGTTTTTGTATATCAAGTGTAGATTCGAATTGTTCCCACCATGAATTCCACCAAGTAGGAAATTGTGAAGCATCACATGAAGTATCAAAATGAAAAAGCCAAGTATGTGATAATTTTGAATTTTGAATTAAAAGGAAATTAAACCAAGCTTGTTGGTAGTCCCAGTAATTAAAAGGAATATCACAAAAAGGACTTGCTTTTGTGAGAATTTAGAAAAGAATTAGTTTTAACAAGTCATTTTCCCAATGAATTGGAGCAATTACTCGGAGTATTTTGCAGATCAAATAAGAGGGATCTTTATTGAAAAATTTACTTTTGTCGTTGCTGATCCTAGATTGTCAAGGATAGCTTGATAAAAGTATGGAGTTTTAAGTTATCTTTATGATTCATAAAACCATTTTGCCTCAAAATTTTTATTTAAAAGTAACTCGTATTTTCTACAAGTTAGTAATTTAGAAATTGATTTGAGAAAGAGTTTTAAAAATTCTGTCTCTATTTTTAGAAGTTATTTAGTTCAATCATCTTTTGGAAATTGATTTGAGAAAGTGTTTTGAAAATTCTTTCTTTGTTTTTAGAAAACATTCAGTTTAATCATCTCTTGGATGGTCCTTCAATTACGGACCAGAAATTGTATCATCTTCTTTCCTCGAAGTATTTTGTTGTATTTTCTCTTTTCTGAATTTGTATCAACTTTAAATCTGTATCAACTTCTTTCTTCTTCTGGGGTTTGTGAAGGAGTAAGAGGGGATTTTTAGGTATTTTCTCTGTTTTGTAGGAATTCACTGTCAGAAACTGAATGGAATTTGTTTCTCCTTTTATATATTCAATATCAAAAT
Source organism: Przewalskia tangutica (assembly GCA_029844215.1). Taxonomy (NCBI): domain Eukaryota; kingdom Viridiplantae; phylum Streptophyta; class Magnoliopsida; order Solanales; family Solanaceae; genus Przewalskia; species Przewalskia tangutica. The sequence goes on along the minus strand of CM056730.1, from coordinate 92,551,761 downwards.
AAAAAATACTAAGAATTGCTTGCCATCTGGCGAAAATTTGTTTTGATGCAAGGTTTTGAACATCTTTTTGTAAAACCTCCTTAGCACTTTTGCAATCGACTCTAAGTAAAAAAATTTGATTTAGTAAATCACTTTGAAATTTTTGTATGCATAAGACGATGCTCAAAATTTCTTTTTTAATGGTAGAATAATTTTTCTGGGTATCATTCAAATGGGAAGAGGTGTACTGGACTATACATTCTTTTCCCTCTGAATTTTGTTTTAAGATTCCTCCGTATCCTAAGTCTGAGGCATCTGTTTCTACTACCTTAGGTAGCTGGGGATTTGCTATATGAAGACATGGTATTTCTAGCACATTTTTCTTGATTTTCTGGATACAAATAGTATGGTTCTTAGTCCATGGAGTCGGATTTTTCCTTAGTCTATCATGGAGTGGTTTTGCCATCTTATTGATCTCCGGACAGAAATCTAAAACATAATTTAAGCTGCCTAAGAATCTTTGCAACTGAGTTTTGTCAAGGATTTTGTCAGGGAATTTGTTTGCGAATTCTAAGGACCTTTCTATGGGAGTGATTTCACCTTGGGATAGATAATGTCCTAGAAATCTTATTCTAGTCTGAAACAGGTTCATTTTTTACTTAGAAACTACCAATCCATTTTTCTTAGTGACATAAAAGAATGTTTTGAGATGTTTGAAATGTTCTTCTATGGAATCTGAGAAGATTAAAACATCATCAATATAGACTATGCAGAATTTGGAATGATCATTGAAAATGTCATTCATTATTCGTTGGAATTCTGAAGGTGCATTTTTTAGACCAAAAAGCATTACATTCCATTCGTATTGCCCAAAGGGTACCGTAAAGGCGGTTTTATAACGATCTTTCGCAGAATCTGGATCTGCCAAAAACCTGATTTCATGTCAAATTTTGAGAATATTAATGCCGAATGTAATTTTTGCAACAAGTCTCTTTTGTTTGGGATTGGGTATCTAATCCATTTGAGGGCTGTATTTAAGGGTTTATAATTTATCACTAATCTAGGAATTCCTCTTTCTATTTCGGAATTTTTGTTCATATAGAAAGCAGCACAACTCTAAGGGGATCGAGATTTGGAAATTAGTTTTTTATTTTCAAGATCCTGTATTTCTTTTCTGCAATGTTGTTCAATGTCGCTATTCATTTGAATGGAGCTTGCTTTTGTCGGAATTTGTCTTTCATCAAAATCCTTGTCATAAGGAAGATCTACTATGTGTTGTTTCCTGCTCCAAAAGGCATTTGGAATTTCGAAACATATCTCAGTTTCGAATAATATTTGGAGTTTGGAAATTTGTTTTTTAACATTGGGTATTTCTAATTGTGTATTTAATCTCTTAACTGAAACTTCCTTTTTTCAGTTCTTGTAGGTGGTATATTTTTCCTTGTATTTTTGCGTTTATACCATCTTCATGTATCGAACATGTTCTTATTATGTTTAAATTTCTTGTTTTTGGTTTTGCTATGAAATGGAATTTTATTTTCTTTTTATTAAATTTAAAAGATACGGAATCGCTATCTATTTTGTAAGGAGTGATGAGATTTATGAATGGTGTTCCTAAGATGACGGAACTGTGTATGTCATCTGTTAAAACAAACGGCGTTTCTATAGAAACTCCGTTATTTTCAATTGTCGCACTGGTCTTTGAATCAATTCTGATTTTGGTGTTATTAGCAGCCTTTACTCTTTCACTAGTTTTTTCTCTGAACTTTTCTGGTACTATGTCTATTTTTATTAGGTTCAAATCGCACTTCGTATCAAAAGTGCAATTGTTTGGATTTTAAAGTTATCCAAGAATTTAAGAGTAATTTTTATTAGGTATCTTTTTGACGTGATTTGTCTTAGGTCATTAAGGAAGTCTTTTGGAATTTCTTCTAGGCTTTTTGACTCTATGGGGTTTTCTGAATTGGATTTAGAGTTTTGTGATGTTGGTTTTGAAAGGATTATTTTTATTAATTTAGAATCTTGTTTCTGTTTTTCTTTTAATTCTTTTATCTCTATTTTTACTTCTTTTATTTCTTTTTGTAATTCTTGTTTTGTTATTACTTTTTTTATCATTGTCTAACACACACACACTTTTAATTATTTCAGATGAACTAGTCGTGACCAATTCAGCTATTTGAAGGAGAACACTAGGTTTTAGCACAGTGTCGAATCGAATCGTAAATTCATTTCTGATTTTGAGTTTTGTTTGTATTTGGAAATGTCTTTTTTAGGATTTATTTCATCCTGGAATTGTTGTAAGACATTATTGTTATTTGAATTATGTATTAATGTTTCACACCTTTTCTCGGTAGATTGTGGTGTATCCGGTATAATGAATTCTGTGTTGGAACTACTGGATGTTCCAATTTTACTTAATTGGTCTTGTATGGCCTGAACGAATTCAGACTTACTTTGTTTAATATCTTTAATACTATCCTTGGATACTTGGAATGGTTTAAAGATCGGTTTTTTCAAATTTGTTTCCTTAGATAATTCGGAGGAACCTATAGTAACTACAGGATGGTTTTTTATGTAATTTTCAATTCTGTCTAATTGTTTTCCTATGGTATTTAAATTAATGTTGGTAAAGTTATTTTGTGCAATGATGTTTTTTGTATTTGTTCTTTCATCTTCTGAATGAGTTTTAAAAGGAATTGCGTCTATGGAGCTCCCATGGACGTCAAGTTTGATTCCCAGTAGAGGGGGGGTGATTTGATTGATTTTTTCTAGAATTGGCTATAGTTTCCCATTCTTGTGTCTTGTTCCTAGTTGTAATGGGATTAATTGATTTAGGAAAAGGGAATTCTATAGAATTTTGGGAAGAGTATATTGCAAACCAATTAATGAAGGGAATATTAATTTCATTCTTTTTTATGTATTCATAGAATTTTTCTTGAATTTGTTTTCGTGTATTTAAGAAGTTTTTAAAGAACCAAATCCTTTTTTCAAGGTTTTGTTCTTTATAAAATTCTTTATGAAGGAATTTTATATTAATCTGGAATCTCTCAAGAGTATGTGAGAGTTGTCCATCTTTTGGAATCTTAATAGTTTCTTATGGGGATTCGTTTGTCTGACTCAAAATTGAGCAGTAGAGGTATTGAGTGTATTTGTACACCAGTTTATTTGTCTTTGTTGGACAATTATGTTTATGTTAATATTTTTTAAACTGCTGTATAATGCTATTATTTTAGAGAGGATTTCTTCTCTAATGATTTTCTTACTATAGCTATCTAGTGACTCGGAGGGTACTAATTTCGTGTAATAGCTTAGTAGACTAAGGGTTTGAGTTTTCCTTTTCGATAATTTTCTCTTAATTTTTTAGTGTAGCCACTTGGATGAGTTAGCCGATTTTAATGCTTGGGAAAGAAGGATGGGTTTTCATTTAAGAAAACCTAGTTGAAGAATGGCATTTATGATTTTGTAGAAGTAATCTCTATTTACCTTATGTATGATTAATTATCAATCTACTATTCAAAAACGTATATATCGATTTCTTCGGAATTTATTATCTTCTTTGAATCCATGGAAGAAGATGATTCCAAAATCATAAGAAGTAATTCTATTGGGATAAAGGATCCATGTATGTGGAATTCCATGTATGTGGAATCCTTGTTCAGAAGACCCTTACCTTCCTACAATCCAAATGCGAACAGTTTATCAATTAGGACCAGATCAGGTGGCAAACTCCAGATCAGGTGGCAAACTCCAAATCAGGTGAGTCCCTGTTCGTTTTCCCCGATAAACTTGGCTACGGCTGAGCCTTCCGAGTTGGTTAAATCCTGTTTAGACGAACGATCAGATCGCAGGGTCACAGTAAGTCCCCGTGTGTAGGGCCGACAAGAACCCATTGATAAACTGTTAGCATTTGGATTGTAGGAAGGTAAGGGTCTTCTGAACTAGGATTCCACATACATGGAATTCCACATACATGGATCTTTTATCCCAATAGAATTACTTCTTATGTTTTTGGAATCATCTTCTTCCATGGATTCAAAGAAGATAATAAATTCCGAAGAAATCGATATATACGTTTTTGAATAGTAGATTGATAATTAATCATACATAAGGTAAATAGAGATTACTTCTACAAAATCATAAACCATACATGGATCCATTTTTAGACATAACTAATTCTTATAAATCTAAATCGTCTTCTTCTTTTGAATCAAAGAAGATAATCAATTCTGAAGAAATCGTTATACACGATTTCGAAAAATCAATTGACAATTGGGAAATCCCAAAAATCAATAGAGACCAAATTTACAAAAATTCCAAATATCAATTCTTCAAAACTGATTTCACGATCAAAACAGAAGAAAGAGATATTCAATTAACAAAACCTTTTGAAACAATTCAATTACTTTCTCAAATATCCTTGAAAAAGCATAGAGAAAGAAATTATAAATACATCCACATTGGTTTAGTCCAAGTAAGGATAAAACCCCTTACTAAAGAAGGATTAAACACTTCAATACTTGCTATCTTAAGAGATGCAAGATTCACAAATTTCGAAGATTCCTTGTTAAGTTCGGTTGAGTCCAGTCTCTGCACAGGACCAATCTCTTTTGATTGTTACCCAAACTTTTCAGTTTCTTTGAATGATAAAAATATCCAAAAATCCCTCGTCTTACAAATCAAGACGCACAATTACCAAATGCTTGAAGGATCTATTCCTGTAGCATTAATTTTCAGAATTCACTATAAAGTTATGACCTCTGCTTTTGCAACAAAAGTCAGATACCATAGTAAGAAAGGTGAAACCCTTCTTTTACAAACAGACCTTTCCAAATCTAACACGGTAATACCGCGACCCATTAGATGGAAAGATATTACCCTACCAGAAGAATGGATCCTGGAAGGCGTAGTAAAACCTGAACCCTTAGAATCTGAGCAACCAAATACCCATCTTAGAGAAATTATTCAATACCAAGATGGTAGGGTTAGTCTCTCATTTTTAAGAAGATCTATGAGTAATAGATATGAAGATACCAGTTCCGAAGAGACCCTAGACTTAGGAAGAGTCTCACAAATACATTCAATAACAAATACACCGGTCAAAATAAAGCCTAGGTATTCTACATCAGATCTACCAAATCTGACAAACGTAGATTACACAAATCAAATACCCAGACCAGTACATATAAATGCTGTGGTTAGAAAAAGGATGGACGATCAGGAACCTACTAGTCCAACTTATTCTTCGATAACCCACAATGAATTAGCAAATGAAATTAAAGTTCTAGAAAAAGAATTCCAAGTAGATAAAAAACTACTACAAAAAGAATTCTATCAAGAAAATAATTCAGAAAAGAGAAATTGGTTCTTTAAAAATTTCCTTAATACGAGAAAACAAATACAAGAAAAATTCTATGAATTTGTCCAAGATAATAAAATTAATATTTCGTTCTTCAAATGGTTTGAGATATATTCCTCTCAAAACTCCATAAAATATCCCTTCCTTAAAACAATAGACTCCACTATCGAGAATAGTGTAACGATGTTAACACATAAATCTGATAGCAGTGATACACTAGAACAATTAGGAAAACCCCTCATCAACAATATGAATTGGGAACAACAACCCGTTCAAGGAATAGAAATAGCTCCAGGGTTACAAATAATCCCTGCTCCAGATCTAGGAATAATCAACCCCCTAGCTCAATCCCGTTACAATGCCGCTTCAATTTACGATTGGAACCTTGATGGAATGACTGAATACAATATCCTCAGTTTCCTCCAACAAATGACAATGGCAGCTAATGCCTACCAAATGCAAAAAGAAATCCTCGATAAAACCTCTGCAGAACTGCTAATCGCAGGATTCTCAGGGCAATTAAAAGGATGGTGGGATCATTATCTCACTGACCAACAAAAAGAAAATATTCTAAATGCCATAAAAACCGATGAAGAAGGAATACCAATATTAACAGATCTAGGAGAACCTATACAAGATGCAGTATCAACCTTGATACTGACAATATCTTTAAATTTCATAGGTGATTCTACACATCTTAAAAATAAAAATGCTGAATTAATTTCAAATTTAAAATGCAAAAAATTAAGTGATTTTCAATGGTATAAAAATACCTTCTTAACTAGAATAATGATTAGAGAAGACTCTAGTCAACCATTCTGGAAAGAATTTTTTTTAGCCGGATTACCAAGCCTCTTGGGAGAAAAGGTTAGGAATAAAATAAAAGAAAATTGTGGAAAACAAATAATAGCTTACGATGAGTTTACATACGGAGAATTAGTCTGTATACCTCAACAAGAAGGATTAAAAATCTGTCAAGATCTAAAAATACAAAAACACCTTAAAAAAGAATTAAAAAGAACAAAATGTGAATTAGGAACATTTTGTAAACAATTCGAACCAGCTACCGTAGAAAATTCCAAAAGCTGCGATGGAGATTGTAGCAAAACTAATAAATCCCACAAAAAATCCACAAAAGATTATAAATGCAATAATGATTATTATAAGAATCCTTATAAAAATAATCGTTATAAAAATAATAGAAATACAAAAACGAATTTCAATTCCAAATATAAAAACATAACTTGTTACAAATGTAATAAGAAAGGACATACATCAAAATACTGTAGAATGAATAAAAAGCTACAAGAATTAAATCTCGACAAAGATACCACTAAGAAAATCTCTAATCTACTACTTGATTCCTCTGATTCGGAAGCAGATCAGTCAGATCCTGACTATTTCTCTCTGTCATCAGAAGACAATAAACCCCTCCAAGTAGACGAATTACTCACGAGTAGTTCAACAGATAAATCTGAAAAAGCTAAAGGAAAACGAATATGTGTGTTAACTAAAGATCAAAAATTTATGATAGATATGATTAAACACATAGATACCCAACACCAAAAATAATATCTGAATAAACTCCTTAAAACCTTTACCCCTGAAAAGGTTGAAATAAAAAATAATATATTACCTTGTACTTCCAGAAAATACGATTTGACAAAAATCCTGGAAAAAGGTAAGAAAGTTAAAGAAATAACAATTCAAGAATTACAAAAACAAATAATTCAAGTAAAATTAGAAGTAAAAGAATTAAAAAAAACAAAAAGATTCGGAATTAATTAAAATCATACTTTCAAATAGAGCAAAACAAAACTTCGTTCCAGAAGATGATGACTCATCTGATTCAGAGAATCCCGAAAATGATAACCAAATAGAAAATCTAGAAGAAATCCCAGAAGATTTTCTAACAGTGTTAAGACAATTAACAACAAAAAAATATTTAATTAAAATAACACTAAAATTTTCAGATAATTTCAAAATAACAACTGTTGCCCTCTTTGACACAGGAGCAGACTTAAACTGCATAAAAACTTGTATAATACCAGAAATATTCCTAGAAGAGACACATGACTCATTGGCAGCCGCCAACAATTCTAAATTAGAAATTAATTACAAAACCAAGGCATCAATTATAAATGATGGAACTTCAATAACAACATCATTTGTCCTGGTAAAAGAAATTCACAATACCGTAATACTAGGAACCCCTTTTATGAATTTAATCACTCCTTATGAAGTGAGTAATAAATCAATATCTTTTAATTTCAAAGGCAAAGAACTAAAATTCCAGTTCATGTCAACTCCAAAAACAAAAGATCTCAATCTCATAAAAACATGCTCAATACATAAAGAAAAATTATAATTACAAGAGTTGAAAAACAATTTTCTGAAAATCCAATTGATAATAGGATAAAATCCCCTCTTCAAAATGAATCTTCAAATCATGCATATTTTAAAAACCTTAATTTAAAGAATTTTTTCCAGGAATCCTGGTCCGTGATTATTTCAAAATGTCCTATCATTGCCCGAATAACAGGTGTATAGCCTACAATCACAAAATATCGAGAAAAGATATGCGTGAATGTGGACAATACTGTATACAGGCAGTATGTGGATCTTTGCTCCAAAAAAGAAAAGAAGAAACCCTTCCTTCAATAAATACTCCGGCTACTACACCACAACAACAACAAAAAAATTCCATGGCTCCCAAAAAGCCCCAAAATACAAATTCCAAGCCAGTGAAAATAGAAAAAGAAAAATCCCCAGAAAAACCAATGTCATGGTATGATGCAGTTATGATAGAAGAACGAGAAAATTCCAGCAGCACAGAATCTGTGCAAAAGACACCGGCAAATACCACGCAAGAATTAACCGCTGAAAATCTCCTTCAGCTCCTTACAAAATCACCGGAATTACAGAAGGCACTAAGACAACTGCAAATTCCGAAAGAAGAAATGGTCCCCGAAAAATTAGAGGAAAAAACCTCTAAAATTGACACAAAAATCGAGAAAGGAGAATCTTCAAAAACCCTTTCTCAAAAAGAATTTTTAAATACCAAAATCGAGAAAGATGAATTTTCAAAAAACCTTTCTCAAAAACAATTTTTCAAAAATCAGCTTGTGACGCCACAAGTACCCAAAAAATATGCTCCTGAATTTTTCGTAAAATCATTTTTTCAAAAAATTGTAACTCTCGAAAAGGGATACTTTGATAAAGAACCTTTTTTGGCACTACAAAATTATTTTGGACCAATATGGTTTTATAAATCATGGGACGATTTAAAAACTCCTTACTTTTATCAGGCTATCCTTGACGTAACAGGATCAGCAACAACGAAAATAAATTTTTTCAATGACAACCCAGATCCCTCTTATTCGATCTGTAAAATACTCCGAGTAATTGCTCCAATTCATTGGGGGAATGACTTGTCAAAACTCATAAATTTTCCCAATTCACACAAAAATGAGCCCTTTTTTAATATTCCTTTTAATTACTGGGACTATCAATAAGCTTGGTTTAATTCCTTTTTGACTCAAACGTCAAAATTATCACATACTTGGCTTTTTCAATTTGATACTTCATGTGATGCTTCGCAATTTCCTACTTGGTGGAATTCATGGTGGGAACAATTCGGATCTGCACTTGAGATTCAAAAACCCGAAATAATTAAATCTTTTAGCCTCTTCAAATCCCAATTCAATCCCTCAGAAGAAGAAGAAAGATTTACACCATTACACCTTTTCCACACAAAATTCCATCTACCATGGGTGTTCACATAGTTTGTAGACTACTCAGATGACAAAATACCAGTCATCCGGAGGAGATTTAAAATTCGATGGTGGGACAGTTTTAAAATTCCAAGGTCCCTCGCACCCCAAAATGTTCAACAATGGCTAGATGATAACAAACCAATTCCCTTACAGGCACCTCCTCTAAAACCACTGGCGCCATTTCAATCAAAAGAACATACACAGTTCCTTTCGCAAAAATCTCAGATGGCCTCAATGCTGGCTGCAGCAAAAACTCCGGAAGAGATACAGGAAATATTCCAGAAATTTACACCATCCTCATCCAAACAAAGCTCTTCAAAAGATGAGGGAGAACCCGGAATTGAAAATGAAAATATCCCTAATTTTGGCAACAGTGGATTCTAGATGCTGCCAAAATACCGAAAATCCCGGAGGAATAATTGACCGAAAATCCCGGAGGAATAATTGAAGAATTGACGACAAATTTCAGTGCTCAAAATAGTAAAAGCAGAATTCGAGATGAAGACAAAAATACCGAAGTCATGCATGACCTCATTCAGCACTCGAATGAATAGTTTTATTATTAAAATATTCTTGTAATAGTGAATTTCCACTTTGTAATTCTCTTATAAAAAGAGAACCCCTCTCCCTTAGTTTCATAAGTTATTTTTTTCATAGTTTAGAATTCTCTTCCTTCTCTCTAGAAGTTGAAGATCATCAAAGTTCTTCCCCTTAGTAGGATTAGGTTACCAGAAAATTCCAATATTCCAAGTTCATAAGACCTCGGGGAGTCTATGAACTAATATTCCGTTCCTTACTGGATAATTTACCCAGAAAATTATCCAATTGACATGATTCAGTTCACTCACTGATTCATAACATAAATTATCCAAATACTCTGTTACCCCTTTAAACTCCTTGTAAGTACTTTTAAAGTTTTGAATAAAAACGATTATGGAAGGCACTGCCTCCTATATCTTTTAAATATTCATGCTTTTTAAATTCTTGCATAAGGTAAATTGGTATCAGAGATTACTTAGTAGAGTTAGGTTACCAGAAAATACGGCAGTGCCTTCCATAATCAATAAGGGGAAGAACTGGTATATATAGTATAGTCTGCATATGGTTGGCCACCTCATTCAAAAGAAGAAGTAGATTGATAATTAATCATACATAAGGTAAATTGAGATTACTTTTGCAAAATCATAAACCATACATGGATCCGTTTTTAGACAGAACTAATTCTTATAATTCTCAATCGTCTTCTTCTTTTGAATCAAAGAAGATAATCAATTCTGAAGAAATTGTTATACACGATTTCGAAAAATCAATTGACAATTGGGAAATCCCAAAAATCAATAGAGACCAAATTTACAAAAATTCCAAATATCAATTCTTCAAAACTGATTTCACGATCAAAACAGAAGAAAAAGATATTCAATTAACAAAACCTTTTTAAACAATTCAATTACTTTCTCAAATATCCTTGAAAAAGCATAGAGAAAGAAATTATAAATACATCCACATTGGTTTAGTCCAAATAGGGATAAAACCCCTTACTAAAGAAGGATTAAACACTTCAATCCTTGCTATCTTAAGAGATGCAAGATTCACAAATATCAAAGATTCCTTGTTAAGTTCGGTTGAGTCTAGAGTCTGCACAGGACCAATCTCTTTTGATTGTTACCCAAACTTTTCAGTTTCTTTGAATGATAAAAATATCCAAAAATCCCTCGTCTTACAAATCAAGACGCACAATTACCAAATGCTTGAAGGATCTATTCCTGTAGCATTAATTTTCAGAATTCACTATAAAGCTATGACCTCTGCTTTTGCAACAAAAGTCAGATACCATAGTAAGAAAGGTGAAATCCTTCTTTTACAAACAGACCTTTCCAAATCTAACACGGTAGTACCGCGACCCATTAGATGGAAAGATATTACCCTACCAGAATAATGGATCCTGGAAGGCGTAGTAAAACCTGAACCCTTAGAATCTAAGCAACCAAATACCCATCTTAGAGAAATAACTCAATACCAAGATGGTAGGGCCAGTCTCTCATTTTTAAGAAGTTCTATGAGTAATAGATATGAAGATACCAGTTCCGAAGAGACCCTAGACTTAGGAAGAGTCTCACAAATACATTCAATAACAAATACACCGGTCAAAATAAAGCCAAGGTATTCTACATCAGATCTACCAAATCTGACAAACGTAGATTACACAAATCAGATACCCAGACCAGTATATATAAATCCCGCGGTTAGAGAAAGGATGGACGATCAGGAACCTACTAGTCCAACTTATTCTTCGATAACCCACAATGAATTAGCAAATGAAATTAAAGTTCTAGAAAAAGAATTCCAAGTAGATAAAAAACTACGACAAAAAGAATTCTATCAAGAACATAATTCAGAAAAAAGAATTTGGTTCTTTAAAAATTTCCTTAATACGAGAAAACAAATACAAGAAAAATTCTATGAATTTGTCCAAGATAATAAAATTAATATTCCGTTCTTCAAATGGTTTGAGATATATTCCTCTCAAAACTCCATAAAATATCCCTTCCTTAAAACAATAGACTCCGCTATCAAGAATAGTGTAACGATGTTAACACATAAATCCGATAGCAGTATTACATTAGAACAATTAGAAAAACCCCTCATCAACAATATGAATTGGGAACAACAACCCGTTCAAGGAATACAAATAGCTCCAGGGTTACAAATAATCCCTGCTCCGGATCTAGGAATAATCAAACCCCTAGCTCAATCCCGTTACAATGCCGCTTCAATTTACGATTGGAACCTTGATGGAATGACTGAATACAATATCCTCGCTTCCTCAACAAATGACAATGGCAACTAATGCCTACCAAGCGCAAAGAAGTCCTCGATAAAACCATCTTTGACGCTAATCGCAGGATTCTCAGGGCAATTAAAAGGATGGTGGGATCATTATCTCACTGACCAACAAAAAAAAATATTAAATGACATAAAAACCGATGAAGAAGGAATACTGATATTAACAGATCTAGGAGAACCTATACAAGATGCAGTATCAACCTTGATACTGACAATATCTTTAAATTTCATAGGTGATTCTACACATCTTAAAAATAAAAATGCTGAATTAATTCAAATTTAAAATGCAAAAAATTAAGTGATTTTCAATGGTATAAAAATACCTTCTTAACTAGAATAATGATTAGAGAAGACTCTGGTCAACCATTATGGAAAGAAAAATTTCTTAGCCGGATTACCAAGCCTCTTGGGAGAAAAGGTTAGGAATAAAATAAAAGAAAATTGTGGAAAACAAATAATACCTTATGATGAGTTTACATACGGAGAATTAGTCTGTATAACTCAACAAGAAGGATTAAAAATCTGTCAAGATCTAAAAATACAAAAACACCTTAAAAAAGAATTAAAAAGAACAAAATGTGAATTAGGAACATTTTGTAAACAATTCGAACCAGCTACCGTAGAAAATTCCAAAAGCTGCGATGGAGATTGTAGCAAAACTAATAAATCCCACAAAAAATCCACAAAAGATTATAAATCCAATAATGATTATTATAAGAATCCTTATAAAAATAATCGTTATAAAAATAATAGAAATACAAAAACGAATTTCAATTCCAAATATAAAAACATAACTTGTTACAAATGTAATAAGAAAGGACATACATCAAAATACTGTAGAATGAATAAAAAGCTACAAGAATTAAATCTCGACAAAGATACTACTAAAAAAATCTCTAATCTACTACTTGATTCCTCTGATTGAGCGGTCGGTGAGATCGACTATTTATCTCTGTCATCAGAAGACAATAAACCCCTCCAAGTGGATGAATTACTCACGAGTAGTTCAACGGAAAAACCTGAAAAGGCTAAAGGAAAACGAATATGTGTGTTAACTAAAGATCAAAAATTTATGATAAATATGATTAAACACATAGATACCCAGCACCAAAAAGAATATTTGAATAACTCCTTAAAACCTTTACCCCAGAAAAGAAAGAAAACAACATATTACCAAGTACTTCGAGAAAATACGATTTAACAAAAATCCTGGAAAAAGGTAATAAAATTGAAGAAATAACAATTCAAGAATTACAAAAACAAATAATTCAAATAAAATTAGAAATTATTTACAAAACCAAGGCATCAATTATAAATGATGGAACTTCAATAACAACATCATTTGTCCTGGTAAAAGAAATTCACAATACCGTAATACTAGGAACCCCTTTTATGAATTTAATCACTCCTTATGAAGTGAGTAATAAATCAATATCTTTTAATTTCAAAGGCAAATAACTAAAATTCCAGTTCATGTCAACGCCAAAAACAAAAGATTTCAATCTCATAAAAACATGCTCAATACATAAAGAAAAATTATATTTACAAGAGTTGAAAAACAATTTTTCTGAAAATCCAATTGATAATAGGATAAAATCCCCTCTTCAAAATGAATTTTCAAATCATGCATATTTTCAAAACCCTGCATTAAAATTAGTTTTCTCCAAATTAATATTTAAAGAATTTTTTCCAGGAACCCTGGTCCGTGATTATTTCAAAATGTCCTATCATTGCCCGAATAACAGGTGTATAGCCTACAATCACAAAATATCGAGAAAAGATATGCGTGAATGTGTACAATACTGTATACAGGCAGTATGTGGATCTTTGCTCCAAAAAAGAAAAGAAGAAACCCTTCTTTCAATAAATACCCCGGCTACTACACCACAACAACAAGAAGAAAATTCCATGGCTCCCAAAAAACCCCAAAATACAAATTCCAAGCCAGTGAAAATAGAAAAAGAAAAATCCCCAGAAAAACCAATGTCCTGGTATGATGCAGTTATGATAGAAGAACGAGAAAATTCCAGCAGCATAGAATCAGTGCAAAAGACAGCAGCAAATACCACGCAAGAATTAACCGCTGAAAATCTCCTTCAGCTCCTTACAAAATCACCGGAATTACAGAAGGCACTAAGACAACTGCAAATTCCGAAAGAAGAAATGGTCCCCAAAAAATTAGAGGAAAAAACCTCTAAAATTGACACAAAAATCGAGAAAGGAGAATCTTCAAAAACCCTTTCTCAAAAAGAATTTTTAAATACCAAAATCGAGAAAGATGAATTTTCAAAAAACCTTTCTCAAACAATTTTCCAAAAATCAGCTTGTAACGCCACAAGTGCCCAAAAAATATGCTCCTGAATTTTTCGTAAAATCATTTTTTCAAAAAATTGTAACTTTCGAAAAGGGATACTTTGATAAAGAACCTTTTTTGGCACTACAAAATTATTTTGGACCAAAATGGTTTTATAAATCATGGGACGATTTAAAAACTCTTTACTTTTCTCAGGCTATCCTTGACGTAACAGGATCAGCAACAACGAAAATAAATTTTTTCAATGACAACCCAGATCCCTCTTATTCGATCTATAAAATACTCCGAGTAATTGCTCCAATTCATTGGGGAAATGACTTGTCAAAACTCATAAATTTTCCCAATTCACACAAAAATGAGCCCTTTTTTAATATTCCTTTTAATTACTGGGACTACCAACAAGCTTGGTTTAATTCCTTTTTGACTCAAAATTCAAAATTATCACATACTTGGCTTTTTCATTTTGATACTTCATGTGATGCTTCACAATTTCCTACTTGGTGGAATTCATGGTGGGAACAATTCGGATCTACACTTGAGATTCAAAAACCCGAAATAATTAAATCTTTTAGCCTCTTCAAATCACAATTCAATCCCTCAGAAGAAGAAAAAAGATTTACACCATTGCACCTTTTCCACACAAAATTCCATCTACCATGGGTGTTCACATGGTTTGTAGACTACTCAGATGACAAAATACCAGTCATCCGGAGGAGATTTAATATTCGATGGTGGGACAGTTTTAAAATTCCAAGGTCCTTCGCACCCCAAAATGTTCAACAATGGCTAGATGATAACAAACCAATTCCCTTACAGTCACCTCCTCTGAAACCACAGGCGCCATTTCAATCAAAAGAACATACACAGTTCCTTTCGCAAAAATCCCAGATGGCCTCAATGCTGGCTGCAGCAAAAACACCGGAAGAGATACAGGAAATATTCCAGAAATTTGCACCATCCTCATCCAAACAAAGATCTTCAAAAGATGAGGAAGAACCCGGAATTGAAAATGAAAATATCCCTATTTTTGGCAACAATGGATTCTAGATGCTGCCAAAATATCGAAAATCCCGGAGGAATAATTGACCGAAAATCCCGGAGGAATAATTGAAGAATTGACGACAAATTTCAGTGCTCAAAATAGTAAAAGCAGAATTCGAGATGAAGACAAAAATACCGAGGTCATGCATGACCTCATTCAGCACTCGGATGAATAGTTCTATTATTAAAATATTCTTGTAATAGTAAATTCCCACTTTGTAATTCTCTTATAAAAAGAGAACCCCTCTCCCTTAGTTTCTCAAGTTATTTTCTTTCATAGTTTAGAATTCTCTTCCTTCTCTCTAGAAGTTGAAGATCATCAAAGTTCTTCCCCTTAGTAGGATTAGGTTACCAGAAAATTCCTAAATATTCCAAGTTCATAAGACCTCGGGGAGTCTATGAACTAATATTACGTTCCTTACCCGATAATGTACCCAGAAATTATCAAATTGACATGATTCAGTTCACTCACTGATTCATAACAGAAATTATCCAAATATTCCAAATACTCCGTTACCCCTTTAAACTCCTTGTAATTACTTTTAAAGTTTTGAATAAAAACGATAATGGAAGGCACTGCCTCCTATATCTTTTAAATATTCATGCTCTTTAAATTCTTGCATTAAATTTACGTTTTTAAAATTATAATTATCTTTCAACATGGTTGGTTCTACCACCTACTGCAATTAAATGAGGTGGCTCGGCCAACCATAGATGCAGAATTTAAATAATTTAAAGGCTGGAATTTAATTGCAGTAGGTGGTAGAACCAACCATGTTGCAAGATAATTATAATTTTAAAAACGTGAAGTTAAATGCAAGAATTTAAAGAACATGAATATTTAAAAGATATAGGAGGCAGTGCCTTCCATTATCGTTTTTATTCAAAACTTTAAAGTACTTACAAGGAGTTTAATGGGGTAACGGAGTATTTGAATAATTTATGTTATGAATCAGTGAGTGAACTGAATCATGTCAATTTGATAATTTTCTGGTAAATTATCGGGTAAGGAACGGAATATTAGTTCATAGACTCCCCGAGGTCTTATGAACTTGGAATATTTAGGAATTTTCTGGTAACCTAATCCTACTAAGGGGAAGAACTTTGAGGATCTTCAACTTCTAGAGAGAAGGAAGAAAATTCTAAACTATCAAAGAAAATAACTTATGAAACTAAGGGAGAGGGGTTCTCTTTTAATAAGAGAATTATAAAGTGAGAATTCACTATTACAGGAGTATTTTAATAATTAAACTATTCATCCGAGTCTTTGAATAGTCATGCATGACCTCGTATTTTGTCTTCATCTCGATTCGCTTTCACTATTTTGAGCAGCTTTGTCGTCAATTTGTCAATTATTCCTCCGGATTTTCGTCAATTTGTCGATTATTCCTCCGATTTTCGATATTTTGGCGATCTAGAATCCATTGTTGCCAAAAATGAGATATTTTCATTTTCAATTCGGTTCTTCCTCATCATTCAAGAGCTCTGTTTGGATGAGGACGGCAAATTTACAGAATATTGCTGTATCTCTCCGTGTTTTTGATGCGACGGCGATTGAGCCATCTGAATTTTTGCGAAAGCGCGTGTTCCGTTGATTGATTGAAATGGCGCTTGTGGTGAAAGAAGGAATTGGTTTATTATTGTCTAACCATTGTTGAATATTTGGTGGTGCGAGTGTCCTCGGTATTTTAAAACTGTCCCACCATCAAATTTTGAATCTTCTTCGGATGACCGGTATTTTGTCATCTGAATAGTCTACAAACCATGTGAACACCCATGGTAGATGGAATTTTGTGTGGAAAAGGTGTAATGGTATAAATCTTTCTTCTTCTTCTGAGGGAGTGATGCGCGAAAAGATGCACACACTTAAACGCAAGTGCACGTTATCGTGACAAGTAATATAGTCTTGATAAGACCGAATATCGTCCACAAGGATTAGGGTTCAAGTACCAACTATCTATCTTTTGGTATCTATTTGGCAATTGATATTTGATTTTGTGGTTTATAACTAATAATTATAAAAGCTAATTAACTATAAGTTTACTTCAGTTGTGATGGGAATAGGGCTTCCATGTCTCCTCAACTATCCGCTTATGTTATTTATTAATGCAATGAATTATGGTCTTCTCTCTGAGCTAGCGAGTTTCTGAAATCGTTTTATATTCCCGTTAAGGATATATAAACACTCAACCTCAGATTGCACCTTATCTACCTTTCGTGATAAGGATAACTCTATAGGAGGATTAAGAACAAAAACCTAGTTAACCGTCACGCATGCGCAAAATTAGGGTTGTTAAGCCTCTCATTAACGCTTACATAAATAATTGAGGTATTTTCATCCCCAATCCAAAATATGTCTACCCAACTTACAGCATATTCACAACCTCCTCCTTTCGAAGTTTGATTAGAAATCATATAATGATAATTAGTTGTCAATTAATTACCAAGCATTCAAAGCAATTATTGGATAAATCTCTCAAAGAAGAATAATAACCAGACATGCATTAATTCATAACATAAGTTTCTAGTGAATCAACATGGAAAGCCCTATAAAAGAATTAGTTCCTAGCCATAGACATGACAAGAACTAATTCAAGGTTCATCATACAAAACTGAAATAAAAGAAAGAAAAGAAAAGAAAATTACTAAGTTTAGGGTCTCCAATCTTGATCCAAGAAAACCTTGTGTTGTGCGAAAGGAACCCTTTAGAACTGTCTAGGGTTTCCCTTTTATAGGCTGAAAACCGCCTCAAACTTTTCCTTCAAAGCCTGGCCCAGAAAATCGTCATTAACCTGATTTTTCCCGCGTCGCGCCAGCGGCCACGCTTTGGCGCGGCCGGAACTCTGCGACCGGGTGATTTGGCGCGCGGCCAGTCTCCGTATGCATGGCCGTGGCCGCTGGAACCTCTGCACCTCTCGATGATTAGCGTCGCGGCCTTCGATCGCGAGGCGCGCGTGCTGGTCGGGTTACGCCTCGTTCGCGATTCTCTGTTTTCAAGCTCTGGAACTTCCACTTTTGCCCTCTTTTAGCTCCTTTTCCGCCATTTGTCCATTTTAACCACTTTGACTCAAAAGAAAGGAAAACTATCCTAATACGACACTTATTTGTACAAAAAGGGACAAAAGACTAACTAAACTGACTCAAAAAGTGTATATAAAATACACCGATCAAATACCCCCAAACTTAACCTTTGCTCGCCCTCGAGCAAAGATAGAAAGAAAGAAATAAAGACTCAAAGAAACGAAAATAAAAGACTCACTGACATTGATCACTTTTACTGCATTGGTGTTATCTAGAAAAACATGAAGGTTAGCAGAATAATATGCAGGAACATATAGCATAAAGTTTTAGCACACTAAACACATTAAGCTAGATATTTCGCAAACTCATATTCATCATGCTTAATGGAGTTCAATATACTAAATCATGCTTGTAAAATAGAAAATTCCTATGGCATGTTTACTTGCTATTCTCCACTAATCCTGGATATGCATACAAGAGATCTTCAGGACTTTAAGGGTTGTAATGCAGACTTAGGTATAGGTAGGTAAAAATAGGCATTTTAGGCTCATTCTGTGTACCATAAGCTCTTTAGATTTTCCATTTTTCCCTTTTCTTTTGATTCTTTTCTTCACTTCAATTCTATCTTTTCCCTCTTTTGTTCTGGGAAAGTGAAGTGTATAATAATGACAAGCACCCCCAAACTTAGGTTTTTGCCTATTTCTTATTACTTTTTTATTGGGGTGCAACAAGCTTGTTCACTCTTTTTGTCTCTTTTTTTAACACAATTTATTCCACTATATTTCATATTTTTACTTATGGCACAATCTGTGGGAATATAGGGTGTCAAGAAGAAGTTTCAATTTTTAGGCTCAATAGGGCTGACTAGGGATATATTTAAAGTCCGGGATAGAAAAGGGTGGTAAGAATTGGCTATCAAAGAAATGCCTGAGTCATCTCCCTAACATGCATATTCTAACTATTTCGCCTCAAATAGCAAGCAATCATAACACATAGGTTTTCATCATTTAGCATGCATAATTTAAGCAAGAAACTCCAAATAGACAGATTTTGTGAGTTTTTGGCATATCTAACCTAGGTGTTTAGATAGTTGCTTCAATTCCATTACATTATTCCACCTTACTTCACTAGGTGTTTCTAGCAACTACAGCATACATGATCTTTTGACAGACAATTATGACTTAAAAGAAAAAATTTTGTGACTCAAAAATACATAAAAACAACCGAAAAGACTTAAATGAAACATAACAAGACACAAATATAACACCCCCAAACTTAAATCACACATTGTCCCCAATGTGTGTAGACTCAAAGACAATAAAAGAAATAAGACACTTACAGACTTGGCTAAAATGGTGGTGGTGGCGGTGGATAATGCATCGACCATTGGTTGAACAGGGAACTCATCTCGTCAAGCTTTGGTGCAATTGTTGTTGCTCCTGCCTCAATTCTTGTTGCCCTTGTCTCAACTCATGTTGTCCTTGTATTACTGTGTCGAAATGTTGCATCATCATTCTCTGGTTTTGGAGCAACTGCTCCATCATAAACCGGAGGTTACGATTACGTGGTTGGTGGTGGCTAGGCCTGCTGCGTATTGAGCCTCTATTTCGTGCTCATCTTCGTTCATTCACGGCCTCTGCTGCTTCTTCTTCTTTGGTGGTGTGCTCTTCTTGCTGCTCTTTGGGGGCTTGGAGTGCAGGAAAGAGTGCACTATCCCATATGTCACCGTGATTGGTTCCTCTCATTAGTATCGATGGGTAGGATTTGGACTGCATTCATGTTGCACAAATTAGAGATAAGTGAGCCATGTCCCAATCCACCTGTTGTCACCAACCTGCTGGTCTCTTCAATACTTTGCACTATCTCTTTCCCCACATCAAGTGTTTTCCCCGTCATGATTCCATATACCAATTTAATCCTATCTTCTGGCACTCTGGTGAAGTGCGTTGATGGGATCGGGACGCATCGATGAAATATAGCCAACCGCTTGCTTTGTTGAACCTTTGCTCAGTCCTCTTGACCCATTTCTTGCAATATCAAATGCAGCCCCAGGGTAGCTTATTGTGTCTGCAACGTTATTCCAGTCGATGTTGTTGGTGCTCCTAGACCATGTTCTAAAATAGTACCAATCACCATCTCCTCCTTCAACATCTACTGTTTTTAGAGACATGTTTATTACTGTTGCTGTCACAGGCACATATCTTCCCCTCACAAAGCACTTGTTGTCTACCCTCTCCGGAAAGTTAGCATAGAATTCTCGTACTATTGTTGTGTTCATTGGTGCTAACTTCTCCTGGTTTACAAATCTTTTCCACCCCCTCATCTCAATCATTGCCCGAATGGGCTCATAGACATCCTCTTCCCCCAACGAATCCCTCTGGTAGTCCATTCCCCTTTCAGGGATTAAGGGTCTAGTACTAAGCTTTATGTATCTTTTATAGGCTTCGTGGCTAACGAACCTAGTCTCATCGTATTGTGGGGCTGAGGTGGATGTGGAGGCTCTTCTTTTTCTGGCAGACATGGTTAACTTACTTTGTACAGCTTACAAGTGCTTCCCAACACAATCAACAATTAGCAGCTAACACACAAACACCCCCAAACTTCAATTCTACTACTCAATACCCACACCCTCCTTGTCTACTCCTCCTCTAAACTCCACAACCAATTTTTTTAGCACCCCAACTACTTCAACACTACAATACTCCTTCAAACTACTACCTCCTGTGACTACAGTAAAGATCTCAAGAATAGACAAAGATTACGTTTTTATGGTGTTCTTCAAGGTGTTCTTGCTTCTAATGGTGATTTGAGGCAATGGAATTAGGTTTTGTTGGTAGAGATGGCTGAGGGTTCTAGGAATTTAAGAGTTTTAGTTGTGGTTAGGTTTGATTTGTGGAGGATTTGTGGGTAAATTATGGATTTTCGTGGGTTTTGTGGAGAAGGGGGTTAGGTTTTGATTTTGAAATTGGGGAAAATCTGATTTAGGCGTTTTAAGTTTCGATTTCCACCGTGTCCACACCTTTAGCCAGCGCGCCCAATGTTCTGCACTCGCCCGGAATTTCTGCATGGCTGGACTTGGCATTTTTTCTCGATTTTTACGCCGCGCCGCTTCCTGCCGCTTACCCGCTTTACGAAATCCCGCTTTTCTTGATTTTCGCCCTTGGTTATTTGCACGCACTGTCAATCACAACACAAACACTACCTCCGTGAGACCGTTCTTAATAAAAATTACTAAAAAAAATAAATTAAAATACCTTGGGTTGCCTCCCAAGTAGCGCTGTCTTTAACGTCTTTTAGCCGGACGCAAGTTCCTTAGTTTAATAAACGTGGGGTGGGTCAAGCCCACAACTAACCCATTTTCTCCACATTTTTCGTTTTCTTTTTCTTCTTTTCCTCTTAGCATTATCGTTAAGGGGGAGTTCAGGAACACATACCTGCTTTTGTGGAGGTTTGGCAAACCATGCCTGCTTTCTTGGGCTCATCTCCCTTTTGTTGACTTGTACGGGCTCACAGGGGGGGTTGATGGTGCTGATTGCAAAGCACCTAGTCATGGTTGGTGGCTCAATGATGTGTTTAAAAACTTTAAACACCATTTCTTCCTTCTCCACCCTCAATGTCAACTCTCCTCTCTCTACATCGATCAAGGCTCTCCCCGTCGCTAGGAATGATCTCCCCAATATGATAGGGATTTCTGCATCTTCTTCCATGTCAAGAATGAGGAAGTCCGCGGGAAAGAAAAATTTTCCTACTTTGACAATCACGTCCCCAATCTTCCTCGATGAACCATCGCCCCATCGCCACCGCAGCTCACTGTGGTTGGTTTAGCCTCACCCAACTCCAATCGTTTGAATACCGATAAGGGCATCAGATTTATACTTGCCCCTAAATCGCACAGAGCCCTGTTGCATGTCACCCAGCCCACTGTGCAAGGTAGTGTAAAGCTCCCTGGGTCTTTTAGTTTTGGTGGCAACTTCTTCTGCAAGATAGCACTACACTCCTCCGTTAGTGCTACTATTTCGTACTCTACCAGTTTCTTCTTCTTCCCCAAGATCTCCTTCATGAACTTAAAATAGGAGGGCATCTGCTCCAAAGCCTCTATAAAAGGTATGTTGATATGCAGCTTCCTGAATGTCTCCAAGAATTTGGAGAATTGTTTATCAACCGCCTTCCGCTGTAATATCTGGGGGAATGGGATATTCTCTGTATACTCCTTCTCTGGAGTTTTCTCTACTACTGGGCTAGGTTCAACCACCTTCTCTTTTTCTATCTCTGCCCTTTTCTCAACTACTGGCTGAGGTGATTGTTGCTCCAACTGTTTGCCGCTTCTCAATTGTACTGCCTGACATTGCTCCCTTGGATTTACCTCTGTGTTACTTGGCAGTGTACCCTGTGACCTGCTGTTTGCCTGCTTTGCTAGCTGACCCACTTGTGTTTCCAAATTCCTGAACGAGGATCTAGCTTCGCCACGAATCTGAGTGCAGCGTTGGTTAGTGCCAACAAAGCCGCTCTCGGCTCGCTTCTCTTGCGAATCGTGCATTGAATCGCTGAGGCCGGGGCACGAGTAAAGCGTCGACTCGTTCTCGCTAGTTACGCATCGCCCCTATATTGATTCTGCTGCCCCTGGTCTCCTCTCCATGAGAAATTTGGGTGATTCCTCCACCCTGGATTATAAGTGTTGGAGTAGGGGTTGTTCTGTGGCCTCTGATAATTACCCACGGCCTGACACTCTGCCTGCTCCATTGGTATATTATTAGGATCAGCTGAAGGACACCTATCGAATGTATGTGGGTCACCACATATTTCACAGCTTTTAGGCATCTGCACCGCATTCACTGACACTGTATGTTGCTGCAACTGTTTCGCCAAAAGGGCCACTCGGGCATTCAAGGTAGCAATGTCATCTATTTCGTGGACTCCCACTGTTCTCCTCCCACTTGTCGACCTCTCTTCTGTGACATGGTTGTTGGTGGCTGATCGGTGTATTTTATATACACCTTTTGAGTCAGTTTTAGTTAGTCTTTTGTCCCGTTTTGCACATATAAGTGTCGTATTAGGATAGTTTTCCTTTCTTTTGAGTCAAAGTGGTTAAAATGGCCAAATGGAGGAAAAGGAGCTAAAAAGGGCAAAAGAGGAGATTCCAGAGCTAAAAACGACCTAGGCCGAATCGGCCAGCGCCTCGCAGCGGTCGCGGCGCCCACTATCTAGAGAGGCTGCAGAAGACTCGCCACGCGACGCCAGCGAGGCCGCGGCGCTAAACATCCGGTGAAGCTACTGGCAGTGGCCGCGCGCTCGCATGCCAGAATCGGCCGCGGCGCCAAATCACCCGACGGATTGCGAGTTCGGCGCGCGCTCGTCTGGGCAGCGCGTGCCGACGCGGAAAAATAAGGTTTTCAGACGGATTTTGGGCCAGGCCTGCAGGGAAAAGTTGAGGCGGTTTTCAGCCTATAAAAGGAGAACCCTAGGCAGTTTTTAAGGGTTCCCCTTCTTGCACAACACAAGGATTCTTGCTTGGAGATTGGAGACCATAGTTTAGTAAATTCTTTTCCTTTTCTTTACTTTATTTCAGTTTTTGTATGATGAACATGGGATTAGTTCTTGTCATGTCAATGGCTAGGAACTAATTCCTCTATAGGGCTTTCCATGTTGAATCTCTAGAAACTTATGTTATGATTTAATGCATGCTTATGGTTATTCTTCTTCTTGTTGAGATCTATCCAATAATTGAATTGAATGCTTGGTAGTTAATTGACAACTAATTATCACTATATGATTTCTAATCAGACTCCGAAAGGGGGGGATTGTGAATATGCTGTAAGTTGGGTAGACATTCTTGGATTGGGGATGAAAATACCTCAATTATTTATGTAGCGTTAATGAGAGGCTTAAAAACCCTAATTTTGCGCATTGTGCATGACGGTTAACTAGGTTCTTGTTCTTAATCCTCCTATAGAGTTATCCTTATCACCGAAAGGTAGGTAAGGTGCAATACTGGGGTTGAGTGTTTATATAACCCTAACGGGAGTATAAAACGATTTAGTGAACCTGCTTTCTCCAAAAGAAGAGACCATAAGTTATTGCATTAATAAGTAGCGTAAGCAGATAGTTGAAGAGACATGGAAGCCCTATTCTCATCACAATTGAAGTAAAACCTTATAGTTAAAATAGCTTTTATAATTCTTAGTTATAAACAACAAATCCAAATATCAATTTACCAAATAGATACCAAAAAATAGATAGTTGGTAATTGAACCCTAATCCTTGAGGACGATATTCGGTCTTATCAAGACTATACTACTTGTCACGATAACGTGCACTTGAGTTTAAAGTGTGTGCATCTTTTCGCGCATTAAGTTTTTGGCGCCGTTGCCGGGGATTAGACATAGTTCAATATCAATTTTATCTATTTTTAATTTCTAATTTGGTTTTATTTATGTTTTTATTTTTATTTGTTTTTTCTGCTCCAAGAACAAGTTTCTAACTTGTTCTGCGAGCATCGTTTTATCACCTTTTGTTGTTTTCTTATTTTGCAGGTTAAATTCGGGAAAAGAAAAAAAAACGGAAAAAAAAAATGAAAAAAAATATATATATATATATATATATATATATTTATAATAAAATCAGGACACATGGACTACTACTATCAGAGACAGTGGAGTCATCAACAGCAGCTTAACCCACAGATGTCAGAAGAAGATCGAAATGAGTTGCAGGCAAGCATACTTATGTTCGCCAAGTGTCAGGCTCAGTTTATGGCTGAGACAAGAGAGTCCCTGAGAAAGTTGGAACTGCAAATAGGAGAACTCGCAGTCATTTTGAACAGCGAAATGCAAGAAAAGCAATCTGCACTTGTGGGAGGTGGCAGCAAATTGAGGAGCCTGAACCACACCCAACTATTGAGGAATCTGGTGAGATAGTTGGTGTAGAGAAGGAAAAGATTGCAGAGATCCAATTATTTACCTTCTTGGATTCTGTGGAAATTCTTTTTCTTGCACCTATTACAGAAGAAACACTACTAGCTATCACGGCTGATTCCCAATTAGGAAGCCCATACCATCAAGGGTACCCCCTAGAGTTGAGAGATGTTGGGAATCTCACCGATCCCTACATTAGAGAGAGCAAAAGACAAGCACGTCTTGTGTACTTGGGGATAATCGTAAATTTGAGGCCCTTGTTTGAAGCAATTGTTGTAGTTGAAGTGAGACCTGCAATAATAACTCTGCGGATTGCAAGCGATTCGCGAAGGATCAATGGGCACTCGGAAAGGTTAATTGCGTCAGGCTAAAAGACGTAAAAACGCTTGTTGGGAGGCAACCTAATGTTTTTAATTATGTTATTTTAATTTACATCTTTATTTTATTTTATTTTGCTTTGAAACGATCTCACGGTCTTGGGTTCTTATTTTGTGTTGTTGGATGACAGTGGATGAAAGCTAAAGCAGGAAAAAGGAAAAGCAAAAAAAAAAGCGATCGTCGTGCCCGGCTGAATCGAACGCGACGCAGTAATTTGAAGAGCCACGATACTAGCGGCGCGAATCTCGGGGCGCGGCGCTAAAAGAAGCGAGCGCAGTTCAAGCGTCGCGGCGCCGAAGCGAGCGCGGCAAAATTCCAGAAAAGTTGCCAAGTTTAGGCGCCGTATTTCCATGGTCGCGGCGCATAAAGTCCCGAAGAGTCTGAGAAGATTGGCGCTGCGGCACCAAAGCGGTAGCGGCGCCTGGCGGGAATCAACGTAAAAAGCCGAACCGGATCTTTCCCAATTCTAATTTCAAAAACCTAACTCTCCCTCTCCAAAACCCACGAAATTCCAAAAACTTGCCTAAATCCTCCATGACCCAACCCAACCACAACCAAAACTCTTAAATTCCTAAAAACCCTTAGCTATCTCAAACAACAAAGCTCCATTCCATAGCCTCAAACCACCAATTGAAAGAAGAACAGCTTGAATCTTCTCATAAAAAGGTAATATTTTTCTGTTCTTGAGTCCTTTACTGAAGTCACAGGAGGTAGTAGTTTGAAGGAGTATTGTAGTTGAAGTAGTTTAGTCTTGAAAAGTTGATTGTGAAGTTTGGAGAAAAGAGTAGAAAAGGAGTGTGGGTATTGGGTAGAAGAATTGAAGTTTGGGGGTGTTGTGTTCGCTGCTAGTTGTAGATTGTGTAAGAAACATTTGTGCCACTAAATTGAAAGCTCCAGAAACTATTTTAAACCATGGCCACCAGGAAGAGAAGAGGCTCCACATCCACCCCAACCCCACATTACGATAATACTAGGTTTGTGAGCTACGAAGCCTTCCAAAAATACAAAAAACTTGATACCAGACCCATAATACCAGAAAGGGGAATGGACTACCAGAGGGAGTCATATGGGGAGGAAGATGTTTATGAGCCCATCCGGGCTATGATTGAGTTAAGGGGGTGGAGGAGATTCGTAAATCCGGAGAAGATAACACCAGTGAACACAACAATGGTGCGTGAGTTTTATGCCAACTTTCCGGAGAAGGTGGAAAGGGGATGCTTTGTTAGGGGAGCTTATGTATGCGTGACGTGAGAGGATGTAAATGCACAATTGAAGGCGGTTGATGTTGAAGAAAGAAGTGATTGGAATCACTTTAGAACATGGTCTAGAAAGCGACCGCATCGACCGAATGTCGTTGCGGACAAGTGAGCTACCATGGGGCTGTTTTGATATTGGAAGAAATGGATCAAGAGCTTTGAGCAGTGCCAATTCAACAAAGTAGCCAAAGGTTGGCTATATTTCATCGGCCTTGACGTGATTTCATCCACGCACTTCACCAGAGTGTCGGAGGATAGGATTAAAGCGATATATGGAATTATGAGGAATGACGATTGATGTGGGAAAGAAATAGTGCGAGCATTGAAGAAATCAGCGAGTTGGTGACAACAGTGGATTGGGACACGGCTCACTTATTACGATCTATGCCACGTGAATGCGGTCCCAAAACTACCCAGACACTCATGAGAGAAACCAACCGGTGTCACGTGGGATAGTGCACTCTTTCCCACTCCAAGCCCCGGCGATCGGGCGGAGTACAAACAGCAGCAGCAGAGGCCGCAATGAACGAGGATGAGCCTGAAATAGGGGCTCAATATGCGGCAAGACCTAGCCACCAGCCAACCACAGAAGCAGAACCTCCAGTGCCGATGATGGAGCAAGTGCTCCAGAACCAGAGAATGATGATGCAACATTTCGGCACATTGATACAAGGACAAAATGAGTTGAGACAGGGACAACATGAGTTGCGACAAGAGCAACAAGAATTGAGGCAGGAGCAGCAATAGTTGCACCAGCAGTATGACGAGATGAGTTCCCTGTTCAACCAATGATCGATGCATTATCCACCGCCACCACCACCGTTTTAGCCAAAGTCTGTAAGTGTCTTATTTCTTTTATTGTCTTTGAGTCTACACACATTGGGGACAATGTGTGATTTAAGTTTGGGGGTGTTTTATTTGTGTCTTGTTTTATTTGTGTCATGTTATGTTTTATTTAAGTTTTTTTTTTATTTATTGTTTTTATGTATTTTTGAGTCACAATTTTTTTTTTCTTTTTTGAGTCACAATTGCCTGTCAAAGATCATGTATGTTGTAGTTGCTAGAAACACCTAGTGAAGGAAGGTAGAATAATGTAACGGAATTGAAGCAACTATCTAAACACCTAAGTTAGATATGCCAAAAACTCACAGAATCTGTCTATTTGGAGTTTCTTGCTTGAGTTATGCATGCTATGATAAATACTTATGTGTTATGATTGCTTGCTATTTGAGGCGAAATAGTTAGGATATGCATGTTAGGGAGATGACTCAGGCATTTCTTTGATAGCCAATTCTTACCATTCTTTTCTATCCCGTACTTTAAAAATATCCCTAGTCAGCCTCATTGAGCCTAAATTTGAAACTTCTTCTTGGACACCCTATATTCCCACAAATTGTACCATAAGTGAAATTATGAAATATTGGAATACATTGTGTTAAAAAAGAGACAAAAAGAGTGAATAAGTCTGTTGCACCCCAATACAAAAGTAATAAGAAATAGGCAAAAGCCTAAGTTTGGGGGTGCGTGTCATTATTATATACTTCACTCTCCCAAAACAAAAGAGGGAAAAGATAGAATCGAAGTGAAGAAAAGAACAAAAAGAAAAGGGAAATACTGAAAAGCTAAAGAGCTTATGGTACACAAAAATGAGTCTAAATGCCTATTTTTACCAACCCCTACCTAAGCCTACATTACAACCCTTAAAGTCCTGAAGATCTCTTTTATGCATATCCAGGATTAGTGGAGAATATCAAGTAAGCATGCCATAGGATTTTTGAATTTATATGCATGATTTAGTATATTGACTTCCATTAAAGCATGATGAATATGAGTTTGCGAAATATCTAGCTTAATGTGCTGAAATGTCATGCTATATGTTCCTGCATATTATTCTGCTAACCTTCATGTTTCTCTAGTTAACTCTAATGCAGCAAAAGTGATCAATGGCAGTGAGTCTTTTATTTTCGTTCTTTGAGTCTTTTATTTCTTTCTTTCTATCTTTGCTCGAGGGCGAGCAAAGGTTAAGTTTGGGGGTATTTGATCGGTGTGTTTTATATACACCTTTTGAGTCAGTTTTAGTTAGTCTTTTGTCCTGTTTTGCACATATAAGTGTCGTATTAGGATAGTTTTCCTTTCTTGTGAGTCAAAGTGGTTCAAATGGCCAAATGGCGGAAAATGAGCTAAAAGGGGCAAGAGGAGATTCGAGCTAAAAGCAGAGAAAGTGGCGAGGCAGTGAAACCAGGACCAGCCGCGGCCTCCTGCGATCGAAGCGGGCGCGGCGCCACTATCCAAAGAGGCTGCGAAGACTCGGCGCGCGGCTAAACATCCGGTGCTACTGAAGTGGCGGCGGCGGCGCTCGAGCAATCGGGCGCGGCGCCAAATCACCCGACGGATTGCGAAGTTCGGCGCGCGGCTATCTGCGAACGCGCGGCAGCGCGGAAAAATAGGGGTTTCAAGCGGATTTTGGGCGAGCTGCGAGAAAAGTTGAGGCGGTTTTCAGCCTATAAAAGGAGAACCCTAGGCAGTTTTTAAGGGTTCCCCTTCTTGCACAACACAAGGATTCTTGCTTGGAGATTGGAGACCATAGTTTAGTAAATTATTTTCCTTTTCTTTACTTTATTTCAGTTTTTGTATGATGAACATGGGATTAGTTCTTGTCATGTCAATGGCTAGGAACTAATTCCTCTATAGGGCTTTCCATGTTGAATCTCTAGAAACTTATGTTATGATTTAATGCATGCTTATGGTTATTCTTCTTCTTGTTGAGATCTATCCAATAATTGAATTGAATGCTTGGTAGTTAATTGACAACTAATTATCACTATATGATTTCTAATCAGACTCCGAAAGGGGGGGATTGTGAATATGCTGTAAGTTGGGTAGACATTCTTGGATTGGGGATGAAAATACCTCAATTATTTATGTAGCGTTAATGAGAGGCTTAAAACCCTAATTTTGCGCATTGTGCGTGTGATTAACTAGATTCTTGTTCTTAATCCTCCTATAGAGTTATCCTTATCACCGAAAGGTAGGTAAGGTGCAATACTGGGGTTGAGTGTTTATATAACCCTAACGGGAGTATAAAAAGATTTAGTGAACCTGTTTTCTCCAAAAGAAGAGACCATAAGTTATTGCATTAATAAGTAGCGTAAGCAGATAGTTGAAGAGACATGGAAGCCCTATTCTCATCACAATTGAAGTAAAACCTTATAGTTAAAATAGCTTTTATAATTCTTAGTTATAAACAACAAATCCAAATATCAATTTACCAAATAGATACCAAAAAATAGATAGTTGGTAATTGAACCCTAATCCTTGAGGACGATATTCGGTCTTATCAAGACTATACTACTTGTCACGATAACGTGCACTTGCGTTTAAAGTGTGTGCATCTTACCGCGCATCAGTGGCCATGTCTTCTAATAACTCGTGAGCGTCGTGGGCTGTTTTCCTCATGAATGCCCCACCTGCTGCTGCATCTATAATGGTTCTGGTTGTACTGCTCAGCCCGTTATAGAAGATGTGGACCAAGTTCCACAACTCAATACAATGGTGTGGGCATTTTCTCTGCAAATCCTTAAACCTTTCCCAAGCTTCATATAAGGACTCTCCATCTGCTTGGTAGAAGTTATTCAACTCCCCTCTCAATTTTGCTGCTTTGCACGGGGGAAAGAACTTGGCCAAGAATTTCTGTGTCAGCTCTTGCCATGTAAAAATCGAATCGGCTGGCAGGGAATTTAACCATACTTTTGCTCTATCCCTGAGTGAGAAGGGAAAGAGCCTCAATCTGACGGCATCATCAGTAACGCCGTTATATCTGAAAGTTGCACATAGCTCTAAGAAATTAGCTATGTGCATATGTGGATCCTCCGATGGCAGTCCTCCAAATTGCACTGTGTGCTGTACCATGCTCAGAATCGCCGGTTTTATCTCAAAGTTGTTCGCTCCTATGGCAGGGAGCCTAATACATGTCTGTGCTCCATTCACTCTAGGCAGCACATAGTCTCCCGTGCTTCTGCATGCGGACTTGAACTCTTTCCTCGACATCCATAGGTACTTGCGAGGTATTACTGGATTGTGTTGATTTTCACCTAAGCATTCTATCATCATGTTTTTGTTTTGAACACCGCCCATCACTATCGAGTTGCGATCCGATTCTTTACATTACATTTACAGGTTTTCTCAATCTCTGGATTGAAGGGAACAAGAGTGTCTGCCCCTCTTCTCCTTCGCATAAACTGATTTCCTGAAATAGATCAAAAACAGACAACAAATCACGGCACCCTGATTTTTACCCAAAATAAAGAAAAAACGTAAAAATAAAAAAATTAAAAACCAAATTAGAAATTAAAAATAGATAAATTTGATATTGAACTATGCCTAATCCCCGGCAACGGCGCCAAAAACTTGATGCGCGAAAAGATGCACACTTAAACGCAAGTGCGTTATCGTGACAAGTAATATAGTCTTGATAAGACCGAATATCGTCCACAAGGATTAGGGTTCAAGTACCAACTATCTATCTTTTGGTATCTATTTGGCAATTGATATTTGATTTTGTGGTTTATAACTAATAATTATAAAAGCTAATTAACTATAAGTTTACTTCAGTTGTGATGGGAATAGGGCTTCCATGTCTCCTCAACTATCCGCTTATGTTATTTATTAATGCAATGAATTATGGTCTTCTTCTCTCGGAGCTAGCAGGTTTACGAAATCGTTTTATATTCCCGTTAAGGATATATAAACACTCAACCCCAGTATTGCACCTTATCTATCTTTCGGTGATAAGGATAACTCTATAGGAGGATTAAGAACAAAAACCTAGTTAATCGTCACGCACCATGCACAAAATTAGGGTTGTTAAGCCTCTCATTAACGCTACATAAATAATTGAGGTATTTTCATCCCCAATCCAAAATATGTCTACCCAACTTACAGCATATTCACAACCTCCTCCTTTCGAAGTTTGATTAGAAATCATATAATGATAATTAGTTGTCAATTAATTACCAAGCATTCAAAGCAATTATTGGATAAATCTCTCAAAGAAGAATAATAACCATAGACATGCATTAATTCATAACATAAGTTTCTAGTGAATCAACATGGAAAGCCCTATAAAAGAATTAGTTCCTAGCCATAGACATGACAAGAACTAATTCAAGGTTCATCATACAAAACTGAAATAAAAGAAAGAAAAGAAAAGAAAATTACTAAGTTTAGGGTCTCCAATCTTCAATCCAAGAAAACCTTGTGTTGTGCAAGAAAGGGAACCCTTTAGAACTGCCTAGGGTTTCCCTTTTATAGGCTGAAAACCGCCTCAAACTTTTCCTTCAAAGCCTGGCCCAGAAAATCGTCATTAACCTGATTTTTCCCGCGTCGGCGCCGCGGCCCTGCTTTCGGCGCCGCGGCGCTGGAACCTCTGCAGCCTCTCTGATGATTAGGCGTCGCGGCCCTGCTTCTGACTGCAGGAGGCGCCGCGGCGCTGGTCCGGGTTTCTGCCTCGTTCGCCAATTTCTCTGTTTTCAAGCTCTGGAACTTCCACTTTTGCCCTCTTTTAGCTCCTTTTCCGCCATTTGGCCATTTTAACCACTTTGACTCAAAAGAAAGGAAAACTATCCTAATACGACACTTATTTGTACAAAAAGGGACAAAAGACTAACTAAAACTGACTCAAAAAGTGTATATAAAATACACCGATCAGGGAGTAAATTGGGATTTGAAGAGGCTAAAAGATTTAATAATTTCGGGTTTTTGTATATCAAGTGTAGATTCGAATTGTTCCCACCATGAATTCCACCAAGTAGGAAATTGCGAAGCATCACATGAAGTATCAAAATGAAAAAGCCAAGTATGTGATAATTTTGAATTCTGAATTAAAAAGGAATTAAACCAAGCTTGTTGGTAGTCCCAGTAATTAAAAGGAATGTCAAAAAAGGGCTCATTTTTGTGGCAATTTGGAATATTTATGAGTTTCGATAAGTCATGTCCCCAATGAATTGGAGCAATTACTCGGAGTATTTTGCAGATTGAATAAGAGGGATCTGGATTGTCATTGAAAAAATTAATTTTTGTTGTGGCCGATCCTGTTATGTCAATGATAGCCTGGTAAAAGTAGGGAGTTTTTAAATCGTCCCATGATTTATAAAACCATTTTGATCCAAAATAATTTTGTAGTGCCAAAAAGGGTTCTTTATTAAAGTATCCTTTTTCGAGAGTTACAATGTTTTGAAAAAATGATTTTACGAAAAATTCAGGAGCGGATTTTTTGGGTACTTGTGGCGTCATAAGCTGATTTTTGGGAAATTGTTTTTGAGAAAGGTTTTTTGAAAATTCATCTTTCTCGATTTTGGTATTTAAAAATTCTTTTTGAGAAAGGGTTTTTGAAGATTCTCCTTTCTCGATTTTTGTATCAATTCTAGAGGTTTTTTCCTCTAATTTTTCCGGGATCATTTCCTCTTTCGGGATTTGCAGTTGTCTTAGTGCCTTCTGTAATTCTGGTGATTTTGTAAGGAGCTGAAAGATATTTTCAGCGGTTAATTCTTGTGCGGTTTTTGCTGGTGTTTTCTGCACAGATTCTGTGCTGCTGGAATTTTCTCGTTCTTCTATCATAACTGCGTCATACCAGGATATTGGTTTTTCTAAGGATTTTTCTTTTTCTTTTTTCACTGTCTTGGTATTTTCGGGTTTTTTGGGGGCCATGGAATTTTCTTCTTGTTGTTGTGGTGTAGTAGCCGGGGTATTTATTGAAGGAAGGGTTTCTTCTTTTCTCTTTTGGAGCAAGGATCCACATACTGCCTGTATACAGTATTGTCCACATTCACGCATATCTTTTCTCGATATTTTGTGATTGTAGGCTATACACCTGTTATTCGGGCAATGATAGGACATTTTGAAATAATCACGGACCAGGATTCCTGGAAAAAATTCTTTAAATATTAATTTGGAGAAAACTAATTTTAATGCAAGGTTTTGAAAATATGCATGATTTGTAAATTCATTTTGAATAGAGGATTTTATCCTATTATCAATTGTGTTTTCAGAAAAATTGTTTTTCAACTCTTGTAAATATAATTTTTCTTTATGTATTGAGCATGTTTTTATGAGGTTGAGATCTTTTGTTTTCGGTGTTGATATGAATTGGAATTTTAGTTTTTTGTTTTCGAAATTAAAAGTTATTGATTTATTTCTCACTTCATAAGGAGTGATCAAATATATGAAAGGGGTTCCTAGTATTACGGTATTGTGAATTTTTTCAACCAGGACAAATGATGTTGTTATTGAAGTTTCATCATTTATAATTGATGCCTTGGTTTTATACTTAATTTCTAATTTAGAATTGTTAGCGGCTGCTAATGAGTCCTGTGTCTCTTTTAGGAATTGTTTTGGTATTATACCGGTTTTTATGCAGTTTAAGTCTGCTTCTGTGTCAAAGAAGGCAACAGTTGTTATTTAGAAATTATCTGAAAATTTTAGTGTTATTTTAATTAAATATTTTTTTGTTGTTAATTGTCTTAACACTGTTAGAAAATCTTCTGGGATTTCTTCTAGATTTTCTATTTGGTTATCATTTTCGGGATTCTCTGAATCAGATGAGTCATCATCTTCTGGAGCGGAATTTTGTTTTGCTCTATTTGAAAGTATGATTTTAATTAATTCCGAATCTTTTTGTTGTTTTTCTTTTAATTCTTTTACTTCTAATTTTACTTGAATTATTTGTTTTTGTAATTCTTGAATTGTTATTTCTTTAACTTTCTTACCTTTTTCCAGGATTTTTGTCAAATCGTATTTTATGGAAGTACAAGGTAATATATTATTTTTTATTTCAACCTTTTCAGGGGTAAAGGTTTTAAAGAGTTTATTCAGATATTCTTTTTGGTGCTGGGTATGTATGAGTTTAATCATATCTATCATAAATTATTGATCTTTAGTTAACACACATATTCGTTTTCCTTTAGCTTTTTCAGGTTTATCTGTTGAACTACTCGTGAGTAATTCGTCTACTTTGAGGGGTTTATTGTCTTCTGATGACAGAGAGAAATAGTCAGGATCTCGATGATGCCTTCAATCAGAGGAATCAAGTAGTAGATTAGAGATTTTTTTAGTAGTATCTTTGTCGAGATTTAATTCTTGTAGCTTTTTATTCATTCCACAGTATTTTGATGTATGTCCTTTCTTATTACATTTGTAACAAGTTATGTTTTTATATTTGGAATTGAAATTCGTTTTTGTATTTCTATTATTTTTATAACGATTATTTTTATAAGGATTCTTATAATAATCATTATTGGATTTATAATCTTTTGTGGATTTTTTGTGGGATTTATTAGTTTTGCTACAATCTCCATCGCAACTTTTGGAATTTTCTACGGTAGCTGGTTCGAATTGTTTACAAAATGTTCCTAATTCACATTTTGTTCTTTTTAATTCTTTTTTAAGGTGTTTTTGTATTTTTAGATCTTGACAGATTTTTAATCCTTCTTGTTGAGTTATACAGACTAATTCTCCGTATGTAAACTCATCATAAGGTATTATTTGTTTTCCACAATTTTCTTTTATTTTATTCCTAACCTTTTCTCCCAAGAGGCTTGGTAATCCGGCTAAGAAATTTTTCTTTCCATAATGGTTGACCAGAGTCTTCTCTAATCATTATTCTAGTTAAGAAGGTATTTTTATACCATTGAAAATCACTTAATTTTTTGCATTTTAAATTTGAATTAATTCAGCATTTTTATTTTTAAGATGTGTAGAATCACCTATGAAATTTAAAGATATTGTCAGTATCAAGGTTGATACTGCATCTTGTATAGGTTCTCCTAGATCTGTTAATATCGGTATTCCTTCTTCATCGGTTTTTATGTCATTTAATATTTTTTTTTGTTGGTCAGTGAGATAATGATCCCACCATCCTTTTAATTGCCCTGAGAATCCTGCGATTAGCAGTTCTGCAGTGGTTTTATCGAGGACTTCTTTTTGCGTTTGGTAGGCATTAGCTGCCATTGTCATTTGTTGGAGGAAACTGAGGATATTGTATTCAGTCATTCCATCAAGGTTCCAATCGTAAATTGAAGCGGCATTGTAACGGGATTGAGCTAGGGGTTTGATTATTCCTAGATCCGGAGCAGGGATTATTTGTAACCCTGGAGCTATTTGTATTCCTTGAACGGGTTGTTGTTCCCAATTCATATTGTTGATGAGGGGTTTTCCTAATTGTTCTAATGTAATACTGCTATCGGATTTATGTGTTAACATCGTTACACTATTCTTGATAGTGGAGTCTATTGTTTTAAGGAAGGGATATTTTATGGAGTTTTGAGAGGAATATATCTCAAACCATTTGAAGAACGGAATATTAATTTTATTATCTTGGACAAATTCATAGAATTTTTCTTGTATTTGTTTTCTCGTATTAAGGAAATTTTTAAAGAACCAAATTCTTTTTTCTGAATTATGTTCTTGATAGAATTCTTTTTGTAGTAGTTTTTTATCTACTTGGAATTCTTTTTCTAGAACTTTAATTTCATTTGCTAATTCATTGTGGGTTATCGAAGAATAAGTTGGACTAGTAGGTTCCTGATCGTCCATCCTTTCTCTAACCGCGGGATTTATATATCTTGATGCAGGTATCGATTTGTGTAATCTACGTTTGTCAGATTTGGTAGATCTGATGTAGAATACCTTGGCTTTATTTTGACCGATGTATTTGTTATTGAAGGTATTTGTGAGACTCTTCCTAAGTCTAGGGTCTCTTCGGAACTGGTATCTTCATATCTATTACTCATAGAACTTCTTAAAAATGAGAGACTGGCCCTACCATCTTGGTATTGAGTTATTTCTCTAAGATGGGTATTTGGTTGCTCAGATTCTAAGGGTTCAGGTTTTACTACGCCTTCCAGGATCCATTATTCTGGTAGGATAATATCTTTCCATCTAATGGGTCGCGGTACTACCGTGTTAGATTTGGAAAGGTCTGTTTGTAAAAGAAGGGT
The DNA here is from genome assembly GCA_029844215.1 of Przewalskia tangutica. Taxonomy (NCBI): domain Eukaryota; kingdom Viridiplantae; phylum Streptophyta; class Magnoliopsida; order Solanales; family Solanaceae; genus Przewalskia; species Przewalskia tangutica. The sequence goes on along the minus strand of CM056730.1, from coordinate 92,514,893 downwards.
TTCACCTTTCTTACTATGGTATCTGACTTTTGTTGCAAAAGCAGAGGTCATAGCTTTATAGTGAATTCTGAAAATTAATGCTACATGAATAGATCCTTCAAGCATTTGGTAATTGTGCATCTTGATTTGTAAGACGAGGGATTTTTGGATATTTTTATCATTCAAAGAAACTGAAAAGTTTGGGTAACAATCAAAAGAGATTGGTCCTGTGCAGAGACTGGACTCAACCGAACTTAACAAGGAATCTTTGATATTTGTGAATCTTGCATCTCTTAAGATAGCAAGGATTGAAGTGTTTAATCCTTCTTTAGTAAGGGGTTTTATCCTTACTTGGACTAAACCAATGTGGATGTATTTATAATTTCTTTCTCTATGCTTTTTCAAGGATATTTGAGAAAGTAATTGAATTGTTTCAAAAGGTTTTGTTAATTGAATATCTTTTTCTTCTGTTTTGATCGTGAAATCAGTTTTGAAGAATTGATATTTTGAATTTTTGTAAATTTGGTCTCTATTGATTTTTGGGATTTCCCAATTGTCAATTGATTTTTCGAAATCGTGTATAACAATTTCTTCAGAATTGATTATCTTCTTTGATTCAAAAGAAGAAGACAATTGAGAATTATAAGAATTAGTTCTGTCTAAAAACGGATCCATGTATGGTTTATGATTTTGTAAAAGTAATCTCTATTTACCTTATGTATGATTAATTATCAATCTACTATTCAAAAACGTATATATCGATTTCTTCGGAATTTATTATCTTCTTTGAATCCATGGAAGAAGATGATTCCAAAATAATAAGAAGTAATTCTATTGGGATAAAGGATCCATGTATGTGGAATTCCATGTATGTGGAATCCTAGTTCAGAAGACTCTTACCTTCCTACAATCCAAATGCAAACAGTTTATCAATGGGTTCTTGTCGGCCCTACACACGGGGACTTACTGTGACTCTGCGATCTGATCGTTCGACTAAACAAGATTTAACCAACTCGGAAGGCTCAGCCGTAGCCAAGTTTATCGGGGGAAACGAACAGGGACTCACCTGATTTGGAGTTTGCCACTGATCTGGAACTCATTTATCTCTTTAGAGTTTACCCTTTATGGCTCTGATACCAAGTTATTGATAGCCAAGTTAGGCCGAGGATCTAAAGGGGACAATAAATAGGGAAGAAACTGGCATATAAAGACAATTAAAGAATACGGCAGGTAAATAGAGAGAAGCGAACTTAGCTAAGGTTCCTCATTAAGGAAGCCATAGTCATAAGGTTCTGCAGGAATTTAATGAATTAAAGTGCAGGAATTTAATAAATTAAAGTGCAGAAATTTAATGGAATTTAAATGAGGTGGCTCGGCCAACCATATGCAGAATTTAAATAATTTAAAGACATGAATTTAATTGCAGTAGGTGGTAGAACCAACCATGTTGCAAGATAATTATAATTTAAAACGTGAATTTAAATGCAAGAATTTAAAAAGCATGAATATTTAAAAGATATAGGAGGCAGTGCCTTCCATAATCGTTTTTATTCAAAACTTTAAAAGTACTTACAAGGAGTTTAAAGGGGTAACAGAGTATTTGGATAATTTCTGTTATGAATCAGTGAGTGAACTGAATCATGTCAATTGGATAATTTTCTGGGTAAATTATCGGGTAAGGAACGGAATATTAGTTCACAGACTCCCCGAGGTCTTATGAACTTGGAATATTGGAATTTTCTGGTAACCTAATCCTACTAAGGGGAAGAACTTTGATGATCTTCAACTTCTAGAGAGAAGGAAGAGAATTCTAAACTATGAAAAAAAAATAACTTGTGAAACTAAGGGAGAGGGGTTCTCTTTTTATAAGAGAATTACAAAGTGGGAATTCACTATTACAAGAATATTTTAATAATAAAACTATTCATCCGAGTGCTGAATGAGGTCATGCATGACCTCGGTATTTTTGTCTTTATCTCAAATTCTGCTTTTACTATTTTGAGCACTGAAATTTGTCATCAATTCTTCAATTATTCCTCCGGGATTTTCGGTCAATTATTCCTCCGGGATTTTCGGTATTTTGGCAGCATCTAAAATCCACTGTTGCCAAAAATAGGGATATTTTCATTTTCAATTTCGGGTTCTTCCTCATCTTTTGAAGAACTTTGTTTGGATGAAGATGGTGCAAATTTATGGAAAATTTCCTGTATCTGCATTGAGGCCATCTGAGATTTTTGCGAAAGGAACTGTGTATGTTCTTTTGATTGAAATGGCGCCTGTGGTTTCAGAAGAGGTGCCTGTAAGGGAATTGGTTTGTTATCATCTAGCCATTGTTGAACAATTTGGGGTGCGAGGGACCTTGGAATTTTAAAACTGTCCCACCATCGAATTTTAAATCTCCTCCGGATGACTGGTATTTTGTCATCTGAGTAGTCTACAAACCATGTGAACACCCATGGTAGATGGAATTTTGTGTGGAAAAGGTGTAATGGTTTAAATCTTTTTTCTTCTTCTGAGGGATTAAATTGGGATTTGAAGAGGCTAAAAGATTTAATTATTTCGGGTTTTTGAATCTCAAGTGTAGATCCGAATTGTTCCCACCATGAATTCCACCAAGTAGGAAATTGCGAAGCATCACATGAAGTATCAAAATGAAAAATCCAAGTATGTGATAATTTTGAATTTTGAGTCAAAAAGGAATTAAACCAAGCTTGTTGGTAGTCCCAGTAATTAAAAGGAATGTCAAAAAAGGGCTCATTTTTGTGCGAATTTGGAAAATTTATGAGTTTTGATAAGTCATTTCCCCAATGAATTGGAGCAATTACTTGGAGTATTTTGCAGATCGAATAAGAGGGATTTGGATTGTCATTGAAAAAATTATTTTTTGTTGTGGCCGATCCTGTTATGTCAAGGATAGCCTGGTAAAAATATGGAGTTTTTAAATCGTCCCATGATTTATAAAATCATTTTGGTCCAAAATAATTTTGTAGTGCCAAAAAAGGTTCTTTATCAAAGTATCCTTTTTCGAGAGTTACAATGTTTTGAAAAAATGATTTTACGAAAAATTCAGGAGCGGATTTTTTGGATAATTGTGGCGTCACAAGCTGATTTTTGGAAAATTATTTTTGAGAAAGGTTTTTTGAAAATTCATCTTTCTCGATTTTGGTATTCAAAAATTCTTTTTGAGAAAGGGTTTTTGAAGATTCTCCTTTCTTGATTTTTGTATCAGTTCTAGAGGTTTTTTCCTCTAATTTTTTCGGGATCATTTCCTCTTTCGGAATTTGCAGTTGCCTTAGTGCCTTCTGTAATTATGGTGATTTTGTAAGCAGCTGAAAGATATTTTCAGCTGTTAATTCTTGTGCGATTTTCTTTGGTGTTTTCTGCCGCAGTTACTGTCTTTGGAATTTTCTCGTTCTTCTATCATAACTGCGTCATACCAGGACATTGGTTTTTCTGGGGATTTTTCTTTTTCTATTTTCACTGTCTTGGTATTTTCGGGCTTTTTGGGAGCCATGGAATTTTCTTCTTGCTGTTGTGGTGTAATAGCCGGGGTATTTATCGAGGGAAGGGTTTCTACTTTTCTCTTTTGGAGCAAAGATCCACATCTTTGCTGTATCTGATTGTCCACATTCACGCATATCTTTCCTTGATATTTTGTGATTGTAGGCTATACACCTGTTATTCGGGCAATGATAGGACATTTTGAAATAATCACGGACCAGGATTCCTGGAAAAAAATCTTTAAATATTAATTTGGAGAAAATTAATTTTAATGCAAGGTTTTGAAAATATGTATGATTTTGAAATTCATTTTGAAGAAGGTATTTGAACATAATATCAATTGGATTTTTAGAAAAATTGTTTTTCAACTCTTGTAAATATAATTTTTCTTTTTGTATTGAGCATTTTTTTTTTAGGTAAATGCAAATATTATTACTAATAATGGAAAGAAAGGTGGCTACAATCAGTCATTGAGGGTTCTCAATCCTCAACGTAATATAAACAAGAAATGGAGGAGGGGAGGGGCGGTCACTCAAAAGGTGTCATCTGAGAGGATTAAGTCATATAGAACTCTATAAGATGTTGTTTTAATCTTTGCAATGACCACCTCTGCTGGTATGCTTGTGCCTTCAAAGAGCAATGTATTTCTTGTCCTCCAAATCTCATAGACCACTATGCAAAAGGCAAGCAAGATAGATTTGGCTCGGATGCCTGTCCCACGGTGGTCTTTCTTGATCCACTTAAGAGAGCTTTCAACAGTTGTCATTTCTCTTCTAATACCCAACCATTCCCTTATGCTCTTCCAAATCAAGCGGGTGTAGGGGCAAGTAAAGAAGAGGTGCTCCCTTGTCTCATTAGCACGCTTGCAGAACCCGCAAGACTTATCCTCCAAGTTAAGATAGGAAAGAGTGTCTTTTGTAGCTAACCGCTTTCTACAAGTGAGCCATACTGTGAAAGAGAACTTGGGAGGAATGAATCCTTTCCAAATTTGTGACATCCAAAGCTATTTATCTTGCGGAATGCGCAAGATATCATACACGAGGCTAGAATCAAATTTTCCGTTGGTACAACACTTTTCCAAGCCGGCAATAATACGCCTTGGCTGCAAAGATGGAAACAAATTTGTCGCGGATCCCACAAATTTTTTTGAATAAGGGGGAGTCCCTAGGACGTACCTCATAATCCCAAAATGATAGGCCTCTCAAATAGTAGCTATTGATCCATTGGGCCCATAAGGAATCTGCCTCAGTGTGAGTTTGCCAAATGGTCCGGGATAGCAAGGCATGGTTCCATTCTTTGATGTTCATAAGTCCCAAGCCTCCTTCGGATTGGGGCAAACAAATGACATCCCAAGAGACTCTTGGTGGTTTCCCTCCCCATAAGAACTGAATGCATGCAGACCGTACCTTGTTGAGGACAGTGACGGGAATAGGAAGTGCCCGGAACCAAAAGCTCTCAACCCCTTGAATGACCGACCTGATTAGTTCCAGCTTACCCGCATAAGATAGCGAGTGATGCCCCCATTTCTGAATGTAATCCAATATTGCACTAGTGAATGGAGCAAACTGATCCACCGAGACTGAAATTGGGGACAAAGGGATCCCCAAGTACCGTATCGGAAAGCTACCAATGCCGAATCCCACTCTGGATAAGATCAAGTCACGAACTGTATCATGCACTCCCACTATGTAGACGGAGGATTTAGATGGGTTAAGAGTTAACCCTGAGACAGCCTCCAACTCTTCAAGACACTCCATAAGAATCCCAACAGAAGATACATCTCCTTTGGCAAAAAGCATGAGGTCATCCGCAAATGCAAGGTGAGTAATGCCCAATCTCTTACACTTTGGATAATAGGAGAAAGCTCTTGCCGCAGCCTTTAGTTTTAGCATCCTTGAAAGGTATTCCATGCACAAGATAAAGAGCGAAGGGGACATAGGATCACCTTGTCTTAGGCCGCGCTTACCCTTGAAGTAACCATGTAGCTCCCCGTTGATTGAAAGAGAGAAAGAAGTTGAGCTAACACATTCCATAATCCATCTTACAAATCTGTCCGGAAATTTGAGACCTCTTAGCACCGACTCAAGGAAGCTCCAAGAGACCGTATCAAATGCTTTCCGAAGATCCACCATAAGCATACACCTTGGTGAGACTCTAGCTCTATTAAAACCTTTCACAAGCTCTTGTGCAACAAAGACATTGTCCATCATGTTTCTTCCTTTCACAAAAGCCCCTTGAGATTTGTCAACAAGAGTAGGAAGAACCATTGCCATTCTATTTGCTAAAATCTTTGTTATGATCTTGTAGACCACATTAGTCAATCCAATAGGCCTAAAATCATTTACCTTGGGATCCCGATCGGTCTTGGGCAGGAGGGTAATGATGGTATGATTCACCTGTTTCAAAAGAACTCCGGATGAGAAGAACTCTTGAACACTTCTTACTACGTCTCGCCCCACATCTCTCCATCTATCCTTGAAGAAGCGGTAGAAAAACCATCGGGCAGTGCCTTGTCATTGCCTATATCGGAAAGGGCTTCCCAAATCTCCTTTGGGGAGATAAAATGCAAAAGGTGTAATCCATCCTCTTCACTTAGCTTCGGGCCAGAGTTGAATACTTCGGGATCAAAGTTGGTAGTGGATCGGGATGTGCCTAAAAGGTCCTTGTAAAATTCCACAAGCAATTCTCTAACTTCCCTGGGAGATGTTGTGATAGAACCATTGGCCTTGACAAGGTAGTTGATTGAGTTCCTGACATTACTCCTTTTGATCAAGCTGTGGAAGTATTTGGAGCATCTATCACTCCCAAGCAAGTGTTTCTGCCTCGACTTTTGCCTTATGAAGTGTCTCTCGACTTCCAGTAAGGTGTTTGCTTTAGCTCTTGAGGACTTAACCTTGGTTTTTAGCTCCTCATCAAAGGGATCTTCCATATGCGCATTGATAGCCTCCTTAAACTCAATGTTTGCCCCATTTGCTTTTTGTTCAATGCTTCCAAAATCACTTATGTTCAATACCCGCAATGGTTGCTTCAAGGCTTTCAATTTTGAGGCCAGAATGAATTGAGCAGTTCCCAATATGTCTTGTCTCCAGCATGAAGCCAATATGTTGTCGAAGACGGGATGAGAGAGCCACATATTCATGAACTTGAAAGGCCGTTTCCCAACATTATAGGATGCAATAACCGTAGCTATCACGGGACAGTGATCCGAGACAGGTTCCATAGGCAAGTAATTGGCCGTGCATTCTAGGGTCAAATCACTCCAATGTTGATTCATCATCACTCTATCAAGCTTAGACCAAATCGAACCATTCGTCCAAGTGTAGAAGGAACCGGAAGAAGGAGTGTCTTCTAGTCCATGAGCATTCCTGAATTCTCCAAGATCCCTAAGTGCATAAGGCGTGAGAGGAGGACCCCCCGCCTTATCATGTGGGTAGCAATAAGTGTTGAAATCTCCCATAATCATCCAAGGCTTAACAATGTCAATGCCCAAGTGAGTAAGGTGATGCCAAAGCTTCCTTCTATCCGTGATGCTATAGAGCGGGTACACAAATGTGGCAAGGAAGGACACTTGTGTTATATTACATCTTGCCTGGACATGGATATGTTGAGAATCCATTCCAAGCACTTCACAACAAACTCTGGAGGGATCCCAAAGTAAAAGAATTCTTCCGCCATCAATGAATTCTAAGTTTGAGCAAAGATTCCAAGCTTTGAATCTTTGAGTAGAAAAAGATTCCGTCCTTGCCCGAGAGAATTTAGTTTCCAATAGACAAACCATTGCCACATCATGCTGTTTTGTGAGCCTACACACAAGAGTTTGCGTGGCTGCCCTATCCCTTTGTCCGCAAAGACCACGGACATTCCAACAAAGTACTTTCATTAGGAAACAAAAGAGGTTTTGTTAGCACCTCCGCGCTTTGCTGCCTTTGCCTTACCACTGCCTTTCGCCGTGTTTTTCTTTGAGATTACTTCCTTCCATCCCTCTTATTTGTTGTTGGAAGCCATAACATGTGTCTCAGCCAAGCTATGTTCCCCGCGTTCAAAATTTATGCACCGTGATGCAAGATTAGAATCCTCCGTAGCACACTTGTAGGTTCCCCCATCCAATGAAGGTTGCGGGTTCATTGGCACTTCAGTATCAGTCTGCCTTGTCTCCTTTCTCATCCTATCATGTTGCGCAATGCCAGGATGTGGTAGAAGCCTAGAGGACCCTACTTGAGAATCCCGCAAGCTTGATGATCCATGATGACCCAAAATCGGAGGAACCGCAGCATGCGTAGCATTTCCCATACTTCCGGGAACAAGAGGTGGTGTGTGCTCACCGTCTTCAGTATCCATCAAGTTTTCATCAACTGCGGGATGTTGAGAGGGTGGTGGATAAGGGGTAGGAGGGTTGGTTCCTCGCGTACTCTTGTTGGCATTCGGACAAGTAGAACCTCCCTCTTTGCTAGGGGGTACCACTGGATTGCGTTTTTTAGGAGCTTCTTCAGTGTTGGCATCATCCCTCAGCTTTCTACACTTCAAGTGATTGTGTCCAAAAGCCGCACAATGATAGCAAAAGTCCGGGTAGTTTTCATAGTTCACCCTTTGAGTATACCTTCTATTGTCGGGCAGTCTGACAACAAATTCCATTACCGGTTCTTTGCTAACATCAACTTTCACTAATACTCTTGCATAGTTCATTTTTGACCTTTCCTTAGTAAATTGATCAGTGTATAGAGGTTTTCCTACACATGAAGCAATCTTGCTAAGGCCCGTTGCACTCCAAATAGAAAGGGGAATGTCAGGGAAGGTGACCCAAATTGGAATGTCCATGAATAAATCATCGGTTATTAGAACTCCCTTATCAATAGGCTTAAGCATCATAGTTTTCCCGTAGACCATATAAGGGCCACCATGGAGTACATTTGTGCGTTCTTCCTCCATCATGAATTTGAAAACAGTCCAACCTTTGCCATATGGTATAATACGGCACTTCACTCCCCATCCCTTCACAATGGTATTCAATGCCTCTCTTCCCGGGAAAGGACCCGTGAAGCAACCTATAAGGCAATATCCCCATGTTTCAATGAATGGAACTTCATCCACAACTTCTATTTCAACTTCCTCTCCTTGTTGTTCAATGAATTGTAACTTCATACCCTTTGCTTCAAGCCTAGTACCCGCAAAGACTCCAGCATAAGTCTTCTTAGGAGGAAGGGGACCTTTGCCATGATTCTGGGGTATAGTATTATGTGTTGTACTAACGGGTGGAGTTTCATGTTGTTCTGAAGATGTATTTGTGGGTAAGTCATTAGAAGGTATTTCTGGAGGTATAGACAGAGGGCGATGGGTAGGTGGAAAAGAACTAGGGCCCGCAATAGGTGAGAGGATTCGCGTGCCATTAGGGAGGGTAGGGTATGTGTTATGGGTTTCGGTAAGAATAGATGGTAGGGAGGATAGAAGTGATGAGGTATTAGGAATTTCAGGAAGTAATGAAGAGGTATTGGATGAGAGAGGGGTGTTGTTATTGACTCTACCCGTGCCCAAGGTAGAATTAAAGGCGAAGGGGTTGTTGAGGGTTCTGTGATGGGTTCCACTAAGCAAACTTGCTAAAATAGGGAAGGATTCATTAGTGACACTTAAAGAATTCAGAGGTTGTTGTCCCATAAAGTTAGAAGACTCATTGATTCCCGCGGCATTTAATTCTGTCGCATTGGCTCCCGTGTTATTAATGTTCATAGAGTACCTAGGCTCCTTGGAAATAGAAGTCACTTCGTTTCTCACAACTGACCTTGGTCTTTGCATAACAGGAATATTCATCAACCCATGGACTCCCGCCTGACCCGTCTTGGCATTCTGACCATTGCATTGACCCGTAATTGAAGATGGCTCCTTGGTACCCGCAGCATTAAAGTGTGACGCCTCGTCTCCCGCGACGTTAATGTTAGACTCCTTGGGGATAGAGATCTCTTCGTTCCTACCATCTGACCTTGTTTCTTGCATAATGGGAACATTCATAGTCTCATGGGCTCCCGCCTTATCATTCTGACCCATACCCCGACCCGGTTTAGGAGGTGGCTCTTGGGCTCCCGCGACATTAAAGTTTAATACCTTGGCACCCGCGATAGACTCCTTGGGAATAGGAGTTTCTTCAATGCTCCCAAATGATATTGATTCATGCAAAACGGGATTGTACTTAGACCCATGGACACCCGTCCGACCCGCCCTGAACCTCTGACCCGCGCCCTGACCCGGTTTTGACCCGAGTATGCCATCACGCTTAGTTTCGTCAATTGCAATTCTTGACCCAGATTTTTTCCCTTTTCCGGCTTGCCTGAGTAAATTTCCAGGTACTGTGGAGGTACTAGTGATGCCGTGGTTGTCCTGTTCCTCCATAATGTTCCCGTTGTCTACCAGTTGGCCCGTGATAGGATCGACCACCCTAGTAGCATAAGGGGTGTCAATGGCTATCGGAATAATCCTCTGCTTGCCGGGAGTTTCAAGAGGGTTCTTCCCAGGAGGCGTGTGGTCAGTGACATGGTCTTCAACTGTTGTCACTTCAGGAGGAGTAATAGGAGAGATTATTACTGGATTGGTTACTGATGGACCATGTAGTTTTCCGCCTTCAAATTCACTAATATCCAAGCTCTCAATTTCTATATTTCTGCCCCATTCATGTATCCTTTGAAGCATAGAATCATCTACTACATTCTCGAGTGGGATACGCAAATCAGGCGTGACATGAACTAACACCGATGGGTCTGAAATTGCCGGAATTAGATTTTCTTCAACAATAGTTGGACTACCGCCATTCTTTTTCTTTTTCTTGGTTCTAGCCTTCGTCGAACTGCCTGAACCTCCTGAATCATTGCTGGAGCGTGTGTAACGTTTAGTCTTTTTCATGTTGTGAACATTAAGCTTCAAACCATGGGGAAACAATGGTTAATTTGAGGGGGGGAGATGGGAAAAACCCGAAGGAGCAACTAAGGGAAAACGTTGAGAGCGTTTTCCTTAGTGAGAGAAACTTCTCTCTAACTCCTGAAAGGTGGTTTTGATTGAGCATGTTTTTATGAGATTGAGATCTTTTGTTTTTGGTGTTGATATGAACTGGAATTTTAGTTTTTTGCCTTTGAAATTAAAAGATATTGATTTATTACTCACTTCATAAGGAGTGATTAAATTCATAAATGGTGTTCCTAATATTACGGTATTGTGAATTTCTTTTACCAGGACAAATGATGTTGTTATTGAAGTTCCATCATTTATAATTGATGCCTTGGTTTTGTAATTAATTTCTAATTTAGAATTGTTGGCAGATGCTAATGAGTCATGTGTCTCTTCTAGGAATATTTCTGGTATTATACCAGTTTTTATGCAGTTTAAGTCTGCTCCTGTGTCAAAGAGGGCAACAGTTGTTATTTTGAATTTATCTGAAAATTTTAATGTTATTTCAATTAAATATTTCTTTGTTGTTATTTGTCTTAACACCGTTAGAAAATCTTCTGGGATTTCTTCTAGATTTTCTATTTGGTTATCATCTTCGGGTTTTTCTGAATCGGATGAGTTATTATCTTTTGGAGCGGAGTTTTGTTTTGCTCTATCCGAAAGTATAATTTTGATTAGTTCTGAATCCTTTTGTTGTTTTTCTTTTAATTCTTTTAATTCTAATTTTATTTGAATTATTTGTTTTTGTAATTCTTGAATTGTTATTTCTTTAATTTTATTACATTTTTCCAGGATTTTTGTTAAATCGTATTTTCTGGAAGTACTTGGTAATATGTTGTTTTCTTTCTTTTCTGGGGTAAAGGTTTTAAGGAGTTTATTCAAATATTCTTTTTGGTGCTGGGTATCTATGTGTTTAATCATATCTATCATAAATTATTGATCTTTAGTTAACACACATATTCGTTTTCCTTTAGCCTTTTCAGGTTTATCTGTTGAACTACTCGTGAGTAATTCGTCTACTTGGAGGGGTTTATTGTCTTCTGATGAAAGAGAGAAATAGTCAGGTTCTGACTGATCTGCTTCTGAATCAGAGGAATCAAGTAGTAGATTTGAGATTTTCTTAGTAGTATCTTTGTCGAGACTTAATTCTTGTAGTTTTTTATTCATTCCACAGTATTTTGATGTATGTCCTTTCTTATTACATTTGTAACAAGTTATGTTTTTATATTTGGAATTGAAATTCGTTTTTGTATTTCTATTATTTTTATAACAATTATTTTTATAAGGATTCTTATAATAATCATTATTAGATTTACAATCTTTTGTGAATTTTCTGTGGGATTTATCAGTTTTGCTACAATCTTCTTCGCAGCTTTTGGAATTTTCTATGGTAGCTGGTTCAAATTGTTTACAAAATGTTCCTAATTCACATTTTGTTCTTTTTAATTCTTTTTTAAGGTGTTTTTGTATTTTTAGATCTTGACAGATTTTTAATCCTTCTTGTTGAGTTATACAGACTAATTCTCCGTATGTAAACTCATCGTAAGGTATTATCTGTTTTCCACAATTTTCTTTTATTTTATTCCTAACCTTTTCTCCGAAGAGGCTTGGTAATCCGGCTAAGAATTTTTCTTTCCAGAATGGTTGACCAGAGTCTTCTCTAATCATTATTCTAGTTAAGAAGGTATTTTTATACCATTGAAAATCACTTAATTTTTTGCATTTTAAATTTGAAAGTAATTCAGCATTTTTATTCTTAAGATGTGTAGAATCACCTACGAAATTTAAAGATATTGTCAGTATCAAGGTTGATACTGCATCTTGTATAGGTTCTCCTAGATCTGTTAATATTGGTATTCCTTCTTCATCGGTTTTTATGGCATTTAGAATATTTTCTTTTTGTTGGTCAGTGAGATAATGATCACACCATCCTTTTAATTGACCTGAGAATCCTGCGATTAGCAGTTCTGCAGAGGTTTTATCGAGGACTTCTTTTTGCGTTTGGTAGGCATTTGCTGCCATTGTCATTTGTTGGAGGAAACTGAAGATATTGTATTCAGTCATTCCATCAAGGTTCCAATCGTAAATTGAATCGGCATTGTAACGGGATTGAGCTAGGGGTTTGATTATTCCTAGATCTGGAGCATGGATTATTTGTAACCCTGGAGCTATTTGTATTCCTTGAACGGGTTGTTGTTCCCAATTCATATTGTTGATGAGGGGTTTTCCTAATTGTTCTAATGTATCACTGCTATTGGATTTATATGTTAACATCGTTACACTATTCTCGATAGTGGAGTTTATTGTTTTAAGGAAGGGATATTTTATGGAGTTTTGAGAGGAATATATCTCAAATCATTTGAAGAACGGAATATTAATTTTATTATCTTGGACAAATTCATAGAATTTTTCTTGTATTAAGGAAATTTTTAAAGAACCAATTTTTTTTTTCTGAATTATGCTTTTGATAGAATTATTTTTGTAGTAGTTTTTTATCTACTTGGAATTCTTTTTCTAGAACCCTAATTTCATTTGCTAATTCATTGTGGGTTATCGAAGAATAAGTTGGATATGTAGGTTCCTGATCGTCCATCCTTTCTCTGACCACGGGATTTATATATACTGGTCTGAGTATTTGATTTGTGTAATCTACGTTTTTCAGATTTGGTAGATCTGATGTAGAATACCTAGGCTTTATTTTGACCGGTGTATTTGTTATTGAAGGTATTTGTGAGACTCTTCCTAAGTCTAGGGTCTCTTCGGAACCGGTATCTTCATATCTATTACTCATAGATCTTCTTAAAAATGAGAGACTGACTTCAGCATCTTGGTATTGAGTTATTTCTCTAAGATGGGTATTTGGTTGCTCAGATTCTAAGGGTTCAGGTTTTACTACGCCTTCTAGGATCCATTCTTCTGGTAGGGTAATATCTTTCCATCTAATGGGTCGCGGTACTACCGTGTTAGATTTGGAAAGGTCTGTTTGCAAAAGTAGGGTTTCACCTTTCTTACTATGGTATCTGACTTTTGTTGCAAAAGCAGAAGTCATAGCTTTATAATGAATTCTAAAAATTAATGCTACAGGAATAGATCCTTCAAGCATTTGGTAATTGTGCGTCTTGATTTGTAAGATGAGGGATTTTTGGATATTTTTATCATTCAAAGAAACTGAAAAGTTTGGGTAACAATCAAAAGAGATCGTCCTGCGCAGACCGACTCAACCGAACTTAACAAGGAATCTTCGAAATTTGTGAATCTTGAATCTCTTAAGATAGCAAGGATTGAAGTGTTTAATCCTTCTTTAGTAAGGGGCTTTATCCCTACTTGGACTAAACCAATGTGGATGTATTTATAATTTCTTTCTCTATGCTTTTTCAAGGATATTTGAGAAAGTAATTGAATTGTTTCAAAAGGTTTTGTTAATTGAATATCTCTTTCTTCTGTTTTGATTGTGAAATCAGTTTTGAAGAATTGATATTTGGAATTTTTGTAAATTTGGTCTCTATTGATTTTTGGGATTTTCCAATTGTCAATTGATTTTTCGAAATATTGTATAACGATTTCTTCAGAATTGATTATCTTCTTTGATTCAAAAGAAGAAGATGATTGAGAATTATAAGAACTAGTTCTGTCTAAAAACGGGTCCATGTATGGTTTATGATTTTGTAGAAGTAATCTCTATTTACCTTATGTATGATTAATTATCAATCTACTATTCAAAAACGTATATATCGATTTCTTCAGAATTTATTATCTTCTTTGAATCCATGGAAGAAGATGATTCCAAAATCATAAGAAGTGATTCTATTGGGATAAAGGATCCATGTATGTGGAATTCCATGTATGTGGAATCCTAGTTCAGAAGACTCTTACCTTCCTCCAATCCAAATGCGAACAGTTTATCAATGGGTTCTTGTCGGGCCTACACACGGGGACTTACTGTTATCATGCGATCTGATAGTTCGACTAAACAGGATTTAACCAACTCGGAAGGCTCAGCCGTAGCCAAGTTTATCGGGGAAAACGAACAGGGACTCACCTGATTTGGAGTTTGCCACCTGATCTGGAACTCATTTATCTCTTTAGAGTTTACCCCTTAATGGCTCTGATACCAAGATATGGAATTTAATTGAGGTGGCTCGGCCAACCATATGCAGAATTTAAATAATTTAAAAACATGAATTTAATTGCAGTAGGTGGTAGAACCAACCATGTTGCAAGATAATTATAATTTTAAAAACGTAAATTTAAATGCAAGAATTTAAAGAGCATGAAATTTTAAAAGATATAGGAGGTAGTGCCTTCCATTATCGTTTTCATTCAAAACTTTAAAATACTTACAAGGAGTTTAAAGGGGTAACGGAGTATTTGAATAATTTCTGGATAATTTCTGTTATGAATCAGTGAGTGAACTGAATCATGTCAATTGGATAATTTTCTGGGTAAATTATCGGGTAAGGAACGGAATATTAGTTCATAGACTCCCCGAGGTCTTATGAACTTGGAATTTAGGAATTTTCTGGTAACCTAATCCTACTAAGGGGAAGAACTTTGATGATCTTCAACTTCTAGAGAGAAGGAAGAGCTTTCTAAACTATGAAAGAAAATAACTTATGAAACTAAGGGAGAGGGGTTCTCTTTTTATAAGAGAATTACAAAGTGGGAATTCACTATTACAGAAATATTTTAATAATTAAACTATTCATCCGAGTGCTGAATGAGGTCATGCATGACCTCGGTATTTTTGTCTTCATCTCGGATTCTACTTTCACTATTTTGAGCACTGATATTTGTCGTCAATTTGTCAATTATTCCTCCGGGATTTTCGGTATTTTGGCAGCATCTAGAATCCACTGTTGCCAAAAATGGGGATATTTTCATTTTCAATTCCGGGTTCTTCTTCATCATTCGAAGAGCTCTGTTTGGATGAGGACGGTGCAAATTTCTGGAATATTGCCTGTATCTCTTCCGGTGTTTTTGCTGCAGCCAACATTGAGGCCATCTGGGATTTTTGTGAAAGGAACTGGGTGTGTTCCTTTGATTGAAATGGCGTCTGTGGTTTCAGGGGAGGTGCATGTATAGGAATTGGTTTATTATTGTCTAACCATTGTTGAACATTTGGTGGTGCGAGTGTCCTTGGTATTTTAAAGCTGTCCCACCATCGAATTTTGAATCTTCTTCGGATGACCGGTATTTTGTCATCTGAATAGTCTACAAACCATGTGAACACCCATGGTAGATGGAATTTTGTGTGGAAAAGGTGTAATGGTATAAATCTTTTTTCTTCTTCTGAGGGAGTAAATTGGGATTTGAAGAGGCTAAAAGATTTAATAATTTTGGGTTTTTGTATATCAAGTGTAGATCCGAATTGTTCCCACCATGAATTCCACCAGGTAGGAAATTGTGAAGCATCACATGAAGTATCAAAATGAAAAAGCCAAGTATGTGATAATTTTGAATTCTGAATTAAAAAGGAATTAAACCAAGCTTGTTGGTAGTCCCAGTAATTAAAAGGAATGTCAAAAAAGAGCTCATTTTTGTGCGAATTTGGAAAATTTATGAGTTTTGCTAAGTCATTTCCCCAATGAATTGGAGCAATTACTCGAAGTATTTTGCAGATTGAATAAGAGGGATCTGGATTGTCATTGAAAAAATTAATTTTTGTTGTGGCCGATCCTGTTATGTCAAGGATAGCCTGGTAAAAGTAGGGAGTTTTTAAATCGTCCCATGATTTATAAAACCATTTTGGTCAAAAATAATTTTGTAGTGCCAAAAAAGGTTCTTTATCAAAGTATCCTTTTTCGAGAGTTACAATGTTTTGAAAAGATGATTTTACAAAAAATTCAGGAGCGGATTTTTTGGGTACTTGTGGCGTCACAAGCTGATTTTTGGAAAATTGTTTTTGAGAAAGGTTTTTTGAAAATTCATCTTTCTCGATTTTGGTATTTAAAAATTCTTTTTGAGAAAGGGTTTTTGAAAATTCTCCTTTCTCGATTTTTGTATCAATTCTAGAGGCTTTTTCCTCTAATTTTTCCGGGATCATTTCCTCTTTCGGGATTTGCAGTTGCCTTAGTGCCTTCTGTAATTCTGGTGATTTTGTAAGGAGCTGAAAGATATTTTCAGCGGTTAATTCTTGTGCGGTTTTTGCTGGTGTTTTCGCAGTTGCATTCTTTGGAATTTTCTCGTTCTTCTATCATAACTGCGTCATACCAGGACATTGGTTTTTCTGGGGATTTTTCTTTTTCATTTTTCACTGTCTTGGTATTTTCGGGTTTTTTGGGGGCCATGGGATTTTCTTCTTGTTGTGGTGTAGTAGCCGGGGTATTTATTGAAGGAAGGGTTTCTTCTTTTCTCTTTTGGAGCAAGGATCTACATACTGCCTGTATACAGTATTGTCCACATTCACGCATATCTTTTCTCGATATTTTGTGATTGTAGGCTATACACCTGTTATTCGGGCAATGATAGGACATTTTGAAATAATCACAGACCAGGATTCCTGGAAAAAAAATCTTTAAATATTAATTTGGAGAAAACTAATTTTAATGCAAGGTTTTGAAAATATGCATGATTTGTAAATTCATTTTGAAGAGGGAATTTAATCCTATTATCAATTATGTTTTCGGAAAAATTGTTTTTCAACTCTTGTAAATATTATTTTTCTTTATGTATTGAGCATGTTTTTATGAGGTTGAGATCTTTTGTTTTCGGTGTTGATATGAATTGGAATTTTAGTTTTTTGTTTTCGAAATTAAAAGATATTGATTTATTTCTCACTTCATAAGGAGTGATCAAATTTATGAAGGGGGTTCCTAGTATTACGGTATTGTGAATTTCTTCAACCAGGACAAATGATGTTGTTATTGAAGTTTCATCATTTATAATTGATGCCTTGGTTTTAAACTTAATTTCTAATTTAGAATTGTTAGCGGCTGCTAATGAGTCCTATGTCTCTTTTAGGAATTGTTTTGGTATTATACCAGTTTTTATGCAGTTTAAGTCTGCACCTGTGTCAAAGAGGGCAACAGTTGTTATTTTGAATTTATCAGAAAATTTTAGTGTTATTTTTATCAAGTATTTTTTTGTTGTTATTTGTCTTAATACTGTTAGAAAATCTTCTGGGATTTCTTCTAGATTTTCCATTTGGTTATTTATGGGATTTTCTGAATCAGATGAGTCATCATCTTCTGGAACGGAGTTTTGTTTTGCTCTATTCGAAAGTATGATTTTTATTAATTCCGAATCTTTTTGTTGTTTTTCTTTTAATTCTTTTACTTATAATTTTACTTGAATTATTTGTTTTTGTAATTCTTGAATTGTTATTTCTTTAATTTTCTTACCTTTTTCCAGGATTTTTGTCAAATCGTATTTTCTGGAAGTACAAGGTAATACATTATTTTTTATTTCAACCTTTTCAGGGGTAACGGTTTTAAGGAGTTTATTCAGATATTCTTTTTGGTGATGGGTATCTATGTGTTTAATCATATCTATCATAAATTCTTGATCTTTAGTTAACACACATATTCGTTTTCCTTTAGTCTTTTCAGGTTTATCTGTCGAACTACTCGTGAGTAATTCTTCTACTTGGAGGGGTTTATTGTCTTCTGATGATAGAGAGAAATAGTCAGGATCTGACTGATCTGCTTCCGAATCAGAGGAATCAAGTAGTAGATTAGAGATTTTCTTAGTAGTAGCTTTGTCGAGATTTAATTCTTGTAGCTTTTTATTCATTCTACAGTATTTTGATGTATGTCCTTTCTTATTACATTTGTAACAAGTTATGTTTCTGTATTTGGAATTGAAATTCGTTTTTGTATTTCTATTATTTTTATAACGATTATTTTTATAAGGATTCTTATAATAATCATTATTAGATTTGTAATCTTTTGGGGATTTTTTGTGGGATTTATTAGTTTTGCTACAATCTCCTTCGCAACTTTTGGAATTTTCTATGGTAGCTGGTTCGAATTGTTTACAAAATGTTCCTAATTCACATTTTGTTCTTTTTAATTCTTTTTTAAGGTGTTTTTGTATTTTTAAATCTTGACAGATTTTTAATCCTTCTTGTTGAGTTATACAGACTAATTCTCCGTATGTAAACTCATCGTAAGGTATAATTTGTTTTCCACAATTTTCTTTAATTTTATTCCTAACCTTTTCTCCCAAGAGGCTTGGTAATCCGGCTAAGAATTTTTCTTTCCAGAATGGTTGACCAGAGTCTTCTCTAATCATTATTCTAGTCAAGAAGGTATTTTTATACCATTGAAAATCACTTAATTTTTTGCATTTTAAATTTGAAAGTAATTCAGCATTTTTATTTTTAAGATGTGTAGAATCACCTATGAAGTTTAAAGATATTGTCAGTATCAAGGTTGATACTGCATCTTGTATAGGTTCTCCTAGATCTGTTAATATTGGTATTCCTTCTTCATCGGTTTTTATGACATTTAGAATATTTTCTTTTTGTTGGTCAGTGAGATAATGATCCCACCATCCTTTTAATTGACCTGAGAATCCTGCGATTAGCAGTTCTGCAGAGGTTTTATCGAGGACTTCTTTTTGCGTTTGGTAGGCATTAGCTGCCATTGTCATTTGTTGGAGGAAACTGAGGATATTGTATTCAATCATTCCATCAAGGTTCCAATCGTAAATTGAAGCGGCATTGTAACGGGATTGAGCTAGGGGTTTGATTATTCCTAGATCTGGAGCAGGGATTATTTGAAACCCTGGAGCTATTTGTATTCCTTGAACGGGTTGTTGTTCCCAATTCATATTGTTGATGAGGGGTTTTTCTAATTGTTCTAATGTATCGCTGCTATCGGATTTATGTGTTAACATCGTTACACTATTCTCGATAGTGGAGTCTATTGTTTTAAGGAAGGGATATTTTATGGAGTTTTGAGAGGAATATATCTCAAACCATTTGAAGAACGGAATATTAATTTTATTATCTTGGACAAATTCATAGAATTTTTCTTGTATTTGTTTTCTCGTATTAAGGAAAATTTTAAAGAACCAAATTCTTTTTTCTGAATTATGTTCTTGATAGAATTCTTTTTGTAGTAGTTTTTTATCTACTTGGAATTCTTTCTCTAGAACTTTAATTTCATTTCCTAATTCATTATGGGTTATCGAAGAATAAGTTGGACTTGTAGGTTCCTGATCGTCCATCATTTCTCTAACCACGGGATTTATATATACTGGTCTGGTTATTTGATTTGTGTAATCTACGTTTGTCAGATTTGGTAGATCTGATGTAGAATACCTAGGCTTTATTTTGACCGGTGTATTTGTTATTGAAGGTATTTGTGAGACTCTTCCTAAGTCTAGGGTCTCTTCAGAACTGGTATCTTCATATATATTACTCATAGATCTTTTTAAAAATGAGAGACTGACCCTACCATCTTGGTATTGAGTTATTTCTCTAAGATGGGTATTTGGCTGCTCAGATTCTAAGGGTTCAGGTTTTACTACGCCTTCCAGGATCCATTCTTCTGGTAGGGTAATATCTTTCCATCTAATGGGTCGCGGTACTACCGTGTTAGATTTGGAAAGGTTTGTTTGTAAAAGAAGGGTTTTACCTTTCTTACTATGATATCTGACTTTTGTTGCAAAAGCAGAGGTCATAGCTTTATAGTGAATTCTGAAAATTAATGCTACAGGAATAGATCCTTCAAGCATTTGATAATTGTGTGTCTTGATTTGTAAGACGATGGATTTTTGGATATTTTTATCATTCAAAGAAACTGAAAAGTTTGGGTAACAATCAAAAGAGATTGGTCCTGTGCAGAGACTGGACTCAACCGAACTTAACAAGGAATCTTCGAAATTTGTGAATCTTGCATCTCTTAAAATAGCAAGGATTGAAGTGTTTAATCCTTCTTTAGTAAGGGGTTTTATCCCTACTTGGACTAAACCAATGTGGATGTATTTATAATTTCTTTCTCTATGCTTTTTCAAGGATATTTGAGAAATTAATTGAATTGTTTCAAAAGGTTTTGTTAATTGAATATCTCTTTCTTCTGTTTTGATCGTGAAATCAGTTTTGAAGAATTGATATTTGGAATTTTTGTAAATTTGGTCTTTATTGATTTTTGGGATTTCCCAATTGTCAATTGATTTTTCGAAATCGTGTATAACGATTTCTTCAGAATTGATTATCTTCTTTGATTCAAAAGAAGACGATTGAGAATTATAAGAATTAGTTCTGTCTAAAAACAGATCCATGTATGGTTTATGATTTTGCAAAAGTAATCTCTATTTACCTTATGTATGATTAATTATCAATCTACTATTCAAAAACGTATATATCGATTTCTTCGGAATTTATTATCTTCTTTGAATCAATGGAAGAAGATGATTCCAAAATCATAAGAAGTAATTCTATTGGGATAAAGGATCCATGTATGTGGAATCCTAGTTCAGAAGACCCTTACCTTCCTACAATTCAAATGCGAACAGTTTATCAATGGGTTCTTGTCGGCCCTACACACGGGGACTTACTGTGACCCTGCGATCTGATCGTTCGACTAAACAGGATTTAACCAACTCGGAAGGCTCAGCCGTAGCCAAGTTTATCGGGGAAAACGAACAGGGAATCACCTGATTTGGAGTTTACCACCTGATCTGGAACTCATTTATCTCTTTAGAGTTTACCCTTTATGGCTTTGATACCAAGTTAGGCCGAGGATCTAAAGGGGACAATAAATAGGGAAGAAACTGACATATAAAGGACTGAATAGTATAGAGACAATTAAAGAATACGGCGGGTAAATAGAGAGAAACTAACTTAGCTAAGGTTCCTCATGAAGGAAGCCATAGTCATAAGGTTCTGCAGGAATTTAATAAATTAAAGAGCAGGAATTTAAAGGAATTTAATTGAGGTGGCTCGGCCAACCATATGCAGAATTTAAATAATTTAAAGACGGGAATTTAATTGCAGTAGGTGGTAGAACCAACCATGTTGCAAGTTAATTATAATAATTAAAAACGTAAATTTAAATGCAAGAATTTAAAGAGCATGAATTTTTAAAAGATATAGGAGGCAGTGCCTTCCATTATCGTTTTTATTCAAAACTTTAAAAGTACTTACAAGGAGTTTAAATGGGTAACGGAGTATTTGGATTTGGATAATTTCTGTTATGAATCAGTGAGTGAACTGAATCATGTCAATTTGATAATTTCTGGGTACATTATCGGGTAAGGAACGGAATATTAGTTCATAGACTCCCCGAGGTCTTATGAACTTGGAATTTAGGAATTTTCTGGTAACCTAATCCTACTAAGGGGAAGAACTTTGATGATCTTCAACTTCTAGAGAGAAGGAAGAGAATTCTAAACTATCAAAGAAAATAACCTCTGAAACTAAGGGAAAGGGGTTCTCTTTTTATAAGAAAATTACAAAGTGGTAATTCACTATTACAAGAATATTTTAATAATTTATATTCATTCGAGTGCTGAATGAGGTCATGCATGACCTCGGTATTTTTGTCTTCATCTTGAATTCTTCAATTATTCCTCCGGGATTTTCGGTTAATTCGTCAATTATTCCTCCGGGATTTTCGGTATTTTGGCAGCATCTAGAATCCACTGTTGCCAAAAATAGGAATATTTTCATTTTCAATTCCGGGTTCTTCCTCATCATTTGAAGAGCTCTGTTTAGATGAGGATGGTGCAAACTTCTGGAATATTGCATGTATCTCTTCCGGGGTTTTTTGCTGCAGCCAGCATTGAGGCCATCTGAGATTTTTGGGAAAGGAACTGGGTGTGTTCCTTTGATTGAAATGGCGCATGTGGTTTCAGTGGAGGTGTCTGTAAAGGAATTGGTTTATTATTGTCTAACCTTTGTTGAACATTTGGTGGTGCGGGTGTCCTTGGTATTTTAAAGCTGTCCCACCATCGAATTTTGAATCTTCTTCGGATGACTGGTATTTTATCATCTGAATAATCTACAAACCTTGTGAACACCCATGGTAGATGGAATTTTGTGTGGAAAAGGTGTAATGGTATAAATCTTTCTTCTTCTTCTGAGGGAGTAAATTGGGATTTGAAGAGGCTAAAAGATTTAATAATTTCGGGTTTTTGTATATCAAGTGTAGATTCGAATTGTTCCCACCATGAATTCCACCAAGTAGGAAATTGTGAAGCATCACATGAAGTATCAAAATGAAAAAGCCAAGTATGTGATAATTTTGAATTTTGAATTAAAAGGGAATTAAACCAAGCTTGTTGGTAGTCCCAGTAATTAAAAGGAATATCACAAAAAGGACTTGCTTTTTTGAGAATTTAGAAAAGAATTAGTTTTAACAAGTCATTCCCCCAATGAATTGGAGCAATTACTCAGAGTATTTTGCAGATCAAATAAGAGGGATCTTTATTGAAAAATTTACTTTTGTCGTTGCTGATCCTAGATTGTCAAGGATAGCTTGATAAAAGTATGGTATTTTTAAGTTATCTTTATGATTCATAAAACCATTTTGTCTCAAAATTTTTATTTAAAAGTAACTCGTATTTTCTACAAGTTAGTAATTTAGAAATTGATTTGAGAAAGGGTTTTAAGAATTCTGTCTCTATTTTTAGAAAGTATTTAGTTCAATCATCTTTTGGAAATTGATTTGAGAAAGTGTTTTGAAAATTCTTTCTCTATTTTTAGAAAACATTCAGTTTAATCATCTCTTGGATGGTCCTTCAATTACGGACCAGAAATTGTATCATCTTCTTTCCTCGAAGTATTTTGCTGTATTTGCACTTTTCTGAATTTGTATCAACTTTAAATCTGTATCAACTTTTTTCTTCTTCTGGGGTTTGTGAATGAGTAAGAGGGTATTTTTAGGTATTTTCTCTGTTTTGTAGGAATTCACGGGTTAGGAAATCTGGAATGGAATTTGTTTCTCCTTTTATATATTCAATATCAAAATCAAAAATACTAAGAATTGCTTGCCATCTGGCGAAAATTTGTTTTGATGCAAGGTTTTGAACATCTTTTTGTAAAACCTCCTTAGCACTTTTGCAATCGACTCTAAGTAAAAAAAATTGATTTAGTAAATCACTTTGAAATTTTTGTATGCATAAGACGATGCTCAAAATTTCTTTTTTAATGGTAGAATAATTTTTCTGGGTATCATTCCAATGGGAAGAGGTGTACTGGACTATACATTCTTTTCCCTCTGAATTTTGTTTTAAGATTCCTCCGTATCCTAAGTCTGAGGCATCTGTTTCTACTACCTTAGGTAGCTGGGGATTTGCTATATGAAGACATGGTATTTCTAGCACCTTTTTCTTGATTTTCTGGATACAAATAGTATGGTTGTCAGTCCATGGAGTCGGATTTTTCCTTAGTCTATCATGGAGTAGTTTTGCCATCTTATTGATCTCCGGACAGAAATCTAAAACATAATTTAAGTCCTAAGAATCTTTGCAATCGAAGTTTTGTCAAGGATTTTGTCAGAGAATTTGTTTGCGAATTCTAAGGACCTTTCTATGGGAGTGATTTCACCTTGGGATAGATAATGTCCTAGAAATCTTATTCTAGTCTGAAACAGGTTCATTTTTGACTTAGAAACTACCAATCCATTTTTCTTAGTGACATAAAAGAATGTTTTGAGATGTTTGAAATGTTCTTCTATGGAATCTGAGAAGATTAAAACATCATCAATATAGACTATGCAGAATTTGGAATGATCATTGAAAATGTCATTCATTATTCGTTGGAATTCTGAAGGTGCATTTTTTAGACCAAAAGGCATTACATTCCATTCGTATTGCCCAAAGGGTACCGTAAAGGCGGTTTTATAACGATCTTTCGCAGAAATCTGGATCTGCCAAAAACCTGATTTCGTGTCAAATTTTGAGAATATTAATGCAGAATGTAATTTTTGCAACAAGTCTCTTTTGTTTGGGATTGGGTATCTAATCCATTTGAGGGCTGTATTTAAGGGTTTATAATTTATCACTAATCTAGGAATTCCTCTTTCTATTTCGGAATTTTTGTTCACATAGAAAGCAGCACAACTCCAAGGGGATCGAGATTTGGAAATTAGTTTTTTTATTTTCAAGATCCTGTATTTCTTTTCTGCAATGTTGTTCAAGGTCACTATTCATTTGAATGGGTCTTGCTTTTGTCGGAATTTGTCTTTCAACAAAATCCTTTTCATAAGGAAGATCTACTATGTGTTGTTTCCTGCTCCAAAGGCATTTGGAATTTGGGAACATATCTCAGTTTCGAATGTTTTTTGGAGTTTGGAAATTTGTTTTTTAACATTGGGTATTTCTAATTGTGTATTTAATCTCTTAACTGAAACTTCCTTTTTCAGTTCTTGTAGGTGTTATATTTTTCCTTGTATTTTTGTGTTTATACCATCTTCATGTATCGAACATGTTCTTATTATGTTTAAATTTCTTGTTTTTGGTTTTGCTATGAAATGGAATTTTAATTTATTTTTATTAAATTTAAAAGATACGGAATCGCTATCTATTTTGTAAGGAGTGATGAGATTTATGAATGGTGTTCCTAAGATGACGGAACTGTGTATGTCATCTGTTAAAACAAACGGCGTTGCTATAGAAACTCCGTTATTTTCAATTGTCGCACTGGTCTTTGAATCAATTCTGATTTTGGTGTTATTAGCAGCCTTTACTCTTTCACTAGTTTTTTCTCTGAACTTTTCTGGTACTATGTCTATTTTTATTAGGTTCAAATCTGCACCCGTATTAAAAAGTGCAATTGTTTGGATTTTAAAGTTATCCAAGAATTTAAGAGTAATTTTTATTAGGTATCTTTTTGACGTGATTTGTCTTAGGTCATTAAGGAAGTCTTTTGGAATTTCTTCTAGGCTTTTTGACTCTATGGGGTTTTCTGAATTGGATTTAGAGTTTTGTGATGTTGGTTTTGAAAGGATTATTTTTATTAATTTAGAATCTTGTTTCTGTTTTTCTTTTAATTCTTTTATCTCTATTTTTACTTCTTTTATTTCTTTTTGTAATTCTTGTTTTGTTATTACTTTTTTATCATTGTCTAACACACACACACTTTTAATTATTTCAGATGAACTAGTCGTGACCAATTCAGCTATTTGAAGGAGAACACTAGGTTTTATCCTGGTGTCTGAATCAGAATCATGTAATTTCATTTTACAGTATTTTGAGTTTTGTTTGTATTTGGAAATGTCTTTTTTAGGATTTATTTCATCCTGGAATTGTTGTAAGACATTATTGTTATTTGAATTATGTATTAATGTTTCACACCTTTTCTCGGTAGATTGTGGTGTATCCGGTATAATGAATTCTGTTGAACTCTTTGGATGTTCCAATTTTACTTAATTGGTCTTGTATGGCCTGAACGAATTCAGACTTACTTTGTTTAATATCTTTAATACTATCCTTGGATACTTGGAATGGTTTAAAGATCGGTTTTTTCAAATTTGTTTCCTTAGGTAATTCGGAGGAACCTATAGTAACTACAGAATGATTTTTTATGTAATTTTCAATTCTGTCCAATTGTTTTCCTATGGTATTTAAATTAATGTTGGTAAAGTTATTTTGTGCAATGATGTTTTTTGTATTTGTTCTTTCATCTTCTGAATGAGTTTTAAAAGGAAATGCGTCTATGGAGCTCTCATGGACGTCAAGTTTGATTCCCTGTAGAGGGGGGTGATTTGATTGAATTTTTATAGAATTGGCTATAGTTTCCCATTCTTGTGTCTTGTTCCTAGTTGTAATGGGATTTATTGATTTAGGAAAAGGGAATTCTATAGAATTTTGGGAAGAGTATATTGCAAACCAATTAAAGAAGGGAATATTAATTTCATTCTTTTTTATGTATTCATAGAATTTTTCTTGAATTTGTTTTCGTGTATTTAAGAAGTTTTTAAAGAACCAAATCCTTTTTTCAAGGTTTTGTTCTTTATAAAATTCTTTATGAAGGAATTTTATATTAATCTGGAATCTCTCAAGAGTATTGTAAGAGTTGTCCATCTTTTGGAATCTTAATAGTTTCTTATGGGGATTCGTTTGTTTGACTCAAAATTGAGCAGTAGAGGTATTGAGTGTATTTGTACACCAGTTTATTTGTCTTTGTTGGACAATTATGTTTATGTTAATATTTTTTAAACTGTTGTATAATGCTATTATTTTAGAGAGGATTTCTTCTCTAATGATTTTCTTACTATAGCTATCTAGTGACTCGGAGGGTACTAATTACGAGTAATAGCTTAGTAGACTAAGGGTTTGAGTTTTCCTTTTCGAGAATTTTCTCTTAATTTTTTAGTGTAGCCACTTGGATGAGTTAGCCGATTTTATGCTTTGGAAAGAAGGATGGGTTTTCATATAAGGAAACCTAGTTGAAGAATGGTATTTATGATTTTGTAGAAGTAATCTCTATTTACCTTATGTATGATTAATTATCAATCTACTATTCAAAAACGTATATATCGATTTCTTCGAAATTTATTATCTTCTTTGAATCCATGGAAGAAGATGATTCTAAAATCATAAGAAGTAATTCTATTGGGATAAAGGATCCATGTATGTGGAATTTCATGTATGTGGAATCCTAGTTCAGAAGACCCTTACCTTCTTGATCCAAATGCGAGCGTTTATCAATGGGTTGCCATTTACACGGGGATTATCGTGACCCTGCGATCTGATCGTTCGACTAAACAGGATTTAACCAACTCGGAAGGCTCAGCCGTAGCCAAGTTTATCGGGGAAAACGAACAGGGACTCACCTGATTTGGAGCACCTGATCTGGAACTCATTTATCTCTTTAGAGTTTACCCTTTATGGCTTTGATACCAAGTTAGGCCGATAAACTTGGCTACGGTTGAGCATTCCGAGTTGGTTAAATCCTGTTTAGACGAACGATCAGATCGCAGGGTCACAGTAAGTCCCCGTGTGTAGGGCCGACAAGAACCCATTGATAAACTGTTCGCATTTGGATTGTAGGAAGGTAAGAGTCTTCTGAACTAGGATTCCACATACATGGAATTCCACATACAAGGATCCTTTATCCCAATAGAATTACTTCTTATGTTTTTGGAATCATCTTCTTCCATGGATTCAAAGAAGATAATAAATTTCGAAGAAATCGATATATACGTTTTTGAATAGTAGATTGATAATTAATCATACATAAGGTAAATAGAGATTACTTCTACAAAATCACAAACCATACATGGATCCGTTTTTAGACAGAACTAATTCTTATAATTCTGAATCATCTTCTTCTTTTGAATCAAAGAAGATAATCAATTCTGAAGAAATCGTTATACACGATTTCGAAAAATCAATTGACGATTGGGAAATCTCAAAAATCAATAGGGACCAAATTTACAAAAATTCCAAATATCAATTCTTCAAAACTGATTTCACAATCAAAACAGAAGAAAGAGATATTCAATTAACAAAACCTTTTGAAACAATTCAATTACTTTCTCAAATATCCTTGAAAAAGCATAGAGAAAGAAATTATAAATACATCCACATTGGTTTAGTCCAAGTAGGGATAAAACCCCTTACTAAAGAAGGATTAAACACTTCAATCCTTGCTATCTTAAGAGATGCAAGATTCACAAATTTTGAAGATTCCTTGTTAAGTTCGGTTGAGTCCAGTCTCTGCACAGGATCAATCTCTTTTGATTGTTACCCAAACTTTTCAGTTTCTTTGAATGATAAAAATATCCAAAATTCCCTCGTCTTACAAATCAAGACGCACAATTACCAAATGCTTGAAGGATCTATTCCTGTAGCATTAATTTTCAAAATTCACTATAAAGCTATGACCTCTGCTTTTGCAACAAAAGTCAGATACCATAGTAAGAAAGGTGAAACCCTTCTTTTACAAACAGACCTTTCCAAATCTAACACGGTAATACCGCGACCCATTAGATGGAAAGATATTACCCTACCAGAAGAATGGATCCTGGAAGGCGTAGTAAAACCTGAACCCTTAGAATCTGAGCAGCCAAATACCCATCTTAGAGAAATAACTCAATACCAAGATGGTAGGATCAGTCTCTCATTTTTAAGAAGATCTATGAGTAATAGATATGAAGATACCAGTTCCGAAGAGACCCTAGACTTAGGAAGAGTCTCACAAATACCTTTAATAACAAATACACCGGTCAAAATATAGCCTAGGTATTCTACATCAGATCTACCAAATCTGACAAACGTAAATTACACAAATCAAATACCCAGACCAGTATATATAAATCCCGTGGTTAGAGAAAGTATGGACGATCAGGAACCTACAAGTCCAACTTATTCTTCGATAACCCACAATGAATTAGCAAATGAAATTAAAGTTCTAGAAAAAGAATTCCAAGTAGATAAAAAACTACTACAAAAAGAATTCTATCAAGAACATAATTCAGAAAAGAGAAATTGATTCTTTAAAAATTTCCTTAATACGAGAAAACAAATACAAGAAAATTTCTATGAATTTGTCCAAGTTAATAAAATTAATATTCCGTTCTTCAAATGGTTTGAGATATATTCCTCTCAAAACTCCATAAAATATCCCTTCCTTAAAACAATAGACTCCGCTATCGAGAATAGTGTAACGATGTTAACACATAAATCCGATAGTAGTGATACATTAGAACAATTAGGGAAACCGCTCATCAACAATATGAATTGGGAACAACAACCCGTTCAAGGAATACAAATAGCTCCAGGGTTACAAATAATCCTTGCTCCGGATCTAGGAATAATCAAACCCCTAGCTCAACCCCGCTTCAATTTACGATTGGAACCTTGATGGAATGACTGAATACAATATCCTCAGTTTCCTCCAACAAATGACAATGGCAGCAAATGCCTACCAAACGCAAAAAGAAGTCCTCGATAAAACCTCTGCAGAACTGCTAATCGCAGGATTCTCAGAGCAATTAAAAGGATGGTGGGATCATTATCTCACTGACCAACAAAAAGAAAATATATTAAATGCCATAAAAACCGATGAAGAAGGAATACCAATATTAACAGATCTAGGAGAACCTATACAAGATGCAGTATCAACCTTGAGCATCGATAATATCTCTAAATTTCATAGGTGATTCTACACATCTTAAAAATAAAAATGCTTAATTACTTTCAAATTTAAAATGCAAAAAATTAAGTGATTTTCAATGGTATATAAATACCTTCTTAACTAGAATAATGATTAGAGAAGACTCTGGTCAACCATTCTGGAAAGAAAAATTCTTAGCCGGATTACCAAGCCTCTTGGGAGAAAAGGTTAGGAATAAAATAAAAGAAAATTATGGAAAACAAATAATACCTTATGATGAGTTTACATACGGAGAATTAGTCTGTATAACTCAATAAGAAGGATTAAAAATCTGTCAAGATCTAAAAATACAAAAACACCTTAAAAAATAATTAAAAAGAACAAAATGTGAATTAGGAACATTTTGTAAACAATTCGAACCAGCTACCGTAGAAAATTCCAAAAGCTGCGATGGAGATTGTAGCAAAACTAATAAATCCCACAAAAGATTATAAATCCAATAATGATTATTATAAGAATCCTTATAAAAATAATCGTTATAAAAATAATAGAAATACAAAAACGAATTTCAATTCCAAATATAAAAACATAACTTGTTACAAATGTAATAAGAAAGGACATACGTCAAAATACTGTAGAATGAATAAAATGCTACAAGAATTAAATCTCGACAAAGATAATACTAAGAAAATCTCTAATCTACTACTTGATTCCTCTGATTCTGAGGCATCACGAGATCCTGACTATTTCTCTCTGTCATCAGAAGACAATAAACCCCTCCAAGTGGATGAATTACTCACGAGTAGTTCAACGGAAAAACCTGAAAAGGCTAAAGGAAAACGAATATGTGTGTTAACTAAAGATCAAGAATTTATGATAAATATGATTAAACACATACATACCCAGCACCAAAAAGAATATTTGAATAAACTCCTTAAAACATTTACCCCAGAAAAGGTTGAAATAAAAAATAATATATTACCTTGTACTTCCAGAAAATACGATTTGACAAAAATCCTGGAAAAAGGTAAGAAAGTTAAAGAAATAACAATTCAAGAATTACAAAAACAAATAATTCAAGTGAAATTAGAAGTAAAAGAATTAAAAGAAAAACAACAAAAAGATTCGGAATTAATTAAAATCATACTTTCAAATAGAGAAAAACAAAACTCCGTTCCAGAAGATGATGACTCATCTGATTCAGAGAATCCCGAAAATAATAACCAAATAGAAAATCTAGAAGAAATCCCAGAAGATTTTCTAACAGTGTTAAGACAATTAACAACAAAAAAATATTTAATTAAAATAACACTAAAATTTTCAGATAATTTCAAAATAACAACTGTTGCCCTCTTTTACACAGGAGCAGACTTAAACTGCATAAAAACCGGTATAATACCAAAACAATTCCTAAAAGAGACACAAGACTCATTAGCAGCCGCTAACAATTCTAAATTAGAAATTAAGTATAAAACCAATGCATCAATTATAAATGATGAAACTTCAATAACAACATCATGTGTCCTGGTTGAAGAAATTCACAATACCGTAATACTAGGAACCCCTTTCATAAATTTGATCACTCCTTATGAAGTGAGAAATAAATCAATAACTTTTAATTTCGAAAACAAAAAATTAAAATTCCAATTCATATCAACACCGAAAACAAAAGATCTCAACCTCATAAAAACATGCTCAATACATAAAGAAAAATTATATTTACAAGAGTTGAAAAACAATTTTTCTGAAAACACAATTGATAATAGGATAAAATCCCCTCTTCAAAATGAATTTACAAATCATGCATATTTTCAAAACCTTGCATTAAAATAAGTTTTCTCCAAATTAATATTTAAAGAATTTTTTCCAAGAATCCTGGTCCGTGATTATTTCAAAATGTCCTATCATTGCCCGAATAACAGGTGTATAGCCTACAATCACAAAATATCGAGAAAAGATATGCGTGAATGTGGACAATATTGTATACAGGCATTATGTGGATCTTTGCTCCAAAGGAGAAAAAAGAAACCCTTCCTTCAATAAATACCCCGGCTACTACACCACAACAACAAGAAGAAAATTCCATGGCCCCCAAAAAACCCGAAAATACCAAGACAGTGAAAAAAGAAAAAGAAAAATCCCCAGAAAAACCAATGTCCTGGTATGACGCAGTTATGATAGAAGAACGAGAAAATTCCAGCAGCACAGAATCTGTGCAGAAAACACCAGCAAAAACCGCACAAGAATTAACCGCTGAAAATATCTTTCAGCTCCTTACAAAATCACCAGAATTACAGAAGGCACTAACGCAACTGCAAATCCCGAAAGAGGAAATGATCCCGGAAAAATTAGAGGAAAAAACCTCTAGAATTGATACAAAAATCGAGAAAGGAGAATCTTCAAAAACCCTTTCTCAAAAAGAATTTTTAAATACCAAAATCGAGAAAGATGAATTTTCAAAAAACCTTTCTCAAAAACAATTTTCCAAAAATCAGCTTGTGACGCCACAAGTACCCAAAAAATCCACTCCTGAATTTTTCGTAAAATCATTTTTTTAAAACATTGTAACTCTCGAAAAAGGATACTTTGATAAAGAACTTTTTTTGGCACTACAAAATTATTTTGGACCAAAATGGTTTTATAAATCATGGGACGATTTAAAAACTCCATATTTTTACCAGGCTATCCTTGACATAACAGGATCGGCCACAACAAAAATTAATTTTTTCAATAACAATCCAGATCCCTCTTATTCGATCTGCAAAATACTCCGAGTAATTGCTCCAATTCATTGGGGGAATGACTTATCGAAACTCATAAATTTTCCAAATTCGCACAAAAATGAGCCCTTTTTTGACATTCCTTTTAATTACTGGGACTACCAACAAGCTTGGTTTAATTCCTTTTTAATTCAAAATTCAAAATTATCACATACTTGGCTTTTTCATTTTGATACTTCATGTGATGTTTCGCAATTTCCTACTTGGTGGAATTCATGGATATATATATATATATATACCATACTTATAGGGTTGGAGAAATAAAAAAGATAGTCATTTAAACACATTATCCAAAACAAACAAAACATTGTTAGATCATTGTAAAATACATCTCAAATTTTCAAATCAAACAACAAACAATAATCCACATTCAACAACTAGTTAATATTCATCAGTAGCAGCCATTCACCATTAACAACTACCCCTTGCATGTCATGCATCAGTAGTACCTTCCAGTCGCTTTCTACTTTTGCATGATCTCTGTTTGCTCCTTCTTTTGTCTGGCAGCTTCAGCTTCAGCCCTTTGCCTTTTCAGCAAGACTTTCCTTCCAACAATCTCTTCTCTCTACATGGCAGCATCCACAACTTCTTCTGCAACACCGACTTCTCCACCTTCTTCACTTTTGCCTTCACCAGCCTCTCTCTGCTCCCCAATATAGATTCATCTCCCCCTTTTTGTGAAGAAAGCAGAAATAGGAAATGATCTCTGGCTTGAAATAGTGCATCTCTAACATTATCAACTCCAGCAATTTGTAAGTTGATTTTAGTAATCTGTTCCACAAGCCAATTTGTAGACAGTTCAAACTGTCTTGGACCAATGTTGCCCTGAATGTTGGGAACATTTCTGGCAACATTTTCCCTATCTACCTCTTTTGTCCAGGGGAGGTCAATCACTCTCTCTTTGCTCTTTAATATAACTTTATTGATAGTGTAGAGTTCAAGAGCTTTCCCCAAAATATCTCATCTCAAAGGCTCTAGACCTTGGCTAGTTAGTACTTTGAAAATCAGATAGGGAAAAGGAAGGATGAAAGTTGATTCTTTTTCTGCCAGGTTGGCAATTTGATAGAAAATTAACTTTTCTAGATCAACTTTGAATCCTTTACCAATTTTCTTTTCTACTGGCACATCTTGCTGTTTAGCAGCAGTTTCTAGTGGCACATCAGCAGATTCTTCAGGAGCAACAGATTCTTCAAGTCTTCTTCGGTTTCTTCAAAGGACAACTCATAATCCATGTCCTCTGAGTCACTACTCGAACATGCATTAACCTTGGTCTCAAAATTGGGTTTTTTTGGTGACAGGTTCATGTTGGACAGTTCTCTCAAACACCCTGCTTGACCTTCTGGTAGGAAAGGAGGAAGAATTGGTCCTCTTGCATAGTGTGGAGAAATCTGAAGTAGAATCTACATCGATGGGGTTATTGTCATCCCAAGGATAGCTGATCTCTAAAGGATCTTGAACTGAGCTAAGAACAATTGTTGTACATTGTGGTGGATTGGTGTTCATAGGTGTGTTGTCAGTAGTGTTAGAGGACATAGGGGTTGACATTGGAGATGTTTCCATGGGTGAGTTTGGAGGAGAGGATACTGAGGATTTAGGGTTTTTGGATGAAGAGTGAAGTGACAATTCCATCGGTTAGGTTGGGATTTTACTGAGATGATCACCTTTTCCTAATATTTTTTTTCGATTTTTTTTAGGAAAAGACAAAATGTTAAAAAGAAGAACAAATGAAGAAGATATTTGTAGTCTTGGCAATTTGTAAAATTTCCTAGTTTTAGGTGTTTGATTTTTATTCAAAAATTTACACCTAAAATTTTGGGATAAAAATATAAACATGATAATTTGAAATTTAATGTAATCCTTTTAAATCTAGAATTCCAATTAAAAAACATGGCATAAAAATATGGAAGAAAAACTAATTTTTCGAAAGTCAGTTACGGACAACATCCCAACAAATATCATTATCTGAAAATGTCAACATCAATATTGGCAACATTTTGAACAACACAAGTATTATGATCCCGCAAGAATTTTTCGTTTTGGCAACAAACCAAGACACATTTTATATGTGTTTTTATGAGTTTAACCACTAGACCAATGTAATATTTTCCCACCGTGTCCTTGATCTAATCATAAAACACATACAAAATTATTTTTTGTGTCAAAAATAAGAATATTTATTTAGTATCTTCATAAGTTCTTTTTAAGCACTTGATACTCCTATAGAATATAAACGATATCATTTCAAGGGTTTTGCCCATTTTGCACAGTTGCCAAAAATTATAAAGGCTTTGTCTTATTTTGATACTTTTTTTTATGATATCTAATATCATCGCATAGAACGGTATCACTATGAAATCACGTTCTTATTGAAGGATCATGCTTATGTGACCAAAAGTAATGCACTATACATCAACATTAATCGGTTTATGATATTCCAAAGGTAAATGTCACCCGAAATGTTAGAGACATTTCAGCTGACATTCACAAAAAAAAATGCATTTTTAGAGATTACAAAGATCAAGAGATTTCTTCAAACTAGAAAATCTCTCATGGTCCAAAGCTTTTGTAAAAATATCAGATAGTTGATGAAGAGTGTCAACATGTTTAATTTGAACTAGCTGTTTTCAACTAAATCTCTTAAAAAGTGATGTCTAATATCAGTATGTTTTGTACGTTAGTGCTGAACTGAATTTTTGAAAATATTTATAGCACTCAAATTATCACAATACAAAACTAAGATATTACTTGAAAAACCATAGTAGTCTAACATGTGTCTTAGTCATATAAATTGAGAACAACAACTTCCAGCTGCTACATATTCAGGTTCAGAAATTGAAAGTGAGACACAATTTTGTTTACGACTATACCAAGAAATAAGATTATTGTCAAGATAAAAACATCATACACTCGTACTCTTTCTATCATCCACATCACCAGTCCAATATGAGTCACTATATCCTATTAGATTAGGATTAGTGTCTTTGAAATACCAAATTCTCAACTCACATGTGCCGACAATATATCTAATGACACATTTTACGACATATAAGTAGGAAACTTTGGGACAGACATGGAAATCGTGCACATACACTAAACATTATATCAGGACGACTAGTAGTGAGATATAGAAGACTACCTATCATATATCGATACAATGTTGGATCGACATTTTCGCCAACATTATCTTTGCATATCTTCTGCGACGATCCCATGGAGTTCTCATTTGTTTAGCATTTTCTAATTCAAACCTCTTAACTAAATTCTTGGCATACTTGCTCTGGGAGATGAAGATTCCATCTTCACTTTGCTTTATCTGCAAGCCTAAGAAAAAAGTTAGTTCCCTAATCATGCTCATCTCAAATGTTGATGACATTGCTTCAACAAATGTCTTTAGGTAGGACTGTGAGGTCGAACAAAAAACTATGTCATATACATAGATTTGAGCAATACCAATAGCTACACCGTGATGTTTGATGAATAAAGTACAATCAGCTTCACCACGTTTAAAACCAAATTCAATAAGAAAGTTAGTTAGTCGACCATACCATGCATGAGGAGCTTGTTTCAACCCATATAAAGCCTTTTTGAGCTTGTATACATACTGTGGATGGTAAGGATCTTCAAATCCTTTAGGTTGTTCAACATAGACTTTCTTATCAAGATAACCATTCAAGAAATCACCTTTAACATCCATTTGATGAAGAGTAATTTTTATACAACAAGCAATGGCAAGTAGTAGTCTAATTGATTCAATTCTAGCTACTAGGGCAAATATTTCATCATAATCAATCCCTTCGACCTGAGTATATCCTTGAGAAACTAGACGAGTTTTGTATCTCACAACAGTTCCCAATTCATCTGACTTATTTTTGAATATCCATTTAGTTCCAATTACATTGGTGTTATTTGGGTGTGGAACTAAATCCCAGACTTCATTTCGAGAGAACTGTTCAAGTTTTTCTTGCATTGCTTGAATTCAACAATTATCATTGTGTGCTTCTAAAACATTCTTAGGTTTTAAAGTAGATACATAATAAGAAAGACTAACATTTTGGTATATGATAGACATACACACACACCTTATCATATCTCTGTAATTGAGTGGTTCTTTCCCTTTTGCTCTTACTCCCTCAAACACTCCCCCTATCACCTGACATATTAGATAATTTTTCCTAATCTTTGATGAGGGGTCCCTTCGAACTTGATCTGTCAATTCAGTATTTGACTCCTCATTCACATCCTCTGTGGTCTCTGGTTCAAGTTCAGATGTTGCTTAGATGTGATAACATTTGCGCCAACATCTTTTTCTTCAGCAGTCTGCACATCTTCCACTCAAACTATAGTGTTATTTTCAAGTGTATTTCCTGTAGAAACAGAAACATCATGAAAAAAATTCATAACGTTTACTGACTCTTGCACAGTTTTAGTCCTAAGATTGTACACTCGATAAGCATGACTATTTTGATAATAGCCAACAAAAATTTATTTGTCACTCTTAGAGTCAAACTTTGTCAAATGGTCTCTATCATTTAAAATGTAACAAATACACCCAAAAATCATAAAAGTAACACAAGTTAGGTTTCTTTTTATTTATTATCTCATACGGTGTCATCTTTGTTCCAGACCTTAAAAAGACTCTATTGGTGATGTGACTTGCAGTGTTCAAGGCTTCAGTCCAAAAATGTTTTGACAGTTTCTTAGAACTAAGCATAACTCTAGTCATTTCTTGTAGTGTTCTATTCTTCCTCTCTTCTACACCATTCTGCTGAGGAGTCTTAGGAGCAGAAAATTCATGAAAAATACTTTTTTTCTCTCAAAAATTTGAGAACAAGTTATTTTTAATTTTTTTTCCATGATCGGATCTAATTCGAAAAACAGGAGAATGAAACAAATTCCTTATCCTAGAGTGCAAGATTTTAAACATGTCAAAAGTTTGTGATTTTTCTTTAAAAAATATATCCACGAATATCTAGAAAAATCATCTACAATCACATAGGAATACCTCATGCTTCAATAAACTATTTACCTCAATTGGACCCATAAGATCTATGTGCAGTAATTGAAAATAATGAGACGTACCTGAATGTTATCCGTCATTCTGGACAACATTATGGGAAACATTGATTTGCTTACCTTTTAGACAATCTTTACAGACCATTGTTTTACTTTTAGGACTCAGTTTTGGAATGCCCCTTACCGCCTCATAAGATATCAAACTTTCTAAGTTACGGTAGTTGACATGTCCTAACTTTTGATGTCACAATGCTGTGTCATATATCCTAACATTATTGCATATTTTTTGTCTTCCAACAACATATCAATTGTCACCTGTTCTTGTACCTGCCATAACACACATGTTAGCTTCATTTGTAACTTCACAGGCATTCTTATTAAACTTTACTTCAAGATTATCATCACATAGTTGACTTATACTAATCAAATTAGCCATTACCATTCAACATGTACGACATCTTTAAGGTAGGAAAACCAGGAACATTTAAGATCTTTTTTCCAATTATCTTGCTTTTACTACCACCTCCATAAGTTACGTTACCTCCACTAAATGACTCATAGTTCTTTAGAAACTCTTTTGTACCTGTCATGTGGCGATAACATCCACTATCAAAGTACCAAGAACCTGCAATGTTAGTCCTTAAAACAGTTATCGCAATATTGCAAGTTACATAAATTTTGGGAACCCAAACTCTTTTAAAACATTTTTTACCTTTCGGCTCAGAAATGTGCTTCGAATGTTGTTCGAGATGTTGGACAGCCTTTTAGGCAATATTTTGCTCGCAGAATTTTGAAGTTTGAAATAATATGGTTTTAAGTGTCCATGGGAGTTACAATGATGACACACAAACTTCATATTCTTTGACATATATGAGAACCTATTCTTTATTCCTTTTTCTTTTACGAAGCGTGTTTTCACATTTTTGTCAAACAAACTAGAGCATATAGTTTTAAGAGAGTTCTTGTATCAAATACCAGCATGTGTGTGTTTACTAAAGCTGAGTATCTCATTCAATCTAGAGGTCCCTGAATTAAGTTTACGGAAGGTTGCTTCAGCTACATCCAACTTTGCACTTATCTTACCAAATTCAATGTCCTCTTTGGTAAGCGCAACCTCTAAATGGGTTATTGTGCCTTTTAAATCAGCATTCTCAATAGTTTAAGATTTTAACTTTGTGTCAAGTTGCTTGGATTTTATGATTAAGTCTTTACAAAGTTTTTGTAATTCCTTAATCATGTCATCTTTGGAGTCAACTTTGTTTTCAAAGTCAGCCTCACTACTAGAAACAAAACCACTAAAGCAATTAACATCAGGATAGTCAAAGTATTTGTACCTCTCGGATGTTGCTGGAAATGTAGATGTTGTCGCTGATGTTGACGCAAATATTGTGACATTTGGGACAACACTGTCGATGATATTTTCTTCGTCCAGGACTGTTCAAAAACAGTAGCCAGCTCTTGATCTCCTTTCTCTTCTCCTTCGCCGTCACTAAGAGAAACCTACAGACTTTTACCAAATTTCCTCAAGGTATTTGCACATTCATTAGCATAATGACCCCAACCCGAGCATGCATGACATTGCACGGTTTCAAGTTATTTGGGATCAAATTTGGTACGATCTGAGTTAGTTCTCTTTAGTTGATTTCCTCTTTGTACTATTGGAAGGGTTTAGTGGACTTTTGATTGAAGTTTTGACTTTGGTGCTCTTTGTATTTGAACTTATTTCTATCATTGTTGAACTTCCTTACCATCGAATTGAATTTTTGAGTAAAGAAGGCAACATTTGCACCATCACCAATTTCTTCAAAATTCTCATCCTCTTCTTCAATTTGACTCTCCAAGAATTTGACTTGAAGTGCTACATCTTTATTCTTGTACAATGTCCTTTGATTTTCAATATTCATCTCATAGGTTTTGAGAATACTCATTAAGGTATGAAGGTCCATTGTAGCAAGATTATGAGCTTCTTCAATCACACAAATCTTTATATTAAACTTTTCAGGAAGAGAACGGAGTGCCTTTTCCACAAGTTGAGTGTTGGTCAAAGGAGAAACAATCACTTGACATTCATTAGAGATGTCAATCAACTTTTCAAAATAGGTTTTAATATCCTCTGTTTATTCCATCCTTAAATGTTCATACTACTCATGAGCATACGAAGCTTCGTCCGACGAACACTAGAGCTACCTTCACAATGAGTTTGTAAAGTATCGCATGCGTCTTTGGCCGTGGAGCAGTTTTGTATGAGTTTAAACATGTAAAGATCAACCCATCCAAAAATGACATTTAAGGCATTTTCATTGAAGCTTGCATTGTTGGTTTCTTCCACAATCCATTCGGATTAGGTTTAACAAGTATGTCACCTTCCTCATCCGGTGGTAGCATTGGAAGAACATATCCATTGGTGATAGATCTACATGCCCTAACATCATTCGATTTGATATGAGAGCGTAGGAGAATCTTTCAATAGGCATAGTTTGAACCATCTAAAATAGGAAGCCTACCAATTGTTGAATTAGTCGGATCCATATTTGTAAATAACAGGACCAAACACTTATTATGTTAAGTGTCAGCTCTGATATCACTTGTTGGGTCCCGGGGTATACTATGAAACAGTAGAAAACAAACTGAAAGTAAAATAAATTGAACGCTAATACAGTTTGCAAATATCAGCGATAATGTCGTCTATCACAAGTGGCAACACTTCAATAAAACAGAAAAACCTTTAAGAGTAAATGCAGCGGAAAAATAAATAACAAAAAGGTTTAATATTTACATAAGTTATATTGATTATATAATCTATGATGATCAGTGACCGAAAGTATTGTATATATTTATATACAATTGAATAAATTCCTTCTTTTACAATATTACAAAATAATATAAAAGGAATTAAAATATTGAAGCCGCAGATGATTTTTGCCTGAAAAATCTACCTAAATAGACATAGACAACATCTCATTATAATTGCTTCAATAAAGAATAAATCTAGAATCTAAGCAGCAATTATAATGTTGGACAGAATGTTGTCGACACGCTCAGCCAACATTTGTGATCTAGATTTCTGAGATGAAATTCCGAGAGCTCTCTTGGTATTTTTACATTTTGGTTCTGGATATCGATTCACTGAGATAACCTCTCTATTTATAGTAGAGGGTCTTCCTTGAAAAGCTCATTGAATCGTTGTAGAGGTTGAGAGAAAGATAGACAACCGATAAGGTTTGTTGGAGAAGATCATGAAGCAAAATCATTTAACTTCTGGACTTGTTCTCCAAGCTTAGCAACAACTTTAACCTGTTCTTCCCACGTTTTTCATCAGCTCCAAAACACGTTGCCAAGTCACTTTACCATCGAGGTAAAAATCCCACGAGATTTGCTTCAGTTCCGTGAAGAAGGCAAAACAGTTTTCCATTGGTCCAAATGTCGTGACATTTGTTCCAATATTTCTGAATTTTAACTTAGTACTAAAAACGATATGTTAGCAAAATTTCCCAACATTAACATTATTTATTCATATTATTGATTCCTTTTGCTTATAGTTTATTTACACCTCTCACATTTCATGCTATGATCTTCATTGGTTTTGTGCCCCCATCCACTCCCATCTGATTCTCAGTGAGTGGACTGAAAACATTTACCATGTTAACCCCTGATTTCCCCTTAGAAACGGCCTGCCCATTTTTTGCTGCTGATTTGACCCGTATAGTTTCGCATTGTGCACCTGGAATATAACCCGTCTGAGCTAATGAATTAACATTGCTAGTAGAAGGCTTGTCACCTGGACCACTGTTACTGGTAGTACCCTTTGCATAGTCCACCTGCTTCTGTTATATAGAGGGAGATTTTGTATACTGCATACTAGTAGTGATCTGCTGCTGTGGTTGTAAAGAAGTGCTACACCCAGTACTACTATTGTTTAACAAAGGAACAGTACGAGGTTTGTTGACTGGTTCCTTTCCTATATCCCCTGGTCTTTGATGCCACTCCTTGTTTTGTTTCCTTTGTTTTTGATGTTGTTTCACTGGTGGAGGATCAGATTTCACCTCCTTCACCACAGGCCTGCACTCATTCCCAACTTGGCAGTATTCTAGTACCCAATCATACTCTATCTTGTGCATAAACACCTTCCCAGAAGGATCCATCACTTTAATTGATTGGGGAAGTGTCTTAGTCACATCCATTTCTACTAAAAATCTTACATACGAGATCCTATTAATGCTAGTAGTGCATACATTTGACACCCAAACTATTTCCTATACGACTACGGGATTCCTCAATCCAGCAGCCAGCTCAAAGGAAGGTGAGGTAATTGAACCCAAATAGGGATAGTTTGCAGGACTTGCTTATCAAAATCAAAATTCGGGGACTAAGGTTTAACAATAATCGGCTTGCTGACCCGAGAATAATACCTCATTTCTATCCTCAAAGCAAGTAAATTTTATTACGAAATTTCACTGACTTGCAATAAATCTGTCGGAAGCCCCAATAGTTGGGAGCACGAAGAAATGACAAATCCCAACTACAGATATATAAGAGCCAAAACTGCTAAGGGCATTATACACCCCAAAAAGAATGAATAGGCATGGAAAAATTGCGATAGAAACAACGCTTGAAAATGAAGGATGCACTCGCCGTAACAATGAGACGTCAACATAAACTATAAGATAGACTTAGCTAGCTCTTTTGATAACGACTGGACGACCAACAACCAACTTATGATGTTTTTTGAATCGTAGTCAGAAGCTAGCTTTATATTGTATTGTATATGAGACTGTACAACCGTCGTTCTCTCTTTCTGAATGCTGGTCAGAAGCTTAAGTATACAGCTTGGACGAACTCTTTTGCATGGGAAAGCCCGTCAAACTCTATCTCTTTGGTTGGACTGGTAGTATAGGGTTCGGCTAAGCCTACTCTTCCTAGCTTTACTCTATGAGACTTGCCTGTCAAATGCTAACTCTCTTTGGGTTAGGGTTTCAAATTGAAGTATTCTATAAGACAACTGCGGATAGCAGTGGAAAGCGAGGAGATTCACGACTCAGAAAAGGACTCGAGTCTTCCCAATGTCAATGAGAGAGGAAGCAGAAATGTGACTTTTCAAATCTCTCGTGATAGATTTCCCTTCAAGGGGGTAAACGTGTCATAAAAAGCCTTTTGTGTCCTCTTCCAAATCATTGGGTCGGATAATAGGGTTGAGAACCCCTTCAAACGTTCTATTTCCTCTTAATGCCTTGAGCCACTGTCTTTTGAAGCCTTTGTAGTTGTTTCTGGACATTGACTAGTCCA
Organism: Przewalskia tangutica; assembly: GCA_029844215.1. Classification (NCBI taxonomy): domain Eukaryota; kingdom Viridiplantae; phylum Streptophyta; class Magnoliopsida; order Solanales; family Solanaceae; genus Przewalskia; species Przewalskia tangutica. Next base: position 92,472,401 of record CM056730.1, on the reverse strand, counting down.
TTAGAAAGAAGTTGTTGGTCGATATAAAGGGTTAGATTTCACTAACTCTATCTACCAAACTAGTACTATTTGATCTAAAAAGTTTAACTTGAAAACTCTCTCAGAACTTATTGGTGAATCTCCATTTTATCTATTATTTTTTTTAAATGAAAAGGTGAAAAAAATTAAAAGCACGCTAAAAAACTATATTTTCAGCTATTATGACCATTTGATTATCAAGATAATAGTGTTGTGACTTTTAATGACAAAATAAAGTCACGCGGTTTTGATCAAGAAAATAAACTAAAATTATGTGATCATTTGGGAAATTTATATATCTACAACAACAACATACCAGTATAATTTCACATAGTGGGGTCTGAAAAGGATAAGATATACGCAAATCTTACTTTTACATTTATGGTAGAGAAGTTATTTCCGATATACTATCGGCTGGGAATTTATCTAATTGATCGTAAAACATAACTGTCTATGTCTTCCATTGTTCAAATTCTGCAATATTCAAGTCTTATCCTAACCGTTTGTATTTTTACTAATTGTGTATCTTCAGCTGAAAGAAAAAAAATACATGGCAAATTGGCAATTTAATATTCATAATTTTTTCTTTGCATGAAATAAATTGCTAGTATAATAAGGTGGACTTATTAAAGATTCTATTGGGAGGCGTGAGGTGTGAATTTCCATGCGATGTTGATTCTAATATTTTAGTACGGAGTTGCACGGCACCGTATGATCAAAATTTAATTTCATTGAGATTTATTTAATTTTGTAAAAACTGATATTGAGAATAACTCAACGCCAAAAGCTAGCTTAAAGGAAGGATGATTGCCCAAGTCATATAAGGAGATCAAGGACCACTTATTCCATTGATGTGGGAGAACTCAACACCCCGCCTCACGCCCAGGGCTGGACATATGGAACGTGGACAATATAAGAGGGGGCCCAACATCGAAAACAATGAATTGTGATGGGTCTGACTCTAATATCATGTAAAGAATGAATCTTGAGCCTAATTCAACCCCAAAAGCTAGCTTGTAGGGTGAGGATTGACCAAATTCATATAATGAATTCATGTTCGCATTCCATTTCCGATGTGAAACTCTTAAGTAGCTTTTGGGGTTGAGTTAGACCTAAGATCCATTCTTTACATGGTATCAGAGCAAAACTCATTTCAATTCTTTGTTCACCGATGTTGGGCCCCCAAATTATATTGTCCACGCTCCAGTTAACGAGGTTTGGGCGTGCGGGGGAGTGTTAAGAGTCTCATATTGGAAATGGAATGGGAACATTGACTCCTTATATGGACTTGAACAATCTTCACCCTACAAACTAGCTTTTGGAGTTGAGTTAGACCCAAGATTCAGTTTTTACAACTTTTTAAAAGTTTTCTCACATGGAGTTGCATAAATTTTGGATGTTTGTTTGACGAAAATTAAACATTAAACACACGCCATAACGTGTAAGTGTGAAAGTATTAGATATTTGTGATTTGTGATTAGATATTTTGTAAAGTTAGTTATGGAGGTTATAAGGAGGTTAGAATTAATTGAAGGTGGTTAAGCCAATTAATGACCAAAGGGTCAAAAGGGTCATTGTATATATACACTTGTGTATAGATATTTTAGGATACACTCACAGATTATATTTCTTCAATATATGATTTCTTCTTCTCTCATACTCTCTCTCTATCTCGAACAATTATTTTTCTTCTTTTCTTCTTCGTTCAACTTTCATTCATCTCATATAAACATGCATGTTTAATTAGTGCAAATATGTGAATTTAACATGGTTAAGAGCAGGTCTGGACAAGCTCGATAATTGCAGCAAAGGTTGGAGGAAACCTTGAAGAAGTTGGTTCGATCGAGATTTCAAATTCAATTTAAATTGAAATGTATTTTGGTTGAATGAAGGAGTAAGTGTTTGAATTGGAGAAGTATTATAGTTGATTGAGATCTGGATTCGTGCAATCAAAGGCACGAAATCTCAAGGATAATCGGAAAGATGCAATTGAAGATCCAAACATTTACTAGTTGAATTGAGTAATTTCTGAAAAATTGGAGACAGGCGATAGTGCATGCAATAAGAGATTATCAAAATATTGTGACTTCTGGAGAAGATGTGATGACTGCAACAACAGTGGTTAACATCGATCACAACCACCCTCTCTATCTATTTTCGTCGGATGCACCAGGATCGCTGACTGTTGGTGTTGTGTTGAATGGGATGGTAAATTACACCTTGTGGAGCAGGGCGATGAAGTTGACACTGCTTGGTAAGAACAAAATATGATTCAACGATGGAACCATTATGAGAGATTCTTTCTATGGAAATCTTGTGAATCTATGGGATATGTGTAATGCGATTGTGGTTTCATGGTTAATGGAAAATGTAAGCAAAAGTTTGCTTACTGGTATGTTGTTCAATTCTGATTCTTGTGCAATATGGGAAGATTTGAGAGATAGATTTGATAAAGTAAATAGCTCAAGAATTTTTCAATTGCATAAAGATTTTTTTTCTATGAGGCAGGGTACAATGTCAGTTTCTGTATACTATTCCAAACTCAGGTATTTATGGGACGAGTATGATTCGATTATACCACTACCAAATTGATGTCCAAAATCGAAGGAATTCATAGATCACACACAGTACCAGATGATGTTGCAATTTTTGATGGGACTAAACGATGGATATGGTCAGGTTAGGAGTCAGGTGCTTATGTATGATGCAACAAATGCCTAACTTGAATCAGGTGTATATTATGATTAATCAGAAGAAAAGCCAAATGATAGTTGGAGGCTCGACTAGAGCAATACAGGAGACAACGGTGTCACAAGAGTCGCCGATCCGCCCTTGCCCCGACACCTGGCCCCGTCCCTACTATTAAATAAATAAATAAAAATTAGCGGGTCCGGGGCTCGAACCGGGACGGGACATGGTATGGTCCCGCCCGACCCGATCCCGCTAGGACCCGACCCGTCCCGATCCCGTCCCGGTCCAGTCCCAGTCCCGCCCAAAAATAGTCACTTGCCAAAAATAGTCGTTGCAATAACGACCATTTTACATTTTGGCCGTTATACAACGACCATTTTTTGCCTCCCCCAACCCCCCCTATCCCCTTTATATTTATTTTTAACCCCTAAATTATTATATTTACACTTTAACCCAATTTTCCAATTATAAATACCTCATTTTCTCTTTTTGTCTTTGTTTAATTATTTAGTTTATAAATATATATGAGTATAATACTATAATATGAGTAGGGGTGCACAAAAGGTTAAAATCGATCGATCAACCGGACCGACGATCAAGACCGAAAATCCAGACATAGATCAAGACCGACCGTATTTTTCGGTCCTGGCCTGTGTCATTTTTGGTCCATCCTATTGGACCGAATGCATTTGCCCTCCCTGTGCCCCCCCCCCACCGGCCCTCCCACCCCCACCACTCCGGACATATTGACATATCAAATATAAGTTGTAAATTAGTGAAACTTTAAATGGTCATAACTTTGCGCTCGGACGTTCGTTTGATCTAATTTTTTTTTATTTCGCGTATTTGTTCGAGACGAAGCCGTTTGCTTCAGCCGATTTCTCCAAAAACGTCCATCTTGCCCCTCAATTTCACTTTTTCCCCAAATCGTTACGTTTTCCCCCCTTTTCAAATTTAAATATCTCGCGATGTACAATAGATTTCAACGTAAAATTTTCGTGGTAATGTGTCCGAGAATGTCACTTTCAGTATTGGAAATTCAATTTTTTTAAAACAAATGGGCCCCGGAACCCGACCCGGAATTATATATATTATATATTAGGAATTTAGAAAATTATGAATTATATATATATTAATATTATATATATTAGGAATTATATAATTCAATATATATTATAAATTAAATAATTCAATATATATTATAAATTATATGTATTATATATATTATATATATTATTAAAAAAAAATTGGTCCGGACCGGACCGAAAACCGAAAACTCAAATCATTAGGACCGAAGACCGGACTATATGACTATATGTTACTTTGTTAGTATTTTTAATTTAGTGAAAAATATAAAAAAAAATGTCCCGCCCGTCCCGTCCCGACCAACTGCCCACTGGGACGGGACACGGAATTGTCCCGCCCGACCCAGTCCCGCCTGGCCCGCCCCAGCCCGACCCCGCCCCTCCTCTCCGTCCCGACCCCGCCTATCCCGATTCCAGTGGGCCCGGCCCGACCCACTGGCCAACCCTAGACAATGGAGTCTGTGGTTATGCTCTCAATTAGGAGTGAAAATGTGAAACAAAGGAAGCCATATAATCTGAATGCGATATGTGATTAATGTCATGCCAAGGGGCATTTCAAGGTGGATTGTTTCAAACTCTTGAAGTGTGACTATTGTCACAAGACTGGATAATTGCTATGTACTACATGGTTATCCAGAGAACTTCAAGGGGAAAACAAAGAAGGCAAATGTAGTGATTGGAGTAATCCCTACATTTGACAATACTGGACAGGGAGGACAACAAAGAAGTAATATGACATACTATCAACAAAGTGGAATACAGTATCAACACAATGCAGGACAACTTTATATGGGAAACCAGTTCACACCAAGTCAACATCGATAGTTACTCAACATGTTTAACAGCAAAATTGGAGAATCCAGTGCAAGGGCAAACATGGCAGGTAAAACTAATGCTTGTGAGACATTGTTAAAATGGATTTTAGACTTAGGTGCTACTAATCACATGGTTAGTAATCTGAGACACTTATATAACAAACATTTGATAGAGAATGCAGGCAAAATACAACTACCTTTAACAGAATCAACTAAGATTACACATGTTGGTGATTTTAACTTATGAGAAGGTGATGTACTTAAGAATTTCTTGTGTGTACCAAGTTTCAAATTTAACCTCATGTCTATTTCAAAGGTGACAAGAGAACTAAACTGCAGTGTTTCATTCTTTCCCTATTACTGTATATTTCAGGATCTCTCATCTGGGAAGGTGAGGGGGATTGGTAGTGAGGAGGATGGATTGTATGTGTTGGATGTGGACATACAGAATAAGGAAGGAATGTTGACAAGGTGTCTAGAAGCCACTCAACCAGTGGATGCAAACACTTGGCATCAAAGATTGTGTCATGTTCCTATAGTTGTCATGAAGAGGATTCCAATTTTTTTCTTGTACTTCTTTTGATTTTAATAACTGTGAGGTATGTTTTATGGCTAGACAGTGTAGGGTTCCATTTTCTGTTAGCACAAGTAGAGCATCAGGACCTTTTTATATGTTGCATATGGATGTATGGGGACCATATAAAGTTAAAACATATAATGGAATGAGATACTTTTTGACTATTGTAGATTCTACTCTCTTGGATGTTTTTAATGAGACTTAAGACAGATGTGAGCACACTGCTTAGATTTTTTTTTTACTAAAGTCCATACTCAATATGATGTGAAAATAAGAAAGGTCATATCTGATAATGGCACTGAGTTCTCTAATCACCAGTGTAAAGATCTGTTTCAACAACATGATGTGATACATGAGAGTTCTTGCCCTTATACACCACAGCAAAATGGAGTTGTACAAAGAAAACATACACACTTACTGGAGACTGCTAGAGTTATTAAGATACAAGCCAATATGCCAGACAGATTCTGGGGATATTGTGTGGAAGTGGAAGCCTATATACTGAATAGAATCTCATCCACATTCTTAAAGAATAAGTCACCTTATGAACTATTGTATAACAAATGTCATTCACTCTCTCATCTGAGAGTAGTGGGCTGTCTATGTTTTGCTACTGCCTTGCCCCGACAGGATAAGTTCAGTCCTAGGGTTGTAAGGTCTGTTCTTCTAGGCTATGGGAGTGCACAAAAGGGATATAAGCTTTATTATTTAGATAGACAACTAATTTTCATGTGCGGGGATGCTATTTTTATGGAATCAATTTTTCCATTCAGAGATAATGCAGGAGACATGGACATTCTTATACAAGCACGTGATATTTTCTACCTGATCCCATCATATACAGGAGACTTATTGGGAGGCTATTATACCTTACCAATAATAGACCTGATATTGCTTTTACTGTAGAACATCTGAGTCAATTCATGCAATAACCCAAGACTTCACATTTGGAAGTTGGACTGAGACTAGTTAGGTATATCAAAAAACTCTCCAGGATCAGGGATATTCCTCAGCAGTTCCAGTGCTCCTCAGGTTCAGGTATTTTGTGATGTTGACTGGAGGTCTTGCATAATTACAAGGAAATATGTTACTGGATATGTGGTACTGTTTGGAGAGTCTCTGTTAGACGTATTTTGTATACACTTTTTGAGTCACAGCGGTCCAAAATGTAGAAATGACAAAAAGAAGATGAGATGAGCTTAATTGAGGTGTAAATTGCACAAGAAAAGGCCAAGAAATGAAGTCTAAGAAGTCCCGGGAAGTATAGAAGAAATCAGACGAAGTCCGGACGAGAAAAGGACAAGGTTTTGGAAAATATTTGCTGCAGTACTTTTGGCACCGCGGTGCCAAAAGATCCGCGAGTTCAGTCACATAGACTTCCAAGACCGCGTGCCATTCTCGCAGATCATGCCGATGCGGAATTGTGTAGATCCGAGCCGAAATTGGACAGGGGTATAAGGGTCCAAAGTAATATAATTTATAAGTATAAAACCCTATACCCTAGATTATATTATTCATTCTACTTTTGAGGCTAAAAAGGGAGGCAAAACAACTTTGGAGGCTTTTCAAGTTATTTTCTTTTATCTTTTCTTTGTTTTTAATTCAGTTTATGTATGGATTTTGTGTTAGTTCTTAGAGGGACTATGACTAGGAGCTAAACACTCTATTAGGGCTTTCCTTATAAATCGCTTGAAACTGTTATTCATGAATTAATGCAGTAGTTTGATTTCTTCTTCGCTTGATTAAGATTTAGTCAATATTTGGTATGAATGTTTGATAATTAATTGATCACTAGTTATCATAATCTATATGATTTCGAATCAAAAACCGAGAGGAGAGATTTGATATGCTGTAATTGACTATACATAGGTTAAAATCGCAGACGAAAGTACCCTGATACTTGTGTAGCATTATAGGTTACTGTTCTTAATCCTCCTATGTGGTAAATCCTATCATAGAAATATAAAAGGGTTCTGCACTGGGGTTGAGTGATTACATGTCCTAACCGGAATATAAGACAGTCTAGTTAACCGCTATCTTAACGAAGAAGAAAAATCATTTTAGTTGCATTAAGGATTGAATAGAGTGGATAGTCGAGGATTTTGGAAGCCCTAATTCCTTCATAACTGATTTAAACCAAAGTATTATCAAAGTTAGTTTATTTTCTGCAATTACTTAGCCTTAGTTATTAGATAAAAATACAAATCAATTAACGTTCACCAAATAGAAACCATATCTTAGATAATCGGTACTTGATAACCAGTCTCTGAGGATTATATTCGGTCTTATCAGACTATATTACTTGTGAACGATGTGTGCACTTGCGTGAGCATTCGAAATATCGCTAACAGTCTCCTGTGTCATGGAAGTCTAAGAAACAGCCCACCATTTTCAGAAGCTCAGATGAAGCTGAATATAAATCACTTGATGCTGCAGTAGCTGAAGTTGTATGGCTCACTGGTCTGTTTCAAGAGCTGGGAGTTTCTATTCAGCTACCTGTTTCTATGTTTCTGATAGTAAGTCTGCAATTCAGATTACAGCCAATCCCGTCTTCCATGAACGCATCAAACACATTGATATTGATTGTCATTTCATCCGGGAGAAGATCAAAGGAGGTCATGTACATATCTTTCACTTGCCCACAGCTGAACAACCAGCCGACTTACTCACGAAAACTCTTACTGTTGCTCAACATACTTACCTATTATCCAAGCTAGGAATAAAGAATCTCTTCATATCTCCTAGCTTGAGGGGGGATGTAAAAGTATTATATATTTATGATTAGATATTTGTGATTGTGATTAGATATTTTGTAAAGTTAGTTATGGAGGTTGTAAGGCGGTTAGAATTAGTTGAAGGTGGTTAAGCCAATTAATGACCAAAGCAAAAGGGTCATTATATATATACACTTGTGTATAGATATTTTAGAATACACTCACATATTATATTTCTTCAATATATGATTTCTTCTTCTCTCATACTCTCTCTCTATCTCGAACAATTCTTTTTCTTCTTTTCTTCTTCGTTCAACTTTCATTCATCTCATAGGAACATGCATGTTTAATTAGTGTGAATTTAACAGTAAGTTGTATCTTTTCTCGACATATCCTTAAATATATGCCCTTAAGTGCACATGCATTGTGATTTGATCCCGCTAACATTTTATAATAGATTTAAGTGTTTATATATATAGTTCTTTCTACCGTCTACACATTTTGTCGTTCTTCTGGTATTTATTTTTCATTTTGGAATATCTTCATACTAACATAGTAAAGTAAGTGAATGCAGACATCTACCAACTTTGTTCTATTTTGAGAATTACCTTAATGTGGTTATGATCGCTTGTCAGTTAAAGTTGGGTCATGTAGATACCAATTGACTATTTAGTACTAAATCATATAAGATCTTAAAATTGCCAATGACGAAACAATTCGATGTTGCAGAATCAGATATCTTAATTCAAAAGCTACGGTTTAAGTGCATGGAATAAACTTGAAAAACTTCCACATATTTATATATAAGTAACACACAAGTGTGAAAAATAAAGAATGAAAATAGCGATAAGAAAAACAAACAGTCTATGTGCTTGACTCAAGGAGGATAGCAATTGACTCTCGACATCTAGGACATGTGTAGGGGCGGAGCTAGAGCTTGGACTACAAATTTGATAAATCTAGTAGCTTTGGTTCAAATCTTATATTTATTTTTAATTTTTTTTATTTAATATTCATAAATAACTTAACAAGAACTTAATAAATTGTATTTTTTAGAATCTAAAACTCATAAATTCAACCTCTAACGTCGCCTCCATGCATAATAATAATAAGATAGCGGAGTCCTTTCATGTATAATGGCAAAAATGATACTGATATCCTCTGCCTGAGGTTAATCTTCATGTTATAGTCATGTCACTATCTCAAATTGAACAATCTATACTTTCTTTAGTTTAACCGAATACAAAATTTAAAAATATAAAAGAGATTTTTAAATATTATACTGGATGTATAGTACTTATAACATATCAAAAATAAACTTCACTCTTAAACATATCATGTTATTTCTTTAAAGAAGTATCGTTAAAAATAGAATGCATAACTTACTACGCAATGAATATGCATATTTTCCTGCTTGCTCGATTACATTCTGATAACTCTAATTGTACTTTGTGGGATCAGTTAGCTATGACGTAATCAGCTGAATTGCAAACATGCAATGCTTATATTAAATGCAGAGATGAAGACCGTCTTGTTTAGCTATTGATGGATCTTCGGTCAGAATTTGAAAATTATAGTTCAGCCTTGTTGCACCGTAAACCCTTACCATTTGTTGAATATGTGGTAAATGAACTTATGGCTGAAGAAACATGTTTGAAGACTCTAAAAAGGGTACATAAGGCTTCTACTTTCGTATTGGCAGATCCTTCATCTGCACTGGTCCTTGCAGCCCCTACACACCAGTATATAACATCTATCATGGGTAATTGTATTATTGCAAGAAACTAGGACACTGGAAGAATCAATGTCCTGAGCTACGGAAGACGTCAGGTTCTAAGCCTCCACATTCGGGACAAGGACATAAGCCTTCTCAACAGAAGCCATATTCTGGGGATCAATTCCAGAACTCGTATCCACCGACTCAAGCTGCCTTTGTGCCCTCTCTTGATCACCCAGCATCAGGAGCCTATGTGCGTCACAAAACTGATTTTGTAGCTGATCAATTTCAGGAGTTCCTTGCATTCCAACAGTTTCAAAAGAATTCTCAGTCTTATGCTCTTTCTGCTCCTTCCAGCTCATCACTATCTATTGGTTAAGTATCATTTTGTCTTCTTGGATCTTGGACTTTGGAGCTGGAAATCATATGTCTCCAAATTCTTCTGTCTTTGTATCTATGTCTTCTGACCCCCCCCCCCCCCCCCATCCCCTTCCACTTCTGGTGTGACTGCTGATGGCACACCTATGCCATTGACACCATTTATACATCCACTATATCATTACCTTATATTTATTGCATTCCAAAATTATATATAAATCTTGCTTCTGCTAGTCAAATATATGACTCTGGATGTTTTATTGGATGTTTCCTGATGTGCGATTTATGCACACACTAACGCAAGTGCACGTATCGTGACAAGTAATATAGTCTAGGTAAGACCGAATATCGTCCTCAAGGACTGGTTTTCAAGTACCGATTATCTATGCTTTAGTTTCTATTTGATTAACGTTAATTGAGTTGGAATTCTAAACTAATAATGCAGGAAATAAACTAATTATAAAAATACTTTGAATTAAATCAGTTATGATGGAGAATTAGGGCTTCCAAGATCATCAATTATCCACTCTATTCACGTTAATCAAATAGAAACTAAAGCATAGATAATCGGTACTTGAAAACCAGTCCTTGAGGACGATATTCGGTCTTACCTAGACTATATTACTTGTCACGATACGTGCACTTGCGTTAGTGTGTGCATAAATCGCACATCAAGTTTTTGGCGCCGTTGTCGGGGATTGGCGTACTTTCAATATCGATTTATCTATTTTTATTTCTAATTTGGTTGCTCCAAGAATGCGAGCATCTTTTTATCACATTTTTTTGTTTTTCTTATTTTGCAAGTTAAATTAAAAAAAAACGAAAAAAAAAAAAAAAAATATATATATATATATACAGGTCCATGGACTACTACTTCTATCAGGGGCAGTGGAGTCATCAACAGCAGCTTAACCCATATGTTCCAGAGGAAGATCTAGATGAGTTGCAGGCAGGCATACTCAGGCTCACCAAGTGTCAAGCTCAGTTTATGGATGAGACAAGAGTGTCCCTCAGAAATTTGGAGACACAAATAGGGCAACTAATGGATAGGATGAGCAGTACACTTCAAGAAATTCTGCCTAGCGACACCGTTGTAGAAAGTGATAAGCAAATTGAGGAACCTGAATCACACCCAGCTGTTGAGGAATCTAGCGAGATAGTTGGTGTAGAGAAGGAAAAGATTACTCAGATCCAATTATTCACCTTTTTGGATTCTTTGAAAATTCTTTTTCATGTACCTATTGCAAAAGAAATACCACCAGCGCTCACTGTTGATCCCCAAATAGGAAGTCCATACCATCAAGGGCACCCCCTAGAGTCGAGATGTGTTGGGAATCTCACTGATTCCTACATTAGAGAGAGCCTAAAAGACAAACATGTCTTGTGTACTTGGGGGATAATCTTATAACTGAAGCCCTTAGTTGAAAAGATTGTTGTAGGAAAAGTGAGACCGGCAACAATAACTTTGCGGATTGCAAGCAGTTCGCAGAAGGATCCAATGGGCACTAATAAAGGTTAATTGCGTCCGACTAAAAGACGTTAAAGACAGCGCTTGTTGGGAGGCAACCCAATATTTTTAATTATGTTATTTTTATTTTTATTTTATTTTTGGTTTGTTTTATTTTGTATTGAACAGTCTCACGGTCTTGGGTTCTTGTTTTGTGTTGTTGGATAACAGGTGGACTGAAAGCTAAATCTGAGGAAAAAGGAGCAAAAACGCTGAAAAACAAAAAGAGGAAAAGCGATCGTCGGTACGGCCGAACTTAGAGAGCCACAAGACTAGCAGTGGCGCCGAATCTCGTGGCCGCGAACTTCAGAGAGCCATATTCCGTGCAAATTTCAGAATTTTTCCTCCTAGACCTCCGTTATGACCGCTGTGTTGTGTCAGTAAGTTGTCCCTATTTTTTTTTAGTCTTGCACACATTGAGGACAATGTGTGATTTAAGTTTGGGGGGTGTTTTATTGTTTTTGATTTGTTTTGTGTGTTTTTTGAGTATTTTTGAGTCATTATTATTTTTTTTAATTTTTTATTTTATTTTTATGGATCATGCATGTTGTAGTTGCTAAAGATATTGAGTGGATAAAGTGGGATAATGTAATAGAATTAAAAGCGACAATCTGTGTGCCTAAGTTAGATATACCAAAAATTTCTGACATCTAATTATTTGGAATATTTGTGCTTAGCTTATGTGTGTCAATTATGGAAAGAAGGTTGAAAAAATATCTAGAAAATCTGTTTGCTTGTTATTTGCGGCGAAATAGTTAAGATGTACATGTTTAGAGAGATGATACGTGCATTTCTTTGATAGCCCTTCTGACCATTCATTACCTACCATGACATAAAATGTATCACTAGTCAGCCCCTTTGAGCCTAAAATAAAAATCTTTCTTTGACACCCTATGATTCCTTTGTTGTGCCATAAGTAATAATGGAAAAGTATTAGGATGAAAAGCGTGAAAAAGAGACAAAAAGAGAGTGAACAAATTTGATGCACCCCAATAAAAAATACGCAAAAGTCTAAGTTTGGGGGTGCCTGTTATTTATAATACATATCATTCTCTCAAAAGAAAAGAGGGGAGAAAGTGGGTACGAAACTAAAAAGGGAAAACCAAAAAGAAGGAAAAGGAGTTTGAATGAAAAGTGTTTATGGTACGTATTTGAGCCTAAATGCCTATTTTTACCTACCCCTGCCTAAGCCTACCTTACAACCCTTGAAAGTCCTGATGATCTTTAATATGTATGTCTATGATTAGTGGAGAATAACAAGTAAACAGGTCTATAGCATTTGGGAAAGATGGAATGAAATTGACATGCATAGGCTAGGTGTTTGTATTTCCATTGAACATGATCTAAGTGAATTTGCGAAATATCTAACTTGAAATTCTAGATTGCTGATTATTCATGCTATATATGTTCTAACATATTATCTCATCTTTCATCCATGATTTTGAAGAAGCAATATTATAACTACTTGATCCATCTCTTTGAGTATTTGTTCGTTTTGTTTTATTTTTATTTTGAGCTTTACTCGAGGGCGAGCAAAGTTTAAGTTTGGGGGTGTTTGATCGGTGTATTTTATATACACCTCTTGAGTCATTTTTAGTTAGTATTTTACTCATTTCATTTATGTTTAGTATAGTATTAGGGTTGTTTTCCTTCCTTTTGTGTCACAGCGGTCAGAAATGGAGAAATGTCGAAAAGGAGATGAAATGAGCATAAATGAAATGGAATTGCACACTAAAAGGGCCAAGAAATGAAGTCTAAGAAGTTCCGGCAAATATAGAAGAGATCAGACGAAGACCGGACGAACAAAGGACGACGAAACGAAAATCCGCCAGAAAAATGCCTCGGTAGCGCGGCTGATGTTCGAATGTTTGAAAGTTCTACGATTTTCAGCGTCGCGCGCCGCGAATTTCGAGTTTTGGGCGGGTGACACATTTGAGTCAAGGGATAACTTTTCCTACCTACATATTCCTTAACCCTTTTTCATAACTTTTCCTAAAACCTGTACCTAAAAGGATTACATAATCTTTCCTACCTACATAATCCCTAACCCTTTACCTAAAGGATTCTTGGTCTATAAATAGTCTCTACACCATTAGAAGAATCATTCCATTCTACATCCCATTCTACATCCTACTCCATACCACACTCCATTCCACCCATCATACATCCCATTCCACCATCCACCATTCCATTCCATTCCATCTTGTAAATATTTCACAACACAATCCTTGGATGCTAGAAGGCTTGGAGACTCGTTCTTGAGTATTTTCTTTTCTTTCTTTTTGCTTTAATTATTTCAGTTCATGTATGCAGATTATATTAGTTCTTAGCGTGACTATGGCTAGGAGCGAATTACTTTGTTTGGGATTTCCTTGTGATAGTGAAGAAGAAACCAAACTAATATATTAATTCATGAATAGAGTTTCAAGTGAATCACAAGGAAATCCCTAACAAGTAATTAGCTCCTAGCCATAGTCACGCTAAGAACTAATATAATCTGCATACATGAACTGAAATAATTAAAGAAAAAAGAAAGAAAAGAAAATACTCAAGAACGAGTCTCCAAGCCTTCTAGCATTCAAGGATTGTGTTGTGGAATATTTACAAGATGGAATGGAATGGAATGGTGGATGGTGGAATGGGATGTAGTATGGGTGGAATGGAGTGTGGTATGGAGTAGGATGTAGAATGGGATGTAGAATGGAATGATTCTTCTAATGATGTAGAGACTATTTATAGACCAAGAATCCTTTAGGTAAAGGGTTAGGGATTATGTAGGTAGGAAAGGTTATAGAATCCTTTTAGGTAAAGGTTTTAGGAAAAGTTATGGAAAAGGGTTAAGGAATATGTAGGTAGGAAAAGTTATCCCTTTTGGACTCTGAAAATGTGTCAAATTCGGCCCAAAAACTAAGAAATCCCGCGTCGGCGCCACGTATACTGATGGAAGGCGCTTGAAAAATCGAAGAACTTTGAAACATTCAACATCAGGCGCGCTGAGGCGCGCGTTTCGGATTTTCATTTGTCGTCGCTTCGTCTTCGTCTGATTTCTTCTATATTTTCCGGAACTTCTTAGACTTCATTTATTGGCCCTTTTAGTGTGCAATTTCATCTCATTTATGCTCATTTCATCTCCTTTTCGTCATTTCTCCATTTCTGACCGCTATGACACAAAAGAAAGGAAAACAACCCTAATACTATACTAAACATAAATGAAATGAGTAAAATACTAACTAAAAATGACTCAAGAGGTGTATATAAAATACACCGATCATTTCCCTAATTCTTGTTATGTGCAGGATCTAAAATCCAAGAAAGTGATAGGGACAGGGCATAGAAAGGGGAGAGGTCTCTATGTTTTGGATGAGTTGCATGTAACACCCCATTTAAACCGGAGTCGAAAACGGGAGTACCACGTATGGTTGATTCCTAGAATGTATTTTAAGGAGTCGCCACCTAATTATTATAGTGAATTAGGACACTTGATTTATTGCAGTAAATACTGCAATTAATGATCTCCATTTAAAGGTCTGTGAAACTATGTGAGATTCTAGGTAAGGGTTTTTCATTATCCTAAAGGGAATGGGTTAGGCATCCTAAAGGATCCGCTAACTTGCGGTTATCCGTTCAAACTTAGGTTTTAAAATTATTGTGCTAACATGCAATCTATAATTCTAAAGGTGTTCTAATTACTAAACTAACCAGGAGATATTTAAACTAGGCATGCAAATATTTAAAATAGATACATATTTAACAAGATAGTAATAAAAGCAAATAATCATAAAAAAAAGATGTAATGAAGAGAAATTAGCAACATTTCGCTTTTATTTCATTTTATGCGAATGATTTAACTTTGGGGGTGCGCCTCCGGGTACCTGCAAAAGACACTTAGTAGAAGAGTTAGTAAATAATTAATAAATTACCAAACAAACACAATGTATGTATATATATATAGATATATATGTAGAAGATATTGTAAAAGATATATTTTTTTTATATAGTGTGGGCTCAGCTAGTGTTATGCCAAGGATACTAAGACATGAGAAGCCAATATCGCTACGGCGGCGGTCGACTCGCCTCCCGGTGAACGATACTATGCATTCTCGTCTAATCTTTTTCACTTTCCTCCTCGCCCACATATTCCGTCTCGCTTACCATGGAGGCCTCCAGATCGACGGATAAATCCTTCTTTGGCCAAAGTGTTGTATCTGTTCAGAATCAGTAAAAATACCAAGTGTAGTTTTGTTCTAAATCAGTGTAGTATCTTGTTCAAAATCAGTAAATACCAACAGTGTAGTTTTGTTCTAAGTCAGTTTAATACCAAGTGCAGTATGGTTCGATCAGTTTAACAAAACAAAGAGCACAATGGTCAAAACAGTCCACAAACACAGCAAAATCTGTCCCGAAGAAACCAGAAAAACATCAAAAACAGTCCAAACGAAAATTCAACAGAATAAGGCCAGAAATTTCAGCGATATCAACATCAGTCCAGGAATAGCCAAAGCAGCAGGACCAGTTCGTCGGAAAACCAGAGACCCGCCGGAGTTTAAAAACTCCGGCAAAACACAAGAAATCATTCTAAATCAAACCAACAATAGGAACAGTAACCAACGACCGCCGGAGTTACTCAAACTCCGGCGAGATTCAAAAATAAAGGAAATCAGTCCAAATGACAAATATGCCAATAAATCTAAAAATGGAACCAAACCCAGGCAGCGATGGTGGTGGTCGACGGGTTCGCTGGCGAACAGTGGGTGTGTAGTGGTGGTTCGCGTGGTGGTGGTCGACGGGAGATGGGTGTTCGACAGTGGTTCGTCGGCGGGACAGTGGGGTTCAGCGACTGGTTATGACTGTAGTGTGTGTTCGCCGGTGATGACGGGAAAGGGTGATAGTGGAGAGGGCGACGGCGACGGGGGTGTGACGGGATTGGGGGTGTTCGACGGTAACTGGTGTGAGGGATTTTGTTTTAAGGGATGTGCGGCTAGGGTTAATGTGTTGTGAGGCTGAGGGAGAAGATCAGTGAGGATGTGAGGGCTGGTAGTCATCCGTGCGGATGGGGAGTCTGCTGAGGGTTTTAAGGGATGGGGTAGACGGCTGGGAGATGGGCTGCGTGAATTTAAAGGGTAGGCTGATTAGGGTAGTTGGGTATTTTAATTAAGTGTTGGTTATTAATAGGTATTAGTTTTAGGCTTTTAATTAGTTAATTAAATTAAATTAATAATTTGTGCTTAAACTATTTAGGTGCTTTATTAATTAGTGTTTGAGATAAAAATAAAGACGGACGCGCTACTTAATTAATGCTTAATACTTTAGAATGCGGCGCTATTAGTTAAAATCTTATTATTATGCATTATTGCGAAGTTAAATTAAAATTGAATTGAGTTTAGATTAAATTATTTAAATGCTAAATGCAAGTATGATATTTAAGAATTTTTTAAAGCTTTATAAATGCGACGCTATTAAATGCATGTATTAGATTAAAATTGATTTTAAATTACAAATGGTTATGAAATTCTCTTGCGTCTTAATAAATGCGGCTATGCTACTTGACACGACGTCATTGCTAAATTATTTATTTTATGTATTTATTATTAATTAAGAATCATGACAGGGCTTGAAATTAATTAATGTGGTGCGAGACTCTAAGTGCTTAATACTCTACGTAAGACGCGATGTCATTATTAAATTGTTTATTTATGCCTGTATTAATGTTTTATTGCTGCATTTTATTATTTTAAAAATATTAGAATTATTGTTGAAAATCAGTGTAATTTTATAGTTAATGACTGGACGGGAGGGTCAAAATTGGGTGTCAACAGTTGTCCCTCTTTGTATGGAGATGATGGAAGAATCTTCGGACAAAGACGTTGACTCATAGCCAATTTTGTCTCGATCCTCAGAAAAAAAAGTTGGGCAATTAAGCGGCGCCACGCATGCTAAGACTTAAGCGATGGAGTTGTAATGCAGTATGGACGTGAAATGCGAGATGCGATGACGCGATGTATCGTCGTCAGATGTATGACGTTGTATGGACGAAATGCAGATGTTAATTGTATGGCCGAGACGAGATGTTGTTCGTTGTATGGACGAAATGCAGATGTTAACGTTGTATGGGACGAGACGCAGATGTTAAATGCGTTGTATGGACGAAGATGTTCGGACGAGATGCGATGTTGTATGGACGAGATGCAGATGTTCGCCGTTGTATGGACGAGATGCAGATGATGTTCGCCAGATGGACGAAATGCGAGATGTTCGTCGTTGTATGGACGCGAAATGCAGATGTTAAATCGTTGTATGGACGAAATATGCGATGTTAAATCGTTGTATGGACGAAATGCAGATGTTCGTCAGATGGACGAAATCAGATGTTACGTCGTTGTATGGACGAAATGCGATGTTCGTTGTATGGACGAAATGCGATGTTCGTCGTTGTATGGACGAATGCAGATGCGAGATGTTCGTCGTTGTATGGACGAATGCAGACGATGTTCGTCGTTGTATGGACGAAATGCAGATGTTTCGTCAGATGGACGAGATGCAGATGTTCGCCGTTGTATGGACGAATGCGCATGTTAGTCGTTGTATGACGCAGATGTTCGCCGAGATGCGCAGATGTTCGCCGTTGTATGGACGAGATGCGATGTTAAACGTTGTATGGACGAGATGCGATGTTCGGCCGTTGTATGGGCAGATGCGACGTCAGATGTATGGGCGAATGCGAGATGTTCGTTGTATGGACGAAATGCAGATGTTCGTCGTTGTATGGACGAAATGCAGATGTTACGTCGTTGTATGGACGAGATGCGAGATGTTAAATGCGTTGTATGGACGAATGTAGATGTTCAGATGTTGACGATGTTCGCCGTTGTATGGACGAGATGCAGATGTTCGCGTTGTATGGACGCAGATGTTCGCCGTTGTATGGACGAAATGCAGATGTTACGCCGTTGTATGGACGAAATGCGATGTTCGTCGTCAGATGGACGAACGCAGATGTTCGCCGTTGTATGGACGAATGCAGATGTTCGTCGTTGTATGGACGAGACGCAGATGTTCGCCGTTGTATGGACGAGACGCAGATGTTCGCCGTTGTATGGGACGAGATGCGATGTTCGCCGTTGTATGGACGAGATGCAGATGTTCGTCGTTGTATGGACGAGATGCAGATGTTCGTCGTTGTATGGACGAGATGCAGATGTTCGTCGTTGTATGGACGAGATGCAGATGTTCGTCGTTGTATGGACGAGATGCAGATGTTCGTCGTTGTATGGACGAAATGCAGATGTTCGTCGTTGTATGGACGAGATGTAGATGTTCGTCGTTGTATGGACGAGATGTAGATGTTCGTCGTTGTATGGACGAAATGCAGTTGTTCGTCGTTGTATGGACGAAATGCAGATGTTCGTAGATGTTCGTCGTTGTATGGACGAAATGCAGATGTTCGTCGTTTGTATGGACGAGATGTAGATGTTCGTCGTTGTATGGACGAAATGTAGATGTTCGTCGTTGTATGGACGAAATGCAGTTGTTCGTCGTTGTATAGACAAAATGCAGATGTTCGTCGTTGTATAGACGAAATGCAGATGTTCGTCGTTGTATGGACGAGATGTAGATGTTGTATTGGAATGTTATTGTCCTCCTTGTTCCTGTTGACCTGCAAAAATTCACTCAAAGAAAAATTGTGAGTTCGGGGAGGGGGTCGGCCGATTTGTGTTGGCTCTTGATATTTGCACGCGTCGTCTTGTCTGGACATGCAACCTCTGTCTGATTTCGATTCTCGGTCGAAAACATTTATTGAAAATATTCTATCTTGAGAAAATATACTAGTAGGGAATTATGTCGATTTTTGAATAGTGACATGTTATGAAACAAAAGCGAACATCCTTATCCGAAATCGGCGGTATATTCTCCCATACTCTCGGTGCTCCATTGCCGTCAGGCTCTCTTTTAAAATTTGTCCCAGTTTTGGGACATGGAACCCTTTGCGTAAATTGACCATGTCCATTGATGTCATTTGTAGTAAAGTCCTTAAAATTGTCCCAGTTTATGTCGATCTTTCGAGCATATGGAATCATATCTGTCGATGTCTTTTCGTGGCGAAGTCCTTAAAAATTGTCCCGCTGATCGATTTAAACGGGTCGGATATATGTCGCCGTCGACATAATGCTGATAACGTCGTTGTCTGGACGTATTGCTGCTAACGTCGTTGCTCGGACGTATTCGATGGCGTCGTTGCAGACGCACGCGATGATGTCATTGCACGACATAATGTTGCCGCTCGTAGAATAAATGCTCCCTGCAAGCTTGAGAAAACATTAGTGTATACCTGTTTAAACGAAATGATAAATACATATGAGAAGTGCAATTTTATGGGTAGAGATGTCGTCCCTGATATGCCGGATGAATGCGGATGTTGGGATGATCGATTTAATTGCCATAGTGCCCTTGTTGTGTGCGTGGGTTGCAACTTTGACTTTATGCCCGGGCTGATGCGATAGCCTTTGTTGCGGAATTCAGAATTCTGACTGTTGATTGTCGATGCCCTTTTCTGCTTCTGCTGCTTCTAATGCGGACTTTGAATTTTGGATTGTCGTCATATCCTCTGCCTTTGCTGCTTCTTTCTGCTTTTGCGAAGGAACTTTTTGCCATATTTTCTGTTTCGGCTATTGCACTTTCTGCTTCTGTTAATATGAAAATCTGCGCTCAAAGAAAATTTGTGAGTTTTTGGGGGGGTGGTCGATTCGTATTTGACTTCGCCTTGTTCATGACGACATCTGCGTTCGCTGTTTGGATTTGCAACCCCGTCTGCTTCCTACCTTGTGTCGATTTGAAAGCGGTGTTTGGCCTAAGGTGGGTCTCGATGAGTTGCTTGTGTATTCTCGTTATTTTCAAAACGGCGGAAAGTTTCCTAACGCGTGACCGAAGCCGATTTAGGCCGCTACATATCCCCACGAGGAATCGGTCATGACGTAGTTCATTACAAGAATATTGGGTAAAATTCTAAAGCGCGGACCGAGGCCGATGTGGCCGCCACGATCCGCTGGCGGAATCAGTCGAACGTAGTTCCAATGGTGTAAAAGAGAAATTGGGATTTTTCTAAAAGGTGGGACCGAAGCCGATGTGGCCGCCTACGTATCCGCCAAGGGAATCAGGTCACACGTAGTTCCAATTACAAGCAAAAGAGAAATTGGGATTTTCTAAAGGGTGGGACCGAAGCCGGTGTGGCCGCCTACGTATCCGCCAAGGGAATCAGGTCACACGTAGTTCCAATGGTGTAAAAGAGAAATTGGGATTTTTCTAAAAGGGACCAAAGCCGATGTGGCGCCACGTATCATGAGAGGAATCGTGAGTGCGTAGTTCCAATGGCGAGAGTGTTGATCATTGGTGTTTCTCCTTTCTAATGCCTGCATCCTACAGTGAATGGGAACGAGTCTGAGTTGTTTCGCTCGTGCCCCCGATTAGTCATTTATTGGATGATTGTGCTACTACCAGTCAACGCGAATCAACCTTTTGGGGATAAGCTAGGCAAAAATAACCCTTTAACAAATGAAGCAAACCAAGTTAGTATAATATGCAAAAAGTTGCAGGCAATATATACTAATAAGCAAATTGCAAATCAAGTGCGTGTTCTAACATGTTTGGGACCTCTTTATGCCAGAGGTAGGCCTAAACGTCAAATATGCGAGGTAATGATGGATTTGTCCAAGCCGCCCAACTGTAATGCTTTCGTTGGAAGTGGCGACCAAATGACGGTGCACTTTTCCAATTTCAGCATGACATGATTAGGTTTGGATTTGTCTATCATTGTCACGCTACACATAATATGCTGGTTGGTCGTTGGGTTGAGAAACCCGTCGACAAGTTTGGTGTCTTCCTAATTGTGGTGTCGATGCCAAGGACCGACCCACCTAAGGTAAATGCATGCATGCCCTAAAATAAGGGTGATATAGCTCTATCTTAAGTCTCTAAGATTTGGCTTTTCTAGACGCAAGGTTCCCGAGCGGACAACTCGAGTGAGAAGGCTACGCGGCCACCGGTTAGACCGGACACTCCACGTATATTACCAACTCTCCTAAATTTGGGTTTTGAAGAAAGAATTTTGCTGATGCACCCAGCGCACCTCGCATGTAGTGTGTGATAGTGTGAATTTTCCAGAGTGGAAGTAATATGAACGGAATGTCAGTTTAAGGAAAGCAGTAAAAACAAATAACAATTAAAACAGTTAAGCATACAAAATTAAAGTAAGCAATTTTAAGACATTTAAAACAAATAAAAGCAAATAAAGCCAAGCAATAATAAACCTAAGTTTGTTATGGTTAAGAACCTGATTATCCCCAGCAGAGTCGCCATCTGTAACACCCCATTTAAACCGGAGTCGAAAACGGGAGTACCACGTATGGTTGTTTCCTAGAATGTATTTTAAGGAGTCGCCACCTAATTATTATAGTGAATTAGGACACTTGATTTATAGCAGTAAATACTGCAATTAATGATCTCCATTTAAAGGTCTGTGAAACTATGTGAGATTCTAGGTAAGGGTTTTTCATTATCCTAAAGGGAAGGGGTTAGGCATCGTAAAGGATCCGCTAACTTGCGGTTATCCGTTCAAACTTAGGTTTTAAAATTATTGTGCTAACATGCAATCTATAATTCTAAAGGTGTTCTAATTACTAAACTAACCAGGAGATATTTAAACTAGGCATGCAAATATTTAAAATAGATACATATTTAACAAGATAGTAATAAAAGCAAATAATCATAAAAAAAAAGATGTAATGAAGAGAAATTAGCAACATTTCGCTTTTATTTCATTTTATGCGAATGATTTAACTTTGAAGTGCACTGCAATTTTCAAAAGACACTTAGTAGAAGAGTTAGTAAATAATTAATAAATTACCAAACAAACACAATGTATGTATATATATATATAGATATATATGTAGAAGATATTGTAAAAGATATATTTTTTTTATATAGTGTGGGCTCAGCTAGTGTTATGCCAAGGATACTAAGACATGAGAAGCCAATATCGCTACGGCGGCGGTCGACTCGCCTCCCGGTGAACGATACTATGCATTCTCGTCTAATCTTTTCACTTTCCTCCTCGCCCACATATTCCGTCTCGCTTACCATGGAGGCCTCCAGATCGACGGATAAATCCTTCTTTGGCCAAAGTGTTGTATCTGTTCAGAATCAGTAAAAATACCAAGTGTAGTTTTGTTCTAAATCAGTGTAGTATCTTGTTCAAAATCAGTAAATACCAACAGTGTAGTTTTGTTCTAAGTCAGTTTAATACCAAGTGCAGTATGGTTCGATCAGTTTAACAAAACAAAGAGCACAATGGTCAAAACAGTCCACAAACACAAAGAAAATCATTCCAAGAAACCAGAAAAACATCAAAACAGTCAAACGAAAATTCAATGAATAAGGCCGTAAATTTCGATATCAACATCACCGAGAATAGCCAAAGCGAGGACGATTCGTGGAAAACAGAGACTCACGGAGTTTAAAAACTCCAAGAAACACAAGAAATCATTCTAAATCAAACCAACAATAGAACAAGAATTAACCATCACGGAGTTACTCAAACTCCGGCGAGATTCAAAAATAAAGAAAATCAGTCCAAATGACAAATATGCCAATAAATCTAAAAATGGAACCAAACCCAGGAAGCGATGGTGGTGGTCGACGGGTTCGCTGGCGAACAGTGGGCGTGTAGTGGTGGTTCGCGTGGTGGTGGTCGACGGGAGATGGGTGTTCGACAGTGGTTCGTCGGCGGGACAGTGGGTTCGGGATCGTTATGATCAGAGTGTGTGTTCGCCATGATGACGGGAAAGGGTGATAGTGGAGAAGGCGGCGACGGGTGTGACGGGATCGGGGTGTTCGACAGAATCGTGTGAGGATTTTGTTTTGGGATGCGGCTAGGGTTAATGTGTTGTGAGGCCGAGGAGAAGATCGGTGAGGATGTGAGGCACAGTAGTCATCCGTGCGGATGGGAGTCTTCTCGAGGTTTTAAGGGACGGGTAGGTGGGAGATGGGCTGCGTGAATTTAAAGGGTAGGCTGATTAGGGTAGTTGGGTATTTTAATTAAGTGTTAGTTATTAATAGGTATTAGTTTTAGGCTTTTAATTAGTTAATTAAATTAAATTAATAATTTGTGCTTAAACTATTTAGGTGCTTTATTAATTAGTGTTTGAGATAAAAATAAAGACGGACGCGCTACTTAATTAATGCTTAATACTTTAGAATGCGGCGCTATTATCTAAAATCTTATTATTATGCATTATTGCGAAGTTAACTTAAAATTGAATTGAGTTTAGATTAAATTATTTAAATGCTAAATGCAAGTATGATATTTAAGAATTGTTTAAAGCTTTATAAATGCGACGCTATTAAATGCATGTATTAGATTAAAATTGATTTTAAATTACAAATGGTTATGAAATTCTCTTGCGTCTTAATAAATGCGGCTATGCTACTTGACACGACGTCATTGCTAAATTATTTATTTTATGTATTTATTATTAATTAAGAATCATGACAGGGCTTGAAATTAATTAATGTGGGCGCGGGACTCTAATTGCTTAATACTCTACGTAAGACGCGATGCCATTATTAAATTGTTTATTTATGCCTGTATTAATGTTTTATTGCTGCATTTTATTATTTTAAAATTATTAGAATTATTGTTGAAAATCAGTGTAATTTTATAGTTAATGACTGGACGGGAGGGTCAAAATTGGGTGTCAACATTGCATCTTCCTACTCATGCAACAACTATGTCTGTTAATATGTCTTCTTTTCATTTAACACATTCCTCTTCAAAGTTTTATTTGTGGCACTCTAGACTTGGTCATGTATCAGGCTCTCGCCTGCGTTTTATGTGTAGTACTGGTGTTCTTGGTGATTTACAATTCGATTATATTTCTGATTGTAGTGAATGTAAATTTGGAAATTTTTTTGCTTTGTCTTTTAATCTTAGTACTTCTACTTCTTCTACACCATTTGATATAGTTCATTCAGATGTTTGGGGGCCAACACCTATCCCTACTAAAGGAGGTTCCATATATTATTTTTTCTTTATTGATGATTATACTCGTTATTGTTGGGTTTATTTGTTGAAAAGTCGTTATGATTTTATTCATACTTATGTCAAGTTTCAAGCCTATGTGAAAACTCAACATTCTGCCATTATTAAAGCATAGGCATATTGTTGAGATCTTTTTGGTATTTTCAAAGCTGATGGTACAATACATCAGTCTTCTTGTACTGATACACCACAATAAAATGGGGTAGCCGAGAGAAAGCATAGGCATATTGTTGAGACCGCTAGATCTATGCTCTTGTCCGCTAGTGTACCTAATGAATTTTAGGTAGAAGCTGTCCTTACATTTGTTTATCTTATTAATAGGATTCCTACTTCTCATAATTCTGAGATTTCTCTGTATGCTAGACTATTTGGTCACACCCTACTATATTCCCATTTGAGAGTTCTTGGTTCTACATGGTTTGTTCTACGTCCACATGTAGAGCGTATAAAGTTATCTTCTCGTGTCGCCATTTGTGTTTTTCTTGAATATGGGATTGGGCAGAAAGGTTATCGTTGTCATGACCCAGTTTCTGGAAAATTGTATGTATCTCGTAATGTTTCCTTTATTGAGCATGTTCCTTTCTTTTCTATCCCACCTACCTCACATGACATGACAAAATATGACCTTATTGATATTGATCCATTTGATGTTGATTGCCCATCTGATTCTACATCTATATCATTTGTTCCTTCTCATTTTCTGGCAGGTCCCATGACATTGATACTCAGCCCCCTCCTACGCCTATTTCAGAACCTCTTGTGGTTGCAGATCCAGATCCACCTCGCTATCCTAAACGCAATTTGCGGTCTACTCAGGTATCCGGTTTTGATTAATCTTTTTATACTTCATCATTCGCTTCCTTTCTAGTTTCTATTAATTCTCTCTGTGAGCCTACCTCCTACTCTGAGGCAGCTCGTGATCCTCTTTGGCAAGAGGCTATGAATGAGGAACTGACTGCTTTAAACAAAACTGGTACTTGGGATTTGGTTTCTCTACCGATTGGTAAGCAACTATTGGTTCTCGATGGGTGTACAAGATTAAGACCAAGTATGATGGTACTATTGAGCCATATAAAGCTTGTTTGGTGTTAGCATATTTTATATACCCCTTTTGAGTCATGTTTCATTAGTATTTTACTCATTTTTGTTGAGTTTAGTATAGTATTAGGCTTGTTTTTCTTTATTTTGAGTCACAGCGGTCCAAAATGGAAATGGTAAAAAGGAACGAAAATGGGGCATAAAAGGAGAAATCCGAGGCAAAAAAGGATAGAAATTGAAGATGCGGACGAAATCCAGAAAGCGCCATGGCTCCGAACTCTCGATCATCCATGATATCAGCCGCGCCAGTACGGAAAATCCACTTCCAAGTTTTAATTGGCAAAGGGAAAAATGGTTCATTGGGCATGAAATTGGAAGATACAAAAGCCCTAGGGATTAATCTTTGAGTGGGAGAGTTCATTCTACAGAGAACAAAACATAGAGCAAGATTGGAGGCTATCATTGGAGACTTTATCTCTAAGTATTTTTCTTTCATTACTTTTAATTTCAGTTTATGTTGGTAATTGTATTAGTTCTTAGCATGTATATGGCTAGGAGCTAAACACTTTATTAGAGCTTTTCTTTGGAATCACTTGAAACTCTTATTTATGAATTAATGCAGTAGTTGATTTCTTCTTCACTTAGATTAAGATCTATTCGATAATTGGTTTGAATGCTTGATAGTTAATTGATCACTAATTATCATAACTCATATGATTTCGAATCAAGAACCGAGATGAGAGATTTGGATATGCTGTAGTTGAATAGACATAGGTTAAAATCGCGGACGAAAGTACCCCGATACTTGTGTAGAATTATAGGTTATTGTTCTTAATCCTCCTATATAGTAAATCATATCATAAAAATATAGAAGGGTTCTGCACTTGGGTTGTGTGATTATATATCCTAACCGGAATATAAGAAAGTCTAGTTAACTGCTATCTTAACAAAGAAGAAGAATCATTTTAGTTGCATTAAGGACTGAATAGAGTGGATAGTTGAGGAAATTGGAAGCCCTAATTCCTTCATAATCTGATTACAACTTAATTAGTTTAATTAATTCTTGCAAATATATTCTAGTAGTTAACCAAAAAACTCAATCAATATTCGTTCGCCAAATAGAAAACACAAAATAGATGAACGATAATTAGAAATCAGTCTTTGAGGATGATATTCGGTCTTATCAGACTATATTACTTGTGAACGATACGTACACTTGCGTTAAGCGTGTGGAAATCGGCTAACAAGTTTTTGGCGCCGTTGTCGGGGACTGGCGTATATCTAATATCGAACCGTCTATTTTTAATTTCTAATTTGGCTTTAATTTTTTTTTTAATTTTTACTGTTAAAACTGTGTGCCTTGATTTGTTTGTTGATTTTGATCTGTTTCAGGAATCTTGTTTATGCGAAGAAGAATAGGGGCAGACACATTTGTTCCTTTCAACCCTGAAATTGAGAAAACCTACAAACAAAATAGGCAAAATAAAAGGATATATGAGTCAGTGACCATGAACAACCAACAACCGAATCAGAATGGGGAGGACAATGAGGTTCCTGAGAATGCAGGGGAGCCAGTACAAGTCCCAGCAGAGAGAAGTTTGGGGGACTATGTTCTTCCCACGGTCACAGGTGTACAGACTTGCATCAGACTCCCAGCTATAGGGGCCAACAACTTTGAGATCAAGTCAGCCATCCTGATCATGGTCCAGAACACAGTACAATTTGGGGGACTATCACCTGAAGATCCCTACATGCACATTGCAAACTTTGTGGAGCTATGTGACACTTTCAAATACAATGGCGTTACTGACAATGTCATTAGACTAAAGTTTTTCCCGTTCTCACTGAGGGATAGAGCCAAAAGATGGTTAAACTCACTGCCTGCCAACTCCGTCATTACCTAGCAGGATGTCACGACCCGAACCCCGGGCCCGCAACTGGTGCCCTACCTGGGCACCCTTATCTCAAACAACCTAAAGACAACAATTTAAAACAACACTTATGATACAACACATGCTAGTCGACGAGGCTGCCAATATATATATAAATAATGCCCATCGGGACTACTTTTTTTTTCTTTTACACAACCCATATACACAGCCCACATATGACTACAGACCTCTAGAGAGTATGATTGTACAACATGGCGGGACAAAGCCCCGCCGTACCCCTGAATATACCTATCCATTGTTGACACCCAATTTTGACCCATCTTTTGGTCATTTCTTGCAATTTTAAGCGTTTTAGGACACCGCATTTTAATCATCATTTTTTGCATTTTTACATAATATTCTATATTTATTTCTTCGCAAAATGGCATTGCATCTTTTTATTTTAAATTAAGCATGATGTCTTTGTTAATATTATGTTTCTATTATTATTACACCATCGTTTTATTTTAATATGTTTGCATTTCTTTGAATAATTAATTGGCACCGCATTTTTACTTTTAATTAGACATTAAACATTTCATAAATATTGCATTTTATTATTATAGCGTCGGCATTTTTATTTTGATAGTTTTGTATCTTTTTAAATAATTTTTCTTTTAAATAATTAATCCGTTTTGCGTTTTGTCAAATCAGTCCAGTCCGAGGCACAACCTGGATCAGTCCAATCCGCTGAAAACCAAGCCCAAACTGAGACCCAAAAATGAAGCCCAGTACACCTTTCATCTTTTCCCTCCAATACCCAATACCCAATACCCAATACCCAAAACCCTAAACCTAATTATTTACCCTATAAATAAAATACTACCCCCCATTCTAAAGGGGGGCAGCCGCAGGAGAACCATCAACCGCAACTCTCCATAACACCCCCACACCCTTTTTATTTTCAGGAAAAAACAAAAAGCCATTCCCTAACCCTTCTCTCCCACCGCCGCTCTCCGCCGGAGCTCCAAGCTCCGGCGAACCCCCTTTAAACACCTGCAACCTCACCACTGTCGACTCCCTCATTCCCGTCGAACGCCTTCTCCCCATACCATTTTTCTCTCCTACACCCATCGACCCCCACACTCTCTCTACTCCATCCCTCATCTCCCGTCCCTGCCATCACCGGCGAACCACCACACCATCGAACCCCCCTACCAACGTCGACCACTGAAACATCATTCCCGCTGCTCGTCGCCCGTCGCTGCACGCTGTTTGTTTTTATTTTCTTTGTTATCATGTAGATTCGTTTGGACTGATTCTTTTGGCTTTTGTTCGGCTTTACGTTCGATCTGTGCATACTGTTGTTGTGGGCTGATTTGGTTCTGTTTTTGGATAACTCGTCGGAGTTTTGAAAACTCCAGCGATTGCGGTTGGTTTCTTGTTGAGAGTTTTGTTGGCTGTTGCTGGTGAATGGTTTGATATTTCTGATTTTTTGGTCTGTTGTTGGTGTTGGTTGGACTGATTTTGCATTTTGTATATCACCGGAGTTCTAAAAAACTCTGACGACCTGTGTTTGTCTTATTTTTGTGATTATCTGTAGTCGTGATCTTTGTTGGACTGATTTCGCTGATTTTACATTCGCCCGGAGTTCTTGAAAAACTCCGGCGATGTTCTGAGATTTCCGGCGATTTCGTTGGCTACTGTTTTGATGTTTTCCGGCTGTTTGTCGGACTGATATTTTCCAGCGAACCACTGCCAGTGTATTAGTTGGCCGGTCACTGTTCTATTACTGTTCGACAATTCTATGGACTGTTCTGCCCTTCTTATTATTGGTATATTTTACTGATCTAGAATAAATGCTACACTTGTTATTTAACTGATTTATAACAAATACTACACCTGTTGGCCAATGAAAAAGTTATCCGTCGATTTTTGAGGCCTCCACAGTTGCAAAGACGGAAAATAAAATAAATGAAGCTTTCAGGGCAATGAAGATTTCTTCCACTTACACCGGATAACCAACATGCGCTGGCAGGGCGAATTCTCGCAGCCGCACTTGTTAGGATGTCCCACTTTATTTTTATATATATCTGAGCCCTCCGTGTTTAAAATTATTACTGTTTTGGCGCGGATCTGAAGATTTTATTTATTTTATTGTTTTAACAATATTGGCCGATGAAGGAATCTCCGTCTGATTTCCAAGGCCTCCCCTGTACAAAAGATGGATTTATTTTTAGCTTTACTTATTAATTCTTGCTATTACTTTAAAATTATTTATTTTATTACTAACACTTTTACTAAGTGTTTATGCAGGTACCCGGAGATCATCTTGTGCAGAAGGCTTAAAAGGGGCTAAAAGATGTCTCAGAGTTTTTATTCGATTTTAGCTTTATTATTTTGTATTGCATTTCATTGTAATTGTAAATTATGAAAACTGCTTAGAATATGTAGAATAAAAAGGGCAATAAATAATTAACCTAGGTTTGAACGGATAACCGCAAATTAGCGGACCTTAAAGGATGTCTAACCCCTTCCCTTTAGGATAATAAAAAAACCTGATCCAGAATCTCATTAATTTCGCAGATCATTAAATGGAGATTAATTGCAATATTTTTATTGCAATAAATTAAGTGTCATAATTCACTTAATTAATTAGGTGACGACTCCTCAAAATCAGCATTATTGCTCCATCCAGGGAACCGCGCTTAAGAGCAACGTTGCGGACACCGTTCAGATCCCGAGGTAAAAAATGGGCGCGACAGCATGGCGACTCTGCTGGGGATAATTAGGTTCTTGACCATAGCAAACCTAGGTTTATTATTGCTTGGCTTTATTTTTATTTGTTTTAAATGCCTTAAAATTGATTGCTTTAATTTTGTATGCTTAACTATTTTAATTGCTATTTGCTTTTACTGCTTTCCTTAAACTGGCATTCCGCTCATATTTCTTCCACTCTGAAAAATTCACATTGTCACACACTATACGCGAGGTGCGCTTGGTGCATCAACAAAATTTTTTCTTCAAAACCCAAATCTAGGAGAGTTGGTAATATACGTGGATTGCCCGGTCTAACCGGTGGCCGCGTAGCCTTCTCAATCGAGTTGTCCACTCGGAAACCTTGCGTCTAGTAAGCCAAATCTTAGAAATCTTAAGATAGAGTTATACCACTCTTTTATTTTTTAAGTCATGCATGCATACATCTTAGGTGGATCGGACCTTGGTATCGTCTCCACAATTAGAGAATCCAACAAATTGTCGACGGGTTTCACAACCCAACGGCCAATAAGCATATATGTGTAGCGTGACAATGATAGATGGATCCTAGCCTGGTCATGACACACCGAAATTGGAAAAAATGCACCGTCATTTGGTCGTCATTTTCAACAAAACATTGCAGTTTAACGGCTTGGACCTATTTATCATAATCTCGCATATCTGGCGTTTAGGCCGACCTCTGGCATAAGAGAGGTCTCATGCATATTAGGCGCGCGCTTGATTTGCATGCTTTTGTTTACTATTGTTGTCGCTAGCAATTCTGTACATATTATTTAATAATTATTCTTTTAACCCCTGTACATATCATGATATGTGCTTATAACTCCGGCCGCGAGCATTTGCATTTTTACACCTTTTTATTGTCACATTGCAATCAGGACTTCTACTGCGTA
Source organism: Przewalskia tangutica (assembly GCA_029844215.1). Taxonomy (NCBI): domain Eukaryota; kingdom Viridiplantae; phylum Streptophyta; class Magnoliopsida; order Solanales; family Solanaceae; genus Przewalskia; species Przewalskia tangutica. The sequence goes on along the minus strand of CM056730.1, from coordinate 92,441,229 downwards.
AATCAATCTTGAATAGCGCGACTTGGACTTTGTGAAACATCAACCACCAGTTCGACCGAACCAATCAGGGGAGTCTTTGACTATATTGTCACGCTCTTACATTTTATTATTTTTGTGACTTGCCTACTCTCACCCATTTGCCATATTTTTTGCAGGAAGATCGTCCTCGCAAATAGTCGAGGGCGGCCGGAAGAAAATAAAAAAAAAGGAAGAAAAAAAAAAGAAAAAAAAATCATCACAAGAATGAGCTGGAGTTATGTTGATGGAAAGAAGTCAGCTTATACTAGATTCAACGAAGCATCGCTCTGGGTCCTATATTTTGTATCTTTATACATATTTGCAAATTCAATTGATATGTCTAGTGTCGATTACATAATTCTTTATCATGCATTTACAACATAATCCTCCTGAACTACGCGTGGTGTGATACGTAGGCAACCCATCTAGGGTTAGACACCACATAAAAAAAAGGGACATATTTGGTTCACTCATTCATTGCATTTATCCAATCACGGACATTCATTATTGCATTTCAATCATTCTATCACATACATTCATTCTATCACAGTCGTTCATTTTTTCATTACATTCCTTTTACTTTGCATTAGTCTTATATTGAACAATCATTTGTTTTGCACATCTTTTACTTTTGCATTTCTTTCATGAATGAATTCTTTTTAAATCATATGTTTTATAACATATCTGAACGAACTACGCACACCTAATTCTCGTCAAAGATGAGATACGTAGGCAGCCCTATTCGGGTTCGGTACCATTTATTCAAAAAATACAAAAATATTTTATTCAAACAGCAGATATATATATATATATATATATATATATATATATATATATATATATATATATAAAAGAAAGCTCTTTTAAGTATCATTGTTTGATTTGGGTGATATCAACACAGTTAGGAGTGTGCATAAGAAAGAACGAGTAATAATCAGCATGGGTGGACTTCGTGGTAAACCATAGATTCGTTTGGTACCTCTCACGCACACCTGTAATGACATTGTCTTGCATGCTTTCAAGATAAGAACGAAACCAACCTCATCGTTTCATGTGCATTGTGTGGTGAGTTTTAGAATAAGTTCAATTGCATTGCATTGTGATCTAGAACTTGGCCCGAATGTTTGTTAAGTTGAAATCCTGAGTAACACTCGGTGTAGGAAATGATCGTAGGCTTTCTTCCCGTTTGAGCCTTTTCAGCCTACCAAATAACATTATCCGTAGTACACCCCTTTTGAGCCTAAAAGTTGTTTTTTCGACAACCGCATATTACACCTATACCCTTTCTGAGTGCTACGCACTATCACTCTCTTGGCCCGACCTCCTTGAGCGCTTTGGAAATGTGCAAGTAGCTGACAAAATTCTGCGTCGAAGTTTGCAAAGACAAAAATTGTCAAAGTCCCAAAAGGGAAAAGAAAACACAAATGATGACTTTACAAAAGAAGAAATCAAAAGCCCCGGCATTATAAAAAAAATGAATAAAATGAGAGAATAACTTTGGAAAAAAAGGGGCTCCAAACGAAAGATTAAAAAAGAAGTCAGTACAGAAAAACTGGGACAAAAAGAAAGCATGTCAGCATTAAAGCACACAAATGTCAAGCACGGACGTAGTCCAACGCTCGAGGAAGAACTAGTCACTTTTTACCCAAATGATATCCATCCCTTCCCCCAAACGTACATTACAAGCCTGTGACAAGCCCTACATGATCTTATACTAAGGGTTCTCACATTAGTGGATGCTTACATGATGGTCAAGTCTATGGTATCACAATTGCATGCATTGAACATCCTTCTGAGTGTGAGTGTGTTTCTCTAAATGTCCCAAAATCTAAAATACTGGAATATATGTGTGAAATGGGACTTTCTTCAGTGAGGGCATTTGAAACGCGAGATTACGTGTAGTTCGAAACCTTGGCCGCGAGCAAGTGTGTCGGTACTTAGGTGTCTGAGGTACCATTTGAAACTATAGGAATTATCCAGAAGTCAGTCTCGGTTAGACTGAAAGTAAATAACGGAATTCCTAAGCGCAATACTAATTGTTGGTATCACTGAAGTCAGAACGTGATGATGTCCTTCCACTTTTCAAAAAAAAATATATATATAAAAATTCTTAATCTTTGCATCACGAACTACGTCTTGACCTGATTCCCTCAGCGGGATACGTAGGCGGCCACATTGGCTTCGGTCTCATTTTTTTTAAAATAATTGTACAATCATTTTTGCATCACGAACTACGTCTTGACCTGATTCCCTCAGCGGGATACGTAGGCGGCCACATTGGCTTCGGTCTCATTTTTTTTTTTAAATTGTACAATCATTTTTTGCATCACGAACTACGTCTTGACCTGATTCCCTCAGCGGGATACGTAGGCAGCCACATTGGCTTCGGTCTCATTTTTTTTTTAAATTGTACAATCAATTTTGCATCACGAACTACGTCTTGACCTGATTCCCTCAGCGGGATACGTAGGCGGCTACATTAGCTTCGGTCTCATTTTAAAAAAAAATTGTACAATCATTTTTTGCATCACGAACTACGTCTTGACCTGATTCCCTCAACGGGATACGTAGGCGGCCACATTGGCTTCGGTCTCATTTTTTTAAAAAAAATTGTACAATCATTTTTTGCATCACGAACTAAGTCATGCCTGATTCCCTCACGAGGATATGTAGGCGGCCTAAGTCGGCTTCGGTCACACCATTAGAAATCTTCCCATTGGCTCGCGTGCGACAAAATGCATGTGATTATTCCAAAAAGAGATATGAGCAATTTCCGTCAGAGTTAAGTCCGTGCAGATACTACATCAGCACTCACAACATTCAAAGAAGCATTCGCAAAGATCCAAAGAAGTCCGCGCAGACTACATCAAGAATCGCAGATTCAAAGAAGCATTCACAAAGATCCAAAGAAGTCCGCAGAGACTACATCAAGAATCGCAGATTCAAAGAAGCATTCACGGATCCAAAGAAGCCCGCATGCAGCATTCAAAGAAGCATTCACAACATCCAAAGAAGTCCGCACGCAGATCGTGATCAAGACTCGCAACATTCAGCAAGCATTCACAACATTCAACACGTCCGTGCAAGAACGAAATCTCAGCATTTGCAGCATCACATCAATACAATCGCCATCACGATTTACAGGATAACATTTCTACTCATATAATTACATTGCTTATAAATTCATGCGTTATCTCTTTACCTTAACAGTTATGCACTAACCTTTTGCTTAAGTCTGAGCATGCAAGCGTCAAGAGCCAAAACTACAAAGTTGACCTGAATCAACCACTCTTTTCCTAAAACTCACACGTTTTCTTTGAAGCATGATCTTCATATCAACAAAGGCGGGAGGACAACAATAAGCCCATGCGGGTTACAAACGCACAACGCAGGTGAGTCACAAAGCAGGTACGTCCATAAAATGACGTCATCTCATGTGTCACGCCCCGACTTTTCCTAAGTCTTTACTTAGGGCGTGATGGCACCTGGACAATTATTTTCCACCAGGAGCACCATTTAATTCTCTTTATTTAGAAATTTAAACTTATATTCAAATACGGAGCTATTAATAAAAATAACAATAAAGAAATTTATTTATGACTTTATTGAAAATATAACGCGAGCCCATGCTTGTGCAAATATTATTTCTACATAGACATACTGACAAATATTATCCTAAGTTGGAAGGGAGACCATTCCACATGGGCATTTCCCGAGACACTGTAACTGATATTCTGGACCTGACGAGTACCAAGCCCGAAGCAATGGACTTGGTATGACAAGAGGTCATGGACGATCGCTAGCCTCGCGTGGAGCCTTTCCTCTATCACGCTTTCTCAAACATGTTAAATAAAGAGTCACCTACCATCCAATGAGTGAGAACCTTACCCTGCAATTCAAAGCAACACCACAATATTCCAAGTGCAATCACATTATAACGTAATAAGCATATTGCAAAAACATATCAGGTTACAACACTTTTTAAATATGCAACAACTCCTCATAGGAAATTCTCGTTTAACTAACACTTCATTTTATCTCGTATTATGTTAAGACATTCCCTGCATTTCCACATGTTTATTACATTTATATATTTGTGAACGCGTATTCACTTTCCATATTTATATATAGATGAACATGTATTCATCTTTCATATTTGTTACGGTGCAACCCGATCCATTATATTTACGTATTTGTGAACGCCAGATTCACTTTACGCTTTGTTGCAGCGCAACCCGATCCATTATGTTTACGATTTGTGAACGCGTATTCACTTTACGCTTTGTTGCGCGTGCAACCCGATCCATTATATTTACGTATTTGTGAACATATATTCACTTTACGCTTTGTTGCGCGCAACCCGATCCATTATGTTTACGTATTTGTGAACGCCGTATTCACTTTACGCTTTGTTGCGCGCAACCCGATCCATTATATATTTATATATTTATGTGAACACGTATTCACTTTTCATATTTTTCGTAAGATCAAATAAATACTATTCTCTTTTCTAACATTCTGTCATTCATACTTGTAACGATTATAACTTTTTAACCATAACTCCAACTAAGGTGTTTCTCAAGCGGAAACTAAGGTAAGACGGGGATCTTTCACTGTACCAAATTTCATTTAAAACTACTTTGGGTAACTAACACAAATTTATCCTCAAAACAGCCACATGAAATTTGTTTCGGCAGAATTTTTATTAAACAGCACCCAATCTTATAATAGTCATAACTCTTAATCTGTAAACCCGTTCAATCCCCATAAATTCTCAAAACGACGAGAACAGAGAGCTACACGTCTCCATGTGAACCATTCTTTCCTATTCTGTACCATTTGGTACAGTTTTACACTTTTATTCGCTGCCCTTCCTGGATCTCGATAGATCCGAGGCAGAAACTTTAAACAGCGATAACTCTCAATCCGTAAGTCGTATAGACCCCCTTAAGGTCTCAAAATGTCCACAACAAAGAGATCTAGAACTTTCATTTAACAACAATTTTCATATTCCCCACAGATTAGTACAGTTTTACGTTTCAACGTCCTGCCCTTCTGGATTCCGACGAATCCGAGGCAGCAACTTCAAACTACAATAACTCTCAACTCGTAAGTCCGTTTTAATAAATCTTTATATATATCTGTCCGTAACAGAGAGCTTTACAACCATGTAAATTTTCATTTAATTCTAATAAGTAAAACTCAACAAAAACAGTCCGTAATTATGCCTTTCCGAATTTCGACCAAATCTAAGGCAGGAACTTTGAACTATGATAACTTTCAAACCGTACGTACATTTTACCTCATTTTTGGTTCTATATGATCATATTAGAGAGGTGTACCACTCCTCCGAATTTCATCAAATTCTAACAATTATAACTCAGTGAGAACAGTTCGTAAAGTTCATGACGCAACTAGTTGTCTAAACAATCAAAAGTTCAATATTTCCTTTCAACACTCAATTCTTATTCTAACATGTATTGAACTAAAAATAAAGGATGTTACCAAGAATTTCTGAGTGAGAAAACTCACCTTGTAAGCGTGAAAAAGATTGTTGTTTTGTTGCTACAAGTGATCATTACTCCCTAGTATTCCTATTTTTGTTCTCCTTCCTCTCTTGATGTTTTTCAGATTTTTTTCTCTTCTTGTTCACTTGTTTTTTCTGATTTTTGTATTCTTTGTGCTAGGTATTTTATTTGTGTCAAGTACAATGTATAAGTAGAAGTGTGAGAGGTGGAAGGTGGAAGGGTAAGAGTTGAGATGAATTAAGGGGAGGGGATAGGGAAGTGGACGTGCATGTTGCTGCACACATCCACTTTTTTTTTTCTTTTTTTTTCTTTTGTTTTGTTTTTCTTTTTTTTGTTTTCCTATTTTCATTTCATCTATCTATTTATCCAACTTTAACACTAACTCCATCCCATGCAATTTATTCTTTGTTTTCTTGTATATATATATTTTTATTACCCAACCACAACTATATTTTTTTTTTCGGGTTTCACATCATGTAAGCCTATGCAACGGCTTCATCTATGTTTCGTCTATGCAACGACGAGCATCTGCATCGCGTCTATGCAACGAAGACATATCTTCTAAGACTATGCAACGGCTTCATCATGTCTCGTCTATACAACGACGAGCATCTGCATTGCGTCTATGCAATAACGTCATTTCATGTAAGACTATGCAAAGGCTTCATCTATGTTTCGTCTATGCAACGACGAGCATCTGCATCACGTCTATGCAACGACGTCATTTCATGTAAGCCTATGCAACGACTTCATCTATGTTTCGTCTATGCAACGACAAGCATCTGCATCGCGTCTATGCAACGACGCATTTCATAAAAGCCTATGCAACGGCTTCATCCATGTTTTGTCTATGCAACGACGAACATCTACATCGCGTCTATGCAACGACGCATTTCATAAAAGTCTATGCAACAACTTCATCTGTGTTTCGTCTATGCAATGACGAGCATCTGCATCGCGTCTATGCAACGACGTTATTTCATGTAAGCCCATGCAACGACTTCATCTGTGTTTCGTCTATGCAACGACGAGTATCTGCATCGCGTCTATGCAACGAAGTTATTTCATGTAAGCCCATGCAACAACTTCATCTATGTTTCGTCTATGCAACGACGAGCATCTGCATCGCGTCCATGCAATGACGTCATCAACATCTACAAACACTCTGTCTGTTACAGCACCACATCACCTGTAACCCAGTGTCAATCATAATTTGACACTGGAACAAATTTTGAATCCGCATCGGCATGGTCTTTAATTTTGCAGCATCACAGTAACTCAGTGTTATCATGATTCGACACTGGGACAATTTTGAATCGGCGTCTACCTGCTTTTATTTTCTAGCATCGTAGCAACTCAGTGTCCTCATATTTCGACACTGGGACAAATTTTAAATCCGCATCAGTTTTGTCTTTTATTTTTGGCATCGCATCGATCCAGTGTCAGTATAATTCGACACTGGGACAAAATTTTGAATTTACATCAGCTTTTATCCATTCTTTTTCTTGATCTTTGTTTTAATTCTGACGATGGGAACAAAATTGGCTACAAGTCAACGTCTTTGTCCGAAAACTCTTTCATCGTCTTCGGTCAAAGAGGGACAAGCTGTTGACACCCAATTTTGACCCATCTTTTGGTCATTTCTTGCAATTTTAAGCGTTTTAGGACACCGTATTTTAATCATCATTTTTTGCATTTTTACATAATATTATATGTGTATTTCTTCGCAAAATGGCATTGCATCTTTTTATTTTAAATTAAGCATGGTGTCTTTGTTAATATTATGTTTCTATTATTATTACACCATCGTTTTATTTTAATATGTTTGCATCTCTTTGAATAATTAATTGGCACCGCATTTTTACTTTTAATTAGGCATTAAACATTTCTTAAATATTGCATTTTATTATTATAGCGTCGGCATTTTTATTTTGATAGTTTTGTATCTTTTTAAATAATTTTTCTTTTAAATAATTAATCTGTTTTGTGTTTTGTCAAATCAGTCCAGTCTGAGGCACAACCTGGATCAATCCAATCCGCCAAAAACCAAAGCCCAAACTGAGACCCAAAAATGAAGCCCAGTACACCTTTCATCTTTTCCCTCCAATACCCAATACCCAAAACCCTAAACCTAAATATCTACCCTATAAATAAAATACTACCCCCCATTCTAAAGGGAGGCAGCCGCAGGAGAACCATCAACCGCAACTCTCCATAACACCCCCACACCCTTTTTATTTTCAGGAAAAAAAAGAAAAGCCATTCCCTAACCCTTCTCTCCCGCCGCCGCTCTCCGCCGGAGCTTTGAGCTCCGGCGAACCCCCTTTAAACACCTGCAACCTCACCACTGTCGACTCTCTCATTCCCGTCGAACGCCTTCTCCCCATCCCATTTTTCTCTCCTGCACCCATCGACCCCCACACTCCCTCTACTCCATCCCTCATCTCTCGTCCCCGCCATCACCGGTGAACCACCACACCATCGAACCCCCCTACCAACGTCGACCACTGAACCATCATTCCATTGCCGCTGCCGCCGCCGCCATTTGTTTGTTTCTATTTTATTTGTTATCATGTAGATTCGTTTGGACTGATTCTTTTGGATTTTGTTCGGCTTTACGTTCGATCTGTGCATACTGTTGTTGTGGACTGATTTGGTTCTGTTTTTGGATAACTCGTCGGAGTTTTCAAAACTCCGACGACTGCGGTTGGTTTCTTGTTGAGAGTTTTGTTGGTTGTTGCTGGTGAATGGTTTGATTTTTCTGATTTTTTGGTCTGTTGTTGGTGTTGGTTGGACTGATTTTTCATTTTGTATATCACCGGAGTTCTAAAAAACTCTGGCGACCTGTGTTGGTCTTATTTTTGTGGTTATCTGTAGTCGTGATCTTTGTTGGACTGATTTCGCTGATTTTACATTCGCCCGGAGTTCTTGAAAAACTCCGGCGATGTTCTGAAATTTCCGACAATTTCGTTGGCTACTGTTTTGATGTTTTCCGGCTGTTTGTCGATCGATATTTTCCAAATAACCATCGCGGTGTATTAGTTGGCGGTCATCGTTTCTATTATTGTTCGACAATTCTATGGATCGTTACGCCTTCTTATTATTGGTATATTTTACTGATCTAGAATAAATGCTACACTTGTTATTTAACTGATTTATAACAGATACTACACCTGTTGGCCAATGAAAAAGTTATCCGTCGATTTTTTAGGCCTCCACAGTTGCAAAGACGGAAAATAAAATAAATGAAGCTTTCAGGGCAATGAAGATTTCTTCCACTTACACCGGATAACCAACATGCGCTGGCAAGGCGAATTCTCGCAGCCGCACTTGTTAGGATGTCCCACTTTATTTTTATATATATCTGAGCCCTCCATGTTTAAAACTATTACTGTTTTGGCGCGGATCTGAAGGTTTTATTTATTTTATTGTTTTAACAATATTGGCCGATGAAGGAATCTCCGTCTGATTTCCAAGGCCTCCCCTGTACAAAAGATGGATTTATTTTTAGCTTTACTTATTAATTCTTGCTATTACTTTAAAATTATTTATTTTATTACTAACACTTTTACTAAGTGTTTATGCAGGTATCCGGAGATCATCTTGTGCAGAAGGCTTAAAAAGGGCTAAAAGATGTTCGGAAATTTTTATTCGATTTTAGCTTTATTATTTTGTATTGCATTTCATTGTAATTGTAAATTATGAAAACTGCTTAGAATATGTAGAATAAAAAGGGCAATAAATAATTAACCTAGGTTTGAACGGATAACAGCAAGTTAGTGGACCTTAAAGGATGTCTAACCCCTTCCCTTTAGGATAATAAAGAACTCTGATCCAGAATCTCATTAATTTTGCAGATCATTAAATAGAGATTAATTGCAATATTTTTATTGCAATAAATCAAGTGTCCTAATTCACTTAATTAATTAGGTGGCGACTCCTCAAAATCAGCATTATTACTCCATCCAGGGAACCACGCTTAAGAGCAACGTTGCGGACACCGTTCAGACCCCGAGGTAAAAAATGAGCGCGACAGCCATAATGACAAGCTCTGGAACATTGGAGCTATCCCAAAACGCTGAACAAGGATCCTAAGCTCGCGGATCCACAACTGAGTACCTAGACATGCGGGCATGAACGCAGCCCCCGAATGGGGTCAGTACAACAGGTACCAAGTATGGAACGGAAATAAAGTACAGTAAACAAGATCATAACTGTACAAAAGAATGACAGGGGCAAATATAAAAATCAAATACAGATCCTACCGTGCCATATAAAATAAGAGCCAACTATACCTTGTATTATTGTACCCTTGTACTACTGTATCATTGTATCACTGTACTTATGTAGATGAGATTATAATAGGCCAAACAAATTACAAGATACATGTATAATAATCAACTACTAGTACAATATGCCTTTTTAAAAGTAGAGTAATGAGAGTCACATCAAAGACAGGGAAACCTGCCCAAAATCAATATGTATATCTATTTCATGGGAATCGAACCCGCATGGGAATCGAATCCGCATAGGTAATTACACCCGCATGAGTATCTCTACTCGCATCACGGATCTTGTCCGTGGATTATTCATGGGAATCGAACCAGCATAGGAATCAAACCAGCATAGGTAATTATACCTGCATGAGTATCTCTACTCGCATCACGGATCTTGTCCGTGGATATTATTCATGGAAATCGAACCCGCATAGGTAAATATACCCGCATGAGTATCTCTACTCACATCATGGAAGCACATCCATGGAGCAAATATACACAAATACTGTCAAGGAAATAAACCAATATCAACGCATCAGATACAAAATATTAAAATAAACTTTCCTTTTAGAAATGTCAAGGTACCAACACCTCATGTACCAAACACATATAATGAACTTCACTTTATAAACTCAAGGCACTTTCATTTCATGTAATATGTTAAGGATTTAATCATGGACATTCTCACATGATTTCTATATAACATTTTAAACCATCTCTTGACTTTCTACAAAACTGTTATAACAACTTCTCATAAAGCCATTATAACAAACTTTCATTTTTAGAAAAACCAAGACAATATCATGCCTTCCTTTTTAAATAAATCAAGACAATACCATGCCTTCCTTTTTAAATAAACCAAGACAATATCATGCCTTCCTTTTTAAATAAACCAAGACAATATCATGCCTTCCTTTTAGAATAATCAAGACAATTATCATACCTTCCTTTTAAAATAATCAAGACATTAACACCCGTAGTATCAAGACACTTCCATTTTTAACAATCAAGTTACTACACATTTTAAACTCAAGTAAGTTATACCTTTCAAATCAAGTCAAGTATACTTTTAACACCAAGTAATTTATACCTTTCAATTAAACAACCCAAGGTGTTATCAAGAGAATAGATAGAACAACTTCTATTTAGAAACTCAAGTATTATTAATGAAATAGATAGAACTACTTCCTAAAACTCTTACCAACATCTCCCATAAGACTTGGTAAGGACTTTTAGGAACCATTCAGACATGCTTTAAACACCAAAACCACAACATGAATACCCTTAACTTCTAAGAGTAAAATAACTTTTTTTTTATAAAACTCAAAGATACTAGCACTGGTAGCATCAAGGCACTTTCACTTTTAAATCAAGTATTTTACACTTTTTAAACCAAGTGACTTATACTTTTAAAACCAAGTGACTCTACACTTTTTAATATCAAGACAAGTATACTCACACCTTTAAATCAAGTTACTTCTCTTTAAATCAAGTCATTTATCCTCTTTTAAATCAATCAAGTAAACCATTCGTTTGACTTCCCCTAAAGTTGTTATAACTAACTTCTCATAAAGCCATTATAACAAACTTTAGGTTTTGGAAAACTAAGGCACTTGTATCCGTTAAAATCAAGTTACTACACTTTTAAACTCAAGTACTATTTAAGAGATTAGGAACAACTTCCTTTTTAAGACTTTACGTACTATAAGTAGAACCACTTTCGCTTTTAAAGCCCAAAGTACTACAAGGGAAATAGATATAAAAATCTCCATTTTATAAACTCAAATATTATCAAGAATAATGGATTTTAACAACTTCCATTTTGGAAACCCCAAATTACTATCAAAGAAGTATATAGACCAACTTCTAGTTTAGGAAATCCAAAGTATTATCAAAGAAGTATATCACTAAGGATTTGGTTCCGATAGAACTCTATCAAGATCAAGTCAAGTATACATCTAAAATCAAGGCAAGTATACTTCAAGAAATGAGTCATGTATACTCCAAATAACAAGGCAAGTATACTTCAAATAACAAGGGGCGTGTACTTCAAGAATCAAGACAAGTACACTTCAATAATCAATCATGCCGATAGAAAGAAGTAGTTCACATACCTCGTTGATGACTAGCCAACACGACAAGTAGCATACGCCCCAATGGACTTCAACCTTTATAGGCTATTCCTCAAGCCACGCAGACTATGCTACATGTAGTACTTCAACCTAAAATGGCAATAACACTTCTCTCAACATCGATCTTACTAGTGTAAGACTATACCAAATAATGACCCTCTAATTCTACGGAAATTTGGGCAGCACTTCTTTGTATTTACGTACTTTTCCACCTTTTTCGAGGCCCGAATTCATCAACCAAAAAGCCACATTTAAGGCACAATCAACAGTTAACCAAAGGAGATTACACGCCTAACTTGACGTGTAAAATTCTACCCCACAATCTATACAAAACAGTCCGCAAATATCCATAAAATCCACTAATAAACCAACATTAAGGGTACAATGTGAAGCCTTTAACACTCTTATTCTTTAGGACTTTCATTAGTCATTTTACCACATTAAACATGCATGTTAGGGGATGATTTCCAGCATATATGCACCCCAAAACAGTCCAAAAAATGACATCACAACGTCTAACGCTTTGGCGATTCAACAATAACTACAACAATCCAATGTCCTTTTTCTTAATTCCTTTTACTCCAATTCAAGTTCCAACATGTTATACAAGTTATATAATCTATCAACTACAATATTGCCTTCATTATATAACATGTACCAAGTGTAAATAACGACAATAACCAACGAAATCCGAAAACCTTAAAATTAGTCTAGCTCTCGGCCAAGCCTTAAAAATTTGTCCAAACACTTTTTAATCCTCGTTCTTTTTAGTACAAGTTCATCCATACATTATAACAATAAGTAATATCCAATTACTTTAAAAGAAGAAGGGCTTTTACCTCATTTTGTGCCCAAAAACTCCCCAAAACAGTCCGGTCTTTAATGGTCCGCAGTTTTCGTTTCGCTCCACTTCTTCAAGTTCCAATCACATATATGTGACCCCTATGAGCTTATACACAACTTCACTTCACGTTTTGCTTCCAAAAAGTCGATAAAACTTAGGGTTTTCTCCACCTCATTCTCGGCCAAAACCAACAAAAACTTGTGGAATAATGATCTTGGTTTAGGGGCTTAATCTTGGATGAAATAAATTAACCAACACTAGGTGTTCTTGGTGCTCTCGGATTTGAGCTCAAAGGAAGAAGAAATTTGTGAGATATGGCTAAGTGTAGAAGACAAGTCTTGCAAGCTCTTTCTATATATAGATATTTATGGACAAGTGGAGTGGGACCCACTTGTCCACTTGTCCCCTTAAGTCTCAAAATATCTACTACTAGTCATCTTAGCAAGACAATGGGTGTCACGTGTCGCCATCCGATTAGTCCAAATTATTTCTTCCTCCAAAATATCTATATTTGGCTAAAATATCTCAAAATATTGTGGGCCCCACAAAATCATAAAATTTTCCCGCGGGTCCCACATGACCAAATCCGGAACTTAAAATCCAAAATTCCAATATAATCTATAAGTCTCAAATACCAAATTTGAGAACCAAATTCCAATTAATAAACCTTTTCCTTCACAAATTTTCTGGAATTTTTCCTTAAGAAAAAATAATTTTCTTTCCAAAATTCAAATCTCAATTTCTCACGCACGTTCTCATCTCATTTCCTTGGAAATACGGGGTGTAACATCCTACCCCCTTAGAAACATTCGTCCCGAATGTTCATACTAGGTTCAATCTAAACAGATGTCGGTATAGTCCCCTTAAACTACACTCAACGAAACCAATTATGCCACATGTGGCCACAATATATCACACATGCATATACATCAATCAAAAGCCAAACAAGGAATCAAATCTAGAGTGTATATCACCACTATTAACTTTCATTCATGGCCTAAAAGGATTCTGCATTCGTACTTTCATTAGTTACAACTATAAATACTTTAATTCTTGCCTTGATACTCGATCACACTTAACTCTCATTCTTGGTCTGAAATAATCTTACTACTCAAGAAGGCCTTGTACATCTAAGGTCTCAGCGGTTATCAATATTCTAAGGTTCACAATTATTCCATGTCTCAAGCTTACATTATCAGTCCCCACCTACGGGTAAGGTAGCTTCTCAAAATCTCAAAATCATGTTGTCTTAATCACAACAACTATATTTACTCCATACCAATATTATTCACACAATCACTTAAGCGTACAACACCGCTTCATCTAACAACATGGTATGTCCTTAAGTCAATTGAACCTGATCCTTTAAGATTCTATCACAATCTTAGACAGTTCATTACCTCATGACTATTCCAAATTAGCACATATATTATGCCTAGGTGTGGATTCAATAAACTGTTTCACACCTTCCAAGTAATTATTAAGGCTTAACCAACTCATGGTAATCCATAATCATTTTAGACAACACACATGACCTCAAATAAATACGCTTGTACAGATACACAACGTCATTACACCAACTATACAATAGTTTTACCAACCTGGATACGAAGTCCATATAATCCCTTCTGACCATTGTTGCCTTTCTCATAGCTGCAATCACAATAATATGTTAGGGAGAGACTACCCTAATAACACAGCTCTATCACACGATCTCAGAGTAAGAAGAATAGAAACCAATCCTAAATGTACTATAGCCTCTTGTTTATGGATGTGGTGCACAACACACTCATAAACAAGACTCTACTATACACGGTCTGTAGACATTCCGAGGACGAATCGCTCGATACCACTGTCACGACCCAACCTCAACTGCGGCGGTGCCCTACCTGGGCACCCTTATCCCAAACAACCCAAAGACAACAATTTAAAACAAAACTCATGATACAACACAGGCTAGCCGACGAGGCTGCCAATATATATATATATATAAAAAGCCCATCGGGGACTACTTTTTTTTCTTTTACACAACCCATATACACAGCCCACATATGACTACAGACCTCTAAAGAGTATGATTGTACAACATGGCGGGACAAGGCCCCGCCGTACCCCTGAATATACCTAGCCATAATGACAAGATCAGGAACATTGGAGCCATCCCAAAACGACGAACAAGGATCCTAAGCTCGCGGATCCACAACTGAGTACCTAGACTTGCGGCATGAACGCAGCCTCCGGCGGGTCGATAACATATACCAAGTATGGAACGGAAATAAAGTACAGTAAACAAGATCATAACTGTACAAAAGAATGACAGGGACACCTGCCCAAAATCAATATGTATATCTATTTCATGGGAATCGAACCCGCATAGGTAATTACACCCGCATGAGTATCTCTACTCGCATCACGGATCTTGTCCGTGGATTATTCATGGGAATCGAACCCGCATAGGTAATTACACCCGCATAAGTATCTCTACTCGCATCACGGATCTTGTCCGTGGATTATTCATGGGAATCGAACCCGCATAGGAATCGAACCTGCATAGGTAATTATACCCGCATGAGTATCTCTACTCGCATCACGGAGCTTGTCCGTGGATATTATTCATGGGAATCGAACCCGCATAGGTAAATATACCTGCAAGAGTATCTCTACTCGCCTCATGGAAGCACATCCATGGAGCAAATATACACAAATACTGTCAAGGAAATAATCCAAAGTACCAACGCATCAGATACAAAATATTAAACTAAACTTTCCTTTTATAAATGCCAAGGTACCAACACCTCATGTACCAAACGCATATAATGAACTTCACTTTATAAACTCAAGGCACTTTTATTTCATGTACCATGTTAAGTATTTAATCATGGACATTCTCACATGATTTCTATATAACATTTTAAACCATCTCTTGACTTTCCACAAAATTGTTATAACAACTTCCCATAAAGTCATTATAACAAACTTTCATTTTTAGAAAAACCAAGACAATACCATGCCTTCCTTTTTAAATAAACCAAGACAATATCATGCCTTCCTTTTAAAGTAATTAAGACACTAACACCCGTAGTATCAAGACCCTTCCATTTTTAACAATCAAGTTACTACACATTTTAAACTCAAATATGTTATACCTTTCAAATCAAGTCAAGTATACTTTTAACACCAAGTAATTTATACCTTTCAATTAAACAACCCAAGGTGTTATCAAGAGAATAGATAGAACAACTTCTAGTTAGAAACTCAAGTACTATTAATGAAATAGATAGAACTACTTCCTAAAACTTTTATCAACATCTCCTATAAGACTTGGTAAGGACTGTTAGGAACCATTCAGACATGCTTTAAACATCGAAACCACAACATGAATACCCTTAACTTCTAAGAGTAAAATAACTTTCCTTTTTATAAAACCCAAAGATACTAGCACTGGTAGCATCAAGGCACTTTCACTTTTAAATCAAGTATTTTACACTTTTTAAACCAAGTGACTTATACTTTTAAAAACAAGTGACTCTACACTTTTTAATATCAAGACAAGTATACTTTTAAAATCAAATTACTTATACCTTTCAAACCAAGTAACTTATACTTTCAAATCTCAAGTAACTCACACCTTTAAATCAAGTTACTTCTCTTTAAATCAAGCCATTTATCCTCTTTTAAATCAATCAAGTAAACAATTCTTTTGACTTCCCCTAAAGTCGTTATAACTAACTTCACATAAAGCCATTATAACAAACTTTAGGTTTTGGAAAACTAAGGCACTTGTATCCGTTAAAATCAAGTTACTACACTTTTAAACTCAAGTACTATTTAAGAGATTAGGAACAACTTCCTTTTTAAGACTCTAAGTACTATAAGTAGAACCACTTTCTCTTTTAAAGCCCAAAGTACTACAAGAGAAATAGATATAAAAATCTCCATTTTATAAACTCAAATACTATCAAGAATAATGGATTTTAACGACTTCCATTTTGGAAACCCCAAATTACTATCAAAGAAGTATATAGACCAACTTCTAGTTTAGGAAATCCAAAGTATTATCAAAGAAGTATATCACTAAGGATTAGATTCCGATAGAACTCTATCTAGATCAAGTCAAGTATACTTCTAAAATCAAGGCAAGTATACTTCAAGAAATGAGTCATGTATACTCCAAATAACAAGGCAAGTATACTTCAAATAACAAGGGGCGTGTACTTCAAGAATCAAGACAAGTACACTTCAATAATCAATCATGACGATAGAAAGAAGTAGTTCACATACCTCGTTGATGACTAGCCAACACGACAAGTAGCATACGCCCCAATGGACTTCAACCTTTATAGGCTATTCCTCAAGCCACGCAGACTATGCTACATGTAGTACTTCAACCTAAAATGGCAATAACACTTCTCTCAACATCGATCTTACTAGTGTAAGACTATACCAAATAATGACCCTCTAATTCTACGGAAATTTGGGCAGCACTTCTTTGTATTTACGTACTTTTCCACCTTTTTCGAGGCCCGAATTCATCAACCAACAAGCCACATTTAAGGCACAATCAACAGTTAACCAAAGGAGATTACACGCCTAACTTGACGTGTAAAATTCTACCCCACAATCTATACAAAACAGTCCGCAAAACAGTCCATAAAACAGTCCACTAATAAACCAACATTAAGGGTACAATGTGAAGCCTTTAACACTCTTATTCTTTAGGACTTTCATTAGTCATTTTACCACATTAAACATGCATGTTAGGGGATGATTTCCAGCATATATGCACCCCAAAACAGTCCATAAAATGACATCACAGCGTCTAACAGTTTTGGGCAGTTTCGTCCAACAATAACTACAACAATCCAATGTCCTTTTTCTTAATTCCTTTTACTCCAATTCAAGTTCCAACATGTTATACAAGTTATATAATCTATCAACTACAATATTGCCTTCATTATATAACATGTACCAAGTGTAAATAACGACAATAACCAACGAAATCCGAAAACCTTAAAATTAATCTAGCTCTCGGCCAAGCCTTAAAAATTTGTCCAAACACTTTTTAATCCTCATTCTTTTTAGTACAAGTTCATCCATACATTATAACAATAAGTAATATCCAATTACTTTAAAAGAAGAAGGGCTTTTACCTCATTTTGTGCCCAAAAACTCCCCAAAACAGTCCGGTCTTTAATGGTCCGCAGTTTTCGTTTCGCTCCACTTCTTCAAGTTCCAATCACATATATGTGACCCCTATGAGCTTATACACAACTTCACTTCACGTTTTGCTTCCAAAAAGTCGATAAAACTTAGGGTTTTCTCCACCTCATTCTCGGCCAAAACCAACAAAAACTTGTGGAATAATTATCTTGGTTTAGGGGCTTAATCTTGGATGAAATAAATTAACCAACACTAGGTGTTCTTGGTGCTCTCGGATTTGAGCTCAAAGGAAGAAGAAATTTGTGAGATATGGCTAAGTGTAGAAGACAAGTCTTGCAAGCTCTTTCTATATATAGATATTTATGGACAAGTGGAGTGGGACCCACTTGTCCACTTGTCCCCTTAAGTCTCAAAATATCTACTACTAGTCATCTTAGCAAGACAATGGGTGTCACGTGTCGCCATCCGATTAGTCCAAATTATTTCTTCCTCCAAAATATCTATATTTGGCTAAAATATCTCAAAATATTGTGGGCCCCACAAAATCATAAAATTTTCCCGCGGGTCCCACATGACCAAATCCGAAACTTAAAATCCAAAATTCCAATATAATCTATAAGTCTCAAATACCAAATTTGAGAACCAAATTCCAATTAATAA
This sequence comes from Przewalskia tangutica, assembly GCA_029844215.1. Taxonomy (NCBI): domain Eukaryota; kingdom Viridiplantae; phylum Streptophyta; class Magnoliopsida; order Solanales; family Solanaceae; genus Przewalskia; species Przewalskia tangutica. Next base: position 92,422,610 of record CM056730.1, on the reverse strand, counting down.
ACCTTTTCCTTCACAAATTTTCTGGAATTTTTCCTTAAGAAAAAATAATTTTCTTTCCAAAATTCAAATCTCAATTTCTCACGCACGTTCTCATCTCATTTCCTTGGAAATACGGGGTGTAACATCCTACCCCCCTTAGAAACATTCGTCCCGAATGTTCATACTAGGTTCAATCTAAACAGATGTCGGTATAGTCCCCTTAAACTACACTCAACGAAACCAATTATGCCACATGTGGCCACAATATATCACACATGCATATACATCAATCAAAAGCCAAACAAGGAATCAAATCTAGAGTGTATATCACCACTATTAACTTTCATTCATGGCCTAAAAGGATTCTCGTGATTCGCATTTCATTAGTTACAACTATAAATACTTTAATTCTTGCCTTGATACTCGATCACACTTAACTCTCATTCTTGGTCTGAAATAATCTTACTACCCGAGAAGGACTTATACATCTAAGGTCTCAACAGTTATCAATATTCTAAGGTTCACAATTATTCCATGTCTCAAGCTTACATTATCAGTCCCCACCTACGGGTAAGGTAGCTTCTCAAAATCTCAAAATCATGTTGTCTTAATCACAACAACTATATTTACTCCATACCAATATTATTCACACAATCACTTAAGCGTACAACACCGCTTCATCTAACAACATGGTATGTCCTTAAGTCAATTGAACCTGATCCTTTAAGATTCTATCACAATCTTAGACAGTTCATTACCTCATGACTATTCCAAATTAGCACATATATTATGCCTAGGTGTGGATTCAATAAACTGTTTCACACCTTCCAAGTAATTATTAAGGCTTAACCAACTCATGGTAATCCATAATCATTTTAGACAACACACATGACCTCAAATAAATACGCTTGTACAGATACACAACGTCATTACACCAACTATACAATAGTTTTACCAACCTGGATACGAAGTCCATATAATCCCTTCTGACCATTGTTGCCTTTCTCATAGCTGCAATCACAATAATATGTTAGGGAGAGACTACCCTAATAACACAGCTCTATCACACGATCTCAGAGTAAGAAGAATAGAAACCAATCCTAAATGTACTATAGCCTCTTGTTTATGGATGTGGTGCACAACACACTCATAAACAAGACTCTACTATACACGGTCTGTAGACATTCCGAGGACGAACTGCTCTGATACCACTCTGTCACGACCCGAACCCCAGGCCTGCGACTGGTGCCCTACCTGGGCACCCTTATCCCAAACAACCCAAAGACAACAATTTAAAACAACACTCATGATACAACACAGGCTAGCCGACGAGGCTGCCAATATATATATATATATATATAAAAAGCCCATCGGGGACTACTTTTTTTTCTTTTACACAACCCATATACACAGCCCACATATGACTACAGACCTCTAAAGAGTATGATTGTACAACATGGCGGGACAAGGCCCCGCCGTACCCCTGAATATACCTAGCCATAATGACAAGATCAGGAACATCGAGCCATCCTAAACGACGAACAAGGATCCTAAGCTCGCGGATCCACAATCGAGTACCTAGACTTGCGGATGAACGCAGCTTCCGGGCGGGGTCAGTACAACATATACCAAGTATGGAACGGAAATAAAGTACAGTAAACAAGATCATAACTGTACAAAAGAATGACAGGGGCAAGTATAAAAATCAAATACCAGATCCTACCGTACATATAAAATAAGAGCTAATCAGACCTTGTATTCTCAGACTTCAGACATCAGATTATCATTGTATCACATTTACTTATGTAGATGAGATTATAATGTGCCAAACAAATAATAAGAGACAAATATAATAATCAACTACTAGTACAATATGCCTTTTTAAAAGTAGAGTAATGAGAGTCACATCAATGACAGGGACACCTGCCCAAAATCAATATGTATATCTATTTCATGGGAATCGAACCCGCATAGGAATCGAACCTGCATAGGTAATTATACCCGCATGAGTATCTCTACTCGCATCACGGAGCTTGTCCGTGGATTATTCATGGGAATCGAACCCGCATAGGTAATTACACCCGCATAAGTATCTCTACTGCATCACGGATCTTGTCCGTGGATTATTCATGGAATCGAACCCGCATAGGAATCGAACCTGCATATGTAATTATACCCGCATGAGTATCTCTACTCGCATCACGGAGCTTGTCCGTGGATATTATTCATGGGAATCGAACCCGCATAGGTAAATATACCTGCAAGAGTATCTCTACTCGCCTACTGGAAGCACATCCACGGAGCAAATATACACAAATCATCGAGAAATAATCCAAAGTACCAACGCATCAGATACAAAATATTAAACTAAACTTTCCTTTTATAAATGCCAAGGTACCAACACCTCATGTACCAAACGCATATAATGAACTTCACTTTATAAACTCAAGGCACTTTTATTTCATGTACCATGTTAAGTATTTAATCATGGACATTCTCACATGATTTCTATATAACATTTTAAACCATCTCTTGACTTTCCACAAAATTGTTATAACAACTTCCCATAAAGTCATTATAACAAACTTTCATTTTTAGAAAAACCAAGACAATACCATGCCTTCCTTTTTAAATAAACCAAGACAATACCATGCCTTCCTTTTAAAGTAATTAAGACACTAACACCCGTAGTATCAAGACCCTTCCATTTTTAACAATCAAGTTACTACACATTTTAAACTCAAATATGTTATACCTTTCAAATCAAGTCAAGTATACTTTTAACACCAAGTAATTTATACCTTTCAATTAAACAACCCAAGGTGTTATCAAGAGAATAGATAGAACAACTTCTAGTTAGAAACTCAAGTACTATTAATGAAATAGATAGAACTACTTCCTAAAACTTTTATCAACATCTCTTATAAGACTTGGTAAGGATCATAGAACCATTCAGACATGCTTTAAACATCGAAACCACAACATGAATACCCTTAACTTCTAAGAGTAAAATAACTTTCCTTTTTATAAAACCCAAAGATACTAGCACTGGTAGCATCAAGGCACTTTCACTTTTAAATCAAGTATTTTACACTTTTTAAACCAAGTGACTTATACTTTTAAAAACAAGTGACTCTACACTTTTTAATATCAAGACAAGTATACTTTTAAAATCAAATTACTTATACCTTTCAAACCAAGTAACTTATACTTTCAAATCTCAAGTAACTCACACCTTTAAATCAAGTTACTTCTCTTTAAATCAAGCCATTTATCCTCTTTTAAATCAATCAAGTAAACAATTCTTTTGACTTCCCCTAAAGTCGTTATAACTAACTTCACATAAAGCCATTATAACAAACTTTAGGTTTTGGAAAACTAAGGCACTTGTATCCGTTAAAATCAAGTTACTACACTTTTAAACTCAAGTACTATTTAAGAGATTAGGAACAACTTCCTTTTTAAGACTCTAAGTACTATAAGTAGAACCACTTTCTCTTTTAAAGCCCAAAGTACTACAAGAGAAATAGATATAAAAATCTCCATTTTATAAACTCAAATACTATCAAGAATAATGGATTTTAACGACTTCCATTTTGGAAACCCCAAATTACTATCAAAGAAGTATATAGACCAACTTCTAGTTTAGGAAATCCAAAGTATTATCAAAGAAGTATATCACTAAGGATTAGATTCCGATAGAACTCTATCTAGATCAAGTCAAGTATACTTCTAAAATCAAGGCAAGTATACTTCAAGAAATGAGTCATGTATACTCCAAATAACAAGGCAAGTATACTTCAAATAACAAGGGGCGTGTACTTCAAGAATCAAGACAAGTACACTTCAATAATCAATCATGACGATAGAAAGAAGTAGTTCACATACCTCGTTGACTAGCCAACACGACAAGTAGCATACGCCCAATGGACTTCAACCTTTATGTTATTCCTCAAGCCACGCAGACTATGCTACATGTAGTACTTCAACCTAAAATGGCAATAACACTTCTCTCAACATCGATCTTACTAGTGTAAGACTATACCAAATAATGACCTCTAATTCTACGGAAATTGGGCGAGACTTCTTTGTATTTACGTACTTTTCCACCTTTTTCGGTGCCCGAATTCATCAACCAACAAGCCACATTTAAGGCACAATCAACAGTTAACCAAAGGAGATTACACGCCTAACTTGACGTGTAAAATTCTACCCCACAATCTATACAAAACAGTCCGCAAACAGTACCCATAAAACACCACTAATAAACCAACATTAAGGGTACAATGTGAAGCCTTTAACACTCTTATTCTTTAGGACTTTCATTAGTCATTTTACCACATTAAACATGCATGTTAGGGGATGATTTCCAGCATATATGCACCCCAAAACAGTCCATAAAATGACATCACAGCGTCTAACAGTTTTGGGCAGTTTCGTCCAACAATAACTACAACAATCCAATGTCCTTTTTCTTAATTCCTTTTACTCCAATTCAAGTTCCAACATGTTATACAAGTTATATAATCTATCAACTACAATATTGCCTTCATTATATAACATGTACCAAGTGTAAATAACGACAATAACCAACGAAATCCGAAAACCTTAAAATTAGTCTAGCTCTCGGCCAAGCCTTAAAAATTTGTCCAAACACTTTTTAATCCTCATTCTTTTTAGTACAAGTTCATCCATACATTATAACAATAAGTAATATCCAATTACTTTAAAAGAAGAAGGGCTTTTACCTCATTTTGTGCCCAAAAACTCCCAAAACAAAGGTCTTTAATGGTCCGCGCTGCTTTCGCTCCACTTCTTCAAGTTCCAATCACATATATGTGACCCCTATGAGCTTATACACAACTTCACTTCACGTTTTGCTTCCAAAAAGTCGATAAAACTTAGGGTTTTCTCCACCTCATTCTCGCCAAACCAACAAAAACTTGTGGAATAATGATCTTGGTTTAGGGGCTTAATCTTGGATGAAATAAATTAACCAACACTAGGTGTTCTTGGTGCTCTCGGATTTGAGCTCAAAGGAAGAAGAAATTTGTGAGATATGGCTAAGTGTAGAAGACAAATCTTGCAAGCTCTTTCTATATATAGATATTTATGGACAAGTGGAGTGGGACCCACTTGTCCACTTGTCCCCTTAAGTCTCAAAATATCTACTACTAGTCATCTTAGCAAGACAATGGGTGTCACGTGTCGCCATCCGATTAGTCCAAATTATTTCTTCCTCCAAAATATCTATATTTGGCTAAAATATCTCAAAATATTGTGGGCCCCACAAAATCATAAAATTTTCCCGCGGGTCCCACATGACCAAATCCGAAACTTAAAATCCAAAATTCCAATATAATCTATAAGTCTCAAATACCAAATTTGAGAACCAAATTCCAATTAATAAACCTTTTCCTTCACAAATTTTCTGGAATTTTTCCTTAAGAAAAAATAATTTTCTTTCCAAAATTCAAATCTCAATTTCTCACGCACGTTCTCATCTCATTTCCTTGGAAATACGGGGTGTAACATCCTACCCCCCTTAGAAACATTCGTCCCGAATGTTCATACTAGGTTCAATCTAAACAGATGTCGGTATAGTCCCCTTAAACTACACTCAACGAAACCAATTATGCCACATGTGGCCACAATATATCACACATGCATATAAATCAATCAAAAGCCAAACAAGGAATCAAATCTAGAGTATATATCACCACTATTAACTTTCATTCATGGCCTAAAAGGATTCTGCATTCGTACTTTCATTAGTTACAACTATAAATACTTTAATTCTTGCCTTGATACTCGATCACACTTAACTCTCATTCTTGGTCTGAAATAATCTTACTACTCAAGAAGGCCTTGTACATCTAAGGTCTCAGCGGTTATCAATATTCTAAGGTTCACAATTATTCCATGTCTCAAGCTTACATTATCAGTCCCCACCTACGGGTAAGGTAGCTTCTCAAAATCTCAAAATCATGTTGTCTTAATCACAACAACTATATTTACTCCATACCAATATTATTCACACAATCACTTGCCGCATAACACCGCTTCATCTAACAACATGGTATGTCCTTAAGTCAATTGAACCTGATCCTTTAAGATTCTATCACAATCTTAGACAGTTCATTACCTCATGACTATTCCAAATTAGCACATATATTATGCCTAGGTGTGGATTCAATAAACTGTTTCACACCTTCCAAGTAATTATTAAGGCTTAACCAACTCATGGTAATCCATAATCATTTTAGACAACACACATGACCTCAAATAAATACGCTTGTACAGATACACAACGTCATTACACCAACTATACAATAGTTTTACCAACCTGGATACGAAGTCCATATAATCCCTTCTGACCATTGTTGCCTTTCTCATAGCTGCAATCACAATAATATGTTAGGGAGAGACTACCCTAATAACACAGCTCTATCACACGATCTCAGAGTAAGAAGAATAGAAACCAATCCTAAATGTACTATAGCCTCTTGTTTATGGATGTGGTGCACAACACACTCATAAACAAGACTCTACTATACACTGGCCTCAGACATTCCGAGACGAATCGCTCGATACCACTGTCACGACCAACCTCAGTCATGCGGTGCCCTACCTGGGCACCCTTATCCCAAACAACCCAAAGACAACAATTTAAAACAACACTCATGATACAACACAGGCTAGCCGACGAGGCTGCCAATATATATATATATATATAAAAAGCCCATCGGGGACTACTTTTTTTTCTTTTACACAACCCATATACACAGCCCACATATGACTACAGACCTCTAAAGAGTATGATTGTACAACATGGCGGGACAAGGCCCCGCCGTACCCCTGAATATACCTAGCCATAATGACAAGATCAGGAACATTGGAGCCATCCCAAAACGACGAACAAGGATCCTAAGCTCGCGGATCCACAACTGAGTACCTAGACTTGCGGCATGAACGCAGCCCCCCGAAGGGGGTCAGTACAACATATACCAAGTATGGAACGGAAATAAAGTACAGTAAACAAGATCATAACTGTACAAAAGAATGACAGGGGCAAGTATAAAAATCAAATACCAGATCCTACCGTGCCATATAAAATAAGAGCCAATTGTACCTTGTATTACTGTACCCCTGTACTACTGTATCATTGTATCACTGTACTTATGTAGATGAGATTATAACAGGCCAAACAAATAATAAGAGACAAATATAATAATCAACTACTAGTACAATATGCCTTTTTAAAAGTAGAGTAATGAGAGTCACATCAATGACAGGGACACCTGCCCAAAATCAATATGTATATCTATTTCATGGGAATCGAACCCGCATGGGAATCGAACCCGCATAGGTAATTACACCCGCATGAGTATCTCTACTCGCATCACGGATCTTGTCCGTGGATTATTCATGGGAATCGAACCCGCATAGGTAATTACACCCGCATAAGTATCTCTACTCGCATCACGGATCTTGTCCGTGGATTATTCATGGGAATCGAACCCGCATAGGAATCGAACCTGCATAGGTAATTATACCCGCATGAGTATCTCTACTCGCATCACGGAGCTTGTCCGTGGATATTATTCATGGGAATCGAACCCGCATAGGTAAATATACCTGCAAGAGTATCTCTACTCGCCTCATGGAAGCACATCCATGGAGCAAATATACACAAATACTGTCAAGGAAATAATCCAAAGTACCAACGCATCAGATACAAAATATTAAACTAAACTTTCCTTTTATAAATGCCAAGGTACCAACACCTCATGCACCAAACGCATATAATGAACTTCACTTTATAAACTCAAGGCACTTTTATTTCATGTACCATGTTAAGTATTTAATCATGGACATTCTCACATGATTTCTATATAACATTTTAAACCATCTCTTGACTTTCCACAAAATTGTTATAACAACTTCCCATAAAGTCATTATAACAAACTTTCATTTTTAGAAAAACCAAGACAATACCATGCCTTCCTTTTTAAATAAACCAAGACAATACCATGCCTTCCTTTTAAAGTAATTAAGACACTAACACCCGTAGTATCAAGACCCTTCCATTTTTAACAATCAAGTTACTACACATTTTAAACTCAAATATGTTATACCTTTCAAATCAAGTCAAGTATACTTTTAACACCAAGTAATTTATACCTTTCAATTAAACAACCCAAGGTGTTATCAAGAGAATAGATAGAACAACTTTGTCGCGCCCTTTTTCGACCGCGACATTTTCTAAACTCCTGCTAAAAATAAAGGTTAGAAAATAAAATATAAAATGCTAAATGTTAAAAAAGTTTAAGAGGCTTAAAGGTTTTAAAAATGCTAAAAGGATGCTAAAATTGCAAAGGATGCTAAAGTTTAAAAGGGTGCTAAAATGCTAAAGGGTTGCTAGAATGCTAAGGGTTCGCGGAGTCGCCACCTAATTAATTTGGGTGAATTAGGACACCTAAATGCTTAACTAGTTTAAAGTAAAACATTAACTCCATTTTATGGTCTGCTAAACTTAGTGAGATTCTGGGTAAGGGTTCTTTATTAATCTAGAGGGAAGGGGTTAGGCACCCTCTAAGATCCGCTAACTCATGTTGTCCCGCCAAACCTAGGGTAATTATTATGCTATTGAAAATGCATGTTTGAAAGATATTTTAATAGAAAAGTATTTTTTGGCAAAAGATTAATAAGATTAGTTCTATAAAATGCGTGTAAAGTTTAAAGCATGCCTTAAATAATATATAGTGCAAAATAGATTATTTGATTAAATGTACACATTTGCTCGCCTTGATTAGTATAACACATGCTTAAGGGGTTTTCTTAATATATAAAAATAAGATTTCGATATGGGTGCTAGAGCAAGTGGGTTAGAAATCTTGAAAATCATATCATAGCTACATATGATTAATTATGCAAGTTAAGATTATTAGGTGGTTTAATAATAAATGCTAAACAATGTATGGCATGCCTAAAGTAATTAACTTAAGGAAGCAAAATTAAATTAATTTCTATTTATTGATTCAAGGTTTGACTATTCTAAGTATTCTATTAATTACAAAATTAAATAATTAGGCAACAAATTTCAAACAAATAATATAGAGTGGATATGATCGCGCTTCAAGATGCGTGGCGACATCGTCTTATCCTATTTTGTCTTAGGAATTTCAAGCGGGAATGCATGTAGATGTGGTCTTCGCGTTTGCCACGATGAGTCTCGCCGTGAGACTCTTTGTCGCTCCGGTGCATTTCATGTAAAAAAGGAAAATAAGGATTAGTATATACTCAAATTTATCAATTAATAAGTAAGCATTTTGGCGAAATGCAACACACAAATTTATGTCAAAGCTGTATACCCACGAATACAGTGATGATAAGCATACAGTAACTGATGAGAAAACCAGTAGAGTGGGTAGTGCAGAGGCAAGAAGACAAAATGAAGAATTGACAGACATAGGGTATAAGCATTTAGGCAGAATTTAAGCAACGCGGAAAGGATATGAAACATTCCAGATTTTTCTTTTCTTTTTTCTTTTCGAATAAACGAGAAGGGCCCCCTAACACAATCAAGCAGTTTTCATGCTGACTGAGCCTTAAAAATGTGCACAGGATCAATGCAAGTCATAACGATATATCAATATACTTTCTAGTACACCAAATAAACAGATAAGCAAGATCAAGTTAATTGAGCAACTACACATTAGATCGATCCTTTGGAACGATGTAGAGCGGTTCACCGGGTTTCGCTTAGTATTATGTGAAGTTCCTGGATGATGTATGTACACATAACTTAGGCTAACATATAAGTTTGAATCTCATAAATAGACCACTAAATCAGTGTTTCATGACATCTAATTTGCAAGACATGTTGAGACTAGAATGGGAAATAAAAGTTGCTATGGAGATATCTTCACATGACCTGGGCAGACAACCAAGTGTTAGAAAGAAACTAATTTTAGACTAGTTCAGGAAATACCATTCCAGGTAATTCAGCAAAAACAGGAGCATATGATGACTTTAGGGAAATTTTTATGGAAGCATTTTTTGCCCTTAGAGAGGCAAGGGTAATTACTTAGTTAATTCAGCAGGTAACATTAACACATAGGACTAGTCGGACAAACATACTGAACATAGTGATGACAAAAAAATCAAACAGTAATGGCCCTTCGCACAGACAGAATATAAGTTGGGCATGTGATCATATTCCTAAGCAGTCCTGGACAGTTTTAGCAGGCTTTGGACCCCTCTAATGAACATTACTATATTAAAATCATTTCGGCAGGATTGACCAGTTCTGTGGGAGCTCTATAGTACAAGTTTGGCCATAAGTGTACTGGTAGGAAAGCCAATAAAATTCAGAACTTTAACTGGAAATAGAGATATCCATATACAACACTACACTACACACTACACATTACATACTCTGAGATAGTGCAACGAACGACATGATATTGAGCAGCAGCGACTTTCATCGCTTTAGACATAGCCGAGTTGGTATTAATAATTCCAATCCGAATCAGATAAGTGAAAATATGTGTATTAATACTAATAAGCATGATTGATACTTATATAACACGTATAATACGATTTAGATAACCAGTCGGTATTTCCACAAACAGCCTCATATCGATGAATACAATAATCTAAGCTAAGACACATTCAATTACACAAACATACATTAATACAAAAGACCGAGAAGAATTTTAGTTTACCTTCTCCGGACAGCGACCCGGGGCAGCGTATCAAGTCGTCGGTCCGCTCGGATTTTGGTTTTGCGATGCGAGTAAAGTGTAAAGCTTGTTTTTGAGAATGCTTACTGATTTGAGACTGATTTCCGCGACTAAGAAGAAAAGGTTTCGAATCGGTAGTTCTTGCTGTTTCTCTACTGAGCTCTAGACGATCGACGCTATGGGTACCCTCGAAGGTAAAAGGAAGGGTGTTCGACCTATGTTTCTGCCCTACTGTGCTCGACTGATTGAACTCTGCTCTTCTATAAAAAAAAAACGATTGCCCACCCCCTGTTCTCCCCTCCTGTCCTCTTTCGATCAATGCTCCTGCATGTGCTTATATAGCCATGCTTTGGATTCCCTATTAGGTAAAGTTTAAGACCATTTAAATGTTGAGTTAATTTTGGACGAAATCTTGGTATTAATCCCAGTAATTAAGGGACGATTTTGAGTACTGATTTAGGACGCGATTTGGTGTGATTTCGGTACTATTCTTAAGGCTGATTTGATGATACTATGGTAAGGAATCGTTGGCTGAAAAGAGGAAGATTTGGGTTCGATTTGCCGGATTCTCAGGCGAGAATCACGGCAAGGAGGGTGCGGCGATTGAAGGAGTTCTAGGGTTTTCTTCTTAGGGCTGTTGAAAGGGGGAAGACGATGGGAATGAGGGGCTGCTAGGCTTATGGGCTGCGTATAAGGGCGTGGGCTGGGCGGATAAAAATAAGAGGCGAGTGGGCTGCGTCGTGGGAAATAAGGAAATGGGTGTGGTATTAATTGGGGCTGGGGGTAATTGGGCCGCGGGTTAGTGGTATTAGGTAGAGTTTTAAGTTAGTGTTATAATTATTAGTTTTAGGCTCTTAATTAGTGACAAAGTAATTAATTAATTGTGATTAAATTATCTAATTGTTATAAAATAAATGCGGGTATGTTATTTAATTAATGCTTAATGCTCTAGAATGCGGCGCTATTAAAATCTTATTATTGCATTATTGCGAAGTTAAATTAAGAATGCATTGAGTTTATATTAAATTACTTAAATGCCGAATGCAAGTACGATATTTAAGAATTGTTTAAAGCCTTATAAATGCGACGCTATTAAATAAAAAATTGATTTTAAAATTACAAATGATTATGAAATTCTCTTGCGTATTACTAAATGCGGCTATGCTACTTGACACGACGTCGTTGCTAAATTATTTATTTTATGTATTTATTAATTATTAAGAAATCATGACAGGGCTTAAAGTTAATAAATGCGGGCGCGGGACTCTAAATGCTTAAGACTTTACGTAAGACGCGACGCCATTAATTATTTATGCCTGTATTTAATGTTTTATTCGCTGCATTTTATTATAAAAATCCTAAAAATTATTTTACAAAATTAGTGTAATTTTATAGTTAATGACTGGACGGGAGGGTCAAAATTGGGTGTCAACAAACTTCTAGTTAGAAACTCAAGTACTATTAATGAAATAGATAGAACTACTTCCTAAAACTTTTATCAACATCTCCTATAAGACTTGGTAAGGACTGTTAGGAACCATTCAGACATGCTTTAAACATCGAAACCACAACATGAATACCCTTAACTTCTAAGAGTAAAATAACTTTCCTTTTTATAAAACCCAAAGATACTAGCACTGGTAGCATCAAGGCACTTTCACTTTTAAATCAAGTATTTTACACTTTTTAAACCAAGTGACTTATACTTTTAAAAACAAGTGACTCTACACTTTTTAATATCAAGACAAGTATACTTTTAAAATCAAATTACTTATACCTTTCAAACCAAGTAACTTATACTTTCAAATCTCAAGTAACTCACACCTTTAAATCAAGTTACTTCTCTTTAAATCAAGCCATTTATCCTCTTTTAAATCAATCAAGTAAACAATTCTTTTGACTTCCCCTAAAGTCGTTATAACTAACTTCACATAAAGCCATTATAACAAACTTTAGGTTTTGGAAAACTAAGGCACTTGTATCCGTTAAAATCAAGTTACTACACTTTTAAACTCAAGTACTATTTAAGAGATTAGGAACAACTTCCTTTTTAAGACTCTAAGTACTATAAGTAGAACCACTTTCTCTTTTAAAGCCCAAAGTACTACAAGAGAAATAGATATAAAAATCTCCATTTTATAAACTCAAATACTATCAAGAATAATGGATTTTAACGACTTCCATTTTGGAAACCCCAAATTACTATCAAAGAAGTATATAGACCAACTTCTAGTTTAGGAAATCCAAAGTATTATCAAAGAAGTATATCACTAAGGATTAGATTCCGATAGAACTCTATCTAGATCAAGTCAAGTATACTTCTAAAATCAAGGCAAGTATACTTCAAGAAATGAGTCATGTATACTCCAAATAACAAGGCAAGTATACTTCAAATAACAAGGGGCGTGTACTTCAAGAATCAAGACAAGTACACTTCAATAATCAATCATGACGATAGAAAGAAGTAGTTCACATACCTCGTTGATGACTAGCCAACACGACAAGTAGCATACGCCCCAATGTACTTCAACCTTTATAGGTTATTCCTCAAGCCACGCAGACTATGCTACATGTAGTACTTCAACCTAAAATGGCAATAACACTTCTATCAACATCAAGCTTACTAGTGTAAGACTATACCAAATAATGACCCTCTAATTCTACGGAAATTTGGGCAGCACTTCCTTTATTTCTACGTACTTTTCCACATTTTCCAAGGCCCGAATCCATCAACCAACAAGCCACATTGAAGCCTTTAACACCCTTATTCCTTAGGACTTTCATTAGTCATTTTACCACATTAAACATGCATGTTAGGGGCTGATTTTCCAGCATATATGCACCCCAAAACAGTAAATAAAACGACATCACAATGTCTAACAGTTTTGGGCAGTTTCGTCCAACAATAACTACAACAATTCAATGTCCTTTTCCTTAATTCCTTTTATTCCAATTCAAGTTCCAACATGTTATACAAGTTATATAATCTATCAAATACAATATTTCCTTCATTATATAACATGCACCAAGTGTAAATAACGACAATAACCAACGAAATCCGAAAACCTCAAAATTTGTCTAGCTATCGGCCAAGCCTTAAAAAATTGTCCAAACACGTTTTAATCCTCATTATTTTTAGTACAACTTCATCCATACATTATAACAATAAGTAATATCCAATTACTTTAAAAGAAGAAGAACTTTTACCTCATTTTATGCCCAAATATGCCCCAAAACAGTCTGGTCTTTATTGGTCCGCAGTTTTCGTTTCGCTCCACTTCTTCAAGTTCCAATCACGTATATGTGACCCCTATGAGCTTATACACAACTTCACTTCACGTTTCGCTTCCAAAAAGTCGATAAAACTTAGGGTTTTCTCCACCTCATTCTCGGCCAAAACCAACAAAAACTTGTGGAATAATGATCTTGGCTTAGCACTTGGTTTAGGGGCTTAATCTTGGATGAAATAAATTAACCAACACTATGTGTTCTTGGTGCTCTCGATTTTGAGCTCAAAGGAAGAAGCAATTTGTGAGATATGGCTAAGTGTAGAAGACAAGTCTTGCAAGCCCTTTCTATATATAGATATTTATGGACAAGTGGAGTGGGACCCACTTGTCTACTTGTCCCCTTAAGTCTCAAAATATCTACTACTAGTCATCTTAGCAAGACAAGGGGTGCCACGTGTCGCCCTCCGATTGGTCCAAATTATTTTTTCCTCCAAAATATCTATATTTGGCTAAAATATCTCAAAATATTGTGAGCCCCACAAAATCGTAAAATTTTCCCGTGGGCCCCACATGACCAAATTCGGAACTTAAAATCCAAAATTCCAATTTAATCTATAAGTTCCAAAGACCAAATTTGAGAACCAAATTCCAATTAATAAACCTTTTCTTTCACAAAATTTCCGAAATTTTTCCTTAAGAAAAAATATTTTTCTTTCTTTCCAAAATTCAAATCTCAATTTATCACGCACGTTCTCATCTCATTGCCTTGGAAATACGGGGTGTAACACAGAACCTGGCCCAAAAGTTTCTATCAAAGTTCTTCCCTCCTTCCAAGGGTGCAAAGTTAAAGGGAAAGCTGAACAATTACTACAGGTGGATGGTAAGTCGCTCTATGATGCATGGGAGCGATTCAAGGATTTGCAAAGGAAGTACCCACATCATGGCATAGAGAAGTGGATGTTGGTCCACATTTTTTATAATGGATTGAGTGGTACTGCTCGTACCATCATTGATGCTGCATCAGGTGGAGCGTTCATGAGAAAGAGTGTCAATGAGGCACATGACTTACTAGAAGACATGACTGCCAACAATCATCAAGGGGCAGATGACAGGTCAGTGACCAGCAGGAAGGCCATGGGTATACATGAATTAGATGCCATCACTGCCCTGAATGCACAGGTGGCCCTTTTGACGAAGCAACTACAGCAGAACACCATGTCTGTGAATGCAGTCCAGATGCCAGTAAACTGTGAAATTTATGGTGGGTCGCACTCCTTTGATAGATGCACAACGGTGGATCCCAATAATGTGCCCATGGAGCAGGTTCAGGCAGTTGGAAACTTTCAGAGGCCTTATAATTCCAACACATACAATCCAGGGTGGATAAATCACTCTAACTTTTCATGGAGAAATGATCAACCCCAGCAGCAACCATATCAAGGTGGGTACCAGAACCAGCAGGTGCAAAATCAGGCCACTTCATCCCAACAGTTTAGGCAACCTACACATCAATAGGAAAAGCCTGATGAACTGAGAGTTGAATTGCTCACACTTACCAATTCGCAGAACCAGTTCATGTCTAAAACCATATCCTCTCTCAGGAGCTTGGAAACACATGTTGGGCAACTTGAAAAGATGGTAACCAACAGGCCACAGGGCACTCTCCCAAGAAATATAGAGGTGAATCCTAGATAGCAATGTCAAGCAGTGTTGTTGAGGAGTGGAAAGCAGTTGGAGCAGGTTGCTCCCCAACCCGCAGTGGTTAGTGAGAAGGATTGTGAGAAGGTAGTTGGGGAAGGAAATGAGGGGGTCACTGAGGACCACCCTACAATTGAGAAAGCTCCGCCACCACATTTGAGGGAATACGTTGATAGAATCTCTTACCCTCAGAGGTTACAAAAGAAGGCAATTGACAAGCAGTTCTCCAAGTTCTTGGAGGTGTTCAAGAAGCTTCACATAAATATCCCCTTCATTGAGGCGCTAGAACAGATGCCCGCATACTTCAAGTTCATGAAGGAGATACTTGGTAAAAAGAGAAGGCTAGCGGATTATGAGACAATATCATTGATAGAGGAGTGCAGTGCCATCCTGCAAAAGAAACTGCCTCCTAAGCTGAAGGATCCAGGAAGCTTCACCTTGTCCTGCACTATTGGTAAGGTGACATGCAACAGGGTGTTGTGTGATTTAGAGGTCAGTATCAATATCATGCCTCTGTCTGTCTTCAAGAGATTAGGTTTGGGTGAAGCCAAACCAACCACAGTAAATTTGCAGCTGGCCGATCGAACAGTGGTGCACCCCAGAGGCATAATTAAAGATGTGTTTGTCAAGGTGGAAAAGTTCTTCTTCCCAACAGACTTCCTCATCCTTGACATGGAGGAAGATAATGAGATACCAATCATTTTGGGGAGACCTTTCCTTGCAACGGGTAGAGCCCTGATCGATGTGGAGAAAAGAGAACTGAGACTAAGGGTCCAAGAGGAGGAGATGGTATTCAAGGTGTTCAAATCCACCATTGGATCCTAAGCCATCAACAAGTGTTTTGAGTGTTTTGCCAAGACAAATTGACACAATGATTCAAAGACATCCAAAGCTAGGGAAATCATTCATACAGCGGTGAACCCACAGGTCAGTAAGATTACTGAAACGAAAATTGATGCCATGGAAGCTGTCAACCAGGGAAATCTTACTGATCCCCCTCTTATGAAAAAGAAACACAGAGTGTGAAAGAGGAAAATGATTTTGAAATGGATAGGTTTTGGGTTAAATTGCCCCAATGATTTTTGATAAGGAACTTGCGTCCGGCTACAAGACGTTAAAGACAACGCTACTTGGGAGGCAACCCAAGGTTTTAAATTATGCAATTTAGTTAGTTAGAACAGTCTCATGTGTGGTATTTTTGTGGTGTTGTGATGACAGGTGAGGAATTGGACGTGGAGCACGAAAAAGCGAGAAGGAAGAATGTATGTAAGTCGTCCATTTTATTTCCCCGAAATGCAGTATTCGCCGCCGCCACCACCATTTTGAACCACTAATGTTTGTAAGTCGTCCCTTTTATTTCTTGAGTCTTACCCATTTGGGACAATGTGTAGTTTAAGTTTGGGGGGTTCTTATTTTATTTTTGTGTCTATTTTTTAGTCTTTCTGATTATGTTTTTTTGTGTTTTATGTGAGTCAATTTTTTTTATATAATCATGCATGTTGTAGTTGCTTGAAACGCCTAGTGGATTAAGTAGGATAATGTAATGGAATGATATGCAAAAATTTGTGTGCTTAAGTTAAATATGTCAAAGATTCATGAAAATCTTATTAGTTGGAATGTTTTGTGCTTAGCTTGTGTATGTCAATTGCGAAAAATGTCCTGCGTGCTTGTTATTTGAGGCGAAATAATTAGGATGTACATGTTAGGGGGAGGATTCAGACATTTCATTGATAGCCCTTATTACCCTTCATTACCTACCCTGATAATAAATTATATCCCTAGTCAGCCCCTTTGATCCTAAAATAGAAGTTATTTCTTTGACACCCCAGATTCCCTCATGTGTACCATAAGCAATAATTTAAGATAGGGATGAAAAAGAAATACAAAAAGAGAGCAAAAATTATGCACCCTAATGAAAATATAGAAAAACTTAAGTTTGGGGGTGCCGATGTGAATGTGTGTTATGCTCTCAACAAAAAAGAAAAGGGGATTAATGGGTATGAACTAAAAAGAATACCGCAAAGAATGAGATAAAAGAGTTGAATGAAAAGTGCGTATGATACGTAATTGAGCCTAAATGCCTATTTTTACCTACCCCTGCCTAAGCCTACATTACAACCCTGAAAAGTCCTGATGATCCCTAGTATGTATGTCCATGATTAGTGAAGAATAACAAGTAAACATGCTATATTACTTTGACAAAAAAATGAAATTGACATGCATAAGTTAGGTATTCATGCTTTCAATGATTGTGACTGAAATGAATCTGCGAAATATCTAACTTGAAATTCTAGATTGTTAAATGTGTTGACAGTCAATTTTGACCCGTTTTTTGTATATTTCGTGCAATTTTAAGTATTTTAGGACACCGCATTTTATCATCATTTTTGACATTCTTTGTATATTTTTTACATAACATTCTATGTTATTTATTCTTGTAAATTGACATCATGTTTTGTTTTTACCTTTAATTAGGTATTAAACATTTTTTAGCATCTCTTTGAATAATTAACTGACACCCCGTCTTTACTTTTAATCAGGCATTAAATATTTGCTAAATATTGTATTTTATTATTATTGCATCGGACATTGACATTTTAATAATTTGTATCTTTAAATAATTTTCCTTTTAAATAATTAATCCATTTTTATCAAACCAGTCCAATCCGCCAGAAATCGAAACCAAAAATGAAGCCCAATACACTTTCATCCAATACTCAAACCCAATACCCAATAACCAATACCCAATACCCAATACCCAATGCCCAAGGCCCAATACCCCTAAACCCTAAACCTAATCTCACCCTATAAAACCTACCCTACATAACCTAAAGCTACTCCTCATTTTCCTACTTCACCCTTCCCCCCTATTACTGACCCAGCAGCCGCACAAAGGGCAGCCCACCATCCTTAAATCCCTTCAGCTGCCCTACTTCACGAGGACTCCTCTTTTCTGCCTTCTCTCGCCGCCGCCCTTGCTGCCGCCCGTCGAACACCCTACCATCATTCTCCCTTAACCCTTTTAGTCATCTTCCTTTCCCTGCAGATCTGACCTTCTCTCTCACTAACCTTCCTAGCCGCCTACCCCTACTCTCTCGCCTCTCCCTTCTCCGGCGAACACCCACTCTCACACACATTAAAGAGCCCAGTCGACCACCCTCTCCTCTCCCAGTCCTCCTCACCTTTACCGTCATTGCCGCCTGGCCGACACCTCCCATCGTCCCACATCACCAGAACCTCACCACTGTTCTCGCCGATTGTATCAACATGGCGCGGCGTCGCTCCGGAGACTTCGCCGTGGAAGTGACGCCGCTGCTGCCCTCTCTCCGTTGGTAACGTTGAACCTTGTTGGATTTAAACTCCGGCGACGTTACAGTTTGCTTCTTCATTTTGTTGCTATTATTGTTGTTTTTCAGTTTGTTGTTTGTCCGATTTGCCATTGTTGTTGGACTGATTGCGTACTGTTATCTGTTGTTGGCGGACTGATTTGATTTCTTTTGGTAATACGCCGGAGTTTTACTCCGGCGAAGCTTTGAAATCTCCGGCGATGTTGGTCATCGCTCGTCATTTTCGCCCTGCTCGTCTGTTTGCTATCTTTTGTCACTGATTTTCGATCAATGTTGCTGCTGTTTTGGCCATTTTACTAACCGACTTTGAACCATCTTTGGAATATCTAGCGATGTTGTTGGCCACTGTTTTTGCTACTGTCTGGTGTTTGTTGGATTGATTTTCGCTGGTCTCGGAAAATCATTTTGCCGGTCATTATTTAATTAAACTGATTGTGAACATGCTACTACACTTTGGTATTTACTGATTTTGAACAAGATACTACACTTTTGGTTACTGATCTGAACAAGATACTACACTTGGTATTTTATTGATTTTGAACATGATACTACACTGGCCAAAGAAGGATTTATCCGTCGATCTGGAGGCCCCCGTGGTAAGCGAGACGGAATATGTGGGCAAGGAGGAAAGTGAAAAGATTAGACGAGAATGCATAGTATCGTTCACCGGGAGGCGAGTCGACCGCCGCCGTAGCGATATTGACTTCTCATGTCTTAGTATCCTTGGCACAACACTAGCTGAGTCCACACTATATAAAAAATATATTTTTTTACAATATCTTGTACATATATATATATATCTATATATTACATACATTGTGTTTGTTTGGTAATTTATTTATTATTTACTAACGCTTCTACTAAGTGTCTTTGCAGGTACCCGGAGGCGCACCTCAAAGTTAAAGCATTCGCATAAAATAAGATAAAAGCGAAATGTTGCTAATTTCTCTTCATTACATCTTTTTATGATTATTTGCTTTTATTACTATCTTGTTAAATATATATCTATTTTAAATATTTGCATGCCTAGTTTAAATATCTCTTGGTTAGTTTAATAATTAGAACACCTTTAGAATTATATATTGCATGTTAGCACAATAATTTTAAAACCTAGGTTTGAACGGATAACCGCAAGTTAGCGGATCTTAAAGGATGCCTAACCCCTTCCCTTTAGGATAATAAAGAACCCTGATCCAGAATCTCACATAACTTTTTGCAGACCTTTAAATGGAGATCATTTATAGCATTTTTATGCTATTTAATAAGTGTCCTAATTCACTATAATAATTAGGTGGCGACTCCTTAAATACATTTAGAAATCAACCATACGTGGCACTCCCGTTTCGACTCCGGTTAAAATGGGGTGTTATAATAAGGATTGCAAGTTGATGTTTGGTGACATATATGTTTAGCTAACAAGTGGGTTTTGTTGGATATCAGCCCATACTCCACTTTCAAAGGCTAGTAATAAGTCGAAGCCGCATTTCCCTATTTCAAGCAAAAATAAGCCTATAATCCCAGGCTTTCCCAATTTTGCCTTTTATTACTTTTTGTTGATACTAGGGGTGTATTTGGTGTGGAAGACAAAAATATTTTCTAACTTTTTCATGTTTTATTTATCAAAATATTATAAAAAATATTTATCTAGGAAATCAGTTTTAAAAATCAGAAAAATAATTTCCTTGAACCAATTTTTTAAATTCTTTGGCTCACTCTGGCCATCTGCCGAGAATTTCTGATTTAACACTGATGAGTGAATAGAAAAAACTCCATAAGTAGCATTCTAGAAAATATATGTTTTAGAACTCCTCCCCCCACCCCCTGCAACAAATCCACTCGTAGATGAAAGAAATCTGAATTTTTACCCCAATGAAGTCCGATTCGATTCTCAGCAAAGACATTCTTTTTTTCATTATCATCTTTTTGCTTTTAAAAAAAAATTACTATTGGACCATAAAAGATGGATGTACAAGCCCATATCGAAAAAATCCAATCCAAAATTAAAAAAATAATTGACTGAGTCCATTAATAGACGTTTATCATTATTGTTAGTATTTAACATTTTTTATTATAGTAATATTAATATTGAATGGTTGAATGAATCCTCTATTTTTTTTAATTCTGAGTCCGCCACTGGTGTATTCTAGATTAGATGTAAATAATTTTAAAATAAGATTTTTTTACTTACTTATAAAACATAAAAAAATAAGTAAAAATATCTATTATTTTTTAAGAAAATATTTTTAAAAAAAATATCCACACACACTAAGAGTAGTCTTTTTTGGTCGAAAAACATAGAGAACTTAAACTGGATAACATTAACTATGAGACTTTCAATATTTAAGCTTATTATACGAGGACTTGAATAGTGACTTTTTGACCATTGAATAACAATAAACTATGAGATCAAGAGGAAGATGCTAGTACTACTTATTATGGGTCTTAATAAGCCCACAGGTAGTTATCGACTCATGTAATTATCACTGTTAGATTTCTAGAATATTCTAGAGTTAATACCATTATTATAGTAATATTGTGTAGTATCTTATATTAATGTAGTATCCCATATTATATGGTAAGTAGTTTAATGTATAGGAATATTTTTAAAATTATTCTAGATTCTTCTTAGTTAGTGTAAAGATGTATATATTCTTACCTATTGTGATGAATAAGGATTGAGGAAAATATTCTATCATGGTATCAAGAGCTTAGGGAAAAGATTCATCTTCCTAACACCAAAATTGTTTTTTCTTCTTTTGTTTTCGAATTTCGTCTCCTCCAAACCGAAATTTGAATTTTTTTTGTTTCCTGTTCATCGTGTTTTTGTGTTTTTTTTTCATCCAACTATTATCAGCATGTCTGAATCCAAATCGTTTTATCACCCAGCCCTCACAGTTTCCAATATCAAAACGCATGTTCCCATAACCTTACAAATGGAGAATGTGCATTATGCTTCCTGGGCGGAACTTTTCAAAATATGTTGTCGTTCTCACCGGGTTCTTCACCACATCATTTCCCCGGAAAAAGACAAAGAAAAAGTCTTGACAACGGATGAAGACAAAGAATTGTGGGATGTCCTAGATGCCACTGTTCTTGGTTGAATATATTCAACAATATCCACGGATTTGTTGCACACGATCATGGAAACAGATTCTAAGGCAATTGATGCTTGGAATCGATTACGGGACATTTTTTATGATAATCAAAATTCCCGTGCAGTTGCTTTGGAACAAGAATTCTCCAGTGTTGATATGGAGGACTTTCCTAATGCGTTTGCTTATTGTCAACGCCTCAAAGTGTTGGCGGATCAATTAAAAAATGTTGGTTCCCCCGTCTCCGACAACCGTTTGGTTCTACAACTTGTTGCCGGATTGACAGAGGCATATAGCGGAGTTGCCACCGTTATCCGTCAAAGTAACCCACTTCCGTTATTTTACAAAGCAAGATCTATGTTAATCCTAGAAGAACAAGGTTTTTCTAAAAATGTGGCGAACACAACCGACCTGCGTATACGGTCACCAATGATGAAATAACCGGTAAAAAGGACGGCATGGACAAAAAAAAGGTGGAAACCGCA
This sequence comes from Przewalskia tangutica, assembly GCA_029844215.1. Classification (NCBI taxonomy): domain Eukaryota; kingdom Viridiplantae; phylum Streptophyta; class Magnoliopsida; order Solanales; family Solanaceae; genus Przewalskia; species Przewalskia tangutica. The sequence continues at coordinate 92,400,031 of CM056730.1, read as the reverse complement.
ATGTAAACGGAATAATCGCACTTTCGCGGCGGAATTCGCGGCGGTGGCGGCGCAAGTACGGCAAGCGCGGCGGAGGTAATAGATGGCAGAAGGCAAAGAAGAAGCAGCTGGTCCGCCACAATGGACTTGGCCGACCCTTGTCTCTTCCTACTACAACCGGCGAGCCCAATTTCAACTACCCAAAGAAATCACCATTGTGGTCGCTTTTCAAAATTTACCATCGGGAGCGATGAGCGACTGGATTTGGGCCACCAAAGATGGGCCAACAGTGAGCAAAGAATGTCAGATTGGCCCGCAAGAGCCAACAAAGGAGCAAAGAAGAAGCAGTTTGGGCCACCAAAGAGTGAGGCGAAGAAGAAGCGAGCAGCCTTGGGCCTCAGGCGTGGAACGAGGCCCACTCAACAGTGGGCCAATCGGCGGATATTGAACATGCCATGCACACGCCTGCTTAATCCACTGCATACCGAATTGGTATATGGACTCAGGTGCAACGTCACATATGACGTCATCCCAAGGTAATCTTACGTCCTATTTTAATTTGAGCAAATCAAATGGTATAACTGTCGGAAATGGCCATTCCATTCCAATAAAAGGTTATAGTTCTACTAAATTGTCCAAACCAAATCCACTATTAGCCTTGAAAAATGTTATTCATGCACCACAATTATCAAAAACCTAATCTCCGTTCGAAAGTTTACTTCAGATAACTGGGTTACCGTAACTTTTGATCCTTTTGGTTTTCTCGTGTGATTTTCGCATGCGGCACGGCTAATGAGATGTGATAGCCAGGGAGAACTTTATCCAGTTTCTTCACTACTACAACCAGACAAGAAACACTTTAATTTTGTTGTTTTTAATTCCAATTTATGGCATGAACGTTTGGGACATCCGGGAGAGTCTGTTTTAAACTCTCTCAAGCGCAATAATTCAATTTCATGTACACGAACTCTTAATAAGTGTCAGTCGTGTCCTTTGGGTAAGCATATTCAACTACCTTTTGAGTCTTCTTCTAATTGCACTTTTTTGCCATTTGAGACTATACATTGTGATATTTGGACATCCCTAATTTTGAGCTCTTCGGGGCATAGATATTATTTGCTTGTTTTAGATGATTACTCTAAATTCTTGTGGACATTTCCCATATCGAAAAAATCACAAGTGTTTTCTACATTCCTTAGTTTTAGAGCTTTCATCCAAAAACAGTTTGAAAGGGATATCAAAAACATCCAATGTGATAACGCGGAGTTTGATAATAGACAATTCAGGATTTTTGCAAAACAAATGGTTTGAATTTTCGCTTCACGCCCCACACATCTTCTCAAAATGGACAAAGTAACGCAAAATACGAACCATAAATAATATTGTCCGGACATCCCTTGCTCATGCCTCACTTCCCCCTAACTTTTGGCATCATGCACTTCAGATGGCTACTTATTTGTTGAATATACTACCAAACAAACATACATCACACCAAACACCCCTTCAATTACTATACCTTCGGAAACCGACATACTCTCATCTCCGGGTTTTTGGGTGCTTGTGTTTTCCATTGTTCCCATCCACCACCATCCATAAATTACAACCGAGATCTACTTCATGCGTTTTTTTAGGATACCCATTCCATCATCGGGGATACAAATGTTATGACCTATCCTCCAATAGGATTTTTATTAGTCGTCATGTTATCTTTGATGAAACTCAATTCCCATTTAGAAAAAATCAATGAGTCACAATCTCTCACTTATGAGTTTTTGGATGCTGGAATACACCCAATATTTACCCAACCATTGTCTCATAGTTCGGTCACTGCTACTGCTAATGGACAAAATTCTTTTAACCCATTACCCGTGTCATTACCAAATGGCGCCCAACCCACTGTCTTGGACACTGATACACATTCGGGCCCATGTGCTTTGACACCTACCAATAGCAACCTGCCCCCTAATGCAAACAAAGCCCCCGATCCAGGCCCAGCTTTACAAATACAACATTTGGCCAGTGGCGTCCAGTCCACTGGCCCGACAACACGTCCAGTCACCCGTAGTCAACATGGTATTGTCAAACCCAACACTAAATACAGCCTTCACACCCAAGTATCCAAATCACCTTTACCATGTAACCCTGTGTCTGCTCTGAAAGACCCAAATTGGAAAATGGCCATGGATGATGAATATCAAGCTCTTATTAAAAATAGGACATGGGATTTAGTGCCCCGTCCATCTAATGCTAACATCATTCTGTCTATGTGGATTTTTACCCATAAAGAAAAATCTGATGGTTCTTTTGAGCGGCATAAGGTCCGTCTTGTAGGTGATGGGAAGACACAGCAGATTGGTATCGATTGTGGAGAGACATTCACCCGAAGAGTCAAACCATTACTATCGAGCGATTGCTCACTTGTCTCTCTCCGAGGATGGTCACTTCACCGCTTGGATGTTAAAAATGCATTTCTCCATGGGCACCTAAACGAGACTGTTTACATGCACCAACCATTGGGGTACAGAGATCCAAAATATCCCAATCATGTATGCCTGCTAAACAAGTCTTTGTATGGCCTCAAATAAGCACCCAGGGCCTGGTATCCGCGGTTTGCAGATTTTGTATCACAAATGGATTTTTCACACAGCCGTTCTGATAATTCTCTTTTTATCTATCATCAGAGTAATCATACGGCTGTTGTATGTGGATGATATTATTCTGACAGCTTCTTCAGACTCCCTGCGGAAAAATATCATGTCTCAGCTTGGTTCAGAATTTGCTATGAAAGATCTTGGTCTGTTACACTTCTTTCTAGGAATTGCTGTGACACGACATGCAGGTGGGTTTTTTCTCTCCTAGAAGAAGTATGCATCTGAGATCGTGGAACGGGCTGGAATGGCTTCTTGCAAACCTGCAGCGACACCGGTGAACACAAAATCCAAATTAAGTGTCATCTCTAGCAAACCCTTTGTTGATCCAACGTTGTACCGCAGCCTAGCAAAGTAGTTGCAATATCTCATTTTACCGGACGGACATAACCTATGCCGTAACAAGTGTGTGCCTATTCATGCATAATCCAATGGAAGAACATATGCAGGCACTCAATCGGATTGTACGCTACATTAAGGGCACTCAGGAATATGGATTACATCTTTACCCATCTTGCATCTCCAAACTTGTCACTTATACAGATGCAGACTGGGAAGGCTGTCCGGACACCAGACGCTCCACATCTGGGTATTGTGTATTTCTCGGTGATAATTTAGTTTCTTGGTCTTCCAAACGGCAACCCACAGTATCGCGCTCCAGTGCTGAAGCTGAATACCGTGGCGTTGCCAATGTTGTGTCTGATTCATGCTGGATTCGAAATCTTTTACTGGAGCTTCATTGACAAATTCCGAAAGCTATTATGGTTTACTGTGACAACATTAGTGCAATATATCTTTCTGGAAATCCAATACATCATCAGCGCACTAAACATATAGAGTTGGATATCCATTTTGTCCGTGAAAAGGTGGCACGCGGACAAGTGCGAGTACTACATGTCCCAACGCGTCATCAAATCGCCGATATCTTCACGAAAGGGCTTCCGCTGATTTTATTTGAAGAATTTCGGGACAGTCTCAGCATTCGGCGCCCTCCAGCTTCAACTGAGGGGGAGTGTTAGATTAGAATATTCTAGAATAGAATATTCTAGAGTTAATACCATTATTATAGTAATATTGTGTAGTATCTTATATTAATGTAGTATCCCATATTATATGGTAAGTAGTTTAATGTATAGGAATATTTTTAAGATTATTCTAGATTCTTCCTAGTTAGTGTAAAGATGTATATATTCTTACCTATTGTGATGAATAAGGATTGAGGAAAATATTCTATCAATCACAACAATTCCTCAGCTTTCAAGCTAGTAGGAAGTGCCGACGCGTCTCTTTCCTAGGAAGGTGGTGATAGAATTGATGAAAGTTTTTTATTCATAACATGAATTCTTACAAAGTAATAATAAGATAATAGAATAATGCTATTCTTGAGAGTTAAAAATGCAAATAAAAAAAAGCAAGTAAAGCCCTTTATATAAGGTCTATTACATGAGATACAAATGTGTTTTTCAATGTGTGACAAAAGCAATGTGAAAAAGAGTTAATGCTAATATCCCCTCTCAAACTCGCGATGGTGTAGACAGAAGCATCGAGAGTTTGCCAAGAAAGAACCGGTGACGCTTTAAGGTATGCGCCTTTGTCAAGAAATCTGCAAGTTGCGTCGAAGATGAGACAAATGACAAGGATAGAGTGCCCTGCTGAAGATGATATCAAATAATATGACAATCAATCTCAATATGCTTGGTACGTTCATGAATGACTGTGTTGTGCGCAATCTGAATAGAACTCTTATTATCACAGTACATCGGTGTTGGTAAGGAAAGAGAGACACCTATATCAACCAATAAACGACGTAACCATACAATTTCACACGTAGTAGAAGCCATAACATGATACTCTGCCTCAGTTGAAGACCGAGAAACAACATCTTGTTTCTTACTTTTCCATGAGATGAGTGAATCTCCTAAAAATACACAATAACCAGTAGTTGATTTCCGATCAGTTAGGTCACCAACCCAATCTGCATCAGAAAATGCACGAAGCTCCAAGGATGAGGTCGACGGAAACAAGAGACTCTGATAAATCGCTCCCCGAAGATAGCGAAAAATACGCATAACTGCAGCCCAATGTACAGATGTAGGAGAGCAAACAAACTAACTGACAATGTGAACATCATATACAATGTCAGGGCGAGTAATGGTGAGGTACACCAGACTCCCCACAACTGAACGATATAAAGTGGGATCAGGAAGAGGATCCCCATCAGTAGGTGTATATCGAACATTAACCTCAAGAGGAGAGTCAACTATACGAGTATCTGTGAGATGAGTCCGCTCAAGAACATCTGCAGTGTACTTAGACTGAGAGAGAAGATATCTCTTCTTAGAATAAGCTACCTAAATGCCTAAAAAGTAACGTAGATGACCTAAATCTTTCATCTCAAAACGGCGAGACAAAGTAGATTTTAGGTTTGCAATACCATCAATTTCATCACATTAATGATAATGTCATCAACATATAACAAAAGCAAAATACAACATGCAGGGGATGATTTAACAAATAACGTCGAATCATGAAAGCTGGAAATAAACCCAAGAGCTGATACTACAGTGGAGAACTTGTCGAACCAAGCTCTTGGAGCTTGTTTGAGACCATACAAAGCTTTCTTAAGCTTGCACACCTGTCCTGGACTATGAAACACTAGGTGGGGGGACCATGTAGACTTCTTCTTGAAGATCCTCTTTCAAAAAAACATTTTTAACATCCATTTGTGAAATATTTCAATGACGAATAGAGGCCACTGCAATAAGAATCCGGACAGATGTCATCTTTGTAACAGGTGAAAAAGTCTCCTCATAATTCATACCATATTCTTGAGCAAAACTGTTTGTAACCAAATGTTAGCCGATTTCCACACGCTTAACGCAAGTGTACGCATCGTTCACAAGTAATATAGTCTGATAAGACCGAATATCCTCCTCAGAGACTGGTTTCTAATTACCGTTCATCTATTTTGTGTTTTCTATTTGGCGAACGAATATTGATTGGGTTTTTTGGTTAACTACTAGAATATTTACAAGAATTAATTAAACTAATTAAGTTGTAATCAGATTATGAAGGAATTAGGACTTTCAATTTCCTCAACTATCCACTCTATTCAGTATTTAATGCAACTAGAATGATTCTTCTTCTTTGTTAAGAAAGCGGTTAACTAGATTGTCTTATATTCCGGTTAGGATATATAATCACTCAACCCCAGTGCAGAATCCTTCTATATTTCTATGATAGGATTTACTACATAGGAATATTAAGAACAGTAACCTATAATGCTACACAAGTATCGGGGTACTTTCGTCCGCAATTTTAACCTATGTCTATTCAACTACAACATATCCAAATCTCTCCTCTCGGTTCTTGATTTGAAATCATATGAGTTATGATAATTAGTGATCAATTAACTATCAAGAATTAAAACCAATTATCGAATAGATCTTAATCTAAGTGAAGAATAAATCAACTACTGCATTAATTCATAAATAAGAATTTCAAGTGATTCCAAAGGAAAGCCCTAATAAAGTGTTTAACTTCTAGCAATATACATGCTAAGAACTAATACAATTACCAACATAAACTGAAATTAAAAGTAATGAAAGAAAAATACTTAGAGATAAAGTCTCCAATGGTAGCCTCCAATCTTGCTCTGTGTTGTGTTCTCTGTAGAATGAACTCTCCCTCTCAAAGATTAATCCCTAGGGCTTTTGTATCTTCCAATTTCGTGCCTTATGGATCACTTTGCCCTTTGCCAATTAAAATTTGGAACTGGATTTTCCGTACAGGCGTCGCGACCCTGAAGACTAGCGCCGCGACGCCCAATGTTCTGCGGGTGCTCGATGAGTTCGTAGCGACCACGATGGCGAGCCGCGACGCTCTCGGCTTCGTCCGGTCTTCACTTCCTTGCCTCGATTCCTCCTTTTATGCCCCATTTTCGTTCCTTTTTGCCATTTTTCCATTTTGGACCGCTGTGACTCAAAAGAAAGAAAAATAAGCCTAATACTATACTAAACTCAAAAAAAAAATGAGTAAAATACTAATGAAACATGACTCAAAAAGGGTATATAAAATATGCCTAACAAACCCCTAAACTTGAACTTTGCTCGCCCTCGAGAAAAGAACAAAACAAAATAAAGAAACAAAAATCCAAAGACTCAAAGACTCACGCAGCTGCACAATGTCACTTAGAAACACCTGAACGTTAGTTAGGATAATATGCAGGAATAGATGTACATGCATTTTGTTGACAGTCAATTTTGACCCGTTTTTTGTATATTTCGTGCAATTTTAAGTATTTTAGGACACCGCATTTTATCATCATTTTTGACATTCTTTGTATATTTTTTACATAACATTCTATGTTATTTATTCTTGTAAATTGACATCATGTTTTGTTTTTACCTTTAATTAGGTATTAAACATTTTTTAGCATCTCTTTGAATAATTAACTGACACCCCGTCTTTACTTTTAATCAGGCATTAAATATTTGCTAAATATTGTATTTTATTATTATTGCATCAGACATTGACATTTTAATAATTTGTATCTTTAAATAATTTTCCTTTTAAATAATTAATCCATTTTTATCAAACCAGTCCAATCCGCCAGAAATCGAAACAAAAATTGAAGCCCAATACACTTTTATCCAATACCCAAACCCAATACCCAATACCCAATAACCAATACCCAATACCCAATACCCAATGCCCAAGGCCCAATACCCCTAAACCCTAAACCTAATCTCACCCTATAAAACCTACCCTACATAACCTAAAGCTACTCCTCATTTTCCTACTTCACCCTTCCCCCCTATTACTGACCCAGCAGCCGCACAAAGGGCAGCCCACCATCCTTAAATCCCTTCAGCTACCCTACTTCACGAGGACTCCTCTTCTCTGCCTTCTCTCGCCGTCGCCCTTGCCGCCGCCCGTCGAATACCCTACCATCATTCTCCCTTAACCCTTTCAGCCATCTTCCTTTCCCTGCAGATCTGACCCTCTCTCTCACTAACCTTCCTAGTCGCCTACCCCTACTCCCTCGCCTCTCCCTTATCCGGCGAACATCCACTCTCACACACATTAAAGAGCCCAGTCGACCACCCTCTCCTCTCCCAGTCCTCCTCACCTTTACCGTCGCTGTCGCTCGTCGACACCCCCCACTGTCCCACATCACCAGCGAACCTCACCACTGTTCCCGTCGATCAGTATCGCATGGCGGCGGCGCTCGGCGACCGCCGTGGAAGTGACGCCGCCGCTTCTCTCCGTTGGTAACGCTGAACCTTGCCGGATTTAAACTCCGCGACGCGCGCTTGCTTCTTCATTTTGTTGCTATTATTGTTGTTTTTCGTTTGTTGTTTGTCCGATTTGCCATTGTTGTTGGACTGATTGCATCTTGTTATCATTGTTGGCGGACTGATTTGATTTCTTTTAGTAATACGCCGAGTAAAACTCCGTGAAGCTTTGAAATCTCCGCGATGTTAGTCACCGCTCGCATTTTCGCCCCGCTTCGCTCGCTTTGCTATCTTTTGTCACTGATTTTCGATCAATGTTGCTGTTGTTTTGGCCATTTTACTAACCGACTTTGAACCATCTTTGGAATATCTAGCGATGTTGTTGGCCAACGTTTTGCTATCGTTCGTGTTTGTTGGATTGATTTTATTGGTCTCGGAAAATCATTTCACGGCCATTATTTAATTAAACCGATTGTGAACATGCTACTACACTTTGGTATTTATCGATTTTGAACAAGATACTACACTTTTGGTTACCGATCCAACAAGATACTACACTTGGTATTTTATTGATTTTGAACATGATACTACATCGCCAAAGGATTTATCCGTCGATCCGAGGCCCCGTGGTAAGCGAGACGGAATATGTGGGCAAGGAGGAAAGTGAAAAGATTAGACGAGAATGCATAGTATCGTTCACCGGGAGGCGAGTCGACCGCCGCCGTAGCGATATTGACTTCTCATGTCTTAGTATCCTTGGCACAACACTAGCTGAGCCCACACTATATAAAAAATATTTTTTTTTACAATATCTTCTACATATATATATATATCTATATATATATACATACATTGTGTTTGTTTGGTAATTTATTTATTATTTACTAACTCTTCTACTAAGTGTCTTTGAAAATTTATGAGGCACCTCAAAGTTAAAGCATTCGTGATAAAATAAGATAAAAGCGAAATGTTGCTAATTTCTCTTCATTACATCTTTTTATGATTATTTGCTTTTATTACTATCTTGTTAAATATATATCTATTTTAAATATTTGCATGCCTAGTTTAAATATCTCTTGGTTAGTTTAATAATTAGAACACCTTTAGAATTATATATTGCATGTTAGCACAATAATTTTAAAACCTAGGTTTGAACGGATAACCGCAAGTTAGCGGATCTTAAAGGATGCCTAACCTCTTCCCTTTAGGATAATAAAGAACCCTGATCCAGAATCTCACATAGCTTTTTGCAGACCTTTAAATGGAGATCATTTATAGCATTTTTATGCTATTTAATAAGTGTCCTAATTCACTATAATAATTAGGTGGCGACTCCTTAAATACATTTAGGAATCAACCATACGTGGCACTCCCGTTTCGACTCCGGTTAAAATGGGGTGTTACAGATGGCGACTCCACTGGGGATTTTAGGTTCTTAACCACGACAAACATAGGTTAATTTATTGTGCTTTATTTTCTTTATTTTGCTTAAATTGCTTCATTTATGTTTTACACTTATCTGCTTTTATTGTTTTGCCTAAATTATTCTGCTCTACATATAAATATCTTGCATGTTGTATCAGCTGCTGTTTGTTACCGCTTTCCTTAAATTGACATTCCGCTCATATTTCCTCCATTATGGAAAAATTCACACTATCACGCGCTGGTGTGCTTCGCGCACCCGCAAATTTCTTTCAAAATATCCAAATTTAAGGAGAGTTGGCGCCTGCGCGGAGTTAGATCGGTTCGTCTGATCAGCCGCGTAGCCTTCTCACTCGAGTTGTCCGCTGGGAACCCCGTATCTAGTGAAGCCAAATCTTAGAAACTTAAGATAGAGCTATACTACCCTTTTTTTTAAAGTCATGCATGCATTTATCTTAGGTGGGTTGATCCCTGGTATCGACGCCACAATTAGGAAAATACCAAAACTTGTCGACGGGTTTCTCAACCCAACGACCAACCGGCATACTATGTGTAGCGTGACAATGATAGACAAATCCAAGCCGAAACATGTCATGCCGAAATTGGAAAAAGTGCACTGTCATTTGGTCGCCATTTTCAACAAAACATTGCAGTTTAACGACTTGGACCTATTTATCATAATCTCGCATATTTGGCGTTTAGGCCCACCTCTGGCATTAAAAGAGGTCTCAAACATGCTAGGACGCGCATTTGATATCTATATAGTCTGCTTGCTATTATAATGTTTGTTGCTTTCAGCTATGTGCACTTTACTACATTATTTTGCTACTTCAACTTTGTGCATTCACTTAGTATTAATTACGAGCTATACTAGCTTGCTTTTTTGGGGCTGTGTTATTCCTTGCGTTATTAGCACGATACGCGAAAAACCCATATCTCAAACAATGATTTTCTCAAAATTTTGTCACACTTCGGAACTACGTGTGACCTGATTCCCACGCGGGATACGTAGGCGGCCATTTCGGTCTCGGTCCCACCTTTTAGAAAAAATCCTAATTTTTCATCTATTAAGAATCTCCTTATTTTGTCACACATTTGGAACTGTGACCTGATTCCCACTGCGGGATACGTAGGCGGCCATTTCGGTCTCGGTCCCACCTTTTAAGAAAAATCCTAATTTTCCATCTATTAAGAATCTCCTTATTTTGTCACACTTTGGAACTACGTGTGACATGATTCCCACGCGGGATACGTAGGCAGCCATTTCGGTCTCGGTCCCACCTTTTAGAAAAAATCCTAATTTTTCATCTATTAAGAATCTCCTTATTTTGTCACACATTTGGAACTACGTTATGACCTGATTCCCTCGGTGGGATACGTAGGCGGCCATATCGGCTTCGGTCACACTCTCAGAAAATTCTGTCATTCCATTTTTGTAATTTGAACTACGTTATGACCTGATTCCCTCGGTGGGATACGTAGGCGGCCTACATCGGCTTCGGTCATATTTTAGAAAACCTCATAATCCCCTCCACTTGTAATGAACTACGTTATGACCTGATTCCCTCATGGGGATACGTAGGCGGCCTAAATCGGCTTCGGTCCCACTATTTGAAAACTCCCTGTTTTGCTTCACGTGTGACGAAATACACTCATATGATTAAAGTCGCATGTCGTCTGCGCAGGATTCGATCTCGTGCAACTGAAAGTTCACAATCTTCGTATTTGGGGCGAAATTCAAGGATTCGCTGCAGGGAGAAACTTATAGATTTGGGAAACATCGGCAGCAAGGGTTACAGGTCCAAGCCAGTTCGAACACACAAGCATCAAGCACCAAAGCTGCAAAGTCAACACAAATCAACAGCCCCTTTCAAATCTCACAAATTTTCTCTTGAGTACAGATAACATGGGCATGAAATTTGACGACGTTGAAGGGGATTTTCGCATAGCAAATTTCTACCACGGGGCCACATTCTTATCTTCATTCATTCGCTTTTGCATATCTATAACACTAATTATTACATCTATCTTTAATTTTTGTAGGAAGTTTCACATGCGCATTTCGCCATAAGCTATAATCGCACGCGTCTATCAAGGCGTTATTTGGCTCACAGGGCCATTCTCATCCGCATTTCTCAATCATTTTACAACTCTAATTATTTTATTCGTTTTATATTAGGCAGGTATTTTCATCATAGTAGCCTGGCACACCAGGTCGAAATCACTTTATTACATCCGCACAACGACGTTCATCTTATTAAGTTCGAAAACGACGCCAAGTCTATGCAACGACGTCATCTCATCAAAGCCTACGCAACGCCATCAAGATTTCGTCTATGCAACGACGAGCATCTCGTGATCGCGTTACGCAACGGCGTATCTCATCAAAGCCTATGCACGCTTCATCTCGCATTTCGCCCACGCAACGAACATCTCGTGATCACGCCTATGCAACGACGCTATCTCATCAAAGCCTACGCAACGGCTTATCTCGCATTTCGCCCATGCAACGATTTAACATCTGCGACGCGTCCATGCAACGGCGCCATCTCATCAAAGTCTATGCAACGGCCATCTGCATTTCGCCCATGCAACGACGAACATCTCAGATACGCCTATGCAACGACGCTATCTCATCAAAGCCTATGCAACGCCATCTGCATTTCGTCCATGCAACGACGAACATCTCGTGATCACGCCCATGCAACGACGCTATCTCATCAAAGCCTATGCAACGCCATTCGCATTTCGTCCATGCAACGCATTTAACATTCGCATCACGTTTACGCAACGACGCTTATCTCATCAAAGCCTATGCAACGCCATTCGCATTTCGTCCATGCAACGACGAACATTCGTGATCACGCCTATGCAACGACGCTATCTCATCAAAGCCTACGCAACGCTTTATCCGTGATTTCGCCCATGCAACGATTTAACATCCGTGATCACGCCCATGTAACGACGCTATCTCATCAAAGCCTATGCAACGGCCATTCGCATTTCGTCCATGCAACGACGAGCATCTGATCGCGCCCACCCAATGACGCCATCAACATCTACAAACGCCTGTCTTTAATTTTCAAAGATCACAACAATCCAAAGGTCATCGTAATTCGACATCGACACATTTTAAATCAGACGCCTTTACTTTTACTTTAGCATCGAACAACCCAAAGGTCATCATAATTCGACATCGACATTTTTAAATCATACGCACTTTACTTTTTACTTTAGCATCGCGAACAACCCGGTCATCATAATTCGACATCGACATTTTTAAATCAAGGCTACCTTTACCTTTTACTTTAGCATCGCAACAATCCAAAGGTCATCGTAATTCGACATCGACAAATTTTAAATCAGGTCACTTTATTTTTACTTTAGCATCGCAACAATTCAGTGTCATCGTAATTCGACATCGACAAATTTTAAATCGCATCACTTTACTTTTTACTTTAGCATCGCAACAATCCAAAGGTCATCGTAATTCGACATCGATAATTTTTTTAATCGTCGACTTTGCTTTTATTTCGCATCACAACGACCCAAAGGTCATCATGATTTGACATCGACATTTTAGTCTGCATCATCCCTATTTTTGAGTTTATAGTTTATAAAACAGGACAAAATTGGCTACAAGTCAACATCTTTGTCCGAAGACTCTTCCATCATCTCCGTACAAAGAGGGACATGCTGTTGACAGTCAATTTTGACCCGTTTTTTGTATATTTCGTGCAATTTTAAGTATTTTAGGACACCGCATTTTATCATCATTTTTTATATTCTTTGTATATTTTTTACATAACATTCTATGTTATTTATTCTTGTAAATTGACATCATGTTTTGTTTTTACCTTTAATTAGGTATTAAACATTTTTTAGCATCTCTTTGAATAATTAACTGACACCCCGTCTTTACTTTAATCAGGCATTAAATATTTGCTAAATATTGTATTTTATTATTATTGCATCAGACATTGACATTTTAATAATTTGTATCTTTAAATAATTTTCCTTTTAAATAATTAATCCATTTTTATCAAACCAGTCCAATCCGCCAGAAATCGAAACAAAAAATGAAGCCCAATACACTTTCATCCAATACCCAAACCCAATACCCAATAACCAATACCCAATACCCAATACCCAATGCCCAAGGCCCAATACCCCTAAAGCCTAAACCTAATCTCACCCTATAAAACCTACCCTACATAACCTAAAGCTACTCCTCATTTTCCTACTTCACCCTTCCCCCTATTACTGACCCAGCAGCCGCACAAAGGGCAGCCCACCATCCTTAAATCCCTTCAGCTACCCTACTTCACGAGGACTCCTCTTCTCTGCCTTCTCTCGCCGCCGCCCTTGCCGCCGCCCGTCGAACACCCTACCATCATTCTCCCTTAACCCTTTCAGCCATCTTCCTTTCCCTGCAGATCTGACCCTCTCTCTCACTAACCTTCCTAGCCGTCTACCCCTACTCCCTCGCCTCTCCCTTCTCCGGCGAACACCCACTCTCACACACATTAAAGAGCCCAGTCGACCACCCTCTCCTCTCCCAGACCTCCTCACCTTTACCGTCGCTATCGCCCGTCGACACCCCCCACTGTCCCACATCACCAGCGAACCTCACCACTGTTCCCGTCGATTGTATCACTGTTATGGCGACTTCGCCGTGGAAGTGACGCCGCTGCTGCCCTCTCTCCGTTGGTAACGTTGAACCTTGTCGGATTTAAACTCCGGCGACGTTACAGTTTGCTTCTTCATTTTGTTGCTATTATTGTTGTTTTTCAGTTTGTTGTTTGTCCGATTTGCCATTGTTGTTGGACTGATTGCGTACTATTATTTGTTGTTGGCGGACTGATTTGATTTCTTTTGGTAATACGCCGGAGTAAAACTCCGCTGCTTTGAAATCTCCGCGATGTTAGTCATCGCTCCATTTTCGCCCTGCTCGTCTCGCTTTGCTATCTTTTGTCACTGATTTTCGATCAATGTTGCTGCTGTTTTGGCCATTTTACTAACCGACTTTGAACCATCTTTGGAATATCTAGCGATGTTGTTGGCCATCGCTTTTGCTACGGTCTGGTGTTTGTTGGATTGATTTTCGCTGGTCTCGGAAAATCATTTTGCCGGTCATTATTTAATTAAACTGATTGTGAACATGCTACTACACTTTGGTATTTACTGATTTTGAACAAGATACTACATTTTTGGTTACTGATCTGAACAAGATACTACACTTGGTATTTTATTGATTTTGAACATGATACTACACTGGCCAAAGAAGGATTTATCCGTCGATCTGGAGGCCCCCGTGGTAAGCGAGACGGAATATGTGGGCAAGGAGGAAAGTGAAAAGATTAGACGAGAATGCATAGTATCGTTCAACCGAGGCGAGTCGACCGCCGCCGTAGCGATATTGACTTCTCATGTCTTAGTATCCTTGGCACAACACTAGCTGAGCCCACACTATATAAAAATATATTTTTTACAATATCTTCTACATATATATATATATATATATATATATATATATATATATATATATATATATACATACATTGTGTTTGTTTGTTAATTTATTTATTATTTACTAACTCTTCTAAGTGTCTTTGCAGAAAATTTATAAGACCTCAAAGTTAAAGCATTCGCATAAAATAAGATAAAAGCGAAATGTTGCTAATTTCTCTTCATTACATCTTTTTATGATTATTTGCTTTTATTACTATCTTGTTAAATATATATCTATTTTAAATATTTGCATGCCTAGTTTAAATATCTCTTGGTTAGTTTAATAATTAGAACACCTTTAGAATTATATATTGCATGTTAGCACAATAATTTTAAAACCTAGGTTTGAACGGATAACCGCAAGTTAGCGGATCTTAAAGGATGCCTAACCCCTTCCCTTTAGGATAATAAAGAACCCTGATCCAGAATCTCACATAGCTTTTTGCAGACCTTTAAATGGAGATCATTTATAGCATTTTTATGCTATTTAATAAGTGTCCTAATTCACTATAATAATTAGGTGGCGACTCCTTAAATACATTTAGGAATCAACCATACGTGGCACTCCCGTTTCGACTCCGGTTAAAATGGGGTGTTACACTTATTTCGTGAAGGAAGAAATAAAAGTAGGGAGGTTGAAACAGGGCCGTTTCAATACTTTTAAGGGTCTTGTGCTAGAAAAAAAAAGAGGTTCTTTTTTATTTATATTAAAATTAACTAATTAATTAATATTAAAAAAATTATTGATCAAAACATCTAATAAATGTATAGTGAACACTCATTTGTTTAAAGAAGGATGGCCCTGTTTTTGTGTTTTAAACAAAACAATCTTTTGTTGCTCATTGGATTCGAACTTACGACCTCTCAATAGGAAATAACTTTTGAAAAGAGCCCTCAACCACTTAGCTAAATCTCACTAATAAGATTAGAGACGTTTTTAATACATATCTAAACATCCATAAAAATAAAAATAAAATCTAGGACGGAGCCGCGGAGGCCCCTCCGGTCGGGGGGCCCTGTGCGGTGGCACCACCTTGACCGCCCCAGGGACGCCCCTCCGTTGAGAGCGGGAGATAAAACGTTCAACTTGCAACTCTAACTTTCCCACCAATACTTACATGTCAAGCCAATTGTCCTGTTCGAGCTATGTGAATAGAGAAAGTCGGTTCGTGCTATGTGAATAGAGAAAATTCTGATAGTCAATATAAATTTGAATTAGTCGGATCGATAAATTTTAAATATATGATGATTAAATTAAAAAAAAAAGTTATATGACACTTGCATATATAAACTAAATTTAAATTTAAATTTTATATATTGACAAAACAAATTTACAGTAATAGTGCAATTAAACTGATCATAACATGTTAATTACTCTATCTTTGTAGATTAACATATTAGATTTGTTACAAAGAGTTGTCTATTATTGTAGTTTAATTTAATATAACTATATTAAAATCTTATACTATATTAATGTATAAAATATTAAGTCATTCCACTTTAGCGACTAACGCAAGCAACAAATTATATTTCCACTAACTACAAAATCAAGAATCATTCTCTCCAAGGCATGCTTTACTTAACTCACCAAAGTGTCCAAATAAAATACCTTTAATTATTACTAACTTACAAGTAGGAAACTACCATTATTTGGAATCCCCTCATAGTTTGTATACCCTCTTCTACCAAATCTCTCTTATTCACTAATGAATTAATAAAAGATAGTGTTGAGTTAGAATATTCAGATTAAGAGATATTAGTTATACAATTAAAAAGTGGTTAAGTTTGTTAGTTTGTTAGTTAGAGTTTGTTGAAGTGGTTAGTTTGAGTGCCCATTTTCTGATTTTGCACTTGTATAAATAAGCACATTATGCATTGTGTTGGATGATGAAAAATATAGAAAACCTTCCACAATTCCTTTCTCTTCTTCGATAAGAACATATATCTTCTCCTTTCTTCAACCAAATCGAAACAGTCTCAAAACACATTGGTTTGCACATGCAATCCAATGAGCATTTACATCGTGTGAATTAACATGGTATAGACTCATTTCAATTCTTTATTCACTAATGTTGGACCCCTAAATTATATTATTCACGCCCCAGTTAACAAGGTCTGGGCGTGAGTGTTAAGAGTCTCACATCGGATATGAAATGGGAACATGGACTCTTTATATGGACTTGGACAATCCTCACCCTACAAGCTAGCTTTTGGAGTTGAGTTAGACCCAAAATCCATTCTTTACATGTTAGAGTGGTTAGTTTGAGTTTGTTAGAGTGGTTAGTTTGAGTGCTCATTTTCTGATTTTGCACTTGTATAAATAAGCACATTGTGCATTGTGTTGGATGATGAAAAATATAGAAAAGCTTTCATAATTCTTTTCTCTTCTTCGATCAAAAACATATCTCTTCTCCTTTCTTCAGCCAAATCGAAACAGTCTCGAAACAAACTAGTTTGCACATGCAATTCAGTGAGCATTCAGATCGTGCGAATTAACATGTAGTTCGATGAACAAAACATCCTATTAACGCAGACAAATGCATTTTTAAATATTTATTAACTAACTAAGTAAGACATCCCGCGTTAGCAGAGTTCGGAGAAAAACCACATCAAAGGGGTGTGATATACAACCTACCCTAATACAAGTATTAGTAGTTGTTTTCACAGCTCGAACCCGTGACCTATAGGTCACACTAAGACAACTTTATCGTTTCTCCAAAAGTCCATTCAACTATTGAATCATTACCCTTTTAAAATTATGAGTATTATTTGTATTTTGGAAACACAAATATGTATTCACAACACCCTTCCTTAAATCTTGAGTTGATATGTATTCACAAGAAAAGATGTGGAATTGATTTCCCTTCCTTAAATTTTGAGTTAATAGTCCTATCGCTTTTCCAATTAGCCTTTACATGAACGAAGGATATAAAAAGAAACAAACAAGAAAATATTAAAACAAAACAATTCTACCTAAAAGAAATCGTAATTTAATAACAAAATATGGTGAAAGGCAAAATATAGAAGCAAGTACTTGTAAAAGGAAACATACATTTTCTTCTTTTTAGAGGGGTGGTGGTGGAAAGCAAGCATAAAACAGAAAATGAAAATAAACAATTACTAACATGACCCCTTTACTTTTTTTCTTTCCAATTATAAAGCAAACAATAGAATACTAAAATAATTTAATTTTAAAAGTCACAACTAATAATTTATAGAGTATATTATTTAATCATGATTAAAGGATATCAAATTATATTTACGCAACGTCTAACCCTAATTTGTTTCTATGTGCAATTATCTTCAATCGTTTGGTTTCTGAATAACAGATAATAAAATTAAGATAAAAATAAAATTATTTACTTTCATGATTGATTAAATTTATTTTTTCATTATAAGCAATTTCAGAATTAATTATGTCATAATTTTATAACATATTCAATTTGGGATAACACTTTTAGAATAGTTAATCTCAAGATAAAATAATGAACTAGCCTTTTCCAAAGTCTCTTTACTAATAAGATCAATATCAAAATTGAAAATCAAAATTTATTCAAATTCATCTGTTATAAAACAAAAACACATTATATGTTATATATATATATATACTATTTTGATATTGCTTTATTTTGAGCTAAGTGTATATTAAATTCATCTGTTAAGGTCTGCATATGCTTTATTTTTTCCAGATCCACTTATGAAACTACATTGAGTATAATATTGTTAACTTATTTTTAATTTATTATACCCAAACATGTACAACAACAACAAAAAGAAGATATATCTATTAAATAATTCTATTATTATTTAATTTCCGTATTATTATCCTTATATTATAATTGATGTAGTATAAGTTATTTGCAAGTAATAGCATAAAACTATTTATATTGAAGGAAAAAAATAACACAAACACACTTTATCCCCAAACTCCCATGGTATCCTTGTTACGCCAACACACACACACACACACACACAAAACTCTGTTTTCTCTACAACAAATTTCCCTTTTTTCCATTAATAAACTTGACTAATTCTTTGTGTTAATCACAAAATTTCAAGAAAATGGGTTCATCCAAGTCAGAGCTGAGGTCAACTATCTACCCAGAACCCGTTGACCATTTCGACAAGTTACCCGATCCAGTTCTTCTCTTAGTATTCAACAAGATCGGCGATGTTAAAACACTAGGAAAGTGTTGTGCAGTTTGTACGAGGTTTCATTCACTCGTCCCTCAAGTTGACAACGTTGCTGTCCGTGTTGATTGTGTCATTTCTGAAGATGATAATGATCATTCTTCATCCGGGTCTGGTCATAAATCACTTCACTCGATTTCTTCACTTTTTCGCCTTCTTATTAAACCCTTTTTGTCACTGATCCCCATTTCAAGAAATCGATGTAATAATGCTTCTTCGATTCTTGATGATGAGAAAAATTGCGTTACCCATCATTCCCCTACGCAAGTTTTAAAGAATTTTGATGAAATTAAGTTGCTTAAGATCGAACTGCCTAGTGGTGAATTGGGTATTGATGAGGGTGCTTTGCTTAAATGGAGAGCTCATTTTGGTTCTACGCTCGATAACTGCGTTATTCTTGGGGCCTCATCGGTGATTCAGTCTAATAATAATAATAGCACCAATCTAGTCTATGAACAGTGTGGTGGTAATGGTGAAACGGATGATGGGAGCATACCCGAGTCCTTTTATACGAATGGGGGTTTGAAACTACGGGTTGTCTGGACGATTAGTTCGTTAATAGCAGCTTCCGCAAGGCATTATCTGCTGCAACCCATTATATCTGACCACAGGAAGCTTGAGAGTTTGGTTTTAACGGATGTTGACGGGCAAGGAGTATTGTGTATGAACAAGGAGCAGTTAGAGGAGTTGAGGGTGAAGCCGCTTTCGGCTTCATCAGCTTCGAAAAGGACTATGGTGCCAGCACTGAACATGAGATTGTGGTACGCCCCACATTTGGAGTTGTCTGATGGGACAGTGCTTAAAGGGGCGACATTGGTAGCGATAAGGCCTAGTGAACAGCCTAAGAAAGAGGTGGTTGGGGGAGATGGGAATTGGGTGGCAGGGGCATTTGAGGAGCCTTATGGAAGGGCTGCGAGGATGCTGGTTAAGAGGAGGACTTACTGTCTGGAGATGAACTCGTTCTGAACACAGACGTCAAGTGGTTAGAGAGTTTCTTAGATTGATCACTGAGGTAATTTCTTATCCTATGTATCTGGTTATGGGTTTAATTTGTAGGATTAGTGTCATTATGACTTATGATATTTCCTATCTTTACTATTTTTGTTGTCAATACTTTTTTTGTCTTTGATATTTTCATCGTAAATTTTTACTCTTACACTTCTCAAACTTATTTTAAAAATGCTTCTCTTGAGCTGAGGATCTATCGGAAATAGCCTCTCTACCCCGCAAAGGTTGGAGTAAGGTTTGCGTACACCACACCCTCCCTAGATCTCATTGGGATCACACTGGGTATGTTGTTGTTGTTCTAGTGTATTATGACTTATGAGCTCTGGATCCTTCTGCCTTTGTCTATCGTCCATTCAGATGTATAGGGTACGTCTATTTGATCTCTCTACACACAAACATATATACATTGATAAATACTGTTCTGTTTCTCATCATATAGGAAAGGTTTTGTATTTAAGTAGTTTTGCACGAAAGTCTCTTATTTTATTATCATCTAGAGTTTGATTTAGTCATCTAAGTGTGTTGTGGAATTTTCGTGGATACCCTTTTTTGATATGATATCAGCTTAAATGAAGAAATGATGATTCATATAGCCGATCCCGACTTGTTTGGGACTGAGGCGTAGTTGTTGTTTAGGAATTGAAGGTCGTCACTATGATGTCTACTAATATGCAAATCCTAGGGAGTTTGTTGATTGATGTTTGAAAATATACTGATATTGATCTGAGATGAGATGGGTAGAGGAGAGGGGCTATTATCCACCGAGTTTTGAACTGTGCACCTTGGCCCTCGTGATTTCATTTTCTGAGATGCCTTTGTCTTGATGAATTTGCCAATTTTGAAGACTTTGTTAATGTGGGCTACTTTAGAAAAACTGGTCATTTTCTATAAGATGTGGCCTCTAGTCTTCATTTCTTGTACTTCTAGATCCTCAAATGAGAAGGCACTGGCGTCAACGCATTTCCTAATTTCTGGTGCGGAACTTGGGAAGCTGAACTTGCATTTTAAGCTTGTTGTATGTCTTGCTTTTCTCCCTTTATTTAGATGAATTATACACGATCGTACCAGTGACCAGTACTTATTTTATCCTCTGGAAATCACGTAAATATGCTAAGGAGCTAACATGTCAAATTTATTAGTTCTCTTTTTTCTTGATAAAAGAGGCAGTGTATTGATTCAATTAATAATTTTTTTTTACTGAAATGTCTGTATTCGATATTCTATATTGCAACCTGCTAATCCATGATGATTTTTTTTGATAATGTAGCGATGTAATGCCTATCTTCATTATTCAATGACACAATCTGCTGATCCTTAATTGGATGATAAGTAATGGTTGCAAGATTGTTCATTTCCATAAGGTGGAATAAAGTTTGTGTCAATACCATATTCAACTAACAAACATGCTAGTGCAAGCTTATTTTCGATTGGCTTGTTTTTCGCTTCATAAAGCAGCTGCTTCTTAGCTTGATCTTAGCCAAAAGGCCGAGAAAGGTATAAAGCAGCTGCTTCTTTTGGCTTCCTCCGCTTTCTTTGTGTGTTCTGCATCAGAATTAATATGAAGCATATATCCAGAGTTGTCAGTATATATGCATCTATATTAAACTTCTATTATCATTTTCAGGGAAAATTAAGGTTCTAAGAAAGGTGGATTAACTCATGCTGAAAAGGAGCGGAAAAGACAAATTTTGTTTTGAGCTAGCTCAGCCTGAGTTGTTTAATCAAGTCAGTCTTTGCTTCAAGAGATGAAATACCAGTTGCTGGCTAACTATGAGCTTTAAATCAGCCCGTGTTATGCACAATGACAGGCATCTGCTTATGTTTTAGTTTGGGGCATGTGCTTCTAAGAATGCACGAAGTGCTTCCTGTCCATGTAACAGGAGCTTTGTGCCTTTGACTTTACAGCGATACACATTTGATAGTTACCTCTTTCTGTAAATATTGTAGGTATGGATATCATATGCCATGTCATGTACCTTTTACGGTTTCATTGAGCAATGAAATGTACGTTTTGCTACATTTGTGCTAGTTTATTCACTTATTGCAACTGATGTTATGTGAAATGGAACTTCCCTTTTCATGACCTTATGTTTTGTCTAAGTAAGATCTGATACACATCCAAATGTGGTGATCGAGTTACTCTATTCCATGATGTCTTGTGCATGTGCAATTTTGTCCAATGAATTGCCCACGTCAAACTTATGATCCTATCTATGTAGACATGGAGCTCTAGGTTAGAGAAAATTGATCTATAGTATACTTGAAGGGGAGCTTTAGCGCAACAATAAGAGTTTCGTTGTGTGACTAAGAGCTCACGGGTTCAAGCTGTAGGAACAACCTCCTACATATGTAAAGGTTGCATATTGTGGTCCGACCCTTTTCTGGATGTCGAGCATCTGGACTGCCCTTTTCTGTACCTACATTTAGATTGGTTAGCCTCACATCTGTGACTAGTTAGCTGTTGGCAATCTGTTGTTTTGGGTAATGTTGCTGTGCATTTTTAGTTTCTGCACCAACATCCTTTAGTAGTAAGATTTAAACAAGTCAAAAATAAAGACTGATTGTGTAGCATGTGCACTACACAGAAAGCAGAATTTGATTCCCACTTTGCCAATTAGCACTAGTCATTATTTCTTTGAACTAACAGCCCAAAGCTGAATTGAACCAACCAGTCACTTGCCAGTTGCCAATAAGTGACGTGATTGAAATCCATACCAAATTAGTTGGAATATAGAAAGACAAAGTATGTTCAAAGTCAGATGACATATCATTGGAAGCAGTTACTTTGCTGAACATTTGTCTAGGTACTGGCTGTTTTTCCTCGAAACAAAAAGCATTATAACACTGTGAATCAAGAAAGTTAAATAAAAGTATTATCATTTTCCCCTGCTCTTCAATTTAAAAAATGGTTGCAAAATCTTACATGAATATCCATCTTTTACCGTATTTGACACTGGGTAGATGCTTTTGGTTCTTGTAAAGATCAATTATAACATGTTTTCATCTGAACAAACGGACCCTTCTAACAAGAACCAAAACCCCATACCTGCCCCCCAACGCAAAACTGTTCCAAAAAAAAACTTGATAGACTAGAGGGGGCTGCCCACCGAGCCAAATCAAATTTGGAGTAGCACAAAAAATCTGTAGAATTAATCAATCAACCAATCTTCACCTCATCATTTAGTGCCCGTTTGGTCGAGCTTATTGAAAGCGCATAAGTGCTTATTCAATAAATAAGAGGTGTTTGGTTGAATAAGGACTAGAGCTTTTGGCCTAAAAATAAGTCATTGCTTTTGGAATAAGAGGTAAAATGATTTATGCATTTTTTTGTCATACCATAAATACCCTTATAGATTTTTAATAATTCCAACATATCCTTGTATATATATTATTTTATGAATATCGTCCGTTTTATAAGGATTATTATGATGGACAAGATTGAATGTTTATTTTATTTGAATTTTAATTATATTAAAATTTGATATTTTGTGCTTTTGTCAATTCTATTTCTATCTTATGTGTACATATATGAAACTTGTAGAAAATCAAAATGATCGTGAACATGACTACATTGATGAAAGTGAGAAAGGTTGCAAATGGTACAAAATGGAGTTGCATTCAATAGAAATCCTATAGTGCTTTTTTGTACGTGAAATCCTATGGTACGGGAAAGAAAATAATAAAGAGCAAAATACAAGTTCATTCAATGTACGTGAAATTGACCGAGAACGTGATCATATAGCAACACTCCTCATGCAACGTTAATATTTGAATTATTTAATTTGAATAGCATTATAAGCTTAAAAGAATGTACTATTTATATGCTTGAATCTTGAGATGTACAATCTAATTTGTATATTGATTGCATTTTATTATAATTTTATTGTTATAAAGTTAATTCTTATACCTATCCTTTTTGGTAATTTTGATAAAACAAAAGCACTTTTAGAATTGTAAATCAAACAATCTAATGTACAAAAGTGCTTTTTTGATTGTCAACCAAACACCTAACAACTTTTTGAAAAAAGTTCTACTCCTATAAGCTCTTTTCAATAAGCGGTACCAAACGGACCCTTAGTTGACCAAAATTTAGGGTAAGAAAAGTACCAAACAGCTATTATCAGTATAAATTTAATCAGAATATTACATTGATAAGATTATGCAAATTAACATTTCATCTCCCTCCTATATTATCGTTTGGTGAGCAATAATAACAATAAAAGACAGTGTACATCGGCCATCTTTACCGGTCCGTTCTTCACAAACCATAGAATACATCACCTTGCATCCAAGTTGTTCAACTAATTTTCTGTAGTTTTGACATCCACCTACAGGTCCAAAATCCAATGCAAGTAGCATTAAAATTTCAAGGAAATTTGGTTGCATGAGTTGGAACACTACAAAATTTTCATGTATATAATGTGGTCAACAGTACATTTATAATAAAAGAAAGAGAGGGGGTGGGGGCAGTATGTCGAGCATCAAAATAAATTGGAAAATTATGGGTGGAAATTTTTTTGGGATGGGAAAAGGCATAAAAACACACCCCTAAACTATATCCGGATTCTCAGTTACACACTCCTACTTTGAAAATCTCCTATTACCCCATTGGGCTATCTTGAAATGAAATTCTATCCCCCAAATCGCTTATGTGGCGAAGAGTGTACATTACTCTCAAAGATTGAGAAGCCGAAAAATATATTTAAAAACTACTCTTAAAAGAAATGGCATTTACTTCCAGTTCCCAAATGCCACAATGCCAGCAGTCTGCCGCCTCTCACAATGCCATTTAAGGCTATAAATGGCATTTACTTCCAGTTCCCAAATTGTTGTGGCTCCATACCCCAAAATGAATCATCCTCTTCCCTTCGTTGGATATAACTAGTAATTTGACCTTAACCTCTTTGTAACGCATGAAGTGTAGCCTTAATTATCCAGCTTCAAAAGTTTCAATTAAGTATCTTCGTCCATCTTTATGTGCAGCCGACACTCTTCAATACACTTGTCTTCAACTCTGTGCTCTTAACCTCAACGTAACATTGTGAAGTGTCAACTCAATTTTTTCAGTTGCTAAGTTTCATTGTTTCAGTTAAATATCTGGTTTCATCTTTAATAATGTAAGTTTTTGGGTTTGATTTCTGGTTGATTTGTATATTTAGAGGTTTGACTGTTCTTGTTGGGTAAAAATTATTGCTTGTATTGGGTTAAATTTAAATTTAAACACTCAGTAATTTTGTGTTTTGGGTTGATTTTAGAAGACAAATTGATTTATCTTGGTGGGATTGCAACAATTCTTGTTTCAGACGGTGATGGAGTGACGGGAGGGTGGATGGTGGAGGAAGAAAGAAAGGAGGAAAAATGAAAAGGCAGATCAATGAAGGGTGAATATAGATGTGTGTAATTCACACCTCAACACAAATGTGGCTGTAGCATTTCAAGGATGGTAATAATCCCGGTTTGAGAAAGTTCAAGGGGTAATAGGACCCCTGCAAAGTAAGTGTGCATAACTGAAAATCCAGATATAGTCTAGGGGTATTTTATGCCTTTTCCCATTTGAGATCCAACCTTTTCAACTAATTCTCTGTAATTTTGAGATCCATCTTCTTGGATCAAAGTAAATGCATTTAAAGTAGACTGAGAATTCCGAGGAAATGAGAATATTTGGTCGCATGAGAGTTGAGGCACTACAAAAATCTCCACATGCGATCTGGCTAAGTACAGGTATAGTTTTAAAACCAATGGGGGGGGGGGGGACATGTCGCGTCAAAACATCAAATAAATTGGAAAACTATGGATGGAAATTTATTTTAGACCCGAGGAATGAATGAAAGATCAACAAAAACAGAGTATTAATGAGTAGATAAACTAAGAACATGGAAAGAAAAACAAAGAAAAGTCAATGAATATCTTACCAAAAAAATTGTCGTGATCTATGCGTACAATTAGCACATTCAGCTGTCTCTGCTTTTAGATCTTTTCGATTTCTTACTATGATTTTCGGAATTTAGTTTTCCCCGGTAGGGTACCAAGTTATCAGGCTCAAGCAATTTAGCAGCCCTTTTGTTGCCTGTACTCTTTTCAGTAATGCTGCAGTATAAGAAAAATGTGAGGCAGAGTGATGGAATGAAATAAGTGAATAGAAACTTCACAGCTAGCAAACCTGTAAGCTTGAGACTCTTCTGCCTTCGTTTCCAACCACTGAACATTTCCTGTGTTAGCTGGAATCAATGACCCACATATATGTAGTATCTCTTCATCGAAACTACAGATAAAAAGCACGATATCAAGCTAATTCATCCTTTTAAGTAAACCAAAAGCTAAAACGCAGAGCTGAAAGGAGAAGCAAAAGAGCATCGAAATTCACTAGTAGAAACATTGTAAGGATTACTATCTAACCACAGCAATAATTAAGGAATATGCAAATTCAGGAAATCAATTTTTAGACAACATAACAAATTAGGGCTACTATATAGCCCATTGAAAATCTATCTATCTATTTATATATTAATATAATTCTGGTCATAAGAGAGGTGGTCTGGAGATCACAATTATTAGAATACATATTTTCCCTTTTTCTCCTTTGTTGGCGTTTTTTCTATTTTTTCATTTATGTGCTAAATTAAAAAACCAAAAATTCACCTCTTATATTATCTTAAATTACCCCTCTTTAACTATTACAACAATTTAAAATTATTAATTACTCCCTCCGTCCCAAGTAAGTGTCTTACTTTCCATTTTAGTCTATCTAAAAAAGAATCTCTTTCTATATTTAGTAAGTTTTCCAATTCCAAGGCAAGACCACAAGATTTAAAAGACTCAACACATGTTTAATTTAAGACCACGAGATTCAACAGTCTTTCTTAAACTCCGTGCCAAGTCAAACTAAGACACTTAAATTGGGACGAAGGGAGTATATGACTCTCCCTTGATTCATCGAGTCATATTTATGCACCATATTCTTAAATCTCACGCTTTCTTTCTCTAAGGGACTGAAAAAGTGTATGTTTCTATTTTTCTTTTTCTTTTGATAAAGTAACAAGATTTTATTAATATTTGGGCAGAGAAACATGCCTGTATACACGAAGTATACCAAGAAAACGTAGGAAACACTACAAAAATAATATGGTTTTCACAAAGGACACCTAATCTTCTATACATGAATGGAACCCTATAGGTGAACCAAAAAGAAATAAGAGAATAGAGGTTACTCCTCAACTGAAACATATTCATCTCAACACCCTCAAAAGCTCTCCTATTCCCTTTCCTTCTAAACAATCCACAGAGTGCTAGCTGCACAATCTTCCACACTGCAACTTCTCCTTCTAGAGAAACTCTAGCAAAACATTAGCTCTTTCACCACATCTGGCGTCACCAACTTTATACCAACCCATCTAAGATTTTCCCACCACTCTCTATGCTACCAAACAATGTCCGAGTAAGTGGTCGACATCTTCGCCAGAACCCTTGCACATAAAACACCAACATAAGTAATTTTCCTTTTTCTCAAATTCTCTGTCGCCAAGATCACCCCTCTTGTTGCTAACCATGTGAAAAAACACACCTTTCTCGGTATCTTTTTTCTTATATCCTTTTTGTGAGCATATAATTACTTCGACTACACTTATCCTTATCCCTTTTCTTTCAACGATATCTAGAGAAACTCTAGCAAAACATTAGCTCTTTCACCACATCTGGCATCACCAACTTTATACCAAACCATCTAAGATTTTTCCACCACTCTCTATTCTACCAAACAATGTCCGAGTAAGTGGTCGACATCTTCGCCAGAACCCTTGCACATAAAACACCAACATAAGTAATTTTCCTTTTTCTCAAATTCAATTGGTCCATGCCTTGAACTATCTTGTGTATTGTTGGAATAAGCATGGACAAGCCAAAGTAAGACATAGCTGGTGCTACCGGGTGGTGGCTAGTTTGGAGTGAAAGGAATTCCAGATGATTTGAGGAGAAGTACAAATCAGTACAGAGAATTAAGTTTGATTATATTTTGCTTTTTCATTCTTGGTGTAAGTTGGAGTATGCTAATCAGGCACAAACATTGTTATAATTCATTGAACCATGTATTGAAGAAGGCCATACTTTTGGTTTGCTTTTCTGCTTTTCTTCACTTGTACAGAAAATCTAGCACTCTTTTTGCGCTACTACTTATTAATACAACCATTAACTCTTCAAAGAAACATGTATGCACCTTGCGTGTCATGGATTTTCTTCTGAAAAAGGAAACATAAGACACTTCTGTTTAAGCTAGACTACCAAACTTCACAGAGATCCTGAACATATTTTTACCCAGCACCTTCACTAATCAACTCCTTTAACTAGAGTTTTATGTATTACATTCTTACTTGTACGTTTTTGCATATCATACTTCCGAAGTGGCCAAGTTATTTTAGCCTGGTAGTGTGCAGGGTCTACTTCTGAAATTCCTCTGTTTCTATATGTACTACATCAGACAGAACCTTTAACTTCGTGAACCAAAGGGTTGAAGCTGATGAAGACGAAAAAAGACCTGCCTTCTCTCAAATTCAAGATGCTTCCTTTGAAGCAGACTGGTGTACCTATATAACATGTCACTGGACCAAAATAACTGCTATATGCTTCTCTCCTGTTCCTTTTTTATTATATGTCATTTTTTGTTATGTATCAATCCCTATTTTAGAGGAATACAAATGACTAAACTAAGGTCGAAAACTAATTCCAAGTGTGTGCATGCAGGAAAAGAGTTTCTAGAGCTCAAAAAAGAAACATGAAAGAAGACTTACTTCTTGACTGAGAACCGTAGCGTAGTTCCCACTTTGATCCTGTGATTCCTGTTAGATCTGTTTACAAACACTTCTTTCCCATGTTTCTACGAAAAGAGAAACATATAGAAAGACAGATCAGTAGCAATATCTATATCTCAACTTAAGGTCTCATTAGTTCAAAGTGCTTACAATTTTATACTTGAAATCTTCTTGAATGTCCTCTTCTGCTATGACGGCAGAAGAAAAACCAAGAATGATTATGTGAATAGACTGCTGCCCAACTTTAACGACCTCACCTTCTGAAAAGATCAGTATCAAATAAGGGTCAAAGAAACAAAGTCAACCCAAAAAGATTTACAATAAATCCATGACATACACCGGGTATGTTGTTGTTGTTGTTGTACACTCTTAAACATTTGTATATTTATAGATCTAGGGTGGAAAGTTGAGTTTTGAGTTTCTGAAAAGAGGGGAACAATGAGGGTGGTGAAATTAAGAAAACTTCCATCACTTTAGCATTTTACTCCAACTTCACCCCAAAAACGAAAAGCCTGAGCTAGAGTACAATTTTGCAACAAAAAAGAAACACATAATGAGTTTGAATCCACATGATATTGCACAAATAAGAACTAAGTTGCAGGAATACCTAATAGCATTTCTGGCTTTGGATTAAAAAGTAGCAATTTTGCTTCAAATCTCACACCAAAATAAGGGTGAATTCCTGGAAGAATCTTAGCCAAATTGCTACTGAACTTCGGTTCATAAGTCAATACCACACCATCTAAAGCTTCATTAAACCTGTAAAAAACGAACCTTGTGAACAACAAAAGTACCTAACAAAACAAGTGCAGTAGAAGTCCAAATACACTCAAACGCCAAATTCCTAAGTGATAATGGGGGAGGGAAGAGAAGAAAGATAAGAAAGAAAATATTAACCCATGAAAGATAGGAGCTTTAAAAAGAAGGATTGTCGCCCAACATAGAACAGGCAGTAAAGAGGCGGCCATTGGATACCTCCTGAAATAAACTCAATAATCTGTCCAGTTGATTGAACGAGCTTTATAAATGAATTTCTTACACAATCCATTTACAATCAATCATTCAATTAATCAACTACACATCAACTGATAAAAAAAGAAAGCTCACATATGTGGAGTTCTAGACAAGCCTTCTTCAAACAAGAAAAACGAGCATTACCTAAAAATAGATTATAAACCCCCTATTGAAACATAAATCATCAACTAATTAACTTCAACACAAAAATGAAGCAACAACAACAATATAACCAGTGTAATCCCACAAGTGGGGTTTGGAGAGGGTACCTTTGTAGGGTAGAGAGACTGTTTCCAATAGAAACTTGGCACAACTACATATAACCAATGAATAAAGAAACAAGAAAGAAAAATGGCAGCAAAGTGAACAGATAAACACAACTAATAAAGCAACAGGTAACAATCAGGGGCTGAGCTACCCTTTCCCGAGGCATGTTCAAACGACACTCCTTCGCTGGTCAAATTTTGGTTTATAAGTATATATATCATTGTTGACACAAGCTATAGCTTTAGCGCAGTGGTTAAGGGGCTGCAAAAATTCCCTAAGGTAGCAAGTTCAATCGTTGCTCTTAACATAATTGTAACTTTTTGACACCCCTTAATGAAAATCCTGGCTCCGCCACCGGTAACAATAAAAACGAAGTAAAAGATACTACGCAAGTACTAAAGGATAGGATAGAGGATGAATTACTTGAAAAGAAGAGAGCTGAGCTCGCGATAAACGGCAGCCTCAACCTTTTTGGCCTTGGATGGATGTAAATACACTACCAAATTCGCGGTACACTCTTTCAGTGCCTCCATTGATGGATAATTGGACAAAGCTAAACAAAGTCTTGATGCCAATTTTTGTTAAACCCTAAAATCTCAATTGGGTTTATAAAAGTGTGTCCCTTGGGGTTTTAGGAAATAGCACTCGAACCTCTCTAGTATGGCATACATAATTAATACTGCCAAAGAGTCATATTTAACCTTTTATTTCCTGGGGGGGGGGTCAAAAAGGCGAAATTTCTCGTCTATAGGCCCATCCTAGGCCCGACAGAATTTGGTGAAGGATGTAAATCTTTGTGATTCAACGGCCTACTAAGTAAGAGGCATAGTGTCTGCCCACAAAGAGTCATCCCCACAAAGGAGGAATGAAACTCTCACACTGCGGTTGTCAGGGCTCGAACCTGCCTATTTGGGGCAATCTACCACCCTGGAACCAACTGAGCTACGCTCATGCGGGCTACCCTTTTATTTTCTAATATTATTCATAATAATTAATCTTCTATATACCTTGTCTATAGGTGTCTACTGGTTCAATCCGGTCTGGACCGATTGACCGGTATCGGATTGAACCGGTTTCGGTCCGTTATCGGTCCGGATTCTTAGACTATCGGGCATATCGGACCAGTTCTTTACCGGATTTCTGATAGGCCCGCGCGGGTCGGACCGGGCCAGATTTTTTTTTATTCTGAAAATGTAAACTAAATTCAAATTAAATATTTAATATAATATAGTTTTATATTTTAAAATTTAAAATTAACTTTATATTTTATAGTTTGTATTATAGTTATACTTTTATTAATTTATTAAATTAGAAAACATAAGTTAACAACTAAAAAACAATAAAATAAAAACTAATGATAAGATGTAAACTTTCGAACTTTCATTATTCATAATGCTAAAAAGTGTACATAATGAAGTAATGATAATTTTATTTATATATTATGCATCCTTTTAACAAGTTCTTCGTAATTTATATGTTGACTGAATTACTCCATAGCCTCTAAATTTGGAGTATTAATTTCAGTCCCGCTTTCGCCACAACTTGTGCTCCCGCTTTTCAAAATATTGTCGATTTTTCATCTTCCGCAGAATCAACGTCTTCTAATTCTTGATTTTTTTTCTCTGATCTGATTCAATCCCTAAGCAGACTAACACTTTAATGTGGTTCCGCCCAATGAGTGACGTGTGTCTCCTATTTGGTCTCGTGTTTGGCTGAATGGACTTTCAGAAGTCACTGTTGAGATAGACACATTAAGAACATCCCGTGTCATAGCTGCAAGTACCGGAAATTGCCTTTTGTTATCCTGTCACCATTGTAAAGATTGAAAGTTCTTCTTCGACTCCGTTGACTTTTGTAAATAAAATTGCATCTCATCACAATTTCGACTTGTGGTTGCTTGTGTTGTTGTAAAAGTGCTCCAAATATCTAAAGATTCATTATCATTATCATCATCTTCATCGAATCATGTAGATGTAGACACAGAAACAGAACTAGAAGAAATATTAGTAGTAGAGTTGTTATTATCAAACAGTGTAGCATAATATTCATATAATGTAGTTAAATTATTATCAAGTTTATTTATGCAATCAATTGAAGATGGAGTTTCTTCTCGACCTACTTCTATATAATTATATAAACTAAATATTAAATTATGACAATCTACTTTTTTAATAAAAGGATTTAATACTGCACTAATACAATAAATATCGGGAATAGGAAAAAATATTTTTTAAACTTTTCAAACATAACTGTAACTGCAGCTTTATATTTTATATTTAATTTTAAACCCCAAAGTAAATATAAAATTTCAGCTATATGAGCTAAACCATTACAAACTGTTGGGTAATAAGATCCTGAAAATTCAACAGTAGCAGTGTAAAATTTACGTAAGTTTTTTAAAAGTTCAGCAATTGATTTCCAATGTTCGTCGGTTAACATATGAATCACATTCTTACAATGAGCATTTGAAATATATGTTATGTGATCTTTATACTTATAACATTCTTTTAAGAATAAATAAGTATAATTCACCGTGTAACAATATGAATTTTGGTTTCAAATTAAATTGTTTACATTTTTCTTTAAATTCTATAATTATATTTTTTTTCTATTATTACCCTGAATAACTCCAACAGCTCTTCGGACAAGAGATAATTCAGTTGCAAATAAATCAAGACCACTTTTAACAATTAAATTATAAATATAACAAGCACAACAAACATGAAATATAGCAGGAAGTGGCGGTTCTAATTCCGCTTTTAAAAGATCTACAACAACCGTATTATTAGATGCATTATCGAATGATATACAAAGTACTTTTTATAAAGATTATATTTTTTTGCATAAGCACAAATAGTTTCGCTTATATATTTTTCAGTATGACTTTGATCCTTGTCATACGAAAAAACAATAATACGTTTTTTCATTTTAAATTTTCATCAATCCAATGACAAGTAATTGTTAAATAATCATAATTGTTTAAAGCATGCCCAATGTCTGAAGTAAAACTAACTAGGCATGGAAGGTTAACGAACAAATATTGCAAATAAATAACATAATCATTATAAAGTCTAAAAATATCAGATCTACAAGTACTACGAGGAACACCTTTAAATAAAAGATTATATACTCTTTGAATATATGTAATTAAATATGAAGAAGCAAAAAAAAAGGTAAACAACCTCCGACAACCATTTTTGCTAATTCAATGCGATCCTTCTTTGGATCGTAGTTAATGGATTAATTTGTTGTTGACCGACTTCTAAATCAGAGACAAAAAACCAGTGTGTCGGATGAGCATTCTCTACATGCCTACATATAGTGTCCGTCCCCCCGTCACCACCACCTCTCTTATGCTTATAAGTTTTCTCACAAATATTACATCTAACTCTATCAGTGTCTTCAATTTTATCATAAAAGTTCCACACTTTACTCATTTTCTCCTACCCTTTACTTCTGGTAAAGGAGGTCTACCACTAGTAGTACTAACATTCTCTAGGTTGAGCAAGTAGGTTGAACAATAAATCTTGAATCTACATGCGCAGGAGATTCATTCGGGGTCTCAGCTAGTTGCCATGTATATCTCAGTTCGTTCAGCCAGGTCTTTTTTATTATTGAAAAGGTCGTCGTTTTTGAGCTAACATTGACAGAAGGCACACTAGTAGGTGTAGGAATTTCAGTTTCAACAATATTATCTATATGAACATTATCATATTCATTATCTTCTATTCCAAAATCTTCTTGCATTTGATCATAATCTATTGTTACACCCCGTAATTCCAGGACATGTTTTTAAGAACGTACGTAAGAACTCAAAAATGTTAAGATTTGAGACTAGTAAAAAATTTATCGAAATTATGAAAATGTCGGGAAACGAAATATTGCGACAAACGGGAGGGTGACACGTGTCACCCCCCTTAGATGGTCATGGTCGAATAAGACCATGGGTGTTATGGTCATTTGACCAATGTTAAGATGATCAAGTCTTGCTAGGACTTGAGCTTGATATTGTTGACTAAGTCCAAGGGCCACTTGGCAAGATTTTTAAATGAATTGGATCCAAGTCATCCATATGTACTAATCTTGACCTTTCATAGTGTTATTTAAACACACTACTAGCAAGACAAGTTCCCATACTTAAAAAAATTTCAAGAAAACTTGTTCTTGTCTTCATAAGCTCTCGGGTTAGGGTCAAATAGCAAGACAAGAATTTTCGTTTGTTGTTCAATAATCTCCACACTTTAAACCAAGGTTCCTAAGGGTATTGTAAGGGTATCTCAATAGAAAGATCCCGGAAAAGTGTCGTTTTTGCGTTAGTCGCAAGGTGAAAACCTAAGTCACTTTCCTAGGTTTGGATTGGAAATTGAAGGAAAGTTGTTTATGATCTTCTAAGGGCTTCAAGTGGCGGATTGGAGTGTCAAGGAGAGGTTCTAAGTTTCTAGGGAGCGACTTCGGATCTTGAAGTTGGATTAAGGCTCGTTAAGGTAACAATCTTATTCTCTTAAGTGTTATAAAATTATATATTGTTGTAGCCTTACATTTTAACTAGCATGA
This sequence comes from Przewalskia tangutica, assembly GCA_029844215.1. Taxonomy (NCBI): domain Eukaryota; kingdom Viridiplantae; phylum Streptophyta; class Magnoliopsida; order Solanales; family Solanaceae; genus Przewalskia; species Przewalskia tangutica. Next base: position 92,365,399 of record CM056730.1, on the reverse strand, counting down.
AGTATATGTATTAAAGATTGATAAGTGTTATGGATATTGGAAGCCTAAATCCGAAATGACATTATTAGACATTTGAAATTGAAATACAATTTGGTCGATAATTAGAATCGTCGCATGTTACCTGTACCACCCCATTTCAACCGTAGTCGGAAACTGGATTACTACGTATGGTTGATTCCTGAATGCATTTAAAGGAGTCGCCACCTAATTATTATAGTGAATTAGGACACTAAAAATGTAGCATAAAATACTACAAATGATCTTCATTTTTTAAGGTCTGTGAAACTATGTGAGATTCTAGGTAAGAGTTCTTTATTATTGATGCGCGAAAAAATGCACACACTTTAACGCAAGTGCACGTTATCGTAACAAGTAATATAGTCTTGATAAGACCGAATATCGTCCACAAGAATTAGGGTTCAATTACCAACTATCTATCTTTTGGTATCTATTTGGCAATTGATATTTGATTTTGTGGTTTATTTTATAACTAATAATTATAAGGGCTAATTAACTATAAGTTTACTTCAGTTGTGATGGGAATAGGGCTTCCATGCCTCCTCAACTATCCGCTTATGTTATTTATTAATGCAATGAATTATGGTCTTCTTCTCTCGGAGCTAGCAGGTTTACGAAATCGTTTTATATTCCCGTTAAGGATATATAAACACTCAACCCCAGTATTGCACCTTACCTACCTTTCGGTGATAAGGATAACTCTATAGGAGGATTAAGAACAAAAACCTAGTTAACCGTCACGCACCATGCGCAAAATTAGGGTTGTTAAGCCTCTCATTAACGCTACATAAATAATTGAGGTATTTTCATCCTCAACCCAAATATGTCTACCCAACTTACAACATATTCACAACCTCCTCCTTTCGAAGTTTGATTAGAAATCATATAATGATAATTAGTTGTCAATTAATTACCAAGCATTCAAAGCAATTATTGGATAAATCTCTCAAAGAAGAATAATAACCATAGACATGCATTAATTCATAACATAAGCTTCTAGTGAATCAACATGGAAAGCCCTATAAAAGAATTAGTTCCTAGCCATAGACATGACAAGAACTAATTCAAGGTTCATCATACAAGAACTGAAATAACAGAAAGAAAAAGAAAAGAAAATTACTAAGTATGAGTCTCCAAGCCTTCTAGTATCCAAGGGTTGTGTTGTGGAATATTTACAAGATGGATTGGTGGAAGGGTGGATGTAGAGTGGTGAATGGTGGAATGGAGAATGAATAATTCTTCTAATGATGTAGAGTATTTATAGCCAAAGAATCCTTTTGGTGAAGGGTTAGGGATTTTGTAGGTAGGAAAAAGTTATTAGAATCCTTTTAGGTAAGGGTTTTAAGGTAGGAAAAGTTATCCCTTTAGGAAGGAAAAGTTATCCCTTTAGGATTCTGAAAACATGTCACCCGCCCAAAGACTGTAATTCAGCGTCGGCGCCAGCGCCACAAAAAATCGAGATCTTTGGGCGGCTTGGTGGCGCGCAAGGCCGCTTCCAGCGCCGCGGCTCTGGTGACGGAATTCTTCCGGATTTTTCGTTTCTTCTTCCTTTGTTCGTCCTGGTCTTCGTCGATCTCCTCTATAATTCCTAACTTTAGACTTCCTTTCTTGGCCCTTTTTGTGTGCAATTCCATCTCAATTAAGCTCATTTTCTCTTCTTTTCGTTATTTCTCCATTTCTGACCGCTGTGACACAAAAGAAAGGAAAACGACCCTAATACTATACTAAACATAAACAAAATGAGTAAAATACTAACTAAAATTGACTCAAAAAGTGTATATAAAATACACCGATCAATTATCCTAAAGGGAAGAGGCTAGGCACCCTATAGGATCCGCTAACTTGCGGTTGTCCGGTCAAACTTAGGCTTAATATTATTGTGCTAACATGCAATTTACAATTTTAAAGGTGTTCTAATTATTAAACTAACCAAGAGATATTTAAACTAGGCATGCAAATATTTAAAATAGATATATTTATTTAACAAGATAGTAATGAAAGCAAATAAACGTAAAAAAAGATGGAATGAATAGAATTTAGCATATTTCACTTTTTATTTTATTTTATGCGAATGCTTTAACTTTGGAGTGCGCCTCTGGGTACCTGCAAAAGACACTTAGTAAAAGAATTAGTAAATAATAAAATAAATTATCAAATAAACACAACTTACGTATATATATATATATATATATATATATATAATATGTAGAAGATATTTTTATTATATAGTGTGGGCTCAGCTAGTGTTATGCCACGGATAATCAGACAAGAGACGCCAATATCGCTTCGGCCATCGACTACTCACTGATGAACGATACTATGCATTCTCGTCTAATCATTTCACTTTCCTCCTCTCCCACATATTCCGTCTCGCTTACCACGGAGGCCTCCAGATCGACGGATAAATCCTTCATTGGCCAGTGTAGTATCAAGTTCAAAATCAATAAAATACCAAGTGTAGTAACTTGTTCAAAAATTAGTAAAATACCAAGTGTAGTATCTTGTTCAAAAATTAGTAAAATACCCAAGTGTAGTATCATGTTCTAAATCAGTTTAATAAAGTAGTAAAAGGGCAAAATCGTCCAAATCACTATGGAATACCAAAAACAGTAGCAACACAGCGAAACAGTAAGCAACATAGCCCAAAATGATTAGCGAGACACTACAAGCAGCATCAACAATTCCAACCCAGCAAAACAGTAGCGGGATCATAGTGAAACGAGCAACACAATTTTTCCTAAAAGGGGTATAGCCAACAGAACGTTAGTGATCAAGAAAGTGAACAACAATGGTCCACAGAAGTGGGAATCAAACACGACAAACCAACTGATCTGTGGGACAATGGAAAACAACAAAACAGTGACCCACGAATCGCCGAGAACAGTAGGACAGTCACCAGAATCCGCAGGAGTTTTAAAAAAAAAAACTCCGGCGGGATAACAAAATCAAGAACAGTCCAAATAACCGACAACAACGATAAAAATGAAGCCAACAAGGTCGTCGAAATTTTTAAATTCCGACAACAAAACAAAAATCAGTAAACCGCGATAGATACCCAAAGTAAAGCCTTCAAGGTCGCCGGAGTTTTCTTTTAAACTTCGGCGAGATTCAAAATAAAAGAAATCAACCCCTTAGCATAAAATGAACAACAGATACCAGAACATAGTCAAAAACCAACGTCGCCGGAGTTTCAGACTCCGGCTATTTGAGTAGCACAAAAGGAAAATGGCGGCGTCACTACCACGGCTAACGCCGGAGCAACGCCGCCGTGTTGTTTGATGCAGGCAGTGATAACGTTCACGGCTGATGTTTTCGCCGAAATAGTGGGTTCGCCGGCTGGGTTGGTGTTGCTGTCGAACTCCGGCGTCGTGAGTTCGCCGAGTCGACGAGACGCGATGCGAGAGGAGGGTAGAGTGCAAGCAGTGGGGTTCTGAAAATAAAAAGGGGTGTGGGAGTTCGCCGGAGTTATTTAGAACTCCAATAAAGCGACGGAGGCGCGAAGCGCGCGGCGGTGGCGAGAGAAGGGGAGGGCACCCTTTTTCTTTTCAAAGGAGAGATGAGCTGAGCCCTTTACAAAAAATTTCATCTGTGGGCTGCTGAATCTATCGTGGGCTGCCCCCCTTTTTTAATAAAGGGGGGGTAAGGTTTAATAAATATGGGGTAGATTAGGATTTGGTATTTGGGGGGGGAAATGAAAAGTGGGGTTTGAAATTTAAAAATGGGGGAGAAATAAAAGGGGGTGTTTGGATGAAATAAAAAATGGTGTTGGATTGGAATGATTCGGATTGGTCTCAGATCGAATGGTTTGACAAAATGCAAAGCGGGTTAATTATTTAAAAGAAAAATTATTTAACAAGATGCAAAATTATAAAAATGCAAATGCCGATGCAATAATAATAAAATACAATATTTAGACAAATGTTTAATGTCTAATTAAAATAAAAGCGGGATGTCAATTAATTATTTAAAAAGATGCAAATATTATTAAAATAAATGACGGTGTAATAATAATATAAACATAATATTAACAAAGAGATAATGCTTAATTTAAAAAATAAAAGATAAAAATGCAAAAATGATGATTAGAGTGATGTGTCCTAAAACACATAAAATTGCAATAAATATATGAAAAACGGGTCAAAATTGACTGTCAACAGCATGTCCCTCTTTGTACGGAGATGATGGAAGAGTCTTCGGACAAAGATGTTGACTCGTAGCCAATTTTGTCCTGTTTTAAAAACTAGAACTCAACAGTGGGGTTGATGCAGACCCAGAATTGTCCCAGTGTCGAATTATGATGACACTGGGTCGTTGTGATGCGAAGTAGAAAGCAAAGTTGACGCAGATTTAAAAATTTCCTAGTGTCGAATTACGATGACACTGGATTGTTGCGATGCTAAAGTAAAAAGTAAAGCTGACGCAGATTTAAAAAATGTCCCAGTGTCAAATTATGATGACACTGGGTTTTTGCGATGCTAAAATTAAAAGTAAAGCTGACACGAATTTAAAAAATGTCCCAGTGTCGAATTATGATGACACTGGGTTACAGGTGATCTTTGTCAGAATGCATGTGGTGCTTGTAGATGTTGATGGCGTCATCGCATGGACGCGATGCAGATGCTCGTCATTTTCGGACTTGGAGTTATTTTCGGACTCGGTGTCGTTTTCGGACATGGCGTCGTTTTCGGACTCGGAGTCGTTTTCGGACTCAGAGTCGTTTTCGGACGTGGCGTCGTTTTCGGACGTGGAGTCGTTTTCGGACTCGGAGTCGTTTTCGGACTCGGCGTCGTTTTCGGACACGATGTTGATGAAGACATCATTGTGTTGATGCTACTATTCCTGTAAATTAATGCTCATGCATGCTAAAACTTTATGAAAATGTGCATATCGGTTAAACCAAAATAATGAATATATAAAAAAATAAAATTTTATGAGTAGAGATGGCGTCCCTGTGTGATATGTTGGATGCCGCAAATGTCGAGATGTCATCCTCGTACAGACGTGTTGAATGCCGAGATGTTGTCCTTGCACAGACGTGCTGCAACTGCTCCTGTGAATTGAGGAACCTGCAGAATATAAATCGAATAAAAATAATTAGAGTCGTAAAGTGATTGAGAAATGAGGATGAGAGTGGCCCTGTGAGCCAAATGACGCCTTGATAGACGCGTGCGATTGTGGCTTTGCGGGCTGAGCTGCTATGCGGAACTTCCTACAAAATCAAAGATAGACGCAGTAATTAGTGCAGGGATATATAGATATGCAAAAACGAATGAATGAGGATAAGAATGCCCCGCGAGAAAAGCTGCTATGCGAAAATCCCCTTCAACGTTGCCAACTTTCCAGCCCTTGTTATCTGTACTCAAAAGAAAATTTGTGAGATTTGAAATGGGCTGCTGATTTGTGCGAATTTTGTAGCTTTAACTCTAACCACTCGCACGACCGATCTGTTCGGACCTGTAACCGTTGCCTGGCTTTAAGTATTTGGCTACGAGAGCGTATTCGATAATATGCTATTCGGTACTGACGGCCTCTCCTTGCAATGAAGTTTTTTTTTTTTTTTTTTTTTTAAAGCAGCCCCAGTTTTGACATAAGCGGATGTCGAATGGACGAGACCGAATTTGATATGGAAAACCTTTACTATCCTATCCTAGAGATTGGATGGAGTGTGCTTTGTAACTGGTAGAGTAAAGACAAAAGATTTTAGAAAGAGTTGTGAATCCGATGTGGCCAACTACGTATCTCGCCATAGAGATCAAGTAGATACATAGTCTAGGAGCATAGCCCCAGTTGAAGTTGAGTTCGTCGATTATACTTCGATTTTTTTTTGTTAAAGTGGGACCAAAGTTGATATGGCCGCCTATGCATTTCGCCAAAGGAACCGGTTTAAGCCATAGTTTGCCGGTGACGGAGAATAAAGTGATTTTTAAGAGATGAAAAATTAGGATTTTTCTTTTAAAAGGTGGGACCGAGGCCGAAATGGCCGCCTACGTATCCCGCCGCGGGAATCAGATCACACGTAGTTCCGAAGTGATGAAATAAGGAGATTCTTAATAGATGGAAAATTAGGATTTTTCTTTTAAAAGGTGGGACCGAGGACGAAATGGCCTCCTACGTATCCCGCCGCAGGAATCAGGTCACACGTAGTTCCGAATACAAAACATGGAATGTTAGAATTTGCTGAGAGTGCGACCGAAGCCGATATGGCCGCCTACGTATCCCGCCGAGGGAATCAGGTCATAACGTAGTTCCGATGTGATGAAATTTGAGAAAATTTTGAGAAAATTGTTGTTTGAGATATGGGCTTTTCGCGTATCGTGCTGATAACGCAAGGAATAACACAGCCCCCAGAAAACCAAGCTAGTAAAGCTCGTAATTAATAGTAAGCGAATGCACAAAATTGAAGTAGCAAAATAATGTAGTAAAGTGCACATAGCTGAAAGCAACAGACATTATAATAACAAGCAGACTATATAGATATCAAATGCGCGTCCTAGCATGTTTGGGACCTCTTTTAATGCCAGAGGTGGGCCTAAACGCCAAATATGCGGGATTATGATAAACAGGTCCTTGTAGTTAAACTGCAACGCTTTGTTGAAAATGGCGACCAAATGACGGTACACTTTTTCCAATTTCGGCATGTCATGTTTAGGCTTGGATTTGTCTATCATTGTCACGCTACACATAGTATGTTGGTTGGTCGTTGGGTTGCGAAACCCGTCGACAAGTTTTGGTATTTTCCTAATTGTGGCGTCGATACCAGGGATCGACCCACCTAAGATGTATGCATGTATGACTTAAAATAAAGAGGGCGGTATAGCTCTATCTTAAATTCTCTAAGATTTTGCTTACTAGACGCAAGGTTCCCGAGCGGACTGCTCGAGTGAGAAGACTACGCGGCCACCGGTTGGACCGGATTCTCCGCGCCTTTGTCAACTCTCCTAAAATTTGGTAATTGAAAGAAATTTTGCGGGTGCGTACAACACACCTCACGTGTAGTGTGTGATAGTGTTAATTTTCCAGAATGAAAGAAATATGAGCGGAATGTCAATTTAAGGAAAGAGGTAACAAATAGCAGTTAAGACAATATGCAAAATATTTATATGTAAAGCAGAATAATTTAGGCAAAACAATAAAAACAAATAAGTGTAAAACATAAAGGAAGCAATTTAAGCAAAATAAAGAAAATAAAGCACAATAAATTAACCTATGTTTGTTGTGGTTAAGAACCTAAAATCTCCAGCAGAGTCGCCATGATGTAACACCCCATTTCAACCGTAGTCGGAAACTGGATTACTGCGTATGGTTGATTCCTGAATGCATTTAAAGGAGTCGCCACCTAATTATTATAGTGAATTAGGACACTAAAAATGTAGCATAAAATACTACAAATGATCTCCATTTTTTAAGGTCTGTGAAACTATGTGAGATTCTAGGTAAGGGTTCTTTATTATCCTAAAGGGAAGGGGTTAGGCATCCTATAGAATCCGCTAACTTGCGGTTGTCCGGTCAAACTTAGGCTTAATATTATTGTGCTAACATGCAATTTACAATTCTAAAGGTGTTCTAATTATTAAACTAACCAAGAGATATTTAGATTAGGCATGCAAATATTTAAAATAGATATATATATTTAACAAGATAGTAATGAAAGCAAATAAACGTAAAAAAAGATGGAATGAATAGAATTTAGCGATATTTCGCTTTTTATTTTATTTTATGCGAATGCTTTAACTTTGGAGTGCGCCTCTGGGTACCTGCAAAAGACACTTAGTAAAAGAATTAGTAAATAATAAAATAAATTATCAAATAAACACAACTTACGTATATACATATATATATATATATAAATATATATGTAGAAGATATTTTTATTATATAGTGTGGGCTCACCTAGTGTTATGCCAAGGATACTGAGACATGAAAACCCAATATCGCTTCGGCTGCGGTCGACTCGCCCCGCCGATGAACGATACTATGCATTCTCGTCTAATCATTTCACTTTCCTCCTCGCCCACATATTCCGCCTCGCTTACCACGGAGGCCTCCAGATCGACGGATAAATCCTTCTTTGGCCAGTGTAGTATCAAGTTCAAAATCAATAAAATACCAAGTGTAGTAACTTGTTCAAAAATCCATAAAATACCAAGTGTAGTATCTTGTTCAAAAATTAGTAAAATACCAAGTGTAGTATCTTGTTCAAAAATTAGTAAAATACCCAAGTGTAGTATCATGTTCTAAATCAGTTTAATAAAGTAGTAAAAGGGCAAAATCGTCCAAATCACTATGGAATACCAAAAACAGTAGCAACACAGCGAAACAGTAAGCAACATAGCCCAAAATGATTAGCGAGACACTACAAGCAGCAGCAACAATTCCAACCCAGCAAAACAGTAGCGGGATCATAGTGAAACGAGCAACACAATTTTTCCTAAAAGGGGTATAGCCAACAGAACGTTAGTGATCAAGAAAGTGAACAACAATGGTCCACAGAAGTGGGAATCAAACACGACAAACCAACTGATCTGTGGGACAATGGAAAACAACAAAACAGTGACCCACGAATCGTCGAAAACAGTAGGACAGTCACCAGAATCCGCAGGAGTTTTAAAAAACTCCGACGGGATAACAAAATCAAGAACAGTCCAAATAACCGACAACAACGATAAAAATGAAGCCAACAAGGTCGTCGAAATTTTTAAATTCCGACAACAAAACAAAAATCAGTAAACCGCGATAGATACCCAAAGTAAAGCCTTCAAGGTCACCGGAGTTTTCTTTTAAACTTCGGCGAGATTCAAAATAAAAGAAATCAACCCCTTAGCATAAAATGAACAATGATATGCGAACATAGTCAAAAGCAACGCGTCGGAGTTTCGGACTCATTATTCGAGTAGCACAAAAGGAAAATGGCGGCGTCACTACCACGGCTAACGCCGGAGCAACGCCGCCGTGGTGTTTGATGCAGGCAGTGATGAGGTTCACGGCTGATGTTTTCGCCGAAACAGTGGGTTCGCCGGCTGGGTTGGTGTTGCTGTCGAACTCCGGCGTCGTGAGTTCGCCGGAGTCAGCGACGGAGACGATGCGAGAGGGGAGGGTAGAGGTGCGGCTGCAGGCTGGGGTTCTGAAAATAAAAAGGGGTGTGGGAGTTCGCCGGAGTTATTTAGAACTCCAGCGAAAGGCGACGGAGGGCGGCGAAGGGCGGCGGCAAGGGCGGTGGCGAGAGAAGGGGAGGGCACCCTTTTTCTTTTCAAAGGAGAGATGGGCTGAGCCCTTTACAAAAAATTTCATCTGTGGGCTGCTGAATCTATCGTGGGCTGCCCCCCTTTTTTAATAAAGGGGGGCGAGGTTTAATAAATAGGGGGTAGATTAGGGTTTGGTATTTGGGGGGGAAAATGAAAAGTGGGGTTTGAAATTTAAAAATGGGGGAGAAATAAAAGGGGGTGTTTGGATGAAATAAAAAATGGTGTTGGATTGGAATGATTAGGATTGGGTCTAAATCTTTTTGGTTTGACAAAATGCAAAGCGGGTTAATTATTTAAAAGAAAAATTATTTAACAAGATGCAAAATTATAAAAATGCAAATGCCGATGCAATAATAATAAAATACAATATTTAGACAAATGTTTAATGTCTAATTAAAATTAAAGCGGGATGTCAATTAATTATTTAAAAAGATGCAAATATTAATAAAATAAATGACGGTGTAATAATAATATAAACATAATATTAACAAAGATATAATGCTTAATTTAAAAAATAAAAGATAAAAATGCAAAAATGATGATTAGAGTGATGTGTCCTAAAACACATAAAATTGCAATAAATATATGAAAAACGGGTCAAAATTGGTATCAATGACGCCCTCTTTTATGCGGAGATGATGGAAGAGTCTTCGGACAAAGATGTTGACTCGTAGCCAATTTTGTCCTGTTTTAAAAACTAGAACTCAACAGTGGGGTTGATGGAGACCCAGAATTGTCCCAGTGTCGAATTATGATGACACTGGGTCGTTGTGATGCGAAGTAGAAAGCAAAGCTGACGCAGATTTAAAAATGTCCCAGTGTCGAATTACGATGACACTGGATTGTTGCGATGCTAAAGTAAAAAGTAGAGCTGACGCAGATTTAAAAAATGTCCCAGTGTCAAATTATGATGACACTGGGTTTTTGCGATGCTAAAATTAAAAGTAAAGTTGACACGAATTTAAAAAATGTCCCAGTGTCGAATTATGATGACACTGGGTTACAGGTGATGCTGTGCTGTAACAGACAGGGTGCTTGTAGATGTTGATGGCGTCATCGCATGGACGCGATGCAGATGCTCGTCATTTTCGGACTTGGAGTTATTTTCGGACTCGGTGTCGTTTTCGGACATGGCGTCGTTTTCGGACTCGGAGTCGTTTTCGGACTCAGCGTCGTTTTCGGACGTGGCGTCGTTTTCGGACTTGGAGTCGTTTTCGGACTCGGAGTCGTTTTCGGACTCGGCGTCGTTTTCGGACACGATGTTGATGAAGACATCATTGTGTTGATGCTACTATTCCTGTAAATTAATGCTCATGCATGCTAAAACTTTATGAAAATGTGCATATCGGTTAAACCAAAATAATGAATATATAAAAAAATAAAATTTTATGAGTAGAGATGGCGTCCCTGTGTGATATGTTGGATGCCGCAAATGTCGAGATGTCATCCTCGTACAGACGTGTTGAATGCCGAGATGTTGTCCTTGCACAGACGTGCTGCAACTGCTCCTGTGAATTGAGGAACCTGCAGAATATAAATCGAATAAAAATAATTAGAGTCGTAAAGTGATTGAGAAATGAGGATGAGAGTGGCCCTGTGAGCCAAATGACGCCTTGATAGACGCGTGCGATTGTGGCTTTGCGGGCTGAGCTGCTATGCGGAACTTCCTACAAAATCAAAGATAGACGCATTAATTAGTGCAGGAATATATAGATATGCAAAAACGAATGAATGAGGATAAGAATGTGGCCCTGTGAGCCGAGCTGCTATGCGAAAATCCCCTTCAACGTTGCCAACTTTCCAGCCCTTGTTATCTGTACTCAAAAGAAAATTTGTGAGATTTGAAATGGGCTGCTGATTTGTGCGAATTTTATAGCTTTAACTCTAACCACTCGCACGACCGATCTGTTCGGACCTGTAACCGTTGCCTGGCTTTAAGTATTTGGCTACGAGAGCGTATTCGATAATATGCTATTCTTGCGTGACCTCTTGCAGTGAAGTTTTTTTTTTTTTTTTAAAGCAGCCCCAGTTTTGACATAAGCGGATGTCGAATGGACGAGACCGAATTTGATATGGAAAACCTTTACTATCCTATCGCAGAGATTGGATGGAGTGTGCTTTGTATCGGTAGAGTAAAGACAAAAGATTTTAGAAAGAGTTGTGAGTCCGATGTGGCCAACTACGTATCTCGCCATAGAGATCAAGTAGATACATAGTCTAGGAGCATAGCCCCAGTTGAAGTTGGGTTCGTCGATTATACTTCGATTTTTTTTTTTGTTAAAGTGGGACCAAAACTGATATGGCCGCCTATGCATTTCGCCAAAGGAACCGGTTTAAGCCATAGTTTGCCGGTGACGGAGAATAAAGTGATTTTTAAGAGATGAAAAATTAGGATTTTTCTTTTAAAAGGTGGGGCCAGAAGGGAAATGGCCGCCTACGTATCCCGCCGCGGGAATCAGATCACACGTAGTTCCGAAGTGATGAAATAAGGAGATTCTTAATAGATGGAAAATTAGGATTTTTCTTTTAAAAGGTGGGACCGAGGACGAAATGGCCGCCTACGTATCCCGCCGTAGGAATCAGGTCACACGTAGTTCCGAATACAAAACATGGAATGTTAGAATTTGCTGAGAGTGCGACCGAAGCCGATATGGCCGCCTACGTATCCCGCCGAGGGAATCAGGTCATAACGTAGTTCCGATGTGATGAAATTTGAGAAAGTTTTGAGAAAATTGTTGTTTGAGATATGGGCTTTTCGCGTATCGTGCTGATAACGCAAGGAATAACACAGCCCCCAGAAAACCAAGCTAGTAAAGCTCGTAATTAATAGTAAGCGAATGCACAAAGTTGAAGTAGCAAAATAATGTAGTAAAGTGCACATAGCTGAAAGCAACAGACATTATAATAACAAGCAGACTATATAGATATCAAATGCGCGTCCTAGCATGTTTGGGACCTCTTTTAATGCCAGAGGTGGGCCTAAACGCCAAATATGCGGGATTATGATAAACAGGTCCTAGTAGTTAAACTGCAACGCTTTGTTGGAAATGGCGACCAAATGACGGTGCACTTTTTCCAATTTCGGCATGTCATGTTTAGGCTTGGATTTGTCTATCATTGTCACGCTACACATAGTATGCTGGTTGGTCGTTGGGTTGCGAAACCCGTCGACAAGTTTTGGTATTTTCCTAATTGTGGCGTCGATACCAGGGATCGACCCACCTAAGATGTATGCATGTATGACTTAAAATAAAGAGGGCGGTATAGCTCTATCTTAAATTCTCTAAGATTTGGCTTACTAGACGCAAGGTTTCCGAGCGGACTGCTCGAGTGAGAAGACTACGCGGCCACCGGTTGGACCGGATTCTCCGCGCCTTTGTCAACTCTCCTAAAATTTGGTAATTGAAAGAAATTTTGCGGGTGCGTACAACACACCTCGCGTGTAGTGTGTTATAGTGTTAATTTTCCAGAATGAAAGAAATATGAGCGGAATGTCAATTTAAGGAAAGCGGTAACAAATAGCAGTTAAGACAATATGCAAAATATTTATATGTAAAGCAGAATAATTTAGGCAAAACAATAAAAGCAAATAAGTGTAAAACATAAAGGAAGCAATTTAAGCAAAATAAAGAAAATAAAGCACAATAAATTAACCTATGTTTGTTGTGGTTAAGAACCTAAAATCTCCAGCAGAGTCGCCATGATGTAACACCCCATTTCAACCGTAGTCGGAAACTGGATTACTGCGTATGGTTGATTCCTGAATGCATTTAAAGGAGTCGCCACCTAATTATTATAGTGAATTAGGACACTAAAAATGTAGCATAAAATACTACAAATGATCTCCATTTTTTAAGGTCTGTGAAACTATGTGAGATTCTAGGTAAGGGTTCTTTATTATCCTAAAGGGAAGGGGTTAGGCATCCTATAGGATCCGCTAACTTGCGGTTGTCCGGTCAAACTTAGGCTTAATATTATTGTGCTAACATGCAATTTACAATTCTAAAGGTGTTCTAATTATTAAACTAACCAAGAGATATTTAGATTGGGCATGCAAATATTTAAAATAGATATATATATTTAACAAGATAGTAATGAAAGCAAATAAACGTAAAAAAAGATGGAATGAATAGAATTTAGCGATATTTCGCTTTTTATTTTATTTTATGCGAATGCTTTAACTTTGGAGTGCGCCTCTGGGTACCTGCAAAAGACACTTAGTAAAAGAATTAGTAAATAATAAAATAAATTATCAAATAAACACAACTTACGTATATACATATATATATATATATAAATATATATGTAGAAGATATTTTATTATATAGTGTGGGCTCACCTAGTGTTATGCCAAGGATCTTGAGACATGAAAAGCGATATCGCCCGGTGCGGTCGACTTCGCCCGTAGATGAGCGATACTATGCATTCTCGTCTAATCATTTCACTTTCCTCCTCGCCCATATTCGCCTCGCTTACCGGAGGCCTCGGATCGACGGATAAATCCTTCTTTGGCCAGTGTAGTATCAAGTTCAAAATCAATAAAATACCAAGTGTAGTAACTTGTTCATAAATCCATAAAATACCAAGTGTAGTATCTTGTTCAAAAATTAGTAAAATACCAAGTGTAGTATCTTGTTCAAAAATTAGTAAAATACCCAAGTGTAGTATCATGTTCTAAATCAGTTTAATAAAGTAGTAAAAGGGCAAAATCGTCCAAATCACTATGGAATACCAAAAACAGTAGCAACACAGCGAAACAGTAAGCAACATAGCCCAAAATGATTAGCGAGACACTACAAGCAGCAGCAACAATTCCAACCCAGCAAAACAGTAGTGGGATCATAGTGAAACGAGCAACACAATTGTTCCTAAAAGGGGTATAGCCAACAAAACGTTAGTGATCAAGACAGTGAACAACAATGGTCCCCAGAAGTGGGAATCAAACACGACAACCAACTGATCTGTGGGACAATGGAAAACAACAAAACAGTGACCCACGAATCGCCGGAAACGATGGGGCCGATCACCAGAATCCGCAGGAGTTTTTTAAAAAAAAAACTCCGGCGGGATAACAAAATCAAGAACAGTCCAAATAACCGACAACAACGATAAAAATGAAGCCAACAAGGTCGTCGGAATTTTTAAATTCCGACAACAAAACAAAAATCAGTAAACCGCGATAGATACCCAAAGTAAAGCCTTCAAGGTCGCCGGAGTTTTCTTTTAAACTCCGGCGAGATTCAAAATAAAAGAAATCAGTCCCTTAGCATAAAATGAACAACAGATACCAGAACATAGTAAAAAACTAACGTCGCCGGAGTTTCAGACTCCGGCTATTTGAGTAGCACAAAAGGAAAATGGCGACGTCACTACCACGGCTAACGCCGGAGCAACGCCGCCGTGGTGTTTGATGCAGGCAGTGATGAGGTTCACGACTGATGTTTTTTGAAAGCGATGGGTTCGCCATTGGGTTGGTGTTCTTTGTCGAACTCTGGCGTCGTGAGTTCGCCGGAGTCAGCGACGGAGACGATGCGAGAGGGGAGGGTAGAGGTGCGGCTGCAGGCTGGGGTTCTGAAAATAAAAAAGGGTGTGGGAGTTCGCCGGAGTTTTTTTAGAACTCCGGCGAAAGGCGGCGGAGGGCGGAGGCCAGAGAAGGGGAGGGCACCCTTTTTCTTTTCAAAGGAGAGATGAGCTGAGCCCTTTACAAAAAATTTCATCTGTGAACTTGAATCTATCATACGCCCCTTTTTAATAAAGGGGGGGTGAGGTTTAATAAATATGGGGTAGATTAGGATTTGGTATTTGGGGGGGGAAATGAAAAGTGGGGTTTGAAATTTAAAAATGGGGGAGAAATAAAAGGGGGTGTTTGGATGAAATAAAAAATGGTGTTGGATTGGAATGATTCGGATTGGGTCTCGTACTGGACTGGTTTGACAAAATGCAAAGCGGGTTAATTATTTAAAAGAAAAATTATTTAACAAGATGCAAAATTATAAAAATACAAATGCCGATGCAATAATAATAAAATACAATATTTAGACAAATGTTTAATGTCTAATTAAAATTAAAGCGGGATGTCAATTAATTATTTAAAAAGATGCAAATATTATTAAAATAAATGACGGTGTAATAATAATATAAACATAATATTAACAAAGAGATAATGCTTAATTTAAAAAATAAAAGATAAAAATGCAAAAATGATGATTATAGTTTTGTGTCCTAAAACACATAAAATTGCAATAAATATATGAAAAACGGGTCAAAATTGACTGTCAACATTACCTACTTGAAGATTGTAGTAGTTATAATCGATTGCGGCTTGATAACATGTTATACTATACAACTTGGATTGAAAAGGAATTGGAAAAGACTTTGTGTGTTGTACCTCAAATTGCCAAAAATGACATTGTCTTTTGGACTAGTTTGATATCAATTGTGGGGCGGAATTTTACACGTCTTGTTAGGCGTGTAATCCCCTATTGTTAACTACATTGTTGAGCCTTAAATGTAGCGTGTTTGGTTATTGAATTCGGGCCTTGAAAAAGGTGGAAAAGTATGTAGAAACAAAGGAAGTGCTGTCCGATTTTCCGTAGAATTTAGTGACTTTGCACTTAGAATATTCTACGTTTGAAGTTAGAAGTTAATAGACGTATTATGGTCATTATAGGTTGACATACTACGTACGACATATTGGACTTAGCAAGTGGATTGAACCGAAGAGGTATGTGGAACTTTCTTATCTCGAGTAGTTGTAGATATATAGTACGGTAGACGTACGGGATTTTGACGAATCTAGTTTCATTTGATATCCTTGACTTGTTTTAAGAATGTCCAAGTTGGTTGAGTTAGGGAATTAACTCGCTTGTTTAAAAGATTAAGGATATCTTAGCTTCTAAAAGTTAAGAGACTTGAAGTATTTTGAAAGTATACGATACTTGGTTTTCGAAAGTATAAGTCTCTTGGTTATAAAAAGAATGTAAGTGTCTAAAGCATAAAGTTAGTATAACGGCTTTATGGGAAGTTGTTTATAATAGCTTTATGGAAAGATGAAAGAGTGGTTTACTCTAGTAATGTAAATAATGATAAAATGACTTGAAAGGAAGAAAGACAAATTGATTTGAAGGCATCAATTGCTTAAAGTTTTAAAGTAAAAAAAAAGTCACTTAGAAGTCTTTAAATGTAGTTCTAAAAGGTATTGTGACTTGTTTTGAAAAGTAGATATGACTTGATACTACGGTTATTAGTATCTTGAAAGTTTTATATGAAAAAGAGTCATTTTAAAAGAATAGAAGTACGTAGTACTTTGAGTTAAATTCCCGTATTTTTTAATGACATGTTAGTGCCTTAAGTAAACTAAAATGAGAGTGTATACGAATAAGGCTAATAAGAAGTTAGGGGAATTTCTTAACTTGCTTATGTTATGTATAATAAGCCGGTGGTGCTTATGTTATGTATGATAAGCCGGTGGTGCTTATGTTATGTATGATAAGCCGGTAGTGCTTATGTTATGTATGATAGTCGGTTGTGCTAGATTATGTTATTCTTGCGGGGAAAAATCCCGGGTTACTACTTATTCCATGGATTTGCTACCCATGATGCGAGTGCGGCGTTTGTACTCATTGCGGGCCCACTGGGCCCATGCGGGTGAAATAGTCCTATGCTGGTGAAATAGTCCCATGCGAGGTGGATGACCTCATTGCGGGTCCACAGGACCTATGCGGGTGAAATAGTCCCATGAGTAGGATTGCTTAATGACACTACGGGCGGGTGACCCTACTTTGATCATGAGCCTCCTATTTTTATGCAGTAAAGTATACTCTTGTTTACTCTCATTGTTAGTAAGACCACGATTGTCTTATTATTTGAGTTATCATACATGTCTCGACTTTATTTAAGACTTTATGATTTCATTCTGATCTTTCGGTTTCACATACTTGGTACATGTTATCGCCTCGCCTTCTGCGTTAAATCTTGCGCATGTAGAGTATAAAGGTTGCTGATCCTCACTCTTAGGATCACTGTTCAGCTGTTGGGAAGCTCCATTACTCCGGAGGCTTATCCTTGGTTCAGATCCCTGGTATTGTCGGTTGTTGTACATTCAGGGGTATGGCGGGGCCACTGTCAATCCACGATTATTCATAAGTGCATGTAGTCATGTCTTGTGGATTGGGTTGTAAAGAAAAAAAGAAGATGTAACTGATGTTTTTTGGTTATGTATATTTTACGGAAGGTGACCTTATCGGCTAGCTTGTTGATATTTTATGTCTGAGTATTTTTATGAGTTGTGTATGTTCCGCTGCTATTCTCTGATGTATACCTGAGAGGGGTGCCCAGATAGGGTATCAGTCGCAGGCCCGGGGTCGGGTCGTGACATCTATATTTTGATTAGATGATGAATTAGAACCTTTAGATTTTGTACCCCTTGAAATAGATTTACCCACCCTCTTTAGCCTATTCATTATAAAATATTTAATTTAAAATTTAATTTAAATAATCAATAAATAAATATGACAATTTAATAAAATAATTAGAGAATGAAACGAGTGTACCAAACTTCGAGATTCATAATTCAATTGAAAGTCGAAGCTCGAAGTCTTGCGTCTTGCTACTTTAAAAATTAATAATAATAATAATAATAACTTTAGAATTGATAATAGAGAGAATTAAGAGAGTATGAGAATTGTAGAAATAATTATGTGATAAAAATGAAAAAAATATAGAGTATTTATAGATTTTTTAAAGGGTAAAAATGTAATTAATAAAGAATAATAAACAAAAAAAAACAAATAAGGCTCAAACGGTCATATAACCGTTGGGGAACCCCCAACCCCTGACCCCCCCCCCCCCCAACGGTATTGTTACCATTGCCAACAACCTTTTGTTTTTTTTTTAATTTTTTGCGTTACCGATTCGGTCCGGTTAACCTGTAACGTTACCAGTTTTCGTTACCGGTTCTAACCGATCCGAACCATACCGGATTTTACCAGCGGGTTGGGGGCCAAATCAACCCATTAAACTTACCGGTCCGGACCATATTAGGTTCGTTACCGGGTCGACTGGTCCGGTTACCGATTAATCCGGACCGGTAGACGGGTATAATCTTGTCGTTATACTTTGATCAAATCTATTTGTGTGGTTATTAATAGACGCGATATCAATACTTAAATAGTCATGTGGATGTCCAATTCATTGTGCCCATCAAACACCTGACCTAACCCATAACCCAAATTCAAAAATGAACCTAAATCTTCTTTTCTTGTCTCATCGGAAATCTAACGGAAATGTTCTCCGCCTTCATTCTCCCCTGATCTAAAGCAACTTATCTTTCTCAATTGGCAAAAGTTTTTAATCCATTTCACCAAATTGCATAAATTCATTTTCTCCTCAAGCAATGTCTCAAAGAAGAAAAACCCATATTCAACAGAATCGCATCCCCAAGTCAATACTAATACAGTGATGGATTCTTAAAAGAATACTCGAGTGGCTATGTATTTGCTATGCTCTACATGTTTTTTTATCTTTATTTCTTCTAGGGTCTAAATTTATGCAATAATAATAATAGAACAAAATCAATTATGGGAGTTCAAGGGATTAGTTTTGCTTTTGGTTATTCAGGTAATTTTGCAGTTTATGAAATATTATTTGGCAATAAATTATTAAAATTTTCAAGTGTTAAGAAAAACAACTACCCATATAAAATTTATCATATTTAGTGTTGCAGTCATTTTTTAGAATCCTATAATTGCTTTCTCTTATGACAATGAATGATTTTTTGCTTTTTTGGAGAAACCTAATTTTTAAAACCAAGGAGATGAAGTAATAAAGGAGAAGAAATATCAATTCAGATAATGAGTCATTTTCATTGGGTTGGGTTAGACTAAATAACTAGATATATCTAGATGTGTATATGCAACGATCTGTTTGGTCATTTTATGCTTTTTAGGATTTTTACCTCTTTTCCACTAAAATACCCTTCTCGTAGTTTCATTTCGGTGTTTATGATTTGCGGGGATGTGTGGTGTAGCTTTCGAGGCAATCAGGAAAGTTTTGGATTAGTTTTGAGGATTTTAGAAGTTTTTAAGTTAAGAAGTGGAAAGGTTTGACCAAAGTCAATATCGAGGTAAATGTGTCAATTTCGAATTATGTTGATTTCATTAGGTTCGAAATGTCATTTATGACTTAGTCGAGTCATTGGTTTGATCCCGACGCATTCGTTTGTATTTTGGGTCATGATTGAAATATTGGATTTGATTGATTTGGAGTTGACCTTGGTCAACACCATATCATGACGACCTTTTTGGGTGTTTCGAGTGCACGAGCAGGTTCGTAGCGTGTTTTATGATCAAAATGCATATATTGTTTGTGTTCGAAAAGTTCAGGAAGAGTTTCGAGTGCTAAGTAAAAGTTGGGGGAAAGGGGGAATTGGATGCCAAGATCATGTCTTTTACTGGGTTTTCTGGATTTGAGTCTTTTGGGTATAGGGTGTTCCAATTTAAATATAAATTTATGATTTCATCGACGTGGGTCTGAATCACTTTTTAGGGTGATTTTGACTCAGATCTTTATATAGTCAATATGGGTGTCTATAGACTCATGTTTTAACCTAGAATTCATATTTGATAGACTTTGCTCGTTCAAAAGTACTCCAGAAAGGTAAAGTTCAAGTTTAATTGTCTGTGGCTCACGTTCAGCCTTTGAGGTAGGTTACGATTTACCTTTTTAAACTCTGATTTGAGGGCGTATATAATTTATAAATATTGAATAGTTATTGGGTGGGTACCGGTTTATATTGTGGAGCTAATTATTGATAGTTGTGTAGTGCGATGGGGAATGCATGATCAGCCTACGGGCACTAGTTGCGGTGATAAATCCACTAGGTTGGTATAGTTGTTGTTTATGTGGCTTATGATAGCCATGTGTGATAAATACTTGTGAATGTTGACTCTTTTATTTCATCCCTCTATGCCTCGAATAAATTTTGAAAGAATGACCATTTGTGATACTTTAGTGAGTTTATGTATGTCACGCCCCGACTTTTTCTAAGCCTTTATTTAGGGCGTGATGACACCTGGACAATTATTTCCCACCAGGAGCACCATTTAATTCTCTTTATTTAGAAATTTAAACTTATATTCAAATACGGAGCTATTAATAAAAATAACAATAAAGAAATCTGTTTATAACTTTATTGAAAACATAACGCGAGCCCATGCTCGTGCAAATATTGTTTCTACATCGACATACTGACAAATATTATTCTAAGTTGGAAGGGAGACCATTCCACACGGGCATTTCCCGAGACATTGGGCGACATTCGAACTCCGACGAGTATCAAGCCCGAAGCAATGGACTTGGTATGACAAGAGGCTGCGGGACGATCGCTAGCCTTGGCGTGGAGTCTTTCCTTTATCACGCTTTCCTGAAACATGTTAAATAAAGAGTCAGCCCTACCATCTGGGGTTGAGTGAGAACCTTACCCTGCAATTCAAAGCAACACCACAATATTCCAAGTGCAATCACATTATAACGTAATAAACATATTGCAAAAACATATCAGGTTACAACATTTTTAAATATGCAGCAACTCCTCATAGGAAATTCTCAGTTTAACTAACACTTCATTTTATCTCGTATTATACGTTAAGACATTCCCCTGCATTTTCATATGTTTGTTACATTTATATATTTGTGAACTCGTATTCACTTTTCATATTTATATATAGGTGAACCTGTATTCATTTTTCATATTTGTTGCGGCGTGAAACCCGATCCATTGTATTTACGTATTTGTGAACACGTATTCACTTTACGTTTTGTTGCGGCGTGCAACCCGATCCATTATGTTTACGTATTTGTGAACGCATATTCACTTTACGTTTTGTTGCTGCGTGCAACCCGATCCATTATGTTTACGTATTTGTGAACGCGTATTCACTTTACGTTTTGTTGCGGCGTGCAACCCGATCCATTATATATTTATATATTTATGTGAACACGTATTCACTTTTCATATTTTTCAGAAGATCGAATAAATACCATTCTCTTTCCTAACATTCTGTCATTCATACTTGTAACGATTATAACTTTTTAACCATAACTCCAACTAAGGTGTTTCTCAAGCGGAAACTAAGGCAAGACGGGGATCTTTCACTGTACCAAATTTCATTTAAAACTACTTTGGGTAACTAACACAAATTTATCCTCAAAACAGCCACATTAAATTTGTTTCGGCAGAATTGTTATTAAACAGAACCCAATCTTAGAATAGTCATAACTCCTAATATGTAAACCCGTTCAAGCCCCATAAAATCTCAAAACGACGAGAACAGAGAGATACACGTCTCCGTGTGAACCATCCTTTCATATTCTATACCATTTGGTACAGTTTTACACTTTTATTCGCTGCCCTTTCTGGATCTCGATAGATCCGAGTCAGAAACTTTAAACAACGATAACTCTCAATCCGTAAGTCTGATAGACCTCCGTAAGGTCTCAAAATGTCCACAACAGAGAGATATAGAACTTTCATTTAGCATAATTTTCATATTTCTCACGGATTAGTACAGTTTTACGTTTCAACGTCCTGCCCTTCTGGATTCCGATGAATCTGAGGCAACAACTTCAAACTACAATAACTCTCAACTCGTAAGTCCGTTTTAACAACTCTTTATCTATATCTTTCCATAACAGAGAGATTTACAACCATGTAAATTTTCATATAATTCTAATAAGTAAAACTCAATAAAAACAGTCTGTAATTATGTCTTTCCGAATTTCGGCCAAATCTAAGGCAGAAACTTTGAACTATGATAACTTTCAAAATGTATGTCCATTTTACCTCATTTTTGGTTCTATATGATCATAATAGAGAGGTGTACCATTCTTCCGAATTTCATCAAATTCTAACAATTATAACTCAGTGAGAACAATTCGTAAAGTTCATGACGCAACTAGTTGTCTAAACAATCAAAAGTTCAATATTTCTTTTTCAACACTCAATTCTTATTCTAACATGTATTGAACTTAAAATAAAGGATGTTACCAAGAATTTCTGAGTGAGAAAACTCACCTTGTAAGTGTGAAGATTATTGTTGTGTGGTTGTTAAAATGATCATTACTCTCTAGTATTTTGATTCTTGTTCTTCTTGTCATCTTGGTATTTTTTCCAAATTTTTTCCTCTTCTTTTCACTTATTTTTTTCTGATTTCCTATTCTTTGTGCTATGTATTTTATTTATGCCATGTACAATGTATAAGTAGAAGAGTTTTCTATAACCTATGGGAGGTGGAATGACAAGAGTTGGAGGAAATGAAAGGGGAGGATGGGACGTCTTATTTGTTGCATGCATCTTTTTTTCTTTTTTTTCTTTTGTTTTTGTTTTGTTTTTTTGTTTTTTTTTTCTTATTTTCATTTTATCTATCTATTTATCCAACTTTAACACTAACTCTATCCCATGCAATTTATTCTTTGTTTTCTTATATATATATATATATATATTTTTTAACCCAACCACAACTATATATTATTATTTTTTTCCGGATTTTACATTCCCTCCTCCTTAAGCAACATTCGTCCTCGAATGTGAATAAGGTCGTAACATAATCACACAGACACAATAATGTTTATTGTTATTGTAACAAATTTGGGGCTTCACATTCTCCCTTCCTTAAGAAGCATTCGTCCTCGAATGAGAATAAGGTTGTAACGCATGCATATAGACACGCAAATGACACACATATGAAGTACTATGTAACACATTTTTTTTATTACCTTAGTCAAATAGGAATGGATATTTGACTTTCATCGCCTCTTCAGCTTCCCAGGTGGCTTCCTCTGTGGAGTGATTCCTCCATAGGACTTTCACGAAAGCAATATCTTTATTTCTAAGGCGTTGGACCTTTCTATGAAGTATTTCTACCGGAGCCTCTTCATATTGAAGCTCTTTATTAAGAACTATCTCCTGGGGAAGGATGACGTGACTTGGATCGTGCAAGTATTTTCGTAACATTGACACATGAAATACCGGATGCACTGCTTCCAGCTCTTGTGGAAGTGCTAATTCGTAAGCCACATTCCCCACTCTTTGCAAGATCTCATATGACCCAACAAACCTTGGGCTCAATTTCACTTTCTTACCAAAGCGCATCACTCCCTTCATTGGGGACACTTTTAAAAATACTTTCACCCCCTCTTGGAATTCAAGATCTCTTTTCCGATGATCCGCATAGGACTTATGACGGCTATGAGCTGTTTTGATCCGCTCCCGAATCATCTGTACCTTATCATTTGTTTCTTGAATGACTTGAGTTCGAGCGATTGCGTCACCGCTCAAACCATCCAAGTGGGGACCTACATTTTCGTCCATATAATGCTTCAAACGGGGCCATTTGTATGCTAGAGTGAAAACTATTGTTGTAGGCGAACTCAATTAGACATAGATGGTCCAACCAGCTTCCCTGAAAATCTAACACACAAGATCGCAACATGTCCTCAAGTGTTTGAATTGTTTGCTCAGCTTGCCCATCTGTTTGCGGGTGGAAAGTCGTGCTTAACTTAACTTTTGTCCCGAGACCCTGCTGGAAACTTTGCCAAAAGTGTGAGGTGAACTGGGAACCCCTATCTGAAATAATTTGTAAGGGAATCCCGTGTAACTGCACAATCTCCTTCAAATAAATATGTGTGTACTGTGGTGCGCGATACATAGTCTTGACCGGTAAAAAATGGGCTGACTTTGTAAGCCGATCAACAATCACTCAAATAGAATCATACCCTTCTCGAGTTTTCGGTAGACCAGTTACTAAATCCATATGAATCGCCTCCCATTTCCACATGGGGACTCCAATGTCCTGAAGTAATTGATGCGCGATTTAATGCACACACTTTAACGCAAGTGCACGTTGTCGACTCAAGTAATATAGTCTAGGTAAGACCGAATATTATCCTCAAGGATTGGTTTTCAAGTACCGATTATATATCTTATGGTATCTATTTGGTTAACGTAATTGAATTGGAATTCTAAATAATAATGAAGGAAATAAACTAATTATAAAAATACTTTGAATTAAATCAGTTATGATGGATAATTAGGGCTTCCAAGATCATCAACTATCCACTCTATCCAATTCTTAATACAATTAGATTGACTTCTTCTTCTACGTTAAGATAGCAGGTTTACTAATCCGTTTTATACTCCCGTTAAGGCTATATAAACACTCAACCCCAGTAGCGCTCCTTTCTACCTTTCGGTGATAAGGATGACTCTATAGGAGGATTAAGAACAAAAACCTTGTTAATCGTCACGCATCTTGCGTGAAATTAGGTATTTAAACCCCTATTAACGCTACACAAGTAATTGAAGTATTTTCATCCCCAATCCGACCTATGTCTACCCAACTTACAGCATAGTCACAACCTCCTCCTTTCGAAGTTTGATTAGAAATCATATAAATAATGATAATTAGTGATCAATTAATTACCAAGCATTCAAAACAATTATTGGGTAAATCTTAAATAAGTGAAGAAGAAATCAACTAATATATTAATTCATGAATATAGTTTCAAGTGAATCACAAGGAAATCCCTAATAAAGTAATTAGCTCCTAGCCATTGTCACACTAAGAACTAATACAATCTCCATACATGAACTGAAATAAATAAAGCAAAAAGAAAGAAGAGAAAATACTCAAGAACGAGTCTCCAAGCCTTTTAGCAAAGGGTTGTGTTGTGGAATATTTACAAGATGGATTGGTGGACGGATGGATGTAGAATGGTGAATGGTGGAATGAAGAATTAATTCTTCTAATGATGTAGAGACTATTTATAGACCAAGAATCCTTTAGGTGAAGGGTTAAGGATTTATGTAGGTAGGAAAAGTTATTAGAATCCTTTTAGGTAAAGGTTTTAAGGTAGGAAATGTTATCCCTTTAGGTAGGAAAAGTTATCCTTTTAGGATTCTGAAAACATGTCAAATTTGGCCCAGAACTTCATAAATCCCGCGTCGGCGCCGCGACCCTTCAAATGGGCGCCGCGGCGCCGGAAAACCTGCCACTTTCCGACTTCGCAACACATTGGGCGCCGCGGCTCCGCTGACATTTTTCTGGCGAATTTCCGTTTCGTCTTTTTTTTCTCGTCCGGACTTCGTCTGATCTCCTCTATAATTTCCGGAACTTCTTAGACTTCATTTCTTGGCCCTTTTAGTGTGCAATGCCATCTCATTTATGCTCATTTCATCTCCTTTTCCCCATTTCTCCATTTCTGACCGCTGTGACACAAAAGAAAGGAAAACGACCCTAATACTATACTAAACATAAATGAAATGAGTAAAATACTAACTAAAAATGACTCAAAAAGTTTATATAAAATACACCGATCAGTAATCCGCCAGGTTTTTGATGTTCAGCTTTCACCTGCTGACATATAAGACACCTCCCGACAAACTCCGCAACGTCTTTCTTCATCCCGTCCCACCAGTAATTTGCCTTGAGGTCCTGATACATTTTTGTTGACCCTGGATGAATGGAATATCTTGTGTTGTGACCCTCATCTAAGATCTTCCTCCTTAGATCATTTGCCTTAGGAACACATAACCTACCCTTATACCGAAGGGTTCCGTCATTATCTCCCAATGTAAACTGTGAAGGTTTTCCCTGTTGGATCCTCTCCCGAAATCCAACAAACTCCGTATCCTCAAATTGACTTTCTTTTATTTCTGAAGCTAAGGCAGACTGCGAGGTATCATGTACCACCACCCTACCTTCACCGATCTCAGTTAAGCTAACCCCGAGGTTTCCTAATCTTTGTACCTCACGAACAATACCCCTCTTTTGTATTGCCAAATGGGCCAAGCTGCCCATTGATCTCATACTGAGTGCGTCAGCCACCACGTTGGCTTTCCCAGGATGGTAAAGAATACTAAGGTCATAATCCTTAAGCAACTCTAACCATCTTCTTTGTCGGAGATTCAAATCCTTATGCGTGGTTATGTACTGCAAACTCTTATGATCTGTAAATATGTCCACATGCACACCATACAAATAATGTCTCAATATTCGTAAGGCAAACACCACCGCAGCTAATTCCAAGTCATGTGTTGGGTAATTCTTCTCATGTATCTTCAACTGTCTAGATGCATACGCAATAACCTTTCCAAACTGCATCAAGACACATCCTAACCCAACTCTAGAGGCATCGCAATAGACTGTGAACCCTTCTTGTCCCGATGGTAAGGTTAGGGGATCGCGAGTCAACAATTCCTTTAGTTTCTGAAAACTTGCTTCACATGCTTCTGACCACTGGTACTTAACCGCTTTTTGAGTCAACCGGGTCAAGGGAGCAGCAAGACTAGAAAAACCCTTTACGAATCTTCTATAATACCCAGCCAAGCCCAAGAAACTTCTAACCTCTGTCGGAGTGGTCGGTTTTGGCCAGTTCTTCACTACTTCTATCTTCTGGGGGTCTACCATAATTCTATCCCTTGACACAACATGGCCCAAAAAGGCTACCTTTTCCAACCAAAATTCACACTTTGAAAATTTAGCATATAGTTTCTCATGTTTCAAGACTTGAAGCACTGCCCTCAGATGCTCTTCATGTTCTTCAACACTCTTACTGTAGATTAAGATATCATCTATGAACACAATCACGAACAAATCTAGGAATGGTTTGAAGATTCTGTTCATTAAATCCATAAAAGTCACTGGGGCATTGGTTAACCCAAAAGACATGACCAAGAACTCATAATGGCCGTATCGGGTTCTAAAGACTGTTTTGGATATATCATCTGGATTTATTTTCAGCTAATGATATCCCGAACGGAGATCAATCTTGGAAAAATAGCTAGCT
Source organism: Przewalskia tangutica (assembly GCA_029844215.1). Taxonomy (NCBI): domain Eukaryota; kingdom Viridiplantae; phylum Streptophyta; class Magnoliopsida; order Solanales; family Solanaceae; genus Przewalskia; species Przewalskia tangutica. The sequence goes on along the minus strand of CM056730.1, from coordinate 92,338,295 downwards.
CCCTGAAGTTGGTCAAAAAGATCATCGATTCTTGGTAATGGGTATCGGTTCTTGATCGTGACCTTATTGAGCTGCCGATAATCGATGCACATTCGGAGTGATTCGTCTTTCTTTTTCACAAACAGGACTGGTGCACCCCAAGGGGAAACACTAGGCCTTATAAAGCCTTTATCCAGAAGATCCTTCAATTGTTCTTTTAACTCCCTCAATTCAGCTGGGGCCATTTGATATGGAGGAATAGAAATGGGTCTTGTACCCGGAATTAACTCTATAGCAAACTCCACTTCTCTATCCGGAGGAAGGCCTATAAGATCTTCAGGAAAAACCTCTGGAAAATTTCGAACAATAGGAACATCATTCATTGCTGGGGATTCTTTTTGGGTATCCACTATATTAGCCAGATATGCATACTCCACTCTGTGACTTCTCAATAACTTTTGAGCCCTAAGGTAGGAAATAAACTGACCTGAGGATATTCCAACCCTACCCCTTATAACAACTTCTGGTTCTCCGGAAAAAGTTAATCTCACTATCTTTCGCCGACAATCTAACATGGCATAACATGACGACAACCAATCCATACCCAAAATGACGCCGAAGTCTACCATATCAACTAGTACTAGGTTCACCATTGTTCCTCTGCCATTCACTTCTAATGGAAAATTATTTACCACCCGAGAGGCCCAAATTGAGGCCCCTACTGGTGTCACAACCTCAAAAGGTTCACTTAAATAAGAAGGTTCTACGTGTAAATTCTTAGCAAAGCTCATTGACACATATGAAGATGTAGAGTCGGGATCGTATAATACAAATGCAGGAATACTCTAGACTAGTAAAATACCTGTGACCACCGCATTAGATGCTTCTGCCTCATTCCTCTGGGGCAAAGCGTAGAGCCGATTAGAATTGTTGGGTTGTTGACCTCCCTGACTCTGGCGGGGTTGGTTTCCCTGATTTACCCTGTAGGCAGCTGTGGTTGCTTCTGACCTCCCCTGAATAGATTGAGTTTGGATCCTCTTCTTGCAATCCCTGGCATAGTGGCACGACTTCTCTGATTATAACATGTCTTCGTTAAGAGCCGACATTCTCCAGTGTGTTTCCTTTGACAAATCTTACAAATCGGGTTGTCACCTCCTGTGTTAGGGTTGGTGGCCTTGTCCTTGCTACCTTGGTAATTAGACCAACTGTGCCCCTTAGGCTTGAAATAAGATCGCCCACGATTGGTTTCGGTCTCAAGATTCCTTACTAAACTCCCCTTCGATTTTGACTCTGATTAAATGATCCTGACGTCCGAAATCTCTTCTGCGAATATTCTCTTTTTGCTTTAGCGAAACCTTCTACCCTCAAAGCCATATCGATAATCTGAAGATAAGTTCGATCGTTGGCTAACGCCACCACCTTCTCTGCTATGTTCGGGTTTAACCCTCTACAAATCGCTTGACTCTATCCATTTCTGTAGGGACGACATGTGTGTTGTATGCCGATAACCTCACGAACTGTGTATCATATTCTTGTACACTGCGGTCACATTGCTTCAACAGTTCAAACTCCCGTTTGAGCGCATCCTTGCGCATATTAGGCATAAATTTCTCAATGAATGCCGCTCTGAACCCTCCCCAAGTCATTGGTGGTGACATCGGGGGACGATTTTTCCTAAAATTCCTCCACCACACCCCTGCATCATCCACTAGTCGTGCATCTACCAAGTTGACGCCCTGCGTCTCCACGCATCCCAATGTGAACATTAAGTCTTCAACTTCATCGAGGAATACTATCGGGTCGGCCTTGGGGTCCTTCCCTGAGTAAAGTGGTTCTCTTCTCCTCATAAAATTTGCCCATAGCCTATCAGTCTTGCTGAGCTTACACTCTCGGTCCGTGGTGCGCATGCACCGGTCCCTGGGCCGTCTGGTTCTGGTTCGGGGCTATGACAGAGACACTAGGTGCGGGCGGAACCATGTATGGAACTGCAACTGTCATTAACTCTATGAGTCTATCTAGTTTTTGTCCCACCGTTTCTTGGGCCATTTGACTCTCGTTCTCTCCGACATTTTCTCCGCTCCTTTCAGACACCACTACGTCAACTGGAGGTACATGAGCTTCGTGATGAACCTCCTCTTGAGCCCCCGAGATTTGTGAATTCACCATTTTCTGTGTAGACAAACACACTCATATTTTAGAAGACGGAATGTCTACTCTAGCTGTTAAAATTTTCTTATAGTTCATAAGCATGCAACACCACAAGAAAACACAGATTAACTAAACAATAATGACAACTCATAACTTGCATTAATAATGTTTCATTCCTCATATTTGAAAATATTTCATGACATTACAATACATCAGATCATGTCATTCTATGTCATTCCCTATAACTCTCTTACTCGAACATGCACCTACTACAACACGTTCTAAAGGGCTTAACCGCATAATTCGCCTATTCTGCTGATTGACATTCAACTCCATGTGAACCTTCTTCCTTGCTTCCCTTTCCATTTCGCTCATTCTTTCCCTTACTACTATTACCTGAAATAGAAATTTGGTCCAGGAACCTTCTGTAACATCTCCTCTTAGCATCTTTTCCCCTCTGAATGAGGATCGAAATTTTTCCAGGACAGAGTTGAATATTATCTGTAATATGACTACAATCGGAAAGTTGAAGAAGGTCGGGTCGTAAGAACGCCTCTTCTGTCTACTCCTAAGCAAATACGCACAACGTACGATTGTGTCGCACATATAATCGTTAAAATCATCTCCCGAGTTCATCTTACGATGCATGAATTCCTTCTGAGCTTGCATTTCCTTTGCTTGTTCCTCGAGTACTTCCCTCTTTGTTGGAACTCGTCTTATAATCACCATCTACACAACAATTATTGGTCAGTATAACGTTGTACAATCTTCTTCATAACCCGCGTGAAAGATGTAGTACAAGAATCAAGTCTTGAAAAAGACTCAAGATAGGCACGAGAGGAGTATGAAAGAAGGGAAACTTTAGAATGTTATTCCGTTCACTTATTACTAGGGTGGCGCGCACACCGTCGCAATAAGTAACCGTTCAAACACCCAACTCGAAGAAACTTGCAAGAATCTCCTAACATGGTTTAGCTCTGATACCAACTTGTCACGCCCCGACTTTTCCTAAGCCTTTACTTAGGGCGTGATGGCACCTGGACAATTTTTTTCCACCAGGAGCACCATTTTATTCTCTTTATTTAGAAATTTAAACTTATATTCAAATACATAGCTATTAATAAAAATAACAATAAAGAAATCTGTTTATGACTTTATTAAAAACATAACGCGAGCTCATGCTCGTGCAAATATTGTTTCTACATAGACATACTGATAAATATTATTCTAAGTTGGAAGGGAGACCATTCCACACGGGAATTTCCCGAGACATTGAACCGACATTCGAACTCGGAGTACGAGCAAAACAATGGACTTGGTATGACAAGAGGTCATGGACGATCGCTAGCCTTGGCGTGGAGCCTTTACTCTATCACGCTTTCCTGAAACATGTTAAATAAAGAGTCAGCCCTACCATCTGGGGCTGAGTGAGAACCTTACCCTGTAGTTCAAAGCAACACCACAATATTCCAAGTGCAATCACATTATAACGTAATAATCATATTGCAAAAACATATCAGGTTACAACATTTTTAAATATGCAGCAACTCCTCATAGGAAATTCTCAGTTTAGCTAACACTTCATTTTATCTCGTATTATACGTTAAGACATTCCCCTGCATTTTCATATGTTTGTTACATTTATATATTTGTGAACTCGTATTCACTTTTCATATTTATATATAGGTGAACCTGTATTCATTTTTCATATTTGTTGCGGCGTGCAACCCGATCCATTGTATTTACGTATTTGTGAACACGTATTCACTTTACGTTTTGTTGCGGCGTGCAACCCGATCCATTATGTTTACGTATTTGTGAACGCATATTCACTTTACGTTTTGTTGCGGCGTGCAACCCGATCCATTATGTTTACGTATTTGTGAACACATATTCACTTTACGTTTTGTTGCGGCGTGCAACCCGATCCATTATGTTTACGTATTTGTGAACGCGTATTCACTTTACGTTTTGTTGCGGCGTGCAACCCGATCCATTATATATTTATATATTTATGTGAACACGTATTCACTTTTAATATTTTTCAGAAGATCGAATAAATAATATTCTATTTCCTAACATTCTGCCATTCATACTTGTAACGATTATAACTTTTTAACCATAACTCCAACTAAGGTGTTTCTCAAGCGGAAACTAATGCAAGACGGGGATATTTCACTGTACCAAATTTCATTTAAAACTACTTTGGGTAACTAACACAAATTTATCCTCAAAACAGCCACATGAAATTTGTTTCGGCAGAATTTTTATTAAACAGAACCCAATATTAGAATAGTCATAACTCCTAATCTGTAAACCCGTTCAAGCCCTATAAAATCTCAAAACAACGAGAACAGAGAGCTACACGTCTCCATGAGAACCATCCTTTCATATTCTGTACCATTTGGTACAGTTTTACACTTTTATTCACTGCCCTTTTTGGATCTCGATAGATTCGAGGCAGAAACTTTAAACAGCGATAACTCTCAATCCGTAAGTCTGATAGACCTCCGTAAGGTCTCAAAATGTCCAAAACAGAGAGATATAGAACTTTCATTTATCACCAATTTTCATATTTCCCACGGATTAGTACAGGTTTACGTTTCAACGTCCTGCCCTTCTGGATTCCGATGAATCTGAGGCAGCAACTTCAAACTACAATAACTCTCAACTCGTAAGTCTGTTTTAACAACTCTTTATCTATATCTGTCCGTAACAGAGAGATTTACAACCATGTAAATTTTCATATAATTCTAATAAGTAAAATGCAATAAAAACTGTCTGTAATTATGTTTTTCCGACTTTCGGCCAAATCTAAGGCAGAAACTTTGAACTATGATAACTTTCAAACTGTATGTCCATTTTACCTCATTTTTGTTTCTATATGATCATAATAGAGAGGTGTACCATTATTCCGAATTTCATCAAATTCTAACAATTATAACTCAGTGAGAACAGTTCGTAAAGTTCATGACGCAACTAGTTATCTAAACAATCAAAAGTTCAATATTTCTTTTCAACACTCAATTCTTATTCTAACATGTATTGAACTTAAAATAAAGGATGTTACCAAGCATTTCTGAGTGAGAAAACTCACCTTGTAAGTGTGAAGATTATTGTTGTGTGGTTGCTAAAATGATCATTACTCTCTAGTATTTTGATTCTTGTTCTTCTTGCCCTCTTGATATTTTTTCCAGATTTTTTCATCTTCTTTTCACTTGTTTTTTTTCTGATTTCCTATTCTTTGTGCTAGGTATTTTATTTGTGCCCTGTACAATGTATAAGTATAAGAGTTTTCTATAACCTATGGGAGGTGGAATGACAAGAGTTGGAGGAAATGAAAAAGGGGTGAAGGGATGGGACGTGCAATCTTTGCATGCATCTTTTTTTTTTCTTTTGTTTTTTTGTTTTCTTATTTTTATTTTATCTATCTATTTATCCAACTTTAACACTAACTCTATCACATGCAATTTATTCTTTATTTTCTTATATATATATTTTTTTTATTAACCCAACCACAACTATATATTATTATTATTTTTTTCCGGATTTTACAATGTAATTCCATGATGCGTGTGTATCCATTCTATATTTACATTGACATATGATAAGTATTATAGATGCATTCATTCATGATTTCATGTTTGATGGATGTGTTGTGGAAAAGGTAAGATTGAGGTTACATATCCGCGATGATTATGAGATCGGGTTGCATGATGTAACATATATAAATTATGAGATCGGGATGTATGCCGCAACCGGATATATAGACCTCGCGAGTGTTCCATGGGTCATGACTAGACGGAACAACTGCTAGCATCTGTGTACCAGGTACGAGATTGGTCAGTGCATTTGCATAGCATATATTTTACTTGCATTTCATATCATTTATACTTAGTTGACTTGATCTCATGTCATACTTGTCTAGTTTGATGAAAATGTTGTCTTTATGTGTATACTTGTCTGGTTTGATGGAAAGATTGAGTTTTTATGTCTATACTTATCCAAAATGATAAAAACGTTGAATCTTTATGACTATACTTGTCCGGTTTGATGAAAAGGTTGAGTTTTTATGACTATACTTGTTCGGTTTGATGAAAAGGTTGAGTTTTTATGACTATACTTGTTCGGTTTGATGTAAAGATTGAGTATTGACTTGGAGAGGAAAGGAAACCCGGGACTGAAAACAAAAAGGATAGGAATGAATTGAATAAAGAAAGAATATATAGAACCTTGAGCATTTTCTCTTCTCGGCAATGGTTGAGAGTAAAAAAGGGACGTTTCTTGTCTTAGTTTCACTTCCTAGTTGAATCAGTCTTTTTCGCCATATCGCGTATAAGGTGGCGAAGCAACTTGACCGCAGGGAAAGGAGTGAAGCAACTTGACCCGGGAAGAACTCTGATCTGCTCTTTCTATTGAAAAAATCTCATGGATGCTTCGGGAAGCAGTCGACTAGAAGTAAAAGATTGCTGGCCTGAGAGAAGGCGACCTCTCTCGGGAAAGATGGCCCAATTTCTCTTCTTTCTTTTTGATTTCAGCTTTTTTTTCTTCAAAGCTGCTCGACTGAAAGGAGAGGGGTGGACGACAACAAAAAAACTTTTCTCCCCAACCGAGGTGATAGACCACCTTATGGACGATGTGATTACCAGCCAAAGGGCAAAAAGACGGGGTTTCCTAAACTTTTCAGTAGAGCGAGAAACCTCCACTTTCCATTCCCATCGGGAGTACCAAAACAATAGAATCATGCTTCGACACGTCTTCGCTCGTGATCTTTTTGTATAACAACTCATGGGTTTCGCCAAACAACAAGCTAAAGGGTGATCACCCAAGCAATTGATTCAGTCACTAGAAGTCAGTTTTCCCACGAGAGGTAATGAGAAGAAACTTGTCCGAATTTATGGAAAGGTTGAATCTTTATGACTATACTGGTCTGAATTGATGGAGAGATTGAATCTTCATGACTGAAGGGTTGAGACTAAGTAATGTTAGCTTATTGGCTCCATTAAGCGTTTGTTTTCAATCTTTATATATTTTATGCGTGATTCCTTCGTTGTCAACCTATTATACTTACAGAGTACTAGTGGTTTGTACTCATTACTATACTGTTGTACTTTTTGGTGCATATGTAGACCCGTGTTCCAGTTCCAAGACTCGTGGCTATCCCGAAGTTATCTTATTTCAGATTCTAGGGTGAGCTACAGTTGGTTCCGCAACCCTAGATCTCTCTTTATGTCAGCTTGTCCCTTTTTCATTTCGAGATTGTTTTCTATTTCTGCATTACTTAAAACTTGTAATTCTATTGGAAGCTCTTGTATGTGGTAACACAATCCCGTATTTCCTTTCCTAGAATGCTTATTGAAGTCAATCTTACTAAACCTCTACTTGATGTTATAATTGTGCTGGATCTAAAGGGTGTGATATTTGAACACATAGTTGATTATGATTGGAGACCTCAATTTTGTGCAAAATGTCTTGTAGTTGGTCATAGTTGTCATGTCCCACCAAGACACGAGCCTAAATCTCCAAATAAACAACCAAGAAGACAACCTAGAAAGGATGTGCAAGAATGGAAGACTACAAGGGTGGTTCGTATCGCTCCTCCTAATTGAGGCTTAATTGAAGTTGCACAAATTGCATGTGACGCTCCTGCTAAAACTAAGTCTGAGCATGCTCTTCCAACAAGTGCAGTTGATATCTCATGTACTCAAGTTGAGTTAAGTTCATAGACTACGATCAAGGTGCAACAGTCACGTGGCCAAACCCCAACGGAAAATACAACACGTTGGGCCTGAAGGTACAAAATTCAATTTGATAAACTTTCCTGAGTTCCTTTCTTTTCATGCTTAATTGTTGTCGTTATTTTTATTTTCATGTTGTTTTGAATTGTTTATCGTAACATCTCGTAATTTTTAGCAATGGTTTGAGCACCTAAACGTATGCAAGTAGACTCAAGCCTCATGGAATTTATATTATAGTTACGTATGCTAATAAAGAGATTAGTATACGAAAGGATAAAACCCCGAAATAATTTTGGACGTAACAAGTATGACGACGAAGATCAGGAATAAATTTAGTGCGTGCATAAAGAAGTTATGGACTAACGTCATATTACAAAATTATGACATTGAATATACGAAGGTCTTATAAGTTATTGAGGTTTAAGTGAATTGAGATCACAAAATTAATTATGTGTGTGATTGATAAATTATACGGAGGCAAGTCACTTAATTAAAATTTGGGTGACACGTTGGTGTGTAAGGTGACATCAAATGGAATGACTCCACCGCCCAAACAATGGCTAGTGGGAGACATCATGATAAACCATTTTGTGATCACTTTGGAGAATTTATATCTTTGATATAGATAAGAAACTCATTCTTCATTTACAATTAGAACAAAAGCGTCCAAGTGCTTAAGGCATAAATCTCTATTTGAGAATTTTACTTGATGTGTACTAAAACAACCCCTCATTTTGTTCATTTAGAAACAGATTGGTACTTTTTCCTTTCATTTAGTTCGTGGATGCTCAACCAAAGTTCTTACTTTGGTTAAAATAATTCGAGATTTTTCAAGAACTCTAAAGTGCTAGTTATCTTCAGGTATCGAGGTATGTTAAGGGAAATTATTTCCTTCTTTGGCATGTTCCGTGTAACGAAACGTAATCGTGATATTACTCCATAAATTACTCTACTCCTAGTAGTTAAGGAATGTTCATATTATTTATTCATATGTTGAAAGCATTTCTAAATATATTCCTAAGTCCTTATTGAGGCATACGAAAAATATGTTGATATTCACAGTGTTAGCCGAATGTATAAGGATATTGTGTCACTCAGGATGTTTTATTGTCATTCATGCATTTTCATTTGCATTACATTCATATATTACCCTGGACCACTTTTGCTATGCACACTACTATATGATAAATATTATATATATGTAGGGAATATGGAAAAAGAGAAAGGTGTTATACGCACACTATCTGCAGCTGGTTCAGACTATCACAAAAGAGCTCTAAGAGGCCAATATTGAGCACGTGTGGCTATCATGTGTGGTTGAGTATGAAGATGCATGTGTGTCCATTAGTATACCGCATTTGCATCATGCATGACATTTAGGCATATTATGCCCACAAAGGCTGATACGATATAACATGATGCCCACAGAGTCAGTTATGGGAAGGAAGATGCATGTGTGACCAATATTTATATGTATACCACATTTGCATTGCATAACATTTAGGCATATGTATTAGGGTCTCAGATGTAATTACTGCTGGTCGGCTAATTCTGTTTCAGTTATTGTTATATCTCTGTTATGCTATTATTTATGTCTGGCATACTCAATACATCAGTCGTACTAACGTCTCTTTTATCGGGGGACACTACATTTCATACCCGCAGGTTCACATAGATAGGTCGACGATCCACATTAGTAGGTTGCTAACTCAATAATTTTTGGAGCACTCCCATTGTTTCGGAGTGTCGTTGTTATACCCCGTATTTCCAGAGTATGTACGTAAGGACGTACGTAGAAAAGTTTGAACTTTAAGTAGGCTTGGACGAAAATATTTTGTGCACAACACCCGATTAGAATCGTTTTTCGACGAAACGTTTTACAAAACTTGCGAAGGGAAAATTCCGGCTATATCATTTTTAATTTTTGCGGATTTTTCCGAGAGACGTAATATTTTGGACCAACGAGAGGGTGACAATGTCACCCTCAAGTGGGCAGTAAAGTGGCGTCCTCTTGGACGATGGGCATGAAATTGTGGCTTGTTTTGTGCCTTGTTTGTGCCTTGTTTGGTGGAGTAGGGTAGGGGCACTTGGGCAAATCTTGGCCCCCCACTTGCCCCCCACATGGCTTGATCTTGGCCATTGAACTCCCTATAAATACCCCCCTTTTTGTGAAGCTTTCTTCATCCACTCCTCACTTCCTTAAGTCTTGAAAACCCTCCCCCGCAGAGGCCCTCGCCGAGAGTTGTCACCTCCCCCTCCGTGTGGTGTGGCCGAGACCCACCCTCCTAGTAGTGCTAGCCGAGGGTACCCACTTGCCTAGTGGTTCTCGTAGAACACCCCCCCTCTTGGTAGAAAATACTCTCCAAGTATAGTTACTATACCAAAATACCTTAGCCTTATACCTTGTAGTATTCCAAAAGTTACCTCTATACGTAGAGCCCGGAAATACTACCTTTTGTCCTTTTTGTCTCAAACCGAAACCCTAAGGAAAATCTTCACTGTTGGTTGAAGTATTAAGAAGAAGTTGCGTAGAACTTCTAAGGGTTGTTTGGAGCGGGTTGGAGCACCCGGAGTAGGAGCTAAACGTCGCTCAGGATCGACATTTAAACTTGGTTAATTTTGGGCTTATCGAGGTAAATATCTTGTCTCCCTTTTGTAATTGAGTATATACTATTGAAGTATAAGAATTAAGTATAAGGTATATACAAGGAAAGTATATAAGAAGAGAATTGAACTGTACTTACATAGAATTTGTATTCTGATGAACTTGTGAAGTTTGGCGGGTAAGGAAGTGCTGTCCAATTTTCCGTAGAATCTTGTATCTAGATTTATTCTACCGAGTAGTCTAGAATTTGATAGACTTGTATAACCGTTATAGGTTGAAGTACTGCGAGTAGCGTATTCTACTCGGAGGGTGGAAAAGGCTAGCCGGACTACAGTACTTTGGAGCGTTTTGCTAATAGTCGATAATCGTCACGAGGTATGTGATTCTTCCTATACTCTTAAGCATGATATTTTAAAGTATATATAGTACGGTAGACGTACGTGTGTTAACTGAATAATAATTACGGCAATTTCTTTTGACTTAAGCCTGAATAATAATTACGGCAATGTCTTTTGACTTAAGCCTGAATAATCTTGAAGTATTTCAAAAGAATACTGAATCATTTTTAACAGAAGAGTAATACTTGGTTTTAAAAGCTTAAGAGTTATACTAGCTTTATGGGAAGTTAGGTATAACGGCTTAAGAGAAGTAAAAAGATTGATTTATCGATTTTAGAAGTTAAGAGACTTATTCTTAAAAAGATAAGAGACTTGACTTAGTTAAATTAATATGAATTTTGTTAAAAAGTGTGAAACCTCATTCATGAGTAATGAGTACTGGGTTGTTAAAAGAAATAATGTTTTACTGATTTCGGAAATCAGAATAAGTATCGAACAAACCACTGCAGCGTTAATAAAGGGAAATGTACTGACTAATTAATGTATTATTAAAACCAGTAGAAACTTCCATCTGCATAGAAGCTAAGATGAGACAAAATGATATTACATTTCCTAGATCATGACTGCTGTAATAAGATTGTTATGAACAATAATAACCTACTCACACATAAGGTATATGTTTCTCAAATTGTTTTAAAGGATTAAAACTATGAACTACGAAACCTTTCGAAAAATGAGAAACTTGAACATTTGAAATTAGGAAAACTTGAACGTTTGAAAAATAATGTTGTTACTTGATTTTACAAAGGGAAGTGTTTTGGTTTACTTAAAAGATAGTCACTCTATTTTTTTATACTACGGGTATGGTGTGACTTTTGTGAAAGTAACGTATCTTTTAAAGAGTTAATGTATGAAGTACTTTGGGAATAAAAACCCGAACTTGTTTAACATAAAGTAGAAAGAATCTTGTGTGAATAACTTGATTGTGTTGGTTTGTGATAGCCTTGTAATACTTTCTTGTTGGTTTGATAAGTAAACATGTTAGGATGCTACGTGTGTTAGTATCTTGTGATGTTTGTGTAAAGGGGTTTTCCCTCGATCGCGCTTATGTTGTTTAACTATCAGCCGTTATGTTGGTATTGTACCACTCACCTTGACATGATCCGGAGGTTGTCGCCTCCGTGCGGGGTAATACTCATGCGATCAGTGTGACTATGATTCGAGGATACCTCATGCGGGTCCGGAAATATGCGAGCTACGAGAGTTCGTGTTAGTGTGCGGCCTATATGGTCACGCGGTCTATGTGGCCACGCGGATCGCGAGTCGAGCGGATGCCGGGAGTAGCTACCCTCGATGCGGGAATACCTCATGCGGGCCATCGAGTGGCCTATGCGGAGTCGCGGAAGTTCGGGGCTAGACGCGCATTAGATCTGCGCGAGTGGCGGCTTTGATCATTCGATGCAGACAGATCTCATGATACGATTTATGACCTTGTTTGTACTGAGTTTTAGTAGTCGGCTATGCCTTCGTACTTACCGTGCGGTTTTATGATGACACAGTGGGACACGGTGTTCATGTATTCCTTGGTGCTTTTATATCATAGGCTGGCGGTGAGGAAGGTATTCCACGCATGATTGATGTTGTGGGCGTGAGACCCATTGTTATATTTGAGTGATGACTTTGAGGCGTGAGTCCCCGACTTGACATGATCGCTTATTTATTGTGAATCGTAGTTTGGTTATCATACATGTCTCCCGCTTTATATAGACTACTATGATTTCATTTACGATATTTCGATTTCACATACTTGGTACTGTTGTCGACCTCGCCCGGGGCCGCGTTCATGCCGCAGTCGTGGTACACCGATCGTTGATCCTAGCTCTCGAGTCACGATTCGGCGTTTGGGAAGCTCCGTTTCTCCGGATTCTTATCGTGGTATAGTCCCCGTCGTAGTAGTGCTACATTCGAGGTATGGCGGGGCCCGCCCCGCCATTGTTGTCATGTCACTCTTAAGTGCAGAAATCTTGTTGTGGCGTAAGCGTAAAAAGGGATGTAATCGTTCTAGTTGATATTTATATATGCCGCAGCAACTTTCTCGTTATTGTTTTACACTTCTTGTTATTCCATGTCTTGTTATATGTTCCACTGATTACTCTGATGTATGTCTACTTGGGTGCCCGGGGAAAGGCACCAGTCACGGGCCCGGGGTTCGGGGCGTGACAAAAGTGGTATCGAGCGATTAATCCTCGGAAAGTGTCTACAGACCGTATCTAGTAAGTCTTGATTATCGGTGTTGTGCACCACACCAATAATCGTGAGGCTATAGGATATTTAGGATTGGTTTCCATTCTTCTCACTCTAAGATCGTGCTTTAGAGTGTATTATGAGTTGGACCCTCTAACGTATTTATTTCCCTTACCGCTATGCCTCGCGTAAAGGCAAACCCGCCCGAAGGGCAAGGCGTAGGGAGCCGCGAGTAAATCTGAGAGGGTTACGTGGGCACAGGCCCAATCATCACCGGGGTGGTGCTTCATTTCGGGAGTTCTGGCGTCGCCACCAAATTTCAAAGTTTAGCACGGCGGCGGCGTCATCGCGACCTTGATATATGAACCTTCGCGGCCACGAACAGAGAATATAGATTGCAAAGAGGCGACCATTACTAGCTGGGATTTGGCTACCGCAGTATACCGATGTCGCGAGTCTTGAAGACTATCTAAGAGGTTGTGCAAGAGTAATTCTTGATTAGGCGAGCATGGCTGCGTGCGGGCTTATGCGCAGCCGAGCCAAGAAACGTAGAAATCAACGGGTTAACGAGGGCGGCGAAGAGGCCTAACAACAAGGTCCTTTGGTAACTTTCGAGGCGAATCGCCTCACCAGATTGATTATGCACATCCACCGGTGCAGTGGTCCTCCACGGTTCGGGGCGTTCGGTATGCAGGAGTTGGTCGAGCTCGAGCCTCCGGCTCACAACTACGTAGGTTCCGGCCGGATTGATTTTCCTCGATCATTCACGGTGTGACGTCATCCCGGGGAATGTCGTCTTTTTGTTGGTACTTGTTTTACCTGTGGCCGTCGTGTGTCGAAAGGATGTCCTAGTAGGAGGACTCAACCTTCGTGATCGGTGGGTAGTTCGTCATCTTCCCTAGCTATCGCACTACGGGTAGGTTTGATTAGAACGACTAAGAGTGAAGCGGTAGATCTGGTATATCCTTAACCCTCTGAGATTAGTACGTATGCTGAGATGAGTATATCTTAAGTGTTATGTTCAGATAACATAAGTGTATTGTGACTAGAAATCATGGTTAGTTAACCGGGAAAGATTGGGGGATAAGAAAAAGTGTGAGCCTTAGAGCTTTATACGTAGAGACCTTAGAAGCAAGGCCATCTTGAGTAAAGGATTTATATTTTTACGTTTAACCCTTGTCGGAGTGCATGGTGCACGTGAGCTATGTTTGTGGGATAAGTCCCTGAGTAGTGTGGAATGAAAGAGGGTAGTTGAGCTAAGAAGACCGCTAGGTTTTCGTAACGTGATTAGTGAGATTGTTCCGGATCGGGGAGCAAGTGTTTTACGCGAGAGTGGGTCGGGTTGAGGCCATGCCGCGGGTCAACCCGCGACCTGTTTTATGGTGGGGTCAGTTTGTGGTGGTCCCGCCAGGTGGTAGGGTCACGAGAGTGTTAGGCCCAAGATTAGTTAACCAACGTACGAGTTCGTGGATGCGTTCAACCAGTAGCCGGGCCGATGGGGTCAGCCCATCGTGTCTTTCAGTCAGGACCGTTGCTTGGCAGTGATGGTATATCAGAAAGGTTGTAAGGCTGCACGGGGTGCCTACCTTCACCTTATGACAGACAGTGGAGCCCAGGGTACGGCTGTTTCTTTTTCTGGAGGTTTTACCAGGCAGGGTTAGGAACTCAGGTGAGTCTCAGAATCGCATTCGCCCTCGGGCCAGTGTTTGGATTTCAGGGGTACTTGTGAGGATTGTTGTCTCCTGTTGAGGGAGTGTTTTATAGCTACCATTTCAGTTTTCGGATATCGCCTTATGAAGCCTTAGGGGCGGAAGTGTAAGTTGCCGGTCGATTGGTTCGATGTTGGCAAGGTTCAGATTGTTGGTTCATACCTGTTTCAGCAGAATGTGGTTAGGGTGTGACGAGTTTTGGAAAACAGAGGAAACTTAGCCCGAGTTACTTTGGGCCTTTTCAGATCATGTGAAGAATAGGCCAGGTTGCCTATAGTTAGCATTGCCGTCCGACTTAGGAGGCAGTACGTCCAGTCTTTCGTGTTGTTATGTTCGGGAAAGTATCGGAGACCCATCCAGAGTGTTCCCAGTTAATGATGACCAAGTTGGAGATAGTAAACCCGAGATTTTGGAAACTGAAGCAGTAGAGAAAATGTGGTAAGTCATGAGAAAGAGTTCGAGTGTACGAGAAGGGTACGACGCGTAAGGGAAAAAGCGAGCATGTATTGCGAGCATAGATGTGATCATTTCTTTTGTAAGGAGAAGGTGCGAAGGAAGTATATTTTAGACCTCGGGTAAGAGCTTTTGTTATACTAGAGATGATTCCTCGTGGACTTGGATTAAGTATTTGCGCATGTGTTATTTGATGGCCAGGCGTGGCGTGATTGTTTTCGTAAATATAGCAGTGAAGACTATACTGGCGCATGTTTGTTTTGAGACTTAGAAGGAACATTCGGGACGAATGTTTCTAAGGAGGGGAGAATGTTATACCCCGTATTTCCAGAGTATGTACGTAAGGACGTACGTAGAAAAGTTTGAACTTTAAGTAGGCTTGGACGAAAATATTTTGTGCACAACACCCGATTAGAATCGTTTTTCGACGAAACGTTTTACAAAACTTGCGAAGGGAAAATTCCGGCTATATCATTTTTAATTTTTGCGGATTTTTCCGAGAGACGTAATATTTTGGACCAACGAGAGGGTGACACTTGTCACCCTCAAGTGGACGGTAAAAGTGGGCGTCCCCCCTTGGACGATGGGCATGAAATTGTGGCTTGTTTTGTGCCTTGTTTTGTGCCTTGTTTGGTGGAGTAGGGGTAGGGGGCACTTGGGCAAATCTTGGCCCTCCACTTGCCCCCCACATGGCTTGATCTTGGCCATTGAACTCCCTATAAATACCCCCCCCCCCTTTGTGAAGCTTTCTTCATCCACTCCTCACTTCCTTAAGTCTTGAAAACCCTCCCCGCACCGTGAGGCCCTTGGCAGAGTTGTCACCTCCTCCTTGTGGTGTGGCGAGACACATCCCCTCCTAGTAGTGCTAGTAGGAGGTACCCCCTGCCTAGTGGTTCTCGTAGAACACCCCCTCTGGTAGAAAATACTCTCAAGTATAGTTACTATACCAAAATACCTTAGCCTTATACCTTGTAGTATTCCAAAAGTTACCTCTATCGTGAGGCAGGAAATACTACCTTTTGTCCTTTTGTCTCAAACCGAAACCCTAAGGAAAATCTTCACGGTTGGTTGAAGTATTAAGAAGAAGTTGCGTAGAACTTCTAAGGGTTGTTTGGAGCGGGTTGGAGCACCCGGAGTAGGAGCTAAACGTCGCTCAGGATCGACATTTAAACTTGGTTAATTTTGGGCTTATCGAGGTAAATATCTTGTCTCCCTTTTGTAATTGAGTATATACTATTGAAGTATAAGAATTAAGTATAAGGTATATACAAGGAAAGTATATAAGAAGAGAATTGAATCAGACTTACATAGACTGTATTCTGATGAACTTGTGAAGTTTGGCGGGTAAGGAAGTGCTGTCCAATTTTCCGTAGAATCTTGTATCTAGATTTATTCTACCGAGTAGTCTAGAATTTGATAGACTTGTATAACCATTATAGGTTGAAGTACTGCGAGTAGCGTATTCTACTCGGAGGGTGGAAAAGGCTAGCCGGACTACAGTACTTTGGAGCGTTTTGCTAATAGTCGATAATCGTCGCGAGGTATGTGATTCTTCCTATACTCTTAAGCATGATATTTTAAAGTATATATAGTACGGTAGACGTACGTGTGTTAACTGAATAATAATTACGGCAATGTCTTTTGACTTAAGCCTGAATAATAATTACGGCAATGTCTTTTGACTTAAGCCTGAATAATCTTGAAGTATTTCAAAAGAATACTGAATCATTTTTAACAGAAGAGTAATACTTGGTTTTAAAAGCTTAAGAGTTATACTAGCTTTATGGGAAGTTAGGTATAACGGCTTAAGAGAAGTAAAAAGATTGATTTATCGATTTTAGAAGTTAAGAGACTTATTCTTAAAAAGATAAGAGACTTGACTTAGTTAAATTAATATGAATTTTGTTAAAAAGTGTGAAACCTCATTCATGAGTAATGAGTACTGGGTTGTTAAAAGAAATAATGTTTTACTGATTTCGGAAATCAGAATAAGTATCGAACAAACCACTGCAGCGTTAATAAAGGAAATGTCTTGACTAATTAATGTATTATTAAAACCGGTAGAAACTTCCATCCGCATGAAGCTAAGATGAGACAAAATGATATTACATTTCCTAGATCATGATCATTGTAATAAGATTGTTATGAACAATAATAACCTACTCACACATAAGGTATATGTTTCTCAAATTGTTTTAAAGGATTAAAACTATGAACTCTGAAACCTTTCAAAAATGAGAAACTTGAACATTTGAAATTAGGCAAACTTGAACGTTTGGAAAATAATGTTGTTACTTGATTTTACAAAGGGAAGTGTTTTGGTTTACTTAAAAGATAGTCACTCTATTTTTTTATACTACGGGTATGGTGTGACTTTTGTGAAAGTAACGTATCTTTTAAAGAGTTAATGTATGAAGTACTTTGGGAATAAAAACCCGAACTTGTTTAACATAAAGTAGAAAGTATCTTGTGTGAATAACTTGATTGTGTTGGTTTGTGATAGCCTTGTAATACTTTCTTGTTGGTTTGATAAGTAAACATGTTAGGATGCTACGTGTGTTAGTATCTTGTGATGTTTGTGTAAAGGGGTTTTCCTCGATTGCGCTTATGTTGTTTAACTATCAGTAGTTATGTTGGTATTGTACCACTCACCTTGACATGATCCCGAGGTTGGCGCCTCCGATGCGGGGTAATACTCATGCGATGCATGTGACTATGATTCGAGGATACCTCATGCGGGTCCCGGGAAATATGCGAGCTACGAGTTCGTGTTAGTGTGCGGCCTATATGGTCATGCGGTCTATGTGGCGTGCGGATCGCGAGTCGGCGGATGCGGGAGTAGCTACCCTCGATGCGAGGAATACCTCATGCGGGCCATCGGGTGGCCTATGCGGGCTGCGGGAAGTTCGTGGCTAGACGCGCACATTAGATCTGCGGCGAGTGGCGGCTTTGATCATTGTGATGCAGACAGATCTCATGATACGATTTATGACCTTGTTTGTGCTGTGAGTTTTAGTAGTCCGCTATGCCTTCGTACTTACCGTCACGGTTTTATGATGACACAGTGGGACCGGTGTTCATGTGTATTCCTTGGTGCTTTTATATCATAGGCTGCCGGCGATGAGGAAGGTATTCCACGCATGATTGATGTTGTGGGCGTGAGACCCATTGTTATATTTGAGTGATGACTTTGAGGCGTGAGTCACGACTTGACATGATCGCTTATTTATTGTGAATCGTAGTTTGGTTATCATACATGTCTCATGCTTTATATAGACTACTATGATTTCATTTCTGATATTTTGATTTCACATACTTGGTACTGTTATCGACCTCGCCCGGGGCTACGTTCATCTGCGCAGTTGAGGTACGCGATCGTTGATCCTAGCTCTCAGGGTCACAGTTCAGCGTTTGGGAAGCTCCGTTTCTCCGGAGGCTTATCAGTGGTATAGTCCCTGTCGTAGTAGGTGCTTACATTCGGGGTATGGCGGGGCCACTGTCCGCCATTGTTGTCATGTCACTCTTAGAGTGCATGTAATGCTTGTTGTGGGGCGAAGCGTAAAAAATCTTAGAATCGTTCTAGTTGATATTTATATATGCCGCAAGGCAACTTTCTCAGATTATTGTTTTACACTTCTTGTTATTCCATGTCTTGTTTTATGTTCCGCTGATTACTCTGATGTATGTCTACTTGGGTGCCCGGGGAAAGACACCATTCATGGGCCCGGGTTCGGGTCGTGACAGTCGTTCTCTCTTGGTATGGTTATTTTTGCATGTGTATATGGATATGGTGGATGCTTGTCCCGACCTTTTGATGTCGTATACTCTTTAGAGGCTTGTAGATAATGTCCTATGGGTGTAGTAGACTTATATGATCTTGTCGTCCTTGGTATGAGTGTGTATATATATAAGTTGATTTTCTGGATACAAATTACACATAATTTTCTTTCGGCTTAGTCCGTATTCAATTATGATTAGGTGTTGACTGTGCGATTAGCGGTACCCGGCGGGTGGTGTCCGGGTGCCTGTCAAGACCCTCCGGTTTGGGTTGTGATACTTATCCTTATCTGACTTTTTTGTGCTTTCTCTTTAACCAATGATCTTTCGGAAACATCATCTCTATATTAGGGGTAATGTCTGCATACACTCTATCCTCTTCACACCCCACATTATGAGATTGCAATAGGTATGTTATTGTTGTAAACTATCCTGAGTTAAGGTTCAGCCGGACAAAAATGGTTTTGATGTGGTTGTTAGTGGATCATATGGTAATTGGTTAATTTAGAATGTTAGAGGGATTAATAAGTGGCAAAATAAAAACAATTGAAGATCTTCCTGAAAAAGAACCAGGTTGCTTTTGTTGCATTAGCAGAAACAAGAGTCAAAAGTCATAAGGCTAAGAAAGTTTTTAAATAATGTTTTCCTGGATATG
Organism: Przewalskia tangutica; assembly: GCA_029844215.1. Taxonomy (NCBI): domain Eukaryota; kingdom Viridiplantae; phylum Streptophyta; class Magnoliopsida; order Solanales; family Solanaceae; genus Przewalskia; species Przewalskia tangutica. The sequence continues at coordinate 92,318,649 of CM056730.1, read as the reverse complement.
GTATGAGATCTAAGCGTGTACCTAACTCCTTTTGAAAAGTACGCCAGAAATGAGAAGTAAATTGAGTACCCTGGTCTGAAATGATTGAAATAGGCATCCCATGCAAACGAATAATCACACGAATATAAATTTTGGTCAACTTCTCCGAATTGTAAGTCGTCTGGACCGGAATGAAATATATGGACTTGGTCAACCTATCAACAATGACCCAAATGACATCCTTCTTTTCCAAAGTCTTCGGCAACCCAACAATAAAATTCGTAGAAATCTGTTCATACTTCCACTCGGGAATGGACATCTTTTGAGTCAAACCACCAGGTCTCTAGTGCTCGTACTTAACTTACTAGCCATTCAAACATCGAGACATAAACTCCACAATGTCTCTCTCTATCCTACCCCATCAATAGTGATGTTTCAAATCACCAACATATTTGTAGCACCTGGATGATAGAATATCTAGAGCTGTGAGCCTCATCCATAATCAATCTAGTCAAATCTCCAACATAAGGAACACACACTCTCCATTTGATCCTGAAGACCCCCTCGCCATCAATCGTAGCATCCTTGGCTTCATCTCGCTTCACATTATCCCTAATATTGCACAACCTTATATCATCATATTGTTGGGCCTTGATATGCTCTAAAAGAGACGATCTTGCCTCAATACAAGCCAAAATCCTATCCGGATTCAAAATGTCATGTCTCACAAAACTGTTGGCTAAGGACTGAACCTTCAATGTCAAAGGACGCTCGTCAACAATTAAGCATGCCAAACTCTCCATACTCACCCCTTTCGGCTCAAGGTATCCTCCACCACATTGGCTTTGCCTGAGTAGTACAAAATAGTCATATCATAGTCCTTAAGAAACTTCATCCACCATTGCTGTCTAGAATTCAAATCTCTTTGATCAAACAAATGTTGAACATTATGGTGGTTGGTATACACCTTTCAATGATCTCCATAAAGGTAGTGACTCTAAATCTTCAAAGCAAATACAACTGCTGCCAACTCTAAGCCATGAACATGGTACTTCTTCTCATGCACCTTCAACTGTATCGATGCATAAGTTATTACTTTACCCTCCTACATCAACACATAGCCCAATCCAATCCTCGAAGCATCATAATATACGGTAAAGTCTTCCCCCTCCACAAGATAGGGCAAAATCGGGATTGCGGTAAAAAATGAATTGAGCTTTTGAAAGCTCTCTTCACACTCATCGGACCACTTAAAATACACCTTTTTTGAGTTAACCGCATCAAATGAGAAGCAATAAATGAAAATCCCTTGACAAACCGAAGATAATAGCTTGTGAGACCCACGAAGCTCCGAATCTTTGTTACTGGAGTAGGCCTAGACCTGTCCATGACTCCCTCTATCTTTTTTAGATCAACCTCAATAACCTCCCTGGACACATAATGAATATAACGAGTATTGAAAGCCGTCTTGGGAACATCCTCTCCCCTGATCTTCAACTATTGGTAGCTAGACCTCAAATCAATCTTCGAAAACACAGAAGCACCTTGAAGTTGGTCGAACAGATTATTAATATGAGAAATCAAATACTTGTTTCTAATGGTTACTTTGTTCAATTGTGTATAGTCGATACACATATGCATGATGCCATACTTCTTTACAAACAACATATGAGTACTCCTAAGGAGACACACTCGGTCAGATAAATCCTTACTCAATAAATCATGGAGCTGCTCCTTCAACTCTCTTAGATCCGCTGGAGCCATGCAGTACAGAGGAATAGAAATAGATCGAGTACCCAACTCTAGATCAATACAGAAATCAATATCTATATCCAGCGGCATACCCGACAAATTTATCAAAAAGACCTCGACGAACTCACAAACTACTGGAATAGACTCAAGGGAAGGAGTATATGCTCTCGTATCTCGAATATGAGCTAGGTACACCAAACGATCCTTACCACTAACTTCGTAGCCTGAAGGAAAGAGATAATCTTCTTAGGAGCAGGGCTTGGAGTACCCTTCCAGACTAATCTTAGAATATCCGGCATCACTAAAGTGATTATCTTGGCATGACAATCCAGAATCACATTGTCACGACCCCAAACCGGAGTGTCGCGATGGGCACCCAGATCCCACCCGTAGGGTACCACCGATCACACAACCAACACCTAATCACAATTGAATACAGACTCGAAAGAAAACTATGTGAAATCTGTATCAAGAAAACCAACTTATATATATACATACCCATATCAAGACCGACAAAGCCATACAAGTCTACTACTCCCACATGACACCATCTACAAGCCTCTAAAGTGTATATGACATCAAAAGGTCGGGATAGGGCCCCACCATACTCATGCAGACATGCAAAAATTATCGTACCAAATAGACCGACACTCCGAAACAAGGGGAGTGCTCCAAAATCCGATGAGTTATCAACCTACTAGCATGGATCATCGTTCTGTCTATGTGACCCTGCAGGCATGAAATGCATCATCCACCGATAAAAGGGACGTCAGTACGACTGATATACTGAGTATGTCAGACATGAATAATAGCATAACAGGGATACACCAATAATTGAAACAGAAACAAATGACCAATAGTAAATGCCTAAATGTCATGCACAATGCAGTATACATATGAAATGATGCCCACATAGGCTATTACTGTTGGCATGACAATCCAGAATCACATTGTCACGACCCCAAACCGGAGGGTCGTGATGGGCACCCGGATCCCACCCATAGGGTACCACCGATCACACAGTCAACACCTAATCACAATTGAATACAGACTAAGCCGAAAGAAAACTATGTGAAATCTGTATCAAGAAAACCAACTTATATATATACATACCCATACCAAGACCGACAAAGACATACAAGTCTACTACTCCCACATGACACCATCTACAAGCCTCTAAAGTGTATATGACATCAAAAGGTCGGAATAGGGCCCACCATACTCATGCAGACATGCAAAAATTATCGTACCAAATAGACCGACACTTCGAAACAAGGGGAGTGCTCCAAAATCCGATGAGTTATCAACCTACTAGCATGGATCATCGTCTGTCTATGCGACCCTGTGGGCATGAAATGCATCATCCACCGACAAAAAGAACGTAAGTACGACTGATGTACTGAGTATGTCAGGCATGAATAATAGCATAACAGAGATACAACAATAATTGAAACCGAAACAGATGACCAATAGTAAATGTCTAAATGTCATGCACAATGCAGTATACATATACATCAACCTCATTGGGCATCTTTCTTACCGTAATAGCCTATGTAGGCATCATTTCATATCGGCCTCTGTGGGCATAATATGTCTAAATGTCATGCATAATACAAATGCGATAATACATATATACTGACCACACAAGGGCATCTTTCTTCCCAATCATATATATATATTGTCCCTTCATCAGACATCTTCCTTCATATTAAGCCACACATGCTAGCCACACAGGCTTTATCATGATCATATCCCAGCTGATCAGGTGGTCTGCGTACCCCATTTTTCATCCCAAATATATGGTCTCCGGTAAAACATGAATGCAATGCAAATGCATGAATGACAATAAAACATTCTGAGTGACTTAATATCCTTGTACTTTTAGCTAACAATGTGAATATCAATATTTTTTTCGTATGCCTCAATAAGGATTTAGGAACATATTTAAATATGATTTTAACATAGGAATCAATAATATGAACATTCCTTAACAACTAAAGATAGAATAACTTATAAAACAATATCACAGTTATATTTCGTTACATGCAACATGCCAAATGAAAAAAATAATTTACCTTAACATACTTCGATATTAATGGAACCAACCCCTTAATGTCGAAGTAGAAGAGTTATAGCCCAGTAATGATTGTCTTCCTCCTCTATCAATTCAATGATTTGGATAAAAGTGGACAACAGGTGCTCGAATTGGTCTTGCTTAAAATGAAATGTAAAAAAAGGGTTGCTGGACGTTCTTCATTTGTTTTGGTCTACAAACTCTCAAAGCAACTAAATGTTCTGCTAAACTGAAATGTTAAAGACTTGGTATGTTAGGCTATCTAACTTGCCTACTTTAATACGTGTAGTCTTAGTTAGGACGTTTCTATCCACCTAATTTCTAATCACGACAACACATTAGTTGTAGGCTTAGTCATTATAGGAATCTCTCTTACACCCTGCACGTAATATTCCACTAAATTTTGTCCCCTCTTAAAAAATTAATCAATTCCACAATTAATCAATTATACATACAATTAATTCTAGATCCGCTTCACTTGAACCTTAATAACTTATAAGACCTTCGTATCCTCAATGTCATAATTTGTGTGCTATGACGCTAGTCCATAACCTCCTTGGGCACACACCAAATTTATTTCGATTTCCGTCGTCATACTTGTTATGTTTAAAATTATTTCAAGGTTGCATCCTTTTATATACTAATTTCTTTATTAGCATACGTAATCATAACATAAGTTTTCCGAGGCCCAAGTCTACTAGCTTACGTTAAGGTTCTCAAATCATTGCCCAAAATTTCGGGATGTTACACACATAGTGCGGGGTTAGCCAGTCCATCCCCAAAATAATATTAAAATCAACCATGTCTAATATAACCAAGTCTACCCAAATATCATAACTCATAAAAGTAGCCACACAGTGTCGATAGACCTGATTTATAACTATAGAATCACTAACTGGTGTAGATACACGAATAGGGACATCAAGCATAACACCACATTTCCAAATCAACAAAAAGTACGTAGACACATAAAAGAATGTATATCTCAGATTAAATAACACTAAAATTGACCGATGACAGACTGAGATGATACCTGTGATAACTACATCTGATTCCTCAACCTCGAGTCTACCAGGGAAAGCATAACAATGCACATGCCCTCCCTCGGATTGAGAACCCTGATGACTACCTCATCCTAAATGATCTCCATCTTTGCCAGCCTGAGATCCACCTCTACCGGTCTGATGACTACCATGACCTAACTGAGAACCCCCTTTGCTAGATTGAATTCCACCCCTAGATGACTGTGCTAGGGTCTTGGGTGTTTGGGATCCACCTGACATAAGTCTGGGGAAATCTCTCATAAAATGCCCAACATCCTTACAGTACAAGCTCTGTCCGCTGAGGGCTGCTACATAGTAATAAAAGAACCTGAATGACCCCCACGACCGGAGTACTGATATTGATTACCTCTAAAATTCTGACTGGCAAAACCACCATTAGAAATCTGGAAATTTGACTATATCGGTCGACTAGACTAAGAATGATGGGATCTACTATGCTGCACATAACCACGGAAAGTAAACCTACTGTAATATCCCAGTCAACGAGCTCTCTTGTCAGACTTCTGTCTGGGCAACTTGCCCCTCACAGACTCAACCATCCTAGCATGATCTACCACCGCCTCAAAAGAAGCCCTAGAGGCCACCAACTGTAATGTAGCCAACTGAAGAGGAACATTCAACCCTCTCACGAAGTATCTAACTCGTTCAGCCTCTATAGGTAGCAATGGCATTGTGTAGCATGATAAGTCATGAAAACAAGACTCGTACACAACAGATGATGAATCCCTCTACTTGAACTTAGAGAACTCATCCATATTGCCCGCACGCAAGCTGAGAGGAACATACTTATCTAGAAAGATTCAATAAAACCTTGTCCAAGATAGTAGAGGCGACTCCACTGGTCAACAATCAACATAAGCCTTCCACCATTGTTTCTCATTACCCAAAAGATGAAGAGCAACAAAACAAACCCCAACATGCGCCGAAGATGAGCCGGGCTAAGCGATCATGTGACTCAACGATACCCAAAGTGTGGAGTTTCTCATGGCTGCTCACTATAAACTCATAAGCATTCTCATCGGGTTATCCATAGAACACAGAGGCTTCATGTTAGAGAAATTCTCCCATATCTTCCGCTCATCGTGAGTCATAATGGCTCCAGTCACTAGCTGGGGACCAAACTCCGATGTTGGGATCTCATCGATACGGGGTGCCAAAATAGCAGATGGTTGAACCCCTAAAGTATGAATTGAGTGAGAGGTCCCTTTCTTTCCTACTACTGAACTCGAAAATTGCGTAGATTGCTTTGCTTGGGATTCCCTAAGTAACCAAACCAATCCCTGTCATTTCACACGAAAAATGGTCTGTTTTGAGCGTTTGAAGGTGGTAGAACCTGGTGAACCGGGCGTACTACTTTCCAACCTTCTCTTCACTTTTCTTCAGTCTTACATACAATATATTACCCTCAAGTTCATCTTCTTTGATAGGATATTAGATTAGTCAGAGAATCATGACAACAGATAACAACAAATAGTAACAAAGCATCAGCCATAATTCAGAGTGCAGTATTTTGAGAGCCACATAAGTTTTAACAAAGGCTTAACCTATCTCTAGAGATGCCTACAAATAACTAAGAGGGCACAACATGTGTGAAAATCAGGACATTTGAGATTGAAAAGGCAGCAACGGACCTTCATGTTGGCTAGAACTCACATAGTTAAACATATAGGAATGACAAATGCTCTCAAAATTAAATTAACATAGAAAAATGCAATAATTTATGAAGATCAAATGACGTTCTGATCTGTATACTTATGCTAGTTAAATACATATTAGTCTATTCCAAAAAGTCTAGGCCCCTACTTTCTGCATACTTTGTTATTCATATGGTTAGAACACCATAAGTTTGGGCTATTGTTGAACATGCTTCATACAACAGACAATGAAGTAGAAATAGACATTGGTCTAGGCTATTCAAAAGAGATAGAATAATAGTTTTTAAGATAATAGATAAATTAAAATGTTGATTTCAGTTAACATAGACCCAACCATAGAACAATCCATCAATCACTAAGCTAGTTTAGGCAGATACCAAATCCCATGAATCAATAGAGCAGGCTTAAAATGGTTTTAAGAAGAAACATTTAGGTGACACTCATAACTTGCAACCATCACATATACAATCAAGTTCAAGCATAAAATATCATATTCTTATACAGAAGAAACTAAATTCAGACTTTAGTGGCATGGTCCATAGGTTCAAATAACCTTATCTCTGCACTATCCTATCTTAGTCCTATATGTGAGTCTCGATCCGACAAACTTCGAAGTGGAATCTCTAATTCTTACTAACCCTTCGCCTCATTCTGGCCTGCCTCCATTTTTTCTCCAATGCGTATCCAATAACATGGACCGACGAGCCTTGATTAACATAACCCCTAGATTGTGGACTATCCAGAATCTCATAAGAGCCTGGGTCAATGAGTGAAATGCGCATCCGATCACGACGTGATATCTGAGGGAAATTTGGATGTATCCATCCTTGTGTTGTTCCATCTACCCCATGGTCACAAAGGCCCGATACTGACCCTAAAGTCCTTGGTAAAGTCAGAACTCCCCTCACCCCACCTTCCTCTGGAAGAACCGAGGGTGGTCGAGCGGGTGATTCATAGGGATCTTCAGATGGATCATCCTCTATAGACTCCATGATTTCTGATGGGTCTGATTCCATAGTATAACTCACCTCTCTTGTTCCAACTTTCGTAACCCTTCAACCCGTGCCAGCAGGTGGTATCTGTCTCACATCTTGTCTCCCAAGAGTACCCACACCCTTATAACCCAATGCATTTCTCATTGTCGACATTACTGTAGTTCAAATAAAAAAGTTAGATTAGGAACACATACTCTTACAAATCTGCTCTATCGAACGATCTAGGTAATGAAAGAATCGAAACCATTCCTAAATGCCTTACAGCCTCCTGTTTATACGTATGGCACGCTACACATCCATAAATAAGACTTTATCAGATATAACTTGTAGACTTCCTAGGACAGACATGCTCTAATACTAAGTTTGTCACGACCCAATCCGGAGGGCCGCGGCGAGCACCACTGACCATACATGTAACATCATATAATATTGGGAAATAATTTGAGCACCTAAACGAAGGAAATAGAACCGAGTGTGGGGAAAATTTTGTTATATTTACGTATGCTAATAAAGGGATTAGTATACAAGGAACACGATTCCGAAATTATTTTGGACGCAACAGGTGTGACGAGGGGAATTAATAATAATAATAGTTGTATATCCCTAAAAGAGGTTATGAACTAGTGTCATATTACAAGAATTATGATATTGAGTATATGAAGATTTTATAAGTCATGGAAATTTAAGTAAATTAAGATCAAGAATTAATTGCGTGTATAATTGATTAATAAAGGGGAGGGGGCAACTTAAGTAGAGTACTACGTGTAATTTACTAAGCAATTAGCTGATGACTAAGTTACCTAGGTGCCTTATCCTAAGGATGCATGGCTGGCCGAATAATTTTTTTGTCGAGGCATAAAACAAATTTGAGCCTCAAGTCTCTGTAAGACATTAATCTCTAAGCCTTACTTCAAGATGAAGCATTTCAATCATGCCAAAAATATAACCCTCCATATTAGACCACGTGAGCAGTAGTACTAGAATTGTGCCTTGGATATTGAGGTGGCAACTGTGCTATATTACTCTAGTACTACTCAAATTATTTGCAAACACTTTACTATCAAATGAATTATGAGACACCAACTGGTTATCTAAACCATCAAGATTGAATTATGACACCAACCCTTTATTCCCAATAATCAAATATTCACTTTGAGAACTCCTTTCTTGAAGGCCGATTCCGTTATTATTTAAGGTATGTGAAGGCAAATTATTTTTTCATTTTGGTATGTTCCATGTTATGAAATATAACCGTGATGTGGTTTCATAATTTATTCTACTCCTAGAAGTTAAGAATAATCATGTTGTTAATTCCTTTGCTAAAAGCATGTCTAGATTGTTTCTAAGTCCTTAATGAGGCATATGGAAAATATGATGATGATATTCACAGTGTTTCCAAAGGTATAAAGGTAATATGTCACCCGTTGAGGTTGGAATATGGTGTTACCATTCATGCATTTTCATTTGCATTGTATGCATATATTACCCTAGACCACTTGTGCTATGCACACTACTATATGGTAAATATTATATATATATGTAGGGGAATGGAAAAAGGGGAGAAGGGCGTTATATACGCACAACACCTGCAGCTGGTACAGACTATCACAAAAGAGCCCTAAGAGGCCACATATCATGCCTGTGTGGCCTAAATGGATGCATGTGTGGCCAAAACGATATGATATGAATGCATGTGTGTACAATATAACCAGATGCCCACAGAGGCTATTATGGACAGGAACAACCCTTATGTGGCCAATATATATATATGTATACCACATTTGCATCATGCATGACATTTATGTATATTATGTCCACAAAGGCTGTTATGAAAAGAAATACGCCTGTGTGGCCATCAGTATACTGCATTGGTATTGCATAACATTTAGACATATGTACCAGGGCCCGCAGAGACATGTACTATTGGTCAGTGTTTCTGTTTTAGATTATGATATATCTTGGCTATGCTATTTATTATGCCTGACATACTCAGTACATCAGTCGTACTGACGTACCTTTTGTCGGGGGACGCTGCGTTTCATGCCCGCAGGTTTAGTTAAAGAGTGTGATGATTCACGTTGGTAGATTTCTGGTTCAGTTGATGTTGGAGCACTCTATTTGTTCTAGAGTTGCAGTCTAGTCTTGGTATGATATTTTGATGTCGTATACTCTTCAGAGACTTGTTGACAGATGTCCTATGGATAGTGGTTTTGTATGGCCTTGTCAGCCTTGGCATGGACATATATATATATATATATATACGTATAAGTCGATTTTCTGGTCAAGAGCTTTCATAATCTTTTTCGGATTAGTCTGTGCTTATTGTGATTATAAGGTGATGATGTGATTTGGGGTACCCGACGGGTGGGATCCGGGCGCCCATCGCGGCCCTCCGGTTTGAATCGTGAAAAACTTGGTATCAGAGCATGTCTGTCCTAAAAAGTCTACAAGCTGTGTCTAGTAGAGTCTTGTGTATGAGTATGTTGTGCACCATACCTATACGCATGAGACTGGCTGGCATTTAGGGATGATTTCTATTCTTTCATCTCATAAATCGCGCAATAAAATTGAGTTTTAAGAATTCTAGTTTAACCCTTTCCTTATACCGTTTCAGTAACGCCGATTACCAAAAAATATTCAGTTAGTTTATACTCATAGCCAGTAAATGAGCGATTGCTATCAAGATGGTTGATACGCCAGAAGGGCAGTATTATGTTAAAAAGTTTCAAGAATATGAGAAGTTGTCTCACACATATACAGAAGAGATAATACAAGCCTGGGAAGCGAAATGTTTGTTTTGGGAAGGAATAAGATAAAGGAGGTACTACACACCGGAACACAAGAGTTTGTAAGGATTCGCCTTGTAGACCTTATCGTGTTAACGATTATAGCAATGCTTTCTATTGGGACATATCCGTCAGAGGATATGAGTAAGTTGTTTTCCCAAGTATCGACGAATCCAGTATCACCAGAGGAGTTAAGGGAAGATCATGTACCATCAGTCCTACCACCAGCTCCGTCTGATTAGGATGTAAGGAAACCGGTGCAGGTATTGAATCAATTGGTTGCCTCTCAGGAACGACTTCAACCTAGAGCGTCAGATAGAAATAGGCCCTTGATGGGTCATGGATTTTATTAGCTAAGGATCGTCGATATTTAAAGGATTCGAAGATGCCAACGTTTCAAGATCAAAGTTGCAAAGGTCGAGTAAGATTACCCCGACCATCTTGTAGTCAGTATGGTTGAGTGCATGCTGGAGTATACCATAAAGGTACAGGGGGTTGGTTTAGTGTGGCAGCCATGACCACAATATTCTGAAATATACCAAGTGGATGCGCAAAGGTAAGGATAATATGAGTATAAGTGGTACATATAAAAAACAGAAGACATCATTGAAAGGTTTAGTAGGTTATGTAAATCTACACGTTTTACGGTGACTCTTGCTGATTAGAATGAGGGAATATGTTATGTACGTGAGACCTAAATTGTAATGTCTTGCCTAGAATAGATTGTAAATTGTCCAAGGATATCATTAACTAGAATGGATCGCCACAATCGAATCGTCTGAAGAATGACCATCAGTATAATTAAGAAATCACATAAAGTGATGTGCCAGAATGGTAAGCCCGAGTCATAAATAATGATCAAGTCATCCACAGTAGTCGATGAGGACACAAGCCTCTCATTCGTGCGTAAAGGGTCACACCGCTTATTATCGAGAATTATATATATTAAGGTTAGTAAGCTAAGGTATGTTATAGGTATTGGACTAGTAAGGTCTTCGGCTTCATTGTGCAGCATGTTACAATTCTACATAACCTTTGTATAACAATAGTTTATTGGGGGTAATTGAGGACGAGAACTATGGAACAATCAAAGAATGGCTGTAAGAAATATGAAAACAATGAATAAATAGGAATGGAATAGTATGATCAAGTATCAAGACGGATTTTCTTTTTGTTTAATGACGAGTGTTGAGTGTATTTTATACACTCTTTTGAGTCCTTATTAGTTAATATTTTACTCTTTTATTTTGTGTTTAGTATAGTGTTAGGTGTGTTTACGTTTGTGTCACATCGGTCATAAAGAAGAAGATACTACTTTTGAGGATTAAATGAGCTTAATTGAGGATGAAAATTGCACAAGCACAATCCAATGAATGAAGCCTAAGAAGTGCCAAGAAGAACAGAAGAAATCTGGCACATTCCGGACAAAAATCACAGAGGCACCGCGGTGCCTGGCGCAGCAGCACCGCAGTGCCATGGAACCGCGGTCAGGAAAATTAGCACCAAGGTTTAAAAATTGCCGAAAGTCTGAAACTGAAACACCGTCGAAGACACCGTGGTGCCGACGCGTATTTTCAAAAAAGTTGGGTCGAAATTGGACAAGGTTAAAAGGGTCCGAAGCAAGGTTTTTCTCAGATATAAATACCCTAAACTCTATCATTATTAGATTACTCCATTTTGGATAGGAGAAAAGGAGGCAAGAGACAATTGGAGACATCTCATTGTTCAAGTTATTTTCTTTCTCTTACTTTATTTCAGTTTATGTTGGATGTAAATTAGTTCTTGACATGACAATGTTTAGGAGCTAATTACTTTAGTAGGGTTTCCATCGAATCTTCTTGAAGCTCTTTCATATAGTTAATACATAGTTCTTGATTTCTTCTTCATCATATTAAGATCTATTCAATATTGTTATGATAGCTTGATAATTAACTAGCTATTAATTGTCATCACTTATATGATTTCGAATCAAAAGTCTAAAAGGTGAGATTTGAATATGCTGTAATTGTCTAGACATAGGTAAAATCATGGACGAAAGTACCCCGATACTTGTGTAGTATTTAAAGGGTATTGTTCTTAATCCTCCTGTGTGATAAAACTTATCATAGAAATATAGAAGGTTTCTGCATAAGGTTGAGCTCTTGTATGTCCTAACCGGAATATAATAACAAATTAGTTAACCTGCTATCTTAATAAGAAGAAGAATCATTAGCATTGCATTAACACGTGAAATAGTGGATAGTTGAGGAGATTGGAACCCTATTTCCTTCATAACTGTTATAAACCCAAAGTCTTATAATCTTTAGTTTATTTTCTGCAATTAGTTTAATTCTTAGTTATAATCCTCAGGAGTTTGGAAACACAGGTGGGACAGCTGACAAACACGTTGAACAATATAGAGCAAGGTAACCTTCCTAGTAATACAGTGATGAATCCAAAGGAGCAATTCCAAGCAATTAGTTTAAGAAGTGGAAATCAGTTAGAGCAGAGGGCACCCCAACCAGTGGTTGAAAAGGAGAAGGATGTGGGAAAGACAGTTGAGGTAGAAAAGAAGAGGGTTACTGATGACCGCCCTATTTTAGAGAAGGCTCCACCCGCAGTGATGAGAGACTATACAGACAAAATTCCATACCCTCAAAGACTGCAGAAGAAGACTTTGGATAAGCAGTTTTCAAAATTTTTGGAGGTATTAAAAAAACAACATATCAATCTTCCATTCATTGAAGCTTTGGAGCAGATGCCAGCTTATGTGAAATTCATGAAAGACATCCTATTTAAGAAGAGAAAGCTGGCATATTATGAGACAGTGGTGCTGACAGAGGAGTGCAGTGCTATATTGCAGAAAAAACTTCCCCATAAGTTGAGAGACTCAGAGAGTTTCACCTTACCTTGCACCATAGGGAGTGTTACATACAAAAGGGCTTTATGTGATTTGGGGGCAAGTATCAATCTTATGCCCCTCTCTGTGTTCAAAATACTTGGTTTGGGGGAAGCAATACCAACCATAGTCACCCTGTCGCTCGATTGTGCATCCCTAAGGAATTATTGAAGATGTGTTGGTACAAGTGGGTAAATTCATCCTCCCTGTTGATTTCCTCATTTTAGACATGGATGAAGATGAAAATATGCCCATGATCCTCGGAAGACCATTCCTAGACACAGGGAGAGCCCTCATTGATGTTGAAAAAGGGGAGTTAAAACTCAGAGTGCAAGGTGAGGAGATGGTATTCACAGTTTTCACGCAGCCCACTGAACCTCAAGTCAATGCTAGATGTTTTTCTATTGGGGTAGTGGATAAGGTTGTGCCTAAGAAAAACCTCACAAGTACTGATGCGCGTGGGGTACCACTAAAGCAGCACGGAGAACATGATGGTAAGATTTCTGAACTAGCTATTGATGAAAAAAAATTGAACTCTTCTGAAATTAGAACTGTGAAAAAGAAGAGAAGGAGGAGAAAGAGAATGGTGCTAAAATGGATATGCGGAGGGGACACTTTACCCACTTGATTTAGTAAGTAACCTGCTTACGGCTAAAAGACGTTAAAGAAAACGCTACTTGGGAGACAACCCAATATTTTTAATTATGTTATTTCAATTTTTGTTTTAGTTTGTTTATTTTGTCTTGAACAGTCTCACGATCTGGTATGTTAGTGTTGTTGGATGACAGATTAAGGGCATGACTCACTCCGAAGGGCGAATAGTTAACAATGCATAAAACTGAAGACACTGGAATTTTTCAGCAATTAGCACCGCGGTGCTTTGAGCAGAACCGCGGTGCCTCCTTCGTCTTTGTGCACAGTAATTTGGCCTTCCTCCCAGACCTCCGTTATGACCGTTGTGTTGTGTCAGTAAGTTGTCCCTCATTATTTTTAGTCTTCACACATTGGGGAAAATGTGTCGATTAAGTTTGGGGGTATCTTATTTTGTTTTGAGTCTTTTTATTGTTTTTTTTGTTTTATGTGTTTTTGAGTCGTAATTTATTTTATGGATCATGCATGTTGTAGTTGCTAACGATATTGAGTGGATAAAGTGAGATAATGTAATAGAATTGAAAGCAAAAATTTGTGTGCTTAAGTTAGATATGTCAAAAATTCATGACATCTAATTATTTGAGATATTTGTGCTTAGCCTATATGTGTCAGTTATGGAAAGAAAGGTTGAAAAATGTCTAGAAAATCTGTTTGCTTGTTATTTGAGGCGAAATAGTTAAGATGTACATGTTTAGGGAGATGATTCAGGCATTTCTTTGATAGCCCTTCTGACCATTCATTACCTACCCTGACATAAATTGTATCACTAGTCATCCCTCTTGAGCCTAAAATAAGATCTTTCTTTGACACCCTATGATTCCTTGTTTGTGCCATAAGTAATAATTGAAAGTTATTGGGATGAGAAGTGTTGAAAAAGAACAAGAAGAAAGTAAAAATTTGATGCACCCCAATGTAAAATATGCAAAAGCCTAAGTTTGGGAGTGCTTGTTATTTATAATGTATCTCATTCTCTCAAAAAAAAAGGGAGAAAAATAGGTATGAGATTAAAAAGAAAGTCAAAAAGAAGGAAAAAGAGTTGAATGAAAAATACTTATGGTACGTAATTGAGCCTAAATGTCTACTTTTACCTACCCATGCCTAAGTCTACATTACAACCAGTGAAAGTTCTGATGATCTTTAATATGTATGTCTATGATTAGTGGAGAATAACAAGTAAACAGATCTATGGCGTTTGGGAAAGATGGAATGAGATTGACATGCGTAGGTTAGGTATTTGTATTTCCAATTGATCATGATCTAAGTGAATTTGCGAAATATCTAACTTGAAATTTTAGATTGCTAAACATTCATGCTATGTATGTTCTAACATATTATCCCAAATTTCATCCATAATTTTGAAGAAGCAGTGCTATAACTATTTGATCCATTTTATAGAGTTTTAATTGTATTTTATTTTGTGTTTGTTTTTGTTTAGTGCTTTATTCGAGTGCGAGTAAAGTGTAAGTTTGGGGGTGTTTGTTGAGTGCATTTTATACACTCTTTTAAGTCCTTTTTAGTTAGTATTTTACTCTTTTATTTTGTGTTTAGTATAGTGTTAGGTGTGTTTTTCTTTCGTTTGTTTCACATCGGTCATAAAGGAGAAGATACTACTTTCGAGGATGAAATGAGTTTAATTGAGGATAAAAATTGCACAAGCACAACCCAAGGAATGAAGCCTAAGAAGTGCCAAGAAGAACAGAAGAAATCTGGCACATTCCGGACAAAAATCACAGAGGCACCGCGGTTCCTGGCCTAGCAGCACCGCGGTGCCATGGAACCGCGGTCAGGAAAATTAGCACCGAGACTTAAAAATTGCTGAAATCCGAAACTGAAACATCATCGAAGGCACCGTGGTCCTGGCTAGAGGCACCGCAGTGCCATATGTCTAGTGAGCTGCAGTGGTTTCAGAAGAATTAGCACTGCGGTGCCTGCCAACGGAACCGCGGTGCCGACGCGTATTTTCAGAAAAGTTGGGTCGAAATTGTACAAGGGTAAAGGGGTCCGAAGCAAAGTTTTTCTCAGATATAAATACCCTAAACCCTGTCATTATTAGATTATTCTACTTTGGAGAGGAGAAAAGGAGGCACGAGACAATTGGAGACATCTCATTGTTCAAGTTATTTTCTTTCTCTTACTTTATTTCAATTTATGTTGGATTATAAATTAGTTCTTGACATGACAATGTTTAGGAGCTAATTACTTTAGTAGGGTTTCCATCGAATCTTCTTGAAGCTCTTTCATATAGTTAATGCATAGTTCTTGATTTCTTCTTCATCATACTAAGATCTATTCAATATTGTTATGATTGCTTGATAATTAACTAGCTATTAATTGTCATCCCTTATATGATTTCGAATCAAAAGTCTGAAAGGTGAGATTTGAATATGCTGTAATTGTCTAGATATAGATACAATCGTGGACGAAAGTACCCCGATACTTGTGTAGTATTTAAAGGGCATTGTTCTTAATCCTCCTGTGTGGTAAAATTTATCATAGAAATATAGAAGGTTTCTGCATAAGGTTGAGCTCTTGTATGTCCTAACCGGAATATAATGACAGATTAGTTAATCTGCTATCTTAATAAGAAGAAGAATCATTAGCATTGCATTAACACGTGAAAGAGTGGATAGTTGAGGAGATTGGAACCCTATTTCCTTCATAACTGGTATAAACCCAAAGTCTTATAATCTTTAGTTTATTTTCTGCAATTAGTTATAATTCTTAGTTATAATCCTCAAACTAAAGAACGTCAACCTAATAGATACCATAGGATAGATAACGGTACTTAATAAACCAGTCTCTGTGGACGATAAACTCGGTCTTATAGACTATATTACTTGGAACGATACGTACACTTGCGTAAGCATCTAGAAATACCACAACAAGTTTTTGAGTTGAGCTCTTGTATGTCCTAACCGGAATATAATAACAGATTAGTTAACCTGCTATCTTAATAAGAAGAAGAATCATTAGCATTGCATTAACATATGAAAGAGTGGATAGTTGAGGAGATTGGAACCCTATTTCCTTCATAACTGTTATAAGCCCAAAGTCTTATAATCTTTAGTTTATTTTCTGCAATTAGTTATAATTCTTAGTTATAATCCTCAAACTAAAGAACGTCAACCAAATAGATATCATAGGATAGATAATTGGTACTTAATAAACCAGTCTCTGTGGACGATAAACTCGATCTTACAGACTATATTACTTGGAACGATACCTACACTTGTGTAAGCATCTAGAAATACCGCAACAAGTTATTGGGGTACTTTCGTCCACGATTTTACCTATTTCTAGACAATTACAGCATATTCAAATCTCACATTTCAGACTTTTGATTCGAAATCATATAAGTGATGACAATTAATAGCTAGTTAATTATCAAGCAATCATAACAATATTGAATAGATCTTAATATGATGAAGAAGAAATCAAGAACTATGCATAAACTATATGAATGAGATTCAAGAAGATTCGATGGAAACCCTACTAAAGTAATTAGCTCCTAAATATTGTCATGTCAAGAACTAATTTACAATCCAACATGAACTGAAATAAAGTAAGAGAAAGAAAATAACTTGAACAATGAGATGTCTTCAATTGTCTCTTGCCTCCTTTTCTCCTCTCCAAAATAGAATAATCTAATAATGACAGGATTTAGGGTATTTATATCTGAGAAAAACCTTGCTTCGGACCCCTTTACCCTTGTACAATTTCGACCCAACTTTTCTGAAAATACGCGTCGACACCGCGGTTCCGTTGGCAGGCACCGTGGTGTTAATTCTTCTGAAACCACTGTAGCTCACTGGACATATGGTATTGCGGTGCCTCTAGCCAGGACCGTGGTGCCTTCGACGATGTTTCAGTTTCGGATTTCGGCAATTTTTAAGCCTCGGTGCTAATTTTCCTTACCGCGGTTCCATGACACCGCTGGGTCTTTGTACAGTGACCGCTGGTTCTCGTGATTTTGTCCGGAATGTGCCAGATTTCTTCTGTTCTTCTTGGCACTTCTTAGGCTTCATTCCTTGGGTTGTGCTTGTGCCATTTTCATCCTCAATTAAGCTCATTTCATCCTCGAAAGTAGTATCTTCTCCTTTATGACCGCTGTGACACAAATGAAAGAAAAATACACCTAACACTATACTAAACAAAAAATAAAAGAGTAAAATACTAACTAAAAAGGACTCAAAGGAGTGTATAAAATACACTCAACAATGAGTAGAAGGAAAGATTACGACAAGAATGATAAAGGTGAATGAAATTATAGTTATGCAGGTTTCACAGAGGTATGGTTACTCAAAACAGTGTAAGGATCAATGGTAGAGGGGGGACAATAAGAACACTTCGACCAAAGGTGACGAATCTTTGATGTTCTGGAAGATAGTTTGAAAAATGCTTTGAGATAAGAGACCCCCAAGGCAACTTGAAATGAAATGTAAAGGTAAGACGAATGAGCACTCGGTCGATGAGAGAACTAATAATGATAAGACAAGAAAGCTTGACAAGTCATTGGATCATGTACCGTGAATTGGATCTAAATATATGAAGCATCGGTACCATGATATATGCAGTCATACCTTTCAGAAAGTATGTAAACGGAAGTAACAGTGAGTAAAGCTCGAGATTAGCACCTAAACAGGTGAAGAAAGGCCAATGACACCTATGGATATAAGGTAGACATTAAAGATATATGTCAAGAGATAATGACATTATAATACAGATAAAATGTTAGGCAAATGCAGATGTCTATGAGCATTTTTGAACTGACCAAAAGTTCTACGAGATCAGTAAAGTAATGGGTTTACATCTGAACGAGATCAAGGAAATCTTTTCCTAAAACGCCATTGATATAAAGAGTTAGCCATAAGGCAAGTGGAAGAATTTGAAGCGAAGTATAATGACCAGGTTTGGAGATAGTAGGTCACCGTCATATAATGCAATTCTTTAGAGTCTTCTACGTATTGAATAAAGGAATACGTTAACAATTTATCCCTTAAGGGGTAGTAATGCCAAGGATTGGAATCAGGAGCAATGTTTGAGATTACGTATGTACACCAGAATATTTTGAAAATATGAAGAGTACGACAAGTAAGAAAATGAGTGAACAAGTGTAAAAAGAAATGAAGTTGTTTATAATTACGAGTAGTGTAAAGGTACGAATAAAAGAGATTCCTTTCAGACGATGAATAAGAGTTAGCTGCGATGATACACACACTTTAAATTCGATGACATTGTCCATAAAGTGTTCACGATTGAGATACTACAAATATAAGAGTTTCCAGAACACCAATTAGTAAACAAAACTAAGTTGACAATAGGATCATTCACCCACAAACAACTTGACTAATGTGAAAACTAAGGAGAGAAGTTAACATGAGGGAACACGTTAGTTAGTTAAGTGTGACTCCAATTGAAGGATTCAGATAATGATAGCCCTATGACTCAGAATACGACAGGGTCATCCCTCGTATGGGAAGAAAAATGAACGTGATGCTAAATATCCCATTTTTAGAGAAGATTGGGAAAGATATTTAAAAAAAAAGGAACTACAACCTTCGAGTATGATGAGAGAGGGACCGTCAGATGGAAGGTACATTTGTGTATTCCAAATATAGCAAGATTACGAGATAGGATTACGACGAATGTCCATTATTCACAATATTCCGGTCCCCATGGATCTACCAAGATGTATCATGATCTCAAAAGGTATGTATTGGTAGGACGACATGAAGAGGAACATTGCGGAGTTGGTGGTTCAGTGTCTTAATTGTCAGCAGGTAAAAATAGAGCACCAAAAACCCAGTGACTCATCTAGATTTCGATATGGAAATGGAAAATGATTATTATGGACTTCATTACGGGGTTACCTTGTTATTTTCGTAACTTTGATTCTATTTGGGTGATCATTGACAGACTGACCAAATCAGCTCATTTCTTGCTGGTAAAAATTACCTACACAACCGAGGATTACGCGAAGTTATATATTAAAGAGATTGTTTGACTTTAAGGTGTGACTGTTTCTATTATATCTGATCGAGGTGCTCAGTTTATAACTAATTTCTAGAGGTCATTTCAGAAAGGGTTAGACACCCGAGTTAATTTAAGTATGACTTTTCATCCTCATTCAGACGGTCAAGCTGAGCGAACGATTCAGACACTCGAGGACATATTACAATCTTGTGTGTTGGACTTTAATGGGAGTTGGGATGATCACTTACCCCTTATTGAGTTCGCGTACAATAATAACTATCACACCAGTATTAAAATGACTCCATATGAGACCTTGTACGGACGATGATATATATCTCCTAATGGACGGTTCGAGGTGGGTGAGTCAGAATTATTCGGGCATGACTTAGTACATCAAGCCATATACAAGGTGAAACTTATCCAAGAGCGTCTGTTAACGGCTCAGAGTCATCAGAAGTCATATTCAGATGTGCGACGACGAGACTTAGAATTCGACGTAGATGATTGGGTATTCTTGAAGATTTCTCCTATGAATGGAGTAATGAGATTCTAAAAGAAAGGAAAGCTCGTCATATCATATAATTCGACGTATTGGTCAAGTAGCTTATAAATTGGACTTACTTTCACATAAGTTGAACATGTGTTGGAAATCCTTCTTGGATTATGCCAATTGAGGATGTGCAGGTTACGGAGAATCTGTCATATAAAAACAAAAATTCCTGTTGCTATCATAGATCGACAAGTCCGCAAGCTAAGGACTAAGGAAGTAGCTTATGTGAAAGTTCTGTAGTGAAATAGGAACGTGGAAAAGATGATATGTGAAGCGGAAGAAGAAATGATGCGTAAATATCCACACCTATTTCAGACCAGCACCGAAGTTTTAAAAGAAGCACAAGGTAAATTCTAATTCCTGGGATTGTAATTAAAGCTTGAAAACCATGAGGGGTCTGATGTAGTGATGTACACTATATATCACTCCAACATTCGAGGACGAATATTTCTAAGGGGGGAAAGATGTAACGTCTCATAATTTTGGGCAATAATTTGAGCACCTAAACGAAGGAAATCGACCGGAGTGTGGGGAAATTATTGTTATATTTACGTTGCTAATAAAGGGATTAGTATACAAGGAATACGATCCCGAAATAATTTTGGACGCAACAGGTGTGGCGAGGGAAATTAATAATAATAGTTGTATATCTCTAAAAGATGCTATGAACTAGTGTCATATTACAAGAATTATGACATTGGATATATGAAGATTTTATAATTCATGGGAATTTAAGTAAATTAGGATCAAGAATTAATTGTGTGTATAACTGATTAATTAAGGGGAGGGGGGAGAACTTAAGTAGAGTACTACGTGTAATTTCATAAGCAATTACCTGATGACTAAGTTACCTAGGTGCCTTATCCTAAGGATGCATGGCTGGCCGAATAATTTTTTTTGTTGAGGCATAAAACAGATTTAAGCCTCAAGTCTTTGTAAGACATTAATCTCTAAGCCTTACCTCAAGATGAAGCATTTCAATCATGCCAAGAATATAACCCTCCATATTAGACCCCACGTGAGTAGTAGTACTAGAATTTTGCCTTGGATATTGAGGTGGCAACTGTGCTATACTAGTACTTCTCAAATTATTTGCAAACACTTTACTATCAAGTGAATTCTGAGACACCAACTGGTTATGTAAACCATCAATATTGAATTTTGACACCAACCCTTTATTCCCAATAATCAAATATTCACTTTGAGAACTCCCTTCTTGAAGGCCGGTTTCGTTATTATTTGAGGTATGTGAAGGCAAATTACTTCTTCCTTTTGGCTTGTTCCATTTTATGAAATATAACCGCGATGTGGTTTCATAATTTATTCTACTCCTAGAAGTTAAGAATAATCACGTTGTTGATTCCTATGCTAAAAACATGTCTAGATTGTTTCTAAGTCCTTAATGAGGTATATGGAAAATATGATGATGATATTCACAGTATTGTAAAAGGTATAAAGGTAATATGTCACCCATTGAGGTTGGAATATGGTGTTACCATTCATGCATTTTTTTTGCATTGTATGCACATATTACCCTGGACCACTTGTGCTATACATACTACTATATGATATATATATATATATATATATATATATATAGGGGAATGGAAAAAGGGCGTTATATAGGCACACCACCTGCAGCTGGTACAAACTATCACAAAAGAGCCCTAAGAGTCCACTATCGTGCCAATATGGCCTAAATAGACGTCTGTGTGACCAAGACGATATGATATGAATGCCTGTGTGACCAATATAACCAGATACCCACAGAGGCGGTTATGGACACGAAGAGCCCTTTATGTGGCCAATATATATATGTATACCGCATTTGCATCATGCATGACATTTATGTATATTATGCCCATAGAGGCTGTTATGAAAAGAAAGACGTCTGTGTGGTCATCAATATTGTCACGACCCGACCTCGGGCCCACGACTGGTGCCCTACCTGGGCACCCTTACATGTATACATCAGAGAAAATCAGCGGAACATACATGAAACTCATAACGTACATTTAACAGAAAATAAACAACAGGCTAGCCGATAAGGCTACCTCCCTGGACATACATATATATATATAAATAACCAAACGCAGTTACATCCTTCTTCTTTACAAACCGACCCACAAGATATGACTACAGACCTCTAAGAATTTTTGACATAATTCATCGTGACGGGACAAAGCCCCGTCGCACCTCGAATATACCTATCCATAATGACCACTCGAGCATCGAGCTATCCCAAAATGTGAACAAGGATCCTAAGCTCACGGATCCACAATCTGTACCTAGACTGCGGACATTTAACGCAGCCCGGCGGGTCGGATAACAAGGTGCCAAGTATGTAAACAAGAAGTACGATGGCGAGATCATAATCGCATACAAGAATGACAGGGCAAGTATGAGCAAGAAATACCGATCCTACCGTGTCATAAAACAATCGAGCCAATCAGACCTTGTATCATCAGTACCATCAGAATAACCGCACCACTCACATATGAAAGCCATGTAAAAAATCCGGGACACCTGCCCTCAGCATATAATATCACAGAAGCATGCTCGTGGAATACAACATCACCACAAGATGTAATAAGTATAATGTACCCTACCAAGATATCAGGCCTTTTAACAAAGAGAGTGAACAAAAATAAAATTTGCCGGTTTTAAAACAGGAAGCTTATGATTATCCTAGGGCCATCCGCCCGTAGTATCATTATGCAATCCTACTCCTGGGACTATTTCACCCGCATAGGCCGTATGGACCTGCATGAGGTAATCTACTCGCATAGGCTGTATCCGCCCGCATAGGCCGCATGAACCCGCATGAGGTAATCTCCTCGCATAGGCTATATCCGCCCGCATGGGAATCTAACCCGCATAAGCCCTACGGACTCGCATGAGGTAGCTTCCTCGCATCGTGGGGAGAAAATCCACGGAATATGCAAATGTAACAAGCCCGGGGAATGACCCCGTAATGAATAATATATCACAGGAACAACCGACTAACATAATCACGTAACATAAGTGCAATCGGCTATCATAATCACATAACATAAGCACAACCGGCTATCATAATCACATAACATAAGCACAACCGGCTATCATAATCTCATAACATAAGCACAACCGACTATCATAATCTCATAACATAAGCACAACCGGCTACCATAATCACATAACATAACCCGACCTATGTGTAGGCTCGGTGGTCTCATAACATAACATTTTAAACCGTCTTTTCACTTCTTCTTAAGTCGTTATAACAACTTTCCATAAAGCTATTATAACAACCCTTCATTTTAGAGAACTTAAGGCACCTTTATTTCTTATCACATTGGGGAAACTAAACCCAATGCAACCCCTTTTTCCTTAATTCAACAAACGTATACTTTTAAACTCAAGTTACATACTCTTTTGAAATCATTCTTCTTAACTCTTGAAATAAATCAAGAGGCCCTACTTTTTAAATCAAGTCATTCATTCCTTTAAAAATCATGTCTCATATCTTGAAAAATAAAGTCTCATAACCTTTTAGAAAATCAAGGTTCATAGTCTTAAAACTTCATAACATAAATTCTTAAAATCAATTCGCTTACTTCAATTAAATCAAGTCATTTCTTCCTTTAAGAATCAAGTCCTATAACTTGAAAAATAAAGTCTTATAATCTTTAAAGTAATTCGAGTTACTTATACTTTCATAATCAAGACTTATATATTTTCAAAATCAATTTACTTACTTCAAATAAATCAAGTCACTACATATTTTCGAAATTCAAGTCTCACGTACTTTCCGAATTAATACTTTTATGAGTAGTGAATAAGTTATACTCATTTATAACGATCTTGTCCATTAAGCCATGATCTAGAAAATGTAATACAATTTTATCTCATCTTAGTTTCTATGCAGATGGAAGATTCTACTCATTTCAATGTAATTGATTACCGATGCATTTTCATTAACGTTGCAATGGCTTGTTCGGTCCCTTTTTTTTCATTATTGAAGAATTTAGCAAGGTCAACTAGACTCTAATACTTCCTAACGACTCTTACCAACATCCCCCATAAGACTTGGTAAGAACTTAGGAATATTCTAGACATGCCTTTAGCATAAAATCAATAACAGGAATACTCCCTATGACAAGGAAAGTATACTTAAGAACAAGTCATGTCTACTCCTAACAACAAGGCAAGTATACTTCAATTATCAAGGCAAGTATACTCCTAACAACAAGGCAAGTATACTTCAATATCAAGGCAAGTATACTCCTAACATTAAGGCAAGTATACCATAAAGATACTCATGTCTATAGAAAGAATAAGTTCACATACCTCATGACGACTAACCAATACGACAAGTAGCAAAATGCTCCAAAGAACTTCAACTTCATCGGCTATTCCTTAAGTCAAGTAGACTCTGTTACACGTAGTACTTCAACCTAAAATGACCATAGTACTTCTATCAATATCATACTTACTATTGTAAGACTTATACCAAATAATTGCCCTCTAATTCTACAGAAAATCGGGCAGCACTTCCTTTGTTTCTACGTACTTTTCCACCTTTTCTAAGGCCCGTATTTATCAACCAATAAGCCACATTTAAGGCTCAACAACCCAGCAATTCAAAGGGGATTACACGCCTTAACATGACGTGTAAAATTCTGCCCCACAATTAATGTAAAATTGTCCAACAATCTTAAGTCATTCTCGGCAACAACAACATTTCGATAAGACATATAACCTTCTGCAATTCCTTTTTAATCCAAATCGTTATTACAACATGTTATATACGACATAATCAATAATAACACTTATAAACCCTTCTTTATATAACATGCGACGATTGTAACTAACAACTAAATTGATTTACAAACTTAATGGCTAATCATGCCAATCTCAGATTTGAGCTTCCTAATTCCATAACATTTATCGAACTTCATTCTAAATATCACATGCTCATCTATCAACTACTACAACATGAAATCTTGAATTACAATAGCAAGACGGAGATTATTACCTCTTTAAGTCCAAATACAATCCAAAACCTAAAGTCGATCCTTAGCAACTTTAGCTCCTCTACTCGACGTTCCAATCCACTCCAAGCAACCCTTAGAAGTTCATAAATAACTTCTCTTCAATTTCCAACTTCAAAGTTGAAGAACACCTTAGGTTTTCATCTTGCGACTAACGTAAAAACGTAGTTTTTCCGGGATTTTTGCATTGAGATATCCTTATAATACCTCTAGGAACCTTGGGTTTAAGTATTGAGATTTATGAAACAAGATTACAAAATTTTTTGTGTGGAAATGGGCTATTGCTGAGAGCAAAATTAACACTAGCTCAAGTTTCTTGAATTTTTTCTAAGTGTAGAATTGTCTTGCCAATAAGATATATACTACAATCAAGGGCCAAGATTAAAACAAATGTGTGGCTAGGATCTTAGTCAATTATGGTCAATATTATCAAGCTTCCACTTGACCCTTTGACTTGGTCAATTCTTTTATTCATCCAACAAACATGTAAAGGGTGACACGTGTCGCCCTCCCATTGGTCCATAATATTTCGTTTCCCGTAATTTCCATAATTGGTCAAAATATCGGAAACCTCGTGGGCCCCACAAAAATATAAAATTTCTCGGGTGGGCCCCACGTATCCAACTCTGAAAATAAAATTCCATAGTTCCGATAAATTCCAACAGTCTCATAATAAAAATTTTGAGAACCCAATTCTCATTAACGAACAATTTTCCTTCCCGAGGTTCGGAAGATTTTTCCTTGGAAAACAATTTTTTCTTTCGTTCAAATTTTAAGTCCTGATTCCTTACGTACATTCTCTTAAACATATCCGGGAATTATGGGGTGTAACAAATATACTGCATTGGTATTGCATAATATTTAGACATATGTACTAGGGCCCTTAGAGGCATGTACTATTGGTCAGTGTTTCTGTTTCAGATTATGATATATCTTGGCTATGCTATTTCTTATGCCTGGCATATTCAGTACATCAGTCGTACTGACGTCCATTTTGTCGGGGGACACTGTGTTTCATGCTCGCAGGTTCAGTTAAAGAGAGTGATGGTTCACGCCGGTAGATTGTTGGTTCATCTGATTTTGGAGCACTCTATTTGTTCCAGAGTTGCAGTCTAGTCTTGGTATGATATTTTGATGTCGTATACTCTTTAGAGGCTTGTAGACAGGTGTCCTGTGGATATTATTTTGTATGGCCTTGTAAGCCTTGGCATGGGCATGTATATATGTATAAGTTGATTTTTTGGTCAAGAGCTTTAATTTTTTTTTTTGGTGTAGTCCATGCTTATTGTGATTATACGGTGATGGTGTGATTTGGGGTACCCGACGGGTGGGATCCGGGTGCCCGTCGCGGCCCTCCGATTTGGGTCGTGACAATACATCTCATACTTAACCATATTATCTATGGACTAAGCCAAGAAGGATTAGGTAAAGTTTTAACCTGAAAGCCCCAACTTATATAATAATGCCAAGGCCATACATGACAACTAACCACAAGACACTTATCTACAAGTCTCTAAGGGAAGAACATACCACGACCAGACCGCAACTCCAAAACAAGTAGAGTTCTCCCAATACCAGCTGAACCCACAACCTACTAGTGTGAACCGTCACTCTCTCAATATGAACCTGCGAGCATAAAATACAGCCCAACAAAAGGGACGTCAGTACGACTGATTTACTGAGTATGTCAGGCATAAGAAATAGCATAGCAGAGATGTATCATAATCTGAAACAGAAACACCTGACCAACAATAATTGCCTCTGAGGGCCCTAACGGACATGCCTAAATATTATGCACAATGCAGTATACACATATCTTGGCCTCATCGGGCAATCTTTCTTATCATAAGAACCTATGCGGCATTATACCATATGATGGTTAATGAATGTATACATGATGCAAATGTGGTACAATATTGGCCACACATGCATTATTCCTTTTCATAACCGCCTCTGTGGGCATCACATCATCACATCATATTGGCCCATTCGGGCTCTTTTGTAATAGTCTATACGAGCTGCAGGTGGTGTACGTATATAACGTCTTTGCCTTTTCCTATTTCTCATACATAGATATTGTCACGACCCGATCCCGGGCCCGTGACTGGTGCCTTACCCCGGGCACCCTAGTGATACATCAGAGTAATCAGCGGAATATAAAAACAAGACATGAAACAATTATAGAATGAGAACAGTTTATCCATGAAAATATCGTCTTTCGGCATGTATATATAATAAAACTTGAACAGTTACATCCCCATTTACAAAACCTGCCCACAACAGTACTACAAACCTCTAAGAATGTAACAAGAACTATGATGGGACAGGGCCCCGCCATACCCCTGAATGTACAAGAACCTACAACTCAGGGAAACATACCAAAAGATAAGCCTCCGGAGAAACGGAGCTTCCCAATCTGTTGAATCGTGATCCTATGGCGAGGATCAACAACCGCAGTACTCTACTGCAGATGAACGCAGCCTCAAGGAGGTCAAGATAACAAAGATGCATGTGAAACTAAAAATATCAGAACGAAATCATAATAAATCTAAAATAAAACAGAGACATGTATGATAACAAAACTACGCTCACAACATAAAAACACTCATGTCAAGTCGTGACTCACGCCTCAAAGTCATCCTCACGCCCGGAACTCCTTCCTCACCGCCAGCCTAGGTATAAATCGTGTGATACGTATAACATGTCTCGCCCATCCCACGGGATTCGAGGTGGAATCGTGTGGAATACATGCCTCGCCCATCTCACGGGACTCGATAGGAATCGTATGGAATACATGTCTCGACCATCTCGGGACTCGATAGAATCGTGACATGTCTCGGCCCATCTCACGGACGCGATAGGAATCGTGACATGTCTCGGCCCATCTCACGGGACTCGATAGAATCGTGACATGTCTCGGCCCATCTCACGGGACTCGATAGAATCGTATGAAATACACGTCTACCATATCGGGACTCGATAGGAATCGTGACATGTCTCTACCATCTCACGGGACTCGATAGGAATCATATGGAATATATGTCTCTACCATCTCGGGACTCGATAGGAATCGACATGTCTCGCCCATCTCACGGACTCGATAGAATCGACACGTGTCTACCATCTCGTGGGACTCGATAGAATCGTATGGAATACATTCCGGTTCATCCCATGAACGCGGTATAGAATTGACCATAACATTTAAACGCTCTTTTAAGACAGATTAAGATAATACCATGCTTTCCTTTTAAATCAACTAAGGCAATATTATGCCCTCCTTTTTAAACCAAAACACTTTCCTTTTTAAAGTCAAGTAATAACATTCTTTTCCAAAAGTTCAAGTTGCCTAATTTCAGATACTCCAGTCTTTTATTTTCGAAAGATTCCATAGTTCATAGTCTTAATCAATTAACGTAATCTTTTTTAAAATAATTGAATAACGTATGCCTTATGTGTAAGTAGGTTATTCTTGTTTATAACAATCTTATTAAAGCAGCCATGATCTAGGAAATGTAATACAATTTTGTCTTATCTTAGCTTCTATGCAGATGGAGGTTTCTACTGGTTTTAATATAATTACTTATTTGCCAATACATTTTCCTTTATTAACGCTGCAGTGGTTCGTTCGATACTTATTCTCATTTCCGAAATCAGTAAAACATTATTCCTTTTAAAACTAAGTACTCATTACTCACGAATGAGGTTTCACACTTTTTAACAAAATTCACATCAATTCAATTAAGTCAAGTCGCTTATCTTTTTAAGATCAAGTCTCTTAACTTCTAAAATCAATAAACCATTCTTTTTATCTCTCTTAAGTCGTTATACCTAACTTCCCATAAAGCTAGTATAACTCTTAAGCTTTCAAAACCAAGTATTATTCTTCTTTCACAAACGACTCTTTATTCTTTTGAAATACTTCAAGATTCTTTATTATTTAAAACTCAAGTCAAAAGACATCGAAGTAAAACCACGTTCAGCTAACACACGTACGTCTACCGTACTATATATATATTCTTTTAAAATATCATGCTCAAGAGGATAGGAAGAATCACATACCTCGCGACGATTATCGACTATTAGCAAATAGCTCCAAAGATCAGAATCTCGCTAGCCTTTTCCACTCTTCGAGTAGAATACGCTACTTGCATTACTTCAACCTATAACGGGCATACAAGTCTATCAACATCTAGACTACTCTGTAGAATAATTCTAGATACAGATTCCTCATTCTACGGAAAATTGGGCAGCACTTCCCTACCCGCCAAACTACACAAGTCTACTGTAAATACAGTCCTATGTAAGTACAGTTCAATCTTCTTCTTTAATATTCTTCTGATGTGATTTCAATTCAATTCTCTTCTCTTATACCATCCTTCTATATGTCTTATACTCAATTCTATACTACTACAGTATGTAATTTCCAATTACAATAGGACAAGAGTATTTACCTCGATAAGCCCAAAATTATCCAAGTTTATATGTCGATCCTGAGCAACGTTTAGCTCCTATTCTGAACGCTCCAATTCGCTCCCAGAAACCCTTAGAAGTTCTACACAACTTCTACTTAACACTTCAACCGACTATGAAGATTTTCCTGTGGTTTCGTTTTTGTATCAAGGGAAGTATAATAGTATTTCTGGGCTTTTAGTATAGGTGTAACCTTGGAATACTACAAGGTATTTGGGCCAAGGTATTTTGGTATAGTAATAATACTTGGAGAATACTTTTCTACCTGGGGTATTTTACGAGAACAACTCAAGAGGGGGGGGGGGGTTGGTTTCGGCCAAGGCTTCTCAAAGGGGGAGGGATAGCTTGGACGAAAACTACACTTAAGGGGGAGAGAGTTTTTAGACTTGGAAAATGATTTGTGGATGAAAAATAAGTCTTGCATTAGAGGGGTATTTATAGGACATTCAATGGCCAAGATTAAGACAAGTGGTGGGCAAGTGGAGGGTGAAGATTTGGACAAGTGTTGTGTGGTTCCCACTTGCTCATCTACTACACAAAATATCCTA
Source organism: Przewalskia tangutica (assembly GCA_029844215.1). Lineage (NCBI taxonomy): Eukaryota > Viridiplantae > Streptophyta > Magnoliopsida > Solanales > Solanaceae > Przewalskia > Przewalskia tangutica. The sequence continues at coordinate 92,288,241 of CM056730.1, read as the reverse complement.
CCTAACCCTTGACCAAAAGAAAGGCAAAAGACGTGCAAGTTCGTCCATCAATTTCGCCCACTGGCGGTGACACTTGTCGCCCTCTCGTTGGTCCAAAATATTTCATCTCTCGGAAAAATCCGCAAAAATAATAAATGTTGCAACCGTATTTTTCCCTTCGCAAAGTCCGGAAAACGTTTCGTCGGAAAACGATTCTTTTCGCTAGTTGTGCACAAATTTCGTCCCTAATGCTTACTTAAGGCTAAAACTTTTGTACGTACGTCCTCACGTACATACTCTAGAAATACAGGGTATAACATTCTCCCCTCCTTAGAAACATTCGTCCCGAATGTTCCTTCTCAAGACGGATAACGATAAAGTTCTTCTTAACTTAAACAAGTTGCCAATGCCACGCCTGGCCACAAAATAACACACGCGCAATTACTTAACCCAAGTCCACGAGAAATCATTCCTACATCACAAAAGCTTCCACTCTGGTCTAAAGGTTACTCCCTTCGCATCTTCACTTCACAACAAAATGATCTCTTTATTCTGCTAACACACGTTCACTTCTTTCTTCACTCGTCGTACTCTTCTCGAACACTTGAACTCTTTCTAGTATAATGCACATACTTGATCATCGCCCGCTTTCCAAAATCTCTGGAGTCACTACCTCCAAACTTGGTCATCTTACTAGCCTCAATCTCCTTTAAGGCCATTCCCGGCCTTCACGATCCGATTCTGGTCGAACATATTCACGAACTTATACGATGGTTACCTAAACCTGGGCCTAGCACCCTCGTGACCCTACCACCTGGCGGGACCACCTCGAACTGACCCCACCACATTTCAGGCCGCGGGTTGACCCGTGATTGGTCCTCAACCCGACCCGCTATCGCGCTAAACACTTGTTCCCCCGATCCGGAACAATCTCACGAATCAAGTCAGGAAAACCTAGTGGTCTTCTTAGCTCAACTACCCTCTTTCATTTCATACCACTCAGGGACTTATCACACAAGTATATCCCACGTATACTATGCACTCTGATAAAGGTCAACACAAACATAAATCTTTTACTCAAGATGGCCTCGCATCTAAGGTCTCTACGTATAAAACTCTAAGGCTCACACTTTCCCTGTCCCCAAACTTATCCTTCTAACTAACCATGTTTTCTAATCACAATTTTTAACATAATGCTATCTGAACATAATACTTAACACTTCACCATAACATCAATGCATACTAGTCTCTAGAGGGGTAAGAATGTACCTATAACATCTGCTCCACTCTAATCATAGGCTCACTGCAGGCGATACCAGTAGGCGCGATGATTCGCCATCGACCCGCAGGCTGCGTCATTCTACCGTATCCGCCCTTCAGATACCGCCACGGCTCTCGACGACCGCAGTGAAACAAGCACCGCAGCAAGACGACACTCCCGGATGACGCTTGCCGTCGTGCACATCGAGGAAAGCATGAACCCGACCGGCCGAACCCATGTATACCGTGAACTAAGCCCCGAGCTCGACCGGCTCCGAATACCCCGAACGCCCCAAGATCGCGGAGGACCACTCAGATCGGGCGAGGTACATAACTAGCTTCCGGCGGTCCGCCTTGAAAGTTACCAAAGGACCTCGCTGCCCCGCCTTCTTCGCCGATCTCGGTAATTCCGCCGACCTCTCCGCCTCACATCCGCGCATAAGCTCGCACGCGGCAATGTCCATGCCCGGTGAAGAGCTACACCGTAACAAGCCTCGCCAAGTAGTCATCGAGCCCGTGACGTGGCGGTGCACTCGCCCTCCATGTCGCTACCAATGCGGGACATACCGAAGCTAATGAGTCAAACTCCACATTGTACTCCCAACCGCACGCCGGCCCGCTTCAACGTCAAAAATCATTTACCAACCCTTCTCATCCGCAAGGCAAGAAATGTGCAAGAAATGCCCCGAGAACTCGCCCCATACTACCGAAGTGCATACTCTCCCGACAGCCCCACGAATCAAACCATCGACGGCAGATCACGCAACCGATGCGAACCTAAGACCACCGACGGTCTCCAAGCTCGATCACTCACGATTCATCAGAATCGCCGAATGAACTCCTCGGATCATCCTCGTGCCTCGACCGTAGAACTCAAGCGCTACAACTCGTAAAGTCCCGTAGCCTCAAACTATCCGATCTCGGTGAACCACGTGGTACTCATCGAATCGATGATCCAAATTTATCTCATGTTCGCCACGATCCCGCCGAATCGGGCCATCTCTTTGTACTTAACTCCTCTCGCCTGTGCCGCGGACCTGAGGCTCAGTATCGTGGTCTCGGCAGCCATGCCGCGCCCTAAACTCGCTGGGTCAAGGGCGCGCAAAACTTGCCGTCTCAAGCACTATCTCGTAATGATCGGGCTGCGCCCGCATTCTCTCAGATCCTACTAGCGCTTCTCCCACGCCTTGCCCATCTGCCCGGTTGCTCGCGCGCGAGGCATAATCGAAAAACGAAATACGCCGAGGGTCCAACTTATAACACGCCTATAAGGCACGATCTCGTAATGAGAAGAATGGAAACTAATCCTAAATGTCCTGCAGCCTCCCGATTATAGATATGGTGCACAACACACCGATAATCAAGACTTACTAGACACTGTCAGAGACACTTTCCGAGGATTAATCGCTTCGATACCACTTTTGTCACGACCCGATCCGGCCCGTGATCGTGCCTTACCCCGGACAATTCTAGTGATACATCGTAGTAATCACGAATATAAAACAAGACATGAAACAATTATAGAATGAGAACGCTTTATCCATGAAAATATCGCCTTTCTGCATATATATAATAAAACTTGAACAGCGATTCATCCCCATTTACAAAACTCGCCACAACAAAGATTTCATGCACTTCTAAGAATGTAATAATAACTATGACGACAGGCTCTCGCCATACCCCGAATGTACAAGAACCTACAACTCGTGGAAACATACCAAAAGATAAGCCTCCGAGAAACGGAACTTCCTAATACGCCGAATCGTGATCCTATGGCGAGGATCAACAACCGGCAGACTTACTCACTCATGATGAACGCATTCAAGGAGGTCGATAACAGTACCAAGTATGTGAAACTAAAAATATCAGAACGAAATCATAACGCCTCAAATAAAACAGAGACATGTATGATAACAAAACTACGATTCACAACATAAAACAAATATGTCAAGTCGTGACTCACGCCTCAAAGTCATCCTCACGCCGTGGAACTCCTTCCTCACCGCCAGCCTAGGTATAAATCGTGTGATACGATAACATGTCTCTCGCCCATCCCATGGGACTCGAGGTGGAATCGTGAAATACACGCCTCTACCATCTCACGGGACTCGATAGAATCGTATGGAATACATGTCTCTACCATCTCGGGACTCGATAGAATCGTGACATGTCTCTACCATCTCACGGGACTCGATAGAATCGCACATGTCTCGCCTCTTCTCACGGACTCGATAGAATCGTACACGCCCTCGCCCATCTCACGACTCGATAGAATCAGATGGAATACATTGCCTCTACCATCTCGGGACTCGATAGGAATCGCATGCGTGTCTCGCCCATCTCGTGAGACTCGATAGAATCGTATGGAATACATGTCTCTACCATCTCGTGGGACTCGATAGGAATCGTACATGTCTCTACCATCTCACGGACTCGATAGAATCGTGACACGTTCCTACCATCTCGTGGGACTCGATAGAATCGTATGGAATACATTCCTGCTCATCCCATGAACGCCAGATAGAATCGACCATAACATTTAAACGCTCTTTAAGACAGATTAAGATAATACCATGCTTTCTTTTAAATCAACTAAGGCAATATTATGCCTCCTTTTAAACCAAAACACTTTCCTTTTTAAAGTCAAGTAATAACATTCTTTTCCAAAAGTTCAAGTTGCCTAATTTCAGATACTCCAGTCTTTTAGTTTCGAAAGATTCCATAGTTCATAGTCTTAATCAATTAACGTAATCTTTTTTAAAACAATTGAATAACGTATGCCTTATGTGTAAGTAGGTTATTCTTGTTTATAACAATCTTATTAAAGCAGCCATGATCTAGGAAATGTAATACAATTTTGTCTTATCTTAGCTTCTATGCAGATGGAGGTTTCTACTGGTTTTAATATAATTACTTATTTGCCAATACATTTTCCTTTATTAACGCTGCAGTGGTTCGTTCGATACTTATTCTCATTTCCGAAATCAGTAAAACATTATTCCTTTTAAAACCAAGTATTCATTACTCACGAATGAGGTTTCACACTTTTTAACAAAATTCACATCAATTCAATTAAGTCAAGTCGCTTATCTTTTTAAGATCAAGTCTCTTAACTTCTAAAATCAATAAACCATTCTTTTTATCTCTCTTAAGTCGTTATACCTAACTTCCCATAAAGCTAGTATAACTCTTAAGCTTTCAAAACCAAGTATTATTCTTCTTTCACAAACGACTCTTAATTCTTTTGAAATACGTCAAGATTCTTTATTATTTAAAACTCAAGTCAAAAGACATCGAAGTAAAACCACGTTCAGCTAACACACGTACGTCTACCGTACTATATATATATATATTCTTTTAAAATATCATGCTCAAGAGGATAGGAAGAATCACATACCTCGCGACGATTATCGACTATTAGCAAATAGCTCCAAAGTACTGTAATCCTGCTAGCCTTTTCCACCCTTCGAGTAGAATACGCTACTTGCAGTACTTCAACCTATAACGGGCATACAAGTCTATCAACGTCTAGACTACTCTGTAGAATAGTTCTAGATACAGATTCCTCATTCTACGGAAAATTGGGCAGCACTTCCCTACCCGCCAAACTACACAAGTCTACTGTAAATACAGTCTTATGTAAGTGCAGTTCAATCTTTTTCTTTAATATTCTTCTGATGTGATTTCAATTCAATTCTCTTCTCTTATACCATCCTTCTATATGTCTTATACTCAATTCTATACTACTACACTATGTAATTTCCAATTACAATAGAAGGACAAAAGTATTTACCTCGATAAGCCCAAAATTATCCAAGTTTATATGTCGATCCTGAGCAACGTTTAGCTCCTATTCTGAACGCTCCAATTCGCTCCCAGAAACCCTTAGAAGTTCTACACAACTTCTACTTAACACTTCAACCGACTATGAAGATTTTCCTTAGGGTTTCATTTTTGTGACTGAAAGGAAGTATAATAGTATTTATGGGCTTTTAGTATAGGTGTAACCTTGGAATACTACAAGGTATTTTGGTATAGTAACAATACTTGGAGAATACTTTTCTACCAAGGGGTATTTTACGAGAACAACTCAAGAGGGGTTGGTTTCGCCAAGGCTTCTCAAAGGGAGGATAGCTTGGACGAAAACTACACTTAAGGGGGAGAGAGTTTTTAGACTTGGAAAATGATTTGTGGATGAAGAATAAGTCTTGCATTAGAGGGGTATTTATAGGACATTCAATGGCCAAGATTAAGACAAGTGGTGGGCAAGTGGAGGGTGAAGATTTGGACAAGTGTTGTGTGGATCCCACTTGCTCATCTACTACACAAAATATCCTACCTAACCCTTGACCAAAAGAAAGGCAAAAAACGTGCCAAGTTCGTCCATCATTTCACCACTGAGGTGACACTTGTCGCCCTCTCGTTGGTCCAAAATATATCATCTCTCGGAAAAATCCGCAAAAATAATAAATGTTGCAACCGTATTTTTCCCTTCGCAAAGTCCGGAAAACGTTTCGTCGGAAAACGATTCTTTTCGCTAGTTGTGCACAAATTTCGTCCCTAATGCTTACTTAAGGCTAAAACTTTTGTATGTACGTCCTCACGTACATACTCTGGAAATACGGGGTATAACAGATATAATGCATACATATAGTAGAGTATATAACTCCTTGGTGGTCCAGGATAATAAATGAATGCAATGCAAATGAAAATGCATGAATAGACATAAAATACTCTGAATGACATAATACCCTTTATACCTTGGTTAACATTGTGAACATCAACATCTTTTCCCGTATTGCCTCAATAAAAACTTAGAATCATACTTAGACATGTTTTTATCATAGGAATCAATAATAGGACCGTTCTTTAACTACTAAGAGTAGAGTAACTTATAGAGCAACATGATGGTTATATTTTGTATATAGAATTATGCCAAAAGGAAGGAATGAATTACCTTCACATACCTTGTTGTCGAATTTATCTAAGTTTCTACAGGTCCTTGTAAGCTCTTATGGATGATTATCTATACGCTATGAAAGATTTAAATCACACACAAATCAATATACTAATAACAGATTTTATTGAGACATTTTAACGAACACCTAATACGCATAAAGTCTATATTTTTTTATATAGAAACCTATGTATGTAGCAAAACCATCATCCTTCTTAATCATTCATCCTTAACCACTGCAGTACCCATAACAACCCAGAATTTTCACATGCATTCTCCACCTCCTATAGCAGCCCGACAACACCCCATTAAACCAATATTTTCGATAACTACCTTAGAACTAGTGGCAAGAATTATGTTCTATAATTATATAAACTTAGGACAAGAATTATTACCTCTTCTAGGAGCAGCTACGAACGTCGTCGGACAATCCCTTACCCCAAACCAGATTCCGACAATCAGAAAGCAGTACCTAAAATCGGCTCGAGCCAGAATCTTCGTGAATTCAAGGTCCTTGCTTAGTTTATGAGTTTCTAGGATTGTTTAAGGACTCAATTCTACTGAAATTAAAGTCCTAAAATGTTCTTAATTTTATCCCTTTTGGGCGAGCAGAAACATACGGAAAGACCCCCAATTTGGTCGAAAATTCCAGTGACTATCAATTGAGAGGTTTACTTCTGATTGAGTGTAACAATTGCTTCTCTATGGAGGATTTCTTTAGAAACTCAATGAGATGAAGGTTTAAGAATAGAAGAGAAGATGGATATTTTAATGATCTGGAAAGCTCCCAAGCTGCCACTGATCGTTGTTTTAACTTAGTCACTTGGGTAGTGGGCTTATAACGCGCCACGTAATATCCCACCAAGTTTTTCTCTCATATATAATTAATTAATTCCATAATTAATTAATTATACACATAATAAAATTCTGGATCTCAGTTCACTTAAATCCCGACGACTTGTAAAACCTTTTGTTACTCAATGTCATAATTTTTATAATATGACACTAATCCATAACCTCTTTGGAAATATATATAATTATTATTATTAATCCATGTCGTCTCACTGGTTAAATCTAAAACTATTTCGGGATCACATTCTTTTATATACTAATTTCCTTATTAATATACGCAAGTATAACATAAACTTTTCAAAGTCCGGGTTTACTTACCTACGTTTATATGCTCAAACCATTATCCAGAAATACGAGGTGTTACAGATCAGCTAAAGGGCTCAGGCAAGGGGACCCTATTTTCCCTTATCCGTTTGCCATTGCTGTGGAGTATTTGAGTTGGTGTTTGAGTGAACTCAAAAAGGTCAAGGATTTCAAGTACCACCCTAGGCGTGCTAGACTAAATATATCCCATTTGTGCTTTGGTGATGATTTGCTCCTCTTTGTTAGGGGTGATCTTCCTTTAGTGATTGTTGTGTATCATTGCTTCTAGATATTCTCAGAAGCCTCAAGTTTGTGGGCGAATGCTGGGAAAAGTTCCATATATTTTGAGGGGGTGGATGACTATGTTAAGTGAAGTATATTGCAGAAATTTAGCTTTGGATTGGTGAACTCCCATTCAAATACTTCGACATACCACTCTCTACCAAGAAACTCTCACTCATACAATGGGTCCCTCTGGTAAACAAAATTATTGCTAGAATCTCTAACTGGACAACAAAGAGGTTGACTTATGCTGGTCGAATTCAGCTTGTTCAAACTGTACTATTTGAAATACAAGCTTATTGATCTCAGTTGTTTGTTGTCCCCTCAAATGTGCTTAAACTTATTGACTTTTATTGTAGGAGTTTTACCTGGTCAGGGCCTAATACCATTTCTAAGAGAGCCCATTTCTAAGAGAGCGCTAGTTGCTTGAGAGAATACTTGCTTACCTAACTCTGTGGGGGGTGGGGGGGGGCTAACATTTCAATATTCAGTTATGGAATAGATCTGCAATTGCAAAAATTTGTTGGGATCTAGCTCACAAAACTGATAAGTTGTGGATTATATGACTTCATGCTTTTTGTATCAAGACAACACATGTATACACTGCACCTATCCCTAACCAAGCATCTTGGATGGTCAGAAAATTAATTGCAGCTAGAGAAACACTGGCACAAATTTAGATTCCGAATAATCAAGACTCAATCTCTATCAGGTAGATATATCTAGCATTACTTGGTGCTAGGCCCAACGTTGCTTGGAAGAACATTATTATTGCTAATAATTATATTTTAATGCACATAGTTAAATATATCTGTTATGTTTTTCAAATCTCACCATTGTTTAACGTAAAGTCTAAATTAATGATTAGCAATCAAATTTATATTAAGGATTAAGACAAGTATATAGTTAGATATAAAACATGTACGAGAATAATAAATAACTATTACAAGTGCTTCGAAATGATAAACACTAAAGGTTACAATAGCAACAAGCTTGAAGTAAACAATAATTGTGTTGTTGGTGTTGAGAAATTTCATTCACACACATTCAAGCTCTGAATATACAATGATATACATGCAGTATATATTTGACAGAAAAGAAGATAGAGAAGAATATGAAAGAGGAAGAAGGAGAGGAAGAGTAAGTGTATCTTCAGATTTTATTAGAATGAATAGTTACTTCATTAAAATGTAGATACATCTATTTATAGTTACATAGATGCTCCCTTCTAGATTAGTAGCATTGACTCTTTAAGTAGTTACACATTGTTAATACATATATAACTAAGTAACTAACTATACTAACTTCTCTAACAGACTTTAACTACATTGTATCTGCCATCTTTATTCACCAACACTCCCCCTCAAGCTGGATGTTGTAAATATGTTCAGCAATCCAAGCTTGGAGCATAGATACTGATGTTGTATTATGTTCAAACCTTTGGTTAGTAAATCTGCAGGCTGCTCTGCTGTTTTGATGTATTATGTTTTCACCACTCCCTTTTGAATCTTGTCTCTTATAAAATGTAGATCAATTTCTATATGTTTGGTTCTCTTATGAAATACAGTATTTGCAGCAATCCGCATTGCTGATTTGCTATCTAAGAATATGGTAACTGATAGGCTTATATTGGTACCAATTTCTTCTAGTAGTCCAAGTATCCATGTTAGTTCAGCAACTGTTCCTGCTAGGCTCATGTATTCTGCCTCAGCTGAGCTTCTGGAAATTGTAGTTTGTCTTTGACTTCCATGATATAAAAGAATCACCAAATTTAACTAAGTATCCTGTGATAGACTTTCTTGTATGTGGAAAAGCAGCCCAATCTGCATCACAGTAGGTAGTTATTGTCTTTTGTTCCTTACTAGACATAAGTATTCCTTGTCCTGGATGGTTCTTTAAGTATTAAAATTCTTAATGCAGCATTGAGATGTGATTTCTTTGGATGTTGTAAGAACTTTCTAAGTGTTTGCACACTGTATGATATGTCTGGTCTTGTGATTGTGAGTTATAGTAACTTCCCTATTAGTCTCTGATATGAACTGATGTCCTTCACTAATTTATATTCTGTTATTGTATTTTTAGTTTCTGTTTCCTGTTGTTTTGTGATATAGTCATCATATTCCTTAGTAGTTAGTTTTATATTGTAATCAATAGGTGTATTTATAGGTTTGGATGCAGTTAATCCAAGTTAAGATATAAGTTCTAATGTATATTTCCTTTGATGTATTAAAATTCTTTTTTCTGACCTTGCAAATTCCATTCCTAGGAAATATCTTAGTTCTTCCAAGTCTTTCATCTTAAACACTTGTTTAAGGCTTATTTTGTTTCTTGTATTAGTTCTATGCTGTCACATGTGATTAGCATATCATATACATAGACCAACACTAAATTAGACTTTTGTTAGTGTTCTTTATAAACAGTGAATGATCATATTTAGATTGCATAAACTTCTATAAGTTTAAAATTCCATTGTCTATGTCCTTGTTTTAATCCATACAAAGATTTAATTAGTCTACAACATTGTTTCCCCCCTGACTTGTAAATCCTTGTGGTAGTTCTATATATATTTCATCATATAAATCTCCTTGTAGAAATGCATTATACACATCCATTTGATGTATGTGCCAATGCCTAGATGCAGCCATTGAGAGAATAGCCCTTACAGTTACCATTTTTACCACAGAGGAGAAAGTTTCTTGGTAATCTATTCTTTTCTTTTGACTATATCCTTTAGCTACAAGTCTGGCTTTTAGTCTTTCAATTTCACCTGTTTCTTTGTAATTTATTTTGTATATCCATTTACACCCTATAGTAGTCTTTCTATTGGGTAAAGATACAACCTCCCAAGTATTATTATCTTGTAAAACTTTTATTTCAGCTTTCATAGCTTCCACCCATTTTGGATCCTTAGAAGCTTCAATATAGTTCACTGGTTCTGTGATGTTGGAGAAATCAAAGAGAAAAGAATTATATTAGGTGAGACTATCTCATATGATATATAATTGGCTATGGAGTATGGAATATTTGTAGTATTAGCCTTCTTTGTAATGAAGTCTTTAAGCCAAATTGATGGTTGTCTTGTTCTAGTAGATTTTCTGAGAGAATCTGTAGTAAAGGTACTGTTAATATTAGTCTGCATTACTTCTTGTGTTCTGTGATTTGTCTCTATTGTTGATTGTGTATTACTTTTGTTTTCTTCTGTAGCTATTGGTATAGACATTCTTTGAGATATTTTTTTTTGTGAAGACCCTGGTTGAGTACACACACTATTATAGTAATCCTGTGAACATTCAACACGATTATATTGGTTCTTCTGTTGTTCCCTTTTTAAAAGGAAATTCGGTTTCTCTAAATGTAACATCTCTGTTGACAAAAAATATTTTATGTTGTAGATCGTATAAAATGTATCCTTTCTGGTTTTCAGAATATCCCATCATAACACAAGTTCTTACTTTAGATTGTAGTTTATCAGACACAGCTAAGTCACTAGCAAAACACAAACACTCTAACACTCTGAGATGACTAATGGAAGGTTTTTTTTCTGTATAGCCTTTCATATGGTGTTGTTCCAGTAACTGAAGATGGTTGTCTATTTATCAGATAGACTGCAGCTTGTACACACTCCCCATAATTTTAAAAGTATGTTTGCTTGTAACCTTATAGCTCTAGTTACTTTCAGTATGTGTTTGTGCTTCCTCTCTGCCACTCCATTTTGTTGTGGAGTATAGACACATGATTTCTGATGTATTATTCCTAGTTTAGAAATAAACTTGTACATGTTTCATTTACAAATTATGTTCCATTATCAGTCTGAATTACCTTCACTATTTTGTTGAATTGTGTTTGTACAAAGGTGAGAAACTGATGAATAACTACACACACATATGATTTTAGACTAAGCAAGTATATCCAAGTCATTCTTGAGAAGTCATCTACTATAGTAAGAAAATATTTTTTTCCATTATAAGTTGGTACTTTATATGGTCCACATACATAGCTAGAAATACTAAGTCTATTACTACTAGGAAAAGGTAATCTACATTGTTTAGCACATGGACAAACATTACAGTTTCTTATAGTACTGGCTATACCACTTATACTAGCTTTTATCACTTTACTTAGTACACTGCTGGATGTATGCCCAAATCTTTTATGCCACAACTCAATCTCTTCCTTAGTTACTGCATCAAACTCTCTGTTTTTTCTCACAGACAATCCTAACTTCATTTCAGGTTTTGTTGCATTTTGAGTCATTAACATGTAAAGTCCATATTGTACTCTGCCAATCTCCTTCACCTTCCCACTGTAAAAATCCTGGAATATACAGAAATCAGGGTAAAAAATGGCAGCACAGCTTAACTCTTTGGTTAGTTGGGATACAGACAATAAATTGAACTTAAACTGTGGTGAATAGAACACATCCTTAAGAGTACTGCAGTTGGAAATGTTACTTGATATTGTATGTGTTACTTTCACCATTTCACCATTTGGTAAATGTACTTGTTTAGATTTACCCTTATCATATATTCTAACTACATCATCTAACATGTTCAAATCAGATACCATATGGTTAGTAGCACCAGTGTCAATGATCCATTATTTAAGAATTCTAGCTACTGCTAAATCTTTATGACAGTTCATACCTGTTGCATTTGCAGTTGTCTGTGTTCCACTGCCTTCTTGTGTGTACTGACCAACTTCGTTCTGCTCCATGTTATGGCTCAATAGTTTCACAATTTGTTCATATTATGACTTGGATAAAACCGGAGCTTATTGGACAAACAGATCATCAGTGTAGTTTCCAGACACATTATGTGCAACATACTCCTTTCTTTTTGACTTAAAGTTTGCTGGATATCCAACCACTTTATAACATGTTTCTTTAGTATGCCCCCTTATTTTACACACTTCACAGAGTAGGTTACTCATCTTCTTGAACCTTTGTGTGTTAGATCCTGTTCTAGAATACATAACAGTGGAGTCATGACCAGTATTGTGTCCAAATCACTAGGTCTTGCACCCAACATACCTGCAGATTTTATTGTTACTGTCTTCTGGCTTTCATCACTTGTGATCATGGAGTAGGCTTTGTTGACTGTTGGTAATGGGGACATTAAGAGTATCTGACTCCTAGCCTGCATATAATTCTCATTCAGCCCCATTAAGAACTGTTATAACTTCTGTCTCTGCAAGTATTCCACAAACTCTTTGGCTTTAGGACAACCACAACTAGGAGGTGGGACTAAGGCCTGAAATTCCACCCAAAGTGTTTTCAGTCTACAATAGTATTCTACCACACTTGAAGTACCTTGTGTTAAAGTGGCTATTTCTTTATGTAGATCATAGGTTCTTGACCCATTCACCTTATCAAACCTTGCTCCACAGTGCATAGTTTTCAGTCCCTAGTAACTGAAATGATATAAGAGACACTCCACTCACATCTGAGGACTGAAGGAAGAGTGGATGGTTATGGTCGATGACTACTGTGGTTGTGTTGGGGTTAAGTGTTCTACTGTAGGTGTGACATTTTGATGATTTTTAGGTGTATCCTCCATGGTAATACACTGTAAGAATTAGTAGTTTTCTTAGCTTTAACTGCCTGTGTTGGTTATGTATTGTAGATTTCAAACCAAAATGTATGATCAAGAACAAGAGATGTAGAAGTGTATAACCAAGAAAAGAGATATTCAGGTAGAAGTATATCAAGATTTCAACCACAAATCCAAGATCAAGAATGATATTCTACTTCAGATATGTAACAGAAGTAGATAAGTAAAGAGAGAAGAGAAACCAAGAAAATGTAGTTCAGACGGTTTATTGAAACTTTCTGTATTTTAAACCTCTGAGCAATAGTGTTATCAGATGTAACTGAATTTTTTAACAAGATGTAATTGAAATACAGTAGACAAAAGCAAAAGAACTATCACAGACAACCAGAAACTTCAGAGAAGAAATATATCAGAAAATCAGAAACCAGAAAAATTCAAAGAAGAACAAGAAATCTTAGAACCTGAACCTGTCCTATCAAGATTAGTAATCTGATCCAGAAGTCATTGTGGAAACATGCTGTTATACCCCGTAGTTCTGACCCTACGTATGAGAGTGTACGAAAGCATGTAAGACTTAAAATTTTCAAAGGATAGGTTGACGGATTGTTCCGGACGGGTTTTAGTCAACTTTGAGGCGGGTTATGACCCGGTGCATTGAGAGTTCCTAAGTGTTTCAAAGGCCTAGGGCGTAGTTCGTTGAGTCTAGATTCCAACGTAACCAATCGTTCGTCGATAGGACGTCGGAGTAGAAAGTTATGGGAGTAACAAGTTCAGTGCGCAGACGACGTAAATGCGCTCGTGCAAAGCGCAAGCCGCGCGCAGATGCGAGGCCGCGCAAGTACCGAGGTCGCTGAAGTTGCAGCGCGCGCGAAGTTCCGGAGTCCGTAGAGGTTTCAGCGCGCCCGGCTGGCCGCGCCATGCGGATTCTGGCGGAAAAACTTAGAAAAATCAAAATTTTCTTTAAAAGACTGGGAGGGTGACAAGTGTCCCCATCTGATTTTGCATGCATTATATTGACCAAGTCTTGAAGACTTGGTCATATTTCATCTCTCTCTTAGACAAAAGCTCATCCTTCTCTCTTAAAAGTTCAAGCTCCTCCTTCTCTCTAAAATCCCAAGAGAAATTCTAGCCTTAGGAAAAATCTGAAAAGTTAAGAACAAGAAGGAAGCTTGTGGCTAGCTTGTTGGTGTTGTTGTGGTGGTGTTCTTGGCAAGGAAGCTAGCAAAATATTTGGAATAAATTTGGCTAAAGCTTTAAGGTAATGATTCTTCCTTTATAATTAGTTTTAGTGTTGCATTTTAAGAAGAAAGAACTTGTGGTAGTAAATAATGCTCTTAGAGTCATTGCATGCAAGAAATGTGATTTGGATATGAAAGGATTGGTTAAGAAGATATTATGAGCATGTTGTAGCCTAAAAACTACCTTAGAATTGTTAAGTGAATTGTTGTACCTTATGGGGCAGAATTTTACACACCCAAGTTTAGGTGTGTAATCCCCTTTGAAATGTTGGATTGTTGAGCCTTAAATGTGGAGTTTGGATGATAAATTCGGCCTTGAGAAATGTGGCAAGTATGTAGAAACAAAGGAAATGCTGCCCAATTTTCCATAGAATTTAGTGACTTTGAACTTGGATTATTCTACATTGAAGTTAGAGGTTAATAAACGTATCATGATTATTATAGGTTGAAATATTACTTGTGGTAGTTGAGCTTAGCAAGTGGATTGACCAAAGAGGTATGTAGAACTTTTCTATCTCTTGAGCATGAGTAGTTGTACCTATGTAGTACGGTAGACGTACAAGAATTGATATCTTTCACTTGTTTTAAAAGTATATGCTACTTGTTTCATTTCAAAAGTATAAGTCCCTTGGATTTAGGGAAAATGTATTTGACAAAGGGATAACGCTAATATAATGACTTTATGGGAAGTTGGTTATATTAGTTTTCTTGAAAGGTTCACAAAGAAAGGTTTACCCTAATTAAAACAAGTACGGGTAAAGGATTTGAAACTAAGAAAGGTGAATTGATTTTTAGGCATTGGTTGCCTAAGGTTTTAAAGGAAATGAAGTCACTTGATTTAGAAGCCTATTATATTTCTAAAAGGAAATGTGACTTGTCTTGAAAGAAATCGTAACTTGATACTATGGTGATTAGTATCTTGGAATTTTGTATAAAAAGAGTTATTTCTTAAAAAGTTAGAAGTACATGGTACTTGGGTTGAATTCCCGGATTTTCTATTAAAAGACATGTTAGTGCCTTAGGATACTAAAATGAGAGGATATATTAATAATGTTAATAAGAAGTTAGGGGATTTCTTAACTTGCTTATGTTATGATAAGCCGGTAGTGCTTATGTTATGATAGGCCGGTAGTGCTTATGTTGTGATATGATAGGCCGGTAGTGCTTATGTATGATATGATAGGCCGGTAGTGCTTATGTTATGTATGATAGCCGGATGAGCTATGTTATATATTTATATTATTACGGGGTAAACCCCGGGTTATTACTTATGCCATGGATTTGCTACCCATGATGCGAGTGCGGCGCTTGCACTCAGCGGATCCCACCACGGGATCCACGGGTGAAATAGTCCCACGCGAGTACGGCGATGGTACTACGCGGGTCCACATGATCCATGCGGGTGAAATAGTCCCATGCGGGTGAAATAGTCCCATGACGAGGCGGATGACCTCATGCGGGTCCACAGGACCCATGCGGGTGAAATAGTCCCAGGAGTAAGATTGCTTAATGATACTACGGGCGAGGTACCCTGTTTTGATCGTGAGCCTCCTATTTTTATGCTATTAGTTTTATACTTGTTACTCTCATTGTTAGTAAGACACAGTGCAAGGAAATTGATTTTTATCTATGACTCCAGCTTATTTTTGGCTTATGATATTACTACGATTTTCCGCTTTACATACTGGTACGTTGTGTCGACCCTTTCCTGGCCGCTCATGCCGCAGGTAAGGAAAATCAGGTGGTAGATCCTCATTCCTAGGATCTTTTACTCAGGTGTCAGGAGCTCCATTTCTTCGGAGGCTCGACTTTTGGTATGGTTCTCCCTGGTGTTGTTGATGTTTTGTACATTCAGGGGCATGACGGGGCCCTGTCCCGTCATAGTGTTACTCCTTCTTAGAGGCCTGTAGTCTTGTCATAACTTGGTTTGTTTAAGGATGTAACTGTTCGGTTTTATGTACTTTTGGGGTAGCCATTGTGGGCT
Organism: Przewalskia tangutica; assembly: GCA_029844215.1. Classification (NCBI taxonomy): domain Eukaryota; kingdom Viridiplantae; phylum Streptophyta; class Magnoliopsida; order Solanales; family Solanaceae; genus Przewalskia; species Przewalskia tangutica. The sequence continues at coordinate 92,271,837 of CM056730.1, read as the reverse complement.
AGACTATTTATATCATTATGGTTGTTTATTATGAGTTTATATTCCGTTGGTTTTCTCTGATGTTGTGTCACAAGGGTGCCCGGGTTAAGGCACCGGTCACGGATCCGGGGTCGGGTCGTGACAAAAGTGGTATCAGAGCAGTTAATCCTCGGAAAGGGTCTACAGGCCGTATCTAGTAGAGTCTTGATTATCGGTGTGTTGTGCACCACATCTATAATCAGGAGGCTGCAGGATATTTAGGATTGGTTTCCATTCTTTCACTCTAAGATCGCAATGAGCCGTGTTATAGGTTGGATTTCTCCGACATATTTTTCTCAGACGCTTATGCCTCCACGCAAGGCAACCGCGCCCGTAAGGCAAGGCAAGAGAGGGAACTACTAGTAGGGCAACCGAGGTTACGAGGCACGTGCCCGCCCTTACCGAGATGAGGTGTTTTGACGGCGAGTTCTACAACGCCGCCAACCCCAGAGAGTTTGAGGCGCAGCAGCCATCGAGACCGCGTACTGAGCCTCCATCCAGCCGACCAGGGGCAGGATATGGGCTACAAGGAGATGACCGCCATTCGCCGTGATCGTGGCTGCATACGAGGATAGCCGGAGACGGCTCCATTGCCGTAGTTCAAAGACAGAGTCGCTAGCTTGAGACCGGCGAGGACTTTTGAGTTGCAGCCCACCGAGTTTTATGGGTCGAGGCCCGAGGATGATCCTCGAGAGTTTATCCGACGCTACGGATCACGAGGTGATCGGGCTTGAGACCGAGTCGGTGGTACTAGGTTCGCGTCAGGCCGCGGACACCGCAGCTTGATTGGTATGATTCATGGAACCGCCCCGGGAGCATGCGCTTCAGTGTTTGGGACGAGTTCTCGAGGCGCATTTGGCCATTTCTTGCCTCCGAAGATGTGGAGGGCTCGGGCCGATAGATTTTTGACACTGAGACAGAGTGGACGGACGGTCCGGGAATACAACGTGGAGTTTGACTCATTGGCTCGGTATGTGCCCGCTTTGGTAGTAGACATGGAGGACATGGTGCACCGCTATGTCACAGGACTCGATGATCACTTGGCCGAGAGTTGCACGGGAGTGTCTCTTCAGCCGGGCATGGACATTGCCCGCATGCAGGCATATACACTTGGGTGTGAGGAACGCAGGGGCCGACGGATCGATGTATCGCCAGGAAGAGGGCCAGGACAGCAGGGTCCTCTGGTAGTTTTAGGGGTAGACAACCCCAGCAGCAGACCAGATTTGCACCACAGTCGGTCCAGAGCGCTCCTCCACCATCTTCGGGACGTACAGAGTATTCAGGAGCAGGACAGGGTTCCAGGGCTTCGGGTTTCCAGAGGGACCAGAGTTCCAGTCAGATGAGGCCACCTATGCCTCGGTGTGGTCGATGTGGTGATTTCCATTATGGGGGGTGTCGTGTTCCTCCAGGAGCTTGTTACTCTTGTGGCCAGCAGGGCCATTTGAAGAGAGATTGTCCGACCAGAGGCGGCGGAAATGCTATGGCTCACCAACCGGGCATTGTTTGGTCTTCATCTTCGCAGTTATGCGCCCGAGGCGTGGTGTTCACGGCCAGCAGCCGCGCAGGGTCGTGGCGGGGTTCGGCCCAGCGGTCCTCAGAACCGCATTTATGCTATGTCCAGCCGCCAGGATCAGGAGGCGTCACCTGATGTCGTCACAGGTACATTGTTGGTTGCTTGCTGTGATGTTTATGCTTTGATAGACCCAGGTTCTACCTTGTCCTATATATCTCCTCATATTGCTGGTAGAATAGGGATAGAGCCCGAGTCCATAGAATCTTTTGAGGTGGCTACGCCGGTAGGTGCTTCGGTGGTAGCTGAGCGGATATATAAGGCTTGCCCAGTGACTGTAGATAGTCGTCGGACTCTAGCTGACTTGATAGAGTTGGATATGACCGACTTTGATGTGATTATGGGTATGGATTGGCTAGCGTCTTGCTATGCCAATGTGGGTATGAGAGAGGTTAGTTCGGTTCGGTTTCTCGGTGGCCTGCTCGAGTGGAAGGGGAATACTGCATCGCCGAGGGGTAGGTTTATTTCTTACCTCAAGGCTAGGAAGATGGTACGGAAGGGGTATATTTACCATTTGGTTCGGGTATTCGATACTGAGGCTGAGATACCGGACCTTCAGTCAGTTCCGATTGTTAGAGAGTTTCGCACGTATTCCGCACGAACTTCCGTATCCTCCCGAGAGGAGATTGAGTTTTGCATCGATTTGGCGCCGGACACTGACCGATATCTATTCCGCCATACAGACGGCACCGCCGAGTTGAAGGAATTGAAGGACCACCGAAAGATTTTTTAGAGAAAGGCTTTATCAGGCCAAGTGTTTCTCCCTGGGGAGCGCCAGTGTTATTTGTAAAGAAGAAGGATGGGACGCTGCGTATGTGTATTGATTACAGGCAGCTGAACAAGGTAACTATCAAGAACAGATATCCCCTCCCCAGGATTGATGATTTGTTTGATCAGTTGCAGGGTGCGAGATGCTTTTCCAAGATAGACCTGCGGTCTGGTTACCATCAGGTATGAGTTAGAGAGGCGGATATCCCAAAGACTGCATTCAGGACCCGGTATGGGTACTATGAGTTCAGGGTGATGTCTTTTGGATTGACCAACGCTCCAGCAGTATTCATGGATTTGATGAATAGGGTGTTCAGGCCATTCTTGGATATGTTCGTTATAGTGTTCATTGATGATATCTTGGTGTATTCGCGCACAGAGCAGGAGCATACAGATCATTTGAGGACGGTATTGGGAGTCCTCAGGGACCAGCAGTTGTATGCCAAGTTCTCGAAATGCGAGTTTTGGCTGGCTTCAGTGGATTTCTTAGGGCATGTTATCGGGGCCGATGGTATTCGGGTTGATACAGCTAAGATTGAGGCAGTCAAGACTTGGCCTGCACTCCACTACACCGACGAGTGCGCACTTTGGGCCTCGCAGTTATTATCGGAGGTTTGTGGAGAAGTTTGCTTCTATTTCAAAGATTTTGACTAAGCTCGAGAAAGCGGCTATGTTCCGGGACGGATACTTGTGAGGAAAGTTTCCATTGCTAAAGGAGAAGTTGGCGACCGCCTCAGCTTACTCTTCCGGAGGGTTTAGATGGATATGTGGTTTATTGTGAAGTGTCGGGTGTTGGAGTGCGTCGATGCGCAAAGACGACAGAGTTATAGCTTATGCATCTCGGCGGCTTAGGAAGCATGAGAAGAACTATCCCACACATGACTTGGAGTTAGCAGTGATTCATGCCTCAAGATCCGGAGACATTATTTATATGGAGTTCATGTGGACATTTACGGCACCACAAGAGTCTCCGACATCTTCACGAGGGAGTGAACTTGCGGCGAGACGGTGGTTGAAGCTACTTAAGGATTACGATGTTAATATTCTATACCACCAGGAAGGCCAATGTAGTTGCGGATGCCCTTAGTCGCAGATTGATGGGTAGTCCATCTGATGTTCACCAGAGAAAGGGATATGGTCCGAGAGTTACATCGCCAGCGAGCCTTGGGGTTCGTTTGGTTGATTCGATAGTGACGGAATTCGGGTTCGAGAGGTTGCGAGTCTTCCATCGTCGGCGAGGTGAAGAGGCGACGATGAGGATCCGATTTTGGTACGGCATCGAGACGCAGCTCTCTCCGAAGGAAGGGTCTATTTGAGGTAGCGCGATGGGTGCTAAGATTCGAGGCGGTTGTGTGTTCCCGATGTGGACAGACTTCGTTAGCGGTTCGGGAGACACACGCGGTGCTCGTTATTCTATTCATCCGGTCGACTAAGATGTACCATGACCTCAGTGTGTGTATTGGTGGGATGGCACGAAGAGGACGTGGCGAGTTTTGTTGCACATTGTCCTAATTGTCGCCAGTCAAGATTGAGCACCAAAGCCGGTGGCTATTGCAGCTATTGATATTCGACTTGGAAGTGGGAGGTGATAAATATGGATTTTATTACGGGCTACCTACCACTCGGAGGAAGCATGATTCCATTTGGGTGATTGTCGACAGTGATTTAAATCAGCCCATTTTCTTCCGGCCGAACGACGCGTTCTCCGAGGACTATGCCGATTATATATTAGAGAGATTGTGAGACCGCACGAGTCCCTGTCGATTATATCATATAGAGAGCCCAGGTTCTCGCTAACTTCCTGAGGTCTTTTCGGAAGGATTAGGGACACAGTGAGTCTCGATCGCATTTCACCCTCAGACCGACGGACAGGCCGAGCGCACTATCCAGATACTTGAGGATATGCTGCGGGCTTGTGTTATTGATTTCAGGGGTAGCTGGGAGGATCATTTGCCTCTTGTGGAGTTTGCTTACAACAACAGCTACCATTCCAGTATTCAGATGGCGCCGTATGAGGCCTTATACGGGAGGAAGTGCAGGTCACCGATAGGCTGGTTCGAGGTGGGAGAAGTTCAGTTAGTCGGGCCAGACTTAGTTCAAGCGATGGATAAGGTGAAGCTTATCCAGAGCGGTTGTTAGCGTAGTCGGCGAAGTCGATGCAGATCATCGACGTCGACACTTGGAATTTGAGATAGATGATTGGGTTTTTCTAAAGGTATCGCCACGGCGGCGTGATGAGATTTGGAAAGAAGCTTAGCCCAATGTACATCGGGCCGTATCGATTGTCCGTAGTAGGTAGGCGGGGTTGCCATGAGTTAGATCTGCCGTCCGATTTGGAGGCGGTACATCCAGTTTTCCATGTGTCCATGTTGCGGAAATGTATTGGAGATCCATCTAGAGTGCACCCGGTTCATGATGTCCAAGTGACAGAGGAGTTATCGTATGAGGAGAGTCCCATAGCGATACTCGATCGTCAGGTTAGACGACTTCGGACGAAAGACGTGGCTTCCGCTGTGCGTCTTATGGCGAACGAGAACAGGGAGGAAATGACGTGGGAAGCAGAGGATGACATGATGAAGAAGTACCCTCACCTATTTCCTATACCTCCAGGTAACCCACTTTCCTGCTTGTTAGTTTTGATTTAGCATTTACGCTTAAGTATGTTGTGGCTCGTGGAGCTTCTTTATTTGCAAAAGAATAGTTAAGAGGGTCTATGTCGATATTGTGATTTGAGTAAGCCTAGAAGGAACATTCGGGACGAATGTTTCTAAGGGGGGGAGAATGTTATACCCCGTAGTTCTGACCCTACGTATGAGAGCGTACGAAAGCATGTAAGACTTAAAATTTTCAAAGGATAGGTTGACGGATTGTTCCGAACGGGTTTTAGTCAACTTTGAGGCGGGTTATGACCCGGTGCATTGAGAGTTCCTAAGTGTTTCAAAGGCCTAGGACGTAGTTCGTTGAGTCTAGATTCCAACGCAACCAACCGTTCGTCGATAGGACGTCGGAGTAGAAAGTTATGGGAGTTACAAGTTCAGTGCGCAGACGACGTAAATGCGCTTGAGCAAAGGCAATGGGCGCGCGCAGATGCGAGGCCGCGCGCCGAAATCGAGGGGTCGCTGAAGTTGCAGCTCCGCGGTGCCAGGACAACGGCCGCGCGCGGAAGTTCCGAGAGTCCGCAGAGGTTTCACTGGCCGCGCGCCGCTGGCCGCGCCAGCGCGGATTCTGGCGGAAAACTTAGGAAAAATCAGATTTTTCTTTTAAAAGACCTTGGGAGGGTGACAAGTGTCCCCCCCCATCTGATTTTGCATGCATTATATTGACCAAGTCTTGAAGACTTGGTCATATTTCATCTCTCTCTTAGACAAAAGCTCCTCCTTCTCTCTTAAAAGTTCAAGCTCCTCCTTCTCTCTAAAATCCCAAGAGAAATTCTAGCCTTAGGAAAAATCTGAAAAGTTAAGAACAAGAAGGAAGCTTGTGGCTAGCTTGTTGGTGTTGTTGTGGTGGTGTTCTTGGCAAGGAAGCTAGCAAAATATTTGGAATAAATTTGGCTAAAGCTCTAAGGTAATGATTCTTCCTTTATAATTAGTTTTAGTGTTGCATTTTAAGAAGAAAAAACTTTTGGTAGTAAATAATGCTCTTAGAGTCATTGCATGCAAGAAATGTGGTTTGGATATGAAAGGATTGGTTAAGAAGATATTATGAGCATGTTGTAGCCTAAAAACTACCTTAGAATTGTTAAGTGAATTGTTGTACCTTATGGGGCAGAATTTTACACACCCAAGTTTAGGTGTGTAATTCCCTTTGAAATGTTGGATTGTTGAGCCTTAAATGTGGCATTTGGATGATAAATTCGGCCTTGAGAAAGGTGGCAAGTATGTAGAAACGAAGGAAATGCTGCCCAATTTTCCATAGAATTTAGTGACTTTGAACTTGGATTATTCTACATTGAAGTTAGAGGTTAATAAACGTATCATGATTATTATAGGTTGAAATATTACTTGCGGTAGTTGAGCTTAGCAAGTGGATTGACCAAAGAGGTATGTAGAACTTTCCTATCTCTTGAGCATGAGTAGTTGTACCTATGTAGTACGGTAGACGTACAAGATTTGATATCTTTCACTTGTTTTAAAAGTATATGCTACTTGTTTCATTTCAAAAGTATAAGTCCCTTGGATTTAGGGAAAATGTATTTGACAAAGGGATAACGCTAATATAATGACTTTATGGGAAGTTGGTTATATTAGTTTTCATGAAAGGTTCACAAAGAAAGGTTTACCCTAATTAAAACAAGTACGGGTAAAGGATTTGAAACTAAGAAAGGTGAATTGATTTTTAGGCATTGATTGCCTAAGGTTTTAAAGGAAATGAAGTCACTTGATTTAGAAGCCTATTATATTTCTAAAAGGAAATGTGATTTGTCTTGAAAGAAATCGTAACTTGATACTATGGTGATTAGTATCTTGGACTTTTGTATAAAAAGAGTTATTTCTTAAAAAGTTAGAAGTACATGGTACTTGGGTTGAATTCCCAGATTTTCTATTAAAAGACATGTTAGTGCCTTAGGATACTAAAATGAGAGGATATATTAATAATGTTAATAAGAAGTTAGGGGATTTCTTAACTTGCTTATGTTATGATAAGCCGGTAGTGCTTATGTTATGATAGGCCGGTAGTGCTTATGTTGTGATATGATAGTAGAAGGCTTATGTATGATATGATAGGCGGTAGTGCTTATGTTATGTATGATAGCGGATGAACTATGTTATATATTTATATTATTACTGGTAAACCGGGTTATTACTTATGCCATGGATTTGCTACCCATGATGCGAGCGCGCTTGCACTCACGCGATCCCACCACGGGATCCATACGGTGAAATAGTCCCACGCGAGTACGGCGATGGTACTCATGCGGGTCCACAGGATCCATGCGGGTGAAATAGTCCCGTGCGGGTGAAATAGTCCCACGACGAGGCGGATGACCTCACGCAGTCCACAGACCCACGCGGGTGAAATAGTCCCGAGTAGGATTGCTTAATGATACTACAGGCGAGGTACCCTATTTTGATCGTGAGCCTCCTATTTTTATGCTTTATAAGTTTTATACTTGTTACTCTCATTGTTAGTAAGGCACGGTAAGGAAATTGATTTTTATCTATGACTCCAGCTTATTTTTGGCTTATGATATTACTACAGTATTTTCCAGTTTTACATACTTGGTACGTTGTGTCGACCCCTTCCTGGCCGAGGCTGCGTTCACGCCGCAGTGGGAAAATGCAGTGGTAGATCCTCATTCCTAGGATCTTTTACTCAGGTGTCAGGAGCTCCATTTCTTCGGAGGCTCGACTTTTGGTATGGTTCTCCCTGGTGTTGTTGATGTTTTGTACATTCAGGGGCATGACGGGGCCCTGTCCCGTCATAATGTTACTCCTTCTTAGAGGCCTGTAGTCTTGTCATAACTTGGTTTGTTTAAGTATGTAACTATTCGGTTTTATGTACTTTTGGGGTAGCCATTGTGGGCTAGACTATTTATATCATTATGGTTGTTTATTATGAGTTTATATTCCGCTGGTTTTCTCTGATGTTGTGTCACAAGGGTGCCCGGGTTAAGGCACCGGTCACGGATCCGGGGTCGGGTCGTGACACATGCCCCAGTGGCTCTGATACCATGCTGGTGTTGAGAAACTTCATTCACACACATTCAAGATCTGAATATACAATGATATACATGCAGTATACATTTGACAGAAAAGAAGATAGAGAAGAATATGAAAGAGGAGAAGGAGAAGAAGAGTAAGTGGATCTTCAGATTTTATTAGAATGAATTGTTACTTAATTACAATGTAGATACATCCATTTATAGTTACATAGATGCTATCTTCTAGATTAGTAGCCTTGACTCTTTTAAGTAGTTACACATTATTAATACATATATAACTAAGTAACTAACTATGCTAACATCTCTAACAGACTTTAACTAAATTGTAACTGCCATCTTTATTCACCAATATGTGTCAACCACAAGCTTTTGAGTTCTTGAATCGGTCTTGGATCTTTGTACCAGTTGAAGCAAGCTTCTTGAATCTTGTGTCACGCCCCAAATTTTCCTAAGTCTTTACTTAGGGCGTGATGGTACCTGGACAATTATTTTCCACCAGGAGCACCATTTAATTCTCTTTATTTAGAAATTTAAACTTATATTCAAATACGGAGCTATTAATAAAAATAACAATAAAGAAATTTGTTTATGACTTTATTGAAAATATAACGCGAGCCCATACTCGTGCAAATATTGTTTCTACATAGACATACTGACAAATATTATTCTAAGTTGGAAGGGAGACCATTCCACACGGGCATTTCGAGACACCGAACCGACATTCGAACTGACGAGTACCAAGCCCAAGCAATGGACTTGGTATGACAAGAGGTCATGGACGATCGCTAGCCTTGGCGTGGAGCCTTTCCTCTATCACGCTTTCTGAAACATGTTAAATAAAGAGTCACTCTACCATCCGGGCCGAGTGAGAACCTTACCTCGCAATTCAAAGTAACACCACAATATTCCAAGTGCAATCACATTATAACGTAATAAGCATATTGCAAAAACATATCAAAGTTACAACATCTTTAAATATGCAACAACTCCTCATAGGAAATTCTCGTTTAACTAACACTTCATTTTATCTCGTATTATCGTTAAGACATTCCTCGCATTTCCACATGTTTATTACATTTATATATTTGTGAACGCGTATTCACTTTTCATATTTATATATAGGTGAACACGTATTCATCTTTCATATTTGTTGCGCGTGCAACCCGATCCATTATATTTACGTATTTGTGAACACATATTCACTTTACGTTTTGTTGCGCGCAACCCGATCCATTATGTTTACGTATTTGTGAACGCGTATTCACTTTACGTTTTGTTGCGGCGTGCAACCCGATCCATTATATATTTATATATTTATGTGAACACGTATTCACTTTTCATATTTTTCAGAAGATCGAATAAATACTATTCTCTTTTCTAACATTCTGTCATTCATACTTGTAACGATTATAATTTTTTAACCATAACTCCAACTAAGGTGTTTCTCAAGCGGAAACTAAGGTAAGACGGGATCTTTCACTGTACCAAATTTCATTTAAAACTACTTTGGGTAACTAACACAAATTTATCCTCAAAACAGCCACATGAAATTTATTTCGGCAGAATATTTATTAAACAACACCCAATCTTAGAATAGTCATAACTCCTAATCTGTAAACCCGTTCAAGCCCCATAAAATCTCAAAACGACGAGAACAGAGAGCTACACGTCTCCATGTGAACCATCCTTTCATATTCTGTACCATTTGGTACAGTTTTACACTTTTATTCGCTGCCCTTCCTGAATCTCGATAGATCCGAGGCAGAAACTTTAAACAGCGATAACTCTCAATCCGTAAGTCGGATAGACCCCCGTAAGGTCTCAAAATGTCCACAACAAATAGATCTAGAACTTTCATTTAGAAATAATTTTCATATTCCCCACAGATTAGTACAGTTTTACGTTTCAACGTCCTGTCCTTCTGGATTCCGACGAATCCGAGGCAGCAACTTCAAACTACAATAACTCTCAACTCGTAAGTCCGTTTTAATAAATCTTTATATATATATGTCCGTAACAGAGAGACTTACAACCATGTAAATTTTCATATAATTCTAATAAGTAAAACTCAATAAAAACAGTCCGTAATTATGCCTTTCCGAATTTCGACCAAATCTAAGGAAGGAACTTTGAACTATGATAACTTTCAAACCGTACGTCCATTTTACCTCATTTTTGGTTCTATATGATCATATTAGAGCGGTGTACAATTCCTCCGAATTTCATCAAATTCTAACAATTATAACTCAGTGAGAACAGTTCGTAAAGTTCATGACGCAACTAGTTGTCTAAACAATCAAAAGTTCAATATTTCTTTTCAACACTCAATTCTTATTCTAACATGTATTGAACTAAAAATAAAGGATGTTACCAAGAATTTCTGAGTGAGAAAACTCACCTTGTAAGCGTGAAAAGGATTGTTGTTTTGTTGCTACAAGTGATCATTGCTCCCTAGTATTCCTATTTTTGTTCTCCTTCCTCTCTTGATGTTTTTCAGATTTTTTTCTCTTCTTGTTCACTTGTTTTTTCTGATTTTTGTATTCTTTGTGCTAGGTATTTTATTTGTGTCAAGTACAATGTATAAGTAGAAGTGTGGGAGGTGGAAGGTGGAAGGGTAAGAGTTGAGATGAATTAAGGGGAGGGGATAGGGAAGTTGACGTGCATGTTCTTTGCACACATCCACTTTTTCTTTTTTTTTTCTTTTGTTTTGTTTTTCTTTTTTTGTTTTCCTATTTTCATTTCATCTATCTATTTATCCAACTTTAACACTAACTCCATCCCATGCAATTTATTCTTTGTTTTCTTGTATATATATATTTTTATTAACCCAACCACAACTATATTTTTTTTTCCCGGGTTTCACATTCTCTCCTCCTTAAGCAACATTCGTCCTCGAATGTGAATAAGGTGTAACATAATCACATAGACACAATAATGTTTATTGTTATTGCAACACTAATTGGGGCTTCACATTCTCCTTCCTTAAGAAGCATTAGCCCTCGAATGAGAATAAGGTTGTAACATGACGTATAGACACGCAAATGGCACACATGAAGTACTATGTAACACATTTTTTTATTACCTTAGTCAAATAGAGTGGATATTTGACTTTCATCGCATCTTCACTTCCTGTGGCTTCCTCGTGGAGTGATTCCTCCATAAGACTTTCACGGAAGCAATATCTTTATTTCTAAGGCGTTGAACCTTTCTATCAAGTATTTCTACCGGAGCCTCTTCATATTGAAACTCTTTATTAAGAACTATCTCCTAGGGAAGGATGACGTGACTTGGATCGTGCAAGTATTTTCGTAACATTGACACATGAAATACCGGATGCACTGCTTCCAGCTCTTGTGGAAGTTCTAATTCGTAAGCCACATTCCCCACTCTTCGCAAGATCTCATATGGCCCAATAAACCTTGGGCTCAATTTCCCTTTCTTACCAAAGCGCATCACTCCCTTCATTGGGGACACTTTTAAAAATACTTTCTCCCCCTCTTGGAATTCAAGATCTCTTTTCCGATGATCCGCATAGGATTTATGACGACTATGAGCTGTTTTGATCCTCTCCCGAATCATTTGTACCTTATCATTTGTTTCTTGAATGACTTCAGGTCCGAACAGTTGCGTCTCACCCACCTCGAACCATCCAAGTGGAGACCTACATTTTCGTCCATATAATGCTTCAAACGGGGCCATTTGTATGCTAGAGTGAAAACTATTGTTGTAGGCGAACTCAATTAGACATAGATGGTCCAACCAGCTTCCCTGAAAATCTAACACACAAGATCGCAACATGTCTCAAGTGTTTGAATTGTTCGCTCAGCCTGCCCATCTGTTTGCGGGTGGAAAGTCGTGCTTAACTTAACTTTTGTCCCGAGACCCTGCTGGAAACTTTGCCAAAAGTGTGAGGTGAACTGGGAACCCCTATCTGAAATAATTTGTAAAGGAATCCCGTGTAACCGCACAATCTCCTTCAAATAAATCTGTGCGTACTGTGGTGCCCGATACGTAGTCTTGACCGGTAAGAAATGGGCTGACTTTGTAAGCCGATCAACAATCACCCAAATAGAATCATACCCTTCTCGAGTTTTCGATGCCGCCATTACAAAATCCATATGAATCGCCTCCCATTTCCACTGGGACTCCAATGTCCTGAAGTAATCCGCGGTTTTTGATGTTCACTTTCACCTGCGACATATAAGACATCTCCGACAAACTCCGCAACGCGTCTTTCTTCATCCCGCCCCACCGCAATTTCTTTGTGAGGTCCTGATACATTTTGTTGACCTGGATAAATGGAATATCTTGTGTTGTGACCTCATCTAAGATCTTTCTCCTTAGATCCTTTACCTTAGGAACACATAACCTACCCTTATACCGGGCGGTTCCGTCATTATCTACCAATGTAAACTGTGAAGGTTTTCCCTGTTGGATCCTCTCCCGAAATCCAACAAACTTCGTATCCTCAAACTGACTTTCTTTTATTTAAGAAGCTAAGGCAGACTGCGAGGTATCATGTACCACCACCCTACCTTCACCGATCTAAGTTAAGCTAACCCCGAGGTTTCCCAATCTTTGTACCTCACGAACAATACCCCTCTTTTGTATTGCCAAATGGGCCAAGCTGCCCATTGATCTCTTATCGAGTCGCTACCACCACGTTAGCTTTCCTGTGATGGTAAAGAATACAAAGGTCATAATCCTTAAGCAACTCTAACCATCTTCTTTGTCGGAGATTCAAATCATTCTGTGTGGTTATGTACTGCAAACTCTTATGATCTGTAAATATGTCCACATGCACACATACAAATAATGTCTCCATATTCGTAAGGCAAACACCACCGCAACTAATTCCAAGTCATGAGTTGGGTAATTCTTCTCATGTATCTTCAATTGTCTAGATGCATACGCAATAACCTTTCCAAACTGCATCAAGACACATCCTAACCCAACTCGAGGCATCGCGATAGATCGTGAACCCTTCTTGTCCCGATGGTAAGGTTGGGGATCGCGATGAGTCAACAATTCCTTTAGTTTCAAAACTTGCTTCACATGCTCGACCACCGGTACTTAACCGCTTTTGAGTCAACCGGTCAAAGGAGCAAGAAGACTAGAAAACCTTTACGAATCTTCTATAATACCCAGCCAAACCCAAGAAACTTCTAACCTCTGTCGGAGTGGTCGGTTTTGGCCAGTTCTTCACTGCTTCTATCTTCTGGGGGTCTACCATAATTCCATCCCTTGACACAACATGACCCAAAAAGGCTACCTTTTCCAACCAAAATTTACACTTTGAAAATTTAGCATATAGTTTCTCCTGTTTCAAGACTTGAAGCACTACCCTCAGATGCTCTTCCTGTTCTTCAACACACTTGCTGTAAATTAGGATATCATCTATAAATACAATTACGAACAAATCCAAGAATGGTTTAAAGATTATGTTCATTAGATCCATAAAAGCTGCTGGGGCATTGGTTAATCCGAAAGACATGACCAAGAACTCATAATGGCCATATCAGGTCCTAAAGGCTGTTTTGGATATATCATCTAGATTTATTCTCAGCTAGTGATATCCCGAACGGAGATCAATCTTGGAAAAATAGCTAGCTCCCTGAAGTTGGTCAAAAAGATCATCGATTCTTGGTAATGGGTATCGGTTCTTGATCGTGACCTTATTGAGCTGCCGATAATCGATGTACATTCGGAGCGATCCGTCCTTATTTTTCACAAACAGGACTGGTGCACCCCAAGGGGAAACACTAGGCCTTATAAAGCCTTTATCCAGAAGATCCTTCAATTGTTCTTTTAACTCCCTCAATTCAGCTGGGGCCATTCGATATGGAGGAATAGAAATGGGTCTTGTACCCGGAATTAACTCTATAGCAAACTCCACATCTCTATCCGGAGAAAGGCCTGGAAGATCTTCAGGAAAAACCTCCGGAAAATTTCGAACAATAGGAACATCATTCACTGCTGGGGATTCCTTTTGGGTATCCACTATATTAGCTAGATATGCATACTCCACTCTGTGACTTCTCAATAACTTTTGAGCCCCAAGGTAGGAAATAAACTGACCTGAGGATATTCCAATCCTACCCCTTATAACAACTTCTGGTTCTCCGGGAAAAGTTAACCTCACTATCTTTCGCCGACAATCTAACATGGCATAACATGCCGACAACCAATCCATACCCAAAATGATGTCGAAGTCCACCATATCAAGTAGTACTAGGTTCACCATTGTTCCCCTGCCATTCACTTCTAATGGGAAATTATTTACCACTCGAGAAGCCCAAATTGAGGCCCCTACTGGTGTCATAACCTTAAAAGGTTCACTTAAATAAGAAGGTTCTACGTGTAAATTCTTAGCAAAGCCCATTGACACATATGAAAATGTAGAGCCGGGATCGTATAATACAAATGCAGGAATACTCGAGACTAGCAAAATATCTGTGACCACCGCATTAGATGTACGCCTCATTCCTGCAGGGCAAAGCATAGAGCCGATTAGAATTGTTGGGTTGTTGACCTCCCTGACTCTGGCGGGGTTGGTTTCCCTGATTTCCCCTGTAGGCAGTTGTGGTTGCTTCTGACCTCCCCTGAATAGATTGTATTTGAGTACTCTTAGTCTATCTGGTACCTCTCATACCTTTTCGGTCGGTGGTGCAGTCACATCTGATTATTTTATCGTTGTACACTCCCTTCCACAATCCTTTGAAGGAGGTAGTACGAGAACCAAGTCTTTGAAAAGACTCAAGATAGGCACGAGAAGAGTATGAAAGAAGTGAAACTTTAGGATGTTATTAGTTTACTTATTACTAAGGTGCGCGCACACCGCCGCAATAAGTAACCGCTCAAACACCCAACTTGAAGAAACTTCCTAGAATCTCCTAACTCGTTTAGCTTTGATACCAACTTGTCACGCCCAAATTTTCCTAAGTCTTTACTTAGGCGTGATGGCACTGACAATTATTTTCCACCGGGAGCACCATTTAATTCTCTTTATTTAGAAATTTAAACTTATATTCAAATACTGAGCTATTAATAAAAATAACAATAAAGAAATTTGTTTATGACTTTATTGAAAATATAACGCGAGCCCATACTCGTGCAAATATTGTTTCTACATAGACATACTGACAAATATTATTCTAAGTTGGAAGGAGACCATTCCACACGGGCATTTCGAGACACCGAATCGACATTCTGAACCTGACGAGTACCAAGCCCGAAGCAATGGACTTGGTATGACAAGAGGCTGTGGGACGATCGCTAGCCTTGGCGTGGAGCCTTTCCTCTATCACGCTTTCCTGAAACATGTTAAATAAAGAGTCACCTACCATCCAATGAGAACCTTACTGCAATTCAAAGTAACACCACAATATTCCAAGTGCAATCACATTATAACGTAATAAGCATATTGCAAAAACATATCAAAGTTACAACATCTTTAAATATGCAACAACTCCTCATAGGAAATTCTCGTTTAACTAACACTTCATTTTATCTCGTATTATACGTTAAGACATTCCCTCTGCATTTCCACATGTTTATTACATTTATATATTTGTGAACGTATTCACTTTTCATATTTATATATAGGTGAACACATATTCATCTTTCATATTTGTTGCGGCGCAACCCGATCCATTATATTTACGTATTTGTGAACACATATTCACTTTACGCTTTGTTGCGCGCAACCCGATCCATTATGTTTACGTATTTGTGAACGCGTATTCACTTTACGCTTTGTTGCGTGCAACCCGATCCATTATATATTTATATATTTATGTGAAAACGTATTCACTTTTCATATTTTTCGAAGATCAAATAAATACTATTCTCTTTTCTAACATTCTGTCATTCATACTTGTAACGATTATAACTTTTAACCATAACTCCAACTAAGGTGTTTCTCAAGCGGAAACTAAGGTAAGACGGGATCTTTCACTGTACCAAATTTCATTTAAAACTACTTTGGGTAACTAACACAAATTTATCCTCAAAACAGCCACATGAAATTTATTTCGGCAGAATATTTATTAAACAACACCCAATCTTAGAATAGTCATAACTCCTAATTTGTAAACCCGTTCAAGCCCCATAAAATCTCAAAACGACGAGAACAGAGAGCTACACGTCTCCATGTGAACCATCCTTTCATATTCTGTACCATTTGGTACAGTTTTACACTTTTATTCGCTGCCCTTCCTGAATCTCGATAGATCCGAGGCAGAAACTTTAAACAGCGATAACTCTCAATCCGTAAGTCGGATAGACCCCCGTAAGGTCTCAAAATGTCCACAACAAATAGATCTAGAACTTTCATTTAGAAACAATTTTCATATTCCCCACAGATTAGTACAGTTTTACGTTTCAACGTCCTGCCCTTCTGGATTCCGACGAATCCGAGGCAGCAACTTCAAACTACAATAACTCTCAACTCGTAAGTCCGTTTTAATAAATATTTATATATATATGTCCGTAACAGAGAGACTTACAACCATATAAATTTTCATATAATTCTAATAAGTAAAACTCAATAAAAACAGTCCGTAATTATGCCTTTCCGAATTTCGACCAAATCTAAGGCAGGAACTTTGAACTATGATAACTTTCAAACCGTACGTCCATTTTACCTCATTTTTGGTTCTATATGATCATATTAGAGAGGTGTACAATTCCTCCGAATTTCATCAAATTCTAACAATTATAACTCAGTGATAACAGTTCGTAAAGTTCATGACGCAACTAGTTGTCTAAACAATCAAAAGTTCAATATTTCTTTTCAACACTCAATTCTTATTCTAACATGTATTGAACTAAAAATAAAGGATGTTACCAAGAATTTCTGAGTGAGAAAACTCACCTTGTAAGCGTGAAAAGGATTGTTGTTTTGTTGCTACAAGTGATCATTGCTCCCTAGTATTCCTATTTTTGTTCTCCTTCCTCTCTTGATGTTTTTCTGATTTTTTTCTCTTCTTGTTCACTTGTTTTTTCTGATTTTTGTATTCTTTGTGCTAGGTATTTTATTTGTGTCAAGTACAATGTATAAGTAGAAGTGTGGGAGGTGGAAGGTGGAAGGGTAAGAGTTGAGATGAATTAAGGAGGATAGGAAGTGGACGTGCATGTTGCTGCACACATCCACTTTTTTTTTTCTTTTTTTTTCTTTTGTTTTGTTTTTCTTTTTTTGTTTTCCTATTTTCATTTCATCTATCTATTTATCCAACTTTAACACTAACTCCATCCCATGCAATTTATTCTTTGTTTTCTTGTATATATATATTTTTATTAACCCAACCACAACTATATTTTTTTTTTCCGGGTTTCACATCTTGGTAACCTGAAATCAAGAGACACTAAATCTAGGAGTGTTACAACTATATTGAGGCGAGTGTTAGCACTATGTCCTTAAGACAAGATTGTCCCGTATATATCATTTTACGTTAATGGGCAATAGTCTCCCTAGATAAAACATCAACTAACAAATGAGCAAATGAAACTCAAGTATTTTTAGAGAATAACTTTGAGTGTTTGAAGTATGCTAGAGAGGAAGAAGTTCAGAAATTTCTGAGTGTTGCAAGTGTTTTAAGTATATTTCCAATTGAGCCAAAGGCCTCAATTTATAGTAGTGTAAGAGGGGCCTTTTCAAATGTACATTTAAATGCAACGTAATGGCCACTTAATCCACCAAGTATGCAGCCAAATAATGGCTAATTTATGAAGGAAAAAGTGACATCTTAATGCCCCAAAACGTCTCCATAATCAGCCAAATTTTTGGACTTCTGTCGCACAATCACTGCCTCTGAAGCACCGCGGCGCTGCAGAATTAGCATCGCGGCTCCAGTAAGCAACTGACCAATTAGCGCCTCGGTATTGGCTTGGAGGCATCGTGGCTCCGACGGGTTGGCGCCGCGGCCCTTCGCGGCTCTGCGTCCCTTTCTGACTCATTTCATCTTACACTTCTTCCTTCATTTACCAACGTGGAACACTTTTCATTAGACCAATAACCGTCCATCATTTTATGTCTCAAACACTTTAATTACACACCAATATCTCTTTCAGTAATGAAATTTACGATACTTGGCACTACGAGTGCACGTGTGTGGAAATGATATTTCCGATGTGCGGGACCCCAATTGTTCAAGTCATAAATAATGGGATAAACATAATTCCACATTATTAAGTTTCCAACAATCTCCTCTTGAAAGAGATTTTGGCGCACTCACAAAGTACCTTTCTAGCAATCTTTCAGCGGACTGATATAGCATCAGGAGAGATAGCTTTCTCTTTGAACCTTCCTTAGTTGAATACCATCAGACATACTTACTGCGCGGTGAACGTGATGTCTTGAACCCTCAGTGTTTAGTGTAAGCCAAGACAACATTACCAACACAATACATTTCCTTACTCTGTTCTTCTTAATATTTTGTCCGTCGTGGGCCATGGACACTCTTGAATTCTTAAGTGCGTTCATTTGAGGCGGCCTGTACTCGCACTTAAATAGGTGGTCTCCTATAAGGTATTCTGTTATACCCCACTTCACAGGTGTTAGGAACCATTAAAAGTTTCCCAAGCCTAACCTCAGCCGGTGATGATCATTAAAGATTTTGGAAACTTAACCTCTACCCACCATGCAGGCAGAACTTTAATGTCTATCGCGAGAATGACTTTGGATTCATGTTTCTTTATAGAAATCATCATTCGAAGTGCTCTTGTTTCACCGAAGTGCTCAACTGAACCTTTACGGTTTAGTTTTCCCATTGAACCTAATTATTGGGATCTCCAGTCAGTAAGGTTGGGTTACAAATGAGTTTGAAATTAGACCAGTCCGTTAGATGTCTTAGAAATCCCAATTCCTAAGATGTCATCTGCCATACCCATATCCCCCATATCAAAACACCGTTTCAACATATTCTTAGTATCTAGGGTCAAACTAGGACTACTCCGTGTGATCAACATGTCATTTACGTAAAGACATATCATGACGAATGAGTCAGAATTATCTTTCATGTAGATACATTTGTCACACTCATTAATAGAGTACTATCAAATATTTCGTTCCATTGCCTGTCCTATTTCATCCCGTATAAAGATTTGACAAGTCGACAGACTTTCTTCTCTTGCCCTGGAACCACATACCTCTCGGGTTGTGCCATATAAATTTCTTCTTCCACTTTCAGATTGTTGGTTTTCCAACTATTGGCTTTCTAACTTTAGAGTCAATGTTTCTGTTGTCAGATTCATTATTTGTATTTCATCAGAAACTTCCAGGACCAAAATGTAAACATTTCAGGGACCAAAAAGAAAGTTCGGGAAAAAGCCCAACAGTCCACCAAACCAACTCTCCGGTTAAGAAGGTTGTTTCAACATCCATGTCACGCAAGACTGCAGTGACCTTGGATGTTAAGCTATTCACAGGGGAGCACACATCCAAGTAGTCGAGACCTTATACTCGTCAGTGGTTCCATCTAATTTGTACTCAACTTGAGTATCCACTTTTACAACCCAAATGTTCTTTTCCCGAAGGAAGGTTAACCATTACACAAGTATGGTTCTATCTGATGGAATTTATTTCTCTTTATGTAGCTTCTTTCCAAAGCAGTGCTTCTGGATTTGACAATTCTTCGTTAATTGTCCATGGTTCATTCTCAACCATACAAGCTAGAAGGCCTGGAACAAGTCTTTGTCCCCTCTTTGTTCCGTCTTGGTTCAACATCTAGATTCTTGAGTTTTGTAGATCTGGAACATTAAGTTCCGGAAAGTCAGGCACTCGTGAGTTCTTGTTAACCTAAAGCAATTACTTTTTTTTTCTTTCTCAAAGAAAGTTATGTTTAAATAATTCAGCGTTCTTTGACACCAAGAGGCGATAAACACTACTTTTATTTTGCAGATCTAGTGGATATGCAACCTGCAGTCTTAGGTCCAACTTGACCTGATTCGGTATTCCAACCTCTACCAAGCCATACCATATCACAATATTTGTAGGTGGTCTCCTTTCCATATTTCACATGGAAGGTTATCCTTATCCTTATGCGGAGTTTTATTGAGAATCACATTAGCGGTAAGGATCGTCGTACCCCACATATTTTGGACGTACGACTTTGCGCTTGGCTAGCACCGTTATACTGAGGTGAGTAAGAAGCAGTCTTTTGATGAACAATGATTTGCATTCTCACCCTCTATCACTACGAATTCCTCAATCTGTAGGCTTAGTTGATTTTCAACTTCTATTTTGTAGCACTTATCCGCTTCAATAACTTCTTATTTGCTTTTCAACAAATAAAGGATGCAATACATTGTACCACCGTCAATGTGAGTCACAAAGTACTTATCTCCCCCTCTATTTTGTACAAACTTTAAATCACCCATGTAGGTGTGACTAAGTTCTAGAGGAGTGATGCTTCTTTCGCTAATCCTTTGACATAATAAAAAAGTGATTTTGCCTCTTCGCCCACCTCACATTCGTTTTGAGGGTTTATGTTGACAAAAGACAACAATCTCAACTTAGTTAGCTGTTGAATGACTTTCTATTTAATGTGTCTTAATCTATGATGACATAGATGCACATATTATAAATATATCATTCATCTGGCTACAGACATAATATACCATTCTTGGTTATTACAGACCTGTTGGACTAGACTCAAACCAGCTTGACCAACAACGTCCCTGAAACCAAGTTTGGGAAATGTATCATTTCCTTATAAAGTGATCCCACTCCCTGAAGTCCCTTTGAGGACAACCTCTCCAACCCTTCTACTTTAGAGGTGATATTGCTTCACATGAACAATCTCTTACCCGTGGTTAGGGCGTAACCGGATCATATGTGATCTGGATACTCTGGCCCACTCCAGTTGCTCTGGCAGACTGAGTGTACAATTTCTTTTCTGCATTTCTTTTGGCCTTTAGATCATTTAAGAACTGGAAACTCTGGCTCACTCCAGTCGCCCGTGGGCTTTGTACGACTGAGTGTCCAACATCATCTTATCAAATGAAGGATCTTCTGTCAGATGGTGTGACAGGTTCAACATCTTACTATAAACGATTATCTTTTAGTCTCCTTCCTTTGATATGGGTACCCAACCAATCCCTGACGCTTGCTTAAGAGTGGTAACAATTTTCGCACAGTCAGTGAATCTCACTCCTTCATATGTGCGAGCATACTTTACACACTTTTAATAATTATACCCAAAAGAACAGATATTTTAAGTATTGTTCTACAGTATCCAATCTTTAACCAGGAAGAAGAGAGATTCAATTTCTGATTTTAGAGTGTAGGGAATATACGTTTTTAGTGGAAACACTTCATATTTCTAGCCTTCATTTACACATTTTTATTCAAAAATTATCTAAACACATTATGGACAATGACAGATAATTAACTTAGACCTTTTAGATTCTGGCCCACGTCAGTCACTTTGTTGGACTGTGAGTCATTTTCCTCCTTACCATAATTTGGATCTTTTGTCTGGGACAAATATAGGACTTCTGCTACAAGATAGAACATCATATTCAACATTCTCCTCTTGTCCCAGTTGACATTCTCAACTCCTCGTGGGCGCTTGTTTCCACCACTCTCGGGAGCGGTGACACCATCAACACCTTGACCGTCAACAACATGATCAACATAGGCGCTATAAACCTCGGCATTAGAACCATAGTGTAGTTTGTTGACACAAATAGAGTTACAGTCAATAGAACTGACAATGTAAATGTCTTCTATCAGAAAACCACGACCATAACCAAATTTGGTCAACATCTTTCGAACACTAATACGATCTTGTCTTAAGATTGTTGGATATAAAGCATGTACGAGAATAGTAAATAACTATAACAAGTGCTTCGAAAGAATAAACACTAAAGGTTACAATAGCAACAAGCTTCAAGTAAAAAATAATTGTGTCAACTACAAGCTTTTGAGTTTTTGAATCAGTCTTGGATCTTTGTACCAATTGCAGCAAGCTCCTTGAATCTTGATAACCTGAAATCAAGATACACTAAATCTAGAAGTGTTACAACTATGCTGAGTCGAGTGTTAGCACTATGTCCTTAAGACAAGACTGCCCTGTATATATCCTTTTACGTTAATGGGCAATACTCTCCCAAGATAAAACAAAAACTAACAAATGAGCAAAGGAAACTCAAGTGTTTCTAGAGAAGAACTTTGAGTGTTTGAAGTATGCTAGAGAGGAAGAAGTTCAAAATTTCTGAGTGTTGCAAGCGTTTCAAGTTTATTTCCAATTGAGCCAAAGGCCTCAATTTATAGTAGTGTAAGAGGGACCTTTTCAAGTGCCCATGTAGTGGCCATTTAAATGCCATATAGTGACTACTTAATCCACCAAGTAATGCAGCCAAATAATGAATGATTTATGGAGGAAAAATTGACATCTTAATGCCCCAAAACATCTCCACAATCAGCCAAACTTTTGGACTTCCATCGCACAGTCACTGCCTCAGAAACGTCGCGGCTCCAGTAAGCAACTGACCAATTAGCGTCACGGCACTAGCTTGGAGGCGCGGCGGCCCTCCGACGCCGCTGCTCCGACGGGTCGGCTCCTCGGCCCTTTCCGACTCGTTTCATCTTACCCTTCGTACACTTCTTCCTTCATTTACCAACGTGGAACACTTGTCATTTGGCCAATAACCGTCCATCATTTTATGTCTCAATCACTTTAATTACGCACCAATATTTCTTTCACTAATGAAATTTACGATACTTGACACTACGAATGCACGTGTGTTGAAACGATATTTCCGACGTGCGGAACCCTAATTATTTGAGTCATAAATAATAGAATAAACTTAATTCCACATTAGTAAATTTCCAACATATATTATAATGGTCGCAGTTAATCAGTAAATGCTACAAACTTGGATGTTTATACGAGAAAATA
Source organism: Przewalskia tangutica (assembly GCA_029844215.1). Lineage (NCBI taxonomy): Eukaryota > Viridiplantae > Streptophyta > Magnoliopsida > Solanales > Solanaceae > Przewalskia > Przewalskia tangutica. The sequence continues at coordinate 92,248,916 of CM056730.1, read as the reverse complement.
AGCAATGAACAATAAGTGACAACAAATAAAATAAAAAGAGTAAGAGAGTTTTTATTACGATGTCCCCGGGCCAACTGTTGAGCAGCTTAGCTAGAGAAAAAGATTGTTTGCTTGATATAATTCGTGAGCTTATTAGTAATAGTAATAATGGAATTAAAAGATATTTTGTTGTTTGAAGTAATGTAACAAAATTTCTTTTTTTATGACATGCATTGTGTCTTTACATAGAGCTTCTAATTTAAATGACATAAATTTGACATTTTAAATTGCTTTAAAATAGCATATAATATGCTCTATGTGATGCATTAAATCGGTGAGAAAATTTACTATAACTTAATCAAGTTGTTGCATAATCAGAAAATTTCTATAAAATATATATCTATGAATAATATAAAAATATAATATTTGTAAAATATATATCTCTATGTTTATATTACAATAGAGTCATCAATTCTTTACACTTATTCTTTTAAAGTGTGGACAACTGGACCTCAAATTTAAGTTTTTCCTAGTATACTACTAGTAATATTCATGATATTACAATAGTGTCCTCAATTCTTTACACTTCTTCTTTTAAAGTGTGGACAACTGGACCAAAATAGGCTCCCCCTAGACCAAAATAGGCTCTCCCTAGCCCGGGCTCTCCCTTGAAAAATTTACCCAGTGAGATTGAGTTTATCTCGTTCTTAATAACTTAAACACATGGGTCCCCACATGTCGGAAATGCGATTTTCATACACATGCATACGTCGTACAACGTCTAGCTAAATTTCACGTTGTGAAAGAGATATTGGTACACATGTTAAGTGTTCTCAAGTTATGTAAGGATGGAAGTTTAATTGGTCAAATTAATATGTCTCCCATGACGGTATAAGAAAAGAAAGAAATATGCAAAATACAGAAAATGGGGAAGAACCGTGGCGCCGTAACAAGGCCGCGACACCGAGCCATGACGGGCCAGCGCTGCGACGCCTCAATCAGGAGTCGCGGCGCCAAAAGTCCTGAGGCTCGAAGTTGGTTACTGATTGTTTAGCGTCGCGACGCTGTAGGTACAATGAACGAAAAATCAAGAGATTTTTCTGAACATACACACATTGGAAAGGCCAAAGTTCAGCCAACTCTTGGCATGATCTAGGTGGCATTTGGTGAGTTCAATGCAACTCCATTAACATGTGAATCACCAACTTTGTTACTATAAATAGAGGTCTTATTTTCAGATTTTATTCATTCACTACAATTCTAAAATATGAAATATTTGAGAGCATTTATACTTCTTCTCGCAATCTAGAGTTCTTGTTTCTTCTACAAGGATTCTTAAGTATTTGACTTGTGCTTGAGAGACTATTGTCGTTTTATCTTGGGAGGCTATTACCCATCTACCGTAAGCCATTATATACGGGGGTAATTTTTCCTTAAAGAGAGAGTGTCATCACTCGACTCGGTAAACATTGCACTAAGCTTTCTTTTGTCTATCCTTTCAGTTCTTCAATCCCTGTTCACACCCAATAGTTTACTACAGTTTAAGGCAAGATTATTATTGCGAAGAACTAAAGATGGTGAATGGAAACGAACAAGTCACTGCTTCCAATCATGCCACATCCTCTGGCACTGCTATTTCGGGCAACGCTCCAGTCACTGGGTTCAATTTCGGAACCATTGGGAATGCCACGATTCCTCCCAACTTTCAAGCCGAAAGATTCGAAAAGTATGCGAGCACTAACTTCAAAAGGTGGCAACAAAAGATGTTCTACCTCAGAGTACTAGGTATGGCAAAATACTTAACTAGAGATGATATGGACGTCCAAACCGACAACACGGTTGATGTGGGCCAGGATACCCATGCTACTGGTGGCCTGATGATGAAATTTGACTCCTGAAGTCAAAATGACTATATGTGCAGGAACTACATCCTGAATTGCCTGTGCGATCCACTCTACACGGTATACTGTACTACCAATACCGCAATGTGGGATCTGTTGCAGAAGAAATACAGTACCCATGATGCGGGTGCTAAGAAATTTATCATTGGAAAATTCCTGAAGTACCAAATGGTGAATGACAAATCAGTCATGTCACAAGTGCAAGAGTTCCAGTTAATCACCCATGATATGGATCCAGAAGGTATGAATCCCAATGAATCATTCTTGGTTGCTTCACTTATTGAGAAATTGCATCCCTCGTGGAGTGAGTTCACTAGATATCTCAAACTCAAATCCAAGGAAATGAGTTTTGAAGTTCTTGTCATCAAGCTTCATATCCATGAATACAACAAGAAGACCTTGTTCAAAGGCAGGCAAACAACTGAGGTCAAGGCTAACTTGGTTGAGACCTAAGGAACCCCGAGTAAGAAACACAAGTTTCTGAAAGATGAAAAAACTCAGGCCGTTAAGAAATTCAAGGGCAATTGTCATCATTGTGGCAAGACTAGCCACATGATCAAAGACTGCCACCAGCTGAAGCGCGAGCAGCAGGAGAAGGCCAAAGAAAATAACGCCAAAGCAAACATTATTGAAGACAAGGTCCTCGACGATTTGTGTGAAGACTTCTCAGCCGTCGTGCTAGAAGCAAATCTGGTTGAAAACCCCAAGCAGTGGTGGTTGGATACGGGTGCAACCCGTCACATATGCTCTGACCGAAACGCTTTCTCTACCTATGCAGAAGTTGCCGGTAAGAAGCTGTACATGGGAAACAATGCTACTTCAGATATGCTGGGAGAAGGTATTGTAGTACTCAAAATGTCATCCGGTAAAGACCTCAAATTGAAGAACGTCATTCATGTTTCGGACATCCAGAAGAATTTAATTTCTGTTAATGTTTTAGTTCAAGATGGATTTCGAGTGGTCTTCAAATCCAATAAGTTTGTTATAACTAAGAATAGTGTGTTTGTAGGAAGAGGGTTCGCCTGTGAAGGCCTCTTCAAATTAAACGCCATGTATGTAATTCGTAACATTAATGAAAGTGCATCTTCTTACTTGTTTGAGTCGTCCAGTCTATGACATCATAGATGTTGACAATCAATTTTGACCCGTTTTTTTGCATATTTGTCGCAATTTCATGTGTTTTAGGACACTGCATTTTAATCATCAATTTTTGCTTTTTTATCGTTATATTTTTAAAATTAAGCGTTATGTTATGTTTCTATTATTACTACACCGTCGTTTATTTTAATAATATTTGCGTTTCTTTAAATAATTAATTAACATCCGTCTTTATTTTTAATTAGACATTAAATATTTGTCTAAATATTATATTTTATTATTATTGCATCGACATTTGCATTTTTATAATTTTGCATCTTGTTAAATAATTTTTCTTTTAATTAATTAACTCGCGTCGCATTTTGTCAAACCAGTCCAGTACGGAACCCAATCCGAATCATTCCAATCCAACACCATTTTTGTTATATCATCCAAACACCCCCTTTTATTTTCCCCCATTTTAAATTCCAAACACCCTTTTATTTCCCCCCCATTTTTAAATTTCAAACCACTTTTCATTCCCCCCTAAACACCTTACCCCCCCCCCCTTATTAAAAGAGGAGGGGCAGCCCATACAAAGGGTCCCCAACGTTCAGCACAAAAGGAAAGGGGCAGCCCATCGTTCATTTGAGAAAAGAAAAAAAAGAGAAACAGGGTTCTCCTCGCCTTCCTTGCCGCCGCTTCGCCTCCGCCGCTTCACGAGTTCTAAAAACTCCGCGAACCCCTTTAAACACCCCGCACCTACCCTCGCCTCTCTCCTCTCCATCGCTCCTCACCATCTCGCCGCCGCACCGCACTACCCACTGAATTCCCGTCGACCACCATTGTCCCGCCTCCCTCACGCTACTGTTTGTTTTTTTGGGGTTTTGACGCGGTACATTATTGTTGATTTGGACTGATTTTATGTTTGGGCTCTTGTTGGAGTTCTGAAAAACTCCGGCGACTGTTGGTTATTGCTACTACTGTTACGGTGGTGTCGCTCCGGCAACCTCGCCGTGGAAGTGACGCCGCCACCGTTCTCCCCTCCGGTATTGTTGTTGGCTTTTATCTTGTTGGTTTCATTCTGTTTTGATTTTTGCATTTTCGTATCTCGCCGGAGTCTTTAAAACCCCGGCGATCTGGGTTATCTCTGCCGCTACTGTTCCGGCGAACTATGGTTTGGCTGAATATTTGAGTATTTCGCCGGAGTCTTTTTATCCTACTGGTTTGGTTTTTTTTTTAGGAATAGATTATGGACCACTGTTGCTAAGTTGTTCGTTTCATTGTTTCTGGGGACCACTGTTGTTCACTGTCTTGCTCACTAAAGCTTTCACTGGCTATACCCTTTTCCCTTTAAAGTGTTGTTGCTCGTTTGGCTATGGCCTATCCACTGTGTTGTTGGATTCGAATCTGGTTGCTGTGGTGATATTTTTCTCGTTAATGCTCTACTGGTTATACCCATTTATGAACAGTTGTATTGCTCGATTGGCTATTGCCCGACTACTGTTTTGCTGGGTTTGAATTTTGCTACTGCTGTGATTTTGCTCACTAATGTTTACTGATTACACCATTTTCGAGCTATTGTGTTTCTCCTATGGCTATTGCCCCGTTAATGTTTTTTTTAGATTCGATCAGTTTGGCCCCTTTGTTATTTTGTTAAATTGATATTGAACATGATACTACACTTATTTAGAACAATACTACCCTTGGTATTTACTGATTTTTGAACAAGTTACTACACTTGGTATTTACTGATTTTTGAACAAGTTACTACACTTGGTATTTTACTGATTTTAAATTTGATACTACACTGGCCAAAGAAGGATTTATCCGTCGATCCGAGGCCTCCGTGGTAAGTAGACGGAATATGTGGGCGAGGAGGAAAGTGAAAAAGATTAGACGAGAATGCATAGTGTCGCTCACTGCGAGGTAGTCGACCGCCACCGTAGCGATATCGCTTCTCATGTCTTAGTATCCTTGGCATAACACTAGCTGAGCCCACACTATATAAAAATATATCTTTTACAATGTATTTTACATATATATCTATATATATATATATACATATATTGTGTTTGTTTGGTAATTTATTTATTATTTACTAACTCTTCTACTAAGTGTCTTTTGCAGGTACCTGGAGGCACATCCCAAAGTTAAAGCCTGTGCATAAAATAGAATAAAAGCGAAATGTCGCTAATTTCTCTTCATTGCATCTTTTATGATTATTTGCTTTCATTACTATCTCTTTAAATATATATCTATTTTAAATATTTGCATGCCTAGTTTAAATATCTTTTTGATTAGTTTAATAATTAGAATACCCTTAGAATTGCATGTTAGCACAATAATTTTAAACCTAGGTTTGAACGGACAACCGCAAGTTAGCGGATCCTTTAGGGTGCCTAACCCCTTCCCTTTAGGATAATAAAGAACCCTTACCTAGAATCTCACATAGCTTTCACAGACCTTTAAATGGAAGTCATTTGTAGTATTTTATGCTACTTTTAGTGTCCTAATTCACTATAATAATTAGGTGGCGACTCCTCTTTAAATTGCATTTTAGGAATCCAACCATGCGTAGCAGTAATCCCGTTTCCGACTCCGGTTGAAAATAGGGTGTCACAGCATGGCGACTCCGCTGGGGATTTTAGGTTCTTAACCACAACAAACATAGGTTAATTTATTGTGCTTTATTTCTTTATTTTCGCTTAATTTGCTTCCTTTATGTTTTACACTTATTTGCTTTTATTGTTTTGCCTAAATTATTCTGCTTTACATATAAATATTTTGCATATTGTCTTAACTGCTATTTGTTACCGCTTTCCTTAAACTGGCATTCCGCTCATATTTCCTCCCTTACGGAAAATTAACACTATCACACACTACACGCGAGGTGCGCTTTGCACACCCGCAAATTTCTTTCAAGTACCCAAATTTAGGAGAGTTGGCATTTTACGCGGAGAATCCGGTCCAACCGGTGGCCGCGTAGCCTTCTCGCTCGAGTTGTCCACTCGGGAACCTTGCGTCCAGTAAGCCAAAATCTTAGAAAACTTAAGATAGAGCTATACCACCCTTTATTTTAAGTCATGCATGCATTTATCTTAGGTGGGTTGATCCCTGGTATCGACGCCACAATTAGGAAAATACCAAAACTTGTCGACGGGTTTCGCAACCCAACGACCAACCATCATACTATGTGTAGCGTGACAATGATAGACAAATCCAAGCCGAAACATGTCATGCCAAAATTGGAAAAAGTGCACCGTCATTTGGTCGCCATTTTCAACAAAACATTGCAGTTTAACGACTTGGACCTATTTATCATAATCTCGCATATTTGGCGTTTAGGCTCACCTCTGGCATTAAAAGAGGTCTCAAACATGCTAGAACGCGCATTTGATATCTATATAGTCTGCTTGCTATTATAATGTTTGTTGCTTTCAGCTATGTGCACTTTACTACATTATTTTGCTACTTCAACTTTGTGCATTCACTTAGTATTAATTACGAGCTATACTAGCTTGATTTTTTGGGGCTGTGTTATTCCTTGCGTTATTAGCACGATACGCGAAAAACTCATATCTCAAACAACGGTTTTCTCAAATTCTGTCACACATTTGGAACTACGTGTGACCTGATTCCCACGGCGGGATACGTAGGCGGCCATTTCGGTCTCGGTCCCACCTTTTAAAATTCTAATTTTTTCATCTCTTAAAAATTACTTTATTCTCCGTCACCGGCAAACTATGGCTTAAACCGGTTCCTTTGGCAAAATGCATAGGCGGCCATATCAGCTTTGGTCCCATCTTTAAAAAAAAAAAAAAAAAAAAAAACACTCGAAGTCTAATCGATGAATCCAACTTCAATAGGGCTAGACTCCTGGATTATATATCTACTTGATCTCTATGGCGAGATACGTAGGTGGCCACGTCGGACACAGTCCAACTCTTTCTAAAATATTTTGTCTTTACTCTACCCGTTACAAAGCACACTTCATCCAATCTCTGCGATAGGATAGTAAGGGTTTTCCATATCAAATTCGGTCTCGTCCATTCGACATCCGCTTATGCCAAAACTGGGACATTTTAAGGTTTCACTGCAAGAAGAGGCGATCGATGCAATAGCATATTATCGAATACGCTCTCGTAGCCAAATACTTAAAGCCAGACAACGGTTACAAGGCCGAACAGATCGGGCATGCTAGTGGTCAGAGTTAAAGCTACAAAGTCCGCACAAATCAGCAGCCCTTTTCAAAATCTCACAAATTTTCTCTTGAGTACAGATAACGGGGGCTGAAAATTTGACGACGTTGGAGGGGATTTTCGCATAGCGGCTTTCTCAGGGGCCACCTTCTTATCCTCATTCATTCGTTTTTGCATATCTATAACATTAATTATTACATCTATCTTTGATTTTGTAGGAAGTTTCACATAGCGGCTCAGCCCGCAAAGCCATAATCGCACGCGTCTATCAAGGCGTCATTTGGCTCACAGGGCCGTTCTCATCCTCATTTCTCAATCTTTTTACAACTCTAATTATTTTATTCGGTTTATATTATGCTGGTAACTTCATCATAGTAGCCTGGCCATGCAGGTCTAAATCAGTTTATTACATCCGCACAACGACATTAATATAACGCGTTTTTGCAACGACGTCTCTTTTATTATGCCTATGCAACGCTTCATCAACGGTCATCTATGCAACGATGATCTCGTGATCGCGTCCATGCAACGGCGCCATCTCATCAAAGCCTATGCAACGGCTTCATCAGCATTTCGTCCATGCAACGACGAACATCTGCATCACGTCTATGCAACGACGTCCCTTTTATTACGCCTATGCAACGGCTTCATCAACAGTTCATCTATGCAACGATGATCTCTGCATCGCGTCCATGCAACGGCGCCATCTCATCAAAGCCTATGCAACGGCTTCATCAGCATTTCGTCCATGCAACGACGAACATCTGCATCACGTCTATGCAACGACGTCCCTTTTATTACGCCTATGCAACGGCCGTCAACAGTTCATCTATGCAACGATGATCTCGCATCACGCCTACGCAACGACGCCCTTTTATTATGCCTATGCAACGGCTTCATCGCATTTCGTCCATGCAACGATTTAACATCTGATCACGCCTACGCAACGACGCCTTTTATTACGCCTATGCAACGGCCGTCAATAGTTCATCTATGCAACGATGATCTGCGTCACGCCTATGCAACGACGCCCCTTTATTATGCCTATGCAACGGCCATCTCGCATTTCGTCCATGCAACGTCGCACATCTGCATGGCGTCCATGCAACGGCGCCATCTCATCAAAGCCTATGCAACGGTTTATTCGCATTTCGTCCATGCAACGCGAACATCTGCATCACGTCTATGCAACGACGTCCCTTTTATTACGCCTATGCAACGGCTTCATCAACAGTTCATCTATGCAACGATGATCTCTGCATCACGTCTATGCAACGACGTCCCCTTTATTATGCCTATGCAACGGCTTCATCTGCATTTCGTCCATGCGGCAACGATTTAACATCTGCATCGCGTCCATGCAACGACGCCATCTCATCAAAGCCTATGCAACGGCTTCATCTGCATTTCGTCCATGCAACGACGAACATCTGCATCGCGTCCATGCAACGGCGCCATCTCATCAAAGCCTATGCAACGGCTTCATCAGCATTTCGTCCATGCAACGACGAACATCTGCATCACGTCTATGCAACGACGTCCCTTTTATTATGCCTATGCAACGGCTTCATCAACAGTTCATCTATGCAACGATGATCTCTGCATCACGTCTATGCAACGACGTCCCTTTTATTAAGCCTATGCAACGGCTTCATCTGCATTTCGTCCATGCAACGACGAACATATGCATCACGTCCATGCAACGACGTCATCTCATCAAAGCCTATGCAACGACTTCATCTGCATTTCGTCCATGCAACGACGAACATCTGCATCGCGTCCATGCAACGGCGCCATCTCATCAAAGCCTATGCAACGGCTTCATCTGCATTTCGTCCATGCAACGACAAACACCTGCATCACGTCCATGCAACGACGTCATCTCATCAAAGCCTATGCAACGGCTTCATCTGCATTTCGTCCATGCAACGACGAACATCTGCATCGCGTCCATGCAACGATGCCATCTCATCAAAGCCTATGCAACGGCTTCATCTGCATTTTGTTCATGCAACGACGAACATCTGCATCACGTCTATGCAACGACGTCATCTCATCAAAGCCTATGCAACGACTTCATCAACATTTCGTCCATGCAACGACGAACATCTACATCAGCTTTACTTTTTACTTTAGCATCGCAACAATCCAACGTCATCGTAATTCGACACTGGGACATTTTTTAAATTCTGCGTCAGCTTTACTTCTATTTTCTAGCATTGCAGCAGCCCAGTGTCATCATGATTCGACACTGGGACATTTTTTAAATCAGCGTCAGTTTTGCTTTTTATTTTTTCGCATCACAACGACCCAGTGTTAACATAATTTGACACTGGACAATTTTGGGTCCGCATCGTCCCTCTTTTAAGTTCTAGTTTTTAAACAGACAAAATGGCTACGAGTCAACATCTTTGTCCAAGACTCTTCCATCATCTCCGCATACAAAGAGGACATCTTGTTGTGATCAATTTTGACCCGTTTTTGCATATTTGTCGCAATTTCATGTGTTTTAGGACACCGCATTTTAATCATCAATTTTTGCTTTTATCGTTATATTTTTAAAATTAAGCGTTATGTTATGTTTCTATTATTACTACACCGCTGCTTATTTTAATAATATTTGCTTTCTTTAAATAATTAATTAACATCCGTCTTTATTTTTAATTAGACATTAAATATTTGTCTAAATATTATATTTTATTATTATTGCATCGACATTTGCATTTTTATAATTTTGCATCTTGTTAAATAATTTTTCTTTTAATTAATTAACTCACGTCGCATTTTGTCAAACTACCCAAAGACGGAACCCAATCCGAATCATTCCAATCCAACACCATTTTTGTTATATCATCCAAACACCCTTTTATTTTCCCCATTTTAAATTCCAAACACCCTTTTATTTCCCCCCCATTTTTAAATTTCAAACCACTTTTCATTTCCCCCTAAACACCTTACCCCCCCCCCCCCCTTATTAAAAGAGGAGGGGCAGCCCATACAAAGGGTCCCCAACGTTCAGCACAAAAGGAAAGGGGCAGCCCATCGTTCATTTGAGAAAAGAAAAAAAAGAGAAACAGGGTTCTCCTCGCCTTGCCGCTTTCGCCTCGCGCCTTTCGCGGGAGTTCTAAAAACTCCGCGAACCCCTTTAAACACCCGAAGCCTACCGCCCTCTCCCTCTCCACTGCTCCCTCACCATCTCGCCGCCGTCGGCACCTCACTACCCACTGAATTCCCGTCGACCACCATTGTCCCGCCTCCCTCACGCTACTGTTTGTTTTTTTGGGGTTTTGACGCGGTACATTATTGTTGATTTGGACTGATTTTATGTTTGGGCTCTTGTTGGAGTTCTGAAAAACTCCGGCGACTGTTGGTTATTGCTACTACTGTTACGGTGGTGTCGCTCCGGCAACCTCGCCGTGGAAGTGACGCCGCCACCGTTCTCCCCTCCGGTATTGTTGTTGGCTTTTATCTTGTTGGTTTCATTCTGTTTTGATTTTTGCATTTTCGTATCTCGCCGGAGTCTTTAAAACCCCGGCGATCTGGGTTATCTCTGCCGCTACTGTTCCGGCGAACTATGGTTTGGCTGAATATTTGAGTATTTCGCCGGAGTCTTTTTATCCTACTGGTTTGGTTTTTTTTTAGGAATAGATTATGGACCACTGTTGCTAAGTTGTTCGTTTCATTGTTTCTGGGGACCACTGTTGTTCACTGTCTTGCTCACTAAAGCTTTCACTGGCTATACCCTTTTCCCTTTAAAGTGTTGTTGCTCGTTTGGCTATGGCCTATCCACTGTGTTGTTGGATTCGAATCTGGTTGCTGTGGTGATATTTTTCTCGTTAATGCTCTACTGGTTATACCCATTTATGAACAGTTGTATTGCTCGATTGGCTATTGCCCGACTACTGTTTTGCTGGGTTTGAATTTTGCTACTGCTGTGATTTTGCTCACTAATGTTTACTGATTACACCATTTTCGAGCTATTGTGTTTCTCCTATGGCTATTGCCCCGTTAATGTTTTTTTTAGATTCGATCAGTTTGGCCCCTTTGTTATTTTGTTAAATTGATATTGAACATGATACTACACTTATTTAGAACAATACTACCCTTGGTATTTACTGATTTTTGAACAAGTTACTACACTTGGTATTTACTGATTTTTGAACAAGTTACTACACTTGGTATTTACTGATTTTTGAACAAGTTACTACACTTGGTATTTTACTGATTTTAAATTTGATACTACACTGGCCAAAGAAGGATTTATCCGTCGATCTGGAGGCCTCCGTGGTAGCGAGACTAATATGTGGCGAGGAGGAAAGTGAAAAAGATTAGACGAGAATGCATAGTGTCGTTCACCAGGAGGCGAGTCGACCGCCACCGTAGCGATATTGGCTTCTCATGTCTTAGTATCCTTGGCATAACACTAGCTGAGCCCACACTATATAAAAATATATCTTTTACAATGTATTTTACATATATATCTATATATATATATATATACATATATTGTGTTTGTTTGGTAATTTATTTATTATTTACTAACTCTTCTACTAAGTGTCTTTTGCAGGTACCTGGAGGCACATCCCAAAGTTAAAGCCTGTGCATAAAATAGAATAAAAGCGAAATGTCGCTAATTTCTCTTCATTGCATCTTTTATGATTATTTGCTTTCATTACTATCTCTTTAAATATATATCTATTTTAAATATTTGCATGCCTAGTTTAAATATCTTTTTGATTAGTTTAATAATTAGAATACCCTTAGAATTGCATGTTAGCACAATAATTTTAAACCTAGGTTTGAACGGACAACCGCAAGTTAGCGGATCCTTTAGGGTGCCTAACCCCTTCCCTTTAGGATAATAAAGAACCCTTACCTAGAATCTCACATAGCTTTCACAGACCTTTAAATGGAAGTCATTTGTAGTATTTTATGCTACTTTTAGTGTCCTAATTCACTATAATAATTAGGTGGCGACTCCTCTTTAAATTGCATTTTAGGAATCCAACCATGCGTAGCAGTAATCCCGTTTCCGACTCCGGTTGAAAATAGGGTGTCACAATAGACTGGGACACATAAACTACCAGTCAATTAAACAATTGGTAAAGTTGAAGTTGTTGCCGTCTGACGCTATAAACCCTCAATCCAAATGTGAGGTATGTGTAGAGGCAAAACTTACCAAGTTGTCTTTCCGTTCTGTAGAACGAGATACCGCCCCTCTAGAACTTATACACACGGACATCTGTGATTTAAATTTCTCTCAAACTAGAGGGGGGAACAAGTACTTTGTGACTTTCATAGATGATAGTACAAGGTATTGTTACCTTTACTTACTCAAAAGTAAAGACAAAGCGTTCGATGCCTTTAAGCGCTATAAAACCGAGGTTAAAAACCAACTAAGTCTACGAATTAAAGCGATTTGTAGCGATAGAGGGGGAAAGTATGTAGCTCCATTTGAGGAATAATGTTCCCAATCCGGCATAATCCATAAAACGACTGCATCATATTCTCCTCAGTCAAACGGTGTTGCTGACGCAAGAACCGTACACTAAAGGAAATGATGAATGTCTTGCTTCTCAATACCGGTCTTGCACAAAACATGTGGGGAGAGACAATTCTTACTACTAACATGATTCTCAATAGAGTCCCTTACAGAGGCAAGGAGAAAACTACATATGAACTGTGGAATGGAAAGGCACCATCTTACAAATATCTAAGGGTATGGGGTTATTTGGCTAAGGTCGAGGTACCTAAATCAAAACAGGTCAAGATAGGACATAAGACTGTAGATTTCATATTCATTGGATACGCAAATAATAGTAGTGCTTATCGCTTTCTGGTACATAAGTCAAATATACCAGATATTCACGGGAGTACAATAATAGAGTAAATGAATGTTGTATTCTTTGAGACAATCTTTCCTAAGAAGGAAAAAGAAGTCACCTCGCGCAAAAGGAGTCATGATTCCCCGGGATTTGACATTCTGACCAAATGGTTACAGATGTGGAAGAAGATCTAACTGGTCCTGAGACAGAACCTAAGTGATGTAAAAGGGCCAGGAAAGAGAATATTTTTGGGCCAGACTTTCTAGCTAACCTGGTTGAGAATGAACCACATACAATTGCAGAGGCATTGTCAAGTCCAGAAGCACCGCTTTGGAAAGAAGCTATGGAAAGTGAGATAGAATCCATCATGAAAAATCACACCTGTGTGTTGGTTGATCTTCCTCCGGAAAATAAACCAATAGGTTGTAAGTGGGTACTTAAACGTATGTACAAAGCTGATGGATCTATAGACAAGTACAAGGCTAGGTTGGTAGCCAAAGGATACCGACAAACCGAAGGCCTTGATTACTTCGACACGTACTCCCAGTATCGAGAATGACTTCCATAAGAGTGTTCATTGCAGCACTGCATGACTTTGAAATCCATCAAATGAATGTTAAGACAACCTTCCTAAATGGTGATTTGGAAGAAGAAATATACATGGGACAACCCGAGGGGTATGTAGTTCCAGGACAGGAGAAGAAAGTTTGTAGACTTGTCAAATCTCTGTATGGGCTGAAACAATCTCTAAAACAATGGCATAAAAAATTTGATAGTACACTACTGTCAAAAGGTTTCTCTATTAACGAGTGTGATAAGTATGTCTACGTGAAAGAAAACTCTGACTCATTCGTCATGATCTGCCTCTACGTAGATGCCATGTTAATCACAGTTAGTAGTCGAGCCTTGATCCTGGAAACAAAGAACATGTTAAACAATGTTTTGACATGAAGGACATGAGTATCGCAGATGTTATCTTAGGAATTAAGATTTATATGTCATCTGACGGACTAGTGTTGTCTCAGTCTCATTACATAGAGAATGTCTTGAGAAAGTTTGAGATGTTTGATTGTCCGCCGTTAAAGTCACCAATGGATATGAATCAAAGCATTGATAAAAATCATGGTGCACCCGTGCTCCAGGAGCGATATGCGCAGGTAATTGGGAGTTTGATGTATATGACAAACTGTATCCGACCTGATATCGCTTATGCCGTCAATAAATTGGCAAGGTTTACACGTAATCCCGAACATGACCATTTTCAAGCTCTTAATCGAATACTCTGGTATTTGAAATATACAATGTCATACGGATTGCATTACTCGAGTTATCCAGTTGTACTAGAGGGGTACAGTGATGCAAACTGGATATCCGATATAAGGAACACCAAGTCCACCAGTGGGTATGTGTTTATTTTTTGTGGTTGGGCTGTGTCCTGGAGGTCCTCCAAACAAACTTGCATTACCCGATCCACCATGAAATCAGAGTTAATCGCTTTAGACAAAGCAGGTGAAGAAGCTGAGTGGCTTCACGACTTCTTGGAGGATATCCCTTGTTGGAATAAACCCGTACCTGTAGTAATGATCTACTGCGACAGTCAGTCGTCATTAGGAAGGGCTCGAAGTAACATATACAACGGAAAATCTCGGCACATACATCAGAGACATAAGACCGTTAGGCAATTGATCTACACGGGTATCATCTCTATCGATTACATAAATCTAAGGAGAATATAGCTGACCCTTTGACTAAGGAACTACCCAAAGATCAAATGTTTCGCCTATCCTAGGGAATGGTCTTAAAACTCAAGCAATAAGGACAGATACGGTGGTAACCCAACCATACCGACTGGAGATCCCAAAAATTTGGTTTAATGGGAAAACTAAGCTGTAAAGGTCCAGTTAAGCTCTTATAGAAAAGTAAGAGCACTTCAGATATTAATTCCTTATGGAAACACTAATCCAAAGCCTTCCCGCGATAGATATTAAAGTGCTACCTGCATGGTGGGTACATATTAAGTGTCAAAGTATTAACATAACCTTCGGGAGTCGAGGTTAAGATAATGATACTTTTAATGACTCCTACTGATGTAATGGGGTACTGCAGGGTACCTTGTAGGAGGTCACCTATTTAAGTGCGATGACAGGCCGCCTTAGCTGTACGCACTTAAGAATCTAAGTGTTCCCACGACCACAACAGATAAAACAATAAAGAAGAAAAAAGAGATTGGACTGTTATTGTGTCTCTATCATTTTCTTGGCGTATACTAAACATTGACGATTCAAGACATCATATTCACCGCGTGCACCAACACCTCTTTCAAGAGGGGATTGTTGGAAAATTTACCTAGTGGGATTGAGTTTATCCCATTCGTAATGACTTAAACACATGGGCCCCCATACCTTCAGTAATGATCCACTGCGACAATCAATCGTCATTAGGAAGGGCACGAAGTAACATATACAACGACAAATCTTGGCACATACGTCGGAGACATAATACCTTTAGGAAATTAATCTCCGTGGGTATCATCTCCATCGATTACATAAAATCTAAGGAGAATATAACTGACCCTTTGACTAAGGAACTACCCAAAGATCAAATGTTTCGCCTGTCCTAGGGAATGGTCTTAAAACTCAAGCAATAAGGACCGATACGGTAGTAACCCAACCATACTGACTGGAGATCCCAGAAATTTGGTTCAATGGGAAAACTAATATGTAAAGGTCCAGTTGAGCGCTTATAGAAAAACAAGAGCACTTCGGATATTAGTTCCTTATGGAAATGCTAATCCAACGCCTTCCCGCGTTAGACATTAAAGTGCTACCTGCATGGTGGGTACATGTTAAGTGTCAAAGTCTTAACATAACAATCGAGAGTCGAGGTTAAGATAATGATACTTTTAATGACTCCTAACAATTATATAGTGGGGTCCTGCAGGGTACTTTGTAGGAGGTCACCTATTTAAGAGCGAGGACAGGCCGTTTCAGTTGTACGCATTTAAGAATCCAAGTGTGTCTACGACCACAACGGACAAAACAATAAAGAAAAAATAAGAGATTGGACATTTATTGTGTCTCTATCATTGTCTTGGCGTATACTAAACACTGATGGTTCAAGACATCACGTTCACCGCGTAGTAAATATGTCCGATGGTAGTTGACTAGGAAAGGTTCAAAGCTGCGGGCTACCTATTCTGATGTAATACACTTCCGCTACTAGATTGATAATGGTTGGCACTCCCGAAAAGTTTGAGGGTACTAACTTCAAAAGGTAGCAACAGAAGATGTTGTTCTACCTCATAGTACTAGGTATGGCAAAATACATAACTGAAGATCCTCCTACAGTTGGAGATGATATGGACATCCAAACAGACAACACGGTTGAGGCGGGCCAGGATACACATGCTACTGGTGGCCGGATGATGAAATTTGACTCCTGGAGTCAAAATGACTACATGTGCAGGAAATACATCTTTAATTGCATGTGCGATCCACTCTACACGGTATACTGTACTACTAATAGCGCAAAGGAGTTGTGGTATCTGTTGCAGAAGAAATACAGTACCCATGATGCTGGTGCTAAGAAATTTATCGTCAGAAAATTTATGAAGTACCAAATGGTGAATGACAAATCAGTCATGTCACAAGTGCAAGAGTTCCAGTTAATCACCCATGATATGGATCTAGAAGGTATGAAGCCCAATGAATCATTCTTGGTCGCTTCACTTATTGAGAAACTGCCTCCTTCGTGGAGTGTGTTCACTAGCTATCTCAAACTCAAATCCAAGGAAATGAGTTTTGAAGAACTTGTCATCAAGCTTCATATCTATGAAGACAACAAGAAGACCTTGTTCAAAGGCAGGGAAACAACTGAGGTCAAGGCTAACTTGGTTGAGACCAAAGAAAACCCGAGTAAGAAAGGCAAGTTTCTGAAAGATGGAAAAACTCAGGCCGTTAAGAAATTCAAGGGAATTGTCATCATTGTGGTAAGGCTGGCCACATGATCAAAGACTTCCGCCAGCTGAAGCGCGAGCAGCAGGAGAAGGACAAAGAAAATAACGCCAAAGCAAACATTATTGAAGACAAGGTCCTCGACGATCTGTGTGAAGATTTCTCAGTTGTCGTGCTAGAAGCAAATCTGGTTGAAAACCCCAAGCAGTGGTGGTTGGATACGGGTGCAACCTGTCACATATGCTCCGATCGAAACGCTTTCTCTACCTATGCAGAAGTTGCCAGTAAGAAGTTGTACATGAGAAACAATGTTACTTCAGATGTGCTGGGAGAAGGCATTGTAGTACTCGAGATGTATTCTGGTAAAGACCTCAAGTTGAAGAACGTCATGCATGTTCCGGACATCCGAAAGAATTTAATTTCTGTTAATGTTTTAGTTCAATATGGATTTTGAGTGGTGTTCGAATCCAATAAGTTTGTTATTACTAAGAATGGTGTGTTTGTATGAAGAGGATTCGCATGTGAATGCCTCTTCAATTTAAACGTCATATCTGTAATTCGTAACATTAATGAAAGTGCATCTTCTTACTTGCTTGAGTCGTCCAGTCTATGGCATCATAGACTGGGAGACGTAAACTACCAGTCAATTCAACGATTGATAAAGTTGGAATTGTTCCCCTCTGACGCTATAAACCCTCAATCCAAATGTGAGGTATGTGTAGAGGCAAAACTTACCAAGTTGTCTTTCCGTTCTGTAGAATGAGATACCGCCCCTCTAGAACTTATACACACGGACACTGTAATTTAAAGTTCGCTCAAACTAGAGGGGGGGGGACAAGTACTTTGTGATTTTCATATATGATAGTACAAGGTATTGTTACCTTTACTTACTCAAAAGTAAAGACGAAGCGTTCGATGCCTTTAAGCGCTATAAAGCCGAGGTTGAAAACCAACTAAGTCTACGAATTAAAGCGATTCGTAGCGATAGAGGGGGATAATATGTAGCTCCATTTGAGGAATACTGTGCCCAATCCGACATAATTCATCAAATGACTGCACCATATTCTCCTCAGTCAAACGGTGTTGTTGAATTCAAGAACCGTACACTAAAGAAAATGATGAACGCCTTGCTTCTTTAATTCCGACCATGCACAAAATATGTGGGGAGAGGAAGTTCTTACTGCCAACATGATTCTCAACAGATTCCCTCACAGAGGCAAGGAGAAAACTTCATATGAACTGTGGAATGTAAAGACACCCTCTTACAAATACCTAAGGGTATGGGGTTGTTTGGCTAAAGTCGAGGTACCTAAATCAAAACATGTCAAGATAGGACCTCAGACTGTGGATACACAAATAATAGTAGTGCTTATTGCTTTCTGGTACATAAGTCAAATATACCAGATATCAACGGGAGTACAATAATAGATTCAAGGAATGATGTATTCTTTGAGACAATCTTTCCTAAGAAGGAAAAAGAAGTCGCCTCGCGCAAAAGGAGTCATGATTCCCCGAGATCTGACGATTCTGACCTAATGGATATAGATGTGGATGAGGATCCAACTGGTCCTGAGACAGAACCTAGGCGAAGTAAAAGGGCCAAGAAAGAGAAATCTTTTGGACCAGACTTTCTAGCTTACCTGGTTGGGAATGAACCACGGACAATTGCAGAGGCATTGTCAACTCCAGAAACACCGCTTTGGAAAAAAGCTATCTAAAGTGAGATAGAATCCATCATGCAAAATCACACCTGGTGTTGGTTGATCTTCCTCTGGTAAATAAACCACTAGGTTGTAAGTGGGTACTTAAATGTAAGTACAAAGCTGATGGATTTATAGACAAGTACAAGGCTAGGTTGGTAGCCAAAGGATACCTGATCGGTGTATTTTATATACACTTTTTGAGTCGTTTTTAGTGAGTCTTTTGTCCCTTTTTGTACAAATACGTGTCGTCTTAGGATAAATTTTCTTTCTTTTGAGTCAAATTGGTTAAAATGGCTCTTTGGCGGAAAAGAAGCGAAAATAGGGCAAAAGTGGAGGTTCCAGAGCTTAAAATGCGAGAAAGTGGCAAACTGCATGTAGATACGCCAGTGCGGCATGGCGCCACCAATCAGGCTAGCGCCTCGGCGCCCAATATCCAGAGGGCCTCAGAAGTTCCAGCGCCGCGGCGCCTCCAGACAACAGAGTTCAAGACCGCGCGCTAATCATCGTAGTTACAGAACTTCCGGCCAGCGCTAATTAGCAGGCTGATACGACGCGGGAAAAATCAGGTTTTTGACGATTTTATGGGTCAGGCCTGAAGGAAAACCTTAAGGGCGGTTTTGAGGCTATAAAAAGAGAACCCTAGGCAGTTTTTAAGGGTTCCTTTCGCACAAACACAAGACTTCTTGAGTCAAGATCGAGACCATTACTTAGTAATTTCTTTTCTTTCTTTTACTTTATTTCGCTTTATGTTGGATATTGAATTAGTTCTTGTCATGTCAATGGCTAGAACTAATTCTAATATGTGGCTTTCCATGTCAATTCACTTGAACCTTATTTTATGAGTTAATGACGCTTATGGTTGTTCTTCTTATTGTTGAGATTTATTCCAATAATGTTTTGAATGCTTGTAATTACCCGATCATTAATTATCATTATTTATATGATTTCTAATCAAACTTGAAAGGAGGAGGTTGTGACTATCTTTGTAGTTGGGTAATCATAGGTCGGATTGGGGATGAAAATACCTCAATTACTTGTGTAGCGTTAACGGGGTTTAAATACCTAGCTTACTTGCGTAAACGCGTTAATGTGGTTTTGTTCTTAATCCTCCCATGTAGTCATCCTTATCACCGAAAGGTAGAAAGCGCATCTGGGTTGAGTGTTTATATAGCCTTAACGAGAGTATAAAACGGATTAGTAAACCTGCTATCTCCAAAAGAAGAAGAACCATAATTTATTGCATTAATAAGTAATATAAGCGGATAGTTGAGGCGACTTGGAAGCCCTATTTCCATCACTACTGAAGTAAACACATAGTTAATTATTCTTTATAATTATTAGTCATAATCAACAAACTCAAATATCGGTCACCAAATAGATAACAAAGGATAGATAATTGGTACTTGAGCACTAATCCCTGAGGACGATAACTCGGTCTTCAAGACTATATTACTTGAGTCGACAACGTGCACTTGCGTTAAAGTGTGTGCATTAAATCGTGCATCAAGTTTTTGGCGCCGTTGCCGGGGATTAGGCATAGTTCAATATCAATTTTATCTATTCTTAATTTCTAATTTGTTTTTTTTATTTCTTTATTTATTTATTGTTTTTATTTTTATTTATTTTTGTGAAAATCAGGGTGCCGTGATCCGTTTGTTTGTTTTTGATCTGTTTCAGGCGCTCAGTTTATGCGAAGGAGAAGAGGAGCAGACACTCTTGTTCCCTTAAATCCAGAGATTGAGAAAACTTGTAAACAGAATAGAAGGAACCAGCGAATTTCAACCTTGATAGAGATGGACGGCGTCCAAAACAACAATGTGCTGAGAGAGGGGTTAGGTGAAAATCAACCTAACCAAGGAATGCCTCGGCGAATACCTATGGATGTCGAGGAGAGAGTTCAAGTCCAGGCAGAAAGAAGCTTGGGAGACTACGTGCTGCCGAGGGTGAACGGAGCACAGACATGTATTAGGCTCCCAGCGATAGGAGCAAATAACTTTGAGATCAAACCGACAATTCTAAGCATGGTGCAGAACACGGTGCAGTTTGGAGGGTTGCCATCAGAGGATCCACACATGCACATAGCTAATTTCTTGGAGCTATGTGCAACATTCAGATATAACGGTGTTACTGATGACGCCGTCAGATTGAGGCTTTTTCCCTTCTCACTCAGGGATAGAGCAAAAGTATGATTAAATTCCTTACCAGCTGATTCAATTTTTACATGGCAAGAGCTGACACAGAAATTTTTGGCAAAATTCTTCCCACCATGCAAGGCAGCGAAATTGAGAGGGGAGCTGAATAATTTTTACCAAGCAGATGGAGAGTCATTATACGAAGCTTGGGAGAGATTCAAGGACTTGCAGCGGAAGTGTCCACACCACAGTATTGAGTTGTGGAACTTGGTCCACATCTTCTATAACGGGCTGAGCGGAACAACCAGAACGATTATTGATGTAGCAGCAGGTGGGACCTTTATGAGGAAAACAACCCACGAAGCTCACGACTTATTAGAAGATATGGTCACCAACAACCATGTCACAGAAGATAGACCAATGAGTGGTAGGAGAACAGTGGGAGTTCATGAGATAGATGTCATCACTGCCCTGAATGCCTAAGTTGCCCTGTTGACCAAGCAGCTGCAGCAACATACAATATCTGTAAATGCAGTGCAGATGCCAAAGAGCTGTGAAATATGTGGTGGTCCACATACATTCGATAGATGTCCTTCAGCTGATCCTAATAATATGCCAATCGAGCAAGCAGAGTGCCAAGCCGTGGGTAACTATCAGAGGCCCCAGAACAACCCATACTCCAACACATACAATCCAGGGTGGAGGAATCACCTAAATTTTTCATGGAGAAACGAGCAGGGGCAGCAAAATCAGTATAGAGGCCAGTACCAAAACCAGCAGCACCAAAATCAGCAGCCATTTACTCAGGCCCCACCTTCTCAATAATTCAATGCATCGGTTCAGCCAGAAAAGCCAGACGAGCTGAGAGCAGCTTTGTTGACACTTACCAACTCCTGCACTCCGGGCCCATGGCGTAAACTAGATCTTCGTTCAGGAACTTGGAAACACAAGTGGGTCAATTAGCAAAGCTATCGAACATCATGCCACAGGGTACACTGCCAAGCAACACAAAGATGAATACGAGAACAATGCCGCATAAGATACCGAGAAGTGGTAAACAATGAGCAAAGATACACCTCACCACGCTTAAACAAAAGGCAGAAATAGAGAAAGAGAAGGTAGTTGAAGCTCGCCCAGTAGTAGAGAAAGCTCCAGAGAAGGAGTATGCTGAGAAGATTCCATTCCCACAACGATTGCAGAGGAAGGCAGTTGATAAACAATTCTCCAAATTTTTGGAGACGTTCAGAAAGCTACATATCAACATTCATAGAGGCGTTGGAGCAAATGCCCTCTTATTTTAAATTCATGAAGGAGATTTTGGGGAAGAAGAAGAAACTAGCAGAGTATGAGATGGTGGCGCTGACTGAGGAGTGCAGTGCCATCCTGCAGAAGAAGTTGCCCCCTAAACTAAAAGACCCAGGGAGCTTTACATTGCCTTGCACAGTTGGCAATGTGACATTCAACAGGGCCCTTTGTGATTTAGGGGCAAGCATAAATTTGATGCCTTTGTCAGTATTTAAACGGTTGGAGTTAGGTGAGGCAAAACCAACCACGGTGAGCCTGCAACTAGCCGATAGAACAGTGGTGCACCCAAGGGGGAAGATTAAGGAGGTGCTTGTTAAAGTAGGAAAATTCTTTTTTCCTGCGAACTTCCTTATTCTTGACATGGAAGAGGATGCAGAGATCCCCATCATATTGGGGAGACCGTTCTTGGCGACAGGGAGAGCCCTGATCGATGTAGAAAAAGGAGAGCTGACATTGAGGGTGGAGAGCGAAGAAATGGTGTTTAAAGTGTTTAAACACGTTATTGAGCCACCAGTCATGAGCAGGTGCTTTGCAATCAGCACCATCAGAACCCCCTGTGAGCCAGTGCAAGCCAAACCAAGGGAGATAGGCCCACCAAAGTAAGTACATGATGTTGAACCTCCGCTAAAGCAGGTATGTGTTCCTGAACCTTCCCTTGAAAGTAATTTTAAGAAGAAAAACAGAAGAAGAAAAAGCAAAATGTGGAAAAAATGGATTGGTTGTGGGGTTAATCTACCCCACACTTCTTGAGTTAAGGAACTTGCGTCCGGCTAAAAGACGTTAAAGACAGCGCTACTTGGGAGGCAACCCAAAGTATTTTAAATTATTTATTTTAATGTAGTTAGTTTTACTAAGAACAGTCTCACGGAGGTAGTGTTTTTGTTGTGTTAACAGGTGCAGGCCGACAAATTTGGAGGGCGAAAAATTGGAACAACAAAGGGATGCCAAAAAATCGAATTAGCGTCGCGCCGCCCAAGAGCAGGGCCGCGGCGCCAAAAGAGCAGAAAGGCGCAGAAGTTTTGCGCCGCGACGCCTGCGAGCGTGGTCGCGCCAAAAGATCGTAAGAAGTCCAGAGTTTCAGCCGCGCGCCACAACGGAAAAATCTAAATTTTTGGACAACATCCTAATCAGACGGCCCTTTCTCCAAATCAAAAATCCTGAGCCCTCCCCTCTTACGGGATTCAATGCATCATCCACCGCCACCATTTTAAACCAAGTTTGTAAGTGTCTTGTTTCTTTTATTGTCTTTGAGTCTTGCACACATTGGGGACAATGCGTGATTTAAGTTTGGGGGGGTGTCTTATTTGTGTCTTATTGTTATAGTATGTTTGAGTCTTTTTGATTGTTTTGTGTATATTCTGAGTCATAAATTTTTTTCTTTTTGAGTCATAATTGTCTGTCAAAGATCTGCATGCTGTAGTTACTAGAAACACATAGTGAAGTAAGGTAGAATAATGTGATGGAATTAGAAACAACTATCTAAACACATAGGTTAGATATGCTAAAAACTCATGAAATATGTCTATTTGGAGTTTTCTACTTGAATTGTGCATGATAAATGATTTAAACCTATGTGTTATGATTGCTTGCTATTTGAGGCGAAATAGTTAGGATATGCATGTTAGGGAGATGACTCAGGCGTTTCTTTGTTAGCCAATTCTTACCACTCTTTTCTATCCCTGACATTAAAAATATCCCTAGTCAGCCCCATTGAGCCTAAACTTGAAACTTTTTCTTTGACACCCTATATTTCCATACTTGTGCCATAAGTAAAAATGTGAAATAGTTGGAATAGAATGTGTTAAAAAAGAGACAAAAAGAGCAAACAAGATTGATGCACCCCAATAAAAAAAAAGTAATAAGAAATAGGCAAAAGCCTAAGTTTGGGGGTGTTTGTTATTATAATACACTTCACGCTCTCAAAACAAAAGAGGGGAAAGATAGATTTGAAGTGAAGAAAATAAATCAAAAGAAAAGGGAAACATTGAAAAGTTAAAGAGCTTATGGTGCACAAAATGAGCCTAAATGCCTATTTTTACCTACCCATGCCTAAGCCTACATTACAACCCTTAAAAGTCCTGAAGATCTCTTATATGCATATCCATGATTAGTGGAGAATAGCAAGTAAAAATGTCATAGGATTTTTGAAATTAACATGCATGATTCAGTATTTTGACTTCCATTAAGTATGATAAAAATGAGTTTGCGAAATATCTAGTTTAATGTGTTTAGAGTGCTAATATTTCATGCTATATGTTCCTGCATATTATTCTGCTAACCTTCATGTTTTTCTAAGTAACACCAATGCAGCAAAGTGATCAGTGTCATTGAGTCTTTTATTTTTCTTTTCCTTGAGTCTTTATTTCTTTCTTTTGATTTTTGCTCGAGGACGAGCAAAGGTTAAGTTTGGGTGTATTTGATCGGTGTATTTTATATACACTTTTTGAGTCGTTTTTAGTGAGTCTTTTGTCCCTTTTTGTACAAATACGTGTCGTCTTAGGATAAATTTTCTTTCTTTTGAGTCAAATTGGTTAAAATGGCTCTTTGGCGGAAAAAGAGCGAAAAGAGGGCAAAAGTGGAGGTTCCAGAGCTTAAAATGCGAGAAAGTGGCAAACCAGGCAGAGATACCGGTGCAGCGCCGCGGCGCCTCCAGCCAACAGGGCCAGGCACCCCGGCGCCCAATATCAGAGGGCCTCAGAAGTTCCAGCGCCGCGGCGCCTCCAGACAGCAGAGTGCATGCACGCGCTAATCATCGTAGTTACAGAACTTCCGGCCAAGCGCGCCAAGTTAGGTGGCCACAAGGCCGACGCTGAAAATCAAGTTTTTGACGATTTTATGGGCAGGCCTGAAGGAAAACCTTAAGGGCGGTTTTGAGGCTATAAAAAGAGAACCCTAGACAGTTTTTAAGGGTTCCCTTTCTTGCACAAACATAAGACTTCTTGGAGTTGAAGATTGGAGACCATTACTTAGTAATTTCTTTTCTTTCTTTTACTTTATTTCAGTTTATGTTGGATATTGAATTAGTTCTTGTCATGTCAATGGCTAGGAACTAATTCTAATATAGGACTTTCCATGTCAATTCACTTGAACCTTATTTTATGAGTTAATGCATGTTTATGGTTGTTCTTCTTATTGTTGAGATTTATTCCAATAATGTTTTGAATGCTTGGTAATTACTTGATCATTAATTATCATTATTTATATGATTTCTAATCAAACTTCGAAAGGAGGAGGTTGTGACTATGCTGTAGTTGGTTAATCATAGGTCGGATTGGAGATGAAAATACCTCAATTACTTGTGTAGCGTTAACGGGGGTTTAAATACCTAGCTTACTTGCGTAAACGTTAACAGGGTTTTTGTTCTTAATCCTCCTATAGAGTCATCCTTATCACCGAAAGATAGAAAAGAGCGCTACTGAGGTTGAGTGTTTATATAGCCTTAACGGGAGTATAAAACGGATTAGTAAATTTGCTATCTCCAAAAGAAGAAGAACCATAATTTATTGCATTAATAAGTAATATAAGCGGATAGTTGAGGCGACTTGGAAGCCCTATTTCCATCACTACTGAAGTAAACACATAGTTAATTAGTCTTTATAATTATTAGTCATAATCAACAAACTCAAATATCGGTCACCAAATAGATAACAAAGGATATATAATTGGTACTTGAGCACTAATCCCTGAGGACGATAACTCGGTCTTCAAGACTATATTACTTGAGTCGACAACGTGCACTTGCGTTAAAGTGTGTGAATTAAATCGCGCATCAATACCCACAAACCGAAGGCCTTGATTACTTCGACACGTACTCCCCAGTATCGAGAATGACTTCCATAAGGGTGTTCGTTGCCATTGCAACACTGAATGAATTTGAAATCTATCAAGTGGATGTTAAGACAACCATCCTAAATGGTGATTTGGAAGAATAAATGTACATGGAATAACCCGAGGGGTATATAGTTCCAAGATAGGAGAAGAAAGTCTGTAGACTTGTCAAATGTCTGTATGGGCTAAAACAAGCTCCAAAATAATGGCATGAAAAATTTGTTAGTACACTTCTGTCAAAAGGTTTCTCCATTAACGAGTGTGATAAGTGTGTCTATGTGAAAGGAAACTCTGACTCATTCATCATGATCTGCCTCAACGTAGATGACATGCTAATCACATGTAGTAGTCGAGCCCTGATCCTGGAAGCAAATAACATGTTAAAGCAGTGTTTTTACATGAAGGACATGGGTATCGATGATGTTATCTTAAAAATCGTGGTGCACCCGTGCTCCAGGAGTGATATGCACAGATAATCGATAATTTGATGTATATGACAAACTGTACCCGACCTAATATCACTTATACCGTCAATAAATTGGCGAGGTTTACACACAATCCCGGACATGACCATTGGAAAACGCTTAATCGAATACTCTGGTATTTGAAATATACAATATCATAAGGATTACATTACTCGAGGTATCCATCTGTACTAGATGGGTACAATGATACAAACTGGATATCCGATATAAGGAATACCAAGTCCACCAGTGGGTATGTGTTTAAAATTAGTGGTGGGGTTGTGTCCTGGAAGTCCTCTAAACAAACTTGCATCGCCCGATCTAGCATGGAATCGGAGTTCATCACTTTAGACAAAGCAGGTGAAGAAGTTGAGTGGCTTCAAGAATTCTTGGAGGATATCCCTTATTGGGATAAACACGTACCTTCAGTAATGATCCACTGCGACAGTCAATATACATTAGGAAGCGCACGAAGTAACATATACAACGACAAATCTCATCACATACGTCGGAGATATACGGCCGTTAGACAATTGATCTACACGGGTATCATCTCTATCGATTACATAAATCTAAGGAGAATATAGCTGACCCTTTGACTAAGGGACTACCCAAAGATCATATATTCTGTCTGTCTAGGGGAATGGGCTTAAACCCCAAGCAATAAGGACCGATACGGTGGTAACCCAACCATACTGACTGGAGATCCCAGAAATTTGGTTCAATGGGAAAACTAAGTTATAAAGGTCATGTTGAGCGCTTATAGAAAAGCAAGAGAACTTCGGATACTGGTTCCTTTTGGAAACACTAATCCAAAGTCTTCCCGCTATAGACATTAAAGTGCTACCTGCATGGTGGGTACAAGTTACGTGTCAAAGTCTTAACATAACACTCGGGAGTCGAGGTTAAGATAAGGATACTTTTAATGACTCTTAACACTGATGTAGTGGGTTACTGTAAGGTACCTTGTAGGAGGTCACCTATTTAAGTGCGAGGACAAGCCGCCTCAGTTGTACGCACTTAAAAATCCAAGTGTGTCCACAGGCACAATGGACAAAACAATAAAGAAGAAACAAGAGATTGAATAGTTATTGTGTCTCTATCATTGTCTTGACATATACTAATCACTGACAATTCAAGATATCATGTTCACCACACAGTAAATATATCTGATGGTAGTTGACTAGGAAAGGTTCAAAGCTGCGGGCAACCTATTCCGATGTAATACCCCTCCGCTACTAGATTGCTAATGGTCGGCACTCCGCATGCACCAACACCTCTTTCAAGAGAGGATTGTTAGACAATTTACCTAGTGGGATTGAGTTTATCCCATTCTTAATGACTTGAACACATGGAGCCCCGCATGTCGGAAATGCGATTTTCATACACATGCATATGTCGTACAACGTCTAGCTAAATTTCATATTGTGAAAGAGATGTTGGTACACATGTTAAGTGTTTTTAAGTTATGTAAGGATGGATGTTTAATTGGCCAAATTAATATGCCTCCCATGACGGTATAAGAAAAGAAGAAATATGCAAAATACAGAAAATGGGAAAGAGCCGCGGAGCCGTAATAGGGCAGCGACACCGAGCCACGACGGGCTAGCGTCGCGGCGCTGCTTTATCAAGGGCCGCGGTGCCAAAAATTTTGAGGCTCGAGTGGTTACTGATTGTTTAGCGCCGCGGCGCCACCAGTTAAGAGTCGCGGCGCTGTCGGTACAGTGAACGAAAAATCAAAGAATTTTTCTGAACATACACTCATTGGAAAGGCCAAAGTTCAACCAACTCTTGGCATGATCTAGGTGTCTTTTGGTGAGTTCAATGCAACCCCATTTAGTGAATTCACATAACATGTGAATCACCAACTTTGCAACTATAAATAGAGGTCTTATTTTCATATTTTATTCATTAACTACAATTCTAAAATTTGAATTATTTGAGAGCCTTTATACTTCTTCTAGCAATCTAGAGTTCTTGTTTCTTCTACAAGGATTCTCAAATATTTGGCTTGTACTTGAGAAAGTATTTTCGTTTTACCTTGGGATGCTATTGCCCATCTACCGTAAGCCATTATACGGGGGTAATTTTGTAAGAGAGCGTGTCATCACTCGACTCGGCAAACATTGCACTAAGTTTTCTTTTGTCTATCCTTTCAGTTATTCCGTCCTTGTTCACACCCAATATATTACTACATAAGAAAGGCTTGTGTTAAGAGTTTCACATCGGAAATGGAATGAGAATTTACACTCCTTATATGGACTTGAACAATCCTCCCCTCATGAGCTAAATTTTGAGGTTGAGTTAGACCCAATATCCATTCTTTACATGGTATCAGAGCTAGACTCATTCAGATTCTATGTTCACCGATGTTGGGTCCCCAAATTATGTCATCCACGCTCTAGTTAACGGGATCTGAGCGTGCGAGGAGCGTTAAGAGTCCTACATTGGAAATGAAATGAGAATTTGGACTCCTTATATGGACTTGAACAATCCTCCCCTCATGAGCTAGCTTTTGAGGTTGAGTTAAGTCCAAGATCCATTATTTACCGCTTGTTCTATCTGGTAGGAAGTTTTGTGCAAATATGAGATAATTTACAAATAGGAGATAGTGTGTAATTAATTATTATACTATATAGTTCTTGCATATATGCTTCTATGTGTAGTTATGTAATCAAGCAGGATTTAATTTGATGATAAATAGCTTTTAGTAATATAAGTTGAGCCATTGAAGTAATATGTATTTTGGGTGTACCATTCTCTTCTTTTGTGCTCTCGTGCTATATGGTTATCCTGATCACTCATCTTGACAATATTAATTATGAAAATTCCATGTCCATACTTCGTAGCATGTCTTTCCCGCCCAAAAGTAGCTTCATGCATGGATGGCTATATTGAGACACTTTCTTGGTTGTCTTTTGTGCTTCGGAGGGTCTTGTTGACACTGTTACAAGTGATTTTCCCTTTACTGTTTACGTTCATACTAATTTACTCTAGGTCATCAATATCTAATGATTTTTCTTGTTCCTCTCCAACTTAGTTATGAAATACTCCCTCCGTCTTAATTTATGTGGTACCATTTCTTCTTTAGTCCGTCACAAAATAAATGTCACATTTTTTTACTATGCAACTATTTAATGAAATCATCTCTATTTTACCTTTGTTGAGTCTCACTTAATTTTAAAGATGTACGAAGAAGAATCAACAACAGTAGGCACTAAAGTAAGGACAATTTGATAAACATAACAAAGTCTTTCCTTATTTCTTAAACTCCGTGCATGGTCAAGTGGTGCCATATAAATTAGGACGGAGGAAGTAATATTGTAGCAACCCAACCCTATATATTCTAACACTCTACTGCTTTACAACTGGAAAATGTCGAAACTTCGTCGGTCAAGAAGCTGCATCTAAGAGCGGCCAATTTACATGGTGGAACTGTTTTGATGGGGTTCAGGAACTGATAGAATAATTATTAATTGATTGCAATTAGTAATTATTATAATTAATTTTAGAATGTAAATGATGGTAAATTAGCAATTAAGGTGATAGATAAATTAGCAATTAAGGTGATAGATTAGATGACATATAATATATCTAATCATATCCTATTATTAGTTATTAGTAGCATAATTAGAGCCTTAGATGTGGCTATTCTTGTTGTATATTTACCACCATTATGGAAGAATATGATTGAGGAAAATAAATTAATTATTCTTACATTGTATCAAAACATTAGGGAAAAGATCCTACCCTAAATAATTTTATCTCCAAAATTCACATTCCACCCCGCCCTTACCGTTCCTAACATCAAAACACATATTTTTGTCACTCTTGAGATGAAAAATGTTCATTATGCAACTTGGGCAGAGCTTTTTAAAATATATTGTCGTTCCCACCAGGTTATTCATCACATTATCCCGCCGACGACTGGCAAAGGAAAGGAGTTAAAAACCGATGATGAAAAAAAACTTTGGAAAACTCTTGATGCCATAGTTAATTCATGGATTTATGCAACTATATCTAGTGATTTGTTGCACACAATAATGGAACCCGATTCTACAATAATGAAGGCTTGGAATCTTTTGCGGGATTATTTTTCAAGACAACAAAAATTTCTGAGTCATCACATTGGAGCCAGAATTCTCCACCACTGATATGACAAATTTTTTGAATGAACTTGCGTATTATCAACGCCTCAAAGTCTTGTCGGATCAACTCAAAAATGTTGGTTCGCTGGTTACCAACAATCGATTGGCTCTCAAATTGGTTGCCGGTCTTACCGGCACGTATAGTGGCGTGAGAACACTTATCCGATAAAGCAATCCTCTATCACTTTTTTATCAAGTCCGTTCAATGCTTATTCTTGAAGAGGTGCGTTTCGCCAAAAAATCCGCAACTGTTTCAAATTCTGCCATGATATCCAATGAAACTACCACCAACTTTGAGCCTATACAACAAAATTGGGGACAAAAAGGACGGAACAGTGGTAAAAATTGAGGTGGAAATAACCGAAATGGAAAAAATAGCGGCAACCGAAATTCTGGTGGTGGAGGTGGCAGCTAAAACGGCGGCACCGGCGGCCAGCAGTGGCAGCCCCGACCATAGTGGGGCAGCGACCCAAACCAGTGGGCCTGGCAGTGGTCTTGGGCTATGCCACCTTGACCTTACCCGTCGGGTAACTGGGCCAGGCCTAATCCAAGGCCTACTAGCCAGGGCACGGGTAACTAGCAACCCAGTTTTGGGCCAAACAATTTTGGGTCGCATAACAGGTTGATTCCAGCAGCTTTGGGCTACTGCCGAACTAGTGGCAAGAGGCCCATTTGGCAGTGGCAAACCTAACGGATATTGAGTTTGTCATGCACACCCTTGGACTTAATCTGTGCGATGCAAATTGTTATATGAACTCCGGAGCGACGTCACATATGACGTCCTCCCAAGGTAATCCTCTCATCCTATTTTAATTTGAGCAAAAATGATGGTATAATTATTGAAAATGACCATTCTATTTCAATTCGAGTTATGGTTCTACTAAATTGTCACCACCAAACTCACCATTAATTTTACAGAATGTCCTTCATGCTCCATAATTAATCAAAAACTTGGTGTATATTAGAAAATTTACTACTAATAATTGGGTGTTTGTTGTTTTTGACCTTTTTGGATTTTTTTGTGAATGATTTTCAGACGGGGAAGCTTCTCATGAGATGTGATAGTCAAGGGGAGCTCTATCCAATTACATCACCAAATCAATGAACCAAGTTACCTTTCACTTTTGCTTCTTTTGCACCTTCGTTATGGCATGGACGTTTGGGTCATCCGGGGGCACCTGTTTAGCCTCTCTCAAATTAAATAATTTTATTTCATGTACTCAAATACGTAATTCTAATATGTGTCGTTCATTTCCACTTGGGAAACATGTTCAATTGTCATTTGTTTCATCTAATTCATGCACATTTATGTCCTTTGATATTATCTATTGTGATATTTGAAGATCACCCGTTTTGAGATCTTCGGGCCATAGATATTATTTGCTATTGCTAGATTACTACTCTAATTTTTTGTGGACATTTTCCTTGTAAAAAAATCACAAGTTTTTCCACATTTCTCATTTTTAGAGCATTCATCCAAAAACGATTTGAACGGGATGTTAAAAATATTCAATGTGATAATAGTAGGGAGTTTGATAATAGACATTTTTGAAATTCAAATGGTTTAAATTTCTGCCGTTCATGCCCATACACATCCTCACAAAATGGGAAGACGGAACGAAAAATCCGAACCATCAATAACATTATTAGAACATCCCTTGTCTATGCCACACTACCTCCATCCTTTTGGCATCATGCAATACAAATGACTACGTATTTATTGAACATACTACCCCACAAAAAATTTGTCCTATCAAGCCCCATTAAAAACCCTATACTTCCGGGACTCATCTTATTCTCACTTAAGAGTATTTGGATGTTTATGCTATCATCTTTTTCCATCCACCACCATCAACAAACTACAACCCCGGTCTACTCCTTGTATTTTTTTGGGTTATCCTTCCAATCATCGAGGTTACAAATGTTACGACCTCTCATCCAATAAAATCATTGTGAGTCGTCATGTCCTCTTCGATGAAACCACTTTCCCATTTGCAAAATTACATGTGTCCGAACCACCTATATATGATTTTCTAGATGATGACATATCCCCGTGTTTGACTCACCATCTATTGGGCCCCACATCCAATGTTTCGGCCAACCTAAATTATTTAGGTGCCTTGGACCCAAAAACAGTAGCCCAAAACCACCCATAGCCAATGTTTCGGCCGACCCAATGCACCCAAATAATTTGGGCTCTGAAATAATGTCCCATTCTCGGAAAATTACTAACCAGCGAACTGGGCCAGTTTTACCGACACTAGGCCCATTTGACGCTGGTAGTTTTGGCTCAGTTTCTAGTGTTCCACGCTTGGACCCACTTCCACCCCCGTGGACCGTCACCCATAGTCAACATAGCATTGTAAAACCAACACCAAATATAACCTACTCACTCACGTCCCAAAATCACCATTGCTTAGTAATCCCGTGGCTGCCCTTAATGAATCGAATTGGAAATTGGATATGAACGATGAATTTAATGCTCTTATTTAAAGTAGGACGCGGGAATTGGTACCACGTCCCCCTAATGCTAATATAATTCGGTTTATGTAGATTTTCAATCACAAAGAAAAATTTAATAGTACTTTTGAGCGGCATAAATCCCGTCTTGTAGGTGATGGGAAGACACAAGAGGTTGGTGTGAATTTCGGTGAGATGTTAAGTCCGGTGGTTAAACTAGCAACTATCAGAACAATCCTTAGTCTGGTTCTATCAAAGGCATGACCACTTCAGCAGTTGAATGTCAAAAATGTCTTTCTTCATGGACAACTATATGAAACTGTTTACATTTACCGACCTTTGAGTTATAGGGACTCTAAATATTCCAATCATGTGTGCCTGCTCAAGAAATCATGATATGGGCTAAAGTGTGCCCCCATGGCATGGTACAAGAGGTTTGCCGATTTTGTCTCACATATTAGTTTTTCCAACAGTCGTTCCGATCACTCTCTGTTTATCTACCTTCAGGGTAATAATATTGCTTAACTTCTTTTATATGTGGATGATATTATACTAACTGCCTCATCAGATGCTCTTCGAAAGTCCATCATGTCATAACTTGGTTCTGAATTTGCTATGAAAGATCTAGGGCCACTACACTACTTTCTAGGTATAGATATGACACGTCATGCATGTGGTTTATTTCTATCAGAAAAGAAGTACGCAACTCCATTGGATACTGAATACAAATTGAGTGCATCATTCGACAAACTGTTTGTCGATCCGACACTCTACCGCAGCTTGGCAGGGGCCCTGCAATATTTGACATTCACCAGGCCGAATATTTCTTATGTTGTGAAACAAGTGTGTCTTTTCATGCATAATCCAATGGATGATCATACGCATGCTCTAAAACGTATTGTGTGGTACATTCAGGGCATTCTTGAGTATGACCTGCATTTATATCCATCATCGACATCCTCACTTTTCACTTATACAGATGCCGACTGATGAGGATGTCCGGACACCAGACGCTCCACATTTGGTTATGGTGTATTTCTTGATGATAACTTGGTATCTTGGTCCTCGAAACAACAAGCAACATTATCCAGATCCAGTGCCAAATCAGAATACCGAGGTGTTGCCAATGTTGTGTGTGAATCATGTTGGCTTCAAAATATTCTTCTCGAACTCCACTGCTCCATTCTGAAGACCACATTAGTATATTGTGATAATGTTAGTACCATCTACCTCTCTGGAAATCCGGTCAATCACCAACGTACTAAACATATTGAGCTGAATATACACTTTGTTCGTGAAAAGGTTTCACGTGGACAAATGTGTGTTACATGTCCCGTTACGCTATGAGATTGCAAATATTTTTACTAAAGGTCTTCCGCTAGTTTTATTTGAAGATTTTCGGGACAGTTTCAGCATATGCCTGCCTCCCGCTTCAACTGCGGTGGAATGATAGAATAATTATTAATTGATTATAATTGATTATAATTATTAATTGATTATAATTAATAATTATTATAATTGATTTTAGAATGTAAATGGTAGGTAAATTAGCAATTAAGGTGATAGATTAGATGACATATAATATATCTAATCATATCCTATTAGTAGTTATTATTATTACTAGCATAACTAGAGCGTTAGATGTGGCTATTCTTGTTGTATGTTTACCACCATTGTGGAAGAATATGATTGAGGAAGCCATCAAGGAATGAGTGAAGTTGTATCTCTATAATAGCAGATCCTCTCACGTGGATAGAGTAAATAGTTTAGCAATTGAGACTGCTTTGAGTGATACGATATCACAATGCCTGACGGCCAAAGATGCAGCTAAACTAGCTCAGAAAGGAGAAAAAGCTGCAAAGCTAGCTATACGGGAAGCCAAGCGCGTTATTGGTCCTATTATTTCTGTAGGATGGGATTTTTCTGAAGCACTTTATTTTGGCGGTACATCAATTGAGGGATTCCTTAGGAGTTCAGGTACCTTATTGGGCAACCCACTGGGTTAGCTATCTCGGGGAACACAACTTAGGCAGGTTTGGTTATATAGTCGGAAGCCAGCTGGACAGTTGGGTAGGAGGAACAATCAACTTGATGGTGTGTGATTTGGTAAATGGAGTGGAATATATACTTGAGCTTCTTCATATAAAGGAACCTGAAGTTAATGAGTAGGGTTCCAAGCTTCTGAAGATTCAAGTAAGTCATGAGGTACAACTTATGAGAGCCCTCAAGTATATTGATATTTCAGATCAAGTGAATTTCTAAGTGTTTTACGAATATTCGACTTGTCTTTTAGATAATTAGAGATCAGTCATACAATTGTTTTGTTTTCTCACTATTTGTACATTAATAGAATAGATATGCTCCCTATGCCCCTGTTAACATTATAGTCCCACATTGTTCAGCTTTCCATTTTGAAAAATTAACATTATAGTCCGACATCGTTCAGCTTTCCATTTTGGAAAGCTATTAGACCTTATATATAAGGGATGTAGTTGCTTTTCTTTAACTTACCAATTCACTATCAGTAATATTCTTATTCTCTTTTCTTTACTCTTGTTATTGCCTTATAAGGATTCATAAATTATATGAATTCTAACATGGTATCAGAGAACTATTGGTTTCTCGATGGGTGTACAAGATTAAAACCAAGTCTGATGGTTCTATTGAACGATATAAAGCTCGTTTGGTTACAAAGGGCTTGCTCAAGAGTATGATATGGATTATGAGGAGACTTTTGCACCTGTTACAAAGATGACATTTGTCCGGATTCTTATTACAGTAGCCTCTGTTCGTCATTGACATATTTCACAAATGGATGTTAAAAATGCCTTTTTGAATGAGGATTTTCAAGAGGAAGTCTACATGGTCCCTCCACCTGGTGTGTCACATAATCCAGGACAGGTATGCAGGCTTAAGAAGGCTTTGTATGGTCGCAAACAATCCCCAAGAGCTTGGTTCGACAAGTTTTCCACTGTAGTATCTTCTCTTGGATTTTATTCCAGCTTTCATGATTTGGCGTTATTTGTTAGATCATCCCCGGCAGGCCATATTTTACTTTTGTTGTATGTTGATGATATGATCATTACATGTGATGATATTGATTTGGCGTTATCTTCTCGTCGCTTTGAGATGAAAGATTTAGGCCATCTATGTTACTTTTTAGGCATTGATGTAGCTTATTCTGAGAAGGGGTATCTTCTCTCTCAGTCTAAGTATGCTATAGATATTCTTGAGCGGGCTCGTCTCATAAATACTCGTATTGTTGACTATTCTCTTGAGATCAATGTTCGTTATACCCCTACTGACGGAGATCCTCTTCCTGATCCCACTTTATATCGTTCAGTGGGTAGCCTGGTGTACCTTACCATTACTCGCCCTGACATTGCATATGTTGTTCACATTGTCAGTCAGTTTGTTTGTTCTCCTACATCTGTACATTGGGCTGCAGTTATGTATATTCTTCGCTATCTCCGAGGAATGATTTATCAAATTCTCTTGTTTCCATCAACCTCATCATTAGAGCTTCGTACATTTTCTGATGCAGATTGGGC
This sequence comes from Przewalskia tangutica, assembly GCA_029844215.1. Lineage (NCBI taxonomy): Eukaryota > Viridiplantae > Streptophyta > Magnoliopsida > Solanales > Solanaceae > Przewalskia > Przewalskia tangutica. Next base: position 92,212,388 of record CM056730.1, on the reverse strand, counting down.
TAGTAACCTGACTGATCGGCAATCCACTACTGGTTATTGTGTATTTTTAGGAGATTCACTCATTTTATGGAAAAGTAAGAAACAAGATGTTGTTTCTCGCTCTTTAACCGAGGCAGAGTATCGTGCTATGACTTCTACTACTTGTGAGATTGTATGGTTACGTTGGTTATTGACTGATATGTGTGTCTCTATTTCCTCACCGACACCGATGTACTGCGATAATAAGAGTTCTATTCAGATTGCACACAACACAATCTTTCATGAACGTACCAAGCATATTGAGATTGATTGTCATATTATTCGATATCATCTTCAACAAGACACTCTATCCTTGCCATTTGTCTCATCTTCGATGTAACTTGCGGATTTCTTCACAAAGGCACATACCTTACAGTGTCACCGGTTCTTTCTTGGCAAACTCTCGATGTTTCTCTCTACACCATCGCGAGCTTGAGAGGGGATGTTAACATTATAGTCCCACATCGTTCAACTTTCCATTTTGGAAAGCTACTAGACCGGATGTAATTGTTTTTCTTTAACTTACCAATTCACTATCAATAATATTCCTATTCTCTTTTCTTTAGTCTTGTTATTGCCTTATAAGGATTCATAAATTATATAAATTCTAACAGTCCCTAGTTAACATTCGCTTTAGCTAAAGAATTATCCCAAAATAATTGTTACTTTACAAGTTAAAGTCTAAAGTTATGATTATTTTCAAAATTTACTTTTAATAATAAAAAAGAAACAATCAATTTACTTATATTAAAGAAGATACATATATAGACACTCAAAATTGTCAACGATAGCCAATTAAGCACCTTAACTATCCAAGTGACGAAATATTCTTTTAGAAAAACCCACCAAAAGTGATGTGATTTTATTAAAGAAATAGTTCTGTACAGATCAACCTGAAGGGGTTGATAAAAACAACAAAAGAAACTAAACAAAAATAAACAGAAAGTGAAAATGTAAGTTAGTAAGATACAGAATCCTAACAACACTACAAGAATGCATCAACTAAACTTCAAGGGCCTTGACTTGAATCCATCTTTCACGCCTAAAAGTCTCACAGATGGAATTGATCAAGATCTCATGAGGTTTTCTTCAGGCAGTCATGGATGTAGTTGAATCCTCTTGGTGTGTGTGTCAAAATCTGCAAAAACAGCTTGAATGGCTTTGGACCATTGACTTATAGAGCTAGATTGTCCATTTGCAGTTTCCATGTTCAGGGATGATTATGGAAAGCACACTATTACCACCTATACACAGATTTTGCATTATACTGAATATCTCAGAAGTTGAAACTATGATCCTGAATTATTATGCAACACTCGTTCAAATTGATTATGCATAGTTGTGGACATTTGCTTAGCTTCAACAGATACAATACCTCAATGTCTGAATTCCCAAACAAGAATAGTGTTAACTTTAGCAGATTGAACCCTGAGGTTGATACCACATATTTAAGTCAATATTATTCTTAGTTCAGTCCCTTCCCATAAGTCTTACCATTGACTATAACTTACTGATCAATGTTGAATTGTCTAGTAATAGATCTGATTCCTAAATTTGGTGTTTGAGCTTTTTCCAGGTTGATTATTCTTTTTTCAGAAGATGGGACTTCTTGAAAGTGGTTATATTGAATTGTACCTACAAAATAAAAAATCAATTGTGTGAAATAATTTGCCAAACAGTTCCCTTCTCTCATTACATGCTCCATCTGAACCTGCTTTCCCCTTCTCCAGTTTTGAATCCTCTTCACCACCAATGAAATACTCCAAGAAACCTCCCATATTCCATCTAAGATCTTCTTCATTGTTAAAGAGTATGTTTCAACTATTAATGGTAATAGCTAGTGTGCAATACAGTGTTTAACTTCTTCTTCAATGGCCACAACTTCTACCAAAAGATTTGAGGTATCTGGTAACCTTTCCCTTGCATAGATGAAATCACCAATGTGATTTCTTACACAAAATGCTACAGAACTTAGCCCTGGATTGCTTCTTGATGCACTATCTGTGTTACACTTGTACCATCCTTCATTAGGCAGCTTCCATACTACTTGTTTGCAAGACAGTGGCACACTATAATTTTCCAATAATTAAATCATAAAAGGCCAGAGTTTTGGAAAATTCTGCATCTAAGGAAATCTCTACTGTGAAAACAAGTAAATATTCCTATTGAACTCATGAATCGCCTTGTTTAAAGAGACAAGTCCTCCATGCCTAATGATATTCCTACTTTTCCAGATTTGCCACATTATCAATGTTAGAGTAGCTTGGTATAAAGGCTTCAATCTTGCAACACACTTTGCACTCCACCAAACCAAAATTGTTTCCTTAACCTGAACAAAAGATCCTGAAAATCCTGATACTGTAGAAAAGTATTTCTATACTTTGCTGGCAAAAAGGATCAGTTATGAAGAGATGGTTTATTGTTTCTTGCTGAGTTTGACAACACCAGCATCTTTTTTGTTGACGAAGGAACCCGCAGCCGCTACTCTTTCGAGTGCGCACAGGGTAAACCCCGGACTGACGCAGTAGCCTGCAAACCACGTCAGCCAGGTAAACCACAATTGGCAAGCCATGTGTGACAGGCTCAACCAAGAAGGTTTATGCAGGGGATCTCTACTGCTACACCAACTTGGCTATTGTGATTTGAATTTTCATCAGCACTTCATCTATGGATATCTTAAAAAACCAAACTCTCCGTAGAAACAAAGACACTGTGAATGACAGTCCCTTCATCCAAAATTTAGTACAGTACTGTGAAACCTAACCTTTTTGTCTGAGGCATTCCCGTGCACTACTTACTGAAAATCTTTCTGATCTAGTAAACATCCACCAAGGCCTATCTTTCTACTACTAGATCCTCCATACTCTCATCCACCAAGATCTTCCACAGTCTCATCTATTTGATATTGTGATGGCAGATAATCGTGTAAAGCTTCAAGTTCTATCCAGTTATCAAATAAGATTGAAGATGATCCATTTATTAGGTTCCTACCAATTTTTTTATCCATTATTTCATCCCCTGCCTTCAACATCTTCTTCCAAGTTTGAGAACCTCTCTTTCACTGTAACATATTAGGCCTATATTTCTTGCAATATTTATTCCATATGAAATTTGACTAAAGTGTGTTGCTAGTTCTAAATCTCCACCAGAGTTTGGTGAAAAGAGACTTAAAAATATCAAATAAAGATCTGAAATCTAAGCCTCCCTTTTGCTTTGGAAACAAACAACTTTAACCAGTCAGAACAATGTTTACTTTTGCCCTCCTCCTTATTTTGCCAAAAAATATGTTAAACAGCTTATGCAACTCATTAATGACACACTTTGGTGGAATCATTGCATTGCAGATAGGAATATTTTGTAGGACACTAGATATTAATACTGCTTTCCCTCCAAAGGAAAGGAGTTCGCCTTTGCAAGTCTGTAGTTTATCTCACTTTCTTCATCACCGGTTTGTAAAACAACTTTTGACTTCTTGCATGAAATATAGGATATCCCAAATAAGTAAATGAAAACTCTCTCCGAAAAAAATCTGTAATACACTGCACTTCCTGACTTAAATCATTTGCCACCTATATATGCATGTAGAATGAACTCTTATCCAATGGTGCCACATAAATTAGAACGGAGGGAGCAATATTGTAGCAACCCAACCCTATTCTAATATTCTACTGCTTTACAACTGGAAAATGTCGAAACTTCGTCAGTCAAGAAGCTGCATCTAAGAGTGGCCAATTTACATGGTGAAACTGTTTTGATGGGGGTTCAGGAACCATATCATGTGTCGTCAAGGAACAGGTGAAGTTATATCTCTATAATACCAGATCCTCTCACGTGGATAGAGTAAGGAGTTTAGAAATTGAGACTGATTTGAGTGATGCGATATTACAAGGCCCGACGGCCAAAGATGTAGCTAAACTAGCTCAGAAAGAAGGAGAAAAAGCACTTTATTTTGGCGGTACATCATTGAGGGATTCCTTAGGAGTTCAGGTACCTTATTGGGCACCCATTGGGTTAGCTATCTCGGGGAATACAACTTAGGCAACTTTGGTTATATAGTCGGAAGCCAGTTGGGTAGAAGGAACAATCAACTTGATGGTGTATGATTTGGTAAATGGAGTGGAATATATACTGGAGATTCTCCATATAAAGGAACCTAAAATTAATGAGTAGGTTTCCAAGCTTCTGAAGATATTAATAAGTCATGAGGTACATTTTATTAGAGCCCTCAAGTATATTGATATTTCAGATGGCCCAATGGGCATCACGGACAGTTCTCTATTCTCGTATATATTTGGTATATATTATAATTAGTGTTGTACCTTAATTAGTATTATAATAATACCATAATTGTATAGTTAGTCTCCATATAGAATAGAGATTTAGATGTAGAATAGGAAAATAATTTTCCTATTGTAACTTGTATATATATATATGTCTTTCATCAATAAGAATAATCAAGATTCCTATTGTAACTTGTATATATATATATGTCTTTCATCAATAAGAATAATCAAGAGATTAATTCTTTCATGGTATCAAGAGTCTAGGTTATTTTCCTTGCTTTCGCTACTCGCTTCTTTCTCGATTTTTCTCTTGAAATTCGTGACAAAAATCCCCCCTCGGTTTCTGCGAAACCCGAGCCTCCCCCCTCTCCCTAAAATATATTCTTGTCCAAAGTTTGTTCTCTTCATCATGACTGATAATAACAAGTTTCATCCCGCCCTAACAGTTTCTAACATCAAGAGCGTTTTTCATATTGTTCTTGACCTAGAAAATGTTCAATATGAGACATGGGCAGAATTATTCAAAATTCATGCAATGACACATCATCCCTCCAACTCCTACAACGGGGATGAGACCACCGAAGATGATGTACCCATCAAAGCGGACAATCCAAAATTATGGGTAACGCTTGACGCAAAGGTTCTCCAATGGATTTATGCCACAATATCCATGAACCTTTTACAGACGATTATGGAACCCAACTTCACAGCTATGGTTGCTTGGAATCGATTGCGTGATATCTTCTAGGATAACAGTCATTCACGCATTGTCACCCTTGAACAGGAATTTTCTCAAGTTGTTATGGTGAATTTTCCTAACGTTTCATCTTATCAGAACTACTTGGCGACCTAATGATAAACTTCGCAATGGGTGCTCCGCGACCAATAGTTATCTCGTTTCTACGATGGTTGCGATGCGTTCGAGGCCTATAACGGTGTTACTTGATCCTTCACAAAGTAACCCTTATCCAGAATTATCAAGCACGCCCACGCTTACGTTGGAAGTCGATTTGGCTAAGGCGCGCCACGCAGATTAGCCCCGTCATGATGACGTCCTCCACAAATTCCCCAAATTTCAATGATCATTCGGGCCAAAATCGTACCCACGGTGGCAAAAAAAATAATTGTAAAAACAACAGAAAAAATTACGGGGGCAAACGCGGCAACAACGTGAATGATAGCCTAAACAGTGGTCCCCTGACCCACTGGCCCTATGGCAGTGGGGATGGGGCAGTGGGCCATGGCCCAATAACCCATATTCTTCACATCCGGCAGTCAGCAGTTTCGGCAGTCAACAGTGGGATGGACCGACACCTTCCAGTCCACTACCAAATGCCCAACAACAGTAGTCCATGCCTTGCTTCAATCGGCCGAGGCAAAGAAGCCGGGTGCTTGGGCCTCGGCCCCACAAGCCCATTTTACAGCGGGACCCACACAAATTGACATTAAAACTGCAATGCACACGCTTGGATTAACTCAATCGGACCCGAATTTGTATATAGACACCAGCGCCACTACTCACGTGACATCCGGCCAAGGTACTCTCTCTTCTTATTCCAATTTGAGCAGTAATCGTGGTATAATTATTAGTAATGATAATTCAATTCCAATTAAGGGTTATGGTCATAAAACTTTGTCTCATCCTCATCTACCACTGGTCTTGAAAAATACCATTCATGCCCCAAAACTAATTAAAAATTTGGTGCATGTTCATAAATTCATCACTGATAATTGGGTCTCTATTAATTTTGATCCTTTTGGGTTTTCTGTAAAGAATTTCAAGACGGGGAGTCCTCTCATGAGGTGTGACAGTAGGGGGCATCTTTATCCAATCACACCAAATCTCAGTTCCTCGCCCCAAGCCATGTCTTCCACTTTTGCAGCTCTTTCTCCTTCCTTGTGGCATGCTCGTCTAGGTCATGTGGGGCCATCTATTTTGTCTGTCTTAGATAAAAATAAACTTATCTCTCGTAAGGGTACGCATAGTACTCCGAATTGTTAATCTTGTTTCTTAGGAAAAATTGTTAAGTTGCCATTTTTGAAATCTAATTCTACTACTTCAATGTCATTTGATATTATTCATAGCGATTTATGGATATCTCATGTTCTTAGTTCATTGGGTCATCGTTACTATGTTCTATTTTTAGATAATTATTCTAAATTTTTATGGACGTTTCCAATAGCAAAGAAATCTCAAGTTTTTTCCATCTTCCAAAAATTTAGAGCTTTTATTAAGACCCAATTCGAATGAGAAATAAAAAATATTCAATGTGATAATGGCAAAGAGTATGACAATGGGAAATTTCGAGAATTTTGTGCTAAAAATGGAATCAATTTTCATTTTTCTTGTCCTCATACGTCTTCACAAAATGGAAAAGCCGAACGCAAAATTCGTACCATTAATAACATTATCCGAATATTCTTAGTTCATGCTTCCGTACCCCCATATTTTTGGCATCATGCTCTACAAATGACTACTGATATCCTTAACATTCTTCCTTCCAAAGGTTTGACATATTCATCCCCTCTTCAAATTTTATATAATAAGACTCATTCGTATTCAAATCTTAGGGTCTTTGGGTGCTTGTGTTATCCCCTTTTTCCATCCACTACAATTAACAAACTTTAGGCTAGTTCTACCCCTTGTGTGTTTTTGGGTTATCCGTCAAATTACCGTGGTTATAAATATTTTGATTTATCATCAAATAAAATTATCATTAGTCGTCATGTTATTTTTGATGAATCCCAATTTCCGTTTGCTAAGGAAAATAATTATGTTCCTAGTTCGTATAATTTTTTGGATGATGACATATACCTATTTATTATTCAGCATTTTTCGGTTATATCCCGCACCCAGATTACGCCAGTGGTCCTACTGGTCGCTGGTCCAAACATCACTGCCTCTACTATCGATCTGGGTCCAGCAATTGGGCCTTCTCTCCTGCCCAGTTCTGGCCCAGTCCCTTCCACCGGATCTAGTGGCATCCCTGGCCCAACAATAATGGTTTCAGTTTCCAGAATTGGGACAGCAGGGCCACTGCCTGCTGGTCAGCCCGTCCCGCATCCCTAAAATTCCCACAATTCACCAAATTCTACCTCGAGTCATGGTCCAGTCACCCGAAGTCAACAGAGTATTATTAAACCAAAACGACATTTTAATTTAAATTTGAATGTTCTTAAATCACCACTACCCCGTAATCCTGTGTCTGCTTTAAATGACCCGAATTGGAAAATTGTTATGACTGATGAATATAATACTCTTATTGATAATAAGACGTGGGAGTTGGTGCCCCGTTCATATGTTGTTAATATTATTCGTTTTATGTGGATTTTTGCTCATAAGGACAATTCTGACGGTTCATTCGCAAGGCATAAGGTTCGTCTTGTAGGTGAGGGTAAGACTCAGCAAATTGGTGTTGATTGTGGTGAGATATTTATCCCGGTGGTCAAGTTAGCTACCATTCACATTGTGCTAATCTTGGATCTGTCGAAAGCATGACCCATTCATCAGCTATACGTGAAAAATGCATTCCTACATGGTGATCTCAAGGAGACAATCTATATACATCAGCCCTTAGGGTATAGGGATACTAGATATCCTCATCATGTTTATTTGTTGAAGAAGTCCTTGTATAGGCTTAATCAGTCTCCATGAGCTTGGTATAAGAGGTTTGTTGACTATGTTTCAACTATTGGGTTCTCTCGCAGCAGGTCTGATAATTCATTATTCATATATCGTCGGGAGTCTTCCATGGATTATATACTATTATATGTGGATGATATTATATTGACTGTCTTTTCTGATGCTTTGAGAAAGTCTATCATGACAATGCTCAGTTCTGAGTCTGCCATGAAAAACTTGGGGCCATTGAGTTAAAGTTTGGGTATTGATGTCACTCGTCATGCAGGTGGCCTGTTCTTATCACAAAAGAAGTATGTAGTTGAAATCATTGAGAGGGCTAGGATGTCATCCTGTAAGTCCACTTTCACTCCAGTTGATACTAAGCTCAAGTTGGGCGCTGCAGCTGACTCCCCCTATGAGGATCCGACCCGCTATCATAGTCTTGCAGGGGCCCTTCAGTATCTTACGTTTACGCGACCTGATATTACATATGCAGTACATTAGGTGTGTTTGTTTATGCAGACCCCAGGATTGAGCACATGAATGCGTTCAAACACATTCGTAGGTACATCCAGGGGACACTTGATTATGGCTTGCATTTGTATCCTTCGTCGACGTCTACACTTCTCTCATATACAGATCATGATTGGAGTGGTTTTCCATATACCAGACGGTCTACGTCTGACTATTGTATGTTTCTTGGTAATAACTTGATCTCATGGTCTGCCAAGCGTCAGTCCACGCTATCACGTTCAAGTGCTGAGGCCTAGTATCGAGGGGTACCCAATGTGGTTTCTGAGTCATGTTGGTTACGTAATCTTCTTTTAGAGCTCCATTGTCCTATTCAAAAAGCTAACTTAGTGTATTATGATAATATTATTGTCATCTACCTTTCTGGTAATCCAATTCAGCCTCAACGCACTAAACATATAGAGATAGACATTCACTTTGTTAGAGAAAAGGTAGCTCGAGGGCAAGTACGCGTCTGCCATGTCCCTTCCAGATATCAAATTGCCGACATCTTTACAAAGGGTCTTCCCTCGATCTTTTTTAAAGATTTTAGAGATAGTCTCAGCGTACGAAGACTGTCCGCTATGACTGTGTGTGTGTGTTAAATATACACACAATATACACATAATATACATGTATATTGTATGTATATTTAGTAGATAAAGCAAAGCCAAAAGCCCAAGCAGAATCAGCCCAGCAGAATCGTCCAGGGATGGGCCAGCCCAATGGGCATCACAAACAGTTCTCTATTCTTGTATATATCTGGTATATATTATAATTAGTCTTGTACCTTAATTAGTATTGTAATATTACCATAATTGTATAGTTATTCTCCATATAGAATAGGGATTTAGATGTAGAATAGGAAAATGATTTTCCTATTGTAACTTGTATATATATGTCTTTCATCAATAAGAATAATCAAGGGATTAATTCTTTCATATATATATATATATATATATATATATATATATAGACACTCAAAATTGTAAATAACAGCCACTTAAGTTGTAGGTGATATTATAATATTATTCATAATATTTGAATGCCTCTGTCTTTATGAATGGACATCATTCAAAGGTTGTGACCTTATGAAATGATATCTCTTCTTGAAGGGTTGTGTCCATTATGAAAAGAGACTTAAAGGTCTATAAATCCAGATTTTACTACATATTTAGGAATAGATCAAAACATATTTATTTATTAGTTCTAGAAACACCATCTTATTTGCTTGAGATAGTGTTTAGGATTTGTTGTATCTTGGGGGGTAATTTGCCATAAACTCTTAGAAAACCTTGTGTTGGTGAGGGCAAATAAAACCTTAAAGTAAAGCTTTTATACACGCCTCAAATCCTGGTTTGTCATTTCTCTGAATCAAAATTTCTGAAGAAAATGATCAAAACTTCTGAAGTAAAAGAATCAAAACTTCTGAAGAAAAGAATTAAAACTTTTGTTTTCCTTTCCTCCTTATTCTTTATTATACCAACAATCTTTAAAGTGTTAATTTTGTTTTGTTGCAATGGAGGTTTCTAAAGATATGACTTCATTCCTCAATTCAAATGTTCAAGTTGATCGTTTTGACGACACCAACTTCACTCGCTGGAAGGAAAAGTTGTTATTTCTTCTCAATGTGCTCAAGATTGCTTATGTGCTTGATCCAAAGTTTTCACCACTTCCAGAGCCAAATGAAGATGACATAGAAGTAATCAAGTCTGCTAGAAAAAAGCGTGAAGATGATGAAGTAATGTGTTGAGCTCACATTCTCAATACTCTTTCCGATATGCACTATGATCTCTACAACTTGATGGAATCTCCGGTTGAAATTTGGAATGCTCTAGAGTATAAATATAAGACGGAGAAAGAAGGTATGGATAAATTTATTGTATCTAAATATCTTGAATTTACCATGACTCGAACAAAGTCCGTTCTTGATCAAATACATGATTGAAAGTCATTGTTACTAAGCTTCGAGAATTGAAAGTTGAAATTTCTGAACCATTTCTAGCGGGGACAATTATTGCTAAATTGTCTCAAAGTTGGAATGGCTATAGAAAGAAAATTATTCATAAAAGAAAGGACATACCTTTGGAAGAATTAGAAAAATATTTGAGAATCGAAGAAGAAACTAGATCTCGTGATTCTAAGAACAAATATGATTCTTCCAAATTTAATGTCGTTGAAGCTAGTAAGTTCTCAAAGATTCAAAGTCAAGAACAATCTGAAATTCAAGAAGTCTAGTAATGACCCACAAAAGTTATTCGGAAATTGTTTTAATTGTGGAAAAAAAGGTCCATAAAAAAAGTGATTGCAGATTCAAGAAGAAGGAAGAAGAAAATTCCAACAAGGCCAATGTCATTGGGGAGAAAATTGAAGAAATTTGTGTTATGGTCTCTGAAAAGAAAATTGGCATGATAATCCAAATCAATATGGCTGAAATAAAGTCTTCAGATTGGTGGCTCGACTCGATCACAACCATGAAAGTATATTTGTGTCCTAGAGATAAACTATATTAGGACAAATGTATTTATACACATTCATATTTATATTAATGGAGATTAATATTATGGCATTTGCAGTTATTGAATTATTAGTTGATTGTTTATAATATTTTATAAATACATTCTTAGAGGTTACGTGGTTATTAATAATGTGAGAGATTAATATTATAAAGTACCGTTAAGTCCATTTTAGGATTGTTTTAGAGTCTGTTTTAGGATGTTCTTTATGTATTTTTAGTTGTTTTGTACCGTGTTATGCGTCTTGTTTTTGTGTTTTCAGGTCACAAGTGATTTTAGGTGGAATATGGTGAATTCAAGAAGATATGAGCTGATTTGGATGATAAAAATGCATAATCAAGGCCCAAGCAATCAACCGAAGAAGCCCCGAGAGGAATAGAAGAAATCAGGCGAAATCCGGTCAGAAAAGGAAGGGGTACCGCGGCGCAAGAGTGGAAGGGCCGCGGCGCTGCTGAGCCGCGGCCGAAGAATGAAGAGTCGGGGCGTAAAAATTCCAATAGCTGAAGAAATAAAATATCAGGCAGGCCACGCTAATATTTCCAGCTCGCGCAATATTTTCGCACAAGCACTGGCGTGAAAAGTCGATTTTTAAGAGGGGTAAACTGGTCCAAAACGAGAGGGGCTTGATATTTAAGCCCTAGGAAATATGTTGGGAGGATACTTTTGAAAAAAGAGAGGTAGTCGCAACAGGAGAAACACCTCATTGAACGTAGATATTTATTGTTAAGATGTTCCCCTTTCTCCTATTCTCATTTCACTATCTATTTGGCAAAGGGAGACGGAGAGGAACTTAGAAGTCGGGGAAAAATATCATACTTGGGAGGCTATGAACAGAGGCTGAGACACAATTCCAGACACAGATTGTTCAAGTTATTTTCTTTCCTTTACTTTATTTTCAGTTTATGTTGGATATTTGTAAATTGGTTCTTAACATGACAATGTCTAGGAGCTAATTTCCTTATTAGGGTTTTCCTTCGAATCAATTTGAAACTCTTTTCATAAATTAATGCATTGTTAGTGATTTCTTCTTCAGCTATATTAATATCTATTCAATTTGTATTGATTGTTTGATAATTAATTGGCCATTAATTGTCATAACTTATATGATTTCGAATTGAGATCTGAAAAGGGAAATTTGAATATGCTATAGTTGATTAGACATAGATTAAAATCGTGGACGAAAGTGCCCTGATACTTGTGTAGTATTTAAGGTTATTATTCTTAATCCTCATGTATGGTAAAATCTATCATAAAAATATAGAAGGTTTCTGCATAAGGTTGAGTTTTTATATGTCCTAATCGAAATCTAGAACATGTTTGTTAACCTGCTATCTTAATAAGAAGAAAAGTCATTAATCTTGCATTAACAAGTGAAAGATTGGATAGTTGAGGAGATTGGAAACTCTAATTTCCTTCATAGCTGTTTTTAAAAACCAAAGTATTATCATCTTAGTTTATTTTCTGCACTTTGTTTAGTTTTAATTCGTAGTTAAAAACTCAAACACAATTAACGTTCACCAAATAGAAACCATAGATTAGTTATTCGGTACTTGATAAACCAGTCTTCGTGGACGATACTTGGTCTTACCAAGATTGAGCCTTTTCCCATTCTCACTCAGGGACAGAGCAAAAAATTGGTTGAACTCTTTGCAGGCAAACTCCATCACCACTTGGCAAGATTTGACACAAAAATTCCTAGCCAAGTTCTTTCCCCCATCAAAAGCCGCAAAGTGAAGGGGAGAGATGAACAATTTCTATCAGTTAGATGGGGAGTCGTTGTATAATGCTTGGGAGAGGTTTAAAGATCTTCAGAGAAGGTGCCCGCATCATGGAATTGAAAAGTAGATGTTGGTCCACATCTTCTACAATGGGTTGTATGGTACTACTCGTACCATAATTGATGCTGCTGCAGGGGGAACTTTCATAAGAAAGGGTGCTAATGAGACACATGATTTATTAGAAGACATGGCCACCAAAACCACCAGTGGTCAGATGAGAGATCAACAAATAACAAGAACGTGGCTGGGGTTCATGAGTTGGATGTTATCACTGCGTTGACTGCTTAGGTTGCCACTTTGACAAAGCAACTGCAGCAGAGTACTATATCTGTGAATGTTGTTCAGATGCCAGTGGGTTGTGAGATTTGTGGGGGTCCACATACTTTTGATAGGTGCACAACAGTGGATCCCAATAATATACCGATGGAGCAGGTTCAGGCAGTTGGGAATTTTCAAAGGTCCCACAACAATCCTTACTCCAACACATATAATCCGGGGTGGAGAAATCACCCCAAATTTTCATGGAGGAATGACCAAGGGCAGCAATCACAGTTTCAGGGCCAATATCAGAACTAGCAGCCACAGAATTAGGCATCATCTTCACAGCAGTTCAGATCGCCAGCTCCACAAGAGAAACCCGATGAGTTGAGGGCTACATTATTAACCCTTACCAACTCCAAAACCCAATTCATGATAGAGACAAAGTCCTCTATTAGGAACTTGAAGACGCATGTGGGGTAGTTGTTTTTTTTTTTGAGTAATCATCCTCAGGCACTTTGGTCTGGGTTGTTTTATTGAAAGTAGTAAAAGACCCCAAATAGGGAAAGTACAAATAAATGGGGTTGGGCCTTACCTTACAATTCCTAAAGAGGCAAGAATCCTCTATCTAGCAAGAATGTAAAAAGAAAGAACTGGAGATAACTAGATATTCTATGATCATCACAAAGTTTATAATGTACTCTATGATGATATTATAAATGATGATACTAAGATAATAAAGTAACTATACAAGTAATAGGATGCTCTCACCAACCTCTGGCCTTATAAAGTCCTCAATATCCAGTATCTCTTCCTGCTCGTCCTCAAGATATGATTGGAAATGTATCATTTCTTCTTTGATCTTGATGATTCTTTGTAAGATACTGATTTCTTCTTAATTTCCCGCATTGATACCTCCCTATGGGCATATTTCACCTTGTGTTTACTAATGATCTCCTCTGGGTCCACCTCTGGATATTCTTCCCGAGACTGTTGCACAGCTTGAATAAATGCCTGGTTTTTCCTGAGCTATGCAATGTCTTCATATGTATCACTTTCCCATAGGTCAAGGTATTCTTCGTCAGTCATCTCCGGATACCAGTCCTCCTTTAGGGCAAGAAACTCTTCAAAAGGCATGCCATCCATCGTTCTGACTCTCCTACCTCCTGTTGCTGATGTAGAGGCCTCCACCGTAATCGGCTTTGGTTCTGGTTCATAAAGAATCATAGCCAACTCCTGCTTATCCTCTTCTGATGGAACATATATATCCAAGTACTCCTCTATTGTGAATTGACAATTACTGTCACTCTTCTTATGAGCAAGTACTTCCTCAAAGGTTGTCATCCCCGAGAAGTCACTTTCACTCTCATTCTCCTTGTCAAAGGCATTCCGTAGCATAAGAATGTCAGCTTCTGTCATCTTATACTCATACTCCTTCTCCTCAACTTCATCTCCATCTGTCTCACACCTGTTCTTCCTCACACTATATGTACCTGACATTACGGGAGTGGCAGGGCTACAAGGTTGTGGTGGAAATGAGAAAGCATTTTTTAGCCAATTTTAGGTTGTTGGGCTTTTAATAGGTGGAGTGGTTAATTTGGTTTTGGACTTTGAATTTGTTGTAGGTTTGAAGTTTATAGTGGAACCCGTATCCGAAATGGCTTGTGGGCTTGGGATTTCGGTTATTGGACTTGGTTGGACAGTTTTTGAACTTGAGATTTGGGCTAGGGTATGGGTCACGGCTTGGGGGAGGGTTACGGTAGGGGGTGGGGTCATGAGTTGGGTGGTTTTGAAGGGAGGAGGGGTAGTTTCGGGGTTGGATTGGGTCTCAGAGGTGTGGTGGTTGGGGGGGTGATTGGTTAGTGGGGTCGGATGGGGTGTGCTGCCTGCCCATAGGCTCGGTCGAGCCGTGGTTGCAGTAGGGTTTCTGGCGCTTAGGGTTTTCGAGGTGGTTTCGGATGGTTTGTGGTCGAGGGGTGGATCCGAGAGGCGGGTATTTTCCGAGGCGGTATGGTTTGCATGGTGGGGCGGGTTATGTCCGGTCTGCTTGAGCCGCTGGGTCGGTCGCAGTGGGTTACAGGAATGAGGGTGGCGGCTAGGGTTTTAGAGGGTAGTTTAGGGTTTTCAAAAGGTGGTATTGGGCTAAGGTTTTGATTAGGGCGTGGCCAGCCACGCCGATCGGGTGGTATCTCCGGTCGTGCGGCGCCGTATGGTTTCCTAGGGTTCGCACCGCCAGGTTCCGTAGGGTTTTCGCGCACTTAGGTTTTCGATCGTGAATTTCATGGGAGGTGGTTTCCGGCATATGAGGGGTTATATTTATGGTTTTTTGTTGCAGGATCGATTCGACATCGCTATAGTGTTTCGCATGAACAAAGGATCGAAATCATCAGTAGATTCGATTCACTGTAGCAGACGTAGAAACAGTGTTCTGAGCCGAATTTATGGTATTTTTCCGTTGTTTTCTATTTCTAACAGTGATCCAATCTTCTTTGATATTGGGATTTGACGTTTTGGAAAGGTTTTGATTGGTAGAGATTGTAGATGAAGAGGGAGGATTTGTAGATGGGGGGGTAGGGTTTGTAGGCTTACCTTGTGCCGCCGTCACACCACCACTGCCATCAACATCACCACTACCGACATATCCTCTCTTTGGACACAAATTTGGATTAATTTTCCAACATCCATCAATATCATGTCCTTGTAATTTACAAGTAGTACAAAATTTGGGCAAAAAATCATATTTAATCTTGTGAGATTCTGACATAATTCCTCCCCCTTTTCTTACTTGAATTACAAAATTCTCTGGGTGCTTCTTAACCAAATCCACTTCCACCTTGACTCTTGCACAACTTGGTCTTGTTTTATTTCTTATAGCCGCATCAATGGAAATAGGTTTTCCCACAGACGCCGCTAAAGAAAATAAAACAGATTCACAAAAATAATGAGAAGGTAAACCTGGGAATGAAATCCAAGCATATGCAAATCCTGTCTCCTCCTTAGGATTGAAATTAATATCCCATTTGAAAGTTCTCATCGAATAAGATTTATTCTTCTCCTTAATCTCAAAATTAGATCTTGATCTCAAAGTATCAAAATCTTCTTCAATACCACAACGAATCCAGACGTGTCTATCCCAAAGCACACCAATATTCACATCTTCTTTCAAACCACATTGCTTTGAGATTGCAGTTCTCGAAAAAGCAAGATCTGGCCAACCATGACCGAATTTTCCAATCACAACAAGAGTCAAATCTTGTTCTTGAATCATGACATCAATTTCTTTCTCATCAAAACTAATAGTGGGTTCACCATGAAGGTAAACAATAGGCTTGGTGGGAATTGAAGAGCTAGGGTTTCGTGAAGCGGACCCCACCACCTTTCCATTACTGCCAGCGCCTTGCACAAAACCACTAGGGTTTTGCCACGCCTTTGGAGCATGGTTTTGTTGATGAGGGGTTGCGGAACTAGGGTTTCCGCCGCCAGCAGCAGCGATAGGATGGGTGTGGGGTAGGCTGTGGTAGTTGATGTAGTCGTTTGAGGGTGAGGGGGGTATCATCGGAATGGGGGGGACATGACCGACCTCAGGGGGAGGCCGGTCAGTGGCCATGGTGGCCGGATTTTGAGTAGAGGAGGCTAGGGTTTCGGTGCCCTAGTCTAGGAGAGAGAAGAGAGTTTCTTTTTTACCCTCATATTTACTATAGTTTATATTTGGTAGCTCATTTTACGACAAGTTGGTTTTCAACCTCTTTGTTAGCTATCGGAAAATCGGTGGGGCAGTTGGAAAACATGCTGAATAATAGACCTCAGGGGAATTTGCCTAGCAACACAGAGGTAAACCCAAAGGAACAATGTTAGACAATAAGCTTGAGGAGTGGTAAACAGTTAGAGCAGGTTGCACCCCAACCACTGGTTGAAAAAAGAGATTGAGTTGGAGAAGACAGTTGATGCACAGAAAGAGGGGGTTATTGATGACCGCCCTATTTTAGAGAAGGCTCCACCAGCAGTCATGAGGGAATATACAGACATAATTCCATACCCTCAAAGACTTCAGAAGAAGTCTCTGGAAACAGTTTTCTAAATTCTTAGAGGTATCCCTTTCATTGAATCTTTGGAGCAGATGCCGACGTATATCAAGTTCATGAAGGATATCCTCTTTAAGAAGAGGAAACTAGAATAATATGATTTAGTGGCACTGACGGAGGAATGCAGTGCCATCTTACAGAGAAATTTGCCCCAGAAATTGAGAGGTCCGTGAAGCTTCACCATCCCCTGCACTATAGGGAATATTAAATGCAACTGGGCATTGTGTGATTTGGGGGTAAGTATCAACCTGATTCCACTCTCGGTGTTTTTCAGACTTGGGTTGGGGGAAGCAAAGCCGACAACAGTCAACTTGCAGCTAGCGGATAGTTCAATCGTACATCCTCGAGGCATCATTGAAGATATTGGTGAAGGTGGAAAAATTCATCTTTCCTGCTGATTTCCTCATTCTTGATATGGATGAAGATGAGAATATTCCCATTATCCTTGGGAGACCCTTCTTAGCCACAAGGATAACCCTTCTAAGACTCTACTTAGACACGGTCTGTAGAGATTCTGAGAACTAACTGCTCTGATACCACTTTTTTCATGACCCGAGCCGACGGGTCCACGACTGGTGCCCTACCTAGGCACCCTTTTACCCACACATAACATTTTATCAGCGGAAGCTTAAGAAACAACTCATAATCATAACAAAACAAAAGGGATATTGTCCCCATAACTGTCATATGATAAAATAGGCAAGCCGGCAAGACCGTCATTATATACCCAAATCCGAAATGAAATACAACTGTACATACGTCCAACCCACACATGACTACAGACATCTAAGAGTAAGATAGTAACTATGATGGGATAAGGCCCCGCCGTACCCCTGAATGTACATAAGCCTGTAATAGCAAAATTGTACCAAAATAAATAGACTCCGGAACAATGGAGCTATGCCAAAAGCTGAGCAATGATCCTAAGCACGCCGATCACCAAACTGAGTACCTACACCTACGGGCATGAACGCAGCCCCTCGGAGAAGGTGGTCATTATAACAGGTACTAAGTATGGAAGCGTAAAGTACAATAAATAAAATCATAACTGGCTAAAAGATGACAGAGACAATTATGAAAATCATATACCTGATCCAACCGTGCCATATAAAATAAGAGCCAACTGTACCTTGTACAAATAGAGAATTAACTGTGCCCTTTAAAAAGTAAAAGTCATGTACTGCCTGAGTATCTATACTCGCATCATGGATACATGTCCATGGAATAATATACATCCTGAGTATCTATGCTCGCATCATGGATACATGTCCATGGAATAATATACAGCCTGAGTATCTATACTCGCATCATGGATACATATCCATGGAATAATATACAGCCTGAGTATCTATACTCGCATCATGGATACATGTCCATGGATTAAAATAGACTCACTTTTATGTAGAACATCATCATTTGGAAAGAATAACTTTCGAAACCATCATTTGGAAACTCAAGGCTCTATGTATCATATATCATTTTAAGACATCACTTGGAACACCAAGGCACTATATATCATGAATCGTTTAGGATTAAAATCCAATATATCATTTAAATCATCTTTTGGCTCTTAATGAAATCTTTTAAAAAAAGAACTTTCATTTTAGAAAACCTAAGGTACACTTACTTTATAAAACTCCATTTTCCTTTTAGAAAACTCAAAGTACTATCATATCAATAAGGATTAGGATCAAATAGAACTATGTACGTCCGCCGTACACTTACTTCATATAAACATGCCAAAAGGAGAAAGGATAGTTTCACATACCTTATCGGCTATACCAACACGATAAGTAGAATACGTCTCAAGTAGGTACTTCAACCTATAATAACAATAACACTTCTATCAACTTCATGAATACTAGTATACGTAGTATATACTATACCACATAAATACTCTCCTTTCATATAAAAATTCGGGCAGCACTTCCCTATTTATACATACTTTTCCACCTTATAAATAAGGCCAATAACATCAATAACCAAGCACCACTTAAGGGCACAACCAAAACAGCAACCAAGGTGATTCACACACCTACTTCTTATGTTAATCCGACCTCTTAATCCACTTAAAAACAGTCCATACTTCTACAACAATGAGGGTAAAATGTGAAGCTTACAACATCTTAATATACCCTTATTCCTTTAGGACTTACGTTAGCGATTTACCACATTAAACATGCATAATTGTGACTAAATTTCCAGCATTATAACGTCACAAAACAGTCCCTAAAACAGCACAACAACGTCCAACAATTTTAGGCAGTTTTCGGCCAACACCACAACTAAGCCCTTTTCACAATTCCTTATAATTCAACTCACATTTCAACATGTTTATATAAATCATAACAACTTGTAATAATAAGATTTCCTTCATTTTAACATGCAAGTAGTGACGATAATATCAACAATAACCAACGAATCCAATCAACACCAAAACTGTCCCAATTCGGCTAACATGCCAGAATTGTGACATGCACTTCTTATTCTCCATTTTACTTAACGCAAATTCATCTATTAACTATAACATTATGTAACTTCCAATAACTTCAAAAGGAAGAAGAAATATTACCTTCACTTTAGCCAAAAACAGTCCACATACACGGCACACTACTTCACTTTTGCACCACTTCTTCACGTTGCAATCACACACACTTATCCTCTACAAGCTTGTAACCATCTTGATTTCATGTTTTACTTCCAAAAGGTTCATCAACAAGCTTAGGGTTTCAAGACAACTATCTTGTCAAAACCGTGATCCACAATCTTACAAGGTTAACTTAGCTTAGAACTTGGTTAAGGTGCTTAATCTTGTAAAATAAGTTACACTTGTTCTTCACTTTATCTAGGGATTTTCGAGACTATTGGAAGAGATAGAGAGATGAGTGTTTGAAAGTATGAAGATAATATGTTCTAAGTCTTGCAAGACTTGTAAAGCCTTGTACAATATATAAGTGTATACATAGCACAAGTGTCGGGGGACCCTTGAAGCTCCACTTGTCCACTTGTCTTCCCTTCTCATAAAATATCTTCTACACTTAGCCATATATCTCTATATTTTCGATGGCTTCACTTACCATATACCAAGACTTAATTAATTTAACACTTAGTCCATAATTCTATCGGAAAGAATTCAATTACTAGAATTAATTCTTGTCATCACATTAATCTCCAAAAGTTTCCATATAAGAAAATGTAAAAATCCTTTCCTTCCAACATTCAAATCTAATTTCCATAATCATGTTCTCACTTAGTAGCTATGGAATTACGGGGTGTAACATTCTTCCCCCCTTAGAAACATTCGTCCCGAATGTTCATACTAGGTCTCAAGCTATACAAATTTCGGCATAGTCTCCTTAACTATACCTAACAACCAATATTCAACAAACACAAAGATGCCTCACATGACCACAATATAACACATAGTCTCATGCATTAATCAAAATAGTCAAATAGGGATTGGAATTACCTGTAGACACCGGGAATAAGTGAGGATACTTTCTCTTCATATCATCTTCTGCTTCTCACGTCATCTCTTCCCTATTATTGTTCCGCCACAATACCTTGACGGAGCCACATCCTTAGTCCGTAATCATCTAACCTGACGATCAAGTATGGCTATGAGACTCTCGTCATAAGCCAACTCTTTTGTCACCTGGACGTCATCTATTGGGAAGACTCTAGAAGGATCACTAATATACTTACGCAACATCGATACATGAAAAACTGGATGTACTGCGTCCATATCAGATGGTAGATCCAACTCATAGGCAACCTTTCTTATCCTACGAATAATCCGGTAAGGCCCAATGTATCTCGGGCTAAGCTTCCCATTCTTACCGAACCTCATCACACCCTTCATGGGTGATACCTTCAAGAATACCCAATCATCAAGCTAAAACTCAAGGTGTAGACGTCGATTATCAACATAAGACTTCTGGCGACTCTGGGCTGCTAATAATCTCTCCTGGATACACCTTATCCACAACTTGCTGAATCATGTCTGGGCCAAGTAACTTGGTCTCGCCCATATCAAACTAACCAATAGGTGACATGCACCTCCTCCCATATAAAGCCTCATATGGGGCCATCTGAATGCTAGAATGTTAGCTGTTGTTAAACGCAAACTCTACGAATGGCGAATGATCTTCCCAGCTACCTCTGAAGTCAATAACACAAGATCTCATCATATCCTCAAGTGTCTGAATAGTACGCTCTGCCTGCCCATTAGTCTGAGGATGAAATGCGGTGCTAAGACTCACCTGTGTCCCCAGTCCCTTCTGAAACGACCTTCAAACGTTAGCAGTAAATTGAGGCCCTCTGTCCGTTATAATAGATGTGGGACCCCGTGCAGTCTTACTATCTCCCTGATGTATAGTCTAGCATAGTCCTTAGCTGAGTAAGTGGTCCTGACTGGAAAAAATGGGCTGATTTCGTCAGCCTATCCACAATAACCCAAATGGAGTCATACTTCATCTGAGTACGAGGTAAGCCTGTAACGAAGTCCATATTAATCACCTCCCACTTCCAAATCAGGATCTCTATCTGCTGCAATAACCCACCAGGTTTCCAGTGCTCAACCTTAACCTGCTGACAATTCGAACACTGAGCAACAAACTCTGCTACGTCCCTTTTCAAGCCATCCCACCAATACACGCATTTGAGGTTATGATACATCTTTCTTGACCCCGGATGAATAGAATACTGATAACTGTGTGCCTCTCCCATAACTCGCCGCCAGAGCCTCGCAACATCGTGTACACACCGCTTCATACCGTAGCACCCCATCAGGTGCAACCTCAAATAGAGTCTCCTCCTTTCGAAGAGCTGCATCTCTATACCATACCAGAACAAGATCCTTATACTGATGCCTCTTCACCTCTTCTACGATATAGGACTCGGCGACTCCTCGAACAAGAAGACAATTCGAACACTGAGCAACAAACCCTGCTATGTCCCTTTTCAAGCCATCCCACCAATACACGCATCTGAGGTTATGATATATCTTTCTTGACCCCGGATGAATAGAATACTGATAATCAGTGCTCTCCCATAACTCGCCGCCAGTAGCCCGCAACATCGTGTACACATACCGCTTCATACCGTAGCACCCCATCAGGTGCAACCTCAAATAGAGTCTCCTCCTTTCGAAGAGCTGCATCTCTATACCATACCAGAACAAGATCCTTATACTGATGCCTATTCACCTCTTCTACGATAGAGGACTCGGCGACTCCTCGAACAAGAACCTTACTGTCTCCAGAATCGGCCAACCGGACCCCAAGGCTCGCTAGCTGGTGTATCTAACGAACCATTTCCTTTCTCTCCATCTGCACATCTGTCAAACTACCCATAGACCGACGGCTAAGAGCATCTGCTACCACATTGGCTTTCCCTGGGTGGTACAAGATATCAACATCATAGTCTTTAAGTAACTCTAACCACCGTCGCTGCCGTAAGATCAGCTCCTTATATTTGAAGATATATTGGAGACTCTTGTGATCCATATAAATATCAACATGAACTCCATAAAGATAATGTCTTCATATATTCAAAGCATGTATCACTGTCGCAAGCTCCAAATCATGAGTGAGATAATTCTTTTCATGCTTCCTGAGATGTCGGAAGGCATAAGCTATAACCTTACCATGTTGCATCAACACACAACCTAGCCCAACACCCGAAGCATCACAATAAACAACATAAACCTCTAGTCCCTCAGGGAGGGTTAGAACTGGCGTCGTAGTCAACTTATCCTTCAACAACTGGAAGTCTTGCTCACAAGCATCCGTCCATTGGAACTTAGCCGCCTTCTGAGTTAGCTTAGTCAAAGGCGCTGAAATCGAGGCAAACTTCTCCACAAACCTCCGGTAATAACTCGTAAGCCCTAAAATCGCTGCACTGCAGGAGTCGCGGTCCGCCAAGTCATAACTGCCTCAATCTTCTGTGTATCCATCTGAATACCATCAGCTCCAATAATATGCCCCAAGAATGCCACTGAGGCCAACCAGAATTCACACTTAGAAAACTTGGCATACAATCGCGGTTACGAGGACCACTGGCATCGCCCTCAAATGGTCTGCATGCTCCTGCTCTGAACGAGAATAAACCAGGATGTCATCAATGAATACTATAACAAATGTATCCATGAATGGCTTGAACACCCGGTTCATTAAATCCATAAACACCGCTGGAGCATTAGTCAATCCAAAAGACATCACCCTAAACTCATAATGCCCATATTGGGTCCTGAATGCTGTCTTCGGGATATCTGCCTCTCTCACCCGTACCTGATGATAACCGGACCGCAGGTCTATCTCCGAGAAACGCTTAGCACCCTGCAACTGGTAAAATAAATCATCAATCCTGGGGAGGGGATACATGTTCTTGATGGTTACCTTATTCAACTTCCTATAATCAATACACATCCGTAGCGATCCATCTTTCTTCTTTACAAATAACACCGGTGCTCGATGTACTAGGCTTAATGAAGCCTTTCTCCAGCTAGTCTCTCATGTGGTCCTTCAACTCCTTCAACTCTGCAGGTGCCATTCTATATGGAGGAATGGATATCGATCGGGTATCTGGCAGCACATCTATACTGAACTCTATCTCCCGCTCTGGAGGAATACCTGGAAGATCATCTGGGAATACATCCGGGAACTCACTAACTACCGAAACTGATTGAAGAGTCGGTATCTCTGCTTCCGTATCATGCACCTGGACCAAGTGATAACTATAACCCTTTCGGACCATCTTCATTGCCTTGAGGTATGAAATAAACTTACCCCTCGGCGATGCTGTATACCCCTTCCACTCTATAATCGGCTCACCGGGAAACTGAAATTGAACCAACTTCTCTCTACAATCAACGTTAGGATAACAAGAAGCTAACCAATCCATACCCATAATCATATCAAAGTCATTCATGTCTAACTCAATCAAGTATGCTAAGGTACGACGACAACATATAACCACCGAACAATTTTTGTATACACGCCTAGCCATGACTGAATCTCCTACTGGCGTAGCTACCTCAAAATATTCTATCGACTCAGGTTCTATCTCAATTCTACTAGCAACAAGGGGAGATATATAGGATAAAGTAGAATCCGGATCTATCAATGCATAAACATCACAGAAAAAGATCAATAATATACATGTGACAACATCCGGTGACGCCTCCTAGTCGTGTCTACTGGCCAAAGAATAAATGCGGTTCAAAGGACCGCATGAACTAGAACCTCTACCACGATCTCTACCACGACCTGATGGCATCTGAACACCCTGCCGGTGGGGCGCATAACTATGGTTGATGATGAACCCGCAACCGACTTCGTAGTGAGCCACACCACCGCATCGCTTCTCATGGCGACGCTTCTCTCATATGGCCTTGGCGGCCGCAAGAATAACAAGCACCTGTAATAACGTGGCACTCCCCAAAATGGGACCTACCAGACCGAGAATACTGAGGTAAAGGTGGCCTCATCGCTAGGACCGCCGCTTATGAACTGCGCACTCGAGCTCGACCGCCTCAATACCTCGGACGATCAAACCTCCTGCCCGTATACTGTGACGGTGCACTCTATGCTGGCTGAGAAGAATATCTGACCTGCTGCTGAGGCTGCCCTCCTCGAAACCCACCAAAATATCCAGACGACCTAGCCCTCTTATGCTGGTCTCAGTCATGACCCCTGTCTGGCTGCCGCCCTCTATGTCGGTCCTCAACCCCCTGTGTGTATGCCTAGATACGAGCAATATTCATACCCGGCTGAAGAGCCACAACCATACACCCATCGATCAAATAGTGGTCTAGCCCTATCATCACATGTTATCACGACCAGACTCGCGATCGTGCCCTACCGACGGTGTATTTTATATACATTTTTTGAGTCATTTTTAGTTAGTAATTTACTCATTTTATTTATTTTTAGTATAGTATTAGGGTCGTTTTCCTTTCTTTTGTGTCACAGCGGTCAGAAATGGAGAAATGGCGAAATGGAGATGAAATGAGCATAAATAAGATGAAATTGCACACTAAAAGGGCCAAGAAATGAAGTCTAAAAGTTAGGAAATTATAGGAGATCGACGAAGACGAAAAAGGGCGAGACTAATCCTCCGTAAAATGTCACCGAGCCGCGGCGCAGCGCCGCGTGGCGCCCAATGTGCTGAAAGTTCCGAAGTTGTTGATTTTTCATGGCCGCTGGTGTCGCGAGCGCCGACGCGGGATTTATGAAGTTCTGGGCCGAATTTGACATGTTTTCAGAATCCTAAAGGGACAACTTTTCCTACCTAAAGGGGATAACTTTTCCTACCTAAAGGGATAACTTTTCCTTCCTAAAGGGATAACTTTTCCTACCTTAAAACCCTTACCTAAAAGGATTCTAATAGTTTTTCCTACTTACATAATCCCTTACCATTTACCAAAAGGATTCTTGGTCTATAAATAGTATTTACATCATTAGAAGAAATTCATTCTCCATTCCACCATTCACCATTCTACATCCATCCATCCACCAATCCATCTTTTAAATATTCCACAACACAACCCTTGGATGCTAGAAAGCTTGGAGACTCGTTCTTAAGTATTTTCTTTTCTTTCCTTTACTTTATTTCAGTTTTTATGTTGGATATTGAATTAGTTCTTGTCATGTCTATGGCTAGGAACTAATTCTAATATAGGGCTTTCCATGTCAATTCACTTGAACCTTATTTTATGAGTTAATGCATGTTTATGGTTGTTCTTCTTATTGTTGAGATTTATTCCAATAATGTTTTGAATGCTTGGTAATTACTTGATCATTAATTATCATTATTTATATGATTTCTAATCAAACTTCGAAAGGATGAGGTTGTGACTATGCTGTAGTTGGGTAATCATAGGTCGGATTGGGGATGAAAATACCTCAATTACTTGTTGTTGACACCCAATTTTGACCCTCCCGTCCAGACAGTAACTATAAAATTACACTAATTTTGCAAAATAATTTCTCATAAATTTTTATAATAAAATGCAACAATAAAAACATTAATACATGCATAAATAAGCAATTTAATAATGACACCGCGTCTTACGCAAAACTTTAAGCACTTAGAGTCTCGCGCCCGCATTTATTAATTTTAAGTCCTGTCATAATTCTTAAATAATAATAAATACATAAATAAATAATTTAGCAATGACATCATGTTAAATAGCATAGCCACATTTATTAATACGCAAAGCAATTTCGTAATAATTTAAAGCATAAATTAAATAACGATAAATAAATAAATAAGATTTTAAATAATAGCGTCACAGTCCTTAAATGTCATATCTGCATATAGCATCTAAATAACTCAATTTTAATTTAACATCGCAAAATACGCATAATAAATAAGTTTTAATAACAGCATCGCATTATAAAAATTAAGCACTAATTAAATAGCACACTCGCATTTATTATTGTAATAATTTTAAAGCTTAGACTAATAAAACACCTAGGGTTGCATTTGTTAATTTAATTTACCATTAATTGATTAATAATACACTACCCAAATTAATTTTATCTAAAATTAACTCCTAAAACTAATACCCTAATTAATTAAAACCAGCCCACTCGCCCAGCCCATTGCCCAACCCAACTATCCGCAAGCCCAACTCGCCCCAGGCCCCTTTATCCTATTCCTACCCACAGCCCTCTCGTTATCTTCTCCCTCACTAAAAAAGGACAGAACAAAAGGCTAAGGAACCCTAGCAGCCATTCACACCCCTTTGCACACCCACCATCGCCGCATACACCCCTCCCCTTCACCCGCGAATCTCGCCGGATTTTCTGGGTGGAACATCCGGCATAACTAACCAAATCACAAAGATCTCCCTTTAACACCTCAATCATTTCCTTACCATAAAATCGAGAATCTTGCTAACAAATCGCTAAAGCCAGCAAGAAAATCAGTCCAAAATTGTCATAAAGACTTTCCCTAAATCGAAACCTAAATCAGGGCTATAAAGGAGGTCGATCTGCACAAGAAAGGCATCCATGACTCAATCAGAAAAACAGTAGTAAACACAGTACAACACAACAATCCATACCCTTCCTCACGGTCAAGCACATGCAAGACAGAGAAGGGGGAAACCCAGCACCTTTCTGAATCCAGAAAAATCCAGTCGAGTGTCATAAAACATAGGGGAAGGCATCGGGAGTCGTGATTCAAAGACTAAATTAGCAGCCTAAGAGCAAGAACAGAAGTTCGAAGCCCTTTTAATACTAGTCCAGAAATCAGCAAAAGCCCTGTCTTTTAAATTCGCATAGCAATACAACCCCGAGTGAATCGACGACTTGATACGCTGCCTCGGTTCGCTGCCTGGAGAAGGTAAAACCATTACCCTTTCAATCTTAATGTTGTTCAATATCAGTGTGTGAAATATGCCTCTCTGTGCGATTAGTTGAGTATGTGTTAAATCAATATTTGCAGCTGCTTATGCTTAGCGAATCACTGAACTTGCTTAGTTAATGTTAACTCTTATTGACACTCTCAATTGGGGTGTTAATGTGTGATTGTGTTGAGTGTATGGCTTAGATTTAAGTGGTATGACCTGTGGTGTATTAAGTCGACACATTGTCTAATGCTAGTCTCAACTAAATGAGATCCTGGATACTTGCCGATTATGTTAGAATCAGATAATACGGAATCATGTCTTATTTTGCTACTCTTCTTAATTGGTTCACCCTAGTAAGATATTAGTATTTATAAGATATGATAGTCAAATTCGCTATATGGCTTATGATCTCCAAACCTTATTGTGTCCAAGTTATGGTGGCTCGTATGCGTTTACCTTGTATTTCTTGTCAAGTTCAGAACCCATATTGTGCTCATTTTATACCTGGACTGTCAATATGTTGAGTTGTCTGCCTTTGGGTCTCTAATAATGGACCAAGCCAAGTAATCAATTGCATACTATATTTTGGCTCTGTTAGTGTACGCTTTGTTTTTTTCCTCCTTCTTTCTTTTATGTATATTAGCTTAGTGTCACATACAAATACGCTATGTACACATTCATATAAATTTATACTTTGTTAAGTAACCCAATTGACGTTCCTGTTTGAGATGATGCATATGGAGCCTCTGAATTTTATATGAGTTCATCTTAGGTTTGCTAACTGTTAAGTTTTAAACCAAGTAGCCATGCATCCCTATTGAAGTTTTGTCTTGCATATGTGCATCATGTTCCTTACTTTGAATCACATGTATAGATTAATCTTGTGCTGGCTTAAGTTTGATATGCTCACTTGTTGAAATCAGGGCTGAATGCATTAATGTGTATTTTTGGCTAGGAAATGATTTGCATCATATCTTTTAGTTGAAAGAGGTAGACAAAAAAATCAATGTGCTTATTTGGCTTCTGTTAAAATGAACCAGTAGTCACGTTATAGCTTAAGTCTAAAAGACTTCAATGCCTAATATGACAATATCTTAGTGCTTGCTCCTAATCTTGTAATGGATGAGAATCCCTTCTCTGAACATCTGCAGTAATAAAACTGTGGATAAAGTGGCCTATTTTATATATATTGGGCCAACCTACTCCTTACTGCTGAAAATCATATGCTCGGGCCCACTTCTCTTAATTTTCTTTCTGAAAATCTCATGCCTGATATGTCTTCACATCTGAATTTTCTGTCTGTCCAGGACTCAACACCTGGGTAAGACAACATTTTTTTTTGGGCTTTATATTTTGGACCTGCCATCTCGTTTGATTTTAGTAATTAAATCATAAGCATGTTTGAGTATGTAATCGTTCATTTGGCTTAACGTGTACTAATCCTTATCTTTCTTTTTGTTACATGAAATGCACCGGAGCAAAATGAAGAGTCTCATGGCGAGACTCATCACGAGCTACTTCAAATGGCAACCCGCATCTACATCCATCGAGTTCCCTCTTCGGCAATTCCTAGAAAAACAAATAGGACGGAGTCATCCGCTTCAATCTCTTACTCTCTTAACCTCCTTATCCCATTTTATTTGTTATTGTAATTTTATTATATGACTTTGTAATTAATAGGAAACCAAGAGCAATTAGCCTTTGAACACATAAGGGGGAAGGTAATTTAAACTTAGAAAATGCACTTCTACTTTATTTTTCTTTTAGGATTATTATGATGTCTAAATTTTGCCAAAATAATCTAAATAAATTAACCTGCATCATAAAATCAACACTTTATTTCTTACTAAATCCATAACAAATTTTCCCTTGAACTCTTATCAACATTATATAGGAAATCTATTATGTAAATCATCCTAAGCATTGGGTAAATCATAACCAAAATTAATTAAGTAGATAAATGCATACATTCAGTCAATAAATCCATTCTGCATCACATTTTTTATATAAATAATATAAGACATGCTTTAAACTTTATATGTGTTTTATAGCACTAATCTTATCAATCTTTATCAAAAAATACTTTTTTCTTAGCAATAATAATTAACCCTAGGTTCGGCAGGACAACCGCAAGTTAGCGGATCTTAGAGGGTGTCTAACCCCTTCCCTCTAGATTAATAAAGAACCCTTACCCGAAATCTCATTAAGTTTAGCAGACCATTAAAATGGAGTTAATGTTTACTTTAAACTAGTTAACATTTAGGTGTCCTAATTCACCCAATTAATTAGGTGGCGACTCCGCGAACCCTTTAGCATTTCTAGCCCCTCTTTAGCACTTTTAAACAGTTAACATTTTATTATTTATTTTCTAACATTTTTTTTACTTAAGCAGGGATTCGCTAAAAAATAAATGTCGCAGTCGAAAATGAGCGTGACACTTGTGTAGCGTTAACGGGGGTTTAAATACCTAGCTTACTTGCGTAAACGTTAACAGGGTTTTTGCTATTAATCCTCCTATAGAGTCATCCTTATCACTGAAAGGTAGAAAGGAGCGCTACTGGGGTTGAGTGTTTATATAGCCTTAACGGGAGTATAAAACGGATTAGTAAACCTGCTATCTCCAAAAGAAGAAGAACCATAATTTATTGCATTAATAAGTAATATAAGCGGATAGTTGAGGCGACTTGGAAGCCCTATTTCCATCACTACTTAAGTAAACACATAGTTAATTAGTCTTTATAATTGTTAGTTATAATCAACAAATTCAATTTACGTTAACCAAATAGATACCATAGGATAGATAATCGGTACTTGAAAATCAATCCTTGAGGACGATATTCGGTCTTACCTAGACTATATTACTTGAGTCGACAACGTGCACTTGCGTTAAAGTGTGTGCATTAAATCGCGCATCACCTACCTGGGAACCCTTACAGGTATACATCAGAGATAATCAGCGAAACATACATAAACTCAACAAGAAATAAATAACAGGTTAGCCGATAAGGCTACCTCCTTGGATATATATGCGTAAATCCAAAAGCAGTTACCTTCCTCTTCTTTTTTTTTTACAAACCGACCCACAAGATATGACTACAAACCTCTAAGAGTTTTGACATAACAACTGTGATGGGACAGGGCCCTGCCATACCCCTGAATGTACATAAATCTACAACCTCAAGGAACTGTACCAAAAGACCAAGCCTCCGGAAAAATGGAGCTTTCCAAGAACTGAACAGTGATCCTAAGAGTGAGGATCAGCAAGCTATGTACCTCAACCTGCGGCATGAACGCAGCCCCTCGAAGGAGGTCAATACAAAATATGTACCAAGTATGTAAAACTGAAAGTACTGTAATTTAAATCATAAAGTCTAGATATAAAAAAGCTGGAGACAAGTATGAAACTCAAATTAACAGTACCACCGTGCCTTGCCGAAACGAAAGTAATGAAAGTCAGTTTTTTTCCTTTTAAAGACTATTTCAACACATAAACAATAGTCACACCATAGCTAGGGACACAACCCCTCAAATCATCACACATTCCAGTAAGGGTCTCAAGCCCGCAAAACATCAAAGCGTGCCCGTGGAATCCTCCATCACTGCCGACAGCCGTAAGTGTAAAATATATCCATGTAACACGCCCGTGGAGTCCTACTTCACTACCGGCGTGCACATATGCAATATATATATATATCTCATGCTCGTGGAATCCCTCATCTCGGGTACATGACTTCATGGAGAGCTAATCCATGGGGTAATAATAATATATAACATGCCCGTGGAATCCCTCATCTCGGATACATGTCTTCATGGGGAGCTAGTCCATGGAGTAATAGTATATAACATGGTCGCATGCCCCGGAATCCTTCATCGTATAAGCATGTCCATGGAGTAATAATAATATACAATATACCCGTGGAATCCCTCATCTCGGGACATGTCTTCATGGGGAGCTAGTCCATGGAGTAATAATAGCATCCGGGAATTTAACCCCAATCATAGTTGCATGCCCCGGAATCCCTCATCGTATAAGCATGTCCATGGATCAATCACAATGGAAGCATACCCGTGGAATCCTCCATCACTGTCGGTACGTCCAAGTAAATTCACAACAAGACAGTCGACCCTCCAACTGAGAGTCACGGCATCGTAAAAATATAATACTTGCACTCAAAGGCTATCACAAGCAAGCATAGACAAGTTCATAAAATCTTTAGACTTCCATTATCATACAAAAATGAATTTCATTTTATAAACTCAAGGCACTTTCGTGTCACATAAAAATCCGGGAATTTAACCCAAAGTACTACGTACCTTTATCCTTTTTAAAAATGACTCTTTCTCGTATAAAATCCCCCAAGATACTAACACCCGTAGTATCAAGGCTTGTCTACATTTCAAACAAGTCACCACACTTTTAAAAATACATTTTTAGGCTTCTAAATCAAGTGACCCTTACTTTAAAACTTTAAGCAATTGATGCCTTTAAATCAAATTGCTCTTCTTTATTTCAAGTCATTTATCTTTGTTTACATTACTAGAGAAAACCATTCCTTTAACTTTCCATAAATTTGTTATAACCAACTTCCCATAAAGTCGTTATACTAACTTTATGCTTTAGAAACTAAGACATCTTTAACCTTTCATAAAGTCGTTATAACTAACTTTCCATAAAGTCGTTATAACTCTTTATGTTTTAGACAAATTCATTCTTTCTTTATAACCAAGGGACTTATACTTTTAAAACCATGTATCATATACTTTCAAATCAGTCATATAACTTTCAGAATACTTCAAGTCTCTTAACTTTAGAAATCAAGTTTCTTAACTTTAGAAATCAAGTTTCTTAACTTTAGAAATCAAGTTTCTTAACTTTAGAATAGTTCAAGTAATCAATACTTTCCAAGTCAAGAAATCTTTCCATTTAACATCTAGTCACATATACTTTTCGAAAACAAGGCAAGGATACCAAATGAAACCGAATTCATTTTTAACCATGTACGTCCACCGTACTATACATTTATAAACTCATACTCAAGAAGATAGGGAAAGTTCCACATACCTCTCCGGCTCAATCCACTTGCCAAGTTGAATACGCCGCGCGTAGAACGTCAACCTATAATGACCACAATACGCCTATCAACTTCTAGCTTTCAACGTAGAATATTTCTAAGTATAAGGACTCTTATTCTACGAAAAATCGGGCAGCACTTCCTTTGTTTCTACGTACTTTTCCACCTTTTTCAAGGCCCGAAAATCAATAACCAAATGCCACATTTAAGGCTCAATAATTCAGAAATTCCAAGGCGATTACACGCCTAGCCGGGCGTGTAAAATTCTGCCCCACAATCAATATAAAACTGTCCATTAATCCAAAGTCATTCTCGGCTACAAGCAATGCCACAACGATATCAATTTCCTTTCAATATAAGTTGTTATTCTAATATGTTATATACCCTATAACAATTATAACAACTATAAATCCTTTCTTTCTTAACATGCGACGATTGTAACTATCGACCAAATTGATTTCAACATAAATGACTAACTTGCCCATTTTCTGTTTTTAACATGTCGACATGATCCAAATCTTTTCAAACTTCAATCTATATATCACATGCTCATTTATCAACTACTACAACATGTAATCTTTAATCACATTAAGAAGACGAAGATTTTACCTCAATGAGCCCAATATATAATCCAAGATTAAAGTCGATCCTAGCAACTTTAGCTCCTCTTTTCGACATTCCAAACCGCTATTTGCAACCCTTAGAAGCTTGTGAAGAATTCCTCTTCAAGTTCCAACTCCAACTATGAAAAACCCCTTAAGTTTTCATGTTACGACTAACGTAAAAACGTAGTTTTTCTGGGATCTTTGTGTTGGGATATCCTTATAATACCTCTAGGAACCCTTGGTTAAAGTATTGTGATTTATGATCCACAATTTCAAAACTTTTGTGTGGAAACCATGCCATGGCCGAGAGCTCTAAATGAGCAAGAAATAATTTGTGAAATTTCTCTAAGTGTGAGAGCTTGCCTTGCTACTAGTGTAGTAATATAAAACAAAATCAAGGGCTAGGATCTTCACAAATGTGTGGTCAAGATGTGGTCAATAATATCAAGCTCCACTTGTCTTGCTTGACTTGGATATTTTCGACCAACATGTCCATGTGGAGGGTGACACGTGTCGCCCTCCCATTGGTCTAAAATATTTCGTTTCCCGAAATTTTCATAATTGGTCAAAATATCGAAAACCTCGTGGGCCCACAAAAACGTAAAATTTCTCGGGTGGGCCCCACGTATCCAACTCTGAAAATAAAATTCCATAATTTCGATAAATTCTAAAAGTCTTAAATAACAATTTTGAGAATCCAATTCTCCTTAACGAATAATTTTCCTTCCCGAGGTTCGGAAGATTTTTCCTTTGGAAAACAATCCTTTCTTTCGTTCAAACTTTTAAGTCTTGTGTTCTCCCGTCTATTCTCCTGTACATGTCCTGGATTTACGGGGTGTAACAATAGCGATGCACCCTGTCTGCCATATCTGCTACAATAGTGGGTGCGTATCTGGCCAATGAGTCAAACTCAAGGCAATACTCTTTAATGGTCCTGCCACTCTGCCTCAACTGTAGGAATCTGTCAACTCTAGCCCTCCTCATCTCTGGAGGTAAGAAGTGACCAAGGAAAGCCTCTGTAAACTCATCCCACACAGCTGGAGGAGCACCCTCACCTCTGGATAACCCCCAAGACTCATATCAATTAACCGCTACATCCCGCATCCGGTATGAAGCCAACTCAACCGACTCATTCTCCGAAGCCTTGATCACCCTCAAGGTACACTGCCTCTATCCGATGAACTCCTATGGATCATCCTCGGGCCTTGACCCAAAAAAATCTGGAGGATCGCAATGCAAGAAGTCCCGAACCCTCAAGCCGTCGGACCTAGGGTCATCTCCCGCCCCTCGTCATGCCCGCTCGCCACTACTCTAGTCGCACTGCACGCATCTCTCATAGCTCTGCATCTGCCCCTGGCTGAGGAACTGGAGGCTCAAGTATCGGGGCCTCTGGAGCGGCTCTAAGCTTCTCTGGTGATGGCGGTGTGACTGAACTCGCTGACTGACGCACATTCTCAGGCATAGACTGGGCATGTTCCCTTGTCACTCTCTGAGTGCAGCTCCTGCTGCTGATTTGCCCTTCTGGGCCACTGTCACTTTCCTCGGAGGCATAGCTGTAACACAATAATACGTTAGAGGGGAACCATCCTATTAACTCAGCTCTATTGCACGACCTCATGAGATAAAAGAATCGAAACCAATCCTAAATGCCCAGTAGCCTCCTGCGTATAAGTATGGTGCACAACATACCTATACCCAAGACTCTATTTAGACACGGTCTGTAGAAATTCCGAGAACTAACTGCTCTGATACCACTTTTGTCACGACCCGAGCCGACGGGTCCGCGACTGGTGCCCTTCATGGGCACCCTTTTACCCACATGTAACATTTTATCAGCGAAAGCTTAAGAAACAACTCATAATCATAACAAAACAAAAGGGATCCTGTCCCCAGAATTGTCATATGATAAAATAGGCAAGCCGGCAAGGCCGCCATTATATACCAAAATCTGAAATGAAATACAACTGTACATACGTCCAACCCACATATGACTACAGACCTCTAAGAATAAGACAGTAACTATGACGGGACAAGGCCCCGCTGCACTTCGAATGTACATAAGCTCAGAATAAAGAAATCGTACCAAAATGAATAGACTCCGGAACAATAGAGCTATCCCAAAAGCTGAGCAATAATCCTAAGCACGCCGATCACCAAACTGAGTACCTACACCTACGGGCATGAACGCAGCCCCCTGAGAAGGTGGTCAGTACAACAGATACTAAGTATGAAAACGTAAAGTACATTAAATAAAATCATAACTGGCTAAAAGATGACATAGACAAGTATGAAAATCATATACCAGATCCAACCGTGCCATATAAAATAAGAGTCAATTGTACCTTGTACAAATAGAGAATCAACTGTGCCCTTTAAAAAGTGAAAGTCATGTACTGCCTGAGTATATATACTCGCATCATGGATACATGTCCATGGAATAATATACATCCTGAGTATCTATACTCGCATCATGGATACATGTCCATGGAATAATATACAGTCTGAGTATCTATACTCGCATCATGGATACATGTTCATAGAATAATATACAGCCTGAGTATCTAAACTCGCATTATAGATACATGTCCATGGAATAAAATAGACTCACTTTTATGTAGAACATCATCATTTGGAAAGAATAACTTTCGAAACCATCATTTGGAAACTCAAGGCTCTATGTATCATGTATCATTTTAAGACATCACTTGGAACACCAAGGCACTATATATCATGAATCGTTTAGGAATAAAATCCAATATATCATTTAAATCATCTTTTGGCTCTTAATGAAATCTGTTACACCCCGTAATTCCAGGGCATATTTATAAGAACGTACGTAAGAACTCAGAATGTTAAGATTTGAGATTAGTAAAAATTTATCGGAATTTTGGAATTTGTCGGAAAACGAAATATTGCGACGAATGGGAGGGCGACACGTGTCACCCCCCTTAAGTTGGTCTTGGACGATTTTGGCATGGATAAAATGGTCATTTGACCATTAATAAGATGAGCAAGTCTTGTTAAGTCTTAGAGCTTGACATTGTTGACTAAGTCCAAGGGCCACTTGGCTAGATCTTAGTGAAACTCATCCAAGCCACACATTTGTGCTAATCTTGACCCTTTCTAGTGTTATATATGTATACTACTAGCAAGACAAGCTTCCACACTTAGCAAAATTTTCAATAAAATTGAAGAACACACAAAGGGTGCTCTCGGGTTTCACTAGGGTTCAACAAGAAAAAAAATTGTTTGTTGTCCAATAATCTCCCCACTTTAAACCAAGGTTCATAAGGGTATTGTACGGGTATCTCAATAGAAAGATCCCGGAAAAGTGGCGTTTTCGTATTAGTCGCAAGGTGAAAACCTAGTCACTTTCCTAGGTTTGGTTTGGAAATTCAAGGAAAGTTGTTTGTGATCTTCTAAGGGCTTCAAGTGGCGGATTGGAGTGTCAAGGAGAGGCTCTAAGTTGCTAGGGAGCGACTTCAGATCTTGAAGTGGATTAAGGCTCGTTAAGGTAACAATCTTGTTCTCTTAAGTATTATAAGATTACATATTGTTGTAGCCTTACATTTTAACTAGCATGAAGTATATGTATTGAAGATTGATAAGTGATATGTATTGTGGAAGCCTAATATCCGAAATGTCATTCTAGCCATTTGAACTTGAAATGCAATTTGGTCGTTAATTAAAATCGTCGCATGTTACCTACTTGAAGATTGTAGTAGTTATAATAGATTGCGGCTTGATATCATGTTATACTAAATAACTTGGATTGAAAAGGAATTGGATAAGAAATTTGTATTGTCCCTCAAATCAATAAAATGATATCAGATGTCGACTAGTTTGATATAAATTGTGGGGCGGAATTTTACACGTCTTGTAGGCGTATAATCCCCTATTGTTAACTACATTGTTGAGCCTTAAATGTGGTGTGTTTGGTTATTGAATTCGGGCCTTGAAAAAGGTGGAAAAGTATGTAGAAACAAAGGAAGTGCTGTCCGATTTTCCGTAGAATTTAGTGACTTTGCACTTAGAATATTCTACATTTGAAGTAAGACGTTAATAGACGTATTATGGTCATTATAGATTGACATACTACGTGCGGCATATTGGACTTAGCAAGTGGATTGAACGGAAGAGGTATGTGGAACTTTCTTATCTCTTGAGCATGAATAGTTGTAACTATATAGTACGGTAGACGTACGAGATTTTGACAATCTAGTCCATTTGATATCCTTGGCTTATTTTAAGAATGTCCAAGTTGGTTGAGTTAGGGAATTAACTCACTTGTTTAATAGTATTAAGGATATCCTAGTTCTAAAAGTTAAGAGACTTAAAGTATTTTGAAAGTATATGATACTTGTTTTGTTTGTAAAGTTAAGTCTCTTGGTTATAAAGAAGAATGTAAGTATCTAAGGTATAAAGCTAGTATAACGGCTTTATGGGAAGTTGGTTATAATAGCTTTATAGAAAGTTAAAAAGAGTGGTTTACTCTAAGTAATGTAAGTAATGATAAATGACTTGAATTAATGAAAGGCAAATTGATTTGAAGGCATCAATTGCTTAAGGTTTTAAAAGAAAGAAGTCACTTAATTTAGAAGCCTATTAATGTATTTCTAAAAGGTATTGTGACTTGCCTTGAGAAGTAATTATGACTTGATACTACAGTTATTAGTATCTTGGAAGTTTTATGTGAAAAAGAGTCGTTTTTAAAAGAGTAGAAGTACGTAGTACTTTGGGTTAAATTCCCGGATTTTTATAATGACATGCTAGTGCCTTAAGTAAACTAAAATGAGAGTGTTTATGAACAAAGCTAATAAGAAGTTAGGAGAATTCTTAACTTGTTTGTGTTATGTATGATAAGTTGGTAGTGCTTATGTTATGTATGATAGTTGGTTATGCTAGGGATATATATGTTGTTCATTACGGGGTCATTCCCCGGGGTTGTGGCATTTGCATATTCCGTGGATTTGATACCCATGATGCGAGGAATACCTCATGCGAGTCCGTAGGGCTTATGCGGGTGAAATAGTCCTACGCGGCGACCACCCTATGCGAGGAAGTTACCTCATGCGGGTCCACACGACCTATGCGGGCGGATACAGCCTATGCGAGGAAATTACCTCATGCGGGTCCATACGGCCTGTGCGGGTGAAATAGTCACAGGAGTAGGATCGCTTAATGATACTATGGGCGGGTGACCCTACTTTGATCATGAGCCCCCTATTTTTATGCAGTAAAGTATATACATGGTTACTCTCATTGTTAGTAAGGCACAGTGTACTGTAATTTGATTATCATACATGTCTCCAGTTTTATTTTAGACTTATGATGTAAATTGCAGTATTTTCCAGTTTTGCATCCTTGGTACATCTGTTGTACTGACCCCCTTTCCTCGGGGGCTGCGTTCATGACACAGGTAGGGGTAAGCAGGTGGTGGATCCTCATTCTTAGGATCACTGATCAGGTGTCAGAAGCTCCATTTCTCCGGAGGCTTGTCTTTTGGTACGGTTTTTCCTGATGTTGTAGTTTTATGTACATTCATGGGTATGGCGGGGCCCTGTCCCGCCACAGTTGTTATTCCTAGAGGTCTGTAGTCACATTTGTGGATTGGGTTTTAAGAACAGAGATGTACTGATTTATTTTTGGTCTATGTATATTTTATGGAAGGTGGCCTTATCGGCTAGCCTGTGATGTTTTTTTGTCTAAGTATGTATATGTGTGGTGTATGTTCCGCTGCTATTCTCTGATGTATACCTAAAAGGGGTGCCCAGGTAGGGCACCAGTCGCGGGCCCGGGGTCGGGTCGTGACAAAATCTTTAATAAAAAGAACTTTCATTTTAGAAAACCCAAGGTACACTTAATTTATAAAACTCCATTTTCCTTTTAGAAAACCCAACGTACTATCATATCATTAAGGATTATGATCAAATAGAACTATGTACGTCCGTCGTACACTTACTTCATATAAACATGCCAAAAGGAGAAAGGATAGTTTCACATACCTTATCGGCTATACCAACACGATAAGTAGAATACGTCTCAAGTAGGTAATTCAACCTATAATAACAATAACACTTCTATCAACTTCATGAATACTAGTATACGTAGTATGTACTATACCACATAAATACTCTCCTTTCATATAAAAATTCGGGCAGCACTTCCCCTATTT
The DNA here is from genome assembly GCA_029844215.1 of Przewalskia tangutica. Lineage (NCBI taxonomy): Eukaryota > Viridiplantae > Streptophyta > Magnoliopsida > Solanales > Solanaceae > Przewalskia > Przewalskia tangutica. The sequence goes on along the minus strand of CM056730.1, from coordinate 92,173,109 downwards.
ATACATACTTTTCCACCTTATAAATAAGGTCAATAACATCAATAACCAGGCACCACTTAAGGGCACAACAAAAACAGCAACCAAGGTGATTTACACACCTACTTCTTATGTTAATCCGGCCTCTTAATCCACTTAAAAACAGTCCATAAAAACAATCCATACTTCTACAACAATGAGGGTAAAATATGAAGCTTACAACACCTTAATATACCCTTATTCCTTTAGGACTTACGTTAGCGATTTACCACATTAAACATGCATAATTGTGACTAAATTTCCAGAATTATAACATCACAAAACAGTTCCTAAAACAGCACAACAACGTGCAACAGTTTTAGGCAGTTTTCGGCCAACACCACAACTAAAGCCCTTTTCACAATTACTTATAATCCAACTCACATTTCAACATATTTATATAAACCATAACAACTTGTAATAACAAGATTTCCTTCATTTTAATATGCAAGTAGTGACGATAATATCAATAATAACCAATGAATCCAATCAACACCAAAACTATCCCAATTCGGCTAACATGCCAGAATTGTGACATGCACTTCTTATTCTCCATTTTACTTAACGCAAATTCATCTATTAACTATAACATTATGTAACTTCCAATAACTTCAAAAGGAAGAAGAAATCTTACCTTCACTTTTTAGCCAAAAATAGTCCACACACACGACACACTACTTTACTTTTGCACCACTTCTTCACATTACAATCACACACACGTATCCTCTAAAAGCTTGTAATCATCTTGCTTTCATATTTTACTTCAAAAACGTTCATCAACAAGCTTAGGGTTTCAAGACAACTTTCTTGTCAAAATCGTGATCCACAATCTTGCAAGGTTAACTTGGCTTAGAACTTGATTAAGGTGCTTAATCTTGGAAAATAAGTTACACTTGTTCTTCACTTTATCTAAGGATTTTCGAGACTCTTGGAAGAGAAGGAGAGATGAGGGTTTGAAAGGATGAAGATAATATGTTCTAAGTCTTGCAAGACTTGTAAAGTCTTGTACAATATATAAGTGTATACATAGCACAAGTGGAGGGGGCCCTTGAAGCTCCACTTGTCCACTTGTCTTCCCTTCTCATAAAATATCTTCTACACTTAGCCATATATGTCACGCCCCAAATCCCGGGCCCGTGACTGGTGCCCCTACCTGGGCACCCTTCTACACATACAACATAAATAAACCGCGGAAGATAAATAGCACTCATCATTTTTTTTAAAACAAAGGCAAAGCCGGAAAGGCTTCCGTATAAATATAAATCACCCGAAAGGGTCTACGTTGTACAACAGTGTAAATACAACTTACACCAGTCCAACCCACATATGAATACAGACCTCTAAGAAGGTGGCAACAACTATGACGGGACAAGGCCCCACCGTACCCCTGAATATACCTAGCCATAATGACACTCCGGAACTTGGAGCCATCTCAAAATGCTGAAGAAGGATCCTAAGCTCGCGGATCCACAATCGTACCTAGACCATGGACATGAATGCAAATTTCAAGGGGTCGATAACAAGTACTAAGTATGGAACGGAAATAAAGTACATTAAACAAGATCATAACTGTACAAAAGAATGACAGGGGCAAGTATAAAAATTAAAATATCAGATCTTACCGTGCCATTTTAACTCGTGAAATCATTCGTACATTAATCATTCTTTTCCTTCTTTCAATAAGAATTAACATCATATTCTTACATACATACTTAAGAATTCGATCAAGTTTTTCCACATAACTTACATATCTTACATAACATAATTCGGCCCTTTATGGAGGACTTTATTTGGGAGCTTACTTTGATTACCCATACGTGATAACGTAATCTGCCCATTTATGGACACAATAAGTCATACAAAAGTCTTCCCACGAAAGTATCGCCTGCCCATTCTCGGGACGCGATAAGGTCATATAGTCCGCCATAAAGGTATACTTCCTACCATTCTCGACGCGATAATGTCATATAGTCCGCCCATAAAGGTATACCGCCCGCCCATTCTCGACGCGATAATGTCATATAGTCCGCCCATAAAGGTATACGCCGCCTATTCCCGAGACGCGATAATGTCATATAGTCCGCCCATAAGGTATACCGCCTACCATTCTCGACGCGATAATGTCATATAGTCTGCCCATAAAGGTATAATGCCCGGCCCATTCCTGGGACGCGATAATGTCATATAGTCTGCCCATAAAGGTATACTGCCCGACCAATTCCTGGGACGCGATAATGTCTCTTTACATAATATTTTAAATCATCTTTTCACTTCTTCTTTAGTCGTTATAACAACTCCCCATAAAGCTATTATTATAACAACCTTTCACTTTAGAGAACTTAAGGCACTTTTATTTCTTTTTACATTAGGGAAAATTAAACCCAAAAGTACTACGTACATACATACTTAAAAAGAATCATAAAACTCCTCTTCTTAAATCCATAAACTTCTTCTTTTAAAAACTCAAGTTACATAGCTTTCAAAAAAAATACTTCAAGTCTCTTAACTTTTAAGAAATCAAGTTTCTTAACTTTAGAAATCAAGTCTCTTATCTTTAGAATATCAAGAAATCAATACTTTCCAAACCAAGTATTCTATACTTTTAAATCAAGTCATTCCTTCCTTTAATAATCAAGTCTCATAACTTGAAAAATAAAGTCTCTTAACCTTTTTAAGAATTTAAGGTTCATAGTCTTAAAAATTCATAACGTAAACTATTTAAATTAAGTAACATATACTTTTGTGCGTTGTGACTAGGTTATACTTGTTTATAACGATCTTATTAAAGCATCCATGATCTAGAAAATGTAATACAATTTTGTCTTATCTTAGCTTCTATGCAGATGGAGAATTCTACCCATTTTAATTTAATTGATTGTCGATACATTTTCTTTTATTAACGCTGCAATGGCTTGTTCGATACTTATTCTTATTCGTACAGTAACTTAGCAAAGTCAACTCGACTCCAAATACTTCATAACAACTCTTACCAACATCCCCCATAAGACTTGGTAAGAACTTAGGATAACTTAGACGTAGCTTTTACATAAAGTAAATCAACATACATACCTCTTAACTTCTAAGAGTAGAAGGGATCATGAAATAACACCACATGTATATTTCATACATATAATCATGCCTAAAGAAGGAAGAGGTTCACATACCTCGCGACGATTATCGACAAGTAGCAAAATGCTCCAAAGTACCTTAACTTTGATAGCTATTCCATCCTTTAAGTAGAATACGCTATACGTAGTACTTCAACCTAAAATGACAATAGCACTTCTATCAACTACAAGCTATCAAGTGTAGGACTTATACCAAATAATGGCCCTCTAATTCTATAGAAAATTGGGCAGCATTTTCTTTGTTTCTACGTACTTTTCCACCTTTTCCAAGGCCCGTATTCATCAACCAACAAGACACATTTAAGGCACAACCAACAGTTAGCCAAAGGGGATTACACGCCTAACTGGACGTGTAAAATTCTGCCCCACAGTTATACAAAACAGTCCACAAATCAGCCCATAAAAACAGTCTGCAATCCAACCATAACGAGGGTAAAATGTGAGGCCTTTTAACGCCTCTCCACACCCTTATTCCCTTAGGACTTTCATTAGCAACTACTACACTTAAACATGCATAACAACAACTAAATTTCCAGCATTTAATACCTCAAAATAGTCCACTAAACGACACAACAACGTCTAACGCTTTGGGCGCTTTCTACCACAACAACTACAACCCGATAACTCGTTCCTTAATCCATTTTATTCCAATTCGAGTTCCAAAACTTCTACATAAGTTATAACAACTTATTAACAACAATATTAATCCATTATAACATGCAATAGGTGAAGATAACAACGACAATAACCAACGAATTCCATTTGCACCAAATATGTCCCAAATCGGTTTTAGCCCCAAAGATGGCTCAAACGCTTTTTATTCTTCATTCTTTTCTAACACAAGTTCATCCATACAAAATAACAATAAGTAATATCCAATTACTTTAAAAGAATATGGACTTTTACCTCATTTTTTGCCCAAAAACGCCCCAACACAGTCCGGTCTTTATTGGTGCGCAGTTTTCGTTTCGCTCCACTTCTTCAAGTTTCAATCACATATATGTACCCCCTACAACCTTAGGAGCAACTTCTCTTTGAATCTCACTTCCAAAAAGTCGATGGAACCCCTAGGGTTTTGGCATCAACTTTCGGCCAAGACAAGTAAAAACGTGTAGAATATTAATCTAGGCTTAGCACTTGGTTTAAGGGCATAATCTTGGAGAAATAAATTGATCAACAATGGTTGTTCTTAGCCAAGGGGCTCTCGAAATTATGGAGCTAAAGGGGAGAAGATGAGAGCTTATTTTTTTGTCTAAGTGTAAAGTGATCCAAGTCTTGCAAGACTTGGATATGTATAGCCAAGTGGAGTGGGACCCATGTCCACTTGTCCCCTCTCAAAATATCTAATTTGTTGTCATCTTAGCAAGACAAGTGGAGGGGTGCCACGTGTCGCCCTCCGATTGGTCCAAAATATTATAATTTTTCGAAGGTCCCCGCGAAATTGTGAAATTCTCGGCGGACCCCATATTATCAATTCCAACACCTTATAATCCAATACTAAGTCCATAAATCCAATTAGAAGTATTATACTCCAAGTTAATAATTTTTCAAGTCGTCACATTTTTTTTCGAAATTTTCCTTAAGAAAATGTAATTATTCTTTCCTTCCAAAATTCAAATCTTAAATCCTTAATCACGTTCTCAATTAGTAGCCCTGGTATTACGGGGTGTAACAATATATCTCTATATTTTCGATGGCTTCACTTACCATATACCAAGACTTAATTAATTTAACACTTAGTCCAAAATTCTATTGGAAAGAATTCAATTACTAGAATTAATTCTTGTCATCACATTAATCTCAAAAAAAATCCATATAAGAAAATGTAAAAATCCTTTCCTTCCAACATTCAAATCTAATTTTTATAATCATGTTCTCACTTAGTAGCTATGGAATTACGGGGTGTAACAACATACATGATCCATAAAAAAAATTATGACTCAAAAACACATAAAACAACACAAAGACAAATCAAAAGACTCAAAAACAAGAAGACACAATAAGACACCCCCCAAACTTAATCGACACATTGTCCCTAATGTGTGAAGACTAAAGATTAAAGGGACAACTTACTGACACAACACAGTGGTCATAACGGAGGTTTGGGATGAAGGACAAATTATTATGCACAAAGCCGAATGAGGCATCATGTTTCGCTTCCACGACCATGCTAATTTAAAAATTCCAGATCTTCGTTCTGCATTGTTAACCATTCGCCCTTCGGAGTGAGTCCTGCCCTTCATCTGTCATCCAAAAACACTAGCATACCATATCGTGAGACTGTTCAAGATAAAATAAAACAAACTGAAACAAAAATTGAAATAACATAATTAAAACATTGGGTTGCCTCCCAAGTAGCGTTGTCTTTAACGTCTTTTAGCCGGACGCAGATTACTTACTAAATCAAGAGGGTAGAGTGTCCCCTCCACATATCGACTTTAGCACCATTTTCCTCCTTCTTCTCCTTTTTTTTTCACAGGGCTCATTTCAGGAGGGTTCATTCCCTTGTTCTTATCCACCATATCATTTACGGGTGCAGAATTCTTACCATCAAGGGCATCAGTACCCTTGAAACTTTCATGAAGAGCCTTTTTATCAATTACACCAACAGCAAATCATCTAGCATCGACTTGAGGTTCAGTGGGATGCTTGAAAACTTTAAACACCATTTCCTCACCTTGAACTCTGAGCTTTAACTCCCCATTTTCAACATCAATGAGGGCTCTCCCTGTGGCTAGGAATGGTCTCCCAAGGATCATGGGCATATTTTCATCTTCATCCATGTCTAAAATGAGGAAATCAGCAGGAATGATGAATTTACCCACTTGTACCAACACATCTTCAATAATTCTTTGGGGATGCATAACTGAGCGATCAGCTAGCTACAAGGTGACTGTGGTTGGTCTTTCCTCCCCCAAACCAAGTCTTTTGAACATAGAGAGGGAATTAGGTTGACACTTGCCCCCAAATCACATAAGGCTTTCTTGCATGTCACATTCCCTATGGTGCAAGGTAGGGTGAAACTCCCTAGATCATTCAAATTTGGGGGAAGTTTCTTTTGTAATATGGCACTGCACTCCTCTATCAGAACCACTGTCTCATAATCTTCCAGCTTCCTCTTTTTAAAAAGGATCTCCTTCATGAACTTCACATACGATGGCATTGCTCCAAGGCTTCAATGAAAGAAAGGTTAATGTGCAGTTTTTTAAATACCTCCGAAAATTTCGAAAACTGCTTATCCAAAGCCTTCTTCTGCAGTCTTTGAGGGTAAGGGATTTTGTCTGTGTACTCCCTCATCACTGCTGGTGGAGCCTTCTCTAAAGTAGGGCGGTCATCAGTAACCCCCTCCTTTACTACCTCAACTGTCTGCCCCACATCCTTTTTCTTTTCAACCACTGCTTGGGGTGTCCTCTGCTCTAATTGCTTCCCACTTTTCAAAATGATTGCTTGGCATTGCTCCCTAGGTTCATCACTGTATCACTAGGGAGAGTTCCCTGAGGTCTGTTATTCAACTTTCCTGCCAACTGCCCTATCTAAGTCTCCAAGTTCCTAATGGAGGATCTTGTTTCTGTCATGAACTGCTTGGTCTCTCTCATAAACTGTGTATGGGTATTGTCCAATGATGAAATTGAGGACCTAGTTTCTGCCATGAATTGAGTCTGAGAATTGGCCAAGGTCAGCAATGTTGTTTTTATGTCATCTGGCGTCTCTTGTGGGTCTGGTGGGCTGAACTGCTGTGAGGATGATGCCTGAAATGGTGGTTGCTGGGCTTGTTCATTCTTCCATAAAAAATTTGGGTGATTTCTCCACCCTGGATTATATGTGTTGGAGAATGAATTGTTGTAGGGTCTCTAAAAATTCTCTACTGCCTGAACCTGCTCCATGGGCACATTATTTGGGTCTACTGTTGTGCATCTATCAAATGAATGGGGACCCCCACAAATTTTTCATCTAGCTGGTGTCTGAACTTCTTTAACTACCATGGTACTCTGCTGCATCTGTTTTGTCAAAGTGGCTACCTGCGCAGTCAATGCAGTGATAACATCTAGCTCATGAATCCCATCCACTTTCCTGTTGTTCATTGCTCTCTCATCTGCCCCCTGATGGTTGTTTGTGGCCATGTCTTCTAACAGATCATGTGCCTCATTGACACTCTTTCTCATGAACGTACCTCCTGTTGCAGCATCAATGATGGTACAAGTTGTACCACTCATCCCATTGTAAAATATGTGGACTAGCATTCACTTCTCAATCCCATGATGTGGGCACTTCCTTTGCAAATCTTTGAACCGCTCCCATGCATCATAGAGCGACTCTCCATCCATCTGATAGTAGTTATTCAACTCACCTGAGCTTTGCTGCCTTTGCTGGAGGGAAGAACAAGGCAAAAAACTTCTGGGCTAAGTCTTTCCATGTGGTAATGGAGTTCGCCTGTAATGAGTTCAGCCAGCACTTTGCTTTATCCCTGAGTGAGAATGGGAAGAGTCTCAACCGAATGACATCATCAGTAACACTATTGTATTTGAAGGTTTCACACAGCTCCAGAAAATTTGCTAGATGCAAATGGGGATCTTCATATGGTAATCCCCCAAACTGAACTAAGCTTTGAACCATGTGCAATATGGCTGGTTTGATTTCAAAATTATTAGCTACAACAGCTGGAAGCCTGATGCAAGTCTGCACCCCTATAATTGTAGGCATCACATAGTCCCCCAAGCTTCTTTCTGCAGGGACTTGTCTTAAAACAGGTGGTAACTCATCATTCTCCAAATTATTGTTTCGTTGATCTCCCATTGCTAATAAATCAACTGCTCTCTTTTCTTTTATGTTCTGTCTGCACAATCTCTCGATCTCAGGATTAAGAGGAATAGGAGTGTCTGCTCATATCCTACTTCGCATAAACTAAGTACCTGAGACTAATAAAAACAGCAAACAGATCACGGCAGAGTGTTCTAAGTTAAAAATACTAAAAAAATAGAAAATAAAAAAACCAAATTAGAAATAAGAATAGATAAATCGATATTAACAGTATGCCAGTCCCCGGCAACGGCACCAAAAACTTGTTGCGATATTTCTAGATGCTTACGCATGTGTACGTATCATTCAAGTAATAAAGATCTGTAAGACCAAGTTTATCGTCCACAGAGACTGATTTATTAAGTATCGATTATCTATCCTATGGTATCTATTTGGTTGACGTTCTTTATGTTTGAGAATTATAACTAAGAATTATGACTGAGTGCAGAAAATAAACTAAAGATTATAATATTTTGGGTTTATAACAGTTATGAAGGAAATAGGGCATTCCAATCTCCTCAACTATTCACTTTTTCACATGTTAATGCAATGCTAATGATTCTTCTTCTTATTAAGATAGCAGGTTAACTAATCTGTCATTATATTCCGGTTAGGACATACAAGAGCTCAACCTTATGCAGAAATCTTCTATATTTCTATGATAAGTTTTACCACACATGAGGATTAAGAACAATATCCTATAATACTACACAAGTATCGGGGTACTTTCGTCCACGATTTTAACTTATGTCTAGACAATTACAACATATTCAAATCTCACCTTTCAGACTTTTGATTCGAAATCATATAAGTGATGACAATTAATAGTTAGTTAATTATCAAGCAATCATAACAATATTGAAAAGATCTTAATACGCTGAAGAAGAACTCAAAAACTAATGCATTAACTATATGAAAGAGCTTCAAGAAGATTCGATGAAAACCCTACTAAAGTAATTAGCTCCTTAACATTGTCATGTCAAGAACTAAATTACAATCCAACATAAACTGAAATTACGTAAAAGAAAGAAAATAACTTGAACAATGAGATTTCTCCAATTGTGTCTTGCCTCCTTTTCTCCTCTCCAAAGTGGAATATCTAATAATGACAGAGTTTAGGGTATTTATATCTGAGAAAAACCTTGCTTCGGACTCCTTTACCCTTGTCCAATTTCGACCCAACTTTTTTGAAAATACGCGTCGGCACCGCGGTTCCGTTGGCAGGCACCGCGGTGCTAATTCTTCTGAAACCACTGTAGCTCACTGGACATATGGCACCGCGGTGCCTCTATCCAGGACCGCGGTGCCTTCGATGGTGTTTCAGTTTCGGACTTTCGGCAATTTTACGCCTCGGTGCTAATTTTCTTGACCGTGGTTCAATGGCACTGTGGTGCTACTTGGCCAGGCGTCGTGGTGCCTCTTTGATTTTTGTCCGAAATCTGCCAGATTTCTTCTATTCTTCTTGACACTTCTTAGACTTCATTTCTTGGGCTGTGCTTGTGCAATTTTTATTCTCAGTTAAGCTCATTTCATCCTCAAAAGTAGTATCTTCTCCTTTATGACCGTTGTAACACAAATGAAAGAAAACACACCTAACACTATACTAAACGCAAAATAAAAGAGTAAAATACTAACTAAAAATGACTCAAAAGAGTGTATAAAATACACTCAACACTATTAAATTTCTAGATAATATTAACTTCAAAACAGTGGGTAGTTCGGCAGTGACTACCGAAACTGTCCAAGAAAATTGTGGCTTGAAAGATGAACATTTTGGAAGAAAAACAAGTAAGTAAGAGGGTCTCAAACTTGTAGAACACATGCATGTCAATATAAGTTGAAGAAATGGTGAAAATAGTGCAAAAGTAAATGGAGCAGTACCGATTTTTAGGGATTGTTTTGGGCTAAAAATTAAGGTAAGAAGTCTTCTTTTTATGGAGTATTTGGAAGATTAAATGATGTTGTAGTTAAGAGATAAACTCATGTTAAAGAAGAATTGGAAATAATAGATTGCATGTGAATGTTGTTGATATTGTTGAGCCGGTTAGAATTGATGTTGCCGATTTTGGGGACTGTTTTGGTATACATTGGCTTAGATTGTGTTGTTGTTATTATTGTCACTAATTGCATGTTGAATTTGAAAATAAACCTTGATATTTAAAGTTGTAATTAGTTATATGGAAGTATTGAAATATGAAATTGGATTTTAGGAATTAAAAAGAAGAGTTATGGAATTATGACATGTTGTGGTCGAGAACTTCATGAAATTGTTGGACATTATTGTGATGTTTTAGGGGTTGTTTTTGTTAAGATTATAATGCTGGAAATATAAGTTATGAACATGTATATACGTTGTGGTAATTACTAATACATGTCTTAAAGGAATTAAAATGAAGAAATGTGTTACTTTGTATTCTCGTTATTGTTGGCATATTGACTGTTTTAGGGGCTGTTTTGATATGGATTAAGAGGATGGATTATAATGATAAATAGGTGTATAAATCACCTTGGTTGTTGTAGTTGTTGTCTTCCATGAACGTAAAGAAAATGAATGTATTATGATGGCATATATGAAGTATTTTGGATTATTTTGGTTATATCTTTAAGTTGCATCTTGTTATTGGTATTGTTGGCTTTGTTTGTAAATTATGGATGTGCATATAAATAGAGGAGGTGCTGCCCAAATTTCTATAGAAAAGAGAGTCGTCATTCGATACAACTTAAGTTAGTAATCATAGAATTGACGGACGTATTCTCATTATTATAGGTTGAAGTGCTAGACAAGACGTATTCTAATATTGAGTTGGTTAGTTCGACTACAAGGTATGTGAAATCGTCCTTTCTTTCTTTTGGCATGTTTTACATAAATGAATGTACGACGGACGTACATAGTTCTAATGAATCATAACTCCTAATGATACATGATGTGATAAGTGTCTTGATTTTCCAAATGATGATTTAAAATGATACATGATATGATAGTGCCTTTTATTTACTCCATTGGGAGTCAAATGATGAATTAATATGTATAAAGTTACTCATGATATTATATCCGTGATTGATGTGATTATATCATTTCACCGAGTCCCGGGCTGGGTCATGTTCGTGAGCTGAGTTATTGTATTGAATCACCGAGTCCCTCACTAGAGGGTCGGGACATGTTATATGTATATATGATAATTTCATGGACAGGCATCCATGATGATGATGAGCTCACCGAGTCCCAGAATGGGCCGGGACACGTTATGTGGACAGGTATTCATGATATGCTAATTCCACCAAGTCCCTCACTAGAGCGCCGGGACACGTTATTTGTATATGTATAGATGATGATACTATGGACAGGCATCCATGATTTTGATATGACTCTCATTTTTATAAGGCACAGTTGACACTCATTTTTATATGACACAGTTGTATTGGTATTTTTGACTATTACATTGTCTCCTGTTATCTTTTGGCCAGTTATGATCTTATTTACAGTACTTCATGTTTTACATACTTTGACATTATTTTGTAATCGACTTTTTCTGGGTCGTGTTTCATGCCCGCAGGTACAGGTACTCAGTTTGGTGATCCTCCAGTCTAGGATTTCATGTTCAGCTGTTTGGAGAGCTCCATTGATCTAGAGCTTAGTCGTTTTGGTACAGAGCCTTATTTTGACTTATGCATATTTAGGGGCACGACGGGGCACTATCCCGTCATATTTCATTATCGTACTCTTAGAGGTCTATAGACAGTTATGGGTGGTAGATGTGTTTTGGACTTGTGTGGGTTGTATATGAGTTTTGGCCAGTTGTACTGTTGTACTCGTTGTGGGATGTTCCCGTATTTAGTGACGGCCTTGTCGTCTTGCCTATTTTGATATGATTTATAGATTCCTACATTATCCTTGGTATCCGTGTGATTATATATGACAGGTGGGTGTAAGGGTGCCCGGGTAGGGCACCGGGTCGCGGCCCATCGGGTTGTGACATTTAGTGGTATCAGAGCAGTTCGTCATCGGAATGTCTACAGACCGTGTCTAGTAGAGTTGTGTATGGGTATGTTGTGCACCATACTTATACGCAGGAGGCTGCCGAACATTTAGGATTGATTTCTATTCTTTCCTCTCCTAGATCGTGCATTAGAGCTATGTTATTAGGATGATCCCTCTCTGACGAATTATTGTGTTTACAGCTATGCCTCCGAAAAAACGACTGCCGCCCAGAAGGGCAAATCAGTAGCAGGAGCTACTAGCCAGACTCAGAGGGTTACCAGGTCCCATACCCAGTCTATGTCTGAGATTGTACCCCAGTTGATGAGCTCTGCTACATCTCCACCTCCAGAGCCTCCAGTTCAGGGGGAAACATCATCACTAGCTCCTGAGGCCCCAATACCTGAGCCTCCAGCTCCTCAACCATGGGCAGAGGACAGATCCATGAGAGATGCAAAGACCATCGACTGACAGTTAGTGGCGTGGCGCACTGCAGATGCGGGCTGGAGTTGATAACAGATCTGCTAGTTTTAGGGTTCGTGACTTTTTGAGTTGTAATCCTCCAGAGTTTTTTGGGTCAAAGCCCGAGGATGACCTGCAGGAGTTTATCCGACATATGCAACATACATTGAGGGTGATCAAGGCTTCGGAGACTGAGTCTGTTGAGTTAGCTTCGTATCGGATGCGAGATGTAGCTGTAAATTGGTATGAGTCTTGGGAGTTATCTAGAGGCGAGGGTGCTCCTCCAGCTGTATAGGATGAGTTTACAGAGGCATTTCTTGGCCACTTTCTGCCTCCAGAGATGAGACGAGCCAGAGTTGATAAATTCTTGCAGTTGAGGCAGAATGGTAGGAGTATCCAAGAGTATAGCCTTGAGTTTGATTCGTTGGCTAGGTATGCGCCTAGTATTGTGGTTGATATGGCGGATAGAGTGTATCGTTATGTGATGGGACTAGACCGCTACTTGATTGATGGTTGTATGGCGGTGGCTCTTCAGCCAGGTATGGATATTGCGCGGATTCAGGCATATGCACAGGGGGTAGAAGACCGACACAGATGACGTCAGCCGGATGGGGATCACGACAGAGGCCAGCATAAGAGGGCTAGATCGACTGGATATTCTGGTGGGTTTCGAGGTGGGCAGCCTCAGCAGCAGGTTAAATATTCTTCCCAGCTAGCACAGAGCGCGCCTCCACAGTCCACAGGCAGGAAATTTGACCGTGCGGGGTATTCAGGAGTTGGTCAGAGCTCCAGGGCTTTAGGTTCACAGATGAACAGGGGTTCTAGTTAGTCGAGGCCATCTTTTCCTCGGTGTTCTCGGTGTGGTAGGTCCCATCCTGGGGAATGTCGTCTTACTATTGGTGCTTGTTTTTCCTGCGGCCGTCAAGGTCATATGATGAGAGAATGTCCTTATGTAAGTGGTACAGGTGGTATGGCTCGGCCTATCGGGTCGGTTGCTGGTTCATCTTCTTCTATAGATATGCGCCCCGCAGGGCAGGGTGTTCATATGCCAGCAGGCCGTGGTGGAGTTTCCAGTTCTGGCGGTCCTTCGAACCGCATATATGCCTTGGCTAGTAAGCAGAATCAGGAGGCGTCGCCAAATGTGGTTACAGGTATACTATCGATCTTTTTCCGAGATGTATATGCATTGATAGATCCAGGTTCAACATATCTCCGCTTGTTGCTAGTAGAATCGGAATAAAACCTGAGTTGATAGAACCATTTGAGGTAGCTACACCGGTATGGGATTCAGTCATAGCTAAGCGTGTGTATAAAAATTATTCGGTGGTTATATATAGTCATCATACCATAGCAGATTTGATAGAGTTAGACATGACTGACTTTGATGTTATCATGGGTATGGATTGGTTGGCTTCTTGTTTTGCTAATGTCAATTGTAGAGAGAAGTTGGTCCGATTTCAGTTTCCAGGCGAGCCAATTATAGAGTGGAAGGGGAATACAACATTGACGAGGGGTAAGTTTATTTCATACCTCAAGGCAAGGAAGATGGTTAGGAAAGGTTATATTTATCACTTGGTTCGGGTCCATGATATGGAAGCAGAGGTACCGGCTCTTCTGTCAGTTCCGATAGTTGGTGAATTCCCAGATGTATTCCCAGATGTCCTTCCAGGTCTTCCTCCAGAACGGGAGATATATTTCACTATCGATGTGCCCCCAAATACTCGACCTATATCCATTCCTGCTTATAGAATGGCACCTGCAGAGCTGAAGGAGTTGAAGGAGCAACTAAGGGACTTGTTGGAGAAAGGCTTCATCAGGCCTAGTATATCATCTTGGGGAGCACCGGTATTGTTTGTGAGAAAGAAAGATGGATCGCTGCGGATGTGTATTGAATATAGGCAGCTGAATAAGGTAACCATTAAGAACAGGTATCCCCTCTCCAGGATTGATGATTTATTTAACCAGTTGTAGGGTGCTAAGTGTTTTCCCAAGATAGACTTGCGGTCAGGTTATCATCTGGTGCGGGTAAGGGAGGCAGATATTCTGAAGACATCATTCAGGACCCGATACAGACATTATGAGTTTAAAGTGATGTCTTTTGGGCTGACCAATGCTCCAGCGGTGTTTGTGGATTTGATGAACCGAGTGTTCAAGCCATTCCTGGATATGTTTGTTATTAAATTCATTGATGATATTCTAGTTTATTCACATTCAGAAGATGAGCATGCGGACCATTTGAGGACAGTACTTAGGGTGCTCCAACACCAGAGGTTGTATGCCAAATTTTCTAAGTGTGAATTTTGGTTGACTTCGGTGGCATTCTTGGGGCATATTATCGGAGTTGATGGTATTCGGGTGGATACGCAAAATATTGAGGCAGTAAAGACTTGGCCCAGACCCACGACACCTACTGAGGTACGCAGTTTTCTAGGGCTATCAGGATATTACAGGAGGTTTGTAGAAAAGTTTGCCTCAATTTCAGCGCCTTTAACAAGGCTAACTCGTATGCTAAGTTCCAGCCGATCGACTTGTGAGCACAGCTTCCAGTTGTTGAAATACAAGTTGACTACAGCTCCAGTTCTGACTCTTTCTGATGGACCAGATGGTTATGTCATTTATTGTGATGCTTCTGGTGTTGGACTAGGTTGTGTGTTGATGCAGCACGACAGAGTTATAGCTTATGTCTCCCGACAACTCAGGAAGCACGAAAAGAATTACCTTACTCATGATTTGGAGTTGGCGGCAGTGATTCATGCTTTGAAGATATGGAGACATTATTTATACGGAGTTCATGTTGATATTTATACGGATCACAAGAGTCTCCAATATATCTTTAAATAGAAGGAGCTGAATTTACGACAGAGACGGTGGCTAGAGTTACTGAAATATTATGATGTTGATATTTTGTACCATCCCGGAAAAGCAAATGTTGTGACAGATGCTCTTATCCGTAGATCAATGGGTAGCTTGACGGATGTGCAGCCAGACAGAAAGGAGATGGTTCGTGAGATACACCAGCTATCCAGCCTTGGAGTCCGTTTGGATGATTCTAGAGATAGTGGAGTTGTTGTTCGAGGAGTTGCGAGTCCTCTATCATAGAAGAGGTAAAGAGATGTCAGTATGAGGACCCTGTTATGGCACAGTATAAAGATGCAGCTCTCCGAAAGGAGAAGCCCCTATTCGAGGTTGCACCTGATGGGGTATTACGGTATGGCAAATAGACATGTACTGATGCAGCAGGCTACGACGGCAGGTTATGGGAGAGGCACACTGTGCTTGTTATTCTATTCATCTGGGGTCAACAAAGATGTATCATGACCTCAGATGCTTATATTGGTGGGATGGCATGAAAAAGGACATAGCAGAGTTCGTTGCTCAGTGCCTGAATTGTCAACAGGTTAAGGTTGAGCACCAGAAGCCTGGTGGATTACTGCATGAGATAGAGATCCCGAATTGGAAGTGAGAAGCGATTAATATGGACTTCATTACAGGCTTACCTCGCACTCATCTGAAGTGTGACTCCATATGGGTGATTGTGGATAGGCTGACGAAATCAGCCCATTTTTTACTAGTCAGTACTACTTATTCAGCGGAAGACTATGCGAAAGTGTACCTCAGGGAGATAGTGAGACTTCATAGGGTCCCCACATTTATTATATCGGACAGAGGAGCTCAGTTTACAGCTAACTTTTGGAGATCGTTTCAGAAGGGATTGGGGACACAAGTGAGTCTCAGCACAACATTTCATCCTCAGACTGATGGGCAGGCTGAGTGTACTATTCAGACACTGGAAGATATGTTGAGAGCCTGTATTATTGACTTCAGAGGTAGCTGGGATGATCATTTACCACTTATTGAGTTTGCTTATAATAATAGCTACCATTCTAGTATCCAGATGACCCCGTACGAGGCCTTATATGGGAGGAAGTGCAAGTCCCCTATTGGTTGGTTTGATGTAGGCCAAACTAAGTTGATCGGCCCAGATATGATTCAGCAAGCTGTGAATAAAGTGAAACTTATTCAGAAGCGGTTATTAGCAGCCAGAGTCGACAGAAGTCTTATGTGGATAATCGCCGCTGGCACTTAGAGTTTCAGGTTGGTGATTGGGTATTCCTAAAGGTATCACCCATGAAGGGTGTGATGAAATTTGGTAAGAAGGGGAAGCTTAGCCCGATGTACATCGGACCTTATCAGATTATTCGCTGGATAGGCAAGGCTGCCTATGAGTTGGACCTTCCATCTGATTTGGAAATGGTACATCCAGTCTTTCATGTATCGATACTGCGTGAGTGTATTGGTGATCCTTCTAGAGTATTCCCGGTAGACGATTTCAAGGTGACATAAGAGTTGTCTTATGAGGAGAGCCCTATAGCGATACTTGATCGCCAGGTCAGAAATTTGCGTACCAAGGATGTGTCTTCTGTCAAAGTATGGTGGTGGAATAATAATAGGGAAGAGATGACTTGGAAAGCAGAAGACGAAATGAAGAAAAAGTATCCTCACATGTTCCCTATGCCTACAGGTAATTTCATTCCCTACTTGATTATATTGATTGATGAATAAGACTATGTGTTATATTGTGGCCCTGTGTGGCATCTTTGGTTTGTTGAATATAGGTTGGTAGGTAGAGTTATAGAGAAGACTCTGCCGAAATTTTTATAGCATGAGACCTATTATGAACATTCGAGGACGAATGTTTCTAAGGGGGGAAGGATGTTACACCTCGTAAGTTTAAGGTGATAATTAGATAACGTAATTATAAAAATAAGATTAGAATTTTGGATTTAAAGTATAATTATATATGCTAATCCGAAAATTAGTATACAACGGATGTGATTTCGGAACAATTTTGGGGTGCAACACATGTGGTTATGGATTAGTGTCGTGTTTTAAAAATGTTGTCGTCGAAAAGGAGGACTTACCGAAAATTTCAGAATATAAAATAAAAAGGGGTCTAAGACTATTAAGTATGGGAGATTGATTTATCATTGTGGGATTAATTTTAGTGGAGATGATAATAAGTGAATTTGTGGGAACTTGTGCCAAGCATGCAAGAATTCTTTTAGCCTTAAACCAACACATCCCCCCTCTCATTTTATCCCCTCCCCATTCGAAAAATCAGCCCTTCCACACTCTCTCTCTCTTCTCAAACAAATTTTCATCTTCCATAGCTAAGTTATAAACCACATTAACCCCCTTCTCCAAGATTAGCCTTTCTATTAAATTTCTAGATAATGTTAACTCCAAAACAGTGGGTAGATCGGCTGTGACTACCGAAACTGTCCAAGGAAATTGTTGCTTGAAAGATGAACATTTTGAAAGAAAAACAAGTAAGTAAGAGGGTCTTAAACTTGTAGAACACGTGCATGTCAATATAAGTTGAAGAAATGGTAAAAATGGTGCAAAAGGAAATGGAGCAGTGCCGATTTTTAGGGACTGTTTTGGGCTAAAAATTAAGGTAAAAATTCTTCTTTTTATGGAGTATTTGGAAGATTAAATGATGTTGTAGTTAAGAGATAAACTCATGTTAAAGAAGAATTAGAAATAAGAGATTGTATGTAATTATTGTTGATGTTGTTGAGCCGATTAGAGTTGATGTTATCGATTTTGGGGAGTGTTTTGGTATACATTGGCTTCGATTGTGTTGTTGTTATTATTGCCACTAATTGCATGTTGAATTTGAAAAGAAACCTTGATATTTAAAGTTGTAATTAGTTATATGGAAGTATTGAAATATGAAATTGGATTTTGGAAATTAAAAAGAAGAGATATGGAATTATGACATGTTGTGGTCGAGAACGTCATGAAATTGTTGGACATTGTTGTGATGTATTAGGGAACTGTTTTTGTTAAGATTATAATGCTGGAAATATAAGTTATGAACATGTATATACATTGTGGTAATTACTAATACATGTCTTAAAAGAATTAAAGTGAATAAAGGTGTTACTTTGTATTCTCGTTATTGTTGGCATATGGACTGTTTTAGGGGTTGTTTTGATATGGATTAAGAGGATGGATTAACATGCGAAATAGGTGTATAAATCACCTTGGTTGGTGTAGTTGTTGTCTTCCATGAACATAAAGAAAAGAAATGTATTATGATGGCGTATATGGAGTATTTTGGATTGTTTTGGTTATATCTTTAAGTTGCATCTTGTTATTGGTATTGTTGGCTTTGTTTGTAAGTTATGGATGTGCATATAGATAGGGGAGGTTCTGCCCAAATTTCTATAGAAAAGAGAGTAGTCATTCGATACAACTTACGTTAGTAATCATAGAATTGACGGGTGTATTACCATTATTATAGGTTGAAGTGCTAGACAAGACGTATTCTAATATTGAGTTGGTTAGTTCGACTAAAGGTATGTGAAATCATCCTTTCTTTCTTTTGGCATGTTTTACATAAATGAATGTACGACGGATGTACATAGTTATAATGAATCCTAACTCCTAATGATACATAATGTGATAAGTGTCTTGATTTTTCAAGTGATGATTTAAAATTATACATGATATGATAGTGCCTTTTATTTACTCCATTGAGAGTCAAATGATGAATTAATATGTATAAAGTTACTCATGATATTCTATTCGTACTTGATGTGATTATATCATTTCACCGAGTCCCGGACCGGGTCATGTTCGTGCGCTGATTTATTGTATTGATTCACCGAGTCCCTCACTAGAGGGTCGGGACACGTTATATGTATATATGATAATTCCATGGACAGACATCTGATCGGTGTATTTTATATACACATTTTGAGTCATTTTTAATTAGTATTTTACTCATTTTGTTGATATTTAGCATAGTATTAGGGTCGTTTTCTTCCTTTTGTGTCACATGGGTCAGAAATGGAGAAATGACGAAAAGATGAGGAAATGAGCTTAATTGAGATGGAATTGCACACTAAAATAGGCCCATAAATGAAGTCTAAGAAGTCCCGGGAAGTATAGACAAGATCAGACGAAGCCCGGATGAAAATTGGACGATGAAGCGAAGAACCGCCTAAAAAACGCCACCGGCGCCGCGGCGCCTGGCAGCAGCGTTGCGGCGCTGAATGTTCCGAAAGTTGATTTCGCTGCAGGATTTTCAGCGTCGTGGCGCCAGTCTGGCTACCATACGCCGACGCTGATTTCTCGAAGTTTTGGGCCGAATTTGTCACGTTTTCAGGGTGCAAAAGGGATAATTGTTCCTACCTACATATTCCTTAACCCTTTACCTAAAGGATTCCATAACTTTTCCTTAACCCTTTACCTAAAATATTTCATAACTTTCCTACCTACATAATCCCTAACCCTTTACCTAAAGGATTCTTGGGCTATAAATAGTATCTACATCATTAGAAGAATTCATTCCATTATCCATCCATCATTCTACCAAATACCATCTTGTAAATATTCCACAACACAATCTTTCGATGCTAGAAGGCTTGGAGACTTGTTCTTGAGTATTTTTCTTTTCTTTCTTTTGCTTTGTTTATTTCAGTTCATGTATGGAGATTATATTAGTTCTTAGAGTGACTATGGCTAGGAGCTAATTACTTTGTTAGGGATTTTCTTGTGATTCTCTTGAAACTCTTATTCATGAAGTAATAAATTAGTTGATTTCTTCTTCACTTGTTTAAGATTTATTCAATAGTTGTTTTGATTGCTTGATAATTAATTGATCACTAGTTATCATCACTTATATGAGTTCTAATCGAAATCCGAAAGGGGAGATTGTGAATATGCTATAGTTGAATAAACATAGGTTTAAATCGTGGACGAAAGTACCCCGATACTTGTGTAGCTTAATAGGTTATTGCTCTTAATCCTCCTTTGTAGTCAATCTTGTCACCGAAAGGTATAAGGGTTCTCCATTGGGGTTGAGTGTTTATATTACCTTAACAGGAGTATAAAACGGTCTAGTTAACCTGCTATCTTAACGTAGAAGAAGAAGTTAGTCTAATTGTATTAAGGATTGAATAGAGTGGATAGTTGATGATCTTGGAAGCCCTAATTCGCCATCATAACTGATTTAAATCAAAGTATTTTCATAATTAGTTTATTTCCTGCATTATTAGTTTAGAATTCCAACTCAATTAACGTTAACCAAATAGAAACTAAAGCATAGATAATCGGTACTTGAAAATCAGTCTCTGAGGACGATATTCGGTCTTACCTAGAATATATTACTTGTAACGATACGTGCACTTGCGTTTAACGTGTGTATAAATCGCACATCAAGTTTTTGGCGCCGTTGCCGGGGATTGGCGTACTTTCAATATCGATTTATCTATTCTTGTTTCTAATTTGGTTGCTTCAAGAACTAACTTGTTCTGCGAGCATCTTTTTATCACCTTTTGTTGTTTTCTTATTTTTGCAGGTTAAATTTGAAAAAAAAATCAGGACACATGGACTACTATTATCAGAGACAATGGAGTCATCAACAGCAGCTTAACTCACAGGTTCTAGAGGAAGATATAGATGAGTTGCAGGCAGGCATACTCAGGCTCACCAAGTGCCAGACTCAGTTTATGGCTGAGACAAGGGAGTCCCTCAAAAATTTGGAGACCCACATAGGGCAACTGATGGATAAGATGAGCAATACACCTCAAGCAAATCTGCCTAGCGACATCATTATGGGAGGTGGTAAGCAAATTGAGGAGCCTGAACCACACCCAGCTAGCGAGGAATTTGGAGAGATAATTGGTGTAGAGAAGGAAAATGTTACTGAGATCCAATCATTCATCTTTTTGGATTCCTTGGAAAATCTTTTTCTTGTACCTATTGCACAAGAAACACCACCAGCTGTCACTGTTGATCCCCAAATAGAAAGTCCATACCTTCAAGGGCACCCCCTAGAGTTGAGATATGTTGGGAATCTCACTGATCCCTACATTATAGAGAGCTTAGAAAACAAGCATGTCTTGTGTACTTGGGGGATAATCTTATATCTGAAGCCCTTAGTTGAAAAGAGTGTTGTAGGAAAAGTGAGACCTGCAACAATAATTATGCGGATTGCAAGCAGTTTGCAGAAGGATCCAATGGGCACTCGTAAAGGTTAACTGCGTCCAGCTAAAAGACGTTAAAGACAGCGCTTGTTGGGAGGCAACCCAATGTTTTTAATTATGTTAGTTTGATTTTTGTCTTTAGTTTGTTTTATTTTGTCTTGAACAGTCTCACGGTCTTGGGTTCTTGTTTTGTGTTGTTGGATGACAGTGGACCAAAGCTAACTCGAGGAAAAGGAGCAAAAACGCTAAAAAAGGAAAAGTCGTCGTCGCCACGACGCCTGAGACCGTCGTGGCGCGAAACTTGAGAGCCGCAGATTGGTCGCCACGGCGCCGAATCTCGGGGATGTGGCGCCGAAAGTTCTGAGAGTCAGACGCAATGCAAATTCCAGAATTTTTTCTCACAGACCTCCATTATGACCGTTGTGTTGTGTCTGTAAACTGTCCCGTCTTTCTTTTAGTTTTGAGTCTTGCACACATTAGGGACAATGTGTGATTTAAGTTTGGGGGAAGTTCTTAGTTTATTCTATGTGTTTTTGAGTCTTTTTATTGTTTATTTCTATGTTTTATGAGTCTAATTTTTTTTAGTCTAATTTTTTTATTTTTTTATTTTTATGATCAAGCATGCTGTAGTTACTTGAAATGCCTAGTGAAGTAAAGTGAAATAATGTAATGGAATTAGAAGCAGAAAATATGAACACTTAGGATAGATATGCCAAAAATTCATGAAATCAAACTATTTGGGGTATCTTGCTTGATTTATGCATTGTTAGTGATTAAACTTATGTGTCTGCTTGTTTGCTATTTGAGGCGAAATAGTTAGGATATGCATGTTAGGGCGATGATTCGGGCATTTCTTTGTCAGCCCTTTCTTACCATTTTTTGCATATCCCTGACATTACAATTGAATCCCTAGTTAGCCCCTTTGAGTCAAAAATAAGATTTTTTCTTTGACACCCTATAATTCCATATTTGTGTCATAAGTGGAAAAATTGATATGTTTAGAATATAAAGTGTTGAAAAAGAGACAAAAGAGATTGAACAATTTTGATGCACCCCAATGGAAAAAAAAAATAGGCAAAAGCCTAAGTTTGGGGGTGCTTACTATTCATCAGACACCTCATTCTCTCAAAACAAAAGAGGGGAAAGATAGGTATGAGGTTAAAAAGAGAATCAAAAGAAAATGGAAGAATTTAAAGCAAAAGAGCTTATGGTATGTAAATTGAACCTAAATGCCTATTTTTACCTACCTCTGCCTAAGCCTACATTACAACCCTGAAAAGCCCTGATGATCTCTAATGTGTGTATCCATGATTAGTGGAGAATAACAAATGAACAGGCCATAGGATTGTGAAATTAACATGCATAGTTAGGTATTCTTACTTCCATTGAGTATGATTAAATTGAATTTGTGAAATATCTGTCTTGAGAGTTTAGAATGCTAAAAATCCATGTTATATGTTCCAGCATATTATCCTACTAACCTTTATGCTTTTCTAAGTGACAATTGTGCAGCAAATTGATCAGTGTCTTTGAGTCATTTTATTTTATTTTCTTTCGTGTCTTTATTTCTATCTTTTTTATCTTTACTCGAGGACGAGCAAAGTTTAAGTTTGGGGGTGTGATAGATATATTTTATATACATCTTTTGAGTCATTTTTAGTTAGTATTTTACTCATTTTGTTGATGTTTAGTATAGTATTAGGGTCATTTTTCTTCCTTTTGTGTCACAACGGTCAGAAATAGAGAAATGACGAAAAGATGAGGAAATGAGCTTAATTGAGATGGAATTGCACACTAAAAGGGGCCAATAAATGAAGTCTAAGAAGTCCCGGGAAGTATAGACAAGATCAGATGAAGCCCGGATGAAAACTGGACGACGAAGCGAAGAACCGCCTAAAAACGCCACCGGCGCCACGCAAGCGCTACCGAATGTTCAAAGTTGATTTCGCATGAGTTTTTCAGCACTGTGGCGCCATAGGCTACTACACGACGCGGGATTTCTGAGTTTTGGGCCGAATTTGTCACGTTTTCAGGGTGCAAAAGGGATAACTTTTCCTACCTACATATTCCTTAACCCTTTACCTAAAGGATTCCATAACTTTTCCTTAACCCTTTACCTAAAAGATTCCATAACTTTTCCTACCTACATAATCCCTAACCCTTTACCTAAAGGATTCTTGGGCTATAAATAGTATCTACATCATTAGAAGAATTCATTCCATTATCCATCCATCATTCTACCAAATACCATCTTGTAAATATTCCACAACACAATCTTTCGATGCTAGAAGGCTTGGAGACTTGTTCTTGAGTATTTTTCTTTTCTTTCTTTTGCTTTGTTTATTTCAGTTCATGTATGGAGATTATATTAGTTCTTAGCGTGACTATGGCTAGGAGCTAATTACTTTGTTAGGGATTTCCTTGTGATTCTCTTGAAACTCTTATTCATGAAGTAATAAATTAGTTGATTTCTTCTTCACTTGTTTAAGATTTATTCAATAGTTGTTTTGATTGCTTGATAATTAATTGATCACTAGTTATCATCACTTATATGAGTTCTAATCGAAATCCGAAAGGGGAGATTGTGAATATGCTATAGTTGAATAAACATAGGTTTAAATCGTGGACGAAAGTACCCCGATACTTGTGTAGCTTAATAGGTTATTGCTCTTAATCCTCCTTTGTAGTCAATCTTGTCACCGAAAGGTATAAGGGTTCTCCATTGGGGTTGAGTGTTTATATTACCTTAACAGGAGTATAAAACGGTCTAGTTAACCTGCTATCTTAACGTAGAAGAAGAAGTTAGTCTAATTGTATTAAGGATTGAATAGAGTGGATAGTTGATGATCTTGGAAGCCCTAATTCGCCATCATAACTGATTTAAATCAAAGTATTTTCATAATTAGTTTATTTCCTGCATTATTAGTTTAGAATTCCAACTCAATTAACGTTAACCAAATAGAAACTAAAGCATAGATAATCGGTACTTGAAAATCAGTCCCTGAGGACGATATTCGGTCTTACCTAGACTATATTACTTGTAACGATACGTGCACTTGCGTTTAGCTTGTGTATAAATCGTACATCAGCATCCATGATGATGATCAGCTCACCGAGTCCCAGAATGGGCCGGAACACGTTATGTGGACAGGTATCCATGATATGCTAATTCCACCGAGTCCCTCACTAGTGCGCCGGGACATGTTATATGTATATGTATAGATGATGATACTATGGACAGTCATCCATAATTTTGATATGACTCTCATTTTTATAAGGCACAATTGACTCTCATTTTTTATGGCACAGTTGTATTAGTATTTTTGAATATTACATTGTCTCGTGTTATCTTTTGGTCAGTTATGATCTTATTTACAGCACTTCATGTTTTACATACTCAGTACATTATTTCGTACTGACCCCCTTTTTTCGGTGGGCTGTGTTTCATGCCCGCATGTACAGGTACTCAGTTTGGTGATCCTCCAATCTAGGATTTCCTGTTCTGCTGTTTGGAGAGCTCCATTGATCCGGAGCTTAGTCGTTTTGGTACAGAGCCTTATTTTGACTTATCCATATTTAAGGGCACGACGGGGCCCTGTCCCGTCATATTTCATTATCGTACTCTTAGAGGTATGTAGACAGTTGTGGGTGGTAGATGTATTTTGGATTTCTGTGGGTTGTATATGAGTTTTTGCCAGTTGTATTGTTGTACTCGTTGTGGGATGTTCCCGTATTTAGTGACGGCCTTGCCGGCTTGTCTATTTTGATATGATTTACAGATTCCTACATTATCCTTGTTATTCGTGTGATTATATGTGACATATGGATGTAAGGGTGCCCAGGTATGGCACCGGGTCGCGGCCCGTTGGGTCGGGTCATGACACTTAAGTTTTCCTTGCTTAGAATGATCTTTTGATAAAGAAATCCATGGAGAAAATGAGACAAACTCCATAGTTGAACATGGTAGTTGTTGTGTTGATTTGTTGGATGATTTTAATGAGATTTTTTAAGTAACATTGGCTAGATTTCACGGAGCATGATTGTTGCAGTCTTGATGATATTATGTTAATATGGATGAGGTAAGAATATCTGAAGTACCATGAAAACAAGAGGGAATAAAATATGTACACCAAGTATTCGACGAAATGTCACAACGATGAAATCTTAAAACCATTGATTGGATATTAATATGGATTATCTTATTTTCTTAGGTCAATGATTATACAATGAGTGGGATATCATAGGAGTAATGTTGCTCTGCTAGCAAGGCATGTTAAGGCTCATTCTCTCTCTTGTGGCATGATATATGAATAAGTGTAACCATAGCGTGGTAACCTTCAAAAGAAATCTATTCCTAATATTTGAGTTTATGAATACATTTGTTTTATATTGTTATAGTTCTCGACTCTCATTATTTTTTGTCGGGACCATTTCTTGACTTGGTAGCATCTTGAATCTTGTGTTTTCTCATGATCCTTGCTAACTCTCGGACAATTGATACGAATACGATTACATAACAATAATCGGATGATAGCGACCTTAAGTTACTCTGATTGAATCCATAAGGCCCTTCAAAGTAATTTTTTGCATTGCATTTATATATATATATATATATCTAATTTATTACTGAGATGCACTATAGTCGGTCGGGTAAAGTGCTTATATGCGCACACCATTGCATCTAGTTTTGATATTACAGAGTCCTATTAAAGTCGGGTACAATCTAATCCTCTAAGAGGTCGGGTATGATATGACATGATTTCCCCATAGGGTGGCTTGATACTATATTATATGACCCCATAGAGTGGCCCGATTTTACTTACATGCATATATTCATGGTTATGTCAGTAGTATGCCCTCAGCGGCCCATCTCTTGTGTTTCAAATTGATTTTATTCCCTTCTTTTGATATTACATATCTTTTATTTACATGTTTTATCTGTCTTACATATTCAGTACATATTTTGCACTGATGTTCCCTTATGGGGCACTACGTTTCATGCCCGCAGGTACAAAGAGAGATATCGACAATCCCTCACGGTAGGCGACCCAATTCAGCTAAAGGTTGTCTTGCTTCTTTCTTCTGAAGTCGTTCAGTGGGTTGTTAGGTATGTTTGTTGCATATATGTACATAGTTGTGTATGGTGGGGCTCTGTCCCACCAGATGTTGTTGGTATACTCTTTAGAGACTTGTAGACAATCATCTTGTATATAGTGGTCTTGTGTGGCCGTGCAGGCCCTATTGGTGGACCAATTGTTTTTTTATCAGTCTTGCCAGCCTTGTTGTATATATATATATATATATATATATATATATATATATGTGTGTGTGTGTGTGTGTGTGTGTGTGTTAGGCCTTTTTTGCGTGCAAGTGGTTGTTTCTTTTGATCAGTTAGTCACTTGTCATAGGCCTTATCGGCCCATGTATGATTGAGTATGTTACAAGTATTAGGATTGGTACGTCCGAGCCTTAGGGCATAGGGTGTCGGACACACCCACCAAGGTTGGGGTGTGACAAGCTTTTGTGTATTATAGATTGAGATATAGAGGAGGTTGATTCCAACACCATTAGTAGGGGTTCGACATTAAAGGTATGTAATGACTATCCTTTCTTTCTATAGCATGAATCTGTATAAAATGGTACTCGATAGAAAAGTATAAAAGGAACATTCAGTTTTAAGCTTGTGCCTTGTCTTTAGATATCATTGAGATGTTATTTTTTGTCCCTTGCTAGGAGTACTTTCTGCCTTAGAGCTTATTCTCATCGCTAGTTGAGTATATAGATCTTACAGAATTGTTTATTGCTTTGAGCTATGTTTGATTGTTTGGTACTTTGTTGCTTATTCCACAGAGCATGTAGATGACCTGGTACGTCGTATACTTATCCACAGAGTCTTGTTATGGCATGGTATATTTTATTTATCCCATAGAGCCTTGCCCGGTGTGACTTGTGATATTTTCATAGAGCCTCCTTAAGGCCTGTTATGTTATAATTTCCCACAAAGCCTCAACAAGGCCTGGTACGTCATACTTATCCAGGGAGTCTCATCTAAGGCCTGATATGTTATACTTATCTATAGAGCTCTGATAGGGCCTGTTACTTTGTTGATATTACTATATGATATGAGCAGGGAACATATAAGTACATCCTCATATTTCATTTCTATCTCTCAGACATGTTTAGCTATTATGCCTACAGTTTTAGTTCAACTTTTAGTTATTATGTCTCTTTAACATATTCAGTACATCTATTCATACTGACGTCCTTTTTTCCGAGGGCGCTGCGTTTTATGCATGCAGGTTCTGAGAGGCAGCTAGACAGGTCTCCACAGTAGGCACTACAAAGTTCAGTAGACTGGTCAGCTCCATATGATTCAGAGTTTCTAGGTACATAGTCTGGAGTACTTTTTGAGTTGTTTATAGTTTTGATGGGTAGGTCGGGTCCTATCTCGACCACATTACACTTGATATTTCCTAGAGGCTTATAGATATGTCATGTGATGTCCAGTTTGTACAATATGGACTTGTAGGCCTGATATTGTTTAAAAGTTTATGTTGGCCTTGCCAGTGTTAGTTGTTTTGTTGTTATAAAATGCACAGTGTCCTTGACGACACATTTTTGTATATATGTGTTTAGGTTGAATCCCCTGTGTTGATGAGATAGATGGCTCCAGTTTTATTTCATATAGCTTTGTCGGCTTACAGAATTCCATCTTATGATGCGATTCGGCCTTGTCGGCTACAGTATGAGTTATGTATATTTAATATTATAGATGGGTACGCTCGGACAAGTAAGGCATCGGGTGTCGGTCATGCCCCTCCTGCTTGGGGTGTGACATCTATCTAGTTTCATTTTGTGTGGTGGATAAGGAGTGTGATACATCTTGGACTTTCTTCTTCCAGTTGAAGTCTATAATCGTTGATGAATAGTTGTGCTAACTGATAGGCGCAGGAGCATAGCCGATGATATTTCTAGGGTTTATAAGCATGCTCATCATGCACTTTGCATGAGACATCTTGGTGAAAACCTCAGTGTTTTTAGCCAACTGACTGAAAATGTTAAGATCCTATAAAAAAAATCTAATAGGAATTCAGCAATATCTGTTGGGAAGATTCTCCATCTAAATCATATCAATATATTTTCTTTTTCAATTTTGTTTTAAAGGTTTGCTTAATTGAAGCTACAAACCTCACACCAATTTGCATAGAATTTAAACTTCTTAAACTATTTGGTACCTGCGGTTGATCAACAGGGATTGTTAGTATCAAATTTTGTTGGCTAAGGCATTACTATTATTAGGCTCCTAATTAAACATACATCAAAAAACATTTCATCAAAAAACACATCTGTTACATGACAGTAAGATATTTCCTAATAAAAATAGTTTTCGTGTATAAGATAACAACCACTAGCAAACAGTTTCATCAAAAAACACATCTGTTTTCTTAAATTTTCACATAATGCCAGAAAGGATTGGGGTTGGGGGGCAAAGAACTGAAGAAAGAAACAAATATTTAGAACACTAATTTTTTATCTTTGCTTGAGATAATATACATTAAGACCTCTCTATAACAATATTCGCATATATAATATAACAACACTTCTCTTTAGCAGCTAAGTTTTTTCAGAATCAATTTTTTATGTTATATTTTACTTTTCTATAACATCATTTTACCTGTAACAACAACAACCAACTTTATAACAGTATGATATGTATAAAATTACCCCATATAACAGTTATCTTCTATTTTTGATAAAATAATAATTAACTACCTTTATCGAAATAGAATATTTATAACTATCAATAATAAGTGTAGAGACTTTGACAAATATTTTATCCTTTAATACACTATTTATGACCAATAATATCATATATATATATTACCGAACTACACCCGAGGATCTAAAAGGATAATAGACAAGGAAGAAATTGATATATAAGTGATTGAAAATTAAAAGATAAAGAAGATATGCAGAAAATAAAATAAGATTAACTTACAAATTAAGGTTCCCAAGAGGAAATCCATAATTCAACGGATCTACAAGAATTTAAATGAAGTAAGCGGTAGAACCGGCCAACATCATAACGCAAGAATTTAAGGCGGTAGAACCGGTCAAAAATTTAAACATAATGCAAGAATTTAAAAAGATTAGATGATATTATCATCCATAATTATATATATTAAAAATATTTAAAACTTACAAAGATTTAAAGTTGAATATTTTCAAGGAGACCTTGAGAATTTACAATGACTTTGAGAATTTTGTATAAGGGGAATTTTAGATGAGATAATTTTCTCTATCTAGAATTTCTAAGGGGTATTTGGTTTAGAGAGACTTTCTATTTCTAAACTCTCTGGAAATTGAAACTTTCATCTAAAAAAAATTGTCCTAAATGAAGGAGAGATTGTCTCCTTTTATAGAAATCTTACATAGCATTTTCGTAAATAGAAAAAAGAATTACATCATTCATGACATCATCCAAGTGGGAATTACGTCATTCATGACATCATCCATATGCAAGTTGTCGGTTTTCTTGAATTGTTGATGGAATTTTCCACTTTCACTGTTTCCTTTCTGAAAGTATCTTTTGTGACATTTTCTATTGTCGGTATTTTGTCTTTTTTGGCAATCTTTTTAGAATTCATTATTTCCAAACTGCATCATCTTTCAAATCAATTAATAGTTCTTCTTCCTCTGATGAAGAGCCTTATTTTGATGAAGATGACGCAAACATCAGAATTATTTTCTGCATTTCTTCCGAATTTTTGTCCGCTGCAAGCATTGAGGCCATCTGAATTTTTTGGATAAGAAATTGGGTGTGCTTCGGTGTTTGCAGTGGTACCTAGGGAAATTACTCTTAACTATTTTGCTAGTAGAGTATGAGGGATCTTTTTTATAAAAATTATTATTATTATTTTTATTGTGGCTGATCCTGTTATTTCTAGGATAGCCTGATAAAATATAGAGTTTTCAAAATATCATTTGATTTGTAAAATCATCCTTGTTCAAAATATTTTTTGATTGATAAAGAAAGCGTCTTTATCAAAAAATTATTTTTCAATAGTCACAATATTTTGAAAGAATGGTTTTTAAAAATTCAGAAATGGGTTTTATGGCAACTCGTGATACCACAAGTTGAAAATTTGAAAAAGGTTTTTGAGAAAGGTTTTTTTGAAGATTCTTCTTTCTCTAATTTTACAAGATGTTGAGAGGGTTTAACCTCTCTTGAACTTTGGATGATTTCATGTTTAGGAATATGTAACTGCATAAACGCCTTTTGTAATTCTAGGGATTTGACAAGGAGTTGTAAAAAGTTTTCAATAGTTATTTCTGAGCGGGATTTTGTGGTGTTTCAGGCATAGACTGTGCAGTGTTTTGAGTATCATACCATGTCTTTGGTTATTAAGTAGGAGTTTGAGCAGGAATTTTATCTTTTTCTTCCTTGGAGGGTTTTCTAGGCATTTCGCCTATTTTGAGGGAATTCACAAGTTAAGAAATCTGGAATATAATTTGTTTCTCCTTTAATATATTCAATATCGTAATTAAAAAAAATGCTAAGAATCGCTTGCCATCGTGCAAAAATCTATTTTGATGCAAGGTTTTGAACATCTTTTTGTAAAACTTCTTTAGCACTTTTGCAATCAATTCTGAGTAAAAAAAATTGATTTAGTAAATCACTTTGAATTTTTTGTATACATAAGACAATGCTCAATTTTTTTTTAATGGTAGGATAATTTTCTGGGTATCATTCCAATGGGCAGAAGTATACTGGATTATACACTCTCTCCCCTATGATTTTTGTTTCAAGATACCCTCATATCCTAAGTCAGAGGCGTTTGTTTCTACTATCTTAGGTAGTTGGGGATCTACTATATGAAGACATGGGATTTCTAGCAGTTGTTTTTTTAATCTTCTAGACACAAATAGTATGATTACTAGTCTATGGAACAAGGGTTTTTCTTTAGTCTATCATGGAGTGGTTTTGTCATTCTATTTATTTCTGGATAAAAATCTAAAATATAATTTAAGGGGACCGTAAAAGTGGTTTTGTAATGATCTTTTGTAGAATTTTGAATTTGCCAAAAATCATATTTCATATCAAATTTTGAGAATATCAGAGCACACTCTGCAATTTTTGTAACAAATCTTTTTTGTTTGGAATTGGGTATCTAATCAATTTCAAAGTTATATTTAAAGATTTATAATTTATTACTAATCTAGGAGTTCCTCTTTCTATTTTGGAATTTTTGTTTACATAGAAAGAAGTAACACAACTCCAAGGAGATCTAGATTTGAAAATTAATTTTTTATTTTCAAGATCTTCAATTTGTTTCCTGCAATGTTATTTAAGATCACTATTCATTTGAATTGGCCTAGATTTTGTTGGAATTTATTTTTTCGTCAAATTCTTTTTCATAAGGCAGATCTACGATATGTTGCTTTCTACTCCAAAAAGTATTTGGAATATCATAACATATTTCGTTTCAAAAGAATTTTAGAGTTTAGATATTTTTCCTCTAACTTCTGGAATTTTAAATTGTATATTTAATCTTTTGAAAGAAAGATCATTTTTCAGTTCTTGTAGATGATATGATTTTCTTTGTATTTTTGCATTTATACTATCTTCGTATATTGTACATGCTCTTATTAGATTGAGATCTCTTGTTTTTGGTTTTGTTATAAAATGAAATTTTAATTTCTTGTTATTGAATTTAAAAGATATGAAATCAGTAACTACCTTATATGGGTGATAAGATTCATAAACGGTGTTCCTAAAATGACTGAATTATGTATGTCTTTTACTGGGACAAATGATGTTGCTATAAAAACTCCATCATTTATAATTGACACACTGATTTTGGATTTAATTTCTAATTTAGAATTATTAGTTGCCGTTAATTTTTCATGAATTTTGTCATGAAAATTGTCTGGTACTATACCTGTTTTATGCATTTCAAATATGCTCCTATATCAAAAAGGAAAACTGTTTTATATTTAAATATTTTTTTGAAAATTTAAGAGTTATTTTTATTAGGTATTTTAGATGTGAATTGTCTTAAGTCACTAAGAAAGTCTTCTGAGATTTCTTCTAAATTTTTTATTTGGTTTTCAATATCTTCTTCCGGTTCTAAGTCATTTTCTGAATAGAAATTTTCAAAATTGGAATCATCAGAATCAGAGTTTTCCTGTATAGTTTTTTGAAAGGATTACTTTTATTAAATCATAATCTTATTTTTATTTTTATTTTATTTCTATTTTTACTTGTTTAATTTGTTTTTGTAGTTCTTGAGTTGTTATTTCTTTACTTCTTTTATCTTTTTTCCTTTTCCTAAGATGTTTGTTAAATCATATGTATTTTTGGAGGTGTTTGGTATAATAATATTTTTTATTTCTTTCTTTTCTTCCTAAATTTTTTTAAGAGTTTATATAAATATTTTTTTGGTGTTTCGTATCTATGTGTTTTATCATGTCTAACATGAATTTTTGGTCTTTAATTAACACACATATACGTTTTCCTTTTTATTTTCCAGAATTTTCTGATGAACAAGTTGTGATCAATTCATTCAATTCATCTACTTGAAGAGGTTCATTATCTTCCGAAGATAAAGAAAAAAAACCTTTCAGATTTTGTTTAGTTGTGGAATAAGAAGAATCTATTAAGAGATTAGAGACTTTTTGAATTATCTCTTCATCTCGTTTTAATTCTTATAATCTTTATTCATTTTACAGTATTTTGAAGTATGTCCCTTTTTATTACATCTGTAGCATGTAATATCTTTGTATTTAGATTCATACTTCTTAGGATTTGTAAAGAGGGTTTTTATAATACTCTTCTGTAGTTTTGAAGTTTCTCTTCCTATATCATTTTTCTGTTTTATGTGGTTTTTTATAAGTTTTACCACAGGACAACCTAGAGAAGGTTGATTTTTGGAATTTATATCAAATTGTTGGCAAAATGAACTTAGTTCATTTTAGTTTCCATTTTAGGTGTTTTTGCAATTTTAGATCTTGACATATTTTTAATCCTTCTTGTTGGTTATACTGACTAATTATCCGTATATGAATTCATTATAGGGTATTATTTATTTTCCACATAATTCTCTAATTTTATTTCTAACCTTTTCTCCTAAAATGGTAGGCAACCTGCTAAGAATTTTTCTTTCCAAAATGGTTGGTTGAAATCTTCTCTACGAATTACTCTGGTTAAGAACGTTTTCTTGTACCATTGAAAATTACTTAGTTTTTATATTTTATATTTGAAAGTAATTCGACAGTTTTATCTTTTAGATGAGAAGAATCACCTATGTAGTTTAACAAGATTGTTAGTATCAAGGTTGACACTACATCTTGTAGGGGTTCTCCTTCTTCATCTAAGATTGGTATTTCTTCTTCATCAATTTTTATGGCATTTAAATGTCTTCTTGTTGTTGGTTAGTGAGATAGTTATCTCATCATCCTTTTAATTGACCAGAGAATCCTACGATAAGCAGTTATGCTATGGTCCTATCTTGTGCATCATTTTGTGTTTTATAGGCATTTGTGGCCATGGTCATTTGTTGGAGAAAGCTAAGGATATTGTATTCAGTCATCTCATCTATGTTTCAATCGTAGATGGAAGATGCATTAAATCGGGATTGAGCTAAGGGTTTTACTATTCCTAGATCTGGAGCTGGAATTATTTGTAGTTGTTTTTATGTTAGTTATTTTCAATTAATTTTATTAACGAAGGGTGTTGTATTTTGGAATTGTTCTAAGGCTTCACTGTTATCAGAGTCACATGTCAATATATGTGATTTTGTGACTTGATTGGGGTGTATCTGGGACAATAATTTCATATTAGAATTACTGGACATCCCAATTCTACTTAATTGATCTTGTATAGCCTTAGTAAATTCAGATTTATTTTGTTGAATGTTTTGACGCTATCTTTAGATACCTGAAAGGGTCAAAAGATTGAACTTTTTAATTTCAATTCTGTGGATTTTTTTGAGAAATCTATAGTGACTAAAGGTTGAGTTTTATGTGTTTTTCACTCTATCTAATTATTTTCATATGAAATTTAAATTAATATTTGTAAAATTATTTTGTGCGAGAATGGATTTTATATTAGTTTTTTCATCATCTGCTTGATTTTTAAAAGGAATTACTTCTACAGGGCGACCATGTATAGTAAGCTTAATGCCTTGTAGAGGAGGGTGATTAGATTGGATTTTTCTAGTATCAACTAGGGTCTTCCATTCTGGTGTTTTATTCCTAGTTGTAATAGAATTTACTGTTTTTGAAAAAGGATAATCTATGAAATTTTGAGAGGAATATATTTCAAACCAGTCGAAAAATAAAATGTTTATTCTATTTTCATTTATAAACTCATAGAATTTTTCTTATATTTGTTTCCTAGTATTTAAGAAGTTTTGAAAGAACCAAGTTCTACTTGGAATTCTTTTTCTAAAACTCCAATTTTATTTATTATTTTATGTTATTGAG
Source organism: Przewalskia tangutica (assembly GCA_029844215.1). NCBI lineage: Eukaryota > Viridiplantae > Streptophyta > Magnoliopsida > Solanales > Solanaceae > Przewalskia > Przewalskia tangutica. Next base: position 92,138,244 of record CM056730.1, on the reverse strand, counting down.
GAAAATGTTGGACTAGTAGGTTCTTGGTCGTCCATTTTCTCTCTAGCGGTGAAATTTTTATATACGGATCTAGGTATTTTGTTGGTGTAGTCTACGTTTTTAAAATTGGGTAGATCTGCCATAGAATGTTTGGGTTTTGTTTTATAAGGTGTGTTTATTACTGATGGAATTTGTGAGACTCTTCCTAAATCTAGGGTCTCTATAGAACATGTATCATTGTATCTACCACTTGTAGATTTTCTAAGGAATGATAGACTAACTATACCTTCCTGGTATTGGGTCATTTCTTTAAGATGACTATTTGGTTGGGAGGTTTCTATGGGCCCAGGTTTAACTACTCCGTCTAAGATCAATTCTTCTTGTAAGGTAATATCCTTCCATTTAATAGGTCTTGATATTACGGTGTTATATACGGAAAGATCCGTCTGTAATAACAGAGTTTTACCTTTTTTGCTATGATATCTAACTTTTGTAGCAAAAGCAGAAAGTATAGTTTTATAATGGATTCTAAATATTATTGCTACTGGAATTGATCCTTCGAGCATTTTTTAATTATGAGTTTTTATTTGTAAGACAAGGGATTTTAGGATATTTTTATCATTAAGGGATACTGAAAAGTTTGATTAACAATCAAAAGAAATTGACCCCGTGCAGATGCTAGATACAACAAAACTTAATAAGGAGTCCTCAAAGTTAGTGAATCTGACATCTCTTAACATCGCAGGAATTGAATTATGTAATCCTTCCTTAGTTAAGAGTTTTATCCCTACTTGAACTAAGCCAATATGAATGAATTTATAATTTCTTTCCCTATATTTCTTCAATGAATTTTGAGAAAGCAATTGGATTGTTTCAAAGGATTTTGATAATTGAATACCTCTTTCCTCTGTTTTAATTGTAAAATCAGTTTTGAAAAATTGTATAACTCTTTCCTCTGTTTTAATTTTTCAAAACCTTGTGTAACTATTTCTTCCGAATTTATTATCTTCTTTGAATCCATGAAAAATGTTGAACCAAAGTTTGAAGAAGTAGATCTATTGAAAACATATTCATTTTTATAAAATTTTATTTTAAAATTTAAGTTCTTCCTACAATCCTAAGTTATTCATGGACTTAACTGTCTTCCCTTGAAGACTTACTACCCGGACCTTGCTAGACAAGAAAACTCAGAAGAGCCTAAACCTCTAGACAATAATTTCATAAATCTGAATAAATTTCTCTATATCTCTACCCCTGTGGCTTTGATATCAAACTACGCCCGAGAACTTAATAAAGAGTCTTGTCTATATATATATATATATATATATATATGTTCATCATTAAATGATTTTTCTTTGTTATACAAAGTGTGATAAGCCTAGAATTTGACAATTAAAAATAAAAAATTAAAATTTATGCATCTTTTTACCTATAACAATGAAATATTATTTAAATCTCAAAAATCACTTGGACAGAGGGATTTGACCTACCAACTGCAGTCTCGGGTACGAGAATGGTACTTTTTGCATGTTGCCCCCTCCCTGCTGTTATAAGTGTATAACAATCCTTCTCTACAACAATAAAAAAAAATTGAAACCCAACAATGTTGTTATAAAGAGAGTTGACATATCATTCATCGAAGAATTGAACAATAACTAATTTATTGTTAAAAAAAGAAAACAAATATGCATACTTCATTGTGTTTCATGTGATTTATTAATGAGTAAGTCATGATTGTCAATTTCTGCATCACAAAAAGAAAAGAAAAAAGAAACAAGAACAAAAAATAAGAGTATCATTTTATGACAATAGTATATACCACTGGATAATGCCTAGCTAAAGAAATGATTGCTAGGTAACCATTCATTAAGTTACCGTTTGACCTAGATTTTGTGAAATTTAAAAAAAAAATTAAGTTGTGCTACAAAATAATTAGTGAAACTTGAAATTGTTTTTGTACATGTATTTTACTTGAAAAATAATTTGAAGTCTTGAGAGTGGAAGAAATTTGGAGCAGTTTTTGAAACTAGAAAGTTTTCCTTCAATTTTTATTTAAAAGGGGGAAAAGGATTAAATATACCCTAAAACTTTGGTAAAAGGATAATATATACCATTTGTCAAAGTATGGGGTCATATATACCCTCCGTTAGCTAAAACTTATCAAATTTACCCTATATTAACGGATAGGACACGTGGCAGATACGTCATCGGCGACCAGTCACTGTCGCGGTCATGCCGCCAACAGTCCGCCGGTTTTCATCAATTTCGGTGACCTGAGATTCGACGGGAGTGGATAACACCATTGTGATCACCATCACAAGGCCGTTCTTTCCATACCACCCCCGTGCCTCGACTCTTCCCCGACAGTCAACTCGATCAAATCGATTTCGTCCAAAACCCTAAGCGTCGTCGACGACATTCCGGCGAACTGAGCAAGAATTAAAGGTCGTGGTGGGTACCATTAGCTTCGTCGTCCCCACGCCGACATTTTGTACCCACCCACGACTCTCAATTCATCCCCAATCAGCTGATCGACCATTTCGATTTTCCGGCGGCTTTGATTGAACTTTCCGGTCAGTTGACGCATCGACGACGGGTGTGGGTGATACCACTGTGTTCGTCTCAACATCCTCTACAACTTACACACAGTCAAGCTGCTCGATTTTCGATTTTGGGAGAATCACCATTTTTTTCCGGCTGGCTGCATGGCCGCGGCAGTGACTGGTCGTCGGTGACGTGGCTGTCACGTATCTACCATGTGTCCAATCCGTTAATATAGATTAAATTTGATAAGTTTTGGCTAACGAATGGTATATATGACCTCATACTTTGACAAATGGTATATATGATCCTTTTACCAAAGTTTTAGGGTATATTTGATCCTTTTCCCTTTAAAAAATGATTAAATTCCATGGATTTTTTAATTTTTTTAAAAAACATATGGGAGCTAAGAGTGAAATGTATAACCTGAAAAATATTGACTACTACAAGTTAAAATATACTAATACCAAAAATTATTTATAATATCAATATAAATAAGTTAAATCCATACAAAGAAGCCTTTTTTGAGCAAAAAAAATCACTTAAATACAATAAGAGTTGCATAACCGAATGAACTCGATATCAAAGGCTAAGAAAATGACAAAAAGGTCCATTATGTTTGAGAATAAATTTAAATTAGTCCCTTGAGTATGCATTGAACAATTTTGATTTTTTAAATTTATCAAAAGTTAATACTTGTAGGGGTGGTTTGTTTGAAAACAAGTTATGCAGTGATGCGGGAGATTTCTTTATCGTATGTTTGGTTCACTGTATTAAAAAGTGAATATACAATGTATTTGTGTTTGGTTTAAACCTGTATACAATTTGGTTTACAATTATACCCTTGTAATTTTGTAGTTTTTTTATTTATAAAAAGCCGACTCTTTTGGGGTGTTAATCATGGTATTAATTATTCCATGTGGTTCTAGGTATAAAATTATACATGAATTGATGTATAAAATAATACAGGGATATTATCTATCCTAATTTTAAAAGTACAACCAAACACTTTATAAACCCAATACAAAATTTAATACCCCCATTATTTCTCTTATACAACATACCAAACGATCCCACACCAAATATTTAACAATTTATGTTAATTAGATTTGAATGAAATAATGAAAAAAAAGGGTTATAACACCAAGAAAGTCCCCATCAATTTCTAAAATATGCAACACAAAAAATCGTAGTAGACACTAACAAGAAATAACAAAAAACAAACCTCAAGAAGCAACACTAAACTCTAGACTTGAATAAAAAATTAGGAAAAACTACAAATATTGTATCTCTAAATATGAGTTCTTGCTAATTTCTTTTTTATTCTATAGTTCCCTTAAAATCAAACAGACACATACAACTAGGTAATTATTTGATGAAAAGTAAAAGTGTTAATTTTTGACAAACATAATGGATCAAAATTGTCGGATGCATACTTAAAAGGACTATATTGAGAACCTATCCTCAACCATAAGGGGTCATTTTCTCATCAGGAGCTACTCATTTTTTTAATAGAAATAATCAACAACACAAGTAAATCAAAATGCAAGGCATTTCAAATTAGGTCCTCAAGCAATGGTATACAAATGAGGTCTCACAAAAAAACACACAACACACAACCTTGCTGAGTTTTGAACCATGCGCCAACTGAAGTCGGGCTAGAAACAAACAAGGGATTTCTCCCATAAAAAAAAAAAAGGTACCTACTTATAGTACTCAAAAATGAATAATGCAGAATAAGAAGCATAATAATATATAAAGCTGTAGAGCAGAGAAAAGCATGCATGCTTCCTTTGGGAATTGGGATTCATGAGAGGCTGCTTCCATCTTCAATTTCCTGAATCAATTATGGTTGACAAAGCCTTATTAGTTTGATTAGCAGTAACATGTTTTGGGAAACTAAATAGAATATATATGTAAACTAAATTCTGTTAATTTTCTGAAGATGAATGGAATGAAGTATAAGAACACTATTGCACAAGAAATTAGACATTCAGTATCAAACCAGTAACCAGTTTTGACCTACATACTTCACTATGTTGGAAAAAGCTATTGGGTCAGCTATACCAATAAAGGATGATACTTAGTTCGTTAGTTCATTAGCTTGTCCTCCTCATAAATTCTACCCGTAGTATATAAGTACATCATTACGGTGTTGGAAAGACCACAATTTTCCACATTAATAAAACGATTAGGGTTCACAAAAAGAAATTCTCTAAGGATTTTTAGGCAGTAGAAACAAGGGAATTCATCCTCAGGCTCCCGAGAATCGCTGACACAAGTCATAATTACTGCAAACTCGCTCCCGCTAAGGAAAAACATCTAAGTTTCCTAAACTAATACTATTAACCTACATTTATTTACGCATAGTAAAGCTAGTATTCCAGACTTGTAGAACTATACTGAGTATGTTGTATAGTAAATTCAGAAGTAATGAATTCAGTTGAACTCGAGCCTAAGATTTGTCTTTGGTTATTAACCTACATTTATCTCCTCGACCGATTGGACAATAGTCTACGAGTTGAAAACTTTAGCAAAGTCAACAACTGTTTAATCTTGATATTACTTAAAGCCCACGGTTCAAAACTAAGTGGATACTGAGTCCGTCCCTCTACCCTTCTTCACTTATTGACACAGCAGCATACAGTACACACTTACCACAAGATCAAAGCAAATAAAAAGCTCTAACTAAAGGATATTTTTGTATTAAGTGCATGTTTGGTTTGACTTCTGCCAAACCAGAATCACTTCTGGATGACTACTTTCGTGAAAATGAGAAAAAAATAGTATTTTGTTTCTCCTTAATTCTCCTCTTCAGAATTGATTCTGGCAGAAGCTACAATTCCTAGCTTCTGCCAGAATCAATTCTGTCATTTATTTCAATTTGAATTTTACATTTTTCTTTATTATCTTCTTTAATTTTCATCAACAACTCTATCCACCTTCATTACTCTCTTTAAATATCTAGAAATAATTACTAAAAAAATCAAGTATCCACATTCATTGCACTAAATTTTGTTATTTTTGCAGCTTGTGCAATTGTTGAAAAGATAAAATGAACAATCGAAATTTACATACTTTATATTCTAATATTTAAGTACTATATTGTACTTTTAATTCTATTGTCTGTTTGTAATTTTTATTTACATACTTTAAATTCTAATATTTAAGTATTATATATTGCACTTTAAATTCTATTATCTATTTAACTATGTCAATTTTGGTAATTCTACGTTCAAAAGCAATTTCGATCCAAATTATCCAAACATCATAAATTAATAACAATCAATTTTACATTGTTGCATTCAAACATAAATCAATTCAATCAGAATCAATTTTGGCAGAATCAATTCTCCTCAGAATCAATTCTGTCCACCGCAGAACCAACACACACTAAAACAACGAAATCAGGTAGAAAAAAAGAAAACAGAGAAGGGTACCACCATAATATATGATAACAGTTCATTACCATTCATAGATTGCAAACACATATGCTCAGTGCTTAGTATTAACCACTAGTTGTGATATAATTAATCTTCAATATGTAACATTTACATTATACACACATTTATGTCGGTTTTATGCCCTACCTATAAATCTTCATTGGCTTAGAAAAGAATTATCAATCTCAACCATTTTTTATTATCAAGAAATTCCTTTGGGGCAGTCCTTGTTGTTGGAAATATTTATTAAACGTAAAATAAAGTAAATCTTATTAATTATGACTCGAACAATTGGGGTCCCGCACGTCGGAAACACAATTTTCACACACGTGCACATAAAGTGTTAAGGATCGTAATTTCCGTAATGGAAGAAATATTGGTACGCATACGAATTGTTTGAGATATAAGATGATAGACGGTTATTGGTCAAATGACAATGGTTTCACGTTGGTAAATGAAAGAAGACAAACTTGTCGGGAAATGGGTGAAGGGCCGCGATGGCTGAGCCGCGGCACCTGAAGCGCCGCAGCCCTAATTACGGTAAAAGTCACTGGAGTTACGGGAATTTAGGTGTCTCGGCGCCCTCCCGAAGGGCCGCGACCCTTTAACTCCAGTGTTACCGTTGGACACGATTTTCACCTGACGTTTGGGCCGACTTTGGAGCATTAAGTCTCCATTATTTGCCTCATGAATTCAGCCATTACTTGGCTGAATTGTAACCCCTAATCAATGGTCATTACATGGCATTGAAGGCCTTTATTAGGTCATTTTGGAAGACAAATACATCTTGCTATAAATTGAGACCTTGTCTCAATTCACAAAGACACCTCATTTTCAGATTGTTGTCAATCTTCTTCCTCTCTTGCAATCACCAATATACTCAAGATGTTTCTTTCCTAAGCAAACACTTGAGTCTCCTTTGCTCACTTGTTTGATTGTTGTTTTATATTGGAAGATAAATTGTCAGTACACCATTTAAAGGAATATACGGGGCAAGATTATCTTAAGGATAGATTGAATCAACAATCGACTCAGCAAGCCTATTACTTTGTTAATTTCCAAATTTCTAACAATCTTGTTGTTGTTACATTCCCAATTTCCTATTATTATACATATACTCTCACAAGCTTAAGATAATATTCACTGTTTTCAACAACAACATGACTACTGAAGATCAAATCAATGTTATGAACACCACCACTGCTCAAGGCAATCCCGATGCCTTCACCACTACCACCGGAAGCAACAACATTACTTCAAATCCCACTGCTCAAGGTATTCCCAATGACTTCAATCCCGCTGCTCAAGATGTTCCAAACATCTTTGCTTCTATGTTATTTTTCCTGACAGTTATGGGAATATCACATTTCTTAACCAAAGACCCTTCACTATTTGGAGAAGACGCGAACCCTCAGCCAAGTAATGTGGCGAGAGGGAAACAAGGTATCCATGTTGATGACGACATGAAGGTAGTCCGTAAGGAATGCAACCAATGTGGTAAAGTTGGTCACATAGCCAAAGACTGCCACAAGCTCAACCAAGAAGGAAAGGCTAAGGCAAGCATCGTCAATGACACATTCCTAGATGATATGGTTGAAGAATTCGCAGCACTGGTGCTGGAAGCCAACTTTGTTGAGAACTCAACGCAATGGTGGTTGGACACGGGTACTACCCGTCACATTTGTTCTAACAAAGACGCCTTCTCCATATATACATCAGTCACTGATAAAAAGTTGTTCATGGGCAACAACTCTTCTTCAGAGGTGCTGGGGATAGGAAAGGTAATCCTCAAGATGACGTCCGGAAGGAAACTGATTCTGAAAGAAGTGATGCATGTCCCAGAAATTCGAAGAAACTTAATTTTTGGAAATTTATTAGTTAATGCTAGTGTTAGAGGCTAATAAGTTTGTAAACACTAAAAACGGAACACTTGTAGGAGGGGGCTTCGCATGTGAATGCCTTCTTAAGTTTAATGGTACACCTGTAATGTCTTCTACTTCGACTATCAATAAAATTGAGCCTTCCATTTACTTGATTGAGTCTTCTAATTATGGCACCATAGATTAGGACATGTAAACTATCAATCTATCCAAAGATTGGTACAGTTGGAATTGTTGCCTTCCATTTACTTGATTGAGTCTTCTAATTATGGCACCATAGATTAGGACATGTAAACTATCAATCTATCCAAAGATTGGTACAGTTGGAATTGTTGCCATCTATAGACGTAAACCCTCAACGTAGGTGTGATGTGTGCGTAGAGGCAAAACTTTCAAAGAGTCAGTTTAGATCCGTCGAAAGGAAACCTCTCCTCTAGAACTCTACCACCGACATATGTGATTTGAAGTTCGCTCAAACACGAGAGTGAATAAGTATTTTGTGACTTTCATAGATGATAGCACAAGGTTTTGCTATTTTTACTTAAGAGTAAATATGAAGCCTTTGAAGCATTCAAACGCTACAAAGCAGAAGTAGAGAGTCAACTAGAGATGGCAACGGATCCTGGACCCGGTCCGGTGGATCCAGATCCATTTTATAGGATATGGATCTTCAAAATTTAGACCCGACGGATCCGGATTGGACCCGGATCCGTTTATGATGGATCGGATCTGAATATGAATCTTGTTTTTGAGATCCGTATCCGGCCCATATCCGATCCGTGGATCCATTTTTTATTAAATACATTATACATTTATATATCCATAAAACCAATCCGATGATTATATTAATTTAGAGTTATCGTTATTAATTACTACATAGTACACTCAACTAATCAAAATAGAAATTTTGATTTATCCTTCCAGGTTTTACATATTCTGCCAATTATGGAAATCCTGAAACATGATACGGAGGGAATGCATCGCTCCTTATGTTGTACATCAGGTTTGTAATTACATCTCTCTGACATTCTCAAATTGTTTTATCTCCTAGTGACTTTTGGTTTGATAGTTTCTGTAGCATTTTGCATAAAATAATTTCTATTTGGGTGGCAGCAATAAGATGTCTATTAAGTATTTTTTTGCCTGTTGTTGATCCATCATTCTTCTCGTTCAGTGCTTCAGACAATTTAAATCCCTCTACCATTTAAGTTTCCTATGTCCGATGTCTGTCAATGAGCTAAATTAGCATAGGCAATACTAGAATCTAATCAACTTTCATGTGATGAACTCTATAAGAAGTAGGCATTTGTAATTTTGTTTTTCTATGATGTGGATCCAGATTCGATCCGTGGATCTGATGGATCTGGATACATGTATGAAAAACGGATCTAGATCTGAATCTAGTAGGATCCGGTCCAGATCCTATCCGTTGACATCCCTAGAACCAACTAAGCGGACGGATTAAAACAATCTGTAGCGATAGAGAAGGAGAATATGTAGCGCCTTTTGAAGAGTTTTGTACCCAATCGGGTATAGTCCATCAAACGACGGCTCCTTACTCATCTCATTGCTGAACGCAAGAACCGAACACTAAAGAAAATGATGAATGTCTTACTTATAAATTCAGGCCTTCCTCAATACATGTGGGGAGAAGTTGTTCTTACCGCAAATAAAATTCTTAATAGAGTTCCCCACAAGGGTAAGGACAAGACTTCTTACGAATTGTGGAAAAGGACGAAACCCACCTACAAATACTTGAAGGTATGGGGTTGTCTGGCCAAGGTTAAAGTACCCACGCCAAAGCAGGTCAAGATTGAACCTAAGACTGTGGATTGCATATTTATCGGATATGTCAATAACGGTAATGTTTATCGCTTCCTAGTGCATAAGTCAGATGTACCGGATATTCATGAAGGTACAATTATGGAATCAAGAAACGTTTCTTTGAAGATTCATTTCCTAGCAAGGAAAGAGACATAACCTCTCACAAACGAAGTTATGAGCAACCTTTTGATCCAGGGGTTGATTATTGCCCGGATTCAAACGGTTCAGATCTAGTGAAATCTGAAGGGCCTGAGTATCCGGAATCCGGTATTCCAAGTTCTCAGGACTTGGATGATTCAGAGATGGAACCAAGACAAGGTAAAAAGGCCCGGAAGGACAAGTCATTCGGTCCAGACTTTGAAGCTTATCTGGTTCAGGACGAACCACGGACAATCGCCGAAGCATTGTCAACTCCAGAAGCACCGCTCTGAAAAGAAGCTATAAAAAGTGAGATAGAATCCATCTTGCACAACCACACCTGGGAGTTGGATGAACTTCCTCCAGGACACAAACCTGTGGGTTGTAAGTGGATCCTTAAACGGAAGTTAAAGGCAGATACATCTATCGACAAATACAAGGCTAGGTTAGTAGTCAAAGGTTATTGCCAAAAGGAGAGTCTTGATTACTTTGATACCTACTCACCGGTATCTAGAATGACATTCATTCGTATGTTCATAGCTATTGCCGTCTTGCGGGATCTTGAAATACATCAAATGAATGTCAAGAAAGTCTTCCTGAATAGTAATTTGGAAGAAGAAATATATATGGATCAACTAGAGGGGTATGTGGTTCCAGGACAAGAGACAAAAATGTGTCAGCTTGTCAAATCGTTGTACGGACTGAAACAGGCCTCTAAACAATGGCACGAGAAATTTGATTGTACTCTACTATCAAAAGGGTTCGTCATTAACAAGTGTGACAAATGCGTTTACATGAAAGGAAATGTCGATTCGTTCGTCATGATATGCCTCTATGTAGATGATTTGTTGATCACTGAAAGCAGCCCTAGGATAATACTAGAGACTAAGAACATGCTAAAACAATGTTTTGACATGAAAGATATGGGTGTCGCAGATGTCATCTTAGGGATCAAGATCTCTAAGACATCTAATGGACTGGTCTTGTCTTAATCTCACTACATTGATAATGTGCTGAAGAAATTTGAGATGTTCGACAGTTCACCGGTAACGACATCATTGGATAGAAGTCAAAAGATTGACAAACATCTTGATGTACCTGTACACCAGGAGCGATATGCGCAGGTGATTAGTAGTCTGATGTATCTCACAAACTGCACTCGACCTGATATCGCTTATGTAGTCAATAAATTGGCTCGGTTCACCCGTAATCCAAGTGATGATCATTGGAAAGCATTGACCAGGGTACTGCGGTTCTTGAAGTTCACGCTAAAGTTCGGGTTACACTATTTTAGATATTCAATGCAGAAGTGCGATGTGGCAACCGGATATCTGATAGCGAAGACATCAAGTCCACCAGCGAATATATTTTTACAATCGGTGGTGGAGTTGTGTCTTGAAAATCCTCTAGGAAAACCCTTATTGCCCGATCCACGATGGAGTCGGAATTTATCGCTTTAGATAAAGCGGGAGAAGAAGCTGAGTGGTTTCATGGTTTCTTAGAGGATGTCCCTTGTTGGGATAAACCCGTGTCTTCTGTAATGGTTCACTGTGATAGTCAGTCGGCTCTAGGAAGGGCACGAAGTTCTTGTACAATGGCAAGTCTCGTCACATTCGACGGAGACATGAGTCCGTTAGGCAGCTGATCACCTCAGGTATTATTTTCATTGATTACGTTAAATCTAAGGAAAATATCGTCGATCCTCGAAGGAATGGCCGAGATCGATGTACTTTACTCTGTGGAATGGGCTTAAAACCCAATTAATAAGAACTGATACGGTGGATACCCAACCTTACCAACGGGAGATCCCAGAAAGTAGGTTCAATGGAAAAACTAAATCGTAAAGGTTCAGTTGAGCGCTTCGGAGGAAGCAAGAGCACTTCGGAAAATGATTTCTTCTTAAGAAACATAATCCAAGGTCGTTCCCGTGATAGACATAAAGTGCTACATGTAGAGGGGTAAAGGATAAGTTTTCAAACCTCTAATGATCTTAAATATAGAGGTTAGGCTGGGGAAACTTTTAATGGTTGACACTGGTATAGTGGGCTAAGTGAGGTATTGCAGGATACATTATAGGAGACCACCTATTTAAGTGCGAGGACATGCTGCCTCAAATGAACGCACTTAAGAATTCAAGGGTGTCCACGGCTCACGATGGATAAAACATTTAAGAAAGATACAGTAAGGAAAAATGTTGTGTTGATATCATTATCTTGGGTTATACTAACCACTGACGGTTCAAGACATCACGTTTACCGTGCAGTAAATAAGTCTGATGATATTCTACTATGGAAGGTTCAAAGTTACGGCTACCTCTCCAGATGCAACATCGTTCCGCCAGATGATTGCTAGAAAGGCACCACGTGTGTGCGCCAAAATCTCTTCCAAGAGGGGATTGTTGAAAATATTTATTAAACGTGAAATAAAGTAAATATTATTAATTATGACTCGAACAATTGGGGCTCCGCACCACACACGTGCACATAAAGTGTCAAGGATAGTAATTTTTGTAATGAAAGAGATATTGGTACACATACGAATTGTTTGTAATGAAAGAGATATTGGTAAATGAAGGAAGAAGTATACGATGTGTAAAAGATTAAATGCGTCAGGAAATGGGTGAAGGGTTGCGGTGCCGCGATGGCTGAGCCGCGGCACCTGAAGCGCCGCAGCCCTAATTACGGTAAAAGTCACTGGAGCTAATGGAATTTAGGCGCCCCGGCGCGCTACGAATAGCGCGATGCCTCGGCCGGGGCACGAGCACCACGCGGCGCCCTCGAAGCGCGGCCCTGACTCGATGTTACCGTTGAACACGATTTTCACCTGACGTTTGGGCTGCCTTTGGAGCATTAAGTATCAATTATTTGCCTCATGAATTCAGCCATTAGTTGGCTGAATTGTAACCCCTAATCAATGGTCATTACATGGCATTGAAGGCCTTTATTAGGTCATTTGGGAAGACAAATTCATCTTGCTATAAATTGAGACTTTGTCTCAATTCACAAAGACACCTTATTTTCAGATTGCTGTCAATCTTCTTCCTCTCTTGCAATCACCAATATACTCAAGATCTTTCTTTCCTAAGTAAACACTTGAGTCTCCTTTGTTCACTTGTTTGATTGTTGTTTTATCTTGGAAGATAAATTGTCAGTACACCGTTTAAAGGAATATACGGGACAAGATTATGTTAAGGATAGATTGAACCAACAATCGACTCAGCAAGCCTATTACTTTGTTAATTTCCAAATTTCTAACAATCTTGTTGTTGTTACATTCTCAATTTCCTATTATTATACATATATTCTCACAGTCCTTAGGGACCAATCATAGAATTTAAAACTCAGGTTTAAAAGGTTCATCTATCCGTCTCTGCTTAAATATTAGGCGTAGTTTGTATGGCATATAGCTCGAACCTCTGACCTAAGTAACTAATTATTTAATCTTTGCCACTTGAACCAAGTCCGGGCCAAACATCCCAACTTATAACTTAAATCGACTCAGCAAGCCTATTACTTTGTTAATTTCCAAATTTCTAACAATCTTGGTGTTGTTACATTCTCAATTTCCTATTATTATACATATATTCTCACAGTCCTTAGGGACCAATCATAGAATTTAAAACTCAAGTTTAAAAGGTTCATCTATCCGTCTCTGCTTAAATATTAGGCGTAGTTTGTATGGCATATAGCTCGAACCTCTGACCTAAGTAACTAATTATTTAATCTTTGCCACTTGAACTAAGTCCGGGCCAAACATCCCAACTTATAACTTAAGAGTGCAACAAGTAGCAATTGTGATATGATCATGATCTGCTTAAATATTAGGCGTAGTTTGTATGACATATAGCTCGAACCTCTGACCTAAGTAACTAATTATTTAATCTTTGCCACTTGAACTAAGTCCGGGCCAAACATCCCAACTTATAACTTAAGAGTGCAACAAGTAGCAACTGTGATATGATCATGAATATCAAGTTGGAAAATGCTAGCTAGCATGTGTTGGGAGTAATAATCTCATGCATGTATAGTGTCCATGGTTAATAAAAAGAACAAAGAGGATAACAAGGACACCAAGTACTTTTAATATGGGGAATATAATAGTTGAGAGGAGCAATAGAATATTACTATACTGTAGAAATTTAATGCTCTTGGTAGTTATTAGAGACTCAAAAGGAACAACTCCCTTTATTAAATAAACTTTGCTATAACATCACTTACATTCAATTTTTCTTCACAAGTTATTTTTTATCACTGTCCGTAATCTGCTTTCAACTCTCTTTATATTTCTCTCTGAACTAGTGTGTTTGAAATGAGAATTAGGGGCTTCTATTTTTAAAACTTCTGCCGCAAACCAAACCAATCACACAATGTTGGATTGACGCTACAACATGGATGGAAACAAGGTTGTGCGCATATTTCGTTAAATACTTGCTAATTTCCATTAGAACAACTACTAAATAACCAAAAACTTAAGCAAATAAGATGAAATTATCTAAAAGCTTTGTTTCTCTCCTGAAATCTAAAAGAGTAAAGTTGACCAAAAGCACTAATAGTTAGACTCTAGCCATAGACACTAGATGCTCAGAGTTAATGCTATCCAAGGAAAGCAAAAGGTAAAAGAAATTAAAGGAGGTAATTAGGATTTCAAAAGCAAAAGAATGTGCATACATATATTTTTTTTTAAAGATAAGTTGGAGATTTTTAAGACTTTTGGTATGCTTTATTCATTTTTTTTTGTCAAAAGTCCTTTGCTTTTCTTTTTCAGAAAGAATAAAAAAAATTCCCTTAAATTTCAAATCTAATCAAATACCGTCATATATGAATAGAAAGAATATAAATGTTCAGAGTTAATATGTGAAAACAGCTCGTACGGTCTTACTAGCCAGCTAATATAGTCTCGTGGGGCTATGCATTTATAATTGTGGCTTATGTTATTTGGACTTTTTAAAAATATTGAGTGTAGAATTCTTAAAAAAATGTGCATTTTTGAAGGATCCGACATGAGTGCGGCAACATCTTTTAAATCTGAGCAACATAGATTGTGGCTTAGCGGACAATGAAGTTGGTTGAAAAACAAAGAATCTTCTCGAGATTCAAACCACGTGAACATCAACTACATTTTAAAATGTATTATTTCATCATATTGACATGAGAAGATTGTATCATATAGTACTTATCGCATACTTCCTCCGTTTGCTTTTAATTGTCAGCTATTCTAAATAGATTTTCACTTTTACTTATCAAATTTAACATATCAAGAGAGAAAAACTTATTTTTCCTGTTTTACCATAACGTTAATTACACATTCAGATCAAGTCGGATTTGATATTTGAATATTTTTTGTATCAATGATCCGGCGAATTATCAATGATTCATTCTAAGATTTTATAAATGATGAAGAAATCAAAAAATTTAACTATTCTGAAATGTTAATTGTAATAGTAATAAGGGGTAAATCAACTGAGTATTTCACTTTTTAAAGTCTTTCTAATTTCTATTAGAAAGGAACTAATGTATACATAGGGAAACCCATCAAGATTATACATCAATTAATATGAATATAAAGATAAAATATATACTTCATTTATTATTTCTCAAGAGGTATGCAAAATCTATTGTGGACAATTAAAAGTAAATGGATTGAGTATTTTTTTTATTATATATATTTTAATTTTAAATAATAAATTGATATAATTCAATTTAGCTTCAAGAATTTTTTCAAGGACAATTAAAAGTAAATGGATGGAGTATTTTTTTATTATTTATTTTTAATTTTAAATAATAAATTAATATAATTTAATTTAACTTCAAAAATTTAGCAAATGAAAAATATCACATAAATTAATGATGACGAAATATATAAGTCCAAAGAGTTAGGTTTAATTTGACCTAGCTAAGCAAGAACTCAAAAACCAAAGCTCCCAACCCTAGCTAGCTAAGTGCTCTCAAAGCAAGATAAAGAGCGCCGTTGAACCGACAAGTGTTGTCTATTTATTGTATTAAATTGTGTCATATCCTGGTGGGACACACTATCATAATAAAACAAAAGAAAATAAGGATTTAAAAAAAACAAAAAAGGAACATCTACTCTAATCTAATCTATAGCCTCCACCATTGTTAAAGTGACCTTTCATTCCAGCTATTAACACCTGTCAATGGCTAAAGACATGCTAAGGAAGAAGGAAACCAAACAAAGAGACAACCACCCAGCCTATAGTTATACCCACTCGCAGGAAACCGTGCACCTTATCATAAAACAAATAAACACATGCCCCAATAGTCTTTTTATGAAACCAAGAAATCTATAAGCCCTTGCATGGTACTAAAACAAAGTAATCTAAGAAATACCCAAGAAACTAAAGTTTCATTCAAAGATAAAAAATTCAAGAAAACATTAAAATGAAGTCTTTTTCGGAAGGTAAAAGTTGAGTTCAAGAATAGAAAATTTACCATGGATGAAGATGTTTCAATGAACTTAGTTCTTTCCTTTTCCTTTCTGATCTGAATGCCTGCTTCCATGACCAAACCCATTTCCATAATAGAGCTGTAAACGAGCATCGTATTCACTTGTTGCCATTGCGGTACCAAGAAATAAACTTTGTGATCCGTCAAACCTCTGGAAGTGAGGCAAAGTAGACGGCGAAGAGGAAGAATTGGACTGAAGGGTCCCCCTATTGAAACCAACAATGTTGGAAGCTGGAGATGATGAACAAATGCTGAAGTTCAAATTGTGCTCGTTACTAGTATTGCTCTGATGACCATTACAATTACTTCCCCCATTGGAGGTCACAACCGGGACTAGGTTGTCACCTCCGAATGGGAAATGCTGCAGCTCAGGTTGATGGTCCCCAGTAATACTAAACATTGGTGAAGACACTGCTATTAGTGGCTGTAGAGGATTTCCCAAATAAATCTGGCCCGAGAAGCCAGTAGAGTTGTCGATTCCACGAGTAGATGATGGGCCTAATAATCCTGAGGTGAAGTACTCCAAGGGATTTGTAGACCACTGCCTCGGCGTGTTTTGGTGAATGGAGCCATTAGGACTTGCGTTACTGTTGTTATTGTTGTTATTATTGCTCATACCACTAGTCAATAGCTCGGTGAAAGAAGAGCTAGGGTGCATATTTTGATGATGAGCAACAATAGAAGACTTGTTTTCTTTCTCCTTTTCCTTTTCTGTGGCCCTTTCCCTTGCTCGCTCCCGTGCCTTGAGCCGACTATCCGATCTGGAAAGTGACAATCCAGAACCTTTGCTGGTCTCGGAATTGCTACTACAAGGTTGTTGCTGTTGTTGCTGGTGATTGTAATCCGGATCATCATCCATTTCAACATCAGCTGAATCAAAACCCGGTTCAGTTCCAACACTTGACCTTTTCTCATCGCTGAGCTGAAGTGTATCTGGAAACGCTTCGAGAGGCGGAAGCTCAGCGATAGAAGGAGCGGCTGCTTTTAGCAGCCACTCCACAGCCTTACTCGGCTGATCACAGCCGAGCCTGTCTTGCAAATCATAGAACTGTATAGCCGTGTTGACAGAGAGGCGAACACGTCTATCTCTTAACCCCTTTGAAGTCAATACTTTGCTATGCCTATCTTTACCTCCAGATGCACGAGAAACTCTAACAATTCTTGATGAAGGCCAGGCATAAAGTTTTCCAATACCACTCTTTTTGACTTCTCCTGCATCATCTACATCATATTGGTACTGTTCATCTTCCTTGTTGCTGATTCTTGGATACTTACACTCCTCCATCTCCATACTACCACTTTCATACCTTTCTCAAACAAAAAAATAAAATCAAGAAAACACCCACCTGTCAAAATTTATTTCTTTACCCAAATTTTCTTGCTTTAGTACTGTTATAGAGAAAACTAAAAAAAGGGTATTTTTCTATGTGGATTTGGGACTTGAATTAGGGTTCAAAAAAATTATGAGGTGGTGTATGGGGTTCTTGGGCTTGGGGGAGTGTATGTAGACATGGGTTTTAGATGTCCTTTGCAACTGAACATGATTACACACTACTTTAGCTTTTATAAGATAAGTACACACATAAAAAGAGAAGAAAAAAAGGCTTTGATATATCACGTTCAGCTACAGATAGGGCTTGTTTAAGTGTCAGAACTCAGAAGTAGTAGAGGAGCTAGAGAGAAAGAAGGCTTCTTTTTGCAGTGCTTTCAACACAAAGGCCTGTGTATTTGACTATTTGTTCAGCACCACAGTCTTGTTATACAATAGAGAAATTAAAACAGTCAAAACCATAGCAACTCAGAAACCCCCAAAATTTTAGACAAAAATAAAACAAGAAATGAAGACCCTAAATTAGCTTTTCCAACATATCATTAAATCTGATAAGCTAGAAAAACTAATGGTAGTTAGTACTAGTCTTTAGATCTAAGCTTTTGGGATGATGGGCTAAAGAAGAAGAAAAAAGTCTTTGGATAAGTTATTGCAATGCTCCAAAAGAGAGAAGATAAACTACACAACCAAAAGAAATAAAATAAAGAATGACAAATTTAGTTTAAAAAAAATAACTATAATCCAGTGGGAGTTAAGTTCATTATTATATATACTTTTTTTAAACTTATGAAGAATCCCAATAGGGGTTCTATCATTACTATATAGTATATACTCTATACCATTAATTAAATAGATAATTAAATGTTCTTGTTTTCATGTCTGTATATAACAGCAACAACAAAATATATATATATGCAGATTATAAACAACAAAATGCAAATCCACAACAGTTGGATCTGTGAGTTTTGTGCTTTTACACAGTAGATCAGCTTCTAGTTACACATAAAATCAAATTTGATGTATAAAAAACAAAACTTTCCAAGAAAAAGAATTACTGTAGCATCTTGAACACATTTTCCATAACTCGCACAAATTACATTTGCAATATGCAAATTTGAAGAAGAAAAAGAAGCCAAGTTCAAGAATGTTACCCGAATTCTGCTTCCTTTTAAAACTCCAAAGCCATAATCAGTTCTCTCTACACAACCCCAGCAAATAATATATATAAAAAGTGCTCTTCAAGTACCCTCATTATTAGACCATAAAAAGAAAATATAAGTTCCCATGATGAATTTAACCTTCAGACTTATTGCTTCCAAGTTCCTTTCATTTTTGGTGAAAATGGAAATAAAAATAAATATGAAGAGAGAGTATATAATAAAAGCCCTAAGGTCATGAACGTTCGAGCATATCACAAGGCTTATCGTGTAAGTACAGACACACTGCCATTTTTCTCTTTTCCATTTATTTCGTTTTTCAATGCCATGCCAAGATATTTTTCCCCCTTTATTTTTCTATTATTATTATCATTTCCCTTAAACTCTCAATTTATTACTAACAAAATTTAGTTGAATTTTTTTAATGATCGTAAAAACAATTATGACTAATCATTAGTTATTTCGTTCACTCAGTTATCTTATTATATTGATGTTGTTACTGCTTATTATTACTTATGTTTTTTTATCTATCGTTTGAGTCACGAGTTTGTCGAAAACAACTTCTCCACCCATTACAAGGTCGGGATAAGTTTGCGTCTAATCTATCTTCCTTAAGCCACACTTGAAGGGATTATAATGGATATGTTACTATTATTGTTGTTTATGACTAATCTTTAGTTTGCAAAATAAAGTTACTACTACTCCCTTCGACTACATTTTATCTGATTTTATTTAACTAAGAACAGACACTAAGAAAAATTTCTATTGTTGAAATTAATAATTTTAAACATCTGATAATATTAGAAGGGCCGATCTAGAGTGTCGGTAAGGGGTTTGACTTAAACTATATATATATATATTATTATTTTTTGATAACCCAGATTTTCAGGCTTGCGCTTGACTACTTCACTGGTATTACCCAGACGTCCTGGAGGTAATAGCATCGGTCCTTCAACACTATCACCAGGTAAATCGCGGGATGTGCTCCTGTGGCCAAGTTTCTGGGAGCGTACAACTGATCAATGAGACAAGGTTCAATTCCCCAACATGCAGAATTTCTTCGTGCTTGCGGGAAATCGAACTCACGCAGTCCATGTCAAAGCGTCTTATAGCGCCCAGGATTTTGCCACTGGACTATGCCCCGGAGGACGACTTAAACTATATATTTGTCTTAAAAATTAATTAAATATACCAATTTTAAGTTAAATTATTTTTGAATTTTAGTGTAACACCTCATATTTTCGGATAATGATTTGAGCATATATACATTGAGATCTAAAATTTTATTGTGTGTATAATTAATTAATTGTGGGTTAGTTAATTATTTTGGGGACTAGTAAAGTGGGATTTATGTTTATACGTGTAAGGCTCACAAAAGCCATATGTGACTAAGCCTAAATAGGCAAATCACGGTGGCAGCTTCACAATATTTACAAGGCATTCACGGTTGCCCTTAAAAACCTCAATTTCTTCAAATCTTCTCCATTTCTTTCTTTTGAAGCTTTCATCCCCTTCAAAAAATTTGTAGAACCCTTTCTTAAAAAGTGATTGTTACACTTCAAATCAGAAGGGGTAATCTTAGTGGTGAATTTTTTCAAAATTCTCGGTCGAAATTAGGGATTTTCGCAAGTTGTTGCACGCACAAAAGGGGAACGGTTATGGTGTTGTAAGATTTGTTCCGGTAAAGCTTGGGTACTCTGAAATCAAGTAAGAAATCCAGAATTTGAAGGGGGTTCCGGAAAACCCAATCTTAAACCTCTGTTTCTGCTCGTCGAAGTTGGGTACCGACGAAAGATTTTCCGGCGAATCTCGTCGTCGCATCTGACAGAGGTAATTCTTCTAGTTCTTAAATTTATACCAATCATAGGGCTTGATTCTTGCCAATAGTCTCTAGGATAATTATTGGAAATGCTAAATATAGGATTGGGTATTTCTGGGCTGTCTATATGGAAATTGAAGGTTCATGTGGTATTTTTGAGTTATTTTAAGTACTGTAGCAGTAAAAGAGGGATTAATAAGGTTGGGTGTTTCGCTACATGCATAGATTTCGATATAGAAGAAATATAGGTTTTACGCGTATAGGATATTTGATAGAATGTCCTAATGAAATTTGCTCTTAGTATATTGATTGTATCTGATTTAAATCATTCATAGGGAGTGGATACTCATTTATAGAGCTTACAAGGACCCGTGGAAACTTAGATTAATTCGACAACAAGGTATGTGTTACACCCCGTAATTTCAGGACATGAATAAGAGAATAGACGCGAGAACACACGACTTGAAAAGGGTACGAAAGGAAGAATTGTTTTTCCGACGGAAAATCTTCCGAACGTCGGAAAGAAAAAACGTTCGTTGTTAAGAATTAGATCCTCAAAATGCATTAATTGAGGAATATGGAACTTATTATCATTATGGAATTTTATTTTTAAGGATTTGGTCACGTGGGGCCCACCCGAGAAATTTTACGTTTTGTGGGGCCCACGAGGGTTACGAAATTTTATGGACGAATGGGAGGGCGACACGTGGCACCCCCACATGGTCTTGGACGAATTAAGTCAAGGGTAGAATGGTCATTGACCATTATGGATGAACAAGTCTTGCTAGCTTGAGAAAATTGACCAAGTCAACTTGCCACTTGGATAATTATTTAATGCTCTTCATCCTAGCCACACATATGTTGATATCTTGACCCTCCATTGTGTTATATATACACACTAGATGCAAGACAAGCTCTTCAACACTTAAAAAAAATCACAACATTCTTGTTCTTGAGATTGCTCTCGGGTTTGCCTATTGTCCACACAAAAAAATTTGCAATTGTGGTTCTTTATTCACAAGACTTTAACCCAAGGCCACTAAAGGTATTGTAAGGATATCTCAATAGAAAGATTTCGAAAAAACGACGTTTTCACGTTAGTCGCAAGGCGAAAACCTAAGTCGTTTTCACAAGTTTGGATTGTAAATGGAAGAGAAGTTGGTTGTGAACTTCTAAAGGCTTCAAATAGCGGATTGGAGCGTAAAGGAAAGGAGCTAATAATTGCTAAGGAGCGACTTTGAATCTTGGAAATTATAAGGGCTTATAAAGGTAACAATTCTTGTCGTTTTAGTAATTAAGATTACTTATTGTTGTAGCTATGGATATTAGAAAGCATGAGGTATATAGTATGAAGTTTGATAAGTGTATTGACTATTGGAACCCTAATCCGAAAACTAGTATGTTTAGCCCTTAAGATTGTAATTCAATTTGGTTAATAGTTTAGTTGTCACATGTTATATAAAGAAGGAATTATAGTTGTTGAAGTTGTTTATGACTATATAACATGTTAGACCTAAGAACTTGGATTGAAAAAGAATTGGAAAGGACTTTGTGTTGTTGTATATGTTAGCCGAGAATGGCTTTGGATATTAAACTACTTCGTATGAATTGTGGGACAGAATTTTACACGTATTGCAAGGCGTGTAATCCCCTTTGATTGGTTGTTGTATTGAGCCTTAAATGTGGCATGTTGGTTATTGATTATCGGGCCTTGAAAAAGGTGGAAAAGTATGTAGAAACAAAGGAGATGCTGCCCGATTTTCCGTAGAATAAGAGTCTTTATACTTAGTATGATTCTACGTTTAAAAGGGAGGAGTTGATAGACATGTTATGATTAATATAGGTTGAAGTACTACGAGTAGCGTATTCTACTTAAAGGATGGAATAACTATCAAGGTTGAAGTACTTTCGAGCATTTTGCTACTTGTCGATAATCGTCGCGAGGTATGTGAACCTCTTCCTCCTTTTGGCATGATTCTATGTATGAAATATACATGTGGTGTTATTTCATGATTCCTTATACTCTTAGAAGTTAAGAGGTATGTACGTTGATTTACTCAACGTGAAAGTTATGTCTAAGAATTATCCTAAGTTCTTTTGAGTCTTATGGGGATGTTGGTAAGAGTCGTTAGGAGGTATTTGAGTCAAGTTGACTTTGCTAAGTTCTTGCGAATGAGAATAATTATCGAACAAGCCATCTGCGCTAATAAAAGAAAATGTATCGACAATCAATTAAACTAAAATGAGTAGAATCCTCCATCTGCATAGAAACTAAGATAAGACAAAATTGTATTACATTTTCTAGATCATGACTGCTTTAATAAGATCGTTATAAACAAGTATAACCTATTTACAACGCATGAAAGTATATGTTACTTAATTTAAAGAGTTTACGTACGAAGTTTTAAGACTATGAACCTTGAATTCTTAAAAGGTTAAGAAACTTTATTTTTCAAGTTATGGGACTTGATTCTTAAAGGAAGAAATGACTTGATTTAAAAGTATAGAATACTTGATTTGGAAAGTATGGATTTCTTGATATTCTAAAGATAAGAGACTTGAAATTCTAAGTTAAGAAACTTGATTTCTAAAGTTAAGAGACTTGAAGTATTTTAAAAGTTATGTAACTTGATTTGAAAGTATAAGTCTCTTGGTTATAAAAGGAATGAATTTGTCTAAGACATAAAGAGTTATAACGGCTTTATGGGAAGTTGGTTATAACAACTTTATGGAAGGTTAAAATAATGGTTTTTCTCTAGTAATGTAAATAATGATAAATGACTTGAAATAATGAAAGACAAATGGATTTGAAGGCATCAAATGCTTAAGGTTTTAAAGAAAGAAGTCACTTAATTTAGAAGCCTATAAATGTATTTCTAAAAGGTATTGTGACTTGACTTGAAAAGTAGATATGACTTGATATTACGGTTATTAGTATCTTGGAAGTTTTATATGAAAAATGAGTCATTTTAAAAGAGTAGAAGTACGTAGTACTTTGGGTTAAATTTCTGGATTTTATAATGACATGTTAGTGCCTTAAGTAAACTAAAATGGGGGTGTATACAAATAAGGTTAATAAGAAGTTAGGAAATTTCTTAACTTGCTTATGTTATGTATGATAAGCCGGTAGTGCTTATGTTATGTATGATAAGCCGGTAGTGCTTATGTTATGTATGATAAGCCGGTAGCGCTTATGTTATGTATGATAAGCCGGTAGTGCTTATGTTATGTATGATAGCATTTGGTGCTAGTGTTATGAGTATAAATGCGGGGTAAACCCCCAAGACGTTATACACATCCTGAGTATAAATGCGGGGTAAACCCCCAAGACGTTATACACCTTCTGAGTATAATTGCGGGGTAAACCCCCAAGACATTATACATCTCCATGGATTTGCTACCCATGATGCGAGCATGGCGTATATGCTCATTGCGGGCCCGTAGGGCCTAAGCGGTTGAAATAGTCATGTGCGGGTGAAATAGTCCTATGCGGGGCAAATTGTCTTATGCGGGTCCACAAAACCCTTGCGGGTGAAATAGTCTCAGAAGTAGGATTGCCAAATGATACTATGGGCAGGTGGCCCTAAGTTGATCATAAGCTTCCTATTTTTATGCAGTATACCTTTATGGGCAGACTTATGTGACTTTATCGCGTCCCAGATTGGGTCGGACAGTATACCTTTATGGGCAGACTTATGTGACTTTATCGCGTCCCAGATTGGGTCGGGCAGTATACCTTTATGGGTAGACTTATGTGACTTTATCGCGTCCCAGATTGGGCCGGGCAGTATAGGCGTCCCTCCATAAAGAGTCAGATTATGTTATGAAAGATAAGTAAGTTATATGGTTATGAACTTGATGATTTTTCCTAAGTATGTACGTAAGAATTTGACTATAACTCTTATTGAAAATGGGAAAGGATAATAAGGTGCGATTAAGTTCACGAGATTGTAATGACACGGTACGATCTGATATCTATTTTGTTTATATATTTGCCCCTGTCATTCCTGTGTACATTTATGATTTGTTTATTGTACCTTATTTTCGTTCCATATTAAATTTTTGTTATCGACCCGCCGGAAGTGCGTTAATGTCGCGAGTTTAGGTACCTGATTGTGGATCCGCGGCTTAGGATCCTGGTTCAGCATTTTTAGATAGTTCCAATGTTCCGGAGCTTGTCATCATGGTTATGTATATTCAGGGATACGACGGGGCCTTGTCCCGTCATAGTATTTGTCCAAAATCTTAGAGGTCTGTAGTCATACCTTGTGGATTGGGTTGTGTAAAGAAAAAAAAAAGAGGTAACTGCTTTTGGTTTTACATATTTATATGTATCCAGGAAGGTAGTCTTATCAGCTATCCTATTATTTATTTCTTGTTAAGTTTATGTATGTTCCGCTGATTATCTCTGATGTATACCTGTAAGGGTGCCCAGGTAGGGCACCAGTCGCGGCCCGGGGTCGGGTCGTGACAGTATGTGAAGGCAATTCATTCCTTTTTGGCATAATTCTGTGTACCGAACATAATCGTCATGTTACTCCATAACTTATTCTACTCTTAGTAGTTAAGTATATTCATGTTATTGAAATATATGCTAAAAGCATGTTTAAGTATGACTTAAGTCCTTATTAAGGCAATATGGGAAAATATGTTAATGTTTTCCGTGTGAACCAAAGAGTACAAAGGGTATTATGTCATTCAGAGTATTCTGTTGTTATTCATGCATATTCATTGCATTGCATTCATATAATACCATGGAGAACTGGTGCTACACACATAATTATATATTATATCTGTATAAAGAAAATGAGAAAAAGGGAAAGGTGTTATATATGCACACCACCTGAAGCTGGTACAGACTATCACAAATAGCCCTAAGAGGCCACATATCGTGCCTGTGTGGCCTAAATGGATGCCTGTGTGGCCAAGACGATGTGATATGAATGTCTGTGTGGTCAATATAACCAGAAGCCCACATAGGAGGTTATGGGTAAGATGCATGTGTGGCCGTAGAATACCGCATGTGCATCATGCATGACATTTATGTATATTATGCCCACAGAGGCTGTTATGAAAATAAAGACGCATGAGTGGCCATCATTATACTGCATTGGTATTGCATAACATTTAGACATTCATTAGGGCCCTCATATGCAGTTACTGTTAGTTAGTTGTTTCGGTTACAGATTATGATGCATCTATGTTATGTTATTCATTATGTCTAACATGTTCAGTACATCAGTCGTACTGAAGTTACTTTTGCTGGGGGACGCTGTGTTTTATGCCCGCAGGTTCATTCTAACAAGGGTGACATATTGTGCTAGTAGGTTGCTGGTTCAGCTGATACTTGGAGCACTCTACTTATTTTAGAGTTGCAGTTTGGTTGTGGTATGTCCTTCTCTTAGAGGCTTGTAGATAAGTGTCATGTGGTTAGTTGTCATACATGGCCTTAACGGCCTTGATGTACATAAATATATGATTAATTTTGGGTTGTATGGTTAGGGGTGCCCATCGCGGCCCTCTGGTTTATGTTGTGACAAACTTGATATCAGAGCATGTCTGTCCTAGGAAGTCTACAAGTCATGTCTAGTAGAGTCTTGATTATGAGTGTGATGTGCGCCACACCTATAAACAGGAGGTTGCAAGGCATTTAGGAATGATTTCTACTCTTTCATTATTTAGATTGTTCGATAAAGCAGAGTCGTAAGATTATTTGTTCCTAATTCAACTTTCTCGTCAAACTGCAGTAATGTCAACGCTGAGAAACACCGCGGGTAATGAGGGTGCGGGTACTCCTATGAGACAAGATGATAGATAAATACCACCCGCTGGCACGTGTCGGAGGGGTACTGAAATTGGAGCTAGAGAGGTGAGTTATATCATAGATTCCGACCCATCAGAAATTATAGAGTCCACAGAGGATGAAGATTCATCTGAAGATCCCTATGAATCACCTGCTCGAACACCCTCGGTTCTTCAAGCGGAAAGTAGGGTGACTGGAGCTCCGACTTCACCAAGGACTTTAGGATCAGTATCGGGCCCCAGGGACCATAAGATAGATAAAACAACATAGGGATGGCATTTCCCTCATATATCACGCCATGATCGAATGTGCATTTCATTCACTAATCCATGCTCTTCTGAGGTCACGAATAACCCACAGTCTTGGGGGTCTGTTAATTAGGGCTCGCCAGCCCGTGTTATTGGATACGCGCAGGAGGAAGCAAGGAGACGGGCCAGAATGAGGCGAAGGGTTAGTAAGGATAAGAGAATTCCGCTTCAAAGTATATCGGATCAAGATTCGCATATAGGGCCAGGATAGGACAGTGTAGTGATATGGTTGTGTGAACCTATAAATCTTGCCACTAAAGGCTGAACTTAGTTCCCTTTGTATAAGAATATGATATCTTAGGTTTTGATCTTGGTTGAAGTATGTGGTATATGTGATGATTGTGAGTTATGAATATTATCAAAATGCTTCTTCTTAATACCATTTAAGCCTGCTCTATTGATTCATGGGATTTGGTATTTACTACATGATTACATATTAGAGTAATCAAGAAATAAATTGACTGGGTATATGGAGTGATAAGATTGTTGTACTGTTTAATGTTATGAAGATATGAATATGTTTTCATATGATCTAAAAGTATAATATGAAGTATATTAGTTGTGATTATTCCTTGGTGTGCCATATGTTCATATGAAAGGAATATGTGAATATGACCTAAGAAACCAATAGGATCCCCATGTGTGTCTTACTGGTTTGGTTGGATGGACCGTTAACATGTAGCCTTTAAATGGATGGTATGCTTGTTTGAGATGTTGTAGTTAAGTCTTATTACAGACCAACCATGTTTAGGCTAGGTGTTTGATTAATTTGTTCAAGTAATCTGGGTTGATGAAGATATTCAGTAAACTTATAGGTAATGATGTGGTATTATTGATATTCTTTAAGACTTTGATTATCTAAAAAGTACTATGATATATGTTGTTGGCCTAGTTGTGTGTATTATGGTTAATAAGGGATATGAGATATGCCTAAAATTTCAATCCTTACTGATGTACATATGAAACCTGCATTTTTGTAAATCTAGGATTAAACTGAGTCTAATATATATGTATTTTTTTTAGTTGAAAACTTATATTGGACCTAGAAAGGATGCATAAGTCTATCATATTGAGTCTTTGGTTGGTTTCTGCCTTATAGATGATTGATAGTATGTATGGGGTTATAAATTGCTAATTGATAGACTTACAACTTACCTCATGGCCATTCTGATCATGTCACACCTAAATCAGTCCCTAACATATGTCGGCACCTAGTTATAAATTGTCTAAAATGTATGTCAAGTGTGGAATGGGGTCATGAATGTTGTGGGGATTTGGTTAGCTCATGAGCTCGTGCGAAGAAGACCCGTGCTGATGATGAATAAATCGGACACTGGATATATGTTTGGTGATTGGTTTACTCACTTAGAGTTAAAGACCAACATTGAAAGGTGTGAGCCTAAATTAAGTTCTAAATCCATAAACAACATGTATGGAATGATTTGGGTTGTGAAATGCTTTGTGGTTATTATATAGGTTTGTTTGCCTACTGATGCGCGATTTATGCACACACTAACGCAAGTGCACGTGTCGTGACAAGTAATATAGTCTAGAAGACCGAGTTATCGTCCTCAGGGATTAGTGTCCAATTCTCAAACTCTATTCTATGGTATCTATTTGGTAACCGATGATTGATGAATTGTTTATAACTATACTTATGAATGCTAACTAAATTACTTTGTTTTACTTCAGATATGGTGGAAATAGGGCTTCCAAATCTCCTCAACTATCATTCATCTTACTTATTAATGCAATTAATTATGGTTCTTCTTCTATTTTGAGATAGCAGGTTAACTAAGCCGTTTTATACTCCTGTTAAGGTAATATAAACACTCAACCCCAATATAGAACTCTTCTACCTTTCGGTGATAAGATTGACTATAAAGGAGGATTAAGAGCAATAACCTATTAAACTACACAAGTATCGGGGTACTTTCGTCCACGATTTAACCTATGTTTATTCAACTATAGCATATTCACAATCTCCCCTTTCGGCTTTCGATTAGAAATCAAATAGATTATGATAATTATTGATCAATTAATTACCAAACATTCAAGACAAATATTGAATAAATCTCAACAATGATAAGAAGAAACCAAAACATGCATTAATTCATAAGAATGAGTTTCAAGTGATTTGATATGGAAAACCCTAAATTAAGTTAGTTCCTAGCCATAGACATGCCAAGAACTAAACTAATATCCAACATAAACTACAAAGAAATAAAACAAAGAAGCAAGAAATTACACAAAAGTAGTCTCCAATCTTGATTTCCAAGTTTGTGATAAATTGACAAGGATTTGGAAACCTTAATCTGACCTAAAAACTGTTTTTTATAGCCTTCAAGTCGTTCTTAACCTTTTCCCTCTAGGCCTTGGCTCATTCCCATTCGAATTTGTGAAATTCCGCCTCGCCTGCAGCGCCAGCGGCTGAAACTCTGCAGATTCACGTATTTTGGCGCCGTGGCCTCGACCTTCTTGGTTTGGAGGCGGCCATGGCCTATTCTTGCCGGTTCGCCAACTTTCTCGCTTTTTTGAGCTCTGGAACCTCTGTTTTTGCCCTCTTTTTGCTCCTTTTCGCCAATGAGCCACTTTAAACCATTATGACTTAAAAGAAAGAAAATATATCCTAAGACGACACGTATTTGTACAAAAATGGGCAAAAGACTAACTAAAAATGACTCAAAAGGTGTATATAAAATACACCGATCAAACACCCCCAAACTTAACATTTGCTCGCCCTCGAGCAAAGATCAAAAGAAAGAAATTGTCACGACCACGGACGTGATCGTGCCTTACAGGCACCGCGTGATACAACATTAGAGAAAACCAGCGGAAAAATAAACTCACAACAAGAACCCATATAGAGTATAAGCAGGCTAACCCAAAATGGCTACCTCTAAATATAACAAACACTGAACAGTTACATCCTTAAGAACCCAATTTATAACAGGACTACAGACCTCTAAGAATGTATAACCACTATGACGGGACAGGGCCCCGTCATACCCCTCAATGTACAAAACATATACGACACCAGGGAGAACCGTACCAAAAGTCAAGCCTCCGGAGGAATGGAGCTTCTGACACCTGAGCAAAGATCCTAAGAATGAGGATCCACCACCGCTACCCTACTGCGGCATGAGCGGCCAGAGAAAGTCGATTACCTGATATGTATCAAGTATGTAAAACTGGAAAATACTGTAATAATATCATAAGTCTAAAATAAGCTGGAGTCATGGACGAAAATCAAATTACATTGCACTGTGCCTTACTAACAATGAGAGTAACAAGTATAGACTTTACTGCATAAAAATAAGAGGCTCATGATCAAAACAGGGTCTCTCGCCCGTAGTATCATTAAGCAATCCTACTCCTGGGACTATTTCACCCGCATAGGTCTTGTGGACCCGCATGAGGTCATCCACCTCGCATGAGACTATTTCACCTGCATGGGACTATTTCACCCGCATGAGGTCATCCGCCTCGCATGGGACTATTTCACCCGCATGGGACTATTTCACCCGCATGGACCCGGTGAGCCCGTATGAGTACAAGCGCCACACTCGCATCATGGGTAACGAATCCATGGCATAAGTAGTAATAATAATAATAATAATACATAATTCAGCACAACCGGTTATCATACATAACATAAGCGCTACCGGTTTATCATAACGTAAGCAAGTTAAGAATATCCCCTAACTTCTTATTAACATTATTAGTATATCCTCTCATTTTAGTTACTTAAGGCACTAACATGTCATTTTAAAAGAAAATCCGGAAATTCAACCCAAGTACCACGTACCTCTAACCTTTTAAGAAAATGACTCATTTTTATGTAAAACTCCCAAGATACTAATAACCGTAGTATCCAGTCACGACAACTTTTCAAAACAAGTCACGTTTACCTTTAAAAATACAATAGGCTTCTAAATCAAGTGACTTCATTTCTTTTAAAACCTTAGGCAATTAATGCCTTAAAAACAATTTGCCTTTCACAAATTCAAATCATTTATCCGTACTTATTTTACTTGGAGTAAACCTTTCTTTGTTAACCTTCCATAAAGCCAATACAACCAACTTCCCATAAAGTCGTTATATTACCATTATACACTAGTCAAACACATCTCCCTATATCCAAGGGACTTATACTTTTAAACGAAACAAGTATCATATACTTAAAACACTCCAAGTTCCTTAACTTTAAAACTTAAGACATCATTTGTTATACCCCGTATTTCCAGAGTATGTACGTGAGGACGTACGTACGAAAGTTTAAGCCTTAAGATAGGCAAGGGGTCGAAAATTGTGCACTGACCCGAAAGAATTGTTTTTCCGAAACGTTTTCCAAACTGCGAGGGAAAATTATGGCTGCGACATTAATAATTTTGCTGATTTTTCCGAGAGATGAAATATTTTGGACCAACGAGAGGCGACACTTGTCACCTCCAGTGGCGATCATATATGGCGATTGGTTGCGTTTCTTGGCATGTTTTGTGGCCTAAAACTTGGGTCAATGTTTGGAGTGATTTGTGGAGTAGATGGCTAGGGTGCACTTGTGCAAATCTTCACCCTCCACTTGCCCACCACTTGTCTTGATCTTGGCCATTGAAGGCCCTATAAATACCCCCCTTAGTTGAAGGATTTCTTCATCCCTCAAATGACTTCTAAGTCTTAAAAATCCTCCTCCCTCTTCTTGTTGCTCTCGTCGAGCACCCTCCCCTTTGAGAAGCCTTGGCGAAACCCCCTTCCTAAGTGGTGCTGGCGAAAGTACCCCCTCTTGAGTGTTGTTTGTTATACCGTATTTCCAGTATGTGCGTGAGGGCGTGCGTCTGAAAGTTTGAACCTTAAGTTAGGCATAGGACGAAATTTGTGCCTGACCACGAAGCGAATTGTTTTTTTTTAAATGAAGCGTTTCTGAACTTTGTGAAGGGAAAATTACGGCTATGTCATTTATTATTTTTGCGGATTTTTCCAGAGATGAAATATTTTGGACCAACGAGAGGCGACACTTGTCACCGCCAGTGGCGAAGTGGTGGCCGAAAGTGGGCAAGTTTTGTGCCATGTTTGTGGCCTAAACCATGGGTCAATGTTTGGAGTGAATTGTGGAGTAGATGGCTAGGGGGCACTTGGGCAAATCCTCGCCTCCACTTGCCCCACTTGTCTTGATCTTGTCCATTGATTTCCTATAAATACCCCTTTGTTGAAGACTTCTTCATCCACTCCACCTTTCTAAGTCTTGAAAATCCTCCCCTCTTGTTGAAGCTCGTCAAAGAGCCTCCTCCCCAGAAAGCCTTGGCCGAGAGGTACCCACTTCCTAGTGGTACTAGTCGAGGTACCACTACCTTGAGTTGTTCTCGTAAAATACACCCCCTTGGTAGAAAAGTATTCTCCAGTATTATTCTTATTCCAAAATACCCTAGCCTTATACCTTGTAGTATTCCAAAAGTTACCTCTATCGTAGAGCAGGAAATACTACTTTATGTCCTTTTAGTCTCAAAACGAAACCCTAAGGAAAATCTTCATAGTTGGTTGAAGTGCTAAGTAGAAGTTGTTTGGGAACTTCTAAGGGTTGTTTGGAGCGGGTTGGAGCGCCCAGAGTAGGAGCTAAACGTTGCTCGGGATCGACATTTAAACTTGAATAATTTTGGGCTTATCGAGGTAAATACTCTTGACCTTCTATTGTAATTAGAGTTTACATACTGTTGAAGTATAAGAATTAAGTATAAGTTATATACAAGGAAGGTATATAAGAAGGGAATTGAACTGTACTTACATGGGGTGTATTCTGATGAAACTTGTGAAGTTTGTGGTAGGAAGTCTTTGTGATTTTCCGTAGAATCTTGTATCTAGAATTATTCTCTACAGTAGTCTAGGCGTTGATAGACTTGTATGGCCGTTATAGGTTGAAATCGCAAGTAGCGTATTCTACTAGAAGGGTGGAAAAGGCTAGCCGGATTACAGTACTTTGGAGCTATTTGCTAATAGTCGATAATCGTCGCGAGGTATATGATTCTTCCTATCCTCTTGAGCATGATATTTTAAAAGAATATATATATAGTACGGTAGACGTACGTGTGTTAACTGAATGTAGTTTCTGCAATGTCTTTTGACTTAAGCCTGAATAATAAGAATCTTGAAGTATTTCAAAAGAATTAAGAATCTTTTTTGAAAGAAGAATAATACTTGGTTTGAAAGCTTAAGAGTTATACTAGCTTTATGGGAAGTTAGGTATAACGACTTAAGAGAGATAAAAGAGAATGGTTTATTGATTTTAAGAAGTTAAGAGACTTGATCTTAAAAGATAAGAGACTTGACTTAATTGAATTAATATGAATTTTGTTAAAAAGTGTGAAACCTCATTCGTGAGTAATGAGTACTTGGTTTTAAAGGAATAATGTTTTCTTGATTTGAAATCGAATAAGTATCGAGCGAACCAACTGCGGCGTTAATAAAGGAAATGTTTTGACTAATAAAGTAATTAAAACCGGTAGAAGCCTCAAATCTGCATAGAAGCTAAGATAAGACAAAATTGTATTACATTTCCTAGATCATGGCTGCTTTTATAAGATTGTTATAAACAAGAATAACCTACTCACACATAAGGCTTATTGTTTTAAAAAAAAGAGTACGTTATTTGATTAAGACTATAAACTATGAAATCTTTTGAAACTAAAAGATTTGAGTATCTGAATTTAGGCAACTTGAACTTTTGGAAAAAAAAATGTTGTTACTTGACGTTGTTCTAAAAGTGTAAGCCACTTGGTTTAAACTAGTGTAAAGTATTTGATTTTAAAACATGAACGTATTTGATACTAAGGATAATAGTATCGAGTTGTTTCCACGTAAAAATAGGTCTTTTTGAAAGGATTAATGTATGTAGTACTTTGGGGTTAAAACCCAGATTTGTTGTAATAGAATAAAAGTCTATGAGTATGTTGAACTTTCCTATGCTTGTGGTGATAGCCTTTTGTTGTGCAAGTGTTGTATTTACGTACTCTGCGTCTCGTTGGAGAAGCTACTTGGTGATTGATGGACATCTTGACACGATGGGTGGCCGGGTATGCTTCCACTAATCGATCCTTTTGGACATACCGACACGATGGGTGGCCGGGTATGTTTCCATTAGGAGTGTTATCTTGTTATTTGCTTTGGACATACCGACACGATGGGTGGCGCAGTATCTTCCATTTTGATTGTTGTCTTGTTATTTCTTTTGGACATCTTGACACGATGGGTGGCCAGGGTATGTTTCCATTAAGTGTTATCTTGTTATTTGCTTTGGACATCTTGACACGATGGGTGGCCCGAGTATCTTCCATTTGATTGTTGTCTTGTTATTTCCTTTGGACATCGCGACACGATGGGTGGCCACGGGTATGCTTCCATTAGGATGGTTTCATAGCCATGCTTATCTGAGGTAAGATCTTGGGGCATGCGACCAGTTGTGCGAGTTAAACTCCCGAGTTACATTTGAGTGATGACTTTGAGGCGTAAGTCACGACTTGACATATCGCCTTTATGTTATGATCGTAGTTTTGTTATCATCATACATGTCTCTGTTTATTTTATCGTTATGATTTCGTTCTGATATTTTTGATTTCACATACTTGGTACTGTTGTCTTGACCTCCTTGGCCGCGTTCATCTGCATGGTAGAGGTACATCGGTTGTTGATTCTCGCTCTTAGGATCACCGTTCAGCATATTGGGAAGCTCCGTTTCTCCGGAGGCTTATCTTTTGGTATGTTTCCCTGAGTTGTAGGTTCTTATACATTCAGGGGTATGGCGGGGCCCTGTCCCGTCATGTTGTATAAAAACTCTTAGAAGTGCAGTAATCTTGTTGTGGCGGGGTTTGTAAAAGGATTAAACTGTTCGGTTTGAAAGATTTGTATATATATTTTATTGGAAGGTGACCGTTTTGGTTAGCCTGTTTTTATCATATATCTTGTTTCATGTTTAAAGTTTTTATTTTCGCTGATTTTCTCTGATGTTGTATTACTAGGGTGTCCGGGGTAAGACACCAGTCACGGGCCCGGGTTCGGGTCGTGACAAAAGTGGTATCAGAGCAGTTAATCCTCGGAAAGTGTCTACAGACCGTGTCTAGTAGAGTCTTGATTATCGATGTGTTGTGCACCACATCTATAATCAGGAGGCTGCAGGACATTTAGGATTGGGTTCCATTCTTCTCATTCTGAGATCGTGCCTTAGAGCTGTGTTATAAGTTGGACCCCTCTGACGTATCTCGTTTTTACGATCATGCCTCGCCTTGAGCAACCGGGCCCAGATGGGCAAGGCGTAGGAGTCGCTAGTAAGTGCAGAGAGTGCGAGGCGCGAGCGGTCATTTCTGAGATAGTGCTTGACGGCGAGTTTTGCGCGCCGCCAGCAAAGAGTTTAGAGCGCGCGATGCTTTGAGACCACAATACACGAGTCTCGATCCACGGCTGAGGCGAGAGGAGTTAGGTACAAAGAGATGGCCCGATTATTGGCGGTGATAGTGGCAAGGCACGAGGATAAGCCGGATCTGGCCAGATTCGTGCGGTAGTACACGTAGTTCACCCGAGGCGGATAGTTTGAGGCTACGGGACTTTCGAGTTGTAGCCGCGAGTTCTACTGTCAAGCACGAGATGATCCGCGGGAGTTCATTCGGCGATTCTGAGAGGATCGTAGAGTGATAAAGGCTTGAGAGACCGTCGGTGATCTTGGTTCGCGTCGGTGCGTGATCTCTGCGATCGGCGTTTGATTCGTGGGGCGTCGGGAGAGCATGCACTTCCACCGTATGGGGCGAGTTCTCGGGAATTTCTTGCACATTTCTTGCCTCCGCGGATGAGAGGGCTCGGTAAACATTTTTGATGTTGGCGAGCCGCGTCTGATTCGGGAAGTACAATGTGAGTTCGACTCATTGCCTCGTATGTCCCATTGTAATGGCGATATGGAGGATAGAGTACCGCTACGTCGCGGGCTAGATGACTACTTGGCGAGGCTTGTTGGTGTAGCTCTTGTAGGGCATGGACATTGCCGCGTGCGAGCTTATGCGCACTTGGGTGTGAGGAGCGGAGAGGTCGACGGAATGGCCAGAGATCGTGAGAAGGGCGAGCAGCGAGGTCTTTTGGCGACCCGAGGTGGACCGCCTCGGCCAGACTAGTTATGCGCCTCCGCCCGATCTGAGTGGTCCTCCACAATCTTTAGGGCATCCAGTATTCGAGGCGGTCGGGGCTCTGGGATTCAGATTTTGGGAGCGGGGTGTTAGCGGTGAAGCCACCCCTACCTCGTTGTGGCCGTTGTGGTAGGCTCCATTGTGGGGAGTGTCGTGCTAGTTTGGGAGTTTGTTTTACATGCGGCCATCAGGGCCATTTTACGAGAAACTGTCCGACCGGAGGTAGCACTGGTGGGATAGCACCGACTACGGGATCTATGGCTGGTTCATCACCTGCGGTATATGCGCCTGCGGTGCGGGCTATGATTAGAGTGAAGCGGTAGATGCGGTATATCCTTAACCTCTAAGAGTTTTGTATGCTTGATATGATGATCTTATTGTGTGCTATGTACGGATAGCATTGTGTTATTTGTGAGTTAGAAAACATGGTTAGTTGGAAGGATAAGTATGGGGGTAGGGAAAGTGTGAACCTTAGGATATTTCACGATTGAGACCTTAGATGTAAGGTCGTCCCGAGTAAGGGGTTTTGCAAATGATCCTTGTCGGAGTGCATTATATGCCTAGGTGCATTAGTGTGATAAGTCCATGGGTAGTGTGAGGTGGAAGTGGTAGCTTTCATGACGTGAATTAGTAAGGTTGTTCGGATCGGAAACAAGAGAGTTCGACCACGACGGAGGTCGGGTAGAGGGCGTATTGCGGGTCAACCGTGGCGAATTAATGTGGGGTCAGTGGGTGGTCACTTGGTGGTGGTCACGAGGTGCTAGGCAAGTTTAGGTAACCATCGTATGAGTTCGTGGATATGTTCGACCAGAATCGGATCGTGAAGGCGGGAATGGCCTTAAAAGAGATCGAGGCTAGTAAGATGACCAAGTTTGGAGGTAGTGACTCGGAGATTTTGGAAAGCCGTAATGATCAAGTATGGTACGTCTACTAGAAGAGTTCGGTGTTCGAGAAGAGTCTGACGAGTAAGGAAAGAAGTGAACATGTCTTTGAGAGAATATAAATGATCGTTACTTTTGTGAAGTAAAGGTGCGAAGGGAATATCTTTTAGACCTTGGGTAGGAGCTTTTGTAATGCTAGAAGTGATTTCTCGTGGACTCGGGTTAAGTATTTGCGCGTGTGTTAATTTGTGGCCAGGTGTGGCATTGTCAACTTGTTTAAGTCAAAAGGAACTTATCGTTATCTGCCTTGAGAAGGAACATTCGGGACGAATGTTTCTAAGGAGGGGAGAATGTTATACCGTATTTCAGTATATGCGTGAGGGCGTGCGTCTGAGTTTAAACCTTAAGTTAGGCATAGGCGAAATTTGTGCACAACCCACTAAACGAATTGTTTTTCGGGAAACGTTTTCCGAACTTTGCGAAGGAAAATTACGGCTATGTCATTTATTATTTTTGCGGATTTTTCCGAGAGATGAAATATTTTGGACCAACGAGAGGCGACACTTGTCACCTCAGTGGCGGAAGTGGTGTAGAAAGTGGGCAAGTTTTGTGCCATGTTTGTGGCCTAAACCATGGGTCAATGTTTGGAGTGAATTGTGGAGTAGATGGCTAGGGGCACTGGGCAAATCCTCACCCTCCACTTGCCCCACTTGTCTTGATCTTGTCCATTGATTTCCTATAAATACCCCCCGTTGTTGAAGACTTCTTCTTCCACTCCACACCTTTCTAAGTCGTGAAAATCCTCCCCTCTTGTTGAAGCTCGTCAAAGAGCCTACCCCACCCCTCGAGAAAGCCTTGGCGAGAGGTACCCCTTCCTAGTGGTACTAGCCGAGGTACCCTTACCTTGAGTTGTTCTCGTAAAATACACCCCCCCTTGGTAGAAAAGTATTCTCCAAGTATTGTTACTATTCCAAAATACCCTAGCCATATACCTTGTAGTATTCCAAAAGTTACCTCTATACGTAGAGCCCGGAAATACTACCTTATGTCCTTTTAGTCTCAAAACGAAACCCTAAGGAAAATCTTCATAGTTGGTTGAAGTGCTAAGTAGAAGTTGTTTGGGAACTTCTAAGGGTTGTTTGGAGCGGGTTGGAGCGCCCAGAGTAGGAGCTAAACGTTGCTCAGGATCGACATTTAAACATGGATAATTTTGGGCTTATCGAGGTAAATACTCTTGACCTTCTATTGTAATTAGAGTTTACATCTTTGTTGAAGTATAAGAATTAAGTATAAGTTATATACAAGGAAGGTATATAAGAAGAGAATTGAATGTACTTACATGGATGTATTTCTGATGAAACTTGTGAAGTTTGTGGGTAGGGAAGTCTTGCCCAATTTTCCGTAGAATCTTGTATCTAGAATTATTCTCTGAGTAGTCTAGGCGTTGATAGACTTGTATGACCGTTATAGGTTGAAATCTGCAAGTAGCGTATTCTACTAGAAGGGTGGAAAAGGCTAGCGGATTCTGATACTTTGGAGCTATTTGCTAATAGTCGATAATCGTCGCGAGGTATGTGATTCTTCCTATCCTCTTGAGCATGATATTTTAAAAGAATATATATATAGTGCGGTGAGACGTCGTGTGTTAAGCGAATGTAGTTTTACGGCAATGTCTTTTGACTTAAGCCTGAATAATAAGAATCTTGAAGTATTTCAAAAAAATTAAGAATCCTTTTTGAAAGAAGAATAATACTTGGTTTGAAAGCTTAAGAGTTATACTAGCTTTATGGGAAGTTAGGTATAACGACTTAAGAGAGATAAAAGAGAATGGTTTATTGATTTTAAGAAGTTAAGAGACTTGATCTTAAAAGATAAGAGACTTGACTTAATTGAATTAATATGAATTTTGTTAAAAAGTGTGAAACCTCATTCGTGAGTAATGAGTACTTGGTTTTTAAAAGGAATAATGTTTTACTGATTTCGGAAATCAGAATAAGTATCGAACGAACCACTGCAGCGTTAATAAAGGGAAATGTTTTGACTAATAAAGTAATTAAAACCAGTAGAAGCCTCCATCTGCATAGAAGCTAAGATAAGACAAAATTGTATTACATTTCCTAGATCATGGCTGCTTTTATAAGATTGTTATAAACAAGAATAACCTACTCACACATAAGGCTTATTGTTTTAAAAAGAGAGTCGTTATTTGATTAAGACTATAAACTATGAAATCTTTCAAACTAAAAGATTTGAGTATCGAATTTAGCAACTTGAACTTTTGGAAAAAATGTTGTTACTTGGACGTTGTTCTAAAAGTGTAAGCCACTTGGTTTAAACTAGTGTAAAGTACTTGATTTTAAAACATGAACGTATTTGATACTACGGATAATAGTATCGAGTTGTTTCCACGTAAAAAGAGGTCTTTTTGAAAGGATTAATGTATGTAGTACTTTGGGGTTAAAACCCGTTTGTTGTAATAGAATAAAAGTCTATGAGTATGTTGAACTTTCCTATGCTTGTGGTGATAGCCTTTTGTTGTGCAAGTGTTGTATTTACGTACTCTGGCGTCTCGTTGGAGGGCTACTTGGTGATTGATGGACATGCGACACGATGGGTGGCCCACGAGTATGCTTCCACTAATCGATCCTTTTGGACATCTTGACCGCGATGGGTGGCCGGGTATGTTTCCATTAGGAGTGTTATCTTGTTATTTGCTTTGGACATACCGACACGATGGGTGGCCGAGTATGTTTCCATTTGATTGTTGTCTTGTTATTTCTTTTGGACATACCGACACGATGGGTGGCCAGGTATGTTTCCATTAGGAGTGTTATCTTGTTATTTGCTTTGGACATACTGACACGATGGGTGGCCTACGAGTATGCTTCCATTTTTTTTGTTGTCTTGTTATTTCCTTTGGACATACTGACACGATGGGTGGCCCACGGGTATGCTTCCATTAGGATGGTTCCATGGCCATTCTTATACCGAGGTAAGATGCCGGGGCATGCGGCCGTTGTGCGGGTTAAACTCCCAGGTTACATTTGAGTGATGACTTTGAGGGCGTAAGTCCCTGACTTGACATGACTACCTTTATGTTATGAACTGTAGTTTTGTTATCATACATGTCTCCTGTTTTATTTTAGACTGTTATGATTTCGTTTACAGTATTTTTCAGTTTCACATACTTGGTACCTGTTATCGACCTCGCTTGGCTGCGTTCATCTGCATGGTAGAGGTACATCGGTTGTTGATCCTCGCTCTTAGGATCACCGTTCAGCGTATTGGGAAGCTCCGTTTCTCCGGAGGCTTATCTTTTGGTATGTTTCCCTGAGTTGTAGGTTCTTATACATTCAGGAGTAAGGCGGGGCCCTGTCCCGTCATGTTGTATAAAAACTCTTAGAAGTGCATGTAATCTTGTTGTGGCGGGGTTTGTAAAAAGGATTAAACTGTTCGGTTTGAAAGATTTGTATATATATTTTATTGGAAGGTGGCCGTTTTGGTTAGCCTGTTCTTATCATATATCTTGTTTCATGTTTAAAGTTTTTATTTCCGCTGATTTTCTCTGATGTTGTATCACTAGGGTGCCCGGGGTAAGGCACCAGTCACGGGCCCGGGTTCGGGTCGTGACATTGTTCTCGTGAAACACCCCCCCCCCCTTTTGGTAGAAAAATACTCTCCAAGTATTGTTACAATTCCAAAATACCTTAGCCTTATACCTTGTAGTATTCCAAAGTTACCTCTATATGTAGAGCCCGAAAATACTACCTTATGACCTTTTAGTCTCAAAACGAAACCCTAAGGAAAATCTTCATAGTTGGTTGAAGTGCTAAGTAGAAGTTGTTTGGGAACTTCTAAGGGTTGTTTGGAGCGGGTTGGAGCGCCCAGAGTAGGAGCTAAACGTTGCTCAGGATCGACATTAAATTTTGGATAATTTTGGGCTTATCGAAGTAAATATCTTGCCCCCCTATTGTATTTAGAAGTTTGTATACTGTTGAAGTATAAGAATTAAGTATAAGTTATATACAAGGAAGGTATATAAGAAGGGAATTGAACTGTACTTACATAGGATTGTATTTACAGTAGACTTGTGTAGTTTGACGGGTAGGGAAGTGCTGCCCAATTTTCCGTAGAATCTCGTATCTAGATTTATTCTAAAGAGTAGTCTAGACATTGATAGACTTATATAACCGTTATAGGTTGAAGTACTGAGAGTAGCGTATTCTACTCGAAGGGTGGAAAAAGGCTAGCAGGATTACAGTACTTTAGAGCGTTTTGCTAATTGTCGGTAATCGTCGCGAGGTATGTGATTCCTCCTATCCTCTTGAGCATGATATTTTAAAAGAATATATATATAATACGGCAGTGAGGAAGGTATTCCACGGGCATGATTGATGTTGTGGGCGTGAGACCCATAGTGATATTTGAGTGATGACTTTGAGGGCGTGAGTCCCTGACTTGACACGACTGCTTATTTATCATTGTGCGTAGTTTGGTTATCATACATGTCTCTGCTTTATATAGACTACTATGATTTCATTTCTGATATTTTGATTTCACATACTTGGTACTGTTATCGACCTCGCCCGAAGTGCGTTCATCCGCGGTAGAGTACGCGATCGTCGATCCTCGCCTTAGGATCACGATTCAGCGTTTTGGGAAGATCCGTTTCTCCGAGGCTTATCTTTCGTATAGTCCTGTCATTGTAGGTACTTACATTCGGGGTATGGCGGCCCTGTCCGCCATTGTTGTTATATCATTCTTAAGTGCATGTAATCTTGTTGTGGGAAGAGTTTGTAAAAGGGATGTAACTGTTCGGATTCATGTTTTTATATATATGCCGAAAGGCAACTTCTCTTAGATAAACTGTTTTCACTTCACATTATTTTCATGTCTTGTTTTATATTCACGATTACTGATGTATGTCTACTTGGGTGCGGGTAAGGCACGATCCGCCCGGTTGGTCGTGACAAAAGTGGTATCGTGAGCGATTAATCCTCGGAAAGTGTCTGAGCCGTATCTAGTAGAGTCTTGATTATCGGTGTGTTGTGCACCACACCAATAATCAGGAGGCTATAGGATATTTAGGATTGGTTTCCATTCTTCTCACTCTGAGATCGTGCCTTAGAGCTGTGTTATAAGTTGGACCCCTCTAACGTATTTCTTTCCCCTTACCAGTTATGCCTCCGCGTAAGGCAACCCGGGCCCAGAAGGGAAAGCGGCCGAGGCTGCGAGTAAACCACGAGAGGGTTACGAGGGAACAGGCCCAACCATCACCTGTGGTGGTGCTTCATTCGGGGAGTTCTGCGACGACGCCAGTCCCAGCAGAGTCTAGCGCAGCGGCAGCAGTTCCTACGACGGCCATGATATTTGAACCTTCAGTTCCACGACCAGTTGCAGGAAGTATGGATTGCAAAGAGACAACCCTGTTACTAGCTATGGATTTAGCAACTAGAGAGTATATTAGGTATCGATTTATCACGGGTC
Organism: Przewalskia tangutica; assembly: GCA_029844215.1. Taxonomy (NCBI): domain Eukaryota; kingdom Viridiplantae; phylum Streptophyta; class Magnoliopsida; order Solanales; family Solanaceae; genus Przewalskia; species Przewalskia tangutica. Next base: position 92,096,032 of record CM056730.1, on the reverse strand, counting down.
TTGATGACTATCTAAGAGAGAGTTGTGTAAGAGTAGCTCTTCAGTCAGGCTTGAGCATGGCCTGCGTGCGAGCTTATCTTGCGTGGCCGAGCGTAGGATCGGCGGGGTAACAAGATCGCGAAGAGGCGAGCAGCGGGTCCTTTGGTAACTTTCGAGCGGACCTTCCGGCGTGACGGGTTATGCGCCTCCGCCCGGTCTGAGTGGTCCTCGCGGGGTTCGTGGCGTTCGGGTATGCGGGGAGTTGGTCGAGCTCGAGTGCTGGTTCAGATACACGTAGGTTCGGCCCATCCGGATTGATTTTCCTCGATATTCACAAAGGCGCGGCGGCGTCGTCGGGAATGACATCTTTTGTTGGTGCTTGTTTTACCTGCGGCCGTCAGGGCCATGGGTCGAAAGGATGTCCTAGTAGGAGGGATGTAAGTAGGAGTACTCGGCTACGATTAGTTGCGGATTGATGGTCGGAGAGGAAGGGTGTTAGCTGCAGAGGCCACCTCGGTGTGGCCGTTGTGGTAAGTGTCATTGTGGAGTGTCGTACTTCGACGACTTGTTTTGCTTGCGGCCAGCGAGGCCATTTGCGAGAAATTGTCCAGGCAGTGGCGCGGATGTAGAGACTCGACGCCCGGGATCGGTGGCTAGTTCATCACGCCACTGTTATGCGCCCAACAGGGCAGGGTTGATTAGAACAACAAAGGGAAGTGAAGTGGTAGATACAGGTATATCCTTAACCCTCTAGAGATTTGTATGTGTGATAAGATGAGTATATCTTAAGTGTTATGTTCAGATAGCATTGTGCAAATTGTGATTAGGAGTCATGGTTAGTTAAAAGGGGTAAGATTGGGGATAGGAAAAGTGTGAGCCTTAGAGTTTTATACGTGGAGACCTTAGAGGCGAGGCCATCTTGAGTAAAAGATTTATTTTTATGTTTGACCCTTATCAGAGTGCATAATACACGTGAGATATGTTTGTGTAATAAGTCCCTGAGTGGTATGAAATGAAAGGGGTAGTTGAGCTAAGAATGACCACTAGGTTTTCGTAACTTGATTAGTGAGATTGTTCCGGATCGGGGAACAAGAGTTTTGCGTGATAGCGGGTCGGGTTGAGGACCGATCGCGGGTCAACCCGCGGCCTGTAATGTGGTGGGGTCAGTTCGAGGTGGTCCCGCCAGGTGGTGGGGTCACGAGGGTGTTAGGCCCAAGTTTAGTTAACCATCGTACGAGTTCGTGGATGCGTTCGACCGATGATCGGGCGATGAGTCGACCCATCTTATCTTCGATCGGGGACCAGGTACTTGGAAGTGGGTTAAGCGAACATGTGGTAAGAGAATAGAAGTGATCATTTATTTTGTGAAATGAAGGTGCGAAGGGAATATCTTTTAGACCTTGGGTGGGAGCTTTTGTGGTAATAGAGGTGATTCCTTGTGGACTTGGATTTAGTAATTGCGCGTGTGTTATTTTGTGGCCAGGTGTGGCATTGGCAACTTGTTATGTTAAGAGGAACTTATCATTATCTGTATCGAGAAGGAACATTCGGGACGAATGTTTCTAAGGAGGGGAGAATGTTATACCCGTATTTCGGAGTATATGCGTGAGGGCGTCGTCACGAAAGTTTAAGCCTTAAGATAGGCAAGGGTCGAAAATTGTGCACTGACCCGAAAAGAATTGTTTTCACGAAACGTTTTCCAAACTGCGAGGAAAATTACGGTTGCGACATTAATAATTTTTGCGGATTTTTCCGAGATGAAATATTTTGGACCAACGAGAGGCGACACTTGTCACCCTCAGTGAAGCGGTCATATGGCCGATTGGTTGCACGTTTCTTGGCATGTTTGTGGCCTAAAACTTGGGTCAATGTTTGGAGTGATTTGTGGAGTAGATGGCTAGGGTGCACTTGTGCAAATCTTCACCCTCCACTTGCCCACTTGTCTTGATCTTGGCCATCAAGGTCGTATAAATACCCCTTAGTTGAAGGATTTCTTCATCCTCAAATGACTTCTAAGTCTTAAAATCCTCACTCCCCTTTTCTTGTTGCTCGCCCAAGAGCACCCTCCCCTTTGAAGCCTTGGCGAAACCCCTTCCTAAGTGGTGCTAGCCGAAAGTACCCCTCTTGAGTGTTGTTCTCGTGAAACACCCCCCCTTTTGGTAGAAAAATACTCTCCAAGTATTGTTACAATTCCAAAATACCTTAGCCTTATATCTTGTAGTATTCCAAAGTTACCTCTATACGTAGAGCCCGAAAATACTACCGTATGTCCTTTTAGTCTCAAAATGAAACCCTAAGGAAAATCTTCATAAGTTGGTTGAAGTGCTAAGTAGAAGTTGTTTGGGAACTTCTAAGGGTTGTTTGGAGCGGGTTGGAGCGCCCAGAGTAGGAGCTAAACGTTGCTGAGGATCGACATTAAATCTTGGATAATTTTGGGCTTATCGAGGTAAATATCTTGTCCCCCTATTGTATTTAGAAGTTTGCATACTGTTGAAGTATAAGAATTAAGTATAAGTTATATACAAGAAAGGTATATAAGAAGGGAATTGAACTGTACTTACATAGGATTGTATTCTGATGAGAGCATGTAGTTGTGGTAGGAAGTCTTTGCCCAATTTTCCGTAGAATCTCGTATCTAGATTTATTCTACAGAGTAGTCTAGACATAGATATATAACCGTTATAGGTTGAAGTACTGAGAGTAGCGTATTCTACTCGAAGGGTGGAAAAAGGCTAGCAGGATTCTGATGCTTTGGGCGTTTTGCTAATTGTCGGTAATCGTCGCGAGGTATGTGATTCTTCCTATCCTCTTGAGCATGATATTTTAAAAGAATATATATATAGTACGGTAGACGTACGTGTGTCAACTGAACGTGGTTTTACTCCGATATCTTTTGACTTGAGTCTAAATAATAAAAATCTTGAAGTATTTCAAAAGAATTAAGAATCGTTTTGAAAGAAGAGTAATATTTGGTTTTAAAAGCTTAAGAGTTATACTAGCTTTATGGGAAGTTAGGTATAACGACTTAAGAGAGATAAAAGGAACGGTTTACTTAATTGATTATGAACTACGAAACCTTTCGAAAATGAGAAACTTGAGCATTTGAAATTAGGCAAACTTGAACGTTTGGAAAAGAATGTTGTTACTTGATTTTACAAAAAGAAGTGTTTTGGTTTACTTAAAAAATAGTCACTCTATTTTTATACTACGGGTATTGTGTGACTTTTGTGAAAGAAACGGATCTTTTAAAGAGTTAATGTAGGAAGTACTTTGGGGATAAAAACCCGAACTTGTTGACATAAAGTAGAAAGTACCTTGTGTGAATAACTTGATTATGTTGGTTTGTGATAGCCTTGTAATACTTTCTTGATTGGTTTGATAAGTAACATGTTAGGATGCTACGTGTGTTAGTGTCTTGTGATGTTTGTGTAAAAGGTTATTCTTATTGTGCTTATGTTGTTTAACGATAAGCCGTTGTGCTAGTATTATATCACTCGCTCTTGACATGATATACCGGGGTTAAAGTGCCCGTCGAGGTACACCTCGTGCGATGCAGTGTGACTATGATTCGAGATACCTGCATGCGGATCCGGTGGCTATCGCGAGCTACGAGAGTTCGAGGTTAGTGTGCGGTCTATATGGCCATGCGGTCTATGTGGCCACGCGGACCACGGGTCGGGGCGATCTTGCCGGAGTAGCTACCCTCGACGCGGAATACCTCATGCGGACCTATGTGTGTGGCCTATGCGGAGCTGCGGGAAGTTCCAGGATTTGACGCGCACATTGATACTGAGGGCGAGTGGCCCGCTTCGATCATATCGTGCGGTCTAGAAAGACCTCGTGATACAGTTTTATAGCATTGTTGGTACTGTGGGTTTTAGTAGTCGGCTATGCCTTCGTACTTACCCCGTACGGTTTTATTATGACACAGGTGGGACCTGGTGTTCATGTATTCCTTGGTGCTTTTATATCATGATCGCGGTGAAGAAGGTATTCCACAGGCATGATTGATGTTGTGGGCGTGATACCCATAGTGATATTTGAGTGATGACTTTGAGGGCGTGAGTCCCTGACTTGACACGACTGCTTATTTATTGTGAACTGTAGTTTGGTTATCATACATGTCTCCTGCTTTATATAGACTACTATGATTTCATTTACAGTATTTTCAGTTTCACATACTTGGTACTGTTATCGCGACCTCGCTTCGGCTGCGTTTCATGCCGGTAGAGGTACACCAGTCGTCGATCCTCGCTCTTAGGATCACAGTTCAGCGTTTTGGGAAGCTCCGTTTCTCCGGAGGCTTATCTTTGGTATAGTCCCCTGTCATTGTAGGTACTTACATTCAGGGGTATGGCGGGGCCCTGTCCCGCCATTGTTGTTATATCATTCTTAGAGGTCTGTAGTACTGTTGTGGGCAGAGTTTGTAAAAGGGATGTAACTGTTCGGATTCATGTTTTTATATATATGCCGAAAGGCAACTTCTCTCAGATAAACTGTTTTCACTTCACATTATTTTCATGTCTTGTTTTATATTCCGTTGATTACTCTGATGTATGTCTACTTGGGTGCCCGGGTAAGGCACCAGTCACGGGCCCGGGTTCGGGTCGTGACATCATTAAAACAAGTAAGGGGTACCAAAGCCTTTGTACGTCTACCGTACTACATAGATGCAATTATTCATGCTCAAGAGGTAGGAAAGTTCCACATACCTCTTCGGGTCAATCCACTTGCTAAGTCCAAAAATACCGCACGTAATACGTCAACCTATAATGACCATAATACGTTTATTAACCTCTAGTTTCAACGTAGAATATTCCAAGTGCAAAGTCACTAAATTCTATGGAAAATCGGACAACATTTCCTTTGTTTCTACATACTTTGCCACCTTTTTCAAGGCCGAAGTCAACATCCAAACGCCACTTTTAAGTCCCAACAATCCAATCAATATAAAGGGGATTACACACCTAACCTTGGATGTGTAAAATTCTGCCCCACAATGCATAACAACTAACTTACAAGTTTAAGGTAGTATTTTGGCTACAACATGCTTACATAACCTTCTTATCCAATTCTTTCATATCCAAACCATATTTCTTACATGCAATTTATCTAAGAGCAATATTTACCACTACAAGTTCTTTCTTCTTCACATGCAACACCATAAACTAACAAAGAGAGAAGGAATTGTTACCTTAGAACTTTAGCCAAATTAATCCAACAAATTTGCTAGCCTCCTTTCCACAAACACCACCACAATAACTCCTACAAGCTTGCCAACAAGTTTCCTTCTTGCCACACTTTTCAGATTTTTCTCAATCCTTGATTTCCTCTTGATTTTCTAGAGAGAAGGAAAAACTTCTAATTTAGAGAGAGAGAAGAGCTTGAAGAATGACCAAGTCTTCAAGACTTGGTCAATAAATAGTGCATGCAAAAATCAGATGGGGGACACTTGTCACCCTCATGGCCTTTTTAAAACAAAGCAGTTCAGATTTTCCCACTCGGCCTCAGAACCAGCGCCGGCGCCACGGCCTGCAGCGGCGCTGAAACCTCCGCGACCCCACAGAACTTCCGGCACCGCGGCCCTGTGGCTCCTGACCGAATTATTCTTCTATCCGACTGCGTACTGAACTTGTAACTCCCATAACTTTCTACTCCGATGTCATATCGATGAACGGTTAGTTGCGTTAGAAACTAGACTCAACGAACTACGTACTAGGCCTTTGGAACACCTAGGAACTCTCAATGTAACGGGTCATAACCCGCCTCAAAGTTGACTAAAAACCCGTCCGAAACAATCCGTCAACCTATCCTTCTAAAATTTAAGTCTTAATCCCTTTAAATGCGCTCTCACGCATGGCGAACTACGGTATAACATTCTCCCACTTAGAAACATTCGTCCCGAATGTTCATTCTAGGCTTACTAAAATCACAATATCGACATAGACCCTCTTAACTATTCTTCTTGCACATAAGGACGCTCCACATGGCCACAACATTACTTAAGCATAATTGCTAAATTTAAACACTAACAATTAGGAAAGTGGGTTACCTGGAGGTGTAGGGAACAAGTGAGGATACTTCTTCATCATGTCCTCTTCTGCCTCCCATGTCATTTCCTCCCTGTTCTCGTTCCGCCATAAAACCTTGACGGAAGCCACATCCTTTGTCCGCAGTGGTCTAACCTGACGATCGAGTATCGCTATGGGACTCTCATATGATAACCCCTCTGTCACCTGGACATCACAAATCGGGTGCACTCTGGATGGATTTCCAACACATTTCCGTAACATAGACACATGAAAAACTGGATGTACTGCCTCCAGATCGGACGGCAGGTCCAACTCATAGGCCACCTTGCCTACCCTACGGACAATCTGATAAGGCCCAATGTACCTTGGGCTAAGTTTCCCCTTCTTCCCAAATCTCATCACGCCCTTCATGGGTCACACCTTCAGAAAAACCCAATCATCTACCTCAAACTCCAAGTGGCGACGTCGATGATCTGCATACGACTTCTGTCGACTCTGAGCTGACAATAACCGCTCCTGGATAAGCTTCACCTTATCCACTTCCTGCTGAATCAGGTCTGGCCCGACTAACTGAACTTCTCCCACCTCAAACCAGCCTATCGGTGACCTGCACTTCCTCCCGTATAAGGCCTCATAAGGTGCCATCTGGATACTAGAATGGTAGTTGTTGTTATAAGCAAACTCCACAAGAGGTAAATGATCCTCCCAGCTACCCCTGAAATCGATAACACAGGCCCGCAGCATATCCTCAAGTGTCTGGATAGTACGCTCGGCCTGTCCGTCGGTCTGAGGATGAAACACGATCGAGACTCACCGTGTCCTAATCCCTTCGGAAAGACCTCCGAAGTTAGCGATGGCGGGCTCCTCATGCGAAATAATTGATATAGGAAATCCGTGCAGTCTCACAATCTCTCGATATCTGATCTAGCATAATCCTCTAGAAAAAGTCGTCATGGAAGAAAATGGGCTGATTTTCGACTGCCGACAATAACCCAAATGGAATCATGCTTTCCAGGTGTGAGGTAACCCTGTAATAAAGTCCATATTGATCACCTCCCACTTCCACATCGGAATATCAATAGCCTGTAATAGCCCACCGGGCTTCTGGTGCTCAACCTTGACCTGCTGACAATTAGGACATTGTGCAACATAACCTGCCACGTCCCTCTTCAGGCCATCCCACCAATACACACATCTGAGGTCATGGTACATCTTAGTCGACCCCGGATGAATAGAATAACGAGCACTGTGTGCCTCCCCCAGAATCTGCTGACGAAGTCCCGCCACATCGGGAACACACAACCGGCCCTCAAATCTTAGCACCCCATCAGGTGCTACCTCAAAAAGACTCTTCTCTTCCCGAAGAGTCGTATCGCGATACTGTACCATAATCGGATCCTCATACTGCCGCCTCTTCACCTCCTCGACGATGGAAGACTCGGCAACCTCTCGAACCCGAACTCCACTACTATCAGAATCAACCAAACGAACCCCAAGGCTCGCTAGCTGATGTAACTCGCGGACCATGTCCCTCTTCTCTGGCTGCACACGGACTACCCATCGATCCGCGACTAAGGGCATCTGCACTACATCGCCTTCCCGGTGGTATAGATGTCAACATCATAGTCCTTAAGTAGCTCCAACCACCGTCTGCGCAAGTTCGCCTCCTCGATCAAGATATCTGGAGGCTCTTGTGGTATGTGTAAATGTCACATGAACTCCATATAAATAATGTCTCCGGATCTTGAGGCATGAATCAACGCCAACTCTAAGTCATGTGTGGGGTAATTATTCTCATGCTTCCTAAGGTGTCGAGATCGTAGTTATAACTTTACTGCGTCTTTGCATCGGACGCACTCCAGCCCAACACCCGACGTCACAATAAACCACATATCCGTCTAAACCCTGCGGAAGAGTAAGAAGCTGGGCGGTCGTCAATTTCTCCTTCAAGAATCGGAAACACTCCTCACAAGCATCCGCCCACCGAACATAGCCGCTTTACGAGTCGGCTAGTCAAAGGTCTTTGAGATGGAAGCAAACTTCTCCACAAATCTCCGATAATAACCTCAAGGCCCAAAGTGCGCTCCGTCGGTGTAGTGGTGCAGGCCAAGTCTTGACGCCTCGATCTTTCTTTGTATCAACCCGAATACCATCGGCCCGATAACATGCCCTAAGAAATCCATCGAGGCCAACCAAAACTCGCATTCGAGAACTTGGCATACAATGCCGGTCCCGAGGACTCCCAATACCGCCGCCAGTGATCTACATGCTCCTCGCTCAGCGAATAAACCAGATATCATCAATGAATACTATAACGAATATATCTAAGAATGGCTTGAACACCTGTTCATCAAATCCATGAATCTTCGGGTGTTGGTCAACCCGAAAGACATCACCTGAACTCATAGTGCCCATACGGTCTGAATGCGTCTTTGGGATATCTGCCTCTCTAACTCGCTTTGATGATAACCGGATCGCAGTCTATCTTGGAGAAACACCTCGCACTCGCAGAATCGTCAAACAAATCATCAATCCTGGGGAGGGGATATCTGTTCTTGATAGTTACCTTATTCAGCTGCCTGTAATCAACACACATACGCAGCGTCCCATCCTTCTTCTTTACAAATAAAACTGGCGCTCCCCAGGGAGAAACACTAGGCCTGATGAAGCCCTTCTCCAGCAAATCTCTCAGCTGGTCTTTCAATTCCCTCAACTCAGCAGGTGCCATCCGGTATGGTGGAATAGATATAGGTCGAGTGTCTGGCGACATGTCAATGCAAAACTCAATCTCCTCCCGGGAGAGGATACCTAGCTTCGTCGGGAATACGCGAAACTTCTAACAATCGGAATCGATCAAGGTCCGTATCTCGACCTCGATGTCGAATACGAACCATATGGTAGATATACCCTTCCGCACCATCTTCCTAGCCTTGAGGTAAGAAATAAACCTACCCGCCGGCGACGCAAAGATTCCCATCCACTCAATGACCACTCGCAGAAATTGGAACCGTACCAATCTCTCTCTACAGTCCACATTGGCATAGCAAGATGCTAGCCAATCCATACCCATAATCACATCAAAGTCCGTCATATCCAACTCTATCAAGTCGGCTAGAGTCTGACGACTGTATATAGTCACTGGGAAAGCCTTATATACCCGCTTAGCTACTACTGAATCACCTACTGGCGTAGCCACCTCAAAAGGTTTTATGGACTCGGGCTCTATCCCTATTCTACCAGCAATATGAGGAGATATATAGGACAAGGTAGAACCTGGATCTATCAAAGCATATACATCACAACATGAAACCAATAATGTACCTGTGACGACATCTGGTGACGCCTCCTGGTCCTGACGGCTGGACATAGCATAAATGCGGTTCTGAGGAACGCTGGAACTGGGACCCCTACCACGAACCCTGTCGCGGCCTGCTGGTCCGTAAACACCGCCTCCGGCGACGCCACCAAGACGGCGAAGAATCGACTTCGCCGCTTTGAACCATAACATTCCCGCCGCCTCTGGTCGGACAATCTCTCCTCAAATGGCCCTGCTGGCCACAAGAGTAACAAGTTCCTGGAGGAACACGACACCCCTCATAATGGCAATCGCCACATCGACCACACCGAGGTATAGGTGGCCTCATCTGACTGGAACTCTGGTCCCTCTGGGAACCCGAAGCCCTGGAACCCTGTCCTGCCCCTGAATGCCCTGTACGTCCGGAAGATGGTGGAGGAGCGCTCTGAACCGGCTGAGGTGCAAATCCGATCTGCTACTGAGGTTGTCTACCTCGAAAAACTACCAGAGGACCCTGTTGTCCTGGCCCTCTTCTGCTGATACCTATCAATCCGTCGGCCCCTGCGTTCCTCACACCCAAGTGCATATGCCTGCATGCGGGCAATGTCCATGCCCGGCTGAAGAGCTACTCCCGTGCAACTCTCTGCCAAGTAATCATCGAGCCCTGTGACATAGCGGTGCACCCTGTCCTCCATGTCTGCTACCAAAGCGGGTACATACCGAGCCAACGAGTCAAACTCTACGTTGTACTCCTGGACCGTCCGCCCGCTCTGTCTCAATGTAAGAAATCTATCAGCTCGAGCTCTCCTCATCTGCGGAGGCAAGAAATGGCTAAGGAACGCCTCTGAGAACTCGTCCTAAACAGTTGGAAGCGCATGCTCCCCCGGGATAGTTCCCATGAATCATACCAGTCAACTGCAGTATCCCGCAGCCGATGTGAACCCAATAATACCGACTCTGTCTCCGAGGCCCTGATCACTCTCATGATACGCTGTAACTGTCGGATAAATTCCTGAGGATCATCCTCAGGTCTCGAACCATAGAACTCTGGTGGGCTGCAACTCAAAAAGTCCCGCAGTCTCAAGCTATTAGATCTGGGGTGGACTACGGGTACAACCGGAACCGCCGCTCTCCGTCTCTCCCGCCTAGCCACGATCCGGCTAATAATCGCCATCTCCTTGTAACCCATCTCTCTCGCTTCCACGCTGTAATCGAGGCTCGTACCGCGGTCTCGATGAGCCGCCGCCCGAACTCGCTGGTGGCGGCGTCGCGGAACTCGCCGTCCAAACATCATCTCGGTGGGGATCGGGCGTGCCTCGTGACCCTCGTGTCCTACTAGCGGCTCCTCACCGCTTGCCTTGCCTCGGGCGCGGTTGCGTGGAGGCATAACTGATACATAAAAATATGTCAGAGGAAGTTCAACCTATAACACATCTCTATTGCACGATTTTAGAGTGAAATAATGGAAACCAATCCTAAATATCCTGTAGCCTCCTGATTATAGATGTGGTGCACAACACACCGATAATCAAGACTCTACTAGATACGGTCTGTAGACCCTTTCCGAAGATTAACTGCTCTGATACCACTTTTGTCACGACCCGACCACGGACCCGTGACTGGTGCCTTACCCCGGGCACCCTTGTGATACAACATCAGAGAAAACCAGCGGAAAAATAAACTCACAACAAGAACTCATATAAAGTATAAGCAGGCTAACCCAAAATGACTACCTCTAAATATAACAAACACTGAACAGTTACATCCTTAAGAACCCAATTTATAACAGGACTACAGACCTCTAAGAATGTAAAACCACTATGACGGGACAGGGCCGCATCATACCCCTGAATGTACAAAACATCTACGACACCAGGGAGAACCGTACCAAAAGTCAAGCCTCCGGAGGAATGGAGCTTCTGACACCTGAGCAAAGATCCTAAGAATGAGGATCCACCACCTGCTTACCCCTACCTGCGGCATGAACGCAGCCCCCGAGGAAGGGGGTCAGTACACAATATGTACCAAGTATGTAAAACTGGAAAATACTGTAATAATATCATAAGTCTAAAATAAGCTGGAGTCACGGACAAAAATCAAATTACATTGCACTGTGCCTTACTAACAATGAGAGTAACAAGTATAGACTTTACTGCATAAAAATAGGAGGCTCATGATCAAAACAGGGTCTCTCGCCCGTAGTATCATTAAGCAATCCTACTCCTGGGACTATTTCACCCGCATAGGTCCTGTGGACCCGCATTAGGTCATCCACCTCGCATGGGACTATTTCACCCGCATGGGACTATTTCACCCGCATGAGACTATTTCACCCGCATGAACCCGGTGGGCCCGCATGAGTACAAGCGCCGCACTCGCATCATGGGTAGAAAATCCATGACATAAGTAGTAATAATAATAATAATAATACATAACTCAGCACAACCGGCTATCATACATAACATAAGCGCTACCGGTTTATCATAACGTAAGCAAGTTAAGAATATCACCTAACTTATTATTAACATTATTAGTATATCCTCTCATTTTAGTTACTTAAGGCACTAACATGTCATTTTAAAAGAAAATCCGGGAATTCAACCCAAGTACCACGTACCTCTAACCTTTTAAGAAAATGACTCATTTTTATGTAAAACTCCCAAGATACTAATAACCGTAGTATCCAGTCACGATAACTTTTCAAAACAAGTCACGTTTACCTTTAAAAATACAATAGGCTTCTAAATCAAGTGACTTCATTTCTTTTAAAACCTTAGGCAATTAATGCCTTAAAAATAATTTGTCTTTCACAAATTCAAATCATTTATCCGTACTTATTTTACTTGGAGTAAACCTTTCTTTGTTAACCTTCCATAAAGCCAATACAACCAACTTCCCATAAAGTCGTTATATTACCATTATACACTAGTCAAACACATCTCCCTATATACAAGGGACTTATACTTTTAAACGAAACAAGTATCATATACTTAAAACACTCCAAGTTCCTTAACTTTAAAACTTAAGACATCATTAAAACAAGTAAGGGGTACCAAAGCCTTTGTACGTCTACCGTACTAAATAGATGCAATTATTCATGCTCAAGAGGTAAGAAAGTTCCACATACCTCTTCGGGTCAATCCACTTGCTAAGTCCAAAAATACCGCTCGTAATACGTCAACCTATAATGACCATAATACATTTATTAACCTCTAGTTTCAACGTAGAATATTCCAAGTGCAAAGTCACTAAATTCTATGGAAAATCGGGCAGCATTTCCTTTGTTTCTACATACTTTGCCACCTTTTTCAAGGCCGAAGTCAACATCCAAACGCCACTTTTAAGTCCCAACAATCCAATCAATATAAAGGGGATTACACACCTAACCTTGGATGTGTAAAATTCTGCCCCACAATGCATAACAACTAACTTACAAGTTTAAGGTAGTATTTTGGCTACAACATGCTTACATAACCTTCATATCCAAACCATATTTCTTACATGCAATTTATCTAAGAGCAATATTTACCACTACAAGTTCTTTCTTCTTCACATGCAACACCATAAACTAACAAAGAGAGAAGGAATTGTTACCTTAGAACTTTAGCCAAATTAATCTAACAAATTTGATAGCCTCCTTTCCACAAACACCACCACAATAACTCCTACAAGCTTGCCAACAAGTTTCATTCTTGCCACACTTTTCAGATTTTTCTCAATCCTTGATTTCCTCTTGATTTTCTAGAGAGAAAGAAGAGCTTCTAATTTAGAGAGAGAGAAGAGCTTGAAGAATGACCAAGTCTTCAAGACTTGGTCAATAAATAGTGCATGCAAAAATCAGTTGGGGGGGGGGGGGGGGGCCCTTTTAACCCGCCCATGGCATTTTTTTAAAACAAAACAGTTCAGATTTTCCCACTCAGCCTCGCAGAACCCGCCTCGGCGCCGCGGCGCTGAAACCTCCGCGACCCCACAGAACTTCCGGCGCCGCAGCCCTACTTCCCGGCGCCGCGACCCTGTGGCTCCTGACCGAATTATTCTTCTGTCCGACTGCGCACTGAACTTGTAACTCCCATAACTTTCTACTCCGATGTCCTATCGATGAACGGTTGGTTGCGTTGGAAACTAGACTCAACGAACTGCGTACTAGGCCTTTGGAACACCTAGGAACTCTCAATGTAACGAGTCATAACCCGCCTCAAAGTTGACTAAAAACCCGTCCGAAACAATCCGTCAACCTATCCTTCTAAAATTTAAGTCTTAATCCCTTTCGTACGCTCTCATATGCATGGCCAGAACTACGGGGTATAACAGAAATAAAGACACGAAACAAAGGAAAATAAAATGACTCAAAGACATTGATCAAATTGCTGCATCATTGTTACTTAGAAAAGCATGAAGGTTAGTAGAATAATATGCAGGAACATATAACATGGATTTTTAGCATTCTAAACACTTCAAGTCAGATATTTCGCAAATTCAATTTAATCATACTCAATGGAAGTAAGAATACCTAACTATGCATGTTAATTTCAAAATCCTATGACATGTTTACTTGCTATTCTCCACTAATCATGGGTACACATGTAAGAGATCTTCAGGGCTTTTCAGGGTTGTAATGTAGGCTTAGGCATGGGTAGGTAAAAATAGGCATTTAGGCTCAATTTATGTACCATAAGCTCTTTTGCTTTAAATTCTTCCATTTTCTTGTGATTCTCTTTTTCACTTCATACCTATCTTTCCCTTCTTTTGTTTTGAGAGACTGAAGTGTATTATGAATAGCCGACACCCCCAAACTTAGGCTTTTGCCTATTTATTATTACTTTTTTCATTGGGGTGCATCAAAATTGTTCACTTTTTTTTAACACTTTATATTTCAATCACCTCAATTTTTCACTTATGACACAAGTGTGGAATTATAGGGTGTCAAAGAAAAAGTCTTATCATTAGGCTCAAAGGGGCTGACTAGGGATATAATTTGAATGTCCGGGATAGGCAAAAATGGTAAGAAAGGGCTAACAAAGAAATGTCTGAGTCATCTCCCTAACATGCATATCCTAATTATTTCGCCTCAAATAGCAAGCAATCATACACATAGGTTTAATCATAAACAATGCACAAGTCAAGCAATATACCCCAAATAATCTGATTTCATGAATTTTTGGCATATCTAACTTAAGTGTTTAGATGGTTGCTTCTAATTCCATTAGATTATTCAACCTTACTTCACTAGACGATTCCAGTAACTACAGCATGCATGATCTTTTAAAAAAAATCTGACTCAAAAATACTAAAAATATACACAAAACAAATCAAAAAGACTCAAAAAACAATAAGACACCCCACCGAACTTAAATCACACACTGTCCCCAATGTGTGCAAGACTAAAAAAAACAAAAAAATAAAAGAAAAAAGGACAACTTACAAACTTGGTTTAAAGTGGTGGCGGTGGCGGCGGATAATGCATGGACCACTGGTTGAACAAGGAACTCATCTCATCAAATCTCAGGTGCAGCTGTTGTTGCTCCTGCCTTAGTTCTTGTTGTCCTTGCCTCAGGTCCTGTTGACCTTGTATCATTATGTCAAAGCTCTGCATTATCCTCCTCTGGTTCATGAGCAACTGCTCCATTATAGGCACCGGAGGTTCTAATGGGATTCTTTGCTAGTGCTTCTTCATCTTTGAGCCTCTGCCTCGTGCTCATCTTCATCCATGGCGACCTCTGCTGCTTCTTCGTTGGTGTTGTTCTTTGATGCATGGTCTCTTTCGTCTTTCTTCTTTGGAGGGATTGGGTCTGGAAAGGAATGCATTATCTCATATGACACAGGAGGTTGGCCTTTCTCATATGTATCAGTGGGTAGGGTTGGGACCCCATGTCTGGAGCATAAGCTGCTAATAAGTGAGTCATGTCCCAACCCACCTGTCGTTACCAATCTACTGATTTCTCCAATGTTTTGCAATATTTCCTTCCCAACATCAATCGTCTTCCCTAACATGATTCCATACATCATTTTTATTCTATCTGATGACACTCTGGTGAAGTGCATCGATGGAATTAAGCGGGCACTGACGAAATATAACCAACCCTTGGCTGTTTTGTTGAACTGACATCTGCTCAGTCCTCTTGATCCATTTATAATATCATATTCAGCCTCAGGGTAGCATAGTGTGTTTGCGATGACATCCCAGTCGATGTTGTTGGTGTCTCTAGACCAAGTTCTGAAATAGCTCCGATCGTCACCTCTTTCTTCAACATCGGCTGTTCTTAATAGCACATTCACCACTTCGGCCGTCACAGGCACATACTGTCCTCTCACAAAGCATCTGCCATCTACCCTCTCTGGAAAGTTAGCATAAAATTCTTTCACCATTACAGTGTTCTGCGGTGCTATTCTTTCTGGGTTAACAAATCTCTTCCACCCCATGACCTCTATCATCACCCGAATAGGCTCATAGGAATCTCCCTCCTCAAATGACTCCCTTTGGTACTACATTTCTCTCTCAGGGATCAAGGGTCTAGTACTAAGTTTGTGATATCTATCTTCAGCTTTTTGACTGACAAACCTAGTGGTATCATATTGAGGGGCGGAGGTGGATGTGGAAGCCCTCCTCTTCTTGGCAGACATTTTTAGATAAATTCGGCAGCGTTTCCTTTGTTTCAGTGATATTACCCAACACTATCAATCAAACCAATCAACACACAGTGTAATCAGCAGCTACAACACTCTTCAACCCCCACACTTCACTCATAGCTCCGGTACAATACCACACGCTCACTTCGTATAATCTTCCGCAAAATCTCACACCCAACTTCAACACACTACACACCATCCACCAATAAAGCACCTCCCCAAATCTATTACCTCCCCTGATTGTATTGAAGATTTCAAGAAAAGTGATAAAGGTTACCTTGGACGGTGTTCTTCAAGATTTTCTTGTTCCTAATGATGTATTGAGGCAATGGAATGAGGGTTGTTGTTTAAGATGGTTAAGGGTGTAAGGAATTTAAGTACTTTGGTTGTGATTGAGTTTAGTTTATGGAAGATTTTTAGGTAAAAGGGTTAATTTCGTGGGTTTTGGAGAGAGGGAAGGTTTCGGTTTTTGATTTGGAGAGAGGAAAATCGGATTAGGGCTCCTTTAAAATTCAGATTTTTCGTCGCGGTGTCGCGGCCATACAACTGGCGCCACGGCGCCCAAACTGCGACCTCAACTTCGGTAGCGTGCACTCGATTTAGCCGCGGCTAAACTTCGAGCTCTTCCGACTTTTCGTGTCGCGGCCTCAGCGCATGTGCCAGAATTTTCTGCGCTTCAGACGCGCTTGGCGCTGAGCCAATTTTTCTTTTCTTTTGATTTTTCAGTTTTCGTCCTCCAAATTTTTGGCCCTGTACCTGTCATCACAACATGTAAACAATACCATCCGTGAGATTGTTCTAAGTAAAAACTAAATTGCATTAAATTAAATAAAATAAAATAACCTTGGGTTGCCTCCCAAGTAGCGCTGTCTTTAACGTCTTTTATCCGGACGCAAGTTCTTTACTCAAGAGGCATGGGGTAGATTAACCCCACAGCCTATCCATTTCATCAACATTTTTCGCTTCCTCCTTCTGTTTTTTTTTTTTTTTTTCAAGAGGAGGTTTAGCATTACTTACCTGTTTTGGCGGACTTATTTCCCTTGTTTTTGCTTGTGCTGGCTCAACCGATGTGCTGACAGTGCTAACTGCAAAACACTTGCTCATGACTGGGGGTTCAATGATGTGTTTGAACACCTTGAACACCATCTCTTCATTTTCCACTCTAAGTGTCAGCTCACCCTTCTCCACATCAATTAGGGCTCTCCCGGTTGCCAAGAATGGTCTTCCCAATATGATGGGGATCTCATCATCTTCCTCCATATCAAGGATGAGGAAGTTTGCAGGAAAGAAGAATTTTCCCACTTTAACTAAGACATCTTCAATCGTTCCACAGGATGCACCGCCATGTCGTATGCGCTAGCAGCTCACAGTGGTTGGTTTGGCCTCACCTAACCCCAACCTCTTAAAAATAGACAAGGGCATAAGATTTATGCTAGCCCCCAAATCACAAAGGGCCCTATTATATGTCACCCTGCCAACTGTGCAAGACAATGTGAAGCTCCCTGGATCCTTGAGTTTGGGGGGAAATTTGTTCTGCAAGATGGCACTGCATTCCTCTGTCAGTGCCACCGTCTCATACTCCGCCAACTTCTTTTTCTTCCCAAGAATTTCCTTCATGAATTTAAAATAAGTAGGCATTTGCTCCAATGCCTCAATGAATGGAATGTTAATGTGTAGCTTTCTGAATATCTCCAAGAACTTGGAGAATTGCTTATCAATCACTTTCTTTTGCAACCTCTACGGGTAAGGAATCCTCTCAGTGTATTCCCTCACTGGGACTGTTGGAGCTTTCTCTAACATAGGGCGGTCTTCAGTAACCTTCTCCCTCTCTGCATCTACTCTCTGTTCAACCACAGGCTGGGGTGTAAGCACATTCTAATTTTCCATTCCTCACCGCACTCTTAACCTTGTTCTCTGGGGTTCATCTCTGTATTACTAGGCAAAGTGCTATGTGGCCTGTTGTTTTCCATCTTCGCTAGTTGTCCCACCTGCGTCTCCAAATTCCTGATAGAGGATCTGGTCTCTGCCATGAACTGGGTCTGTGAGTTGTTGAGTGTCAACAGGGCTGCTCTCAACTCATCTGGTTTCTCTTGTTGGCGGTCTGCCGAATTGTTGTGAAGATGAGGCTGAGTGAATGGTTCTTGATTTTAGTCGCCTCAAATTGGTTCTGCGCCGCGATCACCCCTCCATGAAAAGTTAGGGTGATTCCTCCACCCTGGATTGTAGGTATTTGAATAGGGGTTGTTCTAGGGCCTTTGATAATTCCCTACTTCTTGGCATTCTGCTTGCTCGATCGAGATGTTGTTGGGATCTGCTGATGGGCACCTATCAAAGGTATGTGGACCTCCACACATCTCACAACTCAATGGCATTTGAACTGCATTCAATGACACTGTGTTTTATTGCAGTTGCTTGGTCAAGAGAGCAACTTGTGCATTTAATGCTGTGATGGCATCAATCTCATGAACTCCTATTGCTCTTCTTCCACTCACCCCTCTGTCCTCTGTTACATGATTATTGGTGGCCATGTCTTCTAACAAATCATGGGCTTCGTGTGTTGTCTTTCTCATGAAAGTTCCACCTGCGGCTGCGTCAATGATAGTTCTTGTGGTCCCGCTTAGCCCATTGTAGAAAATATGGAACAAATTCCACAACTCAATGCTATGATGTGGACACTTCCTTTGCAAGTCTTTAAATCTCTCCCAAGACTCATAGAGTGACTCTCCGTCAGCTTGATAAAAATTGTTCAACTCATCTCACAGCGGCTTTGGGCGGTGGAAAGAACTTTGCTAAAAACTTCGTGCCGACTCCCGCCATGTGAATATCGAATCGTGGGCAAGGAATTCAACCAAACTTTCGCTCTATCCTCGAGTGAGAAGGAAAGAGCCTCAATCGGATAAGCGGCGTCGATGCGCCATTGTCTTGAAAGTTGCACACAATTCCAAAGTTCGCTATGTGCGTGAGGATCTTCGATGGCAACCCTCCGAATCAACAGATCTCGCACCATACCAAGATCGCAGCTTGATTTCAAAATTATTTGCTCACATTCGAGCTCGATGCAAGTTGTGCTCCATTCACCTCGCGAAGACATAATCTCCCAAGCTCTCACCAGCACTGACCTCTCTTCCACATCCATCGCGATCTCGGCATCCTTCGTTAGGTTGATGATCACCTAACCCTTCGTTCATCTCATTGTTGTTCTGAGCCCGTTGCTATTAAGTCCAAACTTCGTTGGTTTCTCCGCTCGCTTGCACGTCTTTTCAATCTCCGGGTTGAAGGAAACAAGTGTATCTGCTCCTCTTCTCCTTCGCATAAACTAGATGCCTGCAACAGATCAAAATTAAAAAAAACGGATCACGGCACACTGGTTTCACGAAAAAAAGAGAAAAATATAGTAATAAATAAAAAATAAAAATAAAAATAAACAAATTAGAAATTAAGAATAGATAAAATGATATTGAACTACGCCAATCCCCGACAAAGGAGCCAAAAACTTGATGCGCGATTTATGCACACACTAACGCAAGTGCACATGTCGTGACAAGTAATATAGTCTAGAAGACCGAGTTATCGTCCTCAGGGATTAGTGTCCAATTCTCAAACTCTATTCTATGGTATCTATTTGGTAACCGATGATTGATGAATTGTTTATAACTATACTTATGAATGCTAACTAAATTACTTTGTTTTACTTCAGATATGGTGGAAATAGGGCTTCCAAATCTCCTCAACTATCTGCTCATCTTACTTATTAATCACGATTAATTATGGTTCTTCTTCTATTTTGAGATAGCGGGTTAACTAAGCGCTTTATACTCACTCGTTAAGGTAATATAAACACTCAACCCCAATATAGAACCCTTCTACCTTTCGGTGATAAGATTGACTATAAAGGAGGATTAAGAGCAATAACCTATTAAACTACACAAGTATCGGGGTACTTTCGTCCACGATTTAACCTATGTTTATTCAACTATAGCATATTCACAATCTCCCCTTTTGGATTTCGATTAGAAATCATATAGATTATGATAATTAGTGATCAATTAATTACCAAACATTCAAGACAAATATTGAATAAATCTCAACAATGATAAGAAGAAACCAAAACATGCATTAATTCATAAGAATGAGTTTCAAGTGATTTGATATGGAAAGCCCTAAATTAAGTTAGTTCCTAGCCATAGACATGCCAAGAACTAAACTAATATCCAACATAAACTACAAAGAAATAAAACAAAGAAGCAAGAAATTACACAAAAGTAGTCTCCAATCTTGATTTCCAAGTTTGTGATGAATTGACAAGGATTTGGAACCCTTAATCTGACCTAAAAACTGCTTTTTATAGCCTCCAAGTCGTTCTTAACCTTTTCCCTCTAGGCCTTGGCCCATTCCCATTCGAATTTGTGAAATTCGCCGCCCACCAATCGCGCGCGACGAAACTCTGCAGATTCAGATTTTTGGCGCGTGGCTCGACATCGCTGATCGGTAGGCCGCGCCACGCTTTCTTGCCCGATTCGCCAACTTTCTCGCTTTTTTGAGCTCTGGAACCTCTGTTTCTGCCCTCTTTTTGTTCCTTTTCGCCAATGAGCCACTTTAAACCATTATGACTCAAAAGAAAGAAAATCTATCCTAAGACGACACGTATTTGTACAAAAATGGGCAAAAGACTAACTAAAAATGACTCAAAAGGTGTATATAAAATACACCGATCACCTACTGTGTCTATGCATGACTAATAGACAAGCTACAACCAGGTCCATGCTAGCATGAAGTAAGCTTATGTGCAATTATAACTCATTGGTGTAAGCATGTTAAGTGTGTGTGATGGAAAATTGCAATGTCTTTGCTGTGTTGCCCTGTCCTGTTCTGTTTTCAGTACCTTGTTGAAATGATATACATACTAAAGAGGTTTGGAATGGATAACTGATAAATTGGTCTTAAATGCCTATATGTGTTTATTTTTGTCCATTGGTTGCCCTATTCTTGGTGTAGTATAAATTCATTAATGATGGTTAAGGTTCCTTAGAATAGCTCTGGAACTCTGTATGCTTGTATTCTTGTGCCTTTAATCATGTGATGATTAAGATGCTTCAAAATGCTACCATACATGTTAATGAAGTTTGAGCAAGATCTTTTAATTTGATTCTAAGTACTATTGGTATTCTTTATCTAAAGATGAGGTTCCAAATGAATGGTTTCCTATATGTTATTTGTGGGCTCTGCTTTATGTACTTAGTTGCTGGAATTGTTTATCACATCATAGGGTGGCTGTTGTTCAAAGTTGAAAACATTCACTATTTTCAATTTATTTTAACTATTAATACAAATCTGATTTTTTTTTTCTTTTGAAAATAGAATTTGAATGTACTAAGACATGACTAACTGAATGGTTATTGGTATTTAAGGCCAAGCTTTCCTGTTGTTGTAAACAATTGGCTGCTTTCTGTCAAATGACCATACCTGTAACCTTAGTTAATTGTGTACATGCTTAGTCAGATCTAAAACTTGAATATGGCCATTGTGTTTTAAAGACTAATTTTGACTATTTGAATATGTCTCCTTGTTGTGACCTTTCCCTGCTTATGTATATTTTGTCTCATGATGTGTTCACATGTATTAGCCTTAGTATTACACCATTATGCTTTGTCTCTGTCCTAGGTCCTAATTGACACCTTAAACACCATGAGCTATTGCATTTCTGTCCTAATGAATGTTAAATATTGAGACTTTACCTTGATGATATACCTAGAACTTCTGCCTCTACTGCCACAGTAATGAGAGCAATTTCTTGACATTCTAATAATCATTTTGAGATTAAAATCTGAGGCCTTTTTGTTGTTATTATGGCTGTTGTTTAAATGTCACTTGTTGTTACTGTTTGGCTGTTGTTTTACTACTACTGCTGCACTTTGATAAGAATGATCGCCATGTGAATTCATATATTCTTAACTAGTGTATACCATATGTGTGGTTCAAAATTTGACAAGTAGAGTTTTGTGTTCTGTTTGTTTAACTTATGTCTATATTACAAAGCTGTTAATTTGTTCTCCCTCTTAAGTTTACAAACATAAAAGATTAGCTGGGTTTTAAAAAAAAGGGACTTAAATTGCTGTTATGTATATGTTTTCTGTCCCCTTTACTCTTAAATAGTCAGAACAGATCCATTGCCTTAATGTGTACTAGTTTAATATGATCACCCTAAGTGTGGTATTTGAGTCTCAAGAACATAAACATGAGGTATTATTGCATGTCAATACAGAAACACAAAGGTAAACTTTAGTCTCTAAAAGAACAAACTAGAATAATTATGAAGTTAACATGAGGTGAATTGGTTAGGCTGCATTAGTAAGGCTATTAAAGAGTTGTATCTGGACAAGTTTGTTGTTATTTATTATTGCATCTCTAAGGTAAGATGTTTGACAGTTTGTTACTACCATGATAGGGCAAATTGCTGCTGTACTTGACTGCTGAATATTAAAGTACATTGAGTTGAGTTTTTGCTTCTTTATGAGCTAATCAATTGTTGCATCTTGGCCACTTTACTGATGTGTTTTGAGTCAAAAGACTGCTGCATTTTGTGGCAAGGTTACAGTTTCACTTAAGGCTTAAATTTTCTAATTATGTTTAAAATTTCTACTACTTGCGAGCTTATTACCTCAAATACACAGATGCTGGCAGATCTGAAAATGAACAGTGATGCTTAAATCAGTACCATATTAATTGCACCAGCAGAACCAATTGCGCTGATTTGTTTATTGTTTTGTTAGCCATAATACAGGTAGGACTTTAACTAAATATAAAGAATGCATCTGTGTATGTTCATATTAACCTCTGTCAATATTAATCGTCTAGTCTGATTTCTGTTCAAACAAAAAATCTAAAATTTGGACAACTATATGCTATGTAATATTGGAAGATTGGTTCCTGATTAACATATGGGGAGGTTATCTGCTGGTTAAACTAAAATAACCTACCTGTTTGCTAAAATGTAAGCCGGACTTTGGTAGATCCTTTGGTTTAAAGATTATGTCATTTAGGCCTAAGGTTGATTTTAAAAGATAAGAAAATTGATCTAGGATTATTAGTTGGGTTTTTACTTAGGCTATTATGATTATGTATCCACTTATCTTTAAAGTGTGAGATTAATAATGCAGGAGTGTGTGTGAAACATACCTATCTCATAACTTCTGTTGAATACCTATGTTTCCCCTGATTAGATCGTTAATCTTGAGTATCTAATTAAAAATAGAATGTGGACCTGTTTGCATACCTCATAATGCTTAGTATCTGTTTGTCTAGTCCATGTTAAAATATTCTCATGTTAATATTATAAATGCACGTCTACCTGCTAGTAGTTGTATTGAAATGATGTGGAGTAATTGAGAAGTGAGTTGTACCATTTTCTACTTAGATAAAAAGAAAATAAACATGCCTAAGTCACTCTGTTTTGACTTTCAATCCTGCAATATCTGATTTTTTTTTTAAGTTATCAACATGTTTAAGTATTGCTTAGGAGTGTTCCCGTTGCTTACTACTAGTACTGTGTTTCTGTTCAATCATGTTAGTATTGCCATAAATACTTGATTTAAGGATTGGTTCATTGCTTAAGTTTAGAGGACGAATGTTTCTAAGGGGAGATGATGAACACCTCATATTTACGAATAATGATTTGGGCACATATACGTGGGCAAGTGGACCCGAACCCCGAGAAGTTTATGTTGTACTCACATATACAAATAAGGAGATCGTTATATAAAGGGAGGTGATCCCGAAATAATTTTGGAACGACGGAGATTAATGATAATAATGTCTATACTCAAAGAGGCTACGGACTGGTGTCATTTTAAGAATTATGACATTGAGTACAAGAATGTTTTATAAGTCGTCGGGATTTAAGTAAATTGAGATCTAGAATTTTATTGTGTGTATAATTAATTAATTGTGAGATTAGTTAATTATTTTTGGGGACTAGTTAAGTGGGATTTATTAGTTTATACGTGTAAGACTAAAAAAAATCCACTTGTGACTAAGCCTAATTAGGCAAATCATGGTGGCAGGTTCACAATATTTACAAGGCATTCACGGTTGCCATTAAAAACCTCAATTTCTTCAAATCTTCTCCATTTCTTTCTTTTGAAGCTTTCATCCCCTTCAATATTTTTGTAGAAACCTTTCTTAAAATGAGATTGTTACACTTCAAATCAGAAGGGGCAATCTCAGTGGCGAATTTTCTGAAAATTCTCGATCGAAATTAGGGATTTTCGCAAGCTGCTGCTCGCACAGAAGAGGAATAGTAATGGTGTTGTAAGCTTTGTTCCGGTAAAGGGTACTCCTAAATCAAGCAAGAAATCCAGAATTTAAAGGGGATTTCGAAAAACCCAATCTTAAACCCCTGTTTTTGCTCGTCGAAGTTGGGTACCAACGAAAGGTTTTCCAGCGACTCTCGTCGTCACATCTGACAGAGGTAATTCTTCTGGTTCTTAAATTTATACCAATCATAGGGCTTGATTCTTGCCACTAGTTTCTAGGATAATTATTGGAAATCCTAAATATAGGATTGAGTATTTCTGGGGCTATCTATATGGAAATCGAAGGTTCATGTGGTATTTCTGAGTTATTTTAAGTATTGTAGCAGTAAAAAGAGGGATTAATAAGGTTGGGTGTTTCGCTACAGGCATAGGTTTCGATATAGAAGAAACATAGGTTCTACACGTATAGGATATTCTATAGAATGTCCTAATGGAATATGTTCTTAGTATATTGATTTGTGTCTGATTTAAATCATTCACAGGGAGTGGATACTCATTCATAGAGCTTACAAGGGCCCGTGGAAACTTAGATTAATTCGACAACAAGGTATGTGAAGGCAATTCATTTCTTTTTGGCATAATTTCGTGTATCGAACGCAATCGTCATATTACTCCATAACTTACTCTACTCTTAGTAGTTAAGTATATTCATGTTATTGAAATCTATGCTAAAAGCATGTCTAAGTATGACTTAAGTCCTTATTAAGGCAATATGGAAAAAGACGTTAATGTTTCCAGTGTGAACCAAAGAGTACAAAGGGTATTATGTCATTCAGAGTATTCTGTTGTTATTCATGCATATTCATTGCATTGCATTCATATAATACCATGGAGCACTGATGCTACACACATAATTATATATTATATATGTATAGGGGAAATGAGAAAAATGAAAGGCGTTATATACGCACACCACCTGAAGCTGGTACAGACTATCACAAAAGAGCCCTAAAAGGCCACATACCGTGCTTGTGTGGCCTAAATGGATGCCTGTGTGGCCAAGACGATGTGATATGAATGCATGTGTGACCAATATAACCACAAGCCCATATAGGCGGTTATGGGTAGGATGCCTGTGTGGTCGTAGTATACCGCATTTGCATCATGCATGACATTTATGTATATTATGCCCACAGAGGCTGTTATGAAAAGAAAGACGCTTGTGTGACCATCAGTATACGTGAACATATTTCTTTTCTCTTGTGTTGGCTTTGCAAGTTCCTGCTGTGCATCCCTGCATTAGTATTGCATAACATTTAGACATTCATTAGGGCCCTCAGAGGCAATTACTGTTGGTCAGTTATTTCTGTTTCAGATTATGATGCATCTCTGTTATGTTATTCCTTATGCCTAACATATTCAGTACATCCGTTGTAGTGACGTTCCTTTTGTTGGGGGACGCTGCATTTTATGCCCGCAGGTTCATTCTAAAAAGGGTGAAAGATTGTGCTAGTAGGTTGCTGGTGCAGCATATACTTGGAGCACTCTACTTATTTCAGAGTTGCAGTCTGGTTGTGGTATGTCCTTCTCTTAGAGACTTATAGATAAGTGTCATGTAGTTAGTTGTCATACATGGCCTTATCGGCCTTGATGTATATAAATATATGATTAATTTTGGGTTGTATGGTTAGGGGTGCCCGGTGGGTTAGGTCTGAATGCCTGTCGCAGCCATCTGGTTTGGATCGTGACATTTAGTGTCTTTTTTGTAACAAATTAAAATGTTTTAAAGTCATAAAAACTAAAATGGTTGTAATATTAGACTATTGACCTTTTATTTGCAACACTATGTTTCACTCGAGAACTAATCTAATACACGATTTTGTTTTCTTGTGAGACTACTATTTAATGGGTTACCCTCAAATAATGATAAAAATTTCATTATTATTTAATTTATAAAAATTATTTAACCAAAATTGTGTACTTATCTCAGTCTCCTTTGGCAAGTGTGGTGTTTGTGTTTACACTAAACATGTTAAAGTTGATTCATCATTAAAACTTTCAGTGTTGTAGTAATAATTAAGAATCTTTAGGAGGAAATGTGACGTTTTAGCTCTTCAAATGAAATTAACAATTAAGTACATATTTTATATTTAACAATTTAAAAATAATAGACCTTACCATATTCTAACATTTAAATGTTTTTCTTCCTTCAATAAAAATAAAATTTATAAGATTAGCCCACGGACCAGCCACCAACCCACTTGGGGCTAGGTTGGCTAGCATTTTAGGCCCTTTTAATTACAAGACTAGGCTGGATTAGGCTTGTTTTAACAGTTCTACATACAAAAAAGTCCTTTTTGAGCAAAGAAAAATAAATGCACGTTAAATGATTTAACATAACAAAATGAACTTGACATCAATCAAGGGCTACTCCTTTTTTGAAGGGTTGTACAGTCGTCTGTAAAAATACTAGCCGACAAATATTTTTTTTTATATATATAATATACAATATACACATTTAATGCATAACACATTTTTTTTTATTACTGGTTAGGAGATGTCATTATTTTTTATCGAGTGGTCAAATATCTTAAAAGAAATAATCAGCGTTGAAGATCATCAACAACACAAGTAAATGTGAGACATTTCAAGTTGGAAAAATCCAGCATCTAACATGATGACCTCCTCAAGCAATTGGTATGTACAATTTAGTGAAGAATCATAAACTTAAAATGAAATTGGGCCAGAAGCAAACAAAGGGATTTCTTCCATAAAAAAGGACATACTTATGTGAATGCCACCACTAAAGGGCTAATAATATATAAGGTTGTAGCACAAAAAAGCATGCATGCTTCCTCTGGGACTCACGAGTCCATCTTCAATTGCCTGAATCAATTATGGTTGACAAAGCCTGATTAGCAGTAAAAACAGGTTTTGAAAAACTAAATGTAAACCAGTTATACTCTATTAATATGAATTTTAACAATGATGATGCACACGAAATTGGTTTGGACCTGCGTACTTCACTATAGAGAAATAATATTAGTAGAGGCAAATATAGAATTCAGTTAAGTTAATGAGACAAAAATTAGGTAAAAAAGATATATAGCGAGATAAAACGACCTTGGCATATATAGTCTAAAGCTTAGATATTACCTCTTTGGAGGGTAAAAACTTTGACAAAATTAGTATGTTAAGCAATAATATTCGCTTTATGTCCGCCTGGAACTAGGTGAAAATTTAGGCGGATATCATTTTTTTAATTAAATATCCGACTTCATTACATTTACAGAGACATAATAAAGGGTGATTAAAAAGAGTCCGACTATACTATTAATGCATGAGACCAAAACAAAGAGAAATAAAACAGAGAAGGGTATTATAATTATGAGTTCATTAAACCATTCATATGATTGCAAACTGAATTAGTGACTCAGTGCTTCGATAATTTCTCTTCAATATCTAACATTTTCATTATGAGTTTTAAATTATATATATTAGAGATTTTTTACACTACTATATCAAATTACCTATTGTGGCAGATAACCTATCTTGTTTTAAACATATGTCGTTTATGCCCCTACTTACAAACTTCAGTCTTAATATTAAAGAGCTTAACAATCCTGAATTAAGTGTGCAACAATTAGCTAATATGACAATATTAAAGCGTGTGATCATCTCAATAAAAGCTTAAATTGTTAGAGTGATCACATTTTTATTACTTAATTATATTTTCGGCAGACATGATCATGAATATCAAACTGGCATGGATCGGAACAAGATTAAACTCACAAAAGGTTTTCTTGTTCAATGCCCTCTTCTTAACCTTACTTAGAGCTGACGTCTATAACTTGTCATATAAATAAAATTACCTAACATTTTTTTTCTTTTATCTCGACTAAGATATTAAATAGTATAACAATAGAATACTTGTAGTTTTATAAGTGGTGTTTGGGGAGAGTATGAGATGATGTTTCTGATAGACCATCGGTGAAAGTATATTTATGTCCTAGAGACAATCTGTATTAGGATAAATGTACTTTATACACATTCATATTTATATTAATGGAGATTAATATTATGACATTTGCAGCAATTGAATTATTAGTTGATTGTTTATAATATTCTATAAATGCATCCCTAGAGGTTACGTGATTATTAATAACATGAGAGATTAATATTATAACGTAACTCTTAAAATTGCATCGACTAATGATCATCGAAAATGAGATATTGATGATATGTGATACGTCGACATGTGGTCTGCATCATATCCTTAGGGGATGTAGTATGTCTCACCTGCTACGAGTTATGACAACTCGTGATGGACACATAGATACTTTTGAAAATATTGGTATACTCTGCTGATGTACTGTTTGTTATATATGTCTAAAGTGTCATCAGCGTGTGGGAGATACAAGTCCTTAGACTTGAGGTCGATACGCGTCTTATTTACAAAGTAATGTACTTTGATCATTTCCTAAGCTCAAATGCCTTATAGGTTGAGACACAATTTGTATTGGGTATATTGCGACGTAGATTAAAGGTGGTAGTTGAGCCAAGATTAGGATTCATTCCTCGAATGTATCTTCGAGAGAACACTTAGACTCTCATGTGGTATTAGGCTGACTAAGTCATTGGCCAATGCAGTAGACATATCTATGATATGATCTTGTTGTCAGCTAATATAGATGAGATATGATGATCAAGCCATTGGGATAGACACTTGGCAGATCCTAAGCTTGATCGAATGTGTCGTGAATGAAATGATTTTATCTTCCCACATAGAGATTCAGTTAACAGGTTTCGTGTAACTATACTTCACATATTGAGTTCATCTTAGTCCGCTCAGAGTTAGTGTAGACCCTAATGTTATTAGTGTCGATATGTGAAGGCTTGTAGGGTAACACTAAGTCAATTGTTCCGTCGATTCAATGATGTAATAAGAGAGAATATAAATGTTCGGTTTATAATCGAAACATTAGAATAAACAATAATTATTTAATTAAATCGAGATAGTATTTCAGATTTAATTAAAATATAAATGAGGCAAAATTGGACGGTATGGCGCCACTTTCAATGCGGTGCCACGTGTCGATGGGTCGAACGACCACTCTACCTCGGTTACGGGCACGGCCACGTGGAAAACCCTAGCTGCTTTTACAGCTATAAATAGAGGGTCCAATCATTATTTTAATACACCTAATTCACTAGAATTATTCTGTGCTGAAACTCTATCGGATTTCCTAGCTTTCCGAAAGAGTAATTACATTGGAGTTTTGATTTGCAAATCGAGGAACGGTTGCGTGCTCACCCTCGGCTTACAAACTTAAGATTCTAGATTTTGCAAATTGTAAGTGTTTTATCGATGCATTACAGTTTCTATGTGTTTATCATTATATAATCATCCATCAGTTTGATCGTTTGTCGGGTTTGAAACATAAATTTTCAAATTCCGCTGCGTGTACGAACCCGATAAATCCCTACAATCGGTTCGAAAATAAAAATAAGATATTAAATAGTAAAGTAAGTTATATCACAAAGGACATGGCCAAAGCACTTAAATACCTAGACAGTGACCATAGACACTAGATGGTCATAGTTAATGCTCAAGTGTCTTTCCTTACCTACTAAATATCAACCATATGCATCGCCAATCGAATTAATCGAAGCCACAGCAACTGTTTAGAAACAAAAAAATAAAGAAATCTTGCATGACTCACTAGAAGAGTATTGCATCGTGGTCATCTTCCATTTAGCTCTCTCCCTTAATTATATTTTCCACCCTTTATAAAAGCAAAAGAAACATATGTGGAGACTTTCTTTTGCCTTAATAATGTAAACAATAGTTTATAAGAAAAAATGCAATTGTATGTTGTAATTACTTGTTTGTATTAGTCAAGACTTATTCTTCCTAATAAATGTTACTGTGAAAGTATTAAATTCATCCAATACTAGTTAGTTGAATATTAGCTGAATATTGTGAATATTGTTAGAGTTAGTTGAAAAGTGATTAAAATAGTTAGATTTGTTAGAATCAATTAGCAGTTAATTACAAGGGTAGATTAGTCATTTGTTAATATTGTATATATATCTGTATACATCAGATATTCGTAAGTAACATTCATTCTTTCTAATATACGATTCTCTTCTTCTTCTCAGCCTTCTCTCTCCCCCTTCTCTTGCACAAACACTTCTTCTTCCTTTTCTTTTCTTCGCATATGAACATGCAAATATGATTCACTGGAATTCAGTGAATCTAACATGGTATCAGAGCAGGCTCGGTGATTACGGCGAACTGACTTTCGATCGAGATTCGAAGTCGCAAACTTTTTTTTTCGATCGAGATTTTGGTTTTCGATCGAGTTTCTTTAAATTGAGGTGTATCTGGTTGAGCGAAGGGATAATTGTTTGATTTGGAGAGAAATTGCAGTCGGTTGAAATCTGAATTTGTGCATCCAAAGACACAATCAGTTTCAAAGGACAATCAGAGACATGCAATTGAAGATCCAGATCATTACTGATCGAATCGAGTAAATTTTGGACATATTGGAGATAAGCGATACTGCATGTAATCGAAAATTGATAATAGTATGAGGACTTGTGGAGAAGATGTGACAAACACAGCAGTGGTAATCAACATCGATCACAATCATCCTCTTTATCTATTTTCGTCGGATGCACCAGGATCGTTGACTGTTGGTGTGGTGTTAAATGAAATGGATAATTACATGTTATGGAGCAGGGCGATGAAATTGGCACTGCTTGGAAAAAACAAGATAGGATTCATCGATGGGACCATTAGAAGAGACTCATTTGATGGAAATCTTGTGAATCTAAGGGATAAGTGCAATGCGATTATTGTTTCATGGTTAATGAAAAATGTAAGAAAAAGCTTGCTTTCTGGTATGTTGTTTAATTCTGATTCTTACGCAATATGGGAAGATTTGAGAGATAGATTCGACAAAATAAACAACTCTAGGACTTTCCAGTTGCACAAAAAAATCTTCACCATGAGGCAGGGTACAATGTCAGTTTCTGTGTACTATTTCAAGCTCAAGAACTTATGGGATGAGTACGATTCGATCATGCCACCACCAAACTGTTGTCCAAAGTCAAAGGAGTTCGTGGATCACATATAGTACCAGAGGATGTTACAGTTTCTAATGGGACTGAACGATAGATATGACCAAGTTAGAAGTCAGCTGTTGATGATGCAACAAATACCTAACTTAAATCAGGTATATGTTATGATCAATCAAGAGGAGAGCCAAAAGATAGTTGCAGGCTCGACTAGAGTAATACACAATACAATGGAATCTATGGCTCTGCTCACAACTAGGAGTGGAAATGTGAAGCAAATGAAGCCATATAATTCGAATGCAATGTGTGATTACTGTCATGTCAAGGGGCATTTCAAGATAGATTGTCTCAAATTGATGAAGTGTGATTATTGCCATAAGACTGGACATATAGAATACGACTGCTATAGACTACATGGCTATCCGGAAAATTTCAAGGGAAAGGCAAAAAGAGCAAATGCAGTGACTGGAGGAAATTCAGCTTTTGAAAATGCTGGACAAGAAGGACAGGATGGTGATATACCACAATCACCACAGTGGACTACATTACCAACACAATGTAGGACAACCTCATTATCCACACAATGGGATGCATTATCATAATAGTGCAGGACAATTTCATATGGGAAACCAGTTTACACCAAGTCAGCATCAACAGTTACTCAACATGCTGAATGAAAAAACTGGAGAGTCTAGTGCAAGTGCAAACATGGCTGGTAAAATTATTACTTGTGAGAAACTGTTAAAATGGATTCTAGACTCAGGTGCCACTATTCACATGGTTAGTAATAAAGAATACTTACATAACAAAAATACGGTAGAGAATGCAGGCAAAGTGCAACTATCTATAGGGGAATCAACTAAGATTACACATGTTGGTGATTATCATTTAAGGCAAGGTGATGTGCTTAAGAATGTTTTGTGTTTACCATATTTCAGATTTAATCTCATGTCTATTTCGAAGGTGACAAAAGAACTGAATTGCAGTGTCCTTCTTTCCATATTACTGTGTGTTTCAGGATCTCCCATCTGGGAAGGTGAGGGGGATTGGTAATGAGGAGGATGGGTTATATGTGCTGAATGTAGATACACAGAATAAGGAGAGAATGTTGAGTAGATGTCGCGATCGCTCGGCGGTGGATCTGATTACTTGGCATCAGAGATTGTGTCATGTTCCTATAGCTGTTATGAAGAGAATTCCAGCTTTCTCTTGTTCGTCTTTTACTATCAATAATTGTGAAGTGCGTCCCTTGGCTAGACAATATAGAGGCTCGCTCCCTCCGCAACTAAAGAATGCTCTTTTTCCTGTTAGTTCAAGTAGAGCATCAGGACCATTTCAAATGTTACATATGGATGTATGGGGACCATACAAAATTGAGACATACAATGGAATGGGATACTTTTTGACTATTGTAGATGATTACTCTAGATGGACTTGGATTTTTCTAATGAGACTTAAGAATGATGTGAGTACTCTGCTCAAATATTTCTTCACTGAGATTCATACTCAGTTTGATGTAAAAATAAAGAAAATAAGATCAGACAATGGTACTGAATTCTTTAATCAAAACTGCAAGGAATTGTTTCAACAACATGGTGTGATCCATGAGAGTTCTTGTCCTTATACACCACAACAAAATAGGATAGTAGAAAGAAAACATAGACACCTACTGGAGACTGCCAGAGCCATTAAAATACAAGCTTCTATGCCAGACAAATTTTGGGGGTATTGTATGGAAGTGGCAGCATACATACTAAATAGAATTCCATCCACTGTTTTGCAGAATAAATCACCTTATGAATTGTTATATAACAAATGTCCTTCACTCTCACATCTAAGAGTGGTAGGATCTTTGTGCTTTGCTACTACCTTACCTAGACAGGACAAGTTCAATCCTAGGGCTACAATGTCTGTCCTCTTAGGATATGGGAGTGCACAAAAGGGATATAAGCTTTATGATTTGGATAGAAAAATAATTTTCATGTGCAGGGATGTTGTTTTCATGGAGACAATTTTTCCATTCAAAGATACTGCAGAGGACATGGATGTTCTTATTCAAGCTCGTGACCACTTCTGTTATGATGATCTGGTCTACTCTCAACTCAATGGATCTTCACAGCAACATGTCTCTGGGAATTCTAATACTGATGCAGTAACATAGCAACATGTCTCTGGGAATTCTAATGCTGATGCAGTGGCAGATGATGTACATACTGAACATGCTGATGTTGTAAGGTGTCAAGATAACCAACCACATAGATCTAATGCCAAAAGATCTACCAGAACTGATAGACCTCTCATTTGGAATAAGGACTATGTTACTCAACAATGGTCTACTAGTTGCCTGTACTCAATCTCAGATGGGATAGACTATGAGAGAGTATCATCCAAATATCAGAAGTTTGTAGCACATGTTTCTGCATATGTTGAGCCTTATTGCTATACAGATGCAATCAAAGACAAGAGATGGGTTGATGCCATGAAGGCTGAGTTTCAGGCACTTGAAGAAAACAAGACATGAGAGGTAGTGGATCTTCCAGCAGGCAAAAAGGCTATTGGCTGCAGATGGGTGTACAAGATCAAATATAAAGCCACAAAAGAGATTGAGAGATTCAAGGCCAGTCTACCAAGCAGATTTTGCACACTGCCTTCAAGATTAAAGACTTGGGGGAGCTCAAATACTTCCTTGGCATAGAGTTTGCAAGGGGTCCTCAGGGCATTGTCATGCATCAAAGGAAGTATGCCTTGGAGCTTATTTCTGATCTAGGTTTATCAGGAGCTAAACCTGTATACTCTCCCATGGAAATAAATCAGAAGCTTACAATAATTGCTCTTGATGATCTGCTTGCCTCTCTGTCTCTATCACAGGACACAGGGGTCAATTTTTCAGTCACAGTAGATTCTATGTTCCCTGATCCCAGCTTGTATCGAAGACTTATTGGTAGGTTGATGTACATCATCAATACCAGACCTGATATTGCTTTTGTTGTACAACACCTGAGCCAATTCATGCAGCAACCAAAATCTTCACATTTGGAGGCTGGTCTGAGATTGGTTAAGTATATTAAAAATGCTCCAGGATCAGGAATTCTTCTCAACAGTTCTAATACATCTGAGGTTCAAGTGTATTGTGATGTTGACTGGAGATCTTGTATAAATATGAGAAGATCTATTACTGGATACTTAGTAATGTTTGAGAGGTCTCCTGTGTCATGGAAATCTAAGAAGCACTCCACCATTTCCCGAAGCTCAGCTGAGGCTGAATATAGATCTCTTGTTGTAGCAGTAGCTGAAATTGTATGGATACATGGGTTGTATCAGGAGTTGGGGATTTCTATTAAGCTACATATCTCTATGTTCTCTGATAGCATGTCTGCAATTCAGATTGAAGCTAACCCGATCTTTCACGAACGCACTAAACATATTGACATTGATTGTCATTTTATCCGGGAGAAGATCAAAGGAGGCCTTGTGCACATTTCTTACTTACCATCCACTGAGCAACAAGCAGATCTGCTTACTAAAGCTCTAACCACTGTTCAACACAACTACCTACTATCCAAGCTAGGAATAAAAAACATTTTCATACCTCCTAGCTTGAGGGGGAATGTGAAAGTATTAGATTCATCCAATACTAGTTAGTTGAATATTAGCTGAATATTGTGAATATTGTTAATATTGTTAGAGTTAGTTGGAAAGTGGTTAAAGTAGTTAGATTTGTTAGAATCAGTTAGCAGTTAATTACAAGGGTAGATTAGTCATTTGTTAATATTGTATGTATATCTGTATACAACAGATATTTGTAAGTAACATTCATTCTTTCTAATATACGATTCTCTTCTTCTTCTTAGCCTTCTCTCTCTCCCCCTTCTCTTGCACAAACACTTCTTCTTCCTTTTCTTTTCTTCGCATATGAACATGCAAGTATGATTCACTGGAATTCAGTAAATCTAACAGTTACCTTATGTATATATTATTACCTTAGGAGATCAATACAATTGAGGAAAGTATTTTCAAACTCTTACATGGTATCAAGAGATTAATGAAAAAAGATCCAAAAATATTTTACTTGTTTTCTTCCAATTTTCGGTCATCTTCTTCCTCCATTAACCCTAGTGGACGAAAATTTTACTTTTTTTTCCTACTCCATTATTGATCTTACTCAATCACAACCAACTATGTCTGAATCAAAATCATCTTTTCACTCAGCCCTTGCCGTCTCAAACATCAAAACACGTGTGTCCGTCAAACTAGACATGAAAACCGTTCATTATGCAACATGAGCGGAGTTATTCAAAATATGTTGTAGGGCTCACAAAGTTCTTTATCATATAATTCCACCGAAAGATGATGAATGTGTTACACCTCGTAAGTTTAAGACGATAATTAAGAATGTCATTAAGGATTAAGATTTCCAATTATCAAATTTAAATGTATTTTACGTGCTAATACGGATTAATTATTGGTAATGGCGAATACGACGCCGAAAATTTCTTTAATAATAATGGTTTATATATACATATATATTCCGTCATGGATTAGTGACGTATAGAAGATATGATAATAAGAATTTAAGACAACAGATGTTTGAGATTAATAGAAGTAGGATTAAGATTTATTACTTGGGGATTGTCTTGACTAGAAGGCTTTTAAGGGCCAAAGTGTAATTTTTAAAAAATATTTTCAGATTTGGATTTAATACCCAAACCCTTTTTCATTTCAATTCTATTTTCATTCTTAAACACCCAAATCTTCATCTTTTCTCTCAATTCCAATCCGAAAATCTCACTATCCATAGCCAAGAATTTAAGTCACATTGCCATCTTCTTACTAGATTAATTCATCACAATTAGAAGCCAAATTTTGACCCAAAACAGTGGCCAAATCGGGCCACTGCCATCAGCCCCTAGGTCTCGGTTTTTGTCCAATTTTTGGACAAATTTGTGGATGAAAATTGTGTAGGAATTTTGACCCAAAACAGTGGGGAAATCGCTGGGTGCTGGCCGCGGGTCAAGGTAAAAATTTTCGGATTTTCGGATAAGTTTTTTAGAAGAAAAACACGTAAGGATGTTGGTCTAACATTGTAGAATGTTTGCATGTTGGTTTGAAGTTGAAACGACGACCATTTAGCGAATAAAAGCCGACGAAACCGCGGGTATTACGGGCTGGGCAGTGAGCTCGGCTAGGGACTGTTTTGGTAATTTAATTAAGGTAAAAATTATTCCCTTAAGTTACAATTGAAGTGCATGTTGTTGTAGTTGAAGTATTGGGTTATGGTCGATAATTGCATGTTGGGAATTGGAAGGAAAGCTTAATGTTAATGCACTTGTGATATGGAATTGTTGATAGAGAAGTTGGATTAAGAAGTAAGAAAAAAAAATAGAGAATTGTAACATGTTAGTGCCAACTTTTATGAAATTGTTGAGCATGATTGTCCCGCTTTAAAGGTCGTTCGTGTTAGATTATAATATAAGTTATGAAATTGTAAATACGTTGCGATAATCGTCAATACATATCTTAAAAGAGGTTAAAAGTATAGTAAAGTAATATATTGCAAACTAGAAGACTTGAGCTCTTGTTACTAATTGTTAGTCTTGGTGGATTACCTTAATGGACTATTTTCTTATTATGAATTAAGAGTTGGTGGAATATGATAGATAGGTGGTTTAATCACCTAAATTGTTGTTGGGATTAAATTCCATAAAGGTGGGAAGAAAGGTTGTATAGATGGTATGTGTCAAGTATATGGGCTATTATGGTCATACTCTTAAGTAATGATTTATTGATTGGTTGGTTGGATTGTTGGTTGAATTGGATTGTTGGTTGGAGTTGAATTGCTGGCTGATTTGGATTGTTGAAAAATTGTGGATACGCACATAAACAAAGGAAATCCTGCCCAATTTTTTATAGAAATAAGGGAGCCGTTATTCATATAACTTACATTAGAAATCATAAAATTGACGAGCGTGTTATTCCTTATTATAGGTTGAAGTACTAGACGAGACATACCTTAATATTGAGTTGATTAGTTCGCCTAAGAGGTATGTGAGCCTATCTTCCTTCTTTTGGCATGATTTTGTGAATTATTGATTCTTCATTCGACATGAATATTATACAAGGGAATGTACGGCGGACGTACATGACTCCTTCATAGTCTTATTCATAGTAATCTGAGTTATGAAAAGTACATGTGATCTTCTTGTAAGAAGTTATTTAATGATTTTAATGAGAGTCAAAGAAATGATTTAAATTGCATACAGTTTCTCATGATATCTACTCGTGCTAAGAGTCATTTTTCCACTTCACCGCGTCCCGGATCGGGCAGATTCGTGCACATATATCAGGATGATTCACCGCGTTCCTCACTAGAGGGCCAGACAGTTTATGTATACATATATGATGATTCCACGGACAGACATCTGTGATGCGGGTACATATACTCATGACAGTATATTCCACCGCGTCCCTCACCTAAGGGCCGGACAGTTTATTCATTTATTTACATCTGATGATTTTATGACTAAGCATGCGTAGTCTTGTATGACTCATTCTTTTATAATCTGATTGACTCTCTATCTTACAGGACACAGTTTTGATCTTATTTACATGATTTCATGCTTACATACTCGGTACATTATTTCGTACTGACCCCCCTTTCCTCAGGGGGGTCTGCGTTCATGCCCGCAAGTTCAGGTGTTCAGATAGATGACCCTCCAGTTTAGGGCTTCCATTCAGCAGTCGGAGAGGTCCTTTGTTCCGGAGCCAGCTATTTTGGTACAGATCCCTATCTTTCAGACTTATGCACATTTTGGGCACGACGGGGTCTTGTCCCGTCATATGTCGATCTTGTACTCTTAAGTGCAGAAGCGATTGTGGGTTGGACGTTTGTACCTTGTTTTGGGTTGTAATGTTGTTGTACTCTGTGTTGGGGCGTTTCCGGTTATACTTGTTGATATCTGGTGGCAGCCTTGCCGACTTGCTTATTTTGACTATTCTTTTGTGTACATAATGTTGGTTGGTGGCAGCCTAGTCGGCTAACCTGTTATGATTGTTGTTCTGTTGTCGATTTGGCGGCGCATTTCGCCCATTTTGGGGAGATGTTGTAAAAGCAGCGTTGTGCTGCCGAAATTTCTATAGATCTCGGTATTAAATGGATTAAGAGTGACAGGTCAGTAATGACGTCCAATTAGGACGTTTAGTCGCGGCCCATCGGGTCGGGTCGTGACAAAATGAAAGGAACAACCATCTGATGCAGACAAAGAATTGTGGGATACCTTTGATGTCACAGTTCTTGGTTGGATTTATGCAACAATATCCACTGACTTGTTGCATACAATAATGGAACCATATTCTACAGCCATAGCGGGTTGGGAACGCTTGAGAGACATCTTTCAAGACAACTAAAAATTCTCGTGTCGTTGCGTTGGAGCAGGAGTTTTCAACCATTGCCATGACAGATTTTCCTAACGTTTCAACCTATTGTCAATGCCTCAAAGTGTTGGCAGATCAATTGAGAAACATAGGCTCACCTGTCACTAATAACCGGTTAGTTTTACAATTAGTTATCGGTCTCACCGATGCGTATAGCGGCGTGGGAACACTAATCCGTCAAAGTAATCCCCTACCAAAGTTCTATCAAGAAAGATTCATGCTTGTGCTTGAAGAGTCGGGCTTGATTAAAAAGGCTTCAACTACTCCAAATTCCGCCATGGTTGCCACGTCTTCAAATGATGATAATTTTTTGACTCTTCTCAACAACATAAGGGACAAAAAGGACGTAATAATAATAAAAATAAGGGTGAAAATTGCAGAAATAATAAAAGTGGGGGCCACCGAAATTCTGGTGGCGGCAGAAATGGAAGCAATACCAACTCTGACGGCGGTTACTAGAAGCAGCCCGGTGGTCAGTGGCAGCAACATGGTGGCATACCAATCCAGCAGTGGCTGCAGCCGATGGGCCACTGGCAATGGCCATGGACAGCAATGCCCAGCCAAACGTAAATTGGGCCAGACAAGCAACTCGGCCCACTGCAAAGTGGCAGCCCAATCCCTTTCTGAACTCAATTGGACAGAATGGTAGACTAACCCAGAGCCCGATTATTTGGGTCGGTCTCGGCGATGGCAACAATTTTGGGCTGCTCAGGCCGATGGCGAGGCCCATTCAATAATGACCCAACCCACGAATATTGAAACCGCTATGCACACTCTCGGACTCAATCCACCGGATTCAAATTGGTATATGACTCCGGAGCAACGTCATATATGACATCATCCCAATGTACTCTCTCACCCTATTTTAATTTGAGCAAAGAAAATGGTATTATTATCGGAAATAACCATTAAATTTCAATAAAAGGGTGGGTCAAGCAAACTGTCGCCACCAAATCCATCACTTGTTTTAAAGAATGTCCTGCATGCACCCAAATTAATAAAAAATTTGGTCTCTGTTAGAAAGTTTACCACTGATAACTGGGTATCTGTTCGTTTGACTCTTTTAGTTTTTTCGTACATGACTTTCAGACGGGGAAGATTCTCATGAAATGTGATAGCAAGGGGGAGCTATATCCAATAATTTTACCAAAACAACAGCCTACAGTTTCATCCACTTTTGTAGCCTTGGCGCCATCATTATGACATGACCGTTTGGGACACCCGGAAGAGGCTGTGTTGACCTCTCTTACATAAAATAATTTTATTTTTTATACTCAATCTCGGACTTTAAATATGTGTCATGCTTGTGCCCTTGGTAAACAGATTAAATTGCCATTTATTTCATCTACTTCATGCACTACTATGCCGTTCGAAAAAATGACAAGTGTTTTTCACTTTTCTCACACTTAGAGCATTCATCTGAACTCAGTTTGAACGGGAGATTAAAAGTATTCAATGTGACAATGGGAGAGAATTTGACAATAATCAGTTTAGGAATTTTTTCAAAACGAATGGTTTAAATTTTTGTTTGTCATGTCCTCACAATTCTTCACAAAATGGGAAGGCGGAACGCAAAATTAGATCCATAAACAATATTGTTAGAACATCTCTTACTCATGCATCCATACCCCCATTTTTTGGCATCATGCACTTCAAATGTCTACCTACATGTTGAACATCCTCCCACATAAAAGCATGTCTTACCAAGCTCCACTAAAAATGCTTTACTTACGAGAGCCATCATATCATCATTTAAGAGTATTTGGTTGTCTTTGCTACCCTTTATTTCCATCCACCACAATCACAAAACTTCAACCCCGGTCTACTTCATGTGTCTTCTTGGGATATCCTAATAATTACCGTGGTTACACATGTTATGACATTTCTTCCAAAAGAATGATTATATGTCGTCATGTAATTTTTTATGAAACACAATTTCTGTTTGCCAAGATACATGACACCGGGACTCATCCTTATGATTTTTTTATGATAGGCTTCCGTATCTAACTCATTTTTTCCACAGCCCGGGACCCACGGAATCTGGTGGAACAACGCCTAGACCCACTGGACCAAGGACCGATGGTCCAGCCTCTGAAAAATTCAATCCAGCAGATTGGGCCATCAGTTCCAAGGCCCAGTGAAGGTCAATCTCCCCCACAAACCCATCAACCTCTTTCATTGGGCCAATTGCACACCAACGACACAGTCAACCCACTGGCAGACTCGGAGATAACACACTGGGCAGTGGCGTCCAGCCCACTGCCTCACCCTCGACCAGTGGCGTCCAATCCACTGGTCATGTCCCTCGTCCGATCACCCGTAGCCAATATGGAATTGTCAAACCCAATACCAAATACAACCTACACACCTAAGTCTTGAAATCACATTTACCTCATAACCCAGTGTTTGCTCTAAAAGATCCGAATTGGAAAATGGCAATGGATGATGAATATCATGCTCTAATTAAAAATAGGACATGAGATTTAGTACCTCGTCCATCTAATGCTAATATAATTCGGTCTATGTGGATTTTTAGTCATAAAGAAAAATTTGATGGAACTTTTGAGCGGCATAAAGTCCGTCTTGTAGGTGATAAGAAGACACAACATGTTGGATTAAATTGCGGGGAGACGTTCAGTCCAGTGGTCAAACCAGAAATTATCAAAATAATTCTTAGCCTATCTCTCTCAAAAGGATGGTCATTTCATCAATTGGATGTCAAAAACATCTTCCTCCATGGCCACCTGACTGAGACTGTCTACATGCACCAACCATTGGGCTACCGAGATCCTCAATATCTCAATCATGTGTGTTTAGTTAACAGATCGTTATATGGCCTAAAGCAGGCCCCCAGGACTTGGTATAAGCGGTTTGCAGATTTTGTGTCACACATGGGTTTTTTACACAGCCGTTCAGATAATTCTCTGTTTATTTATCGACAGGGTAATCATACTGCTTATCTTCTTTTATATGTGGATGATATTATTCTAACAGCATCTTCAGATTCTCTTCGCAAGAGTATCATGTCACAACTTGGTTTCGAATTTGCTATGAAAGATCTTGGTCCACTACACTACTTTCTAAGAATTGCTGACACGACATGCAGCTGTGTTATTTCTCTCCCAAAAGAAGTATGCATCTGAGATTGTGGAACGGAATGGAATGTCTTCTTACAAACCCTCAACAACTTCGATCGACACGAAGTCAAAATTGAGTGTCATCTCTAGCAAGCCATTTGCTGATCCAACATTATACCGCAGTCTCGCAGGAGCTTTGCAGTATCTCACATTCACCAGGCCGGATATTACCTATGTGGTACAACAAGTGTGCCTATTTATGCATAATCCGATGAAAGAGCATATGCATTCGCTCAAACGCATTTTGCGATATATTCAGGGCACATGAATTACATCTTTACCAGTCTTCCATTTCCAAACTTGGTACTTACACAGATGCAGACTGAGCAGGATGTCCGGATACAAGACGTTCCACTTCCGATTATTGCGTCTTCATCGGTGACAATTTAATCTCATGGTCCTCCAAAAGGCAAGCCACATTATCACGCTCAAGTGCTGAAGCTGAATATCGTGATGTTGCTAATGTTGTATCTGACTCATGCTGGATTCAGAATCTTTTACTTGAGCCTCATTGCCTCATTCCGACAGCCACTCTGGTATACTGTGATAACATTAGTGCAATCTATCTCTTAGGGAATCCGATTCATCATCAACGCACTAAACATATTGAGTTATATATCCATTTTGTCCGTGAAAGGGGGCTCGCGGACAAGTGTGAGTGTTACTTGTTCAGACGCGACATCAGATCGCAGATATCTTCACGAAAGGGCTTCAACTGATATTATTTGAAGAATTTCAGGATAGTCTCAGCATTCGCCGCCCTCTAACTTCAACTGCGGGGGAGTGTTAGAATATTATTAATGAATAGTAATAATATTGTATTAATGTAGTATCATATGTATATATGGTAGATAGTAAAATAATAAAGTAAGGAATATTATAGGAGGATATTAGGGGATAGAATAAGAGGATATTAGGCGAGACTTATTCTTCCTAATAAATGTTACCTTGTGTATATATTATTACCTTAGGAAATGAATACAATTGAGGAAAGTATTTTCAAATTTGAACTTTTCATTTTAAAGTAAATTTGATTGGAAATTTTCATAATAATAATAAATATACCTCTCCTTCGGTAAGCCACGATATAAGGATAAGGTCTGTGTACACTTTATCATTTTTAGATTCTACTTATGGGCAAAGGCGAATTTAGAATTTCAGGAACATGTGTTCACTGCTAAAAAAAGAAGTAAAAATGTATTAAGTGGGACTTTGATCCCAAATACTCTAGGTATATAACTCAACCTCAGACAAAGTGCACCATTTAGCCTTAAATTACAGCAGATAATATTATACTAATTTTAGAAAATATATACATAAAATACCTAGTTTTACGGAGAGACCATGTGTTCACGTGCCTAATTTTAGCACCTAAAATCGTCCCTGCTTGTGGGATTACACTAGGTATGTTCTTGTTATAATATAATAAATATGCCTTGGTTTCAAATAGAGCCCCTTTGGATGAGCTTATGACTTATTTTTGTTATTTTGACTTAAAAATAAGTGATTAAACGCACTTTTTTTATTTTACTTAAACACTACAAAAATACTTAAAAGCTATTTTAGCTTAAATACACTTAAAATAAATCAATCCAAACAAAATCTAAGTGAGTTCGTTATTAAATCCTCACTAACCATAACCGTCATTTAAAATTATCTCAAACAAGCATTATAAATATTTAACTAGAAATTGAATCTTACCTAAGTTATTTTTCCTCCATTTATATCATCTCATCAACAAAACATTAGATTATTTACACTGTAATGCCCAACACCAGATTTGCTCTATGCTGCCATTTGACAATAATTTCATATATTTACTGTAATGTTGTAATACTCCATTAATTTGATTTTACATGACAATTTCTATATTTGAATCTATTTAAAAAAGAATAACACTTTTTAATATTTAATTTTTTTTAACTTTAAACTTCTCATCTCATCTCATGTCGCGTCTAATAACTTGCTCATATAATCATACGAATGATCATGACATATTTAAGTGTTAACACTATAAGTTCTAAGAATACTTTTGTTATGTCTTGTCTGCAAAGGGGCTGCCTTTAATTTATCTTCTACAGTATTATATAAAACCTCCAACTCGTCTTTATTTTCTTAAATTTTGTAACAAATTAAAACACATAAAATTAAATTGAGTACAAAATATCGGACTAAAGAGACTCAAAAGATTTATGTATTTTCTTTGGGATTTTGAGAGTCAAAAGATTTTTTTTTTTATTTCAAATTTTTTATATATCTTTTAAATATTTTAAATTATTATTATTGTGATTTATAATACTTTTTAAGTAGTTTTCAAATATGTAATTTTATTTTAAAAAAAAGACTTAAAAGATTCAATATTCAAATCACGGTCAAAATTTAAAAGTTTTTGACTTTCGAAATTCAAATTATGCCACATAAATTATAACATATGGAGTAATATATAGGGCATTTCATGAAAAAATGTTTTTTCTTGAGTTGAATGGTAAAGTGTGATTATACTTCATTATCCTTCGACCCTACTTGTAGAAATATAACTCAATATGTTGTTGTTGTTGGGGCAGGACCGCAGGAGTAATATATAGGGCTAAA
Organism: Przewalskia tangutica; assembly: GCA_029844215.1. Lineage (NCBI taxonomy): Eukaryota > Viridiplantae > Streptophyta > Magnoliopsida > Solanales > Solanaceae > Przewalskia > Przewalskia tangutica. The sequence goes on along the minus strand of CM056730.1, from coordinate 92,051,604 downwards.
GAGTGAGGTTTTATTTGACCTAGCTAGCTATAAGCAAGACCTCAAAACCCAAAGCTCCCAACCCTAGCTATCAAAGTGCTCCCAATGTGACTGGCTTACATACTGGTGGGACATATTATCATAATAAAACAAAAGAAAATAAGGATTTAAAAAAACAAAAAAGGATCATCTACTCTAATCTATAGCCTCCACCATTGTTAAAGTGACCTTTCATTCCAGCTATTAACACCTGTCAATGGCTAAAGACATGCTAAGGAAGAAGGAAACCAAACAAAGAGACAACCACCCAGCCTATAGTTATACCCACTCGCAGGAAACCGTGCACCTTATCATAAAACAAATAAACACATGCCCCAATAGTCTTTTTATGAAACCAAGAAATCTATAAGTCATTTCATGGTGTACTAAATCACATTAATCTTATAAAAAAAATGCAAAAAAACAGAAAAAGAAGGAGACTTTTTTGCAAGGTAAAATATGGGTTTTATGTAGAATAATACTACACAGGCTCAAAAAAGAATCTCCTACTTTTATTATTGACATATTTTTATATCTAAAAATAATTTAAGATTATAAATATCTAACTTTATTTCTTATACTCGGTAGTCAAATTAAGATAATATTTTTGAAAATGAGGGATTAGTAGAGTTCAAGAATTGAAAATTTACCATGGATGAAGATGGACAGTAAAAGGAACTTGCTTTTGAATGAACTTAGTTCTTTCCTTTTCCTTTCTGATCTGAATGCCTGCTGCCATGGCCATAGCCATTGCCGTAATAGAGCTGTAAACGAGCATCATATTCACTTGCTGCCATTGTGGTGCCAAGAAATAAACTTTGTGATCCGTCAAACCTCTGGAAGTGAGGCAAAGTAAACAACGGCGAAGATAAAGAATTGGACTGAAGGGTCCCCCTATTAGAACCAGCAAAGCTGGATGCCGGAGAAGATGAAGAAATGCTGAAGTTCAAATTGTGCTCATTACTAGTATTGCTTTGACCACTACAATTACTTCCCCCAATGGCGGTATCGCCATTGAAGGGGAAGTGGTGTAGCTCAGGTTGATGGTCCCCCGTGATGCTAAACATTGGTTGTAGGGGATTTCCCAAATAAATTTGGCCGGAGAAGCCAGTACAGTTATCGATTCCACGGGTAGATGATAGGCCTAATAATCCTGATGAGGTGAAGTACTCCAAGGGATTTGTAGACCATTGCCTCCGCGTGTTTTGGTGAATGGAGCCATTAGGGCTTGTATTACTGTTATTGTTGTTGTTATTGTTATTGCTCATACCACCTGTCAATAGCTCGGTGAAAGAAGAACTAGCGTGCATATTTTGGTGATGAGCAACAACGGAAGACTTGTTTTCCTTCTCTGTGGCCCTTTCCCTTGCTCGCTCCCGTGCCTTTAGCTGACTATCCGATCTAGAAAGTGACAATCCAGAACCTTTGCTGGTCTCAGAATTGCTACAAGAAGGTTGTTGTTGGTTGTAACTCGGATCATCATCCATTTCCACATCAGCTGAATCAAAAGCCGGCTCAGTTCCAATACTTGACCTTTTCTCATCGCTGAGCTGAAGTGTATCTGGAAATGCCTCCAGAGGCGGTAGCTCAGCGATAGAAGGAGCGGCTGCTTTTAGTAGCCACTCCACAACCTTGCTCGGCTGATCACAGCCGAGCCGGTCTTGCAAATCATAGAACTGTATAGCCGTGTTGACAGAGAGGCGAACACGTCTATCTCTTAACCCCTTTGAAGTCAATACTTTGCTATGCCTATCTTTCCCTCCAGATGCACGAGAAACTCTAACAATTCTTGATGAAGGCCATCCATAAAGCTTTCCAATCCCACCAAGGCCACTCTTTTTGACTTCTCCTGCATCATCTACATCATATTGGTACTGTTCATCTTCCTTGTTGCTGATTCTTGGATACTTACACTCCTCCATCTCCATACTACCACTTTCATACCTTTCTCAAACAAACATTCAAAATCAAGAAAACACTCACCTTTCAAAATTTAGTTCTTGACCACAAAAGGGTATTTTTCTATTTGGATTAGGGACTAGAATTAGGGTTGAGAGAAGTAGATAAATATGAGCTGGGGGGGGGGGGGGTCTTGGGTTTTGGGTGTCCTTTGCATTGATCATGATTACATTCTACTTTGGCTTTAATAAAATAAGAGTACAAAGTAGACACATAAAAAGAGAAACAAATATGTGTAAAAAGGAGTTCTGATATATCACATTCAGCTACAGATAGGGCTTTGCTTCAAATGTCAGAAGGCCTCTTTTGCAGTGTTTTCAGAACTCTTCTCATCTCAGCACCACAGCCCTGTTATACACAGTCAAAACCATAGCCACAAAAATATCAGAAGCCCCCAAAATTTAGATAAATATAAAACAAGAAATGAAGACCCTAAATTAGCTTTTCCAACATGTCATTAAATCTCATAAGCTAATGGTAGTTGAAAAGATAAAGAGGAGGAACAAGTCTTCCGAGTTCCCATGATCAAACCTTTAAACTTATTGCTTCCAAGTTCCTTTTTTTTCTTTATGTTTTGGTGAAAATGGAAAATCTTTGTTTCCTTTCTCTTCTTCTTATTTTTTACAATTGTTTTTGGGTGGCAATTTAAATACTACATATTTTAAAGCATAAAAAAAGAAACTTACGAAAAACACTATATTTTGTAGGCTTCTAACCAATTATAACTACTTTTTTTAAAATTATCGTTAGTACCTTTTTTTAGGATACGGATGTATTTCGTTATAGTTAAATACATGTATTTTGTGTATTCTATATTTTTTAGCGAGATTTTAGTGGCCTGATGTAGCGTGTATTTGACTGTATTTGAATTAAAGGTGGCTAACAGATCGACCGGACGGTGATACATTCGGATTGAACCAGTTTGGACGGTTTAACGGCTTCACAGGGCCTCTGGACGAGTTCACTACGAGTTTTCGATGCGGTTCAGGTTGAACCAGATTTTTTTTTTTAATTTCAAAAATTTAACTAAATTCAAATTAAATATGTAATATAATAATATAATATAGTTTTCTGTTTTATATTTTATATTTTATATTTTAAAATTTAAAGTTAACTTTCTATTTTATAGTTTATAGCTTTATACTTTATAGTTTATATTGTAGTTATACTTTTATTAATTTATTAAATTAGTAGACATAAGGTAACAAATAACAACTAAAGAGATAATAAAATAAAACCTAATGATAAGATGTAAACTTTCGAACTTTCATTATTCATAATGTTAATAAGAGTACATAATGAAGTAATAATAATTTTATTTACATATTATGCATCATTTTACAAAGTTCTTAGTAATTTATAGGTTTGATTGAATTGGTGATGCTCCATAGCTTCTAAATCTGGAGTATTAATTGTAGTCCCGCTTCCGCGGTTCCGCTGCAACTTGTGTTGTTGTAAAAGTGCTTCATATATCTAGAATCTAGATTCATTATCATCGTCTTCATTGAATCCTGTAGATGTAGACACAGAACAGAAGCAGAACTAGAACGAAGATTAGTAGCAGAGTTGTTGTTATCAAATAATATAACTGCATCTTTATATTTATACTTAATTTGTTGTTGACCAGTGTGCCTGATGAACTTTCTCTACATGCCTAACTATAGTGCCCGTTCCCCCGTCATTACCTGTAACACCTCGTAAATCCGGATAATGATTTGAGCACATAAACGTGGGCAAGTGCATCCGAACCCGGAAAATTTATGTTGTACCTCCGTACACTAATAAGGAAATTAGTGTATTAAAGACGTGATCCCGAATAATTTTTGGATGTAACAAGTGCGACGACGAAGATTTATAATAACGATTTTATACCCCAAAGAGGTTACAGACTAGTATCATATTATGAGAATTATGATATTGAATACACGAAGGTTTTATAAGTCATCGGAATTTAAGTGAATTGGGATCGAAAATTATGTGTGTGTATAATTAATTAATTGTGGGATTAATTAATTGTAGGGACAACATCAAGTGGAATTCCACGTGTTAGCCTTATAAAAGGATGTCTAAATGACACAACATTGTATATTACGATCGGTGGCCTTATTTCTGAGCCCTGAACATGCATTTCTTCATTCTTAAGAACTTCTTCTCCTTTCCAATTTCTCTCCCTTCCAATTTCTATACGAATTTCTCTAGAAACAATTTCACACCTCAAGGGTCATAAGAGTGTTCTCAGTAAAGAAACCCCTCTGAAGCTCGATGATGTTGGGGGAATTTTTGTACGCTTTCGAATAACCGAAAGGGAAAAGAATTCTTGGCAATTTAGACATATATCTCGACCAATAAAGTTCTCTAACAAGCTTAAAGAAACCCAGAACCAAACTGAGACCTTGGATTGTGAAGAGGTGCTGAGAAATCAATTCTTTTGGGTACTGTTTCTGCTAGTCGGATTTCTGTACCGGCGAAAAGTTTCTGACGACTCCTGTTGCTGCTTATAATCGAGGTAATTTCCTTATCCTTTAGTCTACCCGAATCACGGTATATGATTCTTACTAAGCTCAGTAGACGATTGTCGAAATGGTAAGTCGGTGGAGTATCGATATGATTGTTGATATGAAATTGGGAACTGCATGTGTAATTGCCGGACTGTTTTGGAGATTGTAGCAGTAAGGAGAATGATTAAACAGAATTGGATGTTTTTCTACATTTGTAGGCTTCGATATGGAAGAAATAGATTCTACACGTACAAGTTGCTAGAATATCTTGACAAATTTGTTATTAGTATATTAATTCGTTTTTGTGGTTAAATAATTCTTAGGGTGTAGATAATCATTCATGGAGCTTAAAAGGATCCGTGGAAAGTAGAATATTTTTGACGATAAGGTATGTGAAGGCAACTCATTCCTTTCTTTTGGCATAATTCTGTGAACAAACGTAATCGTCATGTTACTCCATAATGTACTCTACTCTTAGTAGTTAAGGATGTTCATGTTATTGATTCTATGCTGAAAGCATGTCTAAATTATTTCTAAGTCCTTAAGGAGGCATATGAAAAAGATGATAATGATACTCACAGTGTCGTCAAAGGTACAAAGGTAATATGTCACCTGTTGAAATTGGAATATGGTGTTGTCATATATGCATTTTCATTTGCATTGCATTCGCATATTACCCTAGACCACTTGTGCTATGCACATTACTATATGATAAATATTGTATATATATATATATATATATGTAGGGGTATGGGAAAAGGGAAAGACTTTATATATGCACACCACCTGCAGCTGGTACAAACTATCACAAAAGTGCCCTAAGAGGCCACATATCGTGCCTGTGTGGCCTAAATGGATGTCTGTGTGGCCAAGACGATATGATATGAATTGCATGTGTGGCTGTAGTATACCGCATGTGCATCATGCATGACATTTATGTATATTATGCCCACAGAGGCTGATATGAAATGATAGACGCATGTGTGGTCATCAATATACTGCATTGATATTGCATAACATTTAGACATAGGTATTGGGGTCTCAGAGGTATGTATTGTTGGTCAGTGTTTCTGTTTCAGATTGTGATACATCTCTGTTATGTTATTTCTTATGCCTGACATACTCAGTACATCAGTCGTACTGACGTTTCTTTTGTTGGGGGACGCTGCGTTTTGTGCCCGCAGGTTTATACTAAGAGGGTGGCATATTGTGCTAATAGGTTGTCGGTTTAGTTGATACTTGGAGCACTCTACTTATTTCAGAGTTGCAGTCTGGTCGTGGTATGTCCTTCTTTTAGAGGCTTGTAGATAAGAATCATGTGGTCAGTTATCATACATGGTCTTATCGGCCTTGATGTATATAAATATATGGTTAATTTTGGGTTGTATGGTTAGGGGTGCCCGGTGGGTTGGGTCCGAGTGCCCGTCGCGGCTCTCTGGTTTGGGTCGTGACAAACTTGGTATCAGTGCATATCTGTCCTATGAAGTCTATAAGCAGTGTCTAGTAGAGTCTTGATTATGGGTGTGATGCGCGCCACACCTATAAACAGGAGGCTGCAAGGCATTTAAGAATGGTTTCTACTCTTCCATTATTTAGATCGTGTAGTAAAGCTGAGTCGTAAGAATTCGAGTTAACTCGTGCCTGCTACTGTTTCAATAAGTGCCGATTACCAAAAAAGACTTCAGTGAGTTCACATTCGTATCCAGTGAATGGGTGACGGGTGACTCTACCAGACGAATGATACACCAGAAGGGCAATATGATTTCAAAATTATGAGAAGCTATCTCACTCGTATACGGGGAAAATAATGTATGCTTGGGGACGTGAAATATTTGAGAATCTTATAATATTAGATAATCGTTGAGACCTTAGATATCCAAGGCTTTCTTGATTATGATATTTGACGCTTGAGATTGGTTGAATTATGTGGTTTATGGGATTGTTCAAGGATATACATGTCTAGACTTAAGTGTTGGTTTGCTTGATGGAATTGTATTTATGCAAGCATGAAATGTGTGGGACCCTTTGATGGTTTTTCCTATGTTAAAGTGAAGGAATGAATTTATAGATTAGTGTGTTTGGTTGATACTTGTACTGATAGGGTATGTTTCAGTTGCTTAGGTCTAAAATAGTTCACAATGAGAATGTGTCTGTTTTTAGATAACTAATAAATGCTCCATGCTGATTTAGAATGGTCTCTACAGTTGAAGTAGAACAAAACATGTTAATTTCAGATTTGTTTAGTCATGTATTGGCCACTTAGTTAATTTAATGCTTAACATTGCTAAGTTAAAGTTGTTAATTTTGTATGAAGTGTCTAAATTTGATTTAATGGATTGACATGTTGGATTGAGGTTGGTTTTAGCATGTATGAGTTATTTAATTTAATGTGATGACCAATATGTTGTTTGAAACTGGTTTGGCTACGTGTAAGTTGTTTAGTCATATTATTTACCTAAAATAGGTGCCATTGATTAAGAACAAGATTAGTCGTCCTATTTAACAACAAAAAAAACGATTTTATATCATCTGATATGATAATTTAAAACTAGAAAAGAATGAGTTAAGTAGGTTGGTATTTGATTTAGTTAATGCATTTCTGACCTTGAGGCTAAATGTTTTCTCTGTTTCACATATTTATTGTATTTTAAAGAAGATGTATATTGAATAAGATAAAAGATGGCATTAGCCTGATGTGAGGGGAAGCTTGAGGCTCTGAGTGAGTTAAAAATAAAGAAATGATGACAACATGTTTATATGTTATAGTTAAAGTCTTATTATAGACCAAATATGTTTGGATAAGTGTTTGATTAATTTGTAATCTAGTTTTATTAAGATATTTTGTAGGCTTATATGTAATGATGTGGTATTGTTAATGTGCTTCAAGACTGGATTAGCTAAAAAGTACCATGATATAAGGGTTGTTTGTAAACTAACTGGTTGCTGCATTTACAAAAAATAAAAAAGCAGGCTACCACCCTGGCATAGTTGAGCTCTTGCATGTTTATGAGCTGCTGGTTTCTGATAGCTCAAATTGTTATATATGTTGCTTCCTGTTGTTCTTCGTTGCTGCTATGATTTAATAGCTGCATCTTGAACATAGTGTGACCACATTTTGATATATTGTTGCCTTCATATTAAGAAAGATCTTGCTTTGTAGATCTTTGTAGGTGCTAGGCGAGGCGATTGAAAGGAACCATAGTTGTATTTGCTGCATTCTAGCTTCAGCTAATACCATGATTTATGGCATAATATTTTACTCATTTGGAAAATGCTTATTGGAAACCTGGGAATTTGGCTTAAATCCATCATGAGAATAACACAGTAGAAGCATGACTAGTTGTACTAACATATTTACTGTTTTAACATCTGAACATCCATGTTGAAATTGCTAGTCTCTGGTCTTAAATCATTTAGTTTGATATGTGTTTGAGATGGGAATCTGAGTTATTTTGCCAAGTATTGTGATTTGTAACTTACATGGTCCTAAAGGGTATTTGCATCTGCTAATGGTGTGCATATGTATATGGTCCTAAGGTGATTAGATGTTTGTCCTAATATCTGGAAGAAAAAAAATCAATCCATGACTTGGTTACTATGTGTCTCTCCTAACCCCCAAAGAATGATAAGATAAAATGGTTGCTAGTATGCTATAACTGATCTACCAAGTTCTAATATATCTTCCTCTGTTAGCTAGGTCTAAATACCTTGCCAGCCTGCTTTGATGACTTTTGCTTGCTCAAATCTAAATCAACTAGGACATTAGAATATGCCTAGGGAGTTGGAATTTTGACTATTACTGTTGTGTTTATGCATCTCTTTATATATGATTGAATGCTGGAAGCTGCTACTTAGCTTGATTGCATGTAAGAATTAGGACTTGCACCTAAATATTTTGAAGTATTTTCTATTTTAAGAACCTGGTAACCCTGAGTATGTATCTGCAGCATGCGCATATCTCACTCTTTGTATAAATCTTTAGTTCATATAGGGTCAATATGAGCTTCTGCTTCCAAATAACATGTGTTTGAGTTATTAGTACTAAAGGAATATGATAATCCTACTTAGGTGTCTTATTTCACCTCTATTCTTTGTCTGTTCTGTTAAAATTTATTTGATTGCCAAATGAGCATTAGATAAAAATGTTATAGATGACCAACATGTGTGTCAGTCATGTTTATGTTTTCTTAACCTGGATTCTGTGTAGCCTGAGCTATGAATAATGTTTTATATTATTCCTAGTACTAAGTTGAGAACCATATGAACTGATAACATGATAATGACCCTAATTTAAAAGAGTTCCAGGTTCAAATGTTGCCCTTTGTTGACTGTATGAATCTCTTTGATAACCTAGGTTGATACCTGATGTGGTTGGTCATTAAGTTAAGTTAGGACAAATCATGTTCTCTCTATTTGAATTTGGTAAATGAGGTTAGAGTTATGAACAAGTTTAGTTTAGCCATTAAAGTAAGACCATTGATATAATACATATGTTGCAGTCACCATGATTAAGTGTAGAATGTTGTTATCATAACTACTAAGTAGAATGTTACAGCGCTACTATTTCTGTCTCTTCTTTGTATTGCTTTGATATGCACTGATATACACCCTGATATACAATTTAATATATGAGATATACAAGGGATGTATATATTGTCTAACATTGGTTTTATGGTGTTTTATTACAAATATAAGTGACAAAAGACTAGTTGTTCAGCTGCAACTCTCTGAGAAACAAGTGCTATATTAAGAAAGAATAGATGTTTCACTTGAGACATTGCACAAGCTGGTTGCTGTAACAATGAGCATTATTGTCACCACATCTGCAACTATTTTTTTTCTTTCTTTTCTCTGTTGCAAAGCATAGTTGTTTAGATGTTGTGCTGCACTTTAAGATGACTGCTATCTTGCTATGACTTGGATGTTGTTTCACTGCTATTTGTTACTATTGGTTCCCTGCCAACAGTGATTGCATTTGAGGGTTATTTTTATTGCATTTTAAGAACTGTTTTTGCTGCATTTTAAGTTGAAATAAATACATTCATTAAGACAAATTTGAGGCTTGGAGGCTGTTGTACCTTAGCCATTAGCACTTCATTTGATTTAAGTCATATATGATGAGTCTAAGTTATGTAGGAATCCATATATCTATCCCTATGTCTGTTTCTAGTGGTGTATGACTTGACTAAGTTTCAATAACTATTCAAGAACAAATGAAAAAAACAATGGTATGAGTTGGTTATATCTTGTTGGCTGAGTTATTAAGTTTCTCTACACTTATTGTTATTGCTGTGAACTATGACTTTCTTTATTTGTTCTTCTTAAGATATTGCAACTTGGTGGTACAAAATGATATACATTCTGCTGTACGATTTTGAATAAGCTGACTGAATACATTTATATGAACTGCTTGCTACATATCATAAGCTCATTATGGTTGCCTTAATCAGAATGATTATAACTTATTGATATGCTCTTAACTGCTACTCTTCCCTTAAGAATAAAACAAATACTACATTATAGAAAATATTGTTGATGTGTTAGTAATGAATGATTAAGTGAATGTTCTATGCTATTTGTGCTGGTCTTGGAATGGATATGATTGATCCATAGATAAGTAGTGATCTAGTTACCTAGAATTGGTTCAAGTTAGTTAGGTTTACCTCTTGTTTTACTAAACTAGATCATTTGTACGTTAATTCTGTGATGACAAGAATTAGACGTACCACCATCAACATTCGAGGACGAATGTTTCTAAGGGAAAAAAGATGCAATACATCGCAAATTCGGATAATAATTTGAGCACATAAACGTGGACAAGTGGACCCGAACTCGGGAAATTTATGTTGTACCTCCGTACACTAATAAGGAAATTAGTGTATTAAAGACGTGATCCCGAATAATGTTTTGATCTAACAAGTGCGACAACATGAATTTATAAAAACGATTTTATACCCCAAAGAGGTTACATACTAGTATCATATTATGAGAATTGTGACATTGAGTGCACGAATGTTTTATAAGTCATCGGGATTTAAGTGAATTAGGATTGGAAATTATGTGTGTGTATAATTAATTAATTGTGGGGACAACATCAAGTGGAATTCCATGTGTTAGCCTTATAAAAGGGTGTCTCAATGACACAACATTGTATATTACGATCGGTGGCCTTATTTCTGAGCCCTAAACATGCATTTCTTCATTCTTAAGAACTTATTCTCAAATCCAATTTCTCTCCCTTTCAATTTCTATAAGAATTTCTCTAGAAACAATTTCACACCTCATGGGTCATAATAGTGTACTCAGTAAAGAAACCCCCTCTGAAGCTCGATCGATGTTGGGGGAATTTTTATACGCTTTCGCAGAACCAAAAGGGAAAAGAATTCATGGCAATTTGGACCTATATCTCGACCAATCAAGTTCTCTAACAAGCTTAAAGAAACCCAGAACCAAACTGAGACCTTGGATTATGAAGAGGTGCTGAGAAATCAATTTTTTTGGGTACTATTTCTGCTCGTCGGTTTCGGTACCGGCGAAAAGTTTCCGACGACTCATGTTGCTGCTTATAATCGAGGTAATTTCCTTATCCTATAGTCTACCCGAATCGCGGTATATGATTCATACTAAGTTCATTAGATGATTGTCGACATGGTAAGTCGGTGGAGTACCGATAGGATTGTTGATGTGAAATTGGGAACTACATGTGTAATTGTCGGACTGTTTGGAGATTGTAGCAGTAAGGAGAAGGATTAAACATAATTTGATGTTTTGCTACATTCGTAGGCTTCGATATGGAAGAAATAGATTCTACACGTACAAGTCGCTAGAATATCTTGACAAATCTGTTATTAGTATATTAATTCATTTTTGTGGTTCAATCATTCTTAGGGTGTAGATAATCATTCATAGAGCTTACAAGGATCCATGGAAAGTAGAATATTTTTGACGATAAGGTATGTGAAGGCAACTCATTCCTTTCTTTTGGCATAATTCTGTGAACAATTGTAATCATCATGTTACTCCATAATGTACTCTACTCTTAGTAGTTAAGGGTGTTCATGTTATTGATTCTATGCTGAAAGCATAACTAAATTGTTTCTAAGTCCTCAAGGAAGCATATGAAAAAGATGATAATGATATTCACAGTGTCGTCAAAGGTACAAAGGTAATATGTCACCTGTTGAAATTGGAATATGGTGTTGTCATTCATGTATTTTCATTTGCATTGCATTCACATATTACCCTGGACCACTTGTGTTATGCACATTAATATATAGTAAGTATTGTATATATATATATGTAGGGGATATGGGAAAAGGGAAAAGCATTATATTCGCACACCACCTGCAGCTGGTACAGACTATCACAAAGAGCCCTAAGAGGAAACATATCGTACATGTGTGGCCTAAATGGATATATGTGTGGCCAAGACGATATGATATGAATTTCCTGTGTTGCCAATATAACCAGATGCCCACAGAGGCGGTTATGGGTAAGATGCTTGTGTGGTCGTAGTATACCGCATGTGCATCATGCATGACATTTATATATATTATGCCCACAGAGGCTGATATGAAAAGATAGACGCATGTGTGACCATCAGTATACTGCATTGATATTGCATAACATTTAGACATATGTATTGGGGTCTCAGAGGTATGTACTGTTGGTCAGTGTTTCTATTTCAGATTGTGATACATCTCTGTTATGTTATTTCTTATGTCTGACATACTCAGTACATCAGTCGTACTGACGTTCCTTTTGTTGGGGAACACTGCATTTTATGACCGCAGGTTTATACTAAGAGGGTGACAGATTGTGCTAGTAGGTTGCTAGTTTAGCTGATACTTGGAGCACTCTACTTATTTCAGTCGTGGTATATCCTTTTAGAGGCTTGTAGACAAGAGTCCTGTGGTCAGTTGTCATACATGGCCTTATCGGCCTTGATATATATAAATATATGGTTAATTTTGGGTTGTATGGTTAGGGGTGCCAATGGGTTGGGTCCAGGTGCCCGTCGTGGCCCTCTGGTTTGGGTCGTGACATTACCCCTTCTCTTATGTTTATAAGTTTGACCACAAATATTACATCTAACTCTATCAGTGTTCCCCAATTCTATCACAAAAGTTCCACACTTTACTCTTTATTCTCCTACTCGTTACTAATGGTAAAGGAGGTCTACGACTAGTAGTACTAACATTGACGGAAGGCACACTAGGAGGTGTATGAGTTTCAGTTTCAACAATATTATCTATATGAATATTATCATATTCATTATCTTCTATTTTAAAATCTTCTTGCATTTGATCATAATCTATATTTTGATTAGATGATGAAGAACCTTTAGATTTTGTACCCCTTGAAATAGATTTATCTTTATCCATTATAAAATATTTAATTTTAATAATCAACAAATAAATATGACAATTTAATAAAATAATTAGAGAATGAAACGAGTGTACCAAACTTCGGAATTCAGAATTCAATTGAAACTCGAAGCTCGAAGTCTTGCGTCTTGTTACTTTGAAAATTAATAATAATCATAATAATAATAATAATAACTTGAGAATTGATAATAGAGAGAATTAAGAGAGTATGAGAATTAAGAGAATTGTAAAAATAATTGTGTGATAAAAATGTGAAGAATATAAAGTATTTATAGATTTTTTAAAGGATAAAAATGTAATTAATAAAAAAATTATAAACAAAAAAAATTTAAAAAAAAGGTCAAATGACCGTTGCCCCCCCAAACGGTAATATTACCGTTGGGCTCGCCAACAACCCTTTTTTTTAATTTTTTTATTCCGAAAATATATTATAAACTAAATTTAAATTAAATATGTAATATAATAAAGTTTTATATTTTATATTTTAAAAATTAAAGTTAACTTTATATTTTATAGTTTATACTTTATATTGTAGTTATACTTTTATTAATTTATTAGATTAGAAGACAATCAAGACATAAGTTAACAACTAAAAAAATAATACAATAAAAATTAATGATAAGAAATAAGATGTAAAGGGTAAATTTTCGAACTTTCATTATTCATAATGTTAATAAGAGTACATAATGAAGTAATAATAAATTTATTTACATATTATGAATCATTTGACAAAGTTCTTCGTAATTTATAGGTTGATTCATAACCTCTAAATCTGGAGTATTAATTTCAGTCCCGCTTCCGCTCCCGCTCCCGCTTTTCCTTTCCAAAATGTTGCCGATTTCTTCATCTTCCGGATAATCAACGTCCAACAATCCTTGATTTCTTCTCTCTGATCTGATCTAATCTCTTAAGCAGACTAACACTTCTAATGTAATTCCACCCAATGAGTGACGTGTGTCTCCTATTTGATCTCGTGCTTGGCTGAATGCAATTTCAGAAGCCACTGTTGAGATAGACACATTAAGAACATTCCGTACCATAGCTGTAAGTACCGGAAATTGTCTTTTGTTATCCTACCACCATTGTAAAGGTTGAAAGTTTTTCTTCGGCTCCGCTGGCTTTTGCAAATAAAATTGCATCTCATCACAAGATCGACTTGTGCTTGCTTGTGTTATAAAAGTGCTCCATATGTCTAAAGATTCATTATCATCATCTTCATCGAATCCTGAAGGTGTAGACACAGAAGCAGAGCTAGAAGGAATATTAGTAGCAGAATTGTTGTTTTCATGTAATGTAGCATAATATTCATATAATTTAGTTAAATTAGTACCAAGTTTAGTTATGCAATCTAATGAAGATGGAGTTTCTGTTGCACCTACTTTCATATAATTATATAAACTAAATAATTATGACAATCTACTTTTTTAATAGATTTAAGACTGCACCAATACAATAAATATCAGGAATAGGAAAAAAATATTTTTTTAACTTTTCAAACATAACTGTAACTGCAGCTTTATATTTTATATTTGATTTTAAACCATAAAGTAAATATGAAATTTCAACTATATGAACTAAAACATTACAAACTGTTGGGTAATAACATCCTGAAAATTCAACAGTAGCAGTGTAAAATTTACGTAAAATATTTAAAAATTCAGCAATTTATTTCCAATGTTCGTCAGTTAACATATAAATCACGTTCTTAAAAATAAATAAGTATAATTCCATCGTGTAATAATCTCATCTGACATGAATTTAGGTCTCAAATTAAATTGTTTATATTTTTCTTTAGATTCTATTATTCTATTTTCCTATTATTACAGTGAATAACTCCAACAGCTCTTTTGACAAGTTTTATTTCAGTTGCAAATAAATCAAGACCACTTTTAACAATTAAATTATAAATATGACAAGCACAACGAACATGAAATATATCAGGAAGTGGCCGTTCTAATTCCGCTTTTAAAAGATCTACAGCAGCAGTATTATTAGATGCATTATCGAATGATATACAAAGTATTTTTTTATAAAGATTATAATTTTTGGCATAAGCACAAATAGTTTCACTTATATATTTTCCAGTATGACTTTGATCTTCGTCATACGCAAAAGTAATAATACGTTTTTCCATTTTAAAATTTTCATCAATCCAATGACAAGTAATTGTTAAATAATCATAACCGTTTAAAGTATGTCCAATGTCTGAAGTAAAACTAACTAGGCATGGAAGGTTAGTGAACAAATATTACAAAAAAATAACATAATCATTATGAAGTCTAAAAATATCGGCTCTACAAGTACTACGAGGAACACCTTTAAATAAATGATTATATACTCTTTGAATATATGATTAAATATGAAGAAGAAACAAAAGAAAAAGGTAAACAACCTCCGACAATCATTTTTGCTAATTCAATGTGATCCTTCTTTGGATCGTACTTAGCCACCCCCGTTAATGGATTAAGTTGTTGTTGATCGGGTTCTAAATTAGAGACAGCACCCCTTGTGTCGGATGATCTTTCAATAAATGCCTATGTCACGACCCGACCTCGGGCCCGCAACTATTGCCTTACCCCGGGCACCCTAGTGATAATACATCAGAGAAAACCAGCGGAATAAAACTCATAGACATGGAACAATATAAAATAAGAAACAGGCTAACCAATAAGGTCACCTTTCAACATATATTTAAATCTCAAAAGCCCGAACAATTACATCCTTTACAAACCCAACTCATAACAGGACTACAGACCTCTAAGAGTTTTTGACATAACAACTATGACGGGACAGGGCCCCGCCATACCCCTGAATGTACCTATACCTACACTGATAGGGAACCATACCAAAATATAAGCCTCCGGAGAAACGGAGCTTCCCAATACGCAGAACCGTGATCCTATGAGCGAAGATCAACAACCGGTGTACCTCTACCTGCGGCGTGACGCAGCCCAGCGAGGTCGATAACATGTACCAAGTATGTGAAACTGAAAGTACTGTAATGAAATCACATTTCATTTTTTTTAAAAGACCATTTCACAATATATAAACAGTCATGTCAAGTCAGGGACGCATGCCCTCAAAATCATTACTCACATATAACCATGGGTCTCACGCCCACAATATCAATCATGCCCGTGGATCCTTCCTCACTGCCCGTGGGTCTCCGTAGTTCCAGGGTATGTATATGAGGACGTACGCACGAGAATACGACATTAAAATTGGAAAGGAAGAAAGATGTGATTTTTCGACGAAAAAGTTTCCGGATTTTTGTGAAGGAAAAAGGTTCGTTAATGGGAATTGGATTCCCAGATTTGGTATTCGGACTTCTGGGATTATTTTAGAATTATGGAATTTTATTTTCCGGAAATGGTCACGTGGGGCCCACGGGGAAAATTTACGATTTTGTGAGGCCCACTTTATTTTCGGATTTTTGGCATTACGGATATTTTCGGGAGATGAAATATTTTGGACGAGTAGGAGGGCGACACATGGCACCCCCCCTTGGTCTTGGACGTTTTTAGGGACATGTGGCTAGCCACATGTCTCTTTAATGTGGTGGCCACATGTCTCAAAGTTGTGGTGGACACTTGGTTGGAAGAATCCACTCACACTTGGACCCAATCTTCACCTTACACTTGCTTTAATCCTAGCCCTTGATTTCTCTATAAATACCCCCCCTTAAGTGCAAGACTTTATTCATCCACACTTAGAGATTTCCAAGCTTGAAAAATGCTCCCTCCCCTTTAGTGAGTGCTCTCGTTTTTGGCTAAGATCTTGACCAAAATGTTGTCCAAAAATTTTTAAACTTTTAAGTGTTCTTCCTTAGGGTGTTAGGAAGATTGTGTACCAAGAGTTGGAAAAGATTTCACACCCCTAGCCTTGAAACCTTGCCTTGTCCGAAAGTGGCCATTTTTAAAGCCTAAGTGTTCTTCACTTTTTGGAGTTGAAGTGTTAAGAGAAGTTGTTTAGAAACATCTAAGGGTTGATTGGAGCGGGTTGGAGCGTAAGGAATTGGAGCTAAACGTTGCTCAGGATCGACTTATAAATCTTGGATAATTTTGGGCTTATCGAGGTAATGATCTTTGTCCCCCTATTGTAATTGGAGATTACATGTTGTAGTATTGTATAGTTGAGTATACTATATATAGAATGAATATTGGTAAGAATTGAACTGTATTTACATTGGACTATATTCTGATGAACTTGTAGTATTATTGTGGCGTAATTGTACACGTCCGGTTAGGCGTGTAATCCCTCCGAGTTGTTGGCTTCGTAGCGGGCCTTGATAGTGGAGGTTATTTATGTGGTTACGGGGAGGTCTTTGCGAATATTTTCCGTAGAATATGGAACCTTGTACTTAGAAATATTCTACGAAGGGATCTAGAAGTTAATAAACGTTTTATGGCCATTATAGGTTGAAGTACTACGAGTAGCGTATTCTACTTGAAGGGTGGAAAAGGCTAGCAGGGTTATAGTACTTTGGAGCATTTTGCTTATTGTCGATAATCGTAGCGAGGTATGTGAACCTCTTCCTATCCTTTCTAGCATGATTGTTGTGAAATATATATAGTGCGGTAGACGCACGTGTGTTTAAAGGAATTTGATTTTCCTTTTGTGTCCTTGACTTGATTCCAAAGTTAAGTGACTTGTTATGAAATATTAAGGACTTGAATTATGTTAAAAAGTTGTACAACCTAATTCATGAGTAATGGGTGTGTGGTCTTTTAAAGAATAAAGTTATCTTGATTTCGAAAATGAGAATAGTTGTCGTTGGTTGGTTTAAAACATAAAGTGTTATAATAGCTTTATGGGAAGTTATTTATAACGACTTTATGAAAACAAAATAATGGTTTTATCATTGGATTTAAAATAATAACTTGACATTTTAAAAGTTGGAGGTTGGTTTCCTTAAAAGATATGATTTAAAGATTAGGAGACTGATTTTTGAAAGTAAAGAGACTTGACTTATAGACAACTTGATTTTGGGAAAGGAGAAGTAACTTGATTTAAAGGCATAGGTTACTTGTTTTTAAAAGAGTAAGACACTTGGTTTAAAAAAATATATTGCTACTTGACTTAAAAAGGAAAAATGTCTTTGTTTTAAAGGAAGGCATGGTTTTGTCTTAAAATGGTTTAAAAAGGAAGGCATGTTTTTGTCTTAAGATTGGTTTAAAAAGAAGGTATGGAAATTGTTTTGGTTTACTTAAAAAGATAGTTACTCTATTTTGATACTACGGGTATCGTGTGACTTTTGTGAAAGAAATGAATCTTTTTTTTTAGAGTTGAAGTATGTAGTACTTTAGGGTTAAAACCCGGATTTGTTGACATGAAATAAAAGTACCTTGTGTGAGTAACTTGACTATGTTGGCTTGTGATAGCCTTGTAATACTTTCTTGTTGGTTTGATAAGTAAACATGTTATGATGCTACGTGTGTTAGTGTCTTGTGACGTTTGTGTAAGGGGTTTTTCTTGTTGTGCTTATGTTGTTTAACGATAAGCAGTTATGCTGGTATTATATCACTTACCCCCCTGACTTGTTATGCCGAAGGTTAGCCGCCCCCGATGCGAGGAATACCTCATGCGGGTCCATGGGACCTAAGCGGAGCTGCGGGAGTTCCAGGATGATCACTCCGGGTGTGTTACGCCGATGCGAGGAATACCTCATGCGGTCCACGTTACTATGCGGTGCGGAGTCGAGTTGATCTGGGGTTAGCTACCCCGACGCGAGAATACCTCACGCGGACTAGGTGGTCTATGCGGTGCGGAAGTTCGAGATTAGGCTCGCATAATGATACTATGGCGATTAGCCTTGCCCGATCATTAGCGGCCTAGAAAAGACCCGATTACGTTATATCTATTTTGCTCTTGTTTATCTTTGTGGCACTATATGCGGTTAAAAATTGGTTGTTAAATGCGTATTTGTGGAAGTTTTAAAATTTTATGATTTTATTTGATGCTTTCTGATTTCATATATTTGGTACTGTTATCGACCTCGCCCGAAGTGCGTTCATGCCGCAGTAGAGGTACACCGATTGTCGATCCACGCCATGGGATCACGATTCACGTTTTGGGAAGCTCCGTTTCTCGGAGGCTTATCTTTTAGTATGATTCCCGAGATTGTAGGTACTTGTACATTGTGGTATGGCGGGGCCCTGTCGTCATAGTTGTTATAAAAATTCTTAGAGGTGCAGTAATCTTGTTGTGGCGGGGTTTGTAAAGGATGTAACTGTTCAAGTTTTTATTTATATATACAGAAAGGTAACCGTTTTGGTTAGCCTGTTTTATTATTTCACTGTTTATCTTTTATGAGTTTTTATTTTCGCTGATTTTCTCTGATGTTGTATCACTAAGGTGCCCGACGTAAGGCACCAGTCGCGGGCCCGAGGTCGGGTCGTGACAAAAGTGGTATCAGAGCAGTTAATCCTCGGAAAGTGTCTACAGACCGTATCTAGTAGAGTCTTGATTATCGGCGTGTTGTGCACCACACCTATAATCAGGAGGCTGCAGGATATTTAGAATTGGTTTCCATTCTTTTCACTCTGAGATCGTGCCTTAGAGCTGTGTTATAAGTTGGACTCCCTCTGACGTATTCGTTTGTGCTAGTTATGCCTCTACGCAAGGCAACCAGGGCCCAGAGGGGTAGGGTAGAGGCGGCGTGAGGCGCTAGTGGAACACGAGGAGTGCGAGAGGCACAGCGATCATCGCCGAGTGGTGCTTCATTCGGGGAGTTCTGCGACACCGCTAGCCCCAGAAGAGTTTAGAGTAGAAGCAGTATCTACAGAGACCACGATACCTGAGCCTCTAGTCCCACGGCCAGGAACAGAGGATATGGTTACGATGAGATGGCCCAGTTACTAGCTAGGCTTGTAGCGAGGCATGAGGGCGAGCGAGTCGAGAGGTTAGATAGTTTGAGACTTGGGACTTCGAGTTCGATCCACCGAGTTCTATGGGTCGAGGATCGAGGATGATCCTCGTGAGTTTATCGGCGATTGTAGTGTATCGTAGAGTGATTGAGGCCTCGAGAGGCAGTCGGTGGTATTAGGTTCACATCGGCCGCGTGATCTGCAATGATCGGGTTTGATTCATGAACCGTCCCGAGGAGCATGCGCCTCCACCGGTTGGGGACGAGTTCTCGAGGCATTCTTACACTTCTTGCCCTCGCAGATGAGGAGAGATCGGGAAGATAGATTTATGATGTTGAGGCAGAACGGGCGGACGGTTCGGGAATACAGTATGGAGTTTGACTCATTGGCTCGTTATGTCCCCGCTTTAGTGGCAGACATAGAGGATAGAGTGCACCGATAGGTCACAGGACTTAGCGATTATCTAGCGAGAGTTATGCGAGTAGCTCTTGTAGGGCATGGACATTGCCGCGTGCTGAGCTTATCTTGCGGTGAGAAACGTGAGATCGACGGATTAACCAAGATCGGCGAAGAGGCGAAGCAGTAGGGTCCTTTGGTAACTTTCGAGTGGACCTTACCGGCGTAGACTAGTTATGCGCCTCGCCCGATCTGAGTGGTCCTCGCGCACTTCGGGGCGTTCGGGGTATTTATGAGTTGGTCGAACTCGGGGTTTCGTTCCGCATTTACATAGGTTACAGCGGCCAGTTGATTTCCTCGGTGTTCACGATGTGGTAGACGTCATCGGAAAATGTCGTCTTTTACTAATGCTTGTTTTACGTAGCCGTCGAGCCGTGTGAGAGAGAATGTCCTAGTAGGAGGATACGGTGGGATGACTTAGCCTACCAAGTCGATTCTGCGGTCGGTGGTTCGGAGAGGAAGGGGTGTTAGCGAGGAGGCCACCCCACCTGCATGGCGTTGTGGTAGGTGTTCATGGGAAGTGTCGTACTACGATAGCTTGTTATGCTTGCGGCCCAGGCCATTTGCGAGAAATTATCCAGGCAGGTGGCGCGGATGTTACGACTCGACGCCGGGATCGATGGTGGTTCATCACCTACGTAGTTATGCCCAGTGAGCGAGGATTTGATTAGAACGACAAAGGGAAAGTGAGGCAGTAGTTACAGAGATATCTTCAGCCCTTAAGAGACTTGTTTAGGTCGTTATGGTAGATACATGTGGAGTGCTATGTACGGATAGCATTGTGTTAGGTGTGGATTAGAAAACATGGGTAGTTGAAAAGGGTAATGCAGGGGCGAGAAAATGGTGAGCCTTAGAATTTATAACAGTTGGGACCTTGGATGCAAAGCCGTCTTGAGTGGATGATTTTACGGTTGGTCTTTGTCGAAGTACTTGGTATGCGTGAAATATATTGTGGGATAATTCCATGGGTAGTGTGAGATGGAAGTGGTAGCATTCATGACGTGAATTGGTAAGATTGTTCCGGATCGGGGAACGAGAGAGGTTGGCGTGATGTGGGTCGGGTTGAGGCCATATCGCGGGTCAACCCGCAGCCCGGAATGTGGTGGGGTCAGTTTGAGGTGGCTCCGCCAGGTGGTAGGGTCATGAGGGTGTTAGGCCCAAGTTTAGATAACCATCGTACGAGTTCGTGGATGCGTTCGACCAGTAGTCGGGCCGTTGAGGTCAGCCCATCTTGTCTTTCAGTCAGGACTGCTTACTCGTCGGAGGGTTATGCGAGATGTTATGTATCAGGAATGTTGTAAGGCTGCACGGAATTCCTACTTTTTATGACAGGCAGTGGAGCCCAGTTTTTCGGCTATTTCTTTTGTTTCTGGAGGTTTTACCAGGCGGGGTTAGGAACTCAGGTGAGTCTCGATGTGCATTCACCGGGCCGCGGACAAACAACGCGTTTTATCGAACATTTGAGGATAGGTTATGGGCGGTGTTTTGATTTGAGGTAGTGTAAGGATTATTTGCCTCTTGTTGAGTGAGTATTATAATAGCTACCATTTGATATTCGGATGGCGCCTTATGAAGCCTTGTATGGCGGAAGTGTAGGTTCTTGGTCGATTGGTTCGATGTTAGCAAGGTTCGAATAGTTGGTCCATACTTGATTCACAGGATGTGGATAAGGTGAAGCTTATCCGTAAGAGGTTATTAGCGGCTCGAGTCAGCGAAGTCGTGCGGATAATCGGCGTCGACACTGGAGTTCAGTTGTGAAGTCTTCAAGTACCACCGAAAGGGTGTGACGAGATTTGGAAAGCAGGGGAAACTTAGCCGAGGTACTTAGGCCTTTCCAGATCGTTTGTAGAATAAGGCCAGGTTGCCTATAAGTTAGCACTGCCGTCCGACTTAGGAGGCAGTACGTCCGGTCTTCCATGTTGCTATGATTCGGAAGAGTATCAGAGATCCATCCGGAGTGTTCCCAGTTAATGATGACCAAGTTGGAAAGGGTAACCCCGAGATTTTTGAAAACTGAAGCAACGACAGAAATGTGGTACGTATAGTAGGAAGAGTTCGAGTGTACGAGGAGGGTACGACGAGTAAGAAAAGAGGCGTAGAGGTGCTAAGAAGATGGAAATGTCTTTTTTTTAAAGTAAAGGTGTGAGGAAAGTATCCTTTGGACCATGGGTGGAGCTATTAGTATTGTTATACGCTTTAGAGATGATTCTTCGTTGGCTTGGGTGTGAGTTTTTGCGCGTATGTTGTATTATGGCCATGTGTGGCATAATTGGTTCAGTAAGTATAGTAGGGAAGACTATAACGGCAGGTATGTTTGGAGACTTAGAAGGAACATTCGGGACGAATGTTTCTAAGGGGGGAAGAATGTTACACCCCGTAGTTCCAGGGTATGTATATGAGGACGTACGTACGAGAATATGACATTAAAATTGGAAAGGAAGAAAAATGTGATTTTTCGACGGAAAAGTTTTCGGATTTTTGTGAAGGAAAAAGGTTCGTTAATGGGAATTGGATTCCCAGATTTCGTATTCGGACTTCTGGGATTATTTTAGAATTATGGAATTTTATTTTCCGGAATTGGTCACGTGGGGCCCACGGAAAATTCTGATTTTGTGAGGCCCACTTTATTTTGGATTTTTGGCATTACGGATATTTTGGAGATGAAATATTTTGGGCCAGTAGGAGGCGACACATGGCACCCTTGGTCTTGGGCGTTTTTAGGGACGTGTGCTAGCCACACGTCTCTTTAATGTGGTGGCACGTGTCTCAAAGTTGGTGGACACTTGGTTGGAAGAATCCACTCACACTTGGATCCAATCTTCACCTTACACTTGCTTTAATCCTATCCCTTGATTTCTCTATAAATACCCCCCCTTAAGTGCAAGACTTTATTCATCCACACTTATAGATTTCCAAGCTTGAAAAATGCTCCCTCCCCTTTAGTGAGTGCTCGTTTTGTCTAAGATCTTGACCAAAATGTTGTCCAAAATTTTTTAAACTTTTAAGTGTTCTTACTTAGGGTGTTAGTAAGATTGTGTACCAAGAGTTGTAAAAGATTTCACACCCCTAGCCTTGAAACCTTGCCTTGGCGAAAGTGGCCATTTTAAAGCCTAAGTGTTCTTCACTTTTTGGAGTTGAAGTGTTAAGAGAAGTTGTTTAGAAACTTCTAAGGGTTGCTGGAGCGGGTTGGGCGTAAGGGTGGAGCTAAACGTTGCTCGGGATCGACTTATAAATCTTGGATAATTTTGGGCTTATCGAGGTAATGATCTTTGTCCCCCTATTGTAATTAGAGATTACATGTTGTAGTATTGTATAGTTGAGTATACTATATATAGAATGAATATTGGTAAGAATTGAACTGTATTTACATTGGACTGTATTCTGATGAACTTGTAGTATTATTGTGGGCGGAATTGTACGTCAGGTTAGGCGTGTAATCCCTCTGAGTTGTTGGCTTAGTAGCGGGCCTTGATAGTGGAGGTTTTTATGTGGTTACGGGAGGTCTTTGTAGAATTTTTCCGTAGAATATGAAACCTTGTACTTAGAAATATTCTACGAAGGGATCTAGAAGTTAATAAACGTTTTATGGCCATTATAGGTTGAAGTACTACGAGTAGCGTATTCTACATGAAGGGTGGAAAAGGCTAGCAGAGTTATAGTACTTTGGAGCATTTTGCTTATTGTCGATAATCGTCGCGAGGTATGTGAACCTCTTCCTATCCTTTCTAGCATGATTGTTGTGAAATATATATAGTGCGGTAGGCAGCGTGTGTTTAAAGGAATTTGATTTTCCTTTTGTGTCCTTGACTTGATTCCAAAGTTAAGTGACTTGTTATGAAATATTAAGGACTTGAATTATGTTAAAAAGTTGTAAAACCTCATTCATGAGTAATGGGTGTGTGGTCTTTTAAAGAATAAAGTTATCTTGATTTCGAAAATGAGAATAGTTGTCGTTGGTTGGTTTAAAACATAAAGTGTTATAATAGCTTTATGGGAAGTTATTTATAACGACTTTATGAAAACAAAAGAATGGTTTTATCATTAGATTTAAAATGATAACTTGACATTTTAAAAGTTGGAGGTTGGTTTCCTTAAAAGATATGATTTAAAGATTAGGAGACTGATTTTTGAAAGTAAAGAGACTTGACTTATAAACAACTTGATTTTGGGAAAGGAGAAGTAACTTGATTTAAAGGCATAGGTTACTTGTTTTTAAAAGAGTAAGACACTTGGTTTAAAATAATATATTGCTACTTGACTTTAAAAAGGAAAAGTGTCTTTGTTTTAAAGGAAAGCATGGTTTTGTCTTAAAATGGTTTAAAAAGGAAGGCATGTTTTTGTCTTAAGATTGGTTTAAAAAGAAGGTATGGAAATTGTTTTGGTTTACTTAAAAAGATAGTTACTCTATTTTGATACTACGGGTATCGTGTGACTTTTGTGAAAGAAATGAATCTTTTTTTTTAGAGTTGAAGTATGTAGTACTTTAGGGTTAAAACCCGGATTTGTTGACATGAAATAAAAGTACCTTGTGTGAGTAACTTGACTATGTTGGCTTGTGATAGCCTTGTAATACTTTCTTGTTGGTTTGATAAGTAAACATGTTATGATGCTACGTGTGTTAGTGTCTTGTGACGTTTGTGTAAGGGGGGTTTTCTTGTTGTGCTTATGTTGTTTAACGATAAGCAGTTGTGCTGGTATTATATCACTTACCCCCCTGACTTGTTATGCGAGGTTAGCGCCCCGTCACGAGTACCTCATGCGGTCCAGTGACCTATGCGGGCTGCGGAGTTCGGGATGATCACTCGGGTGTTACGCCGTCACGAGGAATACCTCACGCGGTCCACGTGACTATGCGGTGCGGGAGTCGAGTTGATCCGGGGTTAGCTACCCCGTCGAGAATACCTCATGCGGACCTAGGTGGTCATGCGGTGCGGAAGTTCGAGATTAGGCTCGCATAATGATACTATGGGCGATTGGCGCTTCGATCATTAGCGGCCTAGAAAAGACCCGATTCACGTTATATCTATTTTGCTCTTGTTTATCTTTGTGGCACTATATGCGGTTAAAAATTGGTTGTTAAATGCGTATTTGTGAACCGGTTTTAAAATGTTATGATTTTATTTACGTACTTTCTGATTGCACATACTTGGTACTGTTATCGACCTCGCCCGGGGCTCCGTTCATCGCCAAGGTAGAGGTACACGATTGTCGATCCACGCCATAGATCACAATTCAGCGTTTTGGGAAGCTCCGTTTCTCGGAGGCTTATCTTTTGGTATGATTCCCGAGATTGTAGGTACTTGTACATTCGGGGTATGGCGGGGCCACTGTCCGTCATAGTTGTTATAAAAATTCTTAGAAGTGCAGTAATCTTGTTGTAAGCGGGGTTTGTAAATGATGTAACTGTTCAAGTTTTTATTTATATATACAGAAAGGTAACCGTTTTGGTTAGCCTGTTTTCTTATTTCATTGTTTATCTTTTATGAGTTTTTATTTCCGCTGATTTTCTCTAATGTTGTATCACTAGGGTGCCCGAGGTAAGGCACCCGTTGCGGGCCCGAGGTCGGGTCGTGACAAAAGTGGTATCAGAGCAGTTAATCCTCGGAAAGTGTCTACAGACCGTATCTAGTAGAGTCTTGATTATCGGCGTGTTGTGCACCACACCTATAATCAGGAGGCTGCAGGATATTTAGGATTGGTTTCCATTCTTCTCACTCTGAGATCGTGCCTTAGAGCTGTGTTATAAGTTGGACTCCTCGCGTATTCGTTTGTGCTAGTTATGCCTCTACGCAGGCAACCAGGGCCCGAGGGTAGAGGCGGAGGAAGGCGCTAGTGGAACACAGAGGAGTGCGAGGGCACAGGCCCAGTCATCACCTGAGGTGGTGCTTCATTCGGGGAGTTCTGCGACACCGCTAGCCCCAGAAGAGTTTAGAGTAGAAGCAGTATCTACAGAGACCACGATACCTGAGCCTCTAGTCCCACGGCCAGGAACAGAGGATATGGTTACGATGAGATGGCCCAGTTACTAGCTAGGCTTGTAGCGAGGCATGAGGACAGACGAGAGTCAGAGGTTCCGATAGTTTGAGACTTCGGGACTTCTTGAGTTGCAGTCCACCAGAGTTCTATGGGTCGAGGACTGAGGATGATCCTCAGGAGTTTATACGACAGTTGTAGTGTATCATGAGAGTGATTGAGGCCTCAGAGACAGAGTCGGTGGTATTAGGTTCACATCGGCTGCGTGATACTGCAGTCGACTGGTTTGATTCATGGGAACTGTCCCAGGGGAGCATGCGCCTCCAGCTGGTTGGGACGAGTTCTCAGAGGCATTTCTTACACACTTATTGCCCTCGCAGATGAGGAGAGATCGGGAAGATAGATTTATGATGTTGAGGCAGAACGGGCGGACGGTTCGGGAATACAGTATGGAGTTTGACTCATTGGCTCGTTATGTCCCCGCTTTAGTGGCAGACATGGAGGATAGAGTGCCGATGAGTCACGGGACTTGACGATTATCTAGCGAGAGTTGTACATGAGTAGCTCTTGTCACCGCATGGACATTGCCGCGTCTGAGCTTATGCGCGTGATCGAAACGTGAGATCGACGGATTAACCAAGATCGCGAAGAGGCGAGCAAACGGCGAGGTCCTTTGGTAACTTTCGAGTGGACCTTCTCGGCGTGAGATGGTTATGCGCCTCCGCCCGATCTGAGTGGTCCTCGCGCACTTGGGGCGTTCGGGGTATTTAGGAGTTGGTCGAACTCGGGGTTTCAGTTCCTGATTTACATAGGTTCTAGCCACCAGTTGATTTTCCCTCGGTGTTCACGATGTGGTAGACGTCGTCCCGAAAATGTCGTCTTTTACTAATGCTTGTTTTACCAGTGCCGTCGAACGTGTGAGAGAGAATGTCCTAGTAGGAGGATACGGTGGGATGACTTAGCCTACCAAGTCGATTCTTGGATTCAGTGGTTCGTAGAGGAAGGGGTGTTAGCCAGAGGAGGCCACCCCCACCTCGGTATGGCCGTTGTGGTAGGTGTTCTTATGGGAAGTGTCGTACTACTTCGATAGCTTGTTATGCTTTCGGCCAGCAGGGCCATTTTGCGAGAAATTGTCCGACCAGAGGTGGCGCAGATGTTACGACTCGACGCCGGGATCGATGGTGGTTCATCACCTTACGTAGTTATCGCCCAGAGCGAGGATTTGATTAGGCGACAAAGGAAAGTGAGCGGTAGTTCAGAGATATCTTGACCGCCAGAGACTTGTTTAGGTCGTTATGGTAGATACATGTGGAGTGCTATGTACGGATAGCATTGTGTTAGGTGTGGATTAGAAAACATGGGTAGTTGAAAAGGGTAATTCTGGGGACGAGAAAATGGTGAGCCTTAGAATTTATAACAGTTGGGACCTTGGATGCAAAGCCGTCTTGAGTGGATGATTTTACGGTTGGTCTTTGTCGAAGTACTTGGTATGCGTGAAATATATTGTGGGATAATTCCATGGGTAGTGTGAGATGGAAGTGGTAGTTTTCATGACGTGAATTGGTAAGATTATTCCGGATCGGGGAACGAGAGATGTTGGCGCGAAGTGGGTCGGGTTGAGGCCATATCGCGGGTCAACCCGCAACCCGGAATGTGGTGGGGTCAGTTTGAGGTGGTTCCGCCAGGTGGTAGGGTCACGAGGGTGTTAGGCCCAAGTTTAGATAACCATCGTACGAGTTCGTGGATGCGTTCGACCAGTAGTCGGGCCGATGAGGTCAGCCCATCTTGTCTTTCAGTCAGGATTGCTTACTCGGCGGAGGGTTATGCGAGATGTTATGTATCAGGAAGGTTGTAAGGCTGCACGGGATTCCTACTTTTTATGACAGGCAGTGGAGCCCAGTTTTTCGGCTATTTCTTTTGTTTCTGGAGGTTTTACCAGGCGGGGTTAGGAACTCAGGTGAGTCTCAATATTGCATTCACCCTCGGGCCGACGGACAAACAACGCGTTTTATCCAGACATTTGAGGATAGGTTATGGGCCGGTGTTTTGATTTGAGGGTATTGTAAGGATTATTTGCCTCTTGTTGAGTGAGTATTATAATAGCTACCATTTGATTCGGATGGCGCGCATGAAGCCTTGTATGGCGGAAGTGTAGGTTGCGGTCGATTGGTTCGATGTTGGCAAGGTTCGGATAGTTGGTCCATACTTGATTCAGGATGTGGATAAGGTGAAGCTTATCCGTAAGAGGTTATTAGAAGCTCGAGTCAGCGAAGTCGTGCGGATAATCGGCGTCGACACTTGGAGTTCGAGTTGGCGGGGTCTTCAAGGTACCACCCGGAAGGTGTGACGAGATTTGGAAGCGAGGAAACTTAGCCGAGGTACTTGGGCCTTTCCAGATCGTTTGTAGAATAAGGCCAGGTTGCCTATAAGTTAGCACTGCCGTCCGACTTAGGAGGTAGTACGTCCGGTCTTCCATGTTGCTATGATTCGGAAGAGTATCGGAGATCCATCCGGAGTGTTCCCAGTTAATGATGACCAAGTTGGAAAGGGTAACCCCGAGATTTTTGAAAACTGAAGCAACGACAAAAATGTGGTACGTATAGTAGGAAGAGTTCGAGTGTACGAGGAGGGTACGACGAGTAAGAAAAGAGGCGTAGAGGTGCTAAGAAGATGGAAATGTCTTTTGTTTAAAGTAAAGGTGTGAGGAAAGTATCCTTTGGACCATGAGTGGAGCTATTAGTATTGTTATACGCTTTAGAGATGATTCTTCGTTGGCTTGGGTGTGAGTTTTTGCGCGTATGTTGTATTATGGCCATGTGTGGCATAATTGGTTCAGTAAGTATAGTAGGGAAGACTATAACGGCAGGTTTGTTTGGAGACTTAGAAGGAACATTCGTGACGAATGTTTCTAAGGGGGGAAGAATGTTACACCCCGTAGTTCCAGGGTATGTATATGAGGACGTACGTACGAGAATACGACATTAAAATTGGAAAGGAAGAAAGATGTGATTTTTCGACGGAAAAGTTTTCGGATTTTTGTGAAGGAAAAAGGTTCGTTAATGGGAATTGGATTCCCATATTTGGTATTCGGACTTCTGGGATTATTTTAGAATTATGGAATTTTATTTTCCGGAATTGGTCACGTGGGGCCACGGGAAAATTCTGATTTTGTGAGGCCAGCTTTATTTTTGGATTTTTGGCATTACGGATATTTTGGAGATGAAATATTTTGGGCGAGTAGGAGGCGACACATGGCACCCCCGGTCTTGGACGTTTTTAGGGACATGTGGCTAGCCACATGTCTCTTTAATGTGGTGGCCACATGTCTCAAAGTTGTGGTGGACACTTGGTTGGAAGAATCCACTCACACTTGGATCCAATCTTCACCTTACACTTGCTTTAATCCTAGCCCTTGATTTCTATAAATACCCCCTTAGTGCAAGACTTTATTCATCCACACTTAGAGATTTCAAGCTTGAAAAATGCTCCTCCCTTTAGTGAGTGCTCTCGTTTTTGGCTAAGATCTTGACCAAAATGTTGTCCAAAATTTTTTAAACTTTTAAGTGTTCTTCCTTAGGGTGTTAGGAAGATTGTGTACCAAGAGTTGGAAAAGATTTCACACCCCTAGCCTTGAAACCTTGCCTTGGCCGAAAGTGGCCATTTTTAAAGCCTAAGTGTTCTTCACTTTTTGGAGTTGAAGTGTTAAGAGAAGTTGTTTAGAAACTTCTAAGGGTTGCTTGGAGCGGGTTGGAGCGTAAGGAATTGGAGCTAAACGTTGCTCAGGATCGACTTATAAATCTTGGATAATTTTGGGCTTATCGAGGTAATGATCTGTGTCCCCCTATTGTAATTAGAGATTACATGTTGTAGTATTGTATAGTTGAGTATACTATATATAGAATGAATATTGGTAAGAATTGAACTGTATTTACATTGGGTGTATTCTGATGACTTGTAGTATTATTGTGGGGCAGAATTGTACACGTCCGGTTAGACGTGTAATCCCCTCTGAGTTGTTGGCTTGGTAGCGGGCCTTGATAGTGGAGGTTATTTATGTGGTTACGGGGAGGTGCTGCCGAATTTTTTCCGTAGAATATGGAACCTTGTACTTAGAAATATTCTACGAAGAGATCTAGAAGTTAATAAACGTTTTATGGCCATTATAGGTTGAAGTACTACGAGTAGCGTATTCTACTTGAAGGGTGGAAAAGGCTAACAAAGTTATAGTACTTTGGAGCATTTTGCTTATTGTCGATAATCGTCGCGAGGTATGTGAACCTCTTCCTATCCTTTCTAGCATGATTGTTGTGAAATATATATAGTGCGGTAGACGCACGTGCGTTTAAAGGAATTTGATTTTCCTTTTGTGTCCTTGACTTGATTCCAAAGTTAAGTGACTTGTTATGAAATATTAAGGACTTCAATTATGTTAAAAAGTTGTAAAACCTCATTCATGAGTAATGGGTGTGTGGTCTTTTAAAGAATAAAGTTATCTTGATTTCGAAAATGAGAATAGTTGTCGTTGGTTGGTTTAAAACATAAAGTGTTATAATAGCTTTATGGGAAGTTATTTATAACGACTTTATGAAAACAAAAGAATGGTTTTATCATTGGATTTAAAATGATAACTTGACATTTTAAAAGTTGGAGGTTGGTTTCCTTAAAAGATATGATTTAAAGATTAGGAGACTGATTTTTTAAAGTAAAGAGACTTGACTTATAAACAACTTGATTTTGGGAAAGGAGAAGTAACTTGATTTAAAGGCATAGGTTACTTGTTTTTAAAAGAGTAAGACACTTGGTTTAAAAATATATATTGCTACTTGACTTTAAAAAGGAAAAGTGTCTTTGTTTTAAAGGAAGTCATGGTTTTGTCTTAAAATGGTTTAAAAAGGAAGGCATGCTTTTGTCTTAAGATTGGTTTAAAAAGAAGGTATGGAAATTGTTTTGGTTTACTTAAAAAGATAGTTACTCTATTTTGATACTACGGGTATCGTGTGACTTTTGTGAAAGAAATTGATCTTTTTTTTTTAGAGTTGAAGTATGTAGTACTTTAGGATTAAAACCCGGATTTGTTGACATGAAATAAAAGTACCTTGTGTGAGTAACTTGACTATGTTGGCTTGTGATAGCCTTGTAATACTTTCTTGTTGGTTTGATAAGTAAACATGTTATGATGCTACGTGTGTTAGTGTCTTGTGACGTTTGTGTAAGGGGGGTTTTCTTGTTGTGCTTATGTTGTTTAACGATAAGCAGTTGTGCTGATATTATATCACTTACCCCCCTGACTTGTTATGCCGAGGGTTAGCCGCCCCCGATGTGAGGAATACCTCATGCGGGTCCAGGTGACCTATGCGGAGCTGCGGGAGTTCGGGATGATCACTCCGGGTGTGTTCTGGCCGTCACGAGAATACCTCATGCGGTCCGTGTGACTATGCGGTGCGGGAGTCGAGTTGATCTGAGGTTAGCTACCGTCGAGGAATACCTCATGCGGACCTAGGTGGTCTATGTGGACTGCGGAAGTTCCAGGATTAGGCTCGCATAATGATACTATGGGCGATTGACCTTGCTTCGATCATTAGCGGCCTAGAAAAGACCAGTTACGTTATATCTATTTTGCTCTTGTTTATGCTGTGGCACTATGTGCAGTTAAAAATTGGTTGTTCGTACGTATTTGTGAACTGGTTTTAAAATGTTATGATTTTATTTCGATACTTCTGATTTCACATACTTGGTACTGTTATCGACCTCGCTTGAAGTGCGTTCATCGCATGGTAGAGGTACACCGATTGTCGATCCACGCTCAGGATCACGATTGCGTTTTGGAAAGCTCCGTTTCTCCGAGGCTTATCTTTTGGTATGATTCCCGAGATTGTAGGTACTTGTACATTGAGGGTATGGCGGGCCTGTCCGTCACGATTGTTATAAAAATTCTTAGAGGTCCATGTAATCTTGTTGTGTGGCGGGGTTTGTAAAGGATGTAGCTCAAGTTTTTATTTATATATCTGAGAAAAATCTTGTTTTGGTTAGCTTGTTTTCTTATTTCACTGTTTATCTTTTATGAGTTTTTATTTCCGCTGATTTTCTCTGATGTTGTATCACTAGGGTGCCCGGGGTAAGGCACCAGTCGCGGGCCCGAGGTCGGGTCGTGACAACAATCTATTTGTCCAGTCCTTTAGTTGGTGTTCTTGGCCAACTACTTCAATAAAAAATGTCCAGTTTTTCGGCTAGCATGCCAATACTTGTTTCATTACTTCTTTATTATTCCAACTTATATTCCAATCTTTATATAAGTTATATTAACTCGTTATTAACAAGATTCCTTCATGTCAACAAGTAATAGGTAATGTTTTAACAACTTTTATGGCTAGCATGTCAATTTCTAAATTTTAACAACTTTAATGGCTAGCATGCCAATTTCGATTTTTAACATCTTGTTAAGGTTCAAATCTTTTCAATCTTCTTTCCACAATCACATACTCATTATATACAACAACATATGTAATTTCCTACTTCACTAAAAGGACAAAGATTATTACCTCAATAAGCCCAAAATTTCCAAGATTATAAGTCGATCCTTAGGAATCTTAGCTCCAATTCCTTACGTTCCAATCCACTCCAACCAACCCTTAGAAGTTCCTAACCAACTTCTCTTAACACTTCATCCAAAAATATGAAGATCACCCTAGGGTTTCACTTTGCGACTATCGGATTAACGTAGTATTTTCGAGATCTTTGTGTTGGGATATCTTAAGAACATTACTAGGGACACCTGGTTTAAGTGTTGGGATTTATCAACAACATTTGAAGAATTTCTAAGCCTAAGGGGGAGGGTTGGCCGAGAGTTCAAGCAAGGGAGGGAGTAGTTCTTGAAAATTATTCTAAGTGTTAAGTCTTGCACCTCTATGTGTATATATAATGCAACCAAGGGAGAGGATTAATACAAGTGTATTGATGAGATTGTGGACACTTGTGTGTGGGCCCCACTAGTCCACTTGTCCAACAAAATATCTAGCCCACACTTAGCCACTTGGCTTGTCCACCATTCTCGCCCAAATGGGCCACATGGGGTGACACATGTCGCCCTCCTATTGGTCCAAAATATTTCGTCTCTCCAAAATATCAATAATTGGTCAAATTTCGAAAACCTTGTGGGCCCCACAAAAACGTAAAATTTCCCGGGTGGCCCCCACATGACCCAATCTGGAAATAAAATTCCAAAATTCTTATAAATTCCATAAGCCTCAAATACCAAATTTGGGAATCCAATTCCCATTTATAAACCTTTTTCCTTCACAAGATTCGGAATATTTTCCGTCGGAAAAACAAATCTTTCTTCCTTTTTGAACTTAATGTTGTATTCTCGTACGTACGTCCTCACATACATACCCTGGAACTACGGGGTGTAACAGCCTACCTATAGTGCCCGTCCCCCCTCACCACCCTCTCTCTTATGTTTATTAGTTTTCCCACAATATTACATATAACTCTATCAGTGTCCCCAACTCTATCATAAAAGAGCCACACTTTACTCATTTTTTTCCTTATTTCTGGTTTTGGTAAAGGAGGTCTATGACTACCACTAGTAGTACCAACATTGACAGAAGGAACACTAGTAGATGTAGGAGGTTCAGTTTCAAGTTCAACAATATTATCTATATGAACGGTATCATATTCATTATCTTCTATTCCAAAATCTTCTTGCATTTGATCATAATCTATATTCTGATTAGATGATGAAGAACCTATAGATTTTTTACCCCTTGAACTAGATTTACACCGTCCTAATCCCCTAAGCAAATCCATTATAAAAAATTTAATTTAAATTTTAACTTTGAAACTCGAAGCTCGAAGTCTTGCGTCTTGCTACTTTGAAAATTAATAATAATAATAATAACTTGAGAATTGATAATAGAGAGAATTAAGAGAGTATGAGAATTGTAGAAATAATTGTGTGATAAAAATGAGAAGAATATAGAGTATTTATAAATTTTTTAAAGGGTAAAAATGTAATTAATAATAAAAAAGCCAAGCCAAATGGTCCACTGACCTTTGGCTCCCCCCAGCCCCTACCCCCAGCCCCAACGGTAACATTCTTACCATTGGGCAACAACCCTTTTAATTTTTTTTATTTTGTTCTTACCAGTTCGGACCGGATCGGTTAACCGGTAAGGTTATCGGGTTCCGTTACAGGTACCAACCGGTCCGGTCCTTACCGGATTTTTATATAACCCGTGCGGGTTGGGGTCGGGAGCCAAACCAACCCCCAACTCGGTAAGCCTTACCGGATCGGATTTTGTACCGGGTCGACCGGTCCGGGTTACTGACAAGTTTAATTTGAATACATACAACCTTAGTCAAACAACACATACAATCAACTATATCTAGTTTGCCCCAAATACAATCGGTTAAATACATTAAACTTATATTTACACCAAAAAATGATGAAATACACTCAGATCTGAGATACAAAAAGGAGAAACATCCACGGATTCCAGTAAATCTTCAGTCAAATACAAAAAATACATTCAAAAAATGATGAATACTCACACATATCTGATATACAATAAGGAGAAGAAGTCATGGATTCTGGCCCAAGCTCCGGTCAAATACAATAAAAATACACTAAAAAATGTCCAACGTCAAGAAACGGGAAGCAATCCAGTATGTTTGCTCCTCCACCCATACGAGAATGTGTTTGTGTCACACCCCGAACCGACGGGCCCGCGACTGGTGCCCTACCTGGGAACCATTTACCCATACATCACATAAAATCAGCGGAAACTTAAGAAACTCATAATCTCATAAAAATAAAAACAGGCAAGCCGACAAGGCCTCCACTTTACATAGAACCAAAACGAGCTACAATTGTACATGTCCAACCCACACATGACTACAGACCTCTAAGAGTATACAGTGAACTATGACGGGACAAGGCCCCACCGTACCCCTGAATATACATAAGCCATAATGGAAGACCTGTACCAAAATGACAAGCTCCGGAATAATGGAGTTATCCCAAAACGCTGAGCAAGGATCCTAAGATCGAGGATCATCAAACTGAGTACCTATACCTGCGGGCATGAACGCATCCCCCCGGAGAGGTGGTCAGTACAACAATGTACTAAGAATGTAAACAAGAAGTACAGTAAACAAGATCATAACTGTACAAAAGAATGACAGAGACAAGTATGAAAATCAAATACCAGATCCTACCGTGCCATATAAAATAGAGCCAACTGTACTTTTGTATCGTTGTACCACTGTATCAGTGTACCACTGTACCAGTGTACCACTGTATCACTGTACCACTGTACTACTGTACCATATAAAAATGAGAGTCATCGCATCTGTTTTCATATAATGTATCTTGACCCTTTAGTGAGGAACTCGGGGAAATGGAATAATAACACTTGCACGAATAACTATCATAAGCAACCTTGTGCAATTTAACTCATATTTTGACTCTCAATGGAATAAAACCAAGGTACCAACATCTCATGTACCAACCATTAAAATGAACTTTCCTTTTAGAAAAAAAACCCAAGGTACCAACATCTCATGTACCAATCACATATACGAACTTTTCATTTTAGCTATGCCAAGGTACCAACATATCATGTACCAAACACATATACAATCTTTCATTTTAGCTATGCCAAGGTACCAAAACATCATTTACCAAACACATATAAAATCTTTCATTTTAGCTATGCCAAGGTACCAAAACATCATGTACCAAACACATATAAAATCTTTCATTTTAGCTATGTCAAGGTACCAAAACATCATGTACCAAACACATAAAATATTTCATTTTAAACAAACTTAGGTACCAACATCTCGTGTACCATTAAGGGTTAAGATCCAATAAAACTATGTACGTCCGCCGTACACTCACTTTATAAACTCAACTTTCATTTTAGATCCTCATTTGGAAAATCAAGACACTTATCATATCATTAAGGATTAAGATCCAAAAGAACTACGTACGTCCACCGTACACTTACTTCATAAAACTCAACTTTCAAAAGAAGAAAGGATAGTTTCACATACCGCTTGTCGTCTGTACCAACTTGATAATCTAAATTTGTCTCGCTCCTCTGGCTAACATTATGGAAACATTTGCATGGTGATAACCGATCCGAATTGCCAAATTAATTCATTTTATGAGCCGTTAGTAGGTTATATATTAATAATGATCTTATCTAATCAGCTGTGAACTAGAAATTGTAAAACAAATTGGTTATATCTTAGTTTCTATGCAGATGGAAGTCTAATCATTTCAATAATTGATTGTCGATACTTTTTTTTATTTAACGCTGCAATAGCTTATTTTAATACGCTTACCAAAATCAGTCTCAATGCTTAATACTTATTAGTGTTGTAACTTAGCAAGATCAACTCGACTCCAATGCTTACTAAACACTCTTACCAACATCTCTCATAAGACTTGGTAAGGACTTAGAAATAATTTAGACATGCCTTTAGCATAAAATCAATAACATGAATACTCCTTAACTTCTAAGAGTAGAAAAACTTTTGAAACAATATCACAGTTATGGTTCATACGTAGAACATGCCAAAAGAGGAAGGAAGAGGTTCACATACCTTATTGACGACTAACCAACATGATAAGTAGAATACGTCCCAAATAGGTACTTCAGCCTATAATGACAACAACACATCTATCAACTTCATGAATACTAGTATAAGACATATATCAAGTAATGACTCTCTTTTCCTATAAAAATCTGGGCAACACTTCCCCTATTTCTACTACTTTTCCACCTTTCAATAAGGCCAATTTCATCAATAACCAAGCACCAATTAAGGGCACAACCAAATAACAACCAAGGTGATTCACACACCTACTTCTTATGTTAATCCGGCCTCTTAATCCATACAAAACAGTCCACTAAAACAATCCATAATCCAACACAACGAGGGTAAGATGTAAAGCCTTTCTACACCATTCTACACCCTTAAACCTTTAGGACTTACATTAGAAATTACCACATTTAAACATGCATAATGGCCACTGAATTTCTAGCATTATAATTCCACAAAACAGTCCCTAAAACTGCATAACAATATCCAACAGTTTTATACAAGTCTCGGCCAAACAACCACAACCAAAACCCTTTTCAATATTCCTTATAATCCAATTCAAGTTTCAATACTTTTATATAAAACATATCGACTTATCAATAACAAGATTCCTTCATTTTAACGTGCAACAAGTGACGATAATAACAATAATAACCAATGAATCCAATTATAGCAAAATTGTCCAAGATTCGGCCAACACCCAAAAATAGTCTCATGCATTTCTTATTTTCCATTTCACTTAACACAAGTTCATCTATTAATTATACATGTAATATCCAATTACTTCAAGAGGAAGAAGACTTTTACCTTAAATTTTGCTCAAAACAGTCCACTAACTTCCAGACACTGTTTTCGTTTTAGCTCCACTTCTTCAAGTTCCAATCACACCCATGTATCCTTTACAAGCTTGTAACCATCTTCCATTCTTGTTTTACTTCCAAAACGTTCATCTCCAAGTTTAGGAGTTTCCAAGTCAGAATCGGCCAACCACCACTTCCCACTATTTTTGAGAGTTAACTTAGCTTAGAACTTGGTTAAGGTGCTTAATCTTGGAAAATAACTTAATCTTGTTCTTCACTTTGGCTAGGATTTCGAGAACTTGGAGCTTAAGGAAGAGAGAAGAGAGGTTAAGGAGAGTTTGGATGAAGATATGTTGTGATACACAAAGTCTTCCGAGACTTGTGCATATAAGGTGTATGTAGCACAAGTGGAGGGGGACCAACTTGTCCACTTGTCTTCACTATAGTATCTCCCACACTTAGCCAATCTTGCAATACATATACATGTATATAATTAGAGCTTTGTTACACAAGTGGGGAAGGATACGTGTCACCCTCTTATTCGCCCATAATTCTCTTAACAAAAATAATTCCATACTTAGCCAAAATACTTAAAATTTCGATGGACACCCCCCAAAATTGTGAAATTTTCAATTGACTCATATTCTTAATCCCAAGATTTAATAATACAATCCTAAGTCCATAAATCTAAATTAGGGAAATTAACTCTAAGTTAATAAATTTTCGTCTTCACATTTTCCTAAATTTTTGTATAAGAAAATGTAGATATACTTTCCTTCCAACCTTCACATCTTATTTCCCTACTTACGTTCTCAATTATATGCCCTGAAACTACGGGGTGTAACAGTTTGAGAGTAACTATACAATTATGGTAATAATACAATTATTTAAAAACTAACTATACAATTATTTGAATAGTACAAGTGTAATTATGCTACAATATACATTCATAATATACACAATATATCATGCCCGTGATGGTCTATCCGATACAAGGTCTCTGCCCGTGATGGGCTTATGTATATTCAGATATATAGGTATTATATGTAAATTAGAAAATCGTTATAGCTACAAAAAATTAATTAATTAAATAATTGGTCTTGGTGTATTTTAATGCAGAATGGTAAGGTTATAACTAATGCATCGAAACAGTTTAACCCTTATGAAAAGAATTACCCGACTCATGACTTATAATTGACAGTCATAATTGTTGCACTCAAGTTATGGCGTCACTATTTGTATAGAGTTCACGTTGACATTTTTACAGATCACAAGAGCCTTCAGTATATTTTCAAGCAGTTGGAGTTGTTAGGTAGTGGATATGTCTCGAGCTGATAAAGGATTATGATATAGATGTCATATACCACCCAAATGAAGCGAATATGATAGCTGATACTCTTTGTCGGCGATGCATGAGGAGTTTAGCTCATGTTGATGAAGAAAAAAAGAGAACCCTGAAGAAGGATATTCACTGACTAGCCAGTCTAGGAGTTTGACTCATGGACTCCGAAGATGATGTTGTTGTTCAGAACAAGTCTGAATCCTCCTTAGTAGCCGAGGTAAAGGAGAAGCAGTTTGATGATCTCTATTAGTTGCAGCTAAAAGAGGAGATTCACAAGCATAATACTATGACTTTTGAACAAGGGGGAGATGTTGGTACTTTGAGGTATCGGGTTAGATTATGTGTTCCAAATGTGGACGGACTCAGAGAGCGAATCATGGCAGAAACGCATAACTCTAGGTATTCTATTCACCCAAGTTCTACAAAAAAGTATCATAATTTTAAGGAAATTTATTGGTGGAATGATATGAAGAGAAACGTGGAAAATTTTGTATCAATGGTTTGAATTGTCAGTAGATGAAAGCCGAGCACCAAAAGTCTGGTGGGTTGGTTCAAAATATTGATATTCCTATCTGGAAATAAGAGATGATAAATATGGACTTCATAACAGGTATACCTCGCTCAGCCCGAAGGCATAATTTGATTTGGGTGATTGTGAACTGATTGACTAAATCAGTCCACTTCTTTCCAGTTAAGACCACAGATTCAGCAGAGGATTATGCTAAGTTGTATATTCAGGAAATTGTCAGGATTCATGAGACCTCAGTGTCCAATATTTCATATCTTGGTGCTCAGTTCACATCACACTTTTGGATGTCTTTATAGAAAGGATTGAGAACCAAGGTAAATCTCAGCATAACTTTTCATCCCCAGATAGATGGCTAAGCAATACGTACTATTCATACTCTTGAGAATATATTGAAGGTATGTGTTCTTGATTTTAAAGGTAATTGGGGTGATCATTTTCCTCTCTTTGAATTTCTTATAATAACAGTTACCATGATATATCCAGATGGCACAGTTCGCAGCCCTGTGTTGACACCCAATTTTGACCCTCCCGTCCAGTCATTAACTATAAAATTACACTAATTTTAAAGCAATTTTATAATAATAAAATACAACAATAAAACATTAATACAGACATAAATAAACAATTTAATAATGACACTGCGTCTTAAGCACTTAGAGTCTCGCGCCCGCATTTATTAATTATAAGCTCTGTCGTAGTTCTTAAATAATTAATTAATAAATACTTTAGCAATAACGCCGCATTCTAAAATACTAAGCACTAATTAAATTAAGCACGCCCGCATTTATTATTATAATAGTCTTAAACTAATAAAACACCTAAATAATTTAATCAATTAATTTTTACCACTAATTAACTAATTAATACACCTAGAATTAAAACACAACATTAAAACACTAATTAATTACCTAAAACTAATACCCTTTTAAATAATTTACCCCTAAGTTAATACCTAATCAACTTAATATTCTACCCAGCCCGATTCGCCCCGGCCCACGTTTTTTTCTTCTCTTTATCAGAAGCCCAGCTCCCCGTCCAGTTTGTTTTCAAAGCCTTAAGGCATTTTAGCCTAGGGCATTTCCCAATCGTCCTCACAGTCGACAAACCTTAGAGAAAACCTAACAAACCAGCAAATATCAATCGCCGCCAGCACCTCACAGTCGCCGAGATTCTCGCCTGAGAATCCGGCGACTTTCCTTTCCCTTCACCCACGCGCACGAAGCCAGCCAACGATTTCTTACCATAAAATCAGCACTAAATCTCCAAAATCTCGTCGAATCAAACACAAATCTCAGCCTTAATTACTTACCAAACTTAGAACCTAGAAGGAGGGCTATAAAAAGGCACATGCAATAGAACATTAGCATCGGTCAAGCACAGAGCTGAGACGGGAGAAGACACAACATCGATTGGAGACTCAGATGGAGCAACAACCTGCAGGAGACAGAGAAATCAGTAGGCACATAGAACCGATAGCATCGATTCAGAGCTCAGAGGGCAACAACACAGACAGTAAGAGAGTGGAACAGAGGTCAGAGTCAGGGGAATCGTTTTCTCTAGCAGCAGTCGACAACTCAGGAGAATAGGTAGTTCGAATACCCCTTTTCTTTTAATTCCAGCTAAAAATCAGCGAGCAAACCTTGTCCCTTTCATTCGCATCGCAAACCCAAAACCCGTCGATTGACCGACGACTTGATCTGCCGCCGGTCGCTGTCCGGAGAAGGTAAAATCAACTCTCTCTCGATTTCGGTTCATTTCTGTATTTCTGTGTGAAGTCTGTATTTAAATAATGTGTTAGATATTTGAAGATAATGTTGGGAGACTGCGAGGTAGATAAGTATCTGTTTGTGTGGTTTGCTATGGTGTTGAGGGATGAGAAAATTCTGAAATGAGTTTGAATCATGGGTATGTTGCATTTGTTTGTTTACATTATAATGGCGACTGTCGGGTAATAACCAGGAATGAGATCAGCCCTGTTGAAATTCTGGCCTAGATGGTCTTGCATATCTAAGTTAATCCTTATATGATTATATATTGTGGTATATGGATCTCCCCTTTATAGTTGAGAATCTGAAATACTACCCGGCCTTCCCACCAATGCACTAACGATTCAATTTACATCATAGATCTTACATATAATCAGTATTGGTTACGTACATGTGAATGCTAGCATGTCTAAGTTAACCATAAAGTGTACATGTGCTCCTTAGGTTATTTCAGGAACCCGTTAATTGGGCATATTGACATCTATGTCCAAATAGTCATCTGAATTAAATTGGAAACTGAAAGTAGTTAATCTGATTGTTTAGTTGCCTGCTTGCTACTAGTCTTAACAAGAACTGAGCTTAACTAAATTATAAAAATCAAGTAGTAGTATTAACTGATTGTGATTATTAGATTAAGTGACAACTTATCTGATTTTCTATTATAACTAATAAGCTTATTCGCCATCGCTTGCCTAATGTTTATCAACCTGCTTAGTTAGATTGAGTATTCATTATGTTAGTCTAAGATAGTATAAATATATGAAGCTCCTTAAAATTGCATAATCTGTGTCTGAGTAATGTCTTCTAAACATGATTGATGTCTTCTCTTAGCCTTGAAGTATTATTCTCCTTTGCTTGTGATCTGAATTTGCTCCTAACTGCCAGGTTTTCTCGGGCTTTTCTATCTTGTCCCCCATGTGTGTCATGCTTGCTGTTTAAATTTGTTTTCCTGCCTAACTGCCTTTCTTGTGATCTGATGAGAAAATCCTTTTTGCTCCTTGAATCGGTTATGACATGTTAGTTTAGCGTCGTACCTGTTTACATTCTGTCTGCAAGTTCAAAACATCTGGAAGTAGGCATAGATATAGTGAGAATGATAGCGGCTAAATGAGTATGTGTTTATCTGCCTCAGTTCATGCTTAGCTTATCTTGATTACCTGAGCTGCCTACTAAGATGTATATGTTTGTCTTATTTAGATTTCTAAATTAGTACATCTAGAAAGCCTCCTAAGCAATAGAAATAACTGGTTGCTATCGGTTCTGCTGCTACTGTTTTGTCGGTACTATTGTTTTTGGTGTTTCTTTCTTCTTGTTTGGCATTCTTTATTCTTTGAGAGTATTTTGCCACAGTAAATTTAAATCTAATGACGTTATTTCTTTGCTATTGCTTTGGTGTTCTTTCCGTGATTTGTTGCCTTAAAGAAGACCCGTAAACTTAAAAATTATTGGTCTGCCATTTATTATTTTCCTACGATTACCAACCTGACCTATTTCTTGCATTTCGGGTCTGCTTATTATTAAAATGAAGTGATTCATATGTGTTTAGATATTGTGTCAATGATTGCTTGATAAAGATATAAAACATATACTAATCCTTTTCTTTCTTATTTTTTACATGGCATGCATCGGGAGAATAATTAAGAGTCTCGATGCAGAGACTCGCGATAATCCCCATATCACCAACCGCATTTCACGCAGGCTTCCAAACAACTACAAAAATAGATGTTGTCGCCATCCGCCCTAGACGCTACAACTACTCCAGTCTCATTCCTCTCTTTGTTTATTTACGCATTTATTTATTTGTTTATTTATTATTGCCATATTCATTAACCTTGTAATTAATAGGATAATTAACTCTAAATACATTGAAAGGGTAGTGTTAAGGAAAATTCATCCCTTATTTATCCTAGATTCGTCATATATCTAAATCCAAATGATTCAATTAATCTTAGATATGCTTTAGTTAATATACTCCTTCTTATCTACTCTCAAGAAATAAAAAAAAAGGATTTTTTCTCATAAACTTTCCATAAGCATCATAGGAGTAATTTACTAATTTACCACGTTTCTTAGTATCTCTAAACGTTTTGCATACACAAATAAAAGTTATTTCATAATTAACTTTATATATAATAGTCTTAACCTTGCATATACTTATAGGAGTAATTTATCATTTTGTTTTTTGTCAAATAAAATAAATTCATGTCTTATAAATGTATAATTAGCTTTACATATTTTGGTGAAGTATTAGAAAAATCCTTTTTAGTCATCAAAAATATATTTTTTTAGATACCTGCCACATCCTTTACTTAAATAATCTTTTGCTAAAACGTACATCTCTTAGCCAAATAATTAACCTAGGTTTGAACGGACAACCGCAAGTTAGCGGATCCTTTAGGGTGCCTAACCCCTTCCCTTTAGGATAATAAAGAATCCTTATCCAGAATCTCATTAAGTTTAGCAGACCATCAAATGGAGTTAATGTTTACTTTAAACTAGTTAAACATTTAGGTGTCCTAATTCACCCAAACTAATTAGGTGGCGACTCCGCGAACCCTTTAGCATTTTAGCATCCCTAACACTTTTTTATATTTTAGCAACCCTTTTAAATTTTAGTATTCTTTTAACATTTAACACTTTTATTTATTTTCTAACATTTTTTTTTATTCAGCAGGGTTCGCTAGTACTCCCGTTTTCGACTCCGGTTTGAAATGGGGTGTTACACCCTGTATGGGCGAATGTGTGGATCACCAATTGGTTGGTGAGACAGAATTGTTAGGACCAGACTTAGTCAATCAGACTATGGAGAAAGTAAAGTTGATTCGGGAGCATTTGAAAATAACTCAGAGTTGTCAGAAGTCCTATTCAGACATAAGGAGTAAAGATTTGGAGTTTCAAGTTGAGGAATGGGTTTTCTGAAAGTTTCACATATGAAAGGTGTCATGAGATTTTAAAAGAAAGGGAAGCTCAATCCCATATATATCGAACGTTATAGGATTTTGAGGAGTGTTGGTGTGGTGGCTTATGAACTTGAATTTCCATAAGATTTAGTTGTTGTTCATCCAATTTTTCGTGTATCCATATCGAGGAATTATGTGGGGGACCCATCGCGGGTTGTCTCTACCGAATCCATTACAGTTAGGGATGGTTTGACCTATGAGGAAATCCTAGTGGCTATTTTGGATCGTCAGATTTGAAAATTGAGAACTAGGGAAGTTGGCTTAGTGAAAGTGTTGTGAAGAAGTCAGAATGTTGATGAGGCTACATAGGAAGCCGAAAAAGACATGGAGTCCAGGTATCCACATTTGTTCGAAGAGAAAGTAGAAAACGATCAAGGTAAATGTCTGTAATATTCCTGTCATGTCCCTATGTTCATGCTTTCGTGTAATCATGTCAGTCTAATTCCATATTTCATGTCATGTTTCTTCACGCTCATGTACTCATGCTATGTCCAGCCTTATTTTTAAATGCGACCCATCATTCGAGGATGAATGATCCAAAGGGTAAGATATTGTAATACCTCGTACCTCCAAACTAAGTCATGTCCATGATTAAGGGGTTTAGAAAACAAAAATGGGGAGATTAAAGTTAAAAACCAGTTTCAGTTCTACAAAATTAATTTTACGCCAGGATTGATGGACCGTAAAATATTTTACAAATCATTGAAAGGAATTATCGATTATGTTTTTGGAATTAATGGTGTACAATAAAGTTGATGGATTGTAAAAAAATTATACGGCCAGTCCTTTTA
This sequence comes from Przewalskia tangutica, assembly GCA_029844215.1. NCBI lineage: Eukaryota > Viridiplantae > Streptophyta > Magnoliopsida > Solanales > Solanaceae > Przewalskia > Przewalskia tangutica. The sequence continues at coordinate 92,006,648 of CM056730.1, read as the reverse complement.
CCGTCTCAAACCTCTCAAGTTTTGAAGTCACTGGAAATTTGTATTTTTATCTCTCTTAAAAGACGGTCTGATTATATGGAATGTAAAATTATTGACGGTCTAGACGTAAATCGTAAAAAGATTGACGGACCGTCAATTTTGACCGTCAAATTCTTCCGACAATAAAGAGTATAAATACGAGACTTAGTTCTAAAAATCAGTTTTCACAATTCCTAATCCCTCGAACGAAGGTTCTCTCTTCCCAACATTCTCCTACATCAAGGTAAGTATCTCTCACGTGATTCTAAGTGATTGTAACGTAATCCCCTTGAATTCTAAGTAAAACTCACTGTTCTTAACCTAGGAGTTTTAGGATAAACCCAACTTAAGGTTCAAGATTTAATTTTTGGAGTTCTTAATCAAAGTTTAGATTTGTAAGACATGACTATGAGCAAACAAGGTATGTAGAGCTTTTATCTACTTGCAGGAATCCATGTTCTTTCCCATGCCTCGTTCATCGAGATTAGTGTGAATTACATCAAAATTTGGGATTTCTATCTTAGTTCATAAAAAGACTAAAACTTATGATTATAGCTTCGTAGTTGTTCATAATTATCATTTTGGTAATTGTGGACTCAGTATGTAATCAACATAGACTTGTGATTTATATCCCCGAGTCTAAGTCTAGAATACTCAGTATGCTTATAAACTAGTTAAAGCTTCAGTACTCTTAATCAGTTCATGAATACATGTCTCAACGAATCATTTCCCAATATGTCAGTGTTGTATCTTTCAACATGATTGTCAATTTTTTTATATATGTATTGTTTAATGTTGAACACCTGTATTTGGGCCCAATGCCATAATTTATGTATATGTATATTTGAGCCCAAGGGCATAGATTGTTACACATATATTGGGCCTAAGGCCACCGATATTTATTATTTTAGTTAAACATGCGATTCTTCATTTCAGTACATGGAGTATTCTTATTCTTTGTTTTATGTTCAGTTATTAGTTTTCAGTTTCAGTATATTATCCATTTATTGATTTGGGTTGTCCTTTTTTTTAGAACCCCACATCTATTTATTTCGTTCAATTGCTTACATACGGTACAATTCAAATGTACTAACGTCCCTTTACATGGGGCCTGCACTTCACGGTGTAGATTCCGAATTTCAGGATGGAGGATCTGCTCAATAGGATTGCTTCAATATCAGCTTCTTGGTGAGTCACATCTCATTCGGGGTGTGAATCTATTATTTCATTATTATACCTTATGATAGAGGTATGCTAGAGCCTTGTCCTGGTAAATAGTTTTCAGTCAGATTCATGTCGGAGATTTCATAGACTAGACTAGCCAGTACGTCAAGTCAGCATTTGTTTTGCAGACTTACTATATTTTCAGATAATTCCACAATGTACTTTCAAACTACATTTTCAGTATTCCGTTTGCATAATTTAAATCATTACTATAGTATGTTTTGATGCCCTTATTAATTCAGTGGCCATGTGGTTTGATAGGTCATATGCAGTCAGGCATCGAATATCGTGTTTCGACCAATCTATCCACAGTTCTTACTCTAACCCCTGCTAGATCCTAAAATCCCATCATCTTATGATATATCTGTTAGTTATCATAAAGCATACTAAAGTGGGTGCATAAAATTGTATGTACCTCTATTACGGTTAGAAGGGGACTTATAATGCTTATATTTTCCACCCTGGATTATAAATACTTATAATCTTCACTGATTGGGTACCTCATACCCTTTTTACCTTGCTCATTTTGCCAGTTGAAACTTATACTTTTACCTCATAATACTATCATATCCTGCTATTCACGGGGTGTGTTAAATATTCCCATTTTAGGGTCTTAAGTAGGAAATTTGTACATCTGGTATGCACGATCTGATAGGACCTCCAACTGGGCAACATCATCAAGAACTCTCTTTACTAGTGCGCTTACTTGTTGATGTACTAGTCCTCTAGCTAGCTATAATCTTTCTAATTGCAAGAATCTCTGTATCATTAGCAAACATAAGTCCTGACTCAAACTCTTGTGACTCAGCTCAATAACACAATTTTGATTTAAAAGAAGGATAACATATGCACATGCCACAGGGAAGGTGCTAAAGCGACAAACGTTGACGGTGTGGCTTGATTAGTGGTAGTGGTGGTGGTATTAGTGATAGGATAGAGCTCGTCCCGACTATTACATCTCATTAGAGGTATACCCATCGTGAAAGTCTTCACAGAAAATAAAAAAAGGAGCAAAGTCAACAGAAATCCAATTATCAGTTGTAAATTTTCGAACAGAAACCAATTTTTTTATTAAGTGAGGAGCATGAAGGATATTTTCAAGGCTAAAGGCGAGTTCGGGGGAGATAATTTTTTGTGACCATAACCACTAATTGGAATTGAATTACCATTACCAATAATTATGCCATGATTTTTGCTCAAATTGAAATAAGATGAGAGATTACCTGATGCGGACGTCATGTGAGAGGTAGAACTGTTGTCCATGTACCAATTTGCATCCGGGGGATTTAATTCAAGTGTATGAATCACTGCCTCGATATCCGTATGAGTCAGGACTACTATTGGGTCCGTAGAAGCGAAGGCCTGCTAAGGCCAAGTCCCAAGCATGTCAACCTGCTGCCACGGCCCAGTTGGTTGCTGCCTGTTTTGATCATTGGGCCTCTACTGGCCGACGGCCCAAGCTGATGAAGGAACTGGGCATGGGGCCGACATGGGCCACTGCCGTTGGCTCAGGCCCATTGCCCAGCGGCCTAAGCTTGCCAAGGGTTCAGTGTCCCGATCCCCTCCTGACTTTCATTGTCGCCGGTCCATCCGCCACTGCCGCCACGTCCACCACCGCGATTTTTTTCACAGTTTTGACCTTTTTTGCCACCCCCATTATTATGGTTTTGACCATAATTTTTGGAGTATGATTGAGAGTCATTAGTTTTACGGGACGTAGCCACCATCATAGCAGAATTTGCTCTGTTAGCCTCCTTTTTAGCCAATTCTGCTTCTTCTAAGGTGAGCATGGAACGTGTCTGGTAGAACGGTTGGAAAGGATTGCTTTGACGAAGAAGAGTGTCAACACCATTTTACACCCCGGAGAGGCCTGCAACCATCTGAAGAACAAGACGATCATTAGTGACAGATGCACCAACATTTTTGAGTATCATACTAGTAGACACAACTTTATAGTCCATTGTCGTCTAATTTATGTTGCTATATACATTTTGTTTGTCTTATTTACCAGCATTAGTTATTGCTTCTTTTTCAGAAGTCGTTATTATGGCTTAGTCGCTTTGTTTGTCTTACTTTGCTTGGGCTTTGTCTTGAGTAGAGGGTCTCTCGAAAACAGTCGCTCTACCTGGTATTCTATCTTTCTCTTTTTGTTGTTCGGCTGGAGAAAGGGAGATCAAAGAAGTATGGGCCCGATACGCGAAGGATCAAATCATAGAGATAACGGATCTTAAGAGGCGGAAGAAAAGGAACCCAAGGTAGAGGTAAGGCATGCGTACACTACACTCTTCCCAGACCCCACGTTGTGGGATTTCACTAGGTATGTTGTTGTTGTTGTTGTACTCACTTCGTCTCAAAATACTTGTCCCATCCCTTAAGAAAGCATTTATAAGAGAATCATTTTGACTATTTTATCCTCTTGATATATTTCATCATGTAATTTCTCCTCAATAAATATTTACTTCATTAATGATGATAACCACTTAAATGTTACTAATTAATAGAATGGTAAAATGGGGAAAACTACTTAATTTTATCTTGGTTAACTATTATTTTGAGATAAATATTTTTATACTATAAATATTTTGAGACCGGAGTAGGCCTGGCCAGTGGGCCAGGGCGACCCGATCTCACCCCGATCCCGGTCCCGGCCCGATTCCACCTCGACCCCGTTATAAAAACAAATGGTACCGGGACTCGAACCGGGATGGGACATGGCCTCGTCCCGCCAGGCCCGACCCGCCCTGCCAAGATCCATCCCGGTTCCACCCCGATCCCGCCCGAAACCCCTCTTTGCAAAAAATAGTCGGTGCACCAACGATCATTTTACATTTTGGCCATCATGCAAAGGCCATTTTTGGCGTCCTGCCTCCCCTTACCACCTTAATATTTATTTTTAACCCCTAAGTTATTATATTTACACTTTAACCCAATTTTCCAACTATAAATACCTCATTTTCTCTTTATCTTTCTCATAAATCTTCCTACAATCTTTCTAATCTCTCTACATTGTCTACTAAATATTCACTTTTATTTATTCATTTGGGAGTGAAGTTGGCAACTAGATTGAGGATCATTCATAGAGCAAAGTTTCAATTTTAACCTCTCGATTACACGTCGACGTTTAGTACATTCGTTCCTTCATTAAATTATTATTGTTTCTTTATTTTATTTAGCGCACTTAATTTCATTATATTTATCTAATTATTAGCATAATTAAAATGGAATCAATAAGAGGTATGCTTAAGGGTAGACTTCTTCTAGTAGGGTAACAAGGGTCGGGGTACTTCTTCTAGTTCTAGTCATCTTATTCCTAGACAGAATCATATTCCTAGACTGAATGATTTTGTTGATACTGAAGATTTTCCTGAAATACCATATGGTTTAGACGAGGAGATATTTTCTGAAACTCAACAAGACTTTAATTTAGAAGATGATCTAGATGACATACCCACTAACGTAGATGATACACCCACTAATGTAGAACACTGGTGTGTCTTAAATTAAAATGCCTCTTATTCCCCTTAGTATGAGACGAGGTCCACCCAAACGATCATTAAAATCAGATGCATGACACTTTTTTTATTAGGGACGTAGAGAATCAAGTAGCTATATGTAAAATTTGTAAAGAGGTTGATAGTTTTAAAACTGAAAACGGTCATGGTAGGACGGGGGTTTAATGAGATACATAGCACAAAAACACTCAGCTAGGTATGCCCAATACGAGGCTCAAAAACCAGGTGCGCAAGCGCCCTCTCCACCGGGACAAGGTTCACATATTGTCCCGGATCAAGTACATGGTCAAATTAACCCTATGATGGGGGAATTGTAGGCCCTAAATACGATAAACATAGAGATAGGGAAGCACTAGCAAAATTAGTTGTTGTGGAGGGTTTGCCTTTTTCATTTTCTGAATCTCCTGGTTTTATTCTTTACATTAGAGAAATGTATAATCCTGCTTTTAAAGGTTTTCCTAGATTAACGGTTAAGAGAGATGTATTTAAATTTGCATATGAATATCAACAATATTTACGTTACTCATTATATCATTTTAATGGCAAAGTGGCTATCACTTCTGATATAGGTCGTAGTACTGACGATCATGATTATTTAACGGTAACCTATCATTGGATAGATTATAAATGGTCTATGCAAAAACGTATTTTAGCGTATAGATATTTAGATGATAGGTACACTGGTAATTTTATTGCAGAAAATATTTATTATGTTTGTCATTATTACGGAATAACTGATAAAATTATGTCTATTACATTAGATAGCGCTTCTTCTAATAATTATGCTATTACAATTTTAAAAAAATAGTTTAGCTCCATCTTTTTCAGATCATTTTCATAGAAGATGTGCGTGTCATAAATATAACTTAGTTGTAAAGGATGGTCTATCACTTTTTGTAGACATTCTTGATAAAATACAATTTGCTATAAATTATATTTTAAAAAATAATAGAATACAACGAAAAAAAGAATATAAAAAACTTGTCACGATTGCCAACTACCTTATAGAAATATTCCCGAAGAAGTACCCACTAGGTGAAATTCTTTCTACCAACAACTACTTGTTGCTTATGACTATAGAAGATCTATAACTTTATTTTTTAATGCCCATAATTAAAATTCAGCTTATATGGTTGTAGATAGCGATTGAAACAAAATTGTCGAACTTATGGTATTTTTAGAGAAATTTTTTCAAGCAACAAAAGAATTTTCCAGTATATATTATCCTACTATTTCAACTATGTTGTTTTATATAGCTCTCATATTTTTATTACTTAATGAATATATGACTAAACCAGCTTATAAGACAGCTATTAAAATAATATTTATCAAAATAAAAAAATATTTTATTCATATTCCCACTATTTATATTATTGGTGATGTTTTAAATCTGACAATTAAATAGACGGATGTAAATCACTTATTGAAACTATTTATGATTGTATAGCAGTACTACCACCCCCAAGTCCCAAAAATCTAAATGACCCACCACTTATTGAACAAACTAAAGAAGAAGTGTTGTCTAGCATAGAAAACGAATGCAAATTTTTTTATAGGTATTATCACCAAGAAAGTGCTAGCAACTAACCGACTTCCATACCATCATCTTCTTCTTCAACACAACCTCAAAAAAGACATGTTGTTTCTGCGGCTAGTATTGAAAACCTCAAAAATAGAATGTGTGGTGCTAACACTACTAACCAAATTAGCGAGTTTGATATTTTTGTTTTGCAGGTGTTTTACCGTACCAAACAGTTATCAATGAAGAAGGATATGAAGACTTGCTGAAATACCGGAGAGGAAATGAGAAGACATTTTCGACACTTTCGATGATGGCTCGAGATGTTTTGAACATTCAAGCGTCATCAACGGCATCTGAAAGTGCTTTTTCTGTCGGCATATTTAAAATAGGAGAACAGAGACATTTATTAGCCGGAGACAGTTTGGAGATTGCAGTATTATTCAGAGATTGGATACGAGTGGAGAGGAGAAGGTGCGATCAAACGGAGATGAACGAAGAAGAAGACGAAAACTATAACGACATCTTATCCGAAGGTGGTGGAAGCGACATGGAGTAATTTGATCAACAAATACCAATTCCAACCAAAGAACCACATGAAATTATAAGAAAAATAGAACATGTTTTTAAAAAAAATATAATTTCTTTAGTTGCAATTTTACTATGTCATTTGCAACTTTTGGACGACACTACAAAGTTGTAATTTTGACAATTGTATATGTATACTGCATTACAAAAAAAATCATATTTCTATTAAATAATATAAGAGGCACAAAAACACAACATTGAAATATTTTTATTATACTCTCTTGTTCAATTATTGAGTTGTTTATATATATGTTATTTTTTTTAATTAAGTGCAAAAAAAAAAACTCCCCGTCCCGCCCCGACCCCCTATCCAACGGGACTGGAACCGGGATGGGATTTGGTCTCGTCCCGTTTGGACCCGGCCCACCAATCCCGCCCCAGCTCGATCAAGCCCCCTCCCCGTTCCGATCCAGCCAAACTCGTCCCGATCCGTTTTGGCCCGGCCCACTGGCCACCCCTAGACCGGGGAGAGTACATATGTTTACTAAAAAAGTTATGTCCGTACAGGCAATGATGTGTCGCATTACCTTCCAACAATTTCTCTAACTATTTAATTCATAATAATTGGTCATGAAAGATGGCAAATTAATGATGGGTCATATCTTACAAACTAACCTCTCAAGTCTACCCACACTCTTTTTTTAATCCCTTTCTTTACAAACAAAAGTGGGACACTCGATTATGGGTATTTAAAAAAATAATAGTACATTTTTTAATTCTTATGAATATTATTAATCATGATTAAAGAAGAATAACTCCCTCCGTAATCATGATGGGATCTGCACAAATCTGCCCTCATGTGGACATTAATTCTTTTTCTTTCATTTTCTCCAAAAATAAATGTAATTCTATACGGTGAAGAATAAAAAGTTTTTCAAAAGTTTATCCACAAATTTGACATAAAAGAATGTAATTATTTTAGCATACACTCCATAACTCTATATGGTTAAGATCTGCGTACACATCATTCTTTTCAAATCGTACTTATGAGAACATACTAGGTATATCGTTGTGTTGTTGTAAACTATTTAGCACGATCAACCATCTACCTACACCAATAAAATTACTTGCACATTTTAACCCTTTCTGTGATATCCACCCCATAATCCTGTTGTAAATTTGTGGGTATGAACGGGAATAGAAGAACTGAAAGGGTAGACGCAAAGAAGTTTAGTGCAATATTTGTCGAGTCGATTGTTTGACAATCTCTTCTTAAGACAAAATTATCCCCGTATATAATGGCTTACGGTAGATGGATAATAGTCTCCCAAGATAAAACGACAATACTTTCTCAAGCACAAACCCAATACATGAGAATCCTTGTAGAAGAAACAAGAACAAGAGATTGCTAGAAATAGAAGAAGAGCTCTCAACAATTTTCAGATTTTGAGTTGTCAATGGATGTGTTAAATCTGAATTTTGAGGCTCCTTTTATAGTTGCAAAATGATCATTCACATACCATGTAAATGCACTAAATGGGGTGCATAGATTCCACCAAAATACACCTTGATCATACTAAGAGTTGGCTGATATTTGGCCTTTCAAATCAGTCCATGAATCAAAAGATTCTGGACAATTTTCGATTTTCTGAATCTGGAGCGCCGCGACCCTGCACTGGCGGCGCTGACCTGTCAGAAAACAACTTCGAGCCGCAGGAGAGTTTTGGCGCCTCGGCGCCTGACTGCATCGCCGAAGCGCCGCGGCCTGTTACGGCACCGCGGCTCTTCCTCATTTTTTTTATTTTGCACATTTCTTCTTTTCGTATACCATTGTGGGAGATACATTAATTTGGCCAATTAATCATCCATCTTTACGTAAGTTAAGAACACTTTAACTTGTGTACCAACATCTCTTTCACTACGTGAAATTTAGCTAGACGTTGTACGACGTATGCACGTATGTGGAAATCATATTTTCGACATGCGGAGCCCCATGTGTTCAAGTCACTAAGGACGGGATAAACTCAATCCCACTAGGTAAATTTTCCAAGAATCCCCTCTTGAAAGAGGTGTTGGTGCACGCGGAACCATTAGCAATCTAGTAGCGAAAGTGTATTGCATCGGAATAGGTAGCACGCAACTTTGAACCTTTCCTAGTCAACTACCATCAGACATATTTACTTAGCGGTGAACGTGATGTCTTGAACCATCAGTGTTTAGTATATGCCAAGACAATGATAGAGACACAAATAACAGTCCAATCTATCGTTTCTTCTTATGTTTTGTCCGTTGTGGTCGTGGACACGCTTGGATTCTTAAGCGCGTTCAACTGAGGCGGCTTGTCCTCGCACTTAAATAGGTGACCTCCTACAAGATACCCTGCAGTACCCCACTGTGTCAGTGCTATGAGTCATTAAAAATATCATTATCTCAACCTCGACTCTCGAGTGTTATGTTAAGACTTGACACTTAACCTATACCCACCATGCAGGTAGAACTTTAATATCTATCGCGGGGAGGCTTTGGATTAGTGTTTCCATAAGGAACTAATATCCGAAGTGCTCTTGCTTTTCTATAAGCGCTCAACAGGACCTTTACAACTTAGTTTTCCCGTTGAACCAAATTTCTGGGATCTCCAGTCAGTATGGATGAGTTACCACCATATCGGTCCTTATTGATTGGGTTTTAAGCCTATTCCCCTAGACAGACAGTTCATCTGATCATTGGGTAATCCCTTAGTCAAAGGGTCAGCTATATTCTCTTTTTATTTTATGTAATCGATGGAGATAATACCTGTGGAGATCAATTGCCTAATGGTCTTATGTCTCCGACGTATGTGCCGAGATTTGCCGTTGTATATGCTACTTCGTGTCCTTCCTAATGCCGATTTACTGTCGCAGTGGATCACCACCGAAGGTACGAGTTTATCCCAACACGGGATATCCTCCATGAAGTCTTGAAGTCACTCAGCTTCTACACCTGCTTTGTCTAAAACGATGAACTTCGATTCCATGGTGGATCGGGCGATGCAAGTTTGTTTAGAGGACTTCCAGGACACAACCCCACCACCAATTGTAAACACATATCCACTGGTGGACTTGGTGTTTTGTATATCGGATATTCAATTTGCATCACTGTACCCCTATAGTACAATTGTATACCTCAAGTAATGCAATCCGTATGACATTGAATATTTCAAATACCAGAGTATTCGATTAAGCGCTTTCCAATGGTCATCTCCGGGATTGCGTGTAAACCTCGCCAACTTATTAACGGCATAAGCGATATCAGGTCGGGTACAGTTTGTTACATACATCAAACTGCCGATTATCTGCGCATATCGCTCTTGGAGCACGGGTGCACCATGATTCTTGTCAATACTTTGAATCATATCCATTGGTGACCTTAATGGCGGACAGTCAAACATATCAAACTTTCTCAATACACTCTCTATGTAATGAAACTGAGATAGCACTAGTCCGTCAGATCACTTAGAAATCTTAATTCCTAAGATGACATCTGCGATATCCATGTCCTTTCATGTCAAAACATTATTTCAACATGTTCTTTGTTTCTAGGATCAAGGCTCGACTACTGTCTGTGATCAACATGTCATCTAGGTATTGGCAGATCATGACGAAGGAGTCAGTGTCTCCTTTCACATAGACACACTTGTCACATTCGTTAATGGAGAAACCTTTTGATAGTAGTGTACTATCAAATTTTTCATGCCATTGTTTTGGAGCTTGTTTCAGCCCATAAAGAGACTTGATAAGTCTACAGACTTTCTTCTCTTGTCCTGGAATTATATACCCCTCGGGTTGTTCCATGTAAATCTCTCCTTCCAAATCACCATTTAGGAAGGTTGTCTTAACATTCATTTGATGGATTTCAAGGTCATGCAGTACTGCAATGTCAATGAACACCCTTATGGAGGTCATTCTCGATACTGTGGAGTACGTGTCGAAGTATTCAAGACCTTCGGTTTGTCGGTATCCTTTGGATACCAATCTAGCTTTGTACTTGTACATAGATCCATCAGCTTTGTAGTTACGTTTAAGTACCCACTTACAACCTAGTGGTTTATTTTCCGGAGGAAGATCAACCAACACCCAGGTGTAATTGTGCATGATGGACTCTATCTCACTTTCCATAGCTTATTTCCAAAGTGGTGCTTCTGGAGTTGACAATGCCTCTGTAATTGTCCAAGGTTCATTCTCAACCAAGTAAGCTAGAAAGCCCGAACCAAAATATTTCTCTTTCCTGGCCCTTTTGCTTCGCATAGGTTCTGTTTCAGGATCAGTTGGATTCTCATCCACATCTGTATCCATTTGGTCAGACTCGTCAGATCCCGGGGAATCATGACTCTTTTTGCGCGAGGCGACTTCATTTTCCTTCTTAGGAAAGATTGTCTCAAAGAATTCAGCATTCCTTGACTCTATTATTGTACTCCCGTGGATATATGGTATATTTGACTTATGTACCAGAAAACGATAAGCACTACTGTTATTTGTGTATCGAATGAAGATGCAATCTACAATCTTAGGTCCTATCTTGACATATTTTGGCTTAGGTACCTCGACCTTGGCCAAACAACCCCATGCCCTTAGGTATTTGTAAGAGGGTGCCTTTCCTTTTCATAGTTCATATGGAGTTTTCTTTTTGCTTCTGTGAGGGACTCTATTGAGTATCATGTTGGCCGTAAGACCTGCCTCTCCCCACACATTTTGCGCAAGGCCGAAATTGATAAGCAAGGCGATCATCATTTCCTTTAGTATACGGTTCTTGCGTTCCGCCACACCATTTGATTGTGGAGAATATGGTGCCATCATTTAATGGATTGGGCACAATATTTCTCAAACGGAGCTACATACTCTCCCCCTCAATCGCTTTAATTCGTAGACTTAGTTGGTTTTCAAACTCGGCTTTGTAGCGCTTAAAGGTATCGAACGCTTCGTCCTTACTTTTGAGTAAGTAAAGGTAGCAGTACCTTGTACTATCATCTATGAAAGTCACAAAGTACTTATTCCCCCCTAGTTTGAGCGAACTTTAAATCACATATGTCTGTGTGTATAAGTTCTAGAGGGGCGGTATCTCGTTCTACGGAACGAAAAGCCAACTTGGTATGTTTTGCCTCTACACATACCTTACATTTGGATTGAGGTTTGTTGACACCCAATTTTGTCCCATCTTTTGACTGTTTGTTGCAATTTTAAGTCTTTTTTGAATACTGCGGTTTTTCGCATTTTTTATATAATAATCATATTTTAAATTAATATTTTATGTTTTACTTTCACAAAATGACATCGCATTTTTTTTCCATTAATAATTAAGTCTTTGTTAATATTATAATTTACATTGTCATTATCATTATTCGTATTTTTTTTTATCATAACCATAATTTTCTAAATATTCTACGAAAATATGCATCATATTTTAATTTAATTAAGCTTTTACCATTTCGCGAATATTATATTCATATCATCCTTTTATTTAATAGTTTACAATTTTTAAGCACTTTGTTTTAATTAATAAACCCCTCTTTTTATTTTAAATCACAACCCAAAATATTCTACCCAACACAACAAAATAAGAGCCAAAAAACCCTCCCCCTTCTTTAATTTTCGGAGCCCAACCCAGGGGTCCAAACCGAGGCCCAACCCCCTTACCCGTCGACCCACACCGCCAAAGCCCAACTCCCAACTTTTATTCCCTTCCCCCTAAACCTAAACCAAAAACAAAATAAAACAAACCCTACCCATTCCCCCTTAGACCAGCCGCCCATCCCCTGTTAGCCCGATTTTCAATTGCTCACGCAAGTGTACGTATCGTTACAAGTAATATAGTATGGTATGACCGAATATCGTCCTCAGAGACTGATTTTCAATTACCGAAAATCTACTCTATGTTATCTATTTGGCTAAGGACAATTGATTTGAGTTTTTATCTAACACTACTAGAGTAATTGCAAGAATTAAACTAAATTGCTTTGGTGTAATCAGTTGTGATGGAGATAGGGCTTCCAATATCCTCGACTGTCCACTCTTTTCAATTCTTAATGCAACAAGAATGACTTCTTCTTCTACGTTAAGATAACAGGTTAACTAGACTGTCTTATATTCTAGTTAGGATATATAATCACTCAACCCCAGTGCAGAAACTTTCTATATTTCTATGATAGGTTTTACCATATAGGAGGATTAAGAACAATAACATAATAATGTTACACAAGTATCGGGGTACTTTCGTCCGCAATTTTAACCTATGTCTATTCAATTACAGCATATCCAAATCTCTTCTCTCGGTTCTTGATTCGAAATCATATAGATTATGATAATTAATGATCAGTTAACTATCAAACATTCATACCAATATTGAATAAATCTTAATCAAGTGAAGAAGAAACCAAACTAATGCATTAATTCATAAATAAGAGTTTCAAGTGATTCAATAGGGCAGCCCTAATAAAGTGTTTAGCTCCTAGCCATAGACATGCTAAGAACTAATACAAATCCAAACATGAACTGAAATAAATAAAAGAGAAGAAAAAAAAAATACTTAGAACTAGGTCTCCAATCTTGTAGCTTCCAAGAGTTGTGTTGTGGAATATGTACAAGCTGCTCCATTTAGGTCAGGGTTTTAGGGATTATATAGTTGAGAAAAATTGCGCTTCAGACCCTTTTAACCCTCTGAAATTCGACCAAAAAATCAGATTTTCCGCGCCTACAGGGCCACGGCGCCGAAAATACTGAAGCAAAATCAGACTTCACAGCATAATTAGCGCCGTGGCGCCTGAGGTGTTAATTTCTCGAATTTTCGATTCTTCGTCTGATTTCTTCTATACTTCCCGGGACTTCTTAGGCTTCATTTCTTGGCCTTTTATTGTGCAATTCCAACTCAATTATTCCCATTTCATCTTCTTTTTGTCATTTCTCCATTTAGGACCGCTGTGACTTAAAAGAAAGAAAAATGACCCTAATACTATACTAAACACAAACTAAATGAGTAAAATACTAACTAAAAATGACTCAAAAGTGTATATAAAATATGCCTAACATCCCCCTATACCCATACCTCGCTTTTGCGCCGCCTCCCCAATCCCCGCCGGACTTTTCCTACAGATTTTCCGCCGAAAAATTCGGTCCCTTTCTCTGTTCCCCCTCTTTAATATATACACCCCCATTTCATCTTCTTAACACTTTTTTCATCTTCTTTACCCATTTCACCAACACCCGTCACTGTACCGTCGACCCCGCCACCAACACCATCGACCCCCATCATCCCTCCCCAGTCCACTGTGACGCAGAACCCAACACCCATGAACACCCCTTCACCGACAACCACAACGAACCACCACCACCGATTTTTGCCATTCTAATGGACTGATTTCAGTCATCTCACTACTAATTTTGGTCATTGTTGCTACTAATTTTCGGCATTTTCTAGGCTGATTTTTGGCTATCTTGTTACAAATTTTTGGGTTATTTGCTACTAATTTTTGGACATGTTGTTAGACTGATTTTAGTCATTGTTGCTGGCTGATTTTTGACATTTTCTGGACTGATTTTCGGTCATTTTTTTGCTACTAATTTTCGACTATTTGCTACTGATTTTTGGCTATTTTTGATATTGATTTTGGACGGATTTTAGGCCATTTGCTATTGATTTTTTGGAATTATTTTTGCTGTATTCTAGGCTGATTAGGGCGATTTTGCCCTTCTATTTTAAACTGACTGGAACAGATTTTTGGTCCGGATGAAAAAATATTACACTGTTGGTAACTGATTTAGAACAGATACTACATTGGCCGATGAAGGAATCTCCGTCTGATTTCCAAGGCCTCTCCTGTATAAAAGACAGATTTTATATTTAATTTACTTATTAATTCTTGTCACTATTTGAGAATTACTTAATCTCTTACTAACACTTTTACCAAGTGTTTATACAGGTACTCGAAGATACATTTCAAGAGGATGCCCTCTAGAGCTCTATTTCTTGTTGTATATAATTTCAATTTTATTTTATTCTCTATTGTAAATTATTGAAGATGTTTAGAATAGATAGAATTATGATTAATAATTAAAAGGGAGAGATTAAAATAGGTCATCACTAGTTTATTTATTTTTAGGTCCGTCTCAATATTTTCATACATTCTTTTTCCTTAAAGTATATATCTTTCAAATACATATATTTCTAAAGCATGATATATAATTAACTTAGATTTTACGGGATAACCGCAAGTTGACGGATATTAAAGGATGTCTAACCCCTTCCATTTAGGATAATAAAGAACTCTGATCCAGAATCTCATTAATTTCGCAGACCATTAAATGGAGATCAATTGCAGTTTTTTTATTGCAATAGTTCAAGTGTCCTAATTCACTTAACTAATTAGGTGGTGACTCCTCAACAATAGCATTTTGCTCCATCCAGGGAATCGCGCCAAAGAGCAACGTTGCAGTACCGTTCGGACCCCACGGTAAAAAATGAGTGCGACAGCATGACGACTCTGTTGGGGATATCAGGTTCTTGACCATAGCAAAACCAGGTTTATTAAATATTGCACTTTATTTTACTTTTATTTTTGTTGTATATGTTTAAATTGTTTGATTTTAATTTTGTAATTAACTGCTTTAATTGCCTTCCTTAAATTGACATTCCTCTCATACTTCATCCCTTCCGGAAAACTGACACTATCACACATTACACGCGAGGTGTGTTTTGCGCACCCACAAATTTCTTTCAATTACCCAATTTTAGGAGAGTTGACAAAGGCGCGGAGCAGCCGGACCATCCGGTGGCCGCGTAGCCTTCGCACTCTAGTGTCCGCTCGGGAACCTTGTGTCTAATAAGCCAAATTTTAGAATATTTAGGATAGAGTTATATTACCATTTATTTTAAGTCATACATGCATATATCTTAGGTGGATCGGACATTGGTATCGTCTCCACAATTAGAAAATCCACCAAATTGTCGACGGGTTTTACAACCCAACGACCAATCAACATATATGTGTAGCGTGATAATGATAGACGGACTCAAGACTAATCATGAAATTCCAAAGTTGGAAAATGTACATTCATCATTTCCAACAAAAGCATTAACGTTTAGCAACTTGGATCAATCTGTCACAATCTTGCATATTTGGTGTTTAGGCCCACCTCTGGCAAAGAGAGGTCCCATGCATATTAGGGCACACGCTTGATTCACATGCTTTTTCTTACTATTGTTTGTCGCTAGCAATTTTGTACATTTTTTTAAAGCAATAATTACCTTTTCAATTCTGTACATATCATTCATATTCTTGCAACTCCGGATATGAGCATTTTCATTTTTGCATTGTTGTTGTCACATCGCAATCAGGACTTCTACTGCGTAAATCGCTCTTGAACAACATGACTTGGACCTTGTGAAGCGTCAACCTCCAGTCCGGTCAAATCAATCAGGAGAGTCTTTGACTATATTGTCACACTCCTATATTTCATTATTTTTGTGAATTTCCTACTCTCACCCATTTCTCGTATTTTTGCAGGAAAATCGTCCTCGCAAATAGTCGAGGACGGTCATTCTAAAACATTATCTCTGAAAACACTTCAGGAAAGAACAAAGCAAAAGAGTCACAAAAAATGACCAAGAGATATTTTTACTGAAAGAAGTCAACCAACACTAGATTCAATGAGCCATCACTTTGAAGTTTTTCTATACCCTTGTATTTTTATACATATTTGCGAATTCAATTAATATACTAGCTTTAATTACGTAATACATTCATATCATGCATTGCATAACATATCTTCTCGAACTACTCTTGTTTGATTCGCATCATACGGTGTGATACGTAGGTAACCCATCTTGGGTGCGACACCACAAAAAAAAGTCTTTTACAACATATCTTCTCGAATTATGCGTGTCTGATTCTCACCACACGGTGTGATACGTAGGCAACCCATCTTGCGTTCGACACCACATAAAAAATGATGATAATAATAAAAGGAAGAACATATTTGGTTCATCCATGCATTTCATTCATCCTATCACGGACATTAATTTTTCATTACATTCATCATATCACGGACATTTATTTTTTTTATTACATTCATCATATCATGGACATTCATTTTTTCATTACATTCATTTTTTTTCATTATATTTATTTTACTTTGCATTCATCTCATAGCGGACAATAATTTATTTTGCACAACTTTTACACTTGCTATCATGGATAAATTATTTTTCAAGCATATATTTTATAACCTATCTGAATGAACTACGCGCATCTGATTCCCTCGGCGGGATACGTAGGCAGCCCTACTCGGGTTCATTGCCCTTTATTCAAAATAATATAAATTATATATATATATATATATATATATATATATATATATACATTTTTCAAGTATCATTTGATACCCTTTATTCAAAAATACAAAAATATATATATATATATATTTTATTCAAAAAAAAATCCTTTATAAAAAAAATACAAAAATATTTCTAAGTACCATTGTTTGACTTGGTTGATACCAACACATTTAGGAGTGTGCATAGGAAAGAATAAGTAATAATCAGTATGGACTAACTTCGTAGTAAACCATAGATTCTTTTGGTACCTCTAACTCACACTTGTAATGACCTTGTATTGCATGCTTCTAAGATAAGAACGAAATCAACCTCATCGTTTCATGTGCATTGTGTGGTGAGTTTTAGAATAAGTTCAATTGCATTGCATTGTGATCTAGAACTTGGCCGTAATATTTGTTGAGGCGAAATCCTGAGTAACACTCGGTATAGGAAATGATCGTAGGCTTTCTTTGATATGTTTGAGCCTTTTCAGCCTACTAAATAACATTATCCGTAGTACTCTCTCTTTGAGCCTAAAACCTACTTTTGACAACCACATAATAAACACATACCCTTTCTGAGTGCATACACGCACTATCCCTCTTTTGGCCCGACTTTCTTGAGCACATTGAAAATGTGCAAATTGTTGATAAAGATTCGAGCTAAAGTTTTCAAAGACAAAAGTTATCAAAGTCTCAAAAGAGAAAAGAAAAAGAAAAGCAAATGACGACTTCACAAAAAGAAGAAATCAAAAGCCCTGACATTATAAAATAAAATAAAATTGATGAATGAAATGACAAAATAACTCAGAAAAAAATGGGGCTCCAAACCAAAGATTTAAAACGAAGTCAGTACAAAAGAAGTAGGACAAAAAAGAGAAGCAGATCAATATTTAAGTGCACAAATATCAAGTACGGACGTAGTCCAACGCTCGAGGAAGAATTAGTCACTTTTTACCCAAATGATATCCATCCCTTCCCCCAAACCTACATTACAAGCCCGTGACAAGCTCTGTATGATCTTATACTGGGGGTTCTCACATTAGTGGATACTTACATGACGTCCAAGCATATGGTATCACAATTGCATGCATTGAACATCTTTCTGAGTGTGAGTGTACTTCTCTTGACGTCCCAGAGTTCAAATATTGAAATATATGTGAGGATGAGACTTTCTTTCATTGAGGGCATTTGAAACATGAGGATGCGTATAGTTCGAAATATTTGCTTGAAGCAAGTGTCGACACGCAGGTATGTCTGAGGTACCATCTGAAGCTGGGTGAATTACCCTGGAGTCTGTATCGGTTAGACTGAAAACAAACAACAAAATTTCTAAGCACAATACTAATTGTTAGTATCAACTGAAGTCAGAACGTAATGCTGTCTTTTCACTTTTTTAAAAAAAACAACAAAAATGCATATATCGAAAATCAATATTTTTTTGCTTTTCACGAACTACGTCTTGACCTGATTTCCTCAGCGGGATACGTAGGCGGCCACATCGGCTTCGGTCTAACTTTTGAAAACCTTACAATTCTATTTTTTGAAAACTGTACAATCTGTTTTTACTTTTCACGAACTACATCTTGACCTGATTCCATCAGCATGATACATAGGCGGCCACATCAGCTTCGGTCCCACATTATTGAAAATCATAAAAATTCTTATTTTTGCATCACGAACTACGTCTTGACCTGATTCCCTCGGCGGGATACGTAGGCAACCACATCGACTTCGGTCACATCATTCAGAAACTGGGGCATTTTTTTAGGGTTGCATTCTGATCTATTTATTGTACATCGCATGTGTCCCCGGATTAGATTTTAATCCACGTTTAATAAAAAAAAGAACAACAACAAAGCATTTTCGGCCTAAGGGTCACTTTCTGCATTGCGCCTGTACACCGGTGTCATCTTCACTTCGTCTATACAACGACGACATCTGCATTACGCCTGTACACCGGCGTCATTTTCATTTCGTCTATACAACGACGACATCTGCATTGCGCCAGCACACCGACGTCATCTTCACTTTGTCTATACAATGACGATATCTGCATTGTGTCTGTACACCGGCGTCATCTTCACTTAGTCAATACACCGACGACATCTACATTTCGCCTATACACCGGCGTCATCTTCACTTCGTCCATACAACGACGAACATCTGCATTGCGCCTGTACACCGGCGTCATCTTCACTTTGTCCATACAACGACGAACATCTGCATTGCGCCTGTACACCGGCGTCATCTTCATTAGTTTGTGATGGTGCTAATGTTGTCTTGCTCTCTCGAAAATTCATTTCCATGGTGAGAAAGATCAACAATGATAGGATTAAGTCTAAATCCAAAGAGTACCAAAGTCAAACCTTTAATCATCAGTCCACTAATTTTTTTTAAAATACACAAAAAAATAACTAAGAAAATTCAATTCTGATCATACCAAATTTGATCTCAAACAATTTGAGTCCGGACATGCATGTTCAAGATGAGGTCATTATGCTGATAAATGTACAAACACTCTTAGAAATTTGGTAAGAGTCGGTGAGTTTTTCTTAGTGATGATGAAGAAGGAGATCCAGAACCAAAATCACAAGCAATATTGGCTGCTATTTTCGAACAATTTATGTCCGATAACAAAGATGTCATCGACAATGTTATCTCAATATCTGTGGCAACATCAGTGACAACATCTGCATCAATATCTGATTGGTATGAATATTTTAAATATATTGATGTAAATTGCAGTTTTCGAACAATCTCTGTCTGACAATAAAGATGTCATCGACAACGTTGTCACAATATTTGTGGCAACATCTGCGGAAATATCTCTAAGGTATGAATATTTTAACTATCCAGATGTAAATCGCTTTAGTGATTTTATTTCAACTAGTGAGACTCTATGATTGGATCAAGTTGACATGATTAAGGAAGTACAAAATCTTTGCAAATCTTTAATCATTGAATATGAGCAACGTGACTCAAAAGTCAAATCTTTAACTCGTGAGAACCATGGTTTAAAAGGCACAATTACCCATTTAGAGTAGCACTTACCAAAAAAAGATCTCTAATTTGGTAAGATTCGTGTAAAATTTGGATTCTGTCGTAGCCACTTTCTAGAAGCTCAACACGAGGATCTTAAGATTGGATGAAACTCCTTACTTTAGTAAGTCTTCATATGCAGATATTGGGTATCAAAAATCTCTTAAAATTGTTTACTCTAGTTTCGTTGATAAAATGAGAAAATCTATTTTGTAAAGGAAAGAATAAGATTGTCTTGTTTAAATCAAAGAATAATCTGAAGTCTGTGGGTAGTTACTTAAACTTCCTTGGAAATATAATGACATACTACTTCAAACTTCAAAATTATGTGAACAATGTGTTGCCTAAAATGTTGTCCAACATTTCAGACAACATTCGAAGCTACATTCCTGAACAGAAAAAGAGGAAATATTTTAAGAGAGATTGGGTTCCCAAAATGGACTTAAATTGTAATATCTATATTACTGCATTAAAGAACTAACATTACAGGTTCTTGATACTTTGATTGTGAGCATTCATGCAACATGACAAGTACGAAAGACTTTATGAAAAACTAGAGTCATTCAATAGAGGTCACGTGACTTTTGGAGGTGGGAGTAAGATCAAGATTATTGGTAAAGGAACGCTGAATGTACCAGCCTTGAAGAATGTACTTTATGTTGATGGCTTAGTTGCTAACCCTCTTAGCATAAGTCAACTTTGTGATGATGTCCTCAAGGTAAAACAGTCTCTGAAGTTTGTATGAAAGATAAGCAAACTCATGTTGCCCTTAATGTTGCCCAACACGACGGACAACATTTAGGTATGTCTCTCTGTTTTCAGTTATTGCACGTGGATCTAATGGATCGAATTGAAGTAGACAACCTACGGGCATGAGGTATTCCTTTGTTATTGTGAATGATTTTTCTAGGAACACATGGAGATATGTCTTTAAATGAAAAATCATAAACCTTTGAGATGTTTAAAACTTTACACTCTAGAATTATGAATCTGTTTTGTTCTCCTATTTTTTGGATTAGGTCCGATCATAGAAAGGATTTTGAAAACCATTGTTTTGCAAAAATTTGTGAAAAGAAAGAGATTTTTTCATGAATTTTATGCTCCAAAAACTCCTTAGTGGAATGGATAGCAGAAAGGACAAACAAAACCTTGCAAGAAATTGAGAGTAATGTTAAGTTCTAAACAAATGTCAAAGAGTTTTTTTGTATGGCAGAAGCCTTAAATACCACATCACTAATAGAGTCTACCTAAGGCCAAGTACTAAAATGACACCCTTTGAAATAATAAGAAACGTAATTTGAGTTACTTTTATATCTCTTTGGGTGCATTTATTACATCTTAAATGACAGGTGTCGTTGGGTGAAGTTTGACTCTAAGAATGAGAAAGAAATTTTTATTGCCTATTCACTAAATAGTCATGCTTATCGCAAATACAATCCGAGGACCAAGACCGTACAAGAGTTGGTCAATGTTATTTTTGGTGATCTTACTGATGTGACAGGTAAATCATCAGAAAATAACATTGCGATTACAGTAGAAAAAGAGCAAACTGTAGAATCAGATGTTGTCATAACATCAGAGGCAACATCTGAATCAACAGAAAAGATCACAGAGGTTTAGGTAGAGGAAAAGTACATAACTGAAATGTAAGATCAAGTAAGAAGAGACCCTCCATCAAGGATTAGTAAGAATCATCCCTCAGACTAGGTGATAGGGGGAGTTTTTGAAGAAATTATAACAAGAGAGAAAAAGTCAATCAACTATCGAGAGATGATAAAGTATGTGTGTATGTCTACCATATACCAACCGGTTAGTCTTTATTGTTTCATATCTACTTTAGAACCAAAAATATTTTGGGAGCACTAAAAGATGATTTTTAGATTGAAGCAATGCAAGAAGGGCTTGAACAACATTCTCGAAATGATTTCCAAGTCTTAACAATTCAAATGTTATTGGAACTAAATGGATCTTTAAAAATAAGTCAGACTAATCGAGAACTATAGTTCAAAATAAAGCTCGTCTAGTGGCTCAAGGCTATACTCAGGTTAAAGGTATGAACTATGACGAAACGTTTGCACCTGTGGCTTGAATTGAATCAATTTGACTTACCCTTGCTATTGATTGTTGTCTAAAAAATTATCTTGTACCAAATAGATGTTAAAAGTGTGTTCCTAAATAGTTTTTCTTGATAAGAAAGTCTATGTTAAATAACCTAAAGGATTTGAGGATCCTCACCATCCACATTATGTATACAAGCCCAAAAATTGCTTTGTATAGGTTGAAACAAGCCCCTTGTGTGTGGTATGGTCGTTTGATTAGACTTCTACTTGATTTTGGTTTTAGCCGTGATGAATCTGATAGAACATTATTTATAAAATATCATGGTGTAGATATTATCATTGCTCAAATTTATGTAGATGGCATAGTTTTGGCTCGACCTCACAGTCGCACCTTAAGACTTTTTGTCGAGGCTATGTGATCAACATTTGAGATGAACATGATTGAGAAACTAACTTATTTCTTAGGCCTGCAGATAAAGCAAAGTGAAGATGGAACTTTCATCTCACAAACCAAATACGCCAAGAATCTAGTTAGAAGATTTGGATTGGAGAATGCTAAACATATGAAAACTCCAATGGACTTCTCGCAAAAAGGTATGTAAAGACGATGTTGGCGAAGATGTTGACCCAACATTGTACCAATCCATGATAAGTATTCTTTTGTATCCTACTTCTAGTCGTCCAACATTATGTTTAGTGTATTTTTGGGTGCATGTGTTCTAGCCTGTCCCAAAATATTCCACTTAAATGTCGTGAAACATATTATTTGATATGTTGTTGGCACATATGAGTTGAAAATTTTGGTATTCCAATGACACTAATCCTAACTTAATAGGATTTAGTGACTTGGATTAGGATGGAGATGTGAATGATAAGAAGAATACAAGTTGAGGATATTGTTTACCTTGGCAACAATCTTATTTATTTGATATAGTCGTAAATAAAATTGTAACGACTATATATATATATATATATATATATATATATATATATTTCAAGCAATACTATGATTTTGTACTGTGATAATTTGAGTGCTATTAATATTTTTAAAAATCTTGTTCAACACTCTCGTACAAAATACATAGATATATGACATCATTTTTTAAGGGACTTAGTTGAAAAACAATTAGTTTTGATTGAACATGTTGATACATTTCACCAGCTAGTTGACATTTTTACCAAGACTCTAGATCATGAGAGATTTTCTAATTTTTTGAAAAAATCTCTTGGTCTGTGTTTACTATAAATAAGACTGTTTTTGGTAGATATTGCCTGAAATGTTTGCTAAAATTCTGGACAACATTTACTGGTTTGTCAATATACTCTGACGACGTTACAGTATTGTGTATGCATTTGGTCATTCAAGTATGATGCTACAAGAACAAGAACTGAAATATGATATTGTTCTATGTTATGGTGTATATAAATTAATTATATATATCATAAAAAAAGAGTATCAAAAGTAGGCAAATCCTAGACTAAAGATTTGGCAATGTTTAAAATAAAATAAAAAAAGAGCAAAACTCTAAATTGGTACCGTTTCTATTGTATATGAGTATCATGTGCTTAAAAGAAGGTTGAAAATACCTCTTTTTTTTTTTAAATACATAGAGTATTCTGCATATGTTCAACTAAGTTTGATTAAGGACACAATGGAAAAATGTTACATTGGTACAGGGATCAAACTCATAGGGGATATATGCTGAATGTGTCTAATGTTAAAGCCAAATCTAGAAGTTATAGTAGTATCATAATTCTTGTGTTGCCCAACATTACTGACAACATCACAATCCAATATATTGATTGTTCTTTCAGAAAATTATTTTTATGTTATTTATCATGCCTTATTTATTCATGTTTATTTTTAAATTTAAATCATTAACCTCAAATCCCGTTTAATACTGGACAATTTTTGTTTTTAAATTCAAAATCAGTTTTATGTCATTAATTTCTTAATTTGAGGAGTGTAGAATCCTAATTAATCTACACTACCTACTTTTTGGGAAATATTGTTGCGAGTTGCTTAAAGAAATATTGCTTTGTATATAATACCCCTCTTATTTGTTATTGTTCATGTCATTTCAAGAGTTTTCCCGAGAAAAAAAAGGGGAAAATCATCTCCTCGAGTTGTTTTCTATCTATCTGATGAACTCATCACCATTTCACACTCCAATCATGAATGGTTGTTATATATATATTTTGTATGTGAGATGATACATTGGTCCAAATGTCAAATCTATACAATATATATATATATATAAATATAAATCCTCTCCTACATATTCACCAATAGAATATTTCTCCAATGTCAACACAACTGTTAGATAACTCTCCATCCAATACCCCATGAACATTATCCATCCGTCGAATACGAAGAACCAAGCTCAATATCTCTCAGCAAACTGAATAATCGTCTTCTCTAGGATAGAAACATTGACTTGACCTGGAAGAGGGAAGCAGGAAATGACGATGTTGCCAGGAATGTTATCAACGATCTAGACAACACTGACTCGTGATGCTTCATCGTTTCGTGATCGGCATGGGCCAAATTTCAAAAATCAACCAACACAATTGTGAGGTTGATGCTGCAAGGAGTGCTTTGATTCTAGCCAAGAGTCTATTTCATGATACTGCTTTCTCCACAAAAAAGGGGGAGAAAATATTGTTATCTATGCAGGGGGAGAAAGCTAAAGTTGTACAAGCTCTAATATACATGGGAGACTTAATGTGCATGGGGAGACTGCTACTACTGGTGATGCTTCTCAGACTGATGTTGTTGTTGCTGAATAAAGAGCAAGGGAGATTGATGATGTTGAACCTGAAATGTTCATATTTGGTTAATATGTGAGTTTTTTGCAGAAAGACAAAAAAGGGGAGATTGTTAATATTGAAATTAATACTATAACATTATATTGAGACAAATGTTATGCAACACTTTGACCAACATTTCTTCTGAACTGCTTTTGCCTTACTTCACGCTGATGGATATTGATATGTGGGGACAATGAGACAGTTCTATTTTTTATCTGTAAATATATCTGTATATATTTTATTTGTGGATGATGTATGAATATTAGTCTTTGACTACTTACAATCATGTTGTATGTGAGTTATGACTAATAGACATTTGTTTTTACTAACCAAATTAAAAAAACATTACTTGAAATTATTAACTGCATGTTGAGGGGGAGCATGGCCACAATACTACTTATCTTTAGAGGACAACATCTAGAATCAGTATCCTAGGCATTTTTAGGTTTGTATGAAGTTTTGTGAAGAAAGACAATAAGGGAGAGATTTTTGATGTTGGATGAGTGTTGTGACAACACCAAGTTTTACGCATGGACAACATCCGGCAGTGTCATGCAGATGTTGCCTGCAGTGTTGTGACAACATCACAGACAACATCTCTGAAAATGATTTTGCTTATTCTTCCCGCCAAAACAATGTTTGTTACTGTGAGTTAAAAATGTCCTAGGCAAGCTGAATACGGAGCTATGTTTAAAACATGAGAATTGAAGGAGTCAAGCTTGGAATTGAAGCAACTTGAAGACCAAGTCAAAGTTGTTGATATTTTCATGGAGGAAGAATTGGTCCAAGCTGCTGCCTATTTTCTCTCAACCTCCACAACCAACCAGCGAAAGTTTCAAGGAAGTGTCAAACTATAAATAGAGGAGCAACTTTAGAGTATTGTCATCCATAATCAAAATGTAAATACCAAGAGAGCTCTCGGGATTTCGCTTCAGAAATCTGGATCAACAGCTTAGCCTAAAGAACAACATCTATTCCACATTACAATTGATATCTCTATTCTAGATTAAGCTTAATGTAAAAGCAATTGTAGTGAAGATGTTGTATTTTTCTTTATAAATTTTTTATCTTTAGGCTGAAGTCATCTGCGAATTCGTTTTATTTGTAATTTCTTTTTCGTATTCATTGCTCCAATTTGTAAAAATAAATTCAATTGTAATTGTATATAATATATACATTACTTCGGTCATTGACGATCAAAGACTATATTTATATATACCTTTGAAAATATAAACATTTGTGTCTTATACATTTCCGCTGCATTTACTCTTTACGGTTTATTACTGTTTTTATCAGGTGTTGCCACAAATGTTGTCACAACATTGTAGGCAACATTAGAAACTGTTTCAGCATTTGATTTTGAATTTAATATTGCTTTTACTTTCTGATCCATAGCCTCGGACCCCAACACTATATATATATATATATATATATATATATATACACAGACAAAAATAAGACAATTTGTACCTATCTGGTGTTGTCCCTTCTAGGATCCTGTAACGCCACCGTACAACGACTACTTTTTTCACCTACGATAATGTCCGGTAGTTAGCAACTACGCTTGTCAATCCAAGCCGTCTTCAAAGTTCACTCAACATCAAGTAAACTTTAATGTTTTGCGGAAGCTTTTAAACATCATGACACTTAGAATATAACTTTGGAAATGAAAGAACAACACACAAAACATTTACGGGAAACAAATGCCCAATCTTTATTTTATTTCTCACTCAAACAAGTAAATGACACTTTTATACTTTTTACACTTGACTTAGTCAAAGGGACAAAACTCGACTAACACTATGCATATTTGGAATCCCTAACTCGGATTCCTATTGGAACACTCAACTAGACACACTCTCTAAAGATCCTTACCAGTTTTCTCTCAAGTGCGGATTATATCTCTCTAGTGACACAATCCCGTTCTGGGTTACATTTCGGGTGATTCCTTTGTGGATATTTGGATCCCGTTCTGGATAATTAAACTTGACTAACCCCTAGTATATTTATAGTAAAGGGTAGGGGAAGCATAATGCCTATAAAGGGGGAACACGAATCAACACTACAACCCACTCACACACTACACACAAATGTGCAAACATATTTCTTCCACATGTTGTTGCTTTGGCCGAAAGAAAGGGAAGACACCTCCACGTGTCTCTCTTCATTTCCTCTAATTTGTACACCTCATGGTATTGACTTGGTCATACCCACAAGATCCTGGCCCTTAACTCAGCCGCAGTTGCACACAACCAACCATTTACCATGTTTTGCACATTTCTGTTTTACCTCAACCCGGTTTCGGTAAACCTTGTCCACAAGAAACTCCAACGGTCATATTGACTTGGTCTCAGCTTGGTAGAGACCCTCATACCTTGAGGTACACCCCAAACCGCACACCATTCCATGCCATGGTTTTACCCTGAATCAACCTTGAACCCGAACAACAACAAACTTCCGAGAAACTAGGATTGACTTGGTCTTTGAAGACTTCTTCAAGCTCAACCCTTCTTCGATGAACCAGACCATATTGTATGTATCTTGGACCATCTCTCATATACTAAGGAACCACTCGCACACATCCGTTCAAGCCCCTTGATCATCAGACCTAACTTTGTGCCTTGGACTTTGTCAACTTGCCTCTTTGTGCCTTCCGCGTGTTGTATGACTTGATCAAGTGTTTTTTTCACACCTCCTCATGTTAACACTCTTCCTCAAGTCTTCATACAAGTGTTGGAATACCTCCCTTATGTCCCGGACACTCACACAAACCTTGGCCACACCCGCAAGCCACAATACACGTTACTCTTCACTTAAACTTTAGTTAATCTCTTGGACCTTGTCAACTCTTTGACCGTCCATCAACACTTAGCCAAATTCTTTCATTTCTCATGTCATTGAATTATGAAAGTCTTGTTGTGTATGTTCCACATCCCTTTTGCTAACCTGTGTGATCTCCTCACCACACGATCCTCACTCAAGAACATTCTCTCACTCGGAATTCTTGCCTTTCACCTAACATTGTTTCCACTCCAACACCTAAACTAACTCACGTTGGTTTGAATGCTAAGGGACAATGTACTAATCCTTGACATTGTATGTCACGGCCAAAGTTTCCTAACTCGCACACTTTGCCAATCGTTTTGCCTTTGTCCCACAATGAGCAAAACTACGGGTGACAAACCACCCACACCAATTGAGCTCGACGTCCTCATCGACTTAACTTGATGATCGATTTGAGATGTTAACATATCTCTATTTAGTTGAACCGCCTTCTCGAAGCCTCCATTATTGAGAATTGAACATTTTCCCAACGTTGCACTATGTTTTGTTCCTTGTCTGCATCAAGTTACAGTGACTAACACCTCCACTCGTGCCATCACCTCAACACCACGACAACCAAGAACATCTCCTATGAAGGTTGTCTTCAATGGATCTCCATTTCTCACGTTTGAACCTGTAAGCATACAAGCTTACACATGTGAACTTTTGCACTTGTTCACACCATTTCCTCGGGATTTGGTACTTGTAACACCCCCTCGGACCTTCATTCTTCACTCGACGAAGTCCTTAATGCGACTAAAAAAAATCAATGAGGATAGGGTATACACCCGTCGATGCCCTCACCATATCCTCCAGCATCGTGACTTCTCCACGAAGCACTTTGGAAGTCCCGTGGTCCAATCTTTCTCCACAAAGTTGAGCCACTCACATGTCTATCCCCAAGTGGTTTTCACCCCACTTTCTGCCCTGAAGATAGACAAAATGCCATTTCATAGACCCGCGTCTTCACTCGTGTAGTCTATCTTCATTCGGGACTCAAGGCAAGCATATTTTTGGACGTCCTACACTTCCTTATTCGTAGTCCTCGAACATGACTCAAATAAAGAGTCAAGGCAACATCTCATCCACCTAAATAGTGAACACACATTGTCCTACACTTGTAAGCAAAAATCACTTACAAAGTGAACCCTTCACATGGCTCACAACACCATGGAAAACATCTGCGGTATATGTCCGCAATCTCCTCTTGCGAACCACTTTCGTGAGATAATAAGGTAAGCATTTGTCGACCAACTCCCTTACTTCTCTTAACATGACTTTGAAAAAATCAAAATAGCAACATGGTCCCTTTCCTCCACGAAAATTGGCCACAATCGAGCATAACCAACCCATAATTTGTCCATCCCTTAAGAGGTTTCTTCCACTTCTTCACACAAGAATGAACATCACATTGAATATATCATTCAACATCTCTTGGAACAAAATCATTTGCTCTAAGTCATTGGTCTGTATCTCCACTTCCTTCGGCAAGCATTGCAATTGAAAGTTCTATCACCTTCCATCAGTACTTCCTTTATGGAATTTGGCACCAACATCGGGAGTTGAATACCCTTTTAACCTTATCCCTCCATTTCTAATGTGCAATCAGTTTATACATGGGTTAGATATTGACCCATTTTCCATGTTTACTAAGACATTGATTAATTCCCTAGCAAAACCATGCAACATTAGTTAAGGCCGCAACAATACCTTCTCTTTCAATCTTGTGTTTGTCATGCTTTCAGTTGGCCAAACCTTATTCCACTTGACACACACAACAAATCCAACAACCAACCACAGTTTTAGACCCCTTTCAAGAAGTTCTCTCATGTTTTACTGCCTCACTATGTCAACATCACTCAAACCCGAAAAGAAATGGTGAACTTGGTTTCACCGGACACTTTTTCATGTCCAACATTAGGGAAGTAAGTTCACTAATGTTTTCCCGACCCCAAAATAGTCTCAATACTTACGATTTTGTCATACCATTGACCCAAATAAATAGCCTCATCGACTCTTTTCACCAAGCAAGTTCTTTCCGCCATCGTTCACAACAATGGTCCCCAACTATTCTAAGCTTCTTTGCCAGAACCAAAGGAACCTTAAGGAAAATTTTAAACACATTTTAGGAACCTTAAGGATCTGATACCACTTGTCACACCACCGTACAATGACTACTTTCTTCGCCTACGACTATGTCCGACAGTTAGCAACTACGCTTGTCAACCCAAGTCGTCTTCAAAGTTCACTCAATATTAAGTAAACTTTAATGCTTTGCGGAAGCTTTTAAACATCATGCCACTTAGAATATAAATTTCGAAATGAAAGAACAACACACAAAGCATTTACGGGAAATAAATGCCCAACCTTTGTTTTATTTCTCACTCAAAAAGTACAAAGGACACTTTTATGCTTTTTACCTTGGCCTAGTAGAAGGGACAAAACCTGAC
Organism: Przewalskia tangutica; assembly: GCA_029844215.1. Lineage (NCBI taxonomy): Eukaryota > Viridiplantae > Streptophyta > Magnoliopsida > Solanales > Solanaceae > Przewalskia > Przewalskia tangutica. Next base: position 91,976,321 of record CM056730.1, on the reverse strand, counting down.
TAACACTATACATATTTGGAATCTCTAGTGACACAATCCCGTTTTGGGTTACATTTCGGGTAATCCATTTGTGGATACATGGATCCTGTTCTGGATACTTAAATTAGACTAACCCCTAGTCTATTTATAATGGAGAGGGGAATCATAATGCTTACAAATGGGAACATGAATCAACACTACAATCCACTCACACTACACATACACCTTATGGTCTTGACTTAGTCATCTCCACAAGCTCCTAGCCCTTAACTCAACCGCGCTTGCACACAACCAACCATTTACCATATTCTGCACATTTCTATTTTACCTCAATCCGGTTTCGGTAAACCTTGTCCACAAGCAACTCTAATAGTCATACTGACTTGGTCTCGGTTTGGTAGTGACCCGCACACCTTGCGGGACAACCCAAACAAAATGCACACCATTCCATGCCATGGTTTGACCCAGAATCAACCTTGAACTTGAACCGCAACAAACTTCCGTGAAACTAGGATTGACTTGGTATTTGAAGACTTGTTCAAGCTCAACCCTTCTTCAATGGACCAGACCACATTGTATGTGTCTTGGACCATCTTCCATGTCCTAAAGAACCACCCGCACACACCCGTTCAAGCCCCTTGATCATCGAACCTAACTTTGTGCCTTGGACTTTGTCAACTTGCTTCTTTGTGCCTTTCGTGTGTTGTATGACTTGGTCAAGTGTTTTTGTCACATCCCTCGTGCGAACATTCTTCCTCAAGTCTTCATATATGTGTTGGAACACCTCCTTCATGTCCCGCACACTCACACGAACCTTGGCCACACCCGCAAGCCACAATACACGTTCCTCTTCACTCGGACTTTTGCTAATCTCTTGGACCTTGTCAACTCTTTGACCGTCCATCAACACTTAGACAAATTCTTCCATTTCTCATGTAATTGCATTTTGCATGTATTGTTGTGTATATTCCACATCCCTTTTGCTAACCCGTATGATCTCCTCACCACACGACCCTCACTCAAGAATATTTCGTCACTCAGAATTCTTGCCTTTCACCTCAGCATTGTTTTCACTCCAACACCTAACTCACGTTGGTTTGAGTGCCAAGGGACAGTGTACTAATCCTTAACATTGTGTGTCACGGCCAAAGTTGCCTAACTCACACACTTTGCCAATCATTTTGCCTTTGTCCCACAATGAGCAAAACTACGGGTGTGACAGATTCCAAGCTTGTAGTTATCAATAAAGATGTGACTTGAGATCTTCTAAAATTTCCATTTAGTACTTCCTTTTATCTTTTTGTTTTCTTTCAAAATCTTTCGTATTAATTATTAATATTAAAAAATATAGAATCTTTAATTAAAGTGCTTACTTATAAGAAACTAACACTACAGTGTGGGATTACACATATATTCAGAATGTAAATAAGGTGTTACATCTGTCAACTCGTTTAGATATAATATTGTTTAAGCTGTTTCTTTCTTCTTTTTTTGGGTTTATTTTCAACATAAATTTCATAGTCTTTTCGAAGATAGTCCTTATCCCATTTTCATCTTTGGTATTCGGTCTTCTAGGTATGTTCATGGTCTTAAAATTTATGTAAAGCTCAGTATATTGATCTTCCTAATGGAAGATTCGTGAAGAAGAAGCAACAGGGAGAGAGAGGATTTTGCCCTAACTTTTCTGAAGTTTTATTTCTCTAAAAAGGCTATCAAGTCCACCTACCAAATATAAAGACCCACATCTCAACTGGGCTAATGAAATACAATTGGGCTAAAACTAAAATGGGCTTAAACCAAAGAAATCTGAAAACCAGAAATATACTAATGTATATCTAATGTATATACTAGTGTATATGTAATGTATCCTCAACACGCCCCCTCAAGCTAGGAACTAAAAACAAGTTCTTTAGGTCTAGCTTTGACAATAGATAATCATGGCGACCATGCGTCAAACTCTTTGTGAGAATATCAGCAGGCTGCTCATTGGTGCGAATGTAAAATGTGTTGATCAGTCCCTGCTGCAGTTTCTCGCGAATAAAGTGACAATCGATGTCGATGTGGTTAGTCCGCTCATGAAAAACAGGATTGGCTGCAATCTGCAGTACAAATTTGTTGTCACTGTTTACAGGAACTGGTAGTGTAATGGTAACACCCAATGTCAAGAATAAACCAGAAAGCCACACGACTTCAGCCACTGCAGCAGCCAAGCTTCTATATTCAGCTTCAGCCGAGCTTCTCGAAACAGTAGGTTGTTTCTTCGACTTCCAGGAGATGAGAGAAGCCCCAAAAAATACTAAGTAACCAGTAACCGATCTCCTAGTATTAAGACACGATGCCCAATCAGCATCACAATAGGTAGTGAGACTGGTAGTGTTTCCTGCCTGCATATAAAGACCAAGGCCTGGAGCTTGTTTCAGGTATCTAACCACTCGATGAGCAGCCAAGAGATGAGAGGTTTTTGGACATTGCATAAATTGACTTAAACATTGGACAGCAAAGGAGATATCAGGTCTCGTGTTTGTCAGATACAATAACCTTCCAATAAGCCTCTGATAGCCTGCTGGATCATTGGCTGGAGGTGAACTATCAGGAACATGCTGATCATACACTACTGATGTCAACTTGGTATTGAGCTATTTCGAATTACATTCAGAAATGGGGGCATCACACGCTTTCTTATGCGGGTAAGCTGGAACTAATCAGGTCGGTTGTCCAAGGGGTTGAGAGCTTTTGGTTCCGGGCACTTCCTATCCCGGCCACAATTCTCAACAAGGTACGGTCTGCATGTATTCAGTTCTTATGGGGAGGGAAACCACCAAGAGTCGCTTGAGATGTCATTTGCTTGCCTCAATCTGAAGGCGGCTTGGGTCTTATGAACATCAAGGAATGGAACCATGCCCTGCTATCCAGGACTATTTGGCAAACTCACACGGAGGCAGATTCTCTTTGGGTCCAATGGATCAATAGCCACTATTTGAGAGGCATAGAAATTTGGGACTATGAGGTACGTCCTAGGGACTCCCCCTTATTCAAAAGGATTTGTGGGATCCGCGACAAATTTGTTTCTATCTTTGGTAGCCATGGTGACGCAATTGTCGGCTTGGTAAAGTGTTGTACAAATGGAAAATATGATTCCAGCCTCGTGTATAATATCTTGCGCACTCCGCAAGTTAAAAAGCCTTGGATGTCACAAATATGAAAAGGCTTCATTCCTCCCAAGTTCTCTTTCACTATGTGGCTCAATTGCAGAAAGCGGTTAGCTACAAAGGACACTCTTTCATATCTTAACTTGGAGGATAAATCTTGCGGGTTCTGCAAGCAAACTAATGAAACAAGGGAGCACCTCTTCTTTACTTGCCCCTACGCTAGCTTGATTTGGAAGAGCATAAGAGATTGGTTAGGCATTAGAAGAGACATGACAACGGTTGAAAGCTCTCTTAAGTGGATTAAGAAAGAGCACCGCGGGACAAGAATCCGAGCCAAAGCTATCTTGCTCACCTTTTGCATAGTGGTCTATGAGATTTGGAGGGCAAGAAATACATTGCTCTTTGAAGGCACAAGCTTGCCGGCAGAAGAGGTCATTGCAAGGATCAAAACAACATCTTATAGAGTTCTCTATGATTTTATCCCCTCTTGTAATGACACCTTTGAGTGACCACCCCTCCCCTCCCTCATTTCTTGTTTTCATTACGTTGAGGCTTGAGATCCCTCAATGACTGATTGTAGCCACTTTTCTTTTCGTTTTTAGTAATAATATTTGCATTTACCTAAAAAAAAACTTGGTATTGAGCTCCATAGGTGACCTTGCTGGTTTACCAGCAGAGAGTCCAAGATCAGAGATTAATTCTATTATATACTTCCTCTGATGCATCACTATACCAGTGTCATTTCTTGCAAACTCAAAACCCAAAAAATATCGCAAGAATCCCAAGTCCTTGATCTTAAAGTTTTGTTGAAGAGCTTGCTTTGTCTCCTGAATAAGATCTTCATTACTTCCTGTGATAAGAAGATCATCCACATATATAAGTACAACAACTATTCTGTCCCCAACTGCTTAGTAAGCAAAGAATGATCTAATTGACTTTGAACAAATCCTGAGCTTTGCAAGGCAGTGGTTAATTTTATGTTCCATTTCCTAGAATCTTGCTTTAATCCATATAGTGACTTGATCAACTTGCACACCTTCTCTTGCTGATTATCAAATCCTTGAGGCATACTCATGTACACCTCTTCATTTAGGTCACCTTGTAAGAATGCATTATATACATCCATTTGATATATGTTCCAGCCTTTAGAAGCAGCCACTGAGATTACAGCTCTCACAGTCACCATCTTGGCCATTGGTGAGAAAGTGTCTTGATAATCAACTCCCTCCTTTTGATTGTAACCCTTGGCTATCAATCTAGCCTTAAATCTTTCCACTTCTCCATTTGCCTTATATTTGATCTTGTAGACCCATTTACATCCATTTGCTTTCTTGTGTGCTGGAAGATCAGTGACTTCTCATGTATTGTTACTCTCTAAAGCCTGCATTTCAAGTTTCATGGCATCGACCCATCTGGTATCCTTCACTACTGAAGAATAAGAAGTTGGCTCATGTTCAACCTCAGGCTTAGCAATATAACTCTGATATCTTACATTTAATCCAGCATAGCTAAGATTATTTGACATAGGATATAAGCAACCCTTTTTATTCTCTGCATCTCCTGTGTGTGGCACCTGTATAAAATATCTCAACCATGCAGGTTGCCTTTTATTTCTATCTGATCTCCTAAATGGTGGTTCAACTGCAGAATCAAAAAGAAGATTGTCATCTGGTTGTCTTGTCGATGGTGGTTCAACTGCATAATCAGAAAGAGGACTGTCATCTGGTTGTCTTGTCAAATGAGCATTGTTCTCCTCCTGTGTCCTTTCTTCAACTGTTGAGACATCTTGTGGGTGTGTCATATGATCTGCTGCAGCATCATCTGGAATCTGTTGGAAGACATCAATATCAGTCTCCATCTCACCTTGCTGTGATTGTCCTGAATTCAGATTAATGTCAGCATCCAGTGGTTTCTGCTGTTGGAAAGGAAATATATCCTCATAAAATGCAACATCCCTGCTCACAAATAGAACATTGTTAGATAAATTCAAGACTTATAGCCTTCTCGCCGGTGGAATACCCCAGCAATACTGCCTTGATGGCTCTGGTATCGAATTTATCAGCCTTTACTAGATTAGATGCATAGCAAAGACATCCAACAACCCTTAAATGAGATAGAACAGGTGCCTTCTTGTATAGTTTTTCATATGGTGAGATATTCCCCAAAACCACATATGGTAATCTATTCATGATGTATACAACAACCTCTACACAGTCTCCCCAAAATCTGGTTGGTAGACAACTCTGAAACTTGATGGCTCTTGCAAGTTTCAGTATGTGCATGTGCCTCCTCTCAACTACTCCATTCTGTTGGGGGCTATAGGGGCAGGATGTTTGATGTACAATTCCTAACTGTGAAAACAAGTCTCTACAAGAACTATTTATAAATTCTGAGCCATTGCCTGATCTGACATACTTAACTTGAGAACCAAAATGAGTTTTAATCATCAGAAACAACTTTTTTATCATAGAAGAAACATCTGACTTTAAATGTAAAAGGAATATCCATGTCCATCGAGTAAAATCATCCACTACAGTTAGAAAAAATCTCATTCCAGTATATGTGGGAACCTTGTATGGTCCCCAAACATCAAGATGTAGTAACTCAAAAGGAAAACTAGTCATGCTCTTGCTAGTGGGAAATGGCAACCTAGTTTGCCTTGCCATGGGACATACATCACAATGTTGAATTGTGAAGCTAGAATCATTATTGAAAACACTTATTTTCCTAAGTACACTCATTGGAACATGACCTAATCTTTTGTGCCATAAAGCAACCTTCATTTCTCCTGTACTGGCCCTTGATATGTGAGCCTTTACAGCCACTAATCTACCCTGCCTCCTTGTAGAATCCAGCACATACAAGCCATCTACTTCTCTACCAATCTCCTTCACCTTCCCAGTGAAGAGATCCTGCAACACAAAGAAGTCAGAGAAGAATCGCGCACTACAATTCAACTCCTTGGTCAATTTAGACACTGAAAGTAAGTTAAATTGAAATCTTGACACACAAAGGACATGTTCTATGAGTTCACCTCCGCTACTACATTTTCCGCCTATGTAATCGAGCAAAACCCCATTAGGCGCTTGTACATGCCCTCGAGTTTTCTGCTGAGGTGTCTCAATCATATTTTTATTTTTAACCATGTGATTAGTAGCTCCTGAATCAACTATCCATGGACTACTGTTACCTTCAACATGAGTAGATTTACCTGCCATGCACACTTTTGCAAAGAATAATGCAGTCCGCACTGCTCCTTAACTGATTCATCACTGACATCATCCTCTCCAAATTTGTCCGTGTATGTGTCCTCACCATCTGATGTAGTTGTTCCTGTTGGTATGCAGAAAGCTGAGTACCTTCATGGTACCTCTGATTGACTTCACCACTTGCATATCCACCATGAACCATTCCATATCCCTGCACATGTTGCTGAGTCAAACCATTCCCTTCATTCTGTGTTGCCATGACTGCATTAACCTTATTCTTCCCTTTATAATCTGAGGGATATCCTATTAGTTTATAGCATTTTTCTTGAATGTGTCCTTGCTTCTTGCAATAGTCACAGTAATACAGCAGTTTATGGCATCCTTCTCTATTGTGTCTCTTCATGTGGCAATAATCACAAAATGCATATGTATTGTACTTCTTATTTTTGTTGTTATTGAAGGAAGCCCTGCTTGTGAGTGCCATATTGTCGACTGAATTCCCCAAAGAGGAGATATGTTTTTGGCTTTCATCTTGTGCTATCATGGCATAGGCTTGGTTTACACTAGGTGTGAGCGACATCAACAAGATATGACTCTTTGCTTGATTGTAGCTATCGTTCAGTCCCATAAGGAACTCCAGCAGTCTCTGACTTCCCAGATGAGCAATATACTCTCTAGGATTCGTGCACTCACACGTAGGAGGTGGTATGATCGATTCTATTTCGTCCCATAAGTCCTTCAGTCTAGAATAATACTGAGCTACTGGTGAAACTCCCTGATTAAGCATTGTTAACTACTTTTTCAGTTGATACACTCGCGAGAGGTTGATTTTATCGAACTTTTCCTTCAAATCCTTCCATACAGCAGCGGCACTAGATCTGTATAGAATTCCACTCAGCAGATTTTTATCGACATTCTTCATTATCCACGACATCACCAAGGCATTGCATCTATCTCACTGCCTTATGTGATTGGGTCCATACGTGTCGCGCTTTATAGATCCGTCGATGAAACCAACTTTGTTCTTCATCAACAGTGTTAGTTCCATCGCTCTACTCCATAGCGTATAGTTTTCCATTCCTATTAATTGAATATCTACCGCAGCATTCTACACCGCTCAAGCACTCAGGAACAAAGGATGGTTATGATCGATGATTTCTGGATCAGAATTCGAACTTTTCTCTATAGTCGCCGATGGTAATGTTGGTGTATTTTCCATAGATCTTACCTTTCACAGCTAATTGTTGAATGATTATCAGGAATTCGGGATCGAAAGAAAAAAAAATATGAACACAGAGATCGACGGATAGATCGATCACAAAGCTAAATCAAAAGCCTAACTGACAGAACACTGCCTGATTCATCTTGCATGACTTTGATACCATGTTAAAATCTATGTAAAGCTCAGTATATTGAGCTTCCTAATGGAAGATTCGTGAAGAATAAGCAACAGGGAGAGAGAGGATTTTGCCCTAACTTTTCTGAAGTTTTATTTCTCTAAAAAGGCTATCAAGTCCACCGTACAAATATAAAGACCCACATCTCAATTGGGCTAAAACTAAAATGGGCTTAAACCAAAGAAATCTGAAAACCAGAAATATATTAATGTATATCTAATGTATATACTAGTGTATATCTAATGTATCCTCAACACATGGTCGTACTGAGTAATTGCTAATCAAACAGAAATAGGATTAATCCACTCAGAGAATGAAAGGGTCGATCCAATTATAATTTTCACCAACAATTATTTGGGCAAAAGGTATAGCTAGAACATTACAGTTACAATTTGATGGTGATCATATAAGAATTCTAAATTTCTAATAATTTTGTTTCACTTTATGCTAGAACATTAATTACTGTCCAATTTTTTGGGGTAATTTTACAAGTAGCTAGAACATTACTGTCCAATTTACTACTTGTTTCACTTTGTGTAATTTCTAATAATTGTCGTGGTTTTTGATACTTGAATATATATATATATAATTAGTATTGTCTAGAGTTAATTCACGTATTGTTATTGAACTTTAACCACTATAATAATGTCATCACGAAATTATTTTCGAGGAGTTGCTTGTTTATATGATCATTCAACTATTGGAAATGGGGTAACAAAGTTACTCTTCTTTATGAAAGATCACTTTATTATTTGCTATATCACCCCAGATATACTCTTACTCGAAAAGCGTATTTTCAATCATAATTTAATAACATGACACACAATGTTTGAAAACCAAAAAATAACGAACATAAAACCCGACCATTTTAACTAACATAAGACAGTTCGACCCACCCGTCATACCTTACTTGTCGTTACAAACCTTAGAAAACTGGTTTGTGAAGAGTATGCAATTCCCTTTATACTCACTGTCAAGCTCAGGAGCCAAAGCAAAAAACCTTTACACCAAGGTTCATTTTTCACATTATATTATAGTTTCAATATCCTTTTTAAAATGTTTTTTCCTATGTTATTCACAATCCTGTTTTGATCCTAGGCATATAGGAAAGTGTTAAGTCACTCGTTAATTCAGGGAAATGATTGTGATATTCTTATATGATTTTAGACAATCTTCCCACCATGCGTTAATCTTTGAGTTATTTTAGGCTCAGTGTTCATTTCTTCAACATTTTAGAGAAGAAAATATACATGTAAGAACTAGTTTGGCCATGAATATTATTCATTTTTATTTTCAAAATAGTTTTTCATGGCCTTGAAAATTTCAAATCCAACTTGAAGTTGGATTCCAAATTTGAAAAAGAACTTATAATTTGTTTTCCAACTCCATTTTCATAATTTCAAATTAAATGCTCTATTATCTCTTTTGCAAAACTATGATCAATCACAATTTCATTTTCAATTACCAACTTCATAAATTTCAAATAAAATGAAAAATAATTGACTTAATAATTCTAATAAAAACAAGTGCATTAACTTAATAATTCTCTTTATTAGACACTTTAGCACCAAACTGCAGTTGAGGCCTTGAGGGCCAGACATGTGCTCGCAACTCCAGGATAAACAACTTGCCGGTTAAAAAGAAGCCAACAGTAACATGACCTAGCTAGAGTCTATTTCTAGGGGTACTAAAATATGGAGTATACTAGTTTCTCGTTAACCCTAACAAAGATTCTATGATCTTAGGGGTACAACAGTACCCTGACCCTCTAATAATAAAATGCAACTAGTAAAACATATAAATATTGCAAATGCCTAGAAACACATTTTTTTTTGGGCTTTCCACTTAGCATCCGGTACTCGTATTAAACCCAGACTAAAAATCGATTCACGCTGGAAAATCTCACACTGAGGCAAAACGCTCCCTATTAACGGTGCTTATTGTTTCAGTTGCCCAAGTTCTCATGAGAATTCGAACTCGTAACTTCTGGTTAAAGATGAAGGAGTACTTCTTACCCCATCATAATCCTTGTTAACAAAGAAAACTCTGTTTTTGGGCAAGAAAAAATATTTGTCACTCCATCACAATCATTATTGATTCCTAGAAACACATTGATTATCAGCTAGAATAAAGATAAATAAATGGGAAAGATGGGAAAAAGTTGTGGAGTCCATGCATTGATTTCTATATTGGAAACAATTATTAAAAAGTAAGGACCTTTACACGATACTCGCAGTCTCATACAAACTTTAAGGTTAAAGGGCACATGTTACTTGTATTGCCATATACGAAATGGGATCTATACAGACCTAAGTTATATGGTAAAACATTATTCACACTTTATATCAAATTAATTAATGAATACTTTTTGTGGAAATATTAGAGAGGTGTACAAGTAGTGGCAGATCTACGTCGTTTGAAGTGGTTGTTCGGAAAAAAAAATCACAACGTTGTATAAGAAAATGAGGATATTGTGCTTGTTCAAAAGTGAAAAATAGCACTGCAAAAAAAAAGTACGCTTGTTCACGTGAACAAGTTTGCACACTATGGGTCCGCCACTGTGTACAAGAGTGCCATGAGGAGGAGTACACATTATTATTATTATTATAGTTGAGTTTGTTATATTTGCTGAGTTAGTTAGAAGAGTTAGTTGTGGTTAGTTGGTTAGTTAATAGATCTTTTGTAACAATTAGTGATATGTTAAGTGTGTGTATATATAACAGTGAACTACCACATTGTAAATAGAAGATAATATACAGAAAATATCAATGAGGATTTTTCTTCTCTTCTTTCCTCACCAACACGCCTCTTAGTTCTTCAGTGTACTTCGTTTCTTGCTACTGATTTGCGATCATACTGAAAGTTAACATGGATTGTTTTACGGATTGGAGTGATACAACATAGATCGAGGGAGTTTTCTTTGCATGCAAAAGAAGATTCGAGAGATCCAGGTGCTTTGTATCACATTCTGAGCATTACAAATTCAAAATTCGATAACAATGGGAGCAATTGAAGAAAGTATGATCGACATAGCAGCAACGACGACAGTAAACATCGATCATAACCATCCACTGTACTTGTTCCCATCAGATGTGCCGGGATCACTATCAGTTGGAATAATGATAACAGATATAGACAATAACACTCTCAGGAGTAGGGCGATGAAATTAGCCCTATTAGGCAAGAATAAAATTGGATTTATAGATGGAACAATAAGGAGGAAAGTCTTTAATGGTGAATTAACCAAAATTTGGGATAAATGCAATGTTATTATAGTATCGTGGTTAATGAAAATGTGAGCAAAAATCTGCTCACTGTAATGTTGTTCAATTTAGATTCATATATGATATGGGAGGATCTGAATGACATGTTTGATAAGATTAATAGCTCAAGGGCTTTCCAATTGCATAAGGAGATAGTTACATTGAGAGAGGGAAATTCATCAGTATCCATGTATTATTCAAAACTTAAGGACTTTCGGAATAAGTATGATTCAATTATACCAACACATTCATGTTGTCCTAGATATAGAGAATTTGTGGATCATTTGTAATATCAGAGAATGCTACAATTCCTTATGGGACTTAATGATAGTTATGGTCAAGCCAGGAGTCAAGTAATAATGATGCAACAAGTGTCAAACTTAAATCAAGTGTATGCAATGATTAACTAAGAAGAAATCCAGAGGATGATACAATGAAGCCATCAACCATGTTTACATCCAAATATGAAACTGGGAGACCTGGCAGAAGAAGCCATATAATCCAACTACTATTTTTGAGTTATGTCGTTGTAGGGGACATTTGAGAATGGACTGTTACAAACTGATAAAATGTGACTTCTGTCACAAGACTGGTCATGTGCAGGAAGGCTGTTATAAGCTCATTGGATATCCAGAGAATTTTAAAAAAATACTACTTTCAGGAAGGCAAACATTGTGACAGGAGGAAATGCGCAATTTGAAGACACTGGACAACAAGGTGAGGTTCAAGGTTACCAACAAGTGCTGAATTTACAGTCTGGGAAGGATATGCAACACTGCTATGGAAGATCACAATATGTACCTAGACATAACACATATCAGCAGCAACATGACACACATATGACCATTGGCCAATTTACTCCCAGCCAGCATCAGCAACTTCTCAACCTGCTTCACAACAGGGAAATAATTGGAGAAACAAATGATAAAGCAAACATGGCAGGTATATTCAACCTTAACATAAAGAGAATAATAAAATGGATTGTGGATACAGGAGCAACCAATCATATGATTGGTAATAAAAAATACTTACAGAATAAAAATGTGATAGAAGGTGCAGGAAAAGTACAGATGCCTACAGGGGATTCAGCCAAAATCACACACATTGGTGATTGTCATATAGGAGGATGTGATGTATTTAAAAATGTTCTATGTATGCCAACATTTAAGTTCAATCTGATGTCAGACTCTAAGGTGATAAAAGAACTACATTGCAGTGTTACATTTTTTCCATAATGTTGTATATTTCAGGATCTCTCATCTGAGAAGGTGAGGGCAATTGATAGTGAGGAAGAAGGGTTGTACATATTGTGTCTGGACATATTGAATGGTGCAGGAGAGATGAATAAGTGCATGGCAGTAACTCAGCATGTTGGTGGAGACATATGGCATCACATATTATGTCATGTGTCTATGCATGTACTGAAAAAATCTCATATTTTAAGAATGATGATCCTTCTTTCTTTTTAAATAATTGTGAAGTATGTCCTCTTGCTAGACAAACAAGAAAGGCATTCTCTAGAAGTAATAGTAGGAAAACAGGCCCATTCCAATTATTGCATATTGGATGTATGGGGACCTTACAAGGTTGGTACATATAATGGAATGAGATATTTTCTGACTGTTGCGATATTTCTATGCTTACGCAAGTGAACGTATCATTTAAAGTAATAAAGATCTGTAAGACCGAGTTATCGTCCACAGAGACTGATTTATCAATTACCGATTAGCTAATCTTTAGTTTCTATTTGGTAATCCTTTATAAGTGTTTGGGTTTTAAACTAAGAACTACAACTAAGAAATAAGCAATAGCAAACTAAGATGATAATACTTGGGTTTAAACCAGTTATGAAGGGAATTAGGGCTTCCAAAATCCTCAACTAACCACCCTTTCACTTGTTAATGCAAAACTAATAATTCTTCTCCTTATTAAGATAGCAGGTTAACGAAGATATTCTATATTCTGGTTAGGACATATAGAAACTCAACCTTATGCAGAAACTTTCTATATTTCTATGATAAGTTTTACCACACAGGAGGATTAAGAAGAATACCCTTATTTACTACACAAGTATCGGGGTACTTTCGTCCATGATTTTAACCTATCTCTAAACAACTATAGCATATTCAAATCTCCCTTTTCAGATCTCGATTTGAAATCATATAAGTTATGAGAATTAATGGCCAGTTAATTATCATTCAATCATCACAAGTTGAATAGATCTTTATTAGATGAAGAAGAAATCACTAATAATGCATTAATTCATGAAAGAGTTTCAAGAGATTCAAGGAAAACCCTAATCAAGAAATTATCTCATAGACATGCTAAGACCCAATTAACAAAATCCAACATAAAACTGAATTAAAATAAAGAAAGGAAAAAGAACTTGAATGTAGATGTCTCTAATCGTGTTCCTAGCCTCTGTTCTTGCTCTACAAAGTATGATATGAGATGATTTATGTTTCCTAGAGTTTATAAATCATAACAATCCCATTTGGACCATTTTATCCTTATGGAATTTCGGGTGTTCTCGGCTTTTGACGTCGTCGGCACCGCGACGCTTCAGCCAGGTGCTGCGGCGCTAATTTCTTGGGATGTTACTGCCAATCAGGCGCCGCGGCGCTTGGAAGAAGCACCGCGGCTCTTCACTTTAAGCCTCACGACCATTAACTCCAAGAGTCGCGGCTCTTCACTCCAAGCGCCGCGGCTCTTCACCCGAGCAACTTCTGCAAATTTGCCTTGTAGTCCCCGTGCGGTTGACAATGTAATTTTTGTTTAAATTGCACACTCTAAAATGCATAATATTGTACAAAATAACTAAAATTACATAAAAGACTCCCTAAAACACACTCTAAAATAATACTAAAAATAGACTCGACAAACACCCCCAAACTTAAACTTTACTCGTCCTCGAGTAAAGAACTCTAAACAACCTAAAAGGAAAAAGACACACACAACACAAAGACTGAATCAAGTTAGCCACAATATATCTGCCTCGAAGATCATGAATACATGCAATATAGTTTTCAGAAATATTTCAACCACTAGTTTGCTATTTAGAATTTCAAGTGAGATAATCAGTAAGCTTTCTTAGGGTTATTAAGGCATATGATCACTCAACCATGATTACTGACTCAACATGTATTCATTACCGGTCTATGCACAAATGAATTCTTTCCAATAGTCTATCAGGCCAAAATTCTATAGGCTTGCTGACTTGCTAACTCTCCACTAATGTAGACATACATTCTTAAAAATCATTAGGACTTTTATGGGTTGTATCATTAGGCTTAGGCATGAGCAGATAAAATGTCATTTAGGGTCAGAATTACCACAAGCATAGGAACCAATCAAGCCACACTTGATTTTCCATTACAATTCACCACAACCCCTCATTTTTTTTTCTTTTCTTTTCTAGATTGAGAAAATGCATACTTCAAGTTACACTCCCCCAAACTTATCTTTTGATGTATATACGCGGGGAATATATTTTGTTTCTTTTTCATTCATTCATTGATATTTTTATTTTTATTTTCTCCATCTTTTTGTTCTTCAATTGATAGTACCCAGTCTACAATACCATTTTACTGGAATTCAACCCCCCCCCCCCCCCCCAAACTTGTATACTTCTATACTTATGGTAATTCAAGGGAATGTAATCATAGTAAAGTATTTTAAATAGGTTCAGATAGGTGTTGATCAATAAAGAAAGTTTTATTAAGGCTAAAAAATGGGTGACTAGGGATTAATGTAACAAGGGTGGTTTGAAAAGCTCAACGTTCCAAAGATGACCTAAATCACTTTCCTAAGCATGAATTATCTAGAATTTCGTCTCAAGTAACAAGCAAGCAAGTTCTACAAATTTTCACCATCTTTCCTCAAACCCAAATTCACTTATGCATAAACCAAATAATTAACTACAAGAGAGTCAATAGTCATGAACAAATTTTCATTATTATCAATAATCAAAAACAAACTCACAGGCTATTCAACTTAAGCACACCGATTTTTGCATTTTATGGCTAATCAATAACATCCAATTCTATTACAAGTGTTCACTCAATCTCATTGGCTATTATTTTCAACTTGATTCAGACACAAGACACTAAAACAAAGACACGAACAAGAAACAAATAAAATTAAAATCTACTAACTCAACAAAACTGACACAACAATAATTAAATTCCCCCCCAAACGTACTCAACACATTGTCCCCAATATGTAAAGTAGAGCAAGAGAAGGAAGACTTACAGACACACAAAGCGACTCAGAATGGTGGTGGCGACGACTCTTTTTAACCCAAAAATCGATTCATGCACTCTGTCAATCAAGAGTCGCGGCCCTTCCCCGTAATTTTTTTATTCAACTTTCAGCATTTCGGTCCTTTTTCCCTCGGAGGTGGCGTCATTTCACCTGCCATCAAAACATAAACCAAGAACACAAGACCGGGAGACTGTTCAAAACTAAAATAAAACAATATTAAATAAAATAACATAATTAACACGTTGGGTTGCCTCCCAGTAGCGTTGTATTTAACGTCTTTTAGCCGAACACAACTAATCTTTTCTAGTTCCCCATGGACATTTCACCGAGCATTCTACAATTCGAACAATTATTATTGTAGGCCAAACATTACTCACAACATTTTTACAAGACAAGGGCCTCAGATATAAGCTTGTCCCCAACTCGCCCAATACATGCTTGCGTTCAAAATTTCCTATAGTGCAGGGAATAGTGAAGCTCCATGGATCTCTAAACTTCTGGGGGTTCCTTTGAGGGTATGGACTTTCTGTATAAGGATCAGTAATGACAGATGGTTGTGTCTTTTCTGCAATGGGTTGATCCTCAGTAACCTCTTCTTTCTCTACACCAACTATCTCTCTCAATTTATCATTGTTCTCAACAACTTGTTGTGGTTCAGGTTCCTGAATCTGCTTACCACTCCTCACAACTGTGTCTCTAGACAGATTTTCTTGAGGTATATTGATTACCATATCTATCAGCTGTCCTATTTGTGTTTCCAAATTTTTGAGGGACAACCTGGTCTCAGCCATAAACTGAGTTTGGGACTTGGTGAGAATGAGTATGGCTGCTTGTAACTCATTTAGATCTTCTTGTGGAACATGTGGGTTAGGCTGTTGATAAGGATTTTGATGCCCTTGATAGTAGTCCATGCGATTTTTTTTGATTTTTTTTATACACTAACTTTACCTACAAAATAAGAAAACCAACAAAAACTGATAAAAAAATGCCCGCAGAACCAGTTAGAAACTTGTTCATGGAGTAACCAAATTAGAAATAAGATTAGTTAGTTCGATATTGATAACATTTCAGTCCCCGACAACAGCGCCAAAAACTTATTGCGATATTTCTATGTGCTTATGCAAGTGTACGTATCGCTTAAAGTAATAAAGATCTGTAAGATCGAGTTATCGTTCTCAGGGATTAACTTGTCAATTCCTATAGTCTGATTTTTAGTTTCTATTTGGTTATCGATAATTTGATGAAGTTATTAATCTAAGAATGCAGTAAATATATGGACAATAATCACAAATTAGAATCACGTATGGAAATATTAGGGATTCTAACATTCATCAACTATCCACCCTATTATTCCATTAATACCTAGTCATCCTTCTTCTTTCTATTGAGATAGCAGATTAACTAACATGTTCTATATTCCGGTTAGGACATATAAAAACTCAACCTTATGCAGAAATTTTCTATATTTCTATGATAAGTTTTACCACACATGATGATTAAGAACAATAACCTTATTTACTACACAAGTATCGAGGTACTTTCGTCTACGATTTTAATCTATGTCTAAACAACTATAGCATATTCACATCTTCATTTTCAGATCTCGATTTGAAATCATATAAGTTAAGAGAATTAATGATTAGTTAATTATCAAACAATCATCACAAGCTGAATAGATCTTTAATAGATGAAGAAGAAATCACTAATAATGCATTAATTCATGAAAGAGTTTCAAGAGATTCAAAGGAAAACCCTAATAAAGAAATTAGCTCATAGACATGCTAAGAACCAATTAACAAAATCCAATATAAAACTGAATTAAAATAAAGAAAGGAAAAAGAACATGAATGTAGAAGTCTCTAACATGTTCCTAGCCCCCGTTCTTGCTCTCCGAAGTATGATATGAGATGATTTCTGTTTCCTAAGGTTTATAAATCATAACAATCCCATTTTGGACCATTTTACCCTTGTGGAATTTTGGGTTTTCTCGGCTTTTGACGTCGTCGGTGTCGCGGCGCTTCAGACAGGCATTGCGGCGCTAATTCCCTGGGATGTTACTGCCAATCAGGCGATGTAGCTCTTCACTCCAAGTGTCGCGGCACTTAACTCCAAGAGTCGCGGCTCTTCACCTGAGCAACTTCTACAAATTTGCCTTGTAGACTCTGTGCGGTTGACAGTGTAATTTTTGTTTAAATTTTTTTCTGAGCTTTTCAGGGCTTCTTTGACTTATCTCTTGTGACCAGATATGCATTTTTGTCCTTAATAACCATCCTTTGAATTCGCCTTGAACCTTATGAATCGCTTATATCCTGAAAACACAGCATAACACGCATAATATTGTACAAAATAACTAAAAATACATAAAAGACTCCCTAAAACACACTCTAAAACAATACTAAAAATAGACTCAACACTGACCATAGTGGATGACTATTCTAGATGGACTTGGATATTCTTAATGAGGCTGAAATCAGATATAGTTACACGGCTTAAGAATTTCTTTACTGAAGTACATACACAATTTGATAAGAAAATTAAAAGGGTAAGGTCAGATGGGACATAATTCTTTAATAAAAATTGCAAGGAACTATTTCAGTTGCATGGTGTAGTACATGAAAGTTCATGCCCACATACACCACAACAAAATGGTGTTATATAAAGGAAACACAGGCATATACTTGAAACAGCAAGAGCAATCAAGATTCAGGTCAACCTGCCAGATAGGTTCTAGGCTTCTGTGTAGAAGGTGTTGTGTACATAATGAACAAAATTCCTTCTTCTGTTATAGGTGACAAGTCATCATATGAACTGCTATATAATACAGTGCCATCACTATCTCATTTGAGAGTGATAGGATGTCGGTGCTTTGTCATTACTCTGATAAAAAATGACAAACTTGGTCCAGGGAGCTGTGAGAACTATTCTTCTTGGATATGGTTATACTCAAAAGGGTTACAAGTTGTATGATATGGAGAATAGAACAATTTTCATGAGCAGAGATGTAGTATTCAAGGAAACTGTTTTCCCTTTCAGAAATGACATAGATGAAGACTCTAGATGTATGAAGTCACATAAACATTTCAACTTTGATAATCTAATTCATACACAACACATGAAAGTTGTGTGCAATAGTCCAGAGGTGCAAGATTCATGTGCAGAATCAGACAGTGATAATGTTCACAATACAGTGAATGGTCCAAACCAAAAACCTGATGAGCAATTGGTTGGAATAAAATCATCATCTGATGTTGCACCATATGATGTTAGTGTTAGATCTGGTAGAACCAGCAGGCCCCCTATATGGCACAGTGATTATGTCACTACGAGTGGATCCATCAAATGTCTGTACTCAATCTCTAATGGATTGAGCGATAAAGAACTATCATCCACCTATCAAGATTTTGTAGCACAGGTTTCAGTTGACATTGAACCTCACAACTATTTAGAGGCTACAAAAGACCATAGATGGATTGAAGCAATGAAAGTTGAAATTTAGGCACTGGAGGACAACAAAACATGAGAGGTAGTACAACTTCCAAAATGGAAGAAGGCTATTGAATGCAGATGGGTATACAAAATAAAATACAGAGCAATAGGAGAAGTGGAGAGATTCAAAGCTCGACTGGTGGCCAAAGGGTATAACAAAAAAGAATGTCTTGATTATCAAGAAACATTCTCACCAGTAGTCAAGATGACTAATGTGAGATCAGTTATATCTATTGTTGCAACTAAACAGTGGAAAATACATCAGATGAATGTGTACAATGCATTCTTGTAAGAAGGCCTATATGAGGAAGTGTACATGACACTACCTGAGGGTTTTAATACTACTGGAGGAAGTACACAAGTCTGTAGGTTGATGAAATCCTTATATGGGTTGAAACAAGCCTTAAGACAATGGAATATCAAGTTTACTTCAGCATTGGTTTCATCTGGTTTTGTCCAGAGTCGTAGGGACTATTCTCTGTTTACCAAGCAGTAAGGTAACAAACTGGCTGTAGTGCTTGTGTATGTAGATGACCTGCTTATCACTGGAAATGACCCCACTCTTATTCAAATTGCTAAGGAGACACTTCAGTCAGCTTTTAAAATTAAAGATCTAGGAGAGCTTAGGTATTTCCCTGGAATAGAGTTTGCAAGGAGCTCTCAAAGAATTCTTATGCATCAAAGGAAGTATGCATTGGAGCTTATATCTGACATGAGATTAACATGTGGTAAGAGTGCTTCCTCACTTATGGAAATGAACCTGAGGCTCACAACTATGACATATGATCAACATGCAGTCTCACAATCCATTCCAGACAATACAACTTCTTCACAGGTACTTGACTTAGCACTATCAGATCCTAGTATCTTTAGACGACTGATTGGGAGACTAATATATCTCACAAATACAAAACCTGACATAGCATATGCAGTCCAATGCTTAAGTCAGTTTATGCAAGCCCCTAAAAGATCACATCTGAAAGCTGGCCTTAGGTTGGTCAGGTATATTAAGCAAGCACCATGATCAGGGATTCTTCTGTCCAGTTCCAGTAATACTCAGCTTAAGATATTTTGTGATGCAGACTGGGGATCATGTGTCAATAGCAGAAGATCAATCACTGGTTACCTAGTAATGTTTGGATATTCTCCTATATCCTGGAAGTTCAAGAAGCAAGCCACTGTCTCAAGGAGTCCAGCAGAGGCTGAATATATGGCCATGACAACCTCAGTTGCAGAGGTGATCTGGCTCACTAGTTTGTATATGGAGCTTGGTGTACAGGTTTAACTGTCAGTCTTGGTTTTCACTGATAGTAAATTTGCAATGCAGATTGCAGCTAATCATGTATTCCATGAGAGGACTATACACATTGACATTGATTGTCATTTTATAAGGGAATGGATTCAAGAAGGTCTCATTCATGTTGTTTACCTGCCATCTGCTGAACAGCCAGCAAACATACTTACAAAAGCTCTTAGTAGTGTTCATCATGTCCATTTACTTTCCAAGCTATGAATGAATAACATCTTCATATCCCCTAGCTTGAGGGGGTGTGTGGAAATATTAGAGGGGTATAAGAGTGCCATGAGGAGGAGTACACATTATTATTGTTATAGTTGAGTTTGTTATAATTTTTGAGTTAGTTAGAAGAGTTAGTTGTGGTTAGTTGGTTAGTTAATAGATCTTTTGTAACAATTAGTGATATGTTAAGTGTGTATATATATAGCAGTGAACTATCACATTGTAAATAGAAGATAATATACATAAAATATCAATTTGGATTTTCTTCTCTTCTTTCCTCACCAATACTCCTATTAGTTCTTCATTGTACTTCGTTTCTTGCTATTGATTTATGATCCTACTGAAAGTTAGAGCTTTTATATACATCATAATCACTAAATTAATTATATAGCTGATTAAATCACATCCGCATAGCGTTATTTTAATCATTCCATTCGGCTGTGTTACGTTCCAATAACCATATTGCAGTTGAATCAATTAATCTCTGCATCTTCATTAGAAAGCACACATGTAGTATCACCAGTCATATCTTTCACCTTCACATGTACGTTGAACCTCTCAATAGGAATTTCACATTGTTTGATACAATTCTCGCGCATATGGACACCATCAACTAAAACAACTTTTTACTACACATATTACATGAAGTATAATAACCCATGACCTCCATAATCTTCACACAAATGGTTATAACATATATGGAACATAAAACATGTTAGTACACAACTATATGATGCTAACATGGTGATCTCAAAAGAAAGATGCACAACTAACAGAATAAACGTAAAACAATTTTATTAATTACATATTACCTAACATCTGTCGACCATTCTGAATCAAGCAATTTGCAAATAGTCAATTCAATTTTCAAACACAACTTCATAGAGGGAAAGATCATTTTGGCGAGAATATAGATGTCGTACACCACCAGTAGATGACGAAACCTTGTTGACAACATCTTAACGTAATTAATTGACAAATCCAAATAACATCTAGAGCCACTTGTCGATGAAAAATCTATCTCACCTATTTACATTAGCAAAAATGTTAGAATGAATACAAAATTATTGGGAAACATCGAGCAAATATCTGGCCTTTGAATTTATTGAAGTTTTACTTTAAACATGTAAATAGTCCTCTAAGTATTTTCTTTATATACAAGTAAACATAAAACCTCCTTTAAAAGTGGATATCTTAAGAAAGCTTTAACTGAATCTACAAAACTAACGGCGAGTAAAAAATAGTGGAACTATCTAACTAAAATTGACAAAGTTAAAAGGTTCTAATAAAACACCGTTTTTAGGCTCCTTCTTTATGGATAAAATAGGGTAGTACTTCTTGTTCATTTTAAAATGTGTTTAGTTTTCAAAATTATTTCAGATAATTTATGTTCTAATCTAAATTCTTTATCTTTTAATTTAAATTAAATAAATATATAGATGTATATGTTACCTTTTTAAAAATAGACATTTAATTATTTTTAAATTAAAAAACAATAACTAATTATTGACTAAGTAGCTAATTTTTGTCCTAAAACTACCACTTATCGTAATCCTATATTATCACTTGTCACAATCCTAGGGCAAACTATCCTCTTTTTAATAATATATAGATAATTAATTGTGGGAGAATTTTGTTAGGATTCATAATTTCTTTTCACATTATTTATGTCAAGGAAGGAAGTACATACACAACATATGCTTCTTTTAAAAATATACACTGATGGATCGATTATTAATTAGATTTTATTAGATATTCAAATATGTACAAAGCTAAAGAATTTAAGGATATTTTTGTAAACAACTAATTTCTTAAAAAATTATACGATACATGTTATTGTAGGTAATTTAGTGTCAGAAAGGTTAAACAAAATAAAATAAAGGCTGAGTCGAGAGATGCCTCTCTGTCTTTAAGACAAAATTATCACGTATATATATGCTTTTATGGTAATGTACAATAGTCTCCCAAGATAAAACAACAATAGTCAACAATACAAATCAAGTAGGTTGATTCTAGCGAAGAAAAGAATATTGAATTAATTGCTAAGAGATGAAAGGATTATGTACATTATATATACTGTCTAGTTTTCGTTCTCTGTTTTTGAACTGAACAGAAGGGTTTTATTTATCAAGAAAGAGAAGGGTGTTACTAACTGTTGAAGTCATATTCGTTATAAAGAGGAGGGCCCACAACCCACAGTCCGTGACCCGTGCCGAGACCCGAGCCCGAGATCGAAACCAGACCGGACGGGCGGCAGTGCGCGTGTGGGGCTTAGCCCAGAACTTAAGCTCACCTAGGTCATCCTTCTTCTAAACACATGGGTTACCCCTAGGGGTCCCAAACCCTTACTCAAAATTAGAATTTATATAGTGCTCAATCCATCCATCTTAACCTATGTGGGAGATTTGTTATTTGGCCAAAACAATCCATCTATTCATGTCTCAAACACCTTACTTTGTGTACCAATATCTCTTTCATTCTTAACGAAATTTGACGATACTTGACACTAATATTATCTACTAATTTAGTAGATTAGGCATGTGCGAAGAAAAGATGTTTCCGACATGCAGAGCCCATATGTTTAAGACACTAAAGACGGTGACAACTCAATCCCATTTAGTTAAATTTCCAACAGTTATTTCTAAATGTCAAACCAAACAGTCGATAAGAAATAGTTCCAACATAACTTATGTTAGCATAACTAATATCAACATTACTAATACACTTTATTCACCATTATTCTTATACACTCTGCCAAACGACCCCTAAGAGTAGTTGTATGTTAGATTATCATTCCCAAATGAAGAATAATAATACTAATAAAATCGTACTATCACCTAAAAATTGTGTTGGCATATTTTGACCAAGATGATTCTCAGAACAGGTTCATCCAAGAATGCTAGATTTCCCCTGTTCCTGTTTAGCTCTTGTTTGTGTAATTCTTGAAGTAAATTCATTTATTAATTATTTTCCTTGTGGCTGTGCATTTTGTGTAGCTCTCAGAAGTAAATTCACCAATCTGTCTGAATTAGTTTAAAAATTAGGATCCGTTTGATCATAAAAAATATTCATTTTTTTCGAAATAACTTTTTACTTTATTTGAAAATCAGTGTTTGACTATGAAAATTTCAAATACAACTTGAATTTATATTTCAAATTTAAAAAATAGCTTATAATATGTTTTCATTTTTTTTCAACTCATTTTTCATTTTTAAAATGTATTTAAGTAAATTCAAACATTAACATTATTCAAGACATTTTATTTAAAAAATATAATAAAATACAACTCGATAAATTTCAAATAAAATAAAAAAGTTTGGAAACGCCTACTAAAATACTGTAGAAAAAGAACATATGATGTAGTAGATTATAAGAAAAAGACAATAACAACAAGATTCCAATATAATCTCACATAATGATGTCTGAAAATGATAGAGTTTAGGCAAGTTTTATTCCTATCTCCAAGTGAAACACAATCAGATTATAATAAAAGAGTAAGTAATTAAGAAAATAGAGGGGCCAAATGTATACAATAAAGTGAGGGGAACAATGGCACGTGTCTTGGTCTGATAGAAGAATCAGGCGTGATTAACACAAAGAGATAATCAAGACGAGTAAAGTACGGAAAGGGCTGACTTCTCGATGACCAAACACAGCACGTGTCGCGCATTTCGTGGCTGTGATTTTTGTCCTCACTTGCCCATTCCTCTTTTTTGTTTCATGTGAGATAACATTTGAAAATAACAAAATTGGATTTCTATGTTGGGTGATAGCTTAAAGGAATCCATTAAATATATTTTCTTTTAGCAATTTTATCATTTAAGTTTAACAAAATTGAGTTTTGATCTCCATAAATTATTGAATAAATTTGGGTTGTTATATTTTGAATGAATTAATCCCTTGTTTATTCTTATTGATGAAAGACATATATATATATATATACAAGTTATAATAAGAGAATCATATTCCTACTTTACATCTAAATTCCTATTCTATAAGGATATTAACTATACAGTTATGGTAATATTACAATCCTAATTAAAGTACAAGATTAATTCTAATATATACCAAATATACATAAAACAGTCCACTGCCCGTGTTGAACCTGTTTACGTCGAAGGGTCGCGGCGCTGGATAGCTGGGCCACGATTTAATTTTCTTTTAGCAGTTTTATCATTTAAGTTTAACAAAATTGAGTTTTGATCTCCATAAATTATTGAATAAATTTGGGTTGTTATATTTTGAAAGAATTAATACCTTGATTATTCTTATTGATGAAATACACACACACACACACACATATATATATATATATATATATATATATATATATATATATATATAAGTCATATCAAGTGTCTTCATACTGAATCGTCTCTAAGATCTTCAAAAAGGACCGAGGGAAGACCCTTTGTAAAGATGTTTGCGATTTGATATCTGGAAGGAATATGACAGACGTGTACTTGTCCTCTAGCTACATTCTCTTGAACAAAGTGAATATCCATCTCTATGTGTTTAGTACGCTGGTACTGAACTGGATTACCAGAAAGGTAGATGACACTTATATTGTCACAGTACACTAAGGTAGCTTTCTCAATAGGACAATGAAGCTCTAAAAGTAGATAAGGTAAACTTAAATTCCTCTCAGTTTTATTTTGTCTTGTTGTGTGTTTTGCGTTAGTTTGTTCGTATTTGTGTCCACTGATGCGCGTTGTTAAAACTGTTTGTTAATATGTTCGTTGGACTATTGATGCCTAAATACACTGTGTCATATACTTTGTATCCTCTGTGAATTTGTTTGGTATATGTTGTCAAGATTAAGATCTTATGAGATGTCCAGATTAAATCCTGAAATGTTGGTGGTGACGAACCTGTTTATTTCGAGTTATTGAATTACGGACATGGTGCATGAAACTGTTTGTAAATACTAATTTGACTATGTCTGTGTATGGCGTCTCATATATATCGATCGATACGCGTCTAACCCGCCACGTTCTAATATATTCAGCTAAGTATTAATCAATGTAGTATTGGTAATAAAGAGTGTAATCATGTTAGATCATTGTTGGACTCTTATTGTGACACTATGAACCTAGTTGTTGTTTGTGTCTATTAGGTTATTATTTGGCATGTTAACTTGTATGTTTACTTAAACTACGTATTAATAATGTTTGAGTAAACTAAGATCATGGCTAGTTGTTCACTATGTCTAGGGGTTTAAGTGTTTATCATACTGATTTAAGTTTGTGTTAGTTAGGTTCATGTTTGTTTGATGGTTGTTTGTGTATAATCAGGCCCACATATACCTAATATGCTAGGTTAAGATTTACTGTATCCTGTGTGATTTTTCTAAGTAATTTTAAATGATCAGCATGCTAATTTTAGTGTGTCTTAACTATTTTTAGCTATTTAGTTCATATGATGTTGGTTTGGGGTCTGCCTGATTGGATAAGCAGGTTTAAGGCTTTTTGTAGTAGTCTAAGAAACATGTTAACCCCTTTGAGACTATGATTGATCAACCCCTGCCTTTCTGTATCTATTATGATAGTTGACATTAGTTTGAATTAGGAAATCATTTGTTAAGGTTAATGTGTATGTATAATTGTTATGTTGGTTTTACAAAGGTAGTCTCATCCATCTTCAGTTATAAAAAATGATATGTGAACTTGGTTTTGTTAGTATCTTTTAAATATGTGCAAACCGAACCTTGCTTTCTAGTCCCGGAAATCATGAAGTTGTTTGGCCATGCCTGGTGTGTTGTTGGTTCTTCATGAACCAGTAACTTGCTAGTATGATCACGTTAAGTTCTCCTGTAAAAAGAAACCTTAATGGATTAATGTGGTGCCTGGTAAACTTGATGTCTATTGGTTGGTACATGTTCGATTGGGCTTCTTATCAGTAAGACTAAATGTTGTCTTCCTTTGAATTTAGAGAACATTAAATGTGGGCTTTGCACAAGAATGGTTACATGTTTAATTCGAATTTACAGTAATGGACCGACATATTTGTTTCCTCTATTGCTGCATATTGTTTGCCTTACTGTTCTCCATCTTTGGGCCGAGAAGTATGTATTGAGATCTCATTCCCCTGGGCCCAACATTGCATGTTAAAATGTAGAATCAGTGAGGAATGGATCATGCGTATGTTCAGCCTCACAAGATTATTTTGTCTATTGTTATCTTTGATACAATTGGACAGATACTAATCTTTATCTTTCTTTTATTTTACATGAAATGCAATGTGCGGGAGTAAATGAAGAGTCTCGACACGAGACTCATCACACCCCTTATCAAATGAAGACCCATGTCTATGTGTAGCCCGCATCCGCGACTGCATCCTCTCTGCGTCAGAAATTTCAAGCCATAGGCGGAATGACATCACCACTCATTCGAGTCATCTTTATTTATTCTTTATTCTGCTCTATTTATTTGTTGTAAATTAATTATCTAACGCTACACTAATTAGTAGAATACTTAGGATAATTAAATCTTGAACCAATAGATTAGCAAGTAATTGGATACTAGAAACCTCATCCTCCTTAAGGTAATTATTTTCGTCTCGCATTACTCAAATCATGCTAACCCCCTTAATAATGTAATTTTCATAATCCTGTAGGAAGCTAAGATTCAGAAGGAGAAACACTTTTTATGAAAGTATTATTAGCATTGACATAACAAAAGATATTTAGATCCCAAGATCGTTAGGCTCCGTATGAAAAACCTCCGTATATTCCATTTTTTTTTACAAGCATATATTTGCATTATTACGCCTATATTAAGCTAAGCACTACATATAAAAATAATTTCATATGGTCCCTAATTACTTTAGGAATATGTTTTCTTTTAATCAAAGCTAACTTTGCATACTTTAAACAAATCTTGCATTCTTCAAAAAATGTGTTTTATACTTGCATATATCTTTTACTCAAAACCTTTTTCAAAACACGCTTTATTTAGCAACAATAATTAACCCTAGGTTTGAACGGACAACCGCAAGTTAGCGGATCCTTTAGGGTGCCTAACCCCTTCCCTTTAGGATAATAAAGAACTCTTACCCATAATCTCATTAAGTTTAGCAGACCATTAAAATGGAGGTAGTGTTGACTTTAACTTAGTTGACATTTAGGTGTCCTAATTCACCCAAAATAATTAGGTGGCGACTCCGCGAACCCTTTAGCACTTTTAGCATTTTTAAAAACACTTTAGCATTTTATTATTTATTTTCTAACCTTTCTAAACAGGAGTTTTAAAAAATGTCGCGGTCGAAAAGGGGCGTGACAGGAGGCGAGACAGATGCAGAGGTAAACAACGAGTCAATCTAAACACGACATTCTCAAAATGGTGGAAAAATCTCACTAGTTATAGTATTTTTTACAAATTCCAGCCTATACTTGTCTAGGAAAACCTTAGAGGAACATTTAGGTGCAAATAGTTAAACAAGGTACCGGATAAGTCATTTAACTAGATCACACATGCTCAAACAAACCTTAAACTAACAAGATGAGAATTTAATCAACTAAAACTGTCCACATATGATTAAACCGAATATTAAACTGTTATGGTAAACATTTCTCTATCTAATCATGCTTATAGCTTGTAGTGATAAACAACAAACAATAATCTCAATCAACTAAGACATACTATACTAAACCATGAGCAACTTAAATCATAAATTATATAAATTTCGGGACTTAGACATGATTTATACTAACTTAAACTAACATGATAGTCATTTATCCAACTGATCATACAAAAATCAGCCACTAAACAGTGATTCAAACAAACTAATCACCGACCCGATGAACATCAACAACATATAATTTAAATGAACATGCTTAGCAGTTAACCTAATAAGCTTAAACAATAACTAATTCTAACTGAAACACGATAGATAATCACACAAACACCCAATATAAATTACGTACTCTAAAGTAAACAGAAAAATTAAAAGGGGATGTGTTTACCTTCTCCGAGTGGCGAACCAATCGGAGAGTGTTTTTTTTATGCGATTAAAGAGGAAATAGAAGCTTAATTATTTTGAGTCTTTTCACGCCAGAATCGAGAGTGGAAGAAGGTTCCCTTCCAGGTTTTTGCAACGATTTCAAAGTAGTTATTTTGGTTTTGTTCTTGGCCTTTGTTTTTAAATCCAGAATCCTCCCTTTCAACACAACCAGAGGGTCCTTTTTATAGCCCAGAAATTCAGCTACAATTTTAAATATTGAATCCAAAAGAGAAAATAAAGGTGACGGGACTTCAACAACTGAAAATAAGATGGAATGGGGTCCGAAATTTACCATTTTTTATATCGATTTGAAGGTTAAGAGCTGTTGGGACAGAGGGATTGTCATTACCTATTGGTTTAAGGACGAATAGGCTTGAGACTGAGAGATATCATCGTTGTTTATTCCTGTTCGAGGAAACTTCAATTGAGCTCCAACGTTCTGAAATGATTCAGAAAAAAAAGGGAAAAAGGCTGGGTGATGGGTGGCGCAGGTCCGACGCGTCGGAATCTTTGTTTATCTGGTGGGTCGATGGTGGCATCGTTAGTTTTGAGAAAGCTTGGTTGGGAATGGGGTTGGTTTTAAAAGAAATGGGGAATGAATTAATATAATTATGGACTAATATGTAATTAATCCATTTCTCTCAATTAATTAAAATATGCTTTCATAAATTACGGTATACTTGATTTAATATATGTATTTAGTCTAAGTAGACAATTATAATATTCATATAATAAAAAATAATTTGTTTGGTAATTGATGAAAATATTAAGAGAAAATCAATCATCAATACCGATGTTGAGATATTAAAATTAATTTGTTTTAATTATAAAATTTAATATCCGATATTTTAAAAATACGCGATAATTAGTGAAAAATATTAAAACTTAGCATTTTTTGGAGAATTTTCAAGACTGAGAAGCATAGTTAAATTAATAGAAGATAAAAGGTGATCTGAACAAATAATCGGTAAAGTAGGGACAAAATTGGGTGTCAACACGGTGCACTGGTTCTATGAGAAAATAATTCACCGTTCAACCGTCACTAAACTTCTCTCAGTGATATGTATTTTACTCCAGTCCCAGGCTCATAGTTGTAATGCATGTCAACATAATGTATCTTGTAGAGTATGATGTGATTGGACATCTCTATAATTAATCTCGGAAATGATATAAAATAGTCAGACTTGTAAAATTGATAGTATAAATGTGTACCTCAAATTACAGACACATCAACTTTTTCATCACACACG
Source organism: Przewalskia tangutica (assembly GCA_029844215.1). Classification (NCBI taxonomy): domain Eukaryota; kingdom Viridiplantae; phylum Streptophyta; class Magnoliopsida; order Solanales; family Solanaceae; genus Przewalskia; species Przewalskia tangutica. The sequence goes on along the minus strand of CM056730.1, from coordinate 91,946,805 downwards.
ACATAATAACCTTAAAGACGAAGCCATAAATATCTCATATTTAAACCAATCGTTAATTCAGTTCATCTTTATACTTAGCCATGCTTATTCTTTCTCTTGTTTGTCAGTTATACGTGAACCTACCATATAAGAATCTCCTGGACAAATTACCCAGTTGTCTATTAGTATTCAAATTCCATGACGAAATGAATTAAACCAGGTGTTATGTAAGGATATCAAGTATGTTATATATGGAGAATCGACATTGACATATTAATCGTCATGACTTCCATAGTGGGAGAATCAGATTGACTTACTACAATATATTTCAGGTTAGGCTCTGGAGAGTTCTGTACTATTCAGCAGCAGAGATTCTGAATCTTCGAGGTTTTACAGTTTGAAAGGGTGTCTTATAGAGGTGTTTCATCTTGTTAAGTTTGTGTGTTGAATACAACGTAGTTAGTTGATATCATACCTAATTAGGTTTTTTGGTTTTGATTTATCCTTTTAGCATGAGCATACTTTCCCTTATATCTGCAAATGTAAAGTCAAGTGATTACTAACAAATATGTAAACTTGTAATATATCATGTACTGAAATACAAACTTATTGGAAATATAGCATGCTAGGTGAAAATACAAATCAAAAAGTAAACAAAACAAAATTCACCCTCTATAGTCAATTGTTGAAAGATCATTCTTCAAAGATGGCTCGGTGCTACTCCATCTGACCTGTGTTGGGTCACAAGTAATTTGTTTCTGCAAATTGCTAACAGTGGGGATATGCTTTACATGGGAACCAACCTGAACACAATAAATTAGGAATCACAACAAAATTGAAGATTGTAAAATAAGATACATTCGAATGAAAAAGATGCATAGATGTTATTATAAAGAAATCAGTTTCCTTAGCTATAAAATCTTGCAACTAAAACAAAATAGAAGATATCAATATGAAGCAAAAAAAAAACATAGATCACTATTCAGCTGGAACTTATCGATCAATTTATCACAATATTGAGAAAATAGTTGGGGATGAATCGAAACCAAATAATTAGTGTAAAATGAAGAAGAGACTGTGACGAATCTATTGGTACAACTTTCAAGTTCGCCTCTGCCGGAACACGTCGGAAACTCAGATCGCGATTTGCGAAAACTTGATCTGAAAGTTGACCCAAAATAACTTGAATCGAAGTAAGAGGGTAGATGAAAAGTATAGATCTAAGGTAGATAAACACAAATACACCACTCTCAACCTTCGAGTCGATCGGAGTTAGCCGGAAAGTACAAATCGCCGTCGGGGGTAAAATGTCCATATTTTGCGAGCTAAAATCGACAGGGTTTGGGGTTGAATCGAAGGTTGAGACTGGTATAGACTTGAAGCTGGTGTTGAGACGAGTCTAATGGATGTGTTCTCGGTGGCAACAGCCGCCAGAGTTGGCCGAAAAAGGCAGAACTCCGACGAAGTTACTGTAGCTTCACGTTTTGGGACATGCTTCACGCTTAGGCAAAGGATGGCTGCATTTGGTTTTTGTGGAGAAGGAGTAAAGAAATGTATCTGATTTGGATTTAGTTTTAAGGGATATTGGGTTTAGAAATAAAATGGGTCGGGTCGGGTATAAATTATTTTTAAAAAAGAAAATTAAATTCGTATTTTAAAAATCGTGACAAAAATATGTGACGATTGAAATAACCATCACACAGCTGTCACAAAGCTGTGACAGTTAATAAAACCATCACACATCTGTCACGAAAGTCCATTGGCCAGAAAGTCAATGCTAAAACCATCATAACGTGTGACAATTTTTAAAATCGTCACACCCAAACTGTCACGGTAGGTCTTTTTTTTGTAGTGTGTAATGGAAACTTAATTCACCAAGTAATGCAGCCAAATGAAGGCTGATTTATGGAGGAGAAACTGGCATCTTAATTCTCCAAAACGTCCCTATAATCAGCCAATCTTTTGAACTTCCGATCGCACAGACACTACCTCAATAGCGCCGTGGCGCCTCAGCTCCATCAGCCAGAAGTCCAACTACCGTCGCTTCTCATGCCTTGGGCGCTGCAGCCCTTGAGGTGGTGGCGCCGTGGTGACGCCCCAGCTCCGCGATGACGGCCCGACTTCGCGGTGACGCCGCGACCCTTTTCCGACACATTTCGATCTTACACTTCGTACACTTCTGCCTTCATTTACCAACGTGAAACACGTGTCATTTAACCAACGACCGTCCATCATTTCACGTCTCAAACGTTTACTCATGTACCAATATCTCTTTCACTAATTAAATTTACGATATTTGGCACTACGTGTGCACTTGTGTGGAAATGATGTTTCGGACGTGCGAGACCTCTATTGTTCGAGTCATAAATAATGGGTTAAACTTAATTCCACATTAGTAAATTTCCAACAATCCCCTCTTGAAAGAAATTTTGGCACACCCACATGGTGCCTTTCTAGCAATCTTTCGGAGGATCGATATTGCATCTGGATAGGTAGCAGTGGCTTTGAACCTTCCATAGTAGAATACCATCGGACTTACTTACTGCGCGGTGAACGTGATATCTTGAACCGTTAGTGTTTAGTGTAAGTCAAGATAATGGTACCAACACAACAACTTTTCTTACTTTATTATTCTTTAAGGTTTTGTACGTTGTGTCCATGGACACGACTTGGATTGTTAAGTGCGTTCATTTGAGGCGGTCAGTCCTTGCACTTAAATAGGTGGTCTCCTACAAGGTATCCTGATATACCCCACTCCACGAGTGTTAGGAATCATTAAAAGTTTCCCCAAATCTAACCTCAACCGTTGAAGATCATTAAAGGTTTTGGAACCTTAACCTTTACCCACTCTGCAGATAACACTTAATGTTGTCACGACCCGACCCCGGATCCGTGACCGGTGCCTTAACCCGGGCACCCTTGTGACACAACATCAGAGAAAACCAGCGGAAAATAATCTCACAATAAACAACCATAATGATATAAAATAGTCTAGCCCAAAATGGCTACCCCAAAAGTACATAAAACCGAACAGTTACATCCTTAAACAAACCAAGTTATGACAAGACTACAGGCCTCTAAGAAGGAGTACCACTATGACGGGACAGGGCCCCGTCATGCCCCTGAATGTACAAAACATCAACAACACCAGGGAGATCCATATCAAAAGTCGAGCCTCCAAAGAAATGGAGCTCCTGACACCTGAGTAAAAGATCCTAGGAATGAGGATCTACCACCTGCTTTCCCTTACCTGCGGCATGAACGCAGCCCCCGAGGAAGGGGGTCAGTACACAACGTACCAAGTATGTAAAACTGGAAAATACTGTAGTAATATCATAAGTTCAAAATACACGGAAGTTATAGATAAAAATCAAATTAGGTTGCACTGTGCCTTACTAACAATGAGAGTAACAAGTATAAGTATAATACTGCATAAAAATAGGAGGCTCATGATCAAAATGGGATCTCTCGCCCGTAGTATCATTAAGCAATCCTACTCCTGGGACTGTTTCACCCGCATGGATCATGTGGATCCGCATAAGGCCATCCGCCTCGCATGAGACTATTTCACCCGCATGGGACTATTTCACCCGCATGGATCATGTGGACCCGCATGAGACTATTTCACCCGCATGAGACTATTTCACCCGCATGGACCCAATGGGCCCGCATGAGTACAAGCGCCGCACTCGCATCATGGGTAGCAAATCCATGGAATACGCAGTAATAACAATGATAATACATAAATCAGCACAAACGGCTAGTATACATAACATAAGCGCTACCGGCTTATTAGAATACTCAGTGGTAACAATAATAATACATAAATCAGCACAACCGGCTAGTATACATAACATAAGCGCTACCGGCTTATCATAACATAAACAAGATAAGAAATCTTCTAACTTCTTATGAACATTATTAATATAAATCCTCTCATTTTAGCTCATTAAGGCACTACATGTCTTTTTAAGAGAATACGGGAATTTAACCCAAGTATCACATACCGTAAACCTTTTTCGAAATGACTCCTTTTTATATAAAACTTCCAAGATACTAATATCCATAGTATCATGTCACAACCACTTTCAAAGCAAGTCACAATTTTCCATTTAGAAAATATCCCAAGCTTCTAAATCAAGTGACTTCATTTCCTTTAAAACCTTAGGCCATTAATGCCTTAAAACAATTTACCTTCCACAAATTCAACTCATTTTCCCCTTGCTTATTTTATGTAAAGTAAACCCTTCTTTAGTTACCTTTTTCCCAAACTAATATAACCAACTTCCCATAAAGCCGTTATATTAACTTTTTACGTTAGTCAAACACATTTCCCTATGTCCAAGGGACTTATACCTTTAAAACGAAACAAGTATCATATACTTCAAAACAAGTGAAGATTATCAAATCTTGTACGTATACCGTACTACATAGATACAACTATTCATGCTCAAGAGATAGGAAAGCTCTACATACCTCTTCGGTCAATCCACTTGTTAATTCCAACTATCGCACGTAATACGTCAACCTATAATGACCATAATACGTTTATTAACTTCTAGTTTCAAAGTAGAATATTTCCAAGTTCAAGGCTACTAATTCCTATGGAAAATTGGGCAGCATTTCTATTATTTCTACTCACTTTGCCACCTTTTTAAAGGCCGATTTTTAACATTCAAACGTCACATTTAAGGCCCAACATCCAAATCAACACAAAGGGGATTACACACCTAAAAATTCTGCCCAATAAGTTATAACAATTAATCTTAATAAGTTTAAGGTAATTTTTAGGCTACAACATGCTCACATAACCTCTTTAGCCAAATTCTTCATACCCAAACCACATTTCTTGCATGCAATGACTCTAAGAGAATTATTTACTACCACAAGTTCTTTCTTCTTAACATGCAACACTAAAAACTAATTATAAAGGAAGAATCATTACCTTAGAGCTTTAGCCAAATTTTTCCAACAACTTGCTAGCTTCCTTTCCAAGAACACCACCACAACAACTTTCACAAGCTAGCCACAAGCTTCCTTCTTGCCTTTTCTTTTCAGATTTTTCCTAAGGCTAGAATATCTCTTGGAATTTTAGAGAGAAGGAGGAGCTTGAAATTTTTAAGAGAGAAGGAAGAGCTTTTGTCTAAGAGAGAGATGAAAGATGACCAAGTCTTCAAGACTTGGTCAATATAATGCATGCAAAAACAGATGGGGGGACACTTGTCACCCTCCCATGGCCTTTTAAAAGAAAAGATCAGATTTTCCTAAGTTTTTCGCGATTTTCGCGCCCGCTGCCCTCTCGATCGGCGCGCAACTTCGCGGACTCTCGGAACTTCCAGCGCGGCCGATTCCCCGCGCTGCGGCCCGACTCTCGCCAAGGCCATGCCTCGCCCGCTGAGGCCCCTGACCGAAATTTCTGATTTCGAGTCCTAACTCCTTTCGCACGGCCCCATACGCACGGCCTGAACCACGGGGTATAACATTCTCCCCCCCTTAGAAACATTCGTCCCGAATGTTCCTTCTAGGCTTACTCAAATCACAATATCGACATAGACTCTCTTAACTATTTCAAATAAAGACGCCCACACTACCAACAAAACTCAAGCATAATTACTAAATTTAAAGACCAACAATTTAAGAACGGGTTACCTGGAGGTATAGGGAATAAGTGAGGATATTTCTTCATCATGTCATCCTCTCGCTTCCCACGCCATCTCCTCTCTGCTCGCTCCGCCATAAGACCTGACGAAAGCCACATCCTTTGTCCGTAATCGCTAACTTGACGATCGAGTATCGCTATGGGACTCTCTCATACGATAACTCCTTCATTACTGAACCTCATGAATCGGATGTACTCTAGATGGGTCTCCAATACATTTCGCAACATAGACACATGAAACACCGGATGTATCGCCTCTAGATCGGACGCAGATCCAACTCATGTGCAACCTTGCCTACCCTCCGACAACTGTAAGGCCCAATGTACTGGGCTAAGTTTTCCTTCTTCCCAAATATCATCACGCCTTCACGGGTGACACCTTCAGAAAACCCAATCATGTACCTCAAACTCCAAGTGTCGACGCCACGACCGCATACGACTTCCGCCGACTGGCTGCGATAACCGTTCTGGATAAGCTTCACCTTATCCATCGCTCACTGAACCAAGTCCGCCCGACTAACTGAACTTCTCCTACCTCGAATCAGCCTATCGGTGACCTGCACTTCCTCCCGTATAAGGCCTCAGAAGACGCCATCTGAATACTAGAATGGTAGCTGTTGTTATAAGCAAACTCCACAAGAGGTAAATGATCCTCCCAGCTATACCTCAAATCAATAACACAAGCCCGCAGCATATCCTCAAGTGTCTGGATAGTGCGCTCGGCCTGTCCGTCGATGCGAGGGTGAAATGCAGATCGAGACTCACCGTGTCCCTAATCCCTTCGAAAGACCTCCGAAGTTAGCCGAGAACCGGCCTCTATCTGATATAATCGACACCGGGACTCCGTGCAGTCTCACAATCTCTCTAATATATAATCTGGCATAGTCCTCAGCTGAGAACGTCGTCCTGACCGGAAGAAAATGGGTTGATTTCGTCAGCCTGTCGACAATCACCCAAATGAAATCATGCTTCCTCTGAGTGGTAGGTATCCCTGTAATAAAGTCCATATTTATCACCTCCCACTTCCAAGTCGGAATATCAATAGCCTGCAATAGCCCACCGGGCTTTTGGTGCTCAATCTTGACCTGCTGACAATTAGGACACTGTGCAACAAAACCTACCACGTCCCTCTTCAGGCCATCCCACCAATACACACACCTGAGGTCATGGTACATCTTAGTCTACCCCGGGTGAATAGAATAACGAGCACTGTGTGCTTCCCCCAAAATCTGCTGACGAAGTCCTGTCACATCGGGAACACACAATCGGCCCTCAAACCTTAGCACCCCATCGGGCGCTACCTCAAATAGACTCTTCTCTCTCTGAAGAGCGGCATCTCGATACCGCACCATAATCGGATCCTCATACTGTTGCCTCTTCACCTCCTCGATGATGGAAGACTCGGCAACCTCTCGAACCCGAACTCCATCACTATCAGAATCAAACAAACGAACCCCAAGGCTCGCTAGCTGACGAATCTCTCGGACCATATCCTTTTTCCCTACGACATCGGATAGACTACCCATCGATCTGCGACTAAGGGCATCTGCAACTACATTGGCCTTCCCTGGGTGGTATAGAATATCAACATCATAATCCTTAAGCAGCTCCAACCACCGTCTCTGTCGCAAGTTCGGCTCCCTCTGGCTGAAGATATACTGAAGGCTCTTGTGGTCTGTGTAAATATCCACATGAACCCCATACAAATAATGTCTCCAGATCTTTAAGGCATGAATTACTGCTGCCAACTCCAAATCATGTGTGGGATAGTTTTTCTCGTGCTTCATAAGGTGTCGAGATGCGTAAGCTATAACTCTGTCGTGCTGCATCAGCACGCACCCAAGCCCGACACCTGATGCATCGCAATAAACCACATATCCATCTAAGCCCTCTGGAAGAGTAAGGATCAAGGCCGTCAATTTCTCCTTTAGTAATCGGAAACTCTCTCACAAGCATCCGCCCACCAAATATACCGCTTTACGAGTCACCTAGTCAAAGACGCCGACATGGAAGCAAACTTCCACAAACCTCCGATAATAACTCGAGGCCCAAAAGCCGCGCACTCCGTCGGTAGTGTGTCTAGGCCAAGTCTTGATCGCTCAATCTTTGATGTATCAACCCGAATACCATCGGCCCCGATAACATGCCCTAAGAAAGCCACTGAAGCCAACCAAAACTCGCATTTCGAGAACTTGGCATACAACCGTCGGTCTCGGAGGACTCCCAATACCATCCTCAAATGATCCGCATGTTCCTGCTCTGTGCGCGAATAAACTAGGATATCATCAATGAATACTATAACGAACATATCCAAGAATGGCCTGAACACCCAGTTCATCAAATCCATGAACACTGCTGGGGCGTTGGTCAACCCGAAAGACATCACCCTAAACTCATAGTGCCCATACCGGGTCCTGAATGCAGTCTTCGGGATATCTGCCTCTCTAACTCGCACCTGATGATAACCAGAACGCAGGTCTATCTTGGAAAAACATCTCGCACCCTGCAACTGGTCAAAAAAATCATCAATCCTGGGGAGGGGATATATGTTCTTGATAGTTACCTTATTCACCGCTCAATCAACACACATACGCAGCGTTCCATCCTTCTTCTTTACAAACAACACTGGCGCTCCCCAGGGAGAAACACTAGGCCTGATAAAGCCTTTCTCCAGCAAATCTTTCAGCTGGTCCTTCAACTCTTTTAACTCGGCAGGTGCCATTCTGTATGGCGGAATAGATATCGGTCGAGTGTCAGGCGCCAAATCAATGCAAAACTCAATCTCCCTCTCAGGAGGGATACCCAGAAGCTCGTCTGGGAATACGTCTGGAAATTCGCTAACAACCGAACCGATCAAGGTCCAGATCTCACCTCGATCAAACACCCGAACCAAATGGTAAATATACCCTTTCCGCACCATCTTACTAGCCTTGAGGTAAGAAATAAACCTACCCTTCGACGATGCAGTATTCCCTTTCCACTCGATCACCGGCTCACCAGGAAACTGGAACCGTACTAGTCTCTCTCTACAGTCCACATTGGCATAGCAAGACGCTAGCCAATCCATACCCATAATCACATCAAAGTCTGTCATATCCAACTCTATCAAGTCAGCTAGAGTCTGACGACTATCTATAGTCACTGGGCAAGCCTTATATACCCGCTCAGCTACCACCGAAGCACCTACCGGCGTAGCCACCTCAAAAGATTCTATGGACTCGGGCTCTATCCCTATTCTACCAGCAATATGAGGAGATATATAGGACAAGGTAGAACCTGGATCTATCAAAGCATATACATCACAGCAAGAAACCAATAATGTACCTGTGACGACATCGGGTGACGCCTCCTGGTCCTGACGACTGGACATAACATAGATGCGGTTCTGAGGACCGCTGGAACTAGAACCCCTGCCGCGGCCTGCTGGCCCGTGAACACCCTGCCCTCCGGGGCGCATTGCCACCGAAGACGAAGATCCAGCCACTGACCCTGTCGGCTGAGCCATCATATTCCCGCCGCCTCTGGTCGGACAATCTCTCCTCAAATGGCCCTGCTGGCCGCAAGAATAACAAGCTCCTGGAGTAACACGGCAACCCCCATAATGGCAATCGCCACATCGACCACACCGAGGTATAGGTGGCCTTATCTGACCGGAACTCTGGTCCCTCTGGGAACCCGGCCACGAACCTCGTCCCGCTCTGAATACTCAGACGCCCCGAAGATGGTGGGAGCGCTCTGGACCGGTGTGGTGCAAATCTGGTTCACTGGGGTTGTCTAGCCTTAAAACTACCAGAGGACCTGCTCCCGACCTCTTCGCGATACTGCCGATCCGCGGCCCCTGCGTTCCTCACACCCAAATGCATATGCCTGCATGCGGGCAATGTCCATGCCCGGCTGAAGAGCCACTCCCGTGCAACTCTCGACCAAGTGATCATCGAGTCCTGTGACATAGCGGTGCACCCTGTCCTCCATGTCTGCTACCAAAGCGGGCACATACCGAGCCAATGAGTCAAACTCCACGTTGTACTCCGGACCGCCCGCCCACTCGCCTCGGTCAAAAATCTATCGCCCGAGCCCTCTCATCTGCGGAGGCAAGAAATGACCAAGTAACGCCTCTGAGAACTCGTCCGAAATAGCTGGAAGCTCATGCTCCCGACGCTTCCATGAATCATACCACCAATCGCAGGTCCCGCACCGATGCAAACCTAGTACCACCGACTCGGTCTCCGAAGCCCCGATCACCCTCATGATACGCTGTAACTGTCGGATAAACTCCTGAGGATCATCCTCAGGCCTCGACCCATAAAACTCGGTGGTCGCAACTCAAAAGTCCTCGCCTCGCTAGCAGCTGTCGAACTACGGCATACCGAATCGCTGCCTCACTTATCTCGTATCGCCACGATTTCGCCGATCGCCATCTCTCAGTAGCCCATATCCTCTACCCCAGGCTGGATCGAGGCTCAGTACCGCGTCTCGATGAGTCGCCGCCGCCGGACTCGCTTGGGGTTGGCGACGTTGTAGAACTCGTCGTCCGAAACACATCGTCTGTAAGGATCCGGGCTCGTGCCTCGTAACCCTCGGTGCCCTACTAGTAGTTCCCTCTACTGCCTTGCCCTTCTGGGCCGCGGTTGCCTTGCGTGGAGGCATAACTGATACAGGAAAAATACGTCAGAGGAAATTCAATCTATAACACAGCTCTATTGCACGATCTTAGAGTGAAAGAATGGAAACCAATCCTAAATATCCTGCATTTCCACGATTATAGATGTGGTGCACAACACACCGATAATCAAGACTTACTAGATACGGCTGTAGACCTTTCCGAGGATTAATCGCTCTGATACCACTTTTGTCACGACCCGACCCCGGATCCGTGACCGGTGCCTTAACCCGGGCACCCTTGTGACACAACATCAGAGAAAACCAGCGGAAAATAATCTCATAATAAACAACCATAATGATATAAAATAGTCTAGCCCAAAATGGCTACCCCAAAAGTACATAAAATCGAACAGTTACATCCTTAAACAAACCAAGTTATGACAAGACTACAGTGCCTAAGAAGGAGTATCACTATGACGGGAATGGGCCACGTCATGCCCCTGAATGTACAAAAAATCAACAGCACCAGGGAGAACCCTACCAAAAGTCGAGCCTCCGAAGAACTGGAGCTCCTGACACCTGAGTAAAAGATCCTAGGAATGAGGATCTACCACCGCTTCTTACCTGCAGATGAACGCAGCCCAGGCGGGGTCAGTACACAACGTACCAAGTATGTAAAACTGGAAAATACTGTAGTAATATCATAAGTCCAAAATACACGAAAGTTATAGATAAAAATCAAATTAGGTTGCACTGTGCCTTACTAACAATTAGAGTAACAAGTATAAGTATAATACTGCATAAAAATAGGAGGCTCATGATCAAAATGGGATCTCTCGCCCGTAGTATCATTAAGCAATCCTACTCCTGGGACTGTTTCACCCGCATGGATCCTGTGGATCCGCATAAGGCCATCCACCTCGCATGGGACTATTTCACCCGCATGGATCCTGTGGACCCGCATGGGACTATTTCACCCGCATGGGACTATTTCACCCGCATGGACCCAATGGGCCCGCATGAGTACAAGCGCCGCACTCGCATCATGGGTAGCAAATCCATGGAATACGCAGTAATAACAATGATAATACATAAATCAGCACAACCGGCTAGTATACATAACATAAGCGCTACCGGCTTATCAGAATACTCAGTGGTAACAATAATAATACATAAATCAGCACAACCGGCTAGTATACATAACATAAGCGCTACCGGCTTATCATAACATAAACAAGATAAGAAATCTTCTAACTTCTTATGAACATTATTAATATAAATCCTCTCATTTTAGCTCATTAAGGCACTACATGTCTTTTTAAGAGAAATCCGGGAATTTAACCCAAGTATCACATACCGTAAACCTTTTTCGAAATGACTCATTTTTATATAAAACTTCCAAGATACTAATATCCATAGTATCATGTCACAACCACTTTCAAAGCAAGTCACAATTTTCCATTTAGAAAATATCCCAAGCTTCTAAATCAAGTGACTTCATTTCCTTTAAAACCTTAGGCCATTTATGCCTTAAAACAATTTACCTTCCACAAATTCAACTCATTTTCCCCTTGCTTATTTTATGTAAAGTAAACACTTCTTTATTTACCTTTTTCCCAAACTAATATAACCAACTTCCCATAAAGCCGTTATATTAACTTTTTACGTTAGTCAAACACATTTCCCTATGTCCAAGGGACTTATACCTTTAAAACGAAACAAGTATCATATACTTCAAAACAAGTGAAGATTATCAAATCTTGTACGTATACCGTACTACATAGATACAACTACTCATGCTCAAGAGATAGGAAAGCTCTACATACATCTTCGGTCAATCCACTTGTTAATTCCAACTATCGCACGTAATACGTCAACCTATAATGACCATAATACGTTTATTAACTTCTAGTTTCAAAGTAGAATATTTCCAAGTTCAAGGTTACTAATTCCTATGAAAAATTGGGCAGCATTTCCTTTATTTCTACTCACTTTGCCACCTTTTCAAATGCCGATTTTTAACACTCAAAACGCCACATTTAAGGCCCAACATCCAAATCAACACAAAGGGGATTACACACCTAAAAATTCTGCCCCATAAGTTATAACAATTAATCTTAACAAGTTTAAGATAATTTTTAGGCTACAACATGCTCACATAACCTCTTTAGCCAAATCCTTCATATCCTTCATACCCAAACCACATTTCTTGCATGCAATGACTCTAAGAGCATTATTTACTACCACAAGTTCTTTCTTCTTAACATGCAACACTAAAAACTAATTATAAAGGAATAATCATTACCTTAGAGCTTTAGCCAAATTTTTCCAACAACTTGCTAGCTTCCTTTCCAAGAACACCACCACAACAACCTTCACAAGCTAGCCACAAGCTTCCTTCTTGCCTTTTCTTTTCAGATTTTTCCTAAGGCTAGAATATCTCTTGGAATTTTAGAGAGAAGGAGGAGCTTGAAATTTTTAAGAGAGAAGGAAGAGCTTTTGTCTAAGAGAGAGATGAAAGATGACCAAGTCTTCAAGACTTGGTCAATATAATGCATGCAAAACAGATGGGGACACTGTCACCCTCCCATGGCCTTTTTAAAAGAAAAGATCAGATTTTCCTAAGATTTCCCGATTTCGCCGGGCCGCGACCTGATCGGCGCGCCACGCAACTCTGCGGACTCTGAACTTCGGCGCGGCACGATTCCGTGCGGCCCAATTCCCGCCTTGCATCAGCGCCTTCGCCGCCATGCGTACGAGGCCCTGACCGAAATTTTCTGATTTCGAGTCCTAACTCCTTTCGCACGGCCCCATACGCACCGCCTGAACCACGGGGTATAACAAATGTCTATCACGAAAACGGCCTTGGATTCATGTTTCTATGTAGAAATCATTATCTGAATCGCTCTTTCTTCCACCGAAGTGCTCAACTGAACCTCTACGACTTAGTTTTTCCATTGAACCAAATTCTTGGGATCTCCAGTCAGTATGGTTGGGTATTCATCATATCAGTTCGTATAGTTTGGGTTTTATGCCCATTCCCCTAGACCGGCAGAACTCTTGATCTTTGGATAATCCTTTAATTAAAGGGTTCGTTATATCTTTTGATTTAGTAATCAAGTATGTGTCACCCGATCAACTGTCATACGGTCTTATGCCTGCGACAGATATGTCCAGATGCCGTCATTTGTGCCCTTACAATATATAACTGACGAAGGCACGAGTTACTCCCAATAAGAGACATCCTCTAAGAGGTCGTGAAGTTACTCAACTTCTCATCATGCTTTGTACAAAGCGATAAACTCCGATTCCATCACAAATCGGTCGATGCAAGTTTGTTTAAAGGATTTTGCAAAGACACACCATACACATCCACTTGTGGCATTGGTGTTCTTTAAGTCTGATGTCCAGTTTGCATCACTGTGCTCTCCTAGAACAGTTGTACATCTAGAATACCATAATTCGTAGATAAGCAAATAGTTCAGATGTCGTCACATCCAATTTAACGCCTTCTATAGATCATTACCAGTGAACCTTAGTTCAATCGATCTTCTTTATGAGCCTATACAAGGTCAGTTGTAGTGTGTAAGATACATTTAACTACACGTGACCTACATATATCGCTCTTGATATATTGGTGAACCATGATTCCAATAGGTTCTATGATTCATATCCATTGGTGACTTCAACGAGACTGTCAAAACACCTCACTGATGAGTTTGGTTTAGACCAGTCCGTTAGATGTCTTAGAAATCTCAATTCCCAAGATGTCATCTGCAATACCCATATCATTCATATTGAAATATCGTTTCAACATACTCTTAGTCCCTAGGATCAACCTATAACTTCTTTCTGTGATCAATATGTCGTATACGTAAAGGCACATCACGACGAACGAGTCGAAATTACCTTTCATGTGGGACACATTTGTCACACTCATCAATGGAGAAACCCTTCGATAGTAGAGTACTATCACAGTTTTCATGTCATTGCTTCGGGATTGTTTCAGCCCGTACATAGAGTTGACAAGTTGATAGACTTTCTTCTCTTCTTTGGAACTGCATACCCCTCTGGTTGTTCTGCATTACTTTCTTCTTCCACTTTTGGAATGTTTGGTTTTCCAACTGTTGGCTTTCTAGCTTCAGAATTAATGTTTCTGTAATCAGATTCATTATTTCTATTTTATCTGAAATTTCCAGGACCAAAATGTAAACATTTCAGGGACCAGAATGGAAGTTTAGGAAGAAACCCAACAATCCACAAAACCAACTCTCCGGTTAGGAAGGTTGTTTCAACATCCATGTCTCGCAAGACTGCGGTGACCCTGGAGGTTAATCTATTTATATAGGAACACATGTCCAAGTAGCAAGGCCTTATACTCATCAGTAGATCCATTCAATTTTTACTCGATTTGAGTATCCATTTTTACAACCCAGGGGTTCTTTTCCCGGAGGAAAATCAACCATCACACAAGTGTGGTTCTACCTGATGGAGTCTATTTCTCTCTCTTTTTAGCTTCTTTCCAAAGCAGCACTTCTAGAGATGACAATTCTTTGTTAATTTTCCTTGGTTCATTCTCAACCATATAAGCTAGAAGACCTGGAACAAGTCTTTGTCCCTTCTTTTTGCTCTGTCTCGGTTCAACATCTAGAATCTCTGAGTTCTGTAGATATGGAACATTAAGTTCCGGATAGTCAGCAACATTCGATCCTATATATCTGGAACGTCTAGTTCTGTATAATCAGACACTCGCAGGTTCTTGTTAATCTTGAGTAATTACTCTTTTTCCCTTCTTAAGAAATGTTATCTTCAAAGAATTCAACATTCTTTGGCACCAGGATGCGATAAGCACTACTGTTCTTTGTAGATCCAATGGATATATAATCTACAGTCTTAAATTCGACTTGACATGTTTTGTCTTTGGTATCTCAACACTTGCCACACTACCCCATATCACAATATTTGTATATAGGATTATTTCCATGTTTCACATCGAGGGTTATCCTTATCCTTATCCTTATGCGGAGTTCTGTTGAGAATTGCATTAGCGGTAAGCATTGCATTGCCCACATACCTTGGGCGTATGTCTTTTCGCTTGGCTAACACCATTAGACTGAGGTGATTAAGGAGCAGTCATTTGATAAATGATGTTCCGCATTCTCCCTCTCTATCACTACGAATTCCTCAATCCGTAGGCTTTTCAACTTCTGCTTTGAAACGATCATTTGCTTCAACAACTTCATATTTGCTCTTCAACAAATAAAGGATGCAATATGTTGTTCCATCTTCAATGAATATCACAACATACTTGTCTCCCCCTCTATTTGTATAAGCTTCAAATCACCCACGTAAGCGTGACAGTTATAGAGGAGCGGTGCTTCTTTCGCAATTTCTTTTGATGGAATGGAAAGGTGATTTTGCCTCGTCG
Organism: Przewalskia tangutica; assembly: GCA_029844215.1. Classification (NCBI taxonomy): domain Eukaryota; kingdom Viridiplantae; phylum Streptophyta; class Magnoliopsida; order Solanales; family Solanaceae; genus Przewalskia; species Przewalskia tangutica. Next base: position 91,931,137 of record CM056730.1, on the reverse strand, counting down.
CCTACCTCACATTCATTTGAGGGTTTATGTCGACAGACGACAACAATCTCAACTTAATTAGTTTTGAATGATTTTCTATTTTACGTGTCTTAATCTATAAAGGCATAGATGCACGGATTACAAATATATCATCTATTTGGCTACAATCTTACTGTACCACTCTTGATTATTATAGACCCGTTGGACTAGACTCAAACCATCATGACCAGCAGCATCATTGAAACCAAGTTTGGGACATGTATCACCTCTTATTAGAGTGATCTCATTCCCTTAAGTCCTTTGAGGACAACCTCTTCAACTCATTTTACTTTGGATGTGGCGTTGGTTCACATGAACAACCTCTTACCCGTGATTAGGGCGCAACTGGATCATAAATGATCTAGATATTCTGGCCCACTCCAGTTGCATTGGCAGACTAAGTGTCAAATTTCTGTCTTTCTTTTGGCCTTCAAATTATTTGAGATCTGGAAACTCTGGCCCACTTCAGTCGCCCGTAGGCTTCGTATGACTGAGTGTCAAATATCGTCCTGTCATGCGACGGATCTGGCCCACTCCAGTCGCCCGTAGGCTTTGTATGACTGAGTGTCCACTACTATCCTGTCAAAAGACGAATCTTCTGGCGAAAACGGTGACAGGTTTGTCTCTAATCCTCTAGTCCTTGTCTTTAGGCCTCTTCCCTTACTTAGGATTGTCCATAAATCCAGTTTATTACAATCTAAGTCCATTCTTTTTAGGCCGTTGTTTATAAAAATCCAATCATAAACGGGAAGGTAAGTGAGATTAAACTTCTGATTTTAAAGTGTAGAGAATATAAGTCGTAACAAAACACTTCATATTCCTAGCCTTGCTTTATTCACTTTTATTCAGAAATTATCTTTTAATATCAATTTCGACAAGGAATAAAAAGTTAACTCATACCTTTGGAATATGGACCACATCAGTCACGTGTCCAAATCCCCCTTTCCATGATTGGATCTTTTGTCTGGGACAGATGTACGCCTTCTGCTGTAAGGTAGAACAACATCTTCAGTTTTCTCCTTTTGTCCCAGTTGATATCCTCCACCTCTCGTGGGCGCTTGTTTCCACCACTCTCGAGAGTGGTGACAACAACTCTTCCTTGATCCTTAGCCTTGCTAGCATGACTATCATCAATATCTTCAAGTTCAGGATCAGCAACAGAGATCTCTCCTTTGATGAAAATAGATCTATAACTATCGTCAAAGAGAGACTCAAAACTAGAACCAGATTTGTTGACAGAGACAGTGTTTGAACTATTTATCAGAACTGTCAATAGAACTGGTTTCAGCAAGAAACCCACAGCCATATTTGGGATCATATCTACTAGCTACCATATTTCTAGCACTAGTACAAATAATGTCTTAAGATTGTGAGTTACACAATGGATGTACGAAAATAATATACAACTACTACTAGTGCTATGAAAGGATAAACTAAAATAGTTACAATACAACAGGATTGAAGCCTAACAAGAGTTGTGACAACCACAACAAGTTTGATGATATTGGTCTTCGTTCTTGAATGCGTCTTTAAGTCTTGGATCTTGAGACTTTCATTGGAACTGCAACAAGTTCCTTGATCTTTATAACCTGAAACCAAAAGACACTAAATCTGATAGTGTTACAAGGGCGTTTTTGAGTCGAGTGATATTCACTCTGTCCTTAAGACATTATTGCCCCGTATATATCCTTTTACGATATGGGCAACTGTCTCCCAAGATAAAACAACAACTAAATAAATGAGCAAATGAAACTCAAGTGTTTCTAAAGAAGAAACTTTGAGTGTGTGAGAGTATGCTAGAGAGGAAGAAGTTCAGAAAAATTTGAACTATACAAGTATGAAGTTGTGTCTACAATTGAGCCAAAGCCTCAATTTATAGTTGTGTAAGAATGTCTTCTCAAGTGCCCATGTAATGGCAATTTAAGTGTCAGGTAATGGCCACTTAATTCACCAAGTAATGCAGCCCAATGAAGGCTGATTTTTGGAGGAGAAACTGACATCTTAATGCCCCAAAAGGTCCCCACAATCAGCCAAACTTTTGTACTTCCGATCACACATACACTGCCTCATTAACGTCGCGGAGCCTCAGCTCCAGTAGCCAGAAGTCCAACCAGCGTCCCGGCTCACGCCTTAGGCGCCTTGGCCCTTGAGGTGGTGGCGCCGCGACACCCCGACTCCACGGTGACACCGCGATCCTTTTCCGACACGTTTCGATCTTACACTTCGTACACTTCTTCTTTCATTTACCAACGTGGAACACGTGTCATTTAACCAACGACTGTCCATCCTTTCAATGAGTTTGAAATTTAATAAATTTTATATTCCCATCAAATACACGACTAAGGAATTCCAAATTCATAATCAAAATCTGATTTGATTAGAAATTGATGATCAAAATATTTTGCCCAAATTTATCCCTAACGCAAGAAACTCACATAATCTCATGATTTTGGTGTTAGTTCATGATCCATGAAAGTATATTTATGTCATAAAGACAATTTGTATTAGCACAAATGTACTTTATACACATTTTTATTATTATTAATGGAGATTAATATTATGACATTTGCAATTATTGAATTATTAGTCGATTGTTTATAATATTCTATAATATGCATCCTTAGAGGTTACACTGTTATTAATAGTGTGAGATATTAATATTATAACGTAACTCTTAAAATAGTCTCGACTAATGATCATCGAGAATGAGATATCGATGATTTGTGATAAGTCGACATGTGGTATGCATCATATCCTTAGATGATGTAGTATGTCTCACATGCTACGAGTAATGGTTACTCGTGATAGACACATGGATACTTTAGAAGTATTGGTATACCCTACTGATATATTATTTGTTATACAATGTCTAAAGTATGATCAACGTGTGGGAGATAGAAGTACTTAGACTTGAGGTCGATACGCACCTTGTCTACAGAGTAATGTACTTTGATCATGTTCTAAGCTCAAATGTCTTATAGGTTGAGATACGATTTGTATTGGGTACATTACGATGTGGATTAAAGGTGGTAGTTGAGCCAAGATTAGGATTCATTCTTCGAATGTATAGTCGAGAGAACACTCAGATTCTCATGTGATATTGGGTTTACTAAGTCGTTGGCCAACGTAGTAGACATATCTAGGATATGGTCTTGTTGTCAATTAATATAGATGAGATATAATGATCAAGTCATTTGGATAGACACTTGACAGATCCTAAGCTTGATCGAGTGTGTCGTGAATGAAATGATTTTATCTTTCCACATAGAGGTTTAGTTTATCAGATTCGTGTAGCTATACTTCACATATTGAGTTCGTCTCCCGGCGCCGTCTATGAATTTCGTGTAGACCCTAATATGATTAGTGTCGATATGTGAAGGCTTGTAGGGTAATATTAAGTCAATTGTTCCGTCGATCTAAGGATGTAATGAGAGAATATAAATGTTTGGTTTATGATCGAGACATTTGAATAAATAATGATTATTTAATTAAGTCGAGATTGGATTTCAGATTTAATTAAAATAGAAACGAGACAAAATTGGACTAGGGACGCGCGCCTCCAGTCTAGTGGGAAGTCCGACTGACCCACTTCGCCTCGGTTTTTGGGCCTGGCCCACGGGAACCCTAGGCTACGTTTTAATCCTAAAACGCAACTATAAATAGGGACCTCATTTCATTATTCAATTACACAATTCACTTTATAATATTCTAAGTCTTAGAGAGCTAGAATCAAAACATTCTCTCTCGAACCTCTGCCGGATTTCCTAGCTTTCTGAAAGGGGATTACATCGAAGTTCTTGGAACTTGCAATCGAGGAATAGTTGCGTGCGCACCCTCGGACGTTACTAGAAGATTTCAGATTATAAAAACTATAAGTCTACTATCGATGTATTACGGTTATCAATACATGTTGTATGTTCATGTATTTTATTGTTGCATAATTATCCTGCAGTTCGTCGTTTGTTGGATTTGATACAAAATTTTCAAATTCTATTGTATATACGAATCCAACAAAACCCTACAATCTAAACATTTTATAATGATAACGAAGGTGTGAAAATATTACCTCAATATTTCTACTTGATCCCCAATATTGTTCACCTTTTCCCCACAAATTATGTTCTTAAAATCTTCAACAATAACGAAGAGTTTGCACCCGTCTTTCCTTATAAACACAGTTGGGACGAATATGACGTTTTTTTTAATTATTGCACCAGAAAAGTCTTCACGTAATTATTTCACTTTTAATTATCCGAAACATATCAAACTAACTTAGAATTGGACGAAACTAATTTTTACAAGTCACAATTAATGACGGGTCATGTTCTTTTTTTTTTTTTTTAACAATCCTCTTTATAGGAAATACGTTGTAACCCCGTCTGAACACCTCAACATCTAATTAAATTTTTCAGACAAGTACTGAAAGTATACCGTGATATACACGATATACACGACATATACAATGCCTTGTGTATACCGTATATAGCACGGAAACACACGGTATTCTTACCATCCTTGGACTATGATATACACGGTAAATGCAGTTGTGTATATCACGGTTTGGGGTCTTATATTTGGTGTTGTATTTGTATTTAATTAACATTATACACATATCATAATTGTAGGATTCTTGTACAAATAGAATAGGGTTTTGAGAGTAGAATAGGAATAGGAATAGGATTTTCCATATTATGAAAATTGTAAATTGTATATATACTCATTTATTAATGAAAAGAATCAAGAAATTATTTCTTTTATGGTATCAGAAGTCTAGGTGTTTCTACCGATTATTCTCCTCTCTTTTGCTGCCTCGGTTTTCGTGCCAGTTCTCGGAAACCATGCAACATTAGCTCCTCTCTTCCCAAATTTTCTTCCTACTCCCTAATTCACCTATTGTTCTTTTGTTATGTCTACAACAAAGAACTTGTTTCATCATACCCTTGTTATTTCCAACATCAAGAACCACACCTCTATTGTTCTTGAGATGAAAAATGTTCAATTTATGACGTGGACATAATTGTTCCAAATTCACGCACTCTCACATCAAGTCCTCCATCACATCATTCCTCTGGCACCCGACACCACTGATGTACCTACCCCCGAGGAGAATCCTCATTTATGGATAACGCTTGATGCTACCGTCCTTCAGTGGTACTCCACTATTTCTACCGACTTTTTACATACAATCATTGAACTAGACACGACGACTATGGCTACCTGGGATAGATTGCATGATATATTCCAGGACAACAGACATTCTCGAATTGTCACTCTTGAGCAAGAGTTTTCACAAGTCAGCATAGAAGATTTTCCAAATGTTTCAGCTTATTGTAAACGACTCAAGGAATTGGCGGACCAACTCTGTAACGTTGGAGCGCCTGTCACCAATAATCCTCTTGTTCTACAAATGGTTGTAGGCCTATAATGGCGTTGGGACTCTACTACATCAAAGTAATCCCCTTCCCTAGTTTTATCAAGCTCGTTCGATGCTCACGTTAGAAGAAGGCGCCTTGGCCAAGCAGGCAGATACCGGCGCCAGTTCTGTGGAGATGATAACCACGTCCGATAACTCTCACGGTATTTTTGACAATTCAGGCCAAAACTGCAACAACGGTGGTGGCAAGAAGGGTCAAAACAGTAAAAATAATGGCAAAATTGCGATCGGTGCACAGAATAATGGAAACGCCTGCGGGAATATTAACAGCAGCGGGGGTTGGCCCCAGCCCGCCTGGTCTCAGCCTTAGGCCTCTTGGCAGTGGGCCTGGACTAGTGACCAATCCCTCTTACTGCCATTCCCCTTATTTCCAGCAGCCTTGGGCCTCGGTCCAGCCCTAGCACAGGCCCTATCTTTTGGGTTCTTACCAGCTGGGATCTGGGTCGGGTCAACAGGCCGGTCTACTTGGGCCCCGGTCCTCGCAGGCCTTCACTACTGTGGGCCCTAATTCGATCCCAACACCCACAGATATTAAGGCTGTTATGCATACCCTTGGATTAACTCCTCCGGACGCGAATTGGTACATGGACACTGACTCTATTTCTCACATGACGTCCGACCAAGGTACTCTCTTATCTTATTTCAATATGATAAAAAATTATGGCATTATTATTGGTAATGGCAACACAATTCCAATTTTGTGGTTACGGTAATACAACTTTGTCTCCCCCACATCTACCTCTTGTTTTGAACAATACCCTGCATGTCCCTAACTTAATTAAAAATTTGGTGTCTGTTCATAAATTCACCACTGATAATTGAGTTTCTGTTAATTTTGATCCATTTGAGTTTTCTGTGAAGGATTTCAAAATGGGGATATCTCTCATGAGATGCAACAGTAGGGGAGATCTTTATCCAATTACAACCACAACCGCTTAATCGAGTCAAGTCATGCCCTCAATATTTGATGCTCTAGCTCCTTCCTTGTTCCATGCACGATAGAGTCATCCAGGGTCGTCAATTATTTCTTCCTTGCATAAAAACAATTTTATTTCTTGTAAGGGTACGCGTAGTGCTCCTATTTGTCATTTTTGTCCGTTAGGAAAACATGATAGATTACCTTTTGTAGCCTCTAATTCTCGTACTTTAATTTCTTTTGACATTATTCATAGTGATTTATAGACATCTCCCGTTCTAAGTTCTTTGGCCATCGTTATTATGTTCAATTTTTGGATTATTATTCTATTTTTTTATAGACTTTTCCGTTAGCGAAAAATCTCTAGTTTTCCACCTTCTTAGAATTTAGAGCACTTATCTGTACCCAATTCGGACAGAAAATAAAATATATACATTGTGATAATGGCAAAGAATATGATAACGAGGTATTTCAGGATTTTTGTGATGCTAATGGCATAATTTTCGTTTCTCTTGTCCTCATACGTCCTCACAAAATGGAAAGTCGAACACAAAATTTGTACCATTAATAATATTGTCATAATTTTATTGGCACATACTTCCGTGCCTTCTTCTTTTTGGCATCATGCTCTACAAATGGCTACTCACCTCCTTAACATTCTTCCTACCAAAGGATTAGCACATGATTCTCCCCTTAAAATTCTCTATAATAAGAATCCTTCGTATTCACATCTTAGGGTCTTTGGGTGTTTGTGCTATCCACTATTTCCGTCCTCTACAATTAACAAACTTCAGGACCGTTTTACCGCTTGTGTGATTTTGGATTATCCCTATAATCATCGTGGTTACAAATATTTTGATTTATCGTCTAATAAAATCATCATTAGTCGCCATGTAATTTTTTATGAAACCCAATTTCCATTTGCACAAGTCAGTAGTCTTGTACCTAGTTCGTATAATTTTTTTGATGACGAAGTCTCGCCTTACATTATGCACCACTTAATGGGCCAATCCAGTTACCACATCCCTCCAGAAGGCCCACTACCTACTGGCCCACAAACTCGTGTTGATCCATCCCATCCATTCCCCGTCTCTGGTCCAATTAATGGGTCTCTTGTCCAGCCCACTATCGGGACTGCGTCTGCCTTTGTTCATGTTCCAGTGATGCAGCCTCTTTCCAGTGTTGGGCCAGCAGGCCAGTCCGTCCCCCATCAGACTTTTTTTCCAAAATCCACCCAATTCTCCCCCGAGTCACCGACCTGTTACTCGTAGTCAACAGAGTATTTTAAACCAAAAAGTCATTTTAATCTGAATTCTAATGTTCTTAAACCCCCGCTACCCTATAACTCAATGTCTGCATTAAATGATCCGAATTGGAAATTGGCAATGAATAACGAATATAATGCTCTTATTGAAAATAAGATGTGGGAGTTGGTACCCAGTCCTTCCGACTTTAATATTATTCAGTCTATGTGGATTTTTACTCATAAAGATAATTCTGATGGTTCGTTTGCGAGACATAAGACTCGTCTTGTAGGTGATAGTAAAACACAATATGTTGGCGTAGATTGTGGTGAGACATTTAGTCCGGTGGTCAAACCGGATACCATTCACAATGTCCTCAGTCTGGCTCTTTCAAAAGTCTGGCCATTCATCAGCTAGATGTGAAGAATGCTTTCTTACATAGTGATCTTAAGGAGACAATTTACATGCATCAACCCTTGGGTTTTAGAGACACCGCATATCCTCATTATATTTGTTTATTGAAAGTCCTTGTATGGGATTAATTAGGCCCCACGAGATTGGTATAAGAGATTTGCAGATTATGTATCTACTATTTATTTTCTCACAGCAGGTCTGATAATTCTCTATTCATATATCGTCGTGGTGCTTCCCTGGCATATATTCTCTTATATGTGAATGATATTATATTGATTGCTTCTTCTGATGAGTTATGCAAGTCTATCATGACCTTACTCGGTTATGAGTTTGCTATGAAAGACTTGAGACCTTTAAGTTATTTCTTGGGTATTGTTGTAACTCGTCATGCAGATGGGTAATTCTTGTCACAGAGAAAGTATGCCGCTGAGATTATTGAGAGGACTGATATGTCCTCGTGTAAGTCTACTTCCACTCCCGTTGATACTACACTCAAATTGGGTGTTGCGGTTGGCTCACCTTACGAGGATCCCACCCACTATCACAGTCTTGTAGGGGCACTTCAGTATCTTACTTTCACGAGACATGATATTACGTATGTCATCCAACAGGTGTGTTTATTTATGCATGATCTCAGGGTTGAGCACATGATGCGCTCAAACGAATCATACAATACTTACAGGGAACACTTGATTATGACTTGCATCTATATCCGTCGTCGATCTCTACACTTGTCTCTTATACATATTTTGATTGGGGTGATTGTCCGGAAACCAGGCGCTCTACGTCTGGTTACTGTGTGTTTCTTGGTGATAACTTGGTCTCATTGTCTGCAAAACGACAGACTACCTTATCCCTCTGCAGTGTAGAGACCGAGTATTGAGAGGTAGCCAATGTGGTTTCTGAATCATGTTGGTTACGTAATCTTCTCTTAGAACTTCACTTTCCTATTAAAAAAACTACCTTGGTTTATTGTGATAATATTAGTGTAGTCTATCTTTCTGGGAATCCGGTTCAGCATCAGCGCACAAAACATATTGAAATGGATATCCATTTCGTTCGCTAAAAGGTAGCTCGTAGACAAGTACGTGTCTTACATGTCCCTTTCAGGTATCAAATTGTAGACATCTTTACAAAGGGTTTTTCCTCGGTTCTATTTGAAGATTTTAGGGACAGTCTCAGCGTACGAAGACCGCCCGCTATGACTGCGGGGATGTGAAAGTATATCTTGATATATACAATATACACGACATATACAATGCCTTGTGTATACCGTGTATATCACGGAAACACAGTACTCTTACCATACTTGGACCGTGATATACACGGTAAATACAACTGTGTATATCACGGTGGGGTCTTATATTTGGTGTTGTATTTGTATTTAATTAGCATTGTACACTTATCATAATTGTAGGATTCTAGGGTTTTGAGAGTAGAATATGAATAAAATTTTCCATATTATGAAAATTGTAAATTGTATATATACTCATTCATTAATGAAAATAATGAAGAAATTTTTTTTTTCAAGTCCAAATATCTATCCCGAGCTATCAAAAGTCTCCAAACATGATCCAGACTTTTAAAACTGAAAACGATCAGATCATCACAAAAATAACAGCATTATCACCCTTCACCAAAACAATCACAACTTCTTATACAGATGTTCCAATGATGAAGGGTTTGAATTTTTGGAAACTAGATTCAAATAGGTACAAATCTCATGAAGACTCTTCACCAAATCTTTATAGATTGAGGCAGATCTTGAAGTCACATCAAGTACATAAAATCACGTTTCAACAATTCAATTCTTTAAAAACTTGCTCCAGATGCACTGAAACTCACTCTAGCTTTATAGTTTTTACTTAACCAAAATGATTTTGCTATTTCATATAGCTTTATAGTTTTTAGAATAGTAAAAGTTACATAGTAGTAATACTTTTCAGGATGTGTCTTGAAACTCAGGTTTTTATATGCATTGATGAGCTTTATTTTAAGTTGCATTTAAATTACATAGCATGTTAGTTAATTGTTAAACATAGAAAAGGAGTAGAAAAATAAAAAGGTTCGCTTGGCCAAATTAAGATAAATAGTGTGAGTCGCAACTCGAACAGAAGTCATGTCTTGACATTGAGACTTTGAATGGAAAAGTTAGCCTTCAAAAAGTTCCTAAGACACAATTGTGAGTCGGATCGTAGTGCGCACTCTTCTTTCCTATCTTAGTATATTACGAGAGCTATTCCATAAATTGTCTAACTGGTAAGGAGAAGTTAGTCCGGAAATTTAATTAAGGGTGACTTTCTAGTTTCAAAATTAAGAATAGACAACTCAAGTTATTTTTATTGAGCAGGGGCGACTCTTTTGAGATAAGTGTTAATGACACTAATTTAAAAATTCTAAAGTTTTGTTATTTACACAAAACCCCTCCTCCCTCCACCACCCCCTCCCCTGTCGTTGCCACTACCTCCTCCCCCTTTTTCCGACGTTGCCACCACCCTCTCCCCCCACTTACGCGTCCTTCTTGTTAGAGTAATTATGGGGATATCCTATAATTATCTCTCATCCGCATTTATTATAATTGATAGTATAATATATTGTAATTATTGTAATTATAATTAGCATCTTATATTTTAGGTAAAAGTAGATTAGTCTTCCATTATTCAAGCATTTAATGATTGTATATATATTGTACCTTTGAGAGAATATTAATTGAATTACTTTCCTACGTGATATCAAGAGTCAAAAATCCTTTGCCCTAATTCTTCCCTCCTCTCACACAATTTTCCTCTCTTCTTTCTCATCTTTTTTTTTCCGGCCAAACCCTAGCAAAACCCTAAACCACTTTGTTCCAAAAACAAAAACCCTAGACGATTTTAACACACCACCCCCCTATTCGGCTACTTCTTCTCCGAAACCCTAAGGGGTTTTCCCATCCCACAACATCAAACACTACTTCTTTCATTCCCTCGTTTGATTTTTTGTGAAACCTATGGCCGAAAAACAAACATTTCATCCCGCTCTTGCCGTTAATAACGTCAATAACTTTATCTCCATAACTCTTGAAATGGAGAAAGGACAGTATACCTCTTGGGCAGTACTTTTCAAAATTCGTTGTCGCGCCTATGAGATGATTGATCATATCATCTCATCCGAGTCATCGTCGGATACCACTACGGTGGACAAGAAATTATGGCCTCGCTTAGATGCTATAGTACTTCAATGGATTTATGGCACAATTTCGAATGATCTTCTTCATACCATCTTAGAATCAAATTCCACGGCTAAACAGGCGTGGGAAAAATTACAAAATATATTTCAAGATAACAAAATGTCTAGGGTTGTTTATATTGAACACAAATTTACAAATATTAAATTGGATGATTTTTCCAACATCTCAGCCTATTGTCAAGAATTAAAAGTACTTGCGGACCAACTGTCCAACATTGGTTCACCCGTGACGAATCAAAGGTTGGTACTTCAGTTGATTACGGGATTGAATGAACAATATGATGGTGTTGCTATGTTCATTCAACAAAGCAATCCATTACCTCCCTTATACGAGGCGTTCAAGGTTAAATCTCAAGGAAACAAGAAAAGCAAAGTAGACATCCTCGGGAGCAACTAGCCAACTACCACCGTAACCGCTCTCGTCTCCACCAACTTTTCTTCCACTGATTTAGATCCCCAAAATTCTGGTTCAGTGGGACACGGTAATTGTTCTAATAATGGACAAAAACATGGGCAAACCTTAACAATAAAGGAAAAAATAATGGTGGAAAAGGACGGGGGAGGGGCGGTGGCTAGCCCGCCGGCGGTAGTGTCCAGACCGGGCAGTGGCGGGTTGGCAATGGCGGCTGACAGTAGGGGTAGTACCCACCGTGGGCCTTGACCCCACAGTGAGCTACCCCGCCATGTCCATACACAACCTCTTCGTAGGCCCGACCTCGTCCTTCTTCAAATCGCTAATCCGGTATTCTTGGATCTCGTCCACAATATGCGTTTGTGTCTCATTCACCATCTTCGGTCAGTTATGCACCCACATACATTGAACAAGTCATGAACAACATGCATCTAAATGTTCACGATGAATCATTGTACATGGACACAGGGGATACGTCACACATGACGACATCTCAAGGTAATCTCTCATCTTATTGTAATATGAGCAATAATAAAAATATTGTTGTCGGTAGTGGGCAGGAAATTCCAATTCATGATATTGGTCAGGTAACACTTCCATCTCCACACCCACCATTACACTTGAAAAACGTCTTACATGCGCTGAACCTAATTAAAAACCTAATTTTTGTTAGACGTTTTACAACTGACAATAATGTTTCTGTAAATTTTGATCTGTTTGGCTTTTTTGTGAAGGATTTTCAGACAGGGATGTCTCTTATGAGATGCAATAGCATGTGGGACTTGTATCCCATCACATCTGTTTCCAAAAATAGCATGAACAAACCATCAACTTTTGCTGTCACTTCTCCTACTCTATGGCACAATCGATTTGGACACCCAGGAGCACAAGTTTTTAATAATTTTAGGAAGAATAATTTGGTTTTGTGTAATAAACCTTTGAACTCTTTTGTTTGTCAATCTTGTGTGTTTGGTAAACATGTTAAACTTCCTTTTCCATCTTCTACTTCCAATACTTTTATGCAATTTGATATTGTACATTGTGATTTATGGACATCGTCGATTTTGAGTTCTGCATGTTATAAATACTATATGCTAATTCTAGTTGATTATTCGAATTTTTGTGGTCTTTTCCATTAAGACATAAATCATAAACCTATACCATTTTAAAACAATTTAGTATTTTTATCAAAACTTAATTTGGAAAAATATTAAATATTTTCAATGTGACAATGGGGGGCATTCATGCCCACTTTAATGATTTTTGTCACCAAAATAAGATGTATTTGCGTCTTTCGTGTCCACATACCTCACAACAAAATGGGAAAGTCGAAAGAAAAATTTGAATAATTAATAATATGACTCTCTCTCTTTGTCACGACCCCTCAAGCTCGCGATCGTGCCACTACACAGGCACCCTTACAGTATACATCGAGAGATAATCGTGAACATACATGAAACTTATAAAATAAATCAACAAGAAATAAACAAAGTTAGCCGATAAGGCTACCTCCCAGACGATATACATATACATAACCAAACGCAGCTTACATCCTTCTTCTTTACAAACCGACCCACAAGATATGACTACAGCACTTAAAAATTTCAATCAGTGGCGGACAGGGCCCGCCATACCACGAATGTACATAACCGCAACATCGTGGAAACCGTACCAAAGATAAGCCTCGGAGTGAATGGAGCTTCTTCCCAAAACCGAGAGATCGTAGAGCGAGGATCACCAACTCGTACCTAATACTGCGGGCATGAACGCAGCCCTACGAAGAAGCCGCATAACAGTGCAGTATGGAAGAAAATAAGTGTACAAAAAATCATAAGCATAAAAGAATGACAGGTGTCACGACCCGAACTCGGATCCGTGACTGGTGCCTTACCCCGGGCACCCTCGTGATACAACATCAGAGAAAACCAGCGGAAATAAACTCACAAACAAGAACCATATAAGATAAAATAGGCTAACCCAAAGTGGCTACCTCTAAATATAATAAAACGAACAATTACATCCTTACACCCCAATTCATGACAGGACTACAAGCCTGCAGAAGGTATAACACTATGACGGACGGCCCCGCCATACCCCGAATGTACAAAAGTCTACAACCTCGGGAATCGTGCAAAAAGACGAGGCCTCGAGAAATGGAGCCTTTCCGAGAACCGAACCGTGATCCTAAGAGTGCGGATCGCCAGTTATGAACCTCAACTGCGGCATGAACGCAGCCCCGGAGGTCGATAACATGTACCAAATATGCGAAACTGGAAAATACTGTAATAATATCATAAGTCAAAAATAAGCTGAAGTCTTAGATAAAAATCAGTTTCCTTGCACTGTGCCTTACTAACAATGAGAGTAACTAGTATAAATCTTATAGCATAAAAATAGGAGGCTCATGATCAAAACATGGTACCTCGCCCGTAGTATCATTAAGCAATCCTACTCCTGGGACTATTTCACCCGCATGGGTTGTCACGACCCGAACCCGGGCCCGTGACTGGTGCCTTACCCCGGGCACCCTAGTGATACAAAATCAGAGAAATCAGCGGAATATAAAACAATAACATGAAACAACATGAAGTATGAAATAATAATCTGAGAAAAATTGCCTTTCGACATATATATAAATCAATTTAAATCCGAACAGTTACATCCCACTTACAACTCTGCCCAGAACAGTACTACAGACCTCTAAGAGTGACATGACAACAATGGCGGGACAGGGCCCCGCCATACCACGAATGTAAGCACTACTACGACGGACTATACCATCGATAAGCCTCGGAGAAAGCGGAGCTTCCCAAATCTTTGGTGTGACCACGAGAGCTAGGATCAACGGCATCGTGTACCTCAACTGCGGCGTGAACGCGGCCGAAGGAGAGTCGATAACAGTACCGTGTATGTGGCGAAAATCAGTAAATGAAATCATAGTAGTCTATATAAAGCGGGAGACATGTATGATAACCAAACTACGATTCCTGATAAATAGCGATCATGTCAAGTCGTGACTCACGCCTCAAAGTCATCACTCAAATATAATAATGGGTCTCACGCACAACATCAATCATGCTGTGGAATACCTTCCTCACCGCCAGCGATCTATGATATAAAAGCACCAGGAATACACGTGAACACGGGTCCCACTGTGTCATCATAAAACCGTCTGAGGTAAATGCGAAGGCATAACCGACTACTAAAACCCACGGTACAACAAGGTCATAAAGCGTATCATGATCTGTCTAGGCCGTCGCATGATCAAAGCGGCCACTCGCGCGATATCTAATGTGCGCGTCTAGCCTCGAACTTCGTAGCTCGCGTGGGCCACTCCGATGGCCCGCGTGAGGTATTCCCGCATCGAGGTAGCTACTCCCGGCGGCGTCTGGACTCGTCGTCCGCGTAGCCACATGAACCGCGTGACCACAAAGGCGCACTAACACGGAACTCCGCGATTCGCGCCATAGCCACGAACTGCATAAGGTATTCTCGAATCATAGGTCACACAGACCGCTGAGTCTACCCGCGTCGGAGGCGACAACCCGGAATCATGAGTGATACAATACTAACATAACAACTTATCGTTTAAACAACATAAGCACAATCAAGGGAAACCCCTTTACACAAACATCACAAGATACTAACCCACGTAGCATCCTAGCATGTTTACTTAACAAATCAACAAGAAAGTATTACAAGGCTATCACAAACCAACACAATCAAGTTATACACACAAGGTACTTTCTACTATATGATTAACAAGATCGGGTTTTTATCAATAAAGTACTTCATACATTAACTCTTTAAAAGATCGTTACTTTCACAAAAGTCACACAATACGTAGTATATGAAAATAGAGTGATTATCTTTTGAAGTAAATCAAAACACTTCTCTTTGTAAAAATCAAGTAACAACATTCTTTTCCAAACGTTCCAAGTTTGCCTAATTTCAATTACTCAAGTTCCTCATTTTCGAAAGGTTTGTAGTTCATAGTTTTAATCCTTTAAAACAATTTGAGAAACATATACCTTATGTGTGAGTAGGTTATTCTTGTTCATAACAATCTTGATACATGACCATGATCTAGGAAATGTAATATCATTTTGTCTCATCTTAGCTTCTATGCGGATGGTAGTTTCTACCGGTTTTAATAATACTTTATTAGTCAAAACATTTCCCTTTATTAAGCGTTTCTTGTGGTTTGTTCGATACTTATTCTGATTTCCGAAATCAGTAAAACATAATTCCTTTTGAAAACCAAGTATTCATTACTCACGAATGAGGTTTCACACTTTTTAACAAAATTCAATTAAGTCAAGTCTCTTATCTTTTAAGATCAAGTCTCTTAACTTCTTAAATCAATAAATCATTCTTTTTATCTCTCTTAAGCCGTTATACCTAACTTCCCATAAAGCTAGTATAACTCTTAAGCTTTTAAAACCAAGTATTACTCTTACATTAAAATGATTCAAGATTCTTTTGAAATACTTCAAGATTATTCGGGCTTAAGTCGAAAGACATTGCGTAATTATTATTCGTGCTTAAGTCCGGAGACATTGCCGTAATTATTATTCAGTTAACACACGTACGTCTACCGTACTATATATATATTCTTTAAAATATCATGCTCAAGAGGATAGGAAGAATCACATACCTCGCGACGATTATCGACTATTAGCAAAACGCTCCACGGCTATAACCCGGCTAGCCTTGTTCACCTTTCAAGTAGCACATGCTACTCACAGAACATTCAACCTATAAAGGTTATACAAGTCTATCAAAGTCTAGACTACTCGGTAGAATAAATCTAGATACAAGATTCTACGGACATTTGGGCAGCCTTCCTACAGTCAAACTTCACAAGTCTCATGTCTGATACACTATGTAAAGTCTGATTCAATTCCCTTCTTATATACTTTCCTTGTATATACTTAAACTTATTCTTATACTTCAATAGTATGCAAATTCTAATACAACAGGGAGACAAGATAATTACCTCGATAAGCCCATAATTATCCAAGTTAAATGTCGATCCTGAGCAACGCTTAGCTCCTACTCTGGGTGCTCCAACTCGCTCCAAACAACCCTTAGAAGTTCTACGCAACTTCGTCTTAATACTTCAACCAACTTATGAAGATTTTCCTTAGGGTTTCGGTTTGTGACTGACGGAAAGTGTAATAGTATTTCTGGGCTTTTCGTATAGGTATAACCTTGGAATACTACAAGGTATTACGGCCAAGGTATTTTGGGTATAGTAACAATACTTTGGAGAGTATTTCTACCAAGAGGGGGGTATTTATACGAGACAACACCACAAGGGGCGGGGGTGTATACCCCTCGGCCAACCCCACTAGGAGGGGGGGTACTCTCGGCCAAGGGGAAGGGACTCTCGAGGGCCTCTCAAAGGGGAGAGGGAGGCTAGGCGAGACCTCAACACAAAGGGGAAGCTCTCAAGACTTAGAGATTTTTGGATGAAGAAGACTTCAAAGGGGGAGGGTATTTATAGGCCAAGCAAAGGCCAACCAATGGCCAAGATCTAGCCATGTGCTATGCAAGTGTAGGGCCAAGATGTGCCCAAGTGCCCCTAGTCCCTACTCCTAAAACCCTCACAAAATATCCTACCAACTATGGCACCACTTTCGCCAAGCTACCGCCTCACACTCCACCAACAGGGTGACAAGTGTCGCCTCTCGTTGGTCCAAAATGTTCGTCTCTCGGAAAAATCCACAAAAATTAAAAATGACATAGCGGAATTTTCCCTTGAAGTTATGTAAAGCGTTTAGTCGAAAAACGACTCAAACGGGTGTTGTGCACAAAAATAAAATCGGCAAGCCACTTAAAAGCCCAAACTTTTCTACGTGCGTCCCCACGTGCATACTGCGAAATACGGGGTATAACATTCTCCCCTCCTTAGAAACATTCGTCCCGAATGTTCCTTCTAAGTCTCAAACAACGCGCGCCAGTATAATCTTCACTACTATACTTACGAGAACAATCCTGCCACACCTGGCCATAAAAACACCTGCGCAAATACTTACATCCAAGTCCACGAGGAAACACCTCTAACATCACAACAGTCCTTACCCGAGGTCTAATATATACTTCCTTCGCACCTTCTCCTTACAAAAGAAATGATCACATCTATGCTCGCCATACATGCTCGCTTCTTCCCTTACGTGTCGTACCCTTCTTGTACACTCGAACTCTTTCTCATAACTTACCACATTTACATTCGCTTGGTTCCAAAACTCGTCACACCCTATCCGGGGTGGCACCTTCAAGAAGACCGACCGTCAACCTGAACTCTAAGCGTCGTCGCCGATTATCCGCACGATTTCTCTAAGCTGCCAATAACCCCTTCTAGACAAGCTTCACCCTATCCACAGTCTGCTGGAACAAGCCTGAACCAACTATCTGAACCTTGCCAACATCGAACCAATCGACCGGCAACTTACACTTCCGCCCCTACAAGGCTTCATAAGGCGACATCCGAACACTGAAATGGTAGCTTAAACACTCCCTCCACAGGAGACAACAATCCTCACGGCTACCCCTGAAATCCAAACACTGGCCCGAGGGCGAATCCGATACGGAGACTCACCTGAGTTCCTAACCCTGCCTGGTAAAACTTCCAGAAAAGAAACAGTCGTACCCTGGGCTCCACTGTCTGTCATAAGGTGAAGGTAGGAACCCCGTGCAGCCTTACAACCTTTCCTGAAATAATCATCTCGCAACTTACTACCGAGTACACGGTTCCGACCAAAAACCACGATGGGCTGCCCCCATCGGCCCGACTACTGGTTGAACGCATCCACGAACTCGTACGCTGGTTAACTAAACTTGGGCCTAACACCCTCGTGACCCTACCACAAGGCGGGACCACCACAAACTGACCCCACCACCAAATAGGCCGCGGGTTGACCCGCAACGTGGCCTCAACCCGACCCGGCAACGCGCAAAATACTAGCTCCCTGATCCGGAACAATCTCACTAATGATGTTATGAAAACCTAGCGGTCTTCTTAGCTCAACTACCCTCTTTCATTCCACACTACTCAGGGACTTATCACACAATATATCCCACGTGCACTATGTACTCTGGTAAGGGTCAAACACAAAATAAATCTTTCTTTCGAGATGGCCTTACCTCTAAGGTCTCTACGTATAACATTCTAAGGCTCACACTTTCCTATCCCCCCAATCTCTCCCGGTTACTAACCATGATTCTTAATCACAACTAACACACTGCTATCAGAACATAACAATTATGATATACCCATCTTATCACACATACTGATCTCTAGAGGGTTAAGGATATACCTGTATCTACTGTTTCACTCCCCTTAGTCGTTACAACTGACTGCCCGTGAGCGCGCATAGGGAAGATGACGAACTACCCACCGATCCTGAAGGCTGAGTCCTCCTACTAGGATATCCTTCGACACTGCCTCGGCGGCGTAGTACAACAAGTACCAACTAAAGACGACATTCCTCGGGATGGCGCTGTCATCGCGTGTGAACACCGGGAAAAATCGAATCCGTTTGGAACCTACGTGTAGCGTGAATCGGAAGCTCGAGCTCGACCAATTCTGCATACCGAACATCCGAACCACAGCGAGGACCACTGCATGGTGGATGTGCATATCGATCTGGCTTCGAGGCGATTCGCCTCGAAAGTTACTAAAGGATCTCATTACGGCCTCTTTCATCGCCGGTTAACGTCGATCTACTCTACATCTCGGCTGCTGCGCATAAGCCCGTGCATACGTGCCATGCTCGAACAGCAGAAGAACTACTCTTGCACAACCTTCTCTTAGATAGTCATCAAGACACGCAGTACATCGGTATACTCTCTGGTAGCCAAATCCATAGATAGAAACACGGTCGCCTCTTTACAATCCAAATTCTGTCCCGATGCGTGGGCGAAGGTTCAAATATCATGGCTGCAGATGGAACCGCCGCCCGTGCTAAAACTCTGCTGGGGCTAGTGGCGTCAGAACTCCCGAATGAAGCACTACCCTAGGTAATGATTGGGCTGTGCCTCGTAACCCGAACTCTACTCGCGGCTCCTCGGCGCCTTGCCCTCTGGGCGGGTTGCCTACGCGGAGGCATAACGGTAAGGGAAAGAAATACGTTAGAGGGTCCAACTTTCAACACAGCTCTAAGGCACGATCTCAGAGTGAGAAGAATAGAAACCAATCCTAAATATCCTATAGCCTCCTGATTATTGGTGTGGTGCACAACACACCGATAATCAAGACTTCTTGGATCTGATGCGTAGACACTTTCCGAGGATTAAGCGCTCACGATACCACTTTTGTCACGACCGAACCGGGCGTGGTCGTGCCTTACCCCGGGCACCCTAGTGATACAACATTAGAGAAATCAGCGGAATATAAAACAATAACATGAAACAACATGAAGTATGAAATAATAATCTGAGAAAAATTGTCTTTCGGCATATATATAAATCAATTTAAATCCAGCGATTACATCCCACAACTCGCCCATAACGATTACTACTGGACCTAAGAGTGACATGACAACAATGGCGGGACGGGGCCCGCCATACCACGCGAATGGCACCTACTACGACGGGGACTATACCACCGATAAGCCTCCGAGAAACGGAGCTTCCCAAATTGGTGTGACCACGAGCTAGGATCAACGATCGTGTACCTCAACTGCGGCATGAGCGGCCCGAAGAGGTCGATCTGGCATGTACCAAGTATGTGGCGAAAATCACGTAAATGAAATCATAGTAGTCTATATAAAGCGGGAGACATGTATGATAACCAAACTACGATTCCTGATAAATAGCGATCATGTCAGTCGGGACTCACGCCTCAAAGTCATCACTCAAATATAACAATGGGTCTCGCCAACATCAATCATGCGTGGAATACCTTCTCACCGGCGATCCTATGATATAAAAGCACTAAGGAATACACATGAACACGGGTCCACCGTGTCATCATAAAACCGTCTGGGTAAGTGCGAAGGCATAGCCGACTACTAAAACCACGATGCAACAAGGTCATAAAGCGTATCATGATCTGTCTAACGTCACATGATCAAAGCCGCCCCTCGCGCGATGATCTAATGTGCGCGTCTAGCCTGGAACTTCGTAGCTCTGCGTGGGCCACTCCGATGGCGCGTGAGGTATTCCCGCATCGGTAGCTACTCCCGGCGGCGTCTGGACTCGCCGTCGCGTAGCCATAGACCGCGTGACCACAAAGGCCGCACACTAACACGGAACTCCCGCGATTCCGCATAGCCACCTGTGCACTGCATAAGGTATTCTCGAATCATAGGTCACACAGACCCGCCTGAGTCTACCCCGCATCGGAGGGCAGCTTAACCCCCGGAATCATGAGTGATACAATACTAACATAACAACTTATCGTTTAAACAACATAAGCACAATAAAGGGAAATCCCTTTACACAAACATCACAAGATACTAACCCACGTAGCATCCTAGCATGTTTACTTAACAAATCAACAAGAAAGTATTACAAGGCTATCACAAACCAACACAATCAAGTTATACACACAAGGTACTTTCTACTATATGATTAACAAGATCGGGTTTTTATCCCCAAAGTACTTCATACATTAACTCTTTAAAAGATACGTTACTTTCACAAAAGTCACACAATACCCGTAGTATATGAAAATAGAGTGATTATCTTTTGAAGTAAATCAAAACACTTCTCTTTGTAAAAATCAAGTAACAACATTCTTTTCCAAACGTTCCAAGTTTGCCTAATTTCAATTACTCAAGTTCCTCATTTTCGAAAGGTTTGTAGTTCATAGTTTTAATCCTTTAAAACAATTTGAGAAACATATACCTTATGTGTGAGTAGGTTATTCTTGTTCATAACAATCTTGATACAACAGCCATGATCTAGGAAATGTAATATCATTTTGTCTCATCTTAGCTTCTATGCAGATGGTAGTTTCTACTGGTTTTAATAATACTTTATTAGTCAAAACATTTCCCTTTATTAGCGCTGCTGTGGTTTGTTCGATACTTATTCTGATTTCCGAAATCAGTAAAACATAATTCCTTTTGAAAACCAAGTATTCATTACTCACGAATGAGGTTTCACACTTTTTAACAAAATTCAATTAAGTCAAGTCTCTTATCTTTTAAGATCAAGTCTCTTAACTTCTTAAATCAATAAATCATTCTTTTTATCTCTCTTAAGCCGTTATACCTAACTTCCCATAAAGCTAGTATAACTCTTAAGCTTTTAAAACCAAGTATTACTCTTACATTAAAATGATTGATTCTTTTGAAATACTTCAAGATTATTCGGGCTTAAGTCAAAAGACATTGCAGTAATTATTATTCGGGCTTAAGTCAGGAGACATTGCCGTAATTATTATTCGATTAACACACGTCGTCACCGTACTATATATATATTCTTTAAAATATCATGCTCGAGAGGATAGGAAGAATCACATACCTCGCGACGATTATCGACTATTAGCAAAGCGCTCACGGCTATAACCGCTAGCCTTGTCCACCTTTCAAGTAGCACATGCTACTCACGTAACATTCAACCTATAAAGGTTATACAAGTCTATCAAAGTCTAGACTACTCGGTAGAATAAATCTAGAATCAAGATTCTACGGAAATTTGGGCAGCCCTTCCTGCAGTCAAACTTCACAAGCTCTTTGTCTGATCCTATGTAAGTACATTTCAATTCCCTTCTTATATACTTTCCTTGTATATACTTAAACTTATTCTTATACTTGATAGTATGCAAATTCTAATACAACAGGAGACAAGATAATTACCTCGATAAGCCCATAATTATCCAAGTTAAATGTCGATCTGAGCAGCAACGCTTAGCTCTACTCGGGTGCTCGACCAGCTCGAACAACCCTTAGAAGTTCTACGCAACTTCTTCTTAATACTTCAACCAACTTATGAAGATTTTCCTTAGGGTTTCGGTTTGTGGTAGCGGAAAGTGTAATAGTATTTACGGGCTTTTCAGATAGGTATAACCTTGGAATACTACAAGGTATTAGGGCCAGTATTTTGGGTATAAGTAACAATACTTTGGAGAGTATTTCTACCAAGAGGGGTATTTATACGAGACAACACCACAAGGGGGTGTATACCACCAACCAGCCCATTAGGAGGGTACTCTCGGCGAGGGGAAGGGACTCTCGGCCAAGAGGCCTCTCAAAGGGGAGGCTAGGCGAGACCTCAACACTGAGGGAGGAAGCTCTCAAGACTTAGAGATTTTTGGATGAAGAAGTCTTCAAAGGGGGAGGGTATTTATAGGCCAAGCAAAGGCCAACCAATGGCCAAGATCTAGCCAAGTGCTATGCAAGTGTAGGGCCAAGATGTGCCCAAGTGCCCCCCTAGTCCCTACTCCTTAAAACCCTCACAAAATATCCTACCAACTATGGCACCACTTTCGCCAAGCTACGCCCACACTCCACCAACTTGAGGGTGACAAGTGTCGCCCTCTCGTTGGTCCAAAATGTTTCGTCTCTCGGAAAAATCCGCAAAAATTAAAAATGACATAGCCGGAATTTTCCCTTCGCAAGTTATGTAAAACGTTTCGTCGAAAAACGACTCAAACCGGGTGTTGTGCACAAAAATAAAATCGGCCAAGCCACTTAAAAGCCCAAACTTTTCTACGTACGTCCTTACGTACATACTCTGGAAATACGGGGTATAACATGGGTCCTGTGGACCCGCATGAGGTCATCCGCCTCGTCATGGACTATTTCACCCGCATGGGACTATTTCACCCGCATGGATCCTGTGGACCCGCATGAGTACCATCGTCGTACTCGCATGGGACTATTTCACCCGCATGGATCATGTGGTCCGATCGCGTGAGTGCAAGCGCGCTTTCGCATCATGGGTAGCAAATCCATGACATAAATAATAACCGGGGTTTACCAGTAATAATATAAATATATAACATAGCTCATCCGGCTATCATACATAACATAAGCACTACCTACTATCGTATCATACATAAGCACTTCTACTTATCGTATCACAACATAAGCACTACCGGCCTATCATAACATAAGCACTACCGACTTATCATAACATAAGCAAGTTAAGAAATCCCCTAACTTCTTATTAACATTATTAATATATCCTCTCATTTTAGTATCCTAAGGCACGAACATATCTTTTAATAGAAAATCCGGAAATTCAACCCAAGTACCATGTACTTCTAACTTTTTAAGAAATAACTCTTTTATACAAAACTCCAAGATACTAATCACCATAGTATCAAGTTACGATTTCTTTTCAAGACAAGTCACATTTCCTTTTAGAAATATAATAGGCTTCTAAATCAAGTGACTTCATTTCCTTTAGAACCTTAGGCAACCAATGCCTAAAAATCAATTCACCTTTCTTAGTTTCAAATCCTTTACCCGTACTTGTTTTAATTAGAGTAAACCATTCTTTGTGAACCTTTCAAAACTAATATAACCAACTTCCCATAAAGTCATTATATTAGCGTTATTCCTTTGTCAAATACATTTTCCCTAAATCCAAGGGACTTATACTTTTAAAATGAAACAAATATCATATACTTTAAAACAAGTGAAAGATATCAAATCTTGTACGTCTCTGCACTACATAGGTACAACTACTCATGCTCGAGAGATAGGAAAGTTCCACATACCTCTTGGTCAATCCACTTGCTAAGTCCAACTACCATGAGTAATATGTCAACCTATAACAACCATAGTGCGTTTATTAACCTCTAATTTCAATATAGAAATTCCAAATTCAAGTTACCAAATTCCTAAGGAAAATTGGGCAGCATTTCCTTTGTTTCTACTCACTTTGCCACCTTTTCAAATGCCGATTTTTCAACATTCAAACGCCTTATTAAGGCCCAACAACCAAACCAACACAAAGGGGATTACACACCTAATCTTGGGTGTGTAAAATTCTGCCCCATAAGTTATAATAGTACACTTAACAATTCTAAGGTGGTTTTTAGGCTACAACATGCTCATAATATTTCTTTAGCCAAATCCTTCATATTCAACCCACATTTCTAGCATGCAATGACTCTAAGAGCATTATTTACCACCATAAGTATTTTCTTCTTAACATGCAACTCTATAAACTAATAATAGAGGAAGAATCATTACCTTAGAGCTTTAGCCAAATTTTATCCAACAATTTGCTAGCCTTTCTACCAAGAATACCACACCACCACCTTCATTGCTAGCCAAGCTTCCTTCTTGTCTTTTAATTTTTGATTTTCTTAAGGCTAGAATCCTCTTGGATTTTTAGAGAGAAGGAGGAGCT
The DNA here is from genome assembly GCA_029844215.1 of Przewalskia tangutica. NCBI lineage: Eukaryota > Viridiplantae > Streptophyta > Magnoliopsida > Solanales > Solanaceae > Przewalskia > Przewalskia tangutica. Next base: position 91,906,154 of record CM056730.1, on the reverse strand, counting down.
TGAAATATTTAGAGAGAATGAAGAGGGTTTTCAAAGAGAGATGACAAATGACCAAGTCTTTAAGACTTGGTCAATATATCGCATGTAAAAATCGGATGGGGACACTTGTCCCCACTCAGCCCTTTCAAAATAAAAATCGACTTTTCTAAGTTTTCCGCTGATTTCCGGCTCGGCGCGCGCGCCTACTTCCGGCCACGCAGAACTCTGCGAACCCTCGAATCTTCCGTGGCTGCGGCCGCTTCCGGCGCGGCGCTGAAACCAGCGACCCTCGATGCTTCGTGCGCGTCGCGCCTTGGCGCGTGACTGCGGCTGAGACCACGCGGTCGGGCGAACCACGGTATAACATTTCCCCTTAGAAACATTCGTCCCGAATGTTCCTCTAAACTTACTCAAATTACAATATCGGCATAGACTCAAATAAAGGCGCTTCACGGCGCAACAAAACTCAAGCATAAATACTAAATTTAAAGACCAACAATTTTAGAACGTGGGTTACCTGGAGGTATAGGGAATAAGTGAGGATATTTCTTCTTCATGTCATCCTCCGCTTCCCATGTCATTTCCTCCCTGTTCACATTCCGCCATAGGACCTTGACGGAAGCCACGTCTTTCGTCCGAAGTCGTCTAACCTGACGATAGAGTATCGCTATGGGACTCTCCTCATACGATAACTCCTCTGTCACTTGGACATTCTGAATCGGGTGCACTCTAGATGGATCTCCAATACATTTCCGCAACATGGACACATGGAAAACTGGATGTACCGCCTCCAAATCGGATGGCAGCTCTAATTCATAGACAACCCTGCCTACCCTGCGGACAATCCGATACGGCCCAATGTACCTTGGGCTAAGTTTCCCCTTCTTTCCAAATCTCATCACGCCGCCGTGGCGATACCTAGAAAAACCAATCACCTAACTCAAATTCCAAGTGTCGGCGTCGATGATCTGCATCGACTTCTACCGACTCGAATGCCAACAACCGCTCTGGATAAGCTTCACCTTATCCGCTGCTGTGAACTAAGTCCGGCGATCAATGAACTTCTCCCACTCGAACCAGCCTATAGGTGACTGCACTTCCTCGTATAAGGCCTCATAAGGCGCCATCCTGAATCGAAATGGTAGCCATATTGTAACCAAACTCCACAAGAGGCAAATGATCCTCCAGCTACCCACGAAATCAATAACACAAGCCCGCGACATATCCTCAAGTGTTGCGGATAGTGCGCTCGACACTGTCCGTCGGTCAGGATGAAATGCGTCTTGAGACTCACCGTGTCCCTAATCCGCCACGAAAGGACCTCCGAAGTTAGCGAGAAGCGGGCTCCTCTATCGATATAATCGACACCGGACTCGTGCGGTCTCACAATCTCTCTAATATATAATCGGCATAGTCCTCGGTGAGAACGTCGTTACGGCCGGAAGAAAATGGGCTGATTTCGTCGACCGTCGACAATCCCCAAATGGAATCATGCTTCCTCGAGTGGTAGGTAGTCTGTAATAAAATCCATATTTATCACCTCCACTTCCAAGTCGAATATCAATATCTGCAATAGCCCACCGGGCTTTGGTGCTCAACCTTGACTGCGACAATTAGGACATCAGCAGCGAGAATGCCCGCGTCCTCTTGTGCCATCCACCAATACACACACCTGAGGTCATGGTACATCTTAGTCGACCCCGGGTGAATAGAATAACGAGCACTGTGTGCCTTCCCCAAAATCTGCTGACGAAGTCCTGTCACATCGGGAACACACAATCGGCCCTCAAACCTTAGCACCCCATCAGGCGCTACCTCAAATAGACTCTTCTCTCTCTGAAGGGCAGCATCTCGATACCGTACCATAACCGGATCCTCATACTGTCGCCTCTTCACCTCCCCGACGATGGAAGACTCGACAACCTCTCGAACCCGAATTCCATCACTATCAGAATCAACCAATCGAACCCCAAGGCTCGCTAGCTGATGTAACTCGCGGACCATGTCCTTCTTCCCTGGCTGCACCCCCGACAGACTACCCATCGATCTGCGACTAAGGGCATCTGCAACTACATTGGCCTTCCCTGGGTGGTATAGGATATCAATATCACAATCCTTGAGTAACCCTAACCACCGTCTCTGTCGCAAATTCAGCTGCCTCAGTTTGAAGATATACCGGAGTTTCTTGTGGTCTACGCAAATATCCACATGAAATCTATATAAGGAAATTGCCTCCAAATCTTCAAGGTACGATTAACTGCCGCCGACTCTAAATCGTGAGTAACGTAATTCCTTTCTTGCTTCCCTAACCGCCGGGAAACATAAGCTCTAACCTTATCGTGTTGTGTCAGCACACAACCTAGCCCAAAACCCAATGTGTTACAATAATACCCTAACCCTCTAGTCTCTCAAGAGGGGTTAGAACTGTAGTCGTGGTCAACTTCTCTTCCAATAACTGGAAGCCTTTCTTGTACTTGCGAAATATTCGGGCATCCTTAATCTCAGTTATGGTTCTGTTTCCCTTTCTCTTGCACCAAACTTGGTTACTATACTTGGATCTGATTCTTTTGCTTGCCGCATGGCTAAGACTTCTGCCAATCACAATTTGGGGAAGACTTCCTTGATCTTGTCAAGTAGTAATCCTATTATCCTCTCATTTCGTAGAGCTTATAGTCGATGTTCAACCTCAATTCACGGTATTACATAATCCAATGACTTATCAAGATTTCTTATCGTTCAGTGTCTACTCGTCTTTCCTTTATAAGTTATTTCAAGTTGTCTGGGTCCCTTACCTCTCCGTATTCTCTTACTATCTTTCTCGTCGATCTGGATGCTACTACCTTTCCTCGAGGTGTTCCTACTTCCCATTACCTACTAATGGTCTTACACTAGTCAGGTAATCGTATCTCGTGCAACTTACATAACCATAGTTGTATTCTCTTTTATCCTTACGGTCATAACCTACCTCATGCTTATTAATAGTAAAGTGTTTCTAATTTGATCCATAATCGTCTGATTTCAAATATCGTACTACTGCATTTTCTTACGACACTTCCACGACCGTTCGTAACGTCGTTCTTAATTACCCCTAACATAATACTTTTCCACGGTTATCTAAAGCGTAACTTATGGCATGGCGATCACGAAGACCTACAGTCTCCCATCCTTCGTCTAACTACGTGGGTACACATAACCCTTAATACGTAAGACTATCCTTTTATGTAGGGAGAGAACTTATCTCCCTTCAATAAACTTTCCTTGGTGTCACAACCCTAATCACCGGTCCTCTCGTGGTCCTGTAAATATCTAATCATTACGCAGCCTTAAAATCGTGTAGATTTCCAAAACCTACCAAAGATGCCTCGACTTTTCGTGTGCGTGCACTTATTTTATTCTTGCCTTGCACATTTCCTTGAAATTATCCAGGAAGGTCGTGTAGCCGACCGCCACACCAAACCAACTCCAAGTACCTCGAGGAACTTAACATAAATTCCTTCAAATTCAAGTATCACTTACTTTTCTGCGTCAATTTTCCCAATGAACAAGTCACACGGACTTATTAAAAACAATGATGCCAAAGAAGGAAGGATAATTCATCGTTACTACCACTTCCTTCCTCTCCACTCGATGGCAAACTGCAGGAAGCGGTACGAATCAATCTCTTATGTAGTCCACGTTGGCATAACATGAGGCCAACTAGCCCGTACTCATAATGACCTCAACGTCTGTCATAACAGCTCTGCTAGGGTCCGACGACTGTATCGTTACCGACAATTATTATATGCCCACTCGGCTACCACCCAACACTCACGGGTGTGGTTACCTCATAAAGGTTCTCATGGATTCTGGCTTCATTTCTTTCACACTTGGTTGCTCACTTCCTTACCGGTCGTATTCTTTTCCGTACTTCGAAACTTATTCTAGCTTACGTACATAACTTCCATAATAAAGCTGGCCTCCAATCTTGGAGTTACTAAGTTAAACAATATAAGGTCATTTCCGGCTCTCACAACCTGGTTCCGGTGGAATGCGTCCACGAACCCGTAAAACGATTAACTAGACTCGGGCTTGTACCCTCGTGACTCTGTCACGTAGCGGGACTACTATCAACTGATCCCACCCCATAAACGGGTACCCTAACTTCTCATAATACCATGACCGTGTCGTCTTGATCACAACAACCATTACTTACTCCACACGGATCTCATCCGTACTATCCTCTTAAGCATACCACGTAGCTTAATTTACAAACATAGTCTCCCATTCGGTCCCTTAATTAAACTTCTTAAGGTTCCATTACCTTTTCCGACAACTCACCATCTCCTAATTATCTCGAACTAGCACGTAAAACCTCGATGCGAGTTCCTTAACTGTTCATACCTTCCTGGTATCTATTTAGTCCTTACCAATTCCTGGTAATCTAAAATCATTTTAGGCAACACATATGTGACCCTCATACAGAAATCTGTATAGATGTATGTCACAATACCAACTATACTACAAGTATTACCAACCTGGATACGCAATCCACATAATCTTCCCTGGGTCACTGCTGCTTCCTCGTAGCTGCAAACACCATAACCTGTTAGGGAGAGACGACCCTAACCACACAGCTCTATCGCACGATCTTAGAGTGAGAAGAATGGAAACCAATCCTAAATATCTTGTAGCCTCCTGATTATAGATGTGGTGCACAACACACCGATAATCAAGACTCTACTAGATCGGCTGTAGACCGCCAGGATTAAGCGCTCTGATACCACTTTTGTCACGACCCGACCTCGGATCGTGGATCGTGCCTACCGGGCACCCTTGTGATACAACATCGAGAAAACCAGTGAAATAAACTCACAAACAAGAACTATATAAGAATATAAAATAGGCTAACCCAAGTGGCTACCTCTAAATATAATAAAGCGAGCAGTTACATCCTTACACCCCAATTCATGCGGGACTACAAGCCTCAGAAGGTATAACACTATGACGGGACGGGGCCCGCCATACCCACGAATGTACAAAAGTCTACAACCTCGGGAATCGTACCAAAAGGCGAGGCCTCGGAGAAATGGAGCCAGAGAACCGAACCGTGATCTAAGAGTGCGGATCGCAAGTTATGAACCTCAACTGCGGCATGAACGCGGCCCGAAGGAGGTCGATAACATGTACCAAATATGCGAAACTGGAAAATACTGTAATAATATCATAAGTCAAAAATAAGCTGAAGTCTTAGATAAAAATCAGTTTCCTTGTACTGTGCCTTACTAACAATGAGAGTAACAAGTATAAATCTTATAGCATAAAAATAGGAGGCTCATGATCAAAGCAGGTACCTCGCCTGTAGTATCATTAAGCAATCCTACTCGCGGGACTATTTCACCCGCATGGGTCTGTGGACCCGCGTGAGGTCATCGCCTCGTCGTGGGACTATTTCACCCGCGTGGGACAATTTCACCGCATGGATCCTGTGGACCCGCATGAGTACCATCGCGTACTCGCGTGGGACTATTTCACCCGCATGGATCACGTGGTGGGATCTGCATGAGTGCAAGCGCCGCACTCGCATCATGGGTAGCAAATCCATGGCATAAATAATAACCCGGGGTTTACCCCGTAATAATATAAATATATAACATAGCTCATCCGGCTATCATACATAACATAAGCACTACCGGCCTATCGTATCATACATAAGCACTACCGGCCTATTGTATCACAACATAAGCACTACCGGCCTATCATAACATAAGCACTACCGGCTTATCATAACATAAGCAAGTTAAGAAATCCCCTAACTTCTTATTAACATTATTAATATATCCTCTCATTTTAGTATCCTAAGGCACGAACATATTTTTTAATAGAAAATCCGGGAATTCAACCCAAGTACCATGTACTTCTAACTTTTTAAGAAATAACTTTTTTATACAAAACTCCAAGATTACGATTTCTTTTCAAGACAAGTCACATTTCCTTTTAGAAATATAATAGGCTTCTAAATCAAGTGACTTCATTTCCTTTAGAACCTTAGGCAACCAATGCCTAAAAATCAATTCACCTTTCTTAGTTTCAAATCCTTTACCCGTACTTGTTTTAATTAGAGTAAACCATTCTTTGTGAACCTTTCAAAACTAATATAACCAACTTCCCATAAGTCATTATATTAGCGTTATTCCTTTGTCAAATACATTTTCCCTAAATCCAAAGGACTTATACTTTTAAAATGAAACAAATATCATATACTTTAAAACAAGTGAAAGATATCAAATCTTGTACGTCTACCGTACTACATAGGTACAACTACTCATGCTCAAGAGATAAGAAAGTTCCACATACCTCTTCGGTCAATCCACTTGCTAAGTCCAACTACCGCAAGTAATATGTCAACCTATAACAACCATAGTGCGTTTATTAACCTCTAATTTCAATGTAGAAATTCCAAATTCAAGTTACCAAATTCCTAAGGAAAATTGGGCAGCATTTCCTTTGTTTCTACTCACTTTGCCACATTTTCAAAGGCCGATTTTTCAACATTCAAACGCCTTATTAAGGCCCAACAACCAAACCAACACAAAGGGGATTACACACCTAATCTTGGGTGTGTAAAATTCTGCCCCATAAGTTATAATAGTACACTTAACAATTCTAAGGTGGTTTTTAGGCTACAACATGCTCATAATATTTCTTTAGCCAAATCTTTCATATTCAACCCACATTTCTAGCATGCAATGACTCTAAGAGCATTATTTACCACCATAAGTATTTTCTTCTTAACATGCAACTCTATAAACTAATAATAGAGGAAGAATCATTACCTTAGAGCTTTAGCCAAATTTTATCCAACAATTTGCTAGCCTTTCTACCAAGAATACCACCACCACCACCTTCACAAGCTTGCCACAAGCTTCCTTCTTGTCTTTTAATTTTTCAGATTTTTCTTAAGGCTAGAATCCTCTTGGATTTTTAGAGAGAAGGAGGAGCTTGAAATATTTAGAGAGAAGGAAGAGGGTTTTCAAAGAGAGAGATGACAAATGACCAAGTCTTTAAGACTTGGTCTATATATTGCATGTAAAAATCAGATGGGGGGGGGACACACTTGTCCCCCACTCAGGCCCTTTCAAAATAAAAATCTGACTTTTCCTAAGTTTTTCGCTGATTTCCGCCTCGGCGCTGCTTCCCGGCGCCCGCTGAACTCGGCGACCGCCGATACTTTCGCGACTTCCAAACCGCGGCCTTCAATCACCGCCTTGGCGCGCCCTGCCTCGGCCATGCGCTGAGACCACGACCGCGGTCGGGCGAACCACGGGGTATAACATTCTCCCCCCCTTAGAAACATTCGTCCCGAATGTTCCCTCTAGGTTTACGAAATCGTTTTATATTCCCGTTAAGGATATATAAACACTCAACCCCAGTATTGCACCTTACCTACCTTTCGGTGATAAGGATAACTCTATAGGAGGATTAAGCACAAAAACCTAATTAACCGTCACGCACCATGCGTAAAATTAGGGTTGTTAAGTCTCTCATTAACGCTACATAAATAATTGAGGTATTTTCATCCCCAACCCAAATATGTCTACCCAACTTACAACATATTCACAACCTCATCCTTTCGAAGTTTGATTAGAAATCATATAATGATAATTAGTTGTCAATTAATTACCAAGCATTCAAAGCAATTATTGGATAAATCTCTCAAAGAAGAATAATAACCATAGACATGCATTAATTCATAACATAAGTTTCTAGTGAATCAACATGGAAAGCCCTATAAAAGAATTAGTTCCTAGCCATTGACATGACAAGAACTAATTCAAAGTTCATCATACAAAACTGAAATAAAAGAAAGAAAAAGGAAAGAAATTACTAAGTTTAGGTCTCCAATCTTCAATCCAAGAAATCTTGTGTTGTGCAAGAAGGGAAACCCATAAAATCTGCCTAGGGTTCTCCTTTTATAGGCTGAAAACCGCCTCTAACTTTTCCCTGCAGGCCTGGCCCAGAAAATCGTCAATTAACCTGATTTTCCCGCGTCGGCGCCATGACCATGCTCAGCGCGCGGCCGGAACCAAGCTTCGGGTGATTTGGCGCCCACCACGATTTCTGGCATGCGTGGTGCGCGCGCTGGAATCTCTGCGACCTCTCGATGATTAGGCGTCGCGCCTCGCTGCGAGGGCGCCGCGCTGGTCCGATTTACTGCCTCGTTCGCCACTTTCTCTGTTTTTGGCTCTGGAACCTCCTCTTTTGCCCTCTTTTAGCTCCTTTTCCGCTATTTGGCCATTTTAACCACTTTGACTCAAAAGAAAGAAAAACTATCCTAATACGACACTTATTTTTACAAAAAAGGACAAAAGACTAACTAAAACTGACTCAAAAAGTATATATAAAATACACCGATCAAATACCCCCAAACTTAACCTTTGCTCGCCCTCGAGCAAAGATAGAAAGAAAGAAAATAAAGACTCAAAGAAACGAAAATAAAAGACTCACTGACATTGATCACTTTTGCTGCATTAGTGTTATCTAGAAAAACATGAAGGTTAGGAGAATAATATGCAGGAACATATAGCATGAAATTTTTAGCACACTAAACACTTTAAGCTAGATATTACGCAAACTCATTGTTATCATGCTTAATGGAAGTCAATATACTAAATCATGCATATAAATTCAAAAATCTTATGACATTTTTACTTGCTATTCTCCACTAATCCTGGATATGCATAAAAGAGATCTTCAGGTCTTTAAGAGTTGTAATGTAGGCTTAGGTATAGGTAGGTAAAAATAGGCATTTTAGGCTCATTCTGTGTACCATAAACTCTTTAGCTTTTCCATTTTTTCCCTTTTCTTTTGGTTCCTTTCTTCACTTCAATTCTATCTTTTTCCCTCTTTTGCTTTGGGAGAATGAAGAGTATTATAATAACAAGCACCCCCAAACTTAGGCTTTTGCCTATTTCTTATTACTTTTTTTTTATTGGGGTGCAACAAGCTCATTCACTCTTTTTGTCTCTTTTTAACACAATTTATTCCACTATTTCACATTTTTACTTATGACACAATTTGTGGGAATATAAGGTGTCAAAGAAGAAGTTTCAATTTTTAGGCTCAATGGGGCTGACTAGGGATACTTTTAAAGTCCGGGATAGAAAAGAGTGGTAAGAATTGACTATCAAAGAAATGTCTGAGTCATCTCCCTAACATGCATATCCTAACTATTTCGCCTCAAATAGCAAGCAATCATAACACACAAGTATTCATCATTTAGCATGCACGATTTAAGCAAGAAACTCCAAATAGACAGATTTTGTGAGTTTTTGGCATAACTAACCTAAGTGTTTAGATAGTTGCTTCAATTCCATTACATTATTCCACCTTACTTCACTAGGTGTTTCTAGCAACTACAACATACATGATCTTTGACAGGCGATTATGACTCAAAAAGAAAAAAATCGTGACTCCAAAAATACATAAAAAACAATAAAAACACAAACAAAACACAAATAAAATACCCCCCCAAACTTAAATCACACATTGTTCCCAATGTGTGTAGACTCAAAGACAATAAAAGAAATATGACACTTACAGACTTTGGCTAAAATGGTGGTGGTGGCGGTGGATAATGCATCGACCATTGGTTGAACAGAGAACTCATCTCATCAAACTGCTGTTGCAATTGTTGTTGCTCCTGCCTCAATTCTTGTTGCCCTTGTCTCAACTCATGTTGTCCTTGTATTACTGTGTCGAAATATTGCATCATCATTCTCTGGTGTTGGAGCAACTGCTCCATCATAGGCACTGGAGGTTCAGATTCTGTGGTTGGCTGGTGACTAGGCCCTGCTGCATATTGAGCCCCTATTTCAGGCTCATCTTCATTCATTGCGGCTTCTGCTGCTGCTGCTGCTGCTGGTGGTTGTGCTCTTCTTCTTGCTGCTGGGGGGCTTGGGTCTGGGAAATAGTGCATTATCCCATAGGACACAGGCAGTTGGTTTCTCTCATTAGTATCAGTGGGTAGGATTGGGACCCCATTCATGTTGCACAAACTGGTGATAACTGAGTCATGTCCCAATCCACCCGTTGTCACCAACCTGCTGATTTCCTCAATGCTCTGCACTATTTCTTTCCCCACATCAATCGTCATCCCCCTCATAATTCCATATATCAGTTTGATCCTATCTTCTGGCACTCTGGTGAAGTGCGTGGATGGAATCATGCGGGCGCTGACGAAATATAGCCAACCGCGTGCTTTGTTGAATCGCTTTGCTCAGTCCTCTTGACCCATTTCTTGCAATATCAAATGCAGCCCCAGGGTAGCTCACTGTGTCTGCGACGACATTCCAGTCGATGTTGGAGGTGCTTCTAGACCATGTTCTAAAGTGGTTCCAATCATCACTTTCTTCAACATCAACCGTCTTCAATTGTGTATTTATATCTTCTGCTGTCACAGGCACATAATTTCCCCTTACAAAGCATCCCCTTTCCACCTTCTCCGGAGAGTTGGCATAGAATTCACACACCATTGTTGTGTTCACTGGTGCTATCTTCTCCGGATTTACAAATCTCCTCCACCCCCTTAACTCAATCATTGCCCGAATGGGCTCATAAACATCCTCTTCCCCAAACGACTCCCTCTGATAGTCCATTCCCCTTTCAGGGATTAAGGGCCTAGTACTAAGCTTTTTGTATCTTTGGAAGGCTTCGTAGCTCACAAACCTAGTATCATCGTAATGTGGGGCTGAGGTGGATGTGGAGGCTCTTCTTTTTCTGGCGGACATGGTTAAAAACACTTTCTGCAGCTTACAACTTATTAGCACAAGTGTTCCCCAACACAATCAACACTCTAGCAGCTAAAACACAAACACCCCCAAACTTCAACTCTACTACCCAATACCCACACCCTCATTGTCTGCTCCTTCTCCAACTTCACAATCAATTTTTCAACACCCAAACTACTTCACAATGCAACACTTCTCCAACTATTACCTCCTTTGACTACTAGCAACTTTCAAGAAAAAGGTGAAGATTACCTTTTTGATGGTGTCTCCACGATGTTCTTGCTTCCAATGGTGATTTGAGGCTATGGAATGGAGCTTTGTTGGTTGAGATAGCTAAGGGTTTTTAGGAATTTAAGAGTTTTGGTTGTGGTTGGGTTTGATTTGTGGAGGATTTGTGGGTAATTTGTGGATTTTCGTGGGTTTTGTGGAGAAGAAGGGTTAGGTTTTGGTTTTGAAATTGGGGCAAATCTGATTTCTGGGCGTTTTTAAGTTTCTGGATTTCCGCTTCGGCGCCGCGGCCCTGCTTTTGGCGCCGCGGCGCCCAATATTCTGCACTCCTTCGGGAATTTCTGCGCCGCGGCCCTGTTACGGGGCGCCGCGGCGCCTAGACTTGGCATTTTTTTCTGGATTTTTGGCGCCGCGGCCCTGCTCCTGGGCGCCGCGGCGCTTAAACTTCAGCGCCTCTTCTGTTCTTTTGGCGCCGCGGCGCTTACCCGCTTTTTTTTTCCGAAATCTGGCTTTTCTTGCTTTTTCGCCGCCAGTTGTTTGCTTGCACCTGTCAATCACAACACAAACACTACCTCCGTGAGACCGTTCTTAATAAAAATTACTAAAGTAAAATAAATTAAAAATAATTTGGGTTGCCTCCCAAGTAGCGTTGTCTTTAACGTCTTTTAGCCGGACGCAAGTTCCTTAGTTTAATAACCGTGGGGTGGATCAACCCCCCAACTAATCCATTTTCTCCACATTTTGCGTTTTCTTTTTCTTCTTCTCCTCTTAGCATTATCATTAAGGGGGGTTTCAGGAACACATACCTGCTGTTGTGGAGGTTTGGTAAACTATTCCTGTTTTCGTGGGCTCATCTCCCTTTTGTTGACTTGTATGGGCTCACATGGGGGTTTGATGGTCCTGATTGCAAAGCACCTGCTCATGGTTGGTGGCTCAATGATGTGTTTAAATACTTTAAACACCATCTCTTCCTTCTCCACCCTGAGTGTTAGCTCTCCTCTTTCTACATCAATCAAAGCTCTCCCTGTTGCTAGGAATGGCCTCCCCAATATGATAGGGATTTCCGCATCTTCTTTCATGTCTAGAATGAGGAAGTCTGCAAGAAAGAAGAATTTTCCTACTTTGACAATCATGTCCTCAATCTTCCCCCTTGGATGAACCACTGTCCTATCGACCAGCTGCAGGCTCACTGTGGTTGGTTTAGCCTCACCCAACTCCAACCGTTTAAACACTGATAAGGGCATCAGATTTATGCTTGCCCCTAAATCACACAGAGCCCTGTTGCATGTCACCCTGCCCACTGTGCAAGGTAGTGTAAAGCTCTCTGGGTCTTTTAGTTTTGGTGGCAGCTTTTTCTGCAAGATAGCACTACACTCTTCCGTCAGTGCTACTATTTCGTACTCTGCCAGCTTCTTCTTCTTCCCCAAGATCTCCTTCATGAACTTAAAATAGGAGGGCATCTGCTCTAATGCTTCTATAAAAGGGATGTTGATATGCAGTTTCCTGAATGTCTCCAAGAATTTGGAGAATTTTTTATCAACCGTCTTTCGCTGTAATCTCTGGGGAATGGGATCTTCTCTGTATACTCCTTCTCTGGAGTTTTCTCTGCTACTGGGCTAGGTTCAACCACCTTATCTTTTTCTATCTCTGTCCTTTTCTCAACTACTGGCTGAGGTGATTGCTGCTCCAATTGTTTTCCACTTCTCAATTGTACTGCCTGGCATTGCTCCCTTGGATTCACCTCTGTCTTGCTTGGCAGTGTACCATGTGGCCTGCTGTTTGCCTGCTTTGCTAGCTGACCCACTTGTGTTTCCAAATTCCTGAACGAGGATCTAGCTTCACATCATAAAGCGAGTGCAGGCGTTGGTAAGTGCCAACACAGCTGCTTTCAGCTCGTCTGGCTTTTCTTGCTGAACCGGTGCATTGAACTGTTGAGGATGTGGGGCCTGAGTAAAGGGCTGCTGATTCTGGTTCTGCTGATTTTGGTACTGGCCCCTGTATTGATTCTGCTGCCCCTGGTCTCCTCTCCATGAGAAATTTGGGTGATTTCTCCACCCTGGATTATAAGTGTTGGAGTATGGATTGTTCTGTGGCCTCTGATAATTACCCACGGCCTGACACTCTGCCTGCTCCATTGGTATATTATTAGGATCAGCTGAAGGACACCTATCGAATGTATGTGGGCCACCACATATTTCACAGTTTTTAGGCATCTGCACCGCATTCACTGACACTGTATGTTGCTGCAACTGTTTCGCCAAAAGGGCCACTTGGGCATTCAAGGCAGCAATGGCGTCTATCTCGTGGACTCCCACTGTTCTCCTCCCACTTGTCGACCTCTCTTCTGTGACATGGTTGTTGGTGGCCATATCTTCTAATAACTCGTGAGCGTCGTGGGCTGTTTTCCTCATGAATGCCCCACCTGCTGCTGCATCTATAATGGTTCTGGTTGTACTGCTCAGCCCGTTGTAGAAGATGTGGACCAAGTTCCACAACTCAATGCAATGGTGTGGGCATTTTCTCTGCAAATCTTTGAACCTTTCCCAAGCTTCATATAAGGACTCTCCATCTGCTTGGTAGAAGTTGTTCAACTCCCCTCTCAATTTTGCTGCTTTGCATGGGGGAAAGAACTTGGCTAGGAATTTCTGTGCCAGCTCTTGCCATGTAAAAATTGAATCGGCCGGCAGGGAATTCAACCATACTTTTGCTCTATCCCTGAGTGAGAAGGGAAAGAGCCTCAATCTGACGACATCATCAGTAACGCCGTTATATCTGAAAGTTGCACATAGCTCCAAGAAATTAGCTATGTGCATATGTGGATCCTCCGATGGCAGTCCTCCAAATTGCACTGTGTGATGTACCATGCTCAGAATCGCCAATTTTATCTCAAAGTTGTTTGCTCCTATGGCAGGGAGCCTAATACATGTCTGTGCTCCATTCACTCTAGGCAGCACATAGTCTCCCAAGCTTCTTTCTGCCTGGACTTGAACTCTTTCCTCGACATCCATAGGTACTTGCCGAGGTATTCCTGGATTGGGTTGATTTTCACCTAACCCTTCTCTCATCATGTTTGTGTTTTGAACACCGTCCATCTCTATCAAGGTTGCAATCCGCTGATTCTTTTTGTTCTGTTTACAGGTTTTCTCAATCTCTGGATTGAAGGGAACAAGAGTGTATGCCCCTCTTCTCCTTTGCATAAACTGATTTCCTGAAATAGATAAAAAACAAACAACTAATCACGGCACCTCGATTTTTTTGAAATAAATTAAAAAAAAACGTAAAAAAAAAAAAAAAAAAAAAAACAAATTAGAAATTAAAAATAGATAAATTTGATATTGAACTATGCCTAATCCCCGGCAACGGCGCCAAAAACTTGGTGCGCGAAAAGATGCACACACTTTAACGCAAGTGCACATTATCATAACAAGTAATATAGTCTTGATAAGACCGAATATCGTCCACAAGGATTAGGGTTCAAGTACCAACTATCTATCTTTTGGTATCTATTTGGTAATTGATATGTGATTTTGTGGTTTATAACTAATAATTATAAAAACTAATTAACTATAGGTTTACTTCAGTTGTGATGGAAATAGGGCTTCCATGTCTCCTCAACTATCTGCTTATGTTATTTACTAATGCAATAAATTATGGTCTTCTTCTCTCGGAGCTAGCAGGTTTACGAAATCGTTTTATATTCCCGTTAAGGATATATAAACACTCAACCCCAGTATTGCACCTTACCTACCTTTCTGTTACACTCCGTACTTACAAGACATGTTTTAAGGTAGTACGTAAGAGCTCACAAGTGTTAAGATTTGAGACTTGTAAAAAATTATCGGAATTATGGAATTGTCGGAAAACGAATTATTGTGACGAATGGGAGGGAGACACGTGTCACCCCCCCTTATGATGCCTTGGTCGAATTTAGGCATGGCCAATATGGTCATTTACCATAAGTCTTGGATGACTAATGTCTTGCAAGTGGTGGCATGAGAAAGTTGACTAAGTCTAGGTCAATTAGTCTTGATTTTTATGTTAGACTTCATCCTAGCCACCCATATGGTTACATCTTGTCCCTCCATGCCCCTTTATATTACTACTAGTAGCACTACTAGTGTCAACACTTAGCTAAAAATTTCACAAATTGGTTGAACATAGAGCAAGGCTCTCGGGTTCCATAGCAAGAAATAAGAAAAATCTTTGTTCCTTGTTCTTTTAGCTCCCCACTTTAAACCAAGGTTCTTAGGTGTATTGTAAACATATCTCAATAGAAAAATCCCGGAAAAAGAGAGTTTTCGTATTAGTCGCAAAGTGAAAACCTAGTGGCTTTCTAGGTTTTGGATTGGAAGTTGGAAGGAAAGTTGTTGGTGTTGTTCTAAGGGTCTCAACAAGCGGATTGAAGTATATTGGAGAGGCTCTAAACTACTAAGGAAGCGACTTGGATTGGATTTGGATTAAAAATCGTTAAGGTATAATCTTGTCTTTTAAGATGTTACAAGATTATGTATTTATATTAATGGTTGTTAGCTTTACATGTTGGTAGCATGAAGTTGGTATGTTGAAGTTTATAAGTATTATGGATTGCTTGTAGCTTAATCCGAAATGAAATGTAAGTCATGTTAAGTTGGATTTCAATTTAGTCGATATTAGAATCGTCGCATGTTATTGATTTGAAGATTGTGGTAGTTTTAAATCAAATGCGACTTGATATCATGTTATGTTAACAATTTGGATTGAAATGGAAATTGGATAAGAATTGGTATTGTTGTATTCATTATGGCCGAAAATTTGGACTAGTAGTTGTATAGTTTGTTATTCATTTGTTTTGGACTACCTTCTATATTGTGGTGAGCCAATTGGGGCTGTATGATTATTTATGTGTATTGGACTACCTTATAGATTGTGGTGAGCCAATTGGGGTTGTTTGGTTATTGTATTCGGCCTTGAAAAAGGTGGCAAAGTAAGTAAAAACAAAGGAGGTCTTTGTCCGATTTTCCGTAGAATTTAGCGACTTAGCACCTAGAATATTCTACGTTTGAAGTAAGAGATTAATGGGCGTATTGTGGCCATTATAGGTTGAAGTACTTTGGAGCCTTTTTGCAACTTGTCGCGAGGTATGTGAACCCCTACTTTCTTTGGCATGATCCTACGTATGAAATATCCATGTGATAGTATTTCAAGATTCCTTCTACTCTTAGAAGTTAAGAAGTATTTACATTGTTGAATCTAAGTTAAGAGTATGTTTAAATTATCCTAAGTCCTTACTAGGTCTTATGGGAGACGTCGGTAAGAATGGTTAGGAACTTATGAGATTTGATTTAAAGGCTTTGTGTCTTGATTTGTTTAAAGTAAGTAAGTGGACTTTATGTTCGAAAATGACTTGAAGTTATATGAATTTAAGGGAATAAATTACTTGGTTTTGGAAGGTATGGAACTTTGTATGTTTTTGTATAAGTAATTGGGCTTTAAGGAAGTATGTTATGAAGTTTGAAGACTAAGAACTTTAATTGTCTTTTAAGGATTATGAAGTTTTAAGCGATACGATTCTTTTTAAGTATGTATGTACGTAGTATCTTTGGATCCAGTTTTCCTAAGTGTTGTAAGAATAAAAGTGTCATAAGTTCTCTAAAATGAAGGTTGTTATAATAGCTTTATGGGAAGTTGTTATGACGACTTAATAAGAAGTGAAAAGATGGTTTTAAAATGTTATGTAAGGAAAATTACACCGAGCCTACAAATAGGCCGGATTATGTTATGAAATACACCGAGCCTACAAATAGGCCGGATTACGTTATGAGATACACCGAGCCTACACATAGGCCGGATTACGCCATATTACCCCGAGCCTACACATAGGCCGGGTTACGTCATCGTACACCGAGCCCCACAGGCGGGCCGGATTATGTTATATGATTCCACACGATGCACCAGCCCCACAAAGGGCGGATTATGTTATATGATTCCACGATACCGAGGCCACGGGCGGGCGGGTTATGTTATATGATTCCACGATGCCGAGGCCACGGTGGGCGGATTATGTTATATGATTCCACAGTACACCGTGTCCCGCAAATGGGCCGGATTATGTTATGAAAAGATATGTAAGTTATGTGGAAAAAAAAAACTGGATTAAACTCTTAAGTATGTATGTAAGAATATGTTGGTAAATCTTATTGAAAGAAGGAAAGGAACGATTAAAATATGATTGATTTCAGGAGTTAAAAGGACATTCTTTTATACAGATATGATTTGGTTATTGCATTTTATTTCTGTTCCATACTCGGTACCTGTTGTACTGACCCCCTTCGGGGGGCTGCGCTCATGCCCGCAGGTGATAGGTACACAGGTCGGTGACCCTTGCTCGTAGGATCTCTGTTCAGTTTTTGGGAAAGAAGCTCCTTTCACTCCGGAGGCTTATCTTTTGGTACGGTTTCCCTGATGTGGTAGACTGAGGTACATTCAGGTATGGCGGGGCCACTGTCCGCCGATTGTAATTCTTAGAAGTGCTGTAGTCACGTATTTGTGGGTCGGTTTGTAAAAAGAAAGGGATGTTCTTTGTTGTTATGTATATGTATATGTGTCCAGGAAGGTAGCCTTATCGGCTAACCTGTGGTTTAAATTCTCGTTATTTTATTTTATAAGTTTCATGTATGTTCCGCTGCTATTCTCTGACGTATACCTGAACAGGGTGCCCAGGTAGGGCACCAGTCGCGGGCCCGGGGTCGGGTCGTGACACTTTCGATGATAAGGATAACTCTATAGGAGGATTAAGCACAAAAACCTAGTTAACCGTCACGCACCATGCGTAAAATTAGGGTTGTTAAGCCTCTCATTAACGCTACATAAACAATTGAGGTATTTTCATCCCCAACCCAAATATGTCTACCCAACTTACAGCATATTCACAACCTCCTCCTTTCGAAGTTTGATTAGAAATCATATAATGATAATTAGTTGTCAATTAATTACCAAGCATTCAAAGCAATTATTGGATAAATCTCTCAAAGAAGAATAATAACCATAGACATGCATTAATTCATAACATAAGTTTCTAGTGAATCAACATGGAAAGCTCTATAAAAGAATTAGTTCCTAGTCATTGACATGACAAAAACTAATTCAAAGTTCATCATACAAAACTGAAATAAAAGAAAGAAAAAGGAAAGAAATTACTAAGTTTAGGTCTCCAATCTTCAATCCAAGAAATCTTGTGTTGTGCAAGAAGGGGAACCCCTAAAATCTGCCTAGGGTTCTCCTTTTATAGGCTGAAAACCGCCTCTAACTTTTCCCTGCAGGCCTGGCCCAGAAAATCGTCAATTAACCTGATTTTCCCGCGTCGGGGCCGCGGCCCTGCTATCGGCGCGCGCCGAACCAAGCACTTGGGTGATTTGGCGCGCGACCACGATTCTGTATGCAGCCATGTGCGCGCTGGAATCTCTGCCGCCTCTCGATGATTAGCGCGCGTACGCTGATCGCGAGGCGCGCCTGTCTGGATTTCTGCCTCGTTCGCCACTTTCTCTGTTTTTGGCTCTGGAACCTCCTCTTTTGCCCTCTTTTAGCTCTTTTTCCGCCATTTGGCCATTTTAACAACTTTGACTCAAAAGAAAGAAAAACTATCCTAATACGACACTTATTTGTACAAAAAGGGACAAAAGACTAACTAAAACTGACTCAAAAAGTGTATATAAAATACACCGATCAGCAACCATACTTTTTTTTAAATCAAGTCATTCCTTTCTTTAAGAATCAAGTCCCATAACTTGAAAAATAAAGTCTCATAACCTTTTAAGAAATCAAGGATTCATAGTCTTAAAACTTCATAACATAAACTCTTTTAAATTAAGTAACATATAGTTTTATGAGTTGTGAATATGTTATACTCGTTTATAACGATCTTATTAAAGCAACCATGATCTAGAAAATGTAATACAATTTTGTCTTATCTTAGTTTCTATGCAGATGGAGAATTCTACTCATTTTAATATAATTGATTGTCGATACATTTTCTTTTATTAACGCTGCAATGACTTGTTCGATACTTATTCTCATTCGTGCAGTAAATTAGCAAAGTCAACTCGACTCCAAATACTTCCTAATGACTCTTACCAACATCCCCCATAAGACTTGGTAAGAACTTAGGATAACTTAGACATACCTTTTACATAGAGTAAATCAACATACGTACCTCTTAACTTCTAAGAGTAGAAGGAATCTTGAAATAGCACCACATGTATATTTCACACATAGAACATGTCAAAAGAAGGAAGAGGTTCACATACCTCGCGACGATTATCGACAAGTAGCAAAATGCTCCAAAGTACTATAACCTTGCTAGCTTTTCCACCATTTAAGTAGAATACGCTATACGTAGTACTTCAACATATAATGGCCATAATACGTCTATTAACCTCTAGCTTCAAACATAGAATATTCTAAGTGTAAAGTCACCATCGGACAACACTTCCTTTGTTCTACATACTTTTCCACCTTTTTCAAGACCCGAATTCAATAACCAACATGCCACATTTAAGGTGCAACAAATCAACAATTCAAAGGGGATTACACGCCTCAACATGACGTGTAAAATTCTGACCCACAATTAATATAAAACCGTCCAATAACTTTAGGCACTTTTCGGCAATATCAAGGACAACAACAACATCTATTTCTTTCCAATTCCCTTTCTAATCCAAGTCGTTATTCCAACATGTAATATAAGTCATGATCAATTATAACGACTATAGTCCTTTCATTAAATAACATGCGACGACTAAACTAATAACCAAATTGAATTTCAATCTCAAAGGCTAAACATGCTAGTTTCGGATTAGTGGTTCCAATATCCATAACACTTATAAATCTTCATTCTAATATCACATGTTCATCTATCAACTACTACAACATGAAATCTTGAATTATAATAGCAAGACGGAGATTAATACCTCTTTTAAGCCCAAATACGATCCAAAACTAAAGTCGATCCGTAGCAACTTTAGCTCCTCTTTTCGATGTTCTAATCCACTCCAAGTAACCCTTAGAATCTTGTGAAGAACTCCTCTTCAAGTTTCAACTTCAAGGTTTAAGAACACCTTAGGTTTTCGCCTTGCGACTAACGTAAAAATATCGTTTTTCCGGGATCTTTCTATTGAGATATCCTTACCATACCCTTAGGAAACTTGGTTTAAAGTATTGTGAATTGTGGACAACAAACGAAAATTTTTGTCTTGCAAAGAGCGGCAAACCCGAGAGCAACTTAAGACATGAACACGTTTTCTTGAAATTTTACTAAGTGTGGGAAGCTTGTCTTGCTACTAGTGTGGTTATATAACAACATGTAGGGTCAAGATTAAAACAATTGGGTGGCTTGGATGCATTTCATTTAAAGATCTAGTCAAGTGGCTCATTTGACTTAGTCAAATATATCAAGCTCTAGCTTGCAAGACTTGTTCATCTTAGCTTTGGGTCAAATGACCTTTCTACCCTTGGTTCATTCGACCAAGACCATCCAAGGGGGGTGACACGTGTCACCCTCCCATTCATCGCAATATTTCGTTTCCCGACAATTCCATAATTCCGATAATTTTTTACTAGTCTCAAACCTTAACGTTTTTGAGTTCTTACGTACGTTCTTATAAATATGTCCTGAAAATACGGGGTGTAACATTCTTCCCCCCTTAGAAACATTCGTCCCCGAATGTTCTTTCGGAGCTCAATCTAACATTTCTCGGCATAGTCTCATAAAACTACACTTAATGAAACCTAAGTATGCCACATATGGCCCTAATACATCGCACATGCATATCCATCCATCATGAGCCAAACGAGAAAACAAATCCAAAGCGTGCACCATCACTATTTACTCCCATTCATGGCCTAAAAGGATTATTTTTTTCGTACTTCCAAACTTATTCTAGCATACGTACATAATCTCAATATTATCCGTTCATGACACTTAAACATACAACAACCTTATCATGCATACAAGTCTCTAAAGGGTCAAAGATATACCTGAAATCATATAGGCGGTTAAGAGGACCGCTAAAACTGGAAACCTCCACCACGACCTCTGCCACGGCGTGCCGGTGTATGAACATCCTGCCGAGCTATCGAAGGCGAAGAACCCGCAACTGATCCAGTAGACTGTGCAGTCCCACCAGTGCCACCTCTATAAGGTCACTCTCTTAACATATGGCCTAGACGACCACAAGAAAAACAAGCACCCATACCGGCGCGACACACCCCAAAATGAAACCTACCACACTGGGTGCATTGAGGCAAAAGTGGCCTCGACTAACTGGAACCCCCATCTCCCTGAGACCCTGAAGCTTTAGAGATCTGACCGGCCCCTGCATTCCCGGGGTTGTAAAATCCCCCGCCGAAAAACTGTGGAGGAGCACTCAGTGCTGGCTGAAATGTAGACCTAGCCTGCTGCTGAGGCTATCCGCCTCGAAAATTTCCCTGAAATCCTGCCGTCCTGGCCCTCTTGGGCTGACCTCGGTCTGGCAGGTCCTCTCTCTCCCTGTCCTCAATCCCCTGTGCATATGCCTGCATCCTGGCAATATCCATACATGGCTGAAGGGCCACTCCCAGACAAGCAGTGATCATATAACGGTCTAGCCCCATAACATAGCGATGAACTCTATCAGCCATATCAGCCACAATAGTGTGCGCATACCTGGCCAACGAGTCAAACTCCAGGTTGTATTCCCTGATGGTCCTCCCATTATGCCTCAATGACAAGAACTTATCAACACGGGCTCTCCTCATCTCAGGAGGCAAAAAATGATCAAGAAAGGCCTCTGTGAACTCATCCCAAACAGCGGGAAGAGCACCCACACCTCTAGACAGCTCCCATGACTCAAACCAGTTCAACGCAATATCGCATAACCGGTAAGAAGCTAACACAACTGACTCTGTCTCCGAGGCCCTAAGCACCTGCATAGTCCACTGTATCTGCCGAATGAACTCCTGAGGATCATCCTCAGATCTCGAACCATAGAACTCGGGTGGACTACAACCCAGAAAATCCCGAATCCTCAAACTGTCGGCTCTAGGGTTAGCTACCTGCTCCTGTCGGCGATTTCCTACCACTATGCTAGTCAATAACCTGATATGTTCTCCATAATCTCTAAACTCTACCCCTGGCTGCGGAACTGGAGGCTCGGATATCGTAACCTCCGAGGCTGCGGTGTTCGCCTCCTCTAATCTTTGTCGGCGCAGAACTCGCGCCGAGCCTGACCTCAGGCATAATCTAGGTGAGTACTGGTAACCCTCTGTGTACCACTAGCAGCTCCTGCTGCTGCCTTGCCCTTCTGGGCCCTGGTCGCCTTCCGTGGAGGCATAGCTGATTCATATACATAAGAATACGTCAGAGATGGATCAACCTAATAACACAGCTCTACTGCACGATCTCAGAGTGAGAAGAATGAAAATCAATCCTAAATGTCCTGCAGCCTCCTGGTTATAGATGTGATGCATAACACACCGATAACCAAGACTCTACTAGACACGGTCTATAGACACTTTCCAAGGACTAATTGCTCTGATACCACTTTTGTCACGACCCGACCCCGGGCCCGCGACTGGTGCCCTACCTTGGCACCCTTACAGTTATACATCAGAGATAATCAGCGAAACATACATGAAACTTATAAAATAAATCAACAAGAAATAAACAACAGGTTAGCCGATAAGTCTACCTCCCTGGACGCATATACATATACATAACCAAACGCAGTTACACATTTCTTCTTTACAAACCGACCCATAAGATATGACTACAGACCTCTAAGAATTTCAACTGTGGCGGGACAGGGCCCCGCCATACCCCTGAATGTACATAAATCTACAACATCAGGAAAACCGTACCCAAAAGATAAGCCTCCGGAGTGAATGGAGCTTCTTCC
This sequence comes from Przewalskia tangutica, assembly GCA_029844215.1. Lineage (NCBI taxonomy): Eukaryota > Viridiplantae > Streptophyta > Magnoliopsida > Solanales > Solanaceae > Przewalskia > Przewalskia tangutica. The sequence continues at coordinate 91,883,272 of CM056730.1, read as the reverse complement.
CAAAAACTGAACAGAGATCCTAAGAGGAAGGATCACCAACCTGTGTACCTAATACCTGCGGGCATGAACGCGGCCGAAAGGATCGATAACAACAGTGCAGAGTATGGAATAGAAATAAGGTACAGTAAATAAATCATAACTGTACAAAAGAATGACAGGGGCAAGTATAAAAAGGGTAAATACCAGATCCTATCGTGTCATTACCATCTTGTGAACTTAATCTTACTTTATTATCTTTTCCCATTTTTCAATAAAAGTTATAGTCAAATTACTACGTACATACTTAGGAAAAATCATCAAGTTCATAAACATATAACTTACGTATCTTGCATAACATAATCCGGCCCTTTATGGAGGGACGCCTCATTTTGGAGTTCACTTTGATTATCAATACGTGATAATGTAACCCGGCCCATTTGCGGGACACGGCGAATTCGTAAAAATCTTCCCACGAAGGTATACTGCCCGGCCCATTCTGGGACGCGATAAAGTCATGTAAGTCTGCCCATAAAGGTTTAGTCCCCGGCCCATTCCTGGGACGCGATAAAGTCGTATAAGTCTGCCCATAAAAGTATACTGCCCGGCCCATTCCTGAGACGCGATAAAGTCATATAAGTCTGCCCATAAAGGTATACTGCCCGGCCCATTCCTGGGACGCGATAAAGTCGTATAAGTCTGCCCATAAAGGTATACTGCCCGACCCATTCCTGGGACGCGATAAAGTCGTTTAAGTCTGCCCATAAAGGTATATTGCCCGGCCCATTCCTGGAACGCGATAAAGTCGTATAAGTTTGCCCATAAAGGTATACTGCCCGGCCCATTCCTGGGACGCGATAAAGTCATATAAGTCTGCCCATAAAGGTATACTGCCCGACCCATTCCTGGGACGCGATAAAGTCATATAAGTCTGCCCATAAAGGTATACTGCCCGACCCATTCCTGAGACGCGATAAAGTCCTCTTTACATAACATTTTAAATCATCCTTTCACTTCTTCTTAAGTCGTTACAACAACTTCCCATAAAGCTATTATAACAACCTTTCACTTTAGAGAACTTAAGACACTTTTATTCCTTATTACATTAGTTTAAACCCAAAAGTACTACGTACGTACATACATACTTAAAAAGAATCATAAAACTACTTCTCTTTTAAATCAATAACCTTCTTCTTTTGAAAACTCAAGTTACTTTCTCTTTTGAATTCAAGCCTCTTAACTTTTGAAATAATTCATGGAAACCATACTTTTTTTTAAATCAAGTCATTCCTTTCTTTAAGAATCAAGTCCCATAACTTGAAAAATAAAGTCTCATAACCTTTTAAAAAATCAAGGATTCATAGTCTTAAAACTTCATAACATAAACTCTTTTAAATTAAGTAACATATACTTTTATGAGTTGTGAATAGGTTATACTCGTTTATAACGATCTTATTAAAACAGCCATGATCTAGAAAATGTAATACAATTTTGTCTTATCTTAGTTTCTATGCAGATGGAGAATTCTACTCATTTTAATATAATTGATTGTCGAAACATTTTCTTTTATTAATGCTGCAATGGCTTGTTCGATACTTATTCTCATTCGTGCAGTAAATTAGCAAAGTCAACTCGACTCCAAATACTTTCTAACGACTCTTACCAACATCCCACATAAGACTTGGTAAGAACTTAGGATAACTTAGACACACCTTTTACATAGAGTAAATCAACATACGTACCTCTTAACTTCTAAGAGTAGAAGAAATCTGGAAACAGCACCACTGATGCGCGATTTATGCACACACTAACGCAAGTGCACGTGTCGTGACAAGTAATATAGTCTAGAAGACCGAGTTATCGTCCTCAGGGATTAGTGTCAAATTCTCAAATTCTATTCTATGGTATCTATTTGGTAACCGATGATTGATGAATTGTTTATAACTATAATTATGAATGCTAACTAAATTACGTTGTTTTACTTCAGATATGGTGGAAATAGGGCTTTCAAATCTCCTCAACTATCCGCTCATCTTACTTGTTAATGCAATTAATTATGATTCTTCTTTTATTTTGAGATAGCAGGTTAACTAAGTCGTTTTATACTCCTGTTAAGGTAATATAAATACTCAACCCCAATATAGAACCCTTCTACCTTTCGGTGATAAGATTGACTATAAAGGAGGATTAAGAGCAATAACCTATTAAACTACACAAGTATCAGGGTACTTTCGTCCACGATTTAACCTATGTTTATTCAACTATAGCATATTCACAATCTCCCATTTCGGCTTTCGATTAGAAATCATATAGATTATGATAATTAGTGATCAATTAATTACCAAACATTCAAGACAAATATTGAATAAATCTCAACAATGATAAGAAGAAACCAAAACATGCATTAATTCATAAGAATGAGTTTCAAGTGATTTGATATGGAAAGCCCTAAATTAAGTTAGTTCCTAGCCATAGGCATGTCAAGAACTAAACTAATACCCAACATAAACTACAAAGAAATAAAACAAAGAATAAAGAAATTACACAAAAGTAGTCTCCAATCTTGATCTCCAAGGTTGTGATGAATTGACAAGGGTTTGGAACCCTTAATCTGACCTAAAAACTCCTTTTTATAGCCTCCAAGTCGTTCTCCCAGTTTTCCTTCTAGGCCTTGGCCTATTCTCATTCGAATTTGACAGAATTCCCGCCTCGACCACTGCCAGCGCGCGCCAGAAACTCCTGCAGATTTTACGTATTTTGGGCGCCCATGGCCTCTTATTCTTCTTGGTTGGAGCGCACGCTGCTTTCTTGCCCGGTTCGCCAACTTTCTAACTTTTTGAGCTCTGGGACCTCTGTTTCTGCCCTCTTTTTTCTCCTTTTCGCCAATGAGCCACTTTAAACCATTATGACTCAAAAGAAAGAAAATATATCCTAAGACGACACGTATTTGTACAAAAATGGGCAAAAGACTAACTAAAAATGACTCAAAAGGTGTATATAAAATACACCGATCAAACACCCCTAAACTTAACATTTGCTCGCCATCGAGCAAAGATCAAAAATATAAACAAAGACACGAAAGAAAGGAAAATAAAATGACTCAAAGACATTGATCAAATTGCTGCATCATTGTTACTTAGAAAAGCATGAAGGTTAGCAGAATAATATGCAGGAACATATAACATGGATTTTTAGCATTCTAAACACATCAAGTTAGATATTTCGCAAATTCAATTTAATCATGCTCAATGGAAGTAAGAATACCTAACTATGCATGTCAATTTCAAAATCCTATGGCATGTTTACTCGCTATTCTCCACTAATCATGGATACACATGTAAGAGATCTTCAGGGCTTTTAAGGGTTGTAATGTAGACTTAGGCATGGGTAGGTAAAAATAGGCATTTAGGCTCAATTTATGTACCATTGCTTTAAATTCTTCCCTTTTCTTTTGATTCTCTTTTTCATTTCATACCTATCTTTCTCTTCTTTTGTTTTGAGAGAATGAGGTGTATGATGAATAACAGGCACCCCTAAACTTAGACTTTTGCCTATTTATTACTTTTTTTTATTGGGGTGCATCAAAATTGTTCACTCTTTTTGTCTCTTTTTTTAACACTTTATATTCCAATCACCTCAATTTTTCACTTATGGCACAAGTGTGGAATCATAGGGTGTCAAAGAAAAGTCTTATTTTTAGGCTCAAATGGGCTGACTAGGGATATAATTTGAATGTCAGGGATAAGCAAAAATGGTAAGAAAGGGCTAACAAAGAAATTCCTGAGTCATCTCCCTAACATGCATATCCTAACTATTTCGCCTCAAATAGCAAGCAATCATACACATAGATTTAATCATAAACAATGCACAAGTCAAGCAAGATACCCCAAATAATATGATTTCATGAATTTTTGGCATATCTAACCTAAGTGTTTAGATGTTGCTTCTAATTTCATTACATTATTCACCCTTACTTCACTAGGCGTTTCCAGTAACTACAACATGCATGATCTTAAAAAAAAAATCTGACTAAAAAATACTCAACAATACACAAAACATATTAAAAAGACTCAAAGAACAATAAGACACCCCTCCAAACTTAAATCACACATTGTCCCCAATGTGTGAAAGACTCAAAAATAATAATAAAAGAAAACAGAACAACTTAGAAACTTGGTTTAAAGTGGTGGCGGTGGCGACGGATAATGCATGGCAGATAGCGTCAGAGGTCCTGTCAGAGTGGAAGGGTTTTTGGGTTTTTGATTTGGAGAAAGGAAAATCGGATTAGGGCTCCCTTTAAAAAAAACTCAGATTTTTCGTCGCGATGCCGCGACCCTGCAGTCGGCGCCGTGGCGCCCAAACTTCTGCAATCCTCTGAATATCCAGCGCCGTGGCGCTCTGATTTGGCGTCGCGGCGCTCAACTTTCTGCGCCCTTTTACACTTTCGGCGCCGTGGCGCTGAGCCGATTTTTCTTTTCTTTTGATTTTCCAGTTTTTGTCCTCCAAATTTTGGCCCTGTACCTGTCATCACAACATGCAAACAATACCATCCGTGAGACTGTTCTAAGTAAAAACTAAATTGCATTAAATTAAATTAAATAAAATAACCTTGGATTGCCTCCCAAGTAGCGATGTCTTTAACGTCTTTTAGTCAGACGCAAGTTCCTTACTCATGTTGGAGTGAGATGGGTCACTAGGCTCATGTATTCCGTTTCATTGATCACATAGGGTTTCAACCTTTGTCCGTTTACCTTGAAGGGGGCTCCCTCTCTCCCTTTTACTTCAACTACACCATAGGGGAATGCTCTTACAACGGTGTATGGTCCTGACCAACGCGATTTGAGCTTGCCTGGGAACATCCTTAACCTTAAGTTGAATAAGAGCACTTGTTGTCCTGCTTGGAAGTCTTTCGGGATCAACATCTTATCATGACATACTTTAGTTCGTTCCTTGTATATCTTTGCATTCTCATAGGCATTGTGTCTGAATTCATCCAACTCGCTCAGCTGTAGCAACCTCTTCTGCCCTCTTCTGCCCTGCTGCCTTGGCATTCATGTTCAGCTTCCTCATTGCCCAATAAGCTCTGTGTTCCAACTCTACTGGCAGATGACATGCTTTACCAAAAACTAACTTATATGGTAGCATTCCAATGAGGGTTTTGAATGTTGTTCTGTATGCCCACAGTGCGTCATCCAGTTTGATAGACCAATCCTTCCTTGAGCCATCCACCGTCTTTTCCAATATGCTCTTCACTTCCCTGTTTGAAACTTCTGCTTGCCCATTCGCTTGAGGGTGATAGGGAAGTGTGGTGCGGTGGTAGACTCCATATCGGGAAAGCAATGTATTAAGCTGCCTGTTGCAAAAGTGACTTCCTTCATCACTGATGATGGCCCTAGGAGTACCAAACCTTGTGAATATATTCTTTTGGAGGAATTTTTGAACAGTCTTACTGCCATTTTCTTTAGTGGCTACCGCTTCTACCCATTTGGACACATAATCCACTGCCAGAAGAATGTACTGATTTCCAAAGGACGACGGGAATGGACCCATGAAGTCGATCCCCCACACATCAAATAGTTCCACCTCCAAGATCTCATGCGAAGGCATTTCATTTCGTCTTGATATGTTCCCTGTTCTTTGACAATGATCACACTTCTTCACAAAGGCGTGGGCATCCTTAAAAAGGGTTGGCCAATAGAACCCGCTTTGAAATACCTTTGCCGCTGTTCTTGATGCCCCAAAGTATCCACCACATTGTAGGGTGTGACAATGAGTGAGAATCTGGTGCATCTCCTCCTCTTGTATACATCGCCTGATGACTTAGTCGGCGCAGTATTTGTATAACATCGGCTCCTCCCAATAGTAGTGTTTTACTTCGGAGTAAAACCTCTTCACTTGCTGTCTTGTCAATCCTGAGGGTATTACCTTAGCTGCAAGAAATTTAACAAAATCAGCGTACCAAGGTAACTTAAAAACCACACTTACTTGAAACAATTGCTCATCTGGGAAGTGATCATTTATCTACACATCCTTGATGTTCTGGCTCTCTGTGTTCTCAAGTCTCGACAAGTGGTCTGCAACTGAGTTCTTTGTCCCCTTCTTGTCACGAATCTCCATGTCGAATTCTTGTAATAGCAGGACCCATCGGATGAGGCGAGGTTTTGCATCCTTCTTTGTCATCAAATACTTTATTGCAGAGTGGTCAGTGTATACTATCACCTTATTCCCAATCAAGTATGACCTGAATTTCTCGAATGCATATACTATTGCTAGCAATTCTTTTTCTGTAGTCGCGTAATTTAACTGCACATCATTCAAATTTTTACTAGCATAGTAAATGGATCTGAATACATTATCGACCCTCTGCCCAAGCACTGCCCCCACTGCATAATCACTTGCATCACACATTAGTTCAAATGGGAGCTCCCAGTTTGGTGCAATAACTATGATGCTGAGATAAGCTTCTCCTTGAGTGTCTGAAAAGCGGTCATGCATTCCTTATTGAATTCAAAAGCAACCCCCGTCATTAGCAAGGTGGAAAGAGGCTTTGAAACTTTTGAGAAATCCTTGATGAATCTTCTATAAAAACCGGCATGCCCAAGGAAACTTCTGACCCCTTTTGTTGATACTGGAGGTGGTAGATTTTCGATTACTGAAATCTTTGCTTTGTCCACCTCAATACCTTGGTTAGATATTTTGTGTCCCAGGACAATCCCATCTTTTACCATGAAGTGACACTTCTCCCAGTTCAGCACAAGGTTGGACTCTTCACATCGTTTTAACACTGCTTCCAAGTGCCTCAAACACTCGTCGAACGAGGCCCCAAAGACCGAGAAATCATCCATGAAAATCTCTATAGTCCTTTCCACCATGTCCGAGAAAATTGCCATCATACACCTCTGAAAGGTCGCAGGTGCATTGCAAAGCCCAAATGGCATCCTTCTGAATGCAAATGTACTAAAAGGGCAGGTGAATGTTGTCGTTTCCTGATCTTCTGGTGCTATCGCAATCTGATGATACCCTGAGTAACCATCCAAAAAGCAATAGTAGTTGTTCCCCGCAAGTCTATCCAACATCTGATCTAGAAATGGCAACGGGAAGTGGTATTTTCTGGTCGCCTTGTTCAACTTGCGATAGTCAATGCAGATTCTCCACCCAGTAACTGTTCTAGATGGAATGAGCTCGTTCCTTTCGTTGGTCACTACTGTCATACCACCCTTTTTTGGCACCACTTGTACTGGACTCACCCATGCACTGTCAGATATAGGATAAATTACTCCAGTATCAAGCCATTTCATGATTTCTTTTCTGACTACCTCCTTCATGTTTGGGTTCAGTCTCCTCTGTGCCTCAATGGAGGGTCTGCTTTCCTCATCCAGACGGATCTTATGCATTCGTTGACGGACTTATCCCTTTATGTCCGCTAATGTCCACCCAATGGCCCGCTTGTGATCCTCGATTTCGTGACTTCTCAATTTCTCGTGGATAGATGACATGAGATGATCACTGGTAACGATTGATCTTCACCTAGATATTGGTACTGTAAATGATCTGGTAGAATTTTCAACTCTAACTCTGGAGCCTTTTCTGTGGATGGTACTGATCTCTCTGGCATCTGCCCAAGCTCTTCATATCTCTTCTTATCACACTTCTCATAAGAATTCATCCAATTGGCATACTCCACAAGCCTTGGATCGTTGCCACTACTATCATCCCATCGGGTCAGTACTTCTTCAAGCGCACCAGCATTTCTGAACCCTTTTTCCGAAATTGCGTCTTCGATTACGTCAATGGCGAAGCAGTTGTCACTTTCATCTGGGAAGGTTGCTGCCCGAAAAACATTGAAAATCACCTCTTCTTCTTCCACCCGAAGTTTCAGCTCCCCTTTTCGAACATCAATGAGTGTCTGTCCTGTGGCTAGGAAGGGTCTGCCAAGTATGATGGGGATCATGTCGTTATCTCTCATATCTAAGATGATGAAATCAGCGGAAAAGATGAATTTGTCCACCTTTACCAACACATCCTCGATGACTCCTCTACGATGGACTATTGAGCGGTCAGCTAACTGCAAAGTGATGTTTGTAGATCTGACTTCTCCTATTCCAAGTTTTCAAAACACTAGGTAGGGCATCAAATTTATGTCTGCCCCCAGATCGCGCAACGCCTTCTGACACTCAAACTTTCCAATAGTGCATGGGATGGTGAAGCTCCCAGGGTCTTTTAATTTCTGAGGTAGTTTTCTCTGTAGGATGACACTGCATTCTTCAGTCAACACCACTGTTTCGTAGTCATCTATCCTCCTATTTTTGCTAAGAATATCCTTCGTGAACTTTACATAATTCGGCATCTGCTCTAGTGCCTCAGCAAACGGGATGTTGAGTTGCAATTGTTCGAGAATTTCCAAGAATTTAGAGAATTGTTTGTCAAGAGCACTTGTTTTTAGCTTCTGGGGGTACGGTATCTTCACCTGGGGTGCGTTCACCACAGCTTCCAGCCTCATTTCACCTTCTGAGCTCTGGGCGCCACGACCCTGAGATTCGGCATCGTGGCGCCTAAAGCTATGCGCACCGCACGTAATCGCTGCCGTGGCGCCGCCAATCATGCGGCGCGCAGAATCACTGCGAATTTTCCGGTCCTTCCTTTCGACACAGGGGTGAGTTTGCTTCCACCGGTTCGGCATTTTTCAGGTCAATCTCCTGACATTGCTCTTTTATATTCCCTCCAATATGTTCAGAGTGCTTCCCTTGTATTCTGCTGCTTAGCATGCCCGCGAGTTGTCCTATTTGCGTTTCCAAATTCTTCAAGGACACTCTCGTTTCGTCCATGAACTGAGTTTGGTGCCTAGTTAACCTGAGTATGGCTGCTCGTAGCCCATCCTGCTCTTCATGTGGGGCCTGGGGATTACCTTGTTGATAGTAGTAATCCATGTTTTCAGGATCCCTGAGATGAATCAAAACCAACAAACGGATCACGGCGCACGATTTCACGAATAAAAGAGAAAAATGTAGTAATAAAATAAAATAAAAAATAAAAATAAACCAAATTAGAAATTAAGAATAGATAAAATGATATTGAACTACGTCAATCCCCGGCAACGGCGCCAAAAACTTGATGCGCGATTTATGCACACACTAACGCAAGTGCACGTGTCGTGACAAGTAATATAGTCTAGAAGATCGAGTTATCGTCCTCAGGGATTAGTGTCCAATTCTCAAATTCTATTCTATGGTATCTATTTGGTAACCGATGATTGATGAATTGTTTATAACTATAATTATGAATGCTAACTAAATTACGTTGTTTTACTTCAGATATGGTGGAAATAGGGCTTCCAAATCTATTCAACTATCCGCTCATCTTACTTGTTAATGCAATTAATTATGGTTCTTCTTCTATTTTGAAATAGCAGGTTAACTAAGCCATTTTATACTCCTGTTAAGGTAATATAAATACTCAACCCCAATATAGAACCCTTCTACCTTTCGGTGATAAGATTGACTATAAATGAGGATTAAGAGCAATAACCTATTAAACTACACAAGTATCAGGGTACTTTCGTCCACAATTTAACCTATGTTTATTCAACTATAGCATATTCACAATCTCCCCTTTCGGCTTTCGATTAGAAATCATATAGATTATGATAATTAGTGATCAATTAATTACCAAACATTCAAGACAAATATTGAATAAATCTCAACAATGATAAGAAGAAACCAAAACATGCATTAATTCATAAGAATGAGTTTCAAGTGATTTGATATGGAAAGCCCTAAATTAAGTTAGTTCCTAGTCATAGACATGCCATGAACTAAACTAATATTCAACATAAACTACAAAGAAATAAAACAAAGAATAAAGAAATTACACAAAAGTAGTCTCCAATCTTGATCTCCAAGGTTGTGATGAATTGACAAGGGTTTGAAACCCTTAATCTGACCTAAAAACTCCTTTTTATAGCCTCCAAGTCGTTCTCCCGGTTTTCCTTCTAGGCCTTGGCCCATTCCCATTCGAATTTGACAGATTCCGCCTGCGCCATGTTCAAATCGGCGCCTGGCTCAAACTCCTGCAGTCTTCAGATTTTGCGCCGCGCGCCTGCTGTTGCTGGTTGGAGGCGCCGTAGCGCCGCCCTGTTTCTTGCCCGGTTCGCCAACTTTCTAGCTTTTTGAGCTCTGGGACCTCTGTTTCTGCCCTCTTTTTGCTCCTTTTCGCCAATGAGCCACTTTAAACCATTATTACTCAAAAGAAAGAAAATATATCCTAAGACGACACGTATTTGTACAAAAATGGGCAAAAGACTAACTAAAAATTACTCAAAAGGTGTATATAAAATACACCGATCAACCACATGTATATTTCACACATAGAACATGCCAAAAGAAGGAAGAGGTTCACATACCTCGCGACGATTATCGACAAGTAGCAAAATGCTCCAAAGTACTATAACCTTGCTAGCTTTTCCACCCTTTAAGTAGAATACGCTATACGTAGTACTTCAACCTATAATGCAATAATACGTCTATTAACCTCTAGCTTCAAACGTAGAATATTCTAAGTGTAAAGTCACCAAATTCTACGGAAAATCGGACAACACTTCCTTTGTTTCTACATACTTTTCCACCTTTTTCAAGGCCCGAATTCAATAACTAACATTCCACATTTAAGGCGCAACAAATCAACAATTCAAAGGGGATTACACGCCTCAACAGGACGTGTAAAATTCTGCCCCACAATTAATATAAAATCGTCCAACAACTTTAGGCAATTTTCGGCAATATCAAGGACAACAACAACATCTATTTCTTTCCAATTCCCTTTCTAATCCAAGTCGTTATTCCAACATGTAATATAAGTCATGATCAATTATAACGACTATAGTCCTTTCCTTAAATAACATGCGACGACTAAACTAATAACCAAATTGAATTTCAATCTCAAAGGCTAAACATGCTAGTTTCGGATTAGTGGTTCCAATATCCATAACACTTATAAATCTTCATTATAATATCACATGCTCATCTATCAACTACTACAACATGAAATCTTGAATTATAATAGCAAGACGGAGATTAATACCTCTTTTAAGCCCAAATACGATCCAAACCTAAAGTCGATCCGTAGCAACTTTAGCTCCTCTTTTAGACGTTCCAATCCACTCCAAGTAACCCTTAGAAGCTTGTGAAGAACTCCTCTTCAAGTTTCAACTTCAAGGTTGAAGAACACCTTAGGTTTTCGTCTTGCGACTAATGTAAAAACGTCGTTTTTCCGGGATCTTTCTATTGAGATATCCTTACCATACCCTTAGGAACCTTGGTTTAAAGTATTGTGAATTGTGGACAACAAACGAAATTTTTTGTCTTGCAAAGCGGGGCAAACCCGAGAGCAACTTAAGACATGAACAAGTTTTTCTTGAAATTTTACCAAGTGTGGGAAGCTTGTCTTGCTACTAGTGTGGTTATATAACAACATGGAGGGTCAAGATTAGAACAATTGGGTGGCTTGGATGCATTTCATTTAAAGATCTAGTCAAGTGGCTCATTTGACTTAGTCAAATATATCAAGCTCTAGCTTGCAAGACTTGTTCATCTTAGCTTTGGGTCAAATGACCTTTCTACCCTTGGTTCATTCGACCAAGACCATCCAAGGGGGGTGACACGTGTCACCCTCCCATCCGTCGCAATATTTCGTTTCCCGACAATTCCATAATTCCGATAATTTTTTACTAGTCTCAAACCTTAACGTTTTTTAGTTCTTACGTACGTTCTTATAAATATGTCCTGAAAATACGGGGTGTAACACTCTTCTTGTGAATTCTTCCACACCACCAAAGTTTTGGCACCATACACTTCAAATGGCTACATACCTTTTAAATATTCTTCCTAGTAAACTACTATCCAATATGTCTCCCACACAACTATTATATCGTCGTGTCCCATCTTTTATAAATTTGAGGGTGTTTGGTTGTTTGTATTATCCTTTTTTCCCATCTTTTTCCATTACTAAGTTGCAGACTCGTTCAACTCCTTGTGTGTTTTTGGGATACCCATAAAATCATAGGGGATATAAATCTTTTGATTTGACGAATGGTGTCATGACCCAAAACGGAGGGTCGCGACTGGCACCCGGATCTCACCCGCCGGGTATCCCAACCACACCATCACCGTATAATCACAATAAGCTCGGACTAAGCTAAAAAAGATTATGAAAGCTCTTGACCAGAATGTGTAAACAATTCTAGAATGTCTTATCCATTAAGCATAGTCATTCTTGGTCTTTCTAATCGTTGTCACTTGGATGGACGACATTCATCTAATATTAATCCCTTAACTAGTTTGTTAATCACACCCTAAAAATCCAATAATTAATCAATTACTCACATAATTAATTCTTGATCTCAATTCACTCAAATCCCCGTGACTTATAAAATCCTCTCATCCTCAATGTCATAATCTTGTAATATGACACTAGTCCATAATCTCTAGGGTATACAGCTCTTATTTCCAATTCCCATCGGCACACTTGTTACATCCAAAATTATCTCGGGGTCACATCTTTTTGTATACTAATTTCCTTATTAGCATACGTAAATATTAAAAAAAATCCCAATGCTCGAGTCTATTTCTTTTATTTACGTGCTCAAATTATTACCCAAAATTACGAGACGTTACAGTCTCTCCCCCTTAGAAACATTTGTCCTCGAATGTTTGTGGGACATATAACATACCTTGCCGCATCGGAACTCTCATGGTCATCAATCATTAATGATATAATCATATTTTATCTCCTCTTCTATTTCCCATGTCATCTCTTCCACATTCTTATTTCACCACAACACTTTCATAGAAGCTATTTCCTTAGTCCTTAAACAAGAATCTCTTCATATGACAGATTCTCTGTAACCTGCACATTCTCAATCGGTACAATCCGGGAAGGATCTCCAACACATGCTATCAACATGAAAATATGGAAAACCGGATGAACAAACTCCAACTCTGAGGGTAAGTCCAATTCATAAGTTACTTGATCAATACGTCGAATTATGCGATATGGTCCAATATATCTTGGACTAAACTTTCCTTTCTTTCTGAATCTCATTACTCCCTTCATAGGCGAAATCTTCAAGAATACCCAATCATTTACCTGGAACTCTAAGTCTCATCGTCGCATATCTGAATATGACTTCTGACGACTCTGAGCAGTTAACAGTCACTCTTAGATAAGCTTCACCTTTTCTATGGCTTGATGCACTAAGTCAGGACCAAATAACACTAATTCACTAACTTTGAACCATCCAATAGGAGATCTACATTTTTTTCCATATAAAGCCTCATATGGAGCTATTTTAATACTGGTGTGATAGTTGTTATTGTACACGAACTCAATAAGAGGTAACTGATTATCCCAATTTCCCTTAAAGTCCAACACACAAGCTCGTAACATGTCCTCGAGCGTCTGAATCGTTCGCTCGGCCTGACCATCTGTCTGCAGATAGAAAGTCGTACTTAAATTAACTCGTGCGCCTAATTCTTTTTTAAATGACTTCCAGAAGTTAGCTGTAAACTTAGCACCTCGATCAGATATAATAGAAACAGGCACACCATGAAGTCGAACAATCTTCTTAATATATAACTTCGCGTAGTCTTCGGCTGTGTAAGTAACTTTCACCGGCAAGAAATGAGCTAATTTAGTCAGTTTGTCAACGATCACCCAAATGGAATCACACTTACGGAAAGAATGAGGTAATCCCTTAATCATTTTCCGATCGGATCTCGATGTTCTGATTCATGCCAACGAGCTTTTGGTGCTCTATTTTTTTACCTGCTGACAATTAAGGCACTGAACCACCAACTCCGCAATGTTCCTCTTCATGTTGTTCTACCAATACATGCCCTTTTGAGATCATAACACATCTTAGTAGATCCATGGAGAATGGAATATTGTGAACAATGGACTTACATCGTAATCTTGTCTCGTAATCCTGCTACATTCAGAATATACAAATAGACCTTCCATCTGAGGGTCCCTCTCCCGTTATACTCGAATGTTGCAGTTTTTTTTTAAAAATATTTCCCAATCTTCTTTAAAAATGGAATCTTCATCACGATGTTCCTTTTTCTTCATGTATGGGGGATGACCCTGTTGTATTATGAGTCATAGGGCTATCACTATCTGAATCATTCAATATGACTCCCACTTAACTAATAGATGTGCTCCCTCCCGCCAACTTCTCTCCTTAGTCCTCACATTAGTCAAGATGCTTGTGGGTGAATGATCTTATTGTCAATTAGCTTTGTTTACTAACTGTTGTGCTGGAAAATCTTATTTTTATAGTATCTCAATCGTGAACACTTTATGGATAATGTCCTCGAATCTAAAGTGTGTGTATCATTGCAGTTAAATCTCATTCATGGTATGAAAAGAATCCTTTTTTTTGTACCTTCTCACTACTCGTAATTATAAACAATTTCATTTTTTTTGACACTTGTGCACTCATTTTCTTGCTCGTCGTACCCTTCATAATTCCAAAATATTCTGGTATACATACGTAATCTCAAACATTACTCATGATTCCAATCCTTGGCGTTACTACCCCTTAAGGGATGAATTGTTAAGTTATTCTTTTATTCATTACATAGAAGACTGAAAAGAATCGCATTACATGACGTTGACCTATTATCTCCAAACCTGGTCATTATACTTCGATTCGAATTCTCCACTTACCTTATGGCTAATTCTTTCTGTCAATGACATTTTAGGAAAAGATTTCCTTGATCTCATTAAATTGTAAACCCCTTACTTTACATATCTCGTATAACTTTCGATCACTTCAAAAATGCTCATAGACATCTGCATTTGCCTGACATTTATCTGTATTATAATGTCATTATCTCTTGATATATATCTTTAATGTCTACCTTATATCTATAGGCGTCATTGGCTCCTTTTCACATGTTTAGGTGCTAATCTCGAGCTTTACTCATTGTTACTTCCGTTTACATAATTTCTAAAAGGTATGTCTGTATATGTCATAGAACCGATGCTTCATATGTTTAGATCCAATTTACGGTGTTACATGATCCAATGACTTGTCAAGCTTTCTTGTCTTATCATTATTAGGTCTCTCATCGACCGAGGGCCCATTCGTCTGACCTTTAAATTTCCATTTCAAGTTGCCTTGGGGGTCTCTTATCTCAAAGTATTTCTTATACTATCTTCCTGAACATCAGGGGTTCGTCACCTTTGGCCAAAGAGTTCTTATTGTCCTTTCTCTACTGTTGATCATTACGCTATTGTTGAGTAATCATACTCTTGTGAAACCTGCATTTCATTCACATTTATCCTTCTTGTCGTAACCGTTCATTCTACTCATCATTAAATGAAAAATATTTCTATCTTGCTACTCGATCATACAGTTCCATTCATACTTATTAACTGTTTTCATATTATACAACTCTTCTTTGCTTACTCCATAGTTTTCTTCCTCAATTACCCCAACAAACTATTGTTATCCAAACGTTATGTAGAATCGTAACATGCTGCACAACGAAACCGAAGACCTTATCAATCCAATATATATAGCATACCTTAGCTTACTAACATTAATACATGTAATTCTCAATAATACGCGGTATCGCCCTTTACGCAGGGACGAGGGCTTATCTCCCTTCCATAATCTTCCCTCCTAGCATTGTTCTTTGTTCCTCACTGACCACTGCTTCTTGTCTCACTATATTACTGGTTGCATGATCCCTTCCGAAGCTCTTTGTTCCCAGCAAGTTAACGTATAATTCCACAAAAGCTTGTGTAGTCCCTAGCATATTATTTAGAGTATCACCTTTTTAGTCATTTACATATAATATCCTATTCGCACTTCTCCTTGCTTTTATCAAGTTGTGGAATACTTTTGTATTCATATCCCCACATATTAGCCATTGAATTTCTTTGCACTTCTGTTAAAAGAATTTTGTCCTTTCCTCATTCCACCTCTGATAGTCCTTAGCACATTGTACTTCCTTTGTAATCAAAACCATATTCATAGGGTCCTGTTGCAGTTCCCTCTAGAATTCTAAGCAGCAATAGTCACCGTAAAATGTATAAATTTTCATAACCTACTAAACCTTCCAATGATCTCTTTTTTTCCCTCATCTGTACCACTTGTATTCATCTTATCCTTACATTTGTGCATCCACTTGGGTAACTTCAGAATGTTGTGGCCATGGCTTCCACACTAAACCAACCCCATGTAATATTGTGGCATACTCCAGCTTGTGCTCGACCATACAGACTACAAGATGGTCGGGGTAGTCTCACCCGACCTTTAATTTTGATCCTGAGACGTTGGCATCTTCGGATCTTTTAAATATTCGTGATCCTTAGATAATAAATTTTCTGACCCCTCAAGGGTCTATCTCTATCCGACGCTCTAGGCTGAAGTCATTCCTGAGAGGCAACCAATTAATTCAATACATGCATCGGTCTCCTTATATCCTAATCAGACAGAGCCGGTGGTAGGACTGATGGGTACATGATATTCTCTTAACTCCTCTGGTGCTACTGAATTCGTCGATACTTGAGAAAATAACTTACTCATACCCTCTTATGGATATGTTCCAATAGAAAGCATACTACTCGTAATTACACTCGATCCAACTTCAATCTCTCTGCTAATCATAATCCTACTGGAAGAAAGCATTGTTATAATTACAAACACAATAAGGTATACGAGGCGAATCTTTACAAATTCCTGTGTTCCGGTGTGTAGTACCTCCTTTATTTTATTCCTTCACAAAACAAATGTTTCGCTTCCCAGGCTTGCATTATCTCTTTCGTATATGCGTGAGACAACTTCTCATATTCTTGAATGTTAACAATAATATTGTCCCTTCTGGCGTACCAATCGTCTGGGTAGAAATCACTCATTTATTGGCTACGAGTATAAATTAACTGAAGTCTTTTTGGAAATCGATATTACCGAAATGGTATTAGGAACGAATTAAACTCAAATTCTTAAAACTCAGCTCTACTGCACGATTTATGAGATTAAAGAATAGGAACCATCCCTAAATTCCCGACAGCCTCCTACGTATAAGTATGGTGCACAACATACCCATACGCAATACTCTACTAGACATGGCTTGTAGACTCCCTAGGATAGACATGCTCTGATACCAATTTTCTCACGACCCAAACAGGAGGGCCGCGACGGGCTCCCGAATCTCACCCACCGGGTATCCCAACCCCACCATCACTGTATAATCACAATAAGCACGGACTAAGCCGAAAAGATATGAAAGCTCTTGACTAAAAAACAGACTTATATATATATATATATATATACACGCCCATGCCAAAGCCGAAAAGACCATACAAAATCACTATCCATAGGGCACCTGTCTACAAGTCTCTAAAGAGTATACGACATCAACATATTATACCAAGACTAAATGAATCTGCGGGCATGATAGGCAGTTTCCCCAGCAAAAGGAACGTCAGTACAACTGATGTACTGAGTATGTCAGGCATAAGAAATAACATAGTCAAGATATATCATAATCAAATGAAACATCGACCAACGAGACATACTTCGAGGCCCTAGTACATATGTCTAAATGTTATGCAATACCAATGCAGTATACTGTTGGCCACACAAGCATCTTTCTTTTCATAACAGCCTGTGTGGGCATAATATACATAAATATCATGCATAATGAACATGCGGTATATTACGGCCACACAAGCATCTTACACATAACCGCCTCTGTGGGCATTTGGTTATATTGGCCACACAGACATTCATATCATATCGTCTTGGTCATACAGGCATCCATTTAGACCACAGAGGCACGATATGTGGCCTCTTAGGGCTCTTTTGTGACAATTTGTACCAGCTGCAGGTGGCGTACCTATATAACGCTTTTTCCCTTTTTTTCCCATTCCCCAACATATAAATAATATTACCATATAGTAATGTGCACAACACAAGTGATCCAGGGTAATATGCGAATGCAATGCAAATGAAATGCATAAATGACAACACCATATTTTAATCTCAATAGGTGACATATTACCTTTGTACATTTGACGACACTATGAATATCATTATCATTTTTTCATATGTCTGATTAAGGACTTAGAAACAATTTAGACATGCTTTTAGCATAGGAATCAACAATATGGTTATTCTTAATTTCTAGGAGTAGAATAAATTATGAAACCATATTACGATTATATTTCATACGTAGAACATGCCAAAAGAAAGAAATAATTTATCGTCACATACCTCGATTAAAAATTCGAAGGACTATGATGAGCAAAACGTGATCTCCTAGCTAACTATATCCTTGCAAAATCCACACTATGCCAAGAGTGCTGAACTCCAAATCTGAACTTAAATGTTCGTCGAACTTGAAAATATATACTTGACCTTCTTTATTTTCTTCCATAATAGGTAGTGATTGCTTTTTAGTATAGGAAGAACATGGTCGAGCAACACTGATTTATTCTGAGCATCCAAATGTGAACTTATATAAGGAAAGAGGGGTAAAATTATTGGTTTAAATCATAATTTAAGGATCCTAATTGGTTACATTTCCAACTATGAAGAATTGTTAGGGGGTAAGCTAATTGTCTTAACTAATTTTAATATAAACTAATGGTCATCTACTATCACCCAAAGGTCTAGGCGGTGGATACTATGATTTGCAGTTAATGAAAAATGTTTTTGACTTACAAGGACTAAAGTCATTAAATGAAGATAGCCACTTACCCAAGCATTGATGAATACACGTGTAAACAATTCTAGAATGTCTTATCCATTAAGCATAGTCATTCACTCATTCTTGGTCTTTCTAATCGTTGTCACGTGGATGGACGACATTCATCTAATATTAATCCCTTAACTAGTTTGTTAATCACATCCTAAAAATCCAATAATTAATCAATTACTCACATAATTAATTTTTGATCTCAATTCACTCAAATTCCCGTGACTTATAAAATCCTCTCATCCTCAATGTCATAATCTTGTAATATGACACTAGTCCATAATCTCTAGGGTATACAACTCTTATTTCCAATTCTCATCGTCACACTTGTTACATCCAAAATTATCTCGGGATCACATCCTTTTGTATACTAATTTCCTTATTAGCATACGTAAATATAACAAAATTTTCCCAACGCTCGGGTCTATTTCCTTTATTTACATGCTCAAATTATTACCCAAAATTACGAGACGTTACAAATGGAAAAATAATTGTCTGTCGTCATGTGATTTTTGTTGAGTCTCAACTCCCGTTTGCTAGGTCTCATGTGGCATTCTCACATTCATGTGATTTTTTGGACAATGGATTACATCCCATTTTACACCACCACCTTACTATCCAACCATAAGTGAAACAACCTCAACAAAATGCCCAAGACCTTTCGGTCCAACCGCTACATAGGACTGGACCGAGGACCACAAATTTATTACCACTGATCACGGCCCAGTCCTGTGTCCATCCCAAGGAGGGCAGTCCAAAACCAATCCTCAAGCCCAACCATTACTGGAGCCCAACCACAAATCGCAACACCTAGTCACTTGGGCCAACATCCTTCCCCTCGGCCCAATAACATACCCCAGCACCAAACTGCCTAACCAGTAATGGACCATCCTCAAACCATTTAAACTCGTGCCATGCACGGGATTTTTCAGCCCAAACGTCATTTTAACCTACTATCCTCTATTCAACTATCACCTCTATCAAAAAATCTCAAAGCTGCCTGTCATGTTAGATGAATTTTGTCATGACCCGAACTCCGAGCCCGCGACTGGTGTCCTACCTGGACACCCTTATCCCAAACAACCCAAAGACAACAATTTAAAACAACACTCATGATACAACACAAGCTAGCCGACGAGGCTGCCAATATATATATATATAAAAAGCCCACCGGGGACTACTATTTTTTTCTTTTACACAACTCATATACACAGTCCACATATGACTACAGACCTCTAGAGAGTATGATTGTACAACATGGAGGGACAAGGTCCCGCCGTACCTCTGAATAACCATAAGACTGTAATACAAACTCCGTACCAAAATGACAAGACTCCGAAGTAGGGGAGTTGTCTCAATAGAAGCTGGATAGAGATCCTAAGCACGCGGATCACCAAACTGAGTACCTATACCTGTGGGCATGAACGCAGGCCCTCAAGGGGGTCAGTACAACAGGTACTAAGTATGGAACGGAAATAAAGTACAGTATTAAAATCATAGCTGGCCAAGAAATGATAGGGACAAATAAAATAATCAAATACCAGATTCAACCGTGTCACCTAAAATAAAAGCCAATTGTATCTTTTCAAAGTGAGAGTCACATCAAAGACAAGGATACCTGCCCAAGAATCAATATGTATATCTTTTTCATGGGAATTGAACCCGCATGGGAATCGAACCCGCATAGGTAATTACACCCGCATGAGTATCTCTACTCGCATCACAGATCTTGTCCGTGGATTATTCATGGGAATCGAACCCGCATAGGAATCGAACATGCATAGGTAATTATGCCCACATGAGTATCTCTACTCGTATCACGGATCTTGTCCGTGGATTATTCATGGGAATCGAACCTGCATAGGTAAATATACTCGCATGAGTATCTCTACTCGCATCATGGAAGTACATCCATGGAGAAAATATACACAAATACTGTCAAGTAAATAAACCAAAGTACCAACGCATCATATACAAAATATTAAAATAAACTTCCTTTTAGAAATGCCAAGGTACCAACACCTCATGTACCAAACGCATATAATGAACTTCACTTTATAAACTCAAGGCACTTTCATTTCATGTACTATGTTAAGGATTTAATCATGGACATTCTCGCATGATTTCTATATAACATTTTAACCCATCTTTTGACTTTCCACAAAACTGTTATAACAACTTCCCATAAAATCATTATAACAAACTTTTATTTTTAGAAAAACCAAGACAATACCATACCTGTCACGACCCGACCCCGGGCCGCGACTGGTGCCCTACCTGGGCACCCTTCTAATCATACAACATAATAAACTGCGGAAGATAAATAACACACTTTTTTTTTAAAACCAAGGCCAAGCCGATAAGGCTGCCATAATCATAAAAATTACCCGAAAGGGTCTACACTGTTTAATAATGTAAAAACAACTCTAGCCAGTCCAGCCCACAGATGAATACAGACCTCTAAGATTTGAACAAATACTATGACGGGACAAGGCCCCGCCGTACCCCTGAATATACATAGCCATGACAACTCCGGAACATTGGAGCCATCTCAAAATGCTGAATCAGGATCCTAAGCTCGCGGATCCACAACTGTGTACCTAAACCTGCGGACATGAACGCACTTGAAGAAGTCGATAACAAGTACCGAATATGGAACGGAAAAATAAGGTACAGTAACAAATCATAACTGTACAAAAGAATGACAGGGGCAAGTATAAAGAAAGGGTAAATACCAGATCCTACCGTGTCATTTTCATCTCGTGAACTTAATCGTACCTTATTATATTTTCCCATTTTTCCATAAGAGTAGTCAAATTCTTACGTACATACTTAAGAAAACTCAGCAAGTTCATAAACATATAACTTATGTATCTTGCATAACCTAATTCGTCCCTTTATGGAGGAACGCCTATACTGTCGGCCCGATACGGGCGCGATGAAATCACATAAGTCCGCCCGTAAAGGTATCTTTGCGACCCAACTGGGACGCGATATAATCACATAAGTCTGCCCATAAAGGTATACTGCCCGGCCCAATCTGGGACGCGATAAAATCACATAAGTCTGCCCATAAAGGTATACTGCATAAAATAGGAGGCTCACGATCAAAACATGGTCCCTCGCCCGTAGTATCGATAAGCAATCCTACTCCTGGGACTATTTCACCCGCATAGGTCCTGTGGACCCGCATGAGGTATTCCTCGCATAGGTTGTACCCGCCCACATGGGACTATTTCACCCGCATAAGCCCATAAGGACTCGCATGAGGTATTCCTCGCATCATGGGTAGCAAATCTACGGAACAGGTGGTATAACGTCTTGGGGGTTTACCCCTCATTTATACTCTTACCCGGAAGCAGGTTGTATAACGTCTTGGGGGTTTACCCCTCATTTATACTCTTACCCTGGAGAAGGTGGTATAACGTCTTGGGGGTTTACCCCTCATTTATACTCTTACCCTAACTCAACCGGCCATCATACATAACATAAGCCCTACCGGCTTATCATACAAAACATAAGAACTACCGACTTATTATACATAACATAAGCACTACCGACTTATTATACATAACATAAGCACCACCGGCCTATCATACATTACATAAGCAAGTTAAGAAATCCCCTAACTTCTTATTAGCTTGTTCATATACACTCTCATTTTTGTTTACTTAAGGCACTAACATGTCATTATAAAATCCGGGAATTTAACCCAACGTACTACGTGCCCCTACTCCTTTAAAATGATTCTCTTTCAAATAAAACTTCCAAGATACTAATAACCATAGTATCAAGTCATATCTACTTTTCAAGACAAGTCACAATACCTTTTAGAAATACATTTAGGCTTCTAAATCAAGTGACTTCTTTCTTTAAAACCTTAAGCAATTGGTACCTTTAAAACAATTTGCCCTTCTTTATTTCAAACCATTTCTTTGCTTACAATTACTGAAGAAAACCATTCTTTTAATCTTTCATAAAGTTGTTATAACCAACTTCCCATAAAGCCGTTATAACTCTTTATGTCTTAGACAACTTCATTCCTTTTATAACCAAGAGACTTATATTTTCAAATCAAATCACATAGCTTTCAAAATACTTCAAGTCTCTTAACTTTTGAAATCAAGCTTCTTTAACTTTAGAAATCAAGTCTCCTATCTTTAAAATGGCAAGAAATCAATTCTTTCCAAATCAAGTATTCTATACTTTTAAATCAATTCATTTCTTCCTTTAAGAATCAAGTCTCATAACTTGAAAAATAAAGTCTCTTAACCTTTTAAGAATTTGTGGTTCATAGTCTTAAAACATCATACGTAAACTCTTTTAAATTAAGTAACATATACTGGTGCGTTGTGAATAAGTTATACTTATTTATAACGATCTTAATCGAGTAGCCATGATCTAGAAAATGTAATACAATTTTGTCTTATCTTAGCTTCTATGCAGATGGAGAATTCTACTCATTTTTACTCAATTGATTGTCATTACATTTTCCTTTATTAACGCTGCAGTGGCTTGTTCGATTCTTATTCTCATTTGTGTCGTAACTTAGCCAAGTCAACTTGGCTCCAAATACCTCCTAATGACTCTTACCAACATCCCTCATAAGACTTGGTAAGAACTTAGGATAACTTAGACATACCCTTTACGTAGAGTAAATCAACATACATACCTCTTAACTTCTAAGAGTAGAAGGAATCATGAAATAGTACTACATGTATATTCCATACATAGAATCATGTCAAAAGAAGGAAGAGGTTCACATACCTCGCGACGATTATCGACAAATAGCAAAATGCTCCAAAGTACTTCAACCTTGATAGCTATTCCATCCTTCAAGTAGAATACGCTATACTTAGTACTTCAACATATAATGGCCATAATACGTCCATTAACCTTTAGCTTCGAACGTAGAATATTCTAAGTGCAAAGTCACTAAATTCTACGGAAAATCGGACAACACTTCCTTTGTTTCTACATACTTTGCCACCTTTTTCAAGGCCAAATTCAATAACCAAACACGCCACATTTAAGGCCCAACAATTCAGCTAACCAAAGGGGATTACACGCCTTAACAGGACGTGTAAAATTCCGCCCCACAAATTAATACTAAACTAGTTCCATATTTAAAGTCATTCTTGACTAAACATATACAACAACAACAAGTCCTTTTTCCAATTCTTTTTCAATCCAACTTCTTAGGCCTAACATGTTATATAGCCATAACCAACTTAACAATTATAATCACCTTAATCAACTCTTTAGATAACATGCGACGACTAAACTAGTAACTAAATTGAATTACAAACTTAAAGGCTAAATCATGCAACTTTCGGATTCCATCCAAATATTCCATAACACATATAATTCTTCATAATATAATCCACATGATCATTTCTAACTACTACAACATGAAATCTTGAATTATAATAGCAAGACGGAGATTATTACCTCCTTAAGCTCAAAATGATCCAAAATCCTAAGTCGATCCTTAGCAACTCCAACTCCTTTTCTTGACGTTTCAATCCGCTATTTGCAACCCTTAGAAGCTTGTGAAAAACTCCTCTTCTATTTTCAACTTCAAAGTTGAAGAACACCTTGGGTTTCCGCCTTGCGACTAACGTAAAAATGCGGTTTTTCCGAAATCTTTCTATTGAGATATCCTTACAATACCCCTAGGAACCTTGGGTTAAAGTCTTGTGAATATTGGACAACAATTGAATTTTTTTCTTGTTCAAAAACCTTAATGCCGAGAGCCTCCCATGGCACACACAAGTCTCTCAAATTTTTCTAAGTGTTGTGAGCTAAGTCTTGCTACTTAGGATGATATATAACACATTGGAGGGTCTAGATTACAACACATGTTAAGTTTGGAGGGAAGAGATCAAGCCAAGTGGCCCTTGGACTTAGTCAACAATGTCAAGCTCTTTAATTAGCAAGACTTGGTCATCTTAACATTGTCCAAAAGATCATTTTGCCCTTGCATTGATTCGACCAAGCCATGTGGGGGGGGGGGGGGGGCCACGTGTCGCCCTCCCATTCGTCCATAAAATTTTGTAACCCTCGTGGGTCCCACAAAACGTAAAATTCCTCGGGTGGGTCCCACGTGACCAAATACGTAAAATAGAATTTCCATAATGATAATAAGTTCCGTACTCTTCAATATGCATTTTGAGAATCTAATTCTCACCAACGAACATTTCTCCTTCCCGACGTTCGGAAGATTTTCCGTCGGAAAAACAATTCTTCCTTTCGTACCCTTTTCAAGTCTTGTGTTCCTTACATACATTCTCTTAAACATGTCCTTGAACAACGGGGTGTAACAATACCTTCCTTTTTAAATAAACTAAGACAATATCATGCCTTCCTTTTAAAATAATCAAGACAATTACCATGTCTTCCTTTTAAAATAATCAAGACACTAACACCCGTAGTATCAAGACACTTCCATTTTTAACAATCAAGTTACTACACATTTTAAACTCAAGTAAGTTATACCTTTCAAATCAAGTCAAGTATACTTTTAACACCAAGTAATTTATACCTTTCAATTAAACAACCCAAGGTGTTATCAAGAGAATAGATATAACAACTTCTATTTAGAAACTCAAGTACTATTAATGAAATAGATAGAACTACTTTCTAAAACTCATACCAACATCTCTCATAAGACTTGGTAAGGACTTTTAGGAACCATTCAGACATGCTTTAAACACCGAAACCACAACATGAATACCCTTAACTTCTAAGAGTAAAATAACTTCCCTTTTTTTAAAACCCAAAGATACTAGCACTGGTAGCATCAAGGCACTTTCACTTTTAAATCAAGTATTTTACACTTTTTAAACCAAGTGACTTATACTTTTAAAACCAAGTGACTCTACACTTTTTAATATCAATACAAGTGTATTTTTAAAATCAAGTTACTTATACCTTTCAAACCAAGTAACTTATACTTTCAAATCTCAAGTAACTCACACCTTTAAATCAAGTTACTTCTCTTTAAATCAAGTCATGTATACTTTTAAAATCAAGGCAAGTATACTTCAAGAAATGAGTCATGTATACTCCAAATAACAAGGCAAGTATACTTCGACAAGGGGCGTGTACTTCAAGAATCAAGACAAGTACACTTCAATAATCAATCATGCTGATAGAATGAAGTAGTTCACATACCTTTTTGGCGACTAACTAACTCTACAATCTAGAATACGCCCCAAAGTACTTCAACCTATAAACACAATAACATGTTTATCAATTCCAAGCTTTCTAAGGTAGATTAATGCCAACTAAAGGGTCTCTTATTCTACGGAAAATTGGGCAGCACTTCCTATGTTTCTACGTACTTTTCCACCTTTTCCAAGGCCCAATTTCAACAACCACAAGCCACACTTAAGGGCATAACCAACAGTTAACCAAAGGGGATTACACGCCTAACTTGACGTGTAAAATTCTGCCCCACAACGATATAAAAACAGTCCACAAATTAATCAACATTAAGGGTACAATGTGAAGCCTTTAACACATTTTTTTATCCTTATTCCTAGGACTTTCATTAGACATTTTACCACATTAAACATGCAATATATGGGATGATTTTTCCAGAATTACCACACCACGAAACAGTCTCTTAAAACTGCATGACAACACCTCACA
Organism: Przewalskia tangutica; assembly: GCA_029844215.1. NCBI lineage: Eukaryota > Viridiplantae > Streptophyta > Magnoliopsida > Solanales > Solanaceae > Przewalskia > Przewalskia tangutica. The sequence goes on along the minus strand of CM056730.1, from coordinate 91,856,876 downwards.
GATTTAGGCAATTTTCGGCCAACAACTACAATCCAATTACCCTTTCCTTAATCCTTTTTAACCCAATTCGAATTCCAATACTTCCATATAAGTTATAACAACTTATTAACAACAATATTACTCTATTATAACATGAAATAGGTGATGTTAATGAGGCCATAACCAACGAAACTCGATAATCACCAAATCTATCCATTCACGGTTTTAGTCCCAAAAAGGGTTCAAACGCTTTTTATTCTTCATTATTTTTAGCACAAGCTCATCTATACATTAAAACAACATGTAATATCCAATTACTTTAAAAGAAGAAGGACTTTTAACTCATTTTGTGCCCAAAAATGCCCCAAAACTGTCCGGTCTTTATTGGTCCGCAGTTTTCATTTCGCTCCACTTCTTCAAGATCCAATCATATATACGCATCCACCACAAGCTTATAACCAACTTCACTTCACGTTTCGCTTCCAAAAAGTCGACGAAAACCCCTAGGGTTTCATCACCATTTTCAGCCAACACACAAACTAGAAGGTTCTTGGAGAGTTAATTTGGTTTAACACTTGGTTAGGGTTCTTGATCTTGTGTTAGTGAACTAAGCTTGAAAGTTTAAGGAATTTTTGGTCTTCATTGTGTGCCTTGGCCGAGAGCCTTTGAAAGAGAAAGAGATATTTTTGTGATATAATGCTAAGTGTGGAAGACAAGTCTTGCAAGACCTCTAAGTATATAATATGTATCTAAGGGTTTGGATGATGACAAGCGTAGGGCAAGTGTGTGGACAAGTGTGGGTGGCACCCACATGTCCACTTGTCTTCAAATTATCTCATCCAAATCAAGACAAGTGGTGGGGTGACACGTGTCACCCTCCTATTGGTCCAAATTATTTCTTCACCAAAAACGTCTATATTTGGTCAAAATATCTCTAAACTTTGTGGGCCCCACAAAACCGTAAAAATTTCCGGTGGACCCCACATTACCAAATCCGAACTTGAAAATCCAAAAATCCAATAAGTTATATAACTCCTAAATACCAAATTTGAGAATCAAATTCCAAATAATGAACCTTTTTCCTTCACGAGGTTCGGAAAATTTCCTTTAGGAAAAGTGATTTTCCTTTCGTTCCAAAATTCAAATCTTGTTTCCTCACGTCCCTTCTCATCTCGTTCTCTTGAAAATACGGGGTGTAACAAATTTAATGCACTTATTACAAATAAGACGTGGGAATTGGTACCGTGTCCATCTAATGTGAACATCATTCGGTCTATGTACGCTTTTTATCATATGAAAAATACTGATGGTTCTTTTGCGAGATACAAAGCTCATCTTGTTGGTGATGGTAGATCTCAGCAGGTTGAGGTAGATTGTGGTGAAACGTTCAGTCCAGTAGTTAAGCTAGCAACTTTCCGGACTGTTCTCAGCTTGGCTCTTTCAAAATCTTGGACCATTCACCAGTTAAATGTTAAAAATGCCTTCTTGCATGTCAACTTACAGGAGACAGTATACATGCATCAGCCGCTGGGTTTCCGAGATTATATCCGTCGAGATCATGTTTGCTTATTGAAGAAATCCTTATATGGTTTGAAACAAGCTCATCGGACATGGTATAACATGTTTGCTGGATTTGTTTCCAAATTGAAATTCTGTCAAATCAAGTCTGATCAATCATTGTTCATTTATCAGAAAGGTGCTGACATATTCTTTTGTATGTCGATTGTTACACCTCGTGGTTTTAAGACGATAATTAAGAACGTCATTAAGAATAAATATTCAAATTTTGGAAATTAAGTATATTCTTACATGTTAATACAGAATAATTTTGGCAACGACGAGTGTGACGTCGAAAATTTCCTTAATAATAGTAGTATATGTATATAAGTTACGATAACGAGAATACGAGGCGTATTGGAATTTTCGGGAATTAAAGGATGCGGGAGTTAAGATTTAAATTAAATGGATTCAAGATTTATCAATTGGGGAACTTGGGGACAAAAGTGTAAATACCCCAAATCAGATTATTTTTTCTTTAGTAGCCTAAAAGACCCTCATTTGTTCATTCAAACTTCCAAGAACACAAAGAAAGAAAAATTTCTCCCTTCTCCTTCTCTAGACCAGCCGAGAATCCCCACCCCATTGCCTAACATAGTTAAAGGTTTTCTTCTTTTCTTTCTCCTCTTCGTAGGCTACGTTTTCACCACAATTAGAGGCGAAAATTGGAACCAAAACAGTGCCCAAATCGGGACTGCCTGGACCGAAAGTTGAGCAATTATTCGTCAAGTTTCGGACAAGTTTTTTTGAAGAAAATCATGTAAGGATGTTGGTCTAACATTGTAGAATGCTTGCATATTGGATTGGAGTTGAAGAAGTGAAAAATTGGACAAGAATTTGATGGAAGTTGGGACAAAAATCGGGATTTTGGGGCAGACTTTTAGTAAACTTTGGAGGGATATATCTCCTCGTATATTAGAAGTGTTTGGGTGTTTCAAACGCCTAAAATGAAGATCGTCGAGTCTAGTTTCCAAAGAAACAAACCACTCGTCGATAGGACATCGGAGTAGAGAGTTATGGACGTTACAAATTCATCTGACGAAGCAGTGACTAAAAATCGGGACTGTTTTGGGGATTTAATTAAGGTATGAAAATTCTTCAATCTATGCTATAATTGAAGTTGCATGTTGTTGTAGTTGAAGTATTGGGTTATGTTCGATAATTGCATGTTGGGAATTGGAAGGAAAGTTTAATGTTAATGCACTTGTGATATGGAATTGTTGATAGAGAAGTTGGATTAAGAAGTAAGAAAAAGAATTAGAGAATTGTAACATGTTAGGGCCAACTTTTATGAAATTGTTGAGCATGATTGTCCCGATTTAAAAGTCATTCGTGTTAGATTATAATATAAGTTATGAAATTATAAATACGTTGCGATGATCGTCAATACATATCTTAAAAGAGGTTAAAAGTAATATATTGAATACTAGAAGACTTGAGCTCTTGTTACTAATTGTTAGACTTGGTGGATTGCCTTAATGGACTATTTTCTTATTATGAATTAAGAGTTGGTGGAATATGATAGATAGATGGTTTAATCACCTAAATTGTTGTTGGGATTAAATTCCATAAAGGTGGGAAGAAAGGTTGTATAGATGGTATGTGCCAAGTATATGGGCTATTATGGTCATACTCTTAAGTAATGACTTATTGATTGGTTGGTTGGATTGTTGGCTGAATTGGATTGTTGGTTGGAGTTGAATTGTTGGCTGATTTGGATTGTTGGAAAATTGTGGATACGCACATAAACAAAGGAAATGCTGCCCAAATTTTTATAGAAATAAGGGAGCCGTTATTCATATAACTTACATTAAAAAATCAAAATTGACGAGCGTGTTATTCCTTATTATAGGTTGAAGTACTAGACGAGACATACCTTAATATCGAGTTGATTAGTTCGCCTAAGAGGTATGTGAGACCTTTCCTTCTTTCTTTTGGCATGATTTTTATGAAAGTACGGCGGACGTACTTAACTCCTACCAGTTCAGTTTTAAAAATGATTATTTACTAGTGATTATGATTTCAGTAACAGAGTTTATGATAATAATTTTATTGAGAGTCACATAATGATTTTAATTGCATACAGTTGCTCATGATATCTACTCGTGCTAAGTGTTACTATTTCACTCCACTGAGTCCCGGGCCAGGTCATGTTCGTGCGCAACCATGCATCATTCATCGAGTCCCTCACTAGAGGGCCGAGACACGTTATATATATATATGCAGATTACATCGAGTCCCTCCTTAGAGGGCCGAGACACATTACGCGCGCAGATACAGATTCCATCGAGTCCCTCTATAGAGGGCCGAGACATGTTATACAGTTTTATATACAGACATGAGCATGATGATTTATGATTCAGCATACATGATATGATTTTCAGACAAGATTCTCAGTTTTATAAAATTTGATGACTCTCTTTTACTTGCACGATTGTTATTCATTTTGATATTTTATGTTTTACATACTCGGCATTATTTGCATCGACTTTCTTTCTGGCCGTGCTCATGCCCGCAGTTCGTGTGTTCAGATAGTGACCTTCGCCTAGGATTTCAGACATCACTGAGAGCTCCTTTATTCCGGGGCCAGCTATTTTGGTACAGACCTTTATCTTTCAGACTTATGCATATTTTGGGCACGACGGGGTCCTGTCCCATCATATGTCAGTATTACACTCTTAGAGATCTGTAAACAGTTGTGGATTGGGCGTTTGTACCTTGTTTTGGGTTTTGATGTTATTATCTCGTGGCAGCCTTGCCGGCTTGCTTATTTTGATTATGCCTTTGTGCACGTGATGTTGGTTGGTGGCAGCCTTGTCGGCTAGCCTATTATGACTGTTGTTTTGTTGTTGTTTTGGCAGCCTTGTCGGCTAGCCCATTTTAGGGAAATGTTGTAAAAGCAGCGTTGTGCTGCCCAAATTTCTATAGATCTCTGTATTAGATGGATTAAGAGTGACATGTCAGTAATGACGTCCAATTAGGACGTTAGTTGCGGCCCGTCGGGTTGGGTCGTGACAAAAGTGGTATCAGAGCAGTTAGTCCTCGGAATGTCTATAGACCGTGTCTAGTAGAGTCTTGTGTATGAGTATGTTGTGCACCATACTTATACGCAGGAGGCTGCCGGACATTTAGGATTGGTTTCTACTCTTTCATCTCGTAGATCGTGCAATAGAGCTATGTCATTAGGATAATCCCCCCTCTTCCTAATAATTATCAGGTTGCGCTTATGTTCCAAAAGACAATGATGGCTCGGATGGGAAAAATCGAGTAAATCGGACTTGACTTGCGCGTTAAGCCATAAGTGGTGAAAGAGTTTGAGGTAAGTATGATGACCAGGTTTGGAGATACTAGGTCAACGTCAGGTAAGGTAACTATTCAGAATCTTTTACGTACCAAATAAGAGAATAAGTTAACAATCCATCATTTAAGGGATGGTATCATCAGGGTTGAGCAGTGTCCGAGGTTACGTATGTATACTAGAATATGTTGGAATTATGGAAAGTACGACAAGTAAGAAATGAATTGTTTATAATTACGAATAGTGAAGAGATCCCTTTCAGACCATGAATGAGGTTTTGACTTGTGAAATAAATTGCAGTAGCCTCTATCTTACGAATTGGTACTCTGTTATGCTACGTTATCTGCTCTATAGTTGCAGAGATTGAACTTTTCATTCCAAAGATAGAAAATGAAGCTTACCTATTCTTTTCTCCTTCATACCTCTAATTAAATTTTGAGTGCTAATTGTTAGAATCTGTGACTGTTTTATGGTATACCATGTTGTTTGACTATGTGAAGGTAGGGAACTGCAAAAGAATATTGTTCCCATGTAAGAATGAGAAGGGGCTATTACTTCTGGAATAATAAGATTGATATATAAGGATGAAAGCATTTTTCTTACTTTGGATCGAATGTTGGGAAGTATTGGACATAGGGATTAATTGAGTTTCTTTCGCAAATGACTTAGAACTTGGGAATGATGAGCATCCTATTAGTGTATAGTTGTGTCAAGCATTTTAAATATTGTAACCTCTGGAGTTCATATTTTCGGTTAAGAAGTTATTTGAAAGATTGGTAACTGAAGTATGTATTTGTGCACAGTTTCAATGCATTGGTTCACGCAGAATGTTAAGATGATGTTATTTGATCTCTTGGAAGCCTCATATCGACGAGGTAGATATTAAAAGCTATACAGAATAGTTGGAACACTGCGGGGTAACACATAGGGGTATAAATAAAAGTTCTCATATGACCTTGGTGAATGCGTTTAATGATGTGGCTCTTAAAAAGGAATTGTGGATAGATATTGTAAGGTTACCTGGCCAGATACAAGGACCATAGGTAATAATGAGTGAATTCAACTGGGCATTAAAATGGAATAGAAGAGTGAAGTGTCATGTCGCTAAGACTGAGATAAGGGGTTTTAAGCAGTATGTAGCAGATTATGGTGAAATGAGTGGCATGCAAGGTGTATAGCAGCACTTACTAATCAAGAATGAGTTGATAGCCTACATGTTTCTAAGGTGTTTTCAAGAAACCAGGTCTATATGAACATTCTCTTGGGTTAATTGGATGAGAAGTAGGCATAAAGACTTAGTATAAGTTCAAATACTTTAATAGGTGAAGGTTGAATCCTGAATTTCTACAGACCATAATAGAAGGATGGAAAACAGATAAGAGAGGTACAAAGATATAGATGAATTCAACGAAATGATAATAGATATTCAGTGTGATGTAGCCAAAGTGACAAATGTTGACGCAACCAAAGACACCACTGAGTTAGTAAGACCAACGAGAGGATAAAACAAATGTCACTTGATGAGACAAACGGTAATAATGCAAATAAGAAGGAACAAAGATATACTGGGAAAGAATATGGTAATAAATAGAACAAGAAAGATGATTATGGTAAGGTGGTAGAAGTAAAACATCTCATTAAGGACCCACAATTGATAGAAGAATCAAAAGCAACTCTTACTACTAAAGAACAGGTTGAAGGAGCTTTTGTAGCGGCAAAAGTTATTGAAGAGCGGAATGTTGACAAGAGTCAGGAGGTGTGTACTAATGATAACAACTCTAATAATAGTAACGCAGTAATATTAAAGGAAGATGGGATAATGATGTCCAATGTGGAGCAGAATATGGCAGTGGAAGCGGCTATGTCTATCCTAAATATATTGATCAACAGAGAAACTTAATCAGAGATAATATGAGGGATGATTAACATGACAAACTTAAGGACTCACTGGTGAAGAAGTTACATGAACTATGTAGATATACTATGGTATATGCAAAGAGTGATGCATTGGGAAGGTTGTCTTTGGGATAGTTTATATTATATTGTCGACGATATGAGGGATCCTTGACTAGTTAGTGGGGATTTCAATATTGTTATAAATGGAAGAGAGACAATAGGCGGTCTTCATATATATCTGGTTGAAATTGAATTTAAAGGGAATCTTTTTAAGTAATGGAATGAAAGAGCCGATAATGACTGTACTTTTAAGAGGTACGATAGAATGTTGGCAAACATTTATTTTAGCTTGGTATGGACAAGTGGAAGTGGAACACGTAATAAGAACAAGTTTAGACTATGCCCCTTAGTTGTTAACTTAGGGTGGTCAATCTATGCATGTGAGTAGACCATTTAGATTCCTTAAGTTTTGGACAGAATATGAAGCATTCTTTTAAGTACTAAATCAAAATTGAGTCACTGTTGTTGATTGAGATGATTTCGTTTCTTTTATACCGAAACTGAAGAATGTCAAGACTGCCCTATTATTATGGAGTAAGGAAACTTTTGGAGATTTTTTTTTTTTAAGAAATTAAGTTTTAGGGAGGATATTGTTAGATTTAAAGAGGAGTTTTGAAGAATTTCCAACAGAGGCAAATAGAATGATTTTACAAAGAGTTAAGGCAGACTTCGAAAGAGTATGAAGAAGTTTCTGGCCATTTGATCAATAAAGAGAGTTCTGTTTATATGCATGCTAAGACTCCTAGTAACTTGATTCATCAAGCAAAAGGTATTACTGGTTTCACAAGGGGAACATTTCCATTTATGTATTTAGGATGTCCAGTATTACATGTTAGAAAGAGGAAGATAGACTATGCTGAATTAATTAAGAAGATTAAAGACAAGTTACAGGCTTGGGAAGAAAAATTATTGTCACCATGAGGTAAAGCAGTGTTGATTTCTAGTGTGTTACAAAGGGTGCCTATACACATATTGCCTGCTATAAGACTTGCAAAATGTGTGATCAAAGATATACATACAAATAGTTGTAATTTTCTTCTGGTGTATAGTAAGGATGATGTTAAGACTAAGCACTGATTTACATGGTTAAAATGTACTTGCCTAAGGGTGATAGTGGATTGGGATTCAGACCTCATTTTGGATATATTAAATGCATTGTGTAAAAAGCTATGATGGAAATCTAAGACCACCAACTCTCTCTGGGTTAACTTTCTAGGGAACATGTACTTTGAAGCATTACCCTCAATATGTGCAACGGGAATATGATTCTCATGCCTTGGAGATGGGTGTGGAGGTAAAAGATAACATTAAACAAGGAATTTGGTAGGAAAACAAAGAGTGGTTGAATTGATAATCGTACCAAATTGGTAACATTACACGATGTAATACTATCAGAGTTTTCAAGAAAGAGTGGAAGAGGTCAAAGAACTGCTACGTGGGGATTGATGAGGTTTGTCAAGACTAGGGTAGTATCTACCAGATGACATTGTCTCACGTGTCACTACATACTTGATATATACCAGGTAGATAATCCTTGGTGGATAAGGATAAGTTCTAGTAAATTTACTGTGCCAAGTGTATGAGATTTGTTAAGATAAAGATCATATTCTTCTGGTGTATATAAGTAATTATGGGTTAAAAGAGTGTCATACAAGATATAATTCTTCCTATGGACGAAGTGAAAATTTAAAATTTCAAGTGGATAAAGTGTTGCAAAAGATTGGACTTAATATAGTATCAAGATGCTGCTGATAAAATGTTTTTTTACATCAAAGAATGATAGATCACTTGTTTCAGACATCGGAGTCACAAATCTATATGGAGCTATGTTAACAATGCAACGTATACACATGAATTGTCGTTATGTTAAGCATGCAGATGATTTGGGAAACATTACATACCATTATAAATCAAGCGGTGTACAAGGTAGTACAAGTTTAATATTGTGGCAAATTCGAAAATAGAGGAATATATCACCGATGTAGACGCTTTAACTTTGTTCAAGGTATTACATAAAATTCAATAGAATAATCACAGGTAATTTGGTTCCTTACTTAACTATTTTGAATTGGTGAAATGCATGTGTGTTATATAGTGGCCCCGTGGCATTTGTTGTCTTGATATGGAGGGATAGACAAAGTTATAAAGGAGACTCTGCAGAAAATTTTCTAGCATAATACTTGTTATGAACATTCGAGGACGAATGTTTCTAAGGGGGGAAGAATGTTACACCTCGTGGTTTTAAGACGATAATTAAGAACGTCATTAAGAATAAAGATTCAAATTTTGGAAATTAAGTATATTCTTACATGTTAATACGGAATAATTTTGGCAACGACGAGTGTGACGTCGAAAATTTCCTTAATAATAGTAGTATATGTATATAAGTTACGATAACGAGAATACGAGGCGTATTGGAATTTTCGGGAATTAAAGGATGCGGGAGTTAAGATTTAAATTAAATGGATTCAAGATTTATCAATTGGGGAACTTGGGGACAAAAGTGTAAATACCCCCAAATCAGATTTTTTTTTTCTTTAGTAGCCTAAAAGACCCTCATTTGTTCATTCAAACTTCCAAGAACACAAAGAAAGAAAAATTTCTCCCTTCTCCTTCTCTAGACCAGCCGAGAATCCCCACCCCATTGCCTAACATAGTTCAAGGTTTTTCTTTTCTTTCTCCTCTTTGTAGGCTACGTTTTCACCACAAATTAGAGGCGAAAATTGGAACCAAAACAGTGCCCAAATCGGGACTGCCTGGACCGAAAGTTGAGCAATTTTTCGTCAAGTTTCGGACAATTTTTTTTGAAGAAAAACATGTAAGGATGTTGGTCTAACATTGTAGAATGCTTGCATGTTGGATTGGAGTTGAAGAAGTGAAAAATTGAACAAGAATTTGATGGAAGTTGGGACAAAAATCGGGATTTTAGGGCAGACTTTTAGTCAACTTTGGAGGGATATATCTCCTCGTATATTAGGAGTTTTTGGGTGTTTCAGAATCCTAAAATGAAGTTCGTCGAGTCTAGTTTCCAAAGAAACAAACCACTCGTCGATAGGACATCGGAGTAGAGAGTTATGGACGTTACAAGTTCATCTGACGAAGCAGTGACTAAAAATCGGGACTGTTTTGGGGATTTAATTAAGGTATGAAAATTCTTCAATCTATGCTATAATTGAAGTTGCATGTTGTTGTAGTTGAAGTATTGGGTTATGGTCGATAATTTCATGTTGGGAATTGGAAGGAAAGCTTAATGTTAATGCACTTGTGATATGGAATTGTTGATAGAGAAGTTGGATTAAGAAGTAAGAAAAAGAATTAGATAATTGTAACATGTTAGGGCCAACTTTTATGAAATTGTTGAGCATGATTGTCCCGATTTAAAAGTCGTTCTTGTTAGATTATAATATAAGTTATAAAATTATAAATACGTTGCGATGATCGTCAATACATATCTTAAAAGAGGTTAAAAGTAATATATTGAATACTAGAAGACTTGAGCTCTTGTTACTAATTGTTAGACTTGGTGGATTGCCTTAATGGACTATTTTCTTATTATGAATTAAGAGTTGGTGGAATATGATAGATAGGTGGTTTAATCACCTAAATTGTTGTTGGGATTAAATTCCATAAAGGTGGGAAGAAAGGTTGTATACATGGTATGTGCCAAGTATATGGGCTATTATGGTCATACTCTTAAGTAATGACTTATTGATTGGTTGGTTGGATTGTTGGCTGAATTAGATTGTTGGTTGGAGTTGAATTGTTGGCTGATTTGGATTGTTGGAAAATTGTGGATACGCACATAAACAAAGGAAATGCTGCCCAAATTTTTATAGAAATAAGGGAGCCGTTATTCATATAACTTACATTAAAAAATCAAAATTGACGAGCGTGTTATTCCTTATTATAGGTTGAAGTACTAGACGAGGCATACCTTAATATCGAGTTGATTAGTTCGCCTAAGAGGTATGTGAGACATTTCCTTCTTTCTTTTGGCATGATTTTTATGAAAGTACGCGACGACTTAACTCCTACCGATTCGCTTTTAAAAATGATTATTTACTAGTGATTATGATTTCAGTAACAGAGTTTATGGTAATAATTTTATTGAGAGTCACATAATGATTTTAATTGCATACAATTGCTCATGATATCTACTTGTGCTAAGTGTTACTATTTCACTCCACTGAGTCCCGGGCCAGGTCATGTTCGTGCGCAGCCATGCATCATTCATCGAGTCCCTCACTAGAGGGCCGAGACACGTTATATATATATATATATGCAGATTACATCGAGTCCCTCCTTAGAGGGCCGAGACACGTTACGCGCGCAGATACAGATTCCATCGAGTCCCTCCATAGAGGGCCGAGACATGTTATATAGTTTTATATACAGACATGAGCATGATGATTTATGATTCAGCATACATGATATGATTTTCAGACAAGATTCTCAGTTTTATAAAATTTGATGACTCTGCTTTACTGGTACGATTGTTATTCAGTTTCAGTATTTTATGTTTTACATACTCAAGACATTATTTCGCATCGACCCCTTTCTGGGGTCGTTCATGCCCGCAGTTCAGTGTTCAGATAGTGACCCTTCGCCTAGGATTGCATACACTGAGAGCTCCTTTGTTCCGGGGCCAACTATTTTGGTACAGACCTTTATCTTTCAGACTTATGCATATTTTGGGCACGACGGGGTCATGTCCCGTCATATGTCAGTATTACACTCTTAGAGGTCTGTAAACAGTTGTGGATTGGACGTTTGTACCTTGTTTTGGGTTTTGATGTTATTATCTCGTGGCAGCCTTGCCGGCTTGCTTATTTTGATTATGCCTTTGTGCACGTGATGTTGGTTGGTGGCAGCCTAGTCGGCTAGCCTATTATGACTGTTGTTTTGTTGTTGTTTTGGCAGCCTTGTCGGCTAGCCCATTTTAGGAAAATGTTGTAAAAACAGCGTTGTGCTGCCCAAATTTCTATAGATCTCTGTATTAGATGGATTAAGAGTGACATGTTAGTAATGACGTCCAATTAGGACGTTAGTCGCGGCCCGCCGGGTTGGGTCGTGACATCGATGATATTATTCTCATAACATCATTCATTATGCTTCGCCAGTCCATTATGTCCCTTCTTGCAGCATAATTTGCAATGAAGAATTTGAATCCGTTGAATTATTTTCTTGGCATTGTTGTTTCACAATATGCAGGTGGTCTATTTCTCAGTCAAAAAAAATATGCCGAAGAAATAATTGACAAAGAAATGATGTCATCCTTCAAACACTCACATACTACAGTGGATACAAAGGTGAAATTGAGTAATGATTTCGGAACTCCATACATCAATCATATTCATTACCAGAGCCTAGTAGTGGCCTTACAGTATCTGACTTTTACAAGATCAGATATTTCCTATGCGGTTCAATAGGTTTGTTTACACACGCATGATCCGAAAGAGGAACATATGAGGGCTCTCAAAAGGATTATGCGGTCTATTAAAGGTACTCTCCATTTCAGACTTCATTTGTATAAGTCATCTATCTCGAGTCTTTCGGCCTACACAGATGCAAATTGGGGTGGCTGCCCAGACACACATCGTTCTACTTCCAGATATTTTGTGTTCTTGGGTGACAATCTCATTTCATGGTCATCAAAATGCAGTCCACACTGTATCGGTCAAGCGTCGAAACAGAATACCGAGAGGTGGTCAATGTTGTTTATGAATCATGTTGGCTCCGTAATCTACTACTGGAGCTCCATTTTCCTATTAAAAGGTCAACAGTGGTCTATCGTGACAATGTGAGTGCGATCTACTTATTTAGCAATTATGTTCAGCATCAACGCACGAAACACATTGAAATGAATATCTTATTTATCCATGAGAAATTTGCACGTGGGTACTTGTTCTCCATGTACCGTCTCGTTATCAGATTGCTGACATATTCACAAAAGGTCTTCCGCGCGTATTTTTTGATGATTTCAGGGACAATCTTAGCATCCGAGGACCTCCAACTAAGATTGCGGGGGACTGTTAGAGTAATTATCAGGATACCCCATAATTACCTTTCATCCACATTTATTATAATTGATAGTATAATATATTGTTATTATTATAATTATAATTGGCATCTTATATTTTAGGTAAAAGTAGATTAGTCTTTCATTATTCAAGCATAGGATGATTGTGTATATATATATATTATATCTTTGGGAGAATATTAATCAAAAGGAATTACTTTCCTACACCTCTGTCGCTTCCACCACCTCCACCGCCATCACCATCGCCACCACCTCTTCCTCCACCGCCACCATCACCTCTTTCTCCGCAATCACTACCGCCGCCCCTTTTCCGCCATAAACTTCTCTTCTGTCATCATCATCACCACCTCCTCCTTCACCTTTTATATCTCATTTTCAACCCTTCACTTTTTGGAGAAAAATTCAACAACTTCGATAGTTGTTGCAATTACTTTCGTAGTTGTTGCAATAATTACTGAAATCTGTTGCAGCAACTCAAAAATATTGCAACAAATTTCAGTAATTGTTGCAACAACTTTTAAAATCTGTTGAATTTTCTGCAAATTTTTTTTCTTATTACCAAAGCAAACAGTTTGTAGAAAAAAAAGAGAAAAACAATCCACCACCACCACCAACACTCACCCCGCATCCTTCGCTCGGTGCCACCACCACTGCCATTACTACCACCATCGAAGAGAATAAAGAAAATGGTAGAGAGAAGAATGAAGAATGGGAAGAAAAGAGAAGAAAGAATGAGATGAAAAGATAAAGAGGAGAGAGAGATTTGAATTTTGAAATATTAAAGTGGGGGGATTTTTTTTTAAGTTTATGTTATTACATTTTAGTCCCAAATTAATTTAATCAAATATAAAGCGACTTTGACTTTGGCCGGTCAAAGTTATCACTTTTTTATTTTCAAAACTTGAATGATACCTTTAGTTAAATTTTCTCAAGTTAGTCTTTTCTAGTTGGCTAATTATTCCTTAAATACTACTTACACTTACAAAATTATAGGGATAATCAACTTTATTTTATATGGAAACATCGAGATCATCTCACTTAGAAACTTTAATTTGAATTCAACAATACATATATCGATACCTCACGTTAAAAAAGTTAATTATAGCTTCGTCACACTTTCGTGATACACTATTATGCATTTAATGACAAAAAGCAAATTTCCAACAGAAATGAATAAAAGAATTCGTATATTTATGTCGAAAATATAGGAATAAAAAGATCAATAATGAAGCTAATTACTCAATCAAAAGAATAAGGAAAGAAACTTTTCTTCTTGTTCTAGTCCTCAATACTAATCATGAATGAATAAAGCAAAGTACAAAAAAAACTTTCCTCTAATTGTCATCTTCACTTTTGATTAGCAGAGGATTGAAGAATAAAAAGAAGTAACGTATTTGTGAATAATCCACAAATGCATGTAACAATAGCTCCTAATATTTTTTAGCAGAAAATTTGAACAAAACGGCAAATGGGTTGCCAACTTGATTGAATATTTCCATTCTTGAGAAGTTAGTAAGTCTCTAATGCTGCAGCACAACTTGCAACTAGGGATGGCAAATGGTGGGGCAAGTCATGGAGGGGTAGAACAAGTCAAACGTTAAACGGGGCAGAATTTAAACGGGACAGAATAGGACGGGACAAGTCAAAACACATTTTCACTTAATCATTGAATGTATGATGATATGTTAATAAAGTTTTTTGTATATTATTTAATTAGAAAATTTGAAGAGTTAAAAGATCTAGATACACAAATTACAACACATATTATATAGTCCAATTAATTAAGACATTATAATTAATAATTGTTGGTACACAAAAAAAAATTATCAAAACATTCAGATTTGGTAATATTATTATAAATTTTAAATAAACTTTTTTCCAGTGAATATTTTCATTTAACAACCAAACAGCAGAAACTAATTTTCAGGAAAATTTGTTCACGGAAAAGATTTCCTTGGATAATTTTCCAAAACCTATAAAGATATATGAAGCCTTTTGAGGATTAAATTCTGAAAAGTAAAATAAATTTCTTATTAGACCATCTAGCAGAGGAGATAATTCTCTGTCACATCATCAATTATTTTCATACACTCTACAGCAGGAGATATTTCAAAAAATAATTCATTTTCTCTTTTCTCCACATCAATACATATAATCCACCATATATATTCATTCTATCTCATTTTCTATTTTGTATATGATATTATTCTTGTAATTCATATTATTATACATATAATAATAAAATTATAAATTACTTATATTCATTTAAGTTTGACACTTATCAAATATTATTATAATATTAAAACACAACAATACATGATTTTATTAATGAAGATAAATTAATCGTACAATTTATCAAAAACACACTAAAACATTGATAATATTAAAAATCACAAATTGAAAATTAATTTTCGGTTGCTCCATCTCTAGGAAATATGCACGTTCTTGCAACATTAAATCTTGATTGTAACAATATTTCTGGTACTATACCACCTAGTTTGATGAATTCTCGCATCAACATTTTGAATTTGAGCAAGAACGCTATTGAAGGGTACATTATATATGACATTTGAAAATTGAATGACATATTTTGAGAATTTTGTGGACGTGAATATTGGGATTTTGTAGTTGGTTAGAAAATATAAAATTTGAAGGAAGATTAAAATTTTGATTAGGATCCATATTTAAAAAATAGCAAATACTTTGGAAGAAGATAGAAATTTGGAGAAAATAGCCAAAATATTTTGGTGTCCAAATGAAGTAAACCTAGTCTCTTTTTATAGATCTTGAAAAATTAAAAAAATTGGTGTTTTTTTAATTTTTAAATTCGGTTAAATTATTCGTCAAAAATAACAATTAAAATATTGATGGAAAATGAATTTCTGGCAGTCAATCGCAGGTTGTCACATGACACTGCAGAAGACATTGTCTCCTGCACCTTCCACAGCAGGAGACATTGTCTCCACGTGACAAAATTATCTCCTATATATTTAATAATTCTCAGTTATTTCCACGTTAACATGTCATTCGAATTTTCTCCTACTGTATGTAATTATCGGGAATAATATCCCTTACTGAAGATGGTCTTAAATATACTAGCGAACAAAATAGGAGGAAGTAAAATGAAAAAAAATTGAAGGAAAAGTCAACGGGAAAATGAAAAAAAAAAGGCACAAAATACAGAAGGTAAGGATTGCTCATATAAGTTTAATTATATTTATTACGTACTGTTAATAATGTATTAATTTAAAAATATTTTTCTCAAATATATTATTCTCATAAGGTCATAATATATACACAAGATAACATTTATTAGCAAGATTATGTCTTGCCTAATAACCTCCAATTTTATCTCCTAATATCCTCCTATAATATCTCTTACCATATATACATATGATACTACATTAATATTATTCATTATCTACCATATACATATGATACTCCATTAATACAATATTATTACTATTCATTAATAATATTCTAACACTCCTCCGCTGTTGAAGTTGGAGGGCGGCGAATGTTGAGACTATCCCAAAATTCTTCAAATAATATCAGCGAAAGTCCTTTCGTGAAGATATCTGCGATCTAATGTCGCGTTGGAACATGTAACACTCGCATTTGTCCGCGAGCCATCTTTTCACAGACAAAATGAATATTCAACTCAATATGTTTAGTGCATTGATGATGGATCGAATTCCCTGAAAGATAGATTGCACTAATGTTATCACAATATAACAGAGTAGCTGTCGAAATAGGGCAATGGAGCTCAACTAAAAGATTTCAAATTCAGCATGAGTCAGATACAACATTGGCAACATCACGGTACTCAACTTCAGCACTTGAGCGTGATACTGTGGCTTGCCTTTTGGAGGCCATGAGATTAAATTGTCACCGAGGAAGACGCAATAACCGAAGGTGGAACGTCTGGTGTCTGGACATCCTGCCCAGTCTGCATATGTGTAAGTAACAAGCTTGGAAATGGAAGACGTGTAAAGATGTAACTCATAATCCAGGGTGCCCTGAATATATCGCAAAATGTGTTTGAGCGCATGCATATATTCTTCCATCGAATTATGCATGAAAAGACACACTTGTTGCACAGCATAGGTAATATCCGACCTGGTGAATGTGAGATATTGCAACTCAATTTTGACTTGGTGTCTACTGGAGTCGCTGAAGATTTGCAAGTAGACATTCCAGCTCGTTCTACGATCTCTGAGGCATACTTCTTCTGGTAAAGAAATAATCCACCTGCATCTTGTGTCACAGTGATACCTAAAAAGTAGTGTAGTGGGTCAAGATCCTTCATAGCAAATTCAGAACTAAGCTGTGACGTGATACTCTTGCGAAGAGAATCTGAAGACGTTGTTAGGATAATATCATCTACATACAAAAGAAGATAAGCAGTATGATTACCCTGTCGATAAATAAACAGAGAATTATCCAAACGGTTGTGTGAGAACCCCATGTTGGACACAAAATCTACAAACCGCTTATACCAAGTCCTGGGGGCCTGCTTGAGTCCATATAATGATCTTTTCAGCAAACACACATGATTGGAATATTGAGGATCCCTGTATCCCAACGGTTGGTGCAGGTAGACAGTCTCACTCAAGTGTCCATGGAGGAATGCGTTTTTGACATCCAATTGATGAAGTGACCGTCCTTTTGAGAGAGAAAGACTGAGAATTGTTCTGATTGTGGCTGGTTTGACCACTGGACTTAACGTCTCCCCGCAATCTAGTCCAACCTGTTGAGTCTTTCCATCACCTACAAGACGGGTCTTATGCCGCTCAAAAGATCCATCAGATTTTTCTTTATGACTAAAAATCCACATAGACCGAATTATATTAGCATTAGATGGACGATGTACTAACTCCCATGTCCTATTTTTAATTAGAGCATGATATTCATCATCCATGGCCATTTTTCAATCCGGATCTTTTGGAGCAGACACTGGGTTACGAGGCAAATGTGATTTCGATACTTGGGTGTGTAGGCTATATTTGGTATTAGGTTTGACAATTCCATGTTGACAATTATACCATTTTATTTGCTCAAATTAAAATAGGGTGAGAGTGTACCTTGGGATGACGTCATATGAGACGTTGCTCCGGAGTTCATATACCAATTTGAATCTGGGGGATTGAGTCTGAGGGTGTTGTGCGCAAGGCATTCTCAAAGTCCGTGAGTTGGGTCATTGGTGAATGGGCCTCCTGTCACTGGGTCGGTGGAGGCCCAAAGTTGTTGATGCCCGTGACTGATTCAGCAAATTGGGCCTGTGGGGTTGGTCTAGAAATCGGCCCAGTTGGGCCACTGCATTGATTTGGATACCACTGGCCATTGGGCATGTTGAGTTGTCTGGCCCAATTTCCATTTTGCATTGGCTAGGCATGGAAGCCCATGGCCATTGCTGTCAGATTCTTGTTGGATGTTGCCACTGGCCACCCCCTGCTGTCATGGTCCGCCATTCTGCCGCCACTGCCAGCCACCGTTGGTGGTGGTGCCACCATTTTTGTCGTCGGAATTCCGCTGACCTCTATTTTTATTATTTCCACGATTTTCACCCTTATTTTTATTATTATTCCGTCTTTTTTGTCCCTTATTTTGTGAGAAGGGTCATAAAAATTACCATCATTAG
Source organism: Przewalskia tangutica (assembly GCA_029844215.1). Lineage (NCBI taxonomy): Eukaryota > Viridiplantae > Streptophyta > Magnoliopsida > Solanales > Solanaceae > Przewalskia > Przewalskia tangutica. Next base: position 91,838,405 of record CM056730.1, on the reverse strand, counting down.
AAGAAGTGACAATTATGACGGAATTTGAAGTAGTTGACGCCTTTTTTATCAAGCCCGACTCTTCAAGCATAAGCATGGATCTTGCTTGATAAAATTTTGGGAGTGGGTTACTTTGACTTATGACGGTCCCCACGCCACTATAAGCATCGGTGAGACCCGCGACCAATTGTAGAACTAACCCGATATTAGTAACCGGTGAACCAACGTTTCGTAATTGATCCGCCAACACATTGAGGTGTTGACAATATGCTAAAACATTCTGGAAATCCGCCATGTCTACGGTTGAGAATTCCTGCTCCAAAGTAATAGCGCGAGAGTTTTGGTTATCTTGAAAGATATCCCTCAAGCATTCTCAGGCCGTCATTGCTGTTGAATCCGGCTCCACTATTGTATGCAACAAGTCTGTGGTGATTATTGCATAAATCTAATCAAGAACTATGGCATAAAGTGTATCCCACAAATCCTTGTCCGCATCCATTTTTGATTCATGCTCTTTCCCATCTTTTGGTGGAATAATATAATGAAGAACCTTGTGAGCCCTACAACATATTTTAACCAATTCCGTCCATGTTGCGTAATGAACAATTTCTATTTATAGTTTGACCGAAACATGTGTTTTGATGTTTGAGACAGTCAGGGTTGGGTGAAAGGATGATTTTGATTCAGGCATGGTTGGTTGAGATTAATGGTGTTCAACAATGAAAATTGAAAAAAAATTCAAAGAAGACAAAATAAAATTGGAAGGACATTTCGGCCAAGGTGGAGGAAGGTCCGAAATTTTGACCAAAAAAATATTTTGGATCTTTGTAATAATTTGAAAATATTTTCCTCAAATGTATTATTCTCGTAAGGTCATAATATATACACAATGTAACATTTATTAGCAAGAATAAGTTGCCTAATAACCTCCTATTCTATCCCCTAATATCCTCCTATAATTTCCCTTACCATATATACATATGATACTACATTAATACTATTCATTATCTACCATATACATGTGATACTCCGTTAATACAATATTATTACTATTGACTAATAATATTGTAACAAATAATATAATGTAATAAATCTGGTCTTTGTAATTTTTTAAATAAAAGATGGAACTGTTCTAGTTTTCACAAAGGAGGTATACATAACTGATTATGGAATTGGTTTGTGAATTAGAGTTTAAAGTTATATGTATTGTACGTGTAAAAATAATTGATTTAATTAGATCAATTAAAAAATAATTACAAGTAAATTTATTTAATAGCATTGATTGATCACCTAAATTAAATTAGTTTACATTTAATAGTGCACCAAATTTATTACATTGTTAGTTTATATATAATTTAAATCCTTTATAATAATGAATTTACGTTATATAAATGACAAGATAAAAAAAAAAAGATACACCATGAAGGTTACTTACCATTTATTCTCGATTATCAATCAATACTTATTAAAGAAAGTTATCTATAATTATCTTTTATATGATCTAATTGCATAAAAAAGATACAGAACTTAAACTCTGAAATAATACGTTAAACAGAACTTTTATAAGGAAAAACTTTAATTTTTACGAAATATTTTACCATACATATTTGTTACATCAAAGTTTATATGTCAAGCTAATAAGTTTAAGCTCTATATACTAAAAATATAAAAGAATATTTATACAATTAAATCATTTATTAGGTAATTAAAAGTGAATGGCATAATCAACATTAATTGATAGTATGATAAAATGGTAGCTATATTAATATGATAGGTTCAACTATCTATGTATATAACTTACGTATTTAAGTTATTTATGAAAGTATATATATGTCTTAGAGACAATCTGTATTAGGACAAAATATACTTTATATACATTCGTATTTATATTAATAATGATTAATATTATGACATTTGCATTTGTTGAATTATTAGTTGAGTGTTTATAATATTCTATAAAATGCATCTCTAGAGTTTACGTGGTTATTAATGATGTGAGAATTAATATTATAACGTAGCTCTTAAATTGCCTCGACTAATGATCATCGAAAATGGAATATCGATGATATGTGATACGTCGACATGTGGTCTGCATCATATCCTTAGGGTATGTAGTATGTCTCACTTGCTACGAGTTATGGCAACTCGTGATGCACGCATGAATACTTGTTGAAGTATTGGTATACTCTGCCGATGCACTATTTGTTATATTTCTAAAGTGTCATCGGTGTGTGGGAGATAGAAGTTCTTAGACTTGAGGTCGACACCACCTTATTTACGGAGTAATGTACTTTGATCCTGCCATAAGCTTAAATGCCTTATAGGTTGAGACACGGCTTATTTTGGGTACATTACGAAGTATATTAAAGGTGGTAGTTGAGCCAAGATTGAGATTCATTCCTCGAATGTATATTCGAGAGAACACTCAGATTCTCATATGGTATTAGGTTGACTAAGACGTTGGGCAACGTAATGGACATGTATTTGATATGGTCCTGTTGTCAACTAATATAGATGAGGTATAATGATCGAGTCATTTGGATAGACACTTGACAAATCCTAATCTTGATTGAGTATGTCGTGAATGAAAGGATTTTATCTTCCCACATAGAGGTTCAGTTCACAGATTACGTGTAACTATACTTTACATATTGAGTCCATCTTCCGGTGCAGTCTAGGAGTTCCGTGTAGACCCTAATGTTATTAGTGTCGATATGTAAAGGACTGAAGGGTTACACTAAGTCAAATGTTCCGTCGATTCAAGGATGTAATTAGAGATTATATATATGTTCGGTTGATGATCGAGACATTAGAAAGAAATGCAAACAAGACAGAAAATGGGACTGGGCCGCGGCGCTAAGGCGCATCCAGTGGGTCCGAATACTGGCCCAGTCTGTTGAGGTTTTTGTTACACCCCGTAAGTCCAGGACATGTTTAATAAGAATGTACGTAAGGAACACAAGACTGGAAATTAGTACGAAAGGAAGAATTGTTTTCCCGACGGAAAATCTTCCGAACGTCGGAAAAGAAAAATGTTTGTTGAGGAGAATTGGATTCTCAAAATGCATTATTTGAAGAGTATGGAACTTATTATCATTATGGAAATTTATTTTTACGGATTTGGTCATGTGGGGCCCGCCCGAGGAATTTTACGTTTTGTGGGGCCCACGAGGGTTACGGAATTTTATGGACGAATGGGAGGGCGACACGTGGCACCTCCCACGTAGCGGACGAAATATTCAAGGGTAAAATGGTCATTGACCATTGAAGATGAACAAAGTCTTGCTAGCTTGAGATTGTTGACTAGTCAACTTGTCCACTTGGCTTATTAATTAATGTTCTCCATCCAAACCACACATGTGTTGATATCTAAGCCATCCATTGTATTATATATACACAACTAGTGCAAGACTAGCTCTTTTAACACTTAGAAAAAATTACACATTCTTGTTCTTCACATTGTGCTCTCGGCCATTGTGCATTTCCCACACAAAATTTTGTAGTTTTGATCCATTAGCCACAAGACTTTAACCCAAGGTCCCTAAGGGTATTGGAAGGATATCTCAATAGAAAGATTTCGGAAAAACGACGTTTTCACGTTAGTCGCAAGGCGAAAACCTAAAGCATTTTCATAGGTTTTGTTTGGAAATGGAAGAGAAGTTGGTTGTGAGCTTCTACAGGCTTCAAATAGCGGGTTGGAGCGTAAAGGAAAGGAGCTAAGAATTTCTAAGGAGCGACATTGAATCTTGGAAATTATAAGGGCTTGTAAAGGTAAAATTCTTGTCGTTTTAGTAATTAATATTACTCATTGTTGTAGCTATGGATATTAGCAAGTATGAGATATATATTATGAATTTGATAAGTGTTATGGATATTGGAACCCTAATCCGAAAACTAGTATGTTTAGCCTTGAGATTTCAATTCAATTGGATTATTAGTTTAATCGTCACATGTTATATAAAGAAGGAATTATAATTGTTAAGTTGTTTATGACTATATAACATGTTAGGCCTAAGAAGTTGGATTGAAAAAGAATTGGAAAAGGACTTTGTGTTGTTGTATATGTTTAGCCAAGAATGGCTTTAAATATGGAACTAGTTTCGTATTAATTTGTGGGGCGGAATTTTACACGTCCTGTTAAGGCGTGTAATCCCATTTGGTTAGCTGAATTGTTGGGCCTTAAATGTGGCGTGTTTGGTTATTGAATTCGGCCTTGAAAAAGGTGGCAAAGTATGTAGAAACAAAAGAAGTGCTGTCCGATTTTCCGTAGAATTTAGTGACTTTGCACTTAGAATATTCTACGTTTGAAGCTAGAGGTTTAATGAAAGTATTATGGCCATTATAGGTTGAAGTACTAAGAATATCGTATTCTACTTGAAGGATGGAATAGCTATCAAGGTTGAAGTACTTTGGAGCATTTTGCTATTTGTCGATTATCGTCGCGAGGTATGTGAACCTCTTCCTTCTTTTGACATGATTCTATGTATGGAATATACATGTGGTATTATTTCATGATTCCTTCTACTCTTAGAAGTTAAGAGGTATGTATGTTGATTTACTCTACGTAAGGGTTATGTCTAAGTTAGCCTAAGTTCTTACCAAGTCTTATAGGGGATATTGGTAAGAGTCGTTAGGAGGTATTTTGGAGCCAAGTTGACTTGGCTAAGTTACGGCACAAATGAGAATAAGTATCGAACAAGCCACTGCAGCGTTAATAAAGGAAAATGTAATGACAATCAATTAAGTTAAAATGAGTAGAATTCTCCATCTGCATAGAAACTAAGATAAGACAAAATTGAATTACATTTTCTAGATCATGGCTACTTGATTAAGATCGTTATAAATAAGTATAACTTATTCACAACGCACCAAAGTATATGTTACTTAATTTATAAGAATTTACGTATGAAGTTTTAAGACTATGAACCTCGAATTTTTAAAAGGTTAAGGGACTTTATTTTTCAAGTTATGGGACTTGATTCTTAAAGGAAGAAATGAATTGATTTAAAAGTATAGAATACTTGATTTGGAAAGTATTGATTTCTTGCCATTCTAAAGTTAAGAAACTTGTTCTTAAAAGTTAAGAGACTTGAAGTATTTTGAAAGCTATGTGATTTGATTTGAAAGTATAAGTCTCTTGGTTATAAAAGGAATGAAATTGTCTAAGACATAAAGAGTTATAACGGCTTTATGGGAAGTTGGTTATAACAACTTTATGGAGGATTAAAAGAATGGTTTTCTTCAGTAATGTAAGCAAAGAAATGACTTGAAATAAAGAAGGGCAAATTGTTTTAAAGGTACCAATTGCTTAAGGTTTTAAAGAAAGAAGTCACGTGATTTAGAAGCCTATAATTGTATTTCTAAAAGGTATTGTGACTTGTCTTGAAAAGTATATATGACTTGATACTACGGTTATTAGTATCTTGGAAGTTTTATTTGAAAAAGAGTCATTTTAAAGGAGTAGAGGTGTGTAGTACTTTGGGTTAAAATCCCGGATTTTTATGTGTGAAACGAAAATGCCATGAGTTTATAAAAATGGAAGTCTAAAGGTTTAATGAACTTGCCTATGTTTGCTTGTGATAGCTTTGAGTGCAAGTATTATATGTTTACGTTGTCGTGACTCTCAGTTGAAGGGTGGTACCGTCTTGTTGTAAGTTTACTTGGGCGTCGAAGCGGTGATGTGGGATTCCACGGGTATGCTCCCATTATGATTGATCCTTGGACATGCTTATACGATGTGGGATTCCGGGGCATGTGACCAGGAGGCGGGTTAGATTCTCGGATTTGTTTTATTACCCATGGCCATGCTTATACGATGAGGGATCCCGGGGCATGCGACCATGCTATGTACGACTATTACTCCATGGGCTAGCTCCCCATGAAGACATGTACCACGATGAGGATTCCGGCATGTTATATTCGTATTCCATGGGCTAGCTCCCATGAAGACTGCGCCTACGATGAGGATGCGAGGCACGTTATGGCCATGCTTATACGATGAGGATTTCGGCATGCGTCGCGTTATATATATATATATATATATATATATATATGTATTGTATATGTGTCTGTGTGTGAGGTAGGATGTCACGCGTGTCACCGGTTATATGTTACACCTACATTGCGATGATGGAGGATTCGCGGGCGGGAGGTATATATATATGCATTGTATATGTATGCCGACAGTGAGGTAGGATGCCACGGGCGCGTCACATGAGTATGATTTATGTCATAGACTGCCGGCAGTGAGGAAGGAATTCCACGGGCACGCTTTGATATTTGTGTGACTTGATCGCGTCCCAGATTGGGCCGGGTAGTATATGCGTCCCTCCATAAAGGGCCGGATTATGTTATGAAAGATAAGTAAGTTATATGGTAATGAACTTGACGATTTTTCCTAAGTATGTACGTAAGAAAGTGACTATAACTTTTATTGAAAAATGGGAAAAGATAATAAGGTACGATTAAGTTCACGAGATGGTAATGACACGGTAGGATCTGGTATGTACCCTTTTTATACTTGCCCCTGTCATTCTTTTGTACAGTTATGATTTGTTTACTGTACCGTATTTTCCGTTCCATATTCGAAATTTTTGTTATCGACCCTCCGGGCTGCGTTCATGTCCGCAGTTTAGGTACGATTGTGGATCATGAGCTTAGGATCTGGTTCAAGATTTTGAGATGACTCCAATATTAGGAGTTGTCATGGCTATGTATATTCGAAGTGCAGCGGGGCCTTGTCCGTCATGCAGCTATTCAAATCTTAAGTGCAGTATTCATCCGTAAATTTGGGTGGCTAGAGTTGTTTTTTTTACATTGTTAAACAGTGTAGCCTCTTTCGGGAAATTTTTATGTTATGGCAGCCTTATCGACTTGGCCTTGGTTAAAAAAAAGTGTTATTTATCTTCCGCAGTTTATTATGTTGTATGATTAGAAGGGTGCCCAGGTAGGGCACCAGTCGCGGCCCGGGGTCGGGTCGTGACAGTTTTAATTGGCCCATTTGGGGAACCCTAGATGTCCTCTTCAGCTATAAATAAGAGGGTTCCCCTTCCCATTTCTACACACCAAAACCAAGAGAGTATTCTCTTCTAAAACTCTGCTGGAAATTACATCAAAGTTTTAGAACTTGCAAATCGAGGAACATTTGCGTGCACACCCTCGGCGTACACCAAAAGCTTGAAGATTCTGAGATTGCTACAAAATGCAAGTCTTCGTTCGAAGTATTACATTTTACTCTGTGCTTTACATTATATAATCATACTACAGTTTGACCGCCATGTCGGGTTTGAAAACATAAATTTTCAAATTCCGCTGCGTGTACGAACCCGACAAAAATGTCTACAGTGGTATCAGAGCCAGGACTGTTTTATGTGATTATATGATGAATATTAATGATAATATGGGTTAGGATTTGTTTAGATCTAATGTTATATCGTTAAGAAGCTTTAAAATCCTAAAACTTTAGAACGCATAGTCCTTGTAACCGGATCTGTTAAGACAATGATGTAATCGAGGAAATCATATCAATCTAGCTCTTCTAAGTTGATATGTGTTATCCGGTTCGTTAAGAGCATGGTGCATTGAAACGAAGAACGAGTAGGAATTGGATGATGGTCGATGAACGTATTGTTTGATGGTGAAGGAATACAAGTGATAGATCTAAAAATCTAACCCTAAACCAGTTTTAGGGGTTCGAATTTTTTATATTTGTGTTTCTGGAGTTGAGGCGCCGCGACTCCACGATGGAGCGTCGCGGCGCTGTTCATCCAGAAAACTTAAGATAAATTTTTGGACTTACTGCCTCTGAGGCGCTGCGGCGCCACCTGTTAGGCTCGCGACGCTAACGAGAATTTTTCAGAGTCTGGGTTACTACCTCGAAGGCGTCGCGGCGCCACTTGTTAGGGTCGCGGCGCCGACGACGGTATTTTTTCAAAAAAAATCCGAAATCAGAAACTGAAGTTTATAATATTCTGATTCTGAAGTTTTTAAAATGTCAGAATCTGAAAATATAAGTTTTAATTGGACAGATTTGGTCCTTTCGGGTAAATATGTAATTAAATCAAGTTTCTGAAAATTGGATTTCAAGTTTTAGAAATTGTAAACAGGTTCCTGAAATATTTTCTGAGAGTTAAAATTGTATTTTCTGAATTTAATGGGGTTCAAATTGAACTTTTAAATTCTCGAGGGACTGAACTGTAAATATTAAAAGTTTGCAGAATTCCTGAAAATCAAAATTTTAAAATCAAAAAATGTTTAAGGACTGTTTGGCATAGACATATATTTTAGAGTTTAGACAAATAGACTCATGATTATCATTAATGGTATATTATTGTATAATATACAAATGTGCTAAGTATTTTGAATGTGAAGCATTTAAATTATTAGTATAGCGTCCGCAATTATTGTCTGGGTAGGCGGCGCCCAGTAATTGTTTACTTTGAATGACCGCAATAACTGTATGGGTAGGCGGTGTCCAGTATTTGATTAAAACCATCTTTTATCATGCCTAATGGGTTGATGGTTTCTCATCTAAATGTATTTAGAAATTTCATGATAGGATGACATATCATCTGTATGTCATATTTGTTGATCTTGGTTGAAATCCTCGAAAACTAAAAATGTTCCCCAAACATTAAATACAAGTCTAAATTAAAATGCGTCGTCCATTATAATTGTTAGGGTGCAAAATCTTTTTCGGCGATATGAGTATTTATGCCAAAGCATTTGCTCTAAATCTACGAGGACTCAGACTCTTTCATAGATGTGTTAAAGTAAAAGTATATAATAAAATTTTGTGAGTGTTTACACCAAAGTATTTGCTAGCAAAGGTCAAATTTACTTAGGTACTTAAACGCATTCGCGTAATGGGGTTAGCTTGTTTAGATGAATCTTGGCGCTAAAGTGTCGGACTAATCTAAAGACGCAAGATTAAAATGAAAGATATTTAATCAAACCAAGAGTTGTAAATAATCTTTGCAATTGGTTAAGGACCTACCGAAATAGGCTATTGAAGGTATCAGTCAAAGCAAACGTGGATATAGCATATGTTTGGATCTTGGCCCATTATGACCTTAAAATGATTTAGGTCTATATTCTACCTTGAGGTCGTAGAAGTATGCAAAATAGTGGGAGCTAATTAAATAAAAGGTCATGTTAAATTAGCATATAATGAATGTATTTTCATGTCTATCTATATCTTCAGATCTTCAGAATGTCGAACTTCTCGTTGAAAATGCTAATGGAATCGAATGGCTCAGGAATGTTAGGATCGTCCTGAGACAAGAGAAAATTGAGTATGTATTAGACAGAGTATTCCCTACAGTTCCTGCCGAAAACTCTGTCGAGTATGCCACATTTGATAAAGTTTCTTATGAGAAGCACTATGATGACGCCACTTCAGCAAAGTGTTTGATGTTGTCGTCTATGTCTCCTGAATTACAAAGACATCATGAGCACATGGGGCCCAATGAAATGTTAGAATATTTAAAGAGTTTATATGACTCTCAGTCTCAAACCATTGAGTATGAGCTGCTTATAGAGCTCTTTAAATGTAGACTCAATGAAGGGGGCCAGGTGTCTCAACACGTGCTGAAAATGATTGGATTGATCGAAAGGTGGACCTCCATTAAAATAAAGTTTCACGACAGAGTTGTCTCCACCCTTATCCTGCATTCACTTCCACGATCGTTTGAGAGTTTCATCATAAACTATAATATGAATGGAACTAAAGAGAAATTATCGGAGTTGCACAATATGTTGAAGACCTTCAAATCTTCGATCTCTAAGAGCAAACGTGTACTCATGGTTGACTTCTCTAGTCATCCCAAACTGAAAGGCAAGGGACCACAAAAGAGGAATGACAAAGATGTTGATGCGCCAGTAGCAATGAAGCCCAAAGGAGGGGCGAAGAAGAAGAAGAAGAAACTCCCGACTACGGATGTGTGCATGAACTGCAACAGGAAGAGGCACTGGAGGAAGGACTGTACTGCTCCAGGAGGAGGGAAGGCACTAGGTGCTCCATTCTCTAGTGGACAAGGTATGTTTGTAATTGAAATAAATCTATCTATAAATGATTCTCATTCCTGGGTACTAGATACCGCTTGTGGCTCACACATTTGTACAAATGTGTAGGGGCTAACTGATAGCAGGAAGGTCGGGCCTCGAGAGGTGGACCTGCGCGTCGGAAATGAAGCACGAGTTGATGCTGATCGCGTGGGAACTTTAGATTAGATTTACCTTCCGGCAAAGTGTTAATATTAAACAATCGTTTATATGTTCCCTCATTGACGAGGAACATTATTTACATTCATGTTTTAGACACTGAGGGCTTTTCCTCAAGCATTTCTAATGGCAATATGATTTTGGCTTTTGATGATGTTGTGTATGGAATTGCGCCTCTTGTGAATGAATTATATACATTAAACTGTCACCGGGAAATTTTCAATGTACAAAATAAAAGAGTTAAGATAAGTGAAAGAAATTCTACCTACCTGTGGCATTGTAGACTTGGTCATATCAATCAAACGAGGATAGAACAGTTGAGGAAATTAAATTACCTTGAGCCATTTGACTTACAATCTTATGGTAACTGTGAATCCTATTTGAAAGGTAAAATGTCCATTAGACCTCTTTCTGGAAAGGGAATCCGTGCCAAGGAGGTGCTTGAGTTGATACATACTGATGTATGTGGACCATTTTTTACTCAAGCTAGAGAAGGTTTCTCTTACTTCATTACTTTTACAGACGACTTGACAAGATATGAATATGTTTATCTTATGAGACACAAATCTGAGGCCTTCGAAAAGTTTAAGGAGTATAAGTGTGAAGTTGAGAACAACTCTCAAAGAGTATCAAGACTCTTCGATGTGATCGAGGAGGTGAATACTTAAGTAAAGAATTTGTAGATTACTTAAAGCTACATGGAGTTCATTCAGAATGGACACCTCCTGGAACACCTCAGAAATGGTATTGCCGAGAGGAGAAATTGAACCTTGCTTGATATGGTTCGATCCATGATGAGCTTTTCAGCTCTACCTACATACCTTTGGGGATACGCTATACTAACCTCGATATATGTTATAAACATAGTTCCTTCTAAATCAGTTGAAAATACGTCATATGAGGTATGGTGTGGCAAGAAGCCATCACTTAGACACATAAGGCCCTGGGGGTGTCCTGCATATGTCAAGAAGTTGATCACTGATAAGTTGATCACTGATAAGTTGGTCAAAGAGTGAGAAATGTTACTTCGTTGGGTATCCAAAGGAAACTAATGGATACTATTTCTATCTTCCTGGAGAACATAAGATTAATGTTTCTAGGAACGCAACTTTTCTTGAAGATGAATATATCTACAAGGAAGAGAGTTGCACAGAGATAGAACTTGAAGAAATTCTAGAACAAAGTAATATAGAGGTTAAATCCTTGCCAGATGATAAAGGCAAGAATTCAGTGAGAGCTTTTGGCGAAGATTGGATACTCAGGGTACGCCCTTCGGCCAGTGGGAGTGTTACGAGGAATAATGCAGAAATGCAAGATCTTCCTGCACAGAACTTGGAAGCAAGTGCATCAGTTGCACCTCCTCCCATTCAGGAAAGACATGTAAATTATAATCCTGAAAGCTCTAATGTTGGTGGATCAACCAACGCACAATAACTTTCTCACAATCAGAACATACATGTAACTGAACTGCAAGACAATCAACTTTGTAGGTCTACTAGAACTCATTGTCCTCCGAAAAGACTAAATCTACTTGTGAAAACACAGAATGAGTTAGATATTCCCGATGATGATGAGCCTACAACCTACAACGAAGCAATGCTAGACATTGATTTGAAGAGATGGCAAGAAGTCACGAAATCCGAGATGGAATCTATGTATATCAATCAAGTGTGGAACTTGGTTGATTTGTCAAATGGGGTTAAACTCATAGGATGCAAATGGGTCTTCAAGAAGAATATTGATGCATTTGGCAAGATTCAGACTTATAAAGATAGACTAGTGGCTAAAGGTTTTAATCAGCGTCCTGGTGTGGATTATGATGAAACATTTTCACCTGTTTCTAAGATTAAGTCTATTCGGATTTTTCTTGCAATAGCTGCACATTATGATTATGATGGCTAATGGACGTCAAAACAACATTCCTTAATGGTAATCTAATTGAGGAAGTATATATGAAACAACCCAAGGGTTTTTCATCTGAGTCCATACCAAATGTCGTGTACAAGCTACAGAAGTCCATTTATGGACTTAAGCAAGCCTCTAGGAGTTGGAATATTTGCTTTGACAAAGCTATCAAATCTTTTGATTTCGTCAGAAGCAAAGAGAATCCTTATGTTTATATCAAACGCAAGGATGAGGGTATTATCTTCATTATTATATATGTTGATGACATATTGATAATGGGAGACAATAAGACTCGCATGCAGTCAGTTAAGGAATGGTTGTCCAAAACCTTCATGATGAGGGATTTAGGTGAAGCCTGCTACATTCTGAGAATTAGGATCTATAGAGATAGACCTAATAGATTGTTGGGGCTGTCACAGTCAATCTACATAGACAAAGTTCTTAGACATTTTTCCATGGAGAATTCCAAGAAAGACGGTCTTCCAATGGGTCAAAGCATCAAGTTATCTAAGAAGGGTAACCTTCCAGTGTTGTAGAACTTGAGCGCATGAAGAGGATCCAATATGCTTCGGCTATAGGATCAATCATGTATGTCATGACCTGTACTAGGCCAGATGTGGCCTTTGCACTTAGTATGACTTGCAAGTTCCAACAGAATCCTGGTGAGGAACACTGGAAGACAGTGAAAAGTATTCTTAAGTATCTCAGACGTACTAAAGATTACTTCTTAGTCTATGATAGAGAAAATAAGCTAGTTGCCACTGGTATACTGATGCTAGTTTCCAGACAGATGTTGATGATTTCAAATCTCAGTCTGGTTACACATTCATTTTTAATGGAGGAGCAGTGAGCTGGAAGAGTTCCAAACAAGCTACAATAGTTGATTCGACTACTGAAGCGGAGTACATTGCTGGATCAGAAGCTGCTAAAGAAGCTGTCGCGATTTCTGAGTTCCTGAATGAGCTAGGGGTTGTTACGAGTGCTAGTTGTCCAATAATTATTTATTGTGACAACACTGGTTCAATTGCACAGGCAAAGGAACCAAGATCAACAAACAGAATCAAACATGTACTGAGGAAGTACCATATTCTCAGAGAGATGGTGAAGACTGAAGATATTAGATTAGATTATGTTCCTACAGACAATAATCTAGCAGACCCATTTACTAAACCATTAAGCTTGGTTAAGCATAATGGTCATTATGAGAACATGGGTATTAGAAATGTTGGTGATTGGCTCTAGGCCAAGTGGGAGATTGAAAGTATATGTATGTCCTAGAGACAATTTGTATTAGGACAAAATGTACTTTATACACATTAGTATTTATATTAATAATGATTAATATTACGGCATTTGCATTTGTTGAATTATTAGTTGATTGTTTATAATATTCTATAAATGCATCCCTAGAGTTTACGTGGTTATTAATGATGTGAGAATTAATATTATAACGTAGCTCTTAAATTGTCTAGACTAATGATCATCGAAAATGGGATATCGATGATATGCGATACGTCGACATGTGGTCTGCATCATATCATCAGGGGATGTAGTATGTCTCACTTGCTACGAGTTATGGCAACTCATGATGAACACATAGATACTTGTTGAAGTATTGGTATACCCTGCTGATGCACTATTTGTTATATGTCTAAAGTGTCATCGGTGTGTGGGAGATAGAAGTCCTTAGACTTGAGGTCGACACCACCTTATTTACGGAGTAATGTACTTTGATCCTGTCCTAAGCTCAAATGCCTTATAGGTTGAGACACGACTTGTTTTGGGTACATTACGAAGTAGATTAAAGGTGGTAGTTGAGACAAGATTGGTATTCATTCCTCGAATGTATATTCGAGAGAACAGTCAGATTCTCATATGTTATTAGGTTGACGCAATGGATATGTCTTTGATATGGTCCTATTGTCAACTAATATAGATGAGGTATAATGATCGAGCCATTTGGATAGACACTTGACAAATCCTAAGCTTGATTGAGTGTCGTGAATGAAAGGATTTTATCTTCCCACATAGAAGTTCACAGATTACGTGTAACTATATATACTTTACATATTGAGTTCGTCTTTCGGCGCAGTCTAGGAGTTTCGTGTATACCCTAATGTTATTAGTGTCGATATGTAAAGGCCTGAAGGGTAACACTAAGTCAAATATTCCGTCGATTCAAGGATGTAATTAAAGATTATATATATGTTCGGTTGATGATCGAGACATTAGAAAGAAGAAACAAGGCAGAAAATGGAACAGGGCAGCGACGCCATGGACTCAGGGCCGGCGCCAAACGCGCGTCAAGCGTCGCGGCGCCACTTATGCAGCGCCGCGACGCTGAGGTGCGTCTAGTGGGTCCGAATGCTGGCCCAGTCTGTTGAAGTTTTAATGGGCTGGCCCATTTGGGGAACCCTAGTTGTCCTCTTCAGCTATAAATAAGAGGGTTCCCCTTCCCATTTCTACACACCAAAATCAAGAGAGTATTCTCTTCTAAAACTCTGCTGGAAACCCTAGTATTCCAAGAGTTAGAAATTACATCAAAGTTTCTTTTAAGGCTTCTAGTAATTCTAGTTTTACAGTAGATAGAAGGATTTTTTCGATATTAGATTAGTCAGCAATCCAAGTTCCAGTTGGTTCTCAAACTTTAGAGAAGGCCTTACTCCAAGGAGTGGCAGATTTGGATGGAGTCTCGCTCATAGAGGAAGAGTACGCGCGCTAGCGCGCTATGACTTACGTAGTTGATCGGATCAGATAGCCCTTCCTTCGGGTAAGCAACCAAACCCGGCACATCCAATTCCATTCCGATCAACAACTTGGAGGTATGGCTGAGTGGCTTAAGGCATTGGTTTGCTAAATCGACATACAAGAAGATTGTATCATGGGTTCGAATCTCATTTCCTCCGGTACGGAAATGAAATGGGCCTCGCCTTAGAACAGCTACGCAACTATACTTGTTGGAAGGAAAGGCGTCGAAAGCTTCCTTCAGAGCGAATAGGTAATCAGGAATAGCTTCAAGCTGCTCGACCGTAGGGAGAGGAGTAAGCAACTTAAGACTGGAAGAGGTTGAGACCAGATAAGCGGCCGGATGTGCTCGCGTTGTGTCAATAAAGACAGCTAAGTTCGCTTACCGCTTGAGGGCTTTACTCACTCTGCAGAACTGATGTGATGATAATTCAGAAGCTTTTTTGCAAAGAAGAAGGGTCCTGTTCCTATGGGTTCACGTGCTAAGGCTCCACTAAAAAATGCTCTTTTTCAAGAGAGAGGTTTAAGGCGCATTAATCACGCCTTGAAGGAGGGAAGTAGTGGAGTAGGAGAGGTAAAGATGGATGGGAATAGATAAGTAAGATATTGTAAGGAGAGGCGTGAAAAACCATTTTCACGCTTAAGACTATAAGGAAGGAGAGTTGCAAATCGAGAAACATTTGTGTGCACACCCTCGGTGTACACCAAAAGCTTGAAGATTATGAGATTGCTACAAAATGTAATTCTTCGTTCGAAGTATTACATTTTACTTTGTGCTTTACATTATATAATCATACTACAGTTTGACCGCCATGTCGGGTTTGAAACATAAATTTTCAAATTCCGCTGCGTGTACGAACCCGACAAAAACGCCTACAATTTACACTATCAATGTAGTTTAACTCGTAAGAACTCAATAAATTTCCATTTTAACTAGGTTATCAATTTTATCACAAAGATTTACATTTAATTACAGTTGTATATAACTTAGTTGTTTTTACAAGGATGGTGCACGGAACTTACTGTAGTAGGAGATATGAACATATAATATGAGTTTTGAGAGGTGAAATTCTTACTGGAAGCTGTTAAAATCCTTGTATGTTGTTCTGAAGGAGTATATATTGTTGGAATCCTTGTAATAAAATGGTAAAAAAGTGTATCCATCTTTAATGTGAACCGTTTGTCTGCTATTCAACATGGTAAGTACTGCAGCTGCTAACATTGCAGCAAAGATGATGAACCTTACTCTTATCGAAACTTTTGTCTTCCTGAAATTTCTGCATCCATACAAAAAATAATAAAACAAAAAGAAAACTATTAGTAGTAGCGGAGCCAGAATTTTCGCTAAGAGGATTCAAAATATAAAGAAGTAAACACACGGAGAAGTTAAAGGCGGTTCAACGCGTTCTATATATACATAAAATAATTTTAACTATACATAAATAATGTAAATTTCGTCGATCTGCCCTGACTATTAGGCAAATCAAACCATGCACACAAATGAGTAATTGTGCATCATTTGTTGTTCATCATACTGGAAGTATTTATATCTTAGAGACAATCATTTTATGGACAAATATATTTGAACACATTTGTATTATTAATGAGATTAATATATATATTTTGGCATTTGCAATTATTGAATTATGATTTTGATTGCTTGTGATTATTCATTAATGTGCATCCCTTGAGCTTACGTTGTCATTAATAAAGTGAGATATTAATGATAGAACGTAACTCTCAAAATAGCCCTGACTGATGATCATTGAAAATTGAATATCAATGATATATTATAAGTCAACATGTGGTCTGCATCACATTCTTAGAGAATGTTGTATGTCTTACTTACTACTAGTATGATTACTAGTGATGGACACATGGATACTCTTAGCGGGTATTGGTATATCCTGCTGATAAACTATTTTTTATACATGTCTAGAGTATTATCAGCATGTGGATATAGATGTCCTTTGACTTGAGGTCAATACGCACCTAATTTACAGAGTAATATACTTTGACCATGTCCTAAGCTTAAATTCATTATAGGATAACACATGGCTCGTGTTGGGTACATTGCGATGTGAACTAAGGTGGTAGTTGGGCCAAGAATAGGATTCATTCCTCGATTGGATATTCGAGAGAGAACACTCAGCTTCTCAGTAATATTAGGTCGACCAAGTCATTGGCCAATGCAAGAATCATATTTAGGATATGGTCTAGTTGTCGACTAATATAGATGAGATAAAGTGATCAAGCTATTTGGATAAACACATGACAAATCCTAAGCTTGATCGAGGGTGTCGCGAATGAAAGAAATCTATCATCTCACATAAAGGTTGTGTTTACATGAGTCATGTAAACTTACTTCACATATTGAGTTCGTCATACGGCGCAGTCTAGGAGTTCCGTATAAACCTTAATTTGATTAAGTGTCGATGTGCGAAGGCCTAAAGGGTCACACTAAGTCGATTGTCTTTTCGGTTTAAGGGTATATTGAGAGAGTATAAAATATTCGATTTACAATCGAGATATTTAAACAAATAATAAATTATGGGATAATTTCTATTTGATGGAAATTATTTAATTAAGTCAAAATTGGATTATCGGACTTAAAAATAAAAAAGCATTTTGCACGGCAATGGGGCGATCCACTGACCATCGCATTTTGAATTTGGGTCAGGCTTGGAGCCCAACCCTAATCCGAAAATTAATATAAACTACCAATATATAATCAGCACTTAACCCCATAAACAGTTTACACTCACTTCTTACTTTCTGAACTCAGAGTTCTGAGATTAGAATCCTCTCAAACCTCTGCCAAGATTTTCTGGCTTTTCTGACAAAGGAATATACCACTCCTAATTCTATTTATAGAAAAAAATAGAAATCTTTAAAGAATTTCTAATTAAAGAAGAAATAAGTAATTAATTTAAAATTCCCCGTCTTTAGAGAAAAAAACAAGAGAAACAAGAGAATTTGTATAAGAGTAATATATAGTTAGAAAGTTCTACTAACTAAATAAAATGTAAATAAGTATAATGGAAATAAAATAGGATTCCAGTCGATGAATCTTGCAATGAGATATGCCCTACAATAAACCAATAAACAACAGTAAGACTTGCAGTCGAAATGATAGTCGTGTGCGCTCCCTATAGTAAAGAATCCAAAGAATATCAACTGTAAGTTATATGTTCATGTCTTTACATGTTTAAATTGTAACGTAATCATACCAGATGGAATTGTTGGGGTAAGTTAAACAAATTTTAAACTTCTATTGTGCCTTGGTTTAGACCAAACAAAACCCTACACATACTTCAACATTTGTAGAATTAACACCATGAGTTCGAAAAGAAAGTACCTTTAATATACAAGAGTAATTTTCAAGTGTTATGTTTTTTAACACGAGTAAAAAAACGTACAATCTGATTTCGTGAGAGAAGGAAATCCTTTAGGAATTTACAGAAGAAAAAGATTGAGAGGAGCCAATATAGTGAGGAGGGCTTCGGCAAGAATTTAAGGGAGAAAGAAGTCCAATTTAGGCTTGTTTTTTTATCCAGCCCACTACAGCAAATATGGGCTTGGCCTAAAGAATTTTCATCTAGAAAGATCTCATTTTAATGCTACACAGTAGCCCAACAAAGCTTGCAATAAAAAATAGTAATCCTCATTTTTATTTTTTACAAAATTTAGTCTTGTGTAATTAGTGAAAACATTAAATATACACTGATTATATATTTTCTATACACTTGTTATGCACTGAGTGTATACCGATGACGGCTACAATCTTTTACAACTAGGTGGGTGAATTTTGTTATAATCAAACTTTTTAACTGGCATGAAGCAATTTTATTCAGATGTAGTAGTGGTGAGGCGTGCTACAAGAGTTATACGATAATATAACTCATAATAAAATTCGGGATACTGTGATCATGTAATTTCTCATATAATAATTATGGATTTAAATTACAAATATTGACAACGTTAAACTGAGTGTTAACCTACTGTAGCATATTGGTTATTATAAATATTATTTACATAGAAGTTTGACAATTACCTAAGTTCTATGCACTCATTTGACACTAAGCTTATGGTCTCTAGATTCAGGCCAATTACAAATGCTTAACTTAACCATCACAAGAGACGAGACAGGTTGTTTGAGTTGTGATTTTCATTTGACATCCTCATAGGTCAACAAGAAAGCTATGTTACATACCCCAAGGGTAGCCAAGTTGGTGGAGTAGAAGAGTGCGGGACCGAAAGGTTACGAGTTCGATTCCACTGTCAACACCTTCTTGGTTGAGTCTGTCACACATGACTTGTCAAGTGTGGTTTACCTGACTGACGTGGTTTGAAGACTATTGTGTCAGTCCGAGGGTTTACCCAGTGCACACTTGTAAAAAAAAATAGCGACCGCGGGTTCCCCGTCATCGAAAAAAAGAAGAAGCTATGTTACACAAATTTGTTTATAGGATCGTATGGATACTATTACCAGTTTAATGGGCCGGGTTGGCCCGAGACAAGGAGGGTTAGGCTAGATTGCCAAAATTAGGCCGTGTCATCTGCATCCGTTAAAGTTGTCAAAAAAACAAAACAAAAGGGAAATTAACATAAATGTCCATTGAATACGAAATAATTACACGCAAATAACCTTAGTAAAATAAATTCGGTGGAGTATTTACCCGCCATACACCCCCACTATGTATCAAATGACCACCAAAATATCCGAAGCCCTAGACCAGTTGGTCTTGAAGGCAGATGGTATCCTCATTGGGTGGTGTGGGAGAGCTTGGTCACAAGTTCGAAACCCTGTGGTAACGCTGGCTCGCCGCCTCTTGGGGAGCTCACACACTGCTTGCCAAGTGTGGTTTAACTGACTGACGTGGTTTGCAGGCTATTGCGTCATTCCGGGGTTTACCCTGTGCGCACTCGAAAGAGCAGCGGCTGCGGGTTCCTTCGTCAATAAAAAAAAAATGACCACCAAAATAATTAATTTAGTAATCAACCCAGCCCCATACCCAATTAATTTAGTATGTAGTCCTGCAACACATTAATTACAACTTTTACTTCTTTTTTTTTTCAACAGGTGACAAGCATATTCATTGTAATTAGAGATGGCAATGGATCCCGGACCCGATCCGGATCCGGTGGATCCAGATCCGTTTTATAGGATATGGATATTCAAAGTTAGGACCCGACGGATCCGGATCGGACCCGGATTCGTTTATGATGGATCGGATCTGGATCTTGTCTTTGAGATCCGTATCCGGTCCAGATCCGACCCGTGAATCCGTTTTTTATTAAATTAATTATACATTTATTATTTATACATCATGACACCGAATCCTTTGTAATCTTAATTTTATTTTATATTCAAAGGGCCGAAGGCCATTATTTTTTTAATTGAGACACGTTTTGCGTGTTATTCTTTAATCATTATATTAATCATTTATGTGGTACTTATGTAGTAGCTTAGGTATTGAGAGGATTGTTTCTCACTACAGCAATAGCCAATAGGCATAACAATTGTCAACAATGTCATTTAGTCCTAATTTACGGATGCATTCCCATGATTCCGTTAAATTAAATTGACTCTTTTTCTAGAAAATTTGGACTGATTAGAAGGTATAACTTAATAATCAGTCACTTTGATTTGGATCCAGATCCGATCCGTGGATCCGGTGGATCCGATGGATCTGGATTTGGATATGATTTTATGGACCCTATGGATCTGGATCTGGATATGGATACATGTATGTAAAACGGATCTGGATATGGATACATGTATGTAAAACGGATCTGGATCTGGATCTAGTAGGATCCGGTACAGATCCTACCCGTTGCCATCCCTAATTGTAATGTTGTATTTGACGTCAAAGCACCTTTTGATTTGCATGTAAAACCTTTATAAATTAATACTCAATAAATTAATAATCTTTTTAAAATAATATTTTTTTTCGGTCCCAACTTGAACCCAAAATTTAAATTAATTTTTGATAAATTAATAAGATAATATTTTTTCGGAAGACCCTTATATAAATTTATGATCCCTTCAATATTATGAATTAATTATTGTATAAATTACAAATATAACTAGGAAAATGTAGTAAAATATGATTATATTATTGTTTGCTTCTTCTTAAAATTTAAATCTAGGTGTATTTCATCTCTAACTTTTCTTACTACATCCAAAAGCTCTGGTGTTGCGTTCTCATACTGCAACAAAAAATTGCGAAGAGTTGTTACCGTTATGAGTGCTTCCTTCCGCGTAATTGGTTGCATAGGCATTGTATCATCTTCAGTTTCATCCTCAATAGGATTTTCAACAACACTAGCTACAATTTCTTCTAAACTTTGGACCTTTAAACATGTATGATTTTCACCTGGGTAATCCAATAGGTGATTGACATTCATTTTGTTACGGTACCCAAGACCATTAATCATCGTATAAAGTTCATGAATGTCTTCTTCAGTAGTTCCTTCATTTAAATTCCTTGAGGCTACTTCATTCTGCGAATGAATTTTTACAGTGTCGAAAATAATTTGCTATTGTCTCTTGCTGAACATTTATCATCCAAGATGAGACTGTAAGATTGATGGCATCTAAAATATTAATATTTTCTGGATCAGATTCTCCCAACCCATATCCCTCTAATACCCTACAGTAAAATCTCTTGCGGTAGTTCATCTTAAAATTTCTTATTACCCCTCCATCACATGGTTGGATTTTTGATGTCATGTTGGGTGGCAAAAAATACAACTCAACATTACGTAGACCTTCAATATTTTTTGGATGAGTTAGACAATTATCTACCACCAATAAAATTCTTCTACCATGCATTTTCTGGTCCAGCCAACGAACATATTCATCAAAAAGCACACTCGTCATCCATGCTCGTGTGTTGGAACGATATTGACAATTCAAGCTGTTCATGTTGACATTTTTGAATCAACGTGGCTTTGCGTACTTTCCAATAACCCATAAAGAAATTTTTTCAGAGTCGTCCTCATTGCAACAAATAACAATTGTAAGTTTTTCTTTGCTTTGTTTTCTTCCTTCAAGTTGTTTCATGGCAAGCGAATGATCAGCTGGTAACCTGTAAAACAAACTAGTTTCATTCATATTAAAAACATCCTTCATAGGATACTGATTTATTTTTTTCTTATAGCCACCAATGTATTCTCCATGTCTTCTATGTCAACATAATCACTCTCTCCAAAGCGACGAAATGACTTGATACCATGTCTTAGCTTGAACTTCTCAACCCAACCTTAAGAAAATTTGTGCGACTCAAGAGGTTGTTGATGGTATAGAAGTTTCATCCGTGTCTCTTGCCTTCTCCAAAATTAGCTCTCCGGACATGTTTACACGTTCTTGGTATTGGAGAAACTACTCATAAATAACATTCTCCATCTCTGTATATTTTGCAGGTTTGTATCGCTTGGTATCCCCTTCTTTTTCTAAGTTAACTGAAAGGTACTCAGATGATCGCTTGAGTGTGTTCGATATTGTATCTTGACTAACTTTCATTAATCCACTGTTGCAAATCTTTTTGAGTGCATGTGGGGTGATCTCTCTTATACTCACATAGTGTTTACGTATTTGATCTGTCATGGTTGATTTTTGAACACCTTTTAGATGTGAAGCCATAGTTGGTTGGTTTTGATTTGGATTGACTAATTAGGAATGTTTGATGTTGTTTATATAGTGGTTTATTTCCTTATCATACATGAACTTGCATTAATTTTTAACTAGTACTGCGTACTACAATGAACTTTGTTTTTTTAGGAAGATGTATTATATTTAATTAGTCACATTGTACATAAACACCATTCAATTAGTCAATACAATGTATATATTTTATTCATGAAGAATAATGTAGGTTCGTTGAATCGAAAAAAATCTCTTTAAATTAATATATTATTAATTTATTGATTAATTAATACCTCTTTAAATTAATAAAATTACATGGTCCCGACATTATTAATTTATAGAGGTTTTACTGTATTTCAATTATTCTTTTCTTTTCTTTTCTATAGTTGTGTATTCAATTTTCCTTTTTATCTTTATTATTTTGTTTTGAATGATAAAAATAAATTATAAAGATAAAAATATTAACTAATTATGTTTATATTAATAAAAATATTAAAAAAAAAATTAGACTACAACAACAAATAATAAAGAAAATACTAAGGGTGCGTTTGATTCGCGCAGAGTAAACGGAATGAAATCCAGTAAGAGAATGGAAAGGAAAAGAATTAGATTATGAAAAGGAAATGAATGGAATCCAATAAGCGCATGATACCATCTCAGTATATTGTATACTATTACGATATCATAATATATTATAATAATATATTTCAACTACTACTGATTTGATATACTATATGCTAGAATAAATTATTTTTTTGAGATATAAAAAAATAGCAAAGATAATATAACGGTTATCCATTTTATTGTAAAAGATAAAGAAGTCAAAAAGTTTGTAGAATTAGATTATGAAAAAAAAGTAAAGAAAAATAATTTGAAAAAATAAAATTAGAAAAGGAGAAAAATAAATGAAAATCACCAGAAAGTAAAAAAGTAAAAAAAATAAAAATAGAAAAAAGTTGAATGAAATTAGCTTATGGAGATAAAAAAAAATGAAGCTAAAAAAGAAACAAGTAATAAAGAAATAAGAAAAAAAAAAGAAGAAGTTAGAATTAGATGTGGAATCAGATTACAGTGAAAATGAAAATAACATAAAAGAGACAACCCGATGCACTAAGCTCCGACTATGCACGAGGTTCGTGGAACGGCTGGATCACAAGAGAGAAAAAAGAAAAGAATAAAATAAAGAAAAGAAGATAAGAAGTTGAGAAATAAAATAAAAAGATAAAAAAAGATAATTACCTACAAAAGTTATAAAGGATGAAATTAGATTATGGAGATAAAAAAAATCTTCCCTCCTTTTGATTAGATGAATTATATCATCCAAGAGCTTAAACTAAGAGGAAAATACTTCAAGGAACGAACTTGTATGTCTTACCTTATACCTTACCTCAACGAAAAAACTAAAAAGAAATAAATGAAATTAAAAAGAAACAAGTAATAAAGAAATAAAAAAAATAGAAAAAAAGAAAAAGAAAGAAGTTAGAATTAAATATGGAATAAGATTATAAAAAATATATATATATATAGTATAAAAAAATAGGAGGAAAAAATGAGAAAAAAAGAAGAAACAAAGAAAAGAAATAGATAAATAAAAAAGAAAAAAAGAAAAAAGAAATTACTTATAAAAGCTATAATGGATATTAAGGGTAATTAGTTTTAGAGGTCTGAAAGTAGGGGGCATGTAGGGATGACAATAGGGCGGGTTAGGGCGAGACAAGTTTTGACCTATTAAGATTTTGATCCGTCCTGTCCTGCCCTGTTTAGCTTTGTCCAAAAAAATGTCCTACCCTGCCCTGCCCCATTTATGTTATCTTTTGTTTTTTCTTTGTTTTCACTTTTCAACGTGAAATTCACTATAATTTACGAGTGTTATAATTAAAGTGTGATGTAGTAAAGAACATAAAAGGCTAACTCTCCGTCCGCATGGGCAGCTCAACTGGTTCTCAAGGGGATAATTGGAAAAATGGTCAAGATCGAATCCCGTCAGCGGCAGAGTGGGGGTTACTTCTTGTTCTTGAAATAAAGGAGGGCCCCTTGTGCGCAGCGTGGTAGTGGTCTAACCTTTGAAATCAGTTGAGTTACCATGATTAACTCCTTCACAATTCTGTCGGACCGGGGTGTGGGGGCTCCTGGAGTGGGAGATCCACCTTTTTGGAAAAATAAAAGGCTAACTCTCCAATCTATTTGAATATGGTAGAAAATGCAAAAAAACACTTTTCAACAGTGATAGGATTAAATGATTTGGATAAATTATAAAAAGAAAAATATCAACTTTCCAGATAATCAGTTTAAAAATAATTTAAAAAAAAGTAGAAACTTAGAGAGAAAAGGGGGGAATACAAAAGAGAAAGGTAGAAATCAGATTAAAAATTAGTCACAACGCTCTGCTTTTGTTTCTCTCTCTTTTTTTTTTTTAAAAAAAAATTTGTGTTGGTAGAAATAGCTTCTTTTTTTCTTTTTGCTTGGAACTTGAAAGCTTATGGAGGGCAATGTTACAAATTTCTGCGTTTTCGTGATTGGTATGAGAAGACTTTTTATTACACTAATAGCTTTCTTTTTGCTTGGAACATAAAGATTATATTTCACCAAGTTAAAGAATAAATGTGTCATTCATTTTTAATTAAATTTTTAATTTAAATTTTAATTATATGAAATTAGAAAAATATTTTCTTTATTTTGCCCTATTACATGTCCTGCCCTATTACAATTTTTTGAAAATGTATTTTGACCAGCCCTGCCCTGCTCCACCCTGTTTAAGTACTTCTCTACCCTGCCTCGTTAAACCCCTAACCTGCCCCGCCCTGTCCCATTTCCACCCCTAGGGACGTGGAAGGGTAATTATTTGTATTTAGTGGGCATGGAAGTTTTTTAAACATAACCCAAATCGGTTCCATCTCAACCCGACCTGACACACTTAATAATGGGTTGTGGGCCATGGCCGGTTTTCTCATTTGAAAAATCATTTTTTATTGCGTGGATTGTTGTTCAAAGGCATTAGTCTTTAATTTTACCCCCTCAAATTGTTGGTCTTTAATTTTTGTTATTCACTTTAAAAAGTGATCGAAAATATCCTGAGGTTCCGAGTTCGAACCTCCGCTCAGTCAAAAATTTAAAAATAACAATCGCAAGGCAGAGTTTGAATTCATAAGGCATAATTTGGCATAAAGCAAATTTGGCTTGCGATTTTTTTTTTAACTGAACTAGGGTTCGAACTCAGAACCTAGGTATTTTTAGGCTAAGAGCAAAATTAAAGATCACCCCAAAATAAGAACATTTCTGCGAATTGGAAAATTAGGCCTGCCTAATCCGGCCACTAAATGCACCCGATTCTGGAATAAGTGTATTCGCCCTTAACGTCTCAGGTTGAGCCCCCCACTTGATAGTTATAATATAAATTTTTTCCACATATTGTCCTTCAAACGTTGGCCTTTGATTTTTGTCCCTCATATTTGTGGTCTTTAATTTTTTCCCTGCTACTTATTTAATGAAAATATCCAGACTGTTTCGCATATATAATTTATGTAGCATTTTTATCTTTAGAAAGAGGACATTTGTACAAATGACCCTTATAATATTGGGTGTAGGTGGGTGAAAGGAGCTGGAATGGATACCTCATGTTTTGTTTTTATTACTAATTTAAAATATATTTTGAAGGATTCACATGAAGTACACACTCTTATAACATCCATCCCCGATAGGAGTACATTAGGACAAATGATGAATTCATGTAAGAAATTGTGTAAAGAGAGTCCTGTTGCTCTGCCGTATTTGCATGGGCGCCCATATATAATATGTATTCATAATGTTTATGCGAGTAAAAAGACTGTTTTGCCCATTTCACAGGTTTATTGGAGATTTGGCACAAACTATTCTACCTCGGACAAAGCACATGGTCTTTCTCTTATCCCATTCTATACTCAATTTTTGACAGGAATTCTCTTTATATTGCAATATTTTGAAGTCCAAATTGTAAGCATGAAAAAATCAAATACCATGTCTGACAAAAGAAAAGGGAAGATGGAGGAAGAAGCAACACTTGAACCTAATAAGTTTTCTTGAATAAAGTTCTTATCAATGATCCAACTTCATCTAATCATCTATATCATATTAATTACTTATCTTCAATCATTTGGAAATCCTATCAAATACTATAGACTAATCAAAGGATTCCCAATTCAAATCAAAGCTATCTATATTTTTTACATCTCTTTTCCCTTCTTTCTTGGTATCATTTTCTCCACTATTCTTCTCATTAGCCCTTTTCTTCCAAAACATCATATGTAAATCTCTTGTCGTCAAAATCTTCTCAATTTCCTCAATTGGAAGGCCCTTAGTTTCTGGAACACAAATCAGGACAAAAAACAAGGCTACAACGGAGATAACTCCAAATACAATGAATGTTCATGATGTTCCAATGGCATGTGTCAATGACAAAAAAGATTGTGCTACAATAAGGTTCGAAATCCAGTTTGTTGTTGTAGCTATTCCTCTACAAACCCCTCAAAATCTTAAAGGGTATATCTTCGAGTTAACAATCCATGGAACGGTACCTATTCCTGGAGAGAAGAAGAGGTTGTAGAGCGCTAGTCCAAGTAGGGCTAGCCATCCGTATCTTGGACATCCTCTTGTGTACCCTAACCTATATTGATTATGACAAGTATCCTTGATAGTGTCTGTTAAATTATCACATCAGTGATTAATTATTTCATCCAGCGGCCAGGCATTCAGCCACTGGTTCACCTTTAGAATTCAGTAACAGAAGATCGAGATGATGTAATCAGTGATGTTCGTGTATGAAGATATAAAGAAGAGAAGAGAAGAAGAAGAAGAAGAAGAAGAGAGAGAGACGAGAAGTTTAGAGAAGAAAGGATTATGTATTATTATCTCAATTGCTCTATTACAGTGTATTTATACACATTTCCACTTGTAATGTATCTAGACACTTCTATGAAGATATTTATGTATCTAGACATTGCTTATGAGATATTTATTCAACTAACCCCAAACTAACATTCTAACTTCCTTAACCACCAACTAACAGAGATATTATAATCCCATACAGTTCTTTCTTATGGTGGTCTAGCATGATCTTTCACACACCCCTCAAGCTAGGGGCCATGAAGATGTTCTTCATCCCTAGCTTGGATATGAGATGAATATGTTGAGGTCGACCAAAAGTCTTTGTTAACATGTCTGCTGGCTGTTCTTCAGAGGGCAAAAAGGTAGTAGACACCAACCCTCTCTGAATCTATTCTCTTATAAAATGGCAATCGATATCAATATGCTTGGTCCTTTCATGAAACACCGGATTGGCTAAAATTTGAATTGCAGACTTGCTATCAGTAAACAAAGGAATTGGTGTCTGCAGTTGCACTCCAATCTCCTGATAGAGGCCAACTAGCCATAGTACTTCAGCAAGATGTCAGAATCGCTTTATATTCAAATTTCTGCAGAACTCTCGAGATCAGATCCGCTTTTTGGATTTCCATGAGACAAGTGAACAACCAATAAACACCATATAGTCTGTCACTGATTTCCTGCTATTGACACAAGATGCCCAGTCTGTATCACAGAATACCCTCAGCTCATGTGTGCTGGAACTATGCAGGAGAATACCCAAGCCTGGTTCTTGTTTAATGTATCTCACAAGTCTCAATCCTGCCTCCATGTGTGATTCTTGGGGGGCCTGCATAAATTGACTCTAGCATTGTACTGAGAAAGCAATATCAGGTCATGTATATGTCAAATACAACAGGATTCCAATTAGTCTTCATAGGCAGTGGGATCAGATAGAAGTTCATCTGTTGGTTTCTTAGAACTTGTGTCTGCTGTTGCAGTCACAATGTGGTGGTCAAATTCTGCAGTAGTAAGCTTCATATTCATATTCATATGTGTAGATTTAGGCTTAGCTCCTGACAATCCCAAATCTGAAACCAATTCCAGTGCATACTTTCTCTGGTTCATGAGTATGCCTTGATCATTCCTGGCAAACTCTATACCAAGAAAATATCTGAGCTCTCCCAAATCCTTGATCTAAAGGCTGATTTTAAGATATCCTTTATGGACTGAATGAGGAACATGTTATCACCAGTAACCAGTAGATCATCTACATACACCAAGATAACTACAATGCTCTCATTCTCAGTTTTGGTAAACAATGAGTAGTCCCTATGATTTTGCTTGAAACCTGAAGCTATCAGAGCTGTGGTAAGCTTAATATTCCATTGTCTTGATGCTTGTTTCAACCCATATAGAGATTTCATTAGTCTGCACAATTATTTCTGTCCATGGTCCACATTAAAACCATCTGGGATTGTCATATAAACCTCTTCATACAAGTCTCATTGCAAGAAGGCATTATACACATCCATCTGGTGTATTGACCAAGGCCTTGCTGCTGTAACTGAGATCACTGATCTTATAGTAGATATTTTGACTACAGGTAGGAAAGTTTCCTGATAATCCAATCCCTCTTTTTGACTGTATCCCTTGACAACCAATCTTTTATACCTTTCCACCTCTCTTGTTGCTTTGTATTTGATCTTGTATACCCATCTACAACCTATAACTTTCTTTCCTTCTGGAAGTGGCACCATTTTCCAAGTTCCATTGTATTCCAAAGCCTGGATCTCAGCCTTCATTGCTTCAATCCACCTTGCATCCTTGGCAGCTTTCTTATAAGAATATGGTTTAGTACTGTCTGAAAGATGAGCTACAAAACTTTGGTATTTTGGTGACAGTCTGGAATAATCCACTGCTTCAGATATAGAATATAGATAGCTGGATGATCCATGCTTGGTAACATAATTCTTATGCCAAATGGGAGGCTTACTGGATCTTGTAGATCTCCTAGCACATAATTCTGGCACATATGCTTGTGAATTAGGACCCCCAGTAACTTCTTGCAATGTATTATCTTGTTGGGTGTCTGATATCACAGGTGTTGATTCAGGTGGAATACTCTGAGGTATTGTAACTGTCTGATGGTGAACTAGATCATCAAAGCAGAAATGCTCATGTGATCTAATGGGATTCATGGTATCATCATCAGTTCCTTCTTTGTAAGGAAAAACACTTTCCATGAATACTATATCTCGACTCATAAAAAATGAATCATTCTCTATGTCATACAATTTGTAACCCTTCCATGCAGCACCATACCCAAGGAACACAACCCTGATTGCTCTTGGACTAAATTTGTCATGTTTTACCAGATTGGTTGCAAAACACAAATATTCAATCACTCTTAAATGAGCAAGTGATGGTATTTTGTTGTACAACATCTCATAGGGGGATTTGTTACCTATGTTATAGAGGGAATTCTGTTCAAAATGTACACAACTCCTTTCACCAGAAGACCCTAAAACTTATATGGTAAGTTGGCCTGAAACTTTATAGCTCCGGCAGTCTCCAATATATGTTTGTGCTTCCTTTATACTATACCATTTTGTTGTGGTGTATATGGACATGAATTCTCATGTATTACACCATATTGTACAAACAATTCTTTACAATTAAGATTGAAGAACTCAGTGCCATTATCTGACCTTATTTTTTGAATTTTAGTTTCAAATTGAGTTCTGGTTTTAACAAAGAAATTTTTCAACACTGAAAACACATCAGATTTCAATCTCATGAGAAATATCCATGTCCCTATGGATAAGTCATCCACTATTGTAAAAAATATCTCATTCCATCATGTGTTTCTACCTTGTAAGGACCTCATACATCAATATGTAGTAATTGAAATGCTCTAGTTGCTC
The DNA here is from genome assembly GCA_029844215.1 of Przewalskia tangutica. Classification (NCBI taxonomy): domain Eukaryota; kingdom Viridiplantae; phylum Streptophyta; class Magnoliopsida; order Solanales; family Solanaceae; genus Przewalskia; species Przewalskia tangutica. Next base: position 91,808,141 of record CM056730.1, on the reverse strand, counting down.
TACTAGTACTAATAGGAAAGGGTACTCTTGTCTGCCTAGCCAGGGGACATATCTCAGATTTATCTAGAACAAAAGATTGTTATTACTAAGAAATGAATTTTTTTCTCAAAACACTTATACGTACATGACATAACCTTTGGTGCCAAACCACTGCATCAATAGGATGAACTGCTCCCATGCACTTCACCAGGTCTTCCTTATTCTGTGTGTCTAAACACACTATGTATAGTCCATCTTCTTCATTACCAATCATACTCACCTTCCCAGATGAGAGGTCCTGAAAAACACAATAATATGGGAAGAAAGTAACACTACAATTCAACTTCTTGGTTACTTTTGAGACTGATAGTAGGTTAAACTTGAATGTTGGTATTCACAATACATTCTTAAGAACATCACATTTTTCAAGATGACAATCACCAATATGTGACACCTTGGCAGAGTCACCAGTTGGCAGATGTATATTCCATGTGCTTTCTGTTAAATGTGCATTGTGTAAATAACTCTGTTTGCCAACCATGTGGTTGGTAGCTCCTGAATCTATAATCCATTTCACTAATTCCTCAGTGTTAGATAAATGTGTACCTGCCTGATTAACTATTGCCATTTTGTCAGTCTTCTCATTCAGCAATTTAAGAAGTTGATGTTGTTGGCTTGGTGTTGCATGAATGATGGTTGAGCTTCCTGATTAGGACCATAGCCTTCAACAAATTGACTCCTATGTTGGTTCTGCTAGTATCCTTGATTGTATTAGCTTGAGTTATTGTTTGTCAATACCACCACAAGATGCATCATTTCCTGTTACAATATAAGCTTTCTTAGCTTTGTTCTTAAAATTTTCAGGATAACCAATGAGCCTATAACAGTCATCCTGCACATGTCCTGTGACAGAAGTTACATTTCTTCAGTTTGTCACAATCCTATCTGACATGACATTTTACATGGCAAAAGTCACAATAAGCATTTGGGTTGTATGGCTTTCTCTGTCCTTGGACTCCATTTTCTCCCCCTCATGTTCCATTCTTAGAGGTGAACATTGCAAATGACTCAACTGCCTATTGCATCACTCTACTGTTTCCTGCAACTATTCTCTAACTTTCCTCTTGATTTACCATTGCGTAAACCTAATTCAGATTAGGTATCTGTTGTATCATGAGAATTTGGCTTCTATCTTGATTGTATCCTTCATTCAACCCCATCAAGAATTGAAATATCTTCTGGTAATGCAAGTGATTAATGAACTCCTTTGACTTGGGACATCAGACATGTAGTGGCATGATTGAGTCATACTCATCTCGTAGGTCCTTGAGCCTGGTGTAATATACTGACACTGGCAGTGTTTCCTGTCGAAGTGTAAAAATATCCTTGTGTAACTGAAAAGCTCTTTCACTATTAACCTTGTCAAATCTTTCCTTTAACTCTTCCCAAATGGTATGTGAGTCAGAATTGAACAACATACCACTGAAGAGGCTCTTATTCACATTTCCCATCAACTATGAGATGACTATAGCATTACACCTATCCCATAGTCTTCACATATTTCCCTGAAATGCTTTCCTGTTATTGTTCTATCTACAAATCCTAGATTGTTCTTTCCCAACAAAGCTAGTTTCATTTCCATACTCCATAATGTGTAGTTGTCCATCCCATTTAATATGACACCTACTGATAATGATCCTGGGGCATCAGAAGGAAATTTATACAATGGATGATTGTGGTCTATGTTTACTGTCATTATTATGGTTTCACTTGACAGTTCCTCACCAACATTCTCCATCATTTACTATCTCAAACAGATCTATCACAAATTCTACAGCAACACAATCAGAATATCAGCAATTCAGGCAGTCAAATTTCTGGATCGAATCAATGTAACAATGCTCAGCTTCCAATCGATAGATGTCCAGACACTCAAACTTAGACTAATATTTCAATGCATGTTTCAATTTCAGAATAGAAACTGTAAATATATATATTGCTATTATAGATCTATGCGTCCTTACTCCAATCAATTACAAATTGACATATCTCAAAATCAACAGATCATTACTTACGAATCTCCGTTGATCGAATTCAGAATTTTCTCACTGGATGTATAGATTCCTTGAATTCCTTCATGCGTGTGACGGAAATTCCCTCAATCTACATCATCGCTCCTCCTAGCTTTGATACCATGTTAAATTATCACATAAGTGATTAATTATTTCATCCAGCGGCCAGGAATTCAGCCACTGGTTCACCTTTAGAATTCAGTAACAGAAGATCGAGATGATGTAATCAGTGATGTTCGTGTATGAATATATGAAGTAGAGAAGAGAAGAAGAAGAGAAGAGGATTTATAGAAGAGCAGAGAGAGACACAAAGTTTAGAGAAGAAAGGATTCTGTATTATTATCTCAATTGCTCTATTAAATTGTATTTATACACATTTCTACTTGTAATGTATCTAGACACTTCTATGAAGATATTTATGTATCTATGAGATATTTATGTATCTAGACATTACTTATGAGATATTTATTCAGCTAACCCCAAACTAACAGTCTAACTTCCTTAACTACCAACTAACAGACTTGATATTATAATCCCATACAATTCTTTCTTATGGTGGTCTAGCATGATCTTTCACAATGTCATTGGAAATAAGACATGTCACAGGTAACAACTACAAAAAGAAAGATTAACCATTTTTTTGTTAGCTAGGTATACACTTATAATTTTAAGTATCGAATATCAAGATTCTAGCTGTTATACAGTTCACGAGTGTCAGTACCTTATTATAGAGGGAACTCCATGCAGATGAGGTCGTCATTGGCTTGATGCAAGCAGTGTGATAGTACTCATACAGGTCATGCCAACAAGGATATGTTATTTTTTTGGTGAACGTGATCATTTTATGCAAGACTGTCCGACAGGAGGTGAGGGTAGTAGATCCCAGCCGATCGGATCTGCAGCAGTTTCATCCCAATCAGTACGCCCGTTAGGGCAAAGTCAGTAGATGTTATCTGGTCCATGCAGAGGAAGGGGTCAAAACCGTACCTATGCACTGATGGGACGACAGGATCAGGAATCCTCACCTGATGTTATTACAGGTACATTATCAGTCTTTTCACAAAATGTGTATGCACTGTTAGATCAAGGCTCAAATTTATCATATATTACTCCTTTCGTTTCCTGTAAATTTGGTATGGATCCTGAGTCTATTAAGGATCCATTTGTGGTATCTACACCGGTTGGCAAATCGGTAGTCTCTAGATGGGTCTATCGGAACTGTGCAGTATTAGCTTGTAGTCATCAGACCCTAGCAGACTTGGTGGAATTAGAAATGGTTGACTTTAATATTATTATGGGAATGGATTGGCTAGCGTCATGCTACACTAATGTTGATTGTCGAACGAAGATTGTTAGATTTCAGTTCCCAAGCGAGCCAGTCCTGGAATGGAAGGGTAATACGGCAATGCCAAAAGGTAGGTTTATTTCATACCTTAAGGCAAGAAAGATGATCTCTAAAGGTTGTATATACCACCTAGTTCGGGTGAGGGATGTCGATGTCGAACCACCTACATCTCAATCGATTTTGGTGGTCAACAAATTTCTTGACGTATTTCCAGATGAACTTCTAGGCCTTCCTCCCGAAAGGGAAATTGAGTTCGGTATAGATGTGTTGCCAGACACTCAACCGATATCTATTCATCCTTATAGAATGGCACCAGCCGAATTGAAAGAATTAAATGACCAATTAAAGGATATGCTCGAGAAAGTCTTTATTAGGCCTAGTCTATCTCCTTGGGGCACGCCGGTATTGTTCGTACGAAAGAATGATGGCTCGTTGTGAATATGTATCGACTATCGACAACTGAATAAAGTTACTATCAAGAACAAGTATCCTCTTCCCTGAATTGACGACTTGTTTGACCAGTTACAAGGTGCAAGATCTTTTTTGAAAATCAGTCTTAGATCAGGGTACCATCAGTTGAGGGTTAGGGAAAAAGATATTCCAAAAACTGCTTTCATGATGAGGTATGGGCACTTTGAGTTCCTAGTAATGTCATTTGGACTCACAAAATGCACCCACGACATTTATGGATCTGATGAACAACGTATTCCTCCCATTCCTGGACGTATTTGTGATAGTATTTATAGATGATATTTTGGTTTATTCTCACTCGAAAGCAGAGCATGTGGGACATTTGCGGATAGTATTACAGACGCTCCGAGATCACAAGTTGTATGCAAAGCTCTCCAAATATGAGTTTTGGCTGAAGTCAGTAGCTTTTCTTGGTCATGTAGTGTCATACGAGGGTATAAGAGTTGACACTCAGAAGATTGAAGCAGTGAAGAATTGACCAAGGCCTACGACTCCAACAGAGGTTCACAACTTTCTAGGCTTAGACGGCTATTATAGAAGGTTCGTGGAAGGGTTTTCTACCATATCAACACCATTGACGAAGTTGACACAAAAGGCTGTAAAATTCCAATGGTCCGATGCTTGTGAGCGGAGTTTCCAAGAGCTAAAGGATAGATTAACATCAGCTGCAGTCCTTACTCTTCCAGAAGGTCCGGAAGGCTATGTTGTGTATTGTGATGCGTCGGGGGCAGGTTTAGGATGCGTGTTGATGCAACATGGTAAAGTGATTGCCTATGCTTTAAGGCAATTGAGGAAACACGAGAAGAACTATCTGACACATGATTTAGAGTTGGTTGGGGTAGTCTATACACTGAATATTTGGCGGCACTATTTATATGGTGTTCATATCGATATTTTTACGGATCACAAGAGCCTACAATACATATTCAAACAGAAGGAGCTGAACTTGAGACAAAGAAGGTGGCTTGAATTACTGAAGGATTATGATGTGGATATCTTATATCACCCTAGTAAGACAAATGTGGTAGCAGACACACTTAGCCGTAAATCAATGATCAGCTCGATGCCAACGCAAGTCAAAAGGAAGGAATTGGTGAGAGAGCTTCATCAGTTAGCTAGTTTGGGAATCCAATTAATGTACTTGGAAGATGGTGGTTTTGTGATTCATAACATGTCAGAATCATTCCTCATATCAGAAATTAAGGAACGCCAATGGAAAGACCATAGTTTGAAGATAAGAGAAGGCATTCAGCAGAAAAAACTATGACCTTTGAGATTGATGAACATGGAACTCTCAGGCACCAAGGTCGTCTTTGTGTTCCAAATGTAGCAGGATTATGGGATAGAATTATGATAAAAATTCATTATTCACGATATTATATCCATCTGGGGTCAACTAAAATGTATCATGACCTCAAGAGTATTTATTGGTGGAACAATATGAAAAGGAGCATGGCGGAGTTCGTAGCTCAGTGTCCCAATTGTCAGCAGGTAAAAATAGAGCACCAAAAGCCCGACGGCTTGACTCAGAACATCGAAATTCCGATGTGGAAGTGGGAAATGATTAATATGGATTTCATTATGGGATTATCTCGTTCTTTATGTAAATTTGATTCCATTTGGGTGATCATTGACAGACTGACTAAATCAGCTCATTTCTTACCGGTGAAAGTTACATACACAGCTGAGGACCAAGCGAAGTTATATATTAAGGAGATTGTTTGACTTCATAGTGTGCCTCTTTCTATTATATCTGATCGAGGTGCTCAGTTTACAACTAAATTCTGGAAGTCATTTCAGAAAGGGTTAGGCACCTGAGTTAATTTAAGTACGTCTTTCCATTCGTAGACAGACGGTCAGACCGAGAGAATGATTCAGACGCTTGAGGACATGTTACGAGCTTGTGTGTTGGACTTTAAGGGAATTTGGATGATCACTTACCTCCTATTGAGTTCGCGTATAATAACAGCTACTATGCCAACATTAAAATGGCTCCATATGAGGCTTTATATAGACGAAGATGTATATCTCCTATATGATGGTTCAAGGTAGGCGAGTCAGAGTTATTTGAGCCTTACTTAGTATATCAAGCCATAGAGAAGGTAAAGCTTACCCAAGAACGATTGTTAACGGCTTAGAGTCGTCAGAAGTCATATTCAGAGGTACGACGACGAGACTTATAGTTTCAGGTAAATGATTAGGTATTCTTGAAGATTTCGCCTATGAAGGGAGTAATGAGATTCGGAAAGAAGGGAAAGCTCAGTCTAAGGTATATTGGGCCATTCGCATAATTCAACGAATCGGTCAAGTAGCTTACGAATTGGACTTACCTTCAGAATTAGAGTTTGTTCATCCTATATTTCATGTTGAGAGCATGTGTTGGAGATCCTTCTCGGATTGTACCAATAGTGTTACACCCCGTAATTCCAGGACATGTTTATAAGAACGTACGTAAGAACTCAAAGACGTTAAGATTTGAGATTAGTAAAAATTTATCGGAATTATGGAAATGTTGGGAAACGAAATATTGCGATGAATGGGAGGGTGACACGTGTCACCCCCCTGGATGGTCATGGTCGAATGGACCAAGGATAGAAAGGTCATTTGACCAAAGTAAAGATGAACAAGTCTTGCAAGCTAGAGCTTGATTTATTTGACTACGTCAAAGAGCCACTTGACTTGATCTTTTAAGTGAAATGCATCCAAGCCACACATTTCTTCTAATCTAGACCCTCCATGTTGTTATATAATCACACTAAGTATCAAGACAAGGCTTTTTACACTTAGAAAAATTTAGAGAAATTTTGTTCTTGCTTGAAGAGCTCTCGGGTTAGGGGTCCTTTGAAGGAAATTTTTTCTGTTTGTGGTCCAATAATCCCAATACTTTAAACCAAGGTTCCTAAGGGTATTGTAAGGGTATCTCAATAAAAAGATCCCTGAAAAGTGTCGTTTTTGCATTAGTCGCAAGGTGAAAACCTAAGTCGCTTTCATAAGTTTGGATTAGAAATTGAAGGAAAGTTGTATGTGAACTTCTAAAGGCTTCAAGTGGCGGATTGGAGTGTCAAGGATAGGAGCTAATTTGCTAAGGAGCGACTTCGGATCTTGAAGTTGGATTAAGGCTTGTCAAGGTAACAATCTTGTTCTCTTAGTGTTATAAGATTACATATTGTTGTAGTTATACATTTTAACAAGCATGAGATATATGTATTTGAGATTTATAAGCGTTATGGATATTGGAAGCCTAAATCCGAAATGACCTTGTTAGCCATTTGAAATTGAAATACAATTTGGTCGATAATTAGAATCGTCGCATGTTATCAAATTGAAGATTGTAGTTGTTATAATCATTGCGACTATATAACATGTTAGACTAAACAAATTGGATTGAAAAAGAATTGGAAAGGACTTTGTGTTGTTGTACCTCAATTGCCGAGAATGACATTGTCTTTTGGACTAGTTTGATATCAATTGTGGGGCAGAATTTTACACGTCTTGTTAGGCGTGTAATCCCTTTTTGTTAGCTACATTGTTGAGCCTTAAATGTGGCATGTTTGGTTATTGAATTCGGGCCTTGAAAAAGGTGGAAAAGTACGTAGAAACAAAGGAAGTGTTGTCCGATTTTCCATAGAATTTGGTGACTTTACACTTAGAATATTCTACGTTTGAAGCTAGAAGTTAATAGACGTATTATGGTCATTATAGGTTGACATACTACGTACGGAATATTGCACTTAGCAAGTGGATTGAACCGAAGAGGTATGTGGAACTTTTCTTATCTCTTGAGCATGAGTAGTTATAAATGTATAGTACGGTAGACGTACGAGCTTTAAATGAATTCAATTTCATTTGGTATCCTTGACTTGTTTTAAGAATGTCCAAGTTGGTTGAGTTAGAGAATTAACTCACTTGTTTTTAAAAGGATAAGAATGCCTTAGTGCCTAAAGCATAAAGTTAGTATAACGGCTTTATGAGAAGTTGGTTATAATAACTTCATGGAAAGCTAAAAGAATGGTTTACCCTAGTGATGTAAATAAAGATAAATGACTTGAAATGAAGAAAGACAAATTGATTTGAAGGCATCAATTGCTTAAAGTTTTAAAGTAAAAAGTCACTGGATTTAGAAGCCTATAAATGCATTTCTAAAAGGTATTGTGACTTGTCTTGAAAATTAGAAATGACTTGTCTTGAAAATTAGAAATGACTTGATACTATGGTTATTAGTATCTTGGAGTTTTATATGAAAAAAAATCATTTTAAAAGAATAGAAGTACGTGGTACTTTGGGTTAAATTCCCGGATCTTTCATGATACGATAGTGCCTTAAGTTAAAAGAAATGAGAGTGTATGCTAATTAAGTCAAATGAGAAGTTAAGGGGTTTCTTAACTTGTTTATGTTATTTATAGTAGCCGGTTATGCTTGTGATATATTGTTCATTACGGGGTCATTCCCCGGGCTTGTGGCATTTGCATATTCCGTGGATTTGCTACCCACGATGCGAGGAATACCTCATGCGAGTCCATAGGGCTCATGCGGGTGAAATAGTCCTATGCGGGGCGGACCAGTCCTATGCGAGGAAATTACCTCATGCGGGTCCATACGGCCTATGCGGGTGAAATAGTTCTAAGAGTAGGATTGCGTGATAATACCACGGGCGGATGGTCCTAGGTTAATCACAGGTTTCCTATTTTTAAACCGGAAATTTATATTTTGTTACTCTCATTGTTAGTAAGGCACAGTATACTGTTAATTTAATTATCATACATGTCTCCAGCTTTATTTTAGACTTATGATGTAAATTGCAGTATTTTCCAGTTTTACATACTTGATACATATTGTGTATTGACCCCCTTTCCTCGGGGGGCTGCGTTCATGTCGCAGGTAGGGGTAAGCAGGTGGTGGATTCTCATTCTTAGGATCACTGATCAGTTGTCAGAAGCTCCATTTCTTCGGAGGCTTGTCTTTTGGTACAGTTTCCCTGATGTTGTAGGTTTATGTACATTCAGGGGTATGGCGGGGCCCTGTCCCGTCACAGTTGTTATTCTTAGAGGTCTGTAGTCATATCTTGTGGATTGAGTTGTAAGAACAAAGATGTAACTGTTTTATTTTTGGGTTATGTATATTTCATGGAAGGTGGTCTTATCAGCTAGCCTGTTGATATTTTTACTGTCTAAGTATCTTATGAGTTTATGTATGTTCCGCTGCTATTATCTGATGTATACATGTAAGGGGTGCCCAGGTAGGGCACCAGCCGCGGGCCCGGGTCGGGTCGTGACAAAAGTGGTATCAGAACAGTTAGTCCTCAGAAAGTGTCTACAGACCGTGTCTAATAGAGTCTTGGTTATCGGTGTGTTGTGAACCACATCTATAACCAGGAGGCTGCAGGATATTTAGGATTGGTTTTAATTCTTCTCACTCTGAGATCGTGCGATAGAGTTGTGTGGTTAGGGTCGTCTCTCCCTAACGAGTTATGTTGATTGCAACTATGAGAAAGGCAGCAGTGACCCAGGAAGGATTATATGGATTGCGTATCCAGGTTGGTAATAATTGTGGTGTAGTTGGTATAATGACATACGGCTATACGGATTTATGTATGAGGGTCAGACGCGTGTTGCCTAGAATGATTTTGGATTACCAAGGATTGGTAAGGATTAAATAGATACCGAGAAGGTATGAAACAATTTAATGAATTCTCATCAAGGTTTTACGTACTAATTTGAGATAATTAGGAGATGATGAGCTGTCTGAGAAGGTAATGGACCCTTAAGAAGTTATAATTAAGGGACTTAATGGAAGACTATGTTAATAGATTAAGCTACGTAGTATGCTTAAGAAAATTGTACGGATGAGATCCCTATGGAGTAAGTATGGTTGTTATGATTAAGACAACACGATTAAGAGCTTATGAGAAGTTGTTTTACCCATTTACGGGGGGGCTGATAAGGTAGGCTTGGAGCATGGAAAATGCGAGCCTAAGAATATTGATAACCGCCGAGACCTTAGGTATATAAGGCCTTCTCGGCAATAAGACTTAATTCAGACAAATAGTAAGAGTTAAGTGCGACGGTGGGTCGGGTTGAGGACCTATTACGGGTCGCCCCATAGCTTGATATGGAGTGGGATCAGTTGGTAGTAGTTCCGCTATGTGACAGGGGCACGAGGGTGCAAAGCCCAAGTCTAGTTAATCATTTTACGGGTTCGTGGACACGTTCCACCGGAACCAGGTCGTGAGAGTCGGAAATGGCCTTAAATTGTTCGATATTGTAACTCTAAAGATTGGAGGCCATAATCAGTATGGAGGTTATGTACGTATGTTAGCGTAAGTTCGGAAGTACGGGAGGAGTACGACCAGTAATAAAGAGGGCAACCAAGTGTACATGAATAGAGCCTGAATCCATGAGAACCTTTCGAGGTGACTACACCCGTGAGTGATGGGTGGTAGCTTAGCGGGTATATAATAATTTCCAGGTGACGATACAGTCGTCGGAACCTAGCTGACCTAGTAGAGCTGATATGACAGACTTTGAGGTCATTATGGGTACGGGCTAGTTGGCCTCTTGTTATGCCAACGTTGACTACAGAGAGAGATTGGTTCGATTCCAGTTTTCCGGTAAGCCGGTTATCGAGTAGAAAGGAAGGGAAGTGGTTGTAACCAGTGAATTATCCTTCTTTCTTTGACATCGTTGATTTTAATAAGTCCGTGTGCCTTGTTCATTTGAGGTAAATTGATGCAGAAAGTAAGTAATACTTGAATTTGAAGGAGTTTATGTTAAGTGCCCTTGGAGGTACTTGGAGTTGGTTTGGTGTGGCGGTCAGGGCCACGACCTTCCGGATAATTTCAGGAAAGCGCGCAAAGCAAGAATAAGATAAGTGTGAGTACTGCCTGTGGAAAAACAGAAGGCATCGTTGGTAGATTTTGAAATCTATACAATTATAAGGTGGCACTTGATGATTAAGATTATGGAAGGGAGATAATCTCTCTCCCCTACGTAAAAGGATAGTTTTACGTATTATGAGGTTATGTGTACCCGTGTTGTTAGGCGAAGGATATGAGACTGGCAAGGTCTTCAGTGTCGTCAGGCCATAGGTTACAGTTTTAGATAATTATAGGAAAAGTATTGTGTTGGGGTAATTGAGAACGACATTAGGAAATGATCGAGGATGCGTCTTAAGGATATAAATGCAGATAGTACGCATGAATGGAACTGTATGATCATGAATCAAGATAGAAATATTTTTTTTTCTAATAATAAGCATAAGGAAGGATTATGTCCAGAATGATAAAAGAAAATGCAACTATGGTTATGTAAGTTGCACCAGATATGATTACCCCAGACTAGTGTAAAGACCATTACTGAATGATGGGCAGTAAGAACACCTCGAGGAAAGGTGGCAAGATCTGTACTGACGAGAAAGGTAGTAGAAAAAATACGGGGAGGTAAGAGACCCCAGGGCAACTTGAAATGAAAAATAAAAGGTAAGACGAGTAGACACTCGAACGATAAGAAATGTTGGCAAGCCGTTGGATTATGTAATACCATGAATTGGGATTGAACACCTGACTATAAGCTCTATGAACTGGAAGAGAATAATAAGATTACTACTTGACGAGGTCAAGAAAATCTCCCCCCCCCCATAAGTGCGATTTGCAGGAAGTCTTAGCCATAAGACAAGTGAAGGAATTGAATCTAAGTATAGCGACCAAGTCTGGTTGCAATAGAGAATTAGAACCAGGAACCATAATTGAGATTAATGATGCCCGAATATTTCGCAAGTATGAGAAAGACTTCCAGTTATTGGAAGATAAGTTGACCACGACTACAGTTCTAACCCCTCCCGAGGGACTAGAGGGTTAGGTTATTATTGTAATACTTTGGGTGTTGGGCTAGGTTGTCTGCTGACGCAACACGATAAGGTTAGAGCCTATGTTTCCCGGCGGTTACGGGAGCATGAAAGGAATTACGCTACTCACGATTTAAAGTTGGCGGCAGTTAATCATGCCTTGAAGATTTAGAGGCATTACTTATATAGATTTCATGTGGATATTTGTGCAGACCACAAGATCCTCTGGTATATCTTCAGACAGAGGCAGCTGAATTTGCGACAGAGACGGTGGTTAGAGTTACTCAAGAATTGTGATGTTGATATCTTATACCACCCAGGGAAAGCCGATATGGTTACAGATGCTCTTAGTCGTAGATCTATGGGTAGTCTGTCAGATGGACAGCCAGATAGACATAACGTGGTCTGTGAGATTCATCAGCTACCGAGCCGGGGGGGTTCGATTATTTGTTTCCAAGGTTAATGGAGTTTGGATCCGAGAGGTTGTCGAGTATTCCTTCGTCGAGGAGGTGAAGAGGCGACAATTTGAGGATTCAGTTTTAGTAAGGGATCGCGATACGGCTCTCCGAGAGGAGAAGAACCTGTTTGGGTAGCACCGGATAGAGTGTTGTGATATGAGAATAGCTTGTGTGTGCCCGATGCTGCAGGACTTGTCAGTAGGTTTTAGGGGAGGCACACAGTGCTTATTGATCTATTTGTTCGGGATCGACTAAGATGTATCATGACCTCAGATATATGTATTGGTAAGATGGCCTGAAGAGGGACGTAGCAGAGTTTGTTGCTTAGTGTCCGAATTAGTAGCATGTCAAGGTTGAACACCAGAAGCCTGGTGGGCTATTGCAGGCGATTAATATTCCGACATGGAAGTGGGAGGTGATCAACATGGATTTTGTTACAGGGTTACCTCATACTCAGAAGAAGTGTGATTTCATCTGGGTTATTGTAGACAGGCTGACGAAATCAGTCCACTTTCTTCCAGTCAGGACTAAGTATTCGGCTGAGGATTATGCTAGATTGTATATCAGGGAGATTGTGAGACTGCACGGAGTTCCTATATCGATTATATCAGACAGAGGAGCCCAGTTTACGGCTAACTTCTGGAGGTCTTTCCAGAATGGGTTAGGAACACATGTGAGTCTTAGTACTGCGTTTCATCCTTAGATCGACGGGCAGACAGAGCGTACTATCCAGACACTTGAGGATATGCTGCGGGCCTGTGTTATTGATTTCAGGGGTAGCTGGAAGGATCATTTGCCTCTTGTGAAGTTTTCTTATAACAACAGCTACCATTCTAGCATTCAGATGGTGCTATATGAGGCTTTGTATGGGCGGAAGTGTAGGTCGCCGATTGGTTGGTTCGACGTGGGCGATGTTTAGTTAGTTGGCCCAGACTTGATTCAGCAGGCTGTGGATAAGGTGAAGCTTATCCAGGAGAGACTGTTAGCAACTCAGAGTCAGCAGAAGTCTTATGCAGATAATCGGCGTCGACATATGGAGTTTCAGGTAGACGATTGGGTCTTCTTGAAGGTATCACCCATGAAGGGTGTGATGAGGTTCGGAAAGAAGGGGAAACTTAGCTTAAGGTACATTGGGCCTTACCAGATCATCCGTAGAGTAGGCAAGGTTGCCTATGAGTTGGATCTGCCATCAGATTTAGAGGCGGTACATCCGGTCTTCCATGTTTCTATGTTGCAGAAGTGTATCGGAGATCCATTGAGAGTTTTCCCAGCTAGTGAGGTCCAGGTAACAGAGGGATTATCGTATGAGGAGAGTCCCACAGCGATACTCGATCGCCAGGTCAGGCGACTGCGGATTAAGGATGTGGCTTCCGTCAAAGTCTTATGGCGGAATGATGATAGGGAGGAGATGACTTGGGAAGCAGAGGAGGACATGTTGAGGAAGGATCCTCACTTATTCTCTACACCTTCAGGTAATTCATTTCCCTTACTTGTCAAGTTTTAATTGAAGTATTTTGCTTAAGTGCTATTATGTGGTCAGATGTGGCATATTTTGGTGTCTAGAGGTTGGAAAAGGAGACTATGTCGCTATCTATAAGATTGACTCCGAAAGAACATTCGGGGACGAATGTTTCTAAGGGAGGAAGAATGTTACACCCTGTAATTCCGGGACGTTTTTATAAGAACATACGTAAGAACTCAAAGACGTTACGATTTGAGACTAGTAAAAATTTATCGGAATTATGGAAATATCGGGAAACGAAATATTGCGACGAATGGGAGGGTGACACGTGTCACCCCCCCTTGGATGGTCATGGTCGAATGGACCAAGGATAGAAAAGTCATTTGACCAAAGTAAAGATGAACAAGTCTTGCAAGCTAGAGCTTGATTTATTTGACTAAGTCAAAGAGCCACTTGACTTGATCTTTTAAGTGAAATGCATCCAAGCCACACATTTGTTCTAATCTAGACCCTTCATGTTGTTATATAATCACACTAAGTAGCAAGACAAGTCTTTTTACACTTAGAAAAATTTAGAGAAATATTATTCTTGCTTGAAGAGCTCTCGGGTTAGGGGTCCTTTGAAGGAGATTTTTTTTTTGTTTGTGGTCCAATAATTCTAATACTTTAAACCAAGGTTCCTAAGGGTATTGTAAGGGTATCTCAATAGAAAGATCCCGGAAAAGTGTCGTTTTTGCATTAGTCGCAAGGTGAAAACCTAAGTCGCTTTCATAAGTTTGGATTGGATATTGAAAGAAAGTTGTTTGTGAACTTCTAAAGGCTTCAAGTGGCGGATTGGAGTGTCAATGAGAGGAGTTAAGTTGCTAAGGAGCGACTTCAGATCTTGAAGTTGGATTAAGGCTTGTCAAGGTAACAATCTTGTTCTCTTAGTGTTATAAGATTACATATTGCTGTAGTTATACATTTTAACAAGCATGAGATATATGTATTGGAGATTTATAAGTGTTATGGATATTGGAAGCCTAAATCCGTAATGACCTTGTTAGCCATTTGAAATTGAAATACAATTTGGTCGATAATTAGAATCGTCGCATGTTATCAAATTGAAGATTGTAGTTGTTATAATCGATTGCGGCTATATAACATGTTAGACTAAACAAATTGGATTGAAAAAGAATTGGAAAAGACTTTGTGTTGTTGTACCTCAATTGCCGCGAATGACATTGTCTTTTGGACTAGTTTGATATCAATTGTGGGGCAGAATTTTACACGTCTTGTTAGGCGTGTAATACCCTTTTTGTTAGCTACATTGTTGAGCCTTAAATGTGGCATGTTTGGTTATTGAATTCGGGTCTTGAAAAAGGTGGAAAAGTACGTATAAACAAAGGAAGTGTTGTCCGATTTTCTGTAGAATTTGGTGACTTTACACTTAGAATATTCTACGTTTGAAGCTGGAAGTTAATAGACGTATTATGGTCATTATAGGTTGACATACGACGTACGGCATAGTGGACTTAGCAAGTTGATTGAACCGAAGAGGTATGTGGAACTTTTCTTATCTCTTGAGTATGAGTAGTTATAAATGTATAGTACGGTAGACGTACGAGCTTTAAATGAATTCAGTTTCATTTGGTATCCTTGACTTGTTTTAAGAATGTCCAAGTTGGTTGAGTTAGAGAATTAACTCACTTGTTTTTAAAAGGATAAGAATGCCTTAGTGCCTAAAGCATAAAGTTAGTATAACGGCTTTATGAGAAGTTGGTTATAATAACTTTATGGAAAGTTAAAAGAATGGTTTACCCTAGTGATGTAAATAAAGATAAATGACTTGAAATGAAGAAAGGCAAATTTATTTGAAGGCATCAATTGCTTAAAGTTTTAAAGTAAAAAGTCACTGGATTTAGAAGCCTATAAATGCATTTTTAAAAGGTATTGTGACTTGTCTTGAAAATTAAAAATGACTTGATACTATGGTTATTAGTATCTTGGAGTTTTATATGAAAAAAGAGTCATTTTAAAAGAATAGAAGTACGTGGTACTTTGGGTTAAATTCCCGGATCTTTCATGATACGATAGTGCCTTAAGTTAAAAGAAATGAGAGTGTATGCTAATTAAGTCAAATGAGAAGTTAAGGGGTTTCTTAACTTGTTTATGTTATTTATAGTAGCCTGTTATGCTTGTGATATATTGTTCATTATGGGGTCATTCCCAGGTAGGGCACCAGTCGCGGGCCCGGGTTCGGGTCGTGACAAATAGAGGATGTGCAGGTTACAGAGAATCTACCGTATAAAGAGATTCATGTTGCTATCCTAGATCGATAAGTCCGCAAACTGAGGATGTCACGACCCGTTCCGGGGCCCGTGACTGGTGCCTTACCGGGGCACCCAAGTAGTCATACATCAGAGTAATCAGCGGAAATATAAAGCAAGACATGAAACAGTTTATAAAATAAGACACAGTTTATGTGAGAAAACATCGCCTTTCGGCATATATATATAAACATGGTTTAGCGATTACATCCGACATCGCATAAATGACTACAGCACTTAAGGAAATATACAACTATGGCGGGACAGGGCCCCGCCATACCCTGACGGTACAAAACTATCTACAACAGGGAGATCATACCCAAAAGTAGAGCCTCCGGAAAAGATGGAGCTCCCGACACCAACGTAGAGATCCTAAGAATGTGGATCTAGCACCTGCCTGGCCTTACCTGCGGCATGAACGCACTTCAAGGAGGTCGATAACAGTACTAAGTATATGAAATCAGAAATACTTAAATGAAACATATCATTTTAAAAATTTTGCAAGTATGTATAAAACAACCAAGGAAACCGCATAGTGCCACATCACAAACAAGAGCAGAATAGGTAAACTGAATGTGTCTTTTCTAGGCCGCGAATGATCGGCAGGCCAATTGCGTAGTATCACCATGCAAGCCTAATCACGACTCCGTAGTCCGTGATAGGCCAATCACATAGGCCCGCATAGGTATATAACCCCGCATCGAGGGTAGCTACTCGGCATCGCCCCGACTCGTCGTCCGCACGCCACATAGACCGCGTGAGGCATAACCCCGCACACTAACACGGAACTCCCGTAGCTCGCATAGGTCCTTGGACCCGCATGAGGTATTCTCGAATCATGGTCCTGCATCGCTCGAGTCTACCCCGCGTCGGAGGCGACTTAACCCCGGTAATATGTCAAGAGGTGAGTGATGTTACACTAACCTAACACTTATCGTTAACAACATAAGCACAACAAGAATACTCTTTTACACAAACGTTACAAGACACTAACACACATAGCATCATATCATGTCTACTTATCAAACCATCTTATTATTCTTTTCATAATTCAATATAAGTCATTTATAAACACATAGGCAAACTGTTTCTTTTATCAATCTTAAGTGGTTATACTTAACTTCCCATAAAGCTAGTATAACTCTTAAGCTTCGCTTAAAACCAATTAGTTCTCTTACATAAAAATGATTCGAGATTCTTATGAAATGCTTTCGGATCTTTATTATTCAAAGCTTAAGCCGTGAGGCATCTTAGTAAGTATTATTCGAGCTTAAGCCGTGAGCATTACAGTAAGTATTATTCAGCTTAAGTCAAAGACATTGCCGTAATTATTATTCGATTAACACATGTGCGTCTACCGTACTATATATATTGTAAAATATCATGCTTTAGGAAGAATCACATACCTTCTCAAATGAAAACCACCGCCAAGTGAATATGTCGCGCAGAGTCACCATAATAGTCACAGACATCTATCAAAGACTACTCAAGGTCATTCTAAACAGAGGGTTCACAATTCTATGGAAAGTTGGGCGATTTCCCTACCCGGTGAGCTATATAAGTTCATCAGAAAACAAATTCTATGTAAGTCTGTTTGATTATTCTTCTTTAAACCGCTTCTACGGTAATTCAATTCTATTACGTGATATTCTTCTAAGTATTTAATACTTATTCTAATACTACTACAGATGTATTCTCTAATTCAAAAGAGGGTTAGGATTAGTTACCTCGGTAAGCCCAAAAATATCCTAGATAAAGTCGCTGAGCAAGGTTTAGCTCCTAAGTTGTACGCCTCAGAGTCTAAGAAACCTTAGAAGTTCTTCACAACTTCTACTAAGTACTAAGGATTTGGGCTAGGGTATTTTGGGCATTATAACAATACTAGAAGACAACTTTTCTACCAAGGAGGGGGTAGGTTTTGGCTAGGCTAGGGGGTAGGCCTCGCCAAACTTCACAAGGGGAGGGGGGGGAGTGTTGGACGAAAGAGCTACAAAGTGAGAGGAGAGGATTTTTCAAGACTTGGAAAGATTTGTGGATGAAGAACTCTTCATCTCTAAGGGGGTATTTATAGGTCAAGAAGTGGCCAACCAATGGCCAAGATTAAGACAAGTGCAAGGCAAGTGTAGGGTGAAGATTTACTCCACACAAATATCCTACCAACTCCTTGACTTGTGCACAAGGCACAAAAAACGTGCTCACCTTGTCCAATTCGTCCAAATGGACGATTTCAAGTCCATCAATTGGAGGGTGACAAGTGTCGCCCTCCCGTTGGTCCAAAATGTTTCGTCTCTCGGAAAAATCCGCAAAAATTAGAAATGGCATAGCCGGAATTTACCCTACGAAAGCTGTGGAAACGTTTCGTCGGAAAACTATTCGTTTTGTGAGTTGTGCCAAAAAAAAAACGTTTTGCCTAAACTTTAAGGCTAGACTTTTTGTACGTATTCCCTTACGTACATACTCTGGAAATACGGGGTATAACATTCTCCCCTCCTTAGAAACATTCGTCCCGAATGTTCCTTCCCAAGACAGTTAACGATAAGATTCTTCATAACTAAAACAGTTGCAAATGCCACACACGGCCACAGAACAACACTTAGGCAGAAACGATAACGAAAATTTACAAGTAGGAAAGTGAATTACCTGGAGGTGTGGGGAATAGGTGAGGATACTTCTGCCTCATGTCCTCCTCGGCTTCCCACGTCATCTCCTCCCTGAGCTCAGTCCGCCACAAGACTTTGACTAAGCCACGCCTCGTCCGCAGACGCCTAACACGACGATCGACTATCGCTATGGGAATCTCCTCATACGATAACCCCTCCACACTGGACATCGTCAATCGGTGTACCACTAGATGGATCCGATACATCTCCTCGGATAGATACGTGAAAACCGGATGCACCGCCTCCGGATCGGACGGCGGATCAACTCATAGGCAACCTTGCCTACCTCGGACAATGAAACGCCCGATGTACCTAGGGCCGAAGTTTCCTTCTTCCCGAATCTCATCACACCCTTCATGGGTGACACCTTAGGAAAACCCAATCATGAACCTCGAACTCAAGATGCCGACGACGATGATCTGCATACGACTTCGCCGACTCGAGTCATCGATAGCCGCTCGGATAAGCTTCACCTTATCCATCGCTCACTGTACCAAAATCGTCCCACTAGCCGCACTCGCCCACATCGAACCAACCTATAGGCGATCTGCACTTCCTCCCATACAAGGCCTCATAAGGCGCCATCGAATACCGGAGTGGTAGCTAT
Source organism: Przewalskia tangutica (assembly GCA_029844215.1). Taxonomy (NCBI): domain Eukaryota; kingdom Viridiplantae; phylum Streptophyta; class Magnoliopsida; order Solanales; family Solanaceae; genus Przewalskia; species Przewalskia tangutica. The sequence goes on along the minus strand of CM056730.1, from coordinate 91,788,939 downwards.
TATTATACGCGAACTCAACTAGAGGCAAATGATCCTCCCAACTACCATCGAAGTCAATAACACAGCTCGCAGATATCCTCGAGTGCGGATAGTGCGCTCGTGCCGTCAGTGCTGCGGATGAAATGCGACTCGTGCTCACTGCGCCCCTAAACCCTCTCGGAAGGACCTCAGGTTAGCCGAAACCGGGCTCCTGCGATATGATCGAAGTAGGGACTCCATGCGACCGACGATCTCTGATGTAAAGTCCGCATAATCCTCAGCCGAAAAAGTCGTCCTGACGGAAAGAAAGTGGGCTGATTTCGTCAGCCTGTCGACGATAACCCATATAGAATCATGCCTCCTCTGAGTGCGAGGTAATCCTGTGATGAAGTCCATGTTGATTACCTCCCACTTCCAGGTCGGGATCTCAATCGTTTGTAACAAACCACCAGGCCTCTGGTGCTCTACCTTCACCTGCTGACAACACGGGCACTGAGCTACGAACTCTGCAACGTCCCTCTTCAAGCCATCCCACCAATACACAGATCTAAGGTCGTGGTACATCTTGGTCGACCCCGGATGGATAGAGTAACGCACGATGTGTGCTTCCCAAGAACTCCGCCAAGTCCTCAAACATCCGAACACACCGCCCTCAAACCTTAGCACCCCATCGTGCTACCTCAAAAGGACTCTTGCCTCACGAAGAGTCGTATCACGATATCGAATCAAAGCCGATCCTCGAATCGTTGCCTCTTCACCTCCTCGACGATGGAAGACTCGGCAACCTCACGAATTCTAACCCCACCGCTATCGAATCAATCAAACGGACACCAAGGCTCGCTAAGCGATGCAAATCACGAACCATGTCCTCCTCTCTACCGCACATCCGATAGGCTCCCATCGACCTACGACTAAGAGCATCCGCCACAACATTGGCCTTCCCGTGGTACAGGATATCAACATCGTAATCCTTAAGCAACTCTAACCACCGTCTCGCCGTAAGTTCGGCTCCTCTCGTGAAGATGTCTTGGAGGCTCTTGTGGTCCGTAAAAATATCCACGTGAACCCCATACAAATAGTGCCTCCAGATCTTGGCGTGAATCACACGCCAACTCGAATCATGGGTGGGTAGTTCTCTCGTGTTTCTTCACCGTCGGGATGCATATGCTATAACCCCGCCATGCTGCATCAACACACATCCCAACCCGATGCCCGACGATCACAATACACGACATAACCATCCGACCCTCCGGAAGAGTAAGAACGGGCGCCATCGCCTCTTTCAAGAATCGAAGCCCCGCTACAAGCATCACCATCAAACTTGTCGCTTTCCGAGTCACCTAGTCAATGGTGCGAGATAGAAGCAAACTTCTACGAACCGATAATATCTGCAAGGCCCGAAATCGCGAACCTGCCGGAGTAAGAGGTCTAGGCCAAGTCTCGATCGCTTCGATCTTGGCCGTATCCACTCGAATGCTATCACCGACAATATGCCCAAGAAACGCCATCAAGTCAACCAAAACTCACATTTGGAAAACTTGGCGTATAATCAGCTGGTCTGGAGAAGCACAAGACGGTCGTTGCTCGCGTGCTCCTCGCTCTGGCGAGAATAAACCAAGATATCATCAATGAACACTATCACAAACGTGTCCAAAAATGGTTTGAACACTCGGTTCATCAAATCCATGAATACCACGGAGCATTGGTCAACCCAAAAGACATGACCACGAACTCATAATGCGTCGCACGTCCGAATGCGATCTAGGGACATCCACCTCTCGACTCGCACTGATGATAGCCCGATCGCGGATCAATCTTGGAGAAACATCTCGCACTCGCAATCGGTCGAACAAATCATCAATCCCGGAAGGGGTATCTGTTTAATGGTCACCTTGTTCACCGTCAGAATCAACACATGCGCGGCCCCGCCCTTCTTCTTCTTCACGAACAATACCGCGCTTCCCTGGGAGAAACACTAGGCCTGATGAAGCCGCTTCTCCAAAGAAATCTCTAAGCCGATCCTTCAACTCTCTCAACTCGGCGGTGCCATTCTCAGTATGGCGGAATGGAAATAGGCGAGTGTCCGCAATATGTCAATACAAAACTCACTCTCCCTCTCCGGAGGGATACCCGGGAGGTCGTCTGGAAACACGTCTGGGAACTCTCTGACCACTGGAACTGACGAAAAATCTGGTACCGCAACTTCAGTATCAAACACCCGAACGAGATGGTAGATATACCCTTCGCACCGTCTTCCTAGCCTTGAGGTAGGAAATAAACCTACCCCGGCGATACTGGTGCTCCCACTCAACAACCGGCTCTTGAAATCGAACTGTACTACTTTCTCTCTGCGGTCTACATTGGCGTAGCAAGAAGCTAGCCAATCCATCCCCGTGATCACGTCGAAGTCAATCATCTCTAACTCTGTCAAGTCGGCTGAGGTCCGACGTAAATAGTCACAGACAAGCTCTATATACCCGCCGAGCTACCATCGAATCACCATCGCGTAGCTACCTCGAAAGGATCTATGGACTCGGGCTCTATCCCTATCCTACTAGCAACAAGGGGAGATATATAGGCGAGTAGAACCGGATCTATCAAGGCATAAACATCAAACCCGAAGCGATAAGGTACCGTGGCGACATCGGTGAGGCCTCACGATCTGTCGGTACGGACAAAGCATAAATGCGGTTCGAGGACCGCTAGAATCGGGACCGCGCCACGACCTCTGCGCGACCGCCGGTCCATGGGTACCTTGCCCTCCGTGGCGAGTAATCGCTTGGGGATGAAGAAGACCGGCGAAAGAACTCATGGTGACCCTACCATCAAGATCGCCTTGGTCTGACAGTTCCCGTGATGACCCTGCGGCCACAATCAAACAAACTCCGTAGCACCACAACTCCCGGTGGGATCTACCGCGACGCCACACCGGCGGGTGGTCCGTCGGCGCCGCACCGCCGCCTGACGTCAAGTCCTGGGGCCCAGTCCGCCTCGAATATCTCGGGCCGGCCGAGGACGCGCGCAGAGTGCTCGGGCCGGCCGTGGTGCAAATCTAGGCTATCTGCCGAGGCCGCCACCACCATAGCCACCAAAAGACCTGCCGCCCCGGTCTTACATTCTTGCTGTCGCAACCCGGCGTCTCTATGCTCTCACATCCAAGAGCATGAGCTGCGTGCGGGTAATGTCCATACCTACCGAGAGAAACACCCGCACATGACTTCGCCATATAGTCGTCTAGCCCGTGACATAGCGGTGCACCCTATCCTCCATATTCGCTACCAATGCCGGGACATATCGAGCCAATGAATCAAACTCGACATTGTACTCGACAAAGGCGTCCTCTCGCCTCGATGGTAAAAATCTATCGGCCGCGCCTCCTCATCTGGAGGCAAGAAGTGAGTGAGGAAAGCCTCCGAGAACTCATCCCAAGTACTGGGACGCGTGCTCTCCCGATAACTCCCATGAATCAAACCAATCGATCGCGGTATCACGCCGATGCGAACCAAAGGTCACAGACTGCTTTCCGAGGCCTTGATCACCTCATGATTCTTCAGAGGCGACGGATGAACTCCTGCGGATCATCCTCCCGCCTCGACCAGTAAAACTCGGGCTACAACTCAAGAAATCTCGTAGTCTCAAACTATACGCCTCGGGTGCACCACGTGCGATCGAGCCGAGGCTGAACTGAATCGCCGCATCCTTTCTCTCGTGTCGGGCCACAACTTTAGCCAATAGTCGGGCATCTCTCGTACCCTAACTCCTCCGCCCGGTGTGGGACGGGAGTGTGGTACTGTGGTCTCGCTGGCCGGGCGGCGTCATAGAACTCGCCGTCTCGTATAGACGGGCACGAGCCTCGTGACTCGGGTGTCTCGCTAGCGACTCTCACGCTTTGCCCTTCTCGGGCGGGTTGCCTTACGTGGAGGCATAATCATTACGAAAGGAATACGTTAGAGGGTCCAACCTATAACACACTCTAAAGCACGATCTCGAATGAGAAGAATGGAAACCAATCCTAAATATCCTATAGCCTCTCGATTATTGGTGTGGTGCACAACACACCGATAATCAAGACTCTACTAGATACGATGCATAGACACTTTCCGAGGATTAATCGCTCGATACCACTTTTGTCACGACTCCGTTCGGGCGTGGTCGTGCTCACCGGCACCCAAGTAGTCATACATCGAGTAATCGGCGGAAATATAAAGCAAGACATGAAACAGCTTTATAAAATAAGACACGCTTATGTGAGAAAACATCGCTTTCGCATATATATATAAACATGGTTTAGCGCTACATCCGACATCGCACAACATGACTACGCACTTAAGGAAATATACAACTATGGCGGACAGGCCGCCATACCGATCAGACAAAACTATCTACAACAGGAGATCATACCCAAAAGTAGAGCCTCGGAAAAGATGGAGCTCAGACACCAACGTAGAGATCCTAAGAATGTGGATCTAGCACTGCCGCCCTTACTGCGCATGAACGCAGCCCGGGCGAGGTCAAGACAACAGTACTAAGTATATGAAATCAGAAATACTTAAATGAAACATATCATTTTAAAAGCTTTGCAAGTATGTATAAAACAACGGAAACCGCGCATAGTGCCACATCACAAACAAGAGCGTGATAGGTAAATCAGGTCTTTTCTAGGCTGCGAATGATCGAAGCAGGGCCAATTGCCCGTAGTATCACCATGCAAGCCTAATCATGGACTCCCGTAGTCCGCATAGGCCAATCACATAGGCCCGCATAGGGTATATAACCCCGCATCGAGGGTAGCTACTCCTCGGCATCGTCCTGGACTCGTCGTCCGCACGCCACATGTAGGCCGCGTGAGGTATAACCCGCACACTAACACGGAACTCCCGTAGCTCGCATAGGTCCCTTGGACCCGCATGAGGTATTCTCGAATCATGGTCCTGCATCACTTGAGTCTACCCCGCGTCGGAGGCGACAACCCCAGAATATGTCAAGAGGTGAGTGATGTTACACTAACATAACAACTTATCGTTAACAACATAAGCACAACAAGAATACTCTTTACACAAACGTTACAAGACACTAACACACATAGCATCATATCATGTCTACTTATCAAACCATCTTATTATTCTTTTCATAATTCAATATAAGTCATTATAAACACATAGGCAAATGTTTCTTTTATCAATCTTAAGTGGTTATACTTAACTTCCCATAAAGCTAGTATAACTCTTAAGCTTCGCTTAAAACCAATTAGTTCTCTTACATAAAAATGATTCAAGATTCTTATGAAATGCTTTGGATCTTTATTATTCGTGCTTAAGCGTGAGGCATCGCTGTAAGTATTATTCGAGCTTAAGCGGTGAGGCATCACGTAAGTATTATTCGAGCTTAAGTCAAAGACATTGCCGTAGTTATTATTCGATTAACACACGTATGCGTCACCGTACTATATATATTGTAAAATATCATGCTTTAGGAAGAATCACATACCTTCTCAAAACCACCGCCAAGTTGAATATGTCGCGCAGAGAGTCACTATAATAGTCACGCACATCTATCAAAGACTACTCAAGGTCATTCTAAACAGAGGGTTCACAATTCTATGGAAAGTTGGTACTTCCCTACCCGTGAGCTATATAAGTTCATCAGTGAAAACAAATCTATGTAAATACGATTTGATTATTCTTCTTTAAACCCTTCTACGGTGGTAATGCTGATTCTATTCTCATGATATTCTTCTAAGTATTTAATACTTATTCTAATACTACTACGTATGTATTCTCTAATTCAAAAGAGGTTAGGATTAGTTACCTCGGTAAGCCCAAAATATCCTAGATAAAGTCGCGCTGAGCAAGGTTTAGCTCCTAAGTTATGCGCTCAGAGCTCAGAGAAACCTTAGAAGTTCTTCACAACTTCTACTAAGTACTAAGGGATTTGGGCTAGGGTATTTTGGGCATTATAACAATACTAGAAGACAACTTTTCTACCGGGAGGGTAGGTTTTGGCTAGGCTAGGGGGTAGGCCCTACCAAACTTCACAAGGGAGGGGAGTGTTGGACGAAAAGAGCTACAAAGGAGAGGAGAGGATTTTTCAAGACTTGGAAAGATTTGTGGATGAAGAACTCTTCATCTCTAAGGGGGTATTTATAGGTCAAGAAGTGGCCAACCAATGGCCAAGATTAAGACAAGTGCAAGGAAAGTGTAGGGTGAAGATTTACTCCACACAAATATCCTACCAACTCCTTGACTTGTGCACAAGGCACAAAAAACGTGCTCACCTTGTCCAATTCGTCCAAATGGACGATTTCAAGTCCATCAATTGGAGGGTGACAAGTGTCGCCCTCCCGTTGGTCCAAAATGTTTCGTCTCTCGGAAAAATCCGCAAAAATTAGAAATGGCATAGCCGGAATTTACCCTACGAAAGCTGTGGAAACGTTTCGTCGGAAAACTATTCGTTTTGTGAGTTGTGCCAAAAAAAAAACGTTTTGCCTAAACTTTAAGGCTAGACTTTTTGTACGTATTCCCTTACGTACATACTCTGGAAATACGGGGTATAACAGAGGACTAAGGAGATAACTTCTGTTAAAGTCTTGTGGAAAAATAGGAATGTGGAAAATATGACGTGGGAGGCGGAAGAAGAAATGATCCACAAATATCCGCATTTATTCCAGACCAACGCTGAGGTTTCAGGAGAAGCATGAGGTAAATTCTAATTCCTAAAATTGTGAGCAATGCTTGAATACCATGAGATATCTGATGTAGTGGTGTATGTTATATATCACCCCAACATTCGAGGACGAATGTTTCTAAGGAGGGAAGGATGTAACGCCTCGTAATTTTGGACAATAATTTGAGCACCTAAATGAAGGAAATAGATCCAAGCGTTGGAATTTTTTGTTATATTTATAGCTAATAAGGAAATTAGTATACAAGGAATGCGATCCCAAAATAATCTTAGACGTAACAAGTGTGACAATGGAGATTAATAATAATAGTTGTGTATCCCAAAAAGAGGTGATGGACTAATGTCATATTACAAATTATGATATCGCGTATACGAATGTCTTATGAGTTTTTAGGAATTAAATGAAGTGGAATTTAGAATTAATTATGTGTATAATTGATAAATTATATGGAGACCGGTCACTTAATTTAATTAAGTGACCGTGCATGTTAGTATGATGTGGCGTGAGAATGGAGCTACCACCACCCAAGACCAAGTTAAGGGGGGGGGGGACACAATATGACTTTTTTTATAAGTCATGATGGAAGTAGATATTTGTACCATGTCACTTTCCCCAGGACAACAATTGATATCTCTATCAATTCAGAGAATTGAGCAAAGCCTCAACAGAAAAAAAATGGGGATTGTGCGTCGGTCATAGAATTCCAAATATTTTATTTTCCTCTATTGCTACTGTTACATCCGATTTTCTGCAAATATCCACTTTTGAGAGTTTGGAACCTTAAAGTGAAATCGAGGTATGTGAAGGCAAATTATTTCTTTTTTTGGCATATCTCATATTATAAAATATAACAGTGGTATTGTTCCATAATTTATTCTACTCATAGAAGTTAAGAATAATCATGTTATTGATTCTTATGTTGAAAGCATGTCTGTCACGACCCGACCCGGCGCGATCGTGCTCTACGCACCCTTACAGTATACATCGAGAAAATCGTGGAATATACATGAAACTTACAAAATAAAATAACAGTAAGCAACAAGTTAGCCGACAGGCTACCTTCCAGACATACATATATACAACCAAGCGATTGCCTCCTTTCTTTTACAAATCGACCCACAATATGTGACTGCACTCTAGAGTTTTAACATAACAATCATGTGGCGGGGCCGCCATACCCCTGGATATACATGAATCTACAACCTCAGGGGAAACCGTATGTCACGACCCGAACCCGGGCCCGTGACTGGTGCCTTACCCCGGGCACCCTAGTGATACAACATCAGAGTAATCAGCGGAACATAAAACACAATACATGATACAATGTAAAGAAGACACATGTTTATCTCAAGAAAAGTGGCCTCTCGATATATATAAATAACAACTCTTTCAAAATGAAAGCTTTAATCCCTTTTACAAACCCCGCCACACAACAAGATTACTGCACTTACGAATGATATGACAACAACGACGGACAGGCCGTCATACCCCGAATGTAAGCACCTACAACAACAGGGGACTATACGAAGATAAGCCTCCGAGAAACGGAGCTTTCCCAAACGCCAACTGTGACCCTAAGGCGAGGATCAACGATCGGTACCTCAACTGCGGCGTAACGCACCGGCGAGGTCGATAACAGTACCAAGTATGTGAAATCAAAATATCGTAAATAAAATCATAATAGTCTATATAAAGCGGAGACATGTATGATAACCAAAACTACGATTCACAATAAATAGCGATGTCAAGTCGTGACTCACGCCTCAAAGTCATCATAAAACCGCACGGTAAGTGCGAGGGCATAGCCGACTACTAAAACCCACGATAACAAGGTCGTAAATCGTATCATGAGATCTGCCTGCATCGTCGCATGATCAAAGCCGCCACTCGCGCGCAGATCTAATGTGCGCGTCTAGCCCCGAACTTCCCGTAGCTCGCACGGGCCACCCGATGGCCCGCGTGAGGTATTCCCGCATCGGTAGCTACTCCCGCAGCGTCTGGACTCGCCGTCCGCAGCCACAAAGACCGCGTGACCACGCGGCCGCATACTAACACGGAACTCCGTAGTTCCGCATAGGCCATCTGCACTGCATAAGGTATTCTCGAATCATAGGTCACTAGACCCGCCTGAGTCTACCCCGCATCGGAGGGCAGCTTAACCCCCGGAATCATGAGTGATATAATATCAACATGACAGCTTATCGTTAAACAACCTAAGCACAACAAGGAAAAAACCCCTTTACACAAACATCACAAGATACTAACTCACGTAGCATCCTAACATGTTTACTTATCAAGTCAACAAGAAAGTATTACAAGACTATCACAAATCAATACAATCAAGTTATTCACACAAGGTACTTTCTACATTATGTTAACAAGTTCGGGTTTTTAGCCCCAAAGTACTTCATGTATTACTCTTTTAAAAGATCCGCTTTTCACAAAAGTCACACAATACCGTAGTATAAAAATAGAGTGATTATCTTTTGAAGTAAATCAGAACACTTCTCTTTGTAAAATCAAGTAACAACATTCTTTTCCCAACGCTCAAGTTTGCCTAATTTCAAATGTTCACGGTTATTATTTTAGAAAGGTTTCGTAGTTCATAGTCTTATTCATTTAAGAATATAATTCTCTTTTAAACCATCTGAGAAACATAAGCCTTATATGTGAGTAGGATATTCTTGTTTATAACAATTTTATTACAGCAGCCATGATCTAGGAAATATCATTTTGTCTTATCTTAGCTTCTATGTAGATGTAGGTTTCTACTGGTTTTAATAATACTTAATCTGTCAAAACATTTCCTTTTATTAACGCTGCAGTGGTTTGTCGATACACATTCTGATTTCCGAAATCAGTAAAACATTCTTAAGCCGTTATACCTAACTTCCCATAAAGCTAGTATAACTCTGAAGTTTTTCAAAAACCAAGTATTACTCTTCTTTCAAAATGATTCAAAAACCTTTTGAAATACTTCAAGTTCTTTATTATCACATAACCAGCCAGTTATAGTTCAAATCAGTTACCTTTTTAAAACCACAAGTATTTTCTTGCATACATAAAGCTGTTATAACCAACTTCCCATAAAGCCGTTATAACACTTTATGTTTTAGACCAATCAAATACATTTAACACATGTACGTCTACCGTACTACATAGTGACACACATATCATGCTAGAAGAGATAGCAAGAGGTTCACATACCTCGCGACGATTATCGACTAATAGCAAAACGCTCCAAGTACCTCAAACCGCCGGCTACTCCTTAAGCCAAGTAGATCGCGCCACGCATAGTACTTCCACCTATAAGGCCACAAGGCGCTTATTAACATTTAGGTCTCTTCAGAGAACATTCTACGTAAAAGAAAATTGACGCTCTCCCGCAACAACAGAAATCTCCTCCTCTATCGGGCGGGCTACCAAGCCAACGAGGGGTTATACGTCTAATCAGGACATGCACAATTCTACCTCACAGAAAAGCTACACAAGTCTACTGTAATACAGTCCTATGTAATTACAGTTCAGTACTCTTCTTTCGAAAAGGTTTCTTATTATTCAGGCTTAAGTCAAAAGACATTGCCGATAACTACGTTCAGTTCTATATATAGTATACTTCAACTATATATTCCTACAACATGTAATTTCCAATTACAATAGAAGGTCAAGAGTGTTTACCTCGATAAGCCCAAAATTATCCGAGTTTAAATGTCGATCCTGAGCAAGGTTTAGCTCCTACTCCGTGCGCTCCGACCCGCTCCAAACAACCCTTAGAAGTTCTAACCAACTTCTACTTATAACTTCAACTATGGGTGAAGATTTACTTAGGGTTTCGTTTTTGTGACTGAGGGAAGTATAATAGTATTTTCTGGGCTTTTGTAAAAGTGTAACCTTGGGAATACTACAAGGTATTTGGGCCAAGGTATTTGGGCATTACAACAATACTTGGAGAGTATTTCTATACCAAAAAAAGGGTATTATACGAAGACAACTAGGCTAGTGGGGTACTTACGCCAACCCCACTAGGAGGGAAACTCTCGCCAAGGGGGGCCTCGCTAAAACCTCACAAGGGGAGGGCGAGAACTATAGAGGGGGGGAGAGCTTTCAAGACTTAGCACAATTTTGGATGAAGAAGTTCATCAAATGGGAGGGGTATTTATAGGTCAAGCCATGGCTAACCAATGGCCAAGATCAAGCCAAGTGTGGTGCAAGTGTAGGGCCAAGATTTGGACAAGTGTGTGTGGGTCCCACTTTATCAATTAACACACAAAATATCCTACCAACCCCAATGGTCCAATTCGGCTCATGTCCGCCCCTCACGTCCGCCAATGAGAGGGTGCCAAGTGGCGCCCTCTTGTTGGTCCAACACGTTTCGTCTCTCGGAAAAATCCGCAAAAATTAAAAATGACATAGCCGGAATTTTCCCTTCGAAAGTTTTTTAAACGTTTTCGGCTAAAAACGACTCTAATCGGGTGTTGTGAACAAATTATTTTCGCCAAGCCAACTTTAAAGTCCAAACTTTTCTACGTCGCCCCACGCATATACTGGAAATACGGTATAACATTCTCTCTCCTTAGAAACATTCGTCCCGAATGTTCCTTCTAAGTCTCAAAACAAACGCGTGCCGGTATAGTCTTCACTACTATTCTTACGAGAACAAACCTGCCACACATGGCCACAGAAACACCCGCGCAAATTCCTCCATCCAAGTCCACAAGGAAACACCTCTAACATTACCACAAACACCTCTCTCCGGGGTCTAAAATATACTTCCTTCGCACCTTCTCCTTATAAAAGAAATGATCACATCTATGCTCGCCATACATGCTTGCTTCTCCCTTTACTCGTCGTGATACCACTTTTGTCACTTTGCCGCGAGGTTCTAGTGTCACTCCGGCGACCCAACAAATGGTACCGGGCTGCATGCGATCCCTGAGGCTGTCGTACACTCGAACTCGTACCACATTTCTGATACTGCTTCCATTTCCAAAACTCGGGGTTACTATCTCTAATGTGGTCATCATTAACTGGGAACACTCTGGATGGATCTCCGATACTTTCCTGATCATAACCATACGAAAGACCGGACGTATTGCCTCCTAAGTCGGACGGCAAAAGCTAACATATAGGCAACCTGGCCTATTCTTCACATGAACTCAAAAGGGCCCAAAGTAACTCGGGCTAAGTTCCCTCTGTTTTCCAAAACTCGCCACACCCAACTCGGGGTGGTACTTCCAAGAAGACCGACCGTCAACCTGAACTCTAAGCGTCGTCGCCGATTATCCGCACGATTCTCTGAGCTGCCAGAACCTCTTCTAGACAAGCTTTACTCTATCCACAGTCTGCTGGAACAAGCCTGAACCAACTATCTGAATCTTGCCAACATCGAACCAATCGACCGGCGACTTACACTCCCGCCCATACAAGGCTTCATAAGGCGACATCCGAACACTGAAATGGTAGCTAAAAACACTCCCTCCACAGGAGACAACAATCCCCACAACTACCCCTGAAATCCACACACTGGCCCGAGGGCGAATGCGGTCGAGACTCACCTGAGTTCTTAACCCTGCTTGGTAAAACTTCCAGAAACAAAAACAGCCGTACCCTGGGCTCCACTGTCTGTCATAAGGTGAAGGTAGGCACCCCGTGCAGCCTTACAACCTTTCTGATAAAACAACACTGCCGAGTAAACGGTCTTTGCTAGAAGACAAGACGGCTGACCTCCTCGGCCCGACTACTGGTCGAATGCATCCACGAACTCGTACGCTGGTTAACTAAACTTGGGCCTAACACCCTCATAACCCTAACCCAAAGCGGGACCACCACAAACTGACCCCACCACCATACAGGCCGCGGGTTGACCCGCAACATGGCCTCAACCCGACCCGGCAATGCGCAAAACGCTAGCTCCCCGAAGGAAAACTCTCACTAATCACGTTACGAAAACCTAGCGGTCTTCTTAGCTCAACTACCCTCTTTCATTCCACACTACTCAGGGACTTATCCCAAAAACATAGCCCACGTGCACTATGCACTCCGATAAGGGTTAAACGTAAAAATATAAATCTTTTACCCAAGATGGCTTTGCCTCTAAGGTCTCTACGTAAAAAGCTCTAAGGCTCACACTTTCCCTTATCCCCAATCCTTCCTGGTTACTAACCATGATTTCTAATCACAATACACTTATGTTATCTGAACAACACTTAAGATATACTCATCTCATCATACGTACTAATCTCTAGAGGGTTAAGGATATATCTATATCTACTGCTTCACTCCCCTTAGTCGTTCTAATCAAACCTGCCCCGTAGGGCGCCTAGCTAAGGAAGATGACGAACTACCCACCGATCCTGAAGGCTAAGTCCTCCTACAAGGACACTCTTTCGACATCAGATCCTGACGGTCGTAGGTACCACAAGTACCAACTAAAAGACGACGTTCTCGGGATGGCGTCACATCGTGAATACTGGGAACATCAATCGGTGCCGGGAACCTACGTGTAGTTGTGAGCGGAAGCTCGAGCTCGACCAACTCCTGCATACCCCGAAAGTCCTGAACCCCGGGGAGGACCATTCTGCACTGGTGGAGGTGCATATCTAATCTGCTGGTGAGGCGACTCGCCTCGAAAGTTACCAAAGGACGCTTTGCTCGCCCTCTTCTGCGCCGCCGTTAACCCGTCGATCTCTACGCTTTCTGCGCATAAGCCCGTACACAGGCCATGCTCAAGCCTAACTGAAGAATTACTCCTGCATGACCCTTTCTAAGATATTCATCAAGACTCGCGGTACATCGGTATACTCTCTGGTAGCAAAATCCATAGCTAGTAACAGGGTTGTCTCTTCGTAATCTATATTATCTGTTTCCGGTCGTGGAACTGAAGGTTCAAATGTCATGGCCGCAGTAGGAACTGCTGCCGCCGTGCTAAACTCTGCTGGGGCTGGTGACGTAGCATAACTCCCGACGAAGCACCTAACTCGGGTGATGGTTGGGCTGTGCCTCGTAACCCTCAGATTTACTCGCAGCCTCCTCGGCCGCGCCTCTGGGCGGGTTGCCACGCGAGGCATAGCGGTGAGGGAAAGAAATACGTGAGAGGTCCAACTTACAACACAACTCTAAGGCACGATCTCGAGTGAGAAGAATAGAAACTAATCCTAAATATCCTATAGCCTCACGATTATTGGTGTGGTGCACAACACACCGATAATCAAGACTTCACCGATACGATCTGTAGACACTTTCCGAGGATTAATCGCTCACGATACCACTTTTGTCACGACCAACCGGGCGTGATCGTGCCTACCCCGCACCCTAGTGAGACAACATCAGAGTAATCAGCGGAACATAAAACACAATACATGATACAATGTAAAGAAGACACATGTTTATCTGAAGAAAAGTGGCCTCTCGGCATATATATAAATAACAACTCTTTCAAAATGAACAGTTTAATCCCTTTTACAAACCCTGCCCACAACATTACCGACCTCTACGAATGATATGACAACAACGACGGGACAGGGCCCCGTCATACCCCTGACTGTAAGCACCTACAACAACGGGGACTATACGAAGATAAGCCTCCGAGAAACGGAGCTTTCCCAAACGCCGAATCGTGACCCTAAGAGCGAGGATCAACAATCGTGTACCTCAACTGCGGCATGAACGCACCCAAGGAGGTCGATAACATGTACCAAGTATGTGAAATCGAAAATACCGTAAATAAAATCATAATAGTCTATATAAAGCGAGACATGTATGATAACCAAAACTACGATTCACAATAAATAAGCGATCATGTCGTCAAGTCGTGACTCACGCCTCAAAGTCATCATAAAACCGCACGGGTAAGTGCGAGGGCATAGCCGACTACTAAAACCCACGATGCAACAAGGTCGTAATCAGATCATGAGATCTGTCTGCATCACATGATCAAAGCCGCCACTCGCGCAGATCTAATGCGCGCGTCTAGCCCCGAACTTCGTAGCTCGCACGGGCCACTCCAATGGCCCGCATGAGGTATTCCCCGCATCGAGGGTAGCTACTCCGGCGGCCCTGGACTCGCCGTCCGCACGCCACAAAGACCGCGTGACCACGCGGCCGCGTACTAACCGGAACTCCCGTAGTTCCGCATAGGCCATCTGGACTGCATAAGGTATTCTCGAATCATAGGTCACTAGACCGCTGAGTCTACCCCGTGACGGAGGCGCTTAACCCCGGAATCATGAGTGATATAATATCAACATGACTTATCGTTAAACAACCTAAGCACAACAAGGAAAACCCTTTACACAAACATCACAAGATACTAACTCACGTAGCATCCTAACATGTTTACTTATCAAGTCAACAAGAAAGTATTACAAGACTATCACAAATCAATACAATCAAGTTATTCACACAAGGTACTTTCTACATTATGTTAACAAGTTCGGGTGTTTAGCCCCAAAGTACTTCATGTATTACTCTTTTAAAAGATCCGTTTCTTTCACAAAAGTCACACAATACCCGTAGTATAAAAATAGAGTGATTATCTTTTGAAGTAAATCAGAACACTTCTCTTTGTAAAATCAAGTAACAACATTCTTTTCCCAACGCTCAAGTTTGCCTAATTTCAAATGTTCACGGTTATTATTTTAGAAAGGTTTCGTAGTTCATAGTCTTATTCATTTAAGAATATAATTCTCTTTTAAACCATCTGAGAAACATAAGCCTTATATGTGAGTAGGATATTCTTGTTTATAACAATTTTATTACAGCAGCCATGATCTAGGAAATATCATTTTGTCTTATCTTAGCTTCTATGTAGATGGAAGTTTCTACTGGTTTTAATAATACTTAATCTGTCAAAACATTTCCTTTTATTAACGCTGCAGTGGTTTGTCGATACACATTCTGATTTCCAAATCAAGAAACATTCTTAAGTCGTTATACCTAACTTCCCATAAAGCTAGTATAACTCTGAAGTTTTTCAAAAACCAAGTATTACTCTTCTTTCAAAATGATTCAAAAACCTTTTGAAATACTTCAAGTTCTTTATTATCACATAACCAAATGTTATAGTTCAAATCGATTTACCTTTTAAAACCACAAGTATTTTCTTGCATACATAAAGCTGTTATAACCAACTTCCCATAAAGCCGTTATAACACTTTATGTTTTAGACCAATCAAATACATTTAACACATGTACGTCTACCGTACTACATAGTGACACACATATCATGCAAGAAGAGATAGGAAGAGGTTCACATACCTCGCGACGATTATCGACTAATAGCAAAACTCTCCAAGTATCTCAAACCGCCGGCTACTCCTTAAGCCAAGTAGATCGCGCCACGCATAGTACTTCCACCTATAAGGCCACAAGGCGCTTATTAACATTTAGGTCTCTTCGTAGAACATTCTACAGAAAATTCGGCAGCACCTCCCCCCCCGCAACAGCGTAAATCTCCTCCTCTATCGGGGCCGGCTACCAAGCCAACCAGGGGGGGGGGTTATACGACTAATCCGGACGTGCACAATTCTACCTCACAGAAAAGCTACACAAGTATCAGAATACATCTATGTAATTACTGATTCAAGACTCTTCCTTCGAAAAGGTTTCTTATTATTCAGGCTTAAGTCAAAAGACATTGCCGATAACTACGTTCAGTTCTATATATAGTATACTTCAACTATATATTCCTACAACATGTAATTTCCAATTACAATAGAAGGTCAAGAGTGTTTACCTCGATAAGCCCAAAATTATCCGAGTTTAAATGTCGATCCTGAGCAAGGTTTAGCTCCTACTCCGTGCGCCATTTACCCGCCTCCAAACAACCCTTAGAAGTTCTAACCAACTTCTACTTATAACTTCAACTATGGGTGAAGATTTACTTAGGGTTTCGTTTTTGTGACTGAGGGAAGTATAATAGTATTTTCTGGGCTTTTGTAAAAGTGTAACCTTGGGAATACTACAAGGTATTTGGGCGAGGTATTTGGGCATTACAACAATACTTGGAGAGTATTTCTATACCAAAAAAAGGGTATTATACGAAGACAACTAGGCTGTGGGTGCCAACCCCACTAGGAGGGAACTCTCGGCCAGGGGGCCTCGGCTAAAACCTCACAAGGGGGAGGGGGACGAGAACTATAGAGGGAGGGGGGGGGGGGGGAGAGCTTTCAAGACTTAGCACAATTTTGGATGAAGAAGTTCATCAAAGAGGAGGGGTATTTATAGGTCAAGCCATGGCTAACCAATGGCCAAGATCAAGCCAAGTGTGGTGCAAATGTAGGGCCAAGATTTGGACAAGTGTGTGTGGGTCCCACTTTATCAATTAACACACAAAATATCCTACCAACCCCAATGGTCCAATTCGGCTCATGTCCGCCTCACGCCCGCTGATGAGAGGTGCCAAGTGGCGCCCTCTTGTTGGTCCAACACGTTTCGTCTCTCGGAAAAATCCGCAAAAATTAAAAATGACATAGCCGGAATTTTCCCTTCGCAAGTTGTGTAAAACGTTTCGTCGAAAAACGACTCTAATCGGGTGTTGTGAACAAATAATTTTCGGCCAAGCCAATTTTAAAGTCCAAACTTTTCTACGTACGTCCTTACGTACATACTCTGGAAATACGGGGTATAACACCGTACCAAGAGATAAGCCTCCGGAGCAAATGGAGCTTTTTCCCAAAAACTGAACCGAGATCCTAAGAGCAAGGATCACCAACCTGTGCACCTAATACCTGCGGGCATGAACGCAGCCCGGTGGGTCGATAACAAATGCAATATGGAACGGAAATAAGGTACATTAAACAAAACATATCTGTAAAAAGTATGACCGGGGTAAGTATAAAAAGGGTAAATACCTGAACCTACCATGTCATTACCCTCACGTGAACTTAATCGTACCTTATTATCTTTTCCCAGTTCTCAATAAAAGTTATAGTCACTTTCTTACGTACTTACTTCGGAAAATCATCAAGTTCACTACCATATAACTTACTTACCTTACATAACCTACTCCGGCCCTTTATGGAGGGACGCCATCGCTTGCCGCCCAACTGGGAAGATAATGTCATATAGTCCGCGTAAAGGTATCGCCCGCCCGTTCTGGGACGATAATGTCATATAGTCTGCCCGTAAAGGTATACTGCCCGGCCCATTTCTGGGACGATAATGTCATATAGTCTGCCCGTAAAGGTATACTGCCCGGCCCATTTCTGGGACGATAATGTCATATAGTCTGCCCGTAAAGGTATACTGCCCGGCCCATTTCTGGGACGATAATGTCATATAGTCTGCCCATAAAGGTATACTGCCCGGCCCATTTCTGGGACGATAATGTCATATAGTCTGCCCGTAAAGGTATACTGCCCGACCCATTTCTGGGACGATAATGTCATATAAAATCCGGGAATTTAACCCAACGTACTACGCACCTCTACTCCTTTAGAAGGACTCTTTTTCAAATAAAACTTCCCAGATACTAACAACCGTAGTATCAAGTCGTATCTACCTTTCAAGACAAGTCACAATACCTTTTTAGAAATACAATTACCGGCTTCTAAATCAAGTGACTTCTTTCTTAAAAACCTTATGCAATTGGTACCTTTAAAACAATTTGCTCTTCTTTATTTCAAATCATTTCTTTGCTTACATTACTGAAGAAAACCATTCTTTTAATCTTCCATAAAGTTGTTATAACCAACTTCCCATAAAGCCGTTATAACTCTTTATGTCTTAGACAAATTCATTCCTTTTATAACCAAGAGACTTATACTTTCAAATCAAATCACATAGCTTTTAAAATACTTCAAGTCTCTTAACTTTTAAGAAAACAAGTTTCAAAAGTCTTAAAAGTTCATACGTAAACTCTTTTAAATTAAGTAACATATACTTTGGTGCGTTGTGAATAAGTTATACTTAATTATATCGATTTTATTCAAGTAGCCATGATCTAGAAAATGTAATACAATTTTGTCTTATCTTAGCTTCTATGCAGATGGAGAATTCTACTTGTTTTAATATAATTAATTGTCAGTACATTTTCCTTTATTAACGCTGCAATGGCTTGTTCGATACTTATTCTCATTCGTGCCGTAAAGTAGCCAAGTCAACTCGACTCCAAATACTTCCTAACGACTCTTACCAACATCCCCCATAAGACTTGGTAAGAACTTAGGATTTCTTAGACGTAGCTTTTACTTAGAGTAAGTCAACATAACTACCTCTTAACTTCTAAGAGTAGACAAAATCATGAAATACTACTACATGTATATTTCACACATAGAATCATGCCAAAGGAAGGAAGAGGTTCACATACCTCGCGACGATTGTCGACAAGTAGCAAAATGCTCCAAAATAATTCAACCTTGAGCTATTCCCTTCTTCAAGTAGGATACGCTATACTTAGTACTTCAACCTATAATGGCCACAATACGTCCATTAACCTCTTACTTCAAAGTTCAAACGTAGAATATTCTAAGTGCTAAGTCACTAATTTCTACGGAAAATCGGACAGCACATCCTTTGTTTCTACTCACTTTGCCACCTTTTTCAAGGCCTAATACAATAACCAAACACGCCACATTTAAGGCCCAAACAATGCAACCAACAATAGGGGATTACACGCCTACTAGACGTGTACAATTCCGCCCCACAATAGATATCAAACTAACACAACTACTAGTCCAATTTCGGCCATATTGAGTACAACAATACCAAATCTTATCCAATTTCCATTTCAATCCAAATTGTTAGCATAACATGATATCAAGTCGCAACCGATTATAACTACTATAATCTTCAAGTAAGTAACATGCGACAATTTCTAATAAACGACCAATTAGTAATCCAACTTCAAGTGGCTTGTATAACATTTCGGATTTAAGCTACAAGCAATCCATAATACTTATAAACTTCAACATATCAACTTCATGCTAGCAACATGTAAAGCTAACAACAACAATATAAATATATAATCTTGTAACACTTTTAAAAGACAAGATTATACCTCAACGAATCTTAATCCAACTCCAATTCCGAAGTCGCTCCTTAGCAACTTAGAGCCTCATCAAGACGCTTCAATCCGCTAGTTGAGACCCTTAGAACAACACCAACAATTTTCCTTCAAATCTCCAAACAAAACCTAGAAAGACAACTAGGTTTTCGTTTTGCGACTAACCCGTAAACTATCTTTTTCCAAGATTTTTCTATTGAGATATGTTTACAATACACTCAAGAACCTTGGTTTAAAGTGGGGAGCTTAAAGGACAACAAACAAATTTTTTTGTAGAGAGAGCTAGCCAAACCCGAGAGCCCTTGTGAGTGTTCTTCAATATTTTGTGAAAATTTTGGCTAAGTGTTAAGCTTGTCTTGCACTACTAGTATTATATAGTGTAATGGAGGGTCATGATAAAAACAAATGGGTGGTTTGGATGAGCTCTTGTTAAATATCAAGACTAATGTGGGTCCTTTGACCAAGTCAATTTTCTCAAGCTTCAAGTTGCAAGACTTGTCTTGCTAACAAGGGTCCAATGACCCTATTGCCCTTGCACAAATCATCCAAGGCATCACTAAGGGGGGATGACACGTGTCGCCCTCCCATTCGTCATAAATATTCGTTTTCCGACAATTTCATAATTCCGATAAATTTTTACAAGTCTCAATTCTCAACACTAGTGAGTTCTTACGTACGTTCTTAAAACATGTCCTGTAAATACGGGGTGTAACAATGTCTAAATTGTTTCTAAGTTCTTAAAAAGGCATATGAAAAATATGATAATGATATTCACAGTGTCGTCAAAGGTACAAAGGTAATATGTCACCCGTTGAAATTGGAATATGGTGTTGGCATTTATGCATTTCATTTGCATTGCATTCGCATATTACCCTGGACCACTTGTGTTGTGCACATTACTATATGATAAATATTATATATATGTAAGGGAATGGAAAAAAGGGAAAAAGCGTTATATACGTACATCACCTGCAGTTGGTACATATTATCACAAAAGAGCCCTAAGAGGCCACATATCGTGCCTGTGTGGCCTAAATGGATGCATGTGTGGCCAAGATGATATGATATGAATGCTTGTGTGGCCAATATAACCAAATGCCCACAGATGCGGTTATGGTTAAGATTCATGTGTGGCTGTAGTATACCGCATGTCCATCATGCATGACATTTATGTATATTATGCCCACAAAGATTGTTATAAAAAGAAAGACGCATTTGTGGCCATCAGTATACTGCATTTGTATTGCATAACATCTAGACATATGTACTAGGGCCCTCAGAGGTATGTACTGTTGGTCAGTGTTTCTATTTCAGATTATGATACATCTCGGTTATGTTATTTTATGCCTGACATACTCAGTACATCAGTCGTACTAACGTTCCCTTTGTCGGGGGACGCTGCGTTTCATGCCCTCAAGTTCGCACAGGCAGGACGACGATCCACGTGAATAGGTTGCAGATTTCAGCGTACTTTTGGAAGCACTCCTCTCTTTCCGGAGTGTCGGTGTAACTTTGGTATGTTACATTTTTGCGTGTCTATATGGATATGGCAGGGCCTTGTCCCGACCTATTGATGTTGTATACTTTTTTGAGGCTTGTAGACAGATGTCCTGTGTATAGTAGTTTTGTACGACCTTGTCGGCCTTGGCATGGGTATGTATATATGTTTAAGTCAAATTATCCGATTAAAAGTTTTCATAACCTTTTCGGCTTAGTCTGTGCTTATTTATGATTGGGTGTTGATTGCGTGATTAGCGGTACCCGACAGGTGGGATCCAGGTGCCCATCGCGGCCTACCGGTTTGGGTCGTGACAACAATATAGTCCAAAAACAACCCATAAATCGTGCATCTCGATAACTTATAATGTTCCCCGGGACACCAAAGTATTTAACCACATTCTTGTAGAACAATTCGGTCTCAACATCACTAGAACAAATAATTGGAGCTGCAATAAATACCGCATACTTTGAGAATCTATCGACCACTGCCATGATCGATGCCATATCTTGCACCTTCGGGAACCAACCGATAAAGTCCATAGACACACTTATCCATGGTCTTTCCGGTATAGGAAGAGGTTGTATCAAACCCGCCTCCTTTTTTCTCTCCGTCTTGTCCATTTGACAAACAAGACACATCTTAAAATAGGCCTCGATGTCATCCTTCATCAGTGGCCAAAAATATACCCGAGGTAGTAACGCAAGTATCCTTTTTACACCAGGATGACCCGCCCACGTAGTATCATATGCCTCTCTCATCAATTCACGACGCACATAACCACCTTGTGGTACCACAATCCTCTCTAAAATTGAGTATGTCATCCTCGATCCAATGTCGCCTTACTATCCCCTTCTGGACTTGATTCATTGTCTTAATATACAATGCATCACTTACCGCACAGAGCCTGATTTTCTCCACAAAATCCGACTCAAGATTCGTAATTGAATACACTGTCACAATTACATCCTTTCAACTTAGAGCATCCACAACTTGGTTGTGTTTCCCCGATTTGTGCTTCCACACAAAATCATACTCGGCAAGGAACTCTTGC
Organism: Przewalskia tangutica; assembly: GCA_029844215.1. Lineage (NCBI taxonomy): Eukaryota > Viridiplantae > Streptophyta > Magnoliopsida > Solanales > Solanaceae > Przewalskia > Przewalskia tangutica. Next base: position 91,766,723 of record CM056730.1, on the reverse strand, counting down.
CATCGGGCTTGGTTCGGACTCAACTTATTTTGCGTCTTAAAGAACGTGTTGGCCACATTATCCGTTTTTACCACAAACTTGGTCCCCAATACGTATACTCTCCATACTTGCAAGCAATGAACAACCACGACCATCTCCTTTTAATGCGTCGATTACCTTTGCTCGACATCATTTAAATTATGACTTTCGAAGGCAATTGGATGACCTTCTTGAACTAACACACCCCACTTCAAATGGCATACCAAAGTCTGGCAATTTTAGGATCGGCTTCGAAGGAATGGCATTCTTCAAAGCTTAAAATGCCCCGTCACACTTCTCCGACCAATTCCACTTCACGTTCTTCTTCAACAAGTCCATAATTGATGCCACCTTTCATGAATAACCCGCAATGAACTTGCGGTAATAGTTTTCCAATCCCAAGAATGACCATAGCTCCTTTAAGACATTTGGTGCTTTCCACTCCACTATAGCTTACACCTTTTTGGGATCCATCCGCAATTGATTCTGGCTCACCAAGTGCCTAAGAAATTTAATTTCCTCCTTGGAAAACTCACACTTCTCTATCTTGACATATAGTTGGTGCTCTCGATGACGAGATAACACCTTTCCCAAATGGAGAACATGTTCATCCAACGTTCGTCTATAGATGACAATATCATCCAAGTACGCAACCACGAAGTCGTCTAAGTACTCGAACAATACATTACTTATGAGGTTGCAAAATGTCACGGGTGCATTTGTCAACCCGAACGGCATCACAAGGATTTCGTAAGCCCTGTACCTTGTCACACAAGTATCTTTGGCTCATCTCCTTCCGCAACCTTCACTTGCCAATACCCAGCCCTCAAATCTAACTTAGTGAACCAACATGCTTTACTAAGTTGATCCATAAGGTCGTGTACCAATGGAACGAGATACTTGATCTGATTGTAACATTGTTCAACGCCCTATATTCAACACGCATCCGCATTGTTTCATCTTGCTTCTTTTGGAATAATACGGGGGAACCGTAACGATCTTTGGATGGTTGAATGAGTTACGCCTCCAACAATTCGTTGAGTTGTTTTCTCAATTCCGCCAATTCCTTAGGATCCATACGGTATGGTGCTTGAGTCGGCGCCATAGAATCCGGTTCTAGCTCAATCTTATGATCAATATTCCTTCTAGGTGGAAAAGTTTTGGGAAGTTCCGATGGCATTAGGTCTTTGAACTTCTCCAACAACAAAGATACACAATCTGGTACCTCTTCGATCATGTTCGGTTTGTTCTCCACAAGATCCGCAAGAAAAGTTACATCTTCTTTTCTTAACCCTTTATCAATGCATGGCACTTATAATGGTCGTCTTGCCATTCTTCTTCATCTCTGCCTTGCCGAATGGATGGACATCCGGAATGAACTCTGTCATTCCCTCCCTAAAGGCATGGCCATCAAGTCGTGACTTCCTTTCTATGAACTCGATGACATCCCTATGTCGTATGCCATCCCATCGATTCTTTGAGCCACTTGATTGATCGTCTTCATTAAATTAGGACTTTTCTTCAACATAAGTCCTAATTTAACCGCAATTTTCACATCAATAAAGGTGTGAGTAGCTCCGGTATCCACCATTGCCACTACACCCTTATCGATCAACTTCATTTCTATATACAACAAATTTGCATGTGGATTGGACGTAGACTCCCCCAAAGTGTTTAACAACACCACACGTTGACAAAGTAAGAATTCCTCATCTCCAAACTCACGGTTAAAACACCCTTAAGTTAATTAGACCCCACAATAAGGACAACAACCCTCATCGGTTTCGGCCTCCCATTTTGTGTCACTCACCTTACTTTTGTCACACTCCCTCTCCCTAGAAATGAATTGATGAAAATCACTGAACATGTATTCCATGTTCTCCCTCAAGGAAATAAGTTCCAAAAGGTTCTCATCCGAAATATCATCGTACCTCCGAGTTTCAACCATACTATTGGCCAAACCCGTAGCACAATCGACCCTTCACACAAAACTTGTACTCGATGTTCCTTTTGTCATCGTCTTGAAACTTTGGCTTACCTCAATGTTCAAGTAAGCCTTAAGGAAACCTGAATTTGATACCAATTGTCACACCACCGTTAAGGACCTAAATTTTTTGCCTTATAATGGTGCTCGACAGTTAGAACACAACTAACCCAAGCCGACTTTCTTTTCACTCTCCTCACTTTACGTTGAACACTCTCAAAGGGAATGCGGAATAAAAGAACAATAACACAATAATGTTTACGGGCTAACAAAACGCCCAACCTTTATCCAATCGGCTAAAGGCGCAATTGTTTTTGGTTTTGAATCCGGCTAAGGTGTGAGCAAGGGTATCTTCTTTGGGGTCTATCTTATTCTCCATAATAAATAAAGGACTTTTATGCTTTGTACAATTTTGTGTTTATCGACTCTAACACTAAATATCGGATATCCTATGATGGCCAGGCCCCGGTTCCCATGGTTAGGGTATTCCCTATTATGAGCCTACTCAGATCAGAACTAAACTAGTTGATTCTCTTTGGCCGGCCGACTTGTTGCAACCTTCGCATTTCCTGCTCATAGTTTACACCTAAAACTATAAATAACAAAGGGAGGGGATGGCATAAGCCTACAATAAGGGAAGACATTCTTCATGTCATGTACACGACCCGCATCCTCGGCAATGTGGTGATACATACTTTCACCACTCGCACAACACACACCCATATTTCCGATCACGTTGCTACTTTGCCTCCACCCGAAGTATCAACTCTTCAGCTCCTAGGATCATGAAACATGTACCCGTGGGTCCCGCAATATCCCCGAGATGACTCGCAACCATCAAATCATCACCCGCACCATCCTTGAGCTCTAATGAACATGATGAGTCACGAACATCCATTCTCGAACATGTTTTCCACGTTTGTCGTTTAACTCTTGTATCTGATAGTAATTATCTTTGGAAGTAACAATTATCACCCACAACCTTTTAAACTACTCACCCCGTGTTCTAACGGTCTTCGTGTGAGCTCCAACGTTGCCCACATCCTCCCGCACATGTCCCTATTTTTTCGGAATTCGGTTAACGTCCAAGACTTGGTCAAATGTTCTCCCGTGCTCTTCCAACGTTCACTTAGACTTGTTCCATCCGCATGTGCTTCTCACATGAGTTTGTGGTATGCATTACATGTGTCCTCTACCCCGTGCCTCTCACATGACCTCCCGTATGTGCTTTGCACAGTTCACCTATCTAAGTTCGACACTTAGTCGATAACCTGAATGTCTTTGTGTTGTTTGCGTGTTCTTCTAACCCTTTTGCTTATCCTTCGTATGATGTATCAACCATACGTCCCTCAATTTGAGACACGTCCCTCACTCGGACGTCTCACCATTTGCATCATCACATTGTTTCAACTCAATGTCTTACCCGCATTATGCAATGTCAAGGAACAATGCATTAACCCTTGCATATTGTGTCATCCGACTTTCCTAGAGCCAAGTCACGGGTGTGACACACTCCCACTGCTTTCTCCTACCAATTATGTATCAAATGACCACCAAAATTAATTTAGTATGTCCGACCGTACCCCACGCATAGCGGGAGCTTAGTACATCGGGTTGTCCCTTTTATGTTAATTTCATTTTCAACATAATCTGATTCTAGATCTAATTCTAACTTCTTTCTTTTTTATTTTTTTTCTTTTTTCTTATTTCTTTATTACGTGTTCCTCTTTTAGTTTCATTTATTTCTTTTTATTTTCTTTTTTATCTCCATAAGCTAATTTCATTCGACCAAGGTAGAGGTTAGGTCTGTCTACACTATATTCTTCCCAGACCCCACATGGTGGAATTTTACTGGGTATGTTATTGTTGTTGTTATTATAAAAGAAGTTCTTATCAATGATACAACTTCATCTAATCATCTATATCATATTAATTACTTATCTTCAATCATTTGGAAATCATATCAAACACTATAGACTAATCAAAGGATTCTCAATTCAAATCAAAGTTATCTATGTTTTTTACATCTCTTTCCCCTTCTTTCTTGGTATCATTTTCTCCACTATTTTTCTCATTAGCCCTTTTCTTCCAAAACATCATATGTAAACCTCTTGTCGTCAAAATCTTCTCAATTTCCTCAATTGGAAGACCCTTAGTTTCTGGAACACAAATCAGGACAAAATACAAGGCTTCAACAGAGATAACTCCAAATACAAGGAATGCCCATGATGTTCCAATGGCATGTGTCAATGACAAAAAAGATTGTTCTACAATAAGGTTCGAAATCCAGTTTGTTGTTGCAGCTATTCCTCCACAAACCCCTCAAATCTTAAAGGGTATATCTCCGAGTTAACAATCTATGGAAATGTACCCATTCCTGGAGAGAAGAAGAGGATGTAGAGTGCTAGTCCAAGTAGGGCTAGCCATCCGTATCAACTTGGACATCCTCTTGTGTCCCATAACCTATCTTATTATGAAAAGCATCTTTGATAGTGTCATTGGAAATAAGACATGCCACAGGTAGCAACTACAAAAAGAAAGATTATATACACTTGTAATTTTAAGTATCGAATATCAAGATTCTAGCATCATAGACATTGATAAATATACCTTACCTGTGGCCTATGATATGCACGATATACACGGCATATACACTGCCTTGTGTATACTGTGTATATCACGGAAACACAAAGCAAATTAGGAGATGTTTGTACACGGTTATGAGATAATATTTGTTCTATTTAATTAGCATTGTACACTTACCATAATTGCATAATTATTGTACAAGTAGAATAAAGTTTTGGGAGTAGAGTAGGAATATGATTTTCCATATTATGGAAATTATAAATTATATATATATACTCATTCATTAATGAAAATAATCAAGGGGATTATTTATTTCATGGTATCAGAAGTCTAGGTCTCACAAATACCTTCCGCTCAGCTCCCTCAGTTTTCGAGACCATTTCTCGGTTTCCGGGCCATTTTTTCGTCTATTCTAAAATTTCTTCAAAATCCCTAATTCACATATTGTTATGTTGTTATGTCTACGTCAAAGAACATGTTTCATCCTACCATTACCGTTTTCAACATCAAGAACCACATCTCTATTGTTTTTGAGATGGAAAACGTCCAATATGCGACGTGGGAAGAATTGTTTAAGATTCACGCACGCTCGCATCAAGTACTACATCATATCATCCCCCCAGTCACAGGCACATAGCTTGCTCCGGAGGCTGACCTGGTGTTATGGAAAACCCTTAATGCTACCGTTCTCTAGTGGATTTATTCCACTATCTCTACGGACCTCTTGCAAATAATTATTGAACCCGACACTATGGCGATGGAAACTTGAAATAGGGTGCGTGAATAACAAAAACTCATGTGTTGTTACACTTGAGCGCAAGAATATTATCATGTTAACATGGAGGATTTTCCGAACGTCTCAGCCTATTGTAAAAGGCTGAAGGAATTGGCGAACCAACCCCGCAACGTTGGTGTGCCCGTCACCAATGATCGTCTTATTTTTCAGATGGTTGCAGGCCTATCCGAGGCCTATAATAGCGTTGGTACTCTTCTTCGTCAGAGTAATCCTCTCCCACCATTTTATCAAGTCCGTTCCATGCTTACATTAGAACTACATGTGCAAATTCAATCGTAATGATGACACGTCAGACGACCCTCACTCTTTCGATGAGAATTCTGGCCAAAACCACAACAACGGTGGTGGCAAAAAGGGTCAAAATCGTAAAAATAATGACAAGAATCGCAGTGGCAATCACGGTAGTAACGGAGGTGGTCGAAACGGTGGTGGCAGGGACGGTGGGCCTCGGGCAGTGGGCGACTGAACAACTGGTCCTAGTCGTGGGCCCCCTGGCCATAAAATTGGGCCAGTGACCTTGGGCCCAACAACAGTTATTTTCCTCCCAACCATTACCCGTAATCGGGCCCGATTCGATGCCGGGCGAGCCCAATTTCTCGTGTCCAATCGCGTGAGTTTCATGCAGGCTAGGGCCGCAGGCATGTGTGCTTGGGCCTCGGCCACCATAGGCGTTTCAGGCAGTGGGCCCCACGCCGACACCGACAGATATTGAGGCTGCAATGCATACGCTTAGATTAGCTTCTCCAGACCCAAATTGGTACATGGACACCATCACCATTTCTCATATGGCGTCCGATCAAGGTACTCTCTCGTCTTATTTTAATTTGAGCAAAAATCGTGGTATCATTGTTGGTAATGGCAACTCAATTCCAATTCACGGTTATGGACATACCACTTTGTCTCCCCTACATCCACCTCTGGTTTTGAAAAATAATCTTCATGTCCCTAACCTAATTAAAAATTTGATGTATGTCCGTAAATTCACCACTGATAATTAAGTTTCTATTAATTTTGATCCTTTTGAATTTTCTGTGAAGGATTTCAAGACGGAGACACCACTAATGACATGAAATAGTAGGGGAGAACTGTATCCAATCATCATCACTACCTTTCCACGAGTCAAGCCTTGCCATCTACCTTTGCGGCAATTGCTCCTTCCTTGTGGCATGCACGTCTGGGTCATCCAGGATCGTCTATTATTTCTTGTTTACATAAAAATAATTTTATTTCTCGTAAGGGGACACATAGTACTCCACCTTGTCATTCTTGTCCATTAGGAAAACATGTTAGATTATTGTTTGTAGCTTCTTTTTCTCGTACTTTGATGCCTTTTAATATTATGCATAGTGATTTATGGACATCTGCTATTTTGACTTCTGTGGCCCATCATAATTTTATTTCTTTTTGATTCCTTATGCATTAAGTATGCGTCATTATTTTTAAATATGAAATCATGTACCTTTTCTTTAAATTTTTTGTTTTCCTACATTAATATTATTAATGAATTTATTTTATTAACTCTAAGACAGATATGATAAAAGAAATTAAATCTAGTTATATCTTGGTACGTTATGTTACTTATGTAATTCTAAAACTTATGTAATTTTAAGTTTTCTCAGATTTCAGTAACGGTATGATAGTTTCAAACGAAAACAATAGAATAAATATTTAATTAAAAAATTAATGTTGGTAATTTAATTTTATATTACATAAAATTGCTAATATACAAAAACTGTCATTTAAAATAGTAAAAATAATCCCATAGCCCACATATTAGTTTATGATCAAGTTTTTACAATTAAAAGCACTTGTTATGAACTTTAATCGAAGTGTAAATTATCTAATTTTGAATAATTTAAGGGTAAAATTGAACCTTTCCTCCTTGTTTCAAAGCAACAGAATGATATTTTTGAGTTTGTTAACTAACCAAAAAAACATTTTTGTACCAAAAATATAGCGATGAGTAATGAACTAATTTTTAATAGTATAAGTATATTTTTGGGCTTTTCCATTTTGAAAAAATATATTAAGGCAAGGAGGAATTATATATTATTTTTTTTGTAATCTACGGACTCGCGGCCCGAGATAATTTTATATATTCGAAAAGAAAGATACAGAGACCCCAGAGGGAAAAAGTAAAGTACATGAAAAGAAATCACCTACACTAGTCCGAACGAGACACGCAGACCTCGACTAGCAAGAATGTCAAAAAAAAGAGGATGAGATACTCTATGATCGTCACAGAGTTTATAATGCACACTATGATGATATTACAAAGGATGATACTAAGATAATGGAAGAATAATACAAGAACAAAGTTAGGAGTTCTAAACTCTGCACTTATAAACTCTTCAAAATTGAGTATTTTTTCTGTTGTGTCTTCCAAATATTCATGCAGCTGAATCATCTGGATGCTTTTTTCTTGGCTTCCCTCATATACATATGTCTAGTAGCAGTCATGTTGCCATCCCAACTACCCTTCCTGGAGTGTCTCTTTTGTTTCAGCTTAAGAGTCTGGGGAGATAAATTCCCTTTCCCGATGATCTGTTTTTCTTCTTCGAGTGAATCCTCTTCTGAATCTGTGTCTGTTGGCCTGAGATTATACATAATCGTAGGCGTCTCCGACCTCGGCTCATGTGGTTCTGCCTCTTCATCAAATAGACCAAAGCCCTCAAATTCAGAGTCAGAGTCAAAGGTAGTACCTGGAATAATGGTCTTGTCTTGCACGTCATCTAAATCACCTGCAATCTCCTTCAAATGTTGTATGTATCTTTCTGCTGGTCCATGATAGTAGTATCGATCGTAGTCGGCAAGCACTTCCTCAAAGGTGAACATACCATTGCAATCTCCGTACTTTTGCATTTCCTTGCCAAATATACGTCGAAGTACAAATGTATCAGCTTCTGTCAAGTCTGCCCAGTCCTTATCCATGCCCCATGACAACTCATGGACTCGGCATATCATCAATCATCAACTCCACATATTGTTTTACTCCAATCTCCTTATATTGATGATTCTTGTCCACCACGACCTCTTCAAAGATCGTGAAACCTCTATAATGACCTTGTTGACTAAGCACATAGATGAAATATTTCTCAAGCAAGGCTAGGTCATCTCCTGTCATGGTATTATATTCCGTCTTTTCATCATCCCCATGTTGTGAGCTTTTGGTCATTGAGATGTAAGCTTGGGCTGTGGGATTAAGCCCCTCTGTTGAAGGAACACCTGCAGCAACCACACTTGTCTCTGCAGAACCTTCCGCAACAACATCCACCATAGCATTAAATGTGGTATCGACTGCAGCCACAACCTCAACAACATCTTCAAGAGAATCATCATGAGGAGCAGCAACATCTGCTGAAGTTTCAGCAGCAGTATCACCAACCAGATCAGCTGCAGCAGGCAGTCGACCAGGAGCACCAGCAGACACCCATCGTCGCATTTGTGCTGCCTCGATTTTTTTTGGAGCATTATTAGTGTCCTCTGTTCTAGTACCAGTAGTAGCATTAGCATTATAAGCAGCAACAACAATTGGAGCAGCTGAAATACTACCAATACCAACAACATCTTGTACATGCCCAGCATCAACACCTTCAGTCAAATTGTGAAAATTCCTTAGGCCATGAGCAGATATATTCAGTGGCAGCATGGATTCGTACCAACCGCCAAAAATAAAAATAAAATATATGTAGTCTATAAAAGATAAACTTCAATTGAAAGAAACTAGAAGAATATTAATCTGACACGATTATTCTCCTTTCAAGAACCATTTCTTATCAATCATCATATGATTGATAAGAAAAGAGAATTCTACACCGTGAGACCGCCCGTAACGGTTAAAAAGGATAAATAGCAACTTCTCAAATTGATGAGGATGAGTTAGGTACCATTTCAAAAGTAATTAATATTAGCTTCAATTTATAAAAGTTGGATAACAATACTTCTAACTAGAGACGAAAAAATTTAAAATACTTAGCAAAGTTGAATCCCGTATATTGTTTCTTGACTTTAATTTAAGAATAATTTATAAAATTTGAACTCAAGAACTCCTTCGTTGATGTTAAAATGAATATGTAATGGTGGGTGGTTGGACGAGAAATTTGATGGTAATTGAGAAAGGATAGACCACAAATACATTTTCATTATATAACTCTTGTATATACACCACATAATATATAGAGTCATGGAGAAAGGAAGCAAGAAAGATAAATTGGAAAATGACATGTTACTCGTAGCCAATGGGGTATTTTTAAACTAAAACGATATTTTAATCTAAATTCTAATGTCACTAAATCACCCCTACCACGTAACTCAGTATCTGTCCTTCATGACCTGAATTGGAAAATGGTCATGGATGACGAATATAATGTTCTTATTGAAAATAAGACATGAGAGTTGGTGCCCCCATCCACCTGGTGTCAATGTTATTCGTTTTATGTGGATTTTTACTCACAAGGAAAAAATTGACCGTTATTTTGAGAGGCATAAGTCCCGTCATATAGATGATGGCAAGACTCAATAGGTGGACGTGAATTATGGAGAGATATTTAGTCCGGTGGTCAAATCGGTAACCATTCGCACCGTTCTCATCCTAGCTCTCTCGAAAGCATGGCTCATTCATCAGCTGGATATGAAAAATGCGTTCTCACACGGTGATCTCAAAAAGAAGTCCTTATGTGTCTACTATTGGGTTTTCTCACAACAGGTCTGATCATTCTCTATTCATCTATCGTCGTGGTACTTCTCTCGCATACATTCTGCTATATGTGGATGACATTATATTTACTACCTCTTCTGATAATCTGCGCAAGTCTATCATGTCTCTTCTCAGTTCAGAATTTACTATGAAAGACTTGGGGCCCTTGAGTTATTTTTTTAATATAGTTGTCACACGTCATGCATCTATTTTATCGAGGAAGTATGCGACTGAGATTATTGGGAGAGTTGGCATGTCATCTTGTAAGTCCTCTTCTACTCCGGTGGATTCCAAACCGAAGCTAAGTTATACTTATATCATACCTTACAAGGATCCCACCTACTATCGAAGTCTTGTAGGGGCTCTTCAGTACCTTACTTTCACGAGGCCCGATATTACTTATGCAGTGCAGCAGGTGTGTTTATTTATGCATGATCTAAGGAACGAGCACATGTATGAACTCAAACGCATTGTACGGTACTTACAAAGCACTCTTGATTATGGTTTGCATTTATATTCATCCTTTATTTCTACTTTTGTGTCTTATACATATGTTGATTGGGGTGGATGTCCAGATATCAGACGTTCGACATCTGGTTATTGTATGTTTCTTGGTGATTACTTGGTCTCCTAGTTCGTAAAACACCATGCTACTTTATCGCGATCCAGTGCGGAGGCCGAGTATCGAGGGGTAGCCAACGTGGTGTCCAAGTCATGTTGGCTGCGTAATCTTCTATTAGAGCTTCACTTTCCTATTCAGAAAGGTACCTTGGTCTACTGTGATAATGTTAGTGCAATTTATCTCTCTAGAAATCTAGTCCAACATTAGCGCACTAAACATATCGAGATAGATATTCACTTTGTTCGCGAAAAGGTAGCTCGTGGACAAGTATATGTCTTGCATGTCCCTTCACGGAACCAAATTGATGATATCTTTACTAAGGGTCATCCCTTGGTTCTGTTCGAATATTTTAGGGATAATATCAGCGTACGACAACCGCCCGCTATAACTAAGGGGGTGTGAAAGACAGTGTATACACGGTCAAATCGTGTATATCACTTGGTCCGATTTTGTATACTAAATTACCATAATTGTAGAATTCTTGTACAAGTATAATTATGGTAGTAATCTTGTATTAGAAAAAGGTATTAATCTTGTATTAGGAAAATATAAATTTATTTTTTATATTTAAATATTGTATATCATATATATATATATACTTCTTCGTTAATAAAAATAATGAGAAAGATTATTCACTTCCATGCTGCTCAATATGATGAAGACGAGAATCAAAATGCTAAGCAATATGATGAGGATGAGAATCAGAATATTGCTCAATATGATGAGGAGAACGAGGATAATGAGCATGAGGAGAATGGAAATGAGGGAAATGAGAACGAGGGGTGTGAGAAGTATTTAACGATATGGACACGTGTTAAGGATTGTGACTGGTATACACAAACTGAAGGTTGGCCTTGTCAATCATCTTGGCTCGTGCTAAAGCAATATCTCCGATACACATCTCTCATAATAGCAATTTTGTGTCATTTTGTGCTTTCGTCTGCCTAATAGTTAAACAGGTTGTTTAGGCTGCTTTTTACTTAGTCTTTTATGCTTTGTGTTGGAAAATTTACTAACGTAGAATTAAGATTATTTCATTATTTATGATTCAAATAATTGAGATTTCGTACGTTAAAAACGTCGTTTCCACACATGTGCACATGTAATGTCAAGTATCGTAAAATTTCATTATTGAAAGAGATATTGGTACGTGAGTAAACGTTTGAGACATGAAATGATGGACGGTCGTTGGTTAAATGACATGTGTTCCATGTTGGTGAATGAAGGAGGAAGTGTACAAAATGTAAGATCGAAACTAGTCGGAAAAGGGCCGCGGCATCACCGCGGAGCCGGGCCGGAGCCACCACCTCGCGGTCGCGATCGTTGGTCTTCGCCATCTGAGCTGCGGGCCGCGACGCTCCCGAGACGCTGCGCTCTAACGAGACAAAGGTTCAGGCGAACGAAAGTCCAAAAGTTTGGCTGATTATGGGGATATTTTGGGGCATTAAGATGTCAATTTCTCCTCCATAAATCAGTCATTATTTGGCTGCATTACTTGGTGAATTAAGTGACCATGACACTTAAATGGCCATTACATGGGCACTTTAAGAGGCATTCTTACACAACTATAAATTGAGGTTTTGGCTCAATTGGAGAATAGAATTCACACTAGATACCGCGGCTTGTTGTGATATTTCTAAGTGCTTACGCAAGTGTACGTATCGTTCAAGTAATAAAGATCTGTAAGACCGAGTTTATCGTCCACAAAGACTGGTTTATTAAGTACTGATTATCTATTTTATGGTATCTATTTGGTTAACGTTCTTTAGTTTGAGTTTTAGACTGAGAATTATAACTAAGTTCAGAAAATAAACTAAAGATTATAATACTTTGGGTTATAACAGTTATGAAGGAAATAGAGTTCCAATCTCCTCAACTATCCGCTCTTTCACGTGTTAATGCAATGCTACTGATTCTTCTTCTTATTAAGATAGCAGGTTAACTAATCTGTCATTATATTCCGGTTAGGACATACATGAGCTCAACCTAGTGCAGAAACCTTCTATATTTCTATGATAAGTTTGACCACACAGGAGGATTTAGAACAATAACCTTTAAATGCTAAATAAGTACCGGGGTACTTTCGTCCATGATTTTAATCTATGTCTAGACAATTACAGCATATTCAAATCTCACCTTTCAGACTTTTGATTCGAAATCATATAAGTGATGACAATTAGTAGCTAGTTAATTATCAAACAATCATAACAATATTGAATAGATCTTAATACGCTGAAGAAGAAATCAATAACAATGCATTAACTATATGAAAGAGCTTTAAGAAGATTCGATGGAAACCCGACTAAAGTAATTAGCTCCTAAACATTGTCATGTCAAGAACTAAATTACAATCCAACATAAACTGAAATAATGTAAAGGAAAGAAAATAACTTGAACAATAGGATGTCTCCAATCAGTAGTCAGAATCGCTGCCTTCCAAAGTGTGTGAATAATTGTGGTTTAGGATATTTATATCTGAGAAAAACCTTGCTTCGGACCCCTTTACTCTTGTCCAATTTCGACCCAACTTTTCTGAAAATACGTGTCGGCACCGCGGTGCTAATTCTTCTGAAACCACTGTAGCTCACTAGACATATGGCACCGCGATGCCTCTAGCCAGGACCGCGGTGCCTTCGACAGTGTTTCAATTTCGGACTTTTGGCAATTTTTACGCCTCAGTTCTAATTTTTCTGACTGCGGTTCTATGGCACCGCGGTGCTGCTTGGCCAGGCACCGCGGTGCCTCCCTGATTTTTGTCCGGTTCCGCCTGATTTGTTCTATTTTTCGTGGCACTTCTTAGGCTTCATTCCTTGGGTTGTGCTTGTGCGAGTTTCATCTCAATTAAGCTCATTTCGTCCTCAAAAGTAGCATTCTCTCCTTTATAACCGTTGTGACACAAAAGAAAGAAAACATACCTAACACTATACTAAACGCAAAATAAAAGAGTAAAATATTAACTAAAAATGACTCAAAAGAGTGTATAAAATACACTCAACACGGCGCCTCCCGGAAGGGCCGCGGCGCTGACGACGTATTTTCTGAAAATTTTGAAAAATGGCGGAGAACATAGGGGCAGATAGCATCATCCAAAAAATCATAAGAACTAGACACATGTTTTTCTACTTTAGAAAATGGAAATTGGGACTCATCAAATAGAACATGACGACTAATGATGATTCGTTTAGAAGACAAATCAAAACATTTATAACCACGATGATTTAACGGATAATCCAAAAATACACAAGGGGTAGAACGTTCCTGAAGTTTGTTGATTGTGATGGATGGAAACAGTGGATAACATAAGCATCCAAAGACCCTAAGATGAGAATACGAAGGAGCATTTTTGTATAAAACTTGAACAGGGGAGGAATATGTCAAACATTTAGAGGGAAGAATATTAAGTAGATCGGTAGTCATTTGTAGTGTATGATGCCAAAATAATGGAGGGACGGAAGAATGAACCAATAAAGTGCAGATAATGTTATTAATGGTATAAATTTTTCGTTCAGCTTTCCCATTTTGTGAAGACGTGTGAGGACAAGAAAAACGAAAATCTATCCCATTTTGAGCACAAAACTCCCTAAACACTCCATTGTCATACTCTTTGTCATTATCACATTGAATGTTCTTTATTCCCGTTCGAATTTGGTTCTTATGAAAGCTCTAAATTTTACGAAGATGAAAAAACATTGTGATTTTTTCGCAATTGGAAACGTCCATAAAAATTTAGAGTAATCATCTAAGAATAAAACATAATATCGATGACCCATAGAAGTGAGAACCGGAGATGTCCATAAATCGCTATGAATAATGTCAAATGACATTGGAGTATTAGAATTCGAAGCTACAAATAGCATTTAAGTATTAGAATTCGAAGCTACAAATGGTAACTTAATAATTTTTCCTAAAGTACAGGATTGACAAAGTGGAGTACTATGCGTACACTTACATGAAATAAACTTATGTCTATCTAAAGAAGATAAAATTGTTACACCCCATAATTCCAAGGCAATGAGATGAGAGCGTACGTAAAGAAACAAGACTTTAAAATAGGAAGGAAAGAAAGATTTGTTATTCCTAAGGAAAATCTTCCGAATCTCATGAAGGAAAACATGTATTAATGAGATTTGAGTCCTCAAATTTGGTATTTGAGACTTATAGAATTTATTAGAATTATGGAATTTTATTTTCGGATTTGGTCACGTGGGGCCCACTCGGGAAATTTTGCGTTTTGTGGGGCCCACAAGGTTTTTGATATTTTGACCAATTATGAAAATTTCGGGAGATGAAATATTTTGGATCAATTGGAGGGCGACACGTGTCACCCCCCCCCCCCCCCCATGGTCATGTGGTCGAAATTGACCAAGTCAATATAGCCAACTTGGCACAAGATATTTGATTCACATTAATCTTGACCACACAAGTGTTTTAATCCAAACCCTTGGCTTCATTATTTAACTACACACTAGTGCAAGACTAGTTTCTACACTTAGTAATTTTTCAAGAACTTTTAGTGCTCAATATGGAGCTCTCGGCTAGCCCTCCTAGAACACAACAAAAAATCTTCAATCTTGATTGATAAATCCCAATATTCAAATCAAAGGTCCCTAGTTGTATTATAAGCATAACCAAACACTTAAACCCCGGAAATATTACGTCAATCCGTTAGTCGCAACATGAAACCCTAAGATGTTCTTGAACATTTGTGTTGGAACTTGAAGAAGAGTTTATCATAAGCTTATAAGGGTTGCTTGTAGTGGATTGAAACGTCAAGAAGAGGAGCTAAAGTTGCTAAGGATCGACTTTAGGTTTTGGATTGTATTTGGGCTTAAAGAGGTAATAATCTCCGTCTTGCTATTGTAATTCAAAATTTCATGTTGTAGTAGTTGATAGATGAGCATGTGATATTTAGAATGAAGATTGATAAATGTTATGGAATTTGGAAGCTTAAATCCGAAATTGGCATGCTAGCCATTAAAGTTGTTAGTTATAATCGTCGCATGTTATTTACGGAAAGGAATATAGTCGTTATAATTGATCATGACTTATATTACATGTTGGAATAACGACTTGGATTAGAAAAGAATTGAAAAGAAATAGATGTTGTTGTTGTCCTTGATATTGCCGAGAATTGCCTAAAGATTATGGATTGTTTTATATTAAATTGTGGGGCAGAATTTCACACGTCCTGTTAGGCGTGTAATCCCCTTTGGTTAGCTGAATTGTTGCGCCTTAAATGTGGCATGTTGGTTATTGATTTCGGGCCTTAAAAAAGTGGAAAAGTACGTAGAAACAAAGGAACTGCTGCCCAATTTTCTGTAGAATAAGAGACTTTACACTTAGTGTTATTCTACCTTAAAAAGGCTACGAGTTGATAGACGTATTATGGTCCTTATAGGTTGAAGTACTACAAGTAGTGTATTCTACTTGAAGGGTGGAATAGCTAACAAAGTTGAAGTACTTTGGAGCATATTGCTACGTATCGTTAGTCGTCGCGAGGTATGTGAACCTCTTCCTTATTTTGGCATGATTCTACGTATGAAATATACATGTGGTGTTATTTCATGATTCCTTCTACTCTTAGAAGTTAAGAGGTACGTATGTTGATTTACTCTATGTAAAAAGTATGTCTAAATTATCCTAAGTCCTTACCAAGTCTTATGGGAGATATTGGTAAGAATCGTTAGGAAGTTATGAGGGTTGATTTAAAGCTATGTGCCTTGATTTATTTGAAGTAAGTAAGTTGATTTATATTTGAAAATGACTTCGATTTATATGTGAAAATGGACTTGATTTTATAAGTGGAAGTTATATGATTTTAAAGAGAATAGGTTACTTGGTTTTGGAAGTGTATGAAACTTTATTTTTCAAGTTATGGGACTTGATTTCTAAAGTGTAGATGGCATGATTTTTTATGTATAAGCGACATGATTTTAAAGAATGTATGTTATGAAGTTTTAAGACTATGAACTTTGATTTCCTTAAGGATTATGAGACGTTATTTTCAAGTCATGGGACTTGATTTCAAAAGAGTATGAAACTTGAGTTTTAAAAAAAAAAGTAGAATTTTATGGATTGTAAAAAGAAAGGAGTTCTATGATTCTTTTTAAGTATGTATGTACGTAGTACTTTTGGGTTTAGTTTCCCTAAGGTAATAAGAAATAAAAGTGTTTTAAGTTCTCTAAAATGAAAGGTTGTTATAATAGTTTTATGGGAAGTTGTTATAACGACTTAAGAAGAAGTGAAAAGATGGTTTAAAATGTTATGTAAAGAAAATTACACCGGGTCCCGCAAAACATGTCGGGTTATGTTATGTAATACACCGAGCCTACAAATAGGCGGGTTATGTTATGAGACACACCGAGCCTACACATAGGCTGGGTTATGTTATGAGATACATCGAGCCTACACATAGGCCGGGTTACGCCATATACACCGAGCCTACAAATAGGTCGGGTTATGTTATGAGGCACATCGAGCCTACACATAGACCGGGTTATGTTATGAGATACACTGAGCCAACATATAAGCCGGGTTACGTCATATTACACCGCGCCCCAAAATGGGTCGGGTTACGTCATTTTACACCGCGCCCCACAGGCGGGCCGGGTTATGCTACACATTTCATCAGTACATCGAGCTCACAGATGGGCCGGGTTACGTCATTTTACACCGCGCCCCACAGGCGGGCCGGGTTATGCTACAGATTCCATAGTATACCGCGCCCCACAGGCGGGCTGGGTTATCCTACAGATTCCACAGTACACCGCACCCCATAGGCGGGTCGAGTTATGCTACAGATTCCACAGTACACCGCGCCCCACAGGCGGTCCGGATTATGCTACAGATTCCACAGTACACCGCGCCCCACAGGCGGGTCGGGTTATGCTACAGATTCCACAGTACACCGAGTCCCATAGGTGGGCCGGGTTATGTCACATGATTCATCAGTACACCGTGTCCCGCAAATGGGTCGGGTTACGTTATCACGTATAGATAATCAAAGCAAGCTCCAAAATAAGAAGTCCCTCCATAAAGGGTCAGATTATGTTATGTAAGATATGTAAGTTATGTGAAAAAGAACTTGATCAAATTCTTAAGTATGTATGTAAGAATATGATGTTAACCCATATTGAAAGAAGGAAAAAAACGACTAATGTACGATTGATTTCATGAGTTAAAACGACACGATAGGATCTAGTACTAAATTTTTATATACTTGCCCCTGTCATTTTTATACAGTTATGATTTGGTTATCAGATCTTATTTAGTTCCATACTCGATACTGTTAGATCGACTTCTTCGGGCTGCGTTCATGCCCGCAGGTATTAGGTACCCAGGTTGGTGATCCTCGTTCTTAGGATCTCTGTTCAATTTTTGGGAAGAAGCTCCATTCACTCCGGAGGCTTATCTTTTGGTACGGATCCCTGTTGATGTAGATTATGTATATCCAGGGGTATGGCGGGGCCCTGTCCCATCACAGTGGTTATGTCAAAATTCTTAGAGGTCTATAGTCATATCTTGTGGGTCGGTTTGTAAAGAAGAAGGATGTAACTGCTTTTGGCTATGTATATATATGTCCAGGGAGGTAGCCTTATCGGCTAGCCTGTTGTTATTTTTCCTGTTGATGTACGTTATGAGTTTTATGTATGTTCTGCTGATTATCTCTGATGTTTACTTGTAAGGGTGCCCAGGTAGGGCACCAGTCGCGGGCCCGGGGTCGGGTCGTGACAAAAATAGACGACCCTGGATGACCTAGACGAGCATGCCACAAGGAAGGAGCAAGAGCTGCAAAAGTGGAAGGCATGGCTTGACGCGAGGTGCTGAGACATGGTGTGATTGGATAAAGATCCTCCATACTGTCACACCTCATGAGAGGATTCCCCGTCTTGAAATCCTTCACAGAAAATCCAAACGGATCAAAATCAATAGAAACTCAATTATCAGTAATGAATTTACGGACAGAGACCAAATTTGTTACACCCCATAATTCCAGGACATGTATAAGAGAATGGACGCGAGAACACAAGACTTGAAATTGATACGAAAGGAAGAATTATTTTTCCGACGGAAAAATCTTCCGAACGTCGGAAAGAAAAAATATTTGTTGATGAGAATTGGATTCTCAAAATGCATTATTTGAGGAATATAGAATGTATTATCATTATGGAAATTTATTTTTACAGATTTGGTCACGTGGGGCCCACCCGAGGAATTTTACGTTTTGTGGGGCCCACGAGGGTTACAAAATTTTATGGACGAATGGGGAGGCGGCACGGGGCACCCCCCCCCCCCCCCCCCCCGCATGGTCTTGGACGAAAATTAGCAAGGGTAGAATGGTCATTGACCATTATGGATGAACAAGTCTTGCTAGCTTGAGAAAATTGACCAAGTCAACTTGCCACTTGGATAATTATTTAATGCTCTTCATCCTAGCCACCTATATGTTGGTATCTTGACCCTCCATTGTGTTATATATACTACACTAGTTCAAGACTTGTCTTCAACACTTAGAAAAAAAAAATAGAGATGTCTTGTTCTTCATTAGGAGCTCTCGGGTTTAGGGATTTTTTCACAAGAAAATTTTGTAATTTTGGTCCATTATTCACAATACTTTAACCCAAGGTCCCTAAGGGTATTGTAAGGATATCTCAATAGAAAGATTTCGAAAAAACGACGTTTTCACGTTAGTCGCAAGGCGAAAACCTAAGTCGTTTTCATAGGTTTTGATTGGAAATGGAAGAGAAGTTGGTTTTGGACTTCTAAAGGCTTCAATAGCGGATTGGAGCGTAAAGGAAAGGAGCTAATAATTGCTAAGGAGCGACTTTGAATCTTGGAAATTATAAGGGTTTATAAAGGTATCAATCTTGTCGTTTTAGTAATTAAGATTACTTATTGATGTAGCTATGGATATTAGCAAGCATGAGCTATATAGTATGAAGTTTGATAAGTGTATTGACTATTGGAACCCTCATCCGAAAACTAGTATGTTTAGCCCTTGAGATTACAATTCAATTTGGTTATTAGTTTAGTCGTCGCATGTTGTATAAAGAAGGAAATTGTAGTTGTTAAAGTTGTTTATGACTATATAACATGTTAGACCTAAGAACTTAGATTGGAAAAGACTTTGAGTTGTTATATTGTTAGCCGAGAATGACTTTTGAGTATTAAACTACTTAGTATGAATTGTGGGGCAGAATTTTGCACGTATTGTAAGGAGTGTAATCCCCTTTGATTGGTTGATGTATTGAGCCTTAAATGTGGCATGTTGGTTATTGATTATCGGGCCTTGAAAAAGGTGGAAAAGTACGTAGAAACAAAGGAGGTGCTGCCCGATTTTCCGTAGAATAAGAGACCGTATACTTAGTATTATTCTACGTTAGAAACTAGAAGTTGATAGTCGTGTTGTGGCCATTATAGGTTGACAATTCTACGTGCGGTGTATTCGACTTAGCTTGTGGATTAAGCCGAAAAGGTATGTGAACCATCTCCTCTTCTTCTAGCATGATTCCGTATGGTAAAGTAAGTAAGTCCTACTCCTTAAATGATCCATTCCTTGATTGTACTTGGATTACCTAATATAGAAGTTGTTCTATATACTACATTGATTGTACTTTGGCTGTTTAAATTGGAAGTTGTTATAATCCATTACCCTAATGAAGTTTGGATTTTCAAAAGTGAAAGTATTTTACTTAAAGTACATAGAGTCTTGAAAAGGAAGTGGTTTCCAAATCTTTTGGCTAGTGTATTAGTTCCAAAACCTAAAGGTTGATATAATGACTTTAGTGGAGTCAAAGGAGTGATTTACTTAATTGATTTTAAAAAAGGAGAAATGACATGATTTAAAGTTAAGAGACTTGAAGTACTTTGAAAGTTAAGAAACTTGATTTCTAAAGATTAAGAGACTTGAAGTATGTTGAAAGTTAAGAAACTTGATTTGAAAGTATATGATACTTGGTTTTAAAAGTATAAGTCTCTTGGTTATAAAAAGAATGAATTTGTCTAAAACCATAAAGGGTTATAACGGTTTTATGGTAAGTTGGTTATAACGGCTTTATGGAAGGTTAAGAGAGTTGTCTATTTTTGATTGATGGGCATAAGTTGCCTAGATTGTGAAAATTAGAAGTTACTTGGTTTCAAAGCCTTGAAATGAATTTCTAAAGGTGTAGTAACTTATTTTGAAAAATAGACATGCCTTGATACTACGGGTGTTAGTATCTTGGGGTTTTATATAAAAAAGAGTCTTTTGAAAAGAATGGACGTACGTAGTACTTTGGCTTGTTTAAATGAGAATTTTTCCATTTTGTGCCTTGATAGTATTTTGGCTTGTTTAAATGAGAATTTTTCCATTTTGTGCCTTGATAGTACTTTGGCTTGCTTAAATAAGGATTTCTCTTGGTTTATGTAAAAAGAAGGCATGGTAATTGTCTTGGTTTATGTAAAAAGAAGGCATGGTAATTGTCTTGGTTTATGTAAAAAGAAGGCATGATAATTGTCTTGGTTTATGTAAAAAGAAGGTATGGTAATTGTCTTGGTTTGTGTAAAGGCATGGTATTGTCTTGGTTTATGTAAAAAGGAAAGGCATGGTATTGTCTTGATTTGCTTGCATATGGGTTGCTCATATAGACATTCGTGCAAGTGTCATATTTCCACATCTCCGCGTCCCTCCATAAAGGGCCGGCAACTTGTTTCAAGGATACCATGGGGTAGCTCCCCATGGGGGTGAGTGGTACACACTCACGGCGGGTCGGTATTTGACTCGAGCGGGTTAAATTCCTGGGATATATAAATATAACCCATGGATTAGCTATCCGTGATGCGAGTGTCGTGTACCGATGACTCATTGCGGGTCCACATGACCTATGCGGGTGAAATAGTCCCTTGCGGGTGAAATAGTCCTATGATAGGTTGCATTATAACACAGAGGGTGGTTGACCCTGGCACTGTCACGGCCTTCATGTTTTGAAACGGTAGTGATTTCATTAATGAAAGGGTGCAATGTGTGTATGACTTAAAGTGGAACAGTTGGTCTCATTGTTAAAAGCATAACTTAAAAAGGTAAAAATGATTGCATTACTCTCATGATTGTAAGGTTCAGTATTATATCATGGACTGCCGACAGTGAGGAAGGATTCCACGGGCATGATTGATATTATGGACGTGAGACCCATGGTTATATTTGAGTAATGACTTTGAGGGCATGTGTCCCTGACTTGATATGATCGCTATGTATTGTAATCGTAGTTTGGCTATCATACATGTCTCGCTTTTGTATATCATTGTGATTTCATTACAAGATTTCATCGCTTTACATACTTGGTACATTCTTCAGATCGACCTCCTTCTGGGCCGCGTTCATGTCGCGGTTTAGGTGCAGCTTTGGTGATCTGCAGTGTAGGAACTCGCCGAGTTTTTGGATAGCTCCATCTGCTCGTGAGTTTATCATTTTGGTATAGATCCTTCAAGATGCTTTTGTACGATTATGGGTAAGCGGAGCCTTGTCCGTCATAGTTCATAAAACTCTTAGGTGCCGTATTCATGTGGATTGGACTGCGTATGCAGTGTCATTGATTATGTATATTATGTGGCGGCTTGCTCGGCTTTTCCGCATGTTCATTGGTTTAAAAAAATGAGGTGTTGTTTAGTTCCGATTTACTTGTGTCGATTAAGTAAAATGGTGCCCTGTAGGCACTAGTCACGGCCCGGGTTGGGGTGTGACAGTGGTATCGAGCGATCGGTCCTCGAATGTCTGAGCCGTGTCTAGTAGAGTCTTGATTATCGGTGTGTTGCGCGCCACACCCATAAACAGGCTACGGGGACATTTAGGAGTTGGTTTCTATTCTTCTCAATCGAGATCGTGCCATAGAGCCGTGTTATTAAGATAATTCCTCTCGACGTATTATTGTGTTACAAATATACTGTCACCGTCCGGGTTGACCAACCGGACCGTTGACCGGTAGTTTAACGTCCGGGCCGGACCGTAAGGCATACTGGGGTTGGGGTTGGGTTGGCCTCAACCCGCACGAGTTATTAAAAACGTAAGGCGTCTGGCCAGTTAGGCGAATTAACGAAAACCGGTTCCATTCTGTTAACCGACCGACCGGTAAAAAAAAATTGCCCAACGGTCATTTCGACCGTTGGGCTTGGGGGCAGGGGCATGGCTAACGGTCATTTTCGGCCGTTAGTCACTATTATTTTTTGTTTTTATTTTTGTTTTGTTTAATTATTTATTTTAATTCCATTTTTACCCTTTAAAAATCTATAAATTCTCTACATTTTCTTCATTTTATCACACAACATTTCTCTCAATTCTCTTATTCTCATACTCTATTAATCATCTTTATTGTCAATTTTCAAGTTATTAATATTATTAGTTTTCAAATTCAAAGTAGCAAGACGCAGACTTGAGCTTGAGTTTCTATTGAATTCAATCCCAAGTTTGGTACACTCATTTCATTCTCTAATTATTTTATTAAATTGTCATATTTATTTGTTGATTATTTAAATATTTTATAATGTCTTTACTAAGGGAATTGCGTCGGATCGCTAGTAAATCTAGTTCAAGGGTAAAAATCAGAGGTTCTTCATCATCTAATCAAAATATAGATTATGATCAAATGCAAGAATATTTTGGAATAGAATATAATGAAAGAGATAACGTACAATTAGATAATATTGTTGAACTTGAACAAGAACCTCCTACACCTACTAGTGTTCCTTCACAACGTTGGTACCGCTAGTGGTAGTCGTAGTCGTAGACCTCCTTTACCGTAACCAGAGCAAGAAAAAAAGGAGTAAAGTGTGGCTCTTTATGATAAAGTCAGAGGTACTGATAGAGTTAAATGTAATATTTGTGGGAGAACTTATAAACATAAGACAGGGGGTGGTGACGGGGGGACGGGCACTATAGCTAGACATATAAAATTCGATCATACGGCACAATGGAATGCTGTCGCTGATTTAGAACCCGGTCAACAACAACTTAATCCATTAACTGGGGGGTTGGCTAAGTACGATCCAAAAAAAGATCGCATTGAATTAGCAAAAATGATTGTCGGAGGTTGTTTGCCTTTTTCTTTTGCTTCTTCTTCATATTTAATTACATATATTCAAAGAGTATATAATCCTTTTTAAAGGTGTTCCTCGTAGTACTACTAGAGCCGATATTTTTAGACTTCATAATGATTATGTTATTTTCTTGCAATATTTGTTTGCTAACCTTCCATGTCATGTTAGTTTTACTTCAGACATTGGACATGCATTGAACGGTTATGATTATTTAACAATTACTTGTCATTGGATTGATGAAAATTTTAGAATGGAAAAACGTATTATTGCTTTTTGCGTATTTGCGAGGATCAAAGTCATACTGGAAAATATATAAGCGAAACTATTTGTTTTTATGCCCAAAAATATAATCTTTATAATAAAATACTTTGTGTATCATTCGATAATGCATCTAATAATATCGTCAGAGATCTTTTAAAAGCGGAAGTACAACCACCACTTCCCGATATATTTCATGTTCAGTTGCTTGTCATATTTATAATTTAATTGTTAAAAGTGGTCTTGATTTATTTTCACCAAATAAAACTTGTCAAAAGAGTCATGGAGTTATTCAGGTAATAATAGGAAAAATAGAATTATAGAATTTAAAGAAAAATGTAAACAATTTAATTTGAGACCTAAATTCATGCCGTAAGAGATTATTACACGTGGAATTATACTTATTTATTTTTAAAAGAATGTTATAAGTATAAAGACCCCATAACACATGTTGCAAATGCGCATTGTAAGAACGTGATGTATATGTTAACCGACGAACATTGGAAATCAATTGGTGAACTTTTAAAAATTTTACGTAAATTTTACACTGCAATCGTTGAATTTTCGTGATCTTATTACCCAACAGCTTGTAATGCTTTAGCTCATATAGTGAAATTTCCTATTTACTTTATGGTTTAAAATCAAATGTGAAATATACAGATGATTCTGATTATGTTTGAAAAGTTTAAAAAATATTTCTTTCCTATTCCTGATGTTTATTGTATTGGTGCAGTCTTAAATCTTTCTATTAAAAAAGTAGATTGTCATAATTTAATATTTAGTTTATATACTTATATGGAAATAGGTCAAACAGAAACTCCATCTTCATTTGATTGCATAAATAAGCTTGATACTAATTTAACTACATTATATGAATATTATGCTACATTACATGATAACACCAAATCTGCTACTAATATTCCTTCTAGTTCTGGTTCTGTGTCTACACCTGCAGGATTCAATGATGATGACGATGAAGAAGAATCTTTAGACATATGGAGCACTTTTACAACACAACCAACCACAAGCCGATCTTGCGATGAGATGCAATTTTATTTGCAAAAGCCAGTGAGCCAAGAAAATTTTGACCTTTACAATGGTGGCGGGATAACAAAGGCAATTCCTGCATTGCGATGGCCCGGATGTTCTTAATGTGTCGATCTCAACGGTGGCTTCAAAGTGCATTTAGCCAAGCACGAGATCAAATAGAGACACACGCCACTATCGGGTGGAAACACATTAGAAGTGTTAGTCCGCTTGGATTGGATCGATCGAGAGAAGAAATCAGGATGTGGAGACGTTAATTCTCCTAAGATGAAGAAATAGGCAATATTTTGGAAGGCGGGAGCGGAGGCGGGACTGGAATTAATACTCCAGATTTAGAGGCTATGGAGCATAACCAATTCAATCAACCTATAGATTACGAAGAACTTGCAAAAAGGATGCATAATATGTAAATAAAATTATTATTACTTCATTATGTACTCTTATTAACGTTATGAAAGTTCAAAAGTTTACATCTTATCATTAATTTTAATTTTACTATCTATTTAGTTGTTAATCATATTACTTATAAGTTATATGACTTATATCTACTAATCTAATAAATTAATAAAAGTATAATTACAAATTTACAATATAAAGTTATAAACTATAAAGTATAAAGTTATAAACTATAAAATAAAAAGTTAACTTTAAAGTTTCAATTTTAATATATACAACTAAATTATATATTATATTATTATATTACATATTTAAATTGAATTTAGTTTATATTATAGAAAATAAATACTAGAAATAAAAATTTAAAAAAATAGAACCGACTTGGACCTGCTCGACCGGAACCGACGGGCCAACTCGAATCCAGAACGAACCGGACCGGTTGTTCGGTAGTCCGTGAACCGACGTCCGAATCCTAAGAACCCGCAGAAGGGCTACCGGCCCGACCGGTCACCGTTAGCCACCTTTAGTTACAGCTATGCCTCGAGGGCAACACGCCTATATGGCAAATCGAAAGCAGGAGCTACCAGACTCGAGAGTTGATAGGGCTTATGCCTGTGGTATACCGATATTGTGCCACGATCGGAAGTTCTTCGCGCCAGTTTTGAGGCCCCAAAGCACGAGCCTCCAGCTCGCTAGGGAAGACTATATGGTCATAAGGGAAGCGATTATGTTATTGACCAAGATAGCGGTGCTACAGCTTTCATCGCCAGAGGTTATTCGCCAGATGCATGTGTGTACAGAGGGTAGAGGGCCAACGCGGAAATCAGCGTAAGAGGGCTAGACCGGTTGGTTATCCTGGCGAGTTTTTGGACGAGCAGCTGACGCGCGAAAAGATGCACACACTTTAACGCAAGTGCACATTATCGTGACAAGTAATATAGTCCTGGTAAGACCGAATATCGTCCACAAGGATTAGGGTTCAAGTACCAACTATCTATCTTTTGGTATCTATTTGGCAATTGATATTTGATTTTGTGTGTTTATAACTAAGAATTATAAAGACTAATTTAACTAATGAGTTTACTTCAGATGTGATGGGAATAGGTCTTCCATGTCTCTTCAACTATCCGCTTATGTTATTTATTAATGCAATGAATTATGGACTTCTTCTCTCGGAGAAAGCAGGTTTACGAAATCGTTTTATATTCCCGTTAAGGATATATAAACACTCAACCCCAGTATTGCACCTTACCTACCTTTCGGTGATAAGTATAACTCTATAGGAGGATTAAGGACAAAAACCTAGTTAACCGTCACGCACCATGCGCAAAATTAGGGTTTTTAAGCCTCTCATTAACACTACATAAATAATTGAGGTATTTTCATCCCCAATCCAAGAATGTCTACCCAACTTACAGCATATTCACAATCTCTCCTTTCGAAGTAAATTAGAAATCATATAGTGATAATTAGTTGTCAATTAATTACCAAGCATTCAAAGCAATTATTGGATAAATCTCTCAAAGAAGAATAATAACCATAAACATGCATTAATTCATAACATAAGTTTCTAGTGAATCAACATGGAAAGCCCTATAAGAGAATTTGTTCCTAGTCATTGACATGACAAGAACTAATTCAAAAGTCATCATACAAAACTGAAATAAAGAAAAGAAAAAGGAAAAGAAAGTACTAAATTATGGTCTCCAATCTCCAAGCAAGAAATCTTGTGTTGTGCCAGAAGGGGAACCCTTAAAATCTGCCTAGGGTTCTCCTTTTATAGGATGAAAACCGCCTCTCTCTTTTCCTTCAGGCCTGGCCCAGAATTTCGTTCAAAACCTGATTTTTCCGCGTCGGCGCCGCAGCCCTTCTTTTAGCCGCCGAATCTCGTGGTCCTTCGGTGATTTGCGCCGCGGCCGATTCTGGTTCGAGCGCGCTACTGCAACTTCTGTAGCTTCTCTGATGATTTGGCGTCGCAGCCCTGCACCTGTTGACATGAGGCGCCGCGGCGCTGGGTCTTCTGCAGCCTCTCTGGATATTGGGCGACGCCGCCGCTCGCCGCGAGGCCGCGGCCGGGTCCGGTTTTCGCCTCGTTGACCACTTTCTCTGTTTTTAGCTCTGGAACCTCCTCTTTTGCTCTCTTTTAGCTCCTTTTCCGCCATTTTGCCATTTTAACCACTTTGACTCAAAAGGAAGAAAAACTATCCTAATACGACACTTATTTGTACAAAAAGGGACAAAAGACTAACTAAAACTGACTCGAAAATTGTATATAAAATACACCGATCAAATACCTCCAAACTTAACCTTTGCTCACCCTCGAGCAAAGATAGAAAGAAAGAAATAAAAGACTCAAGAAACAAAAATAAAAGACTCACTGACATTGATCACTTTTGCTGCATTAGTGTTATCTAGAAAAACATGAAGGTTAGCAGAATAATATGCAGGAACATATAGCATGAAATTTCAGCACACTAAACACCTTAAGCTAGATATTTCGCAAACTCATATTTATCATGCTTAATGGAAGTTAATATACCACATCATGCATATAAATTCAAAAATTCCTATGGCATTTTTACTTGCTATTCTCCACTAATTCTGGATATGCATAAAAGAGATCTTCAGGACTTTAAGGGTTGTAATGTAGGCTTAGGTATGGGTAGGTAAAAATAGGCATTTAGGCTCATTCTGTGTACCATAAGCTCTTTAGTTTTTCAGTATTTCTCTTTTCTTTTTGTTCTTTCCTTCACTTCAATTCTATCTTTTCCCTTTTTTGTTTTGGGAGAGTGAAGTGTATAATAATGACAAGCACCCCCAAACTTAGGCTTTTGCCTATTTCTTATTACTTTTTATTTATTTATTTTTTATTGGGGTGCAACAGGCTTATTCACTCTTTTTGTCTCTTTTTTTAACACAATGTATTCCACTATTTCATATTTTTACTTATGACACAATTTGTGGGAATATAGGGTGTCAAAGAAGAAGTTTCAATTTTTAGGCTCAATGGGGCTGACTAGGGATATATTTAAAGTCCGGGATAGAAAAGAGTGGTAAGAATTGACTATCAAAGAAATGTCTGAGTCATCTCCCTAACATGCATATCCTAACTATTTCGCCTCAAATAGCAAGCAATCATAACACATAGGTTTTCATTATTTAGCATACACAATTCAAGCAAGAAACTCCAAATAGACAGATTTTTGTGAGTTTTTGGCATATCTAACCTAGGTGTTTAGATAGTTGCTTCAATTCCATTACATTATTCCACCTTACTTCACTAGGTGTTTTTAGCAACTACAGCATACATGATCTTTTGACAGACAATTATGACTCAAAAAGAAAAAAATTTGGTGACTCAAAATACATAAAAACAATAAAAAGACTTAAATAAAACATAACAAGACACAAATAAAACACCCCCAAACTTAAACCACACATTGTCCCCAATGTGTGTATACTCAAAGACAATAAAAGAAATAAGACACTTACAGACTTTGGCTAAAATGATGGTGGTGGCGGTGGATAATGCATCGACCATTGGTTGAACAGGAAACTCATCTCGTCAAACCGCAGTGCAATCATATTGCTCCCGCCAATTCTTTTTGCCCTTGTCGCAACTCATGTTGTCCCTGTCTCAACTCATTTTGTCCTTGTATCATTGTGTCGAAATGTTGCATCATCATTCTCTGGTTCTTGAGCACTTGCTCCATCATAGGCACTGGAGGTTACTGTTACGTGGTTGGTGGTGGCTAGGTCTCGCCGCATAGTGAGCCCCTATTTCGTGCTCATCTTCGCTCATCGCGCCTTCGCTGCTGCTGCTTCGCTGGTTGTGCTCTTCTTCCGTCGCCGGGCTTGGTCCGGGAAAGAGTGCACTATCCCATATGTCATGCGCTGGTTTCTCTACGAGTGTCGATGGTAGGGTTGGGACCCCATTCATATGGCACAAATTCGTGATAAGTGAGCCATGTCCCAATCCGCCTGTTGTCACCAACCTGATGATCTCTTCAATGCTCTGCACTATCTCTTTTCCTACATCAATCGTCAACCCCCTCATAATTCCATATATCAGCTTAATCCTATCTTCTGGCACTCTGGTGAAGTGCGTGGATGGAATCATGCGGGCACTGACGAAATATAGCCAACCATTGGCTACTTTGTTGAATTGACACCTGCTCAGTGCTCTTGACCCATTTCTTGCAATATCAAAAGCAGCCCTGTAGCTTTCATCGTGTTCGTGACGGCCCCGATTGATGTTGTTTGCTCTAGACCATGTTCTCAAATGGCTCGATCACCAATTCCTCCTTCAACATCAACTGCTTTTAGAGTCATATTTATTGCTTCGCCACGTATATATATCTTCCCCTTACAAAGCATCCCCTTTCCACCCTCTCCGAAAAGTTAGCATAGAATTCACGCACCATTGTTGTGTTCACTGGTGCTATCTTCTCCGGATTTACAAATCTCCTCCACCCCCTCAACTCAATCATTGCCCGAATGGGCTCATAAACATCCTCTTCCCCAAACGACTCCCTCTGATAGTCCATTCCCCTTTCAGGGATTAAGGGTCTGGTATCAAGCTTTTTGTATCTTTGGAAGGCTTGGTATCTCACAAATCTAGTATCATCGTATTGAATGGGGTGGATGCGAGGCTCTTCTCTTTCTGGTGGACATGGTTAAAACAGTTTCTGCAGCTTATAACTTAATTGCACAAGTGTTCCCCAACACAATCAACAATCTAGCAGCTAAATCACAAACACCCCCAAACTTCAACTCTACTACCCAATATCCACACTCTCCTTGTCTACTCCTTCTCCAAACTTCACAATCAATTTTTCAGTACCCAAACTACTTCACAATGCAACACTTCTCCAACTACTACCTCCTTTGACTACTAACAACTTTCAAGAAAAGGTGAAGATTACCTTTTTGATGGTGTCTCCACGATGTTCTTGCTTCCAATGGTGATTTGAGGCTATGGAATGGAGCTTTGTTGGTTGAGATAGCTAAGGGTTTTTAGGAATTTAAGAGTTTTGGTTGTGGTTGGGTTTGATTTGTGGAGGATTTGTGGGTAATTTGTGGATTTTCGTGAGTTTTTGGAGAAGGGGGTTAGGTTTTGGTTTTGAAATTGGGGCAAATCTGATTGGGCGCTTTAAGTTTCGATTCACGCCGCGCCGCTGCCGCTGGCGCCGCGGCCCAATGTTCGCACTCCTTCGGATTTTCGCGCCATGCCGTTCATTTGGCGCCATGGCGCTTTAGATGTCACGCCCAACCTCGGGCGTGGATCGGTGCCCTACCCGCACCCTTCTACCTTAACAACTAAGCAAATCGGAATTTAAATAACACCCTTTTTTTAAAAAAAAACCAACATACGTACAATGGCAAAGCCGACAAGGCTGCCATATAAGATACATGAAAAGACACTACACTGTACATGAGTCCAAACCCACAGATGAATACTGCACTCTAAGAGTTATATCAACTATGACGGACAAGGCCCCGCCAGTACCCATAATCGTATAAAGCTCAGATCGAAAGAACTTATACAAAAAAGATAAACTCCCGAACAGAAGGATCTATCCAAAAACTCTGAGCAGGGTCCTACACCTGCCGATCACCAAACAACGTACCTAAACTCATGCAGATTGAACGCACTCGGGCGAGGTCAAGACGAAGAATGTACCAAGTATGTGAAATGAAAAGTATCGAATGAAATCATAATCTAAATAAAACAGAGACATGTATGATAGCCAACCTACAAGATACAATACATAACAGTCATATCACGTCAGGGACGCATGCCCTCAAAGTCATTACTAAAATATAACCATGGGTCTCACGCCCATAATATCAATCATGCCCGTGGAATCCTTCCTCACTGTCGGCAGTCCATGATAATCAAATTACAGTACACTGTGCATTACTAACAATGAGAGTAAATAGTAGTATACTTACAATATAAACTAGGAAGCTCACGATCAAAGCAGGACCACCCGCCCGCAGTATCATTAAGTAATCCTACTCTTGGGACTATTTCACCCGCATAGGTCGCGTGGACCCGCATGAGGTATTCCTCGCATGGGACTATTTCACCCGCATAAGCCCTTACGGACTCGCATAAGGTATTCCTCGCATAGGCTGGACCCGCCCGCATGGGACTATTTCACCCGCATAAGCCCTTGCGGACTCGCATGAGGTATTCCTCGCATCGTGGGTAGCAAATCCACGGAATATGCAAATGCCACAAACCCGGGGAATGACCCCGAAATGAATGATATACCACTAGCACACAACCGGCTAGTACCAGCACACATAGGCAATCCTCAATTAAACAAGCCAAAGTACTTATCAAGGCACACATGGAATAATTCCCAATTAAACAAGCCAAGGTACTTATCAAGGCACACATGGAATAATTCTCAATTAAACAAGCCAAAGTACTTATCAAGGCACACATGGAATAATTCCCAATTAAACAAGCCAAGGTACTTATCAAGGCACACATGGAATAATTCTCAATTAAACAAGCCAAAGTACTTATCAAGGCACACTTAGACTAATTCTCAATTAATCAAGCCAAAGTACTACGTACGTACATTCTTTTCAAAAGACTCCTTCTATGTAAAACCTCAAGATACTAACACCCGTAGTATCAAGGTGTGTCTATTTTTCAAAGTAAGTTACTACACTTTTAGAAACTCATTTCAAAGCTTGAAACCAAGTAACTTCAATTTTTTTCACAATCTAGGCAACTTATGCTCATTAATCAAAATAGACAACTTTCTAAACCTTCCATAAAGCCGTTATAACCAACTTCCCATAAAGCCGTTATAACCCTTTATGGTTTTTAGACAATTTTATTATTTTTATAATCAAGAGACTTATACTTAAAACCAAGTATCACAAACTTTCAAATGAAGTTTCTTAACTTTCAAAAATACTTCGAGTCTCTTAATATATAGAAAACCAGTTTCTTCTACTTTTAAACCTCAAGTAACTCACACCTTTAAAACAAGTTACTTCTCTTAAATCATGTCATTTCTCCTCTTTTAAAACAATTAAGTAAATCACTCATTTGACTCCCCTAAAGTCATTATAATGACCTTTAGGTTTTGAAACTAAGGCACTAGCCAAAAGGTTTGGAAACCACTTCCTTTTCAAGACTCCATGTACTTTAAGTAAAAATACTTTCACTTTTAAGAATCCAAACTTCACTAAGGCAATGGATTATACAACTTATAAGTTAAACATCAAAGTACAATCAAAGAAGTACATAGAACAATTTCTACTTTAGGCAATCCAAATACAACCAAGGAATGGATCATTTAAGGAGTAGGACATACTTTCTTTATCTTAAGGAATCATGCTAGAAGAGGAGATAGTTCACATACATTTTCTGCTAAATCCACAAGCTAAGCCAAATACGCCGTACGTAGAAGTGTCAACCTATAATGGTCACAACATGACTATCAACTTCTAGTCTCTAATGTAGAATAATACTAAGTATACGGTCTCTAATTCTACGGAAAATCGGGCAGCACTTCCTTTGTTTCTACTTACTTTGCCACCTTTTTCAAGGCCGAATACAATAACCAACACGCCACATTTAAGGCTCAAAACAACAACCAAACAAAAGGGGATTACGCGCCTTACAATACGTGTAAAATTCCACCCTACAATTAATACGAAGTAGTTCAATATACCATCCATTCTCGGCCAACAACATAACCAACAATTCAAAGTCTTTTCCAATTCTTTTCCAATTCCAAGTTCTAAGGTCAAACATGTTATATAGTCATAAACAACTTCAACAACTACAATATCCTTCTTTATACAACATGCGACGACTTAAACTAATATTCAACTTGAATTGTAATCTTAAGGCTAAACATGCTAGTTTTCGGATTAGGGTTCCAATAGCCAATAAACATATCAAATTTCATACTAAATACCTCATGCTTGCTAATATCCATAACTACAACAATAAGTAAACCTTAATTGCTAAAACGACAAGATTATACCTTTACAAGCCCTTAAGAATTCCAAGATTCAAAGTCGCTCCTTAGCAAATTCTTAGCTCCTTTCCTTATGTTCCAATCCGCTCCAAGCACTCCTTAGAAGTCTATGAAGAACCCATCTTCAAGTTCCAACTTCAAAGTTGAAGAACTTCTAAAGTTTCCGCCTTGCGACTAATACTAAAATGTCGTTTTTCCGAAATCTTTCTATTGAGATATCCTTACAATACCCTTAGGGACATTGGGTTAAAGTCTTGTGAAATATGGATCACAAACTAAAAATTTTTGTGTGGAACTTGCACTAAAGCCGAGAGCTATGTATGAAGAACAAGAGTGTGTGATTTTTCTAAGTGTTGGAAACTTAGTCTTGCACTAGTAGTATGCTTATATAACACATTGGAGGGCTTAGATTATCACAAATGTGTGGCTAAGATGAAGATCACATGGATCATAGCCAAGTGGACAAGTTGACTTGGTCAACAATCTCAAGCTTAGCAAGACTTATCTTCCACCATGGTCAATGACCATTTTACCCTTACTATATTTCGACCAAGACCATATGGGGGTGCCACATGTCGCCCTCTCATTCGTCCATAAAATTTCGTAACCCTCGTGGGCCCCACAAAACGTAAAATTCCTCGGGTGGGCCCCACGTGACCAAATCCGTAAAAATAAATTTCCATAATGTTAATAAGTTCCATACTCTTCAAATAATACATTTTGAGAATCAAATTCTCAACAACGAACATTTTTCCTTTCCGACGTTCGGAAGTTTTTCTGTCGAAAAAACAATTCTTCCTTTCGTACTAATTTCCAAGTCTTGATTCCTTACGTACATTCTCTTATACATGTCCTGGACTTACGGGGTGTAACATTCTTCCCCCCTTAGAAACATTCGTCCCCGAATGTTCTTAGTCGGCTGTCAGGCTATACAAACTCCGGCACAATCTCTATACTATGCCTATCAATCAATACTCCACAAGACTAACGATGCCACACATGACCACCACCTAACATCCGTAAACATATCAATGGACCTTCCGTCCGCGACCCCTTCTCACAAAACTCGAAGGTTACAGTCTTCTAAAACACGGGATCCCTAGAGGTTCCTTTATTTTCTTACTTGCCATACTTTCTCGTACTTCTAAACTCATCTAGTACACGTACAAAATCTCAAATATTGTTTCTGTTCCCCAATCCTTGGAGTTACTAACCAAACTTGGCCATATTGTTACTTACATTCCCGTTAAGGCTCTTCTCGGTCCCTACGACCTAGTTCCGGTGGAACGCATCCACGAACTCGTACAACGATTAACTCAACTTGGGCCTGGCATCCTCGTGACCCTATCACATAGCGGGACCACTACCAACTGACATCACCCCATTCCATACTACCGGCTGACCCGAAATGAGTCCACAACCCGACCCAGCGTCACACTTAACTTCTCATTCTTAGTCTGAAATAAATCTCGCTCTTATCTCAAGGTACTTCTTACCCTATCCCCTATTCACTAGAGGTTCGTCACTTAAGTCAAAGTATTCCTACTGTACAATCTTCCCTATTGGTCTTACACTGTTATGGGGCAATTTCGTGTGAACTCTACACAACTATAGTCTCAGTTCACTTACCATTCTTGTCAATATTCTTAACTTCTCACTTTACTAATCAAGGTATCCCTACCTCTGGGGTACTATGACTTTACAACTTCTAGCAACAAAGGGAAAACATATATGGTAGGGCAAAATCTGAATCTATCAATGCACGTATGATTCAAAAGAATCAAAATATACCTGTAACCCCATGAGATGTTGCCTTCTGATCCTGCCCAGTAGTCACGTCATCTATGCGGTTCGAAGGACCGCCAAAACTATAAACTCCACCCTGACCTCTACCACGGTGGTGGACATCCGAACACCGCTCGGGGACGACATGTGGAGGAAAGGGAATCAACCATCGGCCTCATAGGCTGAGCCACCCCACCGGTGCTCCTTCTAAAAGGACATACCCTCAGTATATGGCCCGGACGGCCACAATAAAAACAAAGACCTGTGCCATAACGACATTTCCCCAAATGACGCTTACTACATCGGAAACACTGAGGAAAAAGTGGCCTCGACTGAGAAAATCCTCTGCTCCTCTGAGAACCTCGACCCCTGGAGCTTGGACCGGCTCCTAAATACCTTGTGGGATCAAATCCCACCCGTGCTCTGTGGGGTATGTCTTTGGGTAAGTGGGACGAATATCTCACTTCTTCTTGAGGCTCGTCCAAAAACTCACCGGGATAACCAACCGGTCTAGCCCTCTTACGTTGATCTCCGCGTTGGCCCTCTACCCTCTGTACACCTTTCTGTACTGGCCGAATAACCTCCTGCTGATGAAACTGTAGCACTGCTATCTTGGTCAATAAAATAATCGCTTCCTCGCGACCTATAGTCTTCTCCTACCGAGAAACGGAGGCTCGTCTTTGGGGCCTCAAAACTGGCGAAGAACTTCGCCATCGCGAACAACATCAGGTATACCACAGGCATAAGTCCTATCAACTCTGCAGTCCGACTAGTAGCTCCTGCTACTCCTTTGCCCTTCTGGGCGGCTGTTGCCCTCCTAGGAGGCATAACTGTAACACAACAATACGTCAGATAGGAATTATCTTACTAGCACAGCTCTATGGCACGATCTTAGAGTGAGAAGAATAGAAACCAACTCCTAAATGTCATGTAGCCTCCTGTTTATGGATGTGGCGCGCAACACACCGATAATCAAGACTCTACTAGACACGGTCTGTAGACATTCCGAGGATCGATCGCTCGATACCACTGTCACGCCCAACCCCAAGCTCGTGATCGTGCCTACCCAGGCACCTTCTACCTTAACAACTAAGCAAACTGCGGAATTTAAATAACACCCTTTTTTTTAAAACCAACATACATACAAGGGCAAAGCCGACAAGGCTGCCATATAATATACATGAAAAAGACACTACACTGTACATGAGTCCAATCCCACATATGAATACAAACCTCTAAGAGTTATATCAACTATGACGACAAGGCCCCCGCACCCATAATCAGATACAAAGCTCAGATCAAAGAACTTATACCAAAAAGATAAACTCCAACATAAGGAGCTATCCAAAACTCGAAAGGCGGTCCTACACTGCCGATCACCAAACAACAGACCTAAACTCATGCGGATGAACGCAGCCTCAAGGAGGTCAAGACGAAGAATGTACCAAGTATGTGAAGCATGAAATCTTCAGAATGAAATCATAATAGTCTAAATAAAACAGAGACATGTATGATAGCCAACCTACGACACAATACATAATACCATATCACGTCAGGGACGCATGCCCTCAAAGTCATTACTAAAATATAACCATGGGTCTCACGCCCATAATATCAATCATGCCCGTGGAATCCTTCCTCACTGCCGGCAGTCCATGATAATCAAATTACAGTACACTGTGCATTACTAACAATTAGAGTAAATAGTAGTATACTTACAATATAAACTAGGAAGCTCACGATCAAAGCAGGACCACCCGCCCGCAGTATCATTAAGCAATCCTACTCCTGGGACTATTTCATTCGCATAGGTCGCGTGGACCCGCATCAGGTATTCCTCGCATGGGACTATTTCACCCGCATAAGCCCTTACGGACTCGCATGAGGTATTCCTCGCATAGGCTGGACCCGCCCGCATGGGACTATTTCACCCGCATAAGCCCTTGCGGACTCGCATGAGGTATTCCTCGCATCGTGGGTAGCAAATCCACGGAATGTGCAAATGCCACAAACCCGGGGAATGACCCCGAAATGAATGATATACCACAAGCACACAACCGGCTAGTACCAGGACACATAGGCAATCCTCAATTAAACAAGCCAAAGTACTTATCAAGGCACACAT
Organism: Przewalskia tangutica; assembly: GCA_029844215.1. Lineage (NCBI taxonomy): Eukaryota > Viridiplantae > Streptophyta > Magnoliopsida > Solanales > Solanaceae > Przewalskia > Przewalskia tangutica. Next base: position 91,729,327 of record CM056730.1, on the reverse strand, counting down.
GGAATAATTTCCAATTAAACAAGCCAAGGTACTTATCAAGGCACACATGGAATAATTCTCAATTAAACAAGCCAAAGTACTTATCAAGGCACACATGGAATAATTCCCAATTAAACAAGCCAAGGTACTTATCAAGGCACACATGGAATAATTCTCAATTAAACAAGCCAAAGTACTTATCAAGGCACACTTAGACTAATTCTCAATTAATCAAGCCAAAGTACTACGTACGTACATTCTTTTCAAAAGACTCCTTCTATGTAAAACCCCAAGATACTAACACCCGTAGTATCAAGGTGTGTCTATTTTTCAAAGTAAGTTACTACACTTTTAGAAACTCATTTCAAAGCTTGAAACCAAGTAACTTCAATTTTTTTCACAATCTAGGCAACTTATGCCCATTAATCAAAATAGACAACTTTCTAAACCTTTCATAAAGCCGTTATAACCAACTTCTCATAAAGCCGTTATAACCCTTTATGGTTTTTAGACAATTTCATTCTTTTTATAACCAAGAGACTTATACTTAAAACCAAGTATCACAAACTTTCAAATCAAGTTTCTTAACTTTCAAAGATACTTCGAGTCTCTTAATATATAGAATACCAGTTTCTTCTACTTTTAAACCTCAAGTAACTCACACCTTTAAAACAAGTTACTTCTCTTAAATCATGTCATTTCTCCTCTTTTAAAACAATTAAGTAAATCACTCCTTTGACTCCCCTAAAATCATTATAATGACCTTTAGGTTTTGGAACTAAGGCACTAGCCAAAAGGTTTGGAAATCACTTCCTTTTCAAGACTCCATGTACTTTAAGTAAAAATACTTTCACTTTTAAGAATCCAAACTTCACTAAGGCAATGGATTATACAACTTATAAGTTAAACATCAAAGTACAATCAAGGAAGTACATAGAACAATTTCTACTTTAGGCAATCCAAATACAACCAAGGAATGGATCATTTAAGGAGTAGGACATACTTTCTTTATCTTAAGGAATCATGCTAGAAGAGGAGATAGTTCACATACCTTTTCGGCTAAATCCACAAGCTAAGCCGAATACGCCGTACGTAGAAGTGTCAACCTATAATGGTCACAACATGACTATCAACTTCTAGTCTCTAATGTAGAATAATACTAAGTATACGGTCTCTAATTCTACGGAAAATTGGGCAGCACTTCCTTTGTTTCTACTTACTTTGCCACCTTTTTCAAGGTCGAATACAATAACCAACACGCCACATTTAAGGCTCAAAACAACAACCAAACAAAAGGGGATTACACGCCTTACAATACGTGTAAAATTCCGCCCCACAATTAATACGAAGTAGTTCCATATACCATCCATTCTCGGCCAACAACATAACCAACAATTCAAAGTCTTTTCCAATTCTTTTCCAATTCCAAGTTCTAAGGTCAAACATGTTATATAGTCATAAACAACTTCAACAACTACAATATCCTTCTTTATACAACATGCGACGACTTAAACTAATATTCAACTTGAATTGTAATCTTAAGGCTAAACATGCTAGTTTTCGGATTAGGGTTCCAATTGCCAATAAACATATCAAACTTCATACTAAATACCTCATGCTTGCTAATATCCATAACTACAACAATAAGTAAACCTTAATTGCTAAAACGACAAGATTATACCTTTACAAGCCCTTAAGAATTCCAAGATTCAAAGTCGCTCCTTAGCAAATTCTTAGCTTCTTTCCTTATGTTCCAATCCGCTCCAAGCACTCCTTAGAAGCCTATGAAGAACCCATCTTCAAGTTCCAACTTCAAAGTTGAAGAACTTCTAAAGTTTCCGCCTTGCGACTAATATGAAAACGTCGTTTTTCCGAAATCTTTCTATTGAGATATCCTTACAATACCCTTAGGGACATTGGGTTAAAGTCTTGTGAAATATGGATCACAAACTAAAAAAATTTGTGTGGAACTTGCACTAAAGCCGAGAGCTATGTATGAAGAACAAGAGTGTGTGATTTTTCTAAGTGTTGGAAACTTAGTCTTGCACTAGTAGTATGCTTATATAACACATTGGAGGGCTTAGATTATCACAAATGTGTGGCTAAGATGAAGATCACATGGATCATAGCCAAGTGGACAAGTTGACTTGGTCAACAATCTCAAGCTTAACAAGACTTATCTTCCACCATGGTCAATGACCATTTTACCCTTACTATATTTCGACCAAGACCATGTGGGGGTGCCATGTGTCGCCCTCTCATTCGTCCATAAAATTCTGTAACCCTCGTGGGCCCCACAAAACGTAAAATTCCTCGGGTGGGCCCCACAAAACGTAAAATTCCTCGGGTGGGCCCCACGTGACCAAATCCGTAAAACTAAATTTCCATAATGTTAATAAGTTCCATAGTCTTCAAATAATACATTTTGAGAATCCAATTCTCAACAACGAACATTTTTCCTTTCCGACGTTCGGAAGATTTTCTGTCGGAAAAACAATTCTTCCTTTCGTACTAATTTCCAAGTCTTGATTCCTTACGTACATTCTCTTATACATGTCCTGGACTTACGGGGTGTAACATTAGACTTGGCATTTTTCTGGATTTCTGCCGCCGCGACCCTGCTCCTGGGCGCCGCGGCGCTTAAACTTCAGCGCCTCTTCAGTTCTTTTGGCGCCGCGGCCCTGCTCCTGGGCGCCGCGGCGCTAACCCGTTTTTCTGGAAATCCTGGCTTTTCTTCAGTTTTTCGCCCTTCATTTTATTGGCCTGTACCTGTCAATCACAACACAGACACTACCTCCGTGAGACTGTTCTAAATAAAGACTAATTGCATATAAACTAAATAAATTAAAATACCTTGGGTTGCCTCCCAAGTAGCGCTGTCTTTAACGTCTTTTAGCCGGACACAAGTTCCTTAGTTTTAATAACCGTGGGGTGGATCAACCCCCCAACTAATCCATTTCCTCCACATTTTGCGTTTTCTTTTTCTTCTTTTCCTCTTAGCATTATCGGTAGAGGAGTTCGTGAACACATACCGTCGGTGGGGGTTGGCAAACCATGCCTGCTTTCGTGGGCTCATCTCCCTTTGGTTGACTTGTAATGGCTCACAGGGAAGCTTGATGGTGCTGATTGCAAAGCACCTGCTTATGGTTGGTGGCTCGATGACATGTTTAAAAACTTTAAATACCATTTCTTCATTCTCCACCCTTAATGTTAGCTCTCCCCTTTCTACATCAATCAAAGCTCTCCCTGTTGCTAGGAATGGTCTCCCCAATATGATAGGGATTTCCGCATCTTCTTCCATGTCAAGAATGAGGAAGTCTGCAGGAAAGAAGAATTTTCCTACTTTAACAATCACATCCTCAATCTTCCCTCTTGGATGAACCACTGTCCTATCGGCCAGCTGCAGGCTCACTGTGGTCGGTTTGGCCTCACCCAACTCCAATCGTTTAAATACTGATAAGGGCATCAGATTTATACTTGCCCCTAAATCACACGAGCTCATTGCATGTCACCGCCAACAGCGGCAAGGTAGTGTAAAGCTTCTGGATCCTTTAGTTTTGGTGGCAACTTTTCTGCAAGATAGCACTACACTCTTACATAGTGCTACTATCTCATATTCCGCAGTTCTTCTTCTTCCCAATATTTCCTTCATGAACTTGAAATAGGAGGGCATCTGCTCTAATGCTTCTATAAAGGGGATGTTGATATGCAGCTTCCTGAATACCTCCAAGAATTTGGAGAATTTTTTATCAACCGCCTTCCGCTGTAATCTCTGGGGGAAAGGGATCTTTTCTGTATACTCCTTCTCTGGAGTTTTCTCTACTACTGGGCTAGGTTCAACCACCTTCTCTTTTTCTATCTCTGCCCTTTTCTCATTCTTGGTCAAGAGATCGCTGCCCAACTGTTGCCACTTCTCAATCGTCTTGGACACTGCTCCTGGATTTACCTCTGTGTTGCTTGGCAGTGTACCCTGTGGCCTGCTCTTTGCCTGCTTTGCTAGCTGCCCCACTTGTGTTTCTAAATTCCTGAACGAGGATCTTGTCATGAATCGAGTTCAGGCGTTGCAAATCTTGTCACAATCGCTTCACTCGTCGACTTTTCTTCTTGAATCGTGTATTGAGCTACGAGGATCTTTGGGCCTGAGTAAAGGGCTGCGGATTTTGGTTCTGTTGGGTTTGATACTGGCCCATGTATTGATTCTGCTGCCCCTGGTCTCCTCTCCATGAGAAATTTGGGTGATTTCTCCACCCTGGATTATAAGTGTTGGAGTATGGATTGTTCTGTGGCCTCTGATAATTACCCACGGCCTGACACTCTGCCTGCTCCATTGGTATATTATTGGGGTCAGCTGAAGGACACCTATCGAATGTATGTGGGCCACCACATATTTCACAACTTTTAGGCATCTGGACCGCATTCACTGACACTGTATGTTGCTGCAACTGTTTTGCCAAAAGGGCCACTTGGGCATTCAAGGCAGCAATGGCATCTATTTCGTGGACTCCCACTGTTCTCCTCCCACTTGTCGACCTCTCTTCTGTGACATGGTTGTTGGTGGTCATATCTTCTAATAACTCGTGAGCGTCGTGGGCTGTTTTCCTCATGAATGCCCCACCTGCTGCTGCATCTATGATGGTTCTGGTTGTACTGCTCAGCCTGTTATAGAAGATGTGGACCAAGTTCCACAACTCAATGCAATGGTGTGGGCATTTTCTCTGCAAGTCTTTGAACCTTTCCCAAGCTTCATATAAGGACTCTCCATCTGCTTGGTAGAAGTTGTTCAACTCCCCTCTCAATTTTGCTGCTTTGCATGGGGGAAAGAACTTGGCTAGGAATTTCTGTGCCAGCTCGTGCCATGTAAAAATCGAATCAGCCGGCAGGGAATTCAACCATACTTTTGCTCTATCCCTGAGTGAAAAGGGAAAGAGCCTCAATCTGATCTGAAAGTTGCACATAGCTCCAAGAAATTAGCTATGTGCATATGTGGATCCTCCGATGGCGACCCTCCAAATTGCAGCGTGTCGTACCGTGCTCGTAATCGCCGATTTTATCTCGGTTGTTTGCTCCTATGGCGGGGAGCCTAATACATGTTTGTGCTCCATTCACTCTCTAGGCGACACATAGTCTCTCAAGCTTCTTCTGCTGGACTTGAACTCTTTCTCGACATCCATAGGTACTTGCCGAGGTATTCCTAGATTGGGCTGATTTTCACCTAACCCTTCTCTCATCATGTTGTTGTTTTGAACACCGCCCATCTCTATCAAGGTTGCAATCCGATTCTTTCTCGCTACATTTTACGAGTTTTCTCAATCTGGATTGAAGGGAACAAGAGTGTATGCCCTCTTCTCCTTCACATAAACCGATTTCTGAAATAGATCAAAAGCATAACAAATCACGGCACTCGATTTTTGAAATAAATAAATAAAAAAAAGTGAAAATTAAAAAATAAAAAATAAAAACCAAATTATAAATTAAAAATATATAAATTTGATATTGAACTATGCCTAATCCCCGTGTGGCCAAAAACTTGACGCGCGAAAAGATGCACACACTTTAACGCAAGTGCACGTTATCGTGACAAGTAATATAGTCCTGGTAAGACCGAATATCGTCCACAAGGATTAGGGTTCAAGTACCAACTATCTATCTTTTGGTATCTATTTGGCAATTGATATTTGATTTTGTGTGTTTATAACTAAGAATTATAAAGACTAATTTAACTAATGAGTTTACTTCAGATGTGATGGGAATAGGGCTTCCATGTCTCTTCAACTATCCGCTTATGTTATTTATTAATGCAATGAATTATGGACTTCTTCTCTCGGAGAAAGCAGGTTTACGAAATCGTTTTATATTCCCGTTAAGGATATATAAACACTCAACCCCAGTATTGCACCTTACCTACCTTTCGGTGATAAGGATAACTCTATAGGAGGATTAAGAACAAAAACCTAGTTAACCGTCATGCACCATGCACAAAATTAGGGTTTTTAAGCCTCTCATTAACGCTACATAAATAATTGATGTATTTTCATCCTCAATCCAAGAATGTCTACCCAACTTACAACATATTCACAATCCCTCCTTTCGAAGTAAATTAGAAATCATATAGTGATAATTAGTTGTCAATTAATTACCAAGCATTCAAAGCAATTATTGGATAAATCTCTCAAAGAAGAATAATAATCATAAACATGCATTAATTCATAACATAAGTTTCTAGTGAATCAACATGGAAAGCCCTATAAGAGAATTAGTTCCTAGTCATTGACATGACAAGAACTAATTCAAAAGTCATCATACAAAACTGAAATAAAGAAAAGAAAAAGGAAAAGAAAGTACTAAATTATGGTCTCCAATCTCCAAGCAAGAAATCTTGTGTTGTGCCAGAAGGGGAACCCTTAAAATCTGCCTAGGGTTCTCCTTTTATAGGCTGAAAACCGCTTCTCTCTTTTCCTTCAGGCCTGGCCCAGAATTTCGTCCAAAACCTGATTTTTCCGCGTCGGCGCCGCGGCGCCGGAACTTCTGTGGTCCTTCGGGTGATTTGGCGCCGCGGCCACGATTTAATTGTCCGAGGGCATCGCGCGCCGCAACCAGCTTCTCCGATGATTAGCGCGCGACCTGCACTGTTGACATGAGGCGCCGCGGCGCTGGGTCTTCTGCAGCCTCTCTGGATATTGGGCGCCGCGACCGCTTACAGTGCGGGAGCCGCCCGTGTGCAGGTTTCGCCTCGTTCGCCACTTTCTCTGTTTTTAGCTCTGGAACCTCCTCTTTTGCTCTCTTTTAGCTCCTTTTCCACCATTTTGCCATTTTAACCACTTTGACTCAAAAGGAAGAAAAACTATCCTAATACGACACTTATTTGTACAAAAAGGGACAAAAGACTAACTAAAACTGACTCGAAAAGTGTATATAAAATACACCGATCAGCAGCCTCAGCAGCGAGTGAGATATTCATCCCATCCTACCCAGTACATACCCCCGCAGCTCACAGGTGGTAGATTGGACCCCACAAGGTATTTAGGAGCCGGTCCGAGCTCCAGGGGTCGAGGTTCTCAGAGGAGCAGAGGATTTTCTCAGTCAAGGCCACTTATTCCTCAGTGTTTCTGATGTAGTAAGCGTCATTTGGGGAAATATCGTTATGGCACAGGTATTTGTTTTTATTGTGGCCGTCCGGGCCATATACTAAGGGTATGTCCTTTTAGAAAGAGCACCAGTGAGGTGGCTCAGCCTATGAGGCCGGTGGTTGGTTCCCTTTTCTCCACAGTTGTGCGTCCCTCATGGTAGGGTGTTCAGATATCAGCCAGCCGTGGTAGAGGTCAGGGTGAAGTTTATAGTTCTGGCGGTCCTTCAAACCGCATAGATGACGTGGCTACTGGGCAGGATCAGGAGGCAACATCGCATGGGGTTACAGGTATATTTCGATTCTTTTGAATCATACATGCATTGATAGATTCAGATTTTGCCCTAGCATATATGTTTTCCCTTTGTTGCTAGCAGTTGTAAAGTGATAGCACCCCCAGAGGTAAGGATACTTTGATTAGTAAAGTGAAAAGTTAAGAATGTTGACAAGAATGATAAAGTGGACTGAGACTATAGTTGTGTAGGGTTCACAAGTTGTAATTACCCCATAATAAGTGTAAGACCGATAGGAAAGAATGTACAGTAGAAATACTTTGGCCTATGTGACGAACCTCTAGTGAATAGGGGGATAGGGTAAGAAGTACCTTTGAGATAAGAGAGAAATTTATTTCAGACTAAGAATGAGAAGTTAAGTGTGACGATAGGTCGGGTTATGGACTCATTTAGGGTCAGCCGGTAGTATGGAATGGGGTGATGTCAGTTCGAAATGGTCCCGCTATGTGATAGTGTCACGATAATGCAAGGCCCAAGTTTAGTTAATCGTTGTACGAGTTCGTGGACGCGTTCCACCGGAACCAGGGCGTAAGGGTCGAGAAGAGCCTTAACGGGAATGCAAGTAGCATAATGGCCAAGTTTGGATAGTAACTCCAAGGATTGGAGAATAGAAACAATATTTGAGATTTTGTACGTGTACTAAAATAGGTTTGGAAGTACGAGAAAGTATGATAAGTAAGAAAAGGAAGGAGCAAGGGTTAAGAGAACTATAGTGATTATAGTTATAAGTAATAAAGGTGCGTAGAGAAAATCATTTTTAGGCCATGAGTGGAGGTTATTTGTGACGATACACACGCCTTAGGTTCAGTAACACTGTCCATAGGTGCTCGTGATTGAGATGCTACTAGTATTAGAGTTTACACCGGTTGGTAAACTAAGCTAGGCAGATTATAGATTCATGTACCAGTTTGTTTGTGACTAAGTGAGACAGAGAAGGGGAGTAACACGGGGGAAACACATCAGTTAGCTGAGTAGGAGTCCGACTGAAAGATTCAGATAGTGTTAGTCCCATGACTTAGATTACGACCGGGCCATCCCTTTATGCGGGGAAAAAGAAAGGAACCTCTAAGGATCCCGTGTTTGATAAGACTGTAACCTTCGAGTTTTGTGAGAAGGGACCACGGATGGAATGTCCATTGTTATGTTTACGTATGTTATGTGGTGGCCATGTGTGGCATCGTTGGTCTTGTGGAGTATTGATTGATAGGCATAGTAAAGAGATTATGCCGGAGTTTGTATAGCTTGACAACCGACTAAGAACATTCGGGGACGAATGTTTCTAAGGGGGGAAGAATGTTACACCCCATAATTCCAGGACATGTATAAGATAATGGACGCAAGAACACAAGACTTGAAATTGGTACGAAATGAAGAATTGTTTTTCCGACGGAAAAATCTTCCGAACGTCGGAAAGGAAAAATGTTTGTTGATGAGAATTGGATTCTCAAAATGCATTATTTGAGGAATATAGAATGTATTATCATTATGGAAATTTATTTTTACGGATTTGATCACGTGGGGCCCACCCGAGGAATTTTATGTTTTGTGGGGCCCACGAGGGTTACAAAATTTTATGGGCGAATGGGAGGGAGACACGTGGCACCCCCCACATGGTCTTGGACGAAAATTAGCAAGGGTAGAATGGTCATTGACCATTATGGATGAACAAGTCTTGCTAACTTGAGAAAATTGACCAAGTCAACTTTTCACTTGGATAATTATTTAATGCTCTTCATCCTAGCCACTCATATGTTGTTATCTTGACCCTCCATTGTGTTATATATACTACACTAGTGCAAGACTTGTCTTCAACACTTAGAAAAAAATTAGAGATGTCTTGTTCTTCATTAGGAGCTCTCGGGTTTAGGGATTTTCTCACAAGAAAATTTTGTAATTTTGGTCCATTATTCACAATACTTTAACTCAAGGTCCCTAAGGGTATTGTAAGAATATCTCAATAGAAAGATTTCGGAAAAACGACGTTTTCACGTTAGTCGCAAGGCGAAAACCTAAGTCGTTTTCATAGGTTTTGATTGGAAATGGAAGAGAAGTTGGTTGTGAACTTCTAAAGGCTTCAAATAGAGGATTGGAGCGTAAAGGAAAGGAGCTAAGAATTGCTAAGGAGCGACTTTGAATCTTGGAAATTATAAGGGCTTATAAAGGTATCAATCTTGTCGTTTTAGTAATTAAGATTACTTATTGATGTAGCTATTGATATTAGCAAGCATGAGGTATATAGTATGAAGTTTGATAAGTGTATTGGCTATTGGAACCCTAATCCGAAAACTAGTATGTTTAGCCCTAGAGATTACAATTCAATTTGGTTATTAGTTTAGTCGTCGCATGTTGTATAAAGAAGGAAATTGTAGTTGTTAAAGTTGTTTATGACTGACTATATAACATGTTAGACCTAAGAACTTGGATTGGAAAAGACTTTGAGTTGTTATATTGTTAGCCGAGAATGGCTTTTGAGTATTGAACTACTTAGTATGAATTGTGGGGCAGAATTTTACACGTATTGTAAGGCGTGTAATCCCCTTTGATTGGTTGATGTATTGAGCCTTAAATGTGGCATGTTGGTTATTGATTATCGGGCCTTGAAAAAGGTGGAAAAGTACGTAGAAACAAAGAAGGTGTTGCCCGATTTTCCGTAGAATAAGAGATTGTATACTTAGTATTATTCTACGTTAGAAACTAGAAGTTGATAGTCGTGTTGTGGCCATTATAGGTTGACAATTCTACGTGCGGCGTATTCGACTTAGCTTGTGGATTAAGCCGAAAAGGTATGTGAACCATCTCCTCTTCTTCTAGCATGATTCTGTATGGTAAAGTAAGTAAGTCCTACTCCTTAAATGATCCATTCCTTGATTGTACTTGGATTACCTAATATAGAAGTTGTTCTATATACTTCCTTGATTGTACTTTGGCTGTTTAAATTGGAAGTTGTTATAATCCATTACCCTAATGAAGTTTGGATTTTCAAAAGTGAAAGTATTTTACTTAAAGTACATAGAGTCTTGAGAAGGATGTGATTTTCAAATCTTTTGGCTAGTGCCTTAGTTCCAAAACCTAAAGGTTGTTATAATGACTTTAGGGGAGTCAAATGAGTGATTTACTTAATTGATTTTAAAAAAGGAGAAATGACATGATTTAAAGTTAAGAGACTTGAAGTACTTTGAAAGTTAAGAAACTTGATTTCTAAAGATTAAGAGACTTGAAGTATGTTGAAAGTTAAGAAACTTGATTTGAAAGTATATGATACTTGGTTTTAAAAGTATAAGTCTGTTGGTTATAAAAAGAATGAATTTGTCGAAAACCATAAAGGGTTATAACGGCTTTATGGGAAGTTGGTTATAACGGCTTTATGGAAGGTTAAGAGAGTTGTCTATTTTTGATTGATGGGCATAAGTTGCCTAGATTGTGAAAATTAGAAGTTACTTGGTTTCAAAGCCTTGAAATGAATTTCTAAAGGTGTAGTAACTTATTTTGAAAAATAGACATGCCTTGATACTACGGGTGTTAGTATCTTGGGGTTTTATATAAAAAAGAGTCTTTTGAAAAGAATGGACGTACGTAGTACTTTGGCTTGTTTAAATGAGAATTTTTCCATTTTGTGCCTTGATAGTACTTTGGCTTGCTTAAATAAGGATTTCTCTTAGTTTATGTAAAAAGAAGGCATGGTAATTGTCTTGGTTTATGTAAAAAGAAGGCATGGTAATTGTCTTGGTTTATGTACAAAGAATGCATGGTAATTGTCTTGGTTTATGTAGAAAGAAGGCAGGGTAATTGTCTTGGTTTATGTAAAAAGAAGGCATGGTAATTGTCTTGGTTTATGTAAAAATAAGGCATGGTAATTGTCTTGGTTTATGTAGAAAGAAGGCAGGGTAATTGTCATGTTTTATGTAAAAAGAAGGCATGGTAATTGTCTTGGTTTGTGTAAAGGCATGGTATTGTCTTGGTTTATGTAAAAAGGAAAGGCATGATATTGTCTTGGTGTGAAAGGCATGGTATTGTCTTGGTTTGCTTGCATATGGGTTGCTCATATAGACATTCGTGCAAGTGTCATATTTCCACATCTCCGCGTCCCTCCAATAAGGGCCGGCAACTTGTTTAAAGGATACCATGGGGTAGCTCCCCATGGGGGTGAGTGGTACACACTCACGGCGGGTCGGTATTTGACTCGGGCGGGTTAAATTCCCGGGATATATATATATATAATCCATGTATTAGCTATTCTTGATGCGAGTATCGTGTACTGATGCCTCATTGCGGGTCCACATGACCTATGCGGGTGAAATAGTCCCTTGCGGGTGAAATAGTCCTATGATAGGTTGCATTATAACACAGAGGGTGGTTGACCACGGCAGCACGACGCCGTGTTTTGAAACGGTAGTGATTTCATTAATGAAAGGGTGCAATGTGTGTATGACTTAAAGTGGAACAGTTGGTCTCATTGTTAAAAGCATAACTTAAAAAGGTAAAAATGATTGCATTACTCTCATGATTGTAAGGTTCATTATTATATCATGGACTGCCGGCAGTGAGGAAGGATTCCACGGGCATGATTGATATTATGGGCGTGAGACCCATGGTTATATTTGAGTAATGACTTTTAGGGCATGCGTCCCTGACTTTATATGACTGCTTATGTATTGTGTACTGTAGTTTGGCTATCATATATGTCTCCTGTTTTGTATAGACTGTTGTGATTTCATTACAGTACTTACTGTTTCACATACTTGGTATATTCTTCGCATCTTGACCTCGCCGGGCTGCGTTCATCTTTGCGAGTTTAGGTCTGCAGATTTGGTGATCTGCAGTGTAGGACCACCTTTCGAGTTTTGGATAGCTCCGTCTGTTCAGGAGTTTATCATTTTGGTATAGATCCTTCAGTACAGGCTTTTGTACAGTTATGGGTACGGCGGGGCCTTGTCCCATCATAGTTTAGTAAAACTCTTAGAGGTATGTATTCATATGTGAGATTGGACTCGTGTACAGTGTAGTGTATGTTGATTATGAATATTATATGGCGGCCTTGTCGACTTTGCCCTTGCATGTTCATTGGTTTAAAAAATGTAGTGTTGTTTAGTTCTGCAGTTTACTTGTGTCAGTTAAGTAAAAGGGTGCCCAGGTAGGGCACTAGTCACGGGCCCGGAGTTCGGGGCGTGACAAAAATTTTAATCAATTTTGGGGCATGAAGGGTATTTTTCAGGATAAGTGGTGGATGAGGAGGGGACAAAGTTTTATTACCATAATCCTTAATTGGAATAGAACTACCATTACCAACAATTATACCATGATTACTGCTCAAATTGGAATAAGAAGAGAGAGTACCTTGGTCGGATGTCATATGGGTAGTAGCACCTGTGTCCATGTACCAATTAGGGTCCGGTTGAGTCAAGTAAAGTGTGTGCATCGCTGCTTCAATGTTGGTCTGAGTGGGGCCCATTGCGTGGTGGGCTTGAGGGGCTGCCCACCAAAGCAGCAGATCCGCATCATTGGGCCGGCCAGGTTGGTCCGAACCCAGAGTCGACACAGGAAGAAGGCGGTCGCGACGCTTGCACGGGCTAAGACGTAGACGCCGCGGCGCTGTGTGGCGCTGGGACCCACTGCCACTGTCCAGGGGCCCACTATGGGCCCCAGAACTGCTGCTGCTGACGGTTTCCCCCGTTGTTGCCGCCGCGATTCTTGTCATTATTCTTCCGATTTTGGCCCTTCTTACCACCCCTGTTGTTGTGATTTTGGGTCACGTTGGCTGGATTGGAAGGTGACAAATTTGAAGCAGTCATCATAACGACGGGGCTTGCTCTGATCAATGCCCTTTTAGCCAAACCCGTTTCTTCCAAAGTGAGCATGGAGCGGGCTTGATAGAACTCCGGCAGGGGGTTACTTTGACGAATTACCGAACCTCAGATAGACCGGCAACCATCTGAAGAACTAGAAGACTATTAGAAACATGATAACCCACGTTGCAAAGTTAGTCTGCCAAGTCTTTGAGGCGTTGCAATACGAAGAAACGTTTGGAAAATTCGCCATAACAACTTGAGAAAATTCATGCTCAAGGATAACAATGCGAGAATGACTGTTATCTTGGAAGATGTCACGCAATCGATTCCACGCCGACATAGCTGTGGAGTTGGGTTCCATAATCGTTTGTAAAATATTCAAGGAGATAATGACATAAATCCACTGGAGAACCTTGGCATCAAGTATGACCCATAAGTATGGATCTGCTGCTTTGGTGGGCACAACCGTTGTAGACGTAGACGTCATATCACCCCCCGTATGAGTAGTGGGAAGGATGATGTGGTGAAGAACTTTATGTGCCATAGCATGAATCTTAAACAATTTTGCCCATGTCCCATATTGGGCGTTCTCTATATCAAGAACAATATGAAGAACGCTTTTGATGTTGGAAAACTGTGAGGGCATGATGAAACGTGTTTTTATCAGTCATGGTGAATAAAACACAAAGATTCAGAGAAGAAAAGTTTTTTGAGGGAGAGGGGTTCGGGTTTTTGGGAATCCGAGGGGGGGAGGGATAGATTAGCACGGTTTTCAAGAATTTTCTAGAACAGAAGTGAGAAGCAGAAGCAAGGAAAAGAACCTAGACTCTTGATACCATGAAATAATTAATCTCTTGATTATTCTTATTGATGAAAGACATATATATACAAGTTACAATATGAGAATCATATTCCTACTTTACATCTAAAACCCTATTCTATAAGGAGACTAAATATACAATTATGGTAATATTACAATAGTAATTAAGGTACAAGACTAATTCTAACATATATCAAATATACATCAAGTATAACATTGTTCTGTGAACAGTGCTCGGGACTGGGCCGCGGCGCTGTGGACCTTAGGCCACGACGTTGTGGGCTTTTTTTAACACATGACTTCTTGCACTAATGAAAATGCATTTTTCTCGTTAATTTCATGCTACACGCTTGATTGATTAAAGGGCAGAAATTCAAAAAATGGACAAAAACAATTTTTTGTAGGACAACTCAGAAAATTATAGTCAGTAAAAATTATGTTTGACTCTCAAAATAGTAAGAAAAAAGGGCAGTCTGGTGCACTAAGTTCCCGCTATGCTCAAGGTCAGGGGAAGGATCGGATCACAAGGGTCTATTGTACGCATTTTTACCCTGCATTTCTGCAAGAGACTGTTTCCACGCTTATTTCGAGTTTTCTAGAATCGTGGTGTAAAATAATATTAAACAAAGGGTACAAGTTTCTGTTAATGGTCAATATGTATCGTCACGTTGTGATATATTTGTGTCGAGGTCAAGAGGATTTGATATCATCTGAACTTAAGAAGATGAACTATCAAACTCTAAGCAAGACACATATGACTTTTACTTATTTTGATTTTATGAGGTACAAACATGTGATGAAACATATCAAATAGGAAGGTCCATTGATGTCTATAATAATATCTTCAAATTAGCTCTTGTAAATTGTTTCAGTTATGTGACGCTTGACCATGAGTGCTAAACATCGACATATTTGAATGGAGCAAAATAGAGAGAGAGAGAGAGAAAAAATGCAAAATCTTGATATATGAACTTGCTTCAAATAGTTTCTCGTGGTCGATTTTGAGATCGAATCTTCGGACTTTTTTACCCCTAGTGGTTGTTTGAGTCGTCGGCAACCACTGAGCCTTCTATGGCTGTTGTGGCCACTAGCCGACCTCCCCCTGAGGTCGGTCAACCTCCAACGCTACCCACCCAGCCCTCAAACTTCACCAATGAATTAACTAGCCTACCAAATACTATTCACAGAAACCCTTGACCTATTCCCGTCATTCCCAATGGTGGCGGAGCTTATCTCCCTCCAATGCCCAACCCTCATAACCCTAGTGGTACTGTGAGTGTTAGCGGAGGGACCACTTTGGTTGAATTGATTTAGAACCGAAACTCTAGGACTTGCGTCGACTCAAGTGCTAGTAATATCCCTCTCAAATCAATCCAATACCTTCATGGCGAACCTACTATGATGTCTGATGAATAGGAGATAGAGTTAATGATTGTAGAACAAGACTTGAAACTTGCTATTATTGGTAAGTTTAATCAAGGATGGTCCGACTTTGAATTGCTAAGGAATGAGATTCCAAAGCAATGCGGGTTGAAAGCGGACGTTACAATAGGGCTACTACATAATCGTCATATTCTAATTCGATGTAAAATTGAAGAGGACTATGAAGTGTTGATGTCAAGCCCTGGTTTCTGGATAAAGGAGAAGAACAAGAAGTTTTTCATGAGAACTTTCATTTGGGATGTGGCTTTTAATCCGGATGAATAATCTCATATTGTTTGGGGTTGGATCTCCTTCCCCGGATTGGCCCCTAATTTTTATAATAAATCTGCATTGTTCTCAATGGCGGCGGCGTGGGAAAACCTTTAGCCCTTGATTATGCCACTATGAACAAAACAAGGCCTAGTTGTGTCAAGGTTAAGGTTGAGGTAAACTTGCTACAATCTCATCCTACAAGAATTCAAATAGCTCACAAGAAGAATGGCATAGTACATACTAAATGGCAAAGAATTCGCTTTGATTTCATACCTAAGTATTGTAATCAATGCAAACTACAAGGCCATGACATTGAGGGATGTTGGAAGATCAATCCAGAGTTGAAACCGGTGAAGGAAAAAGATGATGGCAATGGTGGTGTGAACTCCACTCCTTCCACTTCACAACCTAGCCGACCAATACCCCATAACCCCACGAATCAAGATACTAACCCCTCAAAACAACCTAAAAACCCACAAAATATCAATGAGTGGCAAACCAACAAGAAGTCCAAAACAAAAAAAAACAGTACATTTCCAAAGCAAAATAATCCAAAATATATTCTGAAACACCATAACTCCTTTACTGTTTTGAATGATATGGAGGAGGGGGAGGTTGCAGGCTCTGTGACTGCAGTTGATGATGTTGCAGCAGCTTCTAAGCTTCCCATTCCTATCGTTGTTGTTGTAGGGGTAGAAAATTCCACTGGTTATGCTCATTCTACAGAGGGCCATTGCACTGCTGCTCTTGTTGTTGCTACTGGTGTGTCTACACCAGAGGTTATAGCTGCGGATGCTCACAAAATGGTTGTCGCAACAACTGTTGATGTTGCATCACATGCTGCTGTTGGAGATGCTACAAATATTATTGATGTTGCCAATGTGTATGGTAGAATAAATGCAGGAGTTGCTGCAACCAAAGGACACAGTACACATGGGTGAAGATGTTATGGATGCTGATGTTGAGGTTGATGCTGCTGGTGTTGATGGTACTGGGGTTGTTGATGCAGCTCATACAGTGATTCATGTGGCTGGTGCTACTGTTACAAAGTACATGGCACCACATAGACAAGATAATGGTCGGGTTGAAAAGGCAGCAACAACAACTGGAATTGGTGTTACGGTTGGTCGACAAGCAGTTGATGTCTTCTCTGTTGCTGCTTATCCTGCTGATGTTGTGGTCTCTGGGGGAGATGATGCACCTGTGCTTAATGATATTGTGGTCCCTGATGCTAGTTCACCATGTGAGCCACAAAATGGTATTGGTAATTCTCATGCTGCTGCTGGAACTGCAGTCTACACACCTCATATTGGTTTTGAATGTGATGCAGCTACTGCTGCTCCGACAGATGCTGCAGGTACTGATGTTGTTAATGCTGTTGTGGCAGCACATGTTGATGTTGTGGTGACTGAAAATGCTGAAGCAGAGGCAGATGTTGAAGTTGTTGTTGCAGCACTCAGAGGGCATGGAATTGCCGCAATTACTTGTTGGTCTGCAACTGATGTTGCTGCTGGAAATTTATCTTTCGGAGTGGTTGTTGGTGCTGCTGGTGTAGAGCATGATATCGTTGCTTTGGCTACAGCTGAAGCTGCTTCTGCTGGTGCTTCTGGTGCTGGCACTGCTTATACAAAACCCGCTCTTAATCCAACAGCCCAAGTCTACATTTCAATGACCATAAGCCCACAACAATGCTTTCAAAATGAAGCCACCTCAAAAATAAAAGAGAATGAGTATAATACTATGACAGAAGATGACCTAGCCTTGCTTGAGAAATATTTCATATATGTGCTTGGTCAACAAGGACATTGTAGAGGTTTCACGACCTTTGAGGAGGTTGTGGGGGACAAGAACCATCACTATAGGGAGATTGGAGTAAAACAATATGTGGAGTTGATGGTTGATGATATGCCGAGAATCCATGAGTTGCCATGGGAGATGGATAAGGACTGGGCAAACTTGACAAAAGCTGATACACTTGTACTTCGACGTATATTTGGCAAGGCAAATGCAAAAGTACGGAGATTGCAATGGTATGCTCACCTTTGAGGAAGTGCTTGTGGACTACGACTGATACTACTATCATTGGCCAGCGAGATATATATACATCATTTGAAGGATACTGCAGGGGATTTAGATGACGTGCAAGACAAGGCCACTATTTCAGGTACTACCTTTGACTCTGATTCTGAATTTGAGGGCTTTGGTCTATTCGATGAAGAGGCAGAACCACATGTGTCGAGGTCGAAGACGCCTATGATTATGTATAATCTCAGGCCAACAGATGCAGATTCAGAAGAGAATTCACTTGAGGAGGAAAGACTGATCATGGGAAAGGGAATCTATCTCCCCGGACTCTTACGCTGAAACAAAAGAGACACACCAGGAAGGGTAGTTGGGATGGCAACATGCATGCTACTAGACATATGCATGTGAGGGAAGCCACATATGATTCAGTTTCATGAATATTTGGAAGACAAAGCAGAAAATATACTCAGTTTTGAAGAGTTTATATGTTCAGAGTTTAGATATCCTAGCTTTGTTCTTGTATTATTCTATCATTATCTTAGTATCATCATTTGTAATATCATCATAGGTTGCATTATAAACTCTGTGATGATCAAATAATATCTCATTTTATCTTGCTCTTTCTTTTTACATTCGGGATAATTTTACTCTTTGCCCAGATAGGAATAGCAGATGAGGTAAGGATAATCCAATTTGCTTGTAATTTCCTTTTGGTCCCCTTGCTTTCTATTATAAAATTACCTCGGGTGGTGCGTCCGTGGATTGTTTTTAAAAAAAAAAACTTGCTTCAAATAAATGAAATAGGATTTGCTGAGAGTACTTCGTAGTAAATTCCATAAGATATCAATCTCTGACACAATTGGTTGTTTATAGCAAGTATAGCCTGATATGAGATAACAACTAATAAAGCAGGGATAACAAAAAAAAAACAAGCACACACTATATAGTTAAAATGTCTTTGAATTATACAACAAGAGAAAAATTAAGTTTAGAAAATGATACAAAGCTTTCTCTCACTTCTAAAATTATATTTTTCTAATATAAGAGCTGCCTGAAAAAACTTATTTATAGCTAAATTAGGAGACCACCGTAACCTTAGTTTTTTACATTTTAAAATCATCGAAGTAAATCAAAATATTTAAGAGAATAGTTAAAGAAATACTTGAACTCAAATATGAGAAATTTATATTTTGTGATGCACTAACGTCATGATACAATATACACACCACCATTCTTCAAATTTATCTGTTATTTATTACAAATCTTTTCTTATAATATCATACAAAGATTTATTCAGAGATTATTTACCTACTAAACTTCTCAATTAACCACAAGAGTTACAGCTAGCTAAGCTTCACCAAAGGCATATAATTTTCAAATATGGTAAATTATTTTTGAAAAGTATCAAGTGATTCTTTTATTTTTAATTTTTATGATAAGGAGAATTATTTGTTGAATCGATGAATCTATTATAATTTCTTGTAATTATAACTATAAAACATAGGGGGAAAATAATTTTAAATTAGCAAGATATTTAACTTATATGAGTTAAAATGCTTAACAAATTCTATGTATTGGAACGCAATGATCCAATAATATGTATAAAGTTTGTAATAGTCAAGTTTAAATTGATAATCGTATATGAGATATTGTAACAAAAATCTCAACTGACAATTTTTTAATTTGCAATTGTCTATCCAAAGTATACGATCAATTATTATTACATAACTTCAAGAATAGACTAAAGGTATAAAAAAATTATCTCAAAACACACTACAAAAATAATGACATACGGTGGCAGTCACATGACGGTTTTTGCATTGACTTTCTGGTCAATGGTTGTTCGTGACAGATATGTGACGGTTTTATTAACCGTCACAACTTTGTGACAGCGGTGTGACGCTGATTTCAACCGTCACATGTTTTTGTGACGATTTTTAAAATACGAATTTTATTTATTTTTTAAATAATATATACCCGACCCATTTTATTTCTAAACCAGCGATTCTAATTAAGAACTTCATTGTTCATCAACAAAATCTTCATTTCAAGTAAGAAACTCGTGTAATTCTTCATCAACAACACCAATTTATTCATCAACAACACCATATTCTTCATCAACAACACCAGATTTGTTCAACACACAACCCTAGTCGTTGGGTTGTGCATTTCTTCAAGCGAAAACACTCATCCTTGAATCGACTATTTGTGAGCATTTCATTGTGAATTTTGCATTTCTTACTTCTAATTTCGTTGTGAGCATTTCATTGTTATTGTTGACTTTTTTTTTTTGCTATTTTAATCGACCATTTACTATTTTTTTATATTCCGTTGTGATTTGTTGTTGTTCTAATCGACGACATACTCAACGATTTATTGCTATTTCGTTGTGATTTTTTGCTTACCACTGTTCTAAATCACAACGAAAAAAGTATTTTTTTGGTACAAGTACTTTTTTTTTATTTAAGTGATTGTTCATTAACTAATTTTAGGCAGTTTAGTTCAAGAATGACCTTAAACAAATGTGTGGTGTACGCCTATGAATCTGTTTTGAGTAACTTAGGAGTAAGAAATGGACTTAGGGTAGTGATTCACCTATAAATATTTGATGTTGAGCATGTTTGGACTGGTAATTTCATTTGTAACTGTCCAGTTGTGATTTTTTACTGTTTTTTTGTTGCAATTTTAATCGAGCATTTCATTGTTATTTTTTTTGTTGGTTAATTTTGTACTTTTAAGGTAGTTGAATGATATGTGTGCATGTCTTTTGTTGTGTGCCAGATGTTGTTCTAACTACCATTCATTGACAGATAAGTCTTGGATGACATGTTCTCGATTATCACATGAATATGATAAAGGGGTTAAGAATTTTTTGTAATTTGTTGTAGCCAATGTTGTAGACAGTAGTGTGATTAGGTGTCCTTGCAATCAATGTGGAAATTTGTCTTTTCACCCCGTAAAAATTGTATTTGAACATTTGTTCTTTAATGGGATAGATAGTGAATATAAAATCTAGTTTTGACACGGGAAAAGTGTAGAAGCATAGACTCTAGAATAGGTGACCAGTTTGAGTATAACTACATGAATTACAATGATGAAGATACTATAGATATGGTTAATGATGCTTTTATTAATTGTGCTGATAATAAAGCTTTTAAGGAGTTGCTTGAAGACGCAGAGAAACCTTTATATAAAGGGTGCACAAATTTCACTAAGTTAGGTGCTCTAGTTAAACTTTTTAATATCAAGGGTAAGTTTGGTTTATTTGATAAAAGCTTTTCTGAGATATTAAATGTTGTATCAGATGTTTCCAGAGGGAAATGTATTGTTTGTGTCTTTTTATGATGTCAAGAAAACAATGAATGCATTAGGGTTAGAGTATATTAAAATTCATGCATGTCCTAATGACTGCATACTTTATAGAAAACATTATGAAAAACTAGAAAAATGTCCTACATGTTCTGTTTCAGAAAAAAATGGGAGTGAAGAAGATAGAGTAGGGTTACCCTCTAAAGTTTTATGATACTTTCCTATTATTCCTAGGTTTAGTCGAATGTTTCGGTGCTCTCAAACAACTAAAGACTTAACTTGCGATGCAAATGAGAGGATCAAAGATGGAAAGCTTCGACATCCCGCAGATTTTAAAGCTTGGGAGTTAATAGATGAGAAGTGGCCTGAGTTTGCAAAAGACCCTATGAACCTCCGTCTGGCTCTATCAGTAGATGGAATAAACCCACATAGCTCCCTTAGCAGTACATATAGTTGTTGTCCAGCCGTTCTTACAACCTATAACCTTCCCCCGTGGCTTTGTATGAAAAGAAAATTCATGATGTTATCTCTCTTAATTTCTGATCCACAACAATCGAAAAATGACATTAATGTCTACTTAGCACCTTTAGTAGATGATTTACAAATCTTATGGGAAGAGGGGGTTGAGTGTTTTAATTCTTTTAAGAAAGAGTTTTCAATTTGTGGGCTATCTTGATGTGGACTATAAATAACTTTCCAGACTATGAGAATCTAGTCGGGTGTACATTTAAAGGTTATTATGCATGTTCATATTGTGGTGTTGATACTCCCGGATGTAGACTTCGACATAGCAAAAAAATGTGTATATTGGTCATCGACATTGACTTCCAGAAAGACATCAATACAAAGGCCAAAAATCTGCCTTTAACAACAAAATTGAAGAGAAGACAACCTCCGTCAAGACATGGATTAGCAAGGATGAATGCGAGTCACTGCTAAAAATGGATTGACTATGTTCTAATCAAGATTTGGTTTATATTTGGTACGTCTTACCATTATAATCAAATTTGTTTTGCTGTTTTGCCTGAGTTTTGGTCTTATTTTCTGCTACTGTTTTGCCTGAGTTTTCAGCTATTTTTGGCATGTTTTGTTGCTATTTTCCAGCTATTTTTGGCATGTTTTTGTTGCATTTTTACAGTATTTTGGCTGCTGATTTTTGGCAACTTCTTGCGGCTAATTTTTGCATTGATTTGGTGCCAGTTTTGCTGCTGAATTTTTGTATTTTTACACTATTTTAGTGACATTTTGTGTTACACCCCGTAATTCAAGGACATGTTTAAGAGAATGTACGTAAGGAACACAAGACTTGAAAAGGGTACGAAAGGAAGAATTGTTTTACCGACGGAAAATCTTCCGAACGTCGGAAAGGAAAACTGTTCATTGGTGAGAATTATATTCTCAAAATGCATTAATTGAAGAGTATGTAACTTATTATCATTATGGAAATTTACTTTTACGAATTTGGTCACGTGGGGTCCACCCGAGAAATTTTACGTTTTGTGGGGCCCACGAGGGTTACGAAATTTTATGGACGAATGGGAGGGCGACACGTGGCACCCCCACATGGTCTTGGACGAAATTGGGCAAGGTTATTATGGTCATTGACCAAGGTAGAAGATCAAGTCTTGCAAGCTTGAGATTATTGACTTAGTCAACTTGTCCACTTGGCTAGATATCTAAGTATCCTTCATCCTAGCCACACATATGTTATTATCTTGACCCTCCATTGTGTTATATATACACACTAGATGCAAGACCAAGTCTTCAACACTTAGAAAAAATTAGAGAACTTTGAGGAACCTAGTGTGTGCTCTCGGGTTCATGAGTTTCCCACACAAAAAAATTTGCAATTGTGGTTCATTCTTCATAAGACTTTAACCCAAGGTCCCTAGGGGTATTGTAAGGATATCTCAATAGAAAGATTTCGGAAAAACGACGTTTTCACGTTAGTCGCAAGGCGAAAACCTAAGTCGTTTTCATAGTTTTGGATTGGAAATGGAAGAGAAGTTGGTTGTGAACTTTTAAAGGCTTCAAATAGCGGATTGGAGCGTAAAGGAAATGAGCTAAGAATTGCTAAGGAGCGACTTTGAATCTTGGAATTTATAAGGGCTTATAAAGGTAATAATTCTTGTCGTTTTAGTAATTAAGATTACTTATTGTTGTAGCTAGGGATATTAGCAAGCATGAGTTATATAGTATGAAGTTTTATAAGTGTATTGACTATTGGAACCTGTTGACACCCAATTTTGACCCTCCCGTCCAGTCATTAACTATAAAATTACACTAATTTTGTAAAATAATTTTTAGGGATTTTTATAATAAAATGCAGCGAATAAAACATAAATACAGGCATAAATAAATAATTTAATAATGGCATCACGTCTTACGTAGAGTATTAAGCACTTAGAGTCCCGCGCCCGCATTAATTAATTTTAAGCCCTATCGTTAATAATAAATACATAAAATAAATAGTTTAGCAAGGACGTCGCGTCAAGTAGCATAGCCGCGTTTAGTAATACGCAAGAGAATTTCATAATCATTTGTAATTTAAAATCATTTTTAATCTAATAGCGTCGCATTTATAAAAGCTTTAAACATCACACTTGCATTTAGCATTTAAGTATTTTAATCTAAACTCAATTTTAATTTTAATTTAACATCGCAATAATGCACAATAATAAGATTTTAATAGCGCCGCATTTTAAAATATTAAGCACTAATTAAATAACACGCCCGCATTTATTATAACAATTAGACTAATTTAGCACCTAAATAATTAGACTAATTTAGCACCTAAATAATTATAATAAAGCACCTAAATAATTTAACTAAATTCATTAGCCTAAATTAACTAATTAAAAGCCTAAAACTATTAATTAAAAAGCACATTAAACTAATACTCTAATTTAACTACCCAGCCCATCTTTTATTTTTGCCCAGCCCAAATCCGCAGCCCAACACCCCCTTTACCCACTGAAGCCCTTATACGCAGCCCTCAGCCTTTTTTCTTTACCCTCTTCCTCGTCGACCCTTTAGAAAACAAACCGCAACCCTAGAAAAACTTCAATCGCCGCCAGCACCTCACCCCTCACCCAGCCGAGATTCTCGCCTGAGAATCCGGCGACACTTTCCTTACCCACACACACGTCTCCAACGATTTCTTACCTTAAACCCACTATCTACTTTCCTTCCTATTGCGAAATCTTCCACAAAATCCCCTCGAATCGTACCTTACCGAATCACACCTAGAAATAGCACGAATCTCTTACGAATCAAGCCCCAGAATCAGCCTTTATAGCTTATCTAATAGGGAACCCAAATGGGGCTATAAAAAAGCACATGCAATAGGCATTAACGGGCAGAGACAATACGGCACCAGTCGAACACAGAAGAGAGTAGGGCAGGGCTCAGAGGAGTCCAACAGCAACAGAGGAAGAGCACAATAGAGCAGGGTCAGGGAGGGGGCAATCATTTTTACACATGCGAGCAGACAGCAGGACATAGAGTTTGGAGGGCAAAACCAGTACGGGCATTAGAACAGAACTCAGTCAGGGGGGCTTAGCATCCAGATCCTTAGCATCGCAAGAATAGGAGGTTCAAATCTCTTTTTTTTTAGTTCCAGCAAAGAAACAAATAAACCTTGCCCTTCTATTCACATCGCAAACCCGAAACCCGTCGAGTGTACCGACGACTTGATATGCTGCCTCGGTTCGCTGTCCGGAGAAGGTAAATCTATCATCCCTTTCGAATCTCGTTCCTTCATGCTAATTTGTGTGCTCTGTTCTATATGTACTGGTTGTGATTGTTAGTGTCATTATACGGATCTGAATCGGTTTCGCTGGCCTCGATTTATATCTGGATTGATCACATGTTAGTCTGGGAATACTGATGCGCGTAATATGCACACACTTTTAAACGCAAGTGCACGTTATCGTATCAAGTAGTATAGTCTTAGATAAGACCGAATATCGTCCTCTGGGATTAGGGTTCAAGTACCAGTTATCTATTTTATAGTATCTATTTGGCGAATTAATACTTGATTGGTTGTTTATAACTAAGAATTTCAAAAGCTATTTAAATGTAAAGAATTACTTCAGATGTGATGAGAATAGGGCTTCTATGTATCCTTACTATCCGCTTATGTTACTTGTTAATGCATTACTTATGGTGTTCTTCTTTTGGAGAAAGCAGGTTTACGAAATCGTTTTATACTCCCGTTAGGGTTATATAAACACTCAACCCCAGTATTGTTCCTTACCTAACTTTCGCTGATAAGGGTAACTCTATAGGAGGATTAAGCACAAAAACCTAGTTGACCGTCACGCACAATGCGCAAAATTAGGGTTGTTAAGCCTCTCATCAACGCTACAAATCTAATTGAGGTATTTTCATCCCCAATTTAAGACCGTCACCCAACTTACAGCATATTCACAATCCCCACTTTTCAGAATCTGATTAGAAATCATATAGTGATAACTAGTTGTCAATTAGCTACCAAGAATTCAACTCAATTATTGGATAGATCTCTCAATAAGAATAATAACCATAAACATGCATTACTTTATAACATAAGGTTCAAGAATTCAACATAGAAAGCCCTATAAGAGAATTAGTTCCTAGCCATGAATATGACAAGAACTAATTCAAAGTTCATCATGCAAAAACTGAATTAAAGAAAAGAAAAAGGAAAGAAATTACTAATGTTTAGGTCTCCAATCTCCTAGGCAAGAAAACCTTGTGTTTGGCAAGAAAGGGAACCTTGAAACCGCCAGGTTCTCCTTTATAGGTTTAAAACGTCTCCCTCTTTTCCTCGCAGTTGGCCCAAAAATCCGTCAAAAGACCTAATTTTCGCGTCGGCGCCGCGCCAAAGTTCTGCAATACTGTGTTTTGGCGCCGCGCCGATATCTCGCTGTTCGAGAGCCGCGGCCGCAACTCTGTGGCTTCGGATGTTTAGGCGTCGCGCCCTGCTTCGTCTCTGGCAGCGCCAGCCAATCTTCTGCAGCTTCTGAATAATAGGCGCCGCCCCGCTTCGATCGCAGGAGGCCATGCGCAGTCTGATTTCAGCCTCGTTTGCCACTTTCTCCGTTTTCAGCTCTAGTACCTCCTCTTTTTCCCTCTTTTCGCTCATTTTCCGCCATTTGGCCACTTTAACCACTTTGACTCAAAAGAAAGAAAATCTATCCTAATACGACACTTTGTATGTACAAAACGGGACAAAAGACTAACTAGACTGACTAAAAAGGTGTATATAAAATACACCGATCAAATACCCCCAAACTTAACCTTTGCTCGCCCTCGAGCAAAGATAGAAAGAAATACAATAAAAGACTCAAAAGAATGAAAAATAAAGGACTCTCTGTCATTAATCACTTTTGCTGCATAAATGTTAACTAGAAAAAACATGAAGGTTAGCAGAATAATACGCAGGAACATATAGCATGAAATTTTCAGCACACTAAACACATGAAGCTAAATATTTCGCAAACTCATATTCATCATGCTTAATGGAAGTCAATATACTAAATCATGCATATAAATTCAAGAATTCCTATGACATGCTTACTTGCTATTCTCCACTAATTCTGGATATGCATAAAAGAGATCTTCAGGACTTTGAGGGTTGTAATGTAGGCTTAGGTAGGAGTTGGTAAAGATATGCATTTAGACTCATTTTTCTGTACCATAAGCTCTTTGGCTTTTCAATTTTTCCCTTTTTCTTTTGATTCTTTCCTTCACTTCAATTCTATCATTCCCCTCTTTTGTTTTGGGAGAGTGAAGTGTATTATACAAATAGGCACCCCCAAACTTAGGCTTTTGCCTCTTTCTTATTACTTTTCCATTAGGGTGCCTCAAACTTGTTCACTCTTTTTGTTTCTTCTTTTTAACACAATGTACTCCACTATTTCATATTTTCACTTATGGCACAATTTTGTGGGAATATGGGGTGTCAAAGAAGAAGTTTCAAATGGGGCTGACTAGGGATATTTTTAAAGTACGGGATAGAAAAGAATGGTAAGAATTGGCTATCAAAGAAATGCCTGAGTCATCTCCCTAACATGCATATCCTAACTATTTCGCCTCAAATAGCAAGCACTCATAACACATAAGCATTTATCATTTAGCATGCATAACTTAAGCAAGAAACTCCAAATAGACAGATTATGTGAGCTTTTGGCATATCTAACCTAAGTGTTTAGATAGTTGCTTCAATTCCTTTACATTATTCCACCTTACTTCATTAGGTGTTTCTAGCAACTACAGCATACATGATCTTTGACAGGCAATTATGACTCAAGAAAGAAAAATTTTTGGTGACTCAAAATAAACATAAAACAAATAGAAAAATTTAAATAAAACATAACATGACACACAAATAAAAACTAAAACACAAAAACACACCCCCAAACTTAAATCACACATTGCCCCCAATGTGTGTAGACTCAAAGACAGTAAAAGAAAACGACACTTACAAACTTTGGCTAAAATGGTGGTGGCGGTGGATAATGATCGACCGTTGGTTGAACAAGGCACTCACTCGTCGATTTGTTGCCTTGTTTCTTGCCGTCCTTGTACTATCGCTTGCAAGGTCCGCATCATCTCCTTACGGTGTTGGTACAATTGCCCTATTGTGGGCTCAAGGTTCTCGCTTCGTGGTTGGCTGGGTCCTGCCTCATATGAGCCCCTATTTCGTGCTCATCTTCATCCATGGTTGCCTCTGCTGCCGTTGTTGCCGCCGCGGGTTGTACTCTTCGTCCGGGTCACTGGGGGCTAGTGGTCTGAAAAGAGTGCACTATCCCATAGGACACCGGCAGTTGGTTTCTTTCATGAGTATATGTGGGTAGTTGTGGGACTGCACTCATGTGGCATAGACTGGTAATAAGTGAACCGTGTCCCAATCCACCTGTTGTCACCAACCTGCTGATTTCTTCGATGCTCTGCACTATCTCTTTTCCCACATCAATTATCGCCTCATAATTCCATAAATCAACTTAATCTCGCCTTCGGCACTCTGGTGAAGTCGTAGATGGAATCATGCGGGCACTGACGAAATACAGCCAAGCCTTGGCTGCCTTGTTGAATTGGCACCTGCTCAGTGCTCTAGATCCATTCCTTCCGATCTCAAAAGCAGCCCCAGGGTAGCTCACTGTGTCTTTTGATGAGAAGATTCAAGCTTGTTCTTGTTTCAATTGGTGGGTTGAGGCTATGGAATGGAGCTTTGTTGTTTGAGATAGTTGGGGGGTTTTGGGAATTTAAGAGTTTAGGTTGTGGTTGGGTTGGATTGTGGAGGATTTGTGGGAGTTTCAAATTTCGTGGGTTTTGGAGAGGAAGGTTAGGTTTTGAAGTTGGAATTGGGAAAGATCTGATTTTTGGGCGTTTTAAGTTCGGATTTTCCGCCGGCCAGCGCTAGCCGCCGCGGCGCTAATCATCCGCGCCTTCGGGATTTTCTGCGCGCCGCTTTCCCAGGCGCGCCTAAACTCGCCAACTTTACGGAATTCTACCGCCGCGCCGCCTCGCAGAGCCGCTCTTAAACTTCCGAGCTGTTCAGATCTTTTGGCGCCGCGCCGCTCTGGTGCCGCGCGCTTACCCGCTTCTGAAATCCTTGCTTTTCTTGATTTATTTCGTCCCCGGTTTAATTTCTTGTACTCAATCACAAAACAACAAGATCCAATACCGTGAGATCGTTTCTTAGACAAACTAAAATAAAATAACGGCGTAAATTAAAATAACATAATTAAAAACGTTGGGTTGACTCCCAACCAGCGCAGTCTTTAACGAATTATAGCAGGACCCAAGTTCCTTAGACTTACTAGCCCTGGGGTGGATTAAGTCCCCAACCAATCCATTTCCGCCACATTTGGCGTTTCCTTTTTCTCCTTTTCTTTTTAGCATTATCGGTAGTAGGGAGTTCCGGAACAATTACCTCATTTAGTGTCATCTCAGCAAACCATGCTTGCTTTCTTGGGCTCATCATTCTTTGGTTGCATTGCAATGGCTCGCATGGGGTTTGGTGTTGATTGCAAAACACCCACTTACAGTTCTTGGCTCAATGACGTGTTTAAAGACTTTAAACACCATCTCTTCGTTCTCCACTCTTAGCGTTAGCTCTCCTCTTTCAACGTCAATCAAGGCTCTACCCGTTGCTAGGAATGGCCTCCCCAATATGATCGGGATTTCTGCATCTTCTTCCATATCCAGAATGAGGAAGTCTGCAGGAAAGAAAAATTTTCCTACCTTCACAATCACATCCTCGATCTTCCCTCGTGGATGAACCACTGTCCTGTCGGCTAGTTGCAGACTCACAGTGGTGGGTTTGGCTTCTCCTAACTCCAATCTTTTGAAAACTGATAGGGGCATCAAATTTATACTCGCCCCTAAATCACACAAGGCTCTGTTGCAAGTCACCCTGCCCACTGTGCATGGTAGTGTAAAGCTTCCAGGGTCCTTTAGCTTTGGTGGCAATTTCTTTTGTAAGATAGCACTACACTCTTCTGTTAGTGCTACTATCTCATATTCGGCCAGTTTCCTCTTTTTTCCCAAGATTTCTTTCATGAACTTGAAATAAGATGGCATCTGCTCCAAAGCCTCTATAAACGGTATGTTGATGTGCAACTTCCTGAATACCTCCAAGAATTTGGAAAATTGTTTATCGACCGCCTTCCTTTGTAATCTCTGGGGGAAAGGAATCTTTCTCGTATACTCTTCTCCGAGTTTTCTATCACTGGGCTAGGTTCAGCCACCTTATCTTTTTCTAACTCTGCTTCCCTCTCAACTATTGGCTGAGGCGGCTGTTGCTCCAATTGTTTTCCACTTCTCAACTGCACTGCCTTACATTGCTCCCTCGGATTTACCTCGATTGCTGCAATGTCCCCGTGGCCCGATGTTTGCTCATAGCCGCCCTACTGTGTTTCCAAGTTTCGAACGAGGATCTAGATTCTGTTATAAATCGCGTGCGCGCGTTAGCGTCGTCATGGCCGCTTTAAGCTCATCTGGTTTTTCACGACTCGCGCATTGAGTTGCTGAGGTGGGCTTGAGTGAAGGGCTGTTGATTCTGGTACTACTTGTCACGACCCGAACCCGACCGACCGTGCCTTAACCCGCACCCTAGTGACACAACATCGAGAAAACCGGAATGTAAACTCAAGATAAACAACCATTAAGATATAGAATAGTCTAGCCCAAATCAAGCTAACCCAAAAGTACATAAACCGAACAGTTACATCCTTAACGAACCAAGTTCTGACAAGACTACAGGCCTCTAAGAATGAATAACACTATGACGGGACAGGGCCCCGCCATACCCCCTGTATGTACAAAAGTCTACAACCTCAGGGAATCGTTGCTAAAGACGAGGCCTCCGAGAAATGGAGCCTTCCGAGAACCGAACCGTGATCCTAAGAGTGCGGATCGCCAGTTATGAACCTCAACTGCGGCATGAACGCAGCCCCGGCGAGGTCAAGACAACATGTACCAAATATGCGAACCGAAAATACCGTAATAATATCATAAGTCAAAATATAAGCCGGAGTTATAGACGAAAATCGTTTACCTCTCAGACCGTGCCTTACTAACAATGAGAGTAAGAAGTATAAGTTTTATAGCATAAAAATAGGAGGCTCACTATCAAAACAGGGTACCTCGCCGGTAGTATCATTAAGCAATCCTACTCCTGGGACTATTTCACCCGCATAGGTCCTGTGGACCCGCATGAGGTCATCCGCCTCGTCATAGGACTATTTCACCCGCATGGGACTATTTCACCCGCATGGATCCTGTGGATCCGCATGAGTACCATCGCGTACTCGCATGGGACTATTTCACCCGCATGGATCCTATGGTCCAGATCCGCATGAGTACAAGCGCCGCGCTCGCATCATGGGTAGCAAATCCATGGCATAAATAGTAAACCATCCTATCGAGCATACCCGGCCACCCATCGCGTCAAGATGTCCAAAGGAAATAACAAGAATAACCCGGTTTACCCGTAATAATATATAACACATACCATCCGGCTATCATACATACATAAGCACTACCGCCTATCATATCATAACATAAGCACTACCTACTATCATATCATAACATAAGCACTACCGGCCTATCATATCATAACATAAGCACTACCGGCCTATCATATCATAACATAAGCAAGTTAAGAAATCCCCTAACTTCTTATTAACATTATTAATATATCCTCTCATTTTAGTATACCTAAGGCACCAACATGTCTTTTAATAGAAAATCCGGGAATTTAACCCAAGTACCATGTACTTCTAACCTTTTAAGAAATAACTCCTTTTTATACAAAAATTCCAAGATACTAATCACCATAGTATCAAGTTACAATTTCTTTTCAAAACAAGTCACATTTCCTTTTAAAACTATCTCAAGCTTCTAAATTAAGTGACTTCATTTCTTGTAAAACCTTAGGCAATTCATGCCTTAAAACCCTTTTCCTTCCACAAGTTCAAAACATCAAAACCTTTCTCCATTAAACTTTCACAAACTAATATAACCAACTCCCCATAAAGCCGTTATATTAGAGTTAAACAATAGTAAAACACATTCCCTTAAATCCAAGGGATTTTTATACTTTTCTTTTAAAACGAAGCAAGTATCAAATACTTATAACAAACGAAGATTTCCAAATCATGTACGTCTACCGTACTACATAGGTACAACTAATCATGCTCAAGAGATAGGAAAGCTCCACATACCTCTTCGGTCAATCCACAAGCTAAGTCCAATTTACCGCACGTAGTATGTCAACCTAAAATGACCATAATACGTTTATCAAGCTCTATTTTATAATGCAGAATTTTTCCAAGTTAAAGTCACCAATTTCCTACGGAAAATTGGGCAGCGTTTCCTTTGTTTCTACATACATGCCACCTTTTCCAAGGTCGATTTTTAATGCTCAAATGCCATGTTTAAGGCTCAACAACCAACCAACACCAAGGGGATTACACACCTAAACTTTGGTGTGTAAAATTCAGCCCCACAAGTTACACCAACTAACCCAACAAGTCTAATGTAGTATTTAGGCAACAACATGCTCATAATATCCCCCTAATCAATTCTTTCATAATCAACCCCATTTCTTACATGCAACTACTCTAAGTGCATTTTCCAACTACAAGTTCTTCCTATTAAACATGCAACACCCAAAACCAACTACAAGAGAAGAAATGTTACCTCAAGTTTTAGCCAAACTTATTCCAACACCTTGCTAGCCTTTTCTCCAAGAACACCACCACAATAGTCTTCACAAGCTTGTAATAACCTTTCCTTCCTATTACACTTTTCATTTTTCCTTAGGCTAGAATTCCTCTTGGGAATTTAGAGAGAAGGATGAGCTTTTTAACTTAGAGAGAGATGGAGTGTAGAGATGAAATGTTGAAAGAAATGACCAAGTCTTGGTCAATATAGTGCATGTAGCAGAAATCAGATGGGGGGGGACACTTGTCACCCACCCATGGCCTCTTTTAAAACAAAAATCAGACTTTCTAAGTTTTTCCGCCCAAAATTCCGCCATGCCGCTTCCTGTGGCCATGGCCTGCAACTCCCGCGACACTCGGAACTTTAGGCGCCGCGCCCGATTTCGCGCGCCATGAATTCTCGCTTGGCGCCGCTTCGCCGGCATACACGAGGCCCCCGACCAAGTTTTCGATTCAGTCCTAACTCCTTCCGCATGGCCCCATACGCACGGCCCGAACCACGAGGTATAACATTCTCCCCCCCTTAGAAACATTCGTCCCGAATGTTCCTTCTAGCCTTACACAAAACACAATATAAACATATCTTCTTAACTATTCCTTAGCAAATAAGAATGCTCCCCGAGCCACAACATTACTCAAGCATAATCAACCAAATTAACACCAAACAGTAGGAAAGGGGTTACACGGAGGTATAGGGAATAAGTGTGGGTATTTCTTCATCATATCATCCTCCGCTTCCCACGCCATCTCTTCTATGTTCTCGCTCCGCCATAAAACCTTGACGGAAGCCACCTCCTTCGTCCGAGTCGTCTAACTCGACGATCGAGTATCGCTATGGGACTCTCCTCATACGACAACTCCTCACCTGGATATCCTGAATCGGGTGCACTCTAGATGGATTTCCAACGCATTTCCGTAACATAGACACGTGAAAAACTGGATGTACCGCCTCAAGATCGGACGGCAGATCCAACTCATAGGCAACCTTGCCCACTCTTCGGACAATCTGATACGGCCCAATGTACCTTGGGCTGAGTTTCCCTTTCCTCCCAAATCTCATCACACCCTTCACGGTGACACTTTCGTAAAGACCCAATCATTAACCTCAAACTCTAAGTGTCGACGCCGATGATCTGCGTATGATTTCGCCGACTGGGCTGCCAATAACCGCTCTGGATAAGCTTCACCTTACCCATCGCTGTTGAACCAACCGCCCGATTAACTGCACTTCTCCCACTTCAAACCAACCTATCGGTGACCTGCACTTCCTCTCGTATAAGGCCTCATAAGGCGCCATCTGAACACTAGAATGGTAGCTGTTGTTATAAGCAAACTCCACAAGAGGTAAATGATCCTCCTAGCTACCCCCGAAATCAATAACACAAGCCCGCAGCATATCCTCGAGTGTTCGATAGCGCTCGGCCGTCCGTCCGTCTGAGGATGAAACGCCGTGCTGAGACTCACCTGTGTCCCTAATCCCTTCTGGAAAGACCTCCAGAAGTTAGCCGTGAACTGGGCTCCTCTATCTGATATAATCGACACCGGGACTCCGTGCAATCTCACAATCTTTCTAATATATAATCTGGCATAGTCCTCACCAAAACGCTGCCCGATCGAAGAAAGTGGGCTGATTTCGTCAGCCTGTCAACAATAACCCAAATGGAATCATGTCTCCTCTGGGTGCGAGGTAACCCTGTAATAAGTCCATGTTGACCACCTCCCATTTCCACATCGGAAATCAATAGCACAGAGCACCACCGTGCTTCGTGCTCAACCTTAACTCCGATAATTAGGACACTGGGCAACAAAACCGGCCACGTCCCTCTTCAAACCATCCCACCAATACATGCACCTGAGGTCCTGGTACATCTTAGTCGACCCCGGATGAATCGAATAACGAGCACTGTGTGCCTCCCCCAGAATCTGCTGACGAAGTCCTGTCACATCGGGAACACACAACCGGCCCTCGAATCTTAGCACCCCATCCGGCTACCTCAAATAGACTCTTCTCTTCCCGGAGAGTCGCGTCTCGATCAGTACCAAAATCGGATCCTCATATCGCCGCTCTTCACCTCCCGACGATGGAAGACTGGCGACCTCTCGAACCCGAATTCGCATTAACGGAATCAACCAAATGAACCCCAAGGCTTGCTAACTGGTGTAACTCTCGGACCATGTCCTTCTTCCCTGGTTGCACCCCCGACAGACTACCCATCAATCTGCGACTAAGGACATCTGCAACTACATCGCCTTCCCCGGGTGGTATAGATATCAATATCACAATCCTTAAGTAGCTCCAACCACCGCTCGCCGCAAATTCACCGCCTCGATCGAAGATATACCGAGTTTCGTGGTCTACGCAAATATCCACATGAAATCTATATAAGGAAATTGCCTCCAAATCTTCAAGGTACGATCAACTGCCGCCGACTCTAAATCGCGAGTAACGTAATTCTTTCGCTTCCTAACCGCCGGAAACATAAGCTCTAACCTTATCGTGTTGCGTCGAACACAACCTAGCCCAACACCCAACGTGTTACAATAATACCCTAACCTCTAGTCTCTCAAGGGTTAGAACTGTAGTCGCGGTCAACTTCTCTTCCAATAACTGGAAGCCTCTCTTGCACTTGCAAAATATTCGAGCATCCTTAATCTCAGTTATGGTTCCTGTTTCCCTTTCTCTGTTGCAACCAAACTTGGTTACTACACTTGGATCTGATTCCTTTGCTTGCCGCATGGCTAAGACTTCCTGCCAATCACAATTTAGGGGGAAGACTTCCTTAATCTTGTCAAGTAGTAATCCTAGTATCCTCTCTCAGCTCGTAGAGCTTATAGTCCGGTGTTCAACCTCAATTCACGGTATTACATAATCCAATGACTTGTCAAGATTTCTTATCGTTCGAGTGTCTACTCGTCTTTCCTTTATAAGTTAATTCAAGTTGTCCCGGGTCCTTTACCTCCGTATTCTCTTACTATCTTTCTCGTCAGTACAGATGCTACTACCTTTCCTCGAGGTGTTCCTACTGCCCATTACCTACTAATGGTCTTACACTAGTTCGGGGTAACTGTGTCTCGTGCAACTTACATAACCATAGTTGTATTCTCTTTTATCCTTTTGGTCATAACCTACCTTATGCTCATTAATAGTAAAGTGTTTCTAATTTGCTCCATAACCGCATGGGCTTCAAATATGCATTCACCGCATTTTTCTTACGACACTTCCCTGACCATTTCGTAACGTCGTTCTTAATTACCCCCAACACAATACTTTTTCCACGGATATCTAAAACCGTAACTTATGGCATGACGATACTGAAGACCTACCCGTCTCCCATCCTTCCTCTAACTACATGGGTACACATAACCCCATAATACGTAAGACTATCCTTTTATGTATGGGAGAGAACTTATCTCCCTTCAATAAACTTTCTTTGGTGTCACAACCCTAATCACCGGGTCCTCTCGTGGTCCTGTAAATATCTAATCATTACGCACCGCCTTAAAATCGTGTAGATTTTCAAAACCTACCAAAGATGCCCTCTTCTTTCCGCTTTACAGCGCTACATTTATTTTATTCTTGCCTTGCACATTTCCTTGAAGTTATCCGGAAGGTCGTGGCCCTGACCGCCACACCAAACCAACTCCAAGCACCTCCAAGAGCACTTAACATAAATTTCTTCAAATTCAAGTATTACTTACTTCCTGCGTCAATTCTTCCCAATGGACAAGTCACACAGACTTATTAAAAACAATGATGCCAAAGAAGGAAGGATAATTCACTGGTTACTACTACTTCCCTTCTTCTCCACTCGATAACCGGCTTACCGGGAAACTGGTACCGAATCAATCTCTTCTGTAGTCCATGTTGGCATAACATGAGGCCAACTAGCCCGTACTCATAATGACCTCAACGTCATTATAATACCGCTAGGGTCCGACGACTGTATCGTTATCGACAATTATCATCTGCCCACTCAGCTACCACCCAACACTCACGGGTGTGGTTACCCCCTAAAGGTTCTCATGGATTCTGGCTTCATTTCTTTCACACTTGGTTGCTCACTTCCTTACCGGTCGTACTCTTTTCCGTACTTCCAAACTTATTCTAGCTTACGTACATAA
Organism: Przewalskia tangutica; assembly: GCA_029844215.1. NCBI lineage: Eukaryota > Viridiplantae > Streptophyta > Magnoliopsida > Solanales > Solanaceae > Przewalskia > Przewalskia tangutica. Next base: position 91,692,959 of record CM056730.1, on the reverse strand, counting down.
CTTCCATAATAAAGTTGGCCTTCGATCTTGGAGTTACTAAGTTAAACAATATAAGGTCCTTTCCGGCTCTCACAACCTGGTTCCGGTGGAATGCGTCCACGAATCCGTAAAACGATTAACTAGACTCGGGCTTGTACCCTCGTGACTGGCCACGAATGACTACTATCAACTGATCCCACCCCATAAACAGGTATACTAACTTCTCATAATACCATAGTCGTGTCGTCTTGGTCACAACAACCATTACTTACTCCACACGGATCTCATTCGTACTATCCTCTTAAGCATACCACGTAGCTCAATTTACAAACATAGTATCCCATTGGGCCCCTTAATTAAGCTTCTTAAGGTTCCATTACGTTTTCCGACAACTCATCATCTCCTAATATCTCAAACTAGCACGTAAAACCTCGATGAGAGTTCCTTAACTGTTCACACCTTCCCGGTATCTATTTAGTCCTTACCAAATCCTGGTAATCTAAAATCATTCTAGGCAACACATATGTGACCCTCACACAGAAATCCGTATAGCTGTATGTCACAATACCAACTATACTACAAGTATTACCAACCTGGATACGCAATCCACATAATCTTCTCTGGTCATCACGCTTCCTCAGAATGCAAACACCATAACTCGTTAGTGAGAGACGACTTAACCACACAGCTCTATCGCACGATCTTAGAGTGAGAAGAAATGGAAACCAATCCTAAATATCCTGCAGCCTCCTGATTATAGATGTGGTGCACAACACACCGATAATCAAGACTCTACTAGATACGGCCTGTAGACTCTTTCCGAGGATTAACTGCTCTGATACCACTTTTGTCACGACCCGAACCCGGACCCGTGACCGGTGCCTTAACCCGGGCACCCTAGTGACACAACATCGTGAGAAAACCAATGAATGTAAACTCAAGATAAACAACCATTAAGATATAGAATAGTCTAGCCCAAACTGGCTAACCCAAAAGTACATAAACCGAACAGTTACATCCTTAACGAACCAAGTTCTGACAAGACTACAGGCCTCTAAGAATGAATAACACTATGACGGGACAGGGCCCCGCCATACCCCCTGAATGTACAAAAGTCTACAACCTCAGGGAATCGTACCAAAAGACGAGGCCTCCGGAGAAATGGAGCCTTCCGAGAACCGAACCGTGATCCTAAGAGTGCGGATCGCCAGTTATGAACCTCAACTCGGCAGATGAACGCAGCTTCAAGGAGGTCGATAACATGTACCAAATATGCGAAATCGGAAAATACCGTAATAATATCATAAGTCAAAATATAAGCCGGAGTTATAGGCGAAAATCAGTTTACCTTGACCGTGCCTTACTAACAATGAGTAACAAGTATAAGTTTTATAGCATAAAAATAGAGGCTCACGATCAAAACAGGGTACCTCGCCTGCGTAGTATCATTAAGCAATCCTACTCGCGGGACTATTTCACCCGCATAGGTCCTGTGGACCCGCATGAGGTCATCCGCCTCGCCATAGGACTATTTCACCCGCACGGGACTATTTCACCCGCATGGATCCCGTGGATCCGCATGAGTACCATCACAGACTGCACGGGACTATTTCACCCGCATGGATCCTATGGTCCGATCCGCACGAGTACAAGCGCCGCGCTCGCATCACGGGTAGCAAATCCATGGCATAAATAGTAAACCATCCTATCGAGCATACCCGTGGCCACCCATCGCGTCAAGATGTCCAAAGGAAATAACAAGAATAACCCGGTTTACCTGTAATAATATATATAACACACCATCCGGCTATCATACATACATAAGCACTACCGGCCTATCATATCATAACATAAGCACTACCGGCCTATCATATCATAACATAAGCACTACCGGCCTATCATATCATAACATAAGCACTACCGGCCTATCATATCATAACATAAGCAAGTTAAGAAATCCCCTAACTTCTTATTAACATTATTAATATATCCTCTCATTTTAGTATACCTAAGGCACCAACATGTCTTTTAATAGAAAATCCGGGAATTTAACCCAAGTACCATGTACTTCTGACCTTTTAAGAAATAACTCCTTTTTATACAAAAATTCCAAGATACTAATCACCATAGTATCAAGTTACAATTTCTTTTCAAAACAAGTCACATTTCCTTTTAAAACTATCTCAAGCTTCTAAATTAAGTGACTTCATTTCTTGTAAAACCTTAGGCAATTCATGCCTTAAAACCCTTTTCCTTCCACAAGTTCAAAACATCAAAACCTTTCTCCATTAAACTTTCACAAACTAATATAACCAACTCCCCATAAAGCCGTTATATTAGAGTTAAACAATAGTAAAACACATTCCCTTAAATCCAAGGGATTTTTATACTTTTCTTTTAAAACGGCAAGTATCAAATACTTATAACAAACGAAGATTTCCAAATCATGTACGCTCACCGTACTACATAGGTACAACTAATCATGCTCAAGAGATAGGAAAGCTCCACATACCTCTTCGGTCAATCCACAAGCTAAGTCCAATTTACCGCACGTAGTATGTCAACCTAAAATGACCATAATACGTTTATCAAGCTCTATTTTATAATGCAGAATTTTTCCAAGTTAAAGTCACCAATTTCCTACGGAAAATTGGGCAGCGCTTCCTTTGTTTCTACATACATGCCACCTTTCCAAGGTCGATTTTTAATGCTCAAATGCCATGTTTAAGGCTCAACAACCAACCAACACTAGCGGATTACACACCTAAACTTTGGTGTAAAATTCAGCCCCACAAGTTACACCAACTAACCCAACAAGTCTAATGTAGTATTTAGGCAACAACATGCTCATAATATCCCCTAATCAATTCTTTCATAATCAACCCCATTTCTTACGCAACTACTCTAAGTGCATTTTCCAACTACAAGTTCTTCCTATTAAACATGCAACACCCAAAACCAACTACAAGAGAAGAAATGTTACCTCAAGTTTTAGCCAAACTTATTCCAACACCTTGCTAGCCTTTTCTCCAAGAACACCACCACAATAGTCTTCACAAGCTTGTAATAACCTTTCCTTCCTATTACACTTTTCAGATTTTTCCTTAGGCTAGAATTCCTCTGGGAATTTAGAGAAGGATGAGCTTTTAACTTAGAGAGAGATGGAGTGTAGAGATGAAATGTTGAAAGAAATGACCAAGTCTTGGTCAATATAGTGCATGTAGTAAATCGATGGGGACACTTGTCACCCACCCATGGCCTCTTTTAAAACAAAAATCGACTTTCTAAGTTTTTCCGCCCAAAATTCCGCGCCAAGGCGTTCGCTTCCGTGGCGCCGCAATCTCCTGCGACACTTGAACTTTAGGCGCCATGCCCGATTTCCGCGCCGCCATGAATTCCTCGCTTGGCGCTGGCGTTCGCCCGGCGCTACGAGGCCCCGACCAAGTTTTCGATTTCAGTCCTAACTCCTTCCGCGTGGCCCCATACGCACGGCACGAACCACGAGGTATAACACTACCGGTTCTGCATCGCCCCTATACCGATTCTCGCCGCACGATATTGGTTTTGTTGCCCTGCATCGATTTTGCCGCCCTGCATCGATTTTGCTGCCCCGATCTCCTCCACGAGAAGTTTGGGTGATTCCTCCACCCCGGATTATAAGTGTTTGAGTAGGGGTTGTTCGTTGCCTCTCGTAGTTACCTACCGCTGACACTCGCCGCTCCATCGGGATGTTGTTGGGATCCGCCAAGGACACCTATCAAATGTATGTGGGCCGCCACATATCTCACGCTTTTTAGCGGTTGCACAAAGATTCATCGACACAAGATGTTGCCGCAATTGTTTCGCTAGAAGAGCCACTTGTGCGTTCAAAGCGGAATAGCATCTACTACGGACCCACGCTTCTTCTCCCACTGGTTGCCTCTCTTCGATGACATGGTTGTTAGTGGCCATATCTTCTAATAACTCGGGCGTCGTGGTCGCTTTCCTCATGAATGCCCCACCGCGGTGCATCTATGATGGTTCTCGTTGTCTTGCCACCGTTGTAGAAAATATGAACCAAGTTCCACAACTCAATGCAATGGTGTGGACACTTCCTCTGTAGATCCTCGAATCTCTCCCATGCTTCATATAAGGACTTCCATCACGATAGAAGTTGTTCAACTCCCCTCTTAATTTTGCTGCTTTACAGGGTGGAAAGAACTTGGCTAGGAATTTCTGTGCCAGCTCGTGCCATGTAAATATCGAATCAGCTGGCAGGGAATTCAACCATACTTTTGCTCTATCCCTGAGTGAGAAGGGAAAGAGCCTCAATCTGACGGCATCATCAGTAACGCCGTTATATTCGAAAGTGGCACATAGCTCCAAGAAATTTGCTATGTGCATATGTGATCCTCCGATGGCATCCTCCGAATCGCATCGGCCGCACCATGCTCGTAATCGCCGTTTTATCTCGAAATTGTTGGCTCCTATTGTAGGGAGCCTAATGCAAGTCTGTGCTCCATTCACTCTTGGTAGCACATAATCTCCCAGACTTCTTTCTGGCTGGATTCGAACCCTGTCCTCCATATCTATTGGCACTTGCTGAGGATCTCCTGGGTTAAGTTGATTTTCACCTAACCCTTCTCTCATCCTGTTATTGTTGGGAGCACCGTCCATTTCTATCAACGTTGCAATTCGCTGATTCTTTCTGCTCGCTTGCGTGCTTTCTCAATTTCCGGATTGAAGGGAACAAGAGTGTCAGCTCCTCTTCTCCTTCGCATAAACTGATATCCTGAGAAAGATCAAAAACAAACAAAGAATCACGGCACCCTGATTTTCGTAGAAACTAAAAATAAATAAATAAAAAAAAAAAAAATGAAAAATTAAATCCAAATTAGAAATTAAAAATAGATAATTTGATATTGAACTATTGCCTAATCCCCGGCAACGGCGCCAAAAACTTGATGCGCGTAATATGCACACACTTTTAAACGCAAGTGCACGTTATCGTATCAAGTAGTATAGTCTTAGATAAGACCGAATATCGTCCTCTGGGATTAGGGTTCAAGTACCAGTTATCTATTTTATAGTATCTATTTGGCGAATTAATACTTGATTGGTTGTTTATAACTAAGAATTTCAAAAGCTATTTAAATGTAAAGAATTACTTCAGATGTGATGAGAATAGGGCTTCTATGTATCCTTACTATCCGCTTATGTTACTTGTTAATGCATTACTTATGGTGTTCTTCTTTGGAGAAAGCAGTTTAAAATCGCTTTATACTCCCGTTAGGGTTATATAAACACTCAACCCCAGATTGTTCCTTACCTAACTTTCACGATAAGTAACTCTATAGGAGGATTAAGCACAAAAACCTAGTTGACCGTCACGCACAATGCGCAAAATTAGGGTTGTTAAGCCTCTCATCAACGCTACAAATCTAATTGAGGTATTTTCATCCCCAATTCAAGACCGTCTACCCAACTTACAGCATATTCACAATCCCTCCTTTTCAGAATCTGATTAGAAATCATATAGTGATAACTAGTTGTCAATTAGCTACCAAGAATTCAACTCAATTATTGGATAGATCTCTCAATAAGAATAATAACCATAAGCATGCATTACTTTATAACATAAGGTTCAAGAATTCAACATAGAAAGCCCTATAAGAGAATTAGTTCCTAGCCATGAATATGACAAGAACTAATTCAAAGTTCATCATGCAAAAACTGAATTAAAGAAAAGAAAAAGGAAAGAAATTACTAATGTTTAGGTCTCCAATCTCCTAGGCAAGAAAACCTTGTGTTTGGCAAGAAAGGGAACCCCTGAAAACTGCCTAGGGTTCTCCTTTTATAGGTTTAAAACGTCTCCCCTCTTTTTCCTGCAGGCCTGGCCCAAAAATCCGTCAAAAGACCTAATTTTTCCGCGTCGGCGCCGCGGCCCTGCAGATGGGCGCCGCGGCGCCTAAAGTTCTGCAATACTTCGGGTGTTTGGCGCCGAGCATTCGCTGTTCGAGAGCCACGGCGCAGAATTCCTGTGGCTTCGGATGTTTAGCGCCGCGCCATGCTTCGTCTTCGGTAGCGCGCGCTGAATCTTCTGCAGCTTCTCACGATCAATAAGCGCCGCGCCGCTTCGATCGCAGGAGGCCGCCAGCGCAGTCCGATTTCAGCCTCGTTTGCCACTTTCTCCGTTTTCAGCTCTAGTACCTCCTCTTTTTTTCCTCTTTTCGCTCCTTTTCCGCCATTTGGCCACTTTAGCCACTTTGACTCAAAAGAAAGAAAATCTATCCTAATACGACACTTTGTATGTACAAAACGGGACAAAAGACTAACTAGACTGACTCAAAAGGTGTATATAAAATACACCGATCAAATACTTAAGTTGAAAGCTTAATGTGTGCTTGTCTTGTTCTTAAGTGTTAAGCGACATCATGTTTGTAAACCTTAACTGGCCCGTAAATAAATATACCATCCTGAGTTAAATCTCTATTATACTTTGGAGGCTTGCTTTCTCACTGTGTGCTAGTCGATTCTTTGGTTTTGTATATCAGAATGTTGGTCGTAGTTTGTAACTCCATCCGCGTTCTTACTTCGTGAGGTTAATGTACTAAGAAAATACACTTAAAATATGTATGTTATCTAACTTATAATGGTATAAATCTGGACAGGCCTATATACGTAAGAAACGTCATATTGATTACTGTTTGTTTATCTCCATGCTGATTTTGTCCAAATCTGGTGGGTGTCGATGACGGTTCATACGCGTTAAGTGAGTTCGTTGATCGCATTTTTTATTTGTTTGTTAAAACCTCATAACTTTGCCTTAAGCACGTTTGGGTCGAAACATTGCTTGGAATGGCTATTCTGGTTAGTTGGGAGGTTGTGTCAGCTACAAATGTGTAAACAAATTAGTATAGATGTGTCGTTAGTCCTTATGGCCGAGATTATGTTTTCATATAAAACTAGAGTAATGTTTAACGAATCTGAAAGTATAGTCCAAATTTGATTATTTGATTCATTCCCAACTGAGTTGGTCGCCTTGTTTATTACTTGTCTCAGTAAGGAAATATTAAACTTGAACTGAATTAGGAAAACCAAGCATAAAAATGTCAAAAATGGGATAGCTCCTGAAGTATAATGTTTCGGAATTTGGTACATACTTAATCTGAAATTTGTAGGTGTCGGTTCCATTTTTGCATTTTTTAGATTCTCACGTATGTTGCATACCGGAAACTTAAATTCAAATCGGCTCTTTGAACATAGTCGATGTTAGGAGTCTGAAGTATGTTTGTCCTGATATGTTGTTGGCTATCCCGGAAATATCTAATGATTGCCTCCAATTCATACTTGAGTTCACTGCATAAGGAACCCGGAATTGCTAATTATGCCTGCTACAATCAGCTGAACCATGCTATGATTTCTTTTCTCTTGTTAGAATACTTAAGGATCAGTTAGAATAAATCTATCGGATAAAATTTCAGGCCCCTATCAGCTCGTTTTCCTTCTTCTTGTTTGAAATTTCTGCCTAATCAGTAGGCCTGTAAGTCTTTGTTTTCATTCCCCACTGTCTGGCCCATGAATATATCTGGAGTAAGCCCATTTAATTTGCTAGATGTTATTCATTATTAAGTCGTATCACTGTAAGTCCAATCATCTAGTCTAAATGTCTATCTCGTTAAAAGATGAAATTCTGAACTACCGTGTTAACCACTGTGATGTGCCTGCGTAGATTGAATAAGAAAATACTTGTCTGTCCAGTTCTTCTCCTTTATTTATCCTAAAATGTACACTGATTATAACCATTGCTATATGTTTATTGGTAAATATATGAAGTATATCTAGTATGTCATTGGGTCTATTCTTTTTATAATGTGGGTTACTTACTTTCTAGATAATATACATCTTTCAAGCTTGCTCCCTTGATTCCTGCTTTGTGAAATCTGCTGCGATTGATAAGTTGTTGGGCTAAGCTCACTTGTCTGTTCTCTTTATAAAATAGTTGACTTCCTTATACACTTGGGTCATTTTTTTATCTGGAAGTGAGTGTTGGGGACTACCTATGTGGTGTGGGCCGCTGCAGTAGAGTAAAATTGGATTATGTATATCTCCTTGGAGTTTATATGACGACGTCATTTTATTTGCATTGCTAATATGTTCGAATGTGTACTAATCCTTATCTTTTCTTATTTTTTTACATGAACCACATCGAGGCGGCAAGAGTCTCATAATGAGACTCATCTTGACTTTCACAAATAAAGACTCGCATTCCGTGTTCACCGTGTTCCCGCCTAAGTTCCAAAGACAAATAAAGTGAGTGACACTATCATCTTCCTTAGTAGTCATTCCTTACTCTCTCTTAATCCCATCCGCCACTCTTTTTATTTCTTGCTTATTTGCTTTAAGTTAATTGCTTAATTTGTAATTATAAGATACTTAACTCTATTAGTCTTTGAATGAGTAGATTGGGGAGGGTAGCTTGAAACTTGAAAGTCACCTTTAATTTATTTATTTATAAATTTGTCATGCTTGTTTAAAACTTTCAAAAAACTTTTTAATCACTCTTTACTTTTTTTTTCCTAAGAAAATAAGGTTTCATTTTGATAAAGTTCATAAATAAAAAATGTTTTGTTCTCGTAATTCACTTAACATATTATGTATATAATTCTTTTCCATAATGAACTTTTGTTTTCTTAAAATGCAAAACATACATATCTTATGAGCTATCTATACAAATTCTTACTTTCATAAAAGATCAAACTTTACCTATAGTACATACTTTTCCAATAAACCCTTTTATGTGTTTATAAGCAAAACTCGTGCAAAAGTTTATGGAAAAATATATATTTCTCAAGTATTACTTGCAACATCTTTCTTGAACTTTATATTTTCAAAACATGCATTTTTAAACGTAATAATTACCCTAGGTTTGGCAGGACAACCGCAAGTTAGCGGATCTTAGAGGGTGTCTAACCCCTTCCCTCTAGATTAATAAAGAACCCTTACCCAGAATCTCACTAGTTTTAGCAGACCATAAAGAATGGAGTTAATGTTTTACTTCAAACTAGTTAAACATTTAGGTGTCCTAATTCACCCAAATTAATTAGGTGGCGACTCCGCGAACCCTTTTTATATCCTAGCAACCCTTTTAAATTTTAGTATTCTTTAAACATTTAATACTTTTATTTACTTTCTAACACTTTTATTCAAGCAGGGTTCGCTAGAATCCCGTTTTCGACTCCGGTTTAAAATGGGGTGTTACAGAACCCTAACCCGAAAACTAGTATGTTTAGCCCTTAAGGTTGTAATTCAATTGGGTTACTAGTTTAGTCGTCACATGTTATATAAAGAATGAATTATAGTTGTTGAAGTTGTTTATGACTATATAACATGTTAGACCTAAGAACTTGGATTAAAAAAGAATTGGAAAGGACTTTGTGTTGTTGTATATGTTAGCCGAGAATGGCTTTGGATATTAAACTACTTCGTATGAATTGTGGGGCAGAATTTAATACATCATGTTAAGGCGTGTAATCCCCTTTGGTTAGTTGAATTGTTGGGCCTTAAAAGTGGCGTTTGGTTATTGATTAATCGGGCCTTGAAAAAGGTGGAAAAGTATGTAGAAACAAAGGAAGTGTTGCCCGATGTTTCGTAGAATTTGGTGACTTTTCACTTAGAATATTCTACGTTTAAAGCTAGAGGTTAATAGACATATTATGACCATTATAGGTTGAAGTACTACGTATAGCGTATTCCACAAAGGATGGAATAGCTAGCAAGGTTGAAGTACTTTGGAGCATTTTGCTACTTGTCGATAATCGTCGCGAGGTATGTGAACCTCTTCCTTCTTTTGACATGATTCTATGTATGGAATATACATGTGGTATTATTTCATGTTTTCTTCTACTCTTAGAAGTTAAGAGGTATGTATGTTGATTTACTCTATGTAATGGTTATGTCTAAGTTATTCTAAGTTCTTACCAAGTCTTATGGGGGATGTTGGTAAGAGTCGTTAGGAGGTATTTGGAGCCAAGTTGACTTGGCTAGTTTACGGCACGAATGAGAATAAGTATCGAACAAGTCATTGCAGCGTTAATAAAGGAAAATGTATCGATAATCAATTAAATTAAAACGAGTAGAATTCTCCATCTGCATAGAAGCTAAGATAAGACAAAATTGTATTACATTTTCTAGATCATGGCTGCTTTAATAAGATCATTATAAACAAGTATAACCTACTCACACACATAAGGCATATGTTACTTAATTTAAAGAGTTTACGTATAAAGTTTTAAGACTATGAACCTTGTTTTCTTAAAAGGTTAAGAGACTTTATTTTTCAAGTTATGGGACTTGATTCTTAAAGGAAGAAATGACTTGATTTAAAAAGTATAGAATACTTGATTTGGAAAGTATTGACTTCTTGATACTCTAAGTTAAAGAGACTTGATATTCTAAGTTAAGAAACTTGTTTTCCTAAAAGTTAAGAGACTTGAAGTATTTTGAAAGCTATGTAATTTGATTTGAAAGTCTAAGTCTCTTGGTTATAAAAGGAATGAATTTGTCTAAGACATAAAGGGTTATAACGGTTTTATGGGAAGTTGGTTATAACAACTTTATGGAAGATTAAAAGAAGAGTTTTCTCCAGTAATGTAAGCAAAGGAATGACTTGAAATAAAGAAGAGAAAATTGTTTTAAAGGTACAAATTGCTTAAGGTTTTAAGGAAAGAAGCATATAAATGTATTTCTAAAAGGTATTGTAACTTGTCTTGAAAAGTAGATATGACTTGATACTACGGTTATTAGTATCTTGGAAGTTTTATATGAAAAAGAGTCATTTTAAAAGAATATAAGTACGTAGTACTTTGGGTTAAATTCCCGGATTTTATAATGACATGTCAGTGCCTTAAGTAAACTAAAATGAGAGTGTATATAAATAAGGTTAATAGGAAGTTAAGGGATTTCTTAACTTGCTTATGTTATGTATGATAAGCCGGTAGTGCTTATGTTATGTATGATAAGACGGTAGTGCTTATGTTATGTATGATAGCCATTGGTGCTAGTGTTATGAGTATAAATGCGGGGTAAACCCCCAAGACGTTATACACCTCCTGAGTATAAATGCGGGGTAAACCCCCAAGACGTTATACACATTCTGAGTATAAATGCGGGGTAAACCCCCAAGACGTTATACACATTCTGAGTATAATTGCGGGGTAAACCCCCAAGACATTATACCTCTCCATGGATTTGCTATCCATGATGCGAGCATGACGTATTTGCTCATTGCGGGCCCGTAGGGCCTAAGCGGGTGAAATAGTCCTGTGCGGGTGAAATAGTCCAATGCGAGGACTACCTCATGCGGGTCCACACGACCTATGCGGGCGGATAACAGTCTATGTGAGGAATACCTCATGCGGGTCCATACGGCCCTTGCGGGTGAAATAGTCCGAGGAGTAGGATTGCTAAATGATACTATGGGCAGGTGACCCTAAGTTGATCATAAGCTTCCTATTTTTATGCAGTATACCTTTATGGGCAGACTTATGTGGCTTTATCGCGTCCCAGATTGGGCCGGGCAGTGTACCTTTATGGGCAGACTTATGTGAATTTATCGCGTCCCGCATCGGGCGATATAGGCGTCCTCCATAAAAGTAGGATTTATGTTATGAAAGGTAAGTAAGTTATATGGTAATGAACTTGATGCTTTTTCCTAAGTATGTACGTAAGCATTTGACTATAACTCTTATTGAAAAATGGGAAAAGATAATAATTTGCAATTAAGTTCATGAGTGGTAATGGCACGGCAGATCCGTATTTACTTTTATACTTGTCCTCGTCATTCTTTTGTACTGATTATGATTTGTTACTGTACCTTATTTTCGTTCCATATTCGGTACATGTTAATCGACCCTTCGTGCGTTCATGTCCGCAGTTTAGGTGATTGTGGATCCGCGGGCTTAGGATCCTGGTTCAGCATTTTGAGATGACTCCAATGTTCTGGAGCTTGTCATCATGGTTATGTATATTCAGGGGTACGGCGGGGCCTTGTCCCGTCATAGTGTTTGTCCAAACTCTTAGAGGTCTGTAATCATATCTTGTGGGTCGCTTTGTAAAAAAAAATGTAGGTAACTGCTTTTGGTTTTACATATTTATATGTATCCATGAAGGTAGCCTTATCGGCTAACCTATTATTTATTTTTTGTTAAGTTTATGTATGTATGTTCCGCTACTATTCTCTGATGTATACCTGTAAGGATGCCCAGGTAGGGCACCAGTCGCGGGCCCGGGGTCGGGTCGTGACATTTTGCTGCTATTTTTCAGCTATTTTTGGCCTATTTTGCTGCATTATTACAGTGTTTTGGTTGCTAATTTTTTCCACTTCTTGCTGCTGATTTTTACACTGTTTTGGTGACATTTTGCTACTATTTTTTGGCCTGTTTTGTTGCCGTTTTTCAGCTATTTTTGCTGAATTTTACCGTGTTTTTTACTGCTGTTTTTGGCAAGTTTTGGTGCTTTTTATTCTGCTATTTTGGCCAATTTTGGTGTTATTTTTCTGCATTTTTATACTGTTTTAGTTGCTGATTTTCTGCGTTATTGAACTATTTTTTATTCATTGACTGGAAAAGTAGGACTTTACTCAAACTGGTTTTAATTAATTGGCTGGAAAAATAGAACTTTACTCAAATATTGAAGAACTCTATTTGCTCAATCCTAAAGCTTTGCTTCCTTGCTTTGTGGTGATTTAAAATCAGATTGCACTTCTTTTTAACTGATTTTAATTTTAGCTTGTTGCATGAAAAATACAACCCGTTGGAAAGAGGAAGAGTTCGACCATTTGGATTTGTACATCATGCTTTGGTGTGTGCAAATATAAATGATAAAGGTAAACCAAACAGTCCATCTAAAAAAATAGCAGCAAGTGTATGTTATCGTGACCAAGCAGTCCATTTTAAAATCTTTTTAGCCTCAATTATTTCGAGAAACACTAATAGTACATGATTTGTAGGAATCATTGGGTAGTGGTTATATTTGATGTGTCAAAATTTGAGGTATACTATCTTGATTCACTTAATGTTACACCACATCAAGACTTGATCAAATTGATCACACAATATGTATCTATTACTTGTTATTATTTACTCTTGTTGTAATATCTTAGTCAATTATTTTTTTATTAATGATGGCAAACATGTTTTAATATGTGTTGTCATTTTTGTAGCGCCATATTGATGTATACCGCGCAAAAATGTTATAAAATAGAGTGAGTTTTTTCAAGAATGGTAAAAATTGTTAAGATAATCCATTTATTCAAGTCTTTAATTGATATTGATTAAAATTTAAATTTGACTGTCAAGTTAATGCTTTGGTTAATTTTGTTTTAAGGTACCACAAAAATCTTATGGATACGAGTGTGTTTATTGTATGCTGCGTTTCATTAAGATCTAATGAATGATTTGTCTTTGCTTCATAACACTGTAAGTATTTAACATTATTTTTGCTTATGTATTTGTCTAAATGACTTATTTATGATTAGAAAATTTAACTGATCTCTATTGTGTGTTACAATACAATGACCAAGAATGTTTTTCGCAGCATGACCTTGATGGAGTTCGGATCGAGTGGGCGCAACATGTTTCAAAGATTCTCCGTGCTGCATAGTTGTGTCATTTTTTTGATGATTTAAACAATATTTGTACTTTTTGAAGTTAAAACAATATTATGTTTTTTTTTGTTGTATTTGATGATAACATGAGATGTTTTGAAAAACAATTTGTAATATTTCGGTTTAATGTATTAGAACAAATTCATTATGTGGGTACATTTTAATTATAATATACTTACAATTCTAATTTATTTTATTTAATAAATTAAAATTAAAATATAAAAAATTGTCAAAATTAATTTCCCACCAATTTAAATCAAATTTATTTAAAAATTTCCGCCAATTTATATAAATTTTATTTAAAATTTTCTGCCAAAAAATATTATTTAATTAATAAATTTTGCGGAAAAATTTATAAAAATGAAGGAAATAGTCAAAGTCAAACATCATAATTTGTGATGGTTTATAACCGTCACATAAAACCGCTATAAAAAATCATCACAACAATCGTCACAAATTTATGACAGTGTCTATCGTGACACTTAGCAAAATCGTCACAAAATCCCTTTCGTGTGGTAGATTTTTTTTTGTAGTGACACAATCAAGTTTTAAATCTGTAGTCATTGACACTATCAAGATTTCATAGTAAAGAATGCAGAAGACTAACATCTTTTATAGAGGTGTTCAGCTTTTTATTAGAAAATTAATATGAGTAACACTAATTAGTAAAAGAATTCTAAACCTAAAGTAATTTTAATTATTGAATCCTAAATCAAATTAATTCTTTGCTGTAGCCTAAGACTGTTTTGGTAAAGGGGTCTTAATCCTAAAGCGATGCTCTAAACCTAAACAAAGAGGCAATGTATGTCATATATAAAATAATTTTAAACCTAAAGTGAATCCTAAATCTAAACAAACAAAAGTCATATTCAACAAAAGAAAAAACAATAATATTTTTGGTATTTCCAGAAAAATAAATATATTATTGTTATTTATAATTACAGTATTACCAAACTTAAAATACACATAGGAAGGATAAAAAGACAAACGACCTAATAAAATTCAGCTTTTAATATAATATAAAATTGTTAGAATATTATTAATTAATATTATAATATTGTGTATTAATGTAGTATCATGTTATATATGATAGGTATTAAAATAATAAATTAGATATATTATGTTAAGGATTATTAGGGATTGATTAGGAAGATATTAGGCATGATTTACACTTCCAAAGTTATTGTATATTGTGTATATATTATTCCCTTATGGAAGGAATACAATTGAGGAAAATATTTTCAAAGTCTTACATTGTATTAGAAGTTTAAGAAAAAGATCCTAAATATTTTTCTCCCATTTTCGATCATCTTCTTCCAAAGAAACCCTAGTAGGGCCGATATTTTCATCCAAAGTTTTAAAGTTTTCTTTTATACTCCATTCCAACCAATTATATCTGAATCAAAATCATCATTTCACCATGCCCTTGATGTCTCGAACATCAAAACACATGTTTTCGTCAAATTAGAAATGGAAATCGTTCATTTTGCAACTTGAGAGAAATTATTCAAAATATGTTGTCGTGCTCACAAAGTTCTTCATCATATAATTCTTTCGAAAGAGGGAAATGAGAATGAATTAACAACCGATGCAGACAAGGAATTGTGGGATACTCTTGATGCCACAATCCTTGGTTGGATTTATGCAACAATTTCCACTAACTTGTTGCATACAATAATGGAATCGGATTCAACAGCCATGGCGGTATGGGAACGTTTGCGAGATATCTTTCAAGATAACCAAAACTCTCGCGTTGTTACATTGGAACAGGAGTTCTCAACTATTAACATAACGGATTTTCCTAACGTTTCTGCATATTGTCAAAGCTCAAAGTGTTGGAAGATCAACTGAGAAATGTTGGTTCACCGGTTACTGATAACCGGTTAGTCTTGCAATTGGTCGTCAGTCTCACCGATGCTTATATCGGCGTCAGAACTCTAATCCGTCAAAGTAATCCTCTACCAAAATTTTATCAAGCAAGATTCATGCTTGTGCTTGAAGAGTCGGGCTTGATGAAGTGAACAGTGCCCGAATCATTTCTCTTTGATCGAAAAAAAGCCTTATGAATCGTATTATAAAGAATGTCGCCTTCCTTAGAGACTTACAAAAAGGCTTCAACTACTTCAAATTCTGCTATGATTGTCACGTCTTCAAATGGTGGTAATTGTTTTTTACCCTTCTCAACAAAATAAGGGACAAAAAAAACGTAATAATAATAATAAAAATAAGGGTGAAAATTGCAGAAATAACAAATGTGGAGGCCACCGAAATTTCGGTGGCGGCGAAAATGACGGCACCACCAACTCCGGTAGCGAATAGTGGCAGCAGCACGGTGGCAGGGGTGGTGGATAGTGGCAGCAGGCCAACGGCTGACAGAGGCCGTGGGCTATACCGCCCAACCCATCCCCAAAGGCCTACTGGTCAGCCCCAGCCCACTCCCTACTTCCCAAATAATTGACAACAGACCAGATAGGCCCATCAGGCCCATTTCGCTGGGTCTGTTAACGCAGGCAGTAACATTGGGCCTCAGCTAACCCAGTGACATGAGGCCCATTCAGTTGCGGTTCAACCCATATATATCGAGTCCGCTATGCACACTCTTGGACTCAACTCACCGGATTCAAATTGGTATATGGACTCCGGAGCGACGTCCCATATGACGTCCTCCCAAGGTAATCTCTCGTCCTATTTTAATTTGAGCAATGATAATAATATAATTGTCGGAAATGGCCATTCAATTTCAATAAAAGTATGGTTCTAGCAAATTGTCACCACCAAACCCACCACTAATTTTAAAGAATGTCTTTCATGCTCCCAAATTAATCAAAAATTTAGTCTCTGTTAAAAAGTTTACTACTGATAATTGAGTATCTGTTCGTTTTGAACCCTCTGGATTTTTCGTGCATGATTTTCAGACGGGGAAACTTCTCATGAGATGTGATAGCAAGACGGAGCTTTATCCAATAAATCCACCAAATCAACAGTCCAAGTTTCAATCTACCTTTCCAGCCTTGGCACCATCTTTATGGCACCAACGTTTGGGACATCCGAGGGAGACTGATTTGACCTCTCTTAAATAATATAAATTTATTTCTTGTACCCAAACGCATACTCTAAATAAGTGTCATTCTTGTGCAATTGGTAAACATGTGAAATTGCCATTTATTTCGTCTATTTCATGCACCCTTTTGTCATTTGATATTTTACATTGTGATATTTGGACATCACCCATTTTGAGTTCTTCTGGTCATCAATATTATTTGCTCATACTAGATGACTACTCTAATTATTTGTGGACATTTCCTTTGTCGAAAAAATCACAAGTGTTTTCCACTTTTCTCACATTTAGAGCATTCATCCGAGCTCAATTTGAACGTGATATAAAAAATATTCAATGTGATAATGGGAGGGAGTTTGACAATAAACATTTTTGGGATTTTTTCAAAACAAATGGTCTAGATTTTCGTCTGTCGTGTCCTCACACTTCATCACAAAATAGGAAGGCGGGACACAAACTTATAACCATAAACAATATTGTTAGAACATCTCTTGCACATGCTTCACTCTCCCCTCTGTATTTTGGCATCATGCACTCCAAATGACCATTTACTTGTTGAATATCCTTCCTCATAAAAACATGTCTTACCAAGCTCAACTAAAAATGCTTTATTTACAAGAGCCATCTTATTTACATTTAAGAGTGTTTGGTTGCCTTTGCTACCCCCTCTTTCCATCCACCAAAATCACAAAACTTCAATCACGGTCTACTCCATGTGTCTTGTTGGGATATCCTACCAATCATCGTGGTTACAAATGTTACGACATTTCTTCCAAAAGAATAATTATAAGTCGTCACGTAATCTTTGATGAAACAATTTTTCCTTTTGCCAAGATACATGAAATCGGGACTCACACATATGATTTTTTGGATAATGATAAGCTTCCATATCTAACACCTTTTTTCCACAGCTCGGTACCCACTGTTTGCGATTGTAATTCGAGGTTGGGCCCACTGGACCAAATACTGATGGCCCAACCGCTTGACAATTCTGTCCAGCAGCTTGGGCCTTCAGCTATGCGGCCCAGTCCCTCTCACTCCAATTACCGTTCCACACAACCTTACTCCACTGGACAATTGGGCCAGTTCAAGGCATGACCCACTGCCAGTATCGGCCAACACCCACTGGACACTAGCCTCTAGCCCAATGCCATTCTCAACCAACATCCACTGGACAGTGGCGTCCAACCCACAATCTCGGCCAGTGGCGTCCAGTCCACTGGCCATGCCACTCGTCTGATCACCTGTAGTCAACATGGAATTGTCAAATCCAATACCAAATATAGCCTACACACCCAGGTCTCGAAATCACCTTTGCCTTGTAACCCAGTGTCTGCTCTAAAAGACCCGAATTAGAAAATAACCATGGATGATGAATATCACGCTCTAATTAAAAATAGGACGTGAGATTTAGTACCATATCCGTCTAATGCTAATATAATTCGGTCTATGTGAATTTTCAGTCATAAGAGAAATTCTTATGGAACTTTTGAGCGGCACAAGGCCTGTCTTGTATGTGATGGGAAAAAATAACGGGTTGGTATAGATTTTGGGGAGACGTTCAGACCAGTGGTCAAACCGGCAACTATCAGAACAGTTCTCATCCTGTCTCTCTCAAAAGGGTGGCCCCTTCATCAATTGGATGTCAAAAATGCCTTCCTCCAAGGGCATCTCAATGAAACTGTCTACATGCACCAACCTTTAGAATACAGAGATCCGAAATATCTCAATCATGTGTGTTTGCTAAACAAATCATTATATGGCCTCAAGCAGGCCCCAGAGCTTGGTATAAACGATTTGCAGATTTTGTGTCACACATGGGGTTTTCACACAACTGTTCAAATAATTCTCTATTTATTTATCGACAGGGTAATCATACTGCTTATCTTCTTTTATATGTGGATGATATTATCCTAACAACATTTTCAGACTCTCTTCGCAAGAGTATCATGTCACAGCTTAGTTCCGAATTTTCTATGAAAGATCTTGTTCCACTACACTACTTTCTAGGAATTGTTGTGACACGACATGCATGCGAATTATTTCATCCCAGAGGAAGTATGCCTCAGAGATCGTGGAACGAGCTAGAATGTCTTCTTGCAAACCTTCAGCAACTTCGGTAGACACGAAATCAAAATTGAGTGCCATCTCTAGCAAATCCTTTGTCGATCCAACATTATACCGCAACATAGCAGGAGCTTTGCAGTATCTCACATTCACCAGTACAACAAGTGTGCCTATTTATGCATAATCCAATAGAAGAACATATGCATGCGCTAAAACACATTGTGCAATATATTCAGGGCACTCTCGAGTATGAATTGCATCTTTACCCGTCCTCCATTTCCAAACTTGTTACTTACACAGATGCAGACTGGGCAGGATATCCGGATACCAGACGCTCCACCTCCATATTTTGTGTCTTCCTCGGAGACAATTTAATCTCACGGTCCTCAAAAAGGCAAGCCACAATATCACACTCAAGTGCTGAAGCTGAATACCGTGTTTTTGCCAATGTTGTGTCTGATTCATGTTGGATTCGGAATCTGTTACTTGAACTTCATTTCCCCATTCCGACAACTACTCTGGTATACTGTGATAATATTAGTACAATCTATCTCTCAGGGAATCCAATCCATCATCAACGCACTAAACATATTGAGTTACATATCCATTTTGTCCGTGAAAAGGTGGCCCGCGAACAAGTGTGAGTGTTACATGTCCCGACGCATCATCAGATCACATATATCTTCACGAAAGGGCTTCCGCTGATATTATTTGAAAAGTTTAGGGACAGTCTCAGCATTCACCGCCCTCCAGCTTCGACTGATGGGAAGTGTTAGAATATTATTAATTAATATTAATAATATTGTGTATTAATGTAGTATCATGTTATATATGGTAGGTAGTAAAATAATAAATTATATATTATGTTAAGAATTATTAGAGATTGATTAGGAAGATATTATACATGATTTACTCTTCCAAAGTTATTATATATTGTGTATTTATTATTCCCTTACGGTAGGAATACAATTGATGAAAATATTTTGAAAGTCTTACTCAATAATTACAGAATGTAACTCTTTAATTTGCCATCAGATGTCACCTCATATTTAACAATATTTAATAGAGATAGTGTAACTAAATTGGTAATACTTATGGATGTCAATGGGGCGGCGGGGTGGGAAGGTATCCCAATTACTCCACCACCTAAAACACATCCCCACCCCCACCCCACCACCCATCACCCATCACAGATAGTAATTCTTCCATCCGCCCCCGCCCCACTTACTTCACGCGGATACCCACTTACCCGGCGGGTACCCATTAATAAAATGCTCAAATAATGTCTAGCAATTGTTTTAGTCACCAAAATGAAAGTTATATAAGAAAAAGAAAAAAAAAAGGAACCTTTCCACTATGGTGTATCGAATATCAAGTCTAAAACCTTGCCAAAATATTATGAATATTAAAAAACAGTAAAGATGAAAATATTTAACAAAAAAAAGGAGAACAAAGAGAATAAGAAAAAGAAATGTGGTGCATTACGGTGCGGATTAACTCAAGTCACATTTTGAATCAAGAAAGAGCCAAATAAATTCGTAAATAGCTTAATTAAACTAATAGGTGATACAAATATGGGCGGTGCGGGTACGATCGGTGTGGGTACGGTGCGGGTAGCGGGGCGGGGCGGATGCGGGGCGGGTCTTATATGAAATCCACCCCGGCCCCACTACCCATGACGGGTAGCACTTTTGATACCCATACCCGCCCCACCACCCACCAAACCATCCCCATACCCGCCTCAATTGAAACGGGTGCGGGGCGGTACCCGCATTTACCCGCCCCACTGACATCCCTACCGTGTGGAAGATACAAAATCAAACTATATTGACTTGACACTCATAATATTAAATCAATATACCATAATTATTTACTCCTATATTTATAAATATTTTTCCCAATACACACACAAGTACAATGACAACAATTTAAAATTAGAAACAAAATAAACATATGTAATGCGCATCCAGGGAATCGAACCCTGGTCAGTACCGTGGGAGGGTACTATGATACCACTACACCAGATGCGCTTTTGTTGGTGCTTGTTAATTGATATAATATACTATTGAGTACGTCTGTGATGTTATTGTAGAGATAAAACCCTAGCTGTAAACAGGAATTCAGTCTTATAATGGTTTGCTATCAGTTCTAAAAAATATAGCATTTGGGCACACGCTCTGTTCTATGTAGGTAAGTTGATTGCACTAAGTTGGAATTGAAGTTTTTTGTGTTGATTGATTTTGTTGATACTGATCATATGATTGTTTAAATTACTTCCGGTTAATGACACCTTTGAGATGCGGGTCTGTCGAAAACAGTCTCTCTATCTCCATTATGTAGGATTACACTGGGTATGTTGTTGTTAATGATTTTTTTTAATCTTAAGTTTCTGATGACATTACCTTCATGTATGAAGCATTGTTTGATCTTTCTCGACTAGTTCTTTATAAATCTGATGCATCTTAGGGTGTTTTTGGTACGAAGGAAAATGTTTTCTTAAAAAACAAGTGTGTTTCTTACTTATTTTCTAATGTTTCATAATTAAGCAAAAAATATTATTCCAAGAACATTTATCTGTAATCTAGGAAAACATTATGTCGGTGGGTTGGGGTGGGGAGTGAGGGTTTGTCGGTGGTAGGGGGTGGGATGGTTAAGGGCTGGGGGTTAGGAGTGTTGGTGGGTGGGAGAAGAGACAATGAGCTTGAAATGTCACTTAAGGAACTCATTTTCTCAGAGAAAATGTTTTCCAAAATAATTTGACTAACCAAACATGAGAAAATGGGATTCCTCCATACCAAACACACCCTTAGTTGTTGATGAGTTAAAAATACTGAATAAGAACAAAGCTCGGGTAGGTGGAATAAGCTGTTCCTTCTCTAACTAAGGTTTCATGTTTCTGCTTTTTCTTTTGTCTGGTCCTTTTACCTGATTATCATTTGTCATTTCCTTTTTTTTCCCTTCGTGCTTAGGCATATATGATGTTTACATTATTTTATTTTCTTCTAAATCTTTTGGATTATCTTAGATTAGGGCTTACCCTGTACTCAAAAGTGCTCCACAATTAATATGGGGTAGAGGGAGAGTTAATGTATACCTACTGTGCATAGCCTTCCCTTCTACTTCTAGAAATAGGTTATTTCCACACCTCGAATCCGTGGCTACAGATCACCAAAGGAGAAATTATACTGTTGCATCGAGGCTCGCTGCTTGGCCTCGCAGGGCGTCTTAGATTAATAGCTTAAGAATTTCTTGAAGGGGTAACTGAACTAACTTGATCGGCTTCTGAAATTCTTGAGAATGGCACACGAGCTAATACTCTAGTGCATACTGAGCACTGAAGACATTTGGAACTAGTGTATGTCCTTTATATTTATGTATTGCATATTATCGTACCTTGTCGTGAGTCGATTCTACACATAATTGTCTCATAGAAAGTAGACGAAGATGTTTGATTATGGGCTAAAAGTTGAATACTAGTATGTAATGCGAATTTCTATAGTTCACATAGGAAATATTACAATGATAGATTAACACTTCCCCTATTTCTTGTTCTTGATACTACAGAAGAAAAATGAGTAATTTGAGGGAGTTCTTACCTGAAAAACCCTAATCTCTGTGTTCCCTCCAGCAAAGTAGCATGTAGATGCATTGACGAATGACATACAACTTGGCTCTAAGTCTAGTGTCTTTCAAATTCTTAGTTGGTACACTGAATCTAGCATGTCATAGTTAGATAAGGTCGAGGCTTCACTCTTATAGATTGCCTCTGATGTTGTTCCATTGGTATAATTTCTTTTCGCTTCATCTTTGAGTTATGTTGGAGAGTTCGTCTCTTTTTTAGAAGTTCCATTGCATGAAAAGGTTCGAGTGTCAGTTCCTCTGATTTCTGTTATATATTTTGTTGAAACTCTAAAGGGTTCTGCACACTAGACTTCTGTCAGTTAACCAGGGCCGAGTTCCCTGCTTCTTAATGCCACATTGTTTCTGCTGGTGTGACCAGTAAACCTGGTTTTTACGTTTAACTGCTTTCTGTAACTGTTGCTTTGGTCTAAGACTTTCCCTCACTGACCATGTTTCTCCATTTAAATTCATCTCATGCCACCACTCTAGTTTTCTTCATCAAAATAATTCCCATACCTGGTCACAACATAGCTAGCAAGGTATATTTCGGCCATACAAAAGTGCTCTTGGATTGTTTTCTTCCATTTCTTTCTGCACCTTTTACTTTAATTTCTTAACCCTAGTCTCTGGGGTTTCTATGGTCTGCCTTTTTAGTTGGCATGTTGTTTTTTGTGCTTAAAGCTCTGATGATTTTTTTTTCAGTCTTCCCTTCTGCAAGGCATGTTTCTGGCGGTAATCAAGACAAAACAGAAACCATAAACCCTATCTCTCTCTTGCTTGAAAGAAACAATGCCGTCATTTCCTCGACCAGGCGAAGTTACCATCTGCGAAATCAATCGAGACCTCATTACTGCAGATGAACTCTCTGATGATGTAGCTAAGGAAACCTACGGCAAGGTTCTTGGAATTTTATTCAGTCCAGTTCCTTTTCTATCAGAAAATTTGTCGAGTGCACTGATCTCTGAACAAGGTGCCGACCAAAAGAAGAGTGGCCTACTTTCCGCGGCATTGCAGGCAGTCTCGAGGCACTTTTTTCCCCCCATTGATGTAAAATTGTTACAAGATGTTGATTTTCATGTCCTTGATTGGCACCAGCACAAGCATATATTAGCCTTTATTTCAGGGCTTCATCAGGTGACAATTCGTGATTATGAAGATTCTGAAGGAGAGAGAGATGGCCATTGCATTTTGATCAATGAATCCCAAAAAGATGTTACAAGTCTATCATGGCGTCCAAATGGTGGGAGAGCACTTGCTGTGGCTTGCAAGGGTGGGATTTGCATTTGGGCTGCTTCATATCCGGGCAATACAGCTTCAGTAAGATCAGGTGTCACATTGGGCACTCTCTCTAGAGGCTCAGGAACTAAATGGACTCTTGTGGACTTCCTTCGAAGTCCTGAACATGAACAAATTACTGCACTTTCCTGGAGCCCGAATGGAAAGTATTTGGCAGCAGCTTCATTTGAGAGCTCTTCATTCATGATTTGGGATATTGCTCAAGGAGTGGGAACACCTATTCGACGTGGCTTAGGTGGCATATCTTTGTTAAGATGGTCCCCATCAGGAGACTATTTCTTGTCTGCGAAATTTGATGGGACATTCTATCTCTGGGAAACTAATACATGGACATCAGAACCATGGTCGTCAACAAATGGTTTTGTCATGGGAGCAGCTTGGGATCCTGATGGCAGCAGAATACTCGTTGCTTTCTCTGAATCTTCAACGTTGGGTTCCATTCACTTTGCAACAAGGCCACCGTCTCTAGATGCACATCTTATACCCGTTGAGTTGCCAGAGATACAATCCGTGACTGGCAGTCGTGGAATAGATAAGATAGCATGGGATGGTTCAGGAGAGCGTCTAGCCTTGTCTTATCGAGATGGGGATGATATGTACAAGGGTCTTATAGCAATATATGATGTTAGAAGAAGTCCACTCATTTCAGCATCTTTGGTTGGGTTCATTAGGGGTCCTGGAGATAACCCCAAGCCGATAGCGTTTTCATTTCATGACAAGTTTAAGCAAGGACCGTTGCTTTCTGTGTGTTGGAGTAGTGGATTTTGCTGCACCTATCCCCTCATATTTCGCTCACATGTTCTTCCATAATCAAAGGTACATCACAAGTTTTACAATCCAACTGTGACGTGAGAAAAACAATTTCATTTTCAACTCCTTTTCTGTCATTTTGGAGATTGCAGGGCAGTGCATTTGGCAACCAAATCTTAATCTTTAACCAAATAGAAGTTTGGTTTTTAAGTTTACTCTGTTTCTAATGGAGAAGTTCCACATTATATAAGTTTAGTATAGCAGTTGAAACTTAACAAGAAAGAAGCTCCGATGATGAAGTTGTCAAGATGTTTATATCGTTCCAATTTCTGATGCTTTTGGTCATAAGACCAGAGCTATATGTGGAACTGAAGGGACAATTGAGGAGCTTGTTTGTTTTATGAAAAGGATAGTAAATCCACTAAAAAGGAGTTTGTTCATTGACATATCATTAACCTCTACTCTTAAGCATAGTAAAAAACTCGAGTCAACTTTTCATTACCACTTTATAACATGCTGAAAAAGTGGAAAACGGAGATTAGGAAAAAATGAGACATTTGAGAACTTCTTGGTTGTAAATTTGGTTGGAAAACAAATGAGATAAAGTTTAGAGGGTGACTCCCTTTCACCATAGCCCATAGGTATTTACTCCTGTCAATTTTGTGGAAGCATACAACTACTAATCGTCTTGAAGTTGTTTTTCCTACTTGGTAAACAATACTCGAGGCTTGCACCGAATCAAGAACTGTAACACTTTGTTTCTCATACACATTTTATTACTAAGTAGCAAAGTAACAAATATTCACACTTCAGGGTGTGTTCGGTACGAATGAAAATGTTTTCCATGGAAAAAAATTTCTTGAAAAAAGTTTATACGAAAATAAGTGGGTTTCTTTCTTATTTTTTTGTTTTCATTGTATAAGCAAAAAATATTTGCATATTTATAATTTAGAGAAACACTATGGGAGGTGGGGGACGTAAGGGATGTGCGATGGTGGGAATAGGGAGGGATGAAGATGAGGTGTGTTGGAGGGTGGGGATGATCAATATGGAATAACATTTGTGAGACTTATTTTCTAAAGATTTTGACCAACCGAACATGAGAAAACATTAGATCGTCAAGTCATACACAAAGCGGAGTGACTTCACTACCTGAAGAAAGAAAGCTGCTTCGGTAGGGTCGAAGAAGACGGGTAAGACAAAGCCCACCAACTTCCTGGCAAAATGCCTACGGTTAAAAACCACCGACATGTCAAGATCCAAATTCGAATTGGTTCCTGGTCCTGGTCAGAGACCACTCCTCAGACTTTTCGCTAGCTAAGCGAGCCCTTCCCCTTCTTGGGATACCTCTAGATCCCTGCCCTGCGTGTTCCATTCTAGCTACCGGGGTGTTCCTTTTCTTCTCAGACGAGATTGAATAAATCTTGTAGTTTGCATCGACTAGTGGAATTGGTATCAACCAAGAGGAATTCGAAACAAGAATCTGCAAATTGCTTGGAATTGCGAGTAGGAAAAAGAGAGGAGGAGAAAAGATGATGAAGGAAACATGTAATTAGGATTTTTATTGTGAACGGTATTTTTTGAAATTATAAAATTTATAAGGGACAAGAAGACAAAACACTTGGTCAAACCTAAGCTTTTAAACTAAAAATTAATATAATGAGGCTGCTCAATGATTTCATATCATTTCCTTTATGTAATTACTTTTTGAATTTTAATATAGAGAGTATGGGTTCAGTCCAAAACCCCATTAAAAAGAAGAGCAAATTACAATTTTTTAGTTGGATATTAAATTTTAGATCGTGGCCTGCAACTATCAACTTCAGGCCACTGATTTGAATTATGAAATTTAAACTGCTACTAGCTGACATAATTCAAGTAAACACCGTGCTTCAGGTTCGAACTCTGACAGCTGCAGTGTGGGAGTTTCTGTTAAATTTCAGTTAATCCCAGTAGTAGTGAAGAGAAGAAGTAGACGAAGGAAGAAGAGGGAAGGTCGAGGGAGAAGCAGAGAGGGAGAAGCAGAGAGGGAGAACAATATTTTTGGGAGCCTAAATTAGGCCTTCTGTCTTTTCTGTGTTAAGCAGCAGCCAAGTAATACAATGCCTATTTATAATAACTATCCAAACTTGCAAATATGACCTTGCAGAAATAACCACTTACTAACATACCACTTACTAACATTTTACTAACATTGTGTATGTATACTAATGGTATATCTATGTATATCTCAACACGCCCCCTCAAGCTAGGCACTGAAAACAGAGGTTTCAGTCCTAGCTTGGGAGCAATACTAGACAATGACCACAATGACTCCATTCATCTCGGAAGCCACGCCAAAGAAATCAATCGGCCTGTAGTGATAACGTGTCTCATTAACTTGCTCATCATATGAACAACAGAAGCTATCATCAATTGGGATATGTAGTCTGTGGAACCTTTCCTTTGTAAGTAGCATATCCAGATATACAAGCCATACAATCACCCTTTGCCTTGGCATCATAACGGATGTCCATACCAAATCATTACTCACTCTTATTATTAAGCCCAAATTACTGACCAGTGGTGTGCTCCATTTCAACATAATATTTGGTAACATCTTAAATGTCGTCACCTGACTCTTCAAAGAGTTTAACTCCTTCCATTAATTTCTGTAACTGCTCTTGGATTAGAGACAGTTTTCCTTCAACAGCAAGTCGTGACAAATTTAGCTTCAAAGAAATATCGAAGCGGCTTTCATCTGCAGCCACTTCACAAGCTTGTCTCAGTCGCAAAGCATCAACAATATGTTAACATAATTTTGTTTGGGTCATTAACAGCAAAACCAACAGCAGGCACATCAACAGCTCCTGCATTGAAACTAGCAGAAACCAAATCTCGAGTGAGAAGCCAACATATCCTCTGTTTGGAATTCTTTCTCCCATTTCCATCCAGTCCTGCAATACCTGCTGCATCTAAGGATGCAGTATCAGAAACTTGAACAAAGTGATTCACCATCCTTAAAGTGATGCAGAAAATTTCAGAATGAACCACCAATAGTTGAATGGTCTTGAAGGCCTGTAATTATGCAGCTTAGTTGACAGTAGCTAATTCAGCCTGTGAGGATGAACTTGCTCAAATTTGGTTTCTCCATCCTGTTATCAAAATCTTCTCCACCAAGATGCGTATCACCAGCAGTAGCAATATATCTTTGTCGGCTGATAATATCTGCGAGAAACAAAGAAGAATACGGTGACACTATAATTTGATTCGAACGGCGGCCATCATATCGCCATTCTGCCTTTTATAAATCGAATTACGAATTCTCGTGACACACCAACGCGATTTGTGTATCATTTCCAGAAGCAGCAATTGCATGACAATAACAAAAATATAAGCAGCCAACAACATTAGCGACATCTGCTGCTTAAAAATAAAACTTCTTGCTGATAGTAGCAAGTACAGGGACATCAACTGAACCTCGTGAAGAAGCAGCACTCCCCCTGTGAGGAGAAACAGCTCTTCCTCTGTCAGGATTCATAAATTGTGGTTCTGTGCTTCCCCAGGCTCTGTTCTCGTTTTCAAAACTATGGCCCGGTCTTTCATTGGTCCTATCTGGAAGAACTGTGACAGCAGTCTCTTTTCTACACAACCAAAGAAACACCACACCAAAGATTTGCAGCCTAAACTAAAACACCAAGAAGAATGCATAGACACCAAAGAAGAGCGGCCGGTTTATTATCGATTCTGCGGCGGCCAACATGCTCATCTCGGCAGAAATACCAAAGCGACAACAAAGCGAAGAATAACACTGCCGCGATGCGAACAGAAAGACCAGCAGCAAGACCAATTAGGTGCAACAGCATACATCACAAACGCAGCAGCAGCAACCTCAGCAACATCATGTGCAGGCTGTACACCATAAGCAAAACTTTCATTTTCAGAATCCATCTATCTTCTTCCAATTTGCTCCAGTTAGCGGTTCGATATGAGAACTGCGATCAACAGCAATGAATATGGAAGGTTCCATCTGCGAGAAAACAAATCTCCTGCGATTCAGCCGCTTCGGCCAGATGAACACTCGCTCTCAACAAATTCACACAAAAATCGATCAGAATCACCGCTGCTACAGCAGAGAAATACCAGCGATTTCTTTCAACACAATCAGCAGTTGAAAACAACATCAATAATAGCAGCATCAGTCGCAACATCGACGACATCAGATGCAGCCTTTACAAGTTGAATCTCTCAGTTTCTATTTTTAATTTGACAGAAACCACTGGATTCATCTTGACGGAGAACCCCTCGTTCTCTAGTCTTTCTCGGACTAGAGAATCTCTCGATTCTCTCTATGAATTTGTCCTGAACCAGCACTAGCAGACTACAATTCTGAACCTGAACCAGCACCAGCAGGATTTGATAAGCGGCAAGAACCTCTTCGTTCTCTAGTCTCTCTTGTACTAGAGAATCTCTTGATTCTCATCACGCAAGCTATTCTTTGAACTGAGCTTCAACTCAATCCATATTATCGTCGACGAAGTATCCCTCGGTCTTAGTCTGTTTGTCGCTAAGAACTCTTCGATCCTTCAATCGATCTATTGAATATGCAACAGAACTACAGTTTCTTTGAACTGAAATTCCATTGATCCAACAACAATATATTTTCTTTCATTTTCAGCTGCGGCAACCACACCAGCACCAGCAAAACAATCAGTCGCAAAAAACAGTATTATTTTCCTTAGCACAGCAGCACACCTTTTCCCAGCAGCCACGCGGGAATCAAGCGTGGCGTTAACAACACAAGAACAAGCTTGCGTCTCAATGAACTAATGCTTCTCTTGAAACACCACGGTAGCGACAATAATCTGAAACGGATATGGAAACAAACAGCAACACAAACTAACTGAAATTGAGTTTCCAGAAACTCGACTATCCTCGGCGATCTGCGACGTCGCAACGATAGCCAAAGGCGGAGTGTATCCGCATAAAACGACAATGTCTCCATCCGACTAAATCGACAAATGCGATAATCGAAAAATAAGTAAAATAGAATGAATCGACTTTGATTCTCTATCGATTCTGTTGTTACTCACAACAAAATCGATCGATATACTATAGAGATTACCTCAATATTTTGTTTCCTTCGATTTCGTTTTTCTGATTTTTCTGATTTTTCTGAAAAAAACGTTCAATCTTCTGATTTTCAAACCTCTCTGTTTTTCAATCGATTGAACTCCTTCAATCGATCTCCTTCAATTCGATTTCATTTTCGATTCTCTGTTTTCCGAAAGAAAATCGCAAAACCGCAATCACGACTTCATTCTTCAATTTTCAATTTATGCGATCTCTATTTTCTGATTTCGATTTCTGATCGATGTACTGCAGTTCGCGATCGATTCTATGCTTCTTCAAATCTGATTTTCCTGATTATCAGACGAAAATTGCAATTCTGATTTTCAAAAATTTCTATCGGTTTCTTCAATTGATTTTGTGATACAAAGGTCCTACGAATCGGTAGGCTTTGATACCATGTTAAATTTCAGTTAATCCCAGTAGTAGTGAAGAGAAGAAGTAGACGAAGGAAGAAGAGGGAAGGTCGAGGGAGAAGCAGAGAGGGAGAAGCAGAGAGGGAGAACAATATTTTTGGGAGCCTAAATTAGGCCTTCTGTCTTTTCTGTGTTAAGCAGCAGCCAAGTAATACAATGCCTATTTATAATAACTATCCAAACTTGCAAATATGACCTTGCAGAAATAACCACTTACTAACATACCACTTACTAACATTTTACTAACATTGTGTATGTATACTAATGGTATATCTATGTATATCTCAACAGTTTCATTCCTCCTTTTGTGGTGGATGACTCCTTGTCGGCACCAGATACTGTGTCTCCCACCTAGTGGGCCGCAGAGTCACCGTGATTTACCTCCTTCACCAATTTCTGTCGGACCGGGGGATGGGAGCCCTGTGGGCCAAAGAATTCGCCTTTTGTCACACCCTGCTTGAATCGGTATCACACCCAATAGCTGGCAGGGAATCCCAGTATTGAAGCATATTTAGAAGGGAAAAAAACCAATCTTTAGAATTTTAAAGATGAATAAGACATTAAGCGACATAGTTGTCTTTTTTTCTTTATTTAATTTAATGCAATCTAAGCACCGCGTTTGACTTGGCATCACCCGCCAATTATTTGTAGGAGAAATCCCCATATTTAATTAGCCCATTGCCATCCAAAAACGCCCTACTATTATTTATCGTGGTTATAAAAAATAGTTATTTCAAATTAGTTGTTATTTTAGAAGTTCAAAGCGTAATTAATTATATATTTTTTATTTTACCTTTTGTCATTAATGAAGATGACAAATAAAATAAAGTAAATATTTAATAGAGAGAGATTATAATTTAGACATAAATAGGGATAAAAATAGGTCAAATATCCCTCGTAAATTAATATTTCTTAAGGGCGTATAAATAAAAACTCAAATAATTTGATACGGAGGAAGTAAATATGTGCTCAATGATACACATGCATACTTATAGTACGTGTTTGTGTTGTATGAGAGAAGGATTCTTCCATTGCTGCAACAAATTCAAGCAGTATGCCGATGGA
The DNA here is from genome assembly GCA_029844215.1 of Przewalskia tangutica. Classification (NCBI taxonomy): domain Eukaryota; kingdom Viridiplantae; phylum Streptophyta; class Magnoliopsida; order Solanales; family Solanaceae; genus Przewalskia; species Przewalskia tangutica. The sequence goes on along the minus strand of CM056730.1, from coordinate 91,661,953 downwards.
TCGGCAGTTATACACTTATACCTAGCTGCCCAGCAAGGAGAGTTGAGGTCTTGGATGAAGACAAGAACCAAATTACAACCCAGTTAACTCCTTATAAGAACACCGTCCTCCATGTCGTGGCTGAATTTGCTGATTGATCTTCGTAAACGCCGAGTAATTGGTTGGATTGGTGGGTCCGGACTTGCTTTTCAACTTGAATTCTAATGGAGATACTTGTATTCATGTGGCTGCCAGGCAAGGCCATTTCAATCTTGTTGAGGCCTTCGTTGGCTACACGAAAAATTAGGGCAGCCAGAAAAATCATCAAGGGCTTAGGTAGGGGCGTCAAATAGGCGAATCGATTGAATTTGGGAGGATTAAAATTGATTGAGTTAATAATTGGACGAATCATTTTGAATTGAAATAGATTGGGCTGAAATGAGCTAAAAATCAGGTCATAATTGTTAAATATATATTATGTGTATATTCATTAATTACCGATGAATTGGGCCACTGTCCATGAAGCCCAGTCCGTGTTACATAAGTGTATATTTGGTAGATTTGGTATATATTTTCCATAGTGTATGTTTGGTATATATTATTAGTATTGTAATATTATCATAACTGTAGAGTTAGTCTTCATATATAATAGAGATTTATATGTAGAATAGGAAAAAAATCTTCCTATTGTAACTTGTATAAATATGTCTTTCATTAATAAGAATAATCAATGGATTAATTCTTTCATGGTATCAAGAGTCTAGATTATTTTCGTTGCTTCCGCTACTCACTTCTTTCTCAAATTTCCTCTTGAAAATCGTGTCCCCCTTCCCGTCTCGGTTCTTTCTTAAATTCTCCAACAAATCCCTTCTCCGAATCTTGTTGTTCTATTCAACATGACTGATAAGAACACGTTTCATCCTGCCCTCACCATTTCCAACATCAAGAGCGTTCTTCCTATTGTTCTTGATCTCGAAAACATCCAATATGGGACGTGGACGAAATTATTCAAGATTCATGCTATGGCACATCAAGTTCTTCACCACATCATCCCTCCGCCTACTCCTAAGGAGGGTGATACAGAGACTACAGAGGTTGTGCCCACCAAAGCAGACGATCCAAAATTATGGGTCACGCTTGTCGCAAAGGTTCTCCAATAGATTTATGCCACAATATCCATGGAACTTTTACAGACGATTATGAAATCTAACTCCACAGCTATGGAGGCTTGGAATCGATTACGTGATATCTTTCAAGATAACAGTCATTCTCGCATTGTTACCCTTGAACATGAATTTTCTCAAGTTGCTATGGCGAATTTTTCTAACGTTTCATCTTATTGTAAACGACTCAAGGACTTGGCGGATCAACTTCGCAACATAAGTGCTCCGGTTACTAATAGTCGTCTCTTTCTACAAATGGTCGCAGGCTTATCTGAGGCCTATAACGGTGTTGCTTTGATCCTTCGTCAAAGTAACCCCCTTCCGAAATTCTATCAAGCCTGCTCCATTCTCACATTGGAAGAAGCGGGTTTGGCTAAAAAGGCGGCTATAGGGGCTAGTCCTTTCGTCATGATGACTACGTCAAATTTTCCCCTTCCGATTCCGCCAACTGAGCCAAAATCGCAACAACGGTGATGGTAAAAAGGGTAAAAATTGGAAAAATAATGGCAAGAATCGCGGCGGCAACAACCACCGGAACAGTGGCAGTGGCGACAGTCAGCAACATCCGCAAACGTGGGGCCATCAGTGGGACCCAATGCACGATGTGATGGGTCCCGATCTCTCGCCACCCAAAGCCGCGCCATCGATATCTGCCGATCGGCCAAAGAACGCGCCCGATTCGGCCACTAGGCTATTGTTTCGGCCACGGGCCTCGGGCGGTCTGAATTTGATCGATTTATGGTCAGGCGAATCGAAAATACTCGGGCCTCGGCCCCCTCAAGCACATCACGCAGCGGGACCCACACAAACCAACATTAAAGCCGCAATGCACAGGCTTGGAATGGCTCAACCGGACCCAAATTGGTACATGAACACAGGCGCCACTACCCATAAGACATCCGACTAAGGTAGTCTCTCGTCTTATTCCAATTTGAGAAGTAATCGTGGTATAATTGTTGGTAATGGTAATTCGATTCCAATTAAGGGTTATGTTCATAAAACTGTCTCCTCTCCATCCACCACTTGGCTTGAAAAATGCCCATCATGCCCCAAAACTAATTAAATTTTTTGTGTCGGTTCATAAATTCAGCACTGATAATTGGATTTTTATTGATTTTGATCCATTTGGGTTTTTTTTGTGAAAGATTTCAAGACGGGGAGTCCTCTCATGAGGTGTGACAGTAGGGGAGATCTTTATCCAATCACACCAAGTCTCAGTTTCTCGCGTCAAGCCATGCCATCCACTTTTGCAGCTCTTGCTTCTTCCTTGTGGCATGCTCGTCTTGGTCATCCGGAGTCGTCTATTTTATCTACTTTAGATAGAAATACGTTTATTTTCTGTAAGGGTACACGTAGTACTCCAAATTGTCAATCTTGTTCTTTCGGAAAAAATATTAAGTTGCCATTTGTAGCTTCAAATTCTCATACTTCAATGCCATTTGATATTATTCATAGCGATTTATGGACATTTCTCGTTCTCAGTTCTCATCGTTATTATGTTTTATTCTTGGGTTATTATTCTAAATTTTTATGGACGTTTCCAATAGCGAAAAAATCCCAAGTTTTTTCCAATCTCAATTCGAACGGAAAATAAAAAATATTTAATGTGATAATGACAGAATATGACAATAGGGAGATTCGGGAGTTTTGTCTAACAGTGAGATAAATTTTCGTTTTTCTTGTCCTCATATGTCTTCACAAAATGGAAAAGCTGAACGTAAAATTCGTACAATTAATAACATTATCCACACCTTATTGGTTCATTCTTCCGTCCCTCCGTTGTTTTGGCATCATGCTCTATAAATGACCACATATCTACTTAATATTCTTCCTTCTCAAGGTTTGACATATTTGTCCCTTCTTCAAATTTTATATAATAAGACTCCTTCATATTCTCATCTTAGGGTCTTTGGATGCTTATGTTATCCACTATTTCCATCCACCACAATTAACAAACTTCAGACACGTTCTACCCCGTGTGTGTTTTTGGGTTACCCGTCAAATCACCGTGGTTATAAATGCTTTGATTTGTCATCTAAACGAATCATTATTAGTCGTCATGTTATCTTTGATAAGTCACAATTTCCGTTTTCTAAAGTAGAAAATCTCGTGCCTAGTTCGTATGATTGTTTGGATGATGATATCTCACCTTATATTATTCAATATTTTTCGGATATATCCCGCAACCCATCGTCAACGCCGCGGCCCTTAGGGGAGGCTCCTACCTTCCAGTAGCCACTGGAACGAAGGTGTCGCGGCGCCTCCGACGGTCCAGACACCACCACTGCCTGCTGAAAATTCCCAAAATTCACCCAATCCAGCCCCGAGTCATGGTCCAGTCACTCGCAATCAACGGGGTATTTTTAAATCAAAAAGACATTTTAATTTAAATTCTAATGTTCTTAAATCACCCTTACCCCGTAATCCTGTGTCTACCTTAAATGACCATAATTGGAAAATTGCCATGACCGATGAATATAATGCTCTTATTGATAATAAGACGTGGGAGTTGGTACCCCGTCCATCTGGTATTAATATTATTCGGTCTATGTGGATTTTTGCTCATAAGGAAAATTCTGACGGTTCGTTTGCAAGACATAAGACTCTTCTTGTAGGTGATGGTAAGACTCAGCAGGTTGGTGTGGATTGTGGTGAGACATTTAGCTCGGTGGTCAAGTGTCACGCCCCGAACCCCGGGCCCGTGACTGGTGCCCTACCTGGGCACCCTTCTACCTTAACAATTAAGTACATTGCGGAAATTAATAACAACTCATTTTTTTTAAACCAACGTACGTGTAAGGCAAAGCCGACTAGGCTGCCATATAATATACATAAACAAAAGACACTACACTGTACACGAGTCCAATCCCACATATGAATACAGACCTCTAGGAGTTAAACTGAAAAATGACGGGACAAGGCCCCGCCGTACCCAAAACTGTACAAAGCACATGCATGAAGGATATATACCAAAAGATAACTCGACAGAGGAGCTATCCAAAACCACGAGCGAGGATCCTACACTGCCGATCACCAAACAACAGACCTAAACTGCGGCGTGACGCGGCCGAAGTCGGTCGCGAAGAATGTACCAAGTATGTGAGCGATGAAATGCGTAATGAAATCATAACGATCTAAACAAAGCGGAGACATGTATGATAGCCAACCTACGATACCAATACATAAGCGATCATATCAAGTCGGGGCGCAGCCCTCAAAGTCACTATTCAAATATAACTATGGGTCTCACGCCCATAATATCAATCATGCGTGGAATCCTTCCTCACCGCTGCGATCCATGATATAACATAGCACCAATAGGCATACATGAACACGAGTCCCACATGTGTTCTAAAAGCTGACGCCAAGTAGGCAAACGAGCGGGTGGTATAACGTCTTGGGGTTTACCCTCATTTATACTCGACCTGAAGGAGGTGGTAAGCGGGGTATAACGTCTTGGGGCTTGCCCGCCATTTATACTCTTACCACGGAGAAGGTGGTATAACGTCTTGGGGCTTGCCCATTTATACTCTTACCCTATCTCAACCTGGTCAAACAACACATAAAGCGGGTGGTGCAGTCTTGGGGTTTACCCTCACTTATACTCTTACCTGGAGAAGGTGGTGCAGTCTTGGGGGTTTACCTCACTTATACTCTTACCCTATCTCGTGACCATCAAACAAGACATAAGCACTACCATGTCTTCTATAAAAATCCGAATTTAACCCAAGTACTACAAGTAACGGAAGCATACGTGGAATCCACATCACCGTCGGTATGTCCTGAGAACTTACAACAAGACAAACCCTTCAACCGAGAGTCGCGGCAACTTAATAAAACATAATACTTGCACTCAAAGGCTATTACCAGCACATATAGGCAAGTTCTCAATTAACCAAGCCAAAGTACTTATCAAGGCACACATAGGATAAATTCTCATTTAACAAGCCAAAGTACTTATCAGGGCACAATTAGAATAAATTCTCATTTAACAAGCCAAAGTACTTATCAGGGCACAAATAGAATAAATTCTCATTTAACAAGCCAAAGTACTTATCAGGGCACAAATAGAAAAATTCTCAATTTATCAAGCCAAAGTACTAATCAAGGCATACATAGAATAATTCTCTTTTAACAAGTCAAAGTACTTATCAAGACACACTTAGACAAATTCTCAATTTATCAAGCCAAAGTACTACGTACGTACATTCTTTTATAAAAGACTCCTTTCTATGTAAAGCCCCAAGATACTACCACCCGTAGTATCAAGGCGTGTCTATTTTTCAAAGTAAGTTACTACACTTTTAGAAAACTCATTTCAAAGCTTGAAATCAAGTAACTCCAAATTTTCACAATCTAGGCAACTTATGCCGATTAATCAAAATAGACAACTTTCAAAACCTTCCATAAAGCCGTTATAACCAACTTCCCATAAAGCCGTTATAACCCTTTATGGTTTTAGACGTATCCATTCCTTCAATAACCAAGAGACTTATACTATTAAAACCAAGTATCACATACTTACAATTCAAGTTCTTAACCTTCAACATACTTCAAGTCTCTAATAGTTAGAAAACAAGTTTTCTTCTACTTTTAATCCTCAAGTAACTTCACCCTTAACACAAGTTACTTCTCTTAAATCATGTCATTTCTCCTCTTTAAATCAAATAAGTAATTCACTCCTTTGACTTCTAAAGTCATTATAATGACCTTTAGGTTTTAGAACTAAGGCCCTAGCCAAAAGATTTGGAAACCACTTCCTTTTAAGACTACATGTACTTTAAGTAAAAATACCTTCACTTTTAAGAATCCAAACTTCATCAAGAAAATGGATTCTACAACTTACAATCTAAACATCAAAGTACAATCAAGGAAGTACATAGAACAAATTCTATTTTAGGCAATCCAAATACAACCAAGGAATGGATCATTTAAGAGTAGAACCTACTTTCTTTATCTTTAGGAATCATGCTAGAAGGAGATAGTTCACATACCTTTCGGCTAAATCCACAAGCTAAGCCGAATACGCCGTGCGTGAAGTGTCAACCTATAATGGTCACAATAAGACTATCAATCTCCTAGTCTCTAACGTAGAATAATACTAAGTATTTGGTCTCTAATTCTACGGAAAATCAAAAGACTTCCTTTGTTTCTACTCACTTTGCCACCTTTTCAAGGCCGAATACAATAACCAACAAGCCACATTTAAGGCTCCAAACAACAACCAAACAAAAGGGATTACACGCCTTACAATACGTAAAATTCCGCCCCACAATTCATAATGAAGTAGTTCAATACTTACTTAGTCATTCTCGCCAACAATGACTCAACACAAGTCCTTTCCAATTCTTTTTACAATTCCAAGTTCTAAGGTCTAACATGTTATATAGTCTAAACAACTTCAACAACTACAATTTCCTTCCTTATACAACATGCACGGCTTAAACGAATAATCAACTTGAATTGTAGTCTTAAGGCTAACATGCTAGTTTTCTGATTAGGGTTCCAATAACCAATATCCTTATCAATACTCATACTATATATCTCATGCTTGCTAATAACCATAGCTACAATCATAAGTAAGCCTTAACTATTAAAACGACAAAATTTATACCTTCAAAGCCCTTAAAATTTCCAAGATCCAAAGTCGCCTTAGCAATTCTTAGCTCCTTTCCTTAGGTTCCAATCCGCTCCAAGCACTCCTTAGAGGCCTATGAAGAACCCATCTTCAAGTTCCAACTTCAAAGTGAAGAACTCCAATAGTTTCCGCCATGCGACTAACGTGAAAACTCCGTTTTCCAAATCTTTCTATTGAGATAACCTTACAACACCCTTGGGGACATTGGGTTAAAGTCTGTGGCTAATGGATCAAAATCACAAAATTTTTGTGGGATATTCAACAAAGCCGAGAGCTACTCCATGAAGAACAACTAGTGTGATTTTTTCTAAGTGTTAAATGGCAAGTCTTGCACTAGTAGTGCTTATAACACACAAATGGAGGCTTAGATAAAAACACTTGTATTAATTGGATGATAGGGATCAAGCCAAATGGCCCTCGACTGTCAACAATCTCAAGCTCTTAATTAGCAAGACTTATCTTCCACCATGGTAAATGACCATTTTACCCTTAACATTTTCGTCCAAGACCACTTGTCAGTGCCACGTGTCGCCTCTCATTCGTCCATAAAATTCAGTAACCTCGTGGGCCCCACAAAATGTAAAATTTCTCGGGTGGGCCCCACGTGACCAAATCCAGAAAATAAATTTCCATAGTGTTAATAAGTTCTATACTTTACAAATAATACATTTTGAGAATCCAATTCTCAACAACGAACATTTTTCCTTTCCGACGTCCGGAAGACTTTCCGTCGGAAAAATAATCCTTCCTTTCGTACTAATTTCCAAGTCTTGTGTTCCTTACGTACATTCACTTACACATGTCCTGAACTTACGGGGTGTAACATCAAGCTAGCTACCATTCGCATTACGCTCAGCTTGGCTCTTCCAAAATCGTGGCCCATTCATCAGCTAGATGTGAAGAATGCTTTTCTACATGATGATCTCAATGAGACAGTGTATATGCATCAGCCATTGGGGTTTAGGGATACTCGATTTCCTCATCATTATTTGTTAAAGAAGTCTTTGTATGGGCTTAAGCAGTCTCCACAGGCTTGGTATAAGAGGTTTACTAACTATGTATCAACTATTAGTTTCTCTCACAGCATGTCTGATATCGTCGGGGTTCTTCGATGGCCTATATATTATTATATGTGGTTGATATTATTTTGACTGCCTTTTCTGATACATAACGTCAGTCTATTATGACAATGCTCAGTTCTGAGTTTGCCATGAGAGACTTGGGCCCATTGAGTTATTTTTTGAGGATTGCTGTCACTCGTCATGCAGGTAGGTTGTTCTTATCACAGAGGAAGTATGCAACAAGATCATTGAGAGGGCTGGGATGTCATCCCGTAAGTCCACTTCTACTCCAGTTGATACTAAACCTAAGTTGGGTCTTTGCGGCAGGGGTGTTCACCGGTCGAACCGACCGAATGGGCCGAACCTAATCCGTAAATTTTCGACCGAGGACCTGAAAATTCGGTCCGTCCGGTTTGGCTGATTGGACCGTTTTTTTGTTAAATGCAATTTATAAATTATAAATTTTTAAGAATGTGTTCGTTTATCAATCTCATTAAATATGTTTGTTTTTTTCCTTATCCTTCAATAAACTTTATTTCATTAATATGACTAACTTAAAGAAAATCACCAAATGTACTTGGTTCGTATACGAACTACTGAACTACTCATTAATTAAAGTTACACACCACATTTATATTTTCTATTTTCTATTTTCTATTTGGAATTTGGACATTCCTGAAACTAGGGGTGCACAAAAGGTTAAAACCGGACCGGACCGAATGATTTGCCCCACCCCTCACCATCCCCACCCCACCAAGAAGCCCCCGCCACTCCCCACCGGACGTATTGACATATCAAATATAGGTTGTAAATTGATCAAACTTTATACGGTCATAACTTTGCGCTCGGACGTCCGTTTTACCTAAATTTTGTTTTGATTTCGCGTATTTTTTCGATACGGGGGTGGCCAAACTGCATAAGTGGTTTGATTCTGCCGAATTCTCCAAAAACGTCCATCTTGCCCCTCAATTTCTCTTTTTCCCCAAATCGTTACGTTTTTCCCATTTTCAAATCTAAATATCTCGCGATTTACAATAGATTTCAACGTAAAAATTTCGTGGCACCGCGTCCGAGAATGTCAATTTCAGTATTGGAAATTCAATTTTTTTTAAAAAAACTGGGTCCCGGAACCCTCAAATTGTTACGTTTTTTCTATTTTCAAAGCTAAATATCTCGCGATATACAATAGATTTCAACGTTCCAATTTCCTGGTAATGTGTCCGGGAATATTGGAAATTCAATTTATAAAAAAAAAAAAATCCGGTCCATTCCGGTCCGGACCGGAAAATTCCGGTTTTTACCCGGACCGGACCGGAAAACCGGAATCCACCATTTTGACGGACCGAGGACCGGACCGGAATCCACCGGTCCGGTCCATTCCGGTCCGGTTTTTCGGTCCGGTCCTGTTTTGTACACCCCTAGCTGCAGCTGACTCTCCCTATGAGGATCCGACCCGCTATCGTAGTCTTGCAGACGACCTTCAGTATCTTACGTTCACACGACATGATATTACATATACCGTACAACATGTGTGTTTGTTTATGCATGATCTCAGGATTGAACATATGAATGCACTCAAACGCATTCTTAGGTACATTTAGGGAACACTTGACTATGTCTTGCATTTGTATCCTTCGTCGACGTCTACACTTGTCTCCTATACAGATGCTGATTGAGGTGGTTGTCCTGAAACCAGACGGTCTACGTCTGGCTATTGTATGTTTTTAGGTAATAACTTGGTCTCATGGTCTGCCAAGTGTCAATCCACGCTTTCACGTTCAAGTGTAGAGACCGAGTATCGAGGGGTAGCCAATGTGGTCTCTGAGTCATGTTGGTTACATAATCTTCTTTAGAGCTCCATTGTCCAATTCAGAAGGCTACCTTGGTGTATTGTGATAATATAAGTGTCATCTACCTATCTGGTAATCCAGTTCAGCACCAGCGCACTAAACATATAGAGATTGACATTCACTTTGTTAGAGAAAAGGTAGCTCGAAGACAAGTACACGTCTGTCATGTCCCTTCAAGATATCAGATTGTAGACATCTTTACAAAGGGTCTTCCCTCGGTCATTTTTGAAGATTTTAGAGACAGTCTCAGCGTACGAAGACCGCCCGCTATGACTGCGGGGGTGTGTTAAATTTACAAAATTATATTATGTGTATATTCATTAATTATCGATGAATTGGGCCACTATCCATGAAGCCCAGTCCGTGTTCCATAAGTGTATATTTGGTAGATTTGGTATATATTTTCCCTAGTGTATATTTGGTATATATTATTAGTATTGTAATATTATCATAAGTGTAGAGTTAGTCTTCATATAGAATAGAGATTTAGATGTAGAATAGGAAAAATATTTTTCTATTGTAACTCTTATATATATGTCTTTCATTAATAAGAATAATCAAGAGATTAATTCTTTCAATAATCTAACCCATTCGACTCTTACAAAGTTAATATTTTTGTTTGTTTTGTTATAATTTATTTAAGTACTTAATAAAAATATTTCCTTATTACGACCATATATAATATATCAAATAAGAAAAATATCTTTTAAAAATACTTAGAGAGATTTTTTCATGGATTAATTTGGGCTCCATATCAACCAAGGTTTTAAATGAGCTGAATTAAAAATGATCAAAATGAGATGAGTTAAGGAAATAAGCAACTCCTTAACCCGTCCAAACCTACATAGATTGGGCGAATTATAATTTAATGAGCTAATTTTTCCACCTCTGGGCTCAGGAAATTGGACAAAGGAGGCATGCCAGGAGTTGCTAAGGATTACAAATAACGATGGAGACATGGCCTTGCACGAAGCCGTAAGACATGAGCATCAGAACATTGTGAAACTACTGGTAAAAGACTCCACTTTATTTAGCTGTGGAAGAAGGAGATGAAGATTGATCATGAACAACTCTAATTCATCATCTTATATGCTGGGCCTTGCGGAACAAATGTGTTACATGCTGGAGCGATATATAATGCCACATGCAGGGGTGGACCCAGGATTCAAAAACAGGAGATTCATTCAACCATTCAATATTAATACTACTATATTAAAAAAAAAGTTCAATACTAATAATAATGGTAAACGTCTATTGAAAGATGCGTATTACATAATCAAAATATAAGTCACTCAAATAACTTCAAATATATTTGCATTCTTCTGGCTCTCATTCCTTGAAACCGACTGATAATATCTCGATCATCAATTGTACTAAATACATCTTTCTCAACAAAAGTAACCAAGCAATCATTAAGCCACTGGTTCTTCATTTTGTTTCTTAGTTCATCCTTCACATATTTCATCCCTGAAAAAACCCTCTCAACAGTTGCAGTTGCTACTGGTAAAGTCAAAGCCAATTTCACAAGCTTGTACACAAATCTGAAAGTCTTGTGCTTCTTTGTTCGCACAAGAGTCTTGCAAAGATCCGAGAGTCCTTTCAAATTGGAAAAGTTATCATCTATCCGTACACAATTAATATAGGATTCTAGTTGGGCAGACAACTCTTCATCTTCAACATCCAAAAAATCATTTGGATACAATTTCGACATCCTCACAAGTGTTTTAGTGTCAAAAGATTCAAATTATAAAAAATGACTCAAACATGCAAGACAATTCAACAACTCCATGTTTTCAGGAGTAAACCTTTCATTCAACCCTTTCAATATCAAATCAATGATATGAAAGAAGCAATCATGTTTAAAATAATGCAAAGTGGTCACAAAAGGAGCCTTACGTTTGGACTTATTATCTTTTACATATCGTGATTCCATGTAAGACACATTAATCTCGAGATTACCATAAGATGATACAACCTTGTCATAAAATTCTTCCCATCTACATTCTCTCATTTTTTGGAATATATTCTTGTTGGCTTGGACAAGGTTCATGACATTTGAAATGTCTTGGTCACTTTTTTGCAATGCTTCTGACAATTCATTTGTCACCGCCAAAATATCAATCATCAAATGCAACATGAACACAAAATCAAATTGTTGCATCATCAATAACAAACCTTTTGCTTCACAATTTGAAATTCTATCACATTTAAGTTCTTCCAACACTTCAACAATGGGAGTAAACAATTTTTTTAACCTAACAAGAACTCTAAAGTGGGAAACCCCAACGTGTATCACCAACTCTTGCAAGAGATAACTCCTGATTCAACCCCTTACCAGTTTCCATCATATCATTTTCAATTAAATCCTCAAAATGAGCCACTTGTTTTCTACGAAGCAAAGCTGGACGCTTATTAGATGACCGAATCAAATTAACAATGCGAGTAACTTCAGTAAAAAATGAATGAACATCATCATGACATCTCACAGTTGAAATAAGAGCTAACTGAAGTTGGTGTGCAAAGAAATGGACATAGTACGCTTGTGGATTTTCCTTTTGAATTAGTGTTTTCAAACCACCAAAGCAACCATTCATGTTACTTGCCCCATCATACCCATGTCCTCGAATATTAGAAATGCACAATCCAAATCCACACAACAAAGTCTCAAGAGCCCCTTTAAGTGTTATTGCACTTGTCTCTTCAACATGAACAATTCCTATTAATCTCTCAACGACATATCCTCTATCATCAATAAAACGCACAACAACAACCATTTGTTCTTTTCTTGAACAATCACCAGACTCATCAACAAGTACACTAAAAACCCCATCCCCAATTTCTTTTACAATCTTCTTAACAGTTTCAACTGCACATGCATTAGTAAGATCTTTTTGAATCTTAGGTGAAGTCATCTTAAGATTACCTCCAACATTTTTTATTGCTTCACCTATTTTATAACAATTCCTTCCCAATACAAATACAAACTCAAGAAAGTGACCCTTGTATACAAAATTCACTCATTCATCATGTGCTCTAAAGGCCAACCCGCCCCTAGCAAGGTATTTAACAGCTTCAAGAGATGCTTTCAAGCGAATAACATAATCAATTTTTTCTTTTTCAGTATTCTTTACATAAGCTGCTTGAATACTTTGAGCCTGATTCATAAGAGCATCACACTTTTTCACACAATTGTTATGATGACTAGTAGGGCTTTTACCAACATGCTTCTTTAAATTTTTTTCATGTGCCAAGATTTATAACCATCATTCACAAATATTGATTGACTAATACTAGAACCATTGTAGAACAAATAGCAAGGCAAGCAAAAATCAACATCATTTTTACACTATATTTGTTACACCCCGTAATTTCATAGCTGCTAAGTGAGAACTTGATTATGGAAATTAGATTTGAATGTTGGAAGAAAAAGATTTTTACATTTTCTATACGAAATAATTTTGATGCAACAAATGTAACGACGAGAATTAATACTAGTAGTTGGATTATTTCCAAGAGAATTATGGACTTAGTGTTAAATTATTAAGTCTTGACTTTGAGAATGTTAAGTCCATCGAAATTGGAGGGAAAAAATAACTAAGTGTGGAGATATTTTATGTGAAGTGAAGACAAGTGGACAAGTGAGGTTCATTGGAAGTTACATAATGTTATAGTTAAGTGATGAACTTGTGTTAAGTAAAATGGAGAATAAGAAGTGCATGTCACAATTCTGGCATGTTAGCCGAATTGGGACAATTTTGGTGTTTACTGAATTCGTTGGTTATTGTAGATATATCGTCACTACTTGCATGTTAAATGAAGTAAATCTTGTTATTACAAGTTGTTATGGTTTATATAAACATGTTGAAATGTGAATTGAATTATAAGGAATTGTGAAAAGGGCTTTAGTTGTAGTGTTGACCGAAAACTGCCTAAAACTGTTGGACGTTGTTGTGCTGTTTTAAGGACTATTTTGTGACGTTATAATGCTGGAAATTTAGTCACAATTATGCATGTTTAATGTGGTAAATCGCTAACGTAAGTCCTAAAGGAATAAAAGTATATTAAGGTGTGGTAAGCTTCACATTTTACTCTCATTGTTGTAGAAGTATGGACTGTTTTTATGGACTATTTTTAAGTGGATTAAGAGGCCGGATTAACATAAGAAGTAGGTGTGTGAATCACCTTGGTTGCTGTTTTGGTTGTGCCCTTAAGTGGTGCTTGGTTATTGATGTTATTGGCCTTATTTATAAGGTGGAAAAGTATGTATAAATAGGGGAAGTGCTGCCCGAATTTTTATATGAAAGGAGAGTCTTTATGTGGTATAGTATATACTACGTATACTAGTATTCATGAAGTTGATATAAGTGTTATTGTTATTATAGGTTGAAGTACCTACTTGAGACGTATTCTACTTATCCTGTTGGTATAGCCGATAAGGTATGTGAAACTATCATTTCTCCTTTTGGCATGTTTATATGAAGTAAGTATACGGCGGACGTACATAGTTCTATTTGATCCTAATCCTTAATGATATGATAGTACTTTGGGTTTTCTAAAAGGAAAATGAAGTTTTATAAAGTAAGTGTACCTTGGGTTTTCTAAAATAAAAGTTCTTTTTTTTAAAAAGATTTCATTAAGAACCAAAAGATGATTTAAATGATATATTGGATTTTAATCCTAAACGATTCATGATATATAGTGCCTTGGTGTTCCAAGTGATGTCTTAAAATGATACATGATACGTAGAGCCTTGAGTTTCCAAATGATGATGTTCTACATAAAAGTGAGTCTATTTTATTCCATGGACATGTTTCCATGATGCGAGTATAGATACACAGGCGGTATATTATTCCATGGACATGTTTTCATGATGCGAGTATAGATACTCAGGCTGTATATTATTCCATGGACATGTATCCATGATGCGAGTATAGATACTCAGGCTATATATTATTCCATGGAAATTGTTATACCCCGTATTTTCCAGAGTATGTATGTGAAGACGTACGTACATTTGTACAAACCCTAATTAGGTTAAAGATGAAATTGTGAACTTTCAACGGAAAAGATTCCGAACCTTGTGAAGGAAACTCTACGTTTTTAATATTTTAACCGATTACGGATTTTTCCGAGAGACGAAATATTTTGGACCAATAGGAGGGCGACATGTGTCACCCTTAGTTGGTATGGGATGGACCGGGAATGTATTTCACACGACACCGAGTCCATGGGATGGACCGGGAATGTATTTCACACGACACCGAGTCCATGGGATGGACCGGGAATGTATTTCACACGACACTGAATCCATGGGATGGACCGGGAATGTATTCCACACGATACCGAGTCCATGAGATGGACCGGGAATGTATTCCATACGATCCGACACCGAGTCCATGAGATGGACCGGGAATGTATTCCATACGATCCGACATCGAGTCTATGAGATGGACCGGGAATGTATTCCATACGATCCGACACCGAGACATGTTATACGTATCACACGATTTATACCTAGACTGCCGGCAGTGAGGAAGGAGTTCCACTCTTAGGATCGCAGTTCAGCGTATTGGGAAACCCCGTTTTCTCCGGAGGCTTATCTTTTGGTATGTTTTCCCCGAGTTTGTAAGTTCTTGTACATTCAGGGGTATGGCGGGGCCCTGTCCCGTCATAGTTGTTGTAAAAATCTTAGAGGTCTGTAGTACTGTTGTGGGCAGTTTTGTAAAAGGGATGTAACTGTTCAAATGTATATATATATATGCCGAAAGGCAATCTTCTCTCGATAAATTGCTCTCATTCTATAATTGTTTCATGTCTTGTTTTTATTTTCCGCTGATTACTCTGATGTTGTATCGCTAGGGTGCCCGTGTAAGGCACGATCCACCGCCGGTTCGGGATGTGACAAAAGTGGTATCAGAGCAGTTAATCCTCGGAAAATGTCTACAGACCGTGTCTAGTAGAGTCTTGATTATCGATGTGTTGTGCACCACATCTATAATCAAGAGGCTGCAGGACATTTAGGATTGGTTTCCACTCTTCTCATTCTGAGATCGTGCCTTAGAGCTGTGTTATAAGTTGGACCCCTCTGACGTATTTCGTTTTTACCAGTTATGCCTCGCTTGAGCAACCGGGCAGATGGGCAAGCGGCCGAGGAGGCCGCTAGTAGGATGCAGAGGAGTATGAGGCGCGAGCGGTCATTACCCGAGATAGTGCTTGAGGCAGCGAGTTTTGTACGCCGCCCAGCAGAAGTTTAGAGCCGCACAGTAGGCTGCGAGACCACGATACACGAGCCTCCATCCACGGCTGGAGCGAGAGGAGATGGGTTACAAGAGATGACCGATTATTGGCGTGATAGTGACAAGGCACGAGGACAAAATTTGGATCGCAGCGGTCCGTGCCGTAGTACCGTAGTTCACCGGCGGATAGTTTGAGGCTGCGGGACTTTCGAGTTGCGACCGCCGATGTTTTATGGATCGAGGCACGAGGATGATCCGCAGGAGTTCATCCGATAATTCTGACGGATCGTAGAGTGATCAAGCTTGAGACCGAGTCGGTGGTCTTAGGTTCGCATCACCGCGTGATACTGCGATTGGTCGTTTGATTCGTGAGGCCCCGGGAGAGTATGCACGCCACCGTATGGGACGAGTTCTCGGGGCATTTCTTGCCTCACGGATGAGAGGCTCGGGCCGACATTCTTGACGTTGAGCGCAGGCCGCGCGTCTGATTGAGTACAATGTGAGTTTGACTCATTAGCTTCGATGCGTCCGCATTAGTAGCCGACATGGAGGATAGAGTGCACCGATATGTCACGAGACTTGACGATTATCTAGCGAGAGTTGCTCGGGTGTAGCTCTTGTGGGCATGGACATTGCCGCACGCAGCTTATGCACTTGGATGTGAGGCGGAGGGTCGACTGAATGGCCGAGATCGGCGAAAGGGCGGGGCGCAGGTCCTTTGGTAATTTCGAGGCGGACCGCCTCGGTGAGTTAGTTATGTACCTCGCAAGATGCAGTGGTCCTCCGCGATCTTGGGGCGTTCGGTATTCGGAGCTGATCGGGGCTCGTGGCTTCCGGTTTCTGAGATATACATGGGTTCTACCAGTGAGATTCATGTCCTCGGTGTGCACGATGTGGCGGCGTCATCCCGGGATGTCGTCTTTCTTGGTGCTTGTTTCACTCGCGTCGAGCCATGTGACGAGATGCTTATAGGAGGGGTACAAGCGAATGGCGCACCTACGGTCGATGGCGTGTTCATCGCCTTCTATAGCTATGCGCAGTGGTGATTAGGATTAAAGTGCGAAGGAAAATGAAGCGGATGATACGGTATATTCTTACCCTCTGAGACTAGTATGCGTTGATGATATGATGAAGTGCTAAGTATTATGTTCGGATAGCATTATGTTAAAATTGTGTTTAGAAAACATGGTTAGTTAGAAGGGTAAGTTTGGGGACAGGAAATTGTGAGCCTTAGAATATTATACGTAGAGACCTTAGATGCGAGGCCATCTTAAGTAAAAGATTTATTTTATGTTTGACCTTTATCGGAGTGCATAGTATACGTGGGATATTTTTGCGTGATAAGTCCCTGAGTGGTATGAAATGAAAGAGGATAGTTGAGCTAAGGAGACCACTGGTTTTCGTGACTTGATTAGTGAGATTGTTCGGATCGGGGAACAAGAGTTTGGCGCGATAGCGGGTCGGGTTGAGGCCGTCGCGGTCAACCCGCGGCCGTAAGGTGGTGGGGTCGATTCGAGTGGTCGCCGGTGGTAGGTCACGAGGCGCTAGGCCCAAGTTTAGATGGCCGTTATGCGAGTTCGTGGATGCGTTCGACCGATAGCGGGCCGATGAGATCAACCCATCTTGTCTTTCGATCGGGGCTTTACTCGGCGGAGGTTATGCGAGATGTTATATATCGCGGAAGGTTGTAAGGCGCACGGGGTTCCTACTTTTACTTTATGACGACGGTGGAGCCAGTATGCGGCTATTTCTTTTTATGGAGGTCTTACCAGGCAAGGTTAGGAACTCAGGTGAGTCTCAGTATTGCATTCACCCTCGGGCCGGTGTTTTTGATTTCAAGGGTAGCAGCGAGGATTGTGTGCCTCTTGTTGAGTGAGTATTATAATAGCTACCATTTCAGTATTCGGATGTCGCCTTATGAAGCCTTGTATGGGCGGAAGTGTAAGTTGCCGGTCGATTGGTTCGATGTTGGCAAGGTTCAGATAGTTGGTCCAAACTTGATCCAGCAGGGTGTGGATAAGGTGGAGCTTATCCAGAAGAAGTTATTGGCAGCTCAGAGTCAACAGAAGTCGTGCGGATAGTCAACGTCGACACTTGGAGTTCAGGTTGACGGTGGGAGCTTTTGTGATGATAGAGGTGATTCCTTGTGGACTTGGATTTAAGTATTTGTGCGTGTTGTATTGTGGCCATGTGTGGCATTTGCAAATTGTTTAAGTTATGAGGAACTTTATCGTTATCTGTCTTGAGAAGGAACATTCGGGACGAATGTTTCTAAGGAGGGGAGAATGTTATACCCCGTATTTTCCAGAGTATGTATGTGAAGACGTACGTACATTTGTACAAACCCTAATTAGGTTAAAGATGGAATTGTGAACTTTCAACGGAAAAGATTCCGAACCTTGTGAAGGAAACTCTACGTTTTTAATATTTTAACCGACACGATTTTTCCGAGAGACGAAATATTTTGGACCAATAGGAGGGCGACATGTGTCACCCTTAGTTGGTATGGGATGGACCGGGAATGTATTTCACACGACACCGAGTCCATGGGATGGACCGGGAATGTATTTCACACGACACCGAGTCCATGGGATGGACCGGGAATGTATTTCACATGACACTGACTCCAGGGGATGGTCCGGGAATGTATTCCACTCGATACCGAGTCAATGAGATGGACCGGGACTGTATTGCATACGATCCGACACCGAGTCCATGAGATGGACCGGGAATGTATTCCATACGATCCGACATCGAAGTCTATGAGATGGGCCAGGAATGTATTCCATACGATCCGACAAGAGACATGTTATACGTATCACACGATTTATACCTAGGCTGGCGGTGAGGAAGGAGTTCCACTCTTAGGATCGCAGATTCAACAGATTAGGAAACCCGCTTTCTCCGAGGCTTATCTTTTGGTATGTTTTCCCGAGTTTGTAAGTTCTTGTACATTCAGGTATGGCGGGCCCTGTCCGTCATAGTTGTTGTAAAAATCTTAGAGTGCATGAATCTTGTTGTGGCGCTTTGTAAAAGGATATCTGTTCAAATGTATATATATATATGCCGAAAGGCAATCTTCTCTCGATAAATTGCTCTCATTCTATAATTGTTTCATGTCTTGTTTTTATTTTCCGCTGATTACTCTGATGTTGTATCGCTAGGGTGCCCGTGTAAGGCACCAGTCACTGGCCCGGGTTCGGGATGTGACAGAAATATATCCATGATGCGAGTATAGATACTCAGGCAGTACATGACTTTCACTTTTTAAAGGGCACATTTGATTCTCTATTTGTACAAGGTACATTTGGCTCTTATTTTATATGACACGGTTGGATCTGGTATATGATTTTCATACTTGTCCCTGTCAAATTTTAGCCAGTTATGATTTTATTTACCGTACTTTACGTTTCCATACTTAGTACCTGTTGTACTGAACCCCTTCTCCGGGGGGCTGTGTTCATGCCCGCAGGTGTAAGTACTCAGTTTGGTGATCCGCGTGCTTAGGATCATTGCTCAACTTTTGGGATAGCTCCATTGTTCCGGAGTCTATTCATTTTGGTACAATTTTGCTATTACAGACTTATGTACATTCAAGGGTACGACGGGGCCTTGTCCCGTCATAGTTACTGTCTTACTCTTAGAGGTCTGTAGTCATGTGTGGGTTGGACGTATGTACAGTTGTATTTCATTTCGGATTTGGGTATATAATGGCGGCCTTGCCGGCTTGCCTATTTTATCATATGACAGTTCTGGGGACAGGATCCCTTTTGTTTGAGATTATGAGTGTTTTATTAGCTTCCGCTAGTCTTATGTGTTGTATGGGTATAAGGATGCCCAAGTAGGGAACCAGTCGCGGCCCGTAGGGCTCGGGTCGTGACAAAAGTGGTATCAGAGCAGTTAGTCCTCAGAATGTCTACAGACCGTGTCTAAGTAGAGTCTTGGGTATAGATATGTTGTGCACCATACTTATACGCAGGAGGCTACTGTGCATTTAGGATTGGTTTCGATTCTTTCATCTCATGAGACCGTGCAATAGAGCTGTGTTATTAGGACGGTTCCCCTCTAACGTATTATTGTGTTATAGCTATGCCTCCGAGGAAAGTGACAGTGGCCCAAAAGGACAAATCAGCGGCAGGAGCTGCTAGTCAGACTCAGAGAGTTACTAGGGCACATACCCTGTCTATGCCTGAGAATGTGCGTCAGTCAGCGAGTTCTGTCACACCGCCATCACCAGAGGAGCTTAGAGCAGCTCCAGAGGCCCCGATACTTGAGCCTCCAGTTCCTCAGCCAGGGGCAGAGGACAGAGCCATGAGAGATGCGGTACAGCTGCTGACTAGAGTAGTGGCAGGGCAGGCCCGCAGACAGGGACTGGGAGATGACCCTAGGTCCGACAGCTTGAGGGTTCAGGACTTCTTGCATTGCGATCCTCCAGAGTTTTTCGGGTCAGGGTCCGAGGATGATCCACAGGAGTTCATCCGACAGATGCAGCGTACCTTGAGGGTGATCAAGGCTTCGGAGACTGAGTCGGTTGAGTTGGCTTCATACCGGATGCGGGATGTAGCGATTAATTGGTATGAGTCTTGGTGATTATCCAGAGGTGAAGATGCTCCTCCAGCTGTGTGGGATGATTTTACAGAGGCTTTCCTTGGTCACTTCTTGCCTCCAGAGATGAAGAGGGCTAGAGTTGACAGATTCCTACAGTTGAGGCAGAGTGGCAGGACCATTAGAGAGTACAACCTTGAGTTTGACTCATTGACCAGATACGCGCCCACTATTGTAGCAAATATGGCAGATAGGGTGCATCGCTATGTGATGGGGCTAGACCACAATTTGATCGATGGGTGTATGGCTGTGGCTTTTCAGCCGGGTATGGATATTGCTCGTATCCAGGCATACGCACAGGGGGTTGAGGACCGACATAGAGGGCGGCATCCAGACAGGGGTCATGACCGAGGCCAACATAATAGGGCTAGGTCGGCTGGATATTTTGGTGGGTTTCGAGGACGGCGCCAAAAACTTGATGCGCGATTTATGCACACACTAACGCAAGTGCACGTGTCGTGACAAGTAATATAGTCTAGAAGACCGAGTTATCGTCCTCAGGGATTAGTGTCCAATTATCAAATTCTATTCTATGCTATCTATTTGGTAACCGATGATTGATGAATTGTTTATAACTATAATTATGGATGCTAACTAAATTACTTTATTTTACTTCATATATGATGGAAATAGGGCTTCCAAATCTCCTCAACTATCCGCTCATCTTACTTGTTAATGCAATTAATTATGGTTCTTCTTCTATTTTGAGATAGCAGGTTAACTAAGCCGTTTTATACTCCTGTTAAGGTAATATAAACACTCAACCCCAATATAGAACCCTTCTACCTTTCGGTGATAAAATTGACTATAAAGGAGGATTAAGAGCAATAACCTATTAAACTACACAAGTATCGAGGGTACTTTCGTCCACGACTTAATCTATGTTTATTCAATTATAGCATATTCACAATCTCCCCTATCACGACCCGTTCCGGGGCCTGTGACTGGTGTCTTACCCGGGCACCCAAGTAGTCATACATCAGAGTAATCAGCGAAATATAAAAACAGACATGAAACAATATGAAATGAGAAACAGTTCATCTGTGAAAAAGTTGCCTTTCGGCATATATATATATACATCAAGAGTGAACAGTTACATCCCAACTTTACAACAGGACTACAGACCTCTAAGGAAGTAAACAACTATGGCGGGACAGGGCCCCGCCATACCCTGAATGTACATAAATCTACAATGACAGGGAGATTATACCCAAAAGACAAGCCTCCGCAGAAACGGGGCTTTCCCAAAAGCTGAAACGGTGATCCTAGGAGCGGGAATCAACAACAGGAGTACCTTTACATGCGGCGTGACGCAGCCCAGGAGGTCGATCTAACAGTACAGTATGTGAAACTGTAAAGTACTTTAAATGAAATCATATCATTTTAAAACCAATTTTACAAATATGTACGAAACAACCAATGTAACCGCACATAGTGCCACAGCATAACCAAAAGCAAAATAGATATAACATAACTGGTCTTTTCTAGGCCGCTAATGATCGAAGCAAGGCCAATCGCCCATAGTATCATTATGCGAGCCTAATCCTGGAACTCCCGAAGCTCCGCATTGGTCACACACAGACCCGCATGAGGTATTCCTCGAATCATAGTTATCTTATACTCATTTCTATACTACTACAGTATGTAATCTCCAATTACAATAAAAGGACAAGATATTTACCTCGGTAAGCCCAAAATTATCCAAGTTTAAATGTCGATCCTGAACAACGTTTAGCTCCTAATTTGCACGCTCCGATAGCTCCAAGAAACCCTTAGATGTTTCTACACAACTTCTACTTAATACTTCAACCAACTATGAAGATTTCCCCTAGGGTTTCGTTTTGTGACTAAAGGATATAAGGTGGTATTTCCGGGCTTTTAGTATAGAGGTAACTTTGGAATACTACAAGGTATTTGGCTAAGGTATTTTGGGATGGTAACAATACTTGGAGAATATTTTTCTACCAAGGGGGGGGGGGTTGGGACGAAACTACAAGGAAGGGGGGTTTTTCGGACGAAACACTAGGCAAGGGGGGGAGAGGACTTGGACGAGAATACTACTAGAGGGGGAGGGATTTTTGGAGACTTGGAAAATGATTTTGTGGATGAAGAAGTCTTGCACAAGAGGGGGGGTATTTATAGAACCACCAAGGGCCAAGATTAAAACAAATGGATGGTGTAGATTTGGATCCATGTGAAGAATGAGGTCTTCCGACCAAGTGTCCACCATAACCTTGGGACATATGTCCACCACAACATTGGGACATATGTCCCCACAACAAAGAGCCATGTGGCCTTCCACTAGGCACAAAAACCGTCCCAATTACCTACCCCCACTAACCCAAAAATATCTTGCAAGACTTGACCATTTGACTTGTCCACTAGGCCCCCCCATTTTCGTCCAACCCATGCCAACTAAGGGTGACACATGTCACCCTCCTATTGGTCCAAAATATTTCGTCTCTCGGAAAAATCCGTAATCGGTTAAAATATTAAAAACGTAGAATCTTCTTCACAAGGTTCAGAATCTTTTCCGTTGAAAGTTCACAATTCCATCCATAACCTAATTAGGGTTTGTACAAATGTACGTACGTCCTCACATACATACTCTGGAAATACGGGGTATAACATTCTCCCCTCCTTAGAAACATTCGTCCCGAATGTTCCTTCTCAAGACAGATAACGATAAAGTTCCTCAATACTTAAACTGTTTGCAAATGCCACACATGGCCACAATACAACATGCGCAAATACTTAAATCCAAGTCCACAAGGAATCACCTCTAGCATCACAAAAGCTCCCACCCAAGGTCTAAAAGATACTCCATTCGCACCTTTACTTCACATAAGAATTGATCACTTCTATTCTCCTAACACAAGTTCACTTCCTCCCTTACTCGTCGTACCCTCCTCGAACACTCGAACTCTTCTAAAAAAACTTACCACATTTCTGTTATTGTTTCAGTTTCCAAAATCTCAGGGTTACTATCTCCAACTTGGTCATCATTAACTGGGAACACTCTGGATGGATCTCCGATACTTTTCCGAACATAGCAACATGAAAGACCGGACGTACTGCCTCCTACGTCGGATGGCAAAGCTAACTTATAGGCAACCTGGCCTATTCTCCAAATGATCTGAAAACGCTCAAAGCACCTCGGGCTAAGTTTCCCCTGCTCTCCAAATCTCGTCACGCCCTTCCGGGGTGGTACTTTCAAGAAAAACCCACCGTCAACCTGAACTCCAAGTGTCGACGCCGATTATCCGCACGACTTCTGTTGACTCTGAGCTGCCAATAACATCTCCTGGATAAGCTTCACCCTATCCACATCTTGCTGAATCAAGTATGAACCAACTATCTGAACCTTGCCAACATCGAACCAATCGACTGACAACCTACCCTTACGCCCATACCCGGCTTCATAAGGCGACATCCGAATACTGAAATGGTAGCTTATATAATACTCACTCAATAAGAGGCGAATAATCCTTACAGCTACCCCTGAAATCAAAAACACCGGCCCGAGGGTGAATGCAATACTGAGACTCACCTGAGTTCCTAACCTTGCCTGGTAAAACCTCCATAAAAAAAAAGAAATAGCCGTAAAATGGGCTCCACTGCCTGTCATAAAGTAAAAGTAGGAACCCCGTGCAGTCTTACAACCTTCCTGATATAAAACATCTCGCATAACCCTCTGCCGAGTAAATGCTCGATTGAGAAAGACAAGATGGGTGACCTCATCGGCGACTCATCGGTCGAACGCATCCACGAACTCGTACGATGGTTAACTAAACTTGGGCCTAACACCCTCGTGATCCTATCACAAAGCGGGACCACCACAATATTTCCTTAATTCAAACCGGGCTGCGGGTTGAACCTCAATCTGGCCTCAACCCGACCCATTTATTGCGCCAAGCTCTTGTTTCCCGATCCGGAACAATCTCACCATCAAGTCACGAAAACCTAGTGGTCTTCTTAGCTCAACTACCCTCTTTCATTTCACACTACTCAGGGACTTATCACACAAATATATCTCACGTATACTATGCACTCCGATAAGGGTCAAACATAAAAATAAATCTTTTACTCAAGATGGCTTCGTCTCTAAGGTCTCCACGTATAAAACTCTAAGGCTCACACTTTCCCTATCCCCAGTATTACCCTTGTAACTAACCATGATTTCTAATCACAATTAACACAATGCTATCTGAACATAACACTTAAAATATACTCATCTTATCACACATACTAATCTTTAGAGGGTTAAGGATATACCTGTATCTACTGCTTCACTCCCCTTTGTCGTTCTAATCAATCCTGCCCTGTTGGGCGCATAGCTAGAGAAGGTGATGAACTAGCCACTGATCCTGAAGGCTGAGTCTCTACATCCGCGCCACCTGCAGTCGGACAATTTCTCGCAAATGGCCTGCTGTCATAAGCATAACAAGCCGTCGAAGAAGTACGACACTCCCACAATGACACCTACCACAACGCCACACCGAGGTGGGGTGGCCTCCTCAGCTAACACCCTTCCTCTCCGAACCACCGAATCCACAACCGATCTAGTAGGTGAGTCCTCGCTGCATCCTCCTACTTGAACATTCTCGTCCATGTAGCCCGACGGCGCAGTAAAACAAGCGCCCAACAAAAACGACATTCCGGGATGGCGCGCACGATGTGAACACCGAGAAAATCGAACCCGATCGCTAGAACCTACGTATGGCTGTGAACCAGAAGCCCTGGAGCTCTGACCAACTCCTGCATACCCCGAACGTCCGAAGTGCGCGAGGACCACTCAGTACTAAGCGGAGGCGCATAACGATCTGCTGCGAGAAGGTCCACTCGAAAGTTACCAAAGGACCTGCCGTCGGCGCCTTCTCACGATCTTGGTTAACTCGTCGATCCCTACGTTTCTCGGCCTGCTGCGCATAAGCCCGTACGCAGGCCATGCTCATGCCTGACTGAAGAGCTACTCTTGCACAACCCTCTCTTAGATAATCATCAAGGCCCGCGATAAATCGGTACATAATATACTCTCTGGTTGCTAAATCCCTAGCTAATGTGGTCGTCTCTTTGCAATCCATACTTTCGCATCGGTCGTGGAGTGAAGGTTCAAATATCATGGCCATTGTGGAGCTAGCTGCGTGCTAGACTCTGCTGGGGCTGGCGACATCGCAGAACTCCCCGAATGAAGCACCACCTCAGGTGATGATTGGGCCTGTGCCCTTGTAACCCTCTGTGCTATACTCGCAGCTCCCTCGGTTGCCTTGCCCTTCTGGGCCCGGGTTGCCTTGCACGGAGGCATAACTGGTAAGGGAAAGAAATACGTTAGAGGGGTACAACTTATAACACAACTCTAAGGCACGATCTCAGAGTGAGAAGAATGGAAACCAATCCTAAATACCCTATAGTCTCCTGATTATTGGTGTGGTGCACAACACACCGATAATCAAGACTCTACTAGATACGGTCTGTAGACACTTTCCGAGGATTAACTGCTCTGATACTACTTTTGTCACGACCCGTTCCGGGGCCCGTGACTGGTGCCTTACCCGGGAACCCAAGTAGTCATACATCAGAGTAATCAGCGGAATATAAAAACAAACATGAAACAATATGAAATGAGAAACAGTTCATCTGTGAAAAAGTTGCCTTTCGGCATATATATATATACATCAAGAGTGAACAGTTACATCCCAACTTTACAACAGGACTACAGACCTCTAAGGAAGTAAACAACTATGGCGGGACATGGCCCCGCCATACCCTGAATGTACATAAATCTACAATGACAGGGAGATTATACCCAAAAGACAAGCCTCCGCAGAAACGGGGCTTTCCCAAAAGCTGAAACGGTGATCCTAAGAGCGGGAATCAACAACAGGAGTACCTCTACCTGCGGCATGAACGCAGCCCCCCGAAGGAGGTCAAGATAACAGTACCAAATATGTGAAATCAGAAAGTACTTTAAATGAAATCATATCATTTAAAACCAATTTTACAAATATATGCGAAACAACCAATGTAACGCACATAGTTCCACAAAGATAACCAAAAGCAAAATAGATATAACATAATCGGTCTTTTCTAGGCCGCTAATGATCGAAGCAAGGCGATCGCCCATAGTATCATTATGCGAGCCTAATCTCGAACTCCGTAGCTCGCATAGGTCACACACATGCACGCGTGCAGGTATTCTCGAATCATAGTCACACAGATCGCTCGAGGTATTCCTCGCGTCGTGGCGACTAACCCGGCATCCTCGCGGACTCCGCACCGCATAGTCACACGCATCGCATAAGGTATTCCTCGAATCATAGTCACACGCATCGCACGTGAGGTATACCTCGCATCGGGTAACACACCCGGAGTGATCATCCTGGAACTCCCGCAGCTCCGCATAGTCACACAGACCGCATGAGGTATTCCTCGAATCATAGTCACACAGACCGCATGAGGTAATCCCCGCATCGAGGGTGGAAAGTCCTCGGCATCATAACAAGTCAGGGGGGTATGTGATATAATAGCAGTACAACGAGCTTAACGTTTAACAACGTAAGCACAACAAGAATAGGCCCCTTACACAACATCACAAGACACTAACACACGTAGCATCATAACATGTTTACTTATCAAACCAACAAGAAAGTATTACAAGGCTATCACAAACCAACATAGTCAAGTTATTCACACAAGGTACTTTCTATTTTACGTCAACAAGTTCGTGTTTTTATCCCCAAAGTACTTCATACATTAACTCTTTTAAAAAAGATCCGTTTCTTTCACAAAAGGCACACGATACCCGTAGTATCAAAATAGAGTGACTATCTTTTTAAGTAAACCCAAACAACTTCCCTACCTTCTTTTTGAACCAACTTAAGACAAAAGCATGCCTTCCTTTTTAAACGAAAACACTTCAAATTTTCAAGTCTTTGCCTTTTATAAATCAAGTCCTTTCTTTGAACTTTTTAAGAAAATCAAAACTTGTTTATTAATGATCTTATTAAAACAGCCATGATCTAGGAAATGTAATACAATTTTGTCTTATCTTAGCTTCTATGCAGATGGAGGTTTCTACTGGTTTTAATAATACTTAATTAGTCAATACATTTTCCTTTATTAGCGCTACAGTGGTTTGTTCGATACTTATTCTCATTTCCGAAATCAATACAAGGCTTTCATAAACAATTAAGTAAACCGTTCCTTTTATCTCTCTTAAGTCGTTATACCTAACTTTCCATAAAGCTAGTATAACTCTTAAGCTTTTAAAACCAAGCATTACTCTTCTTGCAAAAACGATTCTTAATTCTTTTGAAATACTTCAAGATTCTTATTATTTAAACTCAAGTCAAAAGACATCGAAGTAAAACCACGTTCAGTTAACACACGTACGTCTACCGTACTATATATATTCTTTTAAAATATCCTGCTCAAGAGGATATGAAGAATCACATACCTCCTCGGCGAAATCCACCTGCCAAGTCGAATATGTCGCGCGCAGAGTATCAACCTATAATAGTCAAATACGTCTAACAACGTCTAGACTACTCTGCAGAATATTCTAAGCAGAAGGTTCTCTATTCTACGGAAAATTGGGCAGCATTTCCCTACCCGTCAAACTACTCAAGTCTACTGTAAATACAGTCCTATGTAAGTACAGTTCAATTCTCTTCTTTTATACCATCCTTCTAGTTATCTTATACTCATTTCTATACTACTACAGTATGTAATCTCCAATTACAATAAAAGGACAAGATATTTACCTCGGTAAGCCCAAAATTATCCAAGTTTAAATGTCGATCCTGAACAACGTTTAGCTCCTAATTTGCACGCTCCGATAGCTCCAAGAAACCCTTAGAAGTTTCTACACAACTTCTACTTAATACTTCAACCAACTATGAAGATTTCCCTGTGGTTTCGTTTTGTGACTAAAGGATATAAGGTGGTATTTCCTGCTTTTAGTATAGAGGTAACTTTGGAATACTACAAGGTATTTGGCTAAGGTATTTTGGGATAGTAACAATACTTGGAGAATATTTTTCTACCAAGGGGTTGGGACGAAACTACAAGGAAGGGGGGGGGGGGGAGGGGGGTGTTTCGGACGAAACACTAGGCAAGGGGGGGAGAGGACTTGGACGAGAATACTACTAGAGGGGGAGGGATTTTTGGAGACTTGGAAAATGTTTTTGTGGATGAAGAAGTCTTGCACAAGAGGGGGGGTATTTATAGAACCACCAAGGGCCAAGATTAAAACAAATTGATGGTGTAGATTTGGATCCATGTGAAGAATGAGGTCTTCCAACCAAGTGTCCACCATAACCTTGGGACATATGTCCACCACAACATTGGGACATATGTCCCCACAACAAAGAGCCATGTGGCCTTCCACTAGGCACAAAAACCGTCCCAATTACCTACCCCCACTAACCCAAAAATATCTTGCAAGACTTGACCATTTGACTTGTCCACTAGGCCCCCCCCCCCCATTTTCGTCCAACCCATGCCAACTAAGGGTGACACATGTCGCCCTCCTATTGGTCCAAAATATTTCGTCCCTCGAAAAAATCCGTAATCGGTTAAAATATTAAAAACGTAGAATTTCCTTCACAAGGTTCGGAATCTTTTCCGTTGAAAGTTCACAATTCCATCCATAACCTAATTAGGGTTTGTACAAATGTACGTACGTCCTCACATACATACTCTGGAAATACGGGGTATAACATCCCCTTTCGGCTTTCGATTAGAAATCATATAGATTATGATAATTAGTGATCAATTAATTATCAAGCATTCAAAACAAATATTGAATAAATCTCAACAATGATAAGAAGAACCAAAACATGCATTAATTCATAAGAATGAGTTTCAAGTGATTCGATATGGAAAGCCCTAAATTAAGTTAGTTCCTAGCCATAGACATGCCAAGAACTAAACTAATATCCAACATAAACTAAAAAGAAATAAAACAAAGACAAAGAAATTACACAAAAGTAGTCTCCAATCTTGATCTCCAATCTTGATCTCCAAGTTTGTGATGAATTGGCAAAGGTTGGAACCCTTAATCTGACCTAGAAAAGTCCTTTTTATAGCCTCCAAATCGTTCTTAAACTTTTCCCTCTAGGCCTTGGCCCATTCCCATTCGAATTTGGCAGAATTCCCGCCTCGGCGCCGCCCTGTTTCTTGCCCGGATCGCCAACTTTCTAGCTTTTTGAGCTCTGGAACCTCTGTTTCTGCCCTCTTTTCGCTCCTTTTCGCCAATATGCCACTTTAAACCATTATGACTCAAAAGAAAGAAAATCTATCCTAAGACGACACATATTTGTACAAAAATGGGCAAAAGACTAACTAAAAATGACTCAAAAGATGTATATAAAATACACCGATCAAACACCCCCAAACTTAACCTTTGCTCGCCCTCGGGCAAAGATCAAAAGAAAGAAATAAAGACACGAGTAGAAGGACTAAAATGACTCAAAGACATTGATCAAGTTGCTGCATCATTGTTACTTAGAAAAACATGAAGGTTAGCAGAATAATATGCAGGAACATATGACATGGATTTTTAGCATTCTAAACACATCAAGTTAGATATTTCACAAATTCACTTTAATCATGCTCAATGGAAGTAAGAATACCTAACTATGCATGTGCATGTTTACTTGCTATTCTCCACTAATCATGGATACACATATAAGAGATCTTCAGGGCTTTTCAGGGTTGTAATGTAGGCTTAGGCATGGGTAGGTAAAAATAGGCATTTAAGCTCAATTTACGTACCATAAGCTCTTTTGCTTTAAATCTTCCATTTTCTTTTGTTTTTCTTCTTCACTTCATACCTATCTTTCCCCTCTTTTGTTTTGAGAGAATGAAGTGTATTATGAATAGCCGACACCCCCAAACTTAGGCTTTTGCCTATTTATTATTACTTTTTCATTGGGGTGCATCAAAATTGTTCACTCTCTTTGTCTCTTTTTTAACACTTTATATTTCAATCACCTCAATTTTTCACTTATGGCACAAGTATGGAATTATAGGGTGTCAAAGAAAAGTCTTATTTTTAGGCTCAAAGGGGCTGACTAGGGATATAATTTGAATGTCAGGGATAGACATGGTAAGAAAGGGCTAACAAAGAAATGCCTGAGTCATCTCCCTAACATACATATCCTAACTATTTCGCCTCAAATATCAAGCAAGCATACACCTAGGTTTAATCATTAACAATGCACAAATCAAACAAGATACCCCAAATAGTCAGATTTTATGAGTTTTTTGGCATATCTAACCTAAGTGTTTAGATGGTTTCTTCTAATTCCATTACATTATTCAACCTTACTTCACTAGGCGTTTCCAGTAACTATAGCATGCATGATCTTAAAAAAAAAATTCTGACTCAAAAAATTCTCAAAAATATACAAAACAAATAAAAAAGACTCAAAAACAATAAGACACCTCCCCAAACTTAAATCAAACATTGTCCCCAATGTGTGCAAGACTCAAAAAAATAAAAGAAAACAGGACAACTTACAAACTTGGTTTAAAATGGTGGCGGTGGCGGCAGATAATGCATGGACCACTGGTTGAACAAAGAACTCATCTCATCAAATCTTTGGTGCAACTGTTGT
Source organism: Przewalskia tangutica (assembly GCA_029844215.1). NCBI lineage: Eukaryota > Viridiplantae > Streptophyta > Magnoliopsida > Solanales > Solanaceae > Przewalskia > Przewalskia tangutica. Next base: position 91,630,799 of record CM056730.1, on the reverse strand, counting down.
TGCTCCTGCCTTAGTTCTTGCTGTCCTTGCCTCAGGTCCTGTTGACCTTGTATCATTATGTCAAAGATCTGCATCATCCTCCTCTGGTTCATGAGCAACTGCTCCATTATAGGCATCAGAGGTTCTAATTCTGGGGGCTGCTGGCGGCTGCTACCTGCCTCTGTCTCAGGCTCATCTTCATCCATGGCAGCCTCTGCTGCTGGTCTTGTCTCGCCGTCTTCTTCTTTGGAGGGGCGGATTACAGGAAGGCATGCACTATCCCATATGACACAGGAGGTTGGCCCTTCTCATATGTATCAGTGGGTAGGGTTGGGACTCCATGTCTGGAACATAAGCTGCTAATAAGTGATCCATGTTCCAACCCACCTGTCGTTACCAACCTACTGGTTTCTCTAATATTTTGCAATATTTCCTTCCCAACGTCAATCGTCTTCCATATATCATTTTTATTCTATCTACTGACACTCTGGTGAAATGCATCGATGGAATTAGGCGCATCGATTAAATATAACCAACCCGTCGCTTTTGTTGAACCGACATCCGCCGATCCTCTTGATCCATTTCTTGCAATATCATACTAAGCCCCAGGGTAGCATAATGTGCTTGCGACGACATCCCAGTCGATGTTGTTGGCGTCTCTAGACCAAGTTCTGAAATAGCTCCGATCGTCGCCTCTTTCTTCAACATCGGCTGTTCTTAATAGCACATTCACCACTTCGGCCGTCACAGACACATATTGCCCTCTCACAAAGCATCTACCATTTACCCTCTCCGGAAAGTTAGCATAAAATTCTTTCACCATTACGGTGTTCTGCGGTGCTATTCTTTCTGGATTAACAAATCTCTTCCACCCCATGACCTCTATCATCGCCCGAATAGTCTCATAGACATCTCCCTCCTCAAATGACTCCCTTTGGTACTCCATTCCTCTCTCAGGGATCAAGGGTCTAGTACTAAGTTTGTGATATCTATCTTCAGCTTTTTTACTGACAAACCTAGTAGTATCATATTGAGGGACGGAGGTGGATGTGGAAGCTCTCCTCTTCTTGGAAGACATTTTTAGATAAATTCGGCAGCGTTTCCTTTGTTTCAGTGATATTACCCAACAACTATCAATCAAACCAATCAACACACATTGTAATCAGCAAGCTACAACACTCTTCAACCCCCAAATTTCACTCAAGGCACCGGTACAACACCCCACGCTCACTTCGTATAATCTTCCGCGAAATTTCACACCCAACTTCAACACACCACACACCATCCACCAATAAAGCACCTCCCCTGATTGTATTGAAGATTTCAAGAAAGTGATAAAGGTTACCTTGGACGGTGTTCTTCAAGATTTTCTTGTTCCTAATGATGTATTGAGGTAATGGAATGAGGGTTGTTGTTTAAGATGGTTAAGGGTGTAAGGAATTTAAGTACTTTGGTTGTGATTGAGTTTAGTTTGTGGAAAATTTTTAGGTAAAAGGGTTAATTTCGTGGAAGAGTTAATTCACTTGAAACTCTTATTCATGAATTAATACATTAGTTAATTTCTTCTTCACTTGCTTAAGATTTATTCAATAATTGCTTTGATTGCTTGATAATTAATTGATCACTAGTTATCATCACTTATATGAGTTCTAATCAAAATCTGAAAGGGGAGATCACAAGGAAATTAACAGGAAACTTGATGTGCGATTTATACACACGCTAAACGCAAGTGCACATATCGTGACAAGTAATATAGTCTAGCTAAGACCGAATATCATCCTCAGGGACTGGTTTTCAAGTATCGATTATCTATGCTTTAGTTTCTATTTGGTTAACGTTAATTGAGTTGGAATTCTAAACTAATAATGCAGGAAATAAACTAATTATGAAAATACTTTGATTTAAATCAGTTATGATGGAGAATTAGGGTTTCCAAGATCATCAACTATCCACTCTATTCAATCCTTAATACAATTAGACTAACTTCTTCTTCTACGTTAAGATAGCAGGTTAACTAGACCGTTTTATACTCCTGTTAAGGTAATATAAACACTCAACCCCAATGGAGAACCCTTCTACCTTTCGGTGACAAGATTGACTACAAAGGAGGATTAAGAGCAATAACCTATTAAGCTACACAAGTATCGAGGTACTTTCGTCCACGATTTAAACCTATGTTTATTCAACTATAGCATATTCACAATCTCCCCTTTCGGATTTCGATTAGAACTCATATAAGTGATGATAACTAGTGATCAATTAATTATCAAGCAATCAAAACAACTATTGAATAAATCTTAAATAAGTGAAGAAGAAACCAAACTAATATATTAATTCATGAATAGAGTTTCAAGTGAATCACAAGGAAATCCCTAACAAAGTAATTAGCTCCTAGCCATAGTCACGCTAATAACTAATATAATCTCCAAACATGAACTGAAATAAAGCAAAAGAAAGAAAAGAAAAATACTCAAGAACAAGTCTCCAAGCCTTCTAGCATCCAATGATTGTGTTGTGGAATATTTACAAGATGAATGGAATTTGTCAAGTGTGGGATGGAATGTAGGATGAATTCTTCTAATGATGTAGAGACTATTTATAGCTCAAGAATCATTTAGGTAAAGGGTTAAGGATTATGTAGGTAGGAAAAGTTATAGAATCCTTTAGGAAAAGTGTTAAGGATTATGTAGCTAGGAAAAGTTATGGAATCCTTTAGGTAAAGGATTAAGGATTATGTAGGTAGGAAAAATTATCCCTTTTGGACCCTGAAAAAGTGTCAAATTTGACCAAAAACTCAGAAATCCCGCGTCGGCGCCGTGGCCCTGCAGACTGGCGCCACGGCGCTGAAAAACCTACAACGAAATAAACTTTCAGAACATTCAGTATGCGCGCTCGAGGCGTCATGATTGTTTCATCGTCCTTTTTTCGTCCGGTCTTTGTCTGATTTCTTCTATACTTCCCGGGACTTCTTAGACTTCATTTATTGGCCCCATTTAGTGTGCAATTCCATCTCAATTAAGCTCATTTCCTCTTCTTTTCGCCATTTCTCCATTTCTGACCGCTGTGACACAAAAGAAAGGAAAACGGCCCTAATACTATACTAAACATAAACAAAATGAGTAAAATACTAACTAAAAATGACTCAAAAGGTATATATAAAATACACCGATCAAATACCCCCAAACTTAACCTTTGCTCGCCCTCGAGCAAAGATAAAAAATATAAACAAAGACACGAAAGAAATGAAAATAAAATGACTCAAAGACATTGATCAAATTGATGCATCATTGTTACTTAGAAAAGCATAAAGGTTAGTAAAATAATATGCAGGAACATATAACATGGATTTTTAGCATTCTAAACACTTCAAGTCAGATATTTCGCAAATTCAATTTAATCATGCTCAATGGAAGTAGGAATACCTAACTATGCATGTCAATTTCAAAATCCTATGACATGTTCACTTGCTATTCTCCACTAATCATGGATATACATGTTAGAGATCTTCAGGGCTTTTCAGGGTTGTAATGTAGACTTAGGCAGGGGTAGGTAAATATAGACATTTAGGCTCAATTTACGTACCATAAGCTCTTTTACTTCAACTCTTCCCTTTTCTTTTGATTTTCTTTTTCACTGCATACGTATCTTTCCCCTCTTTTGTTTTGCGAGGATGAGGTGTATTATGAATAGCAGGCACCCCCAAACTTAGGCTTTTGCCTATTTATTATTATTTTTTCATTTGGGGTGCATCAAAATTATTCACTCTAATTTGTATCTTTTTCAACACTTTATATTCCAATCATCTCAATTTTCACTTATGGCACAAATATGGAATTATAGGGTGTCAAAGAAAAGATCTTATTTTTGGCTCAAAGGGGCTGACTAGGGATTCAATTGTAATGTCAGGGATAGGCAAAGAATGGTAAGAAAGGGCTAACAAAGAAATGCCTGAATCATCTCCCTAACATGCATATCCTAACCATTTCGCCTCAAATAGCAAGCAATCAGACACATAGGCTTAATCACTAACAATGCATAAATCAAGCATGATACCCCAAATAGTTCGATTTCATGAATTTTTGGCATATCTATCCTAAGTGTTCAGATGGTTGCTTCTAATTCCATTACATTATTCCACTTTACTTCATTAGGCGTTTCAAGTAACTACAGCATGCATGATCTTAAAAAAATTATGACTCAAAAAATACTCAAAAACACACAAAACAAATAAAATAAAAAGACTCAAAACAATAAGACACACCCCCAAACTTAAATCACACATTGTCCCCAATGTGTGAAGACTAAAAAAAAAAATAGGGACAACTTACTGACACAACACAACGGTCATAATGGAGGTCTGGGAGGAAAATTTTTGGAATTTGCAATGCGTCTGACTCTCGGAACTTTCGGCGCCACGGCCCTGAGATTCGGCGCCGTGGCGCCCCAAGTACTGTGGCTCTCTGAAGTTCCGGCTCCACGACGCTGATTCTGGGCGTCGTGGCGCTGACGACGTCTTTTCCTTTTTTTCAGCGTTTTTGCTCCTTTTCCCTCAGAGTTAGCTTTCAATCCACCTGTCATCCAACAACACAAAACAAGAACCCAAGACCGTGAGACTGTTCAAGACAAAATAAAATAAATTAAAGAAAAAAAATCAAACTAACATAATTAAAAACATTAGGTTGCCTCCCAACAAGCGCTGTCTTTAACGTCTTTTAGCCGGACGCAGTTAACCTTTACGAGTGCCCATTGGATCCTTCTGCGAACTGCTTGCAATTCGCATAGTTATTGTTGCAGGTATCACTTTTTCTACAACACTCTTTTCAACTAAGGGCTTCAGATATAATATTATCCCCCAAGTACACAAGACATGCTTGTCTTCTAAGCTCTCTATAATGTAGGGATCAGTGAGATTCCCAACATATCTCAACTCTGAGTGGCCTCAAGGTATGGACTTCCTATTGGGGATCAACAGGATGTGATGGTGTTTCTTCTGCAATAGGTACAGGAAAAAGAATTTCCACAGAATCCAAAAAGGTGAATAATTGGATCTCAGTAATCTTTTCCTTCTATACACCAACTATCTCGCCAGATTCCTCAACAGCTGGGTGCGGTTCAGGCTCCTCAATTTGCTTATCACTTCCTACACTGGTGTCGCTAGGCAAATTTGCTTGAGGTGTATTGCTCATCCTTTCCATCAGTTGCCCTATGTGGGTCTCCAAATTTTTGAGGGACTCTCTTGTCTCAGCCATAAACTGAGTCTGACACTTGGTGATCCTGAGTATGCCTGCCTGCAACTCATCTAGATCTTCCTCTAGAACCTGTGGGTTAAGCTGTTGTTGATGACTCCACTGTCTTTGATAGTAGTAGTCCATATAATTTTTTTTTTGGATATTTTTTTTCCGAATTTAACCTGCAAAATAAGAAAACAACAAAAGGTGATAAAAAGATGCTCGCAGAACAAGTTAGAAACTCGTTCTTGAAGCAACCAAATTATAAATAAGAATAGATAAATCGATATTGAAAGTACGTCAATCCCCGGCAACGGCGCCAAAAACTTGATGCGCGATTTATGCACACACTAACGCAAGTGCACGTGTCGCGACAAGTAATATAGTCTAGAAGACCGATTTATCGTCCTCAGGGATTATTGTCCAATTATTAAATTCTATTCTATGGTATCTATTTGGTAACCGATGATTGATGAATTGTTTATAACTATAATTATAGATGCTAACTAAATTACTTTATTTTACTTCAGATATGATGGAAATAGGGCTTCCAAATCTCCTCAACTATCCGCTTATCTTACTTGTTAATGCAATTAATTATGGTTCTTCTTCTATTTTGAGATAGCAGGTTAACTAAACTGTTTTATACTCATGTTAAGGTAATATAAACACTCAATCCCAATATAGAACCCTTCTACCTTTCGGTGATAAGATTGACTATAAAGGAGGATTAAGAGCAATAACCTATTAAACTACACAAGTATCGGGCTACTTTCGTCCACGATTTAACCTATGTTTATTCAATTATAGCATATTCACAATCTCCCCTTTCGGCTTTCGATTAGAAATCATATAGATTATGATAATTAGTGATCAATTAATTACCAAACATTCAAAACAAATATTGAATAAATCTCAACAATGATAAGAAGAACCAAAACATGCATTAATTCATAAGAATGAGTTTCAAGTGATTCGATATGGTAAGCCCTAAATTAAGTTAGTTCCTAGCCATAGACATGCCAAAAACTAAACTAATATCCAACATAAACTAAAAAGAAATAAAACAAAGACAAAGAAATTACACAAAAGTAGTCTCCAATCTTGATCTCCAAGTTTGTGATGAATTGGAAAAGGTTGGAACCCTTAATCTGACCTAGAAAAATCCTTTTTATAGCCTCCAAATCTGTCACGACCCAATCCCGGGCCCGTGACTGGTGCCTTACCCCGGGCACCCTAGTGATACAACATCAGAGAAAACCAGCGGAAAATAAAACATAAACATGAAACAAGATACATGATCATAAACAAAGCAACCAAAAATAATGCCTTCAGATATATACATAAAACCCAACAATTTAATCCTTTTACAACCCCGCCCACAACAAGATTTACAGCACTCTAAGATTTACAACAACCATTACGTGACAGTGCCCCGACATACACCTGAATGTACAAGAACCTACAACTCAGGGAACACATACCAAAGAATAAGCCTCCGGAGAGACGGAGCTTCCCAAGACGCTGAACCGTGATCCTATGAGCGAGGATCCACTACCGATGTACTCCTACCTGCGGCATGAACGCAGCCCGGCGAGGTCGATAACAGTACCAAGTATGTGAAATCGAAAAATATCAGAATGAAATCATAACGATGCTTATATAAAAACAGGAGACATGTATGATAACAAAACTACAGTTCACAACATAAAAGCAGTCATGTCAAGTCAGGGACTCACGCCCTCAAGTCATCACTCAAATATAACTATGGGTCTCACGCCCACAACATCAATCATGTTCACATCATGGCCGCATGCCCCCGGACTCGCAGACGGTAGACATGTCCATGATGCAACACTAATAACAATGCCCCACGCCACACGCCCTGCACTGCAGACGGTAGACATGTCCATGATGCAACAATAATAACAATGCCCCACGCCACATGCCCGAATTCTGCAGACGGTAGACACGCCCAAGTGACATTATCAACAATAATATCGGGTGATTAACCCCGCCGCACGCCACACGCCCGACTGCAGACGGTGTAGCGTGTCCATGTAACCACAATAACAATATATCGTAATCAACCCCGCCGCACGCCACATGCCCCCGACCAGATCGGTGTAGACATGTCCATGTGACATCAACAACAATTTACCGCACAACCAGGCTATCACAAACAAGCTCAAGCAAATTACCATACTTCTAGACTTTTATAAAAAGATCCACTCCTTCCCAAGAAGTCACCTGATATCAACACTTGCACAACAAAGGCTATCATAACAAGCATAGGCGAGTTACACAACAACAGGCATAGGCAAGTTACACACAACTCAAGGTACTTTCATTTCGTATCAAAGTCTGGGTTTTAACCCTAAAGTACTACGTACGTTAAATTCCTTTTTAAGAGATCCATTCCTTTCACAAAAGTCACATAATACCCGTAGTATAGAGTGACTATCTTTTTAAGTAAACCAAAATACTTCCCTTTGTAACATCGAGTAACAACATTATTTTCCAAACGTTCAAGTTTGCCTAATTTCAAATGCTCAAGTTTCTTATTTTAAAAAGGTTTCATAACTCATAGTTTTAATCTCTTTTAAAACAATTGAGTAACATAAGTATTGTACGTGAGCCGTTTATTCTTGTTTACAACAATCTTGTTACAGCAGCCATGATCTACGAAATATAATACAATTTTGTCTTATCTTAGCTTCTATGCAGATGGAGGTTTCTACTGGTTTTAATAACAATTAGTTAATAGTCAATACACCTTCCTTTATTAGCGCTTCTGTGGTTTGCTCGACACTTATGCTCATTTCCGAAATCAGTAAAACATTATTCTTTTTAAAACCAAGTACTCATTACTCGCGAATGAGGTTTCACAACACATTTAACAAAATGTTAATAACCAAGTAAAACAAGTTAAGTCTCTTATCTTTCAAGATCAAGTCTCTTAACTTCTACAATCAATAAACCAATCTTTTACCTACATAGAGTCGTTATAACTAACTTCCCATAAAGCTATTATAACACCCTATGTTTTAAACCAACCAACTCATTTAGCACATGACGCTCACCGTACTACATAGTTTACAAAGCATCATGCTAGAAGGATAGGAAGAGGTTCACATACCTCGCGACGAGTATCGATAATAAGCAAAACGCCCACAAGATCAGAATCGCTAGCCGCTTTCCACTCTTCAAGTAGAATACGCTACTCGCGATTTCCACCTATAAGGCCACAAACGTCTATTAACTTCTAACCACACGGTTCCATATTCTACGTAAAATTCAAAGACTTCCCCGCAACAGCGTAAATCTCCTCCTCTATCGAGGCCGGCTACCAAGCCAACCAGGGGGGGGGGGGTTTATACGTCTAACCGGACGTATACAATTTCTACTATACAGTAATACCACAAGTCTACTGTAATACAGTCCTATGTAATTACAGTTCAGTTCTCTTCTTTAAATTCAGGCTTAAGTCAAAAGACATTGCCGCAAAGCTATGTTCAGTTCTATATATAGTATACTTCAACTATATAATCCTACAACATGTAATTTCCAATTACAATAAGGGGGCAAGATTATTTACCTCGATAAGCCCAAAATTATCCGAGATAAAAGTCGATCCTGAGCAAGGTTTAGCTCCAACTCCGTGCGCTCCAATCCGCTCCAAACAACCCTTAGAAGTTCTAACCAACTTCTACTTAAATACTTCAACCAACTATGAAGATTTCCTTAGGATTTCGGTTTGAGACTAAAAGGACAAAAGGTTGTATTTCCTGCTCTACGATAGAGGTAACTTTGGAATACTACAAGGTAAAGGCTAAGGTATTTTTGGGCATTATAACTATACTTGGAGAATAGTTCTACCCCAAGGGTGTTTATTATACTAAACAACTAGGCTAGGGGGGGGGTACCCTACCAACACTACTAAGGGGGAGGAGGCTCGGCCACACGGCCACTCAACGTGGGGAGGGGGAAGGCTTAGGACGAGAACAACTCAAGAGGAGGAGAGGGACTCAAGACTTGGAAGATTTTGATGATGAAGTCTTCAAGCTTAGGGGGGTATTTATAGGAAACCCAAAGGCCAACCAATGGCCAAGATCAAGCCATGTGCAAGGCAAGTGTAAGACCAAGATCAAGCCAAGTGCACCCTAACCCTACTCCACAAAACACTCCACAAAACAAGGCACAAAACAAGCCCCAAATCAAGGCCATTCGTCCAAGGCCAAACCGCCCACTTTAGGCGTCACTGAGGTGACAAGTGTCACCTCTCGTTGGTCAAAACATTTCGCCTCTCGGAAAAATCCGCAAAATACAAAACGACATAGCCGGAATTTTCCTTCGCAAGTTCTCAGAAACGTTTACTAAAAACGATTCTATACTGGGTTGTGCACAAAATTTCGAAACTAGCCAAACTTTAAGTCTCAAATTGTCGTGACGACGCCCCACGTATATACTCAGAAATACGGTATAACATTCTCCTCCTTAGAAACATTCGCCACGAATGTTCCTTCTCAAGACTGTATCGATAAAGTTCCTCTAACAAGTTGCCAATGCCACTTGGCCACGAAATAACACACGTTCTCTTCCTTCCTTACTCGTCGTGCGATACCACTTTTGTCACTTTATCGCGAGGTTCTAGTGTCACTCAGACGTGCCATACTTCACCATCGCCTTCTCAAACCGTGGAGTCACTACCTCAAACTTGGTCATCTTACTAACCTCAATCTTCTTTAAGGCCATTCCCACTTTCACGAACCGCTTCGTCGAACATATCCACGAACTCATACGATGGTCACCTAACCGGGCCTAGCACCTCGTGACCCTACCTCAAGGGACCACCCAGAACTGACTTACCTAAAAGCAAGCACGGGTTGACCCGCAAACGCCTCAACCCGACCCTCCGTCGCTCCAACTCTTGCGCCTCGATACAGAACAACCTCACTAATTCACATCATGAAAGCTACCACTTCCGTTATACACAACCCCAGGAATTTCCCCATTAATAACTCCACGATACTACGTGCATCGATAAAGGTCAAACATAAAATAAATCTTTTACACAAGACGACCTTACCTCTAAGGTCTCAATCGTGAAATAGTCTAAGGTTCACACTTACCATGCCCTGTGCTTACCCTTCTACACTAACCGCTTTTCTAAATCACATTTTAGCACAAAGCTATCCGAACATAACACTAAACACATCAGATACAAAACTCTAGAGGTTAAGGATATACCTGCTCTACCGCTTAATCACAATCACGCAGTATGCACAATAGCGGCGTGATGAACCACCACCGATCCTGAAGGTGAGTCGTAACATCCGTGCTACCCTTGGTCGGACAGCTCGCAAATGGCCCTGCTGGCCGCAAAATAACAAGCTCCTCGCACCACGACACTCCCGAAATGCGGTCTACCACATCGACCACACCGGCGTAGGTGACCGTGATCCGCCAACACCCTTACTTCCGGAAACTGAACCTCGAGCTCGACCGCTCCGAATACTCTGGATGCTCAAGGTTGTGGAGGACCACTCTGCCGGGCGGAGGTACAAAACTAGTATCTCCGAGGCGGTCCGCCGAAAGTCACCAAAGGACCCTGTTGTTCGCCCTTCTCGCCGATCTTCGTCATTCCGTCGACCTCTCCGTGCCTCACATCCCAGCATGAGCTCGCACGCGGCAATGTCCATGCCGGTGAAGAGCTACACTCGAACAAGCCTCACAAGTAATCATCTAGCCCTGGCGTGGCGGTGCACTCTATCCTCCATGGTTGCCACTAAAGCGGGGACATACCGAGCCAACGAGTCAAACTCCACGTTGTACTCCCAACCGCACGCCCACTGTCTCAAAGATCATAAATCTGTCGCCCGCGTTCTCCTCATCTGCGAGGCAAGAAGTGAGTGAGAATGCCTCTCGAGAACTCGTCCCATATCACTGGAAGCGCATGCTCTCCCGACAACTCCCACGATCAAACCCGATCATTGCGGTATCACGCAGCCGATGCGAACCTAAGACCACCGACTCGGTCTCCGCCTTGATCACTCATGACTGTCAGAATCGCTTGATGAACTCCTCGCAGATCATCCTCGTGCCTCGACCCATAAAACTGCGGCGGGCTACAACTCGTAAAGTCCCATATCCTCAAACTATTCGCCGGGGTGAATCACGGTGCTTCGAACTGAACTGCCAGATCCAAATTTATCTCATATCGCCACGACTGCCAAGAATCGCCATCTCTGTACTTATCTCATCTCGCTTCCAGCCGTGGACCGAGGCTCAGTACGGTGGTCTCGGCAGCCATCGCCGCGCTTCTAAATCTCTTGAAATGGCGGCGCGCAAAACCCGCCGTCAAGCATAATCTCAGAATCGACCGGCTGCGCCTGCATTCTCTCAGATCTCACTAGCAAGCACTCGATCGCCTTGCCCTTCGGCTCTGGTTGCCTGCGCGCGAGGCATAATCGTAAAAACGAGATACGCTGGAGGGGTCCAACTTACAACACAACTCTAAGGCACGATCTCGGAATGAGAAGAATGAAACTAATCCTAAATGTCCTATAGCCTCACGATTATAGATGGTGCACAACACACCGATAATCAAGACTCTACTAGACACGATGCAGACACTTTCCGAGGATTAATCGCTTCGATACCAATTTTGTCACGACCGATCCTGCCCGTGATCGTGCCTTACCCTGCACCCTAGTGATACAACATCAGAGAAAACCAGCGGACAATAAAACATAAACATGAAACAAGATACATGATCATAAACAAAGCAACTAAAAAAATTGCTTACAGATATATACATAAAACCCGAACAGTTTAATCTTTTACAACCCCGCCACAACAAGATTTCATGCACTTAAGATTTACAACAACCATGACGGGACAGGGCCCCGCCATACCCCTGAATGTACAAGAACCTACAACTCAGGGAACACATACCAAAGAATAAGCCTCCGGAGAGACGGAGCTTCCCAAGACGCTGAACCGTGATCCTATGAGCGAGGATCCACTACCGATGTACTCCTACCTGCGGCATGAACGCAGCCCCCCGAAGGAGGTCAGTACAACAGGTACCAAGTATGTGAAATCAAAAATATCAGAATGAAATCATAACTTTATATAAAAGCAGAGACATGTATGATAACAAAACTACAGTTCACAACATAAAAGCAGTCATGTCAAGTCAGGGACTCACGCCCTCAAGTCATCACTCAAATATAACTATGGGTCTCACGCCCACAACATCAATCATGTTCACATCATGGCCGCATGCCCCCGGAATTCTGCATCGGTGTAGACATGTCCATGATGCAACACTAATAACAATGCCCCATGGCCACACGCCCGAATGCTGCCGGTGTAGCATGTCCATGATGCAACAATAATAATGCCCCATGGCCACATGCCCCGACTCAGACGGTGTGACACGCCCAAGTGACATTATCAACAATAATATCGGGTGATTAACCCCGCCGCACGCCACACGCCCGACTGCAGACGGTGTAGACGTGTCCATGTAACCACAATAACAATATATCGTAATCAACCCCGCCGCATGGCCACATGCCCCTGACCGGTGCAGACGTGTATGTCCATGTGACATCAACAACAATTTACCGCACAACCAGGCTATCACAAACAAGCTCAAGCAAATTACCATACTTCTAGACTTTTATAAAAAGATCCACTCCTTCCCAAGAAGTCACCTGATATCAACACTTGCACAACAAAGGCTATCATAACAAGCATAGGCGAGTTACACAACAACAGGCATAGGCAAGTTACACACAACTCAAGGTACTTTCATTTCGTATCAAAGTCTGGGTTTTAACCCTAAAGTACTACGTACGTTAAATTCCTTTTTAAGAGATCCATTCCTTTCACAAAAGTCACATAATACCCGTAGTATAGAGTGACTATCTTTTTAAGTAAACCAAAATACTTCCCTTTGTAACATCGAGTAACAACATTATTTTCCAAACGTTCAAGTTTGCCTAATTTCAAATGCTCAAGTTTCTTATTTTAAAAAGGTTTCATAACTCATAGTTTTAATCTCTTTTAAAACAATTGAGTAACATAAGTCTTGTACGTGAGCCGTTTATTCTTGTTTACAACAATCTTGTTACAAGACCATGATCTAGGAAATGTAATACAATTTTGTCTTATCTTAGCTTCTATGCAGATGGAGGTTTCTACTGGTTTTAATAACAATTAGTTAATAGTCAATACACCTTCCTTTATTAGCGCTGCTGTGGTTTGCTCGACACTTATGCTCATTTCCGAAATCAGTAAAACATTATTCTTTTTAAAACCAAGTACTCATTACTCGCGAATGAGGTTTCACAACACATTTAACAAAATGTTAATAACCAAGTAAAACAAGTTAAGTCTCTTATCTTTCAAGATCAAGTCTCTTAACTTCTACAATCAATAAACCAATCTTTTACCTACATGGAGTCGTTATAACTAACTTCCCATAAAGCTATTATAACACCCTATGTTTTAAACCAACCAACTCATTTAGCACATGTACGTCTACCGTACTACATAGTTTACAAAGCATCATGCTAGAAGGATAGGAAGAGGTTCACATACCTCGCGACGAGTATCGACAATAAGCAAAACGCTCCACAGTACTGTAACCTGGCTAGCCGTTTCCACTCTTCAAGTAGAATACGCTACTCGCGATTTCCACCTATAAGGCCACAAACGTCTATTAACTTCTAACCGCGGTTCCATATTCTACAGAAAATTCGGAAGACTTCCCGCAACAAACAGCGTAAATCTCCTCCTCTATCGAGGCCGGCTACCAAGCCAACCAGGGGGGGGGGGGTTTATACGTCTAACCGGACGTATACAATTTCTACTATACAGTAATACCACAAGTCTACTGTAATACAGTCCTATGTAATTACAGTTCAGTTCTTTTCTTTAAATTCAGGCTTAAGTCAAAAGACATTGCCGCAAAGCTATGTTCAGTTCTATATATAGTATACCTCAACTATATAATCCTACCATATGTAATTTCCAATTACAACAAGGGCAAGATTATTTACCTCGATAAGCCCAAAATTATCCGAGATAAAAGTCGATCTGAGCAAGGTTTAGCTCCAACTCCGTGCGCCCAATCCGCCTCCAAACAACCCTTAAGTTCTAACCAACTTCTACTTAAATACTTCAACCAACTATGAAGATTTCCTTGGGTTTCGGTTTGAGACTAAAAGGACAAAAGGTAGTATTTCCTGCTCTACGATAGAGGTAACTTTTGGAATACTACAAGGTAAAGGCTAAGGTATTTTTGGGCATTATAACAATACTGAGAATACTTCTACCACGAGGGTGTATTATACGAAACAACTAGGCTAGGGGTACCCTACCAACACTACTAAGGGGGAGGGGGAGGCTCTCGGCCACAAGGCCACTCAAAGGGGGGAGGGGGAAGGCTTAGGACGAGAACAACTCAAGAGGGGAGGGAGAGGGACTCAAGACTTGGAAGATTTTGGATGATGAAGTCTTCAAGCTTAGGGGGGTATTTATAGGAAACCCAAAGGCCAACCAATGGCCAAGATCAAGCCATGTGCAAGGCAAGTGTAAGGCCAAGATCAAGCCAAGTGCACCCTAACCCTACTCCACAAAACACTCCACAAAACAAGGCACAAAACAAGCCCCAAATCAAGGCCATTCGTCCAAGGCCAAACCGCCCACTTTAGGCGTCCACTTGAGGGTGACAAGTGTCACCCTCTCGTTGGTCAAAAACATTTCGTCTCTCGAAAAAATCCGCAAAAATACAAAACGACATAGCCGGAATTTTCCCTTAGCAAGTTCTGTAAAACGTTTCGCCGAAAAACGATTCTATACGGGGGTTGTGCACAAAATTTCGAAACTAGCCAAACTTTAAGTCTCAAATTGTCGTACGTACGTCCTTACGTATATACTCAGGAAATACGGGGTATAACAAAATCATTCTTAAACTTTTCCCTCTAGGCCTTGACCCATTCCCATTCGAATTTGGCAGAATTCCCGCCTCGGCGTCGCGTCAGAATCGACGCCACTACGCCAAACTCCTGCAGACTCTCAGACTTTGGTGCCGCGCGCGCTTGATGTCCTTTGGTTGGAGGCGCCACTGCTTTCTGCCCGGATCGCCAACTTTCTAGCTTTTTGAGCTCTGGAACCTCTGTTTCTACCCTCTTTTCGCTCCTTTTCGCCAATATGCCACTTTAAACCATTATGACTCAAAATAAAGAAAATCTATCCTAAGACGACACGTATTTGTACAAAAATGGGCAAAAGACTAACTAAAAATGACTCAAAAAGTGTATATAAAATACATCGGTCAAGCAGCAGGTCAGATATTCTTCTCAGCCAACACAGAGTGCACCGTCACAGTCTACGGGCAGGAAGTTTGATCTCCCACGGTATTCAGGAGTCGGTCAGAGCACCAGGGCTGCAGGTTCACAGACAAACAGGGGTCCTAGCCAGTCGAGACCACCTTTACCTCGGTGTTCTCGGTGTGGTAGGTCCCATTTTGGGGAGTGCCACGTTATTACATATGCTTGTTATTCTTGCGGCCGCCAAGGCCATATGAGGAGAGACTCCTTATGGGAGCAGTACATGTGGTGTGGCTCAGCCTACGGGGTCGGTTGCGGGTTCATCATCAACCATATCTATGCGCCCCACCGGGCAGGGTGTTTAGATGCCATCAGGCCGTGGTAGAGGTCGTGGCAGAGGTTCTAGTTCAGGCGGTCATTCGAACCGCATTTATGCTTTGGCCAGTAGACACGACCAGGAGTCGTTATCGAATGTTGTCAGAGGTATATTATTGATCTTTTTCCGTGACGTTTATGCATTGATAGATTCGGGTTCTAATTTATCCTATATATCTCCCCTTGTTGCTAGTAGAATTGGGATAGAACCTGAGTCGATAGAACCTTTTGAGGTAGCTACGCCGGTAGGAGATTCAGTCATGGCTAGACGTGTATATAAAAATTGTTCAGTGGTTGTATGTAGTCGCTGTACCATAGCAGATTTGATTGAGTTAGAGATGAATGACTTTGATGTGATTATGGGTATGGATTGGTTAGCTTCTTGTTATGCTAACGTTGATTATAAAGAGAAATTAGTTCGATTTCAGTTTCCCGGTGAGCCGATTATAGAGTGGAAGGGGAATACAACATCGCCGATGGGTAAGTTTATTTCATACCTCAAGCCAAGAAAGATGGTCCGAAAGGGTTATATTTATCAATTGGTCCGGGTGCATGATACAGAAGCTGAGGTAACGACTCTTCAGTCAGTTTCGGTAGTTAGTGAGTTCCCAGATGTATTCCTAGATGATCTTCCAGGTATTCCTCCAAAGCGGGAGATAGAGTTCAGTATAGATGTGCTTCCAGATACTCGACCGATATCCATTCCTCCATATATAATGGCACCTACAGAGTTGAAGGACCAACTGAGAGACTTGCTGGAAAAAAGCTTCATTAAGCCTAGTACATCTCCTTGGGGAGCACCAATATTATTTGTGAAGAAGAAGGATGGATCGCTGCGGATGTGCATTGATTATAGGCAGCTGAATAAGGTAACCATAAAGAACATGTATCCCCTCCCCAGGATTTATGATTTATTTGACCAGTTGCAGGGTGCCAAGTATTTTTCAAAGATAGACATGCGATCCGGTTATCATCAGGTGCGGGTAAGAGAGGCAGATATTCCAAAGAAAGCATTCAGAACCCGATACAGGCATTATGAGTTTAGGGTGATGTCTTTTGGATTGACCAATGCTCCAGCAGTGTTTATGGATTGATGAACCGGCTATTCAAGCCATTTCTGGATACGTTTGTTATAGTATTCATTGATGATATCTTGGTTTATTCCCGTTCAGAGCAGGAGCATACAGAACATTTGAGGAAAGTACTTAGGGTTCTCCAGCACCGACAATTGTATGCCAAGTTTTCTAAGTGTGAATTTTGGTTGGCCTCAGTGGCATTCTTGGGGCATATTATTGGAGCTGATGGTATCCGGGTGGATACACAGAAGATTGAGGCAGTTAAGACTTGGCCCAGACCTACGACTAGAGGGTTATGTCGTTTATTGTGATGCTTCGGGTGTTGGGCTAGGTTGTGTGTTGATGCAACATGGTAATGTTATAGCTTATGCCTCCCGATAGCTCAGGAAACATGAAAAGAATTATCCCACTCATGATTTGGAGCTTGCGGCAGTGATACATGCCTTGAAGATATGGATACATTATCTATATGGAGTTCATGTTGATATTTTACGGATCACAAGAGTCTCCAGTATGTCTTCAAGCAGAAGGAGCTAAACTTACGGTAGAGACGGTGGTTAGAGTTACTTAAGGACTATGATGTTGATATCTTGTACCACCCAGGGAAAGATAATGTGGTAGCAGATGCTCTTAGTCGTCGGTCTATGGGTAGTTTGACAGATGTTCAATCGGAAAGAAAGGATATGGTTCGTGAGATACACCAGCTAGCGATCCTTGGAGTCCGGTTGGCCGATTCTGGAGACAGTGGAGTTCTTGTTCAAGGAGTTACCGAGTCCTCTATCATAGAAGAGGTGAAGAGGCATCAGTATGAGGATCCTGTTTTGGTACGGTATAGAGATGGAACTCTTCGATAGGAGAATACTCTATTTGAGGTTGCACCTGATAGGGTGCTAAGGTATGAAGGTAGATTGTGTGTACCTGATGTTGTAGGACTACGACAGCAGATTATGGGAGAAGCACACAGTGCTCGATATTCTATTCATCCGGGGTCAACAAAGATGTATCATGACCTCAGATGCGTATATTGGTGGGATGACCTGAAAAGGGATGTAACAGGGTTTGTTGCTCAGTGTCTGAATTGTCAGCAGGTTAAGGTTGAGCACCAGAAGCTTGGTGGATTATTACAAGTGATAGAGTTCCCAACTTGGAAGTGGGAAGTGATTAATATGGACTTCGTTACAGGCTTACCTCGTACTCAGAGGAAGTATGACTCCATATGGGTCATTGTGGATAGGCTGACGAAATCAGCCCATTTTCTTCCAGTTAGGACTACTTACTCAGCTGAGGATTATGCTAGACTGTACATCAGAGAGATAGTGAGACTGCACGGGGTTCCCACATCTATTATATCGGACAGAGGGCCTCAGTTTATAGCTAACTTTTGGAGGTCGTTCCAGAAGGGATTGGGGACACAAGTGAGTCTTAGCACCACATTTCATCCTCAGACTGATGGGCAGGCAGAGCGTACTATTCAGACACTTGAGGATATGTTGAGAGCATGTGTTATTGACTTCAGGGGTAGCTGGGAGGATCATTTGCCACTCGTTGAGTTTGCGTATAACAACAGCTACCATTCTAGCATTCAGATGACCCCGTATGAGGCCTTATATGGGAGGAGGTGCAGGTCACCTATTGGTTGGTTTGATGTGGGCGAGACCAAGTTACTTGTCCCAGACATGATTCAACAAGCTGTGGATAAGGTGAAGCTTATCCATGAGAGATTATTAGCGGCCCAGAGTCGGCGTGTCGACGCAGATAATCGCGCCGACACTGAGTTTCACTGATAATTGGGTATTCTTGAAGGTATCACCCATGAAGGGTGTGATGAGTTCGGTAAGAAGGGGAAGCTGAGCCCGAGATACATTGGACCTTATCAGATTATTCTCAAGGTAGACAAGGTTGCCTATAAGTTGGATCTACCATCAGATTTGGAAGCGGTACATCCAGTCTTCCACGTATCGATGCTACATAAGTGTATTGGTGATCCTTCTAGAGTCTTCCCAGTAGATAATGTCCAGGTGACAGAGGTGTTGGCTTATGAGGAGAGTCCCATAGCCATAATTGATCGTCAGGTTAGACGGTTACAGACTAAGGATGTGGCTTCCGTCAAGGTATTGTGGCGGAACAATAATAAGGAAGATATGACGTGGGAAACAGAAGATGAAATGAAGAGGAAGTATCCTCACTTATTCCCGATGCCTACAGGTAATTCCAATCCCTATGTGACTATTTTGATTGATGCATGAGGCTATGTGTTATATGGGCCATGTGAGACATCTTTGTGTTTGTTGAATATTGGTTGTTAGGTATAGTTAAGGGGACTATGTCGAACTGTTATAGCTTGAGACCTATTATGAACATTCGGAACGAACGTTTCTAGGGGGGAAGAATGTTACACCCCATAATTCCATAGTTGCTAAGTGAGAACTTGATTATGGAAATTAGATTTGAATGTTGGAAGGAAAGGATTTTTACATTTTCTATACGGAATAATTTTTTATGCAACAAATATGACGACGAGAATTAATACTAGTAGTTGGATTATTTCCAAGAGAATTATGGACTTAGTGTTAAATTATTAAGTCTTGGCTTTGAGAATGTTAAGTCCATCAAAATTGGAGGAAAAATGACTAAGTGTGGAGATATTTTATGTGAACTGAAGACAAGTGGACAAGTGGGGTTCATGGGTCCCCCTCCAATTTTGCTACTACACTTGTATTAATTCAAGTCTTGCAAGACCTTAGCTTGTGCCCTAAAGTGATGCTTGGTTATTGATGTTATTGACCTTATTTATAAGGTGGAAAAGTATGTATAAATAGGGGAAGTGCTGCCCGAATTTTTATATAAAAGGAGAGTCTTTATGTGGTATAGTATATACTACGTATACTAGTATTCATGAAGTTGATAGAAGTGTTATTGTTATTATAGGTTGAAGTACCTACTTGAGACGTATTCTACTTATCGTGCTGGTATAGCCGATAAAGTATGTGAAACTATCATTTCTCCTTTTGGCATGTTTATATGAAGTAAGTGTACGACATACGTACATAGTTCTATTTGATCCTAATCCTTAATGATATGATAGTACTTTGGATTTTCTAAAAGGAAAATGGAGTTTTATAAAGTAAGTGTATCTTGGGTTTTCTAAAATGAAAGTTCTTTTTTTAAAAGATTTCATTAAGAGCCAAAAGATGATTTAAATGATATATTGAATTTTAATTCTAAACGATTCATGATATATAGTGCCTTGGTGTTCCAAGTGATGTCTTAAAATGATACATGATACGTAGATCCTTGAGTTTCCAAATGATGGTTTCGAACGTTATTTTTTCCAAATGATGATGTTCTACATAAAAGTGAGTCTATTTTATTCCATGGACATGTTTCCATGATGCGAGTATAGATACTCAGGCGGTATATTATTCCATGGAAATGTTTCCATGATGCGAGTATAGATACTCAGGCTGTATATTATTCCATGGACATATATCCATGATGCGAGTATAGATATTCAGGCTGTATATTATTCCATGGAAATGTATCCATGATGCGAGTATAGATACTCAGGCAGTACATGACTTTCACTTTTTAAAGGGCACAGTTGATTCTCTATTTGTACAAGGTACAATTGGCTCTTATTTTATATGGCACGATTGAATCTGGTATATGATTTTCATACTTGTCCCTGTCATCTTTTAGCCAATTATGATTTTATTTACTGTACTTTACGTTTCCATACTTAGTACCTGTTGGCTGTTGTACTGACCCCCTTCTTCGGGGGGCTGCGTTCATGCCCGCAGGTGTAGGTACTCAGTTTGGTGATCCGCGTGCTTAGGATCATTGCTCAGCTTTTGGGATAGCTTCATTGTTCCGGAGTCTATTCATTTTGGTACAATTTCGCTATTACATGCTTATGTACTTTCAGGGGTATGGCGGGGCCTTGTCCCGTCATAGTTACTGTCTTACTCTTAGAGGTCTGTAGTCATGTGTGGGTTGGACGTATGTACAGTTGTATTTCATTTCGGATTTGGGTATATAATGACGGCCTTGTCGGCTTGCCTATTTTATCATATGACAGTTCTGGGGACAAAATCCCTTTTGTTTGAGATTATGAGTGTTTTATTAGCTTCCGCTGGTCTTATGTGTTGTATGGGTATAAGGGTGCCCAAGTAGGGCACCAGTCGCGGTCCATAGGGCTCGGATCGTGACAATATTTCAACCAACCATATTTATACAAACTTACGGCAAAACTACGCTTTACTCCTGAAGCATAGTCAGGAGGATATTCCTTCAACCTAATTTGAGTTGGACCTTTCAAAAGGTAAGCTCGTCTTACCTCATCTTGCTGATTTGGATGAAATTTCAAAATTTATTTTCTTTTTGCTGGATCAAACTCCAAATATGCCCCTTTCACATAAGTATCGTTTGAAATTGGAGCCTCAATTGGAATTGGTGCTTCAATTGGAATTGGAGCTTCATTTGGAGGGTCGGTGGAGTACTTGACTCAATGTGTCTTGATTTTTTAGTTAGAAACTTAAGCATCCTAAAATAATAATAAAATTATTAGATTAAAATAACAAATATCAATAAATTGAATAATTAATCTATACTAACAATAAATACAAAACTAAACAAATAGTAAATACAAACGGGTACTTCTCATACAAAAACTAAACTAACAACATAGAAGAAGCATAATCACTTTAAAATATCCAAAAACAACAATAATTAAAGCATCAAAATCCCTCTTTCGATTCATACATAAATAAATAAAAGTATACACATAAAAGAAAAACCCTAATTTTTTTAAAAAAAAACAAAGAGAAAGTACTTTTGGAGATATTTTTACCTGAAGGGCTCGTCGTAGTGGCCTAACTGACCCTTTTGCGGTATGTGCACCAAGCCAAAGGTGTTTTCTTCTTTTTGGTTTTTTTTGCTTTTTCTTTTTAATTTATAGATCTATTTATTTTGGACTTGGGAGTCTGCGTTGGTTTTAATGGACTCAGTCAATTATTTTTAAAATTTTGGATTGAGCTTTTTTGGTATGAGCTTGTACATCCATCTTTCATGGCTCAATAGTAATTTTTTTTTTTAAAAGCAAAAAGATTATAAATGAAGAAATAATGCCATTGCTGAGAATCGAACCGGACTTCAGTAGCGTAAAAATTTAAATTTCTACCATCTCAACTACACATTTATTATGTTGTGGGGGCTTCAAAGTATTCCTCCCCTGGACAGGTACCTTTATGGACTTAGCACAATATTATTTGATGTAAAATAATAACGTCTTTTAAGTAGTTCAACATAATTAACCATTTTACTTTTCAACTCTTTTATTCAAATTCTTTTATTTTATTTATTTTAGACATTTGTTTTACTAATGCTTATGTTGATAGTCCGCTAACATGTTTCTAATGTCGCAAATAAATGTATCACCCGTTTATGCTATACAATATTTAAACTCCATTAAGCTTCTCATTAATTCTAAAACATAAACTAAGATGGATTAATACGATATTTACTAAGATGGAAAATATAATAAGTTATGCGAATTCATTTATGCAATGAATTAGACATAAATATGCCACATACGTAATTAAGATATATTCCCTCTTTATATTTTATAAATCATTTCTTTAAACTTTTTATTCGTACATAAATTAGCGTAACCTTTACTAATTCGGACTACTATTTGTAGGATGCAGGGACATGATATTAAAAAAAGAACAAAGTCTAACAAAGCAAGTAGATGATTTGGGATGGAGTCCTCTCCATTTTGCGGCATACCTCAGGTTTGAACTACTAGTAAGGACACTATTAATGGCAGATAGGCAGATGGCTTATCAAACCATGAAAGAAGACATTCAAACACCTCTACATTTAGCAGCCATTAATGGTAAATTAGAGGCAATGGAAGAGATTTTAGAGCAGTGTTCCAGATTCCTTGGAGGCAGTAACTAGTCAAGGCAAAAATGTTCGTCACCTTGCAATGGAGAATAATAAGCAGAAATTGAAAGACACGGTATACACGGTTTGACCATGTATATCACCTTAGGTGGATTTTGTATATATTTTAACATATTTGTAGAATTCTTGTACAAGTATAATTATGATAGTAGTCTTGTATTAGAAAAAGATATTAGTCTTGTATTAGGAAAATGTAGCTTTATTTTTCATAATTATATATTGTATATCATGTATATATACCTCTTCATTAATGAAAATAAGGAGGGAATTCTTCATGAGAAGTCTAGGTCAAATTTTCCTTCTCCAAACCCTCTCTTCCGCCACCCTTCATCTCGGAATCTGAGACGTGGCCACTGGTCGATTTTTTTTTCCTTCCAATTTTTTTTCCGCATCCCCAATTCTCATCTTGTTCTTTCATTATGTCTACCTCAAATAACACATTTCATCCTACCCTTGCAGTCTCCAACATCAAGAATAACATCCTTATTTTTCTTGAGATGGAAAACGTCAAATACACGACGTGGGCAGAACTATTTAAAGTTCACGCACAGTCTAATCGAGTCCTTCATCACATCATACCCTTGACAACAGGCAAGCAGAAGGTGCCTACCACCGATGATGACATAGAGTTTTGAGAAACTCTTGATGCTACGATACTCTAGTGAATTTATTTCACTATCTCTACGAACCTCTTGCAGACAATTATTGAATCTGACGTCACGACCATGGACACTTGGAATAGGTTGCATGACATATTCTAGGATAATAAATATTCACGTGCCATGACCCTTGAGCAGGAATTCTCCCACATCAACATGGAGAATTTTTCGAATATCTCGACCTATTGTAAAAGGCTCAAAGAGTTGTCTGATCAACTCAAGAACGTTGGTGTGCCCATCACAAATGATCGTTTTGTTCTTCAGATGGTTGCAGACCTATCTGAGGCTTATAATGGCGTTGAAACTCTTCTTCGTCAAAGCAACCCTCTTCCTCAGTTTTACCAACCGTTATATGCTAACCCTTGAAGAGGTTGGGTTGGCTAAAAAGGCCGTAATTGGAGAATTTTCCGAATATCTCGACCTATTGTAAAAGGCTCAAAGAGTTGTCTGATCAACTCAAGAACGTTGGTGCGCCCATCACAAATGATCGTCTTGTTCTTCAGATGGTTGCAGGCCTATCTGAGGCTTATAATGGCGTTGAAACTCCTCTTCGTCAAAGCAACCCTCTTCCTCAGTTTTACCAACCGTTATATGCTAACCCTTGAAGAGGTTGGGTTGGCTAAAAAGGCCGTAATTGGAGCAAATTCTACCATGTTGACTGCCTCTTCATAAGATTCCTACTCTCCATCATATTCGGGTAATTCTCATCAATCGAAACAACGGTGGTAGAAAACGGGGTCAAAATCAGAATTTCGGTGGGAAAGGCGGTGGCCGTGGTCGCAGCAAAGGCGACAACCACGGTGGCGACAACAGTGGCCATGGTGGCATCCGACATGGGCATCAACAGATTGGGCCTGGGCAGCAACAGATTGGGCCTGGGCAGTGGGTCACTGGTCAAAATGGACAGTGGGCCTGACAATGGCCCAACTAGCCCATCGCCATCGCTCTACCCAAAGACCATACTAGGCCGAGCCCAACAGCCGACACCAAACCCAACGCCGGTTGGGCAAGGCGTAATAACAACCACCGTGGTCGCCCAATGCAAATCGGGCCGAAACCTCCTCAAGCCTACACGGCCCAGCAACCAGTCCACCCGAGTTCCACGGATATCGAGGCAGCGATGCATACACTTGGATTAATCCTCTGGTCGCAAACCGGTATATGGACACTGGAACCACTTCTCATATGACGTTCGTGCCAGGTAATCTCTCATCTTATTTCACTTTGAGCAAAAATTGTGGCATTATTATTTGTAATGGTGATTCATTTCCACTTCGTGGTTATGGTCACATAAATTGATCTCCCCCAAAACCACCTTTATCCTTGTAAAATGTTCTTAATGCTCCTCACTTAATTAAAAATTTGGTGTCTGTCCGAAAATTCACAACTGATAATTGGGTTTCTGTTGACTTTGAACCTTTTGGATTTTCTGTGAAGGATTTCATGACGGGGATACCTCTAATGAGATGTAATAGTCGGGGAGAGATTTATCCAATCACCACCACAACCATCACTTTCACGAATCAAGCCACACCAATCATTGTTTGCCGCTCTAGCACCTTGATTGTAGCATGCGTGTTTGGGTCATTCGGGGGCATCTGTTCTTTCTTCTCATTAAAAAAATAATTTTATTGAATGTAATAGTACGCGTAGTATTAATATTTGTCCTTATTGTCCGCTTGAGAAACAAGTTAAATTACCGTTTGTAGCCTCAACCTCTAGTATTTTGTTGCCTTTTGATATTATTCATAGTGTTCTGTGGACATCTCCCATTTTGAGCTCTGTGGGATATCATTATTGTTGACACCCAATTTTGACCCTCTCGTCCAGTCATTAACTATAAAATTACATTAAATTTTTCAAAATAAGTTTAACAATTTTATAATAATAAAATGCAACAATAAAATATTAATACATGCATAAATAAACAATTTAATAATGACACCGCATTTTACGTAGAGTATTAAGTATTTTTGAGTCTCATGTCCGCATTCGCATAAATATTATTCGTAGTTTAAGCCCTAATAATTTTAATAATAATAAATACGTAAATAAATTAATAATCTAGCAATAACGCCGCATCACACAACATATTCACATTTATACGCAAGACAATTTCATAATTATTATTTGTAATTTAAACTCCCGTTAAACTAATTTTAATCTAATAATAGCATCATATTTATAAAAGCATCAAGAAATCTTTAAATATCATATCCGCATTTAGCATTTAAGTAATTTAATAATAATTTAAAACCACATTTATTTACCACTAATTAAAATTTATAACTTAAGATTAATAAAACACCTAAAACTAATACCCAATACCATCAGCCCACCCTAAATTCGTCTAGCCCACACGATTTTAAGCCCAACACCCAAACCCGCAAGCCCTCTACTCTATAACCCCCCCATCGTCCACAACCCATAATACAAAAAAAAAAACTAAACCTAAAAGAATCTGCCGCATACTCCACTCCCGCTCATCGTCGACAACACCCCCAATCCCGCGATTCTCGCTGGTAAATCTGATAGTCGGCGCCATAATCTTACTCCCAGAATAGTTTCAAATCATATACCAAATCAAAGGCTTACCATAACATTTTCCCATTTGATTTCAGTAAGAATCGTTCGAAATCAATACCAAATATTACACCAAATCAGCCTTAAAATCTTACCAAAATCAGAACCCCAAATCACGACTATATATATATATAGCGATTTAGACATGAAGAAAGGCATCGGGGGTTAATGACTCAACATCCAAAAATTAGCAGTCTAAGAGTAGGAAATTCGAAAAACCCTGTTCTCAATCAGTCAAGAACCAACATTTTTCGCAAAGCTTTCTTTTCCTTTCTATTGCATAAATCGCATTCTCCGAGTGAATCGACGACTTGATACGCTGCCTCGGTTCGCTGCCCGGAGAAGATTAATTCATCACCCTTCTAGTCTTAAGTTTTCGTTCGATACTGATGAGCAATATGAGTTGTGTATGACTGCTTAAGTATATTAGATTGGTTGCTGAATATGTTTAGTTAATATTAGTTGTTGGCGATGACCGAGACAGTGATTATTAATATGTGCTAGTAGTAGTTGTCATGCGACGGGATTGAGAATGTGTTTAGATTTGTTAAGAAGCATGTCTTGTGATGTGTATAGCACTAATATCGGCTAAAAAGAGATTCTGAATACTTACTAATCACATTAGAACTAGGTAGTATCGAATCATGCCCTGGTGTGTTGCAGACTCTTTATAAACTAATAAGCTCGTATGTATGTCCATTTTAAGTTTACCATAAAAGGAGTATGAATAAGTCAATATCGGGCATGTCATCTAAATGCTGGGTATATCATGAATGCTCTTAATCTCTTGTGCATGTCTAAAGTGATATCAGAATCGTATGTCTCATAGGTATATCAGGGGTGTATACGCCTATATTGAGTTATTGCTCATGTTTATGGTATATGCAAAACTGTTCTGGTCCACATATAAAATATGAAATTTGCATTTTAGGGGTCATTTTACATTTTCTTGGGCATATTCCGCGTGGCCTTTTACTCTTACTCTTGCAGTGAAAAGAGTTAAAAGATAAAAGATTGGGCCTGAGTCGTTTAAGTCCAGCCTTTAAATTAAAAATTGTTTGAGCGTATTTACACTCAAGGCCCAATACTGGAGATAACCCCGTTCTTTACTTTTTTGCTGAAATTGACAGTTATTTAGATTTTGTATAACTGAGTAGTAATCGAATTGTGGAGGTGTGTTTGAGTTTAACGTGATTATGCTTGACTTGATTATATGCTAAATTATTTTGTATATTTGTTTAAGTTTGTATGACTAGGTCATTTTTATTAGCATTACTAATAAAGTCTGGATGCATACTAATCTTTATCTTTTCTCTTCTTTGTTCACATGAAATACATCGGAGCCGAATGAAGAGTCTAAATACGAGACTCATCACAAGCCACGACATACAAGGATCCGCATCAATGTGCATCTCTCTGTTCGCATCAGAAATGCCAAACCACAGGCGGAATGCCACCGCCATGCTTTCGAGTCTTCTTTAATTTCCTCCCCTCCCCATTCATGTGTTGTAATTATTTGACTAACGCTACTCTAATTAGTAGGACATTTAGAATAGCTATACCTCGAATCATTAGTAGTAAGTAGCTTGACATTAAAAATCTGTTTTCCCCTTTAGTTAATTGTTTTAGCTTGCTTAAGTTATAATTAAATCATTTAGTAATTTTCCATTCGCATAATTATTTAAGTAGCTAAGACATTATTTATTACTAAATTCTAACGTAAGAAACTCCTTTCCATAAATCTCTATTTAAATTGTAGGATTCTTAGCCTTTGTATGATATACATTTTTTACATCCTATGTTTAAGTATATATTTTGGTCATAGTTGATTTTGCATTATTACTTCTATATTATGCTAAGCAATATATATACCTTATAGCATAATTCCATATACTCTCTAATCACTTTTAATGCTTGTTTTCAATTAGAACTAACTTTATACGTTTTAAACAAGTTTTTCAAAACATGCATTGCATCTTAGCATAATAATTACCTTAGGTTTGAACGGACAACCTCAAGTCATCAGATCCTTTAGGGTGCCTAAGCCCTTCCCTTTAGGATAATAAAGAACTCTTGTCCAAAATCTCACTCTAGTTCCGCAGACCGTAAAAATGGAGTTAATGTTGACTTTAACCTAGTTAACATTTAGGTGTCCTAATTCACCCAAACTAATTAGGTGGCGACTCCGCGAACCTTTTAGCCTTTAGCATTTTTTATTTTTATTTTCTAATTCTATAGCAGGAGTTAGTCGGAATGTCGCGGTCGAAAAAGGGCGTGACAGAAATGACGACTCTGCTGGGAAATTGAGGTTTTTGACCATAGCAAACCTAGGTTTATTATTGCTTGGCTTTATTTGCTTTTATTTGTTTTAAATGCCTTAAAATTGTTTGTTTTAATTTTGTATGTTTTAATTGCTATTTGTTTTATTGCTTCACTTAAACTGACATTCCGCTCATACTTCTTCCACTCTGGAAAATTCACACAATCACACACTCACGCGCTGGTGTGCTTCACGCACCCGCAAATTTCTTTCAAAATATCCAAATTTTAGGAGAGTTGGCGCCTGCGCGGAGTTAGATCGGTTCGTCTGATCAACCGCGTAGCCTTCTCACTCGAGTTTTCCGCTCGGGAACCTTGCGTCTAGTAAAGCCAAATCTTAGAAACTTAGGATAGAACTATACCACCCCTTATTTTAAGGCATGCATGCATTTACCTTAGGTGGATCAATCCTTGGCATTGACGCCACAATTAGGAATACACCAAATTGGTCAGCGGGTTTTCACAACCCCGCGGCCTAACATCATATTATGTGTTGCATAGTCGTGATAAACGATATCAAGCCTAAAATCGAAATGCCTAAGTTGGAAAATGCACTCATTTTTTGTATTATTTATTTTTAGATGGAACTTGTCCCTCAGATCAAAATGGTGAGTGGGATTCCGAGTAAATTGAGGATGTGGTGGTCAAAATTCGACTTGGGTAGTCAGATGGCAATCAGAAGGAGGTTGGGATGCCTCATCTCATTATTCGACATCTCTGCCGATCAGCATTTGGTCAGAGCATTGATCCAATTTTGGGACCCGGATCGAGTCAGTCTTCAAATTCAGGGATTTCGAGATGACCCCCACCTTAGAAGAAGTCAGCTATTTCACTGCTTTAGCATATCATGACAGAAAACCAGTTATTCCGCATGGCGATGCGGGAAAACGCTCTCCGCTATACATGGGTTTAAAGAATACCAGAGAGTTGCGTTGTTTCGAAAACAATTGGGTTTCTCTAGACTACCTGTATGAGAGATATGACTGCCGAGACGGATACAAATTATTTAAGAATGAGTTTTGTTGCACTGCGAACCATTGGAGAGTTAGGCGTCCTATCGCATTTGCTATGGCTTTCCAATGGACTATTTTATTTCCACTTGAGCATGGAAGGATTAGTACGTGCATATGTTCAGTAGTTAGAGCAGTGTTCGATGAAGTTGGTGACAAACAACTTACTTTGACTCCCATGATCTTGGCAGAACTGTTTAGAGCCTTGAATAGATGCAAAAGGGGTGAGTCGAGCTTCTTTGAAGGTTGTAATCTTATCTTCTGGATGTGGCGTGAGCATTTCTATCAGCGTTCAAATATGACCGATGTATGCCACAGCGCAGACAACAAGATCTCCACCTTCTACGAAAGAACAAAGTGTTATGTGTCACCAGTCGGCACAGAGGATTGGTACAGGTACTTAGCATCTCGCAGTAACAGTCAGATTCAATGGAAGTATCAGTTGTTTCATATCGTCAAGAGGGTCTACTTGAGACATAAGGAACTTTATTACATCAGACTTATGGGTCTTAAAGGACTCCAACCATATGCTCCGCTACGTGTACTCCGACAGTTTGGCCATACGCAAATAATTCCTCTCACAGCTGACATGAGAGCCTCTGAAATCCAGTTCGGACCGGAATTCATCGTTCCCGAAGCCAAGCAGATCCTTTATGAATGGTACCATATTGATTAAGTGGAAGTTGGGAGGGACCAAGCAGGGGTCGCCCCAGAGTATCAAGCATGGTCTCTAGACAACACAATTTAGTCCAGAAGGGGAGCAAGGCATTGAAGACATTGGCGCGAGGAATATGATAAAGGATAGTCAACTCAAAGATAAGGTCAACACTCCAGATACGTGGGTCCTGATGCAAGATGCAGTGCAGTACTTGAAACAGGCAGGGGTTATACCTAGGAAGACCTAAGCTTCACCATCACATCGGCGACGTAGTGATAGGCATTCAATTTGAGCCTTTTGTTGTTCTTATTGTTATCTCAATAAATTGCAACTTATTCCCGACTAAAGCATTTCAATCTAATGGCTTGGATTTTGTTATCATGATGTTGCATGTGTGACATTTAGGCTTACCTCTGGCATAAAGGGGTCCCCATGCATGATTAGGACTTACCTGCAACATGACCATTTATGTGCGACATATACTTGCTAATTGTTATTTACACCTTTGTAAAATCACGTGCTTTACACTAACGCAGTTTGTTGCAATTTTTTAGAAGGATTTATTATTTCCCCAAAAGGGTCGGTTCGTATTTGATTCGACAATGTCAGAGCATTAACACTTTACCAGGTCCAGGGCACGAAACGATGACATGACTGGCTCAGGGGCGTCTGAGCCGGATGGTTTGGGAATTATTCCTGTCGGAGAACAGAACCGTCAGAGGGGAGAAATGTCACTAGTCAGGAAGAATGCATCGCACAGCTACTACAACAAATTGCTGATATGCAGGTTGAGATGGAAAGACTGCAGAATCTGATAAACGTATCCATTAGTCTGAATACCCCCATACCAGAGCAAAGGGCCACTACCGCACAAACTATCCCGGATCGACCTCCGCCACCACATATCACTCAAAACTCATCAAAAAAATGATGGTTACCGATTCATGTCAAACTATCCCTCGCCCAGCCAATTCTCAACCCCACCCTCAAAGTGATCCTCTTACTACCTATATATCTCAGCTCCGCCTACTTACTTCACCCCAATCAGCCCGAATCGCCAAACCACCCAATACCCACACACCATACCTATTACCAGCTGATCGGTGTATTTTATATACACTTTTTGAGTCAATTTTAGTTAGTATTTTACTCATTTTGTTTATGTTTAGTATAGTATTAGGGTCGTTTTCCTTTCTTTTGTGTCACAGCGGTCAGAAATGGAGAAATAACGAAAAGAAGAGAAAATGAGCTTAATTGAGATGGAATTGCACACAAAAAGGGACAAGAAAGGAAGTCTAAGAAGTTCCGGGAATTATAGAGGAGATCAGACGAAGACCGGACGAACAAAGGACGAAGAAACGAAAAATCCGGAAGAATTCCGTCACCAGAGCCGCTACGCGGAAGCCACGACCACCAAGCCGCCCAAAGATCTCTCGATTTTGGTAGCCATGCGCTGATCTAGGCCGGCGCCGACGCGGGATTTATGAAGTCTGGGCCGAATTTGACATGTTTTCAGAATCCTAAAGGGATTACTTTTCCTACCTAAAGGGATAACTTTCCTACCTTAAAACCCTTACCTAAAAGGATTCTAATAACTTTTCCTTTCCTACAAATCCCTAACCCTTCACCAAAAGGATTCTTTGGCTATAAATACTCTACATCATTAGAAGAATTATTCATTCTCCATTCCACCATTCACCACTCTACATCCACCCTTCCATCAATCCATCTTGTAAATATTTCACAACACAACCCTTGGATGCTTGGAGATTGGAGACCTAAACTTAGTAATTTCTTTCCTTTTTCTTTTCTTTATTTCAGTTTTTGCATGATGAACTTTGAATTAGTTCTTGTCATATTTATGGCTAGGAACTAATTCTCTTATAGGGCTTTCCATGTTAATTCTCTAGAAACTTATGTTATGATTTAACGTATGTCTATGGTTATTCTTCTTCGAGAGATCTATCCAATAATTGTGTTGAATGCTTGGTAATTAATTGACAACTAATTATCACTATATGATTTCTAATCGACTCAGAAAGGAGGGATTGTGAATATCTTTGTAAGTTGGGTAGACATTCTTGACTGGGATGAAAATACCTCAATTATTTATGTAGCGTTAATGAGAGGCTTAAAACCCTAATTTTGCGCAGTGCGTGACGGTTAACTAGGTTTTTGTTCTTAATCCTCCTATAGAGTTATCCTTATCACCGAAAGGTAGGTAAGGTGCAATCTTTGGGTTGAGTGTTTATATAACCCTAGCGGGAGTATAAAGCGATTTCAGAACCTGCTTTCTCCAAAAGAAGAAGACCATAAGTTATTGCATTAATAAGTAACATAAGTGGATAGTGAGGAGACGTGGAAGCCCTATTCTCATCACCACTGAAGTAAACCCTTATAGTTAAATAGCTTTTATAATTCTTAGTTATAAACAACAAATCCAAATATCAATTTACCAAATAGATACCAAAAGATAGATAGTTGGTAATTGAACCCTAATCCTTGTGGACGATATTCGGTCTTATCAAGACTATACTACTTGTCACGATAACGTGCACTTGCGTTTAAAGTGTGTGCATCTTACCGCACATCAAGTTTTTGGCGCCGTTGCCGGGGATTAGGCATAGTTCAATATCAAATTTATCTATTTTTAATTTCTAATTTGGTTTTTATTTTTGTTTCTTTAAATTATTTATTTTATTTTATTTTGAAAAAAAAAACAAGTGTGCCGTGATTCGTTGTTGGTTTTGATTCATCTCAGAGATCCTTAAGACATGGATTTCTACTGTCAATATGATCGAGCTCCAACCATAGAGGAAGAGAGGGAGGAATTGCGAGAGGCTATACTCAGTTTCACGAGGTACCAAAATCAGTTCATGGACGAAACGAGAATGGCCATGAAGAAGTTGGAAACATAAATAGCAGAACTCGCGATCATATTCAACAGCGAAACGCAAGAAGAGCAATCTGCACCTGGGGTAGGCAATGAGGAAACACAATGTCAGGCAATTGACCTGAAGGATGCCGAATCAGGGGAGATAGAGAGTTCGCAACAGCGCCGTGGCCGATGGCGAGCGAAGCGGCGCAAGATTCGAGATGCGGGAGAGTGGCGCCGCGCTAAAGAGCGGCGCGCGCCCGAACCCGTAAATCGAGGTGATTTTGAGCAACGACAAATTGAGGAGCTGAACCACACCCAACTATTGAGGAATCTGGTGAGATAGTTGGTGTAGAGAAGGAAAAGATTGCAGATCGATTATTTACCTTCTTGGATTCTGTGGAAATTCTTTTCTTGCACCTATTACGTAAGAAACACCACTAGCTATCACGGTGATTCCCAATTAGGAAGCCCATACCATCAAGGGTACCCCCTAGAGTTGAGAGATGTAGAGAAGTTCACGGATTCCTACATTATAGAAAGCATAAAAGACAAGCCTACTTGGGGGATAATTGTATATGTAAGGCTCTTGTTTGAACAAATGGTCGTAGGGAAATTGAGACCTACAACAATAACTCTGCGGATTGCAAGCAGTTCGCAGAAGGATCCAATGGGCACTCGAAAAGGTTAATTGCGTCCGGCTAAAAGACGTTAAAGACAGCGCTTGTTGGGAGGCAACCCAATATTTTTAATTATGTTATTTTAATTTCTGTCTTTATTTTATTTTATTTTGTCTTGAACAGTCTCACGGTCTAGGGTTCTTGTTTTGTGTTGTTGGATGACAGGTGGACTGAAAGCTAAAACCGAAGGAAAAAGGAGCAAAACGCTGGGAAAAAAAAAGAAAGGGAAAAGCCGTCGTCGTGCCATGGCTGAAATCGAGGCAGCGCGCGGAACTCAGAGGGCCACAAGACTAGCAGTGCGCGCTGAATATCGAGGCAGCGCGGAACTTCAGAGAGCTATATTTCCGTGCAAATTCCAGAATTTTTCCTCCTAGACCTCCGTTATGACCGTTGTGTTGTGTCAGTAAGTTGTCCTTTTTATTTTATTTTCTTTGAGTCTTGCACACATTGAGGACAATGTGTGATTTAAGTTTGGGGGGATGTTTTATTGTTTTGAGTCGTTTCGAATTGTTTTGTGTATGTTTGAGTAATTTTTGAGTCATTTTTTTTTAGTCATAATTTTTTTTTTAAGATCATGCATGTTGTAGTTACTTGAAACGCCTAGTGAAAAAAAGTGGAATAATGTAGTGGAATTAGAAGCAACCAATCTGAACACTTATGATAGATATGCCAAAAATTCACTATTTGGGGTATCTTGCTTGATTTATGCATTGTTAGTGATTAAACATATGTGTCTGCTTGCTTGCTATTTGAGGCGAAATAGTTAGGATATGCATGTTAGGGAGATGACTCAGGCATTTCTTTATTAGCCCTTTCTTACCATTCTTTGCTTATCCCTGACAGTCAAATTATATCCCTAGTCAGCCCCTTTGAGCCTAAAAATAAGACCTTTTCTTGACACCCTATAATTTCATACTTGTGCCATAAGTGAAAATTGAGATGTTTGGAATATAAAGTGTTGAAAAAGAGACAAAAGAGATGTAAACAATTTTGATGCACCCCAATGAAAAAGTAATAAATAGGCAAAAGCCTAAGTTTGGGGGTGCTTGTTTTTCATAATACACTTCACTCTCTCAAAACAAAAGAGGGGAAAGATAGATATGAAGTGAAGAAAGGAAATCAAAAGAAAAGGGAAGAATTGAAAAGCAAAAGAGCTTATGGTACATACAATGAGCCTAAATGCCTATTTTTACCTACCACTGCCTAAGCCTACATTACAACCCTGAAAAGCCCTGAAGATCTCTAATATGTGTATCCACGATTAGTGGAGAATAGCAAGTGAACAGGCCATAGGATCTTGAAATTGACATGCATAGTTAGGTATTCTTACTTCCATTTAGCATGATTAAATTGAATTTGCGAAATATCTGACTTTAAGTGTTTAGAATGCTAAAAATCCATGCTATATGTTCCTACATATTATCCTACTAACCTTCATGCCTTTCTAAGTAACAATTGTGCAGCAAAATGATCAGTATCTTTGAGTCATTGCATTGTCCTTTCTTTCGTGTCTTTGTTTATATTTTTTATCTTTGCTCGAGGGCGAGCAAAGGTTAAGTTTGGGGGTATTTGATCGGTGTATTTTATATACACTTTTTGAGTCAATTTTAGTTAGTATTTTACTCATTTTGTTTATGTTTAGTATAGTATTAGGGCCGTTTTCCTTTCTTTTGTGTCACAGCGGTCAGAAATGGAGAAATAACGAAAAGAAGAGAAAATGAGCTTAATTGAGATGGAATTGCACACAAAAAGGGCCAAGAAAGGAAGTCTAAGAAGTTCCGGGAATTATAGAGGAGATCAGACGAAGACCGGACGAACAAAGGAAGAAGAAACGAAAAATCCGAAAGAATTCCGTCACCAGAGCCGCGGCGCCTGGAAGCAGCGCGCCATGGCCGACCAAAGCCGTCAAAGATCTCGATTTTTGCGCCGCTGATCTGCGAACGCGCCACGCGGGATTTATGAAGTCTGGGCCGAATTTGACATGTTTTCAGAATCCTAAAGGGATTACTTTTCCTACCTAAAGGGATAACTTTCCTACCTTAAAACTCTTACCTAAAAGGATTCTAATAACTTTTCCTTTCCTACAAATCCCTAACCCTTCACCAAAAGGATTCTTTGGCTATAAATACTCTACATCATTAGAAGAATTATTCATTCTCCATTCCACCATTCACCACTCTACATCCACCCTTCCATCAATCCATCTTGTAAATATTTCACAACACAACCCTTGGATGCTTGGAGATTGGAGACCTAAACTTAGTAATTTCTTTCCTTTTTCTTTTCTTTATTTCAGTTTTTGCATGATGAACTTTGAATTAGTTCTTGTCATATTTATGGCTAGGAACTAATTCTCTTATAGGGCTTTCCATGTTAATTCTCTAGAAACTTATGTTATGATTTAATGCATATGTCTATGGTTATTCTTCTTTGAGAGATCTATCCAATAATTGTGTTGAATGCTTGGTAATTAATTGACAACTAATTATCACTATATGATTTCTAATCAGACTCCGAAAGGAGGGGATTGTGAATATGATGTAAGTTGGGTAGACATTCTTGGATTGGGGATGAAAATACCTCAATTATTTATGTAGCGTTAATGAGAGGCTTAAAAACCCTAATTTTGCGCATGGTGCGTGACGGTTAACTAGGTTTTTGTTCTTAATCCTCCTATAGAGTTATCCTTATCACCGAAAGGTAGGTAAGGTGCAATCTGAGGTTGAGTGTTTATATAACCTAACGGAGTATAAAAGCGATTTAGTAAACTGCTTTCTCCAAAGAAGAAGACCATAAGTTATTGCATTAATAAGTAACATAAGCGGATAGTGAAGAGACGTGGAAGCCCTATTCTCATCACCACTGAAGTAAACCCTTATAGTTAAATAGCTTTTATAATTCTTAGTTATAAACAACAAATCCAAATATCAATTTACCAAATAGATACCAAAAGATAGATAGTTGGTAATTGAACCCTAATCCTTGTGGGCGATATTCGGTCTTATCAAGACTATACTACTTGTCACGATAACGTGCACTTGCGTTTAAAGTGTGTGCATCTTACCGCGCATCACCAGCCCCAACAAACAACCCAGACCACCAGCATACACAGCAGAAACCCAGTCTTTTATCATCCCTGTGCTTCTTCAGGAAACAGATTATTACAAAGAAATGGAGAGAGAAACTCGAGCCAAAATGGACGAGGACGTGGCCAAAGAGATTCATAGCCTAAAAGAAGCTGTCCGGAGCATGTGGTCGGACAAGGGTCATGAAGGATTAAATTATGAGGATCTTTGCATGCATCCAGATGTGGAGCTACCTGTGGGGTAAAAGGTGCCAAAGTTTGACTTATTCGATGGGAAGGGGAACCCCCGTGCACATTTGAGGTCATATTGTGACAAGCTGATCGGAGTGGGAAAGAACCCAGCAGTCGTTATGAAGTTATTTATTCGAAGTTTGACCGGCGAGACATTAGATTGGTATACTAGCCAAGACCCACAGAAATGACATAGCTGGAATGCATTGGCCTAAGACTTTGTGGAGCGATTCAGGTTCAATACAGAAACCGTCGTAAACAAGTTTTATTTGATAAAGCTAGAAAAGAACTCTACCGAGACGTTCAGACAGTACGCCATGAGATGGCGTTCAGAAGCAGCAAAGGTACAACCACCCATGGCGGAGAGTGAGATGACCACTCTATTTGTACAATCTTTGAAGGACGCAACCTACTATGAGCGGATGATAAGCGTCATTGGACGGAATTTTGCAGAAGTTGTCAGAATGGGCGACTTCATGGAAGAAGGTATTAAAACTGGTAGGATCACAAATTTGGCAGCGTTGCAGGCGACTAATAAGGCAATTCAGTCAGGGACGATCGGGGGTACTTTACAAAAAAAGAAAGAGACAGTTTCCCCTTCCATGTTCATACAAGAACGTAAACCCGAAGCATTTATAACATACCAAAACTCATCCTATCAAACCTCATACTATCACACAAATAACCAAAACTTCACACCTCACTACACACCTGCCCTACACCCCAACTACCACACACAACATATATATAACGCTTCCCAAGCAACCATTTATCCTGCCCCGCATTGACCCACCCATCAAGCCCACCAACAAAATAGAACACCCAATGCACCTAGACCAAACACAAATTTTGAAGGAAGACCACCCAAATTTCGCACCCCGTTGGCTGAACCCATACCTCAAGTATACGAAAGGTTGCGAGCTGCAGGCTTAATCCAACCGATCCCGGGAAGGATTCCCAATTCTATCCCGAGGTGGTATGATGAGAGTAAGCGCTACGCATATCACTCCAATAGCCCTGGACATGATACTGAAAGTTGCCACTCCATCAGGGACAGAATCGAGGGGTTGATTAAAGAATGAGTAATTCAACTGAGGGACCCGGACCCAAACGTGCATGATAACCCCTTGCCAAACCACGGCAACGCCAATGTGCACTTGATAACTTTAGATGAGGAATACTACTTGGAGGGAACCATCCGATCAGTTCGAAATGAAGGAAAAGCTGAACCTTCTGCTTTTGTCGCCCATGTTGCCAATATTCGAAAGAAAGCGGTATTTGAGCTGGAAAGGGCGCCGTCGAAATAT
Organism: Przewalskia tangutica; assembly: GCA_029844215.1. Taxonomy (NCBI): domain Eukaryota; kingdom Viridiplantae; phylum Streptophyta; class Magnoliopsida; order Solanales; family Solanaceae; genus Przewalskia; species Przewalskia tangutica. Next base: position 91,592,421 of record CM056730.1, on the reverse strand, counting down.
AATGGTTCAATCATAGTTGCTCAGATGCCCGGCTGGGAGCCTCCAATCAGAGTAGATCGTAGAGAAATTGGGAAGCAAGCCATAGAAGTCACCGCTGCAGGTATAACCAGGTTAGAGAGATATTACGCGCCTGTAGAGGTAGTCAGGGAGGTACCACAAAAGAAACCTGGGACAGAGGCTAAAGTTGAGGAGTTTTGGAGGAAGATGCCCACTAAGGAATATTCTGTCGTGGAGCAGTTGAAGAAAACATCAGCGCATATCTCTCTATTTTCACTGTTAATACATTTCGTTCCACACAGGGTTGCGTTATTGGAAGTGCTGAAAGATGCATATGTTCCAGAGGGTACAACAGATGAGAACTTGACATCCTTGGTCGGACAAGTGCTAGAGGCCCGCAGAATCGCCTTTCATGATGACGAGTTACCTGCTGGGGGCATCGGACACAATCTTGCATTGAATATCACCATCGATTTCGCGAACAAGATTATTTCAACAGTGCTGATTGACGGAGGCTCGGCCGTCAACATTTGTCCCAATGTCGACGCTGCTGAAATTGGGGACAGACTGCAGGAGAATTCATAAAAGTCATATCAGGGTCAAAGGTTTCGACGGAGTCCATAGAGGTGTCGAGGGCGAAATTGATCTCACGCTGCTGATCGGACCTGCAGAATTCGTCGTGGAGTTTCAGGTATTGGATATTGCCACATGTTACAATCTGTTGATAGGAAGGTCGTGGATTCACGAGGCTGGTGCAGTCCCGTCCACCTTGCATCAGCGCCTAAAGTTTATATGGAATCACCGCGAAGTAGTAGTACTTGGGGATAAAAAGATAAACATCAATACAGATCATGCAGTCCCTATCATAGATGATATTAAACAGTTGGATGGTTCAGTCTTCCACGTTAACGAGATCAAGAGCGCCAGTAGGGCCAGACCGTTGCAGCTGCCACGTTTTCCCACAATGGTCGACATGGAAATGTTAAAAAATGGGTTCGAGCCCGGCAGAGGTCTTGGATCCAGTATGAAGGGGATCACAGAGCCGATCCAGTTGTTTGGGAAGAAGGACACTTTTGGTTTGGGGTACCAGCCCACCTCGAAGGATTTGGTGAATGCGAGCTTCCAGAAAAAGGAGACATTCCCTTGCCCATGCCCATTCATACTGAGTCGATCGTTAAAAAGCTGCACCATCCGGATCTTTGAAAGAAGATGATCCAGAGGATCTTGCAGCAGGGTTCCAGAATCTGTTCGTAGGTGAAGATGAAGTAGAATGTTGTGTGATTCCAGGGGATCACGAGGAAGACCCCACCATTTGGGATGCAGAGCATGGATACAACCTGAATAATTGGACTTGCACCCCTGTCCTGACCTTCAGAGGAGCTTAGTAGAGTTTATGATAGTTCTAGCGATGTGACTCTAAATTTAAAAAACAGACATGCATTTATGTTTCTTTAATATGTTTTAAATCTCATATTTTGCTTTCATCATAAATTCCAGGATATTTTGCCGCTTTAAACTTGCTTGTGTTAAATTAAATTTTATACATTTTTCTTTCAGCGATCATATTAGTAAACCTGTCGATAATGCAAATATGACATGTAATGAAACCAACGAACAAAGGTCAAATGGCGAGCATGACCCCGAGAAACAGGAAGAATGTCCACAATCAGAGCTTGGTCAAGAGCTGGAAAACTTTGAGAATAGGCCTAAACCGAATTTAGAAGAAACTGAGTTGATAAACCTAGGCGATGAGGAAATTGTAAAAGAGACTAGGGTCAGCGTCCACCTAAGTGTCACATAGAAGAAAGAGTTGATTGAGCTCCTGAAACAATACACCGATGTATTTGCTTGGTCGTATGACGACATGCCAGGGTTGAGTACGGATATCGTCGTACACAGGTTGCCTATCGAGCCGTCTTACTTTCCTGTAAAACAAGGGCCAAGAAAGATCAAACCAGACATGAGTTTGAAAGTCAAAGAGGAAGTGTCTAAGCAGTTCGACGCAAAGGTAATTCGAGTCGCAAAGTACCCTACTTGGTTAGAAAATATTATGCCGGTAAAGAAGAAAGATGGAAGGGTCCGAGTCTGTGTGGATTATAGAGACCTCAACAGAGCTAGCCCTAAGGATGACTTTCCTCTTCCAAACATTCATATACTCATCGACAATTGGCAAAACATGAACTACAGTCATTCGTTGACTGCTTTGCTGGTTATCATCCGATCCTTATTGTTATACCCCGTATTCTCAGGGTATGTATGCGAGGACGTACGTACGAGAGCACGACAGAAAAATTGGAAAGGAAGAAAGAGGTGATTCTTCCACGGAAAAAGTTTCCGGTTTTTGTAAGGAAAAATGTTCGTTGAAGGGAATTGGGTTCCCAGATTTGGAATTTGGGCTTCTTAGATTATATTAGAATTATGGAATTTTATTTTCGGAAATGGTCACGTGGGGCCCACGGGAGAAATTCTGGTTTTGTAGAGGCCCACTTTGTTTTGAGATTTTGGCCATTGTGGATATTTTTGGAAGACGTTTTATGAGGGCCAATAGGAGGTGACACGTGTCACCCCCGCTAGTGGCTTGGTAGAATGACATTTGTGCACAACACGGTTAGAGTCGTTTTTTTGAAAGCGTTTTACATAACTGCGAGGGAAAATTCCGGCTATGTCTTTTCTTATTTTTGCGGATTTTTAGAGAGGCGAAACATTTTGGACCAACGGGAGGGTGACATGTGTCACCCTCACAATGGAAGCAAGTGGGGCGGCACTTGGCCGATTGATGGGGCAAGTTGATGGTAGATATTTGTGTAGATATTTGTGAGGGTTTTAAGGAGTAGGGACTAGGGTGCACTTGGATTGATCTTGGCCTTACACTTGCCTTGCTCATGGCTTGATCTTGGCCATTGGTTGGCCTTTGGTTTTGCTATAAATACCCCCCTAAGCTTGAAGACTTCATCCATTCCTAAAATCTTCCAAGTCTTGAGTCCCTCTCCCTCCCTTTGAGTGTGTTCTCGTCCTAAGCCTTCCCCTCCCCCTTGAGTGGCCTTGTGGCGAGAGCCTCCCTCCCTTTGTGGTGCTGGCCAGTGGGGTACCCACAGCCTAGTTGTTTAGTATAATACACCCCTTTTTGTGGTGTTGAAATACTCCTCCAAGTATTGTTATAATGCCCAAAATACCTTAGCCTTGTACCTTATAGTATTCCAAAGATACCTCTATACGTAGAGCCCGGAAATACTACCTTTTGTCCTTTTTAGTCTCAAACCGAAACCACAAGGAATCTTCATTGTTAGTTGAAGGATTTAAGTAGAAGTTGGATAGAACTTCTAAGGGTTGTTTGAGCGGGATGGAGCACCGGAGTTGGAGCTAAGCGTTGCTAAGGATCGACATTTAACTTGGATAATTATGGGCTTATCGAGGTAATTATCTTGTCCTTTATCGTAATTGGAAATTACATGTTTGTTAGAATATATAGTTGAAGTATACTATATATGGAACTATACTTAGTATTCGGCAATGTCTTTTGACTTAAGCTGAAGAATAAAGAAAAGAAGCTGTATTTACATAGGGTGTATTGCGGTAGACTTGTGTAGTGTTCTTGAGTAGGATGGTACACGTCAGGTTAGGCGTGTAAACCCCACGGTTGGCTTGGTAGCGGCCTCGATAGAGAGGAGATTTACGCCATGTTGCGGGAAAATGTTGCCGAATTTTACGTAGAAATGGAACCTTGTGTTTTGAAGTTAATAGACGTTTGTGACCTTTTTAGGTGAAAGTACTAAGAGTAGCGTATTCTACTTGAGGAGTGGAAAGTGGCTAGCAAGGTTGTAGTACTTGGAGCATTTTGCTTATTGTCGATACTACTTGCGAGGTATGTGAACCTCTTCCTATCTGTTCTAGCATGATATGTGTGTAACTATGTAGTATGCGGTGGACGTCACGGTACTAAGTGTATTTGTTTGGTTTAAACATAAAGTGTTATAACGGCTTTATGGAAAGTTGGTTATAATAGCTTTATGTAGGTAAGAAAATGGTTTCTTGATGTTAGAAGTTAAGAGACTTAACTTATTTGTTTTAATATGGATGTTGTGTGAAACCTCATTCGTGAGTAATGAGTACTTGGTTTTAAAGGGATAATGTTTCTTGATTTGGGAATCGAATGTGTATCGGCAGGACACTGCGGCGTTAATAAAGGAAAATGTATTGAATAATGATGTGTTGTATTAAAACCAGTAGAAACCTCCATGCATGAAAGCTAAGATGAGACAAAATGATATTACATTTTCTATATCATGGCTCCTGTAATAACATCGTTAAAAACAAGAATAAAATACTCACATATATTACATATGTTAATCAATTGTTTTAAAATAGATTAAGACTATGAGTTATGAAACCTTTCCAAAATAAGTGACTTGAGCATTTGAAATTAGGCAAACTTGAACGTTTGGAAAATAATGTTGTTACTTGATTTTACAAAAGGGGAAGTGTCTTGTTTACTTAAAAAGATAGTCACGATATTAATACTACGGCTATTTAGTTACAAATGAGAAAGAACTTTGAGGTGTGTAAAACTAGCCTATGCTTGAGATGATATCCTTTGTTCTACAAGTGTTGTATTTACGTATACCGTCTCTCGATAGAGGCGGTTGACTTATTGAGAACTTACTTGGGCGTCTTTGGCGGTGACGGAGAATTCCACGGGTATGTTTCCATTTTGATTACTGTCTTATTGTGGTTACATGGACATGTCTACACCGAGGTAGAATTCCGGGGGCATGTGGCCATGCGGCAGGGTTGATCACCCAGTATATTGTTGTTGATGTCACATGGACGTGTCTACACCGAGGTAGAATTCTGGGGCATGTGGCCGTGGGGCATTGGTATTATTGTTGCATCATGGACATGTCTACACCGATCTGGAATTCGGGCATGCGGCCATGATGCGAACACGATTGATGTTGTGGGCGTGAGACCCATAGTTATATTTGAGTGATGACTTGAGGGCGTGAGTCCCTGACTGGACATGACTGCTTTTATGTTGTGAACTGTAGTTTGGTTATCATACATGTCTCCTGCTTTATATAGACTAGTATGATTTCATTTCTGATATTTCTGATTTCACATACTTGGTACTGTTATCTTGACCTCCTTGGGGCTGCGTTCATCCGCGGTAAGTACATCGGTCGTGGATCCTCGCTCATAGGATCACAGTTCAGCGTATTGAAGCTCCGTTTCTCCGGAGGCTTATCTTTTGGTATGTGTTTCCCTGAGTTGTAGGTTCTTGTACATTCAGGGGTATGGCGGGGCCCTGTCCCGTCATAGTCGTTGTAAATCTTAGAGTGCATGAAATCTTGTTGTGGGCGGGGTTGTAAAGATTAAACTGCTCGTGTTTTATGTATATCTGAAGGCAACCGTTTTGGTTGCTTTGCTTATTATTATATCACTTCTTTCATGACTCATGTTTTAATTTCCGCTGGGTTTATCTGATGTTGTATCACTAGGGTGCCCGGGGTAAGGCACCAGTCACGGGCCCGAATTCGGGGTGTGACATAGTGGTATCAGAGCAGTTAGTCCTCGGAAAGTGTCTGAGCAGTGTCTAGTAGAGTCTTGATTATCGGTGTGTTGTGCACCACATCTATAATCGTGAGGCTATAGGACATTTAGGATTGGTTTCCATTCTTCTCATTCCGAGATCGTGCCTTAGAGGCGTGTTGTAAGTTGGACCCCTCCGACGTATCTCGTTTTTACGATTATGCCTCGCGCAAGGCAGCGAGCCGGAAGGGCAAAGCGGTAGGGTGCTGCTAGTGAGATCTGAGAGAAGTGCAGCGCGAGCCGGATAGTACACGAGGTTGTGCTTGACAGCGGGTTTTGTGGCGCCGCCCGGCCCAGCGAGTTTAGAGTCGCAGCGGTGGCTGCTGAGACCACGATACACGAGCCTCGGTCCACGATGCAGGCGAGAGAGATGGGTTACAAGGAGATGGCCCGATTCTTTGGTCGTGGTCGTGGCGAGATATGAGATAAATTTGGATCAGCGGATTCGATTCGATTTGATAGCCAGTGGTTCGCGGCGAATAGTTTGAGGTGCGGGACTTTACGAGTTGTAGCCCGCGAGTTTTATGGGTCGAGGCACGAGGATGATCCGCAGGAGTTCATCCGGCGATTCTGACGGTCATGAGTGATCAAGGCCGGAGACCGAGTCGGTGGTCTTAGGTTCGCATCGGTGCGTGATACCGCGATCGGCGGTTTGATTCGTGGGAGTTGTCGGGAGAGCATGCGCTCCAGCGGTATGGGACGAGTTCTCGGAGGCATTCCTCACTCACTTCTTGCCTCGCGGATGAGGAGAACGCGGGCGACAGTTGTGATCTTTGAGGCAGAGAGGCGTCTGATTCGGGAGTACAACGTGGAGTTTGACTCGTTGGCTCGGTATGTCCCGCTTTAGTGGCAACCATGGAGGATAGAGTGCACCGCTCGTCACGGATTAGATGATTGCTTGCGAGGCTTGTTCGAGTGTAGCTCTTCACCGGGCATGGACATTGCCCGTCTGGCTCATGCTGGGGATGTGAGGCACGGAGAGGTCGACGGAATGACCAAGATCGGCGAAGGGCGAGAACAACAGGTCCTTGGTGACTTTCGAGGCGGACCGCCTCGGAAGATACTAATTTTGTACCTCCGCCCGGTCACGAGTGGTCCTCCACAACCTTGAGCATCGAGTATTCGGGAGCGGTCGAGCTCGAGTTCGAGTTTCGGGAAAGTAAGGGTGTTGGCCAGATGCGGTCACCCCTACCTCGGTGTGGTCGATGGGGTAGACCGCATTTCGGGGAGTGTCGTAGTGCCAAGGGAGCTTGCTATTTTTGCGGCCAGCGGGGCCATTTGCGGAACTGTCCGACCAAAGGTATACGGATGTTACGACTCGGCCTTCAGATCGATGGTTGGTTCATCACGCCGCTGTTATGCGCCTGCAGTGAGTGTGATTAGAAAGCGGTAGAGAGCAGTATATCCTTAACCTCTAGAGTTTTGTATCTTGATGTGTTTTAGTGTTATGTTCGGATAGCTTTGTGCTAAATGTGATTTAGACACCGGTTATTGTAGAAGGGTAAGTATGGGGGCATGGTAAGTGTGAACCACTGGCATCACGATTGAGACCTTAGAGGTAAGGTCATCTTGAGTAAAAGATTCGTTTATGTTTGACCTTTATCGAGTGCGTAGTATACGTGGGTTTTATTTGTGTGATAAGTCCATGGGTAGTGTGAGATGGAAGTGGTAGCTTTCATGATGTGATTTAGCGAGGATTGTTAGTGTCGGGAACGAGGGCTTGACGCGATTGTGGGTCGGGTTGAGGACGTCATACGTCAACCGTAGCCGGATTAAGGTGGGTCAGTTAGGTGGTCCGCCGGTGGTAGGGTCACGAGGATGCTAGGCCCAAGTTTGTATGATCATCGTATGAGTTCGTGGGACGCGTTCGACGAGCGGTTCGTAAAGGCGGGAATGGCCTTAAGGAAGTTTGAGGTTAGTAAGATGACCAAGTTTGGAGGTAGTGACTCGCAGATTTTGGGAGCTAAGTAATGACTGAAGTATGGTACGTCTTGGGAGAGTTCAAGTGTTCGAGAAGGGCACGACGAGTAAGGAAGGAAGAGAACGTGTGTTATTTCGTGGCGGTATGGCGTTGACAATTTGTTAGAGGAACTTCATCGATATCCGTCTTGAGAAGGAACATTCGGGACGAATGTTTCTAAGGAGAGGAGAATGTTATACCCGTATTCTCGGGGTATGTATGCGAGGGCGTGCGTGCGAGAGCACGCGAGAAAAATTGGAAAGGAAGAAAGAGGTGATTCTTCCACGGAAAAAGTTTCCGGTTTTGTAAGGAAAAATGTTCGTTGAAGGGTGGGTTCCCAGTTTGGAATTTGGGCTTCTTAGATTATATTAGAATTATGGAATTTTATTTTGGAAATGGTCACGTGGGGCCACGGGAGAAATTCTGGTTTTGTAGAGCCCACTTTGTTTTGAGATTTTGGCCATTGTGGATATTTTTGGAAGACGTTTTATGAGGGCCAATAGGAGGTGACACGTGTCACCCCGCCTAGTGGCTTAGCCGAATGACATTTGTGCACCTGGCCGGTTAGAGTCGTTTTTGGCTAAACGTTTTACATAACTTGCGAGGGGAAAATTCTGGCTATGTCTTTTCTTATTTTTGCGGATTTTTCCGAGAGACGAAATATTTTGGACCAACGGGAGGGTGACATGTGTCACCTCGCGATAAACAAGTGGGCGCACTTGTCCGATTGATGGGGCAAGTTGATGGTAGATATTTGTGTAGATATTTGTGAGGGTTTTAAGGAGTAGGGACTAGGGTGCACTTGGCTTGATCTTGGCCTTACACTTGCCTTGCTCATGGCTTGATCTTGGCCATTGGTTGGCCTTTGGTTTTGCTATAAATACCACTAAGCTTGAAGACTTCATCCATTCCTAAAATCTTCCAAGTCTTGAGTCCTCTCCCTCCCTTTGAGTGTGTTCTCGTCCTAAGCCTTCCCCTCCCCAGAGTGGCCTTGTGGCGAGAGCCTCCCCTCCCCTGTGGTGCTATCCGTGGGGTACCCCCCCCCTAGCCTAGTTGTTTCGTATAATACACCCCCCCTTTTTGTGGTGTTGAAATACTCCTCCAAGTATTGTTATAATGCCCAAAATACCTTAGCCTTGTACCTTGTAGTATTCCAAAGATACCTCTATACGTAGAGCCCGGAAATACTACCTTTTGTCCTTTTTAGTCTCAAACCGAAACCCTAAGGAATCTTCATTGTTAGTTGAAGGATTTAAGTAGAAGTTGGATAGAACTTCTAAGGGTTGTTTGGAGCGGGATGGAGCACCCGGAGTTGGAGCTAAACGTTGCTAAGGATCGACATTTAACTTGGATAATTATGGGCTTATCGAGGTAATTATCTTGTCCCTTTATCGTAATTGGAAATTACATGTTTGTTAGAATATATAGTTGAAGTATACTATATATGGAACTATACTTAGTATTCGGCAATGTCTTTTGACTTAAGCCTGAAGAATAAAGAAAAGAATCAATCAGTATTTACATAGGGTGTGTGCGATGTAGACTTGTGTAGTGTTCTTGGTAGGATGGTACACGTCCGGTTAGGCGTGTAAACCCCACTGGTTGGCTTGGTAGCCGGCCTCGATAGAGAGAGGAGATTTACGCTGTTGTTGCGGGGGAGTCTTCGAATTTTACGTAGAAATGGAACCTTGTGTTTTGAAGTTAATGACGTTTGTGACCTTTTTAGGTGAAAGTACTAAGAGTAGCGTATTCTACTTGAGGAGTGGAAAGGGCTAGCAAGGTTGTAGTACTTGGAGCATTTTGCTTATTATCGATACTCATGCGAGGTATGTGAACCTCTTCCTATCTGTTCTAGCATGATATGTGTGTAACTATGTAGTGCGGTGGACGTCACAGTACTAAGTGTATTTGTTTGGTTTAAACATAAAGTGTTATAACGGCTTTATGGGAAGTTGGTTATAATAGCTTTATGTAGGTAAGAAAATGGTTTCTTGATGTTAGAAGTTAAGAGACTTAACTTATTTGTTTTAATATGGATGTTGTGTGAAACCTCATTCGTGAGTAATGAGTACTTGGTTTTAAAGGGATAATGTTTCTTGATTTGGGAATCGAGAATGTGTATCGACAGCACACTGCAGCGTTAATAAAGGAAAATGTATTGAGTAATTATGTGTTGTATTAAAACCAGTAGAAACCTCCATCAGCATAGAAGCTAAGATGAGACAAAATGATATTACATTTTCTAGATCATGGTCTTTGTAATAAGATCGTTATAAACAAGAATAAACTACTCACATATATGACATATGTTACTCAATTGTTTTAAAAGAGATTAAGACTATGAGTTATGAAACCTTTCCAAAATAAGTGACTTGAGCATTTGAAATTAGGCAAACTTGAGCGTTTGGAAAATAATGTTGTTACTTGATTTTACAAAAGGAAGTGTCTTGTTTACTTAAAAAGATAGTCACGATTTTTATACTACGTATTGTGTGACTTATGTGAAAGTACTTTGAAATGTGAAACTTGCCTATGCTTGTGATGATAGCCTTTGTTGTACAAGTGTTGTATTTACGTGTTCCGCGTCTCTCGATAGAGGCGGTTGACTTGTCGAGAACTTACTTGGACGTCTTTGGCGATGTGGAGAATTCCACGAGTATGTTTCCATTTTGATTCTTGTCTTGTGTGGTTACATGGACATGTCTACACCGAGGTAGAATTCGGGCATGGCCGTGCGGCGGGGTTGATCACCCAAGATATTGTTGTTGATGTCACATGGGCGTGTCTACCGAGGTAGAATTCGGCATGTGGCCATAGGGCATTGGTATTATTGTTGCATCATGGACATGTCTACACCGATCACGAATTCGGGGCATGCGGCCGTGATGCGAACACGATTGATGTTGTGGGCGTGAGACCCATAGTTATATTTGAGTGATGACTTGAGGCGTGAGTCACGATCGACATGATTGCTTTTATGTTGTGGCGTAGTTTGGTTATCATACATGTCTCTGCTTTATTTAGACTAGTATGATTTCATTTCTGATTTTTCTGATTTCACATACTTGGTACTGTTGTCTTGACCTCGCCCGAAGTGCGTTCATCTGCGGTAGAAATCATCGGTCGTGGATCCTCACCATAGGATCACGATTCAGTATTGAAGCTCCGTTTCTCGGAGGCTTATCTTTTGGTATGTGTTTCCCGAGTTGTAGGTTCTTGTACATTCGTGGTATGGCGGGGCCACTGTCCGTCATAGTCGTTGTAAATCTTAGAAGTGCATGTAATCTTATTGTGGCGGGGTTGTAAAGGATTAAAGCTGCTCGTGTTTTATGTATATCTTGAAGGCAACCCGTTTTGGTTGCTTTGTTTATTATTATATCTCTTGTTTCATGACTCATGTTTTATTTTCCATTGGTTTTCTCGATGTTGTATCACTAGGGTGCGGGGTAAGGCACGATCACGGGCCAGTCGGGTGTGACACTTATGGCGAAGAAGGGCGAGAAAAACGGCGTTCACTACCGTGGGTGTATTATTATCGAGTAATGCCGTTCGGTCTCAAGAACGCGGGCGCTACATACACGAGAGCCATGACTACCATCTTTCATGACATGATCCATAAGGAAATTGAAGTCTATGTGGATGATGTTATCATCAAGTCGCGAAGAGCGGAAGACCATTTGGCAAACTTGAAGAAGTTTTTTGAGCGGCTAAGACAGTATAATCTGGCCCAATCTCTGCAATGTGTGCATTAAATGCGTCCTCTTGGGAAGGCTGTTGGGTTTTATAGTGAGTAGAAGAGGGATTGAGCTGGACCCTTCGAAAATAAAAGGCATCCAAGATTTACCTCCTCCGAAAAGCAAAAAAGACGTGATGAGCTTCCTTGGTCGTCTCAACTACATCAGCAGGTTCATAGCTCAGTCCATCGTGATATGCGAGCCGATATTCAAATTGTTGAAGAAGGATATATCTACCAAATGGACAACGGATTGTCAGCAGGCTTTTGATAGAATAAAAAAGTACCTTTCTAATCCGCCAGTTTTAGTACCGCCAGAACCAGAAAGGCCTTTGCTACTCTATTTGTCCGTATTAGAAAATGCTTTTGGATGCGTGTTGGGGCAACACGATGAAACAGGGAAAAATGAGCAGGCCATATATTACCTAAGTAAGAAGTTCACAGTGTATGAAGCTCGCTACACTCTACTGGAACGTACTTGTTGCGCATTAACTTGGGTTGCCCATAAATTCAGGCATTATCTATCAGCATACACCATTTATCTTATTTCTAGGATTGACCCGCTTAAGTATATCCTTCAGAAGCCCATGCCCACTGGAAAGCTAGCAAAGTGGCAAATTATGATGAGCGAGTTTGATATCGTATACGTCACATAGAAAGACGTAAAAGGACAGACATTAGCTGACCATCTTGTTGAGAACCCGGTCGATGAGGAATATGAGCCCCTCCGAACCTATTTCCCTAATGAAGAGGTATTGTTTGTCGGAGAAGATATCTCGGAGGATTACCCAGGTTGGAGAATGTTCTTCGATGGAGCAGCAAACTTTAAGGGAGTTGGCATTAGAGTTGTTTTGGTCTCAGAATCAGGTCAGCATTACCCGATCTCCGCGAAACTCAGATTTCCTTGCACCAACAATATGGCAGAATATGAAGCTTGCATATTGGGACGCAGAATGACCGTAGATATGAATATACAAGAGTTACAGGTCATAGGGGATTTTCAGACTTGCTGATCCATCAAGTACAGGGTAAATGGGAAACCAAGAATATGAAGATACTCTCCTACCTGCATTGCATGAAGGAATTGCAGAAGAAGTTCAGTAATATAGAATTTAAGCATGTCCCAAGGATCCATAATGAATTCGCTGATGCGTTGGCAACCTTATCCTCCATGATTCAACATCCGGACAAAAATTACATCGATCCGATCACAGTGAGTGTGCTGGAACAACCTGCTTATTGATCTCATGTAGATGAAGAAATAGACGGGAATCCTTGGTACCATGACATCAAAAGATACCTCAAGGCAGGAGAGTATCCGGAAGGCATAACCAACATTTAGAAGAAAACACTTCGAAGATTAGCAAACCATTTCTTTTTTAATGGGGAGGTCTTATACCGAAGGACTCCAGATCTGGGCTTATTGAGATGTGTCGACGCTCAAGAGGCGGAAAGCTAGTAGAAGAGATACACGGAGGGACATGTGGACCTCATATGAATGGCTTCACTTTGGCGAAAAAGATTCTGTGAGCAGGCTATTTTTGGATGACGATGGAAACAGATTGTATCCGCTTTGTGTAGAAATGTCATCAGTGCCAGATTCATGGGGATTTGATTCGAGTACCTCCGAACGAACTTAATGTGACAAGTTCTCCTTGGTCATTCGTAGCTTGGGGCATGAATGTCATCGGCCCTATCGAACCCGCTGCCTCAAATGGGAACAGATTCATCCTCGTAGCAATTGACTCTTTCACTAAATAGGTAGAAGCATCATCACACAGATCAGTGACGAAGAAAGTAGTAGTCGATTTCGTTCGCAACAACATTATTTGCCGATTTGGAATTCCTGAGTCAATTGTAACAGATAACAGAACCAATCTCAACATTAACTTGATGCGTGAGATGTGTGGGAATTTTAAGATCACTCACCGTAATTCCACTCCGTATCGACCTTAGATGAATGTATCAGTAGAAACATCCAACAAGAACATCAAGAGGATATTGCGGAAGATGGTTGATAATTACAAACATTGGCATAAACATTTGCCTTTTGCACTTTTGGGTTATCGCACCACAATCCGGACTTCTACCGGGGCAACGCCATACCTTTTGGTCTATGGAACAGAAGATGTGCTACCAGCAGAGGTGGAAATACCATCGTTGAGAATTATTCAAGAAGCCGAGTTGAGCGAAGCCGAGTGGATACAAGATCGGTGTGAACAACTGATGTTGATTGATGAAAAAAGGTTGAATGCAGTCTGTCATGGGCAGCTTTATCAGAACAGAATGGCTAGAGCTTTTAACAAGAAAGTAAGACCAAGGTTATTCAAACCGGGACAATTGATTTTGAAACACATATTTTCGAATCAAAGAGAAGCTAAAGGAAAGTTCGCACCCAATTGGCAAGGGCCCTACATGGTTCATCGAGTGTTAAGTGGAGGAGCTTTAATCTTAGCTGAGTTGGATGACGAAGTATGTCCTAAAGCTATCAACGCAGATGTGGTAAAGAGATACTACCTTTAGGAGCATTTGTTTTCCATGTAATTCCCTTTGCATTGTAAAAAAGTTGTGTTCCATCGGTGGGATATGCATAGAGCCCATATAGGGTCTCGCTGCTTCAAATTATAAAGCCCCTTTACTTGTAATTGAAACTACGTTCGACCTGATTCCCTTGGCGGATACGTAGGCGGCCATATCGGCCTCGGTCCCACCTTTAAAAATTTTAGCTTTACCAAATTTCGCTTGTAATGAACTACGTCATGACCTGATTCCTTCATGGGGATACGTAAGCGGCCTAAATCGGCTTCGGTCACACCATTTGGAATCTTCCCATTGGCTCGCGTGCAACATAATGCGTTTGATTATTCCGAAAAGAGATATGAGCAATTTTCGCCAGAGTTAAGTCTTGCCCACGCGCCTCGCATAACGAAAACTGAGACAATTTTGGGAAATACACCGTGAAGAGATCATAATAAGGATTCCAAAAAAAGTTGTTCGTTTGGTCAAGATACGTGTCATATTAGGCAAATTCGACAAGGCTTTTATACTTTATACGCATGTTATATAAATGTTTTATTCTAAAGATGTTTTGTGCACACCTCATGAAAATGTTTCATTTTGAAAATACTTTTCGAGACACGCTACGTCAAAAATTTTGCTACCAAACATCTCAACGAGATCAGGCAGGGGTTACAGGTCCAAACAAATCAAGTAAACGAGCATAAAGATCAAAACCGCAGAATCAATACGAACCGACCCCCCCAAACTCACAAGTTTTCTTTGAGTACAGATTTTTTTTCTCATTAGTAGAAGCAGAAAGATCAGCAATCAGCAATCGTAGCATTCAGCAAGCATTCGCAGCATCCATCAAGTCCGTGCAGAGACTACATCAACATCAGCAGCATTCAACAAGCATTCACAGCATCCAACAAGTCCGTGCAAAGACTACATCAGCATCAGCAATATTCAACAAACATTCGCAGCATCCAGCAAGTCCGTGCAGATACTACATTAGCACTCACAACATTCAGCAAGCATTCGCAGCATCCAGCAAGTCCGTGCAGAGACTACATCAGCAATCGCAGCATTCAACATGTATTCACAATATTCAGCAAGTTCGTGCAGAGACTACATCAGCAATCGCATTATTCAACAAGCATTCACAACATCCAGCAAGTCTGTGCAGAGACTACATCAGCAATCGCAACATTCAGCAAGCATTCGCAGCATCCAGCAAGTCCGTGCAGAGACTACATCAGCAATCGGAACATTCAGTGAGCATTCACAGCATCCAGCAAGTCCGTGCAGAGACTACATCAGCACTCGCAGCATTCACGACATTCAACACGTCCGTGCAAGGACGAAATCTCAGAATCAATACAAACCGACCCCCCAAACTCACAAGTTTTCTTTGAGTACATATTCTTTCTCATTAGTAGAAGCAGAAAGATCAGCATTCAGCAATCTTAGCATTCAGCAAGCATTCGCAGCATCCAACAAGTCCGTGCAGAGACTACATCAGCATCAGCAACATTCAACAAGCATTCGCAGCATCCAACAAGTCTGTGCAGAGACTACATCAGTATCAGCAACATTCAACAAACATTCGCAGCATCCAGCAAGTAAGTGCAGAGACTACATCAGCACTCACAACATTCAGCAAGCATTCGCAGCATCCTGCAAGTTCGTGTAGAGACTACATCAGCAATTGCAGCATTCAGCAAACATTCGCAACATCCAGCAAGTCCGTGCAGAGACTATATCAACAATCGCAATATTCAACAAATATTCGCAGCATCCAGCAAGTCCGTGCAGAGACTACATCAGCAATCGCAACATTCGGAAGCGTTCGCGAGATCCGAAGAAATCGCGCGAGACTATATCGGCACTCGCGGCGTTCAAAGAATCATTCACGACATTCAACACGTCGTGCGAACGAAATCTCGGAATCAATACGACCACCCGCTCCCCAAACTCACAAGTTTTCTTTGAGTACAGATATTTTCTCATTAGTAGAAGCAGAAACATCAGCAATCAACAATCGTAGCATTCAGCAAACATTCACAGCATCCAGCAAGTCCGTGCAGAGACTACATCATCATCAGCAACATTCGCAGTATCCAGCAAGTCCGTGCAGAGATTACATCAGCACTCACAACATTCAGCAAGCATTCGCAGCATCCAACAAGCATTCGCAGCATTCAGCAAGTTCATGCAGAGATTACATCAACAATCGCAGCATTCAGAAAGCATTCACAACATTCAGCAAGTCCGTGCAAAGACTACATCAGCAATTGCAACATTCAACAAGCATTCACAGCATCCAGCAAGTCCGTGCAGAGACTACATCAGCAATCGCGATGTTCGAGAAGCATTCGGCGTCCGAAGAAGTCCGTGCAGACTACATCGTGCAATCGCGACGTGGTCAGCATTCACAACATTCAGCAAGTCCGTGCAGATACTACATCAACACTCGCAGCATTCAGCAAGCATTCACGACATTCAATACGTCCGTGCAAGAACGAAATCTCACAATTTGTAGCATCACATCAACACAACCGCCATCACGTTTACAGGATAACATTTCTACCCATACAATTACATTTCTTATAAATTCATGCGTTATCATTTTTGCCTTAACAGTTATGCACTAACCTTTTGCTTAAGTCTTAGCATGCAGGAGCAGGAGCACAACGTGAATTTTCTCTTACAGCGAACCGGAGTAATTTGTTGGGGGGCCAACCTTCCCAACGAATGGTAGAAGCGGCCTCAAGCGTCGGTCCACTCATCCCACATCACCAATAAACCCAGCGTCATCATAGGTCGATACCGGTACACCCCTAAGGTCAAGCCAGTTTATTTTTATTTTAACATCACACTGGGACAAATTTTTTAAGTCCGCGTTATCCCGCTTTGGTGTTTGACCATGGTAGGCCAGTGTCGTCATTACTCAACACTAGGACAATTTTGAATTTGCGTCAGCCTTATCTCAACTGCCCATCATTTTTAATTCTGAGGATCGAGACAAAATTGGCTATAAGTCAACGTCTTTGTCTGAAGACTCTTCCATCATCTCCATAAAAAGAGGGACAAGTTGTTGACACCCAATTTTGACCCTCTCGTCCAGTCATTAACTATAAAATTACATTAATTTTTTCAAAATAAGTTTAACAATTTTATAATAATAAAATGCAACAATAAAATATTAATACATGCATAAATAAGCGATTTAATAGTAGCACCACATTTTACATAGAGTATTAAGTATTTTTGAGTCTCATGTCCGCATTCACATAAATATTATTCATAGTTTAAGCCCTAATAATTTTAATAATAATAAATACGTAAATAAATTAATAATCTAGCAATAACGTCGCATCACACAAAATATTCACATTTATACGCAAGACAATTTCATAATTATTATTTATAATTTAAACTCCCGTTAAACTAATTTTAATCTAATAATAGTTTTCGCGCCCGTTTTTTACCTCGGGGTCTGAACGGTATCCGCAACGTTGCTCTTTGGCGCGGTTCCCTGGATGGAGCAATAATGCTGATTTTGAGGAGTCGTCACCTAATTAGTTAAGTGAATTAGGACACTTGGTTTATTGCAATAAAAATACTGCAATTAATCTCCATTTGATGGTATGCGAAATTAATGAGATTCTGGATCAGGGTTCTTTATTATCCTAAAGGGAAGGGTTTAGGCATCCTTTAAGATCCGCTAACTTGCAGTTATCCGTCCAAACCTAGGTTAATTATTTATTGCCTTTTTATTCTACATATTCTAAGAAGTTTTCATAATTTATAATTACAATGGAATGCAATACAGAATAATAAAGCAAAAATCGAATAAAACACCGGGACATCTTTTAGTCCTTTTAAGGTCTTCTGCACAAGATGATCTCTGGGTACCTACATAAACACTTAGTAAAAATGTTAGTAATAAAATAAATAATTTAAAGCAATGACAACAAATAATAAGTAAAGCCAAAAAATAAACCCGTCTTTTGTATAGGGGAGGCCTTGGAAATCAGACGGAGATTCCTTCATCAACCAATATTGTTAGAAACAATAAAATAAATAAAACCTTCAAATCCGCGCCAAAACAATAATAGTTTTAAACACGGAGGGCTCAGATATATAAAATAAAGTGGGACATTCTAAACAAGTCCGACTGCGAAAATTCGCCCCGCCAGCGCATGTTGGTTATCCTGTGTAAGTAGAAGAAATCATCAACGCCCAGAAAGCTTCATTTTATTTTATTTTCCGTCTTTGCAACTGTGGAAGCCTGAAAAATCGACGGATAACTTTTTCTGTCACGACTCGACCTCGGGTCCGCGACTGGTGCCTTACCCCGGGCACCCTAGTGATACAACATCAGAGAAAATCAGCGGAAATAAAAACTCATAAAAGATAAACAGTGAAATAAGAAAACAGGCTAACCAAAACGGTTACCTTTCTGTATATATAAATAAAAACTTGAACAGTCACATCCTTTACAAACCCTGCTCACAACAGTACTACAGACTTCTAAGAATTTTTATAACAACTATGACGGGACAGGGCCCCGCCATACCCCTGAATGTACACGTACCTACAATCTCAGGGAATCATACCAAAAGATAAGCCTCCGGAGAAACGGAGCTTTCCAAAACGCTGAACTGTGATCCTATGAGCGAGGATCAACAACTGGTGTACCTCTACCTGCGGCATGAACGCAGCCCCCCGAAGGAGGTCAGTACAACAAGTACCAAGTATGTGAAACTAAAAATACAGTAAATGAAATCATAATAGTCTATATAAAACATGAGACATATATGATAACTGATGCGCGTTAAGATGCACACACTCAAACGCAAGTGCACGTTATCGTATCAAGTAGTATAGTCTTAGATAAGACCGAATATCGTCCTCTGGGATTAGGGTTCAAGTACCAACTATCTATTTTCTAGTATCTATTTGGCGAATTGATAATTGATTTGGTTGTTTATAACTACAAATTATAAAAGTTATTCAATTATAAAGGTTTACTTCAGTTGTGATGAGAATAGGGCTTCTATGTATCCTCACTATCCGCTTATGCTACTTGCTAATGCATTACTTATGGTATTCTTCTTTTGGAGAAAGCAGGTTTACGAAATCGTTTTATACTCCCGTTAGGGTTATATAAACACTCAACCCGATGTCGTTCCTTACCTAACGTTGATAAGGGTAACTTTATAGGAGGATTAAGAACAAAACCTAGTTGGCGTCACACGCACAATGCGCAAAATTAGGGTTGTTAAGCCTCTCATCAACGCTACATACTAATTGAGGTATTTTCATCCCCAATTCAAGAATGTCTACCCAACTTACAAAGATATTCACAATCCCCTTTTGAATCGATTAGAAATCATATAGTGATAATTAGTTGTCAATTAATTACCAAGAATTCAACTCAATTATTGGATAGATCTCTCAATAAGAACAATAACCATAAGCATGCATTAATTTATAACATAAGTTTCAAGAAGTTCAACATAGAAAGCCCTATAAGAGAATTAGTTCCTAGCCATAAAGATGACAAGAACTAATTCCATATTCATCATGCAAAACTGAAATAAAGTAAAGAAAAGGAAAAGAAATTACTAAACTAATGGTGTCCAATCTCCAAGCAAAAAGTCTTGTGTTGTGCAAGAAGGGAACCCTCAAAAACTGCCTAGGATTCTCCTTTTATAGGCTGCAAACCGCCTCCCTCTTTTCCTTCGTGCTGGCCCGCAAATTCGTCCAAAAACCTAATTTTTCGCGTCGGCGCCGCGAGCAGCGCGCGCTGGAAGTTCGCAATCCGGGTGTTTTGGCGCGCCACGCTATCTGCTGTCGAGGCGCCAGCGCTGAATTTTCTGTAGCTCCGCGGATGTTTAGGCGTCGCGCCACGCTTCGGTCTCAGGCGCGCGCCCCAGTCTTCGTCTCTGGATAGTGGGCGCGCGACCTGCTTAGGCGCGCTGGATCTTCGCACCTTCTCGAATGATGGCGCGCGCCACTTTGGCAGGAGGCGCCGCGGCTGGTCAGATTTTAGCCTTGTTCGCCACTTTCTCTGTTTTACTCGCATCTCTCTTTTGCCCTCTTTTGCTCCTTTTCCGTCATTTGGCCATTTTAACCACTTTGACTCAAAAGAAAGAAAAACTATCCTAATACGACAATTATATGTGCAAAATGGGACAAAAGACTAACTAAAACTGACTCGAAAGGTGTATATAAAATACACCGATCAAATACCCCCAAACTTAACCTTTGCTCGCCCTCGAGCAAAGATAGAAAGAAATAAAATAACAAGACTCAAAGAACGAAAAATAAAAGGACTCCCTGCCATTGATCACTTTTGCTGCATAAATGTTAACTAGAAAACATGAAGGTTAGCTGAATAATATGCAGGAATCATATAGCATGAAATTTTCAGCACACTAACCACATGAAGCTAAATATTTCGCAAACTCATATTCATCATGCTTAATGGAAGTCAATATACTAAATCCTGCATATAAATTCAAGAATTCCTATGGCTTGCTTACTTGCTATTCTCCACTAATTCTAGATATGCATAAAAGAGATCTTCAGGACTTTAAGGGTTGTAATGTAGGCTTAGGTAGGGGTTGGTAAAGATAGGCATTTAGGCTCATTTTTCTGTACCCTAAGCTCTTTTGGCTTTTCAATTTTTCCCTTTTTCTTTTTGATTCTTTCCTTTACTTCAATTCTATCCTTCCCCTCTTTTGTTTTGGGAGAGTGAAGTGTATTATACTAATAGGCACCCCCAAACTTAGGCTTTTGCCTCTTTCTTATTACTTTTCCATTGGGGTGCATCAAACTTGTTCACTCTTTTTGTTTCTTCTTTTTAACACAATGTACTCCACTATTTCATATTTTTCACTTATGGTACAATTTGTGGGAATATAGGGTGTCAAAGAAAAAGTTTCAAATTTAGGCTCAATGGGGCTGACTAGGGATACTTTTAAAGTTCGGAGTAGAAAAGAGTGGTAAGAATTGGCTATCAAAGAAATGCCTGAGTCATCTCCCTAACATGCATATCCTAACTATTTCGCCTCAAATAACAAGCAATCATAACACATAGGTTTTCATAATTTAGCATGCACAACTCAAGCAAGAAACTCCAAATAGACAGAATCTGTGAGTTTTTGGCATATCTAACCTAAGTGTTTAGATAGTTGCTTCAATTCCTTTACATTATTCCACCTTACTTCACTAGGTGTTTCTAGCAACTACAGCATACATGATCTTTAACAGGCAATTATGACTCAAAAAGAAAAAAAATTTGGTGACTCAAAATAAACATAAAACAAATAAAAAGACTTAAATAAAACATAACATGACACAAATAAAATACCCCCAAACTTAAATCACACATTGTCCCCAATGTGTGCAAGACTCAAAGAAAATAAAAGAAAAAGGACAACTTACTGACACAACACAGAGGTCATAACGGAGGTCTAGGATGAAAAATTCTGGAATTTGCACGGAAATATGGCTCTCTGAAGTTCCGCCGCGGCCACGATATTCGGCCTTGCTACGCTAAGATCGTGGCTCTTCGAAATTACTACGCGTTCGATTTTAGCGCCGGCTCGACGATCGCTTCCTTCTTTTTTCGCTTTTTTTCTTTTTCCTCGGTTTAGCTTTCACCCACTGTCATCCAACAACACAAAACAAGAACCCAAGACCGTGAGACTGTTTCAAGACAAAATAAAATAAACTTAAGACAGAAATTAAAATAACATAATTAAAAATATTGGGTTGCTCCCAACAAGCCGTTTTAACGTCTTTTAGCCGGACGCCTTTAACCTTTACGAGTGCCCATTAGATCCTTCTGCGAACCGCTTGCAATCCGCAAATTTATTGTTGTAGGCCTCAATTTCCCTACAACTATTTGTTCAAACAAGAGCCTTAAAAACACAATTATCCCCAAGTAGGCTTGTCTTTATGCTTTCTATAATGTAGGAATCGTGAACTTCTACATCTCTCAACTCTGTGGGTACCTTGATGGTATGGGCTTCCTAATTGGGAATCACCGTGATAGCTAGTGGTGTTTCTTCCGTAATAGGTGTAAGAAAAGAATTTCCACGTAATCCAAGAAGGTAAATAATTGAATCTCGCTATCCTTTCCTTTTCTACACCAACTATCTCACCGCATTCTCAATAGTTGGGTTTGGTTCGGGCTCCTCAATTTGTTGTTCGCTGTTGAATATGATTGTGAGTTCTGCTATTTGCGTTTCCAACTTCTTCATGACCATTCTTGTTTCGTCCATGAACTGAGCTTGGTACCTCGTGAGACTGAGTATAACTTCTCGCAATTCCTCCCTCTCTTCTTCTATGGTTGGAGCTCGATCATATTGACAGTATAAATCCATGTCTTAAGGATCCCTGAGATGAATCAAAACCAACAAATAATCACTTGTTTTTTTTTTTTTTTTTCAAAAGAAAATAAAATAAATAATTTAAAGAAAAAAAAACCAAATTAGAAATTAAAAATAGATAAATTTGATATTGAACTATGCCTAATCCCCGGCAACGGCGCCAAAAACTTGATGCGCGTTAAGATGCACACACTCAAACGCAAGTGCACGTTATCGTATCAAGTAGTATAGTCTTAGATAAGACCAATATCGCCCTCTGGGATTAGGTTCAAGTACCAACTATCTATTTTCTAGTATCTATTTGGCGAATTGATAATTGATTTGGTTGTTTATAACTACAAATTATAAAAGCTATTCAATTATAAAGGTTTACTTCAGTTGTGATGAGAATAGGGCTTCTATGTATCCTCACTATCCGCTTATGCTACTTGCTAATGCATTACTTATGGTATTCTTCTTTTGGAGAAAACAGGTTTACGAAATCGTTTTATACTCCCGTTAGGTTATATAAACACTCAACCCCATGATCGTTCCTTACCTAACTTTCGCTGATAAGGGTAACTTTATAGGAGGATTAAGAACAAAAACCTAGTTGACCGTCACGCACAATGCGCAAAATTAGGGTTGTTAAGCCTCTCATCAACGCTACATACTAATTGAGGTATTTTCATCCCCAATTCAAGAATGTCTACCCAACTTACAGCATATTCACATTCCCCCCTTTTCAGAATCTGATTAGAAATCATATAGTGATAATTAGTTGTCAATTAATTACCAAGAATTCAACTCAATTATTGGATAGATCTCTCAATAAGAACAATAACCATAAGCATGCATTAATTTATAACATAAGTTTCAAGAAGTTCAACATAGAAAGCCCTATAAGAGAATTAGTTCCTAGCCATAAAGATGACAAGAACTAATTCCATGTTCATCATGCAAAACTGAAATAAAGTAAAGAAAAGGAAAAGAAATTACTAAACTAATGGTGTCCAATCTCCAAGCAAAAATTCTTGTGTTGTGCAAGAAGGGAACCTCTCAAAAACTGCCTAGGGTTCTCCTTTTATAGGCTGCAAACCGCCTCCCTCTTTTCCTTCGTGCCCGCCTGTAAATTCGCCCAAAACCTAATTTTTCCGCTGCCGCGCCGCTGCCTCGCATGGCCGCGCGAAGTTCTGCAATCCGGTGTTTTGGCACCGCGCCCGCTATTCGCTGTTCGCTCGGTGCCGCGCAATCTTCTGTAGCTCTCGATGTTTAGCGCCGCGCCTCGCTTCTAGTCTTCGAGGCGTCGCGCTACAGTCTTCGCCCTGCGGATAGCCGGGCGCTGCTTTCGCGAGCCGCGCGCCTGGATCTTCTGCACCTTCTTCAATGATGGGCGCCGCGCTCGCTGATCGCAGGAGGCCGCGCTACTGGTCCGATTTTAGCCTTGTTCGCCACTTTCTCTGTTTTCAGCTCTGGCATCTCCTCTTTTGCCCTCTTTTTGCTCCTTTTCCGCCATTTGGCCATTTTAACCACTTTGACTCAAAAGAAAGAAAACTATCCTAATACGACAATTATATGTGCAAAATGGGACAAAAGACTAACTAAAACTGACTCGAAAGGTGTATATAAAATACACCGATCAATAACCAAACTACGATACACAATATGTAAGCAGTCATGTCAAGTCAGGGACTCACGCCCTCAAAGTCATCACTCAAATATAACCGTGGGTATCACGCCCACCATATCAATCATGCCCGTGGAATTCCTTCCTCACTGCCGGCAGTCTACGATATAACAACACCAAGGAGTACACATGAACACCAGGTCCCACCTGTGTCATAAAACCGTACGGGGTAAGTACGAAGGCATAGCCAACTACTAGGACCTACCGTACCAATAATGCTATAAAAGCAGACGCGAGGTCTTTCTAGACCGCCACATGATCGAAGCAGGGCCACTCGCCCTCAGTATCATTGTGCGCGTCTAACCCTGGAACTCACCGCAGCTCCGCATAGGCCACATAGGCCCGCATGAGGTACTCCTCGCATCGGGGGTAGCTAACCCGCGACATCTTCCTGGACTCCCGCAGTCCGCATGGCCTCACATGGACCGCATGAGGTATTCCTCGCATCGGCGTAACACACCCGGCGGTTCCTGGAACTCTCGTAGCTCCGCATAGGTCCCATGGACCCGCATGAGGTATTCCTCGCATCGGGGGTAGCTAACCCGCGACTCATAACAAGTCAGGGGGGTAAGTGATATAATACCAGCACAACGGGCTTATCGTTAAACAACATAAGCACAACAAGAAAAACCCCCTGTACACAAACGTCACAAGACGCTAATACACGTAGCATCATAACATGTTTACTTATCAAACCAACTAGAAAGTATTACAAGGCTATCACAAGCAAAACATAGGCAAGTTACTCACACAAGGTACTTTTATTTGATGTCAACAAATCCGGGTTTTAACCCCAAAGTACTACATACTTTAACTCTTTAAAAAGATCCATTTCTTTCACAAGAGTCACACGATACCTGTAGTATCAAAATAGAGTAACTATCTTTTTAAGTAAACCAAAACAATTTCCATACCTTCTTTTTAAACCAATCTTAAGACAAAAGCATGCCTTCCTTTTTAAACCATTTTAAGACAAAACCATGTCTTCCTTTAAAACAAAGACACTTTTCCTTTTTAAAGTCAAGTAGCAATATACTTTTTAAACCAAGTGTCTTACTCTTTTAAAAACAAGTAACCTATACCTTTAAATCAAGTTACTTCTCCTTTCCCAAAATCAAGTTGTTTATAAGTCAAGTCTCTTTACTTTCAAAAATCCGTTTCCTAATCTTTAAAAGGAAACCAACCTCCAACTTTTAAAATGTCAAGTTATCATTTTAAATCCAATGATAAAACCATTCTTTTGTTTTCATAAAGTCGTTATAAATAACTTCCCATAAAGCTATTATAATACTTTATGTTTTAAACCAATCAAGGACAACTATTCTCATTTTCGAAATCAAGATAACTTTATTCTTTAAAAGACCACACACCCATTACTCATGAATGAGGTTTTACAACTTTTTAACATAATTCAAGTCCTTAATATTTCATAACAAGTCACTTAACTTTGGAATCAAGTCAAGGACACAAAAGGAAAATCAAATTCCTTTAAACACACGTGCGTCTACCGCACTATATATATTTCACAACAATCATGCTAGAAAGGATAGGAAGAGGTTCACATACCTCGCGACGATTATCGACAATAAGTAAAATGCTCCAAAGTACTATAACCCTGCTAGCCTTTTCCACCCTTCAAGTAGAATACGCTACTCGTAGTACTTCAACCTATAATGGCCATAAAACGTTTATTAACTTCTAGATCCCTTCGTAGAATATTTCTAAGTACAAGGTTCCATATTCTACGGAAAATTTGACAGCACCTCCCCCCCGTAACCACATAAAAACCTCCACTATCAAGGCCCGCTACCAAGCCAACAAATCAGAGGGGATTACACGTCTAACCGGACGTGTACAATTCTGCCCCACAATAATACTACAAGTCTACTGTAAATACAGTCCAATGTAAATACAGTTCAATTCTTTTTAATCATCCTTCCATAAATCATATACTCAATTATACATTACTACAACATGTAATCTCCAATTACAATAGGGGGATAAAGATCATTACCTCGATAAGCCCAAAATTATCCAAGTTTTATAAGTCAATCCTGAGCAACGTTTAGCTCCACTTCCTTACGCTCTAACCCGCTCCAAGCAACCCTTAGAAGTTTCTAAACAACTTCTCTTAGCACTCCATCCATCTATCAAGATTTTCCTAGGGTTTCATTTTACGACTATTGGAATAAAGTAGTATTTCCGGGCTCTTATGTTGGGATTACTTTATAATACTACAAGGGATTACAAGGCTAAGGTATTTGGGACTATACCAACACTTGAAGAATTTTCTATACAAAGGGGGGTGTTTGGACGAGAATTAACTAAGGAGGGAGTATATATTTTTTTTGCCTTGGAAACTCTTAAGTGGATGAATAAAGTCTTGAAATCAAGGGGGTATTTATAGAGAAATCAAGGGCCAAGATCTAGGCAAGTGTGTGGTGTATATTGGGGACATGTGGGTGTGGATTCTACCAACCACATGTCCACCACAAAATTGGGACAAGTGGCTAGCCACTTGTCCACCCAAACCGTCCATGCCACATGTCCATCATCAATTCGGCCAACATGGCCACATGGGGGTGACACGTGTCGCCCCCCTACTCGTCCAAAATATTTCATCTTCCGAAAATATCCGTAATGCCAAAAATCCAAAAATAAAGTGGGCCCCACAAAACCGTAAATTTTCCCCGTGGGCCCCTCGTGACCAATTCCGGAAATAAAATTCCATAATTCTCAAATATTCCAAAAAGTCCGAATACCAAATCTGGGAATCCAATTCCCATTAACGAACATTTTTCCTTCACAAAATCCGGAAACTTTTCCGTCGAAAAATCACATCTTTCTTCCTTTCCCATTTTAATGTCGTATTCTCGTACGTACGTCCTCATATACATACCCTGGAACTACGGGGTGTAACATTTTCATTGGCCAAGTGTAGTATCATGTTCAAAAATCAATAAAATACCAAGTGTAGTATCATGTTCAAAAATCAGTAAAATACCAAGTGTAGTATCATGTTCCAAATCAGTTTAATAAATAAAGGGCAGACTTGTCAAAAGCATTTCAGAAATTTCAAATAGTTCACCGGAAACAGTAAAGCAGAAACAACATAGTATGCTGGAACAGTGGAAACAACCGGTGGCATAGTTCGCCGAAATTTTCAAAACGTCGCCGGAATCTAAAGACTCCGGCCAGGTCTTAAAAATCATATCAAATTAGCCCACAAACCAGACTCAGCAATACTTATAGAATATAAACCGACGGACATCGCCGGAGTTTTGCAAACTCCGGCCAAATACCAAAACTCCAAAAATTAGCCCAGCAATCAAAATATATAAACGGGCCCCACAATGTAAAACCAATCGAGATCGCCAGAGTTCCCAAGACTCCGGCAGACACCAAAGCTCCAAGAACCAATCCGATCAACAAAGCATACGACATATATGTGTAAAAATACAAAGCAAAATAAAAGTCACCGGAGTTTAAAAACTCCGGCAAGATAACAAAACCACGGAAAATTAGTTTGAATCCATCGCACAAGATGAAAACGACAACACACCAAAAGAGAAAGGGCAATGTCGTGGTGGTTCGACGTCGGTGTTAGCGGGAGTCGCTGTGGAGACTGCTCCGGCGATGAGATGCGGGGTTTGAACTCCGACGACGTGACTTCGCCGGAGTTAGGGGGCGAGGGTGAGGGTGTCGGCTGCTGGTTGTTTGTATGTGTGGGGGGGGGGGGGGTTGGCTGCTGGGGTTGACGGGAGTAGGGGTGTGGGAATGTGTGTGTTGGAATATGAAGAAGATGAGGTGAGTGAAGGTAAAATGAAAGGGTTGTCCCCTGTTTTGTGCGGCTGCTGATGTTGTTTTCCTTGGAGAAAGTGATACAAAATGACAAAAGGGGGAAATTTTGAGGTGCTGCGCCTGATAAATCTCCCCCAATGAAAGTGTGGGTAGTGTTTATTATATAGGGGTAGGATTAGGGTTTAGTTTTTTTTTAGGTTTGGTTTTGGGGAAAAAATAAATGGGTGTTTGAAATTTAAAAATGGGCGGTTGGGCTTATGGAATGGCGGACTGGACTGATCCGGATTGTGGCTCGAACTGGACTGTTTGACAAAATGCAAAACAGATTAATTATTTAAAAGAAAAATTATTTAAAAAGATGCAAAATTATTAAAATGCAAATGTCGATGCAATAATAATAAAATACCATATTTAACAAATGTTTAATGTCTAATTAAAATTTAAACGCGATGT
Organism: Przewalskia tangutica; assembly: GCA_029844215.1. NCBI lineage: Eukaryota > Viridiplantae > Streptophyta > Magnoliopsida > Solanales > Solanaceae > Przewalskia > Przewalskia tangutica. The sequence continues at coordinate 91,564,318 of CM056730.1, read as the reverse complement.
CAATTAATTATTTAAAGAGATGCAAATATTATTAAAATAAACGACGGTGTAGTAATAATAGAAACATAATATTAACTAAGGCATAATGCTTAATTTAAAATAAAAAGATAAAAATGCAAAAAATGATGATTAAAATGCGGTATCCTAAAATACATAAAATTACAACAAATATATGAAAAACGGGTCAAAATTGACGGTCAACAACACGTCCCTCTTTGTACGGAGATGATGGAAGAGTCTTCGGACAAAGATGTTGACTTGTAGCCAATTTTGTCCTGTTTTATAAACTAGAACTCAAAAGTGGGGCTGATGCGGACTCAAAATTATCCCAGTGTCTAATTATGATGACAATGAGTCGTTGTGATGTGAGAATAAAAAGCAAAGCTGACGCAGATTTAAAAATATCCCAGTGTCGAATTATGAGGACAATGGGTTGCTGCGATCTAAAATTATGGCCGGACGAATACCGATTCAAAAATATGTCCCAGTGTCGAATTATGATGACACTGGGTTGTTGTGATGCTGGAAAATTAAGGCAGGGCGGATCAACGTTCGAGGTACAAATTGCTTCAGTTCGCCGTAAGTGATAGTTCCACGTTGTGCTCCTGCTCCTGTAAATTAAGGCTCCTGCAGGCTAAAGCTTAAAAAGATTAGTGCATAAATGTTAAGACAGAAAAATGATAAAGCATGAATATATGAGAAAATGCAATTCTTCGGATAGAGATGTGGTCCCTGTGTGATATGTTGGATGCTGCAAATGTCGAGATGTCATCCTCGTACAGACGTGTTGAATGCCGAGATGTTGTCCTTGCACATACGTGCTGCGACTGTTCATATGAATTGAGGAATCTGTAGGCTAAAACTTAAGAAAAGTTAGTGCATAATTGTTAAAATGATAAAATATGATAAAGCATGAATATAAGAAATGTGATCATGTGAGTAGAAATATCGTCTTGCGTAGACATTATGTGCTGAAGTCGTTGCATTGGCTAATAAAATAACGTCGTTTCTGGACGTAATGCAGATAACATCGTTTTATGGTCGTATTGTGATGAAGATGACACCGATGCTCAGGCGTGATGCAGATGACGTCGGTGCTCAGACGTTGACTTAAATAACGTCGGTGCTCAGGCGTTGATGCAAATGACGTCAGTGCTTAGGCGTGATGCAGATGATGCCGGTGCTCAGGCGTTGACTTAAATAACGCCGGTGTTTAGGCGTGATTTAGATGATGCCGGTGCTCAGACATTGATCACGAATGATGCCGGTGCTCGAGCATTGATCACGCATGATCTGCGTCTTGGTGCTCGAGCATTAATCACGAATGACATCGGTGCTCAGGCGTTGACTTAAATAACGTCGGTGCTCAGGCGTGATTTAGATGATGCCGGTGCTCAGGCATTGATGCAGATGATGTCGGTGCTCAGGCATTGATGCAGATGTTGGTGCTCAGGCGTTGACTTAAATAACGCCGATGCTCAGGCGTGATTTAGATGATGCCGGTGTTCAGACATTGATGCAGATGATGCCGATGCTCAGACATTGATGCATATGATGCTGGTGCTCAGGCATTGATACAGGTGACGTCGGTGCTCAGGCGTAATGTAATAACGTCATTGCATAGACGTTATGTAGATGTCGTCGTTGCATATAAGAGAGGACATTATTAATAACCGTAATAGAAGGATGTCGTCGTGTGGACGTAATAAGATGAACGTCGTTGATAGACGTAATAAGAGGACGTCATTGTGTGGACGTAATAAGATGAACGTCGTTGAATAGAAGTAATAAAAGACGTCATTGATAGTCGTAATAGGAAGACGTCGTTGTGTGGACGTAATAAGATGAACGTCGTTGGATAGACGTAATAGACGTCATTGATAGCCGTAATAAGAAGACGCCGTTGTGTGGACGTAATACATGAACGTCGTTGAATAGACGTAATAAAAGGAGCATCGCTGATAGACGTAATTAAGCTAACGTTGTTGTGCAGCCATAATAAGAAGACGTTGTTGATAGACGTAATAAGAGGACGTCATTATGTGGACGTAATAAGATGAACGTCGTTGAATAGACGTAATAAAAGACGTCATTGATAGTCGTAATAGGAGAACGTTATTGATAGACGTAATTGAGCTAACGTCGTTGTGCAGCCATAATAAGAAGACGTCGTTGATAGACGTAATAAGGGGATTTCGACCCGGTGGGCCAGGCCACTATGATGAAAGTACCTGCAGAATATAAATAATTAGAGTCGTAAAGTGATTGAGAAATGAGGATGAGAGTGGCCCTATGAGCCAAATGACGCCTTGATAGCCGTGTGCGATTGTGGCTTTGCGGGCTGAGTTGCTATGTGAAACTAACTACAAAATCAAAGATAGATGCAGTAATTAGTGCAGGGATATATAGGTATGCAAAAACGAATTAATGAGGTTAAGAATGTGGCCCTGTGAGCCGAGCTGCTATGCGAAAATCCCTTTCAACGTTGCCAACTTTCCATCCCCTGTTATCAGTACTCAAAGAAAATGTGAGATTTGAAATGGACTACTGATTTGTACGGACTTTGTAGCTTTAACTCTGACCGTTCACATGCCCGATCTGTTTGGACTTGTAACCGTTGTCTGGCTTTAAGTATTTGGCTACGAGAGCGTAGTCGATAATCTGTTATTCGGTATTGACTGCCTCTTCTTGCAGTGAAGCTTTTTTTAAAGCAGCCACAGTTTTGGCATAAGCGGATGTCGAATGGACGAGACCAAATTTGATATGGAATACCTTTACTATCCTATCGCAGAGATTGGATGGAGTGTGCTTTGTAACCGGTAGAGTAAGGGCAAAAGATTTTAGAAAGAGTTGGACTGAGTCCGATGTGGCCACCTACGTATCTTGCCATAGAGATCAAGTAGATACATAGTCTAGTAGCATAGCCCTGTTGAAGTTAGGTTTGTCGATTAGACTTTGAAATGTGGGACCAAAGCCGACATGGCCGCCCACGTATCCCGCCGAGAGAATCAGGTCACGCGTAGTTCGCCGGTGACGGAGAATAAGGAGATTCTTAATAGATGGAAAATTAGGATTTTTCTAAAATGTGGGACTGATGCCGAAATGGCCGCCTACGTATCCCGCCATGGGAATCAGGTCACACGTAGTTCCAAGGTGTGACAAAATTTGAGAAAATTGTTGTTTGGGATATGGGCTCTCCGCGTATCGCGCTGATAACGCAAGGAATAACACAGCCCCAGAAAACCAAGCTAGTATAGCTCGTAATCAATGCTAAGCGCATGCACAAAGTTGACGTGGCAGAATACTGTACTAAAGTGCACATAGCTGAAAGCAACAAACATTACAATAGTAAGCAGACTATATAGATATCGAATGCGCGTCCTAGCATGTTTGGGACCTCTTTTAATGCCAGAGGTGGGCCTAAACGCCAAATATGCGAGATTATGATAGATAGGTCCAAGCTGTTAAATTGCAGTGTATGGTTGGAAATGGCGACCAAATGACGGTGCACTTTTTCCAATTTCGGCGTGTCATGATCAGGCTTGGATCCGTCTATCATCATCACGCTACACATAGTATGCTAATGGGTCGTTGGGTTGTGAAACCCGTCGTCAAGTTTGGTGGATTTTTAATTATGGCGTTAATACCAAGGATTAACCCATCTAAGGTTTATGCATGTGGTATAGCTCTATCTTAAGCTTTCTAAGATTTGGCTTACTAGACGCAAGGTTCCCGAGCGGACTGCTCGAGTGAGAAGGCTACGCGACCACCGGTTGGACCGGATGCTCATGCGCCTTTGCCAACTCGCCTATATTTTGGTATTTGAAAGAAATTTGCCAGTGCGCCAACACACCTCGCGTGTAGTGTGTGATAGTGTCAATTTTCCAGAATGGAGGAAATATGAGCGGAATGACAATTTAAGGAAAGCAGTAAAAAAATGTAGCAATTAAAGTAGTTAATTACAAAAATAAAAGCAAACAATATAAGACATTTACAACAAATATAAAAGCAAAATAAAGTGCAATATTTAATTAATCTGGGTTTGCTATGATCAAGAACCTGATATCCCCAGCGGAGTCGCCATGATGTCGCGCCCGTTTTTGACCTCGGGGTCTGAACGGTATCCGCAACGTTGCTCTTTGGCGCGGTTCCCTGGATGGAGCAATAATGTAGATTTTGAGGAGTCACCACCTAATTAGTTAAATGAATTAGGACACTTGATTTATTGCAATAAAAATACTGCAATTAATCTCCATTTGATGGTCTCCGAAATTAATGAGATTCTGGATCAGGGTTCTTTATTATCCTAAAGGGAAGGGGTTATGCATCCTTTAAGATCCGCTAACTTGCGGTTATCCGTCCAAACCTAGGTTAATTATTTATTGCCTTTTATTCTACATATTCTAAGCAGTTTTCATAATTTATAATTACAATGGAATGCAATACAAAATAATAAAGCTAAATCGAATAAAACTCCGGGACATCTTTTAGTCCTTTTTAGGCCTTCTGCACAAGATGATCTCCGGGTACCTGCATAAACACTTAGTAAAAGTGTTAGTAATAGAATAAATAATTTAAAGCAATGACAAAAATGATTAAGTAAAGCCAAAAAATAAATCCGTCTTTTGTACAGGGGAGGCCTTGGAAATCAGACGGAGATTCCTTCATCGGCCAATATTGTTAGAAACAATAAAATAAATAAAACCTTCAAATCCGCGCCAAAACAATAATAGTTTTAAACACGGATGGCTCAGATATATAAAATAAAGTGGGACATCCTAAACAAGTCCGGCTGCGAAAATTCGCCCCGCCAGCGCATGTTGGTTATCCTGTGTAAGTAGAAGAAATCATCAACGCCCAGAAAGCTTCATTTTATTTAATTTTCCGTCTTTGCAACGGTGGAGGCCTCAAAAATCGACGGATAACTTTTTCATTGGCCAAGTGTAGTATCATGTTCAAAAATCAGTAAAATACCAAGTGTAGTATCATGTTCAAAAATCAGTAAAATACCAAGTGTAGTATCATGTTCCAAATCAGTTTAATAAATAAAGGGCAGAATTGTCAAAAGCATTTCGGAAATTTCAAATAGTTCACCGGAAACAGTAAAGCAGAAACAGCATAGTACGCTGGAATAGTGGAAACAACCGGCGACATAGTTCGCCGAAATTTTCAAAACGTCGTCGGAATCTAAAGACTCCGGCCAGGTCTTAAAAATCATATCAAATTAGCCCACAAACCAGACTCATCAATCCTTATAGAATATAAACCGACGGACATCGCCGGAGTTTTGCAAACTCCGGCCAAATACCAAAACTCCAAAAATCATCCCAGCAATCAAAATATATAAACGGGCCCCATAATGTAAAACCAATCAAGATCGCCAGAGTTCTCAAGACTCCGACAGACACCAAAGCTCCAAGAACCAGTCCGATCAACAAAGAATACGACATATATGTGTAAAAATACAAAGCAAAATAAAAGTCACCGGAGTTTAAAAACTCCGACAAGATAACAAAACCACAGAAAATTAGTTCGAATCAATCGCACAAGATGAAAACGACAACACACCAAAAGAGAGAGGGCATTGTCGTGGTGGTTCGACGTCGGTGTTAGCGGGAGTCGCTGTGGAGACTGCTCCGACGATGAGATGCGGGGTTCGAGCTCCGGCAGCGTGACTTCGCCGGAGTTAGGGGCGAGGGTGAGGGTGTAGGCTACTGGTTGTTTGTGTGTGTGTGGGGGGGGAGGGGTTGGCTGATGGTGTTGACGGGAGTAGGGGTGTGGGAATGTGTGTGTTGGAAGATGAAGTAGATGAGGGGAGTGAAGGTAAAATGAAAGGGTTGTCCCCTGTTTTGTGCGGCTGCTGATGTTGTTGTCCTTGGAGAAAGTGATACAAAATGACAAAGGGGGAAATTTTGAGGTGATGCGGCTGATAAATCTCCCCCAATGGAAGTGTGGGTAGTGTTTATTATATAGGGGTAAGATTAGGGTTTAGTTTTTTTAGGTTTGGTTTTGGGGGGAAAATAAATGGGTGTTTGAAATTTAAAAATGGGCGGTTGGGCTTATGGAATGACGGACTGGACTGATCCGGATTGTGCCTCGAAATGGACTGGTTTGACAAAATACAAAACGGGTTAATTATTTAAAAGAAAAATTATTTAAAAAGATGCAAAATTATTAAAATGCAAATGCCGATGCAATAATAATAAAATATCATATTTAACAAATGTTTAATGTCTAATTAAAATTAAAACGGGATGTCAATTAATTATTTAAAGAGATACAAATATTATTAAAATAATCGACGGTGTAGTAATAATAGAAACATAATATTAACTAAGGCATATTGCTTAATTTAAAATAAAAAGATAAAAATGCAAAAAATGATGATTAAAATGAGGTGTCCTAAAACACATAAAATTGCAACAAATATATGAAAAACGGGTCAAAATTGACTGTCAACAATAGCATCATATTTATTAAAGCATCAAGCAATCTTTAAATATCATATCCGCATTTTGCATTTAAGTAATTTAATAATAATTTAAAACCCCATTTATTTACCACTAATTAAAATCTATAACTTAAGATTAATAAAACACCTAAAACTAATACCCAATACCATCAGCCCACCCTAAATTCGTCTAGCCCACACGATTTTAAGCCCAAATGAATATCAGCCCAACACCCAAACCCGCAAGCCCTCTATTCTATAACCCCCCCCCCCCCCATCGTCCACAACCCATAATACAAAACAAAAAAAAACCTAAACCTAAAAGAATCCGTCGCATACTCCACTCCCGCTCATCGTCGACAACACCCCCAATCCCGCGATTCTCGCCGGAAAATCTGGTAGTCCGCGCCATAATCTTACTCCCAAAATAGTTTCAAATCATATACCAAATCAAAGTCTTACCATAACATTTTCCCATTTGATTTCGGTAAGAATCGTTCGAAATCAGTACCAAATATTGCACCAAATCAGCCTTAAAATCTTACCAAAATCAGAACCCCAAATCACTAATATATATATAGCGATTTAGATATGAAGAAAGGCATCGGGGGTTAATGACTCAGCATCCAAAAATTAGCAGTCTAAGAGTAGGAAATTCGAAAAACCCTGTTCTTAATCAGTCAAGAACCAACATTTTTCGCAAAGCTTTCTTTTCCTTTCTATCGCATAAATCGAATTCTCCGAGTGAATCGACGACTTGATACCCTGCCTCAGTTCGCTTCCTCAGTTCGCTGCCCGGAGAAGGTAAATTCATCACCCTTCTAGTCTTAAGTTTCCGTTCGATGCTGATGAGCAATATGAGTTGTGTATGACTGCTTAAGTATATTAGATTGGTTGTTGAATATGTTTAGTTAATATTAGTTGTTGGCGATGACCGAGATAGTGATTATTAATATGTGCTAGTAGTAGTTGTCATGCGACGGGATTGAGAATGTGTTTAGATTTGTTAAGAAGCATGTCTTGTGATGTGTATAGCACTAATATCGGCTAAAAAGAGATTCTGAATACTTAGTAATCACATTAGAACTAGGTAGTATCGAATCATGCCCTGGTATGTTGCAGACTCTTTATAAACTAATAAGCTCGTATGTATGTCCATTTTAAGTTTACCATAAAAGGAGTAAGAATAAGTCAATATCGGGCATGTCATCTAAATGTTGGGTATATCATGAATGCTCTTAATCTCTTGTGCATGTCTAAAGTGATATCAGAATCGTATGTCTCATAGGTATATCAGGGGTGTATACGCCTATATTGAGTTATTGCTCATGTTTATGGTATATGCAAAACTGTTCTGGTCCACATATAAAATATGAAATTTGCATTTTGGGGGTCATTTTACATTTTCTTGGGCATATTCCGCGTGGCCTTTTACTCTTACTCTTGCAGTGAAAAGAGTTAAAAGATAAAAGATTGGGCCTGAGTCGTTTAAGTCCAACCTTTAAATTAAAAATTGTTTGAGCGTATTTACACTCAAGGCCCAATACTGGAGATAACCCCGTTCTTTACTTTTTTGCTGAAATTGACAGTTATTTAGATTTTGTATAACTGAGTAGTAATCGAATTGTGGAGGTGTGTTTGAGTTTAACGTGATTATGCTTGACTTGATTATATGCTAAACTATTTTGTATATTTGTTTAAGTTTGTATGACTAGGTCATTTTTATTAGCATTACTAATAAAGTCTGGATGCATACTAATCTTTATCTTTTCTCTTCTTTGTTCACATGAAATACATCGGAGCCGAATGAAGAGTCTCAATACGAGACTCATCACAAGCCACGACATACAAGGATCCGCATCAATGTGCATCTCTCTGTTCGCATCAGAAATGCCAAACCACAGGCGGAATGCCACCGTCATTCTTTCGAGTCTTCTTTAATTTCCTACACTCCCCATTCATGTGTTGTAATTATTTGACTAACGCTACTCTAATTAGTAGGACATTTAGAATAGCTATACCTCGAATCATTAGTAGTAAGTAGCTTGACATTAAAAATCTGCTTTCCCCTTTAGTTAATTGTTTTAGCTTGCTTAAGTTATAATTAAATCATTTAGTAATTTTCCATTCGCATAATTATTTAAGTAGCTAAGACATTATTTATTACTAAATCCTAACGTAGGAAACTCCTTTCCATAAATCTCTATTTAAATTGTAGGATTCTTAGCCTTTGCATGATATACATTTTTTACATCCTATGTTTAAGTATATATTTTGGTCATAGTAGATTTTGCATTATTACTTCTATATTATGCTAAGCAATATATATACCTTATAGCATAATTACATATACTCTCTAATCACTTTTAATGCTTGTTTTCAATTAGAACTAACTTTATACGTTTTAAACAAGTTTTTCAAAACATGCATTGCATCTTAGCATAATAATTACCTTAGGTTTGAACGGACAACCGCAAGTTAGCGGATCTTTTAGGGTGCCTAATCTCTTCCCTTTAGGATAATAAAGAACTCTTGTCCAGAATCTCACACTAGTTCCGCAGACCGTAAAAATGGAGTTAATGTTGACTTTAACCTAGTTAACATTTAGGTGTCATAATTCACCCTAACTAATTAGGTGGCGACTCCGCGAACCTTTTAGCCTTTAGCATTTTTTATTTTTATTTTCTAATTTTCTATAGCAGGAGTTAGTCGGAATGTCGCGGTCGAAAAAGGGCGTGACAATTATTATGTGCTATTTTTGGATGTTTATTCTAATTTTTTGTGGACCTTTCCTTTATCTAAAAAGTCACAAGTTTTTTCCACATTCCTAACTTTTAAAGCACTCATCCGTACTCAATTTGAACGGAAAATTAAAAACATTCAATGTGATAATGTTAGTGAATTTGATAATGAGCCGTTTAGGGAGTTTTGTAACACTAATGGCATATTTTTTCATTTTTCTTACCTTCATACCTCCTCACAAAATAGGAAAACAGAAAGAAAAATTTGTACCATTAATAATATTGTTCGAACTTTACTAGCCCATGCTTCAGTACCACCCTCTTTTTGACATCATGCATTACAAATGTCTACTTATCTCCTTAACATACTTCTTAGCAAAGGATTAGCATATCAATCTCCCTTAAAAATTCTTTATCATAAAGACCCTTCGTATTCTCATCTTAGGGTATTTTTTTTTTAAGGCGATTTTTATTTATCGAAAATAAAGATACAGAGGGCCCCGGAGGGGAAAAGTAAAGTACATGACTACCTGACTAGTCCGACTGAGGCACGCAGGCCTCTAAAAGCAAGAGTGCAAAAAGAAAGAAGATGCCAACATCAAGTACTCTATGATCATCACAGTGTTTATAACACACTCTGTGATGATGTTACACAAAATAATGCTAAAGTAATGAGAATAAATTATAAGTACAAAGGTATAATCTCTCTTTGGGCTTATAAAAAATTCTAGATGTTGTGTCGCTTCCTTGTCCTCTTCCAAATATTGTTGGAACTTGATCATCTATATCTGGCTCTATTGGATATTGCTGAGGTGGCTGGAGTCACTGTGTTTTTCCTTGGCCGTCCTCTTGGTTTTTTGGCAATTGGTGTGATGCGAGTGACCCTCTTCTTCACTTACTGTGATATTCGTATCGGTTCAGCCGGCCATTCTATCGGGAACTCGTCGTGAGATGGACTTGCCCCTATGACTCGCTCCCTCTTCTCTGCTCTCTGTATCTCTTTTGATAGCAGTTCATATTCGTCGTCTTCATCTGACTCAAACTCATCTTCTTCCTCCTCATAATCATCAGCTGTTGTGGCTGATTTTTCATAGTCTGAATCAAATTGTTCTTCTTCATCTGTAACTTCATACTCCTCTTCAGTATCAACACAATCGCTACCCGAGGATGTAATACCATCAAATTGATTTACTCGAGCCAGATTGCTGTCACCTTTTTTGTCCACTGGTTTAGAAACAGCAGCTTCAGCTGCAGTAATAGTTGCACCAGCTGCAAAAGCAGCAGCAGCTCTGGTTCTTCGTTGAGGCATGGATCGAGTTTTGTGTGTTGTGGTGCTAGCTTTAGCAATCTCCTCGGCATTTGTTGTTATCCGAAAGTCATCGCTACTGTCAACATCATCATCAGAAGCTCCAAAATCTGGTGCAGCAGCCACACCTGAAGTAGCAACCCCAAAGAAGAACATCTGTCCCCAAAGAACATCGTGAGTTGCCGAAGATAGAGCAACGACGATCCTGTCCCAAAGAAGACCAGCTTGTCAAGGTAGAACACCGCCAAGATTTACAAAATTGGCAGCAAGAAGAAGAACAACAGCGGCAAAGATCGTGACGCGATTAGCGAGAACACTGAGGAGGCATCCACTGCTGCAACATGTCTCGCAGCAGTAGTAGCACAAACAGAGGCATCATTAGCCAAACTAGCACCATCAACATCAGCAAAAGAGGCAGCCACTGCTGCATCAAGTATCGCAGCAGCAGATTCAGCCAAACCAGCACCAGCATCTTCCTCCACACCACCTGCAGTATTCACAACAGCAGCAGCAACCTCAATCTCAGTACCATCAGTGGTAGGAGCAACAGTGGATGTAGTGGCAGCATCCACAACACCAGCCGGAGAGCCAACAATAAATTCAACTTGAGGGCCAACAACAACGGACATTCAAAGAAATGTAGTCGCAGATAACCAAAGACCAGCTGCACCACAACCTCGGCGATTCGCAAAGAATGCAACCAAACCAGCCTTAGTAACCTGCTCCACAACAACAAAGCCTTCGCAATGAGTAGCAATGCACTAATAGCCTTTTGAACTACACCAAGCCTACATGACCAAAGACCACAGAACCACATCAACACCATCCCTAACAGTAACATCATCTCCCGACAAAATATTAAAGGCATTGGAGTTTGATAGAGGGTTGTGGTTTTGGTTTTGAGTATTTTTGTGAGATTTTTTGTTTTTGTTGTTTTGGATGGTTTGCCATTCCTTTTGATTGTCTCGGCCCTTTCCTTTATGTTGAGTTTTGTTTGGAATAGAATCTGGAACTTGTTTAGAAGTGTTTGGATTGTTATTTGGAAGAGTGGGTTTAACTATGGGTGGAGGCAAAGGGGGAGTAGGCTTCTCCTTTGAAGGTCTCAAAGATGGGTCAAGTTTCCAACAACCATACTTATCATGTCCTTGTAGGAAACACTTAGTACAATATTTAGGCAGAAAATCAAACTCAATTTTATATGAATTAGTAACAATCTCCTCATTCTTACCAATTTGGATTTGGAATTGAGTGGGATGCTCCCTCAACAAATCAACCTCAACTTTGACACGAGCACAGCTAGGTCGAGTCTTATTTATGGTTGCTTTGTCTACACATATAGGCCTACCAACTACTGAAGCAAATGACAACAAGGTTGACTCCTCAATGTAGTTGGGCGGCAATTTGGGAAAAGAGATCCAAGCTCAAGTTATGCTGGTCTCTTTAGTGGGGTCGAAGTTAATTTCCCATTTCATAGAACGCATCGGGTGAGATACGTTCTTCTTCTTAATATCAAACGAACCGTTGATAGACATTAAAACATCATAGTCCTCCTTAATGGAGCATCTAATGAGCACATGTCTACTACACAGATAACCAATATTGACATATGCTTTAAGCTTCAGTTGCTTAGGTATCTCAGTCCTTAAGAATTCAACGTCAGGCATTCCGTGACTGAATTTACCTATTACCGCCCATTTCAGATTTTGTCGCAAAACCAAGACATCTATTTCAGCTTGTTCAAACTTGAATGTAGGTTCCCCATGTAAGTAGGTTACCTGTTTAATAGGCAAAGGAGTTGGTAATTGGCTTATTAGAGTTGTAGAAGGACTCGATGATCCATGTATCGCAATAGATGATTGGATAACTTGAGCATACTGATTTACAAGTGAAAGACCAGCCTGCGTTGCCGCTGGTGGTGGCATTACAGCCACTGGACTGCCACTGGCTACTGGAATTAATCGACGAAAATTTCCATTTTGATCCAACGACAGAGAATTGTTGCGTTGGGGATGTGGTAACGTTGGAAAATCAGTGGAGAGTGACTGGACAACCTCAACGGGAGGTTGCCCAGTCGCAGCAGCAACTATGGCCCTGAATACAGAGTATGAAGGTGCAACAATGATGAAATGCAAAATGGTTGAATTGAGGCACAAAATTGGTATCAAATTGTAGCTAGGAGCAAGAAGGACACAATGGAATTACACCCGACCCTCGACGAACACTGTACTGCGCAGTAGCGTCGTTTAGGGAATCGGGGTTTGAGATTGAGTGAATCGACGATTTAGAAAGAATTGACGAATGTGATGGGTATAGAGATGACGGCGGGGATATGGTGAAGCTGTTGGTAACACCCCTGGACCTCGACTTTGCCGGAGTTAGCCGAAAAATGGAAAAGACGATCGGAAAATAGGAGAGTTTTTCGATCTGAAATTTCCGGTGATTTAGGTTGAATCGAAGGCCAAGGGTACTATGGAATTGAAGGGCTTGAGAAGACGAAGCTATTGGTATAAGTTTCGTCTCCAATGGCTAACGGAGGTGGCCGGAAATGGCTAAAAACCGGCGATGTTACTGTTCACGTACGGAATCGCCAGACCTAGGGTTTTTTTTTTTTACTATGAAAAAGTTTATGAAAATCTTAGGGTATTTGGGTATTTGTGCTATGCACTTTTTCCGTCCACTACAATTAACAAACTTCAAGACTGTTCTACCGCTTGTGTGTTTTTGGGTTATCCGTCTAATCATCGTGGTTACAAATGTTTTGATTTATCTTCTAATCAAATCATAATTATTCGCCATGTTACTTTTGACAAAACCCAATTTCCGTTTACTAAATTATATAATTATGTGTCTAGTTTTTATAATTTTGGATGATGGGCTCTCACAGAATATTATCCAACTATGGGCCCAATCGCCGTGACTCCACCGCCAAAGAGCCTACTACACCGCCGCCCAAATGATCCAAGTCCAGCCTGTTCAGGCCACAGGCCACCGCTGCCCAATAATTTCCCTTCCAGGTCCAGTGTCACGGCCAGCAGGCCCACTACTTGCTGGCCCAAATACCCAGTATCCTACATCCAGTTCGATCCAGTCCCGAGATGGTCCAACATCGACCCCAGTGCCTAATTCTATTCCGAGTCAAGGGCCCATTACTCATAGCCAATGGGGAACTTTTAAACCTAACAGATATTTTAATCTCAACTCTAATATCACTAAATCACCCTTGCCACGTAACCCAGTGTATTCCCTTCATGACCCGAATTGAAAAATTGGCCATGCATGATGAATTTAATGCTCTTATTGAAAATAAGATGTGGGAGTTGGTGCCTCGTCTACCTGTCTTAATGTCATTCATTCTATGTGGATTTTTACTCATAAGGAAAAATCTGATGGTTGTTTTGAGAGGCATAAGGCCCGCCTTGTAGGTAATGGAAAAACACAAATGGTTGACATGGATTGTGGAGAGACATTTAATCTTATGGTCAAATCGGTGACCATTCACACTATTCTCAGTCTGTCTCTATCGAAAGCATGACACATTCATCAACTGGATGTGAAAAATACTTTCTTACATGGTGATCTCAAGGAAACAATATACATGCATCAGCTCTTGGGTTTCATGGACCCTGATCGTCTGAACCATGCATGTTTGTTGAAGAAGTCCTTGTAGAGGTTTAAGCAGGCCCCTCGAGCTTGGTATAAGAGGTTTGCAGATTATGTGTCTGCTATTAGGTTTTCTCATAGTAGGTCTGATCATTTTATATTCATCTATCATCATGGTACTTCTCTGGCATACATTTTGTTAATATATATTTTCCTAATATAAAACATCACTACCATAATTACATATGTACAATATCAATAATACTATCAAAGGAATATACGGTAAATATTCTATCACACCCCCGCAGTCATAGCGGGCAGTTATCATACGCTGAGACTGTCCCTAAAATCTTCAAACAAAACTAAGAAAATACCCTTAGTAAGATGTCAATAATTTGATAACGTGAGGGGACATGCAAGACACGTACTTGTCCACGAGCTACCTTTTCGCGAACAAAGTGAATATTCATCTCGATATATTTAGTGCACTGGTGTTGGAAATGATTTCCCGAGAGATATATACGCACTAAAATTATCGCAGTAGACCAAGGTAGCCTTTTGAATAGGAAAATGAAACTCTAAGAGGAGGTTACGAAACCAATATGACTCAGACACTACATTGACTACCCCTCAATACTCGGCCTCCGCGCTGGATCGCGACAAAGTAGCCTGACGTTTAGCCGACCAAGTTATCACCAAGAAATATACAATAACCAGACGTCGAATGCCTGGTGTCTGGACATCCAGATGTCGAAAAGATGGGTCAAAATTATGTGTCAACAGATGTCTCTATTTGGCTGGAGACGATGAAAGAGTTTTCAGACAAATATGTTGACTGATTAACCAATTTTGTCCCTATCACCGATAATTTGAATGAAGATTAAGGATAATGATTGTCAAGCTGATGCAGATTCAAGAATCAATGCCCCAATGTCGAGTTATGATGACAGTAGTTGCGAATGCAACAAGATATTAAGCAAGAGAGGAACAACGTTCGATTCAGGCGCCGATTCAAATTCGTGTAGGCCAGAGTTAAGATAAAATTAATGCATAACCGTTGAAACAAAAGATAGAGAGTGAGTACATGAAAAACAATGTGACATATGTGAGTCGAAATGACGCTCTTGCACAGACATGATGCAATGTGAATGATGTCTTTGCCCCGACGTAATGTAAGATAACGTCGTTGCTTGGACGCAATGCAGATGTCGCCGTTGCATAGGCTTAATGAAGATGACGACAGTGCTCAGGTGTGATGCAGATGACGTCGGTGCTCAGGCATGACTGAATTTAAAATACCCGCATTAGAAGGTGGGCGTTGTACTAAAATTAAACGTGATGCAAATGACGTCAGTGCTCAGGCGTGATACAAATGACGCTGATGTTGAGGCATGACTGAATTTAAAATACCCACATTAGAATGTGGGCACCTGACATAAATTAAACATGATGTATATGACATCGGTGCTCAGGTGTGATGCATATGACGTCGGTGCTCAAGCGTAAATGAAATTAAAATACCTGCATTAGAAGGTTGGTGCCTAACAAAAATTAAACGTGATGCAAATGATGACGGTTCTCAGGCGTGACTAAATTTAAAATACTCGTATTAGAAGGTGGGCGCCTAACAGAAATTAAACATGATGCAGATAACGTTGGTGCTTAGGCGTGATGCAAATGATACTGATGCTCAGGCATAACTGAAATTAAAATACATGCATTAGAAGGTGGGCACCTGACAGAAATTAAATATGACGCAGATGACGTCGATGCTCAGGCGTGATGCAAATGACGTTGGTGCTCAAGCGTAACTGAAATTAAAATAACTGCATTAGAAGGTGGGCGTCTGACTGAAATTAAACGTGATGCAAATGACATTGGTGCTCAGGCATGATTGAATTTAAAATACTCGCATTAGAAGGTTGGCGCCTGACTGGAATTAAATATGATGCAAATGACGCCGATGCTCAGGCATTATGCAGATGAACGTCATTTTTGGACGTAATGCAGATGCCGTCATTTTTTAACGTAATGCAGAATGATGTTTGTGCAAGGATGAAATGTAACGACATAATGATATGTGACCCTGGGCCGAAATAAAAATATGATTACATTTTACGAAAATAGGATAACATGAAATATTTATGATGATGATATATAAAAATGTACAAATGATGATAAAAATGTGGTGTAAAAAAAAATTAAATTCCAATAAATAATCGGAATAGATGGGTCAAAATTGGGTGTCAACAGATGCACCTGTTTGGCTGGAGACGATGAAAAAAAATTTAGACAAATATGTTGACTAATTAGCTATATTTGTCTCGACCACCGGGAATTTGAATGAAAATTAAGGATAATGATTGTCAAGCTGATGCAGATTCAAGAATCAATGCCCCAGTGTCGAGTTATGATGACACTTATTGCGAATGCGATAAAATATTAAGCAAGAGCAGAACAACGTTCGATTCAAACGCCGATTCAAATTCATGTAGGCCATAGCTAAGATAAATTAATGCATAACCATTGAAACAAAGGATAGATAGTGAGTACATGAAAAACAATGTGACTCATGTGTGTCGAAATGACGCCCTTGCACAGACGTGATGCTATGTGAATGATGTCTTTGCCCCGACGTAATGTAAGATGACGTCGTTGCTTGGACGTAATGCAGATGTCACCGTAGCATAGGCTTAATGAAGATGACGACGGTGCTCAGGCGTGATGCAGATGACGTCGGTGCTCAGGCATGACTGATTTTAAAAATTAGAAGGTGGGCGCCGTACTAAAATTAAACGTGATGCAAAAGACGTCAGTGCTCAGGCGTGATACAAATAACGCCGATGCTGAGACATGACTGAATTTAAAATACCTGCATTAGAAGGTGGGCACCTGACATAAATTAAACATGATGTAGATGACATCGGTGCTCAGGTGTGATGCATATGACGCCGGTGCTCAGGCGTAAATGAAAATAAAATACATGCATTAGAAGGTGGGCGCCTGACAAAAATTAAACGTGATGCAAATGACGTCGATGCTCAGGAATAATGAAAATGACGCCGGTTCTCAGGCGTGACTGAATTTAAAATACTCATATTAGAAGGTGGGCGCCTGACAGAAATTAAACATGATGCAGATAAAGTCGGTGCTTAGGTGTGATGCAAAGATACCGATGCTCAGACATAACTGAAATTAAAATACATGTATTAGAAGGTGGGCACCTGACAGAAATTAAATATGTTGCAGATGACGTCGATGCTAAGGCGCGATGCAAATGACGTTAGTGCTCAGGCGTAACTGAAATTAAAATAAATGTATTAGAATGTGGGTGTCTGACTGAAATTAAACGTGATGCAAATGACATCGGTGCTCATGCATGATTGAATTTAAAATACTCGCATTAGAAGGTTGGCGCCTGACTGAAATTAAATATGATGCAAATGACGCTGGTGCTCAGGCGTTATGCAGATGAACGTCATTTTTGGACGTAATGTAGATGCCATCATTTTTGGACGTAATGCAGATGCCGTCATTTTTGGACGTAATGCAGATGCCGTCATTTTTTAACGTAATGCAGAATGATTTTTGTGCAAGGTCGAAATTTAACGACATAACGATATGTGACCCTGGGCCGAAATAAAAATATGATGATATTTTGCAAAAATAGGATAACATGAAATATTTATGATGATGATATATAAAAATGCAAAAATGATGATAAAAATGCGGTATCAAAAAATATTTAAAATTTCAACAAATAATCGAAAAAGATGGGTCAAAATTGGGTGTCAACGGATGCCCCTGTTTGGCTGGAGATGATGAAAGAGTTTTCGGACAAATATGTTGACTAATTAACTAATTTTGTCCTGACCACCGAGAATTTGAATGAAGATTAAGGATAATGATTGTCAAGTTGATGCAGATTCAAGAATCAATGTCCCAGTGTCGAGTTATGATGATACTTGTTGCGAATGCGACAAGATATTAAGCAAGAGCGGAACAACATTCGATTCAAATGCCGATTCAAATTCATGTAGGCCAGAGCTAAGATATAATTAATGCATAACCGTTGAAACAAATGATAGATAGCGAGTACATGAAAAACAATGTGACCCATGTGTGTCAAAATGACGCACTTGCACAGACGTGATGCAATGTGAATAATGTCTTTGCCCCGACGTAATCTAAGATGACGTCGTTGCTTGAACGTAATGCAGATGCCGCCATTGCATAGGCGTAATGAAGATGATGTCAGTGCTCAGTCATGATGCAGATGACGTCGGTGCTCAAGCGTGATTGAATTTAAAATACTTGCATTAGAATGTGAGCGCCTTACTAAAATTAAACGTGGTGCAAATGACGCCGGTGCTATAGGCATGAATGAATTTAAAATACCTGTATTAGAAGGTGAGCACCTGACAGAAATTAAATATGATGTATATGACGTCGGTGCTCAGGCGTGATGCAAATGACGCCGGTGTTCAGGCGTAACTGTAATTAAAATACCAGCATTAGAAGTTGGGCGCCTGACAGAAATTAAACGTGATGCAAATGACGTTGGTGCTCAATCATGATGCAAATGACGTCGGTGCTCAGACGTGACTAAATTTAAAATACCCATATTAGAAGGTGAGCGCTTGACAGAAATTAAACAAGATACAAATGACGTCGGTGCTCAGGTGTGATGCAAATGATGTTGATGCTCAAGCGTAACTGAAATTAAAATACCCGCATTAGAAGTTGGGTGCCTGACAGAATTTAAACGTGATGCAGATGACGTCGGTGCTCAAGCGTAACTGAAATTAAAATACCCGCACTAGAAGGTGGGCGCCTGACTGAAATTAAACGTGAAGCAAATGACACCGGTGCTCAAGCGTGATTGAATTTTAAATACTCACATTAGAAGGTGGGCATCTGGCTGAAATTCAACGTGATGCAAATGACGCTGGTGCTCAGGTGTGATGCAAATGAGCGTCGTTTTTAGATGTAATGCAGAATGATGTATGTGCATGGATGAAATGTAACGACATAACGATATGTGACCCTAGGGCTGAAATACCGTCTGTTGACACTCAATTTTGTCTCTCCCCTTCGATTAATAATCAATAAATTAAACTAATTTTTCTAAACACCGCTAAATAACGTTAATTAATAATAATACACACATCCATAAGCGTATACACGTAAATAATCAATTTAATAATGGTGTTGCATTAAGCACTAATTATATAACACGTCGGCATTTATTATTTTAATAATATTTAAAATAATTTATAATTTTAAAACCCATTAAAACTCTAACACTTAAAAACTCTACCCAAATAAACTATCCAAACTCTAAACACCTTAACACTACCCAAAAATCGGCTCAATCCCATACCCAACCTTTATTACCCAGAAGCCCAAAACAGCAGCCCATTACTCATATTTCGTCCACCCTTTCAAAGCCCAAAAAATCCTTTAACCAAAGCAAAGCTCACAAAAAAAAACCTAGCCAACATTGCCGCACCTCTATCATCATCGACACCCAAGATTTGCGCCTGAAAATCTGGGTACAAATCGTCTTCCCACTCCTAAAAAACTTCCATAAATGAAACCTTACGTTTGTTTTGGTAAGGCCGTGTATACAACACTGAAAATCAGACAAATGACTGGCCAAATCGTCCCCTCAAATCAAGTCCAAAACTACCATATTGGGAATCAAATCGCAACGAATCACCTTCAAAATCGCACCAAAATTAGTCCCGAAAGGCTGTCTCAAGCTTACCAAACTAGGAACCTAAATTGGGCTATAAATACCGACATTTGAACATGCAATAGCAAGAAAAAGCGGGGGGACGAGAGACCAAAACCCTATCTCTCTTTTCTATTCAATTTCGCTTCATCTCTTCCTCGCAAACGAGACCAAAACCCTCTCTCTCTTTTCTATTCAATTTCGCTTCATCTCTTCCTCACAAACGAGACCAGAACTCTTCTTCGACGATTCGAGGGTACGCTTGTCGTCGCCTCAGATTCGCCATACACAAAAGGTAAAACTATCACCCTTTCAGTCTTAAGTTCGCTTGATATCAATGTGTTTCTTATGTGACTAAGTGGACGTATATTTGGGTGATATTGATCACTGTTCTAGATAGTATTGATTGTTATTGGCATTCGTGATTGCGACTACTGATGAGTGAACAGTTGTTGGTATCTGTATACAGGGATGAATATAGTGTTTATCGCCCGGGTTATAGGGTCGACTGAGTGGTTTTACTAATTCTTGTTATCTATGGTCATTATTGGTATTATAACAGTCGTTTGTGCATATTAAATGCTCATCATATTGAAACCATTGAATGTACAAATCCTGGAAGGCATGGAACTAGCTGATTCATTATGTCAAAAACTAGCTATGAATCCTCTATGTGCAATATGGATAGCTGTAAATCTGTATGAAATTTCATTGCCTTATATGATTAGTTAAATCAAGGTGCTTGGCATATTACTTCAGGAGTGGTAGTAATCATGTATGAACTGTTTCTTGTAACTCTCTCTATAAATAAATACTTCTCCTAGCAAATAGTTAGCGGGAAGTAAAAGGGATTACGAGGTCTAATCCCAAATTTTCAAATTAAGCCGACGCGCTCCCAGAAATAACAACATCAAAATTCAAAAAGATTATGTTTGTCTATGTGTATGTATATTTATGTGCCTATATTCAAAAGATTTCAAATCTTTACTTATTTTTCTAAAATATCACTATTGTATTTTAATAACTTAAGACCGACCTCCAATCAAATTGTTACTAAGATCAAGGATACGCGATTTACAATGTCGTGTTATCATCCTGATAAAGTAACAAACATTTTAATTTTAAAATAAAATCTCTACGTTATCATCCTTTAAGATGGCTAATATGTTTTACTTTTAAGCTAACTACACTAGTTAATATCTATCACAATATGTTTATATAACCCCTCACGTTTTATTCTGAGTAGGTGACCTTAAGTGTAAAACTTATGTATGCTGGTTTGGATTATTGTGGACCATTGCTGGACTAAAAATGTTGAAGTGTTTATTTGTGTGTTAATACTATTGTGTATTTGTCACTTGACTTGCGATAGTCAGCCCAATCATGTTGTGCCCTGTTCTAAAGCGTTGTCCTGAAGTGGTTGTTTGGCCATCCTTGTTTATCTAATATAGCCACAGAATTGACTATATACTTGTTCCTACCCGAGTCTTACACATGAACTTGTTAAATGCCTGCTTAGTCTAATGTGAAGATGCTTGTATATTACCTCCTGGAGATGACTGTCCACAGTGCCAATATTGACCCAATGTTTGATTCTTGATGAATAGGTATTGTTTGATTTTTTACTGTGAGATCATTTATCTTTATGCTTAGATGCAGAATGTCATCCTATAGTAGTCTGATATGCCCTTCATGACATTCAAATACCTGCGTCCTACTGATCGGTGTATTTTATATACATCTTTTGAGTCTGTTTTAGTTAGTCTTTTGTCCCATTTTGCACATATAAGTGTCGTATTAGGATAGTTTTTCTTTCTATTGAGTCAAAGTGGTTGAAATGGCCAAATGGCGGAAAAGGAGCAAAAAGAGGGCAAAAGAGGAGATGCCAGAGCTGAAAACAGAGAAAGTGGCGAACGAGGCTAAAATCCGCACCAGCCGCGGCCTCCTGCGACAGCGAGGGCGCGCGCGCCATTATTCACAGAGGCGAAGACTTCGGCGCGGCCTCGCTCGAGCAGCGAATGCAGGCGCGGCGCCTAAACATCCGAGAGCTACGAAGATACAGGCCATGCGGCTACCGAGCAGCGAATATCGGGCGCGGCGCCAAAACACCCGACGGATCGCAGAACTTCCGGCGCCGCGGCGCCGACGCGTAAAAATTAGGTCTTTTGACGGATTTTTGGGCCAGGCCTGCAGGGAAAAGAAGGGAGGCGTTTTAAACCTATAAAAGGAGAACCCTAGGCAGTTTTTGAGGGTTCCCCTTCTTGCACAACTCAAGATTCTTGCTTGGAGATTGGATACCATTTATTTTAGTAATTTCTTTTCCCTTTCTTTACTTTAATTCAGTTTTTGTATGATGAACATGGAATTAGTTCTTGTCATATTTATGGCTAGAAACTAATTCTCTTATAGGGCTTTCTATGTTGAATTTCTTGAACCTTATGTTATAAATTAATGCATGCTTATGGTAATTATTCTTATTGAGAGATCTATCCAATAATTGAGTTGAATTCTTGGTAGCTAATTGACAACTAGTTATCACTATATGATTTCTAATCAGATTCTGAAAAGGGGATTGTGAATATCTTTGTAAGTTGGGTGCATATCTTGAATTGGGGATGAGAATACCTCAATTAGATTTGTAAGCGTTGATGAGAGGCTTAACAACCCTAATTTTTGCGCATTGTGCGTGACGGCCAACTAGGTTTTGTTCTTAATCCTCCTATAGAGTTACCCTTATCACCGAAAGGTAGGTAAGGAACAATACTGGGGTTGAGTGTTTATATAACCCTAACGGGAGTATAAAACGATTTCGTAAACCTGCTTTCTCCAAAAGAAGAATACCATAAGTTAATGTATTAGTAAGTAGCATAAGCGGATAGTAAGGATACATAGAAACCCTATTCTCATCACATCTGAATTAAATCTTTATATTTAATTAGCTTTCATAACTCTTAGTTACAAACCAAACAATCAATCATTAATTCACCAAATAGATACTAGAAAATAGATAACTGATACTTGGACCCTAATCCTAGAGGACGATATTCGGTCTTATCCAAGACTATACTACTTGATACGATAACGTGCACTTGCGTTTAAAAGTGTGTGCATCTATACGCGCATCAAGTTTTTGGCGCCGTTGCCGGGGATTAGGCAATAGGTCAATATCAAATTATCTATTTTTAATTTCTAATTTGGTTTTAATTTTTTTTTTATTTTTAGTTTTAGTTTTTACGAAAATTCAGGTTGCCGTGATTTGTTTTCTGTTTTTGATCTATTTCAGGAAATCAGTTTATGCGAAGGAGAAGAGGAGCAGACACTCTTGTTCCCTTCAATCCTGAGATTGAGAAAACCTGCAAACAGAACAGAAAGAATCAACGAATTGCAACTTTGATAGAGATGGACGGTAATCTAAACAATAACAGGATGAGAGAAGGGTTAGGTGAAAATCAATTTAACCCAGGAGATCCTCGCAAGTGCGATAGATGTGGAGGATGAAGTCCGAATCCACCGAGAAAGAAGTTTGGGAGATTATGTGCTACCAAGAGTGAATGGAGCACGGATTTGCATTAGGCTCCGCAATAGAGCCAACAATTTTGAGATAAAGCCGCAATTACGAGCATGGTACGACACCGTGCATTCGGATCGCCATCTGAGGATCTACACATGCACATAGCTAATTTCTTGGAGCTATGTGCCACTTTTCGAATATAACGGCGTTCACGATGATGCGTCGAGTTGAGGCTCTTTCCTTTCTCACTCGAGGATAGAGCAAAGTATGGTTGAATTCCCCGCCCGATTCGATATTCACATGGCACGAGTGGCACGTAAATTTCTAGCTAAGTTCTTTCGCGCTTGTAAAGCGGAAAATTGAGAGGAGTTGAACAACTTCTACCAAGCTGTTGGAGAGTCCTTATATGAAGCATGGAAAAGGTTCAAGGATCTACAGAGGAAGTGTCCACACCATTGCATTGAGTTGTGGAACTTGGTCCACATCTTCTACAACGGGGTGAGCAGTACAACCAGAACCATCATAGATCAAAGCGGTGGAGCATTCATGAGGAAAACAGACCACGCTCACGAGTTATTAGAAGATATGGCCACTAACAACCATGTCATCAAGAGAGGCGACTAGTGGAAGAAGAATCGTGAAGTCCACGAAGTAGATGCTATTCTTCGCCTTGAATGCCCAGTGGCTCTTCTAGCGAAGCGATTCGTGAAGATACAAATGTCGATGAATCTTTGTCTGCATGCCCAAAAGCTGTGAGATATGTGGCGGCCCACATACATTTGATAGGTGTCCTTCAGCGGATCCCAACAATGTATCAATGGAGCAGGCAGAGTGTCAGGCAGTAGGTAATTATCAGAGGCAACAGAACAACCCCTACTCCAACACTTATAATCCAGGGTGGAGGATGTCACGACCCGATTCCGGGCCCGTGACTGGTGCCTTACCCCGGGCACCCTAGTGATACAACATCAGAGTAATCAGCGGAACATAAAACAATACAAGACATATTATGAAATATGAAACAATAATCTGAGAAAAACTTGCCTTTCGGCATAAATATAAATAACGACTTTTTCCAACATGAACAGTTTTAATCCTTTTTACAAACTCTGCCCACAACAGTACTACAGACCTCTAAGAAATTATACGACAACAATGGCGGAACAGGGCCCCGTCATACCCCTGAATGTAAACACCTACAACAACAGGTAACTATACCACTGATAAGCCTCCGGAGCAACGGAGCTTTACCAAATCGTGACCACTAGAGCGAGGATCAATGACGGTGTACCTTTACTGCGGCGTGACGCAGCCAAGGAGGTCGATCTAACAGTGCAAGTATGTGAAACTAAAAATCAGTAAATGAAATCATAATAGTCTATAAAGCGGAGACATGTATGATAACCAAACTACGATTCCACAATAAGCGATATGTCAAGTCGTGACTCACGCCTCAAGTCATCACTCAAATATAACAATGGGTCTCACGCCCACAACATCAATCATGCGTGGAATACCTTCCTCGCCGCGATTTATGATATAAAAGCACCAAGGAACACATGAACACGTGTCCCACTGTGCCATAATAACACGTCTGTGGTAAGTACGAAGGCATAGCCGACTACTAACACCTAGCACCAACAAGGTCATGAATCGTATCATAAGATCTGTCTAGACCGTCACATGATCAAAGCGACCACTTGCCCGCAGATCTAATGTGCGCGTCTAGCCTCGAACTTTCCGCACTCGCATAGGCCAATCAGATCGCCCGCATGAGGTATAACCCGCATCGAGGGTAGCTACTCCGGCGGCGTCCCGACTCGCCGTCGCGTAGCCACAAGGACCGCATGACCACAAGGCGCGTCTAACACTCGAACTCCGCGATTCCGCATAGCCGACCTCGACCGCGTAGGTAGTCTCGAATCATAGGTCCATCGACCGCTGAGTCTACCGCGTCGGAGGCGGCAACCGGAATCATCTCAAGAGATGAGTGATGTATAATACTATCATAACTTATCGTTAAACAACATAAGCACAACAAAGGAAAAACCCCTTTACACAAACATCACAAGATACTAACACACGTAGCATCCTAGCATGTTTACTTATCAAATCAACAAGAAAGTATTACAAGGCTATCACAAACCAACACAATCAAGTTATACACACAAGGTACTTTCTACTATATGCTAACAAGTTCGGGGTTTTATCCCCAAAGTACTTCATACATTAACTCTTTAAAGATACGTTACTTTCACAAAAGTCACACAATACCCGTAGTATATGAAAATATAGTGATTATCTTTTGAAGCAAATCAAAACACTTCTCTTTGTAAAACTCAAGTAACAACATTATTTTCCAAACGTCCAAGTTTGCCTAATTTCAAATGTTCATGCTTCTTATTTAGAAAGGTTTCGTAGTTCATAGTCTTATTCATTTAAGAATATAATTCTCTTTTAAACTATCTGAGAAACATAAGTCTTATATGTGAGTAGGATATTCTTGTTTACAACAATCTTATTACAGCAGCCATGATCTAGGAAATATCATTTTGTCTCATCTTAGCTTCTATGCAGATGGAAGTTTCTACTGGTTTTAATAATACTTAATCTGTCAAAACATTTCCTTTTATTAACGCTGCAGTGGTTTGTCGATACATTCGATTTCCAAAATCGGAAACATTCTTAAGACGTTATACCTAACTTCCCATAAAGCTAGTATAACTCTTAAGTTTTCAAAACAAATCAAGTATTACTTCTTCTCTCAAAATGATTCAAAACTCTTTTGAAATACTTCAAGTTCTTTATTAACACATAACAAGCCAGTTATAGGTCACATCAGTTACCTTTTAAAAACAAAATGAATTTTCTTACAAACATAAAGCCGATATAAACAAATTCCCATAAAGACGATATAACACTTTATGTTTTACACCAATCAAATACATTTAGTACATGCGTATCGTCTGCGTACTACATAGTTCACACATATCATGCTAGAAGAGATAGGAAGAGGTTCACATACCTCACGGCAGTATCGACTAATAGCAAACGCTCAAGTACTCCCAGTATGGCTACTCCTTAAGCCAAGTAGAACGCGCCACACGTAGTACTTCAACCTATAAGGCCACAAGGCGCTTATTAACATTTAGACCTTATCGCAGAACATTCTACCGAAAATTCGAAGACCTCCCCACATGCAGCGTAAATCTCCTCCTCTAACGGGCGGCTACCAAGCCAACCACGTGGGGTTATACATCTAACCCGACGGGTACAATTCTACTCACAAGATTACTACACAAGTCTCATGTCTGATTCGATTCGATTCTTGAGCTTAAGTCAAAAGACATTGCCAACTAACCACGTTCTGTTCTATATATAGTATACTTCAACTATATATTCTAACAAGATGTAATTTCCAATTACAATAGAGGGACTAGATATTTACCTCGATAAGCCCATAATTATCCAAGTATAAAGTCGATCCCGGCAATCGTTTAGCTCGACTCCAGGCGCTCAACCGCTCTAAACCACCCTTAGAAGTTCTAACCAACATCTACACAATAGTACAACGGACTATGGAGATTTTCCTAGGGTTTCGGTTTTGTGCCTGCCGGGAAGTATAATAGTATGTCTGGCTTTTCAGATAGGTATAACCTTAGAATACAACAAGGTATACGGCTAAGGTAATTTGGGCATTATAACAATACTTAGAGTATTTCTACACCACAGAGGGTATCATACGAAGCAACTAGGCAGTGGGTACACTCTGGCTAGCACCCCTAGAGGGGGGGTGCTCTCGGCCACAAGGGAGAGGCCCTTGGCCGAACTCAACAAGGGGAGGGAGAAGGAGAGCTTTCAAGACTTAGGCAAATTTATGGATGAAGAAGTTCATCAAAGGGAGGTATTTATACTACAAGCCAAGGCCAACCAATGGCCAAGATCTAGCCAAGTGCTACACAAGTGTAGGGCAAGATATGCCCAAGTGCCCCTAGTCCCTACTCCTTAAAACCTCACAAATATCTACCAAAAATATCTACCACTGACACCCCAAATCGTCCAAGTCACGCACTATGCCCACTCATGAGAGGGTGCCAAGTGCCGCCTCTCGTTGGTCCAAAATGTTCGCCTCTCGGAAAAATCCATAAAAATAAGAAAAGACATAGCCGAATTTTCCTCTCGCAAGTTATGTAAAACGTTTCGTCGAAAACGACTCTAACAGGGTGTTGTGCACAAATGCCATTCGGCTAAGCCACTGGCGGGGTGACACGTGTCACCCTCCTATTGGCCCAAAATAAAACATCTTAGAAAATATCCACAATGGCCAAAATCTCAAAACAAAGTGGGCCCCAAAACCAGTAAATTTCTCCGTGGGCCCACGTGACCATTTCCAAAATAAAATTCCATATTTTTCTAATATTCCAGGAAGTCCGAATACCAAATCTGGGAATCCAATTCCCATTAACGAACCTTTTTCCTTCACAAAAACCGGAAACTTTTCCGTGGAAAAATCACCTCTTTCTTCCTTTCCAATCTTTCTGTCGTATTCTCGTACGTACGTCCTCGCATACATACCCAGGAACTACGTGGTATAACAGAGGAATCACCCAAATTTCTCATGGAAAGGAGATCAGGGCCAGAACGATGCAGGGCAGCAGAACCAATATCGAGCGTGAGAATCGGTATAGGCGATGTCGAACCAGCGAAGCGTAATCAACCGCTTCACTCAAGCCCCACAGCCTCAACAGCGCAATGCGCCAGTTCAGCAAGAACAGACAGACGATCTGAAAGTAGTTGTAACAGCATTGGCAACGCCAGACGCGATTCTTGGCGAAGCTGCCGTTGAAATTTGAAACACAAGTAGGGCGGTAGCAAAGCAGACAAACATCGACCACGAGGACATTGCCAAGCAATACAGAGGTAAATCCGAGGGAAGCGGTGTAAGGCGATGCGGTTGAAAGTGGAAAGCGATTGTAGCGGCCACTTCACCCGAAGAGTTGAGAGAAAGCGCATTAGAAAAGAGAAGGTGGCTGCCCTAGCCCAGGTGATAGAAAACTCCAGAGAAGGAGTATACAGAAAGATTCATTTTCCCGCAGGTTCTGAGAGGAAGGTGGTGGATAAACAATTCTCCAAATTTTTGGAAGTATTCAAGAAGCTGCACATCAACATACCCTTCATAGAAGCATTAGAACAGATGTCATCCTATTTCAAGTTTATGAAGGAGATATTGGGGAAAAAGAAGAAGCTGGCGGAATATGAGGTAGTAGCACTAACAGAGGAGTGTAGTGCTATTCTGCAAAAGAAGTTGCCACCAAAGCTTAAGGACCTGGAAGCTTCACACTACCTTGCACAGATGGCGGGGTGACTTGCAATGAGCTCATGCGATTTGGGGCGATATAAATCGATGCCCTATCGCTTTTAAAGGTTGGAGTTGGGAGAGGCCAAACCAACCACTGTGAGTCTGCAACTAGCCGACAGGACAGTGGTTCATCCACGAGGCAAGATTGAGGACGTGATTGTGAAGGTAGGAAAATTTTTCTTTCCTGCAGATTTCCTCATTCTTGATATGGAAGAAGATGCAGACATCCCTATCATATTAGGGAGGCCATTCCTAGCAACAGGGAGAGCTTTGATTGATGTTGAAAAAGGGGAATTGACATTAAGGGTGGAGAATGAAGAAATGGTGTTTAAAGTGTTTAAACATGTCATCGAACCACCACCCATGAGTAGGTGTTTTGCAATCAACACCATCAAACCCCCATGCGAGCCCTTACAGTGCAACCAAAGAGTGATGAGCCCAAGAAAGCAGGCATGGTTTGCTGAAATGACACTAAATGAGGTAAATGTCCCGGAACTCCCTACTACTGATAATGCTAAAAAGAAAAGAAGAAAAAGGAAACGCCAAATGTGGCGGAAATGGATTGGTTGGGGACTTAATCCACCCCAGGGCTATTAAGTCTAAGGAACTTGCGTCCGGCTAAAAGACGTTAAAGACAGCGCTACTTGGGAGGCAACCCAATGTTTTCAATTATGTTATTTTAATTTCTATCATTAGTTTAATTTTATTTTGTCTAAGAACAGTCTCACGGTATTGGATCTTGTTGTTTGTGTGATTGGCAGTGCAGAAATTAAACCGGGGACGAAAGCCGAATGAAAGCCGGATTTCGAAAGCGGGTAGCGCGCGCCAGAGCAGCGAACGCGCGCAAAAGATCTGAACAGCTCGGAAGTTTAAGCAGCGCGCGCCCAGATCGCAGCCGGCGCCCGAGATCGTGGCGCGGTGACAAAATTCCAGAAAAGTTGCTAAGTTTAAGCGCGCGCAAAAACCCGGCGAGCGCAGATGAGTGGCGCTATTTAAGCGAAGCGGCGCCGAAGCGGGAAATCCAGAACTTAAAACGCCCAAAAATCAGACCTTCCCCAATTCCAACTTCAAAAACCTAACCTTCCCTCTCCAAAAACACACGAAATTTCAGAAACTCTCCCACAAATCCAACCCAACCACAACCTAACTCTTAAATTCCCAAAAACCCCCAACTATCTCAAACAACAAAGCTCCACTCCATAGCCTCAACCCACCAATTGAAACAAGAACAAGCTTGAATCTTCTCATCAAAAGGTAATCCCTATCTTTGTTCTTGAATCCTTTCACTGAAGTCATAGGAGGTAGTAGTTGGGAAGAGTATTGTAGTTGGAGTAGTTTAGTCTTGAAAAGTTGGTTGTGAAGTTGGAGAAAAGAGTAGAAAAGGAGGTTGTGGGCATTATTGAAGTTTGGGGGGGTTGTCACTGCTAGTTGTTGAGTGTGTAGGAGACATTTGTGCCACTAAATTGAAAGCTCCAGAAACTGTTCTAACCATGGCCACTAGAAAAAGAAGAGGCTCCACATCCGCCCCAACCTCACAATATGACGAAAGTAGGTTTGTAAGCTACGAAGCCTCTCAAAGATACAAAAATCTTGATACCAGACCCTTAATACCAGAAAGGGGAATGGACTACCAGAGGGCGTCATTTGGAGAAGGAGATGTTTATGAGCCCATTCGGGCGATGATTGAGTTAAGGGAGTGGAGAAAATTTGTGAACCCGGAGAAGATAACACCGGCAAACACAACAATGGTGCGAGAATTTTATGCCAACTTTCCGGAGAAGGTGGAAAGGGGTTGCTTTGTAAGGGGAAGCTATGTGCCTGTGACGGCAGAAAATATTAATATACAATTGAAGACAGTTGATGTCGAAGAAAGAAGTGATTGGAATCACTTTAGAACATGGTCTAGAAGCATTGACCACATCGACTGGAATACCGTTGCAGACACCGTGAGCTACCAGAGAGCTGCTTTTGAGATTGGAAGAAATGGATCGAGAGCAGCGGTGCCAATTCAATAGTAGCGAGGCTTTGTATTTTGTCGATGCGCGTGATTCCATCCACGCACTTCACCAGAGTGCCAAAAGATAGGATTAAATTGATTTATGGAATTATGAGGGGGCTGACAATTGATGTGGGGAAAGAAATAGTGCAGAGAATTGAAGAAATCAGCAGGTTGGTGACAACAGGTGGATTGGGACACGGCTCGCTTATTACCAGTCTATGCCACATGAGTGCGGTCCCACAACTACCCACATATACTCATGAAAGAAACCAACTGCCAGTGTCCTATGGGATAGTGCACTCTTTCCCAGACCCTAGCCCCCCAGCAGCCAGACGGAGAGTACAAGCAGCAGCAGCAGCAGCAGCAGCAGAGGCCGCCATGGATGAAGATGAGCCTGAAACAGGGGCTCAATATGAGGCAGGACCCAGCCACCGGCCAACCACAAGAGCAGAACCTTCAGAGCCCACAATGGGGCAATTGTACCAACACCAGAGGGAGATGATGCAGACCTTGCAAACAGTAGTACAAGGACAGCAAGAAACAAAGCAACAAATCGACGAGCTGAGTGCCTTGTTCAACCAATGGTCGATGCATTACCCGCCGCCACCACCACCATTTTAGCCAAAGTCTGTAAGTGTCTTTTTCTTTTATTTTCTTTGAGTCTTGCACACATTGGGGACAATGTGTGATTTAAGTTTGGGGGTGTTGTATTTGTGTGTCATGTTATGTTTTAATTAAGTTTTTTTTTTTTTTATTTGTTTTATGTTTATTTTGAGTCACCAAAATTTTTTCTTTTTGAGTCATAATTGCCTGTCAAAAATCATGTATGCTGTAGTTGCTAGAAACACCTAGTGAAGTAAGGTGGAATAATGTAAAGGAATTGAAGCAACTATCTAAACACTTAGGTTAGATATGCCAAAAACTCACCTAATCTGTCTATTTGGAGTTTCTTGCTTGCGTTATGCATGCTAAATGATAAATGCTTATGTGTTGTGATTGCTTGCTATTTGAGGCGAAGTAGTTAGGATATGCATGTTAGGGAGATGACTCAGGCAATTCTTTGATAGTCAATTCTTACCATTCTTTTCTATCCCGTACTTTAAAAATATCCCTAGTCAGCCCCATTGAGCCTAAATTTGAAACTTCTTCTTTGACACCCTATATTCCCACAAATTGTGCCATAAGTGAAAATATGAAATAGTGGAGTACATTGTGTTAAAAAGAAGAAGCAAAAAGAGTGAACAAGTTGATGCACCCCAATAGAAAAGTAATAAGAAAGAGGCAAAAGCCTAAGTTTGGGGGTGCCTATTAGTATAATACACTTCACTCTCCCAAAACAAAAGAGGGGAAGGATATAATTGAAGTGAAGGAAAGAATCAAAAGAAAAAGGGAAAAATTGAAAAGCCAAAGAGCTTATGGTACAGAAAAATGAGCCTAAATGCCTATCTTTACCAACCCCTACCTAAGCCAACATTACAACCCTCAAAGTCCTGAAGATCTCTTTTATGCATATCCAGAATTAGTGGAGAATAGCAAGTAAACATGCCATAGGAATTCTTGAATTTATATACATGATTTAGTATATGGACTTCCATTTAAGCATGATAAGTATGAGTTTGCGAAATATCTAGCTCAATGTGTTGAAATTCCATGCTATATGTTCCTGCATATTATTCTGCTAACCTTCATGTTTTTCTAGTTAACATCTATGCAGCAAAAGTGATTAATGACAGGGAGTCCTTTATTTTTCATTCTTTTGAGTCTTTTATTGTATTTCTTTCTATCTTTGCTCGAGGGCGAGCAAAGGTTAAGTTTGGGGGTATTTGATCGGTGTATTTTATATACACCTTTTGAGTCTGTTTTAGTTAGTCTTTTGTCCCATTTTGCACATATAAGTGTCGTATTAGGATAGTTTTTCTTTCTATTGAGTCAAAGTGGTTGAAATGGCCAAATGGCGGAAAAGGAGCAAAAAGAGGGCAAAAGAGGAGATGCCAGAGCTGAAAACAGAGAAAGTGGCGAACGAGGCTGAAATCCAGACCTGCGCCGCGGCGCCTCCTGCAGTCAGAAGCAGGGCCGCGGCGCCTATTATTCAGAGAGGCGAAGACTGGCACGCGCGCCTCGCATAGATGGAGGGCCGCGGTGCCTAAACATCCGAGAAGCCACAGAAGGTACAGCGCCACGGCGCCAAAACACCCGACGGATCGCAGAACTTCCGGCGCCGCGGCGCCTGTCTGCAGGGCCGCGGCGCCGACGCGTAAAAATTAGGTCTTTTGACGGATTTTTGGGCCAGGCCTGCAGGGAAAAGAAGGGAGGCGTTAAACCTCTAAAAGGAGAACCCTAGGCGCTGAGGTTCCCCTTGCACAACTCAAGATTCTTGCTTGGAGATTGGATACCATTTATTTTAGTAATTTCTTTTCCCTTTCTTTACTTTAATTCAGTTTTTGTATGATGAACATGGAATTAGTTCTTGTCATATTTATGGCTAGGAACTAATTCTCTTATAGGGCTTTCTATGTTGAATTTCTTGAACCTTATGTTATAAATTAATGCATGCTTATGGTAATTATTCTTATTGAGAGATCTATCCAATAATTGAGTTGAATTCTTGGTAGCTAATTGACAACTAGTTATCACTATATGATTTCTAATCAGATTCTGAAAAGGGGGGATTGTGAATATGCTGTAAGTTGGGTAGATACCTTGAATTGGGGATGAGAATACCTCAATTAGTTTTGTAGCGTTGATGAGAGGCTTAACAACCCTAATTTTGCGCATTGTGCGTGACGGTCAACTAGGTTTTTGTTCTTAATCCTCCTATAGAGTTACCCTTATCAGCGAAAGTTAGGTAAGGAACAATACTGGGGTTGAGTGTTTATATAACCCTAACGGGAGTATAAAACGATTTCGTAAACCTGCTTTCTCCAAAAGAAGAATACCATAAGTTAATGTATTAGTAAGTAGCATAAGCGGATAGTAAGGATACATAGAAACCCTATTCTCATCACATCTGAATTAAATCTTTATATTTAATTAGCTTTCATAACTCTTAGTTACAAACCAAACAATCAATCATTAATTCACCAAATAGATACTAGAAAATAGATAACTGATACTTGGACCCTAATCCTAGAGGACGATATTCGGTCTTATCTAAGACTATACTACTTGATACGATAACGTGCACTTGCGTTTAAAAGTGTGTGCATCTATACGCGCATCAAGTTTTTGGCGCCGTTGCCGGGGATTAGGCAATAGGTCAATATCAAATTATCTATTTTTAATTTCTAATTTGGTTTTAATTTTTTTTTTATTTTTATTTTTAGTTTTTACGAAAATTCAGGTTGCCGTGATTTGTTTTCTGTTTTTGATCTATTTCAGGCAATCAGTTTATGCGAAGGAGAAGAGGAGCAGACACTCTTGTTCCCTTCAATCCTGAGATTGAGAAAACCTGCAAATGCGATGTAAAGAATCAACGAATTGCAACTTTGATAGAGATGGACGGTAATCTAAACAATAACAGGATGAGAGAAGGGTTAGGTGAAAATCAATTTAACCTGTGAGATCCTCGCAAGTGCAATAGATGTGGAGGATAGAGTCCGAATCCAGCCAGAAAGAAGTTTGGGAGATTATGTGCTACCAAGAGTGAATGGAGCACAGACTTGCATTAGGCTCCCTGCAATAGGAGCCAACAATTTTGAGATAAAGCCACTGATTACGAGCATGGTACACACCGTGCAATTCGGAGCGCCATGGAGGATCCACACATGCACATAGCTAATTTCTTGGAGCTATGTGCCACTTTCGCATATAACGGCGTTCGATGATGCCGTCGGGTTGAGGCTCTTTCCTTTCTCACTCGGGGATAGAGCAAAAGTATGGTTGAATTCCACGCCGATTCGATATTCACATGGCACGAAATGGCGCGTAAATTTCTAGCTAAGTTCTTTCCGCCTTGTAAAGCAAAGAAAATTGAGAGGAGTTGAACAACTTCTACCAAGTCGATGGAGAGTCCTTATATGAAGCATGGGAAAGGTTCAAGGATCTACAGAGGAAGTGTCCACACCATTGCATTGAGTTGTGGAACTTGGTCCACATCTTCTACAACGGTGGCGAGACAACCGTAACCATCATAGATGCAAAGCAGTGGAGCATTCATGAGGAAAACAGCCCACGACGCCATGAGTTATTAGAAGATATGGCCACTAACAACCATGTCATCAAGAGAGGCGACTAGTGGAAGAAGAAGCGTGGTCCACGTAGATGCTATTCGCCTTGAATGCCCAGTGGCTCTTCTAGCGAAACAATTGCAGCAGATACTGATGTCGATGAATCGCCTGAGATGCCCAAAAGTCGTGAGATATGTGGCGCCCACATACATTTGATAGTGTCCTTCAAATGATCCCAACAATGTATCAATGGAGCAGGCAGAGTGTCAGGCAGTAGGTAATTATCAGAGGCAACAAAACAACCCCTACTCCAACACTTATAATCCAGGGTGGAGGAATCACCCAAATTTCTCATGGAAAGGAGATCAGGGCCAGCCAGAACCGATGCAGGCCACCAGAACCAATATCGTGGGCGAGAATCGGTATAGGGCGATGTAACCAGCATACAGAATCAACAGCCCTTCACTCAAGCCCCACAGCCTCAACAGCGCTGCGCGATTCGCAAACGAATGCAGACGATCTGAAAGTAGTCAGATTGCCAACGCCTGTGCAGCTTCTTGGCGAAGCTAGAGCCTCGTTCAGAAATTTGGAAACACAAGTAGGGCAAATAGCAAAGCGCATAAACATCAAAGCCACAGGGGACATTGCCAAGCAATACAGAGGTAAATCCGAGGGAGCAGTGTAAGGCAGTGCAGTTGAGAAGTGGAAAACAGTTGGAGCAGCGGCACTTCACCAAGATGGTTGAGAAAGCAGAATTAGAAAAAGAGAAGGTGGCTGCCCCTAGCCCAGTGATAGAGAAAACTCCAGAGAAGGAGTATACAGAAAAGATTCATTTTCCCCAGAGGTTACAGAGGAAGGTGGTGGATAAACAATTCTCCAAATTTTTGGAAGTATTCAAGAAGCTGCACATCAACATACCCTTCATAGAAGCATTAGAGCAGATGCCATCCTATTTCAAGTTTATGAAGGAGATATTGGGGAAAAAGAAGAAGCTGGCGGAATATGAGGTAGTAGCACTAACAGAGGAGTGTAGTGCTATTCTGCAAAAGAAGTTGCCACCAAAGCTTAAGGACCCTGGAAGCTTCACACTACCTTGCACAGTAGGCAGGGTGACTTGCAACAGAGCTCTATGCGATTTGGGGGCGAGTATAAATCTGATGCCCCTATCAGTTTTTAAAAGGTTGGAGTTGGGAGAGGCCAAACCAACCACTGTGAGTCTGCAACTAGCCGACAGGACAGTGGTTCATCCACGAGGCAAGATTGAGGACGTGATTGTGAAGGTAGGAAAATTTTTCTTTCCTGCAGATTTCCTCATTCTTGATATGGAAGAAGATGCAGACATCCCTATCATATTAGGGAGGCCATTCCTAGCAACAGGGAGAGCGTTGATTGATGTTGAAAAAGGGGAATTGACATTAAGGGTGGAGAATGAAGAAATGGTGTTTAAAGTGTTTAAACATGTCATCGAACCACCAACCATGAGTAGGTGTTTTGCAATCAACACCATCAAACCCCCATGTGAGCCTCTACAAGCAACCAAAGAGTGATGAGCCCAAGAAAGCGTGCATGGTTTCTTTGAAATGACACTAAATGAGGTAAATGTCCCTAACCCCTACTACTGATAATGCTAAAAAGAAAATAAGAAAAAGGAAATGCCAAATGTGGCGGAAATGGATTGGTTGGGGACTTAATCCACCCGTGGCTATTAAGTCTAAGGAACTTGCGTCCGACTAAAAGACGTTAAAGACAACGCTACTTGGGAGGCAACCCAATGTTTTCAATTATGTATTTTAATTTCTATCATTAGTTTAATTTTATTTTGTCTAAGAACAGTCTCACGGTATTGGATCTTGTTGTTTGTGTGATTGACAGTACAGAAATTAAACCGGGACGGTGAATGAAAGCCGGATTTCAAAGCGGGTAGCGCGCCTTCCAGAAGCGAACGCGGCGCCAAAAGATCTGAACAGCTCGGAAGTTTAAAGCCGCGCGCCAGATCGGCGCGCGACAAAAATTCGAAAAGTTGCTAAGTTTAAGCGCGCTAAGGATCGGGCGCGCGTAAAATCCCGGAAGCGCAGATGAGTGGGCGCGCGCTAAAAGCGGCGCGGCGCCGGCGAAATCGAACTTAAAACGCCAAAATCAGACCTTCCCAATTCCAACTTCAAAAACATAACCTTCCCTCTCCAAAAACACACGAAATTTCAGAAACTCTCCCACACATCCTCCACAAATCCAACCCAACCACAACCTAACTCTTAAATTCCCAAAAACCCCCAACTATCTCAAACAACAAAGCTCCACTCCATAGCCTCAACCCACCAATTGAAACAAGAACAAGCTTGAATCTTCTCATCAAAAGGTAATCCCTATCTTTGTTCTTGAATCCTTTCACTGAAGTCATAGGAGGTAGTAGTTGGGAAGAGTATTGTAGTTGGAGTAGTTTGGGTACTGAAAAGTTGGTTGTGAAGTTGGAGAAAAGAGTAGAAAAGGAGGTTGTGGGCATTATTGAAGTTTGGGGGTGTTGTCACTGCTAGTTGTTGAGTGTGTAGGAGACATTTGTGCCACTAAATTGAAAGCTCGTAAACTGCTCTAACCATGGCCACTAGAAAAAGAAGAGGCTCCACATCCGCCCCAACCCCACAATATGACGAAAGTAGGTTTGTAAGCTACGAAGCCTCTCAAAGATACAAAAAGCTTGATACTGCACTTTAATACGAAGGGAATGGACTACCGAGGGCGCCATTTGGAGAAGGAGATGTTTATGAGCCCATTCGGGCGATGATTGAGTTAAGGAGTGGAGAAAATTTGTGAACCGGAGAAGATAACACCGCAAACACAACAATGGTGCGAGAATTTTATGCCAACTTTCCGAGAAGGTGGAAAGGGGTTGCTTTGTAAGGGGAAGCTATGTGCCTGTGACGGCAGAAAATATTAATATACAATTGAAGACAGTTGATGTCGAAGAAAGAAGTGATTGGAATCACTTTAGAACATGGTCTAGAAGCATTGACCACATCGACTGGAATACCGCTGCGACAGTGAGCTACCGGAGCTTTTGAGATTGGAAGAAATGGATCGAGAGCACTGAGCAGATGCCAATTCAACAAGGTAGACAAGGCTTGGCTGTATTTTGTCAGTGCCCGCATGATTCCATCCACGCACTTCACCAGAGTGCCAAAAGATAGGATTAAATTGATTTATGGAATTATGAGGGGGCTGACAATTGATGTGGGGAAAGAAATAGTGCAGAGAATTGAAGAAATCAGCAGGTTGGTGACAACAGTAGATGGGACACGGCTCGCTTATTACTGGATCATGCCACATGAGTGCGGTCCCACAACTACCCACGATACTCATGAAAGAAACCAACGCGTTGTCCTATGGGATAGTGCACTCTTTCCTGCACCACTAGCCCCAAAGACAGACGGAGAGTACAACCAAAGAAGCAGCAGCAGCAGAGGCCGCCATGGATGAAGATGAGCACAAACAGGCTCAATATGAGCGAGACCCACCACCGCCAACCACAAGAGCAGAACATTGAGCCCACAATGGGGCAATTGTACCAACACCAGAGGAGATGATGCAGACCTTGCAAACAAAGAGTACAAGGACAGAAGAAACAAAGCAACAAATCGACGCGAATGAGTGCCTTGTTCAACCAACGGTCGATCGTTACCGTCGCCACCACCACCATTTTAGCCAAAGTCTGTAAGTGTCTTTTTCTTTTATTTTCTTTGAGTCTTGCACACATTGGGGACAATGTGTGATTTAAGTTTGGGGGTGTTGTATTTGTGTGTCATGTTATTTTTTAATTAAGTTTTTTTTTTTTTTTATTTGTTTTATGTTTATTTTGAGTCACCAAAATTTTTTCTTTTTGAGTCATAATTGCCTGTCAAAAATCATGTATGCTGTAGTTGCTAGAAACACCTAGTGAAGTAAGGTGGAATAATGTAAAGGAATTGAAGCAACTATCTAAACACTTAGGTTAGATATGCCAAAAACTCACCTAATCTGTCTATTTGGAGTTTCTTGCTTGAGTTATGCATGCTAAATGATAAATGCTTATGTGTTGTGATTGCTTGCTATTTGAGGCGAAGTAGTTAGGATATGCATGTTAGGGAGATGACTCAGGCAATTCTTTGATAGTCAATTCTTACCATTCTTTTCTATCCCGTACTTTAAAAATATCCCTAGTCACCTATCGAGCCTAAATTTGAAACTTCTTCTTGACACCCTATATTCCCACAAATTGTGCCATAAGTGAAAATATGAAATAGTGGAGTACATTGTGTTAAAAGAAGAAGCAAAAGAGTGAACAAGTTGATGCACCCCAATAGAAAAGTAATAAGAAAGAGGCAAAAGCCTAAGTTTGGGGGTGCCTATTAGTATAATACACTTCACTCTCCCAAAACAAAAGAGGGGAAGGATAGAATTGAAGTGAAGGAAAGAATCAAAAGAAAAAGGGAAAAATTGAAAAGCCAAAGAGCTTATGGTACAGAAAAATGAGCTTAAATGCCTATCTTTACCAACCCTACCTAAGCCAACATTACAACCTCAAAGTCCTCAAGATCTCTTTTATGCATATCCAGAATTAGTGGAGAATAGCAAGTAAGCATGCCATAGGAATTCTTGAATTTATATGCATGATTTAGTATATGGACTTCCATTTAAGCATGATAAGTATGAGTTTGCGAAATATCTAGCTCAATGTGTTGAAATTCCATGCTATATGTTCCTGCATATTATTCTGCTAACCTTCATGTTTTTCTAGTTAACATCTATG
This sequence comes from Przewalskia tangutica, assembly GCA_029844215.1. Taxonomy (NCBI): domain Eukaryota; kingdom Viridiplantae; phylum Streptophyta; class Magnoliopsida; order Solanales; family Solanaceae; genus Przewalskia; species Przewalskia tangutica. The sequence goes on along the minus strand of CM056730.1, from coordinate 91,524,668 downwards.
CAGCAAAAGTGATTAATGACAGGGAGTCCTTTATTTTTCATTCTTTTGAGTCTTTTATTGTATTTCTTTCTATCTTTGCTCGAGGCGAGCAAAGGTTAAGTTGGGGTATTTGATCTGTATTTTATATACACCTTTTGAGTCTGTTTTAGTTAGGCTTTTGTCCCATTTTGCACATATAAGTGTCGTATTAGGATAGTTTTTCTTTCTATTGAGTCAAAGTGGTTGAAATGGTCAAATGGCGGAAAAGGAGCAAAAGAGGGCAAAAGAGGAGATGCAGAAATGCAGAGAACGTGGCGAACGAGGCTAACATCCAGACAGCCGCGGCACCTCCTGCAGCAGCGAGCGCAGCGCCATTATTCAGAGCGAAGACTCTCGCCGCGCCTAAACATCCGGAGCTACAGAAGATACAGTAGCCGCGGCTCTCGAAGCAGATATCGGCAGCGGCGCCAAAACACCGACGGATCGCAGAACTTCATGGCCGCGCCGACGCGTAAATTAGGTCTTTTGACGGATTTTGGGCCAGCCTGCAGGAAAAGAAGGGAGGCGTTTAAACCTATAAAAGGAGAACCCTAGGCGTTTGAGGTTCCCCTTCTGCACAACTCAAGATTCTTGCTTGGAGATTGGATACCATTTATTTTAGTAATTTCTTTTCCCTTTCTTTACTTTAATTCAGTTTTGTATGATGAACATGGAATTAGTTCTTGTCATATTTATGGCTAGGAACTAATTCTCTTATAAGCTTTCTATGTTGAATTTCTTGAACCTTATGTTATAAATTAATGCATGCTTATGGTAATTATTCTTATTGAGAGATCTATCCAATAATTGAGTTGAATTCTTGGTAGCTAATTGACAACTAGTTATCACTATATGATTTCTAATCAGATTCTAAAAAGGGGGGATTGTGAATATCTGTAAGTTGGGTAAGATCTTGAATTGAGGATGAGAAGACCTCAATTAGATTTGTAGCGTTGATGAGAGGCTTAACAACCCTAATTTTGCGCATTGTGCGTGACGGTCAACTAGGTTTTTGTTCTTAATCCTCCTATAGAGTTACCCTTATCACCGAAAGGTAGGTAAGGAACAATACTGGGGTTGAGTGTTTATATAACCCTAACGGGAGTATAAAATGATTTCGTAAACCTGCTTTCTCCAAAAGAAGAATACCATAAGTTAATGTATTAGTAAGTAGCATAAGCGGATAGTAAGGATACATAGAAGCCCTATTCTCATCACATCTGAATTAAATCTTTATATTTAATTAGCTTTCATAACTCTTAGTTACAAACCAAACAATCAATCATTAATTCACCAAATAGATACTAGAAAATAGATAAATGATACTTGGACCCTAATCCTAGAGGACGATATTCGGTCTTATCCAAGACTATACTATTTGATACGATAACGTGCACTTGCGTTTAAAAGTGTGTGCATCTATACGCGCATCACCTACTCATTTGCACTAGCATGTATCTATGTGATTGTCATTGTCTAAAGACCATAGTTGAGTTGCCCGAGATTAGTTTGTTTTCTCATTTTATTTATTCAAGATAGTATACATCAGGGATATACAAAGTATATAGGCATGGATATACACCAAATGTATGTTTAAGTTATATATTCTAGCCTTCATGTATATCATATCTTTAGTAGTTCAGTCTCTTGTCAAACAAATACGGGTTAGAATGCTTATCTAATATTAAAAGAATGGATCAATAACTGTTTGGGGCCTGCACTGTTATCTGTTATCTGAAGCCTAATTTTAATTAAAACTATTTGATTGTTGTTTTGGGACTAATGGGTCATTCCTTTCAAATATCTGAAATTCATTTTTGGCCGGCTTCTCTCTTGCCTAATGTGTTGTCTCGTTAGGCCTTCTGTCTTTTTGTTTGACTGCTTGAATGGAGTATTAGTGGGATAATAATGTGTCTGTCATGTTCAAATGCCTGATCTGGTGGAACCAACACACTTAGAATCTTGAACTATATCGTGTACTAAGTCACAAAATAATGGCATGAATATGTTGTCAAATGAAATTCTAAAGTTCCTATTTTGTTCAAAGCCCTGAAGTGTAAGTCGAAGCTTGCTGTTGTTAGAAATAGGATGAATCATTACTTCTTTCCTTTTACTTGATAGATCACATAAGATTTGATGTTATAAGTAGGCCTAATTAACTGAATGTTATACCATCAAGGAATATCATGCATATTAGTCTTTCTATGTGGATGTTTGACATGCTTGTACCCGACATATCTTCCTTTTAAAAACATGCTGCCTTCGGGAATAGTATATCTTAAAGAATATATAAGGTATATATATTATGGTTATACACGCTTACATATTCAGGTTTTCTGATCTCATACTGACGTTTGTGCCTGTTTGTTTCCAATTTCTTTTCTGGGTGTGAAACCCAATACACACTCTGCTTCATTCTCGTTAATGTTTGTTGTTCAGCCTCTTGGCCAGCATTCCTTTTATCTTTTTTTTACGCATATATTTTCAGGTTCCGTCATTAATCTTTTTCCTTTCTTTTATTTTACATGACATGTATTGGAAACAACATCGAGTTTCATTACGACACTCATCATGATCTCCACATCGGCGTCAGCATCTCCCGCCTCTGAATTCTTAAACAAAATAGGACGAGACGATGTTGTTATTCATCCTAAATACCCCCTATAACATCTCAATCTTCATTCGTTTCTATATGTTTATTTATTTGTTGTAATTTTGTCTAACTCTATAATTAATAGGATATCTAAGAATCATTAGCCTTCGGATAGACAAATTGGGAGGATAGTTTAAAAACGGAAATATACTTCATTTGCCCTTTTAAAATTGACTTACGTATTTAAAATTTTGTCAAAATCATATAATTATTTTCATTTTTTTGCAGATCCAATCATGCAACCAAAGTTTCGTTGCTTATCAATTGCATAAGAAATATTGATTTCCTTTACTAACATTATTTATTATTTATAAACACCTTTTAACATTTTCCAAAACATACATTTCTTAGCCAAATAATTTAACCTAGGTTTGATCGGGCAACCGTAAGTTAACGGATCTTAAAGGATGTCTCACCCCTTCCCTTTAGGATAATAAAGAACCCTTACTCAGAATCTCACATAAGCTTTGCAGACCATTAAATGGAGTTAATGTTGACTTTAACTAGTTAGCATTTAGGTGTCCTAATTCACCCAATTAATTAGGTGGGGACTCCTTTAACAACACATTAACAATACTTAACATTTACATTTTATTTTATTTTGGAGGAACCATTCCATCGCGCATTCAAGCCTGAGAGTTCAAAATCAGGTGCGACACCGTCTTGGTCGGTCAAAATGTTTTCTCTGTACACACGCAAAATGAACGTGATCCTTGTGGGCCTAACTGTGATGCGGAAGTTCTTTGCCAAATTAAATACACATGTTGCGGCTTTTCTGCCTCTATACTCACATAGTGAGTTTGGGGGACGGGCGGTTGATTCGCGTTGACTTTGTAGCTTTGGCTCTTGACGCTTGCAAGCTCAGACTGGTTTGCACTGAAGGCTCAATTGGCCGGCTCTTTTCCATGTCTATTGTTGTCTTCCCGCAATGAATCCTTAAAATGCCCAGTTTGTGGTAGACGAGGATGTTGATCTTTCATTTGGACAAAACTGAGTCTTGTGTGGCTTGTTTGCCTGTCTTATCAAGGTGATCAAGTGGGCTTTTTATTTTATTTTATTTATTTATTGGACTGAAGCCGATGTGGGCCGCCTACATATCTCACCGAGGGAATCAAGTCATAACGTAGTTTGTGATGCAAAAAATATGGATTTTAAGGTTTTCAATAAGTGGGACCGAAGCCGATGTGGCCGCCTACGTATCCCGCCGAGGGAATCAGGTCATAACGTAGTTCGTGATGCAAAAAATAGGGATTTTAAGATTTTCTATGATTGGGACCGAAGCCGATATAGCCGCCTACGTATCTAGCCAAGGGAATCAAGTCATAACGTAGTTCGTGATGCAAAAAATAGGTATTTCAATATATATAAATAAATATATATATATATATATATATATATATATATATATTTGTTGTTGTTTTTCTGAAAAAATTAAAAGCAGAATCATATATTGAATTCAGTTGGTACCAACAATTAGTATTGTGCTTAAGGATTTCGTTATTTGCTTTTTTGTCTGACCGAGACTAACTCCGGGGTGATTTTTATAGCTTCAGATGCTACCTCAGGCATACCTAAGTATGAACACTTACTTGCAGCCAAGGTTTCGAACTATATGTATCCTCATGTTCAAATGCCCTCACTAAAAGAAAGTTCATTCCTCACATACATTTCAGTATTTTGAACTTTGGGACTGTTACACCCCGTATTTACAGGACATGGTGTAAGAACGTAAGTAAGAACCCGCAAGTGTTAAGATTTGAGACTTGTAAAATTTATCGGAAATTATGGAATTGTCGGAAATTGTGTTATTGTAACGAATGGGAGGGCGACACGTGTCACCCCCCCCCCCCCCCTTATGTGATGCCTTGGTCGAAAAATGCAAGGGCAAGAGGGTCATTGGACCTTAGTCTTGCAAGCATGTGTAGCATGAGAATGTTGACTAGTCAAGGGGTCAATAAGTCTTGATTTTTAATGTAAGACTACATCTAAGCCATCCATGTGTTTATATCATAACCCTCCTAGGTGCTTTATATATTACTACTAGTAGAGGGAGAGTTTTACACTTAGAAAAATTTGTGCAAATTGAAGAACTCATTGTTGTGAGTCTCGGTTCACTAGCAAGGAAAGAAAAAAATTTGTTCCTTGTCCATTCAAATCCACACTTTAAACCAAGGTTCTTGAGGGTAGTGTAAGCATATCTCAATAGAAAAATCCGGAAAAGAGAGTTTTGGGTTAGTCGCAAAGTGAAAACCTAATGGTCTTTCTAGGTTTTGTTTGGGGATTTGAAGGATAATTGTTGGTGTTGTTCTAAGGGTCTCAATGGCGGATTGAAGTGTCTTGGAGAGGTTCTAAACTACTAAGGGCGACTTTGGATTGGAATTTGGATTAAGAATCGTGAGGTATAATCTTGTTCTTTGAAAGTGTTACAAGATTATTTATTTTGTTGTTAGCTTTACATGTTGCTAGTATGTAGTATATGTGTTGAAGTTTATAAGGATTATGGATTGATTGTAGCCTTGGAAAAATTCAAATGTATGTAAGCCATGTTAAGTTGGATCACAATTTAGTCGTTACTAAAATCGTCGATGTTACTTACTTAAAGATTATGGTTATTATAATCAAATACGACTTGATATCGTGTTATGCTACCAATTTGGATTGAAATGGAAATTTGATAAGAATTGGTAAGGTTGAACTCAAGTGGCGAATTTGGACTTTTAGTTTGTTTTTCATTTGTATTGGACTACTTTCTAAATTGTGAGCCAATTGGTCGTTTAGTTTTTATTTGTATTGGAGTACCTTATAGAAATTGTGAGCCAATTGGGGCTGTTTGGTTATTGTATTCGGCCTTGAAAAAGTGGCAAAGTAAGTAAAAACAAAGGAAGTCTTTGTCCGATTTTCCGTAGAATTTGGCGACTTAGCACTTAGAATATTCTACGTTTGAAGTAAGAGGTTAATGGACGATTGTGACCATGATAGGTTGAAGTACTAGGTATAGCGTATCCTACTTGAAGAATGGAGTAGCTCAAGGTTGATGTACTTTGGAGCATTTTGCTACTTGTCGACAATCGTCGCGAGGTATGTGAACCTCTTCCTTCTTTTGACATGATTCTATGTATGGAATATACATGTAGTACTATTTCATGATTCCTTACTCTTAGAAGTTAAGAGGTATGTATGTTGATTTACTCTACGTAAAGGTTATGTATAAGTTATCCTAAGTTCTTACCAAGTCTTATGGGGGATGTTGGTAAGAGTCGTTAGGAGGTATTTTGGAGCCAAGTTGACTTGGCTAAATTTACGGCACGAATAAGAATAAGTATCGAACAAGCCATTGCAGCGTTAATAAAGGAAAATGTAATGACAATTAATTATGTTAAAACAAGTAGAATTCTCCATCTGCATAGAAGCTAAGATAAGACAAAATTGTATTACATTTTCTAGATCATGGCTACTTGATTAAGATGGTTATAAATAAGTATAACTTATTCACAACGCACCAAGTATATGTTACTTAATTTATAAGGATTTACGTATGAAGTTTTAAGACTATGGACCTCAATTGTTAAAAGGTTAAGGGACTTTATTTTTCAAGTTATGAGATTTGATTCTTAAAGGAAGAAATGAATTGATTTAAAAGTATAGAATACTTGATTTGGAAAGTATTGATTTCTTGCCTTTCTAAAGTTAAGGAACTTGTTTTCTTAAAAGATAAGAGACTTGAAGTATTTTGAAAGCTATGTGATTTGAATTGAAAGTATAAGCTTCTTGGTCATAAAAGGAATGAATTTGTCTAAGACATAAAGAGTTATAACGGCTTTATGGGAAGTTGGTTATAACAACTTTATGGAAGATTAAAAGAATGGTTTTCTTCAGTAATGTAAGCAAAGAAATGATTTGAAATAAAGAAGGGCAAATTGTTTTAAAGGTACAAATTGCTTAAAGTTTTAAAGAAAGAAGTCACTTGATTTTGAATACTATAAATGTATTTCTAAAAAGTATTGTGACTTGTCGTGAAAAGTAGATATGACTTGATACTACGGTTATTAGTATCTTGGAAGTTTTATTTGAAAGAGAATCATTTTAAAGGAGTAGAGGCACGTAGTACGTTGGGTTAAATTCCCGGATTTTATAATGACATGTTAGTGCCTTAAGTAAACAAAAATGAGAGTGTATATGAACAAGCTAATAAGAAGTTAGGGGATTTCTTAACTTGTTTATATTATGTATGATAAGTCGGTAGTGCTTATGTTATGTATGATAAGCCGGTAGTGCTTATGTCATGTATGATAAGTCGGTAGTGCTTATGTTATGTATGTAAGTAGTGGTGGTGCTTATGCTATGTATGATGTCGATAGGGCTTATGTTATGTATGATGGCCGGTTGAGTTAGGGTAAGAGTATAAATGAGGCAAGCCCAAGACGTTATACCACCTTCTCCGGTAAGAGTATAAGTGAGGGTAAATCCAGACTGCACCACCGCTTTATGTGTTATTTGACCAAGTCGAGATAGGGTAAGAGTATAAATGAGGCAAGCCCAAGACGTTATACCACCTTCTCCGTGGTAAGAGTATAAATGAGGGCAAGCCCAAGACGTTATACCCCGCTTACCACCTTCTCGGGGTAAGAGATAAATGAGGGCAAGCCCCAGACGTTATACCACTGCTTTGATTGATTTTATGGGCGTGAGACCCATGGTTATGTTTTACACTTTTAGTATCGGCGGTGATGGGGATTCCACGCATGCTTTGATATTGGTGATCGATCGCGTCCATTTGGTAAGGTAGTATATGTGTCCCTCCGTAGTGGGCGGACTATGTTATGAAAGATAAGTAAGTTAGACGAAATGAACTTAATGACTTCTCCTAAGTAAGTACGTAAGATATGGCTATAACTCTTAATGGAATGGAAAAGATATTGATGTGAAATTAAGTTCATGTGGTAATGACACGGCAGATCTGGTATGTATTTTTATACTTATCCTTGTCATTCTTTTACAGATTATGATCCATTTCTCATCGTTATTTCATTTCATATTCGCAATTTTTGTTATCGACTTCTTCGGGGCCGCGTTCATGTCATGAGTTTAGGTACGCTATGGATCCGCGAGCTTAGGATCGGTTCAGATTTTGAGATGGCTCCAATGTTCGGAGTTGTCATGGCTATGTATATTCAGTGCAGCGGGGCCTTGTCCGCCACGATGGTTATGTTAACACTCTTGAGGTCTGTAGTCACATATTGTGGGTCGCTTTGTAAAAGAAAGGAGGCAATCGCTTGGTTGTATTTATATATATATGTTCGTGAAGGTAGCCCTATCGCTAACCTGCAGTATTAATTCGATGTTTTATTTATAAGTTTCATGTATGTTCCGCTGATTTTCTCTGATGTTTACCTGTAAGGGTGCCCAGGTAGGGCACCAGTCGCGGTCCCGGGGTCGGGTCGTGACAGGGACGTTTAGAGAAGTACACTCACACTCAGAAGGATGTTCAAAACATTTAATTGTGATACCATAGGCTTGGCCGTCATGTGAGTATCCACTAATGTGAAAATCCTCAGTATAGGATCATGTAGGGCTTTTTATGGGTTTGTAATGTAGGCTTGGGGAAAGGAAGGATATCATTTGGGTAATGAGTGACTAATCCTTCCTTGAGCATTGGATTATGTCTGCGCTCGGCATTTGTATGCCTTGATGTCGATCTACTTCTTTTTGTCCTTATCTTTTGTACTGACTTCTTTTGAGTATTTCGTTTGGAGTTGTTTTTCCTTTTTGGAGTTATTTCCTCTTTTTTTCTATAGTGCATGGGCTTTTGACTTTTTCTTTGTGTGAAGTCGTCCTTTTGATTTGCTTTATTTTTCTCTTTTGGAACTTTGCAAACTTTTATCCCTAGAAACTTCAACGCAGATCATTGTCAGCAATTTGCACTTTTCTAATGCGCTCAAGGAGGTCGGGTCAAGAGAGGGATAGTGCGTGTATGCACTTAGAAAGGGTATATGCGTAATATGTGGTTGTCAAAAGAATATGTTTTAGGCTCAAAGGGGGAGTGCTACGCATAATGCTATTTGACCTACGATCATTTCCTATACCAAGTGTTACTCAGTATTTCGCCTCAACAAACATTCGAGCCAAGTTCTAGATCACAATGCAATGCAATTGAACTTATTCTAAAACTCACCACACCATGCACATGAAACAATGAGGTTGGTTTTGTTCTTATCTTGCAAGCATGCAAAATAATTTTTCATTTGTCACTACAGGCGTGAATGAGAGGTACCAAAAGAATCTATAGTTTATCACGAAGTCAGTCCTCTCCACCATATCAATTGTTACTTGTTATTTTCTATGCACACTCCTAACTGTGTTGGTATCAACCAAGTCAATCAATGATACTTAAAATATTTTTATATTTTTCGGATATAGGTTTTTTTCTTTTGTTTGAATAAAATATTTTTGTGTTTTTTGAATAAAGTTTTTTTTAGTAAAATATTTTGTGTTTTTTTGAAAAAGGGTTTTTTTTTGTATTTTTGTGTTTTTTATAATAAAGTTTTTTTTTGTATTTTTTGTATAAAATATTTTTGTGTTTTTTGAATAAAAGTTTTTTTTGAATAAAATGTTTTTGTGTTTTTTTTAATAAAGGGTACCGAACCCGAGTAGGGCTGCTTAGGTATCTCACTTTTGATGAGAATCAGGTGTGCGTTGTTCGTCCAGATGTAGTAGATTTTTTTTGACTATATATAGTTTATTATATATATATATATATATATATATATATATATATATATATATATATATATATATATATTTTATCTGGGTGTCGCATCCAAGATGGGTTACCTACGTATCACACCATATGGTGAGAATCAGACACACATAGTTCGGGCCTAAACAAAAGGGGATTTTTTTGTGGTGTCACACCCAAAATGGGTTACCTACGTATCACACTGTATGGTGTGAATCAGACACGCGTAGTTCGGGACTGCTAGAGTAAAATAATATTTTTGTGGTGTCGCACCCAAGATGGGTTACCTATCTATCACACCGTATAGTGCGAATCAGACACGCATAGTTCGGGACTGAACAAAAGGGGATTTTTTTGTGGTGTCGCACCCAAGATAGGTTACCTACGTATCACACCATATGGTGCGAATTAGACACGCGTAGTTCGGGACTGAACAATTAAAAGCCTCTAGGGTGTTTGCTCTCTGAGGTCAAAATGCAAAAGGTGTTTGTTTTTCGTGCTGAACGAAGGAAGTGTGTTTGTTCCCAATGCCTATAGGGTGTTTGTTCCCGAGGTCGAAATGCAAAAGGTATTTGTTCCTCGTGCTGAAAAAATACATGGTATTTGTTCTCTGAAATGCCCCTAGGGTGTTTGTTCTCTGAGGTAAAAAATGCAAAAGGTGTTTGTTCCTCGTGCTGAAAGAAGACATGGTGTTTGTTCCCTGAAATGCTCCTAGGGTGTTTGTTCCCTTAGTTAAAAAATGCAAAAGGTGTTTGTTCCTCGTGCTGAAAGAAGACAAGGTATTTATTCCCTGAAATGCCCCTATAGTGTTTGTTCCGTGAGGTAAAAAATGCAAAAGGTGTTTGTTCCTCGTGCTGAAAGAAGACATGGTGTTTGTTCCCTGAAATGCCCCTAGGAATTTTATTCCCTGAGGTAAAATTTAAAAGGTGTTTGTTCCTCGTGCTGAAAGAAGACAGGGTGTTTGTTCCCTTAAATGCCCCTAGGGTGTTTGGCTCTGAAGTAAAAAATGCAAAAGGTATTTGTTCCTCATGCTGTTTTTTGTTTTGTATAAGAATAAATCAAGCATAATAAACCTTCTAAAAGATGAAGAAAACCAAGTTAGCATAAGCACAGTAATCATGGAAATAATATGCATAGAGCGGAAGGCAACAAAAATAGCAAGTAGATTGCATGAAAATCAAATGCGCGCCCTAACATGCATTGGGTCTCTCTTATTCCAGAGGTGAGCCTAAACGTCAAATATGCGAGATTATGATAGATTAATCTAAGCCACTGAATTGAAATGCGTTCTGCTGGAAATAAAAGTTGATTTGCCAATTCCCACATGTCATGACCAGGCTTGGATCCGTCTATATTTATCACGCTACACATAAAATGTTGATTGATCGTTGGGTTGTGAGACTCTTCGACAATTTGGTGGATTTCTTAATTGTGGAGTCGATACCAAGGATCGATCCACCTAAAGATGTATGCATGCATGACGTAAGATAATAAGGGCGGTATAGCTCTATCCTAATTTTCTAAGATTTGGCTTACTAAACCCAGGGTTCTCAAGCGGACTGCTCGAGTGAGAAGACTATACGGACAACCGGACGGATCGGACAACTCTGCGCATACGCCAACTCTTCTAAAATTTGGGCATTTGAAAGAAAAATTTGCGAGTGCGCGAAAGACACCTCGCGTGCAATGTGTGATAGTGTCAATTTTCTTAAGCGGATGAAATATGAGCGGAATGTCAATTTAGGAAAATCAATAAAATCAAATAGCAATCAAAGCAGTTGAACATGCAGAATTACAATAAAAAAACAAATTAAAGCACAAGATCAAATAAGAAAAAAATAAAGCCAAATAATAATAAACATATGTTTGCTATGGTTAAGAATCTGAAATCCCCAGCGGAGTCGCCTGTCGTATCTCGTTTTAACCCAAGGTCAGAACGGAACACAATGTTACTGGTGATTCCTGAATCAATGAAATGCTAATGGTTGAGGAGTCGCCATCTAATTATTAGGGTGAATTAGGACACTTGAATGTAGCATAAAAATGTTGTAAATGATCTCCATATGATTGGTCTGCGAAATTATGATATTCTGGATCAGAGTTCTTTATTATCCTAAAGGGAAGGAGTTATACATCATTTCAGATCCGCTAACTTGCGGTTATCCGGTCAAACCTGTGTTAATTATTGTATAAAGAAAATGCATTTTTTAGGTACAAAATTAATTAAAAAGAATATTGCAAGTAATTAATTAAAAGATGCATTGTTTAGAATAAATGTACTAGAGACGTTTTGAAATATGAATGACGAGCCTAAAATAAATAAACTAGGGGCATATTCCCATAGTTTCAGTTGCTTTAGTTTAAGGTTTTGATTCTTTGAAAACGTGGATTAAGGTTCTGAATTATGATTTTGACTCCTTTAACACACCTTCATCGTATCTCCATACTCCAGTCCAATAACCCATGAACTTACACGTAGAACGACCATACATGGAATTTGCTCACTAATTAATAACACTTCCACTAATACTTCAATACCAGTTCAGCCACCTCTATTTTGCTCGTCCCTTTTCTTCATCTATAAGAATGGGTCGGGTTTTAATTTGACCGAATTTTACTTATGAGAAATTAATATCCATGTGCGCAGGATAATAAAGGTATCCTGCGATAAATATATAACTTTAAAGTTGGACGAGAAGAGAAAATATATCAAAAACGTATAACAAAAGACAAATATAACTTTTTTCTGAAAGTACCGAGTCATATATGACCCTTTTCGTTAATTATCATGACAACTATCAGTGAGCTTCCTACGTGTATCGAAATCAACTACCTCCATCAAAGCTTATTTTGTGATTCCTTAACTATAATTACTACTCATAAGCTATACTGAACAACTCAAATTCAGATTCTCTTTCACAAATAAGTCTTATTTGCTGAAATGTAAAATTTGTTCTACAAAAAACAAAGTATCGCACGCATATGTCACACTAATATTTCAAAAATCTTGAAACAAAAAAATTCTAATTGCATATATTCTTAACTATTTGTTTTAGTTATAAAATAGAAGTTACTATTTGTTTTTTGTTTAATTTCTTCAAAAATGTACATTTACTAGAGTTGTACAATTTAAAGCATTTATCTTCTATTTAAGGTTCTTTAGTCTATACTTATCCATATTATCCAACTCAAGAAAATTCTAAAAATAATAAAATCTAATTAATGAAGCATACTCAAGTGCAAAACTTTGTTTGTTGTTCGCCACCTTTGCATGAGAAAAATAAAATCACCTGCGTAAGCATCCGTGTTAATTGGTACTACCAGCAAGAGCTTTGATTGCTTTTGACAAGTATTAGTGAACTTCACATGTACACACATAGGAGTAATCAAATACCTCCATAGTATCTTATTTGTTTTCTTAACTACAAATACATACTACCCCTAAGAATACTAAACAACTCAAAACTAGATTATATCACTACAAGAAAAAGGACCTACGATGACGGTTAAAAACTATCATCGGAGGGGTGGATGACGATTTTTGTAAATAACATTGTAGCCTGTGTCACGAATAGGTGACAGTTTAATAAACCGTCACACATTTGGTCGTCGACTTTGACTATTTCGCGGTTTTATTTTTATTTTTTCCCAGGTTTTTACAAATTTTGGCGGTAAAATTTTTGAATTTTATTATTTTAATATATTGTTTTGACGGTAAATTTTTAAATCAATTTGAATGTGAATTAATTTAATTTAAATATAAAATAATTGCGGGAAATCATTTTAATACATAATATTAAACATTTACGATTGTAACTAAAATGTAACTAATTAATCGAATCATGTTACAAATCTTCTTGTTCCCAAATGTATCCAAAACAAAATGTTTTACAAAACAAAATGAGCGTAAGTACATATTAACCAAACATCATGAAGGTGACACAACTTCTGCAGTACAAAGAATCATTGAAAAATGATGCGCCCACTCAATTCGGACCTCATCAAGCTCATGCTGTGAAAAAACTTCTTTTCCATTGTACTGTTAAACACAATAAATATCAATTAAAATTTCTAATCATAATCAGGCCATTCTAATGTAATTACATCCAAATATAATTCAACATGTTAGATCAATCATAATACACAATAGAGATCAATTAAAATATATATAGACAAGTACATAAATAAGAAATAATGTTACATACTTACATAATGATTCATTACAAGCACAGCTGGCAATCAAATCCCCTTAGATCTAAATAGTGCAATCTTTAGCCCAATTGTCCCATTACATAAGTGATCAATATGCTTATCCAATTTTAAAATGATGCGAGTACACAGGGAGATGAAGCCAAATAAAAACAAAGAGAAATAAGACACTCCACTCCATATTGAAAACTCGAAGACAAAATGAAATGGATTTCAAAATAAAACTAAAAAAGGGCCGAAATTTTCAGGTTTTACCTGAAGGCGGGTATGCTCAACAATTTTGGCGGTATAGGCCTAGAGAACAAATTATTCTCTATTTTTCTGCAGAACAAGAAAGTGATCAAATTACAAGCACAACATTGAACATATGATGACATAGTTGAAATCATTATCTATAATGATGGAAAATTTATTAGTCCAGAAGATTACAAATCCGTTAGAGCAAGATCTTGCAAAACGTCAAGGATTCCAGAAAGCTGATTGTTCTGCAAGTATCAGCGAATAGTCAAAAGTAAATATTTAAAAATGGAGTATAAAAGTCACCGTAAGTACATTCACAACTTCAGTCCAACAATTATGTTGCTTTTCAGTTCCATAAGATATATCTTCCCGATATATCTTCCTAATCAAACCAACTTAACCAAACTTTACAGAATTAATTCCATATACTTTGACTCTGCAATCAAACTACAACACAACTTTTTGAGAAATAGAGTACAACTACAAGACTACCAATGTTGCAACTGCTTAACTCATTCACAAAATTAAGAGCAATTGTGGATCATCATGCTTAATATATTGCTCCATATGTGATACATGTATTACAGTGACCAGCTAAAATGCATCTCTCGTAAAGAGATGAATCATAAAGAAACTAGACAAATAGTTATCCACTAGTGACAAGATGCATCAACAAATAACTATCCATTTGAACCTACTACCAAAGATATGGAACCATTTTTGTCATTTTATCGTATTTCTTCTTTACAATATTTAATGTTTACGTCAATAATATTATCACAACTTTTCATTTAATCCACTAAACTTGTCTTCTTCATTCAATATGGAAAGAGAGTAACAGGGGGTAACTAAAGTTATAAGGATATATTTACTTGCAGATAGTACTTGGTGGAAAGAATGAAGATCAGAAATGAACTCCCAATTATAAAGCTAAAAGGACTCAACTGCCAAAATAAACAGTGGAATTAGCTCACTTGCTGAAAACAAAACACAGATATTATGTTGTAGAAAGAATGACGAAGACAAAAAAGAATAAATTAATTTACAGTATGCATTGAGTTGCAGATAGAAGTTAATACATATACAATATCAGTCTTGTTTGTAAAGTTTGAAATTCCAAGCAGTTATTTGAGCTGTTGTAGTCTAATCACACATGCAGCACCAGCCATGAAACCAACAATAACGGCATGTGATAGAAAATCAACCAGAAATCCCAACCTGTAATTAATTGACACCTCTACACAATTAGCACTAACATTCATTAACTGATGTTAGTAAATTTTAAAGTTAAACTTACCTAAGTAGTCCAGAGGCAGCTTGAAAAGCACCCGCGAAGAAGATCACAGTAAGTACGAACTTTCGATATGCAATCGAATTAGCAATAGGATCTTCAATTTCTGAATCATTGAGGTTCCATATTGTTCAAAGCCTAAACAATCTGCACATATAAGAATGTTACAAAAGATGGCCTTTGAAAGTCAAGAGTACAATTCAGATTTCTTCAATTACTCCCAAGACAGCTATAGAACTTGATACTAGGTTCCATATTGTTCAAAGTCTAAAAAGATTACTATCCGCAATCATTTATTAACAAACAAGTGTTCTTAAATCATTTTTCGCCTATACATATTTTAAACAGATCATAAATGGTATTTACAATATAGAAAACAGGCTCAACAAGATATTATATAGGGATGTCTATTTTGTTACTCTTAAAGTCACTCTAGAACAGGTTCATAACCACACCAAACAACATCAACTCAAATTCATTCTACGGTAATTACAAAAAAAAAGCACATAAAGAGACATATTTCATATATTAATTACACATGTCCTCAAACATGCTTCACAAATCAAGGTAATCATTTTTGGACTTATATTAGCACTAACTATTCCTTAATCAATGATGATCATTCACATATATTGAACTATGCTAGGCATACTAATTAAAATCAACTAAATAGATTTGTAACTACAAATTGCACATACAATCATCAATCAGGGACATACATCATAAACATACATTACTTTCCTAACTTAAACTAAACTAAATGCAGTCTAATGAACACAGAACACTTAATGAACTAACTAATCATGATAAAAATTACATAATGCATTTAAAACCTATTAAGCTGGATTACCTTTTCTGGAGGCAGCCTAGGAACGAAGGGAGGGTTTGGTCTTCACTTCAACACCACAATTCACTCGCACACACAAAAAGGGAGAGGGGTTGGAACAGAGTTTAGGGTTCCGCCAAAGGGTTTGGATCCCAAGTTACTGAAAATTAATCAAATATTCACGAACAATGGCTCTTAAGGGTGTTAAAAGCCTAAAATTCGAATTTTTGATGTCAAAATATCAAGAGGTTTAAATACTCATCAAAACCATGTGAGTGTTGGAGTTCAATTCGGGACTTAAGCATTTGGGGAAAAAATTCCCTCCCAATCCATCACAATCAATAGAACTAGATATTAAAACGAAATCAGAAAAAGCGAGGACAAGGGGAAACCTTACCTGCGATAGGGATGTGGTTCGGTGGTGTGGAGGTGAGAGCAATTCTCGACCACGAACGTTCAACGTACACCTACATCATTACCTTTTCCGGTATGGAGACAGAGAGAGCAAGCAATCGCGGCTAGGGTTCCTAGCTGAGCGTAATGGGACTGAAATGGGTGTTTACGCGTATAAACAAAGGTTTGGGTCGGGTCACAGTCTAATTGAGCCGGATTCGGCCGATTTAAAATAAAATAAAGACCCAAAATTGATTTTTAGACAATGTGAATTAATAAATACCACATTGCAAATGGGGTATGAGCCGGTGTTTACGTGTTAAGAGTCGTGTCAACTAAAAAAATGGATCAACTCTATAAAACTGTCACACAACATTTGACGATGCAAATAACTATCATACGATCGTTATAAATTTATGGCGATTTATATAATCGCTACACTTACGTGTATAGTTGTCACAAAAAAGTCAAGGAAAAAAATGTTATACTATGTGACAGTTGCAAAAATCGTCACACTATGACTATTACGGTATATCATTTTTCTGAAATATTATCACATAAAAATCTGTAAGTCGTAAGCATGAAAATGGATGAAAACATAAGTACCGAAAAAGGTCAAAGTGAGCACTAAAAATCAATGCATATAGGCTTAAACATAAAAGTAGGGCGCGCATGGGGTTTAGAAGTAGATCATCAAAAGTGAAAAAGAAAAAGTAGCTTCGGTTAAGAGTTAAGACAAGAAGAGGCTATGTAGATACGATGAGATTAACAACATTTTTTTTACTGCTTTTCAAAGTCACCCTGTGCTGTGGCTGTGGCTCTCTGCAATTTGTGCCGGATGTTTCACACAAATAAAAATATAAAAAGAGTTAATAGCACTTTTAATCCTTTAATTAATGGTGAATTTTAAATTTTGATCTTGTAATATTAGATTTAGTACATTTAATATTTAATTAATTTAAACATATATTTTTGTATCCCTTTGTTTATAAATATTCACAAATTTATCATATTTATTAATCGTACCAATACTTTATTACCTACGTGTTATATCAAGCTTGTATTGTTACTCACCGTCCGTCTAGGACATAGATGCACCACTAAAAAGGGAGAAAAATACGTACTAAGCGGAAATCTATTCATCATCCTTTAGATAAATAACTTAGCATTAGATCAAGTGCATCACTCAAGTTTTTTGTAGCATGGGTGTCATGAGGTAATATTGCATCAATTCTAGAAAATATTGAAAGTATATATATATCCTAAAGACAATCTGTATTAGGACAAAATGTACTTTATACACATTCGTATTTATATTAATGATGATGAATATTATGTCATTTGCATTTGTTGAATTATTAGTTGATTGTTTATAATATTCTATAAATGCATCCCTAGAGTTTACGTGGTTATTAATGGTGTGAGAATTAATATTATAACGTAACTCTTAAATAACCTCGACTAATGATTATCGAGATTGGGATATCGATGATATGCGATACGTCGACATGTGGTCTGCATCATATCCTTAGGGGATGTAGTATGTTTCACTTGCTACGAGTTATAGCAACTCGTGATTGACACATGGATACTTGTTGAAGTATTGGTTTACCTGTTGATGTATTGTTTTGTTATATGTCTATAATGTCATCGGCGTGTGGAAGATAGAAGTTCTTAGACTTGAGGTCGATACCACCTTGTTTACGGAGTAATGTACTTTGATCATGTCCTAAGCTCAAATGCCTTATAGGTTGAGACACAACTTTTTTGGGTACGTTACGAAGTAGATTAAAGGTGGTAGTTGAGCCAAGATTAGGATTCATTCCTCGAATGTATCTTCGAGAGAGCACTCAGATTCTCATATAGTATTAGGTTGACTAAGTTGTTGGCCAACGCAATGGACATGTCTTTGATATGGTCTTGTTGTCAACTAATATATAATAAGTATAATGATCAAGCCATTTGGATAGACACTTGACAAATCTTAAGCTTGATTGAGTGTGTCGTGAATGAAATGATTTTATCTTCCCACATAGAGGTTCAGTTCACATATTTCGTGTAGTTAAACTTTACATATTGAGTTCGTCTTCCGGCGCAGTCTAGGAGTTCCGTGAAGACTCTAATGTAGTTGTGTCGATATGTAAAGGTCTGAAGGGTAACACTAAGTCAAATTTTCTGTCGATTGAAGGATGTAATTAGAGAAGAGATTATATATGTTTGATTGATGATCGAGACATTAGAAAAAAATGGAAACAATGAAGAAAATGAGACAGGGCCGCGGCGCCTGAACGTGTGCCTAGCGCCACGGCGCCACTTATGCAGCGTCGCGGTGCTGAGGCGCATCCAGTGGGTCCGACTGCTGGCCCAGTCTGATGAGGTTTTAATGGGCTGGCCCATTTGGGGAACCCTAGCTGTCCACTTCAACTATAAATAAAGGGGTTTCCCTTCCCATTTCTACACACCAAAAACAAGAGACTAATCTCTTCTAAAGCTCTGCTGGAATCCCTAGCATTCCAAGAGTTAGAAATTATATCAAAGTTCTTGACTTGCAAATCGAGGGACATTTGTGTGCGCACCCTCGGTCTATACAAAACTTCAAGTTTCAGATTGCTAACTACAAATGTAAGTCTTCGTTCGAAGTATTACATTCGTGCTTTGTGTTATTTTACATTATATAATCATGCTACAGTTTGACCGTCATATCGGGTTTGAAACATAAATTTTTAAATTCGACTGCGTGTACGAACCCGACAAAAACCCTACAGTGGTATCAGAGTCAGGGTTGTTTTGTGTGATTATATAATGAATATTAATGATAATATGGGTTAGTATTTATTTAGATCTAATTTTATGTCATTAAAGGCTTTGAAATCCTAAATCTTTAGAACGCGTAGTCCTTGCACCCGGATCTGTTAAAATAAGGATGTAATCGAGGAAGTCATTTCAATATATAACTCTTCTAAGTTGATATGCGTTATCCGGTTTGTTTAGAGCATGGTGCATTGAAATGAAGAACGAGAAGAAAATTGGAATGATGGTCGATGAACGTATTATTTAATGGTGATGGCTTGCAAGTGATAGATCTGAAAATCTGACCCTAAACCACTTTTAGGAGTTCGGATTTTCGGGATTTACGTTTCTAGAGGTAAGGCATCGCGGTTCCACAATGGAGCGTCGTGGTGCCTGTTTTGGTTTTTTGGCGGCGCCGCAGCGCTGCCCAGATGACGCCAGAGGCGCCACGACTCTGTTCTAGATCGTCGCGGTGTTGTTCATCCAGAAAGCTTAAAATAAAAATTTCGGACTTACTGCCTCTGAGGCGCTGTGGCGCCACCTGTTAGGGTCGAGGCGCTGACGAAATAATCTGCATGTTCTGTGCCTCTGAACTTTCGACGTCGCGGCGCCTGCCCCAAGGGACGCGGCGCTGTCGAAGATAATTTAAAAAAAATTGGAATCAGAAACTGAAGTTTTAATATTCAGATTCTGATTCTGATTCCGAAGTTTTCAAAATAACAGAATCTGAAAATATAAATTTTAAATGGACATATTTGGTCCTTTCGGGCAAATTTGTAATTTAATAAAGTTTTTGAAATTTTGATTTTATGTTCTGGAGATTTCAAACAGGTCCCTGAAACCTAAAAATATTTTCTGAAAGTTGAAATTGTATTTTTTGAATTTAATGGGGTTCGAATTGAACATTTAAATTCTTGAGGGAATAAACTGTAAATTTTAAGATTTTGCAGAATTCCTGAAAATCAGAATTTTAAAATCAGAAAATGTTTAGGGACAGTTTGGCATAGACATAGATTTTAGAGTTTAGACAAATAGACTCGTGATTATCATTAATGGTATATTATTGTATAATATACAAATGTGCTAAGTATTTGAATGTGATGCATTTAAATTATTAGCATAGCATCCGTAAATATTTTACGGATAAAGCGCCGAGAATTGTTTACTTTCAACGCATCAGAATAACCGCTATGCATTTACACCCGTGATTTGATTAAAACCATATTTTATCATGCCTAATGGGTTTGATGGTTTCCCATTTAAATGTGTTTAGAAATTGCATGATAATATGTCATATGATGTATGACATGTTTATTGATCTTGATTGAAATCTCCGAAAACTGAAAATGTTCCCCAAACATTAAATACAAGCCTAAATTAAAACGCGTCGTCCATTATAATTGTTAGGATGCAAAATTCTTTTCGGTGATACGAGTATTTATGTCAAAGCATTTGCTCTAAGTCTACGAGGACTCAGGCCCTTTCATAGATGTGATAAAGTAAAAGTAGATGATAAACTTTTGTGGGTATTTACACCAAAGTGTTTGTTCGCAAAGGCTAAGTTTACTTAGTGCTGAAACGCAGTCGTATAATGGAGTTGACTTGTTTAGATGAATCTTGGCGCCAAAGTGTCGGATTAATCTAAAGACGCGAGATTAAAATGAAAGATATTTAATCAAACCAATAGTTGCAAATAAGTTTTGTAATTGGTTGAGGACCTACCGAAATGTGCTATTGAAGTTATCAGTCAAAAAAACGCGGATATAACATATGTTTGGATCTTGGCTCATTATGACCTTAAAATAATTTAGGTATGTATTCTACCTTGGGGTCGTACAAGTATGTAAAATAGTGGGAGTTAATTAAACAAAAGATCATGTTAAATTATCCTATAATGAATGTGTATAATTAGGAGAATAAATTTTTGATTGCATTTTTCCTGTTCTATCTATATATCTTCAGATCTTTAGAATGTCGAACTTGTCGTTGAAAATGCTAATGGAATCAAACAGATTGACTGGACCCAATTTTATAGATTGGCTCAGGAATGTAAGAATCGTCCTGAGACAAGAAAAATTGAGTATACTTTGGACACTGTATTCCCTACTATGCCTGCTGAAAACTCTGTCGAGTATGCCACATTTGATAAAGTTGCTTATTAGAGGCACTATGATGACGACACTTCGGCACAGTGCTTGATGATGTCTTCTATGTCTCCTGAATTACAAAGACAGAACATGGAGCCCAATGAAATGTTAGAACATTTGAAGAGGCTCTATGACTCTCAGTCTCAGACCATGGAGTTTGAGATGCTCATAGAACTCTTTAAGTGTAGACTCAATTAAGGGGGTCAGGTGTCTCCGCATGTGCTGAAAATGATTAGGTTGATCGAAGGGTTGACCTCAATTGAAATAAAGTTTCACGACAGAGTTGCTTCCACCCTTATCATGCATTCACTTCCACGTTCGTTCGAGAGTTTCATCATAAACTATAATATGAATGGAACTAAGGCGAAGTTGTCGGAATTACACAATATGTTGAAAACCTTCGAGTCTTCGATCTCCAAGAGCAAACCTATCCTAATGGTTGACTCCTCTAGTCATCCCAAACCGAAAGGTAAGGGACCACAAAAGAGAAATGGCAAAGTTTTGGCTGCGCCAGCAGCAATGAAGCCCAAATGAGGGGCGAAAAAGAAGAAGAAACTTTCGGCTTCGGATGTGTGCATGAACTGCAACAGGAAAGGGTATTGGTGGAAGGACTGTACTGCTCCAGGATGAGGGAAGGCACCAGGTGCTCCATTAGCTAGTGGACAATGTATGTTTGTAATTGAAATAGATTTTTCTATAAATGATTTCATTCATGGGTACTAAATATCGCTTGTGGCTCACACATTTGTACAAATGTGCATGGGCTAACTAATAGCAGGAAGGTCGGGCCTCGAGAGGTGGACCTGCGCATCGGAAATGGAGCACGTGTTAATGTTGAGCGAGTGGGAGATTATAGATTAGATTTACCTTCCGTGAAAATTTTAATGTTAAACAATTGTTTTTATGTTCCCTCATTGACGAGGAACATTATTTTCATTCCTGTTCTTGACACTGAGGGCTTTTCCTCAAGCATTAATAATGACAATATGATTTTGGCTTATGATGATGTTGTGTATGGAATTGTGTCTCTTGTGAATGAATTGTATACATTAAACTGCTGCAAGGAAATTTTCAATGTACAAAATAAAATAGCTAAGTTAAGTGAAAGAAATTCTACCTACTTGTGGCATTGTAGACTTGGTCATATCAATCAAACGAGGATAGAACGGTTGAGGAAATTAAATTACCTTGAACCATTTGACTTACAATCTTATGGTAACTGTGAATCCTGTTTGAAGGGTAAGATGACCATTAAACCTCTTTCTAGAAAGGGGATCCGTGCCAAGGAGGTGCTTGAGTTGGTACATACTAATGTATGTGGACCATTTTCGACTCAAGCTAGAGAAGATTCTCTTACTTCATTACTTTTACAGACGACTTATCAAGGTATGGATATGTGTATCTTATGAGACAAATCTGGAGGCCTTCGAAAAGTTTAAGGAGTTTAAGTGTGAGGTTGAGAAACAACTCTCAAAGAGTATCAAGACTCTTCGATCTGATCGAGGAGGTGAATACTTGAGTAAAGAATTTCTAGATTACTTAAAGCTTCATGGAGTTCATTCAGAATGGAAACCTCCTGGAACACCTCAGATGAATGGTGTTGCCGAGAGGAGAAACCGAACCTTGCTTGATATGGTTCGATCCATGATGAGCTTTTCAGCTCTTCCTACATATATTTGGGGATACACTATACTAACCTCAATATATGTTCTGAACCGAGTTCCTTCTAAATCAGTTGAAAAGACGTCATATGAGGTATGGTGTGGCAAGAATACATCACTTAGACACATGAGGCCCTGGGGGTGTCTGCATATGTCAAGAAGTTGATCACTGATAAGTTGGAGTCAAAGTGTGAGAAATGTTATTTCGTTGGGTATCCAAAAGAAACTAAGGGATACTATTTCTATCTTCCTAGAGAACATAAGATATTTGTTTCTAGGAACGTAACTTTTCTTGAAGATGAATATGTCTACAGGGAATAGAGTTGCACAGAGATAGAACTTGAAGAAATTCAAGAACAAAGTAACATAGAGGCTGAATCCTTGCCAGATAATAAAGGCAAGAATTCAGTGAGAGCTTTTAGCGAAGATTAGGTACTCAGGGTACGCCCTTTGGCCAGTGGGAGTGCTACGAGGAATGATGCAGAAATGCAAGATCCTCCAGCACATACCTTGGGAGCAAGTGCATCAGTTGCACCTCATCCCATTCAGGAAAGACATGAAAATGATATTTCTGAAAGCTCTAATGTTGGTGGATCAACCAACGCATAAGAACATTCTCACAATCAAAACATACCTGAAACTGGACTGCAAGACACTCAACTTCGTAGGTCTGTTAGAACTCATCGTCCTTTGAAAAGACTAAATCTACTTGTGGAAACACAAAATGAGTTAGATATTCCTGATGATGATAAGCCTAAAACCTACAGCGAAGCAATGCTAGACATTGATTCGAAGAGATGGCAAGAAGCCATGAAATTTGAGATGGAATCTATGTATATCAATCAAGTGTAGAACTTTGTTGATTTGCCAAATGGGGTTAAACCCATAGGATGAAAATGGGTCTTCAAGAAGAAGATTGATGCATTTGGCAAGATTCAGACTTGTAAAGCTAGACTAGTGGCTAAAGGTTTTAATCAGTGTCCCGATATGGATTATGATGAAACCTTTTCATCGGTTGCTAAGATTAAGTCTATTCGGATTTTTCTTGCTATAGCTGCACATTATGATTATGACATTTGACAGATGGACGTCAAAACTGCATTCCTCAATGGTAATCTAATTGAAGAAGTATATATGAAACAACCCGAGGGTTTTTCATCTGAGTCCAGACCAAATAATGTGTGCAAGCTACAAAAGTCTATTTATGGACTTAAGCAAACCTCTATGAGTTGGAATATTTGCTTTGACAGGGCTATCAAATCTTTTGATTTCGTCAGAAGCAAAGAGGATCCTTGTGTTTATATCAAACGCAAGGATGAAGATATTGTCTTCATTATTATATATGTTGATGACATATTGATAATGAGAGATAATAAGACTCTCATGCAGTCAGTTAAGGATTGGTTGTCCAAAACTTTCATGATAAAAGACTTAGGTGAAGCCTGCTACATTTTGGGAATTAGGATCTATAGAGATAGACCTAATAGAATATTGGGGTTGTCACAGTCAATCTACATAGACAAGGTGCTTAAACGCTTTTCAATGAAGAATTCCAAGAAAGGCGGTCTTCCAATGGGTCAATGCATCAAGTTATCTAAGAAGGATTGCCCTTCTAGTGTTGTAGAACTTGAGCGCATGAAGAGGATCCCATATGCTTCAGCTATAGGATCAATCATGTATGTCATGACCTGTACTAGGCCAGATGTGGCCTTTGCACTTAGTATGACTTGCAAGTTCCAGCAGAATCCTGGTGAGGAACACTGGAAGGCAGTCAAGGGTATTCTTAAGTATCTCAGACGTACTAAAGATTACTTCTTAGTCTATGGTGGAGATGATAAGCTAGTTGTCACTGGGTATACTGATGCTAGTTTCCAGACATATGTTGATGATTTCAAATCTCAGTCTGGTTACACGTTCATTTTCAATGGAGGAGCAGTGAGCTGGAAGAGTTCCAAATAACCTACTACTGCTGATTCGACTACTGAAGCGGAGTACATTGCTGGATCAGAAGATGCTAAAGAAGCTGTCGCGATTTCTATGTTTCTAAAGGAGCTAGGGGTTGTTCCGAGTGCTAGTTGTCAAATAACCATTTATTGTGACAACACTTGTGCAATTGCACAGGCAAACGAACCAATATCAACAAACAGAAACAAACATGTACCGATGAAGTACCTCATTCTCCGAGAGATGGTGGAAGCTGAAAATATTAGGATAGATTATGTTCCCACAGACAATAATCTAGCAGACCCGTTTACTAAACCATTGAGCTTGGTAAAGCATAATGGTCATTTTGAGAACATGGGTATTAGATATGTTGGTGATTGGCTCTAGGCCAAGTGGGAGATTGAAAATATATGTATGTCCTAGAGATAATCTGTATTAGGACAAATGTATTTTATACACATTCGTATTTATATTAATGATGATTAATATTATGTCATTTGCATTTGTTGAATTATTAGTTGATTATTTATAATATTCTATAAATGCATCCCTAGAGTTTACGTGGTTATTAATGGTGTGAGAATTAATATTATAACATAACTCTTAAATAGCCTCGACTAATGATCATCGAGATTGAGATATCGATGATATGCGATACGTCGACATTTGGTTTGCATCATATCCTTAGGGGATGTAGTGTGTCTCACTTGCTATGAGTTATGACAACTCGTGATGGACACATGGATACTTGTTGAAGTATTGGTATACCCTGCTGATGTACTGTTTTGTTATATGTATATAATGTCATCAGCGTGTGGGAGATAAAAATCCTTAGACTTGAGGTCGATACCACCTTGTTTACGGAGTAATGTACTTTGATCCTGTCCTAAGCTCAAATTTCTTATAGGTTGAGACACGACTTGTTTTGGGTACGTTACGAAGTAGATTAAATGTGGTAGTTGTGCCAAGATTAGGATTCATTCCTCGAATGTATCTTCGAGAGAGCACTCAGATTCTCATATGGTATTAGGTTGACTAAGTCGTTGGCCAATGCAATGGACATGTCTTTGATATGGTCCTGTTGTCAACTAATATAGATGAGGTATAATGATCATGCCATTTGGATAGACACTTGACAAATCCTAAGTGTTAGCGATATTTCGACTGCTCACGCAAGCGTACGTATCGTTCACAAGTAATATAGTCTGGTAAGACCGAATATCGTCCTCAGAAACTGGTTATCAAGTACCGATTATCTAAGCTATGGTTTCTATTTGGTGAACGTTAATTTGTTTGTGTTTTTATCTAATAACTAAGACTAAGTGCATAAATTAAATTAATTTACTAGGGTTTAATCAGTTATGATGGAGATATGACTTCCAAAATCCCCGACTATGCGACTAGAATGATTCTTCTTCTTCGTTAAGATAGCGGTTAACTAGACTGTCTTATATTCCGGTTAGGGCAATATAATCACTCAACCCCAGTGCAGAACCTTTCTATATTTCTATGATAGGATTTACCACATAGGAGGATTAAGAACAATTTTAACCTATGTCTAGTCAATTACAGCATATCCAAATCTCACCTTTCAGAATTTTGATTTGAAATCATATAGGTTATGATAATTAGTGATCAATTAATTATCAAACGTTCTTACCAAATATTGACTAAATCTTAATCAAGTGAAGAAGAAATCAAACTACTGCATTAATTCATGAATAATAGTTTCAAGCGATTCATAAGGAAAACTCTAATAAAGTGTTTAGCTCCTAGCCATAGTCACGCTAAGAACTAACACAAAATTCATACATAAACTGAATTAAAAAGAGAGAAAGAGAAAAAAAATAGTAGAACTAGGTCTCAAATCTTGTGGCCTCCAAGAGTTGTGTTGTGGAATATGTACAAGGATTCCAAGCTAGCCTCCATAATATGACCTAGGGTATAGGGTTTTATACTTATAAACTATATTGCTTTGGACCCTTATACCCCTGTCCAATTTTGGCTCGGATCTGCAAAATTCCGCGTCGGCACCGCGGTCCTGCAGAATGGCACCGCGGTGCCGGAAGTCCTGTAGCCAACCTGAACTCGCGGATCTTTTGGCACCGCGGTGCCGAAAGTACTGCAGCAAATATTTTCCGAAACCTTGTCCTTTTCTCGTCCGGACTTCGTCTGATTTCTTCTATAATTCCCGGGACTTCTTAGGCTTCATTTCTTGACCCTTTTAGTGTGTAATTCCATCTCAAATAAGCTCATTTCATCTTCTTTTTGACGTTTCTCCATTTATGACTGTTGTGACTCAAAAGAAAGGAAAACAACCACAATACTATACTAAACACAAATGAAATGAGTAAAATACTAACTAAAAATGACTCAAAAAGTGTATACAAAATACACCTAACACTAAGCTTGATTGAGTGTGTCGTGAATGAAAGGATTTTATCTTCCCACATAGAGGTTCAGTTCACATGTTTCATGTAGTTAAACTTTACATATTGAGTTAAATCTTAAGCCTCTAGGAGTTAAAGTGAAGACCCTAATGTTGTTAGTGTCGATATGTAAAGGCCTGAAGGGTAACATTAAGTCAAATGTTTCGTCGATTGAAGGATGTAATTAGAGAATATATTATATATGTTCGATTGATGATCGACACATTAGAAAAAAATAGAAACAAGGAAGAAAATGGGACAGGGCCGCGGCGCCACTTATGCAGCACCGCGGCGCTGAGGCGCATCCAGTGGGTCCGACCGCTGGCCCAGTCTGTTGAGGTTTTAATGGGCTGACCCATTTGGGGAACCCTAGCTGTCCACTTCAACTATAAATAAAGGGGTTCCCCTTCCCATTTCTACACACCAAAAGCAAGAGACTAATCTTTCTAAAGCTATGCTGGAATCCCTAGCATTCCAAGAGTTAGAAAATTACATCAAAGTTCTTGACTTGCAAATTGAGGGACATTTGATTGTGCACTCTCGGACTACATAAAGCTTCAAGTTTCAGATTGCTAACTACAAATGTAAGTCTTCGTTCGAAGTATTACATTCTTGCTTTGTGTTATTTTACATTATATAATCATGCTACAGTTTGACCGTCATGTCAGGTTTGAAACATAAATTTTTAAATTTCGCTGCATGTACAAACCCGACAAAACTCCTACAAATATGTACTACATAAAATATCTAGCTTTGCATAAAGACCACGAATTCACGTGCTTAAAATTTACACACAAATTCACCTATGTTGTTGTTCTATATTTGACAGTAATATAATTCTAAAAGTAATTCAAATACAATATTCTTCTTATATAAGAGGATTAGAAATATATATTTTAATTAATTAAAAATTAAATATTATAAGAATCAAAATCAAAATATAAATAATTTAGGACCAAAAAATTCTACTTCCAACATAAAATACAAAAAGGAAAAAAAGACACTTTTGACATGAGTTATAGAGTGTACATCAGCTGACGGTCAACGGCGGCTTGTAAACCGCTACTTGTCGGCTTGTCGGTTCTTTCCCAACTTAATTTCTTACATTTTTTTTTTCCAGATATTCCAATTTCCCAATATTTTTTGTGTGCACTCTTTCAATTGCACACCAAGAATGGTATAAACTTATGTGCTTGGGTAGCAATAACTTTTTGCTCAAGTAATATGAATAGCCATAAATCAAGAATGTCATAAATTGTTAATAATTGGATTTAAAATAAAATTGCCTTGAAAATTATTTTTACCCGTCCATTGTACGAATGACATATATACTTTAAATTACTTCAAATTTACAAGGTATTTTTAATATGTTATATACATTTTTAACTTAAGTTTAAAATATTCAAAAATCTTATTTATTTTCGTAAATTTTGTATTTGGTCTAACTAAAACATTAAAATGACGGAGGGAGTATTATTTTTAATTTTGTTATTCATCTTGCAATTCTCTTCATATATCTGAACTCAAACTAAAAGCTTTGTAATACATAGCAGCTCGTTTGATAATGTCTTAATTTATGTGATATTATTTTATTTGTCATGAAATTTTAAAAAAAAAATAAAGACTTTTGAAATGTGTGTTTTAAAATAAATCTTATTAAAATGTGTGTAAATTATCTAATAAAATTAAATTATTTTTAAATATAAAAAATAAATTTTTTTTGAAACAAATTAAAAAATAGTTTCGTATAAATTGAGAGAAAGGAATTATTAGTTAGAAAGTGGTCCACAAAATTAATACATCAACCTCAAGTCTGAGTTTCAGGTTGGTAACACTTCACTTGTCCCATGCCATTCTCATTTCTCTCCCATCTAATATGTGTCTCATCATACTTGTGTGACACAGTTGGGACCTATTTGAACTTTCAAATTCTTCCTCTCTCCAATACATCCGTTTCTTTTTCTCAGTATAACTATAGATTTTCCTTTCCTTATTCCATTAATCAATAAATTCTTTTGTTCATCTTTCAGGTTTTCCTCCTATTTTGTTTTTATTTTTACGGAAAAAACAAGATTATTTAGAATGTTTTATATTTCAAGGTTTAAATTTGGAGAATTCCTTTTGGGGATTTTTTTTTTAGCTGATCGAATTAGTTTTCTTTGGCAGCGAATTTTTTTTTTTTGACGAAGGAACCCGCAGCCGCTATTCTTTCGAGTGCGCCTGAAAGTAAACCGGTGTGATAAGCGCAAACCACGTCGTAGATTAACCACACTTGGCAAGCCATGTGTAATGACTAACCAAAAAGGTTTATGCAGAATCGACTCGTGGCCTTGCGGTCATATTCTCTTCTTCTGCAACTTGGCTACGGAGTGAATTTTGAATTGATTTTTTGTGGTCAATTGAATTTTGAGTTTGATACTACTTTTATGAGAACATTTTAGTTATAGCAATGACAATAAATTGTCTCCTTTTCTTTTCTTCGTCTAACAGGAAACTTTCAACCAAATTTTTATCACCATATTGGAGGAAATATCATTCACTTGTTTTTGCTATTTTCTAGTGCATTATTAGGTTATTGTAATATTTTAATGTAAGTATTACCTTAATTAGTCTTATACACTTACCATAGTTATAGGAGTCTTGTACTACTAGAATAAGATTTTGGGTTTAGAATATGAATAGGTTTTGTATTATGGTAAATTGTAACTTGTATATATACTTCTTTCACCAATGGGTCACAATGTCCAGCGTTTCCAGTTCCCAATCAGTGGGCTGGCCAGCCCATGTCTTGGCCCAATATGCAGTGGCCCAATTATCGTAACTCGTCTGGGCCGAGGCAGCAAGCAGGGGTGCTTGGGCCTCGGCCTCCACAAGCCCATAATGCAGCGGGTCCCACATAGAACGACATTGAAGCCGCGATGCACATACTTGGATTAAATCCACCTGACACTAATTGGTACATGAACACCGGTGCCACTACCCACATGACATCCGACCAATGTACTTTCTCGTCTTATTTCAATTTGAGCAGTAATCGTGATATAATTGTTGGTAATGGTAATTCAATTTCAATTCGTGGTTATGGTCATAAAACTTTGTCTCCCCCTCATCCACCCCTTATTTTGAAAATGACCTTTCACGCTCCTAAATTGATTAAAAATTTAGTATATGTCCGAAAATTCACCACTGATAATTATGTTTCTATCGAATTTGATTCATTTTGTTTTTATGTGAAGGATTTCAAGACGGGGAGTCCTCTCATGAGGTGTGATAGTGGGGGAGATCTCTATCCTATCACACCAAGTTACGGTTTCTCGAGTCACGCATTGCCATCAATTTTTGCAGCTATGACTCCTTCCTTGTGGCATGCTCGTCTAGGTCATTTAGGGTCGTCTATTTTGTCTTCATTAGATAAAAATAATCTTATTTCTTGTAAGGGTGCGCGTAGTACTCCGAATTGTCAATCTTGTTCTTTAGGAAAAATTATTAAGTTGTCATTTGTAGACTCTAATTCTCATACTTTAATGTCATTTGATATTATTCATAGTGATTTGTGGACGTCTCGTGTTCTTAGTTCTTTGGGTCATAGGTATTATGTTCTATTTTTGGATGATTATTCTAAGTTTTATGGACTTTTCCGATAGCGAAAAAGTCTCAAGTTTTCGAACGGGAAATAAAAAATATTCGATGTGATAATGGCAAAGAATATGACAATGGGGTGTTTCGGGAATTTTGTGCTAATAATGGAATCCATTTTCGTTTTTCTTGTCCTCATACGTCTTCACAAAATGGAAAAGCCAAACGCAAAATTCGTACCATTAATAACATTGTCCGAACTTTATTGATTCATTCTTCCGTACCCCTTTTTTTTTGGCATCATGCTCTACAAATGACTACAATATTCTTAACATTCCAAAGGTTTGACATATTCGTCCCCTCTTCAAATTTTATATAATAAGACTCCTTCGTATTCACATCTAAGGGTCTTTGGGTGCTTGTGTTACCCACTCTTTTCGTCCACCATAATTTACAACTTTAGGCCCATTCTACCTCTTGTGTATTTTTGGGTTATCCGTCTAATCATCGTGATTATAAATATTTTAATTTATCATCTAATAAAATCATCATTAGCCGCTATGTAATTTTTTATGAATCCCAATTTCTGTTCGCTAAGGTTAGTAATCATGTGCCTAGTTCGTATAATTTTTTGGATGACGGTATATCCCCATTTATTATTCATCATTTTTTGGATGTGTCCCGCACCCCATATTCTCCAAATGCCCACTACCCATCGCCCCATCGCTCCATCACATGCTACGATTCGCAACTATGTCGATCCGATTCGGGTTGATTGCCTTGCAAAAGGTAGCAGTTTAGTTAGCGTGTCCGGATCCGGTATCGACACATCGGATCTCACTTTATTCCCTGCGGTTAGCTTGTAAATAACAGTGTGGTATTCTTAAAAGGACGCCAAGTTCGCCTGGAATCATAGAAAGAGTGACGTAGACTATATTCTAGGTCATTCGGAAGGGCACCTAGCCCATTACTGCTACGATCGTTGTTTCCAGTTCTCCTTACCGAGTGGGCCAGCAGGCCCACTGCCTTCTGGCCAGTCCGTCTCGAGTCTCGATAATTTCCAAAATCCACTCGATTCTTCCTCGAGTCATAAACCAGTCACTCATAGTTAACGGGATATTTTTAAACCAAAAAGATATTTTAATTTAAATTCTAATATTCTCAAATCACCTTTACCCCATAATTCTATTGATAATAAGACGTGGGAGTTAGTGCCCCATCCATCTGGTGTTAATATTATTCGATCTATGTGGATTTTTGCTTATAAGGACAATTCTGACATTTCTTTTGTGAGGCATAAGGCTCGTCTAGTAGGTGATGGTAAGACTCAGCAGGTTGATGTGAATTGTGGTGATACATTTAGTCTAGTGATCAAGTCGGCTACCATTCACACTGTGCTCAACTTGACTCTTTCGAAAGCATGACTCATTCATCAGTTAGATGTGAAGAATACTTTCTTACATGATGATATCAAGGAGACAGTCTATATGCATCAGCCTTTGGGGTTTAGGGATCCCAAATATCCTAATCATGTCTATTTATTGAAGAAGTCATTGTATGGACTTAAGCAGTCTCCATGGGCATGGTATAAAAGGTTTGCCGAGTTTGTTGTGACTATTGGGTTCTCTCACAACATGTCTGATAATTCATTGTTCATATCTCGTCGTGGTTCTTCATTACTTATATACTATTATATGTGGATGATATTATCTTGACTGCCTCTTCTGCTGTATCTATCATGACAGATTTTCTACAGCGTGGTGGCACCATCTATCCATGAGGAAGAGGTGTACATCCTTTAACGGAAAATAAAAAACATTCAATGTGATAATGGCAAAGAGTATGATAATTGGAAATTTAGTGCTCAAAATGGGATAAATTTTTGTTTTTCTTGTATACGTCTTCACAAAATGGGAAATTGAGCGAAAAATTCATACCATTAATAACATTGTCCGCACTGTATTGGTTTATTCTTCCGTTCCTCTATTGTTTTGGCATCATGCGCTACAAATGGCTACCGATCTACTCAATATTCTTCCCTCTAAAAGTTTGACATATTCATCCCTCTCAAAGTGTTATACAATAAGACTTCGTCGTATTCTCATCTTAGGGTCTTCGGATGCTTATGTTATCTACTGTTTCCATCCACTACAATCAACAAACTTCAGGCACGTTCTACTCCTTGTGTGTTTTTGGTTTTTTTGTTAAATCACCGTGGTTATAAATGCTATGATTTATCCTCTAAACGAATCATCATTAGTCGTCATGTTCTCTTTGATGAATCCCAATTTCCTTTTCCTAAAGTAGAAATATCAGTGCCTAGTTCATATGATTTTTTGGATGATGATATCTCCCCATATGTTCAACATCATCTTTCGGATTTTTCACAAAAAACATCATCAGCACCGCGGCCCTTAAGAGAGGCGTCGCAGTGCCTTCCATCCAGTGAACAAGCAAATTTAAACTCACATTAGCCAAGCGCCTAAAACTTCGTGAGCTCTGCGATTCTTCCAAAGACCGCGACCCTTCCTCCCTGCGCCGCGACGCCTCCGACAGTAATTTCCGACAGTTCACAAACTTCCCAAAATACACCCACTCCATCCTAGAGTCAAGGTCCAATCACTCACAGTTAACGAGGTATTTTTAAACCAAAATGATATTTTAATTTGAATTCTAATGTTCTTAAATCACCCTTACCCCGTAATCCTGTGTCTGCCCTAAATAACCCTAATTGAAAAATTGTCATGACCGATAAATATAATGCTCTTATTGATAATACGACGTGGGAGTTGGTGCCCCGTCCATCTGGTGTTAATATTATTTGGTCTATATGGATTTTTGCTCATAAAGAGAATTTTGATAGTTCATTTGCAAGGCATAAGGCTCGTCTTGTAAGTGATTGTAAGACTCAGCAGGTTGGTGTGAATGGTGGTGATACTTTTAGCCCAGTGGTCAAGCCGACGACTATTCGTACTGTGTTCAATTTGGCTCTTTCGAAATCATGACCTATTCATCAGCTAGATGTGAAGAATGTTTTCCTACATGATGATCTTAATGAGACAGTGTATATGCATCAGCCATTGGGGTTTAGGGATACTAGATATCCTAATCATGTTTGTCTATTGAGGAAGTTTTTGTATGTACTTAAGCAGTCTCCACGGGCTAGGTATAAGAGGTTTGCTGATTATGTTTCGACTATGTGTTTCTCTCACAGCAGGTCTGATAATTCATTATTCATATATCGTCGAGAATCTTCCATGGCTTATATACTATTATATGTTGATGATATTATCTTGACTGTCTCTTCTGAGGCTTTGCGCAAGTCTATTATGACAATGCCTAGTTCTGAGTTTGCCATGAAGGACTTGGGCCCATTGAGTTACTTTTTGGAGATTGTTGTAACTCGTGATGCAGGTGGATTGTTCTTATCATATATGAAGTATGCAACAGAGATCATTGAGAGGGCTGAGATATCATCTTGTAAGTCTGCTTCTACTCCAGTTGATACTAAACCCAAGTTAGGTGTTGCAGCTTGTTCTCCCTATGAGGATCCGACCCGCTATCGTAGTCTTGCAGACGCCCTTCAGTATCTGACGTTCACGCGATCTGATATTACATATGTCGTACAACAGGTGTGTTTGTTTATGCATGATCCCAGAGTTGAACATATGAATGCGCTCAAACACATTCTTAGGTACATTCAGGGAACACTTGAGTATGACTTGCATTTGTATCCTTCGTCGACGTCTACACTAGTCTCATATACAGATGTTGATTGGGGTGGTTGTCCTGACACCAGACGGTCTACGTCTGGCTATTGCATATTTTTAGGCAATAACTTGGTCTTATGGTCTGCCAAACGTCAATCCACGCTTTCACGTTCAAGTGCAGAGGCCGAGTATCGAGGGGTAGCCAATGTGGTTTCTGAGTCATGTTGGTTACGAAATTACTGTTAGAGCTTCATTGTCCTATTGAGAAGGCTACCTTAGTGTATTGTGATAATATAAGTGTCATATACCTTTTTGGTAACCCAGTTCAGCACCAGCGTACTAAACACATAGAGATGGATATTCATATTCACTTCGTTCGAGAAAATGTAGCTAAAGGACAAGTACGCGTCTGCCATGTCCCTTCAAGATATCAAATTGCAGATATCTTTACAAAGGTTCTCCCCTTAGTCCTTTTTGAAGATTTTAGAGACAGTCTCAGCGTACGAAGACCGCCCGCTATGATCAAGGTGTGTTAAAAGGTCCAATTACAATCGATGTCGCGGCCTTAGGACACAACACAGGGCCCGCCACTAAGTGGGCTCCAGTTTTGTATAATTATATATTTTCCATATTAGTGTTGTACCCTAATTAGAATTGTAACATTACCATAAGTGTACAGTTATTCTTCATATAGAATAGGAATTTAGTGGTAAAGTAGGAATAAGATTCTCCTATTATAACTTGTATATATATGTCTTCAATCAATAAGAATAATCGAGAGATTAATTTTTTCAGATAAGTTAATTATATGTTATAACATGTTAAAATACATTAGTAGTTTAAACAATGAAAATACTCCTTCAGATTTAATTTTACGTGTTTACTTTTCTTCTTAATCTAACTAAAAAAATATTTTTTCTATAATTAGTAAGTTTTCAACATTCTTATTTTACCATTACCGAATACTCACTTATAAGAATAATCTTATTTTTTCATTTTTTTTTATTGTCTGAACATTCGGGAGCTAAGACCATTGTAATTCCCTTCATCATGCACAAACTAAATCAATAATTAAGATGAACACCAAAAGCTTATATAAATACAGATATATCAATACAAGTAATTATGAGGTTTGCTATTATTTGTTACTACGGTCTAACTTGCCTATCTTCTTGGATCTCCAAGTTTTTGTAACGCTTCAGATTTGACTTGAGCATCTTTAGTTGTTATTATTAGCTAGACATTGAGCTCCACTTTAGGTGTTTGAATGAATTTTTAATTAGAGATTTTGAATTTAAGCTTTTAAAATAAAAAAAATTATGATATAAAGCGCTTTTCTTTTATAACCTTACCCGACGCAAATTCAAATTAATTGACGCCGAATACAAACACTATATGGAAAACAAACAAAAAAACGTTTTAGGAGCACACAATATAAATCATATATACTCCGGATCAAAAAGAGTATTCACTTAGTCATTTGCATATCCCTTAAGAAAATACTAACTTTAAGGTAAAAAATAGATAATTTAATTAATATGCCCCTAATTAAATAAGTTTTGGAATTTGATTACTTAATACTTAATAAAGATAAATTTGAAAAAATAAAATTAATTATTTCTTGATTTGCTATGTGAACACTTTTTTTTAATAAAAAAAAAATGTTAAATTGAACACTCTTTTTCCGGATGAAGTATTAAGTATGCAAGACACTATTAATGGGAAATGACGAAGTAATGGTAGTAGTTTTAATGACACCTTGTAGGGGTTGTAAATTCACTATTACTCCTATTTGGATTGGATTCTACTAATTAATGTTTCATAAATAATTATTCATTCATCAAGAGGTACAAAGAAACATCATCTTAATTACATATACACCCTAAAGCCCTAATCGACAAAATTTG
Source organism: Przewalskia tangutica (assembly GCA_029844215.1). NCBI lineage: Eukaryota > Viridiplantae > Streptophyta > Magnoliopsida > Solanales > Solanaceae > Przewalskia > Przewalskia tangutica. The sequence continues at coordinate 91,488,138 of CM056730.1, read as the reverse complement.
TGACCTTATCCACTATCTCTCACACTTTAATTTAAAGTTACTGTTAAATATACATACAATATACACATGATATACAAGTATATTGTATGTATATTGAGTATATGTCAAAAATCCAAAGTCGAGAGACCTTGGGCCAGCCCATATCGTCCAGCCATGTACAACCCATATCATCCAAGCCGAGAGATCTTGGGGATGGATGTCACTCGCCATGCAGGTAGACTGTTCTTATCACAGAGGAAGTATGCAGCTGAGATCATTGAAAGAGATGTGATGTCATCCTGTAAGTCCACTTTCATTCCAGTTGATACTAAACCTAAGTTGGGCGTTGTAGCTGACTCCCCTTATGAGGATCCGACCCGCTATCGTAGTCTTGCAGGGGCCCTTCAATATCTTACGTTCATGCGACCTGATATTACATATGCCATACAACAGGTGTGTTTGTTTATGCATGACCCCAGGATTGAACATATGAATGCGCTCAAATGTATTCTTAGGTACGTTCAAGGAACACTTGATTATGACTTGCATTTGTATTCTTCGTCGACGTCTATGTTTGTCTCCTATACAGATGTTGATTGAGGTGGTTGTCCGGACACCAGACGTTCTACGTCTGGCTATTGTATGTTTCTTAGAAATAACTTGGTCTCATGGTCTGCCAAATTCAATCCACGCTTTCACGTTCGAGTGCATAGGTCCTTTTTGAAGATTTTAGAGACAGTCTCACCGTACGAAGACCGTCCGCTATGACTGCGGGTGTGTGTTAAATATACATACAATATACACATAATATATATTAAGGCTGTTCATAATAATCCAATCCGCGATTCGGTCGATCCGATCCGAAAAATCGGATATCCGAAAAAAATTGAATCGGATACGGATCACAATTTCTCTATTTTCGGATATCCGAAATCTCCGATTTTTTTTCTTTTGATTTTCCCTTGGATATGTTGTTGTTGTTATTGTTTTGATTTTCTCTATGAGTTAGGTTGCGTTTGTGCTTTTCGGTTTTCATTTGTTTGCTTCTTATGTTTCTTCCATACCTTCATAAAAAACAAAGGGAAAGAATCAAGTTCTTCTTCTGACAAACTTTAATACTGTTACTAATTATACAATTACTTTAAGTATTACCGTAGATAAGGAGATTAGAGTGTATTCGAAGTAAATGATGCAATATTTCAACTAAGTATTACAATATATAAAGAAATTATAGAAATTAATCGATCAAAAGGAAACAAAACTTCATTTCCTCCACGTCTTCACTGTCCATTTTCCTTTAAAAAAAAGTAGTAAGTGAATGAGCTTGATTTTATGTCATGACAATGTAAACAATGATATTTTAAGGCAATGCATAAATCCTTTTCATATCATACAACTTGGTAGAAATTCTTGATGCGGGTGGACGATTAACGATAGCATCATGTTGACTATAGTTATCTTTCTTTGCTACTCCAACCTTTGTGTGGATTTTAAGATAAATTAAAATAGGATTTAAATAAAATGTTAGTAAAGTTGATGACACACATTATTTCAGATAAATTAAAATAGGATTTAAAATATTTTAAGATAAATTAAAATATGATTTAAAATATGAAAATTTCGGATATCCGAAATTTTTGGATATCCAAAATTTCGGATCAGATCGGATTGAATATCCGAAATGAACAACCCTAATATACATGTATATTGAGTATATGTCAAAAGCCCAAAGCCGAGAGACCTTGGGCCTGCCCATATCGTCCAGCCGTGTACAACCCATATCATCCAAGCCGTGTAGATTTAGTTATGGTATATTTTATATATTATACTTGTATATTAATTAGTCTTGTAGTTTTATCATAATTATATGATTAGTGTTCAAATAGAATAGAGATTTAAATGTAGAATAATTTTTTTTTCTATTTTAACTTGTATATATATCTCTTTAATCAATAAAAATAGAAATTATTTATTTCGGTTACCGACGCAAAAGGCAGAAGAAAAGCATGCAAATAAAGTAGATGATTGGGAAAGGATCGTACTACCATTGCTGGTGTAAAAATGAGGAAATATCAAACACGTCAGAATTTGCCGGGTTCAGCTACTATGTCCCTAGCTATACACTCCCCCACACCCCCAATATCCCCTACGCCCCATACTAACCCCTAACCCACTACCCCCCTCTCTCTGTCTACCTCCTATAAAACCCGACCTTTATTCTACACAAGCCCTAACAACAAATTTCCTCTTATTTTTTTAACCTAGAACTAGAAAAAAAAATTAGTTTATTAAATACCCTTTTGAAATCTTGTGAGAATTCACAAAAAAAAATGCAGGTAGTGGAGGAGTCATCATCAAATATGAGGATAGTCGGAGAATCAAGAATGGAGTCAGTTTACGAGAGGGTCCGGTACTTGGTGTCCGGCAATGCGGTGGTGATTTTCACAATGAGTGGTTGTTGCATGTGCCACGTTGTGAAGCAGCTCCTCTTCGGGCTCGGGGTGGGCCCCACCATCGTGGAGCTAGACCGGGACGCGGCGGGGAGGGAAATTCACGCCTTGCTGTTTCAGCTAGCGGGCGACGGCCAGCAGCAGCCAGTGCCGGCTATTTTTGTTGGTGGGAAATTCTTGGGTGGAATTGAAACAGTTATGGCTTGTCATATAAATGGTACTCTTGTCCCTCTACTCAAAGAAGTCGGAGCGCTCTGGCTCTGACTTTAAATTTTGAATCCGTTCGAAAATTAATGGTTACAATGTTGGAATTTTATATACTATTAGTAAAGGGAGACAAAAGAGTCAGATAATTTCCAGAGGCTCTTTTTTTTTTAGTTGGGAAGGGGAAAATGAAATTAGGGTTTGTTATATTTTATAATGACTTACTCTAGCTATATATTATCTTGGGTTTCAATAAATGAAGAAACGTTATCATGTATTACATCAATATGTACTTTTGGTTTATTTTTATCATTGGTGCAATATTTGCAGTTATGAGATTTACTAGAGAGAAGGAGGTGAAAGGGACTGTTTTTAATTCCTTTTTTACCTTGTTGTCGGAAAGAAAGGCAACAGAAAATTTATAAAAAATTAACTATGCATATGTTTCTTGAAATTTGATAGAATATTTCTTCCGTTTGTTTGTCATTTAATTTCTGAAATTGCATGAGAATGCAGAAGGAGATATTAATTCTAACAGAGAAGAAAAAGAAAAAGAAATTAGTTTTAATTCTCTTATTTTCTTAAGAGAGAAGAAAAAGAAATTATAAAAGAAAAAAATTAATGTACTTAACGTTTTACGTGATATCATGAAGGAAAGTAAGGGGAGGTACGTCAATTCAAAAAGGAAAGAATGATGATCATATGATGTGGATGCTGGATGAAGGGACTTTGGATAACGGAAAAGAGAAGTGAAATGACTAAAAACTGAATATATTATTCAAAAATTGTCAAATGAATTTAAAAATCATATCTGTGTATAATCTTCGTTACTTTATCCGTCTCAATTTATATGACACTATTTGGTTTGATACGAAGTTTTAAAAAGAAAGTAAGACTTTTGAAATGTGTGATTCAAAACAAGTCTTATATAAATGTATAGTTGTAAATCATCTTATAAACTTAAATTATTTCTAAATATAAAAAGATGACATTCTTTTTGGGATAGACAAAAGAGAAAATGATGTAACATAAATTGATACAGAGAAGTATAATTTAATCGTTTGAACAAGATTATTGTCTTATTTTCAAAATGAATTTAAATTATATAAATTGTTAGTATAAAGTATATTTACAATATTAGGTCATTCAAACGTATGAGATTTGTAAGTTTTAGAATAAGACAGATTATCCTTACATTGACTGATATAACTTAAATTCTTTTCAAATTACTAATTTCATCTATTATAAATAATTACAACGGAGATTGCTACGGCGAGTGAGAAGAGAAAATCACTTTGTGCAGCTTGTTGCGTGAAGTTAGTAAGGGTATATAATTGAGAGACAGCGGCTCTTCTTAACCATAAACAAATAAGAAAAGTATTTCTAATAGAATTCAAGTTAAGAATGTTTTACACTTCTATTATATACTCCATCCGCCCAATTTTATGTGGGGTAAATGATTGAAGATGTAATAAACTCGAAAGCCAATTTTGTTTCCGAATACTTTAGTAAAACAGAAATTTTGAAGAGTAAATATATCGAAATTTAAAGAATACAAAGATTTTAAATTTTCATAAGTTATATATATAATATAACTTATAATGGTCAATGGCCAAGTGTGTGTATATATATATATATATATATATAATACACAATTGTACAAATTCCTTTCTTTACAGATTTACAAGATAAAACGGAAAGGAATTAAAAGTTAAAATCACAAATGACTTCTACCTGAAAAATCTAACTTAGACATATACAACCTCTCATTACAATCGCTCCATACAAAATTAATCTAGAATCTAAACTAATGTTGGACAAGATGTTGTCGACACACTCAGACAACACTGTGATCCAGATTTCTGAGATGAAATCACGAGAGCTCTCTTGGTATTTTTGCTTTCTGGTTTTGGATATCGATTCACTGAAGTAGACTCTATATTTATAGTAGATAGTCTTCCTTGAAAAGCTCATCGATCAGTTGTGGAGGTTAAGGGAAAGGTGGGCAGCTTATAGGCTTGGTTGGAGACGATCAAGGAGCAAAAACCTCTAACGACTTTGACTTGTTCCCCACGAAAAGTAGCAGCCTTGACTCATTCTTCACACATGTTTACCAACTCCTTTTTATCTTGCCAAGTCATATTTACTACATAGTAATCATTACGTGAAGTAATGCAAAATCAGTTCTGGAAAATGTTGATCCGAATGTTGTGCAACATTTGTCCCAACATACTTACACATTTATATCAATACTTTAGGAGATATGTTGGGTCAAATGTCACAACACCAAATATAACATTAACAATCTCCCCATTTTTGTCTTTCTTAAAAAAACTCATTATAATGTAAGGTTGACCTAGGATGTTGTCACAAATGTTGTCAAACATCTGTGATCAACAATTTCAAAGTCATGATCCCCCTTAACCTGTGATGGCATACAAGAAAATATATGTATACCAATTCATAGGATTAGAAAAGAAAAAGAAAAAAATATGAGCACACATATCATCCAATATAAACAAAACACAAATAGAAATAAACCATTGTCAACAAATATCCACATCAAATCCATCAAACCATTAAACCATTGGACAAACATTTACAGCTCAGGTTCAGCAACATCAATAAGCTTCTTCCTTGCTCATCATACAGTAGCAACAGCTTCCAGCAGCTTTCTACCCCTACATAACAACTTCAGCTTCCTCTGCAACATAGTAGCTTTTGCTTCCTCTTCCTCCCCCTACATCAACACCATCTCACCATTTTTGTGAAGAAAGTAGCTTCATGAAATGGTCTCCAGCTTGTATCAGGGCATTTCTTGCAGCATCAACCTCAGAAATTTGTTGGTTGATTTTTCCAATTTGATCCACAAGTCATTTTGTAGACAGTGTAGATTGTCCTGGACCAGTGTTGCTCAGAATGATGGTGACATTTCTGACAACATTTTCACTTTCAGCTTCCTTCTTCCAAGGCAAGTCGATCACTCTGTCCTTGCTCTTCAGAATTGCTTTGTTCACAGTGTAAAACTCAGGAGCCTTCCCTAAAGTGTCTTCTCTCTTAGGCTCAAAGCATTGGGTGGTTAAAACCTTGTAGATCATAGAGGGAAAATGAATGATTGAAGTTGATTATTTCTCAGCCAAGTTGGAGACTTGATGAAACATCATTTTTCCCAAATCAACTTTCAAACATTTCCCAATTTTATATAACAGGGTGGCTTGTTCAGATGTTACAATTGACTCATTCATTGAAGGGAACCAATTGTGAATAGCAATTTTATGGAGGGTGGGAAATGGGGTTGTGAGTTTAGAGGCTGGGCATCTAGGGATCCACTTCTTCATTATACCTCTAGTGAGGTATTCAATTACCTCATCCCTATTGACTATCAGATTTTCTGCTTCTCTAACATTATCTCCAACATTTTAGCCAATACATTTATTTATGAAGCAAACGTAAAAAGAAATACCTTGTTATAGAGATATACCTTCCCAATATCTTCTATAGCATATCTTAAATTAGCATAAAACAACCTTATTATCTCATCAACATATGGTTCTTTTTCAGTGACAGAACCAAGAAGCTGTATGTCCTTTAAGAATTCTACCAAACCATATTCAGTACAGAGAGCAATATCTAACACTCTCTCAGGCCTAATTACTCTATTCTTGTAAAATTCTCATATATCATGTTTAGCTTTAGAATATAATTTTTCGGAGAAAGCAGATACCTCAATATCTGAATCAAACATGTCTAAACTGATGGATTTGGTACTGTTCGAGGATGTTGTGGCATGTGTCTCTACAGATGTTGACTGAAATGTTGCATGAGATGTTGTGACATTTGTGGCAATATTTGTGGCAGCACTTGTCCTTGTAGTCCTGGGAACTCCATTTGGAAAAAAATATTTCAAGGGGGTTTCGTCTGGGATTTCCATTTTTTGAGACACACTGGGTTGTTCAAAAGCATATGGTTCTTTCTCAGTTGATAAAACGTAGTTTGTATTTTCACTATTACTGCTCGAGTAAGCGGGTTTAGATGTTTCACATTTAGTCCTTTTGCTACTCGAACCTTCTTGTATTGTTTTCTCAAATACTCTACTCGATCGATGAGTAGGAAATGCAGATGACCTTGGCCTTTTACCCAGAGATGAGAAATCAAAAGTTTGACCTACATCTATAGGGTTATTATTATCTCCTAGATAGCTTATATCTAAAGGTTCATCAAAACCTTTAAACACTATTGCTTTAGAAAGATCCTCAAGAAAATTTGAGGAAGAAGACTGGCCCGGTTTCTGAGGTGTATTCAATGGAGGGCTAATGCTCCTGGAAGTGTTGGATGGAATGTTGGTTGAGATTTGCTCTAGAAGAAGTTTCCATCGGTGAGAATTCAGGAAAGGTTGAGGAGTTAGGGTTTTGGATTGAGATTGGAGTTTGGTTTGATGATTCCATCGGGTAGGTAGGTGTATATCCGATGTGATTTTCCCTTTTTTTTTTTTTTTTTTATGGGAAAATTGGAAATGATAAAATAATATCAAATGAGAAGAATATTTATAAACATGTCAAACTTTTTCTTAGCAACAAAAATCCATTATTTTTAGGTGTTTCTGTCACGACTCGACCTGACCCGACGGGCCGCGACTAAACGCCCTAATGACACCCTTCTACTAACCTATCACACATAATCCATCTAATACTAAGGAAGTATGAAATCCGCAAAGACAACGCAAAGAATAACAACATCTGCGAATAGGCGAGCCGCGTCGCCTTTACACAAGATCGCACGCCTGCGAGGAGTTACAACTAGCCAACATAATATAATAAGCAAGCCGATAAGGCTGCCACCAAATAATGTCACGTATGCACAGGAACATCCCAACACAGAGTACAATAACATAGCTGACCAAAACAGATTCATAAGTCTACATACGTATAACCCACAATCGTCTACAGACCTCTATGAGAAGGATAACATCATTTGACGGGACAGGACCCCATCATGCCCCTAAATATATACATGAGATCAAAAAGAGGTTATGTGCCAAAAATGACAAAGCTCTGGATCAAAGGAGTTTTCCAATCAGCTGAGTAGGAGTCCTAGGCCTGAGGGTCACCAACCTGAGAACCTGTGCCTGCGGGCATGAACGCAGCCCCCGAGGAAAGGGGGTCAGTACGAAATAATGTACTGAGTATGAAAAACATGAAATACTGAAAATGAGATCATAACTGTTCCATGTGAAATAAAGAATCATATCAGAAATACTGAATGCCTACCCATAGAGTCATCATGTCCATATATATGTATATAACATGTCTCAGCCCTGTAGTGAGGGACTCGATAGAATTATCAATATAACAGTGTAACTGTGCCTTGTCAAAATGAGAGTAATGAAAATCAGCTTTTTCCCTTTTTAAAATATGCAAGTCACGCCAAAATCAGGGAATCCTGCCCCCAGAATATAATAGCACGGGACTCGAACCCGCCTAAGTATATATGTATAATATGAGACTCGAACCCAAATAAGTATATATATATCGTGGGACTCGAACCCACGTAAGTATATAAAATAATGTAATGTCATGGGACTCGAACCCAAGTAATATAATAATAATAGCCGGGACTCGAACCCGGAATATACAATATGTTGCCGACCCTCTATGTGAGGGACTCGACGAATGTGTAATAAGACTTGGCACGAGTAGATATCATGAGAAACCATATGCAATTAGAAATCATCTTTTGACTTTCGATGGTATCATCATAATAAATTCTTTTACTGAAAATCATAGGCACTTATTATAACAACTATCCTTTAACACTAACTTTGTAGGAAATCATGTACGTCCGCCGTACTTTTATTAAAGTATGTCAAATGAAAGTATTTCACAAAGTCATGTCAAAAGAAAGAAAGGATAATTTATAGTAATCATGCCAAAGAAGAGAGTATAGTCTCACATACCTCGTCGTCTATATCAATTCGAATATCTAATAATCGCCTCGACTAGCACCTCGACCTATAATAATAACAACATGCCTGTCAACTCTATGATTCCTAACGTGAGTCATATTAAAAGACGACTCCCTTATTCTATAAAAATTCAGGCAGCACTTTCTCTATTTATATGTACATCCATAATTTCCAAACTAAGCCAACAATACCAACATCATGTCATAACTCAAAGATAAAACCACAATAATCTCAGATATTCTATTTATGTCGTCATAACATATTCCTTCTATTTCATATTTATGCAATATCACAATTACAACAAGCCAGGTGATTACTACACCGTTTTATCAGGTTCATCCAATCCTTTAGTCACGTTAACATAGTCCACTTAAGAAGTCCAATCTTCTAGCAACATAGAGAGTTCACAAATGTGAAATAACACATTTCCACGCCTTAATTATTTCAAGACATGAATAGGTAACTACCTCAATCATATATACATATTTATAACTTATATCTTAAGCACTAAAACATCCCATCAATTATAATAATTAACAACAACAGTGCAGGTCCTTTAATTGCAACATAGTACCTTTTTACATTTTACCATAACTCTTTTCTTAACTTCTTAGAATCCAATTCATCCTTCAATACTTTCATATAACCAACTACAAATTTAAACATCAAGATTTCTTCTTCAATTTCAACATGCAATAGGTGATAATACTAACAACAACAACATTAAAACTCCATGGACACAAAACAGTCCCACAAATCAGTAACTACCCAAACAAATCACATGCAACCTCTTAATTCCAATTATTCTTTAACATGGGTTCATATCTTCAACTACAACAATATGCAACTATAATTATACCATAAGGAGAATGATTTTTACCTTAATTGATGCTCAAACAGTCCCCAAAGTTCGGCTAGCCCAGCCCAAATTACCCACTGTTTTATCAATGTTTCTTTCCTAATTCTTCACTTCTTCAACTCCATTCCAACATGAATGAATTCCACAATGTTAACCCATCATTTTTATGCATTTTTCCTCCCAAAAACTTGTCCGAAAATCTGGAAAATCTGGGCCTAAATCGCCAGAAGGTTTAAAATTTCTCACCGCTCACAATGAACTTGTAACATCCATAATTCTCTACTCCAATGTCCTATCAATGAGAGGTTTATTTCGTTGAAAACTATACTCGACGAACTTTATCTTAGGCTTTTGAAATACCTAAAAACTCCTAATATAGTAGGAGATACACCTTTCCAAATTTGACTAAAAATCTGCCAATTTTTTTTTTTGAGTTTCCTTGGCTTTATAATTTGTAGAGTGATTTAATCTATTGGAGAGGAATCAAAGCTCCAATTTACAATTTCAAAAGAAAAGAAAGACTCTCATCTCCTCCTTCTCTCATTCCAAACAAGAAACCTCTTCCATAGCCAAATGTAATGGAAGACAAGGGTTTATGTGGGCTAACTTATTATTTTTGCAACTTAGTCCCATCTCCCCAAATTAATTACTCTAATATCCCATTTTTTAAGTCTTGAAAATTTCATATGGCCTCGTATACTCGTTGTCGTAACTTATATAATATGTTACTAATGTCACACCCCGAATCCGGGCCCGTGACTGGTGCCTTACCCCGGGCACCCTAGTGATACAATCATCAGAGAAAATCAGCGGAAAGTAAAACATGAACATGAAATGAGAGATATTAAAAATAAACAGGCCAACCAAAACAGTTGCCTTTCAACATATATATATAAAGACATTTGAACAGCATAATCCTTACAACCCGCCACAACAAAGGACCTGCACTTAAGATTTATACAACAACTATGACGGGACAGGGCCCCGCCATACCCCTGAACGTACAAGAACTTACAGACTCATGGTAACATACCAAAGATAAGCCTCCGACGGAACGGAGCTTCCCAAAACGCTGAAATGAGATCCTAAACGCGGGGATCGGCGGTAGATGTACTACCGCGGCATGACGGCCACAAGGAGGTCAAGATAACAGTACAAGTATGTGAAATCAGAATACCGTAAATGAAATCATAATAGTTTATATAAAGCGAGAGACATGTATGATGACCAAACTACGATGCATAACATATAACGATTCATCAAGTCGTGGACTCGCCTTCCAAATTATCACTCGTGCGTGGAATTTCTTCCTCACCGGCGATTTATGATATAACAATACCAAGGAGTATACATGAACACGTGTCCCACTGTGTCATAAAACCGTCTGAGACAAGTACAACTAGGATCCGACCGCACCAATAATACAATGCAACCACAAACACGGTTGACACGGGGCAAGTCGAGAGCCGACTACCAGATACAAGGTCGGTCACGTGGTGGCCGGGCAAGTACGGTGACCACCGTACCAGGCGTATCACGAGACTTCGTCACTACACCGAGCGGGGCAAGTCGAGGGCTAACTACTGTGTACGAGGCCGAATCGACCACGAGGCAGGCAAGTCTGGCCGACCACCGTACCAAGGCCGAACGAAGAAACCTCGCGGAGAGCTAGTCCATGGAATAACACTATCACTGCGAGCATACCCGTGGAATTTTCCGTCACCGCCAGACGCCCAAGTAAGTCCTCAACGGTCGGCACTCCATCGAGAGACGGTTATATAGAACACCATTTGCACAACAAAGGCTATCACCACAAGCATAAGCAAGCTACACAACAACAAGCATAGGCAAGTTACACAACTCAAGGTACTTTCATTTTATGCCAAAGTCCGGGTTTTTTAACCCTAAAGTACTACGTACGTTAAATTCCTTTTAAAAAGATCCATTCCTTTTATAAAAGTCACCCGATACCCGTAGTATAAAAATAGAGTGACTTACATCTTTTAAGCAAACAGAAACAACTTCTCTTATTAAAGCCAAGTTTCCACATTTAAAACCAATGATAAAAACCCTTCTTTTGTTCTCATAAAGTCGTTATAACCAACTTCCCATAAAGTCATATAACACTTTAAGTTTTAAAACATTTTAAGACAACACAATGCCTTTCTTTTCCCTAAAGTTCAGTTTGCCTAATATTCATTACACAAGTCTCTTTTTAGAAAAGTTTCATAGTTCAATGTCTTAATCCTTTTAAAACTATTGAGTAACATATGCCTTATATGAGTGTAGGTTATTCTTATTCATAATCAATCTTATTAAGCGACCATGATCTAGGAAATGTAATATCATTTTGTCTTATCTTAGCTTACATGCAGATGGAGGTTTCTACTGGTTTTAATAATACTTCATTAGTCAATACATTTTCCTTTTATTAACGCCGCGGTGGTTTGTCGATACACATTCGATTTCAAATCAAGAAACATTCTTAAGCCGTTATACCTAACTTCCTTAAAGCTAGTATAACTCTTAAGCTTTCAAAACTACTACTCATTATTTCAAAACGATTCAAGAATCTTTGAAATACTTCAAGTTCTTTATTAACACATATCAAGTCGCTACCTTTTAAAACCACAAGGCATTTTCTTACCTACATAAGGTCGTTATAACCAACTTCCCATAAAGCCGTTATAACACCTTATGTTTCAAACCAATCAAATACAGTTAACACATGTACGTCCAACGTACTACATAGTTATACACATATCATGCTAGAACAGATAGGAAGAGGTTCACATACCTCGCGATGATTATCGACTAATAGCAAAACGCCCAAGTACCTCAAACCGCTTGGCTACTCCTAAGCCAAGTAGATCACGCCACACGTAGTACTTCAACCTATAGAGGCCACAAGGCGCCTATTAACATCAAGGTCTCCACGTAGAATATTCTACGTAAAATTGGCAAAGACTCTCCCGCAACAACAGAAATCTCCTCCTCTATCGAGGCCGCTACCCGACCAACCGGGGTTTACACGTCTAACCGGACGTGTACAACTCTACTACACATCAATGCTACACAAGTCTACTGTAATACAGTCCTATGTAATTACAGTTCAATTCTCTTCTTTATATTCAGGCTTAAGTCGCAAGACATTGCCGTAAGTATTATTCAGGCTTAAGTCAAAAGACATTGCCGCACAATTATGTTCACTTATATATATAGTATACCTTAACTATATATTCCTACAATATGTAATTCCCAATTACAACAGAAGGTCAAGAGTGTTTACCTCGATAAGCCCAAAATTATCCAAGTTATATGTCGATCCTGAACAACGTTTAGCTCCTACTCCGACGCTCCAATCCGCTCCAAACAACCCTTAGAAGTTCTTCGCAACTTCTACTTAAACATTTCAACCGACTATGAAGGTTTTCCTTAGGGTTTCGTTTTGTGACTGAGGGAAGTATAATAGTATTTCTGGGCTTTTGTATAAGTGTAACCTTGGGAATACTACAAGGTATTTGGGCCAAGGTATTTGGGCATTATAACAATACTAGGAGAGTATTTCTATACCACAACAAGGGTATTATACGAAACAACTAGGCAGTGTGGGTACCCTACCACACTACTGTGAGGGGGAGGAATCCTCTCGCCAAAGGCCACACGAAAAGGGGAGGGAAGCTCACGGCCAGAGCACAAGAAAGGGAGGAGGATTTTCAAGACTGGGGATTTTAGGAATGGATGAAGTCTTCAAGCTTGTGGGTATTTATAGCAAAACCAAAGGCCAACCAAGGGCCAAGATCCTTCCAAGTGTATAGCAAGTGTAAGGACAAGATCAAGCCAAGTGCACCCTAACCCCTACTCCACAAAACACTCCACAAAACATGGCACAAAACAAGGCCAAAACTAAGGGACCAATCGCCATGCCAACCACCCTCGACCGCCCTAAATCGTCCAACGAGGGTGACAAGTGTCACCCTCCCGTTGGTCCAAAAATGTTTAGTCACTCTAAAAATCCGCAAAAATTATAAATGACATAGCCGGAATTTTCCTACGAAAGTCGTGGAAACGCTTTCAAAAAACGACTTATTCGGCACTGTGCCCAAATTTCGGTCCTATGCCTAACTTAAGGCTCAAATTTCGTACGTACGTCCATACGTACATACTCTGGAAATACGGGGTATAACATTCTCCCCTCCTTAGAAACATTCGTCCCGAATGTTCCTTCTCAAGGCGGATATCGATGAAGTTCCTCTAGCAAGTTGCCAACGCCACACCTGGCCACGAAATATCACACGTTCTCTTCCTTCCTTACTCGTCGCACTTTCTAACACTCGAACTCTTCTAGTATACGTACCACACTTCGCCATCGCCTGGCCAAACTCGAGTCACCACCTCCAACTTGGTCATCCTACTAGCCTCAATTTTCCTTAAGGCCATTCCCGGCCTTCACAATCTGCTTCTGGTCGAACATACCCACGAACTCATACGATGGTCAACTAAACTTGGGCCTAGCACCCTCGTGACCCTACCACCTGGCGGGACCACCCAGAGCTGACCCCACCTCGAAACAGGACGCGGGTTGGCCCGCAACATGGCCCCAACCCGACCCACTTAACGCATCAAGCTCTTGTTCCCCGATCCGGAACATTCTTACCTATATAGGTCAGGAAAGCTACCACTTCCATTTCACACTACCCATGGACTTATCCCACAACACATTTATACGCAAACCAAGTATTTCAACAAGGACTAACCGTAAAATCTTTTATTCAAGATGACCTCACATCTAAGGTCTCAACACGAAATATTCTAAGGTTCGCACTTTCCATGCCCCCACACCTATCCTTTCAACTAGCCAAGCTTTCTAACTCATAACCAACATAACGCTAAACACATCATCAACATCAATACATATAAGTCTCTAGAGGGTTAAGGATATACCTGAAAATCGGCGGTTCAAAGGACCGCTAAAATCGAACTCCCACCGCGACCTCTACCGGCTCGCGGCACGAACATCCCGCTAGCTATGGAAGGTGAAGAACCCGCAATCGCTTCTAGTAGTCCATGCTATCCTACCAGTGCTACCTCGCCTGGACGCTTCTTGCCGATGGCCCTGCTGGCCGCAAAATAACAATCTCCCGAAGCCGATTTACACTTCTTGAAGTTTTCCACAACGCCACACCGAGACAAGGGCAACCTCATCCGGCGAGCACTTACTCCCAAAATCAAACCCGGAGCCCCGACCGCACTGAATATCCCAAAGGTCCCGGCGTCGCGAGGACCACTCAGATCGCGGAGGCGCATAATCGCTCGAGGCGGTACGCCTCGAAAGTCACCAGCGACCTCGCTGCTCGCCTCTTCACGACTCGGTCATTCCGCCGATTTATCCGCCTCACATCCAAGTGCATACGCCGCACGCGGCAATGTCCATGCCCACAAGAGCTACACCAACAACTTCGCTAGGTGATCATCGAGCCTCAGAACAAATCGGTGCACTCGATCCTCCATACTAGCTACCAACGCGGACGCACCAAGCTAATGAGTCGAACTCTACCTTGTACTTCAACCGCACGCCTGCTCGCCAGAACACCAAAAATTGTCGCCCGAGCCCTCCTCATCCGCGAGGCAAGAAATGTGCAAGAAAGGCCTCTGAGAACTCGTCCCAGAAAGCTGGAAGTGCATGCTCTCCCCGGGACAGCTCCCACGAATCAAACCGGGCCGATCGCGGTATCACGCATTGATGTGAACTCAGACCACCGACTCGGTCTCCGATGCCTTGATTACTCACGATCCGTCAGAATCGCTTGATGAACTCGCGATCATCCTCGTGCCTCGACCCATAAAACTCTGGCGCCTACAACTCGTAAAATCCCGTAGCCTCGAACTATCGATCTAGGTGAACCATCGCGTTATCGAATCTGCTGCGCCCACTTATCTCAAGTCTGCCACAACCCCGCCATTAATCGCCTACTCGTGACTCATCTCTCTCGCCTGCATCGCGGATCGAGGCTCAGTATCGTGGTCTTCGCCGCCGCTCTACTCAGCCTTTTCGCCGCTTTGCCCTTCTCGCCCGGCGGCTTTACGCGAGGCATAATCGTAAAAACGGTATGTCGGAGGGTCCAATCTTATCACACTTCTAAGGCACGATCTCGTAATGAGAAGAATGGAAACCAATCCTAAATGTCTGCAGCCCTCACGATTATAGATGTGGTGCACAACACATCGATAATCAAGACTCTACTAGGCACGGTCTGTAGACACTTTCCGAGGACTAACTGCTCTGATACCACTATGTCACACCCCGAATCTGGGCCCGTGACTGGTGCCTTACCCCGGGCACCCTAGTGATACAATCATCAGAGAAAATCAGCGGAAAGTAAAACATGAACATGAAATGAGAGATATTAAAATAAACAAAGCAACCAAAACAGCTTTTCAACATATATATATAAAGACATTTGAACAAGCATAATCCTTACAACCCCGCCCACAACAAAGCATGCACTTCTAAGATTTATACAACAACTATGACGGACAGTGGCCCCGCCATACCCCGAACGCATAAGAACTTACGGACTGTGGTAACATACCAAAGATAAGCCTCCGACGGAACTGAGCTTCCCAAAACGCTGAAATGAGATCCTAAACGCGGATCGACAAATGATGATTTCTACCGCAGATGAACGCACTTCCGGCGAGGTCGATAACAGTACCAAGTATGTGAAATCAGAATATCAGAAATGAAATCATAATAGTTTATATAAAGCAGAGACATGTATGATGACCAAACTACAAGACATAACATATAACCGATTCATCAAGTCGTGACTCCCGCCTCCAAATTATCACTGTGCCCATGGAATTTCTTCCTCACCGCTAGCTTTATGATATAACAATACCAAGGAGTATACATGAACACGTGTCCCACCTGTCATAAAAACCGTGACAGACAAGTACAACTACCGATCCGACCGTACTAATAATACAATGCAACCACAAACACGGTTGACACAGGCAAGTGCGAGCCGACTACCAGATACCAAGGCCGGTCACGAATGACCGGCAAGTACGAGGTGACCACCGTACTAAGGTCAGATCACGAGACTTCGTCACTACATCGAACGGCAAGCGAGGGCTAACTACTGTGTACTAAGGCCGAATCAGCCACGAGACGGCAAGTACGAAGCCACCACCGTACCAAGGCCGAACAGTAAGAAACCACATTGAGAGCTAGTCCATGGAATAAAACAATCAACAGCATCATACCCGTGGAAATTTCCACACGCCAGACGCCCAAGTAAGTCTCAACCACCAACCGACACTCCATCGAGACGCGTTATATAGAACACCATTTGCACAACAAAGGCTATCACCACAAGCATAAGCAAGCTACACAACAACAAGCATAGGCAAGTTACACAACTCAAGGTACTTTCATTTTATGCCAAAGTCCGGTTTTTAACCTAAAGTACTACGTACGTTAAATTCCTTTTAAAGAGATCCATTCCTTTTATAAAAGTCACCCGATACCCGTAGTATAAAAATAGAGTGACTTACATCTTTTAAGCAAACAGAAACAACTTCTCTTATTAAAGCCAAGTTTCCACATTTAAAACCAATGATAAAAACCCTTCTTTTGTTCTCATAAAGTCGTTATAACCAACTTCCCATAAAGCTATTATAACACTTTAAGTTTTAAAACATTTTAAGACAACACAATGCCTTTCTTTTCCCTAAAGTTCCAGTTTGCCTAATATTCATTACACAAGTCTCTTTTTAGAAAAGTTTCATAGTTCAATGTCTTAATCCCCTTTTAAAACTATTGAGTAACATATGCCTTATATGAGTGTAGGTTATTCTTATTCATAATCAATCGTATTAAGCAGACATGATCTAGGAAATGGAATATCATTTTGTCTTATCTTAGCTTCTATGCAGATGGAGGTTTCTACTGGTTTTAATAATACTTCATTAGTCAATACATTTTCCTTTTATTAACGCTGCAGTGGTTTGTCGATACACATTCTGATTTCCGAAATCAGTAAAACATTCTTAAGCCGTTATACCTAACTTCCTTAAAGCTAGTATAACTCTTAAGCTTTCAAAACCAAGTACTACTCATTCTTTCAAAACGATTCAAGAATCTTTTGAAATACTTCAAGTTCTTTATTAACACATATCAAGTCGATTACCTTTTAAAACCACAAGGCATTTTTCTTACCTACATAAGGTCATATAACCAACTTCCCATAAAGCCGTTATAACACCTTATGTTTCAAACCAATCAAATACAAGCTAACACATGACGCCTAACGCACTACATAGTTATACACATATCATGCTAGAACAGATAGGAAGAGGTTCACATACCTCGCGATGATTATCGACTAATAGCAAAACGCCCAAGTACCTCAAACCGTCGCTACTCCTAAGCCAAGTAGATCACGCCACACGTAGTACTTCAACCTATAGAGGCCACAAGGCGCCTATTAACATCAAGGTCTCCACGTAGAATATTCTACGTAAAATTCGGCAAGACTTCCCGCAACAAACAGAAATCTCCTCCTCTATCGAGGCCGCCACCCACCAACTGCGTGGGGTTTACACGCCTAACCGGGCGTTTACAACTCTACTACACATCAATGCTACACAAGTCTCATCAGAATACACCTATGTAATTACGCTCGCTTTCTTCTTTATATTCGTGCTTAAGTCGCAAGACATTGCCGTAAGTATTATTCGGGCTTAAGTCAAAAGACATTGCCGCACAATTATGTTCACTTCATATATAGTATACCTTAACTATATATTCCTACAATATGTAATTCCCAATTACAATGTAAGGTCAAGAGTGTTTACCTCGATAAGCCCAAAATTATCCAAGTTATATGCCGATCCCGAACAACGTTTAGCTCCTACTCCGGCGCTCCAATCCGCTCCAAACAACCCTTAGAAGTTCTTCGCAACTTCTACTTAAACACTTCAACCGACTATGAAGGTTTTCTTTAGGGTTTCGTTTTGTGACTGAGGGAAGTATAATAGTATTTCTGGCTTTTGTATAAGTGTAACTGGGAATACTACAAGGTATTTGGGGCCAAGGTATTTGGGCATTATAACAATACTAGAGAGTATTTCTATACCACAACAAGGGTATTATACTAAACAACTAGGCTAGTGGGTACCCCACTGCCACACTACTGTGAGTGAGGGAATCCTCTCGCCAAAGGCCACACGAAAAGGGGGAGGGAAGCTCACTACAGAGCACAAGAAAGGGAGGGAGGATTTTCAAGACTTGGGGATTTTAGGAATGGATGAAGTCTTCAAGCTTAGGGGGGTATTTATAGCAAAACCAAAGGCCAACCAAGGGCCAAGATCCTTCCAAGTGTATAGCAAGTGTAAGGACAAGATCAAGCCAAGTGCACCCTAACCCCTACTCCACAAAACACTCCACAAAACATGGCACAAAACAAGGCCAAAACTAAGGGACCAATCGGCCAAGGCCAACCACCTCGACCGCTCTAAATCGTCCAAGGAGGGTTACATGTGTCACCCTCCCGTTGGTCAAAAATTGTTTAGTCACTCGTAAAAATCCGAAAAAATTATAAATGACATCGCCGTATTTTTCCCTACGAAAGCTGTGGAAACGTTTCGTCTAAAAACGACTCTATTCGGCACTTGTGCCCAAATTTCGGTCCTATGCCTAACTTAAGGCTCAAATTTCGTACGTACGTCCATACGTACCTACTCTGGAAATACGGGGTATAACAACTAATCCATAACGAAAATATACAATATTTTCTCTTCAATTTCCCTTGTCACGCTCTAACCAAAATTTTCCGGACTCACATCCCTTGAATACCAACTTTCGGATTAGCATATATAAGATATACTTTTTATCCAATATCCGAATCTTATTTCTTAATGACGTTCTTAATTATCGTCTTAATCTTACGAGGTGTAACATCCTTCCCCCCTTAGAAACATTCGTTCTCGAATGTTCATCATAGGTCTCATGCTAGAAAAATTTCGACAGAGCCTCCTTTATAACTATGCCTATCCACCTATAACCAGCAAACCAACAGATGCCACACAGGGGCACAATATACAACACATATATCATTCACCAAATAATAGTTAAGTAAGAAAATCAAATTACCCGTGAATACTTAACTGAATCTCATGTAACACCTTAAACAAAGTTAAAGATCCTCCATGCAGTATTATATTCCTTTATTTTCAAATTTGCCACAATATTCTAGCTGGTACTACCTTGTACACTTGCTTCAATTTGTAATGGCATACTATTAGGCATATTTTATATACACCTTTTGAGTCATTTTTAGTTAGTCTTTGACCCATTTTTGTACAAATACGTGTCATGTTATTATAGATTTTCTTTCTTTTGAGTCACAGTGGTTTAAAATGGCACATTGGCGAAAAGAAGCAAAAAGAGGGCAGAAACAGAGGTTCTAGAGCCAAAAGAGATGAAAAGTTGGCACCCCGGATGAAGGACAGAGCGGCGCCGTGGCGCCACTCTATCAGCGAAAGCAGTGCCACGGTGCCCAAAGATCTGACGAGTTGCAGGAATTTCGACGCCACGGCGCCGGTCTCAGGGTCGTGGCGCCGACGCGAGTTTCCAGCTAAATCCGAATGAGAATGGGCCAAGACCAAGAGGGAAAAGTTGGAAACGTTTTTGGAGGATATAAAAAGGCATTAGGGCAGATTTTTGAAGGGTTCCACAATCCCTAACTCTACACAACACATAGTTCTTGAAAACTTCAAGATTGGAGGCTTGTTCTTGAGTAATTCTTTTTCTTACTTTATTTATTTTTCAGTTTATGTTGGATAATCTTTTAGTTCTTAGCATGTCTATGGCTAGGAGCTAAACTTTAATTAGGGCTTTCCATTCGAATCACTTGAATCTCGTTTTATGATTTAATGCATGATTTTGGTTTCTTCTTTATATAGTTGAGATTTATTCAATAATTGCTTTGATTGCTTGGTAATTAATTGACCACTAATTATCATCACATATATGATTAATCGAGATCCGAAAGGGAAGATTGTGAATATGCTATAGTTGAATAAACATAGGTTAAAATCGTAGACAAAAGTACCCCGATACTTGTGTAGTTTAATAGGTTATTGTTCTTAATCCTCCTTTGTGGTAAATCTTATCATCGAAAGATAGAAGGGTTCTGCATCGGGGTTGAGTTTTTATATATCCTAACGGAATATAAAACAGCTTAGTTAACCTGCTATCTCAATATAGAAGAAGAACCTTTATCATTGCATTAAAGATTAAAGCGAACGGATAGTTGAGGAGATTGGAAGCCCTATTTCCACCATATCTGATTTAAGTAAAGTAATTTAGTTAACTTTTATAATTATTTAGTAGTCATAGATACAACAATCATCAAAATATCGATCACCAAATAGATACCATAGGATAGAAATTGGGAATTGAACACTAATCACTGAGGACGATATTCGGTCTTACCCATATTATATTATTTGTCACGATACGTGCACTTGCGTTAAGCGTGTGGATAAATCGCTAACAAGTTTTTGGCGTCGTTGCCGGGAATTGGCGTAGTTCAATATCAATCTATCTATTCTTAATTTCTAATTTAGTTTTTATTTATTTTATTTTATTTTATTTTATTTGTGGAACCGTGCGTCGTGATTCGTTTGTTGGTTTTGATTCATCTCAGGGATCCAGCAAACATGGACTACCACTATCACGGGTTACAAAACTATCAATAATAATGTAACCATCATGTCCCACAGGAAGAGCAGAATGGGTTGCGAGCGGCCATACTCAGGCTAACTAAGCACCAAAATCAGTTCATGGATGAGACAAGAGTGTCCCTAAATAATTTGGAGACACAAATAGGACAACTCACGGGCATGCTATGCAACATAATACAAGGGAATCACCCTGAAAATATTGGGGCGAATCCAAAAGAGCAATGTCAGGCGGTTGACCTAAGAAATGGCAAACCAGTGGAAGCAACTCCCCACCGTCGTATCGAGAAAAAGATGGTCCAGAATGCTCGCAAGATTTGCAGCGCCATGGCGCCGATAGTCCAGAGACTTTACAGGAGTTTGGGCGCCACATCGCCGAATCTCAGGGCCATGGCGCCGCAAGATCAGAAGGCACAATGGTTGCTGGAGACCTTCATCCGGAACAAGGAGGACTGACAGCAGTTGTGGACTCACCCTAAGTGAAGATACCGTATCCTCAGAGGCTAAATAAAAGTTCCCTTGACAAGAAGTTCTCTAAATTCTTGGAAGTTCTCAAACAACTGCAACTCAACATCCCGTTTGCTGAGGCTCTAGAGCAGATGCCGAGTTACGTAACGTTCATGAAGGAGATTCTCAGTAAAAAGAGGAGGATAGATGACCATGAAACAATATTGTTGACTGAAGAATGCAGCGCCATCCTACAGAGGAAGTTACCTCAGAAGTTGAAAGATCCGGAAAGCTTCACCATCCCTTGCACTATAGGAAAGTTTGAATGTCAGAAGGCGTTGTGTGATCTGGGGGCAGGTATAAATTTGATGCCCTATCTAGTGCTTTGCAAACTTGGAATGGGAGAAGAAAGACCTACAAACATCACTTTACAACTAGCTGATCACTCCATCGTCCATCCCAGAGGAGTCATCGAGGATGTGTTGGTTAAAGTGGACGAGTTCATCTTTCCACTGATTTCATCATCTTAGACATGAGAGACAATGACA
Source organism: Przewalskia tangutica (assembly GCA_029844215.1). Taxonomy (NCBI): domain Eukaryota; kingdom Viridiplantae; phylum Streptophyta; class Magnoliopsida; order Solanales; family Solanaceae; genus Przewalskia; species Przewalskia tangutica. The sequence continues at coordinate 91,465,938 of CM056730.1, read as the reverse complement.
TGACCCCCATTATCCTTGGCAGACCATTCCTAGCCACGGGACATGCACTCATTGATGTTCGAAAAGGTGAGCTGAGGTTTCGTGTGGAAGAAGAAGAGGTGATTTTCAATGTATTCCAAGCAGCAACCTTCCCAGAGGCAAATGACAACTGTTATGCAATTGATATGATTGAAGAAGCCTTAAAATGGGTTGTGAGTCGATGCTCTTGAAGAAGTGCTGACCCAATGGGGTAAGAATAGCGGCAATGACCCGAAATTGATGGAGTATGCAAATTGGATGGATTCGTATGAGCAATGCTATAAGAAGAAATTTGAAGAGCTAGGGTAGATGCCAGAGAGATCAGTAACATCCACAGAAAAAGCCCCAGAGTTAGAGTTGAAGACTCTGCCAGATTATTTGCAATACCGATATCTAGGTGAGAACCAATCCTTACCAGTGATCGTATCATGTTAGCTATCCACAGTGGAGGTTGAGAAGCTGCTGAAAGTGCTGAGAGCTCACAAGCGTGCCATTGGATGAAAATTGGCAGACATAAAGGGGATAAGTCCCTCAACAGTGATGCATAAAATCCGTCTAGAAGATGAGAAAAGATCATCCATTGAGGCACAACGGAGACTGAATCCAAACATGTAGGAGGTAGTAAGAAAAGAAATCATGAAATGGCTTGATGCTGAGGTAATTTATCCTATCTCTGACAGTGCATGGGTGAGTCTTGTTGAAGTGGTGCCCAAAAATGGTGGCATGAAAGTGGTGACCAACGAAAGGAATGAGCTCATTCCATCTAGAACAATCATTGGGTGGAGGATTTGCATTGACTACCGCAAGTTGAACAAGGCAACCAGCAAATACCACTTTCCATTGCCCTTTTTAGATCAGATGTTGGATAGGCTTGCAGGGCACAACTATTATTGCTTCTTGGATGGTTACTCAGGGTATCATCAGATTGTCATAGCACCAGAAGATCAGGAAAAGACAACATTCACCTGCCCCTTTGGTACATTTGCTTTTAGAAGAATGCCATTTGGGCTTTGCAATGCACCTGCCACCTTTCAGAGGTGCATGATGGCAATTTTCTCTGACATGGTGGAGAGGACCATAGAGATTTTCATGGATGATTCCTCGGTTTTTGGGTCTTCTTTCGACGAGTGTTTAAGGCACTTGGAAGCAGTGTTAACACGGTGTGAAGAGTCCAACCTTATGCTGAATTGGGAGAAGTGTCACTTCATGGTGAGAGAGGGGATTGTCATTAGACACAAAATATCCAACCAAGGTATTGAGGTGGACAGAGCAAAAATTTCAGCAACTGAAAATCTACCACCTCCAGTGTCAGCAAAAGGGGTCAGAAGTTTCCTTGGGCATGTTGGTTTCTATAGAAGATTCATCAAAGACTTCTCAAAAGTTTCGAAACCCTTTCAACCTTGCTAATGACTGGAGTTGCTTTTGAATTTAATAAGGAATGCATGATCGCCTTTCAGACACTCAAGGAGAGGCTAATATCAGCACCCATAGTCATTGCACCAAACTGGGAGCTCTCATTTGAACTAATGTGTGATGCAATTGACTATGCAGTGGGAGCAGTTCTTGGGCAGAGAGTTGATAAGGTATTCAGATCCATTTACTATGCTAGCAAAACCCTTAATGATGCACAATTGAATTATGCCACTACATAAAAAGAATTGCTAGCAATAGTATATGCATTTGAGAAGTTCAGGTCATACTTAATTGAAAATAAGGTGATAGTATACACGGACCACTCTGCCATAAAGTACTTGATGACAAAGAAGGATGCAAAACCCCACCTTATCCAATGGGTACTGCTATTACAAGAATTTGACATGGAAATCCGTGACAAGAAGGGGATAGAGAACTCAATTGCTGACAACCTGTCAAGGCTTGAAAACAAAGAGAGCCAGAACACCAAGAATGTGCAGATAAATGATCACTTCCCAGATGAACAATTGTTTCAAGTAAGCGCTGTCTTTAATTTACCTTGGTACGTTGATTTTGTTAATTTTCTTGCAGCTAAGGTAGTACCCCCAGGATTGACAAGACAACAGGTGAAGAGGTTTCACTCAGAGGTAAAACGTTACTATTGGGAGGAGCTAATGCTCTACAAGCACTGCGCCGACCAAGTCATTAGGAGCTGCGTACCAGAAGATGAGATGCACCAGATTCTCACTCATTGTCACACCTTACAATGTGGTGGGCATTTTAGAGCATCAAGGACAGCCGCCAAAGTATTGCAGAGTGGGTTTTATTGGCCATCCCTATTCAAAGATACCAACGTCTTTGTGAAGGGCTGCGATCGTTGTCAGCGAATGGGGAACATATCAAGGTGAAATGAAATGCCCCTGAATGGGATCTTGGAGGTGGAGCTATTTGATGTGTGGGGGATCGACTTCATGGGTCCTTTCCCGTCGTCCTGTGGGAATCAATACATTCTTCTTGTAGTGGATTATGTGTCCAAATGGGTAGAAGCAGTAGCCACTAAAGTGAATGACAGTAAGACAGTACAAAAGTTTCTCCAAAAGAACATATTCACAAGGTTTGGTACTCCCAGAACCATCATCAGCGATGAAGGAAACCACTTTTGTAACAAGAAGCTTGATACCCTACTTGGCCGCTACGGAGTCTACCATCGCACCACACTGCCCTATCATCCTCAAGCGAATGGGCAAACCGAAATTTCAAACAGGGCGGTGAAAAGCATACTGGAAAAGACAGTGGATAGCTCAAGGAAGAATTTGTCACGATCCGACCCCGGGCCCGCGACTGGTGCCCTACCTGGGCACCCTTACAGGTATACATCAGAGATAATCAGCGGAACATACAAAAACATAACAAGACATAAATAACAGGCTAGCCGATAAGGCCACCTTCCAAAAATATACACGTAAACCAAAAAGCAGTTACCTCTTTTTTTTCTTTACACAACCCAATCCACAAGATATGACTACATACTTCTAAGAATTTCTGACATAACAACTGTGATGGGACAGGGCCCCGCCATACCCCTGAATGTACATAAATCTACAACCTCGTGGAATCAGATCAAAATACAAAGCCTCCAAATAATGGAGCTTTCCAACCAAATGAACAGTGATCCTAAGAATGAGGATCGCCAGTTACGACTCAACCTCGCGATGAACGCACTTCGAAGGAGGTCAGTACAAAATATGTACCAAGTATGTGAAACTGAAAATACTGTAATGAAATCATAATAGTCTATATAAAGCTGGAGACATGTATGATAACCAAAACAACAGTACACTGTGCCTTGTCGACGTGAAAGTAATGAAAGTCAGTTTTACCTTTTAAAGACTATTTCAACACATGAACAATAGTCACACCAGGGCTATGGACACAAGCCCTCAAATATCATCACATAGTCCAGTAAGGGTCTCAAGCCCATAAATATCAAAGCGTGCCCGTGGAATCCCCCATCACTGTCGACAACTGTAAGTGTAAAAGATAACAATGTGAAGCGCCCGTGGCATCCTACCTCACTGTCGGCGTACACACATATATATATATATATATATATATCTCCTGCCCGTGGAATCCCCCATCACTGCTGACAGCCGTAAGTGTAAAATATAACCATGTGACGCGCCCGTGGCATCCTACCTCACTGTCGGCGTACACACATATGCAATATATATATATATATCTCATGCCCGAATCCATCATCTCGTACATGACTTCATGAGAGCTAATCCACTGGTAATAATCGTATATAACATGCCGTGGAATCCTCATCTCGTACATGTCTTCACGGAGCTAGTCCACGAGTAATAATCGTATATAACATGCCCGTGGAATCCTCATCTCGGTACATGTCTTCATGGAGAGCTAATCCATGGAGTAATAATACATAACATGGTCGCACGCCTAATCCTCATCGTATAAGCGTGTCCACGGGTAATAAAACAACCGAATCTAACCCGCTTGGTCGCATGCCCTAATCTTTATCGATAAGCATTTCCAAGGAGTAATAAAAACAATCCGGGAATCTAACCCGCATCCTGGTCGCATGCCCCGGAATCCCACATCGTATAAGCATGTCCAAGGATCAATCACAATGGAAGCATACCCGTGGAAGCCTCCGTCACTGTCGGTACATCCAAGTAAATTCACAACAAGACAGCTAGCCCTCCAACTGAGAGTCATGGCAGCGTAAACGCATAATACTTGCACTCAAGGCTATCACAAGCAAGCATAGACAAGTTCATAAAATCTTTAGACTTTCATTATCATACAAAAATGAATTTCATTTTATAAACTCAAGACACTTTTCGTTTCACATAAAAATCCGGGAATTTAACCCAAAGTACTACGTACTTCCATTCTTTTCAAAAGACTCCTTTTCATATAAAACCCCAAGATACTAACACCCGTAGTATCAAGACATGTCTATTTTTCAAACAAGTCACTACATTTTTAGAAATACATTTCTAGGCTTCTAAATCAAGTGACCCTTACTTTAAAACTTTAAGCAATTGATACCTTTAAATCAAATTGCATTTCTTTATTTCAAGTTATTTCTTTGCTTACATTACTTATAGAAAACCATTCTTTTAACCCTCCATAAAGTTGTTATAACCAACTTTCCATAAAGCCGTTATACTAACTTTATGCTTAGACAAATTCATACCAACTTTCCATAAAGCCGTTATACTAACTTTATGCTTAGACAAATTCATTCTTTTTATAACCAAGAGACTTATACTTTCAAATCAAGGTACATAGCTTTCAAAATACTTCAAGTCTCTTAACTTTTAAGAAATCAAGCTTCTTAACTTTAGAAATCAAGTCTCTTATCTTTAGAATGGCAAGAAATCAATACTTTTCAAATCAAGTATTCTATACTTTTAAATCAATTCATTTCTTCCTTTAAGAATCAAGTCCCATAACTTGAAAAATAAAGTCTCTTAACCTTTTTAGAATTTAAGGTTCATAGTCTTAAAACTTCATAACGTAAACTCTTTAAATTAAGTAACATATACTTTTATGCGTGTGAGTAGGTTATACTCTTTTATAATGATCTTATTAGAGCAGTCATGATCTAGAAAATGTAATACAATTTTGTCTTATCTTAGCTTTTATGCAGATGGAGAATTCTACTCATTTTAATATAATTAATTGTCGTTACATTTTCCTTTATTAACGCTGCAATGGTTTGTTCGATACTTATTCTCATTCGTGCAGTAAATTAGCCAAGTCAACTCGACTCCAAATACCTCCTAACGACTCTTACGAACATCCCCCATAAGACTTGGTAAGAACTTAGGATAACTTAGACATAACTTTCACATAGAGTAAATCAACATACATACATACCTCTTAATTTCTAAGAGTAGAAGGAATCATGAAATAACACCACATGTATATTCCATACATAGAATCATGCCAAAAAGGAGGAAAAGGTTCACATACCTCGCGACGATTATCGACAAGTAGCAAAATGCTCAAAGTACTTCAACCTTGATAGCTATTCCATCCTTTAAGTAGAATACACTACTCGTAGTACTTCAACCTATATTAATCATAACATGTCTATCAACTCCTCACTTTTTAACGTATAATCATACTAAGTGTAATGTATCTTATTCTACGGAAAATCGGGCAGCACTTCCTTTGTTTCTACGCACTTTTCCACCTTTTTCAAGGCCCGAAAATCAATAACCAAACGCCACATTTAAGGCCCAATAATTCAGCAAATACAAAGGGGATTACACGCCTAATAGGACGTGTAAAATTCTGCCCCACAATCAATATAAAATTGTCCAATAATTCCAAGCCATATTCGTCTACAATGTCACAACATTTATCAATTTCCTTTCAATTCCTTTTTCAATTCAAGTTGTTATTCCAACATGTTATATACATAATAACCATTACAACAACTATAAATCCTTTCTTCCTTAACATGCGACGATTGTAACTACCGTCCAAGTTGATTACAACATTAATGGCTAACTTGTCAATTTTCGGTTTTAACATGTCGACATGATCCAAATCTTTTCAAACTTCATTCTATATACCACATGCTTATTTCTTAACTACTATAACATGTAATCTTCAATTACGTTAAGAAGATGAAGATTTTACCTTAATAAGCCCTAATAATGTCCAAGCGTAAAAATCGATCCTTAGCAACTTTTAGCTCCTCTTCTTATGTTCCAATCCGCTCCAAGCACTCCTTAGAAGCTCATGAAGAACTCCTCTTCAAGTTCCATCTTCAAAGTTGAAGAACACCTTAGGTTTTCGCTTTGCGACTAACGTGAAAATGTCATTTTTCCGGAATCTTTCTATTGAGATATCCTTACAATACCCCTAGGAACCTTGGGTTAAAGTCTTGTGAATATTGGACAACAATTGAATTTTTTTTGTGTGGAAACCCTCACAAAGCCGAGAGCAACATTGCCCTTAGCTCAAGTTCTCTAATATTTTTCTAAGTGTTGAAGACTTGTCTTGCACTAGTGTAGTATATATAAAATAATGGAGGGTCAAGATTATAACACTTGTGTGGTCTTAGATGAAGGGATTAAAATATCAAGCCAAGTGGCTCTTTGACTTAGTCAATAAACTCAAGCTTGTCATCCACTTGACTACTAACCTTGGTCACACTTAATCTTGGTCACTTGACCACTTAGCCATGGTCCAATTTCGAGCAAGCCCATTTGGGGGGGTGACACGTGTCACCCTCCCATTCTTCCATAGAATTTCGTAACCCTCGTGGGCCCCACAAAACGTAAAATTTCTCGGGTGGGCCCTACATGACCAAATCCGTAAAATAAAATTTCCACAATGATAATAAATCCCATACTCCTCAATAACGTATTCTGAGAATCTAATTCTCATCAATGAACATGTTTCCTTTCCGAAGTTCGGAAGATTTTCCTTCGGAAAAACAATTCTTTCTTTCGTACCGATTTCCAAGTCTTGTGTTCTCGCGTCTATTCTCTTATTCATGTCTTGGAATTACGGGGTGTAACATTCTTCCCCCCTTAGAAACATTCGCCCCCAAATGTTCTTTCGGATTCCAATTTAATTAGATAGCGACATAGTCTCCTTTTACTACACCCTTCATACAACATATGCCACCCACGACCACATAACAATACTCATACTAAAACGTCAACCTGAACTCCAAGTGTCGACGTCGTTCATCTGCATAAAGTTTCTGCTGACTCCGAGCTTACTAAAAATCTTTCCTGGATAAGCTTCACCTTATCCACAGCCCGCTGAATCAAGTCTGGGCCAATTATTCGAACCTCGCCTACGTGGAACCAACCAATCGGCGATTCTACACTTTCTCACTGGTTGTATCCTTTCAGTACCTCCAACTTATACTAGCATACTTACATAACCTCCATACCGATTCTGGCCTCCAATCTTTGGAGTCACTCTATTTAACAATATAAGACCATTTCCGGCTCTCACGACCTGGTTCTGGTGGAACGCGTCCATGAACCCGTAAAACAATTAACTAGACTTGGGCATTGCACCCTCGTGACCCTGTCACATAGAGGAACTACTACCAACTGATCCCACTCTATTTCAGGCTATGGGGAGACCCGTAATAGGTCCTCAACCCGACCCACCGTCGCACTTAACTCTTACCCTTAGTCTGAATAAAATCATATTGCCCGAGAAGGCCTTATATACCTAAGGTATCAACGGTTATCAATATTCTTAGGCTCGCAATTTCCATGCACCAAGCCTACCTTACCAGTCCCCCCGTAAACGGGTACAATAACTTCTCATAATACCATAATCGTGTTGTCTAGATCACAACAACCACTACTTACTCCATACGGATCTCATCCGTACAATTCTCTTAAGCCTACCACGTAGCTTAATCTATTAACATGTCATTCCATTAAGTTCCTTAACATGACTTCTTAAGGGTTCACTACCCTATCAGACATCTCATCATTTCCCAATAATCTCAAAAATAAAACATAAGACCTTGGCGAGAATTCATTAACTGTTTCATACCTTCCCGGTATCTAGTTAGTCCTTATCAACTCTTGGTAATCTAAAATCATTCTAGGCAACCCATAAATGACCCTCATACATAAATCCGTATAGCTGTACGTCAAAATATCAACTATACTACAATCATTACCAATCTGGATACGCAATCCACATAGCCCTTCCCCGGTCATCACGCTTTCTCATAGCTGCAATCAACATAACTCGTTAGGGAGAGACGACCCTAACAACTCAGCTCTATCGCACGATCTCAGAGTGAGAAGAATGGAAACCAATCCTAAATGTCCTGCAGCCTCCTGATTATAGATGTGGTGCACAACACACCGATAATTAAGACTCTACTAGACACGGTCTGTAGACACTTTCCGAGGACTAATCGCTCGATACCACTTTTGTCACGACCGACCCGGCCCGCGATCGGTGCCTACCGGGCACCTTACGTATACATCGAGATAATCAGCGAACATACAAAACTTAACAAGACATAAATAACAAAGCTGCCGATAAGGCCACCTTCCAAAATATACACGTAAACCAAAAAGCAAGCATTTTTTTTTCTTTACACAACCCACCCACAAGATATGACTACGCACTCTAAGAATTTCTCGACATAACAATCGTGACGGACAGTGGTCGCGCCATACCCCTGAATGTACATAAATCTACAACCTCAGGGAACTGTACCAAAATACAAAGCCTCCGAAATAATGGAGCTTTCCAACCAGCTGAACAGTGATCCTAAGAATGAGGATCATCAAGCTATGTACCTCAACTTGCGACATAAACGCAGCCCCCCGAAGGAGGTCAGTACGAAATATGTACCAAGTATGTGAAACTTAAAATACTGTAATGAAATCATAACAGTCTATATAAAGCTGGAGACATGTATGATAACCAAAATAAAGATAATCGCGGCCTTGTCGAAGTGAAAGTAATGAAAGTCAGTTTTACCTTTTAAAGACTATTTCAACACATGAACAATAGTCACACCAGGGCTATGGACACAAGCCCTCAAATATCATCACATAGTCCAGTAAGGGTCTCAAGCCCACAAATATCAAAGTGTGCCCGTGGAATCCCCCATCACTGCCGACAACTGTAAGTGTAAAAGATAACCACGTGACGCGCCCGTGGCATCCTACCTCACTGTCGGCGTACACACATACAATACATACATATATATATATACATATATATATATATATATATATATATATATCTCTCGTGGAATCATCATCAGACACCGTAAGTGTAAAATATAACTATGACGCGCTCAGGCATCCTACCTCATCGTTTACAGACACACATATGCAATATATATATATATATATATATATATATATCTCATGCCCGTGAAATCCATCATCTCGGGTACATGACTTCATGGAGAGCTAATCCATGGGGTAATAATCGTATATAACATGCCCGTGGAATCCCTCATCTCGTACACGTGTCTTCAGGAGCTAGTCCACGAGTAATAATCGATATAACATGCCCGTGGAATCCTCATCTCTGGTACATGTCTTCATGGAGAGCTAATCTATGGAGTAATAATACTTACCATGGTCGCATGCCCCGGAATCCCTAATCGTATAAGCATGGCCATGGGGTAATAAAACAACCGAATCTAACCCGCCTCGGTCGCACGCCTAATCCCTTATCGTATAAGCATGTCCAAGGAGTAATTAAACAATCCGGGAATCTAACCCGCATCCTGGTCGCATGCCCCGGAATCCCACATCGTATAAGCATGTCCAAGGATCAATCACAATGGAAGCATACCCGTGGAAGCCTCCACATCGCTTGTAGGTCCAAGTAAATTATTAACAAGACGATACCCTCCAACTGAGAGTCACGGCAGCGTAAACGTATAATACTTGCACTCGAGGCTATCACAAGCAAGCATATGCAAGTTCATAAAATCTTTAGACTTTCATTATCATACAAAAATGAATTTCATTTTATAAACTCAAGGCACTTTTCGTTTCACATAAAAATCCGGGAATTTAACCCAAAGTACTACGTACTTCCATTCTTTTCAAAAGACTCATTTTCATATAAAACCCCAAGATACTAACACCCGTAGTATCAAGACATGTCTATTTTTCAAACAAGTCACTACATTTTTAGAAATACATTTCTAGGCTTCTAAATCAAGTGACCCTTACTTTAAAACTTTAAGCAATTGATACCTTTAAATCAAATTGCCTTTCTTTATTTCAAGTTATTTCTTTGCTTACATTACTTATAGAAAACCATTCTTTTAACCCTCCATAAAGTTGTTATAACCAACTTTTCATAAAGCCGTTATACTAACTTTATGCTTAGACAAATTCATTCTTTTTATAACCAAGAGACTTATACTTTCAAATCAAGTTACATAGCTTTCAAAATACTTCAAGTCTCTTAAGTTTTAAGAAATCAAGCTTCTTAACTTTAGAAATTAAGTCTCTTATCTTTAGAATGGCAAGAAATCATTACTTTTCAAATCAAGTATTCTATACTTTTAAATCAATTCATTTCTTCCTTTAAGAATCAAGTCCCATAACTTGAAAAATAAAGTCTCTTAACCTTTTTAGAATTTAAGGTTCATAGTCTTAAAACTTCATAACGTAAACTCTTTAAATTAAGTAACATATACTTTTATGCGTGTGAGTAGGTTATACTATTTTATAACGATCTTATTAAAGCAGCCATGATCGAGAAAATGTAATACAATTTTGTCTTATCTTAGCTTCTATGCAGATGGAGAATTCTACTCATTTTAATATAATTAATTGTCGTTACTTTTTCCTTTATTAACGCTGCAATGGTTTGTTCGATACTTATTCTCATTAGTGCAGTAAATTAGCCAAGTCAACTCGACTCCAAATACCTCCTAACGACTCTTACGAACATCCCCCATAAGACTTGGTAAGAACTTATGATAACTTAGACATAACTTTCACATAGAGTAAATCAACATACATACATACCTCTTAATTTCTAAGAGTAAAGGAATCATGAAATAACACCACATGTATATTCCATACATAGAATCATGCCAAAAGGAGGAATAGGTTCACATACCTCGCGACGATTATCGACAAGTAGCAAAATGCTCCAAAGTACTTCAACCTTGATAGCTATTCCATCCTTTAAGTAGAATACACTACTCGTAGTACTTCAACCTATATTAATCATAACATGTCTATCAACTCCTCACTTTTTAACGTATAATCATACTAAGTGTAATGTATCTTATTCTACGGAAAATCGGGCTGCACTTCCTTTGTTTCTACGCACTTTTCCACCTTTTTCAATGCCCGAAAATCAATAACCAAACGCCACATTTAAGGCCCAACAATTCAGCAAATACAAAGGGGATTACACGTCTAATAGGACGTGTAAAATTCTGCCCCACAATCAATATAAAATTGTCCAATAATTCCAAGCCATATTCGGCTACAATGTCACAACATTTATCAATTTCCTTTCAATTCCTTTTTCAATCCAAGTTGTTATTCCAACATGTTATATACATAATAACCATTACAAAATCTATAAATCCTTTCTTCCTTAACATGCGACGATTGTAACTACCGTCCAAATTGATTACAACATTAATGGCTAACTTGTCCATTTTCGGTTTTAACATGTCGACATGATCCAAATCTTTTCAAACTTCATTCTATATACCACATGCTCATTTCTTAACTACTATAACATGTAATCTTCAATTACGTTAAGAAGATGGAGATTTTACCTTAATAAGCCCTAATAATGTCCAAGCGTAAAAGTCGATCCTTAGCAACTTTTAGCTCCTCTTCTTATGTTCCAATCCGCTCCAAGCACTCCTTAGAAGCTCATGAAGAACTCCTCTTCAAGTTCCATCTTCAAAGTTGAAGAACACCTTAGGTTTTCGCCATGCGACTAACGTGAAAATGTCGTTTTTCCGGGATCTTTCTATTGAGATATCCTTACAATACCCCTAGGAACCTTGGGTTAAAGTCTTGTGAATATTGGACAACAATTGAATTTTTTTTTTGTGGAAACCCTCACAAAGCCGAGAGCAACATTGCCCTTAGCTCAAGTTCTCTAATTTTTTTCTAAGTGTTGAAGACTTGTCTTACACTAGTGTAGTATATATAAAACAATGGAGGGTAAAGATTATAACACTTGTGTGGTCTTAGATGAAGGGATTAAAATATCAAGCCAAGTGGCTCTTTGACTTAGTCAATAAAATCAAGCTTGTCATCCACTTGACTACTAACCTTGGTCACACTTAACCTTGGTCACTTGACCTCTTAGCCATGGTACAATTTCGAGCAAGCCCATGTGGGGGGGGGGGGGGGTGACACGTGTCTCCCTCCCATTCTTCCATAGAATTTCGTAACCCTCGTGGGCCCCACAAAACGTAAAATTTCTCGGGTGGGCCCTACATGACCAAATCCGTAAAATAAAATTTCCACAATGATAATAAATCCCATATTCCTCAATAACGTATTCTGAGAATCTAATTCTCATTAATGAACATTTTTTCTTTCCGAAGTTCGGAAGATTTTCCTTCGGAAAAACAATTCTTTCTTTCGTACCGATTTCCAAGTCTCGTGTTCTCGCGTCTATTCTCTTATTCATGTCCTGGAATTACGGGGTGTAACTGAATTGGTCTATCAAGTTGGATGACGCACTCTGGGACTATAGAACAACGTTCAAAACTCCCATTGGAATGTCACCATACCGATTGATTTTTGGGAAAGCTTGTCATCTGCCAGTGGAGTTAGAACACAAGGCTTATTAGGCACTGAAGAAGCTGAACATAGATGCCAAGGCAGCAGGACAGAAGAGGTTACTACAGCTGAGTGAATTGAATGAATTCAGATACAACGCCTATGAGAATGCAGAGATCTACAAGGCAAGAACCAATGCATGGCATGATAAGAACTTGATCCCTAAAGAATTCCAAGCAGGCAACAAGTGCTCTTATTCAACTCAAGGTTGAGACTCTTCCCAGGTAAGCTTAAATCTCGATGGTCAGGCCCATTCACTATTGAAAGAGTATTTCCCTATGGTGCGGTTGAAATAAGAGGAAAAAAGGGAGCACCGTTCAAAGTGAACGGACAGAGATTGAAACCGTACTTGATAAATGACATGGAACATGTGAGCTATGTGACCCATCTCAAGCCAGTGAAGAGGAACTCGCCCGCTACAAGACGTTAAAGACAACGCTACTTGGGAGGCAACCCAAGGTTTTAAATTTATGCATTTTTAGCTTAGTTAGAACAGTCTCACGTCTGGTATTGTTTTTGATGTTGTGATGCTAGGTACAAGGCCAAAAACATGGAGCAAAAGCAGCGCCACGTCGCCCAATCTCAGGGCCGTGGCACCGGAAAATCAGAGAAACGCAGAAGTTTGGGCGCCACGACGTCTAATCTCAGGGTCGTGGCGCAGAGCCTCGCATTACTTTTGGCACCACGACGCCGATATGCAGAGCCGCGGCGCCACCCTGAAATTATCTGCCATGCATTACCCGCCGCCACCGCCACCATTTGTAACCACAAGTCTGTAAGTTGTCCCGTCTTTCTTTTATTTTTGAGTCTTGCACACATTAGGGACAATGTGTGATTTAAGTTTGGGGGAGTTCTTAGTTTATTTTTGTTCTTAGTTTATTTTTGATAGTTTATTTTTGAGTCTATTTTTGTGTTTTTGAGTCTTGTTATTGTTTATTTTTATGTCTTATATGAGTCTAATTTTTTTTTTATGATCATGCATGTTGTAGTTACTTGAAACGTCTAATGAAAAAAAAAGTGGGATAATGTAATGGAATTAGAAGCAGAAAATCTGAACGCTTAAGTTAAATATGCCAAGAATTCTTGAAATCAAATTATTTGGGGTATCTTGCTTGATTTATGCATTTGTTAATGATTAAGCCTATGTGTCTGCTTACTTGTTATTTGAGGCGAAATAGTTAGGATATACATGTTAGGGATATGACTCAGACATTTCTTTGTTAGTCTTTTCTTACCATTCATTATTTATCCCTGACATTAAAATTGTATCCCTAGTCAGCCCCTTTGAGCCAAAAATAAGATATTTCTTTGTCACCCTATAATTCCATAATTGTGCCATAAGTGGAAAATTAAGATGTTTGGAATAAAAAGTGTTGAAAAAGGACAAAAAGAGAAGTGGAAAAAAAATTGATGCACCCCAATGAAAAAAATGCAAAAGCTTAATTTTAGGGGTGCCTGTTATTCACAATGCACCTCATTCTATCTAAACAAAAAGAGGGGAAAGATAAGTATGAGATTAAAGAGGAAATCAAAAGAAACGGGAAGAGTTGAAAGATAGGTATGAGATTAAAGAGGAAATCAAAAGAAAAGGGAAGAGTTGAAAGAAAAAGAGCTTATGGTACGTCAGTTAAGGCTAAATGCCTATTTTTTTTACCTACCCCTGCCTAAGCCTACATTACAACCCTGAAAAGTCCTGAAGATCTCTAGTATGTGTACCCATGATTAGTGGAGAATAGCAAGTAAACATGCCATAGAATATTGATATTGACATGCATAAGTTAAGTGTTCTTACGTCCATTGAGAATGATTGAATTGAATTTGCGAAATATTTGACTTAAGAGTTTTAGAATGTTAAATATTCATGCTATATATTCCTGTATATTATCCTACTAACCTCCATGCTTTTCTAGTGGCAATTGTGCAGCAGATTGATCAGTGTCTTTGAGTCCTTTTATTTTCTTTTCTTTCGTGTCTTTGTCTCTATTTCTGATCTTTACTCGGGGCGAGCAAATGTTAAGTTTGGGGGTGTTTGTTAGGCAAATTTTATAGTCACCTTTTGAGTCATTTTTAGTTAGTATTTGGCCTATTTTTGTACAAATATGTGTCATGTTAGTATAGATTTTCTTTCTTTTGAGTCACAGTGGTTTAAAATGGCACATTGGCGAAAAGAAGCAAAAAGAGGGCAGAAACAGAGGTTCTAGAGCCAAAAGATACGAAAAGTTGGCACCTCGGACGAAGGACAGGGCGGCGCCGTGGCGCCACTCTATCAGCGAAATCAGCGCCACGGTGCCCAAAAATCTGACGAGTTGCAGGAGTTTCGGCGCCACGGCGCCGGTCTCAGGGCCGTGGCGTCGACGCGAGTTTTCAGCCAAATTCGAATGGAAATGGGCCAAGACCAAGAGGGAAAAGTTGGAAACATTTTTGGAGAATATAAAAAGGCATTAGGGTAGATTTCTGAAGGGTTCCACAATCCCTAACTCTACACAACACATAGTTCTTGAAAGCTTCAAGATTGGAGGCTTGTTCTTGAGTAATTCTTTTTCTTACTTTATTTATTTTTCAGTTTATGTTGGATAATATTTTAGTTCTTAGCATGTCTATGGCTAGGAGCTAAACTTTAATTAGGGCTTTCCATTCGAATCACTTGAACCTCGTTTTATGATTTAATGCATAGTTTTGGTTTCTTCTTTATATAGTTGAGATTTATTCAATAATTGTTTTGATTTCTTGGTAATTAATTGATCACTAATTATCATCACATATATGATTTCTAATCAAGATCTGAAAAGAGAGATTGTGAATATGCTATAGTAGTCATAGATACAAACAACCATCAAAATATCGATCACCAAATAGATACCATATGATAGAAATTGGGAATTGAACACTAATCCCTGAGGATGATATTCGGTCTTACCCAGACTATATTACTTGTCACAATACGTGCACTTGCTTTAAGCGTGTGGATAAATCGCTAACACATACAATGTTCCATCATATCTTGTTATACCCTGTAGTTCCAGGGTATGTATGTGAGGACGTACGTACGAGAATACGACAAAAATTTTGGAAAGAAAGAAAGATGTGATTTTTTCGACGGAAAAGTTTCCGGTTTTTGTGAAGGAAAAATGTTCGTTAATGGGAATTGGTTTCCCAGTTTTGGTATTTGGGCTTCTTGGATTATATTAGAATTTTGAGATTTTATTTTCGGAAATGGTCACGTGGGGCCCACGGGAGAAATTTACGGTTTTGTGGGGCCCACTTTGTTTTTGAGATTTTCGGTATTTTGGATATTTTCGGAAGACGAAATATTTTGGACGAGTCGGGGGGCGACACGTGTCACCCCCATGTGTCACCTTGGCCGAATTGGAGGGACAAGTGGCTAGGCCGAAATGGCCACTACACTTGGAAACCCAAATCGTTGGCCATGTGGTGTGGTGGGACCCACACACACATGGCCCAATATTGACCATACACTTACATTGATATTGGCCCTTGATTCTTCTATAAATACCCCCTTAGCTTGAAGCATAATTTCATCCACACTTAAGAGCTTTCAAGGCAAAAAAATACTCCCTCCTTTGTAGTTTTCGTCCCCCTCCCCCCCCTTGTGTAGAAAATACTTCTTGTATTGTTGTATAAATCCCAAATACCTTAGCCTAGTATCCCTAGTAGTATTCCAAAGTTATTTCAATACTAGGAGCCCGGAAATACTACTTTATTCCAATAGTCGCAGTTGAAACCCTAGAAAATCTTCCTAGCGTGGTTGAAGTGTTAAGAGAAGTTGTTTAGAAACTTCTAAGGTCGCTGGAGCGGGTTGGAGCGTATGGAATTGAGCTAAACGTTGCTCGTGATCGACTTATAATCTTGGATAATTTTGGGCTTATCGAGGTAATGATCTTTACCCCTATCAGAATTGGATATTACATGTGGTAGTAATGTATAGTTGAGTATACTATATGTAGAATGAATATTATAAAGGATTGAATCAGATTTACAATGGACCGATTTACGAGACTTGTGTAGTTTATCTGTAGTAGAATTGAACACGTCCGTTAGACGTGTAATCCCTTGCAGAGTTGTTGGCACAGTAGCGCCCGAGTAGAGGAGAGATTTATGTAGTTACGTGGGGAAGGTGCCGAATTTTCCAGAATAAAGGAATCGTATTTAGAATATTCTACGAAGAGATCTAGAAGTTGATAGACGCTATGGCCGATAAAGGTGGAAGTACTACGAGTAGCGTATTCTACTTGGCGGTGGAAAAGGCTAGCAAGGTCAGAGTACTGGAGCATTTTGCTAATTGTCGATAATCGTCGCGAGGTATGTGAACCTCTTCCTATCTTTTCTAGCATGATTGTTGTGAACTATGTAGTACGGTAGACGCATATGTTCTAAGTGAATTTGGTTGGTTTAACGATTTTAAAAGATAAAGGACTTGACTTATATTTGACTTGATATGATATATGAAGAACTCAAATCAGGTAGAAAGTTGTGAAACCTCATTCGCGAAATGAGTATTTGGTCTTTAAAAGGAACTTGATTTCTAAAAGAAAAGAGACTTGAGGAATTGAAGAGTTTTTGGTTTAAAAGAGAGACATGGTTTTGTCTTAAATTGGTTTAAAACATAAAGTGTTATAACAGCTTTATGGGAAGTTATTTATAACGACTTTATGAAAGCAAAAGAATGGTGTTATCATTGGTTTTAAAATGGTAACTTGATTTAAGTATAGGTTACTTGTTTTGAAAAGAGTAAGTATTTGAGTTTTAAGGAGTATACTTGATGTTGTTTTAAAAGAAAGGCACTTGGTTTAAAAAGTATAGAGTACTTGATTTTAAAAGTCTTGTAAAGGTTTTTACGAAAGTAAAGTAATTTGGTTTGAAAAGGAAAGGTGTTTTTGATACTACGAGTATTAGTATCTTTTACGTAAAGAGGTCTTTTTGAAAGAATGAAAGTTGATATTATTTTTGGGTTTGAAACCCGTATTGTTGACATAAAATGAAAGTACCTTGAGTTGTGTGTAACTTGCCTATGTTTGCGTGTGATAGCCTTGTTGTGCCAGTATTGTATTTTTATACCACCGCGTGTCTCAAACGAGGCCGTTGATTTGTTATGATCTTACTGGACGCATCTGCAGCGACGGAGGATTCCACCAGCGCGCTCGCTGATAGCGTTATTCCACGGACTAGCTCTCCACGAGGTTTTACCGATTCGGCCTTGTATCCGTGGTTGGCTGCATTGCCCCGCCTCGTGGCTGATTCGCCTCGTACTGGTATTTAGCCTTCACACTTGCCCTGCCTGGGCTTTAGTGGCGAAGTCTCGTGACACGACCTGGTACCGTAGTTAGCTCAGATTTGCCCCGCCCACGCGAGACGCCTTAGTACCCGTAGTCGGCCAGACTTGCCTGCGGTCGCCTTCGTGGTTTGGTTGTATAGTATTGTTAGTACGACCTGGTATCTAGTAGTTGGCTTTCGTACTTGCCCCTGGCCATTGATGACGCGCTTTGGTATCCGTAGTTAGCCTTAGTACTTGCCTCAGACGGTTGTTATGACACAGTGAGACCTAGTGTTCATGGTACTTCGTGTGATTATATCATAGATCGCCAAGCTGGCGGAAGGTATTCCACGCATGATTGATGTCGCGTGGGACCCATAGTTATATTTGAGTGACGACTTTGAGGCGAGTCCTCGACTGACATGATCGCTATACTTTGTGGATCGTAGTTGGTTATCATACATGTCTCCGCTTTTATATGCATCGTTATGATTTCATTTACGATTTTCCGCCACATACTGCAATTGCATCGACTTCTTCGGGCCGCTCATGCCGCAGTAGGTACATCGGCCATGGATCCTCGCCATGGATCACAGTCAAAGATTTTGGGAAGCTCCGCTTCTCGAGGCTTATCTTTGGTATACCCCGCCAGTAGTTACTTGTACATTCGTGGTATGGCGCCCCGCCCCGCCATAGTTATGGTTACATTCTTAGGTCCAGAGTATCGCCAAGTGTGGTTTTGTAAAAGGATTTAACTGCTCGCTTTGATATATATATGTATATATTCGTGAAGGTGACTGCTTTGGTTAGCCTGTTTCATACTTTATGTCTTGTCTCATGTTTTAGTTTTTATTTCGGCTGATTTTCTCGATGTTGTATCACTAGGTGCCCGGTAAGACACTACATGCCCGAGGTCGGGTCGTGACAAAAGTTGTATCGAGCGCTTAATCTCGGAAAGTGTCTACAGACCGTGTCAGTAGTAGTCTTGACATGGGTTGTGCACCACATCTATAATCGTGAGGCTACAGGATATTTAGGATTGGTTTCATTCTTCTCACTCGAGATCGTGCCTTAGAGTCGTGTTATAAGTTGGACTCCTGACGCACTCAGATGTACCGCTTATGCCTCTACGCAAGACAACCAGAGCCCGAAGAGCAGGCAGCAGAGGAGTCGCGAGTAGAGCACAGAGGGTTACCAGGCACGCCCGCCATTATCCGAGACCGCTTCATCGGGAGTTCTCGCGCCGCTAGCCCCGTGAGAGTTTAGCAAGAGCGTGCAGCCACCGAGAACACGATACCGAGCCTCTAGTCCCACGCCAGAGCCGAGGATATGAGTTCAATGAGATGGCCCGCCATTAGCTAGGTGGTGGCCGGAATGAGGACGACGGAGCCGGTGGTTCCAGAGTACCGATGATTTACCCTAGATCCGATAGTCTGAGACTTCGGGAGTTCTTGAGTTGCAGGTCGCCAGAGTTCTATGGATAGAGAGCTGAGGATGATCCTCAGGGTGTCGTGCTAATTTGGGAGATTGTTATTCTTGCGCCGCCGGGCCACGTGATGGGAGGATGTCCAAGCAGGAGGGATACAAGAGGGATGACTCGCCACCGGTCATTTACGTTCGGTTGTTCGAGAGGCGGGTGTTAGTCGATGAGGTCACCCTACCTGCGGGCCGTTGTAATAGACTCCATTATGGGAGTGTCGCACTACTGACAAATTGTATACTTGCAGCAACAGGCCATTTGGTGAGAGTTTGTCCACTGCAGGTAACACAGATGTAGAGACTCACCTTCTGGATCGGTGGTCGTTCATCGCCTATATAGCTAGCGCCTGCAGGCGGTGATTATGAATAGAGCGATAAAGGGAGAGTGAGGTAGTAGTTACAGAGATATCATCAGCCCTTAAGAGACTGGTTTACGTTGTTATGGTGGATACATGTTAAGTGCTATGTACGGATAGCATTGTGTTAAGTGTGAATTAGAAAACATGGGTAGTTAAAAAGGGTAAGTCTGAGGACGAGACAATTGTGAGCCTTAGAATTTATAACAGTTAGGACCTCGGATGCAAGGCCGTCTTGAGTGGATGATTTTACGGTTGGTCTTTGTCGAAGTACTTTGTATGCGTAAAATTTATTGTGGGATAATTCCATGGGTAGTGTGAGATAGAAGTGGTAGCTTCCATGACGTGAATTAGTAAGATTGTTCCAGATCGGGGAACGAGAGAGTTGGCGCGATAATGGGTCGGGTTGAGGCCAGGTCGCGGGTCAACCCGCAGCCCGGAATGAGGTGGGGTCAGTTTGGGGTGGTCCCGCCAGGTGGCAGGATCACGAGGGTGCTAGGCCCAGGTTTAGGTAACCATCGTATGAGTTCGTGGATGTGTTCGACCAGAATCGGATCGTGAAGGACGGGAAAGGCCTTAAAGGAATTTGAGGCTAGTAAGATGACCAAGTTTGGAGGCAGTGGCTCCAAAGGTTTTGGAAACTGAAGCAATGACAGAAATATGGTACGTATTGTAGGAAGATTTCGAGTGTACGAGGAAGATACGACGAGTAAGGAAAGAGGCTAAGATGTGTTAAGATGATGGAAGTGTCCTTTTTATAAGTGAAGAGGGGGAGAAAGTATCCTTTGGACCATGGTGGAAGTTTTGTGTTGTTATGCATGTTAGAGGTGATTCCTCGTTGGCTTGGATTTGAGTTTTTGAGCGTATGTTATACTATGGCCATTGGTGGCATGATTGGTTTGGTAAGTATATTAGTGAAGACTATACCGGCGCAGGTATGTTTTGAGACTTAGAAGGAACATTCGGGACGAATGTTTCTAAGGGGGGAAGAATGTTATACCCCGTAGTTCCAGGGTATGTATGTGAGGACGTACGTACGAGAATACGACAGAAATTTTGGAAAGAAAGAAAGATGTGATTTTTTCGACGGAAAAGTTTCCGGTTTTTGTGAAGGAAAAACGTTCATTAATGGGAATTGGTTTCCCAGTTTTGGTATTTGGGCTTTTTGGATTATATTAGAATTTTGAGATTTTATTTTCGGAAATGGTCACGTGGGGCCCACGGGAGAAATTTACGGTTTTGTGGGGCCCACTTTGTTTTTGAGATTTTCGGTATTTTGGATATTTTCGGAAGACGAAATATTTTGGACGAGTCGGGGGGCGACACGTGTCACCCCCATGTGTCACCTTGGCCGAATTGGAGGGACAAGTGGCTAGGCCGAAATGGCCACTACACTTGGAAGCCCAAATCGTTGGCCATGTGGTGTGGTGGGACCCACACACACATGGCCCAATCTTGACCATACACTTACATTGATCTTGGCCCTTGATTCTTCTATAAATACCCCCTTAGCTTGAAGCATAATTTCATCCACACTTAAGAGCTTTCAAGGCAAAAAAATACTCCCTCCTTTGTAGTTTTCGTCCCCCTCCCCCCTCTTGTGTAGAAAATACTTCTTGTATTGTTGTATAAATCCCAAATACCTTAGCCTAGTATCCCTAGTAGTATTCCAAAGTTATTTCAATACTAGGAGCCCGAAAATACTACTTTATTCCAATAGTCGCAAAGTGAAACCCTAGAAAAATCTTTCTAGCGTGGTTGAAGTGTTAAAAGAAGTTGTTTAGAAACTTCTAAGGGTCGCTTGGAGCGGGTTGGAGCGTATGGAATTGGAGCTAAACGTTACTCAGGATCGACTTATAGTCTTGGATAATTTTGGGCTTATCGAGGTAATGATCTTTACCCCCCTATTGTAATTGGATATTACATGTGGTAGTAATGTATAGTTGAGTATACTATATGTAGAATGAATATTATAAAGGATTGAATCAGATTTACAATGGATCAGATGTGAGACTTGTGTAGTTTATCGTAGTAGAATTGAACACGTCCCGGTTAGACGGTAATCCCCTGAGTTGTTGGCCCGTAGCGCCCGAGTAGGAGGAGGTTTATGTGGTTACGGGGAGGTGCCGCCGAATTTTCTCAGAGAATAAAGGAATCGTATTTAGAATATTCTACGAAGAGATCTAGAAGTTGATAGACGCTTTATGGCCGATAAAGTGGAAGTACTACGAGTAGCGTATTCTACTGGGCGGTGGAAAAGGCTAGCAAGGTTGTAGTACTTGGAGCATTTTGTTAATTGTCGATAATCGTCGCGAGGTATGTGAACCTCTTCCTATCTTTTCTAGCATGATTGTTGTGAACTATGTAGTACGGTAGACGTACATGTTCTAAGTGAATTTGGTTGGTTTCATCGATTTTAAAAGATAAAGGACTTGACTTATATTTGACTTGATATGATATATGAAGAACTCAAATCAGGTAGAAAGTTGTGAAACCTCATTCGCGAAATGAGTATTTGGTCTTTAAAAGGAACTTGATTTCTAAAAGAAAAGAGACTTGAGGAATCAAGAGTTTTGGTTTAAAAGAGAGACATGGTTTTGTCTTAAATTGGTTTAAAACATAAAGTGTTATAACAGCTTTATGAGAAGTTAGTTATAACGACTTTATGAAAGCAAAAGAATGGTTTTATCATTGGTTTTAAAATGGTAACTTGATTTAAGTATAGGTTACTTGTTTTGAAAAGAGTAAGTATTTGAGTTTTAAGGAGTATACTTGATGTTGTTTTAAAAGAAAGGCACTTGGTTTAAAAGTATAGAGTACTTGATTTTAAAAGTCTTGTAAAGGTTTTTACGAAAGTAAAGTAATTTGGTTTGAAAAGGAAATGTGTTTTTGATACTACGAGTATTAGTATCTTTTACGTAAAAGAGGTCTTTTGAAAGAATGAAAGTGGGTATTATTTTTGGGTTTGAAACCCGTATTGTTGACATAAAATGAAAGTACTCGAGTTGTGTAACTTGCCTATGTTTGCGTGTGATAGCCTATTGGTGCAAAGATTGTATTTTTATACCACCGCTCTCAACGAGGCCTGTTGATTTGTTATGATCTTACTTGACGCACGGCAGTGACGAGGATTCCACGTGCGCCTCGTTGATAAGCGTTATTCCACGGACTAGCTCTCCATGAGGTTTTACCGATTCACCTTGGTATCCGTGGTTGACTTTCGACTTGCCCGCCTCGTGGCTGATTCGCCTCGTACTGGTAGTTAGCCTTCGTGACTTGCCCCGCTCAGCTTTAGTGGCGGTCTCGTGACACGGCCTGTACTGTAGTTAGCCTTCGATTGCCCGGCCAACACGTGACACTACTGTACTGGTAGTCGGCCAGACTTGCCCCGTGTCAGCTTCGTGGTTTGGTTGTATAGTATTGTTAGTACGACCTTGGTATCTAGTAGTTGGCTTTCGACTTGCCCGGCCGATTGATGATACGGCTTTGGTATCCGTAGTTAGCCTCAGATTGCTTCAGACGGTTGTTGACACAAAGTGGGACCTAGTGTTCATGTACTTCGTGTGATTATATCATAGATCGCCAGCGATGGAAGGTATTCCACGCATGATTGATGTTGTGGCGTGGGACCCATAGTTATATTCGAGTGACGACTTTGAGCGTGAGTCCCCGACTTGACACATCGCTATACTTTGTGGATCGTAGTTTGGTTATCATACATGTCTCCGCTTTTATATGCATCGTTATGATTTCATTTACTGATTTTCCGCCACATACTTGGTACCGCAGATCGACCTCCTTCGGGCCGCTCATGCCGCGCAGGGGTACATCGGCCAGGATCCTCTCTCATGATCACGCCAAAGATTTTGGGAAGCCCGCTTTCTCCGAGGCTTATCTTTGTATAGTCCCCGCTGTAGTTACTTGTACATTCGTGGTATGGCGGCCCCGTCCCGCCATAGTTATGGTTACATTCTTAGAGGTCCTGTAGTACTGCAAGGCAGAGTTTTGTAAAAGGATTTAATCGTCACTTTGATATATATATGTATATATTCGTGAAGGTGACCGTTTTGGTTAGCCTGTTTCATACTTTATGTCTTGTCTCATGTTTTAGTTTTTATTTCCGCTGATTTTCTCTGATGTTGTATCACTAGGGTGCCCGGGGTAAGGCACCAGTCGCGGGCCCGAGGTCGGGTCGTGACATATTTGTACTGCATGCTTAACATGCCGACAATTCATGTGTATACAGCTGCATTGTTAAAATAGCTCCATACAGATTTGACAACTCCCTTGTAAGAAACAAGTGATCTATCATTTTCTTGATGTAAAACATTATATCAGCAACATTTTGATACTATATTAATTCAAATATTTTGCAACACTTTATCCACTGAGATTTTAAATTTCCACATCGTCCATAGGAAGAAATATATCTTGAATGACATTCTTTTAACCCACATTTACTTATATACACCAGAAGGATATGATCTTTATCTTAACAAATCTCATGCACTTGTTACAATAAATTTACTAGAACTTGTCATTATCCACTAAGGATTATCTACATGGTATATATCAAGTATGTAGTGACAAGTGAGACAATATCATCTGGTAGATACTACCCTAGCCTTAACAAATCCCATCAATCCCTACGTAGCAATTCTTTGATATCTTCCACTCTTTCTTCAATAAGAATAGTAGTACATAGTGCAATGTTTCCAATTTGGTACGATTATCAATTCAAACCACTATTTGTTTCCCACCATATTCCTTGTTTAATACTATCCCTTACCTAAAAAAACATTTTCAAGACCTGAGAACCATCTTTCCATTGCACATCTTGAGGGTAATGCTTCTTAGAGTACATGTTCCCTAAAAAGTTAGCCCATAGAGAGTTGGTGGTTCTAAATCTCCACCATAGCTTTTAACAATACCTAGCCTTAACATCCTCCTTACTATACACCGGAAGAACATCACAAACATCTGACATATCTCCTTGACCATATATTTTGCAATTCACCAATTTATAATCAAATAAGGAGTTGAATTGAATTGCATGTAGGCACAGGGAACAAGGGAGGATAAAACAGGCCCTCAACATATCTTCTAGTAGCTGAATAGTACGTTGAGGATGGAATACTGTGCTATGACTCACCTGTGTCCCCTCCCTCCTGGAATGATCTCCAAAAGTTTCCTTACTCCATAATAATAGGGCAGTCTTGACATTCTTCAGTTTCAGTCTAAAAGAAACGAAATCATCTTAATCAACATCAGTGTGCCAATTTTGATTTAGCGCCTAAAAGAATGCTTCATATTCTGTCTAAAACTTGAGGAATCTAAATAGTTTACTCACATACATAGATTGATCACCATAAGTTAACAACTAATGGGCATGGTTTAAACGTGTTCTTATTACATGTTCCATCTCCATTTGTCCAAACCAATTTAGAATAAATGTTTGCCAACATTCTATCGAACCTCTTAAAAGTGCAGTCATTATCAGTTCTTTCATTCCACTACTTAAAATGACTCCCTTTAAATTCAATTCCAAACAATTCACATGAGTTAGTACAAAATGCAAAAATCCTCATACTCTGCAGGATATATAGGAAGATCGTCTATTGTCTCCTTTCATTTATAATAATATTGAAATCCCCACCAACTAGCCAGTGATCCCTCATATCGTCAACAATACAATATCAACTATCCCAGAGAACAACCTGTCACGACCCGACCCGACGGGCCGCGATTAGGCGCCCTAATTGGACGCTATTACTGACCTGTCATACATAATCCATTTGATACCAAATAAAATTTTGGCAGTATAACGCTGCATCTACAACATATACCCGAATAGACGAGCCGGTCAGGCTGTCTTTACATAAGGGGGTACCTGCCTCCAGATGAGTCACAACTAACCAACACAATATAATAAGCAAGCCGACAAGGCTGCCACCAACATAAGGGAACATCCCAAACAGAAATACGAAAGCATGGCCAAACAAACACGTCTACACTCCTCATAAATCAACCCACGATCGCCTACTGCACTTAGGAGTACAAACCTGACATATGACGGGACAGGACCCCGTCGTGCCCAAGATATACATAAGTCTGGAATATAAGAGTCTGTACCAAAGTGACTGGCTCCGGAACAAGGGAGCTCTTTAGCAGCTGGTAGATGTCCTAAACTGGAGGGTCACCTAACCGATCACTTGTACCTGCGGGCATGAACGCAGCCCCCCGAGGAAAGGGGGTCAGTACGAAATAATGTACTGAGTATGTAAAACATGAACTACTGTAAGGAGGATTGTAACTGGCCAGAAGATACATGAAACATATATGAAAAATCAGAGATACCAATGCAATTGTACCATATGAAAAGAAAGTCATGCATGTCTAACAATCATCATAATCAAGATCATCTCCGTACATATAACTACCCGGCCCATCCTGGGACTCGGTCCTCATGCTTTATACATATAACTACCCGACCCATTCTGGGACTCGGTCCTCATGCTTTATACATATAACTACCCGGCCCATTCTGGGACTCGGTCCTCATACTGCGTACATATAACTACCCGGCCCATTCAAGGACTCGGTCCTCATTTTCCGTGAATATAGCTACCCGACCCATTCTGGGACTCGGTCCTCATAACATACAATCACAACTTACACAAGTAGAATATCATGAGAAACCATATGCAATACAAATCATCATATGAGACTCCATGTAATAATCATATGCATTTCAAATCATCATATAAGACTAAATGAAATAAGTAAAATAAACTATCCTTTAGAAAATCAAGACACGATCTCCTGAATCATTTTAAAACATCTTTTGGGAAGTCAAATCACTTTTCATACCATATATCATTTTATTAAAACTAGACTTTGAAGGAATCACGTACGTCCGCCGTACATTCTCTTGTATAATATTCATGCCAGAAGAAAGGAAGAAAATTTTCACAACATCATGTCAAAGAAGGAAAGGATAGTCTCACATACCTTATAGTTTGAGTTGACCAACTCACTATTAGAATATGTCCCGTCTAATACTTCAACCTATAATAATAGCAATAGGTCTGTCAACTCTATGATTCCTAACGTAGGTTAAATTGAAAGACGACTCTCTTATTTTATAAAAATTCGGGCAGCATTTCCTCTGTTTATGTGCGTATCCACAATTTTCCAATAATCCAAATCAACCAACAATTCAAATCAAACCAATAATCATTATCATTTCAATATGTAGTCAAAATTATCTCAAACATTCCATTTACGTCGTTAGTGCGCATACCTTCTCTTTGTAATTATTCCATTTAACAACTTCAATAACCAAGGCAACTACTACATTTATTTCTCATAGTAGTCAATCATTTAGTTACGTTAAAATTATTCATGGGAGCAATCCAATCTTCTAACAACATCATCCATTCAAGAATATAAAGTAACACTTTAATCCTTTCAAGGCATGTTAGGTAACTACCTCAATACATATGCGTATTCGTAACTTATATTTAAACACTAATTCAGCTCGTAATATATTACCATAATGTTCAATAATTTCCATCAACTTTTTGGTCATATCAACATGTTGTAATTCCAAAACTTCCTCTTTTAATTCTTAAAATTCCAATTCCTCTTGTAATTTCTTCATAAAATAATTATCTCTTAATTATCAAGGCTACGTCTCCATTCGCAACATGCGATTAGTGATAAGAATTTCATCACAACACTCCAATCCGATGCACATAAAGTAGTCTTCAAATTGGTCTGACAACATAATTCCATAACTCTTTCAAACTCAATTTCATATTTCAACATTCTTATATAAACAATTTACAACCTAAATCTCAATGTTTCCTTCCAATTTGTAGCATGCAATTAGCAAACATAACACAATACTTCAACTACGACAACATGCAACTTCAATTATAGCGTGGAAGGAAGAATTTTCATACCTTAATTTAATCCCCAAAACAGTCCCGATTTTAAGTCACAGTTTCGTCAGCTGAACTTGTAACGTCTATAACTCTCTACTCCGGTGTCCCATATACGAGAGGTATGTTTCTTTGGAAACTAGACTCGACTAACTTCATTTTAGGCTTTTGAAACACCCAAAAACTCCTAATATACTAGGAGATATACCCCTCCAAAGTTGACTAAAAATCTGCCCAAAATTCTGCCAAGCAGTTTTCCGATTTTCTGCCCCAATTTCTTGCCCAATCTTTCACTTTTCCACTTCAATTAACATGCATGTGTTCTACAATGTTACCCCCAACATTCTAACATATTTTTCCTCCACAAAATTCATTCCAAAAATCAGAAAATTTGGGCTAAAAATCAAGCGATGAACCGTGCCACTCACTGTTCTGGTGCTAAACTTTTGGCTTAGAATTGTAGATGGATTCAATCCTTAGAAAGGGAGTGGATTAAGTCTTCAATTTGGCTATGGCATGGGTGAATTTTTGGCTAAGAGAGGAGAGGATTTGAGTGAGAGTTTTGTTTGAATGAAGTGGAAAATGAAGAGGTTTTTAGTTTTAATAAGAAATCTGATTTTTTTTTATATAAATACACATTGGTCCCTAATTATTTTCTTAAGTTAATTCCATAAGACCTCGTATTCTCCATGTCGTAATTCTCATAATATGTTACTAATCCTTAATGGGAAAATATATAACGATCATTTTCCATTTCCATTAACACGCTCGTAGTAACCAATTTTTTTCGGAATCACATCATTCAAGTACTAACTTCTGGATTTAGCATATATAATCATACTATATAATCAATATTCGAATCTTAATTTCTTAATGATGTTCTTAAGTATCGTCTTAACTTACGAGGTGTAACATCCTTCCCCCCTTAGAAACATTCGTCCTCGAATGTTCATCATAGGTCTCACGCTAGGAAAATTTCGGCAGAGTCTCCTTTATAACTATGCCTATCCACCTATATCCAGCAAACCAACAGATGCCTCACAGGGCCACAATATAACACACATGCAATTCACCAATTCAAAATAGTTAAGTAAGGAATCAAATTACCTGTGAATATTCAACTGAATCTCATGTAACACTTTGAACAAAGTTAAAGAGCCTCCATGAGGTACTATATTCATTCATTTCCAAATTTTCCAGAATATTCTAGCTGGTACTACCTTGTACACTTGCTTCAATTTGTAATGGCATGTGAGACAATGTCGTCCGGTATATACTGCCCTAGCCTTGACAAATTCCATTAATCCCCACGTATCAGTTCTTTGACATCTTCCACTCTTCCTTGAAAACTCTAATAGTATTACATCGTGTAATATTTCCAATTTGGTACGATTATCAATTCAAACCACTCGTGTTTTCCACCAAATTCCTTGTTTAATGTTATCCCTTACCTCAAGAATCATTTTCAAGACCGGAGAATCATCTTTCCATTGCACATATATTCCGCTCCTCATTAACTTTTGCTGATACAAAAGCTCCTTCAACCTATTCTTTAGTAGTAAGAGTTGCTTTTGATTCTTCCATCGATTGTGGGTCCTCGATGAGTTGTTCTACTTCTACCACCTTACCATTGTTGTATTCCTTATTTTATTTATTACCATATCCTTTCCCAGTATCTCCCTGTCTCATTATTACCATTTGTCTCCTCAAATGGTATTTGTTCTATCCTCCTGTTGGACTTATTAACTCAGTTGTACCTTTGGCTGCATCAACATTTGTCACTTCGGCTACATCATACTGAATATTTGTTATCATTTCGTTTGAATTCATCTATATATTTGTACCTCTCTTATCTGTTTTCCACCATTCTATTATTGTCGGTAGAAATTCAGCATTCAACATTCACCTATTAAAGTATCTGAACTTATACTGAGTCTTTATGCCTACCTCTCACCCAATTAACCCAATAGAATGTTCATATAGACCTGGTTTCATGAAAGACACCTTAGAAACATGTAGGTTATCAACTCATTTTTAATTAGTAAGTGTTGTAATACACCCTGCTTGCCACTGATTTCACCATAATCCGCTACCTACTGCTTAAACTCTTATCTCAGTCTTAGCGACATGACACTTCACTCTTCTATTCCATTTTAATGCCCAGTTGAAATCACTCATTATTGCATATGGTCCTTGTATCTGGCCATGTAACCTTCCAATATCTATCCACATTTCCCATTTAAGAGCCACATTATTAAACGCATACACTAAGGTCATATGGAAACTTTTCTTTGTACCCCTAAGTGTTGCCCCGCAGTGTATCAATTATTCTGTACAATTTAATATCTACCTCATAGAAATGAGGCCTCCACAATAACCCTATTCCTCCATTTGGATGCTCAGTAAGATTAGTCCTTAAAAGATCACCCACTACACAAGTTAAGCGAGGTATCATGAGTTTCTTTTCTTTTTAACATTTGGTTCCAAGAGACCAAATAACATCATCTTAGCATTCTGCGTGAACCAATGCATTGAAACTGTGCATGAATGCATACCTTGGTTACCCATCATTCAAATAACTTCTTAACTGAAAATATGAACTCCAGAGGTTACGATATTTAAAATGCTTGACACAACTACACACTAATGGAATGTTTATCATTCCCAAGTTCTAAGTCATTTGTGAAACAAACTCAAATAATCCCTATGTCCAATACTTTCCAAAATTCGGTCCAACATAACAAGACACTTTCATTCATTTATATCAATCTTATTATTCAAGAAGTAATAGCCCATTCTTATCCTTACATGAGAACAATGTTCTTTTACAGTTTCCTACCTGCACATAGTCCAGCAACATGGTATACCATAAAATCATCTCAGATTCTAACAATTAGAGCTCAACATTAAATTAGAGGTATGAATGAGAAAAAAATAGGTAATCTTCATTTTCTTTCTTTGGAAGAAAACGTTCTATCTCTGTAACTATAGAGGATAACGTAGCATAACGGAGTACCAATTCGTAAGATAGAGACTACTGCAATTTGCTTCACAAGTCAACACCTCATTTATGGTCTGAAGGGGATCTCTTCACTATTCGTAATTATAAAAACTTCATTTCTTACTTGTCGTACTCTTCATAGTTCCAACAAATTCTAGTATACATACATAACCTCGGACATTGCTCATGGTTCCAATCCCTGATGATACCATCCCTTAAGTGATGAATTGTTAACTTATTCTCTTATTTGGTATGTAAAAGATTCTGAAGAGTTGTCTTACCTGACGTTGACCTAGCATCTCCAAACCTGATCATCATACTTCTATTCAAACTCTTTCATTTCCCTTATGGCTTGACACACCAAGTCAAGTCCGAGTAACTCTGATTTTCCCTTCCGAGCCACTGTCGCTGTCTTTTGAGACATAGCTGTAACCACAATAATTATTAAGATGAGGAAGATTATCCTAATGACATAGCTCTATTGCACGATCTACGAGATAAAAGAGTAGAAACCAATCCTAAATGTCTGGCAGCCTCCTGCGTATAAGTATGGTGCACAACATACCCATACACAAGACTCTACTAGACACGGTCTGTAGACATTCCGAGGACTAACTGCTCTGATACCACTTTTGTCACGACCGACCGACCGACGGTCGCGATTAGCGCGCCTAATTGGGCGCTATTCGACTTGTAATACATAATCCATTTGATACCAAATACAATTTTGGCGATAACGCGCATCTACAACATATACGAATAGGCGAGCGGTCGGTGTGCTTTACATAAGGGTACCGCTTCCGCAGGAGTCACACCGAACCATCACAATATAATAAGCAAGCCGACAAGGCTGCCACCAACATAAGGGAACATCCCAAATAGAAATACGAAAGCATGGCCAAACAAACACGTCTACACTCCTCATAAATCAACCCACGACTGTCTACAGACCTCTAGGAGTACAAAAATGACATATGACGGGACAGGACCCCGTCGTGCCCAAGATATACATAAGTATGGAATATAAGAGTCTGTACCAAAGTGACTGGCTCCAGAACAATGAGGCTCTTTAGCAGCTGGTAGATGTCCTAAACTGGAGGGTCACCTAACCGATCATCTGTACCTGCGGGCATGAACGCGACCCGAGAAAGGGGTCGATGCGAAATAATGTACTGAGTATGTAAAACATGAACTATTGTAAGGAGGATTGTAACTGGCCAGAAGATACATGAAACATATATGAAAAATCAGAGATACCAATTCAATTGTACCATATGAAAAGAAAGTCATGCATGTCTAACAATCATCATAATCAAGATCATCTCCGTACATATAACTACCCGGCCCATCCTGGGACTCGGTCCTCATGCTTTATATATATAACTACCCGGTCCATTCTGGGACTCGGTCCTCATGCTTTATACATATAACTACCCGGCCCATTCTGGGACCCGGTCCTCATACTGCGTACATATAACTACCCGGCCCATTCTGGGACTCGGTCCTCATTTTCCGTGAATATAGCTACCCGACCCATTCTGAGACTCGGTCCTCATAACATACAATCACAACTTACACAAGTAGAATATCATGAGAAACCATATGCAATACAAATTATCATCTAAGACTCCATGTAATAATCATGTGCATTTCAAATCATCATATAAGACTAAATGAAATAAGTAAAATAAACTATCCTTTAGAAAATCAAGGCACGATCTCCTGAATCATTTTAAAACATCTTTTGGGAAGTCAAATCACTTTTCATATCATATATCATTTTATTAAAACTAGACTTTGAAGGAATCACGTACGTCCGCCGTACATTCTCTTGTATAATATTCATGCCAAAAGAAAGGAAGAAGATTTTCACAACATCATGTCAAAGAAGGAAATGATAGTCTCACATACCTTATAGTTTGAGTTGACCAACTCACTATTAGAATATGTCCCGTCTAATACTTCAACCTATAATAATAGCAATAGGTCTGTCAACTCTATGATTCCTAACGTAGGTTAAATTGAAAGACGACTCTCTTATTTTATAAAAATTCGGCAAGATTTCCTCTGTTTATGCGTATCCACAATTTTCCAATAATCCAAATCAACCAACAATTCAAATCAAACCAATAATCATTATCATTTCAATATGTAGTCAAAATTATCTCAAACATTCCATTTACGTCGTTAGTGCGCATACCTTCTCTTTGTAATTATTCCATTTAACAATTTCAATAACCAAGGCAACTACTACATTTATTTCTCATAGTAGTCAATCATTTAGTTACGTTAGAATTATTCATGGGAGCAGTCCAATCTTCTAACAACATCGTCCATTCAAGAATATAAAATTAACACTTTAATTCTTTCAAGGCATGTTAGGTAACTACCTCAATACATATGCGTATTCGTAACTTATATTTAAACACTAATTCAGCTCGTAATATATTACCATAATGTTCAATAATTTCCATCAACTTTTTGGTCATATCAACATGTTGTAATTCCAAAACTTCCCCTTTTAATTATTAAAATTCCAATTCCTCTTGTAATTTCTTCATAAAATAATTATCTCTTAATTATCAAGGCTACATCTCCATTCGCAACATGCGATTAGTGATAAGAATTTCATCACAACACTCCAATTCGATGCACATAAAGTAGTCTTCAAATTGGTCTGACAACATAATTTCATAACTCTTTCAAACTCAATTTCATATTTCAACATTCTTATATAAACAATTTACAACCTAAATCTCAATGTTTCCTTCCAATTTGTAGCATGAAATTAGCAACCATAACACAATACTTCAACTACGACAACATGCAACTTCAATTATAGCATGGAAGGAAGAATTTTCATACCTTAATTTAATCCCCAAAACAGTCCCGATTTTAAGTCACTGTTTCATCAGCTGAACTTGTAACGTCCATAACTCTCTACTCCGGTGTCCCATAGACGAGAGGTTTGTTTATTTGGAAACTAGACTCGACGATAAAGAAGGCTACCTATCATAGATCGAAATAATGTTGTGTCGATAGTTTCACCAACATTATCCTTACATACCTTCTGCGATGAACCCATTGGCATTTTCATCTGTTTAGCGTTCTCCAAACCAAATCTTTTAACTAGATTCTTGGCATATTTACTCTGTGTGATGAAAATTCCATCTTCACTTTGCTTTATCTGCAAGCCTAAGAAAAAAATTAATTCCCTAATCATGCTCATTTCAAATGTCGATGACATAACTTCCACAAATGAGTTTAGGTACGACTGTGAAGTCGATCCATAGACTATGTCATCCACGTAGATTTGAGAAATTATAATATCTACACCACGACGTTTGATAAACAATGTACGATCAGCTTCGCCACAGTTAAAACCAAATTCAAGAAGAAAGTTAGTTAAACGACCATACCATGCACGGGGGGCTTGTTTCAACAAATATAAAGCCCTTTTAAGCTTGTACACATAGTATGGATGGTAAGAATCTTCAAATACTTTTGGTTGTTCAACATATACCTCCTTGTCTATATAACCATTTAAGAAGACACCTTTTACATTCATTTGGTGTAAAGTAATTTTCAGACAACAAGCAATAGCAAGTAAAAGTCTAATCAACTCGATTATAGCTACATGTGTGAAGGTTGCATCAAAATCAATTCATTCAACCTGAATATAACCTTCTGCAATTAGACATGCTTTGTTTCTAACAACTGTTCCCTATTCATCTGATTTATTTTTAAAAATCCACTTAGTTCCAATTACATTTGAATTGTTTGGACGTGGAACTAAGTTCCAGACTTTATTTCGAGAAAATTATTCAAGATCTTCTTTGTTATACCCCGTATTTCCAGATTATGTACGTAAGGGAATACGTACAAAAGTCTAGCCTTAAAGATAAGCCTTGGACGTTTTTATTTGTGCACAACTCGCTAAAACAATCGTTTTCCGACGAAACGTTTCCACAGCTTTCGTAGGGAAAATTCCGGCTATGCCATTACTAATTTTTGCGGATTTTTCCGAGAGACAAAACATTTTGGACCAACGGGAGGGCGACACTTGGCACCCTCCAATTGGTGGACTTGAATCGTCCATGGGACGAATTGGAATGGGATTGGCACGTTTTTGGTGCCTTGCTCAAAGTCAAGGAGTTGGTAGGATATTTGTGTATAGTTAATCCTCACCCTACACTTGCCTTGCACTTGTCTTCATCTTGACCATTGGTTGGCCAAGGCTTGAGCTATAAATACCCCCCTTTAGATGAAGAGTTCTTCATCCACACAGTTATCTTCCAAGTCTTGAAAAATCCTCTCCTCTCCCTTGCCTTCGTCCAACACCTCCCCTTGAGTGAGTTTGGCCGAGGCCTACCCCCTAGCCTAGCCGAAATCTACCCCCCCTCCCTTGGTAGAAAAGTTGTCTTCTAGTATTGTTATAATGCCCAAAATACCCTAGCCCAAATCCCTTAGTCCTTAGTAGAAGTTGTGAAGAACTTCTAAGGTTTCTTGAGCTACCTGAGCGCATAACTTAGGAGCTAAACCTTGCTCAGCGCGACTTTATCTAGGATATTATTGGGCTTACCGAGGTAAATAATCCTAACCTCCTTTGTATTAGAGAATACATACTGTAGAAGTATAAGAATAAGTATTAAATACTTAGAAGGATATTACGAATAGAATTGAATCAAGTATCACAAAGAAGGGTTTAAAGAAGAATAATTGAATCAGACTCACATAGACTGCTTTTACAAGAGACTTATATAGCTCACCGTAGGGGTCAGCGCCCGACTATCCGTAGAATTGTGAACCTCTGCTTAGAATGACCTTCGAGTAGTCTTTGATAGATGTCTGTGACTATTATAGTCGACTCTCTGCGACATATTCAACTGGCGGTGGTTTTCACGGAAGGTATGTGATTCTTCCTAAAGCATGATATTTTACAATATATATATAGTAGACGCATACGTGTTAATCGACATAACTACGGCAATGTCTTTGACTTAAGCTGAATAATACTTACGAATGCCTCACGCTTAAGCTCGAATAATACTTACAGCGATGCCTCACGCTTAAGCTTTGAATAACAAAGAATCAAAGCATTTCAAAAGAATATCAATCATTTTTTTACTGAAGATAAATATTTGGTTTTAAAACAAAAGCTTAAGAGAAGTTAGGTATAACAACTTAAGAAAGATAAAAAGGAATCTGCTACTTGTTTGTTTATAAAAGCCTTGTATTGATTTCATTAAGTGTAGTAAGATTGGTGTGATAAGTAGACATATTATGATGCTACCAGGTTAGTGTCTTGAAATGCCGTAAGTGGGTCATTCTTGCCGGCTTACGTTGCTAACCGTAAGTCCATTGTATCATATTGTATCACCTACCCTCGATCGTTATACCGAGGCTTTCCCTTGATGCGGTCTATACGGCCTATGCGGTTCGTGAGACTATGCGAGCAGCGTATGCTCCGTGATTGATCATTCCGTGTGTTTAGCCCGACGCGGATTCCTACGCGGTCCGCTGAGACTACGCGGTCTTTGAGGCTACGCGCCGCGGAGCCTAGGCGGATGCCGGGTTGGCTGCCCCGATGCGAGAATACCTCACGCGTCTTTGTATGACCTATGCGGATCGCGAAGTCCGTGACTAGGCACGCATGATACTATGGGCGATCGCCTTGCTTCGATCATTCGCGCCTAGAATAGACTGCTGGCGCTTTTCCTATCGTTGTTGTTGTGATGTGGCACTATGTGCAATTGAACCGATTGTATTTGTGAAAAGGTTTTAAATACTTTGATTTCATTTCAGCTTTATAGTTTCACATACTTGGTACCAGTATCGACTCTCCTGGGCCGTTCATGCCGCAGTAAGTGGCAAAGGTGTGCTAGATCCACATCCTTAGGATCTTTGCGTTGGTGTCGAAGCTCCATCTTCTCCGAGGCTCTACTTGGGTATGATCTCCTGTATTGTAGATAGTTTTGTCAGATCGGGTATGGCGGCCCGTCCCGCCATAGTTGTTTACTTCCTAGAGGTCCAGAAGACTATTGTACTGGGATGTAATCGCAAAACTTGAGTTATTTATATTATGCCGTAAGGCAAGCTTTTCATCGATAAAGCTGCTTCGCTTTTACTATGTTTCTGCCTTGTTTTATATTTTCGCCGTTACTCGATGTATGACTACTGGGTGCCCCTGCAGGCACGACCACGCCCCGAACGGTCGTGACAAAAGTGGTATCGAGCGCTTAATCCTGGAAAGTGTCTACGCATCGTATCTAGTAGTCTTGATTATCGTGTGTTGTGCACCACACCAATAATCGTGAGGCTATAGGATATTTAGGATTGGTTTCCATTCTTCATTCCGAGATCGTGCTTAGAGTCGTTATAGGTCGACCTCTAACGTATTCCTTTCCGTAATGCTTATGCCTCCACGTAAGGCAACCCGCCCGTATGGCAAGGCAAATGAGGAGCCGCTAGCGTGACACCCAGAGTCACGAGGGCTCGTGCCCGCCTATACCGAGACGGCGAGTTCTATGACGCCGCCCCAAAGAGAGACCACAGCACCCACACCTCCCGCCCCACACCGGGCGGAGGAGTTAGGGTACAAGGAGATGGCCCAGCCTATTGGCTAGAGTTGTGGCCCGACACGAGGAGAGGCCGATGCGGCAGCTCAGCCTCAGCCCGGGCCGCACTGGTGCACCCGAGGCGAATAGTTTGAGGCTACGAGATTTCTTGAGTTGTAGCCCGCCAGAGTTTTACTGGTCGAGGCCGAGGATGATCCGCAGGAGTTCATCCGTCGCCTACAGAGGATCACGGGTGATCAAGGCCTCGAGAC
Organism: Przewalskia tangutica; assembly: GCA_029844215.1. NCBI lineage: Eukaryota > Viridiplantae > Streptophyta > Magnoliopsida > Solanales > Solanaceae > Przewalskia > Przewalskia tangutica. The sequence goes on along the minus strand of CM056730.1, from coordinate 91,428,285 downwards.
AGCAGTCCGTGACTTTCGTTCAGACGGCCGCGTGATACCGCAATCGATTGGTTTGATTCATGGAGCTTTCCCGGGAGAGCATGCACCTCCAGCAGTATGGGATGAGTTTTGAGGCTTTTCACACACTTCGCCTCCGCAGATGGCGAGGGCACGAGCCGATAGATTCTTGTTGCCGAGATAGGGAGGACGCATGCGAGGAGTACAATGTCGAGTTTGATTCTTTGGCTCGATATGTCCTCGCACCGTAGCGAGAGATGAGGACCGTGCATCGCTATGTCACTGGCTAGATGATTACATGGCCGAAGTCTTGCGCGGTGTGTCCCTTCACTGTATGGACATAACTCAGATGCGCAGCTCATGCACTAGATGCGGCGAGCGTAGACCGCCGGTAGAGCGATATCAGCAAGCAGGCGCCAAGACGGCCGGTCTTTTGGTGGTTCTCGTGGCGGCATCAGCAGGTCCAGATTTGCACCACACCAGCCGCAGAGCGCCCTACCTCATTTTCTGACAGCCAGAGCGCCGGCGTGTCGTGGCCCCAGGACTTGATTTCGAGTAGCAGGGTGCTAACTGCTCGAGGTCCGCTCAGCGCTGCGTGGTAGATACCATTCGAGCCAGACCGAGCTGCTATACTTGTGGCTACAGGTCATTTCGCGAGAGTTTGTCCGACCGGGCGCTGGTAGTAGGCCTGGCCATGCGGTCTGCCGCTTCTTCATCCCGACAGCTACTCGCCCGAGGGCAAGGTACTCATGGACCAGCGGTCGCGCAGAGGTCGCGCGCGGTCCAGATTCTAGCGTCCTCGTAACCGCATTTATGCTTTGTCCACCGACAGATCGTGAGGCCTCACCGATGTCGCCACGTACCTTATCGCTTCGGGTTTGATGTATATGCTTTGATAGATCCGGTTCTACTCGCCCTATATATCTCCTTGTTGCTAGTAGGATAGTGGATAGAGCCCGAGTCCATAAACCCTTTCGAGGTAGCTACGCCAGAGTGATTCGCGTAGCTCGACGTATATGAGCTTGTCCCGTGACTATTTACGCCGCTTGACCCAGCCGACTTGATAGAGTCGAGATGATTGACTTCGACGTGATCACGGGACGGATCGCTAGCTTCTTGCTATGCCAATGTAGACCGCAGAGAGAGTAGTACGGTTCCGATTTCTGAGCCGGTTGTTGAGTGGGAGCACCAGACGCCGGTGGTAGGTTTATTTCCTACCTCAAGGCTAGGAAGATGGTGCGAAGGGTATATCTACCATCTCGCTCGGGTGTTTGATATCGAGGTCGCGGTCAGATTTCCGCCGCCCAGTGGTCGAGAGTTCCCGCACGTGTTTCCGCACGACCTCCGTATCCTCCCGAGAGGAGATTGAGTTTTGTATTGACATATTACGGACACTCGCCTATTTCCATTCCGCCATACGTAATGGCACCCGCCGAGTTGAGAGAGTCAAGGATCACCTTAGAGATTTGGCGGAGAAGCGGCTTCATCAGCCTAGTGTTTCTCCCCGGGAGCGCCAGATTGTTCGTGAAGAAGAAGGACGGACGCCGCGCATGTGTTGACTACGCATACCGAACAAGGTGACCATTAAGAACGATACCCTTCCTGTGATTGATGATTTGTTCGACCGGGCCAGTGGCGCGAGATGTTTCTCCAAGATTGATCTGCGTCGCTATCATCGACGCGAGTCGAGAGGTGGATGTCCCTAGATCGCATTCCGACCCAGACGCATTATGAGTTCGTGGTCATGTCTGGGTTGACCAATGCTCCGCGGTATTCATGGATTTGATGAACCGAGTGTTCAAACCATTTTTGGACACGCTTGTGATAGTGTTCATCGATGATATCTTGGTTTATTCTCGCCAGAGCGAGAGCACGCGAGCATTTGGCGATCAGGCCGACAGCTTCTCTGACTAAAGAATGCACGCCAAGTTTTCCAAATGTGAGTTTTGGTTAACTTCTGGCTTTTCTTGGGCACATTGTCGGCCGATGGTATTCGTGTAGATACGCCAAGATCGAGGCAACCGAGTTGGCCTGCACCTACTACTCCGATAGAGGTTCGCAGCTCGGGCCTCGCAGATATTATCGGTTCGTGGAGAAGTTTGCTTCTATCTCGCACCATTGACTAGGCCGACTCGTAAGCGCGCAAGTTTCAGCGGATCGATGTCAGGAGCGTGGTTTCCATTCGAAAGAGATACCGACGACCGCCTCGCTTCTCTTCCGCAGGTCCAGATGGTTATGTCGTGTATTGTGACGCGCCGCATCGGGTTGGGATGTGTGTTGATGCAGAATGGCGGGGTTATAGCATATGCATCCCGACACCAAGAAACACGAGAGAACTACCCCACCCATGATTGGAGTCATGCCGTGATTCACGCCAAGATCCGAGGCACTATTTGTATGGGGTTCACGTGGATATTTTTACAGCACCACAAGAGCCTCAAGATATCTTCACCAGAGGAGCCGAACTTACGGCGCAGACGGTGGTTAGAGTTGCTTAAGGATTACGATGTTGATATCCCGTACCACCCGAAGGCCAATGCCAGGCGTATGCCTTAGTCGTAGGTCGATGGGAGCCTATCGACGCAGCAGAGAGGAGGGACATGGTTCGTGATTTACATCGATTAGCGAGCCTTGGTGTCCGCTTGATTGATTCTCGATAGCGATGGGGTTAGAGTTCGCGAGGTTGCCGAGTCTTCCATCGCCGGCGAGGTGAAGAGGCAACAGCCGAGGATCCACTTTGATTCGATATCGTGATACGCCTCTTCGTGAGGCGCGGTCCTTGAGGTAGCACCACGGGTGCTAAGGTTTGAGGGCGATTGTGTGTTCCGGATATTTCGTGACTTCGCAGAGTTCTTGGGAAGCACACAAGCGTTACATCCATCCGGTCGACCAAGATGTACCACGACCTTAGATCCGTGTATTGGTGGGATGGCTTGAAGAGGACGCTGCGAGTTCGTAGCTCGGTGCCCATATTGTCGCAGTGAAGGTAGAGCACCGAGGCCCGTGGTTTGTTGCAGCGATAGAGATCCCGACCGAAGTGGGAGGTGATCAACATGGACTTCATCACAGGATTGCCTCGCACTCGCAGGAGACATGATTCTATATGGGTTATCGTCGACGGTCGACGAAATCAGCCCACTTTCTTCCCGTCCGACGACTTTTTCTACCGAGGATTATGCCGACTTTACATCCGAGAGATCGCCGATCGCATGGAGTCCCTATTTCGATCATATCGCATGCAGGAGCCCGGTTTACGCTAACTTCCTGAGGTCCTTCCGCAGGGGTTTAGGGACGCAGTGAGCACGAGCATCGCATTTCATCCACGCATGCACGACAGCAGAGCGCACTATCCGCACTTCGAGGATATGCCGCGAGCCCGTGTTATTGACTTCATGGTAGTTGGGAGGATCATTTGCCTCTAGTTGAGTTCGCGTATAATAATAGCTACCACTCCAAGATTCGGATGGCGCCTTATGAGGCCTTGTATGAGGAAGTGCAGATCGCCTATAGGTTGGTTCGATGGGCGAGGTGCAAATAGTGGGACCAGATTTGGTGCAGCAGTGGATAAGGTGAAGCTTATCCGAGCGCTATCGACACCGTAGTCGGCGTGTCGATGCAGATCATCGCCGTCGATCTTGAGTTCGAGGTAGATGATTGGGTTTTCTGAAGGTGTCACCCACGGGCGGTGTGATGAGATTCGGAGGAAAGGGAAACTCACCAAGGTACATCGGGCCGTGTCGATTGTCCGCAGGTAGGCAAGGTTGCTACGAGTTGATCTGCCGTCCGATCCGAGGCGCAGCATCCGGTGTTTCATGTTTCTATGCCGGCGAGATGTATCGGGATCCATCTAGAGTGCATCCGATTGACGATGTCCAGTGACCGAGGGGTTATCGATGAGAGATTCCCATAGCGATAATCGATCGTCGGGTTAGGCGTCTGCGACCAAGGACGTGGCTTCCACAAAGTCTTGCGCGAACGAGCTTAGGAGAGATGATGTGGGAAGTCGGCGAGGACATGAGGCGGAGGTACCTCACTTATTCCCACACCTCCGGGTAATTTACTTTCCTACTTGTAAATTTCCATTATCATATATGCCTAAGTGTTATTTTTTTGTGGCCACGTGGCACTTACAAACCGCTTAAGCTTCATCGATGATCGTTTGAGAAGGAACATTCGACGAATGTTTCTGGCGAGGAGAATGTTATACCAGATTTCCGCAGTATGTACGTGTGGAATACGTCTAAAAGTCTAGCCTTAAAGATAAGCCTTGGACGCTTTTATTTGTGCACAACTCGCTAAAAGAATCGTTTCCGACTAAACGCTTTCCACGCCTTCGTAGGAAAATTCCGCTATGCCATTACTAATTTTTGCGGATTTTTCCGGAGACGAAACATTTTGGACCAACGGGAGGGCGACACTCGCACCCTCTAATCGTGGACTTGAATCGTCCATGGGACGAATTGGAATGGGATTGGCACGTTTTTGGTGCCTTGCTCAAAGTCAAGGAGTTGGTAGGATATTTGTGTATAGTTAATCCTCACCCTACACTTGGCTTGCACTTGTTTTCATCTTGGCCTTTGGTTGGCCAAGGCTTGAGCTATAAATACCCCCCTTTAGATGAAGAGTTCTTCATCCACAAAGTTATCTTCCAAGTCTTGAAAAATCCTCTCCTCTCCCTTAAGCCTTTCGGCCAACACCTCCCTTTGAGTGAGTTTGGCCGAGGCCTACCCCCTAGCCTAGCCGAAATCTACCCCCCCTCCCTTGGTAGAAAAGTTGTCTTCTAGTATTGTTATAATGCCCAAAATACCCTAGCCCAAATCCCTTAGTCCTTTGTAGAAGTTGTGAAGAACTTCTAAGGTTTCTCGAGCTACTGAGCGCACAACTTAGAGCTAAACCTTGCTCAAAGCGACTTTATCTAGGATATTATTGGGCTTACCGAGGTAAATAATCCTAACCTCATTTGTATTAGAGAATACATACTGTAGAAGTATAAGAATAAGTATTAAATACTTAGAAGGATATTACGTATTGTAATTGAATCATATCACAAAGTAGGCGGTTTAAAAGAAGAATAATTGAACTGCATCACATAGACTGCTTTTACTGAGACTTATATAGCTCACCGGTAGGGTGCTGCCCGACTATCCGTAGAATGTGAACCCTCTGCTTAGAATGACCTTGAGTAGTCTTTGATAGATGTCCGTGACTATTATAGTCACTCTGCGCGACATATTCAACTCGCGGTGGTTTTCACGGTAGGTATGTGATTCTTCCTAAAGCATGATATTTTACAATATATATATATAGTAGTGACGCATACGTGTTAATCGAATAATAACTACGACAATGTCTTTGACTTAAGCTGAATAATACTTACGGAATGCGCCACGCTTTAAGCTCGATAATACTTACGGCAATGCCTCACGGCTTAAGCCTGAATAACAAAGAACTGAAAGCATTTCAAAAGAATACTGAATCATTTTTTTTACAGAAGATAAATATTTGGTTTTTAAAACAAAAGCTTAAGAGAAGTTAGGTATAACAACTTAAGAAAGATAAAAAGGAACTGTTTACTTGTTTGTTTATAAAAGCCTTGTATTGATTTCTGTTAAGTGTAGTAAGATTGGTGTGATAAGTAGACATATTATGATGCTACCTGGGTTAGTGTCTTGAAATGCTGTGTAAGGGGGTCATTCTTGTTGTGCTTACGTTGCTAACCGGTAAGTCCGCTGTATCGTTATTGTATCACCTACCCTCGATCGTTATATCGGTGGCTCCCCTCGACGCGGTCTATATGGCCTACGCGTCTGTGAGACTACGCAGAGCGCGGTATGCTCCGAGATTGATCATTCCGGTGTTTAGCCCGACGCGGGATTCTACGCGGTCCGCTGAGACTACGCGGTCTTTTGAGGCTATGCGGGCCGCGGAGCCTAGGAGGATGCCGGGGTTGGCTGCCCCGATGCGAGGAATACCTCACGCGTCCATGTATGACCATGCGGATCGCGAAGTCCGTGACTAGGCACGCAGAATGATACTATGGGCGATTGGCCTTGCTTCGATCATTCGCGCCTAGAATAGACTGTACGCTTTTCCTATTACTGTTGTTGTTGTGATGTGGCACTATGTGCAATTGAACTGATTGTATTTGTGAAAAGGTTTTAAATACTTTGATTTCATTTCAGTTCTTTATAGTTTCACATACTTGGTACTGATCGACTCTCCTTCGGGCCGTTCATGCCGCATGTAGTGGCAAGCAGTGCTAGATCCACATCCTTAGGATCTTTGCGTTGGTGTCGTGAGCTCCATCTTCTCCGAGGCTCTAATTTGGGTATGATCTCCTCAGATTGTAGATAGTTTTGTATACTGGTGGTATGGCGGCCCCGTCCCGCCATAGTTGTTTACTTCCTTAGAGGTCCAGAGTACTATTGTGCACTGGGATGTAACTGCAAAACTTGAGTTATTTATATTATGCCGTAAGGCAAGCTTTTCATCAGATAAACTGTTTCTGTTTTTACTATGTTTCCTGTCTTGTTTTATATTTCCGCTGGTTACTCTGATGTATGACTACTGGGTGCCCCAGAGGCACTACCACGCCCCTAACGGTCGTGACATTCTTGCATTGCTTGTATTTAGAAATTATCTTTAAGTGCTTCTACAATATTCTTTGGGTATAATGTATATATAAAATAAAAAAGACTAACCTCTTGACATATGACTGACATACACACATATCTTACCATTTCTCTATAGTTGAGTGGTTCTTTACCTCTTGTTCTAATTCCTTCAAAAACTCCCCTATAACTTGTCCCATTGGATGATTCTTCCTAATCCTTGATGAGGGGTCTTTACGAACTTGGTCTAACAATTCAGCACTTGACTCCCGATCTGTGGCCTTTATGGTCTCTGTTGTTGTTTTGGATGTTTCTTCAAGTGTGGCAACATTTGTGACAACATCTGATTCTTCTACATTCTGTGGACTTTCCACTGTATCTTTAATGTTATTTTCAATAGTTTTTCCTGAAACATCAGAAAGATCATCAAAGATAACATTTACAACTATTGTACAGTTTTGGATCTCAGATTGTATATTAGATAAGCATGACTTTTGTGAATATCCAATAAAAATTCTTTTGTCACTCTTAGAGTCAAATTTTGCCAAATGATCACTGTCATTTAAAATATAACAAACACACCCAAAAATATGAAAGTAACGCAAGTTTGGTTTCTTTCCATTTATAATCTCATAGGGTGTCATCTTTGTTCATGGTCTTAAATAGACTCTATTAGCGATGTGATTAGCAATATTCAAGGCTTCTGCCTATAAATGTTTTGACAAATGTTTAGAACTAAGCATCACACTAGCCATTTCTTACAATGTCCTATTCTTCCATTCTGCAACCTCATTCCGTTGAGGAGTTTTGGGGGAAGAAAACTCAAGAAAAATTCTTTTTTCTTACAAAAATTTGTGAATGAACTATTTTCAAATTCTTTTCCATGATCGGATATAATCTGAAAAATAGGAGAATAGGATAAATTTCTAATTCTAGAGTGCAAGATTTAAACATGTCAAACATTTGCAATTTTTCTTTCAAAAAATATATCCAAGAATATCTAAAAAATCATCTACTATCACAAATGAATACCTCATGCATCCTAGACTGTCTACTTCAATTGGACCCATTAAATCCATATGTAGCAATTGAAAATAGTGATACATACTTGAATGTTGTCCGTCGTGTTGGACAACATTATGAGAGACACATGTTTGCTTACCCTTCAAACAATCTTCACATATTGTTTTACCTTTATGGCTAAGTTTGAGTATGCCTCTAACCGCTTCATATGAGACCAATATTTCTAAATTACGATAGTTGATATGCCTTAACTTTTGATGTCATAGTGTTGTGTCATCGATCTTAGCAGTATTGCATGTTTCTTTTCTTCCAACAAGATAGCAATTTTCACATGTTCTTGTACATGTCATGACACAAATATTTTCTTCATTCGTAACTTTACAGGCATTCTTATTAAATTCTACCTCAAGATCGTCATCACACAGTTGACTAATGCTAGTCAAACTAGCCATTAAGCCCTCAATGTGTAAGACATTTCTTAGGGCTAGAAATCAAAGAGCATTCAAGATCCATTTTCCAATTATTTTGCTTTTACTGCCACCTCCAAAAGTCACATTTCCTCCATTGAATGACTCATAGTTCTTTAGAAAACCTTTTGTACTTCTCATGTGGCTAGAGCATCCACTATCAAAGTACCAAGAACCTGAAATGTTAGTTTTTAATGAAGTTATAGCAACATTACATGTTATATCCTTTTTAGGAATCCAAATTCTCTTGATTTTTTTTTTTTACCTTTTGGCTCAGAAATGTTGCTTCGATTGTTATCCGGAATGTTGGACAATATTTTAGGCAACATTTTGCTCACATAATTTTGAAGTTTGAAGCATTATGGTTTTAAGTGTCCAGGAGAGTTACATTGCTGACACACAAACATCATATTCTTTGACATATATGAGAACATATTATTCATCCATTTTTATTTTACAAAACATATTTTTTTTATTTTTATCAAAGAGATTAGAGCATATGGTTTTAAGAGAGTTTTCATACCCAATTCCTGCATGTGAAGGTTTACTAAAGTTGAGTATCTCATTCAATTTTGAAGTCCCCGTGTTGAGCTTACGGAGGTTACTTCGGCTAAATCCAATTTTGCACAGATCTTATCAAATTCAGTATCATTTTTGGTAAGTGCAACCTCAAGTCCGGTTATCGTGCCTTTAAATACTAAATTCTCATGAGTTAAAGATTTTACTTTTTTGTCAAGTTTCTTGAATTCTATGATTAAGACTTTACAAATATTTTGTCATTCATTAATTATATCATCTTTGTATTCAACTTGATCCATACAATCAGCCTCACTAACAGAATTAGAACCACTAAAAAAATTAAAGATTTCATACCTTTCGGATGTCGCTGAGGATGTTGATGTCGTTGCTGATGTTGGAGCGAATGTCGTGACATCTGAGACAACATTGTATACAACATCTTCATTATCTGATAGAGACTATTCGGAAATAGTAGCCAACATTGCTTGTGTTTCAATTTCACGATCTCCTTCATCATTACTAAGAGAAACCCATAGGTTCTTACCAAATTTTCTAAGAGTGTTTGCACATTCGTTAGTATATTGATCTTAACTCGAGCATGCATGACATTACACACACTCAAGTTATTTGGGATCAAATTTAGTACGATCTGAGTTGGTTCTTCTTAGTTGGTTTTCTTTTTGTACATTTGGAAGGAATCTAGTGGGTTTTTGATTGAAGACTTGGTTTTGGTGCTCTTTAGATTTAGATTGATTTCTCTCATTATTGAACTTCTTCACCATCGAATTGTATTTTTGAGTGAGTAAGACAACATTTACACCATCACCAATTCTTCAAGATTCTCATCCTCTTCTTCGATTTGACTCTCCGAGGATTGAACTTGAAGTGCCACATTCTTGTTTTTATACAATTCCTTTTGATTCTCAATGTTCATCTCATAAGTTTTGAGAATGCTCATCACGGCATGAAGGTCCATTGTCGCAAGATTGTGAGCTTCTTCAATAGCACAAATAGTTAAATTAAACTTTTCAGGAAGAGAACGGAGAGCCTTTTCAACAAGTTGAATGCTGGTTAATGGTTCACCAAGCACTTGACATTCATTTGAGATATCAATGAACTTTTCAAAATGCGATTTAATATCATATGATTCTTCCTTAAACGTTCTTATTTACTCATGAGCATACATAATTTTGTACGACGAACACTTGAGATACCTTCACAATGAATTTGTAAACTATCTCATACATCCTTAGCCGTGGGGCAATTTTGAATGAGTTTGAACATATACATATCAACCTATCCAAAAATTGCATTTAAGACTTTTTCGTTAAAGCTAGCATTATTGGTTTCTTCTGTAGTCCATTCGGATTCAGGTTTAACAAGAATGTCATCTTTCTCATCCGGTGACAACATTGGAACAACATACCCACTGGTTATAGATCTTCATGCCCAACATCAATTGATTTGATATAAGAACGTAGGTGAATCTTCTAATAGGCATAATTTGATCCATCTAAAATAAGAAGCCTACCAATAGTTGGGTTTTCGGATCCATAACTTATGACAACAGGACCAAGCACTTAATATGTTAAGTGTCATCTCTAATACCACTTGAAGGGGGCTATGGAACAATAAAAACAAGATGTAATAAACTCGAAAGACAATTCTATTTCCGAATGTCAGAAATTATGTCGCCTGACACCAGTAACAACACTTTAGTAAAACAGAAACTTCGAAGAGTACATGCATCGGAAATTTAAAGAACACAAAGGTTTTAAATTTTCGTAAGATATATATAATACAACTTATTATGGTCAATGACCAAGTGCATTATATATATATATATATATATATATATATATCTACTATACAAAATTATACAAATTCCTTTCTTTACAGATTTACAAGATAAACCGGAAAGAAATTAAAAGTTGAAGTTGCAAATGACTTCTACCTGAAAAATCTAACTAAGTAGACATAGACAACCTCTCATTACAATCACTCCATACAAAACTAATCTAGAATCTAATAAACAATTGTAATGTTGGACAGAATGTTGTCGACACACTCAGGTGAAATCACGAGAGCTCTTTTGGTGTTTTTGCTTTCTGGTTCTGGATATCGATTCGATGTAGTAGCCTCTCTATTTATAGTAGAGAGTCTTCCTTAAAAAGCTCATCGATCGGTAGTGGAGGTTGAGGAAAAGGTGGGCATCTGGTAGGCTTAGTTGGAGACGATCAAGGAGCAATAACCTCTAATAACTTCGACTTGTTCATCACGAAAATCAGCATCCTTGACTCATTCTTCACACGTGTTTACCAACTCTTTTTTACCTTGACAAGTCATATTTACTACATAGTAATCATTATGTGAAGTAAGGCAAAATAAGTTCTGAAAAATGTTGGTCTGAATGTTGTGTAACATTTTGTCCCAACATACTTACACATTCATTTCAATAATTTAGGAGATATGTTGGGTCAAATGTCATAACACCAAATCCAACATTAACAGAACACAAAGGTTTAGAATTAAAAAAGACTTTTGACATGTAAGACATATAACAATACCAGAATTATCCTTTTAATTGAATAAGTGGAGATGAAAGTTCCAAATGTCTTCACTTTTTAAGTCATGTCATTAAAGTTAAGATGAGAATTCTAAAACCAAATATTTTACAAAAAGAGAAAAATATCATTTTTTTTGGAACAGACTAAAAAGGAAAATATATCACATATATATAGATGGAGATAGAAAGAGTATAATTATGGAGAGGTGTCTTTAATTAAGTATAGGAAGATGTAACTGTAATTTCATAGAATACATGTGAAAGTAATAGAGAGGTGCACAAAGGTACCATGAGTAGGAGTGCATGATAGTGTTGTTATTGAGTTTGTTATATTTGTTATAAGGAGCTGAGTTAGTTAGTTTATTGAAGAGTTAGTTGTATAATTAATAGATATTTTGGATGAATTGTACTGTGTGTATATATATAGCATTTATAAAGCATTGTAAGGATAACACACATATATGAAAGTTCTACTTTCACGGGCAGTACACTGTCTCTGTTTTCTTTGCTTTTCATCAATGGCAGCTTAGCCATTTCTGATTTGATTTCTTCTTCTAAGACCAGTGCTGAAGTCTAACATGGTATTAGAGAAACCGTCTGACATAGATCGATGCAAATTTCAGTCACATACAGTGAGGGATTCGACGGATCTATGTCTACAATCGAAGAAATCGAACATCGAAAACTTGAATCAAATCGCATTTGAAGACAAATATTGTTATTATACTTGCAATTGAAGTTTGAAAAATCACAAATTCAGAAACAATGGGAGAAATGGAGAAGATATGACCAATGTAGTTGCAACAACAATGATGAACATCGATCACAACTATCCTTTGTATTTTTTTCTATCTGATGCACCAGGTTCGTTGTCGGTTAGAATAATACTAACTGGAATGGATAATTATACTTTATGGAGTAGGGCAATGAAATTGGCCCTATTAGGAAAGAATAAAGTAGGATTCATAAATGGTACAGTGAAGAGAGAAACATTCACTAGTAAATTAGCTAGGCTTTGGGATATGTGTAATGCCATTATAGTATCATGGCTAATGGGGAATGTGAGAAAAAACTTGCTGACTGGAATGTTGTTTAATTCAGATTCTTATATGATATGGGAGGATTTGAAGGATAGGTTTGATAAAATAAATAGTTCGAGGACATTTTAGTTGCATAAGGAGATAATCACATTGAGACAAGGACACTATCAGTGTCTATGTACTACTCTAAGCATAAGGACCTTTGGGATGAATATGATTACATTATACCCTCACCATCTTGTTGTCATAAGTCGAAAGAATTTATAGATCATTTGTAATATCAGAGAATGCTATATTTTTTTAAAGGACTTAATGACAATTATAGTCAAACTAGAAGTCAAGTGATAATGATACAACATATACCAAACATAAATCAGGTTTATGCAATGATCAACCAGGAGAAGAGACAAATAATGATGCAGGATACAATAGAGTCATCAACCATGTTTACAACAAAAAATGGAAGTGGAGGTCCAAGGCAAAAGAAACTATATAATTCTAATGTAGTGTGTGATTTTTGTCATGGCAAAGAACACTTAAAAATAGATTGTTTTAAGCTGATGAAATGTGACTTCTATCACAAAATTGGATACCTACAAGAGGATTGTTACAAACTAAATGGATATCATGAGAATTTTAAAGGAAAAGTTAAGAAGGAAAATGTAGTGACAGAAGGAAGTTTGCCATTTGAAGATACTGGAAATGGAGGTGAAGCCCAAAATCACCATCATATGTAGAATGTGCAGTTTGGGAAGACACAACAGCAATATAGAACAATATTTATGCCAAAATCACCATCCTACAATCATCCATAGGGACCACACTTTGTACTAGGATACAACTCATATCAGTATCATCAAGGCACGTATATGACAGCTAGTCAATTTACACCCAGCCAACATCAATAACTTCTCAACATGCTTAACAACAAAGCTGCAGTTGGAGAGACAAGTGCTAGTGCAAATATGGCAGGTATATCTGATCTTAATATAAAATTAGTGTTAAAATAAATTGTGGATACAGGTGCAATCAATCACATGATTGGTAATCAGAAATACTTACAGAACAAAAATCTGATAGAAAATGCAGAAAATGTGCAATTGCCCACAGGAGATTCAGCTAGAATCTCACGTATTGGTGACTATCATTTAGGAGGAGGTGATTTTTGTAAGAATGTATTATGTGTTCCAACATTCAAGTTTAATCTTATATTCTTTTCTAAGGTGACAAGAGAACTGAATTGTTGTGTTACATTTTTTCCTAAATGTTCTGTGTTTTAGGATCTCTCATCTGGGAAGGTGAGGGTGATTGGTAATTAGGAAGAAGGATTGTACATACTATGTCTAGACACACAGAATAATAAAGGAAATGTGACTAAGTGCTTGGTAGCAACTAAGCATGTTGATGTAGTCATATGGTATCACACGCTGTGTCATGTGCCTATGAAGGTCCTGAAGAAGATTCCATGTTTCAAGAATGATAATTCTTTTAGTTTAAATAACTATGAAGTGTTTCCTTTAGCTAGAAAGACTAGAGTACCATTTCCTATAAATACTAGTAGAAGGACAAAACTATTTCAATTGTTACATATGGATGTATGTGGACCTTACAAAGTTGAAACATATAATGGAATGATGTACTTTCTGACTATTGTAGATGACTACTCTAGGTGGACTTGGATTTTTAATGAGATTGAAATCAGATCTATCGCTGGGACAGGTACCAGAAAGATCATTACCATCCACAGAGAAGGCCCCAGAGTTAGAGTTAAAAATCCTACCCAATCATCTACAATACCAATACCTAGGTGAAGAAAAAACCTTACCAGTGATCATTTCATGCCACCTATCCACCGAAGAGATTGATAAACTGCTAAGAGTACTAAAGAATCACAAGCGGGCTATTGGATGGACATTAGCAGACATAAAAGGGATAAGTCCATCAACGGTAATGCATAAAATCCGTCTAGATGAGGAGAGCAGACCATCCATCGAAGCCCAAAGGCGACTGAACCCAAATATGAAGGAGGTAGTAAGGAAGGAAATCCTAAAATGGCTCGATGCAGGAGTAATTTACCCCATATCGATAGCATACGGTAAGTCCAAGATAAGTGGTGCCGAAAAAGGGTGGAATAACAGTGGTGGCTAACGAAAGAAACGAACTCATTCCCTCGAGAACAGTCACCGGATGGAGAATCTGCATTGACTATCGCAAGTTGAATAAAGCAACTAGAAAAGACCACTTCCCGTTGCCATTCCTAGATCAAATGTTGATGTGACTCAGGCATAACTACTATTGCTTTTTGGATGGATACTCAGGGTATCACCAGATTGCAATAGCCCCAGAAGATCAGGAAAAGACAACATTTACTTGCCCTTTTGGCACATTTGCATTTAGAAGAATGCCATTTGGACTCTGCAATGCACCTGCAACTTTTCAAAGGTGTATGATGGCAATTTTTTCAGATATGGTAGAGAGGACTATAGAGATATTTATGGATGACTTTTCGGTCTTTGGAGCATCATTTGATGAATGTTTAAGGCATCTAGAAGATGTTAAGCGGTCACGAAGAATCTAACCTTGTGCTAAATTGGGAGAAGTGTCACTTCATGGTAACAGAAGGAATCGTCTTGGGGCATAAAATATCAAGCCAAGGTATTGAGGTAGACAAAGCAAAGATTTCAGTGATCGAAAATCTACCACCTCCGATCAACAAAGGAGTCAAGTTTCTCGACACGCAGCTTCTATAGAAGATTCATCAAGGATTTTTCAAAGGTCTCAAAGCCCCTGTCCACATTGCTAATGACGGGGGTAGCCTTCAACTTCAATAAAGAATGCTTATCCGCATTTAAAACGCTCAAGGAGAAGCTCATCTCAGCACCCATAGTCATTGCACCAAATTGGGAGCTCCCATTTGAACTCATGTGCGATGCAAGCGACTATGCAGTTGGAGCGGTGCTTGGACAGAGAATCGACAAGGTATTTAGATCCATTTACTATGCTAGTAAAACTCTAAACGACGCACAATTAAATTATGCAACTACTGAAAAAGAATTACTAGCTATAGTGTATGCGTTTGAGAAATTCAGGCCCTACTTGATTGGAAATAAAGTGATAGTGTACACTGACCACTCTGCTATAAAGTACTTGATGACAAAGAAGGATGCGAAGCCTCGCCTCATTCGATGGGTCCTACTTCTACAAGAATTTGACATAGAGATTAGTGATAAGAAAGGAACAGAGAATTCAGTCGCAGACCACTTGTCAAGGCTGGAAAACACAGAGAGCCAAAACACCAAGGATGTGCAAATAAATGATCACTTTCCGCATTTAACAACTGCTTTCGAGTAAGTATGAATTCTAATTTACCTTGGTACGCTGATTTTGTTAACTTTCTTGCAGCCTAAAGTGCTACCCCGTGCTTGTCACGACAAAGAAGAAGAGGTTTTATTCGAGTAAAACATTACTATTGGGAGGAACCGATGTTATACAAACACCGTCTTGACCAAGTCATCAAAGCGATGTATACCGTATAAGAGATGCACTGTGTTCTCACCCATTGCCACACCTTATCATGTGGTGGACACTTGGGGCATCAAGAACAACGCAAAGGTATTGCAATGCGGATTCTATCGCCAACACTTTTAAGGACGCCCATACCTTTGTGCGAGATGTGATAATGTCGAGAACAGGAACATCTCAAGACGAAACGAAATGCCTTCGCAAGGATATTGGAAGTAGAATTATTCGATGTGTGGGAATCGATTTCACGGGCCATTCCCGCCATCCTTTGGAAATCAATATATCCTTCCGCGATTGACTATGTATCCAAACGGGGTAAGCGGGCCACCAAAGAAAACGACAGAAGATCGTTCAAAAATTCCTCCAAAAGAATATTTTCACAAGGTTCGGCCCAAGAGCTCTCATCGATGTGCGGAGCCATTTCGTAATAGACAATCGAATTCATTGCTTTCCGATATGGAGTTTACCATCAGACTACAACCGCTACCACCTCAAGCTAATGGGCAAGCGGAAGTATCAAATAGAGAAGTAAAGAGCATATTGGAAAAGACGGTGAACGACTCAAGGAAAGACTGGTCTATCAAATTGGATGACGCCTTGTGGGCATACCGGACAGCATTCAAAACACCAATTGGTATGTCACCTTATAAATTAGTCTTTGGTAAAGCATGTCATCTGCCAGTAGAGTTGGAACACAGAGCATACTGGGCAATGAAGAAGTTAAACATGGATATCACGGCATCAGCACAGAGGAGGCTACTACAGCTAAGCGAATTAGATGAATTCCGACACAATGCCTATGAGAATGCAAAGATCTACAAGGAACGAACGAAAACATGACACGATAAGAATTTGATACCAAAAGACTTTCAAGAAGGACAAAAAGTGTTGTTATTTAACTCAAGGTTGAGATTGTTTCCAGGTAAGTTAAAATCACGTTGGACAGGACCATACACAGTGGTAAGAGTATTCCCATATGGAGCGATTGAAATAAAAGGGAGAGAGGGAGCTGCCTTCAAGGTAAACGGACAGAGGTTAAAACCCTACCTGATCAATGAAATGGAATACATGAACTTGGTAACTTCTCATACCTTAAAATAATAAGGAACCTGCGTCCGGTTAAAAGACGTTAAAGACAACGCTTGTTGGGAGGCAACCCAATGTTTTTAATTAGGTTATTTCAATCTATGTTTTTTAGTTTATTTTATTTCGTCTTGATCAGTCTCACGGTCTTGGGTTCTTGTGTCTATGTTGTGTTGACAGGTGAAAACCAAGGATGTGGAAGGCGAAAAATGAAGAGAAACCAAGGATACCTAGAAAAATCGCAATAGCGCCGCGGCTCCCCAACGCAGGGCCGCGGCGCCAAATGATCAGAAGACGCCCAGAAGTTTTCGCGCCGCGGCGCCCAATTGCAGGGCCGCGGCGTCACAACAAAAAATCTGAATTCTGGAAGACACCTGAGCCGAAGGTCCTATCGCCAAATCAAAACACCAAGAATGCTCCTCCCCTCACGGAATTCAAAGTATTATCCACCATCACCACCACCATTTTAACCAAAGTCTGTAAGTGTCTTTTTCTTTTATTTTCTTTGAGTCTTGCACACATTGGGGACAATGTGTGATTTAAGTTTGGGGGTGTTTTATTTGTGTGTCATGTTATGTTTTATTTAAGTCTTTTTATTTGTTTTATGTTTATTTTGAGTCACCAATTTTTTTTTTTTTTTTTGAGTCATAATTGCCTGTCAAAGATCATGTATGTTGTAGTTACTAGAAACACCTAGTGAAGTAAGGTGTAATAATGTAAAGGAATTGAAGCAACTATCTAAACACTTAGGTTAGATATGCCAAAAACTCACAGAATCTGTCTATTTGGAGTTTCTTGCTTGAGTTATGCATGTTAAATGATAAATGCCTATGTGTTATGATTGCTTGCTATTTGAGGCGAAATAGTTAGGATATGCATGTTAGGGAGATGACTCAGACATTTCTTTGATAGCCAATTCTTACCATTCTTTTCTATCCTGTACTTTAAAAATATCCCTAGTCAGCCCCATTGAGCCTAAATTTGAAACTTCTTCTTTGACACCCTATGTTCCCACAAATTGTACCATAAGTGAAAATGTGAAATAGTGGAGTACATTGTGTTAAAAAGAAGAAACAAAAAGAGTGAACAAGTTTGATGCACCCCAATGGAAAAGTAATAAGAAAGAGGCAAAAGCCTAAGTTTGGGGGTGCCTATTAGTATAATACACTTCACTCTCCCAAACAAAAGAGGGGAAGGATAGAATTGAAGTGAAGGAAAGAATCAAAAGAAAAAGGGAAAAATTGAAAAGCCAAAGAGCTTATGGTACAGAAAAATGAGCCTAAATGTCTATCTTTACCAACCCCCACCTAAGCCTACATTACAACCCTTAAAGTCCTGAAGATCTCTTTTATGCATATCCAGAATTAGTGGAGAATAGCAAGTAAGCATGCCATAGGAATTCTTGAATTTATATGCATGATTTAGTATATTGACTTCCATTAAGCATGATGAATATGAGTTTGCGAAATATTTAGCTTCATGTGTTTAGTGTGCTGAAAATTTCATGCTATATGTTTCTGCATATTATTCTGCTAACATTCATGTTTTTCTAGTTAACATTTATGCAGCAAAAGTGATTAATGACAGGGAGGCTTTTATTTTTCGTTTCTTTGAGTCTTTTTTTTTCTATCTTTGCTCGAGGGCGAGCAAAGGTTAAGTTTGGGGGTATTTGATCGGTGTATTTTATATACACCTTTTGAGTCAGTTTTAGTTAGTCTTTTGTCCCGTTTTGCACATATAAGTGTCGTATTAGGATAGTTTTTCTTTCTTTTGAGTCAAAGTGGTTAAAATGGCCAAATGGCGGAAAAGGAGCAAAAAGAGGGCAAAAGAGGAGATGCCAGAGCCGAAAACAGAGAAAGTGGCGAACGAGGGCGAAATCCAGACCAGCGCCGCGGCGCCTCCTGCAGCCAAAAGCAGGGGCCGCGGCGCCCTCAGACAGAAGATGCAGGGCCGCGGCGCCTAAACATCCGAGGAGCTACAGAAGATACAGCGCGCTCGACAGCAGATAGCGAGGGCGCGCGCCAAAACACCCGACGGACAGAACTTCCGGCCGCGCTGTCGCAGGCATGGCGCGCACGCGGAAAAATTAGGTTTTTGGACGAATTTCTGGGCCAGGCCTGAAGGAAAAGAGGGAGGCGGTTTGCAGCCTATAAAAGGAGAACCCTAGGCAGTTTTTGAGGGTTCCCCTTCTTGCACAACACAAGACTTTTTCTTGGAGATTGGATACCAATAGATTAGTAATTTCTTTTCCTTTCTTGTTACTTATTTCAGTTTTGTATGATGAACATGGAATTAGTTCTTGTCATGTCAATGACTAGGAACTAATTCTCTTATAGGGATTTCTATGTTGAATTGCTTGAAACTTATGTTATAAATTAATGCATGCTTATGGTTATTGTTCTTATTGTGAGATCTATCCAATAATTGAGTTGAATTCTTGGTAATTAATTGACAACTAATTATCACTATATGATTTCTAATCAGATTCTGAAAAGGGGGGATTGTGAATATCTTTGTAAGTTGGGTAGACATTCTGGATTGGGGATGAAAATACCTCAATTATTTATGTAAGCGTTGATGAGAGGCTTAACAACCCTAATTTTGCGCATCGCGTGACGGTCAACTAGGTTTTTGTTCTTAATCCTCCTATAAAGTTACCCTTATCAGCGAAAGTTAGGTAAGGAACGATACTGGGGTTGAGTGTTTATATAACCCTAACGGGAGTATAAAACGATTTCGTAAACCTGCTTTCTCCAAAAGAAGAATACCATAAGTAATGCATTAGTAAGTAGCATAAGCGGATAGTGAGGATACATAGAAGCCCTATTCTCATCATCACTGAAGTAAATCTTTATAGTTAAAATAGCTTTCATAATTCTTAGTTATAAACAACCAATCAATCATTAAACCACCAAATAGATACTAGAAAATAGATAATTGGTACTTGAACCCTAATCCCAGAGGACGATATTCGGTCTTATCTAAGACTATACTACTTGATACGATAACGTGCACTTGCGTTTAAGTGTGTGCATCTTAACGCGCATCACCCCCCTCTAACTTGAGCGAACTTCAAAACACATATGTTGATATGTGTGAGTTCTAGAGGAGCGGTTTCGCTTTCGACGGATCTAAGGGGACCTTTTGGAGAGTCTTTGCCTCTATGCCCACCTCACACTTATGTTGAGGGTTTATGTCGATAGACAGCAATGATTCCAATTTTACCAATCTTAGTATATATTGATAGTTAACACATCTAATCTATGGTGCCATAAATTAGAAGACACAAACATGTAAACGGAAGGCTCAGTTTTATTGATATTAAAGAAAACATTATAGGTGCAGTGTTTGCCCTAAGGAGCCTTCACAGGCGAATCTCCTTAAGTAGAAGGCATTACAGGAGTAGCATTAAATTTAAAGACGTCTTCACAGACGAAGCCCCTACCTACAAAAGTTCTATTTTTCGTGATTACAAACTTGTTATCCTTGAATACTAGCCTAAAACCAGCATTGACCAACACAAGTCCAGAAATTAAATTCCTTCGAATTTTTGGGACATGCATCACTTCCTTTAGAGTCAGCTCATTTCCGGATATCATCTTGAGGACTACCTTTCCTACCCCCACCACATTAGACGAAGAATTGTTGCCCATGAACAACTTCTTATCTATAACTGGTGTATACGTGGAGAAGGCGTCTTTGTTGGAACAAATGTGGCGCGTAGCACTTGTATCCAACAACCATTGTGTTGGATTCTCAACGAGGTTGGCCTCTAGCACAACAGCTGAGAATTCTTCAATCATATAATCTAAAAGTGTATCTTTGACGATGTTTGCATTATCCTTGCCTTTTGCCTTATCATGATTTTGCTTGCGGTAGTCTTTGGCCATGTGACCAACTTTACCACAATAGTTGCAAGTTCCCTTAAACTTTTCAGTAGTTTGGGACTAGCCGACCTTCTGGAACTTCCGCTTCTTGCTTGGGTTCCCTTTGACCTCCGTCAGATTTGCCTTAGCCTCAGCGGGTAGTCTCCCCTTTGGCATGACCTTCTTATTGTCCTCTTGGATCTATAGTTTGACAATAAGTTCGTCTAAGGTCATTTCCTTCATTTTGAGTTTTAAGTAGTTCATAAACTCGGTCCACGAAAGAGGCAGTTTTTTTATTAATGCCCCAACCAAGAATTGCTCGTTGGGCTTCAAACCTTCCAAGTCTATGTGATGAAGAATCATTTGGAATTTCTGGACTTGGGTTGACACACTCTTGTTATCCACCATTTAAAATTTCAGAAATTTCTCAATGATGAAGTTCTTACTACCCGCATCTTGGGTGTTGTATTTCTTTTGTAGTTTTTCCCACAACTGCTTGGCAGTTTCAACGGTACAGTATACCGTGTAGAGTGGATCCGACAAACTATTCAGAATGTAGTTCCTGCACATGAAATCACTATGTTTCCATGCATCATGAACCAACTTCATGTCGTCAACGACATAGATACCTTGGACCCCTCCCGCCAAATCATTTGGTTGAGGGTCCTTGCCTTCCCCAACTTGTGGAGGGTCTTCGGTTAGGAAATGTGACATTCCCATAACCATCAGGAAAAATAGCATCTTTTGCTGCCATCTTTTGAAGTGTGCACCCATGAACTTCTCAGGACGTTCATGGTGAAAGCCAGCCGGAGTTGAAGCAGTGGTGCTTCCTTGAGCAGGAACAAAGATGTTTGGAACGCCTTGAGAAGCAGTGTTAACACTCGTGGTGACAAAACCAGTGGTATTAGAGGCAGTGGTATTGCCTTGAGTAGTGGGATTGACACTAGTAGTGCCAAAAGTTGAAGGCATTGGAATTGCCTTGAGTGGTGTTCGAATTTCCAGCGTTGATTTGATCTTCAGCAGACATTGTTGTTGTTGAAAGTAGCGAATATTATCTTAAGCTTGTTGGATATAAATATAAAATTATAAGGAAATGGGAAAGCAACAACAACAACAAATAAAAATAAATCTGAAAATAAAGAAAATGGCTTGCTAAGTCGATTGAAGTTTCAATCTATCCTTAAGATAATATTGCCCCGTATATTCCTTTAACGGTGGTATGACAACTTATCTCCAAAGATAAAATAACAATCAAACTAATGAGTAAAGGAGACTCAAGAGTTCGCTTATATGAAGAAAGATCTTTGAGTGTTTGATTGCAAGAGAGGAAGAACAATTTTTAGAAAATTGTCAAGTATGGAATGTATTTTGTGTGTTTTCCAAATGAGCCCAAGACATCATTTTATAGTGTTGGCAAGATGACCTTTCACATACCAAGTAATGTCCTTGAATTTCCATGAATTAGACTTGATTGTGGAGTTACAATTCAGCCAAATAATGGCTGAATTCATGAGCAAAATAATGGAGCTTTAATGCTCCAAAGTCAGCCCAAAAATTACCTTTAATTCTCTTCCAACGTTCTGAAACTGTCACAGCGCCGCGGCCCTGCAGGTTGGCGCCGCCGGCGCCGCGGCTCTGAGGAGGTGGCGCCGAGGCTGTTGCTGCGGCGCCGCGGCCTGTTTTCGACTAGTTTCGACATTCACACTTTGTACACATCTTCCTTCATTTACCAACGTCATTTGGTCAATAACCGTCTATTACCTTACGTCTCAAACAATCGTATACGTACCAATATCTCTTCCATTTAAGGAAATTATGATCATTGGCACTATATGTGCACGTGTGTGGAAACAACGTTTCCGACGTGCGGAGCCTCAATTGTTCGATTCATAATTAAATAGGATTAACTTTATTTCACGTTTAATTAATATTTCCAACAATAAGTTCATACATAATGAACTTAAGTGAATTTAAATTAATAAATGAATTCACAATTAAATATTTATTGATAGTTGATGAATTTTTTATACATATAGTCTAGAGAAAAATGATTTGACTTCACGTAAATCCATAGATTACACTGATAGATCCACCTCCAATCTTTTTGACATTAAAATTATTTGGGAAGTACTAAAGTTTATTCCGACGGATGTTTAAATTCATATGCTAAACCTAGAGAAACTAATTACTCCTAGTTTTTATAATATAGGAATGGAGCGGAATTAATTAGAGGAGTGAAATGTACGGTGAGCTAGGACTAGAAAGAAGAAGAAAAAAAGAGGTGAGCTAAGAAGCCTAAAATTCTCAAAATACGCTCCACAAAATAACATTACGTTATAAAAATATCAGGGGCTCCGCCCCCTACTCCCCCAGGAGGGGGGTTTACCACCCCCTTCCAACCCCCACGTCGACATGTTCGTTCAGGTCGATCAGTGTTTCACATTCTGCGTATGGTCTTCACAGTGTCGGAGGTGATTTAGGCTCCACAACTCAACAATTTTAAATATTAATTATTTTCAATTCATTTTTCAATGAGTAAGATGACTTATAATAATGAAATTTTATATGTTATAGCTAACTATATTAGTTATTTAAGTATACAACAATATACCCAGTGCAGTCCCACAACGTGAGGTCTGGGGAGGGTAGAGTGTACACAGACCTTATCTCTACCTTGGTAGGTAGAGCGGTTGTTCCCGCGAGACCCTCGGCTTAGGATAAGCAAAGTAGAATAAAAACTGTCAGACACGATTAAAAGGTTAAGCAATATGAAAAAGAAAAAAAGAGCAGTTACTATCGCATATAAAGAGATAAACCAAGTACATTAAAGAACGCATAGCAGAAGAAATAAAACTGCAGAGAACTATAAAGCAATACTACACCTAGAGATGACAATGGATCCTGAATCCGGTCCAGATCCATTTTATAGGATATGGATCTTCAAAATTTGGACTCGATTGATCCGGATCGGACCCGGAACCGTTTCTAACCGATATAGATCTGGATCTTGTATTTTAGATCCGTATCCGGTCTAGATTCGACCCGTGGATCTATATTTTTATTAAATATATCCATAACCTAGTATTAATGATATTTCCCCAAAAACGAAAGCTTGACGGATTTAACTTTTTACATCTCTATTTCTCCCTACCCCTTCTCAAAGTAGTTTACTACTAATTCTATAAGCAAATTAGCTAATTTGATCCTAACACGCTGGTCCCAACTTTCAATAAGAAATTTCAAAGTTAAAAACACATAAAATTTACAATCTGGTGGGAGAAAGAAAACGCAAAAATTTCTATCCACGGCAGACCCATAACATTCACTGAAACCCCAAGGAAAAAGAACATTTAAATTTATAACATTTAAAATTGAATAGCAAATTGCTTTTGACTAAAATCACACTTCTTTAAGTATTTTAAAAGAATGGTGTCATGTTTGTGTAGGTTGATTAAATGAACTCAAACATTTTTTTTAATCAGATTGGATTTCATTTTGTCAAAAAAGTTTCAACATGTGAAAATATTATTCAAGGAATTTTTTTTTACATGTGGATCCAGATCCTATCCGTGGATTTGATGGATCCGGATTTGAATCTGATTTTTATGGATCCAAATCTGGATTCAGGTATAAAAACGGATTTGGATCTGGATCTAGTAGAATCTGGTGTAGATCTGATCTGTTGCCATCCCTAACTACACCTATTCGTATGATATGCTAAGTGGGCTTACAGTAAGAACACTACAACTACCACTTTGTAATAGTAGGTAGGACTACGCCCGACTACCTACTACTCTTCTACCCTAATATGTGTCCTCCACAACCCCTATCTAAGGTCATGTCCTCAGTAAGTTGTGCCTTCTCCATATCCCATCTAATCACATCTCTCCAATATTTCTTCGGAGATTGATATCAGAGCCATAAATAGGACAAAACCAGACCTAAACACAATTAGAAATATGAATAAGACTAATATCTACAATATAGATCATGAATGGAAAAATTATGAATATGATTCAGATAATAGGTTAAATCCCTATGAATCTGACTGATCTAATGAAAACAGCCTAGACCAATTTGATACAGAAAATTGGAATTCAGAATGAAAACAATTCAATCTTTCAAAATAATAGTAAGATATAACAAAATAATTTGGAAGTGTAGAGAAATTAAAAGACTTTTAATAGACGCAAAAAGAAAAGCTGAAGAATTATTGAAAGCACAAAACGAATGGTTAAACCAAAATAGAGAAGAAAATAAATTCTATAACGATGAAGAATTACGAGAAATATTTAATATATACTCCGATGCTG
The DNA here is from genome assembly GCA_029844215.1 of Przewalskia tangutica. Taxonomy (NCBI): domain Eukaryota; kingdom Viridiplantae; phylum Streptophyta; class Magnoliopsida; order Solanales; family Solanaceae; genus Przewalskia; species Przewalskia tangutica. The sequence goes on along the minus strand of CM056730.1, from coordinate 91,403,278 downwards.
GAGAAACGAGAAGAAGAATATAAACAATGAATACAGAAATTAATGTACATGAACTTATAATAAGAGATTTGATAAGAGATATAAGCTTTGAAACAAATCAGTATTAGAAAATGAACTCATCCTTTGAACCTATTAAGAAGTTAAACCAAGCAAAATGGTTATGTCAGCAAGCGAAGATTTTACTAAAACAAAGAAAGAAGCATAAAGAATTAGAAAGAAAATATAAGATAAGAATATTTGCTATGGAAAGAGAACTAAACCAGGACCAAAAGACGGTAAGCTCGGGAGAATTAACAAGATTGTATATAGAGTTAATACAATTACAAGCACAAATAAGATTACAGAACGAATTTATAAAAAACATAGATATAGAATTATCCACAACTACCAGTTCCTATGGGTGAAGAAGTAATAAGAAGACAACAGAATATGCTGAGACAATTAGAATATATAGCAGGAAAAAAATTAATATATAACAAAGATATAAATGAACACATAATAAGTTGTAAAATAAGTATTGATCTAATAACAGAAAAAGATAAAAATATAGAAGAAAAGTCTAAGCAAATAGCTGAACAAGAAGATGTTATGAAAAACTTAAAGTTCAGGTTAACCATAAAAGAAGAACAACTAAGACAAAAAGATAAAGAAATTAAGAAAATAACAGAGGAAAAATTAGGACAAATAATTAAACAAGATCGGGAGATAAGAGACTTAAACGATGTCATAAGAGAACAATACAAGTTGATTAATCAATTAACTCATGGATAAAGGAAAAGAAATAACAACAGATCTATATAAGACATATTATCAGATGGATGAATATGAAGGAGGAACAACACAAACATTAAGTTTTAAACCAAAAACATATCAAAAAATACAAGATGAACAAGAAGAATTATCAATAAAAAATATATTTAAAACAAAATGGTTTTGAAAGAAATAAAGAAGTACGGTACATAGTACAGAAACATGAGAATATAATTGATACCACAAGTGTAAATGGAAAAACCAAAATAAATTTAATAACTGATGAAATAATAAAAAGAGAATTATCAAAATTACCAACAAAAGAAGCTAAAAAATACAGAAACATATATTTTGGAGGAGTAGAATTTACTATAAAAGCATATTTTCAGAGAAATATAGATACACCTATACAAATATACATATTGGATGACAGGATATTAGAAAATTTACAAAATGCATTAATATCAGTAATAAAAGGAAATTTAATATATCAGAAATTAAAGTTTACGGTACAATCAGATTTTAATATCTCGTTAAAAGATGAACATAAAAATTTAGCTTTAACATTATACTATAAGCTAGATGGAATAAAAATGCCACCAGGAAGTAATGTCATAAGTATAGAGACAAAAATGGTATATGCCTTAACAGGTAATCACCATGTAAAGAAACAACACGAAATGAATATTTTAGTACCAAAGATGTACCAAGACATTTTAGAAAGAATAGAGCATAAAGAAAACCCAAAAATAACAATATCAGAAGAAATACATATGGATTTTAGTAATAGAACCCCAACAATGGTACAAAGAATAAGACCACAGATAGAAGGATCCAGGTTAAGTATGAAAAGAGAAATGTTAATAAAACAAGAAAGCTTAAGAATACCAAGAACATTGGATTTGATAAATATAACAAGTAATAGATTAAGTATTAAAGTAGTTATATTCAACGGAATTACAACAACCGACTGTATAACGAAAATCAATACAGGAGCTGTAAAAAGCTTTGTACATATAAGTAAAATAAATGAAAAGGATTGTCAGCTAATTCCACCAGAAATCTTCCACTACCCTGAAAATGATAGAGAAATAATAGTTACCAGAAGCATTAATCTAAAATTCAAAATTCAAGATTTAGAGTACAAGATAAGTATCGCAGTCGTAGAATACGACAGTTTTAATGAGTTATTATTAGGAAATGATTTTTTAACTATGATAGACTATAAGATTAATAATAATGGAATAGAGATTAATGATCAAGGTAAAACAAGATTTATTAATAAAATATGAATATTCAAGACAAGATCAATAAGAAGAAACAGAAGTTAAAAACAATAAAACGAATGTTGTTAGAAGAAGTTATAGATTCACATGTTAAATACTTAGAATATAGTGCTAGAGAAATGAAGCTAGAAAATGAGATAAAACAACCGGAAACTATAAAAAATAATAAACCCAATAAGGAATGGATAAACATAGGAGGCGGATGGATAAAAAGAATAAACAAACCTGAATAATTTTAACGAAAAAGTCGATGAACTATGGACAGAATTAATAATAAAGGAAAAGTTAAACAACCTTTTTAAAGGAATGAGTGAAATAAAGGAAAGTCAAGATCAAACACACGAACTAATAAGAGAATAATTAACAAAATTATGAAATGTATCTGAAGTACCAACACTCAAATTAATATTAGAACAGCTTAATACAATAGTAACACATATAAACAAAGATAAGGGTAAAGAGAAACAAGTAGATGAAGGAGAAGCCAGTAATCCAGAATTAACAATAGAAAATATAGTTGAATTAAGAATCATACAACCTGAAATAGTACCAATAGATGCATGGAGAAGGAGTAAAACCCCGATAATGGTAGATATTAGTCAAATAAAACCAAAATACCAGAAGAAGTAGCAAAACATTGGACGGCTTAAAAACATTAAGTAAAAAAGGACAATTTTAATGAGTAACACTGAACATAGTGTAGTTACGTTCATTAGAACTCATGCAAAAGAAATATTAGAACAAGAAAGGTATAAATATGAACCTATGAAAAAACAGGATCCGAAAGATCCTAAAGAAACATTAATAAAAAATGAAGATAATTTAAAAGAAAGAAACATTTGTGATAAATTAAAACTTAAAGATGAAGCCCAAAGTCAAAAGATAATAGAACTAGAAAAAAAAATACAAAATTAAAGCTATCTATTAACGAAGAATGGTCACAAAGTATAAAAAATACAAAATTAAGTATAAAGATACGAAACACGAATTAAACAAAACTAAAGTAATAGTAAAAGAGACAAAAAAGGAATTAGAACTAGTTAAACAAGAAATGAGTGAATTAAAAGAAGAATTACATATTATGAAACAACAACTAGCAAGGTTGAAAGGAAAACAGAAGGTAAAAAGAATACACAACCCAGTGATGATAATAGTGAAAAAAACGATAATGGTAAAAGTAGTAGTACGGATAAAGAAAATAATGTTACGGATAAGGAAGGACAAGTATCAAAGATTACAGAAGAAATAAAAGAAGAAAGTAATTCTGAAGTAGTACAAGAAAATAATCAAATACTAGAAGCACTATAAAAGATGCAAAGAGTAAATGCAATAATAGAAGAGGAAACAGAAAGTGATATAGAAGACGAATATAATGAACCTTTTGAAACAGAAATAGAATCAGATAACATAGTAAATGAAGATACTAACGACTATCCTGAAGAAGAAATGTTAGATCCAGCCTTAGAAGTCATAACAAGAAAACCTACTAGATTACCACCACATATACCAGTAGGACATCAAGCAAAATTTAGCGAATTCGTAGGATCAATGGCACAAGGAATAAATATGAATGGATACTTTCTAGACCTAGACAACGTTTATGATAAACAAGAACTAAGCAGAAGAATAAATTATTGGAATGTAGGAATGTCTTTAGCATTAATGTGTTCAGCACATACTAGTGATTTAGACTATATGTATGAATTAATATCTAAAACAATGATAGGAAAAGTAGCATTTTGGTTTGAAACCATAGCTTATCAAATGAAAGGAGAAATATTTCATCATGTTAAAGATTGGAAAGGAATATTAATGTTATTCGACATGGTATTAAAAAGAGAATTTCTAGGAGAAAGATGGCTAGTAGCAAGAGAAAACGTATTATCGGAAAGAAAATGTGAAATAATAATGAATTTAAAAAATATGAAATGTTGTAAGATCAATAAACTACCAGAATATACAATAAGTTTTACTAAATTCTATTATGAGGCAAGATTCTTACAAGATGAAGGAATAATATACCAACAACTTTACTATGATCATTTACCAGAATCATATAATACGAAAATAACTAAAGAATATAAACAATTAGAACCAAAAGAAAATACTTTAGGAGAAAAAATAAGAGTATTAAGAACTTATTTAATGAGAAAATGCGAAGAATATAGGTTTCAACAAAAGATTTAAAAAGATAAAAAAATTAGGATTAAGAAAAATATGTGGATTCACAGAAAATAGACTAAGATTTGGATGTGATAAAGAACGCATGCATGAGAAATCTGAAAATAGATTTAGAAAATATAAGAATAAAGCGTATAATAAAAAGAAAAACTACAAAGGAAATTATGATCAACCATATTACAAAAAGAATTATGATAGACCTTATAATAAACCTTATAGGAGGAAGCAATATAAAAGTTTCAGGAAATATAATAATACCCGAGACACTAGAAAAAGATTTAAAGATAAACGGAAATTTAGGAGAAAATATGTAAAGCCACTAGAAGCAAAAGAAACAAAAGCAAAAGAAACACCTAAAGAATGTAAATGTTGGAATTGTAATGAAAAATGACACTATGTTAACAAGTGCCCAAAATTAAAGAAGCAAGGAGTAAAGTATATTAATACTACACAGTTTATTATGAGTCTAGAAAAGATAAAAGAAGAAAACAATAAGTGGTATAGTGATGAACAATTCTATATTAGTCAAACCGAAGACGAAAGCGACACAGAAACAGGGAATACTAGCTTTATTAATCAACACTCGGATAGCAGAGATAGTTCAGAATAAATGAATTTACAAAAAGGAAAAAGAAAATTAATAGAAGAAAGAAATTACTGGATACAGTATGAAGAATATACTCGTCATAAGGTTATTACAATTACTAATGAAACAGGAAGAAAATACTAGCATGACAGGTACAAAAAGATTACAAAAAACCTTAATAAGTTGAGACAAAGGTTAGCTGAAATAAATAAGCAAGAATTACTAAATGAAATAAAGGAATTGGGATTAGAAGAAGAAGTAAGAGAATATGAACAAGATGAAAGCCTCATCCAAAGGTTAAATGAAGATAGAAATTCCAACTTGGAATAAAAAGGTTTCGTTTGAAAACACACAAGCAAGAGCATCTACCACAAATAAAATAAACCCATTACCAGAAAGGAAATCAAAGCAACCATTCTTTTATGATTTTATGAAAAATATATATCTGGGACTAAGAACTTTCTAGCTGATTTTTTAAAGCAGATATCAAGATGTCAGTTAACAGCGACAGCTTCGGCGACTATATCAACAATGTAATAAGCGAAGTTATCAGCAACAACCAAGCCATGGAAACCAAGATACAAGAACTAGAAGGAATACTCAAGAAAAATAACAGCCTCATTGACCAATTGAAAGAATGTTTATCTTACTCCTAAGAAACTCTCCAAAAGATATCATGGAAACTATGAACTTTCCTACCCTCAGTTCGAGACTACTTAAAATGCCACCAACATCCCATATACCAACATCTCAAATAACATCAATGGCTCTGAAAAATTAACATTTCCCCAGATATCATTACCGCTTATGAAACTATTACCAAATACTACACTTATAAATCTAATCCCAACATATTACGAGCCTCGAGATTTAGCAAATACCCAAGGTACCTATGTCTTGAGAAAATCGATCCAAATGTAATCCATAAACTTTTTAAGTATGGATTCTTAGATAAAATCATGATACCCTCAACAACATATCAAAACTATCAAATACCATAATCCAATCCATCCAATCTATGAGAGAAACATTCGGACCAGGATTATACGGAATGCAAGTGTTTGATGCTTCATCAGACTTAACATGAAAGCCCATTATATTATGTCAGCTCTTCAAATCTGGAAGGAATAATACCATTACTGGAGATAATATAGATTCCAAAAAGGAAATGTCATGGAAATCAATCAGTTCAGGAATGGCTGAGCAACAAAAGAGCTATTGGACTAACAACCCTAGCAGGAAAACTAGAAGATATGATCAGAATGGGAAAGACAAGCATTATTGGGACTACTAAAGGAGGATAAGTAGAAGAACTAATCACCATATACTATAACCATGAAATAATAATCCAAGATACAATAGAACTCACTAATATGATGAACAGGATAATAAACTTAAAACAGAAAACACGCCAAAAAACAATAGAAAAATATCAAGCCATAACAAAACAAAAATGAAAGCCAATGGCTTTTAGAGATATGAGTAATAAGCAAGTTATGAGTATAAAAGACGAAGGATCTTATGATCCGTGGGGATAGTGTAGTTTTACTACATGAAACCCATCATATGAGATAACAATCTGTGGGGATAATGTAGTTTTACTACATGAAACCCATCATATGAGATAACAACATGCTCAATGTGATTTATCACATAAATCCAAATATGAGATAACAGCAGGCTCAATGTGATTTATCACATAAGCCCAAATATGAGATATGCGATAACAATATAACAAACTGGCCCAAATCGATTTATCGCACAAGCCCCAAAAACATATGAGATAACAACAAAGAAAAAGGAGACAAGAAAGCAACAGGAAAAAGATACCAAACATATCAGCCTTTGAAAAAAGCAAAAGGAATCTCAAAAATCAAAAAGACGAAAGGATATCAAACAAGACAGACAAGATAGCAGGAACAGTGAAGATGGACAAAATATCAGCAGAGATCAAAGAAAAAAGCAAGAAGACGAAAAAGTATCGGTCAGGACGGACAAGATATCAGCAAACAAGAACAAAAATCTCAGCAAAAGGATGAAGAAAATGTAATATATTAGCTTATACTGTAGCATGAATAGTACTTTTTACTGTAGCAGGAATAGTAAAGCCACCGAATACTGTAGCAACACAGTAAATGTCGCACAGTAAGAGTCAGTTCACTGTAGCAGGAATAGTAAAAGCCACCGTACACTGTAGCACCACAGTAAAGGTCGCACAGTAAATGTCGCACAGTAAGATTCAAGCACTGTAGCACCCCGAGGTTATCTATATAAAGAACTTCATTGTATCAGTTGAGGATAACAATTTTTCGAAATAAGAATTCAATCTTTGAAATATCCTCTCTCTAAATAATCTCTCAAGATACTTTCTTACTTTCAAAATTCAGAAATTTAATAGCTTTCTATTAGCATAAAAATCATGTCTAGCTAAAAACCTTAAGTCTGTAATCGTAACAGAAGTAATATCGTAATCTAAGAAGATATACTAGAAGAAATCATAAGAACAGGGAACAAACTTTGAAGAACATATAATTAAACGCATACTAGTTCAAGAACCGTGACTCTTCCTAGAATGCTTGGAAAGAACTGTAGAAAACTCCTAAGCATCTAGGCCAAAGTACCCATACAGCGAGGAAACGACAAAGGGAAAAGTTGTCAGGGTGAAGTTGAGATTTCCGGTGATCCGAAGATTACTACAAGAGGTATGATTTCTATACTTATATCTTTTGATTATATTTCGGATAAGTTAGCTTCTATGCTTATGCTTTCGATAAGTAGGATTTCTAGGGTTATGATATTATGAATCTGAAAGAGATTATAGATTGATTTAAATTAAAAATGGATAAAGACTGTCATATGAGTTTGCTGATACTACTTGTTAGTATACTACTTACCTGTTATTACTTAAAATTCCGCAATAATAATAATAATACTAGAAATAATAGTGAAATTACCACCGACGTTCTTCCCTCTTTAGGGTTGTCAGGTGATGCCAACCTCTCACACTTCCATATTAGGGCATTTGTGTATCTCCTCCGCACATGTCCAAATCATCTCAATCTCACTTCCCGCATCTTATCCTCATGCCACTCATTCTCTGCCCCGAATATCATTATTTCTAACTCTATCCCTCCTTGTATGCCCATACATCCATCTCAACATCCTTATCTCCACCACTATCATTCTTTGGGTGTGTGACATATTGACTGGCCAACTTCCACACTATACAACATAGTCGGTCTAACCATCACTCCATAGAACTTGTCTTTTAGTTTCGGTGACACTTTTTTGTCACACAAGATAATATACTTTAAATATATTATCATGTGTAGCTACATCCAAACATATATTAGCTCGTAGCTATATTCGTATTTTTACATTCCATTTCTCTTGTTTCCTTTTTCACTCTATTCTCTCCCCTCTCTCTCAGATCTTTCACTTACATTCTGTTAAGATCTCCGATCGGATTTCATGTCCCTCGCTTTCGCTATCGTCATCGCTGGTGTAGCATATCTGAAACTGGTTGTTCGAGCATGAGATGAAAAAAATCATAGATTCCGACCGGAGATCGATTTTTGAAAAAGGATTTCGGTGGGTGGGTTCACCGGTTTCCGCCGTGTTTTCGTTGGAAATTTCGGTCACAGTGAGGGAAATTTGAGAAGGGGTCTTCTTCTTCATTTGTTGTGTTGAGACAGAATAGACATGGTCCATATACTTATTTTTGTTGAGTCGTCTAAGCAACTGAGTGAATCAATCCTTCACAACATTAATGGATGTGGATACCAATTTCTAAGATCTGTATTTTCTCAGATTTGAGTGCATTTTATTTTAGTGTATTTTTTTAGTGTTTCACAGAGATCCAACCGGATTTGACTGTATTCTTCATTATATATATATATATATATATATATATATATATATATATATATTTGGATGACTAAAATTTTGAATTATTTGAATACACCCTAATAAATGCGAAACATGTAAAACATAGTTGTATTTGACTGACTGTATTTTTAAAACTATGCATTTTAATACACGCAAAATAACTATAACATAGCTATGAATTGTAATTAAGAAAATAGTAGCTACAATTGGTTTGAAGCCTAGAAACTATAGTTATTTATGTAAGTTACTCTATAATAATTAAAGGTGATATAATAAAATTATCATTTTATTTTTTACTTCTTAATAGGTGTGTCAAGTCAAACATGATAAGTTAACATGGACGGGGGAGTATATAGGGTCATTTGCACAAATGCCCTATTTCGGGGCGGCTAGGTTTCGCCCCAAAAATTTGTAGTCTTTAATTTTCGCCCTGCAATATTTTTGGTGTGATATAATTTAGATTTTGCATGACGTTTACGTTTAACTTTGCATATGTATCATAACATCCACTCAAATTACTCCTGAAGGGGCAAAAATTTCAACACTCAACATAATCTGAAAAATGACATAATTTTAGATTTTGTTCAACATAGTTTACGTTTAACTTTGGCATATTTATCATAACATCCATACAAATTATGTTGGAAGAGGTAAAACTTTCAACACTCAACATAATCTGAAAAAATAATACAAAACTTATGTCGCATAATTTAATTTCTACAGAATTTATATCGAGCAAGGCAAAAGTTCATTTTTTGAAGATAAAAATGTTACAAATATTATGTCTTGCAAAGTAGATCTGAATATTTACATTAAATAAGTACCAGTGGTAAAAATTAAAGACCACATATATGAGTCACAATTTTTAAAGACCAGTGAGATTGAGGGAAATCCGTGCAAAAGAAATGTGTTAGCACGTGTGTACATAAGTATATTTACCATATTTTGTATTATGTAATTATGGTAGAATTGAAATCCTTATTATAGAAGGATTCAATATTGTACACCTATATATATTTTGTATTAATGAGAAAGGTTCCCCAAGGGAGATTAATACAATTCTACATGGTATCAAGAGCCAAAACTCTATCCTAGAACAAATTTTTTTCTTTGTAGTCATCGTCCCCCACCACATCTGCCTATCTCGTCCACTGCCCAAACTTTGTTCTCACCTTTTATATTTTTCTTTTCTTCCATTCTCTCCTAATCTAATGAATATATTGGCTACTCCCACTTCTTTCGATGCTTCCGCTTCCAACCCCGTCGTCATCCGAACTCCTCCCATAACCCTCCATTCACCATCTTTCCATTCGACTCTCGCCATCACTAACATCAAGAATTTTATACATTTGATTCTTGATTAGGAAGATGGCCAATACTGGTCATGGAATGACTCTGTACCTCGTCCTCCTGATATGGATGACACCACATGGCATAGCCTTGATGTCATGGTCAAACAGTGAATATATGGCACTATGTCCTTGGATTTACTCCTCACCATCATGAAAACGGGTGCCTCCACCCATGACTTATGGACCCGGCTGGAAGAAATATTTCAAGACAACAAGACACTCGCGCGGTGTACCTAGAAGAACAGTTCAATAACACTTGTCTTGATAATTTTTCTAATATGTCTAAGTATTGCCGGCAGTTGAAACTGGTAGCTGACCAATTGTCCAATTGGAATACCCGTTTTTGAAATAAATATGGTGTTACAGTTGGTAGCAGGTCTACCAAAGGGCGAAATGACACGTTAGCCACAATGATACATTAGGTTGACCCCCCCTCCCTAGCTTCAACAAAGCTCGTTCACAGTTACTGTTGGAGGAAACATGACGTTCAAAGCAAGACGAACACAACCAGAAGGTATTAGCAGTTGTTACAGCCCCGCAACAAAACACCGTCGCCGACCATTCGCCACTGCCGGAAAATAGTCAGTCGCGGCAGTAGGGGCGACAAGGGCCGCAACAATGGGCGCAATGGGAAAGGCCATGGGAAAGGAAGGGGGAAACAGACTGGTCAACTATCCAGCAACCCCTCAATATGTATGCCATCTTCGTAAGTCATTATATGATTTGAAACAGTCCCCAAGAGCGTGGTATGACCGTTTTCTATGGTACATCTTGCAGATTGAGTTTATATACAGTAAATGTGATACCTCTCTGTTTATTTTCCATCGAGGTAGTAACATTGCATATTTGTTGTTATATGTGGATGACATTGTGTTTACTGCCTCCTCTGACTTGTTAAAAATAAGATTATTACATTACTAAAGACTGAATTTGTTATGACTGACTTGGGGAAGTTGAGCTACTTTTTGGGGATATCAGTTACTCATTCGACATATTCTATGTTTTTGTACCAGCGAAAGTATGCAGAAGAGATTGTGTATAGGGCCAAAATGGCAAACTGCAAGATCATGTCCACATCGGTTGATTCTAAGTCCAAACTTAGTGCTATGGATGGTAATCCAGTGTCCGATCCCACACTCTACAGAAGTCTCGCAGGTGCACTACAATATCTTACTTTCATCAGGCCTGACATTGCTTATGTTGTTCAGCATGTATGTTTATTCATGTATGCCCCCAGTGAGCCTCATCTTAATGCCCTTAAGTGTATCATTCGATATGTTAAGGGTACGTTTGATTATGGATTACATTTGTCCCCCTCAGCTCCTACCAAGTTGTTATCATACACGGATGTTGATTGGGCAGGTTGTACGGACACGAGACGCTCCACCTCTAGCTACTTTGTGTTCTTAGGGGATAATCTAATTTCTTGGTCTGCCAATCGGCAATCCATTTTATCCCATTCGAGTGTACAAGTGGAATATAGAGGTGTTGTTAATATTGTTGATGAGATTTGTTGGCTCCGAAACCTTCTTTTGGAGCTTTAGTGTCTGTTGCGTAAGACGTCTTTGGTTTATTGTGATAACATATCCGCCTCTACCTATCTCATAATTCGGTTCAACATCAGCGAACCAAGCATATTGAGATGGACATCCACTTTGTTCGTGAGAATGTTGCTCTCGGTCATGTCAGAGCATTACATGTACCTTCCTCATATCAGTATGTGGATATATTCACAAAGGGTCTTCCTAGACAGCTCTTCCTTGACTTCAGATCCAGTCTTAGCGTCTGGCCTCCTTCCGCTCAGATTGAGGGGGGAGTTAGCGCGTGTGTACATAGGTATATTTACCATATTTTGTATTGTGTAATTATGATAGAATTAAGATCCTTATTATAGAAAGATTCAACATTGTACACATATATATATTTTATATTAATGAGAAAGACTCCCCAAGAAAGATTAATATAATTCTCCAAAATAGAGTATATCTATAATCTATTCAAATTGAACTAAAATTGGTAAGTATAAGGAAGTTGGCCCAAATTCTAAAAACTAGTTGGCCAAGAGGTATTGGACCGTAAATATCTCACCTTTAAAACTAGAATTACTGGGAAAAGTCCATAAATCTGTTGCTAGGCACCTAAGAGAAAAGAAGGTTATGCTCCAATTCAGGCGGGTTCTTCGCTTCGACAGATACTGATGCCCAGGCATGTATAATATGGTTTGATAGTTATACTAATTGTTAATAAATGGGTTTCAAGAATATTTAAAGTATTACTCCTTCCTTCTATTCCTTATTGATACTTCTTTAAAAACAACTATTTATTAGGTTTGTTTTACTAAATTATTCTTATTAATTACGCTTTGAAAATCTAAGTTTGACTACCCGAGACTATTAATTAAAATGAAACGGAAGGAGTAAAAGCAGATGGGATGGTATTTGGTTTTGGTTCCGACGAAGGTCAAAAGAAAAAGAAAAAGACAAGTTAATAAGTGTGCTTATGTTATATGAAGTCTCTCTCACGTACCTAATCATGGTATTCTTAGCCACCTAACATTTTATAGCAACTCATATAAAATAAGTAATGCACTATCAAATTAACATTGTTTTCTTAATTGTCCCCGTAGCTAACTGTGTAACTATTTTGTGGCATTAATGGTATCTCTGTTTCATAACACACGTGCACAAATCTTTTGTTTCAAACATTCTTAATATTGTCTAGCTTTGGTGATAGAATATTGAAAGAACTAATCCCTTGATTATTCTTATTGATGAAACGCATATATATACAAGTTACAATAGGAGAATCATATTCCTACTTTACATCTAAAACTCTATTCTATAAGGAGACTAACTATACAATTATGGTAATATTACAATAGTAGTTAAGGTACAAGACTAATTCTAATATATACCAAATATACATCAAGTATAACATCGTTTCGTGAATGCGGATCGAGCCACGGCTACGTGAGGCTCGGGGCCGCGACACTGTGAGGTTTGGGCCGCGGCGTTGTGGGCTTCATTTAACACACCCCCACAGTCATAGCGGACGGTCTCCGTACGTTGAGACTGTCTCTAAAATCTTCAAAAAGGACCGAGGGAAGACCCTTTGTAAAGATGTCTGAAATTTGATACTTGGAAGGGACATGACAAACGCGTACTTGTCCTTTAGCTACCTTCTCTCGAACAAAGTGAATATTCATCTCTATGTGTTTAGTACGCTGGTGCTGAACTGGATTACCAGAAAGGTAGATGACATTTATATTGTCACAATACACTAAGGTAGCTTTCTCAATAGGACAATGAAGCTCTAAAAGTAGATTTCGTAACCAACATGACTCGGCAACCATATTGGCTCGATACTCGGCTTCTGCACTTGTACGTGAAAGCGTGGCTTGACGCTTGGCAGACCATGAGACCAAGTTATTACCTAAAACATGCAATAACCAGACGTAGACCGTCTGGTGTCAGGACAACCACCCCAATCAACATCTGTATAGGAGACAAGTGTAGACGTCGACGAAGAATACAAATGCAAACCATACTCAAGTGTTCCCTGAATGTACATAAGGATGCGTTTGAGCACATTCATATGTTCAAATCTGGGATCATGCATAAACAAACACACATGTTGTACGACATATGTAATATCAGGTCGCGTGAACGTAAAATACTAAAGAGCGCCTGCAAGACTACGATAGCGGGTCGGATCCTCATAGGAAGAGCCAGCTGCAGCACCCAACTTGGGTTTAGTATCAACTGGAGTAGAAGTGGACTTACAGGATGACATCCCAACCCTCTCAATGATCTCTGCTGCATACTTCCTCTGTGATAAGAACAATCCACCTGCATGACGAGTAACAGCAACTCCCAAGATATAACTCAATGGACCCAAGTCCTTCATAGCAAACTCAGAACTGAGCATTGTCATGATAGACTTTCGCAAAGCATCAGAAGAGGCAGTCAAGATAATATCATCCACATAAAATAGTATATAAGCCATCAAAGAACCGCGATGATATATGAATAATGAATTATTAGACCTGCTGTGAGAAAAACCCATAGTCGAAACATAATCAGCAAACCTCTTATACCAAGCTCATGGAGACTGCTTAAGCCCATACAATGACTTCTTAAACAAACAAACATGATTAGGCTATCTAGTATCCCTAAACCCTAAGAGTTGATGCATATACATTGTTTCGACCCGACCTCGGGCCCGCAACTGGTGCCCTACCTGGGCACCCTTACAAGTATACATCAGAGATAATCAGCGGAACATACATAAACTGCAATAACCAGACGTAGACCTCTGGTGTCAGGACAACCACCCCAATCAGCATCTGTATATGAGACAAGTGTAGACATCGACGAAGGATACAAATGCAAACCATACTCAAGTGTTCCCTGAATGTACCTAGGATGCATTTGAGCGCATTCATATGTTCAAATCTGGGATGATGCATAAACAAACACACATGTTGTAAGACATATGTAATATCAGGTCGCGTGAACGTAAGATACTAAAGGGCGCCTGCAAGACTACGATAGCGGGTCGGATCCTCATAGGAAGAACCAGCTGCAGCACCCAACTTGGGTTTAGTATCAATCGGAGTAGAAGTGGACTTACAAGATGACATCCCAACCCTCTCAATGATCTCTGTTGCATACTTCCTCTGTGATAAGAACAATCCACATGCATGACGAGTAACAGCAACTCCCAAGAAATAACTCAATGGACCCAAGTCCTTCATAGCAAACTCAGAACTGAGCATTGTCATGATAGACTTTCGCAAAGCATCAGAAGAGGCAGTCAAGATAATATCATCCACATACAATAGTATATAAGCCATCAAAGAACCGCGATGATATATGAATAATGAATTATCAGACTTGCTGTGAGAAAAACCCATAGTCGAAACGACTGGTGCCCTACCTGGAGACTGCTTAAGCCCATACAATGACTTCTTAAACAAACAAACATGATTAGGATATCTAGTATCCCTAAACCCCAAGAGTTGATGCATATACATTGTCACGACCCGACCCCGGGCCCGCGACTGGTGCCCTACCTGGGCACCCTTACAGGTATACATCAGAGATAATCAGCGGAACATACATAAACTCAACAAGAAATAAATAACAGGTTAGCCGATAAGGATACCTCCATGGATATATACAAATATACATAAGTCCAAAAGCAGTTACCTCTTCTTTTTTTTCAAAGCGACCCACAAGATATGATTACAGACCTCTAAGAGTTTTTGACATAACAACTGTGACGGGACAGGGCCCCGCCATACCCCTGAATGTACATAAATCTATAACCTCAGGGAACCGTACCAAAAGACAAAGCCTCCGGAGAAATAGAGCTTTCCAAGAACTGAACAGTGATCCTAAGAGTGTGGATCAGCAAGCTATGTACCTCAACCTGCGGCATGAACGCAGCCGAAGCGAGGTCGATTACAAAATATGTACCAAGTATGTAAACTGAAAAATCAGAATTTAAATCATAAAGTCTAGATATAAAAAGCTGGAGACAAGTATTATAATCAAATTAACAGTACAACCGTGCCTTGCCGAAATGAAAGTAATGAAAGTCAGTTTTGCCTTTTAAAAGACTATTTCAACACATGAACAATAGTCACACCATGGCTAGGGACACAAGCCCTCAAAACCATCACACAGTCCAGTAAGGGTCTCAAGCCCGCAAAACATCAAAGCGTGCCCGTGGAATCCTCCATCACTGCCGACAGCCGTAAGTGTAAAATATATCCATGTAACGCGCCCGTGGCATCCTCCATCACTGTCGGCGTGCACATATGCAATATATATATATATATATATATATATATATATATATATATATATACCTCATCTCGGGTACATGACTTCATGGAGAGCTAATCCATGGGGTAATAATCGTATATAACATGCCCGTGGAATCCCTCATCTCGAGTACATGTCTTCATGGGGAGCTAGTCCATGGAGTAATAATAACATCCGAGAATTTAACCCGCATCATGGTTGCATGCCCCGGAATCCTTCATCGTATAAGCATGTCCATGGAGTAATAATAGCATCCGAGAATTTAACCTGCATCATGGTTGCATGCCCCGGAATCTTTCATTGTATAAGCATGTCCATGGATCAATCACAATGGAAGCATACCCGTGGAATCCTCCATCACTGTCGGTACATCCAAGTAAATTCACAACAAAACAATCGGCCCTCCAACCGAGAGTCACAGTAGCTTAAAAATATAATACTTGCACTCAAAGGCTATCGCAAGCAAGCATAGACAAGTTCATAAAATCTTTAGACTTTCATTATCATACAAACATGAACTTCATTTTATAAACTGAAGGCACTTTCGTGTCACATAAAAATCCGGGAATTTAACCCAAAGTACTACGTACTTCCATTCTTTTCAAAAGACTCTTTTTTTATATAAAACCACAAGATACTAACACCCGTAGTATCAAGACATGTCTATTTTCCAAATTTAAGTTACTACACCTTTAAAAATTCATTTCAAGGCTTTGAAACCAAGTAACTTCTAATTTCACAACCTAGGCAACTCATGCCTATCAATCAAATAGATTACTCTCTTAACCTTTCATAAAGCTGTTATAACTAACTTCCCATAAAGTCGTTATAACTCTTTATGTTTTAGACAAATTCATTATTTTTATAACCAAGAGACTTATACTTTTAAAAACCAAGTATCATATACTTTCAAATCAAGTTACATAACTTTCAGAATACTTCAAGTCTCTTAACTTTAGAAATCAAGTTTCTTAACTTTAGAATAGTTCAAGTAATCAATACTTTCCAAATCAAGTATTCTATACATTTTCAAGTCAAGAAACATTTGTTTACCTTATTAGAATAAACCATTCTTTTAACTTCCCATAAAGTTGTTATAACCAACTTCCCATAAAGTCGTTATACTAATTTTTTGCTTTAGAAACTAAGGCATTTCTATCCTTTAAGAACAAGTGAGTTAATTCTCTAACTAAATCAACTTGGACATTCTTAAAACAAGTCAAGGATATCAAATGAAATTGAATTCATTTAAATCTCATACGTCTACCGTACTATACATTTATAACTACTCATGCTCAAGAGATAAGAAAAGTTCCACATACCTCTCCGGCTCAATCCACTTGCCAAGTTGAATACGCCGCGCGTAGAATGTCAAACTATAATGACCACAATACGCCTATCAACTTCTAGCTTTCAATGTAAAATATTTCTAAGTATAAGGACTATTATTCTACGGAAAATCGGGCAGCACTTCCTTTGTTTCTACGTACTTTTCCACCTTTTTCAAGGCCCGAAAATCAATAACCAAATGCCACATTTAAGGCTCAACAATCAGCTAATCAAAGGGGATTACACGCCTAGACGGACATGTAAAATTCTGCCCCATAATTTACATAAAACTGTCCATTATTAAATGACATCCTCGGCTAAAATGTACAACCACATACAATATTTTCCAATTCCTTTTCAATCCATATTGTCGTTCTAACATGTTATATAGTCGCAACCAATTTCAACAACTATAATCCCTTATTTAGATAACATGCGACGATTATAACTATCAACCAATTTATATTGTACTTTCAATAGCTAATAAGCTCATGCTCGAATTTAGGCTCCCAATATTCTATAACACTTATCAATTTTCAATGCATAATTCACATGATCAATTATCAACTACTAAAATCACTTCAATAAACCCCACATAAAAGTGAAGACAACGACCATATAAATCCAACAAACTAGAGGCTCGAAAACTGCCCTTTATACTTTCATTTATGACATGACAACATTCAATTCTTATATCCATTTTACTCATCACAATACCCTTCTCCAATTTCTACAACACATGACATAATTTATCTCAAGAAGGAGAATGAATTTACCTTGGTATTTTCGCCCAAACAAATCCAACAATATCGCCCACTTTAGCCCTCTTTCCGCAATTCTTACTCACGTCAAAATTACCCACACGAACCCTCTACAAGCTTGCCAACATATTGCCTTCTTGTAGCCTTTCCAACAATTTCATCTAGGCTAGGTTTTTATCAATTTGAGAGAGAAAAGAAGAGCAATCTTTAGGATGAAGTCTTGCAAATGGCTAAGTCTTGCAAGACTTGGTCATAATATAGCCTTTTTCTTGTTCTGCTAGTTGGGAGGGACACGTGTCGCCCTCCCATAGGTCCTTTACATAAATATCTTCTAATTTTACCCAATTTCCACAAAACAATCCCGCCTCGGCGCCACGGCCTTGCAGCCGGCGCCGTGGCACTGCAACTTCAGTGGATTTCAGGGCTTATGGAGTGTTACACCCCGTAAGTCCAGGACATGTATAAGAGAATGTACGTAAGGAATCAAGACTTGGAAATTGGTACGAAAGGAAGAATTGTTTTTCCGACGGAAAATCTTCCGAACGTCGGAAAGGAAAAATGTTCGTTGTTAAGAATTGAATTCTCAAAATGCACTATTTGAAGAGTATGGAACTTATTAACATTATGGAATTTTATTTTTACGGATTTGGTCATGTGGGGCCCACCCGAGGAATTTTATATTTTTGTGGGGCCCACGAGGGTTACGAAATTTTATGGACGAATGAGAGGGCGACACGTGGCACCTCCCCCCATATGGTCTTGGACGAAAATAGTAAGGGTAAAATGGCCATTGACCATCAAGGAAGATAAGTCTTGCTAGCTTGAGATTGTTGACCAAGGTCAACTTGTCCACTTGGCTAGTTAATTAATGATCTTCATCCAAGCCACACATTTGTTATAATATTGGCCCTTCATTGTATTATATATACTAGATTAGTTCAATACAAGGTCTTCCAACACATAGAATTATTTCACTCTTTCTTGTTCTTCACAAGAGCTCTCGGCTTTGATGAATTTTCCACACAATTTTTTTTAGTTTGTGATCCATTATTCACAAGACTTAAACCCAAGGTTCCTAAGGGTATTGTAAGGATATCCCAATAGAAAGATTGTGGAAAACGACGTTTTCACGTTAGTCGCAAGGCGGAAACTTAAGGAGTTCTTCAACTTTGAAGTTGGAACTTGAAGATGGGTTCTTCATAAGCTTCTAAGGAGTGCTTGGAGCGGATTGGAATATAAGGAAAGGAGCTAAGAATTGCTAAGGAGCGACTTTGAATCTTGGAAATTTTAAGGGCTTGTAAAGGTATAAATCTTGTCGTTTTAGCAATTAAGGTTTACTTATTGTTGTAGTTATGGATATTAGCAAGCATGAGTTGTATAGTATGAAGTTTGATAAGTATATTGGCTATTGGAACCCTAATCCGAAAACTAGCATGTTTAGCGTTAAGATTACATTTCAAGTTGATTATTAGTTTAAGTCGTCGCATGTTGTATAAGAAGGAAGTTGTAGTTGTTGAAGTTGTTTATGACTATATAACATGTTAGATTTTAGAACTTGGAATTGGAAAAGAATTTGGAAAGGACTTGTGTTGTTGTTTTAAGCTAGCCGAGAGATGGCTTTTGGAGTATTAAACTACTTGGTATGAATTGTGGGGCGGAATTTTACACGTATTGTAAGGCGTGTAATCCCATTTAATTGGTTGGTATGTTGAGCCTTAAATGTGGCATGTTTGGTTATTTTATTCGGCCTTGAAAAATGTGGCAAAGTATGTAGAAACAAAGGAGGTGCTGCCCGATTTTTCGTAGAATAAGAGACCGCTTACTTAGTATTATTCTACGTTAGAGACTAGAAATCGATAGTCATGTTGTGACCATTATAGGTTGACAATTCTACGTACGGCGTATTCGGCTTAGCTTGTGGATTTAGCCGAAAAGGTATGTGAACTATCTCCTCTTCTAGCATGATTCCTTAAGATAAAGAAAATATGTCCTACTCCTTAATGATCCATTCCTTGGTTGTATTTGGATTGCCTAAAATAGAATTTGTTCTATGTACTTCCTTGATTGTACTTTGATGTTTAAATTGTAAGTTGTATAATCCATTTCCTTAGTGAAGTTTGGATTCTTAAAAGTGAAAGTATTTTACTTGAAGTACATAGAGTCTTGAAAAGGAAGTGGTTTCCAAATCTTTTGGCTAGTGCCTTAGTTCCAAAACCTAAGGGTCGTTATAATGACTTTGGGGGAGTCAAAGGAGTGATTTACTTAATTGTTTTAAGAGAGGAGAAACGACATGATTTAAGAGAAGTAACTTGTTTTAAAGGTGTGAGTTACTTGAGGTTTAAAAGTAGAAGAAACTTGATTTCTAAAGAGTAAGAGATTTGAAGTATTTTGAAAGTTAAGAAACTTGATTTGTAAGTATGTGATACTTGGTTTTAAAAGTATAAGTCTCTTGGTTATAAAAGGAATGAATATGTCTAAAACCATAAAGGGTTATAACGTCTTTATGGGAAGTTGGTTATAACGGCTTTATGGAAGGTTAAGAAAGTTGTCTATTTTGATTATTAGGCATGAGTTTCCTAGATTGTGAAAATTTGAAGTTACTTGATTTCAAGCTTTGAAATGAGTTTTCTAAAAGTGTAGTAACTTACTTTGAAAAATAGACACACGTTGATACTATGGGTGTTAGTATCTTGGGGTTTTACATAAAAAGGAGTCTTTTGAAAAGAATGTACGTACATAGTACTTTGGCTTGTTTAATTGAGAATTATTCTATGTGTGCCTTGATAAGTACTTTGGCTTGTTTAATTGAGAATTGCCTATGTGTGCTGGTGATAGCTTTTGAGTGCAAGTATTATGTTTTATTACGTTGCCGCGACTCTCGGTTGGAGGGTCACCGCCTTGTCAGAAGTTTACTCGACGCATCTACGATGACGGGATTCCACGTATGCTTCCATTATTTGTGTTACTCGACACGCTTATACGATGTGGGATTCCGGCATGTGACCGCGAGGCGTTAGATTCGATTGTTTGTATTACCCATGGTCATGCTTATACGATGTGGGATTCTGGGGCATGCGACCATGCTATGTACGACTATTACTCCATGGGCTAGCTCCCTATGAAGACCTGCACCTACGATGAGGGATTCCGAGGGCACGTTATGGCCATGCTTATACGATGATGGATTCTGGGGCATGCAGCCACGTTATATATATATATATATATATATATATATATATATATATATATGAGTGTTATATTATATCATCGATCATTTAAGGTGAGGAAGGATTCCACGGGCATGATTAATATTATGGGCGTGAGACCCATGGTTATATTTTAGTAATGACTTTGAGGGCATGCGTCCCTGACTTGATATTACTGCTTATGTATCAGGTATCGCTCGAGTTTTTGGATAGCTCCTCTGCTCAGAATTTATCTTTTGGTATAGTTCCTTCAAGCATGTGCTTTTGTACTGCATGGGTACGGCGGCCTTGTCCCATCATATTTCAAGAAACTCTTGGTGTCCGTATTCATATGTGGGATTGGACTCATGTACAGTGTAGTGTCTTTTGATTATGTATATTATGGCAGCCTTGTCGTCTTTGCCCTTGTACGTATGTTTGTTTTGAGAAAAAAAAATGAGGTGTTATTTAATTTCCGTAGTTTACTTAGTTGTTAAGGTAGAAGGGTGCCCAGGTAGGGCACCATCCATCGGGGTTCGGGCGTGACAGAGTGGTATCGAGCGATCGGTCCTCTGAATGTCTCTGAGGCGTGTCTAGTAGAGTCTTGATTATCGGTGTGTTGCGCGCCACACCCATAAACAGGAGGCTACAGGACATTTAGGAGTTGGTTTCTATTCTTCTCACTCTAAGATCGTGCCATAGAGATGTGTTAGTAAGATAATTCCTCTCTGACGTATTTTTGTGTACAGCTATGTCTCCAAGGAAGGTAACAGTCGCCCAGAAAGGCAAAGGAGTAGCAGGAGCTACTAGTCAGACTCAGAGAGTTGATAGGGCTTATGCCTGTGGTATCTGGATATTGTCCGCAATGGCGAAGTTCTTGCGCCAGTTTTGAGACCCAGCACGAGCCTCCAGTTTCGATTAGGGAAAACTATAGGAGTCGAGGAAGCGATTATGTTATTGACCAAGATAAGCGGTGCTACGATTTCATCATCGTGAGGTTATTCGGCCCGATGCAGCGGTGTACAGAGGTAGAGGCCAACGCGAGATCAACGTAAGAGGCTAGACCGGTTGGTTATCCGGTGAGTTAATGGACGGCAAATTTCAAGGCAGAGTGAGATATTCGTCCCATCCTACCCATTACATACCCCCGCAGCTCATAGGTGGGAGATTGGACTCCACAAGGTATTTAGGAGCCGGTCCAAGCTCCAGGGGTCGAGGTTCTCAGAGGAGCAGAGGATTTTCTCAGTCGAGGACACTTTTTCCTCAGTGTTTCCGATGTAGTAAGCGTCATATGGGGACATGACGTTATGGCACAGATGTTTGTTATTATTGTGACCGTCCGGGCCACAAGCAGTGGGAATGTCCTGTTAGAAAGAGCGTCGGTAGGGTGGCTCAGCCTATGAGGCCGATGGTTGATTCTCTTTCCTCCGTAGGTATCGTCCCCGAGCAAGGTGTTGGATGTCACCATCGTAGTAGGTCGAGTGGAGTTTATAGTTCTGGCGGTCCTTCAAACCGCATAGATGACGTGACTACTGGACAGGATCAGGAGGCAATATCGCATGGGGTTACAGGTATATCTCGATTCTTTTGAATCATACGTGCATTGATCGATTCAGATTTCGCCCTAGCATATATGTTTTCCCTTTGTTGCTAGCAGTTGTAAGTGATAGTACCCCCAGAGGTAGGAATATTTTGATTAGTAAAGTGAAAAGTTAAGAATGTTGACAAGATTGATAAGTGAACTGAGACTATAGTTGTGTAGAGTTCACAAGTAGTAATTTCCCCATAACAGTGTAAGACCAATAGGGAAGGATGTACGGTAGAAATACTTCGACCTATGTGACGAACCTCTAGTGAATATGGGGATAGGGTGAGAAGTACCTTGAGATAAGAGAAAGATTTATTTCAGACTAAGAATGAGAAGTTAAGTATGACGATGAGTCGGGTTATGGACTCATTTCGGGTCAACCGGTAGTATAGAATGGGGTGATGTCAATTGGTAATGGTTCCGCGATGTGATGCGGTCACGAGGGTGCAAGGCCCAAGTCTAGTTGATCGTTGTACGAGTTTGTGGATGTGTTCCACCGGAACCAGGTCGTAAGGGTCGAGAAGAGCCTTAGCGGAAATTCAAGTAGCATTATGGCCAAGTTTAGAGGTACGAGAAAGTATGACCAGTAAGAGAATAAAGGAACCTCTAAGGATCCCGTGTTTGAGAAGACTGTAACCTTCGAGTATTGTGAGAAGGGACCACGGACGGAAGGTCTATTGATATGTTTACGTATGTTATGTGGTGGCCATGTGTGGCATCGTTGGTCTTGTGGAGTATTGATTGGTAGGCAGAGTATAGAGACTGTGCCGGAGTTTGTATAGCTTGGCAACCGACTAAGAACATTCGGGGACGAATGTTTCTAAGGGGGGAAGAATGTTACACCCCGTAAGTCCAGGACATGTATAAGAGAATGTACGTAAGGAATCAAGACTTGGAAATTGGTACGAAAGGAAGAATTGTTTTTCCGACGGGAAATCTTCCGAACGTCGGAAAGGAAAAATGTTCGTTGTTGAGAATTGAATTCTCAAAATGCACTATTTGAAGAGTATGGAACTTATTAACATTATGGAATTTTATTTTTACGGATTTGGTCATGTGGGGCCCACCCGAGGAATTGTATATTTTTGTGGGGCCCACGAGGGTTACGGAATTTTATGGACGAATGAGAGGGTGACACGTGGCACCTCCCCCATATGGTATTGGACGAAAATAGTAAGGGTAAAATGGTCATTGACCATCAAAGAAGATAAGTCTTGCTAGCTTGAGATTGTTGACCAAGGTCAACTTGTCCACTTGGCTAGTTAATTAATGATCTTCATCCAAGCCACACATTTGTTATAATCTTGGCCCTTCATTGTATTATATATTCTAGACTAGTGCAAGACAAGGTCTTCCAACACTTAGAATTATTTCACTCTTTCTTGTTCTTCACAAGAGCTCTCGGCTTTGATGAATTTTCCACACAAAAAAATTTAGTTTGTGATCCATTATTCACAAGACTTAAACCCAAGGTTCCTAAGGGTATTGTAAGGATATCTCAATAGAAATATTGCGGAAAAACGACGTTTTCACGTTAGTCGCAAGGCGGAAACTTAAGGAGTTCTTCAACTTTGAAGTTGGAACTTGAAGATGGGTTCTTCATAGGCTTCTAAGGAGTGCTTGGAGTGGATTGGAATATAAGGAAAGGAGCTAAGAATTGCTAAGGAGCGACTTTGAATCTTGGAAATTTTAAGGGCTTGTAAAGGTATAAATCTTGTCGTTTTAGCAATTAAGGTTTACTTATTGTTGTAGTTATGGATATTAGCAAGCATGAGTTGTATAGTATGAAGTTTGATAAGTATATTGGCTATTGGAACCCTAATCCGAAAACTAGCATGTTTAGCCTTAAGATTACATTTCAAGTTGATTATTAGTTTAAGTCGTCGCATGTTGTATAAGAAGGAAATTGTAGTTGTTGAAGTTGTTTATGACTATATAACATGTTAGATCTTAGAACTTGGAATTGGAAAAGAATTTGGGAAGGACTTGTGTTGTTGTTTTAAGTTAGCCGAGAGATGGCTTTTGGAGTATTAAACTACTTGGTATGAATTGTGGGGCGGAATTTTACACGTATTGTAAGGCGTGTAATCCCCTTTGATTGGTTGGTATGTTGAGCCTTAAATGTGGCATGTTTGGTTATTGTATTCGGCCTTGAAAAAGGTGGCAAAGTATGTAGAAACAAATGAGGTGCTGCCCGATTTTCCGTAGAATAAGAGACCGCTTACTTAGTATTATTCTACGTTAGAGACTAGAAATTGATAGTCATGTTGTGACCATTATAGGTTGACAATTCTACGTACGGCGTATTCGGCTTAGCTTGTGGATTTAGCCGAAAAGGTATGTGAACTATCTCCTCTTCTAGCATGATTCCTTAAGATAAAGAAAGTATGTCCTACTCCTTAATGATCCATTCCTTGGTTGTATTTGGATTGCCTAAAATAGAATTTGTTCTATGTACTTCCTTGATTGTACTTTGATGTTTAAATTGTAAGTTGTATAATCCATTTCCTTAGTGAATTTTGGATTCTTAAAAGTGAAAGTATTTTACTTGAAGTACATAGAGTCTTGAAAAGGAAGTGGTTTCCAAATCTTTTGGCTAGTGCCTTAGTTCCAAAACCTAAGGGTCGTTATAATGACTTTGGGGGAGTCAAAGGAGTGATTTACTTAATTGTTTTAAGAGAGGAGAAACGACATGATTTAAGAGAAGTAACTTGTTTTAAAGGTGTGAGTTACTTGAGGTTTAAAAGTAGAAGAAACTTGATTTCTAAAGATTAAGAGACTTGAAGTATTTTGAAAGTTAAGAAACTTGATTTGTAAGTATGTGATACTTGGTTTTAAAAGTATAAATCTCTTGGTTATAAAAGGAATGAATATGTCTAAAACCATAAAGGGTTATAACGGCTTTATGGGAAGTTGGTTATAACGACTTTATGGAAGGTTAAGAAAGTTGTCTATTTTGATTATTAGACATGAGTTTCCTAGATTGTGAAAATTTGAAGTTACTTGATTTCAAGCTTTGAAATGAGTTTTCTAAAAGTGTAGTAACTTACTTTGAAAAATAGACACACCTTGATACTACGGGTGTTAGTATCTTGGGGTTTTACATAAAAAGGAGTCTTTTGAAAAGAATGTACGTACATAGTACTTTGGCTTGTTTAATTGAGAATTATTCTATGTGTGCCTTGATAAGTACTTTGGCTTGTTTAATTGAGAATTGCCTATGTGTGCTGGTGATAGCTTTTGAGTGCAAGTATTATGTTTTATTACGTTGCCGCGACTCTCGGTTGGAGGGTCGGCTGTCTTGTTGTAAGTTTACTTGGACGTACCGACAGTGATGTGGGATTCCACGGGTATGCTTCCATTATTTGTGTTACTCGACACGCTTTATCGATGTGGGATTCCGGCACGTGACCGGAGGCGTTAGATTCGGTTGTTTGTATTACCCATGGTCATGCTTATACGATGTGGGATTCCGGGGCATGCGACCATGCTATGTACGACTATTACTCCATGGGCTAGCTCCCACGAAGACTGCGCTATGATGAGGATTAGAGGCACGTTATGGCCATGCTTATACGATGAGGGATTCCGGGGCATGCGACCATGTTATATATATATATATATATATATATATATATATTATATCATGGACTGCCGGAAGTGAGGAAGGATTCCACGGGCATGATTGATATTATGGGCGTGAGACCCATGGTTATATTTTAGTAATGACTTTGAGGCGTACGTCACGACTTGATATTATCGCTATGTATTGTGTATCGTAGGTTGGCTATCATACATGTCTCTGCTTTGTTTAGATTATGATTTAATTACGATTTCATCGCTTCACATACTTGGTACATTCTTCGTCTCGACCTCGCCGGAGGCTGCGTTCATGTCGCAGTTTAGGTACGCAGCTTTGGTGATCTGCAGTGTAGGACCGCTCGTAGTTTTGGATAGCTCCCTCTGCTCGTGAGTTTATCTTTTGGTATAGTTCCTTGCATGCAGGCTTTTGTACGGTTATGGGCACGGGGGCCTTGTCCGCCATATTTCATAAAACTCTTAGAGTGCAGATTCATATGTGGATTGGACTCGTATACGATCTGGTGTCTTTTGATTATGTATATTATGGCGGCACTTGTCGGCTTTGCCAGACGTATGTTGGTTTTGAGAAAAACAAATGAGGTGTTATTTAATTTCCGCAGTTTACTTAGTTGTTAAGGTAGAAGGGTGCCTGTAGGGCACCGATCCACGCCCGGTTCGGGCGTGACACTGAGCCACGGCCTGCGTCCGTGATGGCGCCTAAACTGAAACCTTTTCTTCTCTTCTGTCAGCTGAACTTGTAACGTCCATAACTTTCTACTCCGATGTCCTATCGACGAGCGGTTTATTGCGTTGGAAACTAGACTCAACGCAATTCATATTAGGCTTTTGAAACACCTAAAAACTCCTAATATACTAGGATATATACCGCTCCAAAGTTGACTGAAAATCTATCCAAAAACATTCTGCCAACTTGTTTTCATTTTTCCAAATTCAAATCTTATTTCCTTTCGTACGTTCTCATCTCATCCTCTTGGAATTACGGGGCGTAACACTGCTTAAGCCCATACAATGACTTCTTAAACAAACAAACATGATTAAGATATCTAGTATCCCTAAACCCCAAGAGTTGATGCATATACATTGTTTCCTTGAGATCACCATGTAGGAAAGTATTCTTCACATCTAGCTGATGAATGAGCCATGTTTTCGAAAGAGACAAGCTGAGCACAGTGCGAATGGTAACCGGCTTAACCACTTGGCTAAATATTTCACCACAATCCACACCAACATGCTGAGTCTTACCATCATCTACAAGACGAGTCTTATGCCTTGCAAATGAACCATCCGAATTTTTCTTATGAGCAAAAATCCACATAGACCAAATAATATTAACACCAGATGGTCGGGGTACCAACTCTCATGTCTTATTATCAATAAGAGCATTATATTCATCGGTCATGACTATTTTCAATTAGGGTCATTTAAGGCATACACACGATTGGGAATTTTGAGAATTTTCGGAAATTTCCGTCGAAGGCGCTGTCACGCCCTTTTTCGACCGCGACAAATTCAACTCCTGCTTAAAATGTTAGAAAATAAAATAAAATGCTAAAAGGTGCCCTTTTTAAAAAAAAGTGCTAAAGCCTAAAATGCTAAAAGGGTTCGCGGAGTCGCCACCTAATTAGTTTGGGTGAATTAGGACACCTAAATGTCAACTAGGTTAAAGTCAACACTAACTCCATTAAAAATGGTCTGCTAAACTTATGTGAGATTCTGGGCAAGGGTTCTTTATCAATCTAGAGGGAAGGGGTTAGGCATCCTCTAAGATCCGCTAACTTGCGGTTGTCCGGTCAAACCTAGGGTAATTATTATGCTAAAGAACAATGCATGTTTTAAAAGATGGTGCAATGGTTTTATAAAAGAGTGCATTTTTTGCTAAATATTTATAAGACTAATGCTATAAAAATACATGTAAGGTATTATTTATAAAAATAAATGATGCAAAAATTGATGTATTTATTAGAGATATGCATTAATTTGCAAGAAATCGATTTTGATTAACATATGCATGGTATAAAAGATGCTATTCTTTACAATTGATAAGAAGATAATTTTATTATGAAAACAAATTATAATGTCATTAAATGAGTTATGAGAAAATCAATTTCTTTTGTTAATTTCTTGATTGGATATGCAAACAAAATTGTTTGGCAAAGTTTAGATATGCATGACAAGCCTAAAAGACAAGCAAGTTAGAAGTGCATTTCTAATTATAAATTACCTTCCCACCTTATATGTTCAAAGACTGATTGCTCTAGGTCTATTATTAATTAAAACGTTAGATAACAAAATTACAATAACAAATAAGAGACACAAAAATAGGGCAGGGAGGTTAAGAGAGTAAAAGGAGTTGAGATGGATGACGACGTCATCTTGTCCCATTTTGTTTTAGGAGTGCTGAGGCGAGAATGCGAATGCGGATGCACATAGATGCGGGTCTTCATTTGAAGTAGCTTCATGATGAGTCTCGCAATGAGACTCTTCATTTTTACTCCAATGCATTTCATGTGAAAATAAGAAAAAATAAGGATTAATACATGTCCAAAATTTTACCAAACATAATAAATAAGTATTGGCCTAAAAATCGACACATAAAAGATACACTTTGCCGTGACAGATATCAGAAGATAGCAATAGAATAGGAAGCAGGCGAAATGGGTTTAAACATAAACTCATAGGCCCCCAAACAGCAAAGGCGAGGCCCGAATACTTGTGGGCTCAGAGCGGTATTTGCAATTGAAGGTAATATGATAATGTAAGCCATATGGGATGGGGCTAATAATCATAGCCAGATCTGAATGTTACGAAGACATGCTTAAAAGTACATTCATTATATTTAAACTGGGCACATACATCAGTGTGTTTAGAACAAAGTAAATGCCCTGAGTCAATATTCAAATTCAGAACAAGCCCATAATAACAAGTATACGACAGTGCATAGTCTCAAATTTTCTTATATCCCAGATTCAATTTATCACCTTAATGTATTTGATTTAAGAGGAAGGAAGGCAAGCACTTAACAAAGATCAGGTTGTGTATTCATGCATTCAGATATGTACAGGGTCTATTATATACGACATATTCAAAATATGTGTGCGATGCAGGTATATATAACTTGTCTGGTTTGGGTGTACTCTGGGATGGTATGCCATACCTACTTCGAGATATATCATCTTTGATAGGCAATTGGTTAGGGAAGAAAGACAGATAATCATATATTATACGTAAACAAAGGAAAATGCAATAGGAAATGACTTAAACAAGACACCACAACCTGCATAACTTCATGGGAGATCTCACACACCACACAGAAATGGTCTAGATCGCCCATCACAAAATTTAACAAGAAGAACAGACAAGCTTTAACATTAAAGGCCAGACAGAATCGCAAAGCAGCCCAGAAAACATACACAAGTATCCTTATCCCATCTCTACGACCTAATTCCTATGCATATGAGTTCATGAAGACATGCTAGTCGAGACTCCAAGCTGGACCGGCTTACCATTTGCCATATTTTGACAAAACAGAGGGGTTACTAGTTAATGTTTGTTTCATTATTGCCTTATCCTAAAGGGATTAATCCAGAAAGCAAACAACATTAATGAAGCAGCAATAGTACACAACAAAGGGAAAGGGACGAGTAATTCACATAGCGCATTAATATGGTTTGGTTCATATGCAAGGAACATTTCTCATCTAACAAGTTCAGACAATAAATAAATGCACTTCAAATCATAAACAAATGACAATTAAATGACATTAAGCATATTTAACAAAGCACATAATTCGCACAGACCGCGAAATGTAAATCGCATAAAAACATGAAAGGGAGTGGGTTTACCTTCTACGGACATCGAACCGAGGCAGTATCAAGTCGTCGATCTACTCGGAATTTCGATGCAATTTGAGGGATGAAGTTTCTGCTTTGCAAACAGAACTTCTGTAAAATGACTTCTAACGATTCTAAGTTGTTGTAGGTTCTTGACCTTTCTTTCTTTGCTAATTTCGGATGTTTTCCTATTGGTTTTCCATTGTTCTCCTGATGGGTTCCTTGCTGTCCGGCGTCGATGATTTCCGAATATTAAGACTGATTTTTTTTCCTTTTTGCTGATTTTCTCGATGCCTAGTGATTTTACTCTGTTAAAATCGATGCTTCCCCTTACTGAAGTGTGTAAATCGATTGGCCTTTTATAGACTCGAATTGGGTTCTAATTCTGGTAATTTTAAGGCTGATTTGGTTTGATTTTGGACTGATTTGAGTGTTTTATTCTTTACTGATTTGGTGCGATTCGTGCTTGATTTTGGTCGGTTTTAGGATGAAGATTTGTGACCATTTAGGGACTGATTTCGGGTAATATTTGGGATGGATTTGAGTATCTCAGTTATGGTAAGTTTTTGGGAGATTCGTTTGGTGCTTTTGGTAAGTGATTTGAGAAAATTTGGGTGTGATATAGGGCGAATTTGGACAAATTTGGTAAGGTGGAGGCGACTTCTCTCTATGTTTAGATTGAGATTAGGGTGAGGTGTGTTTTTTTGGGTATTAGGGAAGATGAATACATAAAGGGCTGATGGGCTCATTCAGATTTGGGCCAAAATAAAAATGGAAGGGGTTTGGGCTGCTGGTAATTCAAATGAAGGGCATTGGTTATTTGGGCTTCTTGATTTTTATTTTATTTTGAGTAGAGTTTAGGTGTTAGTTTTAATTAGTGGTAAATAAATGGGGTTTAAGTTATTTATAAAATTATTTTAATATGAATTTAGGTGCTTTATTAATTTTAGTTTGGGTTTAAATTATTACAATAATAAATGCGGGCGTTCTATTTAATTAGTACTTAATATTTTACAATGCGAGACCGTTATTAAAATCTTATTTATTATGCATACTTTGCGATGTTAAATTAATGTTTATTTAATGGGGGTTTAAATTGCAAATAATAATTATGAAATTGCTTTGGATATTAATAAATGTAGATATAATTTTAAGGAATGCTTGATGCGACGCCATTATTAAATTATTTATTTATTTACGTATTTATTATTATTAAAATTATTAATAATTAATGAAAATAGAATAGGGCTTAAATTATGAATAATATTTATGCAAATAACGAATGCGGCCGTGAGACTAAAAAATGCTTAATACTCTACGTAAAATGTGGTGCCGTTATTAAATCGGTTATTTATGCATGTATTAATATTTTATTATCGCATTTTATTATTATAAAATTGTTAAAATTATTTTGGAAAATTAGTGTAATTTTATAGTTAATGATTGAGCGAGAGAGTCAAAATTGGGTGTCAACAACTTGTCCCTCTTTATATGGAGATGATGGAAGATTCTTCAGACAAAGACGTTGACTTATAACCAATTTTGTCTCGATCTTCAGAATTAAAAATGCTGGGCAGTTGAGACAACGTTGACGCGACTCCAAAATTATCCCAGAGTCGAGTTATGATGACACTGGGCTACCATGATCAAACACCAAGGCGGGCTGACGCTTTGTGATGTGGGATGAGTGGATCGATGCTCGAGACCGCTTTTGCCATTTGTTGGGAAGGTTGGCCCCCAACAAATTGTCCCGGTTCGCTGTAAGAGAAAATCCACGTTGTGCTCCTGCTCCTGCGTGCTAAGACTTAAGCAAACGGTTAGTGCATAACTGTTAATGCAAGATGATAACGCGTGAATTTATAAGCAATGTAACTGTGTGAGTAGAAATGTTATCCTGTAAAATGTGATGGCGGTTGTGTTGATGGCAAATGTTGAGATTTCGTCCTTGGACGTGTTGAATGTTGTGGATGATTGCTGAATGCTGCGAGTGCTGATGTAGTCTCTGCGCGGACTTGTTGGATGCTGCGAATGCTTGCCGAATGTTCTGCGCGGGCTTGCTAGATACTGCGAATGGTTGCTGAATGCTGCGATTGCTGATGTAGTCTCTGCACGGACTTGCTAGATCTTTGTGAATGCTTCGAATCTTGTGATTCTTGGTATAGTCTCCGCACGCACTTCTTTGGATCGCCGCGAATGCTTCTTTGAATGTTGCGATTGCTGATGTAGTCTCTACACGGACTTGCTGGATGTTGTGAATGCTTGCTGAATGTTGCGTTTATTGATGTAGTCTCGCGGACTTCTTTGGATGCTCTGACGCCACGAATCTTTGCGATTTCCGATTGCTGATGTAGTATCTACGGACTTCTTTGGATGCTACGATTGTCCGCTGATGTAGTCTCTGCGGACTTGCGAATCGTGAATGTTCTTTGAATCGCCGTGATTGTTGATTGATGATGTAGTCTCTGCACGGACTTGCTGGATGCTGCGAATGCGGTTGTCGTTTGGCCCAGATTTTGCTGTTGTTTTTCCTTCTTTATCACTGCCAAGTTGTATTGTTGTTGTTACTCATGTATCTGCCTTATTATTGCATTTTCTGCTTCTACTAATGGGAGAGATCTTGCTCAAAGAAAACTTATGAGTTTGGGGGGGGGGGGGGGGGTCGATTCGTATTTATTTTGCGGCATTGATCTTTTCTGCTCGTGCGCCTGATTTGTTTGGACCTGTAACCCCTGCCTGGTCTTGTTAAGATATTTGGTAGCAAGCATTTTCACAAAACATCTTTTAAAATAAAACATTTATATGACATGCGTATAAAGTATAAAAGTCTTGTCGAATTTGCCGAATATGACACGTAATCTGACCAAACGAACGTCTTATCTGGAATCCTTATTATGATCTCTTCACGGTGTGTTTCCCAAAAGTGCCATAGTTTTCGTTATGCGGAGTGTGTGGGAAAGACTTGACTCTGGCGGGAATTGCTCATATCTCTTTTCAGAATAATCAAACGCATTCTGTTGCACGCGAGCCAATAGGGAGGTTTCTAATGGTATGATCGAAGCCGATTTAGGCAGCCTACATATCCCCATAAGGAAATCAGGTCATGACATAGTTCATTACAAGCGAAATTGGGTAAAGCTAAAATTTCTAAAGGTGCGACCGAGGCCGATATGGCCGCCTACGTATTCTCCAAGGGAATCAGGTCAAACGTAGTTCCATTACAAGCAAAAGGGATTGTGATTTTTCTAAAAGTGGGATCGAAGCCAATATGGCCACCTACGTATCCCACCAAGGGAATCAAGTCAAACGTAGTTCAAATTACAAGTAAAGGGGCTTTCTAATTTGAAGCGGCGAGACCCTATATGGGCTCTATGCATATCCCACCGAGGGAACACAACTTTTTTATAATGCAAAGGGAATTACATGGAAAACAAATGCTCCTAAACGTAGTATCTCTTTACCGCATCTGCGTTGATAGCTTTAGGCCATACTTCGTCATCCATCTCAACTAAGATTAAAGCTTCTCCACTCAACACTCGATGAACCATGTAGGGCCCTTGCCAATTAGGTGCGAATTTCCCTTTAGCCTCATTCTGATGAGGGAATATGTGTTTCAGCATCAATTTCCCTGGCTTGAACGTCCTCAGTCTTACCTTTTTATTGAAAGTTCTGGTCATCTTGTTCTGGTAAAATTTCCCCTGACCAACAGCATTCGTCTGTTTTTCATCAATCAGCATCAACTGCTCATATCGACTTTGCACCCATTTATCTTCGCTCAACTCAACCTCTTGGATAATTCTCAAAGATGGTATCTCCACTTCTGCTGGTAGTACTGCCTCTGTTCCATATACCAAAAGATACGGCGTCGCACCGGTAGAGGTCCTAATAGTAGTGCGGTAACCCAGAAATATGAAATGTAGGTGCTCATGCCAATGTTTGTAGTTGCTAATCATCTTGCGCAAGATCCTCTTGATATTTTTATTAGCTGTTTCGACTGCACCATTCATTTGCGGGCGATATGGGGTGGAATTGTGGTGGATAATCTTGAACATCTCGCATATGTCCTGCATTAGGCCACTGTTGAGGTTGGCTCCGTTGTCTGTAATGATAGACTCAGGAATGCCAAATCGGCAGACGATGTTGTTGCAAACAAAGTCGACTACTACTTTCTTCGTCACTGACTTGTGTGATGATGCTTCTACCCACTTAGTGAAATAGTCAATTGCTACGAGGATAAATCTGTGCCCATTTGAGGCAGCGGGTTCGATAGGGCCGATGACATCCATGCCCCAAGCTGCGAATGGCCAAGGAGAACTTGTCACATTAAGTTCGTTTGGAGGTACTCGAATCAAATCCCCATGAATCTGGCACTGGTGACATTTCTGTACAAAGCGGATACAATCTGTTTCCATCGTCATTCAAAAATAACCTGCTCGCAGAATCTTCTTCGCCAAAGTGAAGTCATTCATATGAGGTCCACATGTCCCTCCGTGTATCTCTTTGTCACGACCCGAACCCGGGCCCGTGACTGGTGCCTTACCCCGGGCACCCTAGTGATACAACATCAGAGAAATCAGCGGAACATAAAACAAGACATGGAATATCAAGAAGTGTAAAACAGTAATCTGAGAAAACTTGCCCTTCGGCATATATATAAATCAACTTAAAACCGAACAGTTACATCCCATTACAACTCGCCACAACATTACTACGCACTCTAAGAATGATATGACAACAATGGCGGGACAGTGGCCGCCATACCCCTGAATGTAAGAACCTACAACGACAGGGGGCTATACCACTGATAAGCCTCCGGAGAAACGGAGCTTCCCAAAACGCTGAACTACGATCCTAAGAGCGAGGATCAACACTGGTGTACCTCTACCTGCGGCATGAACGCAGCCCCCCGAAGGAGGTCAATACAACAGGTACCAAGTATGTGGCGAAAAATCGTAAATGAAATCATAGTAGTCTATATAAAACAGAGACATGTATGAT
This sequence comes from Przewalskia tangutica, assembly GCA_029844215.1. NCBI lineage: Eukaryota > Viridiplantae > Streptophyta > Magnoliopsida > Solanales > Solanaceae > Przewalskia > Przewalskia tangutica. Next base: position 91,368,113 of record CM056730.1, on the reverse strand, counting down.
AACCAAACTACTGCTCACAATAAATAGCGATCATGTCAAGTCGTGACTCACCTCAAAGTCATCACTCAAATATCACTATGGGTCTCACGCCCATAACATCAATCATGCGTGGAATACCTTCCTCCGCCATTGCCTATGATATCAAAGCACCAAGGAATACACATGAACACGTGTCCCACCTGTCCTAATAAAAACCGTGCGGGGTAAATGCGAAGGCATAGCCGACTACTAACACCTAGCACCAACAAGGTCATAAATCGTATCATGAGATCGTGTGACCGTCACATGATCAAAGGCCGCCACTCGCGCAGATCTAATGTCGCGCGTCTATTTCGAACTTCCGCACTCGCATAAAGCCAACCTCATAGGCCCGCATGAGGTATTCCTCGCATCGAGGTAGCTACTCCGGCATCCGCTGGACTCGCGATCCGCGTGGCCACATGCACCGCATGACCATAAAGGCCGCACACTAACTCGAACTCTCGTAGCTCGCATAGGTCCCGGGACCGCATGAGGTATCCTCGAATCATAGTCACACGCATCGCTGAGTATTACCCCGCATCGAAGGGCAGCTTAACCTCCGGGATCAAGTCAAGGTGAGTGGTACAATACCAACATAACAGCTGATCGTTAAACAACTTAAGCGCAATCGAGGGAAACCCCTTTACACAATCATCACAAGATACTAACACACGTAGCATTCTAGCATGAGTACTTATCAAATCAACAAGAAAGTATTACAAGATTATCACAAACCAACACAATCAAGTTATTCACACAAGGTACTTTCTACTATATGATTAACAAGATCGAGTTTTTATCCCCAAAGTACTTCATACATTAACTCTTTTTAAAAAGATCATTTTCTTTCACAAAAGTCACACAATACCCGTAGTATAAAAATAGAGTGACTATCTTTTTAAGTAAACCCAAACACTTCCTTTTGTAAAATCAAGTAACCACATTATTTTCCAAACGTTCAAGTTTGCCTAATTTCAAATGCTCAAGATTCTCATTTTCGAAAGGTTTCGTAGTTCATAGTTTTAATCACTTAATGACGTAATTCTCCCTTAAAACAATTTGAGAAACATATACCTTATATGTGAGTAGGTTATTCTTGTTTATAACAATCTTATAACAGCAGCCATGATCTAGGAAATGTAATATCATTTTGTCTCATCTTAGCTTCTATGCATATGGAGGTTTCTACTGGTTTTAATAATACTTGATTAGTCAATACATTTCCCTTTATTAGCGCCACGTGGTCTGCTCGATACTTATTCTCGATTTCCAAATCAAGAAACATTATTCCTTTAAAAACCAAGTACTCATTACTCACGAATGAGGTTTCACACTTTTTAACAAAATTCCATTAAGTCAAGTCTCTTATCTTTTAAGATCAAGTCTCTTAACTTCTTAAATCAATAAATCATTCTTTTTATCTCTCTTAAGCCGTTATACTTAACTTCCCATAAAGCTAGTATAACTCTTAGCTTTAAAACCAAGTATTACTCTTCATTAAAAATGATTCAAGATTCTTTGAAATACTTCAAGATTATTCAGGCTTAAGTCAAAAGACATTGCCGTAATTATTATTCAGTTAACACACGTACGTCTATCGTACTATATATATTTTAAATATCTTGCTCAAGAGTATAGGAAGAATCACATACCTCGCGACGATTATCGACTATTAGCAAAACGCTCCACGGCTATAACCCAGCTAGCCTTGTCCACCTTTCAAGTAGAACATGCTACTTGCAGAACTTTCAACCTATAAAGGTTATACAAGTCTATCAACGTCTAGACTACTCAGAGAATAAATCTAGATACAAGTTTCTACGGAAAATTAGGCAAAGACTTCCTACCCACAAACTTCACCTACCATCAGAATACATCCTTTGTAAGTACTTCACTACCCTTCTTATATACCTTCCTTGTATACAACTTATACTTATTCTTATACTTCAATAGCATGTAAACTCAATTACAATAGGGAGACAAGATATTTACCTCGATAAGCCCATAATTATCCAAGTTTAAATGTCGATCCTGAGCAACGTTTAGCTCCTACTCTGGGCGCTCCAACCCGCTCCAAACAACCCTTAGAAGTTCTACGCAACTTCTACTTAACACTTCATCCGACTATGAAGGTTTTCCTTAGGGTTTCGTTTTGAGACTAAAAGGACAAAATGTAGTATTTTCGGGCTCTACGTATAGAGGTAACTTTTGGAATACTACAAGGTATAAGGCTAAGGTATTTTGGGTATAATAACAATACTTGGAGAGTATTTCTACCAAGAGGGGGGGGGGGGTACCTCTCGTCCACACCACTAGAAGGGGGGGGGGTGTGTACCCCTCGGCCAAGGCCTCTAGGAGGGTGTACCCCTCGGCCAAGGCCTCACAAAAGGGGGAGTGGGGAGACTCTTTGACGAGCTCTTCAAGAGTGGGAGAGGATTTCAAGACTTAGAACAATTTGGGATGAAGAAGTCTTCAAGTTAGGGGGGGTATTTATAGGGAAACCAATGGACAAGATCAAGCCATGTGGGGGGCAAGTGGAGGGCCAAGATCAAGCCAAGTGCACCCTAACCCTACTCCACAAAACAAGGCACAAAACAAGGCACCAAATCCGTGACCCAAATCGTCCACTAGGACGCCACTTGAGGGTGACAAGTGTCGCCCTCTCGTTGGTCCAAAATATTTCGTCTCTCGGAAAAATTCGCAAAAATATAAATGACATAGCCGTATTTTTCCCCTCGCAAGATTTGTAAAACGTTTCGTCGAAAAACGATTCTTTACGGTAGTTGTGAACAAAAATTTCGATCCTTGCCTAACTTTAAGGCTTAAACTTCCATACGTACGTCCTTACGTACATACTCTGGAAATACGGGGTATAACACTCTTCTACTAGCTTGCTTGCCTCTTGAGCATCGACACATCTCAATAAACCTAGATTTGGAGTCCTTCGATATAAAACCTCCTCATTAAAAAAGAAATGGTTTGCTAATCTTCGAAGTGTCTTCCTCTGAATGTTGGTTATGCCTTCTGGATACTCTCCTGCCTTGAGGTATCTTTTGATGTCATGGTACCAAGGGTTCCCGTCTATTTCTTCACCTACGAGCACAATAAGGTGCTGTTCCAAAGACACTCACTGTGATCGGATCAATGTAATTATTGTCCGGATGTTGAATCATGGAGGATAAGGTTGCCAACGCATCAGAGAATTCATTATGGATCCTTGGGACATGCTTAAATTCTATATTACTGAACTTCTTCTGCAATTCCTTCACGCAATGCAGGTAGGGGAGTATCTTCATATTCTTGGTTGTCCATTCACCCTGTACTTGACGGATCAGCAAGTCTGAATCACCTATGACCATTAACTCTTGTATATTCATATCTACTGCCATTCTAAGTCCCAATATGCAAGCTTCATAATCTGCCATATTGTTGCGCGGTAAACTGAAGCCATGAGATCGGGTAATGTTTACTCGATTCAAACCAAATCGCCCAATGCCAACTCCCTTAAAGTTTGTCGCTCCATCGAAGAACATTCTCCAACCTGGGTAATCCTCCGAGATATCTTCTCCGACAAACAATACCTCTTCATCAGGGAAATAGGTTCGGAGGGGCTCATATTCCTCATCGACCGGATTCTCAGCAAGATGGTCAGATAAAGTCTGTCCTTTTACGGCCTTCTGTGTGACATATACGATATCAAACTAGCTCAGCAGAATTTGCAATTTTGCTAGTTTTCCGGTGGGCATGAGCTTCTGAAGGATATACTTAAGCGGGTCCATCCTTGAAATAAGATAATTGGTGTATGCTGATAGATAATGCCTGAATTTCTGGGCAACCCAAGTTAATGTGCAACAAGTACGTTCCAGTAGAGTGTAGCGAGCTTCATACACTGTGAACTTCTTACTTAGATAATATATGGCCTGCTCCTTTTTCCCTGTTTCATCGTGTTGCCCCAATACACATCCAAAAGCATTCTATAATACGAACAATAGAGTAACAAAGGCCTCTCAGGTTCTGGTGGTACTAGAACTGGCGGATTAGACAAGTACTCTTTGATTTTATCAAAAGCCTACTGAAAATCCGTTGTCCATTTAGTAGCGGCATCCTTCTTCAACAATCTGAATATCAGTTCGCATATCACGGATCGAGCTATGAACTCTTGATGTAGTTGAGACGACCAAGGAAGCTCATCACCTCTTTTCTGTTTTTCGGAGGAGGTAAATCTTGGATGACCTTTATTTTCGAAGGGTCCAACTCAATCCCTCTTCTACTCACTATAAAACCTAACAGCTTCCCAGCGGGGACACCGAATGCCCACTTTGCAGGATTCAGTTTCAGATTATACCGTCTTAGCCGCTCAAAGAACTTCTTCAAGTGTGCCAAATGACCTCCGCTCTTCGTGACTTGATGATAACATCATCCAAATAGCCTTCAATTTCCTTATGGATTATGTCATGAAAGATGGTAGTCATGGCTCTCATGTATGTAGCGCCTGCTTTCTTGAGACCTAACGGCATTACTCGATAATAATACACCCCATGGGGTAGTGAATGCTGTCTTTTCTGCGTTCTCCCCTGCCATAAGGATCTGATGATAACCAGCAAAGCAGTCGACAAATGACTGTAGTTCATGTTTTACACAATTGTCGATGAGTATATGAATGTTTGGAAGAGGAAAATCATCCTTTGGGCTAGCTCTGTTGAGGTATCTATAATCCACACATACTCAGACCTTTCCATCTTTCTTCTTTACCGACACAATATTTGCTAACCAAGTAGGGTACCATGACTTAATTACCTTTGCGAATCGCTAGACACTTCCTCTTTGACTTTCAAACTCATGTCCGGTTTGATCTTTCTTGGCCTTTGTTTTGCAGGAAGGTAAGACAGCTCAATAGGCATCCTGTGTGCGACGATATCCGTACTCAACCCTGGCATGTCGTCATACGACCAAGCAAATACGTCGGTGTAGTGTTTCAGGAGCTCAATTAACTCTTTCTTCTGTATGACACTTAGGTGGATGCTGACCCTAGTCTCTTTTACAATTTCCTCATCGCCTAAGTTTATCAACTCAGTTTCTTCTAAATTCGGTTTAGGCCTATTCTCAAAGTTTTCCAACTCTTGACCAAACTCTAATTGTGGACCTTCTTCCTGTTCCTCGGGGTTATGCTCGCCATTTGAGCTTTGTTCGCTGGTTTCATTACATGTCATATTCGCATTATCGACAGGTTTATTAATATGATCGTTGAAAGAAAAGTGCATAAAAATTTACTTTAACACAAGCAAATTTAAAGCTGTAAGAATGTCCTAGAATTTATGATGAAAGCAAAATACGGGATTGAAAACATATTAAAGAAAGCATAAAGGCAAGTCTGTTTAGAGTCACATTATTAGAACTATCATAAACTCTACCAAGCTCCTCAGAAGGTCAGGACAGGGGTGCAAGTCCAATTATTCAGGATGTATCCATGCTCTGCGTCCCAAATGGTGGGGTCTTCATCGTGATCCTCTGGAATCACACAACATTATGCTTCATCTTCATCTATGAACAGATTCTGGAACCCTGCTGCAAGATCCTCTGGATCATCTTCTTTCATCATCTGGATAGTGCATGCTTTGACGAACGACTGACTCAGGGGCGGAATGGGCCTAGGCAAGGGAATATCTCATTTCTTCTGAAAGCTTGCGGTCACCAAATCCTTCGAGGTGGGCTGGTACCCCAAACCAAAAGTGTCCTTCTTCCCAGACAGCTAGATCGGCTCTGTAATCCCCTTCATACTGGATCCAAGACCTTTGTCAGGCTCGAACCCATTTCTTTGGCTACCATTGTGAGAGAATGTGACAGCTGCAACGGTCTGGCCCTGCTAGCGCTCTTGATCTCGTTAACATGGAAGACTGAACCATCCAACTGTATTATGTCTTGTGTGATAGGGACTGCATAATCTGTGTTTGTGTTTCTCTTTTCCTCCCCAAGTACTACCACCTCGCGGTGATTCCATATAAACTTCAGATGACGGGGTGGACGGATCGCACCACCTCGTGTGTTATACCTCAGATTTCCAGAGTATGCGTGAGGCGCACGTATAAAAATTTGAGCCTTAAGTTAAGCAAGATTCGAAATTTGTACACAACACCCGATTAGAGTCGTTTTTCGACGAAACGTTTCCACAGCTTTCGTAGGAAAAATTCCGGCTATGTCATTTATTATTTTTGCGGATTTTTCCGAGAGACGAAACATTTTGGACCAACGGACATGTGTCACCCTCACATTGGAAGCTAGGGACGGCAAAGACGACGACTTGGGCACGTTTTTTGTGCTAAAAAATGTGGTCAAGGGTTAGGTAGGATATTTTGGGTAGATGGATAAGGTAGCACATGGCAAAATCTTGTCCTTACACTTGCCTAACACTTCGATGAATCTTGGCCATTGGTTGGCCAGTACATGACCAATAAATACACCTCTAACTTGATGAACTTCTTCATCCAAAAATTGCCTAAGTCTTGAAATCCTTCCTCCTTCTTGTGGTTCTCGCCCAACCTCGCCGAAACCCCTCCTCATGGTGTTTTGCCGTGGGTACCCCTAGCCTAGTTGTCTTCGTATAATACCCCCCTTTGTGGTATAGAAATACTCTACTAGTATTGTTATAATGCCCAAATACCTTGGCCCAAATACCTTGTAGTATTCCCAAGGTTACACTTATACAAAAGCCCAGAAAATACTATTATACTTCCTCACCACAAAACGAAACCCTAAGGAAAACCTACATAGTCGGTTGAAGTATTAAGTAGTTGGTTAGAACTTCTAAGGGTTGTTTGGAGCGGGTTGGAGCACGGAGTAGGAGCTAAACCTTGCTCAGATCGACATATAAACTCGGATAATTTTGGGCTTATCGAGGTAAACATTCTTGACCTTACATTGTAATTGGAAATTACATGTTGTAGGAGTATATAGTTAAGTATACTATATATAGAATTGAACATAGTTGTGCGGCAATGTCTTTTGACTTAAGCTCGAATAATACTTACAGAATGTCTTGCGACTTAAGCTGAATTTTAATAGTGAACCGAATCAGAATTACATAGGATCAGACATTAAGAGACTTGTGTAGTATTATCGTGAGTAGAATTGTACACGCCCGTTAGACGGCAAACCCCCGGTTGGCTTGCAGCCGCCTCGATAGAGGAGGAGATTACGCCGTTGTGGGGAGGTGTCGCCAATTTTCGTAGAATATTCTACATTGAGATCTAGGATGTTAATAGGCTCCTCGTGGCCTCTATAGGTCAAGCATCGCGATGGCGTGATCTACTTGGCTTGAGTAGCCGACGGTTTGAGGTACTTGGAGCGTTTTGCTATTAGTCGATAATCGTCGCGAGGTATGTGAACCTCTTCCTATCTCTTCTAGCATGATATGTGTGAACTATGTAGTACGGTAGACGTACATGTTCTAAATGTATTTGATTGGTTTAAAACATAAAGTGTTATAACGGCTTTATGGGAAGTTGGTTATAATAGCTTTATGTGGATAAGCACATACTTTGTGGTTTTTAAAAGGTAAATCGATTTGAATAATAAGCGGCTTGATATGTGTTAATAAAGAACTTGAAGCATTTCAAAAGATTTATGAATCGCTTTGAAAGAATGAGTATTACTGGTTTTGAAAGCTTAAGAGTTATACTAGCTTTATGGGAAGTTAGGTATAACGCTTAGGATGTTTTATCGATTTCGAAATCGAATGTGTATCGACAAACCACCGCAGCTAATAAAAGGAAAATGTATTGACTAAAGAAGTATTATTAAAACCAAGAGAAACCTCCATCCGCATGTTTAAGATGAGACAAAATGATATTACATTTCCTAGATCATGGCTGCTTAATAAGATTGATATTAAACAAGAATAACCTACTCACATATAAGACATATGTTTCTCAAAACGTTTAAGGAGAATTATGTTTTAAAGGATTAAAACTATGAACTACGAAACCTTTTCTAAAATGAGAAACTTGAGCATTTGTAATTAGGCAAACCGGAACTTTAGGAAAAGAATGTTGGTACTTGATTTTAAAAAGAAAGTGTTCTGGTTTACTTAATAATGTGAATCACTCTATTTTTTTTATACTACGGGTATCGGGTGACTTTTATAAAAGGAATGGATCTCTTTAAAAGGAATTTAACGTACGTAGTACTTTAGGGTTAAAACCCGGACTTGACATAAAATGAAAGTACCTTGAGTTGTGTATAACTTGCCTAAGTTTGTTGTTGTGTAACTTGCCTATGCATGTTGTTGTGAAACTTGCCTATGCTTATTATGATAGCCTTTGTTGTGCAAGTACGGTGTTCTACTCAACTACCGGTTCATCCGGGAATGTATTTCACTTGACTACCGGTTCATCCGGGAATGTATTTCACTTGACTACCGGTTCATCCGGGAATGTATTTCACTTGACTACCGGTTCATCCGGGAATGTATTTCACTTGACTACCGGTTCATCCGGGAATGTATTTCACTCGACTACCGGTTCATCCGGAAATGTATTTCAATCGACTACCGGTTCATCCGGGAATGTATTTCAATCGACTACCGGTTCATCCGGGAATGTATTTCACTCGACTACCGGTTCATCCGGGAATGTATTCCACACGTTTCTATACTTGGTCCATAAGATGGGCCGAGACATGTTGTACGTATCACCTGATTTGTACCTAGACTGCCGGCAGTGAGGAAGGAGTTCCACGGGCATGAGGGATGACTTGAGGGCGTGAGTCCCTGACTTGACATGATCGCTTATGTCAGGAATCGTAGTTGGTTATCATACATGTCTCGCTTTTTATAGACTATTATGATTTCATTACGATTTTACGCTTCACATACTTGGTACACCAGATCGACTCCCTGGCCGCTCATGCCGCAGTAAGTACATCTACCGCCGATCCCCGCTTAGGATCTCATTTCAAGTGTTGGAAGCTCCGTTCCTTCTGAGGCTCATCTTTGCATGTTACCCCGAGTCAGAGGTTCTTGTACATTCGGGGTATGGCGGGCCCCGTCCCGTCATAGTTGTTGTCACATCTTAGGTCCTTTGTTGTGCGCAAGGTGGTTGTAAGGATTAGAATCGTTTCTAATGTTTATATTTACATATGTTGAAAGGCAACCGTTTTGGTTGGCCTATTTTCTTTCATCTTAATCCATGTCTACTTACATGTTTAAGTTTTATTTCCGCTGGTTTTCTCTGATGTTGTATCACTAGGGTGCCCGGGGTAAGGCACCAGTCACGGGCCCGGGTTCGGGTCGTGACATCGTGAATCCACGACCTTCCTATCAACAGATTGTAACATGTGGCAATATCCAATACCTGAAACTCCATGATGAATTTTGTCGGTCCGAGCAGCAGTGTGAGATCAATTTCGCCCTCGACACCCCTATGGACTCCATCGAAACTGTCACGACCAGACCCCAGGCCCGCGACTGGTGCCCTACCCGGGAACCCTTACAGGTATACATCAGAGATAATCAACGGAACATACATAAACCTAACAAGGAATAAATACGTAAAACCAAAAGCAGTTACCTCTTTTTTTTTCTTTACATAACCCAATCCACAAGATATGACTACAGACCTCTAAGATTTTGGATAAATACTATGACGGGACAAGGCCCCGCCGTACCCCTGAATATACATAGCCATTATGACAAGCTCCGGAACATTGGATCCATCTCAAAATGCTGCACCGGGATTCTAAGCCCGCGGATCCACAACTGTGTACCTAAACCTGCGGACATTTAACGCAGCGGGTCAAGACAGTGTACCGAATATGGAATGTAAATAAGGCACAGAAATGATCATAACTGTACAAAAGAATGACAGGGGCAAGTATAAAAAGTAAATACCAGATCCTACCATGCCATTACAACTCATGAACTTAATCGTACATCATTATCTTTTTCTATTTTTCAATAAGAGTTATAATCAAATTCTTACGTACATACTTAGGAAAAATCATCAAGTTCATAACTATATAACTTACTTATCTTGCATAACATAATCCAGCCCTTTATGGAGGGACGCCTTATTTTGGAGTTCACTTTGATTATCCATACGTAATAACGTAACCCGGCCCATTTGCGGGATACGACGAAGTCATATAACAGCCTTCCCACGAAGGTATATTTCCCGGCCCATTCTGGAATGTGATAAAGTCACATAAGTCTACACATAAAGGTATACTGCCCGGCCCAATCTGGGACGCGATAAAGTCACATAAGTCTGCCCATAAAGGTATACTGCCCGGCCCAATCTAGGACGCGATAAAGTCACATAAATCTTCCCATAAAGGTATACTGCATAAAAATAGGAAGCTTATGATCAACTTAGGGTCACCTGCCCATAGTATCATTTGACAATCCTACTCCTGGGACTATTTCACCCGCATAGGTCCTGTGGACCCGCAATGAGGTCATCCGCCTCGCATGGGACTATTTCACCCGCATGGGCCCGGTGGGCCCACAATGAGTACAAACTCCGCAATCGCATCATGGGTAGCAAATCCATGGAATAAGTAGTAGCCCGGGGGTTTATCCCGTAAGAATTACATAACCTAGCTCAAACGGCTATCATACATAACATAAGCACTACCGGCTTATCATACATAACATAAGCACTACCGGCTTATCATACATAACATAAGCACTACCGGCTTATCATACATAACATAAGCACTATCGGCTTATCATACATAACATAAGCACTATCGGCTTATCATACATAACATAAACAAGTTAAGAAATCCCCTAACTTCTTATTAACCCTATTTATATACACTCTCATTTTAGTTTACTTAAGGCACTAACATGTCATTGTAAAATCCGGGAATTTAACCCAAAGTACTACGTACCTTTATCCTTTCAAAGATGACTCTTTCTCGTATAAACCCCCAAGATATTAACACCCGTAGTATCAAGGCTTTTCTACACTTCAAGACAAGTCACTATACTTTTAGAAAGACATTTTTAGGCTTCTAAACCAAGTGACTTTCACTTTAAAATATTTAAGCAATTGATGCCTTCAAATCAAATTGCCCTTCTTTATTTCAAGTCATTTCTTTGTTTACATTACTAGAGAAAACCATTCTCTTAACCTTCCATAAAGTTGTTATAACCAACTTTTCATAAAGCCGTTATAACTCTTTATGTCTTAGACAAATTCCTTCCTTTATAACCAAGAGACTTATATTTCAAATCAAGTTACATATCTTTCAAAATACTTCAAGTCTCTTAACTTTTAAGAAATCAAGTTTCTTAACTTAGAATATCAAGTCTCTTATCTTTAGAATGTCAAGAAATCCATACTTTCCAAATCAAGTATTCTATATTTTTAAATCAAGTCATTTCTTCCTTTAAGAATCAAGTCTCATAACTTGAAAAATAAAGTCTCTTAACCTTTTAAGAATTCAAGGTTCATAGTCTTAAAACTTCATAACGTAAACTCTTTAAATTAAGTAACATATACTTTTATGCATTGTGAATAGGTTATACTTGTTTATAACTGTCACGACCTGACCTCGGGCCCGCGATTGGTGCCTTACCCCGGGCACCCTAGTGATAAAACATCAGAGAAAATCAGCGGAAATAAAAACTCATAAAATAATAAACAGTGATACTAAAAACAGGCTGACCAAAAAGTCGTCTTACTGCATATATATAAATAAACCTTGAACAGTTATCCTTTACAAACCCCGCCTACAACAGTACTACATACCTCTAAGAATGTGACAACAACTATGACGGGACAGGGCCCCGCCATACCCCTGAATGTACAAGTACCTACAATGACAGGAGACTATACCAAAAGATAAGCCTCCGGAGAAACGGAGCTTCCCACAATGCGGAATTGTGAACCTATGAGCGAGGATCATCAACCGGTGTACCTCTACTCGCGCAGATGAACGCAGCCCAGGCGAGGTCAAGATAACAGTACCAAGTATGTGAAACTAAAAATACTGTAATGAAATCATAACAGTCCATGTAAAACAGGAGACATGTATGATAACCAAACTATAGTACACAATATATATAGCGATATGTCAAGTCGTGACTCACGCCTCAAAGTCATCACTCAAATATAACCACGGTCTCACGCCCGCAATATCAATCATGCCCGTGGAATTCCTTCCCATCACGCGAGCCATGATATAACAACACCAAGAGTGCATACGAACACCGTGTCACACTGTGTCATAAGAACCGCACGGCAAAGACGAAGGCATAGCTACGATCCACCCCGCATCATCAATCGACCGGGAAAGTACGAAGCCGACTACGTAACCTACCGTACCAACAATACTATATAATCAGAACGGTCGATCGGGCGCACGAAAGCCACTACCGATACCGCTGCATCATGTCGATCGGGCAAGTCGTAAGCTAACTACCGATACCGCTCAGATCACGAGACTTCGCTATAAAGCGCTATAAAACTAACTCACGGCCGACCGGCAAGACGGGCGCCGACTACTAGATACCTCTGCGTCGTCGTCGGGTCAAGTACGAAAGCCAACTACCAGATACCTCCTGCATCACGAGACTTCGCCATAACACTGATCGGGGCAAGTACGAAAGCCAACTACCAGATACCTCCTGCATCAGCCACGATCGAGGCAAGTACGAGGGCTAACTACCAGATACCTCCTGCATCAGGAAACCTCATGGAGGGCTAGTCCATGGAATAACACTATCAACAGGGAAATGAACCCTCATCATGGCCGCATACCCGTGGACCATCCATCGAGTCAGTATGCCCAAAATGATCAATAATAACATGACCGGCCCTCCATCGAGAGACGCGATAGAAAAAGGATACAATACTTGTACAACAAGGCTATCACAAGCAAACATAGGCAAGTTACTCACACTCAAGGTACTTTCATTTTATGTCAAAAATCCGGGTTTTAACCCCTAAGTACTACGTACTTTAACTCTTTAAAAAGATCCATTTCTTTCACAAAAGTCACATGATACTAACACCCGTAGTATCAAAATAGAGTAACTATTATTTTAAGTAAACCAAAACAATTTCCATACTTTCTTTTTAAATAAACCAAGACAATACCATGCCTTCTTTTTAAACCAAATCAAGACCATACCAAGCCTTCTTTTTAAACCAAATCAAGACAATACGAGGCCTTCTTTTTAAACAAAAACACTTCTCAAAATAATATAAGTTTCAAAACTTCAAATTCTCAAGTCTCTTACTTTTAAATCAAGTTCCATAACGTGGGAAATCAAATCTCATATCTTTTTAAAACAAATGTCAAGTTACCATTTTAAATCCAATAATAAACCATTCTTTCGTTTTCATAAAGTCTTTATAACTAACTTCCCATAAAGCTATTATAACACTTTATGTTTAAAACCAACCAAATATAACTATAATCATTTATGAGACCAAGAGGACTTATTCTTTAACAACCAAGTACCCATTACTAACGAATAAGGTTTTACAACTTTTCAACACAACTCAAGTCCTTTACATTTCACATCAAGTCACTTAACATTTCGTATCAAGTCACTTAACTTTAAAATCAAGTCAAGGACACAAAAGGAAATCAAACTCCTTTAACACACGTGCGTCTACCGCACTATATATTTCACAAATAATCATGCTCAAGAGAATAGGAAGATCACATACCTCCTCGGCCAAATCCACTTGCTAACTTAAATGTGCCGTACGTAGTATGTCAACCTAAAATGACCATAATACGTCTATTAGTTTCTAGCTTCAACGTATAATATTCTAATTGTAAAGTCCCTTATTCTACGGAAAATTGGACAGCACTTCCTTTGTTTCTACGTACTTTTCCACCTTTTACAAGGCTCGAATTCAATAACCAAACGCCACTTTAAGGCCCAACAATTCAACAATACAAAGGGGATTACACGCCTAACTTGGACATGTAAAATTATGCCCCACAATTCATAGTAAAACAATCCAACTAGTTTAAAGCAATTCCTTGGCTATAACATGCTCACATATCAACTTTTCAAATCCTTTCAATTCAACTCGTTAATTAAACATGTTATATAAGTCAACAACGATATACCCTTTCATATATAACATGTAACGATTTTAGCTAACAATCGAATTGATTACAACATTAGTGACTAACATGCCCATTTTCGGTTTTCAATAAGTCGACATGATCCAAATCTTTTCAAACTTTAATATATAAACCACATGCTCATTTCTTAACTACTATAACTCGTAATCTTCAATTACATAAGAAAGTGAAGGTTTTACCTCAATAAGCCCTCTTTCCGAAATCTTCTTCACGTTAACATCACCCACACGAACCCTCTACAAGCTTGCCAACATAATTCCTTCTTGTCGTCTTTCCAAAAATTTCATCACACCTAGGGTTTATCACTTTTTGGGAGAGAAGAGGGGATTTTCTTAGGAGGAACCTTTGCAAATGACCAAGTCTTCAAGACTTGGTCATAATATAAGGTCTTCTCTTGGTCAAAAAGATGGGAGGGACACTTGTCACCCTCCCATAGGCCTTTTATCAAAATATCTTCTGAATTTCCCCAAATTTCGCTAAAAATCCCGCCTCGGCGCCAGCGCCCGCGGCCACGGCTGCAACTCTGAACACATCAAGACATCCAGGCCGCGTACTGTGGCACCTCTTCAAAACACTTTCCTGTTCGTCTTCCCACTGAACTTGTAACCTTCATAACTTCCTACTCCGATGTCCTATCGACGAGCAGTTTGTTGCGTTGGAAACTAGACTCAACGAACTTCATAATGGGCTATTGAAACACCTAAAAACTCCTAATAAACTAGGAGATATACCGCTCCAAAATTTACTAAAAAAAAACTGTCCAAAAACATTCTGTCAACTTATCTTTCCAATATCAATTCTTATTTCCTTTCGTACGTTCCCAATACATGACCTGGAATTTCGGGGTGTAACATTCTTCCCCCCTTAGAAACATTCGTCCTGAATGTTCCTTCTAAGTCTCCATAACACATGCGTCGGTATAGTCTTCACTACTACACCCACAAAATCAATTATGCCACATATGTCCATAATATAACAATCACGCAAAAACTTAAATCCCAGCCAATGAGGAATCACCTCTAACGTATATAACAACACTATAGCTTCCACCCATGGTCTAAAGGATGCTATCATCGCACCCTTACTTCACAAACATGATCACCTCCATTCTTTTAACACATGTTCGCTTCTTTTCTTACTTGTCGTACCCTTCTTGTACACCTGAACTCTTTCTAGTACACGTACCACATTTCAGTCATCGCTTCAGTTTCAAAAACCTTGGAGTTACTACCACCTACTTGGTCATTACTAGCTTCAATTTCCTTTAAGGCCATTCCCGACCTTCACGATCCGATTCTGGTCGAACGCATCCACGAACTCGTACGATGGTTACCTAAACTTGGGCCTTGCACCCTCGTGACCCTAACACCTAGCGGGACCACTTCAAACTGACCCCACCTCCTTCCGGGCTGCGGGTTGACCCACAATCTGGCCTCAACCCGACCCATTTCGTACCAAACTCTTGTTCCCAGTCCGGAACAATCTCACTATTCAAGTCACGAAAACCTAGTGGTCTTCTTAGCTTAATTACCCACTTTCATTTCACACCACTTATGGAATTACCACACTAATATACCCCACGTATACTGTGTACCTCGACAAAGATCACCCGTAAAGTCTTTTACTCAAGACGGCCTTGCATCTAAGGTCTCCACGGTTGTCAAAATTCTAAGGCTCACAATCTCCATGCACCCAAACCTACCTTTCCTTCTAACCAAGTGTCTTAAACACAATTTACACAATGCTATCCGAACATAATACTTAACATATAATCATCATAACAACACGTACTAGTATCTAGAGGGTTAAAGATATACCTGTAATTATTGCTCCACTTTCCCTTCGTCACTCTAATCATAATCCTGCCCTACAGGGCGTATAGCTAGAGAAGGCGATGAACCAGCCACAGATCCCGAAGGCTGAGTCTCTACATCCGCGCTACCTCTGGTCGGACAATCTTTCACAAAATGGCCCTGTCGGCCGCAAGTATAACAAACTCCCAAATTAGCACGACACTCCCCATGATGGAGTTTACCACAACGACCACACTGAGGTAAGGGTGGCCTCGTCCGGCTAACACCCCTACTCCCCCGAAAACCTAAAATCTTGGAGCCCTGACCTGCTCCAGAATACCCCAGACGTCCTGAAGACTGTGGAGGACCACTCTGAACTGGAGGAGGTGCATAACTAGTCTCCTGCTGAGGCAGTCCACCTCGAAAGTTACCAAAGGACCCTGCTGTCGTCTTGGCCCTCTTATGCTGATCTTGGTCATTTCGTCGACCTCTACGTTCCTCAGTCTGCTGCGCATAAGCCTGCATGCGGGCAATATCCATGCCCGGCTGAAGAGCTACACCCGTGCACCCCTCTGCTAAGTAATCATCGAGCCCTATGACATAGAGGTGCACTCTATCCTCCATGTCTTCCACTAAAGCGGGGACATACCGAGCCAATGAGTCAAACTCTACATTGTACTCCCGAACCGTCCGCCCGTTCTGCCTCATCATCATAAATCTATCTGCCCGAGCTCTCTTCATCTGCGAGGGCAAGAAGTGTGTAAGAAATGCCTCTGAGAACTCGTCCCAACCAGCTGGAAGTGCATGCTCCCCCCGGGACAGTTCCCATGAATCAAACCAGTCGACTGCAGTATCACGCAGCCGATGTGAACCCAATACCACCGACTCTGTCTCTGAGGCCTTGATCACCCTCATGATCCGCTGTAACTATCGAATAAACTCCTGAGGATCTTCCTCAGTTCTCGATTCATAGAACTCTGGTGGAATGCAACTCAAGAAGTCCCGAAGTCTCAAACTATCGGATCTAGGGTGAACCACTGGTACTGCCGGAACCACCGGCTCCCGCCTGTCCTCATATCTCGCCACGATCCTAGCTAGTAACTGGGCCATCTCTTTGTAACCCATATCCTCGGCTCCTGGCCGTGGAACTGGAGGCTCAGATATCATGGCCTCAGTAGAAACTGTTGCCGCTGCGCTAAACTCTGCTGGGGCTGGCGGCGTCGCAGAACTCGTCGTATGAAGTACTACCTCAGGTAAAGACTGGGCCTGTGCCCTGGTAACCCTCTGTGCTCTACTCGCAGCTCCCTCTGCTGCCTTGCCCCGGGCCTGGTTGCCTGCGTAGAGGCATAATCGGTACATAAGAATACGTCGGAGAGTCCAACTTATCACACACGGCTAAGGCACGATCTCGGAGTGAGAATAATGAAACCAATCCTAAATATCTCTGACCTCACGATTATAGGTGTCTTTGCCGCAACACGCCGATAATCAAGACTCTACTAGATACGGTCTGTAGACACTTTCCGAGGACTAACTGTTGTGATACCACTTTTGTCACGACCCGACCTCGGGCCCGCGACTGGTGCCTTACCCCGGGCACCCTAGTGATAAAACATCAGAGAAAATCAGCAGAAATAAAAACTCATAAAATAATAAACAGTGATACTAAAAACAGGCTGACCAAAAAGTCGCCTTACTGCATATATATAAATAAATCTTGAACAGTTATCCTTTACAAACCCCGCCCACAACAGTACTACAGACCTCTAAGAATGTGACAACAACTATGACGGGACAGGGGCCCTCCATACCCCTGAATGTACAAGTACCTACAATGACAGGGGACTATACCAAAAGATAAGCCTCCGGATAAACAGAGATTCCCACAATGTGGAACTATGACCCTATGAGCGAGGATCAGCAACCGGTGTACCTCTACCTGCGGCATGAGCGGCCCGAAGGAGGTCGATAACAGTACAAGTATGTGAAACTGAAAATACTGTAATGAAATCATAACAGTCTATATAAAACAGGAGACATGTATGATAACCAAACTACAGTACACAATATATAAGCAGTCATGTCAAGTCAGGGACTCACGCCCTCAAAGTCATCACTCAAATATAACCATGGGTCTCACACCCGCAATATCAATCATGCCCGTGGAATTTATTCCTTACTGCCGGCAGTCTATGATATAACAACACCAAGGAGTACATATGAACACGTGTCCACGCGTGTCATAAGAACCGTCTGAGGCAATCACGAAGGCATAGCTACGGATCCACCTGCATCATCAATGGCCAAGGCGTCTGAAGTCGGCTACGAGAACCTACCGTCGACAATACTAAATAAGCGTACTTAAGGCGGCAGGCAAGTACGAAAGCCACTACTAGATACCGCCTGCATCACGTCGCTGACCGGGGCAAGTACGTAAGCTAACTACCAGATACCGCCTGCATCACGAGACTTCATCATAAAACTGCTATAAAACTAACTCACGAAGGCGACGGGCAAGTCTGAGCCGACTACGGATACCTCTGCGTCGCGTCGGCCGGGGCAAGTACGAAAGCCAACTACCAGATACCTCCTGCATCACGAGACTTCGCCATAACACTGACCGGGGAAAGTACGAAAGCCAACTACGGATACCGCTGCATCGCCACGGCCAGGCAATGCGAGGCTAACTACCGATACCTCTGCGTGAAACCTCATGGAGGGCTAGTCCATGGAATAACACTATCAACAGGGAAACGAACCCTCATCGTGGCCGCATACCCGTGGACCATCCATCGAGTCAGTATGCCCAAAATGATCAAGAATAACATGACCGGCCCGCCATCGAGAGACGCGGTAGCAAAAGGATACAATACTTGTACAACAAGGCTATCACAAGCAAATATAGGCAAGTTACTCACACTCAATGTACTTTCATTTTATGCCAAAAATCCGGGTTTTAACCCCTAAGTACTACGTACTTTAACTCTTTAAAAAGATCAATTTCTTTCACAAAAGTCACATGATACTAACACCCGTAGTATCAAAATAGAGTAACTATTATTTTAAGTAAACCAAAACAATTTACATACTTTCTTTTTAAATAAACCAAGAAAATACTATGCCTTTTTTTAAACCAAATAAAGACCATACCATGCCTTCTTTTTAAACCAAATCAAGACAATACCAAGCCTTCTTTTTAAACAAAAACACTTGTCAAAATAATATAACTTTCAAAACTTCAAATTCTCAAGTCTCTTACTTTTAAATCAAGTCCCGTAACGTAGGAAATCAAGTCTCATATCTTTTTAAAACAAATGTCAAGTTACAATTTTATATCCAATAATAAACCATTCTTTCGTTTTCATAAAGTCGTTATAACTAACTTCCCATAAAGCTATTATAATACTTTATGTTTAAAACCAACCAAATACAACTATAATCATTTATGAGACCAAGAGGACTTATTATTTAACAATCAAGTACCCATTACTAACGAATAAGGTTTTACAACTTTTCAACACAACTCAAGTCCTTTACATTTCACATCAAGTCACTTAACATTTCGTATCAAGTCACTTAACTTTAAAATCAAGTCAAGGACACAAAAGGAAATCAAACTCCTTTAACACACGTGCGTCTACCGCACTATATATTTCACAAATAATCATGCTCAAGAGAATAGGAAGAATCACATACCTCCTCGGCTAAATCCACTTGCTAACTTAAATGTGCCGCACATAGTATGTCAACCTAAAATGACCATAATATGTCTATTAGTTTCTAGCTTCAACGTAGAATATTCTAATTGTAAAGTCCCTTATTCTACGAAAAATTGGACAGCACTTCCTTTGTTTCTACGTACTTTTCCACTTTTTTCAATGCTCGAATTCAATAACCAAACGCCACTTTTAAGGCCCAACAATTCAACAATACAAAGGGGATTACACGCCTAACTTGGACATGTAAAATTCTGCCCCACAATTCATAGTAAAACAATCCAACTAGTTTAAAGCAATTCCTTGGCTATAACATGCTCACATATCAACTTTTCAAATCCTTTCAATTCAACTCGTTAATTCAACATGTTATATAAGTCATAACCAATTATAACAACGATATACCCTTCCATATATAACATGTAACGATTTTAGCTAACAACCGAATTGATTACAACATTAGTGACTAACATGTCCATTTTCGGTTTTCAACAAGTCGACATGATCCAAATCTTTTCAAACTTTAATATATAAACCACATGCTCATTTCTTAACTACTATAACTCGTAATCTTCAATTACATAAGAAGGTGAAGGTTTTACCTCAATAAGCCTTTTTTCCGAAATCTTCTTCACGTTAACATCACCCACACGAACCCTCTACAAGCTTGCCAACATAATTCCTTCTTGTCGTCTTTCCAAAAATTTCATCACACCTAGGGTTTATCACTTTTTGGGAGAGAAGAAGGGATTTTCTTAGGAGGAACCTTTGCAAATGACCAAGTCTTCAAGGTCATAATATAAGGTCTTCTCTTGGTCAAAAAGATGGGAGGGACACTTGTCACCCTCCCATAGGCCTTTTATCAAAATATCTTCTGAATTTACCCAAATTTTGCTAAAAATCCCGCCGCGGCCCTGTAGTCGGCGCTGCAACTTCTGAACACATCAGTACATCCGGCGCCGCGGCCCTGCATCCGGCGCCGCGGCGCTGTGGCACCTGACTGAAAACACTTTCCTGTTCGTCTGCCCACTGAACTTGTAACCTCCATAACTTCCTACTCCGATGTCCTATCGACGAGCGGTTTGTTGCGTTGGAATCTAGACTCAACGAACTTCATACTGGGATATTGAAACACCTAAAACCTCCTAATGAACTAGGAGATATACCGCTCCAAAGTTGACTAAAAAAAAACTGTCCAAAAACATTCTGTTAACTTATCTTTCCAATTTCAATTCTTATTTCCTTTCGTACGTTCCCAATACATGACCTGGAATTTCGGGATGTAACAATAACGATCTTATTAAAGCAGCCATGATCTAAAAAATGTAATACAATTTTGTCTTATCTTAGTTTCTATGCAGATGGAGAATTCTACTCATTTTAATTTAATTGATTGTCGATACATTTTCTTTAATTAACGCTGCAATGGCTTGTTCGATACTTATTCTCATTCGTGCAGTAACTTAGAAAAGTTCGCTCGACTCCAAATACTTCCTAATGACTCTTACCAACATCCCCCATAAGACTTGGTAAGAACTTAGGATAACTTAGACGTAACTTTTACATAAAGTGAATCAACATACATACCTCTTAACTTCTAAGAGTAGAATGAATCATGAAATAGTACCACATGTATATTCCATACATAGAATCATGCCAAAAGAAGGAAGAGGTTCACATACCTCGCGACGATTATCGATAAGTAGCAAAATGCTCCAAAGTACGTCAACCTTGATAGCTATTCAATTCTTCAAGTAGAATACGCTATACTTAGTACTTCAACCTATAATGGCCATAATACGTCTATTAACCTCTAGCTTCAAACGTAGAATATTCTAAGTGTAAAGTCACCAAATTCTACGGAAAATCGGACAACACTTCCTTTGTTTCTACTTACTTTTCCATCTTTTTCAAGGCCCGAAAATCAATAACCAAACGCCACATTTAAGGCCCAACAATTCATCAAATACAAAGGGGATTACACGCCTTAACATGACGTGTAAAATTCTGCCTCACAATTAATACGAAACTGTCCAAAGATTAAGGCAATTCTCGACTCAAAATGTGTAACAACATAAAGTTCATTCCAATTCCTTTTTCAATCCAAGTTGTTATTCCAACATGTTACATACATAACAACAATTACAACAACTATAAATCCTTTCTTTCTTAACATGCGACGATTGTAACTACCGTCCAAATTGATTACAACATTAATGGCTAACTTGTCCATTTTCGGTTTTTAACATGTCGACATGATCCAAATCTTTTCAAACTTCAATATATATACCACATGCTCATTTCTTAACTACTATAACATGAAATCTTCAATTACATTAAGAAGATGAAGGATTTTACCTCAATAAGCCCTAAAAATGACCAAGCATAAAAGTCGATTCTTAGCAACTTTTAGCTCCTCTTCTTATGTTCCAATCCGCTCCAAGCACTCCTTAGAAGCTCATGAAGAACTCCTCTTCAAGTTCCATCTTCAAAATGAAGAACACCTTAGGTTTTCGCCTTGCGACTAACGTGAAAACGTCGTTTTTCCGAGATCTTTCTATTGAGATATCCTTACAATACCCTTAGAAACCTTGGGTTAAAGTCTAGTGAAGAATGAACCAAAATTACAAAAAAATTGTGTGGGAATGGTGATGAACCCGAGAGCTCTTCTTGAAGAACAAGGTTCTCTAATTTTTTTCTAAGTGTTGAAGACTTGGTCTTGCACTAGTGTAGTATATATAAAACAATGGAGGGCTTATATCACAACACTTGTGTGTCTTGGATGAAGAATGACTAATATCTAGCCAAGTGGGCAAGTTGACTAAGTCAATAATCTCAAGCTTGAAGACTTGATCATCTACAATGGTCAATGACCATTTTACCCTTGTATTAATTCGAGCAAGCCATGTGGGGGTGACACGTGTCGCCCTCCCATTCGTCCATAAAATTTCGTAACCCTCGTGGGCCCCACAAAACGTAAAATTTCCCGGGTGGGCCCCACGTGACCAAATCCGTAAAAAAAAATTCCATAATGTTAATAAGTTCCATACTCTTCGAATAATGCATTTTGAGAATCAAATTCTCATCGATGAACATTTTTTCTTTCCGACATTCGGAAGATTTTTCTTCGGAAAACAATTCTTCCTTTCGTACCAATTTTCAAGTCTTTTGTTCTCGCGTCTATTCTCTTATACATGTCCTGGAATTACGGGGTGTAACAGAAACCTTTGACCCTGATATGACTTTTACGAATTCTCCTGCAGTCTGTCCCCAATTTCAGCAGCGTTGACATGGGACAAATATTGTGACGAGCCTCGTCAATCGCCTTTATTGAAACAATTTTGTTCGCTATCTGGATGGTGATATTCAATGCAAGATTGTGTCCGACACCCCCAACAGACAATTCACCATCATGAAATGTGGTTCTGTGGGCCTCTAGCACTTGTCTGACTAAGGCTGTCAAGTTCTCGTCTGTTGTACCCTCTGGAACATATGCATCTTTCAGTACTTCCAATAACGCAACCCTATGTGGGACCGAATGCATTAACAATGAAAATAGAGAGATATGTGCTGATGTTTTCTTCAACTGCTCCACTACAGAATATTCCTTAGTGGGCATCTTCCTCCAAAACTCCTCAACCTCAGCCTCTGTCACGGGTTTCTTTTGTGGTACCTCTCTGACTGTCTCTACATGCGCGTAATATCTCCATGACCTGGTTATACCTGCAGCGGTGACTTCTATGGCTTGCTTCCCAGTTTCTCTGCGATCTACTCTGATTGGTGACTCCCAGCCAGGCATTTGAGCAACTATGATTGAACCATTTAGTTTCTGCGGTGCCCTTTCCAGCTCAAATACCGTTTTCTTTTGAATATTGGTAACGGGGGCGATAAAAACAGAAGGTTCAGCTCCTCTTTCACCTCGAACCGATCGGATGGTCCCCTCCAAGTCGTACTCCTCATCTAAAGTTATCAAGTGCACATTGGCGTTGTCGTGGTTTGGCAAGGGGTTGTCATGCACGTTTGGGGCCGGATCCCTTAGCTGAATTACCCCTTCTTTAATCAACTCTTCGATTCTGTCCCTGAGAGAGTGGTAACTTTCAGTATCGTGTCTAGGGCTATTGGAGTGATATGCTGTTACACCTCGTTATATAGGGGCAATAAATTGAGAACGTAATCAAGGAAATAAGATTCGATTTTTGGATATAAAGTATATTTATATATGCTAATCCGTAAATTAGTATACAAAGGATGTGATCCCGTAATAATTTTGGATGTAACCAGCGTGACGATGTGGATTAATAATAGTAATTGTATATCCCCAAAAGAGGTGATGGACTAATGTCATATTACAAATTATGACATCGAGTATACGAAAGTTTTATGAGTTTTTATGATTTAAATAAATTGGGATCAAGAATTAATATGTGGGTGATGAGTTAAATATGGAGGTTAGTCTAAAGGGATTAATTAAGAGTGGATAAGTGGGGGTGCCATTACGTGGCTGGAAATCAAAGAGGTGTTGGTAACTATGCTTTTAACATACACCTACATGTTGCATGTAAGAAAGATGTGTCATTATCTAAGGAAAGGATAAAGGGGGTGGCTCCACTATGAAGTAAATAAAGTGATGCATATCTTAGTATATAGAACTATTCAGATGATGCAAAACGTTCAGAATCCAAAAAGGGGAATATATATATTACTAGGGATACCAATTAGCATCTTTAATTGTCAGTTAGATTTTAGTCTTTCTTTTTGTTATTGAAATCGACAAGTTATAGTAGTAGTTTCACAGTGACAAACAAAGCAGATGACGAGTACAATCCTCTCTTGTAAAATTAATGAAGACAATCAAGGTATGTTAAGACAAATCCTTCTTTCTTTCGGCATGTTCTACATATGAACTATAACTGCGGTATTGCTCCATAAATTATTCTACTCCTAAAAGTTAAAAATAATCATGTTATTGATTCCTATGCTAAAAGCATGTCTAAATTGTTTCTAAGTCTTTAAAGAGTCATAGAGTGGTGACGTTGTGGCCGAAATTGGTATGGAAATTATTGAACCTTGTTATATGCATTTTATAGATTGTTTACATATGATTGTGGGGCAGAATTTTACACATCTAGTAGGTGTGTGATTCCCTTTGGATTAACTGTTGATTGTGCCCTTAGTCGGGGCTTGGTTATTGTTGAAATTTGGCCTTTTTAAAGGTGGAAAAGTACGTAGAAACAAAGGAAGTGCTGTCCAATTTTTTGTAGAAATAAGAGCGTTACTTAAGTCCCTAACCTACCCTTAAAGGAATGTAGTTAATAGACATGCTATTGTCGTTATAGGTGGAAGTGTTACGTGAGCGTATTCCACTTAGCGGGTTGGTAGAAGAACGCTGAGGTATGTGAACTAACTTCCTTCTATTGACATGATTATTCTTGAAGTATACTTGTCTTGGTTTTGAAAGTCATGAGACTTGATTTATTTTGAAAGAATATATGATTTGATTTTGAAAGTAAGCGACTTGAGTTATATGAAGTATAAATGACTTGGTTTCAAAAAATGTAAGTGACTTGATTTAAAGAGTAGAAATTACTTGATTTTAAAGCCTCAAGTTAAATTTAAAAAGTATATGTTACTTGGTTTTAAGAGTATATCTTACTTGGTTTTGAAAGTATAAGTTAATTTATTTTATAAGTGGAAATGACTTTAAAGGTATAGGTTATTTGATTTTGAAAGTAAAAGTGTCTTGATACTACGGGTGTTAGTACCTTGAGGTTTATTATATGAAAGGATTCTTTTAAAAAAAAAGGGATAGATGTACTTAATACTTTTGGAGTCCAACTCCCTAATGTTACATCACATGATAGTGTCTTGGTTTTATTAAAAAGAAAGAGGTGATAGTGCCTCGATTTGTGTAAAAAGAAGATGTGGTAGTGCCTTAGTTTTCTAAAATAAAAGTTTGTTATAATGGATTTATGGGAAGTCAGAAGATGGTTTAAAATGTCATATGATTGCATTGTTACATCGAGTCTCATGGTGGGCCGGGACACGTTGCATGCACATACACGAGGATTATAAGGGAATCATGTGGGAATGTCCATGATTATGACTTATATATTATACGGAAATCATGTGAGAATGTCCATGATTATGACTTATATATTATACGGAAATCATGTGAGAATGTCCATGATTATGACTTATATATTATACGGGAATCATGTGAGAATGTCCATGATTATGACTTTCATATATTATACGGAAATCATGTGAGAATGTCCATGATTATGACTTATATATTATACGGAAATCATGTGAGAATGTCTATGATCATGACTTATATATTATACGGAAATCATGTGAGTATGTCCATGAGTATTACTTATATGCGCTTATGGAAATCATGTGAGAACGTCTGTGATTATGAGATAACTCTTATTGTGAAAATAGTATTTCTAAAAAGGAAGGCATGGTATTGTCTTGATATTTCTAAAATGAAAATTTGTTTTAAAGATTTTATTGAAAGTCCATGAGATGTGTATTGTCCGTGAACTTGTATTCACGATGCGGATAGATTCCCGTGAGATGTATATAGAGTATAGGATTACATGACTAGGCATACATGGTTTTAAAAATAACTCTCTTTGAAAAAGGTACAGTTGGCTTTTATTTTATATGACACGGTAGGATCTGGTATTTGGTTTTCATACTTGCCTCTGTCATTCCTTTGTACAGTTATGATCTGATTTATTGTACTTCTTGTTTACATACTTGGTACATGTTGTACTGACCCCCTTCTGGGGGCTGCGTTCATGCCCGCAGGTATAGGTATTCAGTTTGGATATCCTCGAGCTTAGGATCCGTGCC
Source organism: Przewalskia tangutica (assembly GCA_029844215.1). NCBI lineage: Eukaryota > Viridiplantae > Streptophyta > Magnoliopsida > Solanales > Solanaceae > Przewalskia > Przewalskia tangutica. The sequence goes on along the minus strand of CM056730.1, from coordinate 91,341,613 downwards.
CAGCTTTTTTTTGAGATAGCTCCCCTGTTCTGGAGCTTATCATTTTGGTACGGAGTTTGTATTACAGTATTATGGTTATTCAGAGGTACGGCGGGGCCTTGTCCCGTCATAGTTGTTGTCAAACTCTTAGAGGTCTGTATTCATATGTGGGGTGGACCTAGGTACAGTTGTAGTTCCGTTTGATTATATATATTGGCGGCCTTGTTTGCTTTGCCTTTGTTTGTTTTAAAAAAAAAATTAGTGTTATTTAGCTTCCGCGAATTTATTATGTTGTATGGATAGAAGGGTGCCCAGGTAGGACACCAGTCGCGGGCCCGGGGTTTGGGTCGTGACAGAAGTGGTATCAGAACAGTTAGTCCTCGGAATGTCTACAGACCGTGTCTAGTAGAGTCTTGTGTATGAGTATGTTGTGCACCATACTTATATGCAGGAGGCTGCCGGATATTTAGGATTTATTTCTATTCTTCTTACTCTAAGATCGTGCGATAGAACTATGTCATTAGGATAATCCCCCTCTCTGACAAATTATTGTGGTTGCAGCTATGTCCCAAAAGAAAGCGACAGTGGCCTGGAAGGGAAAATCTGAGTTATTTGCACTTGACTTGGTGCGTCAAGCCATAAGGGAAGTGAAAGAGTTTGAATAGAAGTATGATGACCAAGTATGGAGATACTAGGTCAACGTCAGGTAATGTAACTCTTCAGAATTTTCTACGTACCGAATAAGGAAATAAGTTAACGATTCATCACTTAAGGGATGGTATTGTCAAGGATTGGAACCAGGAGTAAAGTCTGAGATTACGTATGTATATTAGAATATTTTGGAATTATTAAAAGTACGATAAGTAAGAAAGGAGTGAACACGTGTTAAAAGAAACGAAGTTGTTTATAATTACGAGTAGTGAGAAGATACAAGAAAAATTTACATAGGACCTTGGTGTGTGCATTCAATGATGAGGTTCTTAAAAGGGAACTGTGGATGGATATTAGAAGGTTGCGTGGCCAGGTACAAGGTCCATAGGCAATAATGAGTGATTTCCACTGGGTATTCAGGAGAAATGAAAGAGTGAAGTGTCATGTCGCTATGATGGAGATAAGAAATTTTAAGCAATATATAGCAGTACTTACTAATCAAGTATGGGTTGATAATATATGTGCTTCTAAAAGTGCATTTCATGAAACCAAGCCTATATGATCATTCTCTTGGAATAATTAGGTGGGAATGAGGCATAGAGATTCAGTACAGGTTCAGAAACTTCGATATGAGAAGGGTGAAAAACAGATAAGAGAGGTACAAATATATAGATGAATTCAACAAAGTGATAATAGATATTCAGGGTAATATAGCCAAAGTGACAACTGTTGATGCAACCAAAGATACAACCGAGTCAGTAAATCTAACAAGAGGATAGAACAAATGCCACATGAGGAGACAAAGGGTAATAATGAGAATAAAGAGGAACAAAGAAATACTGGGGAAGAATATGGTAATAAATAGAATAAGAAAGATAACAATGGTAATGTGATAGAAGTAGAACAACTCATCGAGGACCCACAATTGATGGAAGAATCAAAAACAACTCTTGCTACTAAAGAATAGATTGGGAAAGCTTTTTGTATCAGCAGAAGTTAAGGAGGAGCGAAATGTTGACAAGAGTCAGGAGATGTGTACCAATGGTAACAACTCTAATAATAGTAACACAGTAATATTAAAGAAAGATGGGATAATAATGTCCAATGCGGAGCAGAATATTGCAGTAGAAGTGGATATGTCTATTCTAAATATTAATCAGAAGAGATAATATAAGGGGTGATCAACATGATAAACTTAAGGACTCAGGAGTGAAAGAGTTACATGATTTAGGTAGATATCTGGTGACAACTATGGTATATGCAAACAGGGATACAGACAAAATAGATGAAGAGCAAAGACAAGGAAGACAGTAATGCAGGAAACTCGTAGCACAAATAGTCAATGAAAGGAAGATGTAGTAATACAAGAAGCTGATGATGAGAAGAATAACCACGGGGATGAACTGAATGAAAGAGAACAGAAAGTATAGCATGAGAGTTCAGCCTCAGGGATTAACGATCAACCTGGTACAAGGAGAAAAATGACAAAGGACAGACAAGTTAACAACAAAGCAAGTAGAGGTAGAGAAGCAACATAATGTAGATCGAATACCATTTTGGCTTTGTGGGATTGATGGAACCTTTTTCAGGAATCTAATAAGATTGAAATATACATGAGAAGAACAGGGTTGCAACATGCTATGACAAACTGCTCAGGGAAGATATGTGCATTTGTGGATGACATGTTTGAAATACATGTTTTGATAGATCATATACAACAATTGAGCATTAGCCTGAAGATTAGGGGAACTTAGAAGGAGATAGTAGTTACTTTAGTGTATGCCAAATGTTCTTATAGGGAATATTGGAATTGTGGGAATCTTGGAGGATATGGATAATTCAATGCAACATTCATGGTTAATAGGAGGTGATTTTAACACTATTGTGACAAATTTAGAAACATATGGAGGTTATCATTCATAATTAATGAAGTTCAAGATTTTAGAGCTTAAATGCAAAACTGTGAGGTAACTAACTTGGGTTTAAAAAGGCAGTACTTATAATTGGTGAATTGTATATGTGTGATATATTGTGGCATATGTTGGTTTGCTGAATATAGGTAGATAGACATAGTTATAAAGGAGACTCTGCTAAAAAAATTATGGCATAAGACTTATTATGAACATTCGAGGACAAATATTTCTAAGGGGGGAAGGATGTTACACCTCGTTATATAGGGGCAATAAATTGAGAACGTAATCAAGGAAATAAGATTCGATTTTTGGATATAAAGTATATTTATATATGCTAATCCGGAAATTAGTATACAAATGATGTGATCCCGGAATAATTTTGGATGTAACCAGCATGACGATGTGAATTAATAATAGTAATTGTATATGTTACACCCCGTATTTACAGGGCATGTTTTAAGAACGTAAGTAAGAACTCACAAGTGTTAAGATTTGAGACTTGTAAAAATTTATCGGAAATTATGGAATTGTCGGAAAACGTATTATTGTGACGAATGGAATGGCGACACGTGTCACCCCCCCCCCTTATGTGATGCCTTGGTCGATTTAGGCATGGCCAATATTGTTATACCCCGTGGTTCGGGCCGTGCGTGTGGGGCCGTGCGAAAGTGAAACACGTTCGAGGGCACGAGGCCGCGGCGCCAAGCGGGTGAAGTGCGGTGAGGCAAGTTCCAGCGCCAGCGCCGGAAGCGACGCGCGCCGAAAGATCCGAGTCCGCGGGAGTTGCGGCGCCCGCGGAATCGAACGCGGCGGCGCGAAATTTGGGCGGAAAAACTTAGAAAGTCGATTCTGTTTTAAAAGAGGCCATGGGAGGGTGACAAGTGTCCCCCCCCATCTGATTTCTGCTACATGCATTATATTGACCAAGACTTGGTCATTTCTTTCAACTTTTCATCTTTACACTCCATCTCTCTCTAAGTTAAAAAGCTCATCCTTCTCTCTAAATTCCCAAGAGGAATTCTAGCCTAATGGAAAAATCAAAAGTGTAATAGGAAGGAAAGGTTATTACAAGCTTGTGAAGACTATTGTGGTGGTGTTCTTGGAGAAAAAGGCTAGCAAGGTGTTGGAATAAGTTTGGCTAAAACTTAAGGTAACATTTCTTCTCTTGTAGTTGGTATTGGGTGTTGCATGTTTAATAGGAAGAACTTGTAGTTGGAAAAATGCACTTAGAGTAGTTGCATGTAAGAAATGGGGTTGATTATGAAAGAATTGGTTAGGGGGATATTATGAGCATGTTGTTGCCTAAATACTACATTAGACTTGTTGGGTTAGTTGTTGTAACTTGTGGGGATGAATTTTACACACCAAAGTTTAGGTGTGTAATCCCCTTGGTGTTGGTTGGTTGTTGAGCCTTAAACATGGCATTTGAGCGTTAAAAATCGACCTTGGAAAAGGTGGCAAAGTATGTAGAAACAAAGGAATCTGCCCAATTTTCCGTAGGAAATTGGTGACTTTAACTTGGAAAAATTCTGCATTATAACTAGAGCTTGATAAACGTATTATGGTCATTTTAGGTTGACATACTACGTGCGGTAAAGTGGACTTAGCTTGTGGATTGACCGAAGAGGTATGTGGAGCTTTCCTATCTCTTGAGCATGATTAGTTGTACCTATGTAGTACGGTAGACGTACAAGATTTGGAAATCTTCGTTTGTTATAAGTATTTGATACTTGCTTCGTTTTAAAGAAAAGTATAAAAATCCTTGGACTTAAGGGAATGTGTTTTACTATTGTTTAACTCTAATATAACGGCTTTATGGGGAGTTGGTTATATTAGCTTGTGAAAGTTTAATGGAGAAAGGTTTTGATGATTTGAACTTGTGGAAGGAAAATGGTTTTAAGGCATGAATTGCCTAAGGTTTTACAAGAAATGAAGTCACTTAATTTAGAAGCTTGAGATAGTTTTAAAAGGAAATGTGACTTGCTTTGAAAAGAAATCGTAACTTGATACTATGGTGATTAGTATCTTGGAATTTTTGTATAAAAAGAGTTATTTTTTTTAAAGGTTAGAGGTACATGATACTTGGGTTAAATTCCCGGATTTTTATTAAAAGACATGATCGTGCCTTAGGTATACTAAAATGAGAGGATGTATTAGTATTATTAATAAGAAGTTAGGTGATTCTTAACTTGCTTAAGTTATGATAGGCCGGTAGTGCTTATGTTATGTTTATTAGCCGGATGAGCTATGTTATATATATTTATATTGTTACGGGTAAACCCCGGGTTATTATTTATGCCATGGATTTGCTACCCATGATGCGAGTGCGGCGCTTGTACTCATGCGGATCTGGACCATAGGATCCATGCGGGTGAAATAGTCCCATGCGAGTACGCGATGGTACTCATGCGGATCCACATGATCCATGCGGGTGAAATAGTCCCATGCGGGTGAAATAGTCCTATGACGAGACGGATGACCTCATGCGGGTCCACAGGACCTATGCGGGTGAAATAGTCCCAGGAGTAGGATTGCTTAATGATACTACGGGCGAGGTACCCTGTTTTGATCATGAGCCTCCTATTTTATGCTATAAAATGTATACTTGTTACTCTAATTATTAGTAAGGCACAGTGCAATATAATTTGGTTTTATCTATAACTTCAGTGTATTTTGGACTTATGATATTACTACAGTATTTTCCAGTTTTACATACTTGGTACGTTGTGTCGACCCCTTCCTGGCTGCGTTCAATCTGCAGTAAGGGAAAGCAGGTGGTAGATCCTCATTCCTAGGATCTTGTACTCAGGTGTCAGGAGCTCCATTTCTTCGGAGGCTCGACTTTTGGTATGGTTCTCCCTGGAGTCGTTGATATTTTGTACATTCAGGGGCATGATGGGGCCCTGTCCCGTCATAGTGTTATTCATTCTTAGAGGCCTGTAGTCTTGTCAGAACTTGGTTCGTTAAGGATGTAACTGTTCGGTTTATGTACTTTTGGGTTAGCCATTTTGGGCTAGACTATTCTATATCTTAATGGTTGTTTATCTTGAGTTTATATTCCATTTGGTTTTCTCGATGTTGTGTCACTAGGGTGCGGGTTAAGGCACCAGGTCACGTCCGGTTCGGTCGTGACAAAAGTGGTATCGAGCGATTAATCCTCGGAAAGAGTCTCTGAGCCGTATCTAGTAGAGTCTTGATTATCGGTGTGTTGTGCACCACATCTATAATCGTGAGGCTGCAGGATATTTAGGATTGGTTCCCATTCTTTCACTCTAAGATCGTGCAATAGAGGCGTGTTATAGGTTGAATTTCCTCGACGTATTTTTCTGTATCGATTATGTCTCGCGCCAAGGCAACCGCAGCCGTAAGGCAAAGCGATGAGGAACTACGGTAGGGCACCGAGGGTCACTGAGCACGAGCGGTCCTTACGAGCAGGTGTTTGGACGGCGAAGTTCTACGACGCCGCCAACCCAGTCGAAGCGGCGGCGGCAGCTGCGAGACCGCGATACGAGCCTCCATCCAGGCGGGCGAGAGGATATGGGCTACAAGAATAGCCCGATTCGCCGAGATCGTGGCGAGCAGAGATAGGTTGGAGACGGCCGTTCGCGCACAGTAGTGCGGCAGAGCCGCTAGCTCGAGGCGAGGACTTTTGAGTTGTAGCCCACGAGTTTTACGGTGAGACTCGAGATGATCTCGAGTTTATCCGCCGATTCTGTGGATCATGGCGGTGTCGGGGCTTGAGGCAGTCGGTGGTCTTGAGTTCGCATCGTGCGGATACTGGCGATTGGCGGTATGATTCATGGGGCCCATCCGGAGCATGCGCTTCGGCCGTTTGGGACGAAGTTCTCGAGAGGCATTCTTAGCCATTTCTTGCCACCGCAGATGAGAGGGCTCGGGCGATAGATTTTTGACCCGAGACAGAATGGGCGACGGTCGGGAATACAACGTGGAGTTTGATTCATTGGCTAGGTATGTGCGCATTGGTAGCGAACATGGAGGGCGAGTGCACCGCTATGTCACAGACTCGATGATCACTTGGCGAGAGTTGCTCGGGGTGGCTCTCGGCCGGGCATGGACATTGCCGCATGCAGCACATGCTCTCGGGTGTGAGAGCGAGGGCAGCGGATCGGCAGTGCTCAGCGAGAAGAGGCGGGACAGCGAGGTCCTCTGGTAGTTTTAGGGTAGACAACCCAAAGAAACCAGATTTGCACCACGGTCGAGCGCTCTCCACCATCTTCGGGCGTCTGAGTATTCGGGAGCGGGGCGGGGTTCGAGCTTCGGTTTCGGAGGACGAGTTCCGGTCGAATGAGGCCACCTATGCCTCGGTGTGGTCGATGTGGTGATTGCCATTATGAAGTGTCGTGTTCCTCCGTGAGCTTGTTATTCTTGCGGCGCCAAGGCCATTTGAGGAGAGATTGTCCGTCGGTAGCGGAAATATGATGGCTCGGTAAGCGAGTCGATGGCTGATCTTCATCGTCGATGGCGTCGCCCGGAGGCGTGGTATTCACGCAGACGAGAGCGCGGCGGTCGTGGTAGAGGTTCGATTCGGCGGTCCTCGAACGCATTTATGCTATGTCGGCCGCCCGGGACGAGGCGTCACCCGATGTCGCCACGGTACATTGTTGGTTTCTTCTTTGTGATGTTTATGCTTTGATAGATCCGAGTTCTACCTTGTCCTATATATCTCCTCATATTCTTTGGTAGAATAGGGATAGAGCCCGAGTCCATAGAATCCTTTGAGGTGGCTACGTCGGTGCCGGTGTTAGGCGGCGGTATATAAGACTTGCCCGGTGACTATAGATGGTCGTCGGACTCTGGCGACTTGATAGAGTTGGACATGCCGACTTGATGTGATTATGGGTATGGATTGGCTAGCGTCTTGCTATGCCAACGTGGACCAGAAGAGGTTAGTTCGGTTCGGTTTCTGGTGGCGGTTATTGAGTGGAAGGGAATCTGCATCGCCGAGGGTAGGTTTATTTCTTACCTCAAGGCTAGGAAGATGGTACGGAAGGGTATATTTACCATTTGGTTGGGTATTCGATCGAGGTGAGATACCGGACCTTGATCGATTCCGGTGGTTAGAGAGTTTCGCACGTTTTCCAGGCGAGCTTCCGGTATCCCTCCGAGAGGAGAGTGAGATTTGCATCGATTTGGCACCAGACACTAGACCGATATCTATTCAGCCATACAGAATGACAACTGCCGAGTTGAGGGACCTGAAAGACCAGCTGAAGGACTTGCTAGAAAAAGGCTTTCTTAGGCCTAGTGTTTCTCCTGGGAGCGCGCGGTGTTGTTTGTAAAGAAGAAAGATGGGACGTTGCGTATATGTATTGATTACAGGAAGCTGAATAAGGTAACCATCAAGAATAGATATCCCCTCCCCAGGATTGATGATTTGTTTGACCAGTTGCAGGGTGAGAGATGTTTTTCCAAGATCGACCTGCGATCTGGTTATCATCAGGTGCGAGTTAGAGAGCGATATCCCAAGATCGCATTCGGGACCGGTATGGGCACTATGAGTTCAGGGTAATGTCTTTTGGGTTGACCAACGCTCCAGCGGTATTCATGGATTTTATGAATAGGGTGTTCAGGCCATTCTTGGATATGTTCGTTATAGTTTTCATCGATGATATCTTAGTGTATTCGCGCACAGAGCAGAGCATCTGATCATTTGAGGGCGGTGTTGAGTCCTCGGGGCCGGCGATTGTATGCCAAGTTCTCGAAATGCGAGTTTTGGTAGCTTCATGGCTTTCTTAGGACATGTTATCGAGCCGATGGTATTCGGGTTGTCTGACAAAGGTGAAGCGATCAAGACTTGGCCTAGACCAGCTACACCGGCAGTGCGCGACTTTGGGCCTGCGAGTTATTAGGAGGTTTGTGGAGAAGTTTGCTTCTATTTGGCACCTTGACTAAGCCGACTCGGAAGCGGTATGTTCGGTGGACGGATACTTGTGAGGAAAGTTTCCATTGCTAAAGGAGAAGTTGGCGGCACCGCCCCGTTCTTACTCTTCCGGAGGTTTAGATGGATATGTGGTTTATTGTGACGTCAGTGTCGGGCTTGGAGTGCGTCTTGATGCGGCCGCGGCAAGGTTATAGCTTATGCATCCCGACAGCTTAGGAAACATGAGAAGAACTATCCCACACATGACTTGGAGCTGGCAGCAGTGATTCACGCCTTGAAGATCTGGAGACATTACTTATATGGAGTTCATGTGGACATTTACACAGACCACAAGAGTCTCCAGTACATCTTCAGCCAGAGGGAGCTGAACTTGCGGCAGAGACGGTGGTTGGAGCTACTTAAGGATTACGATGTTGATATTCTGTACCACCCAGGGAAGGCCAATGTAGTTGCAGATGCCCTTAGTCGCGGTCGATGGGTAGTCTATCCGATGTTGAGCAGAAAAGGGATATGGTCCGAGAGTTACACCAGTTAGCAAGCCTTGGGGTTCGTTTGGTTGATTCCGTTGGTAACGGAATTCGGGTTCGAGAGGTCGCCGAGTCTTCCATCGTCGAGGAGGTGAAGAGGCGACAGTATGAGGATCCGATTTTGGTACGGTACCGAGATGCAGCTCTCCAGCAGGAGAAGGGTATATTTGAGGTAGCGCCTGATGAGGTGCTAAGGTTTAAGGGCCGATTGTGTGTTCCCGATGTGGCAGGACTTCGGCAGCAGATTCTGGGGGAGGCACACAGTGCTCGTTATTCGATTCATCCGGGGTCGACTAAGATGTACCATGACCTCAGGTGCATGTATTGGTGGGATGGTTTGAAGAGGGACGTGGCCGGTTTTGTTGCCCAGTGTCCTAATTGTCGGCAGAGTTAGGTTGAGCACGAAGCTGGTGGGCTATTACAGCTATTGATATTCCGATGTGGAAGTGGGAGGTGGTCAACATGGACTTTATTACGAGGTTACCTCGCACCGGAGGAGACATGATACCATTTGGGTTATTGTTGTGGTGTGAAATCAGCCCACTTTCTTCGATCGGGCGACGTTTTGGTAGGACTATGCAGATTATATATTAGAGAGATTGTGAGATTGCGGAGTCCCGGTGTCGATTATATCGAGATAGAGAGCCCGGTTCACGGCTAACTTCCGAGGTCTTTCCGAAGGGATTAGGACACAGTGAGTCTCAAGACGACGCTTCATCCTCGAGACGGACGGACAGCCGAGCGCACTATCCGAACACTTGAGGATATCTGCGGGCTTGTGTTATTGATTTCGGGTAATGGAGGATCATTTACCTCTTGTGGAGTTTGCTTATAACAACGGCTACCATTCTAGTGTTCGGATGGCGCCTTATGAGGCCTTATACGGGAGGAAGTGCAGTCACCGATAGGTTGGTTTGAAGTGGGAGAAGTGCGATTAATCGGGCCGATTTGGTTCTGACGATGGATAAGGTGAAGCTTATCCGAGGCGGTTATTGGCGGCCAGTCGGCAGAATCATATGCAGATCATCGGCGTCGACACTTAGAGTTTGAGGTCAATGATTGGGTCTTTCGAAAGTGTCACCCATGAAGGGTGTGATGAGATTTGGGAGAAGGAAACTCGGCCCAAGGTACATTGGGCCGTGTCAGTTGTCCAAGAGTGGGCAAGGTTGCCTATGAGTTGGATCTGCCGTCCGATCTTGGCGGTACATCCGATTTTCACGTGTCTATGTTACGGAAATGCGTTGGAGATCGTCTAGAGTGCACCCGATTCAGATATTCAGTGTGAGAGGAGTTATCGTATGAGGAGAGTCCCATAGCGATACTCGATCGTCGAGTTAGACGACTTGGACGAAGGGCGTGGCTTCCGTCAGCGTCTTATGGCGAACGAGCGAGGAGGAAATGACGTGGGAAGCGAGAGGATGACATGATGAAGAAGTATCCTCACTTATTCCCTACACCTCCGGTAACCCACTTTCCGCTTGTTAGTTTTGATTTAGCAATTGTGCTTAAGTATTGTTGTGGCTCGGGAGCATTCTTATTTGCAAAGGAATAGTCAAGAAGATATGTTTATATTGTGTTTTGTGTAAGGCTAGAAGGAACATTCGACAAATGTTTCTAAGGGGAGAATGTTATACCCGTGGTTCGCCGTGCGTGTGGCCGTCACGAAATTAGAGAAACACGCTCGTGGCTCGAGAGCGCACGAGCGAGGCTGCGCGCCAAAGCGGGTGAATGCGGTGAGGCGCTGAAGTTCCAGCCGCGCCGCTGAAAGATCCGAGTCCGCAGGATTCTGGCCGCCAGCACGGAATCGAGGCGCCGAGGCGGAAATTTGGGCGGAAAAACTTAGAAAGTCCGATTGCTTTAAAAGAGGCCATGGGAGGTGACAAGTGTCCCCTATCGATTTCTACATGCATTATATTGACCAAGACTTGGTCATTTCTTTCAACTTTTCATCTTTACACTCCATCTCTCTCTAAGTTAAAAGCTCATCCTTCTCTCTAAATTCCCAAGAGGAATTCTAGCCTAAGGAAAAATCTGAAAAGTGTAATAGGAAGGAAAGGTTATTACAAGCTTGTGAAGACTATTGTGGTGGTGTTCTTGGAGAAAAGGCTAGCAAGGTGTTGGAATAAGTTTGGCTAAAACTTAAGGTAACATTTCTTCTCTTGTAGTTGGTATTGGGTGTTGCATGTTTAATAGGAAGAACTTGTAGTTGGAAAAATGCACTTAGAGTAGTTGCATGTAAGAAATGGGGTTGATTATGAAAGAATTGGTTAGGGGGATATTATGAGCATGTTGTTGCCTAAATACTACATTAGACTTGTTGGGTTAGTTGTTGTAACTTGTGGGGCTGAATTTTACACACCAAAGTTTAGGTGTGTAATTCCCTTGGTGTTGGTTGGTTGTTGAGCCTTAAACATGGCATTTGAGCGTTAAAAATCGACCTTGGGAAAGGTGGCAAAGTAGGTAGAAACACAGGAAACGCTGCCCAATTTTCGTAGGAAATTGGTGACTTTAACTTGGAAAAATTCTGCATTATAACTAGAGCTTGATAAACGTATTATGGTCATTTTAGGTTGACATACTACGTGCGGTAAAGTGGACTTAGCTTGTGGATTGACCGAAGAAGTATGTGGAGCTTTCCTATCTCTTGAGCATGATTAGTTGTACCTATGTAGTACGGTGACGTCTGAAGATTTGGAAATCTTCGTTTGTTATAAGTATTTGATACTTGCTTCGTTTTAAAAGAAAAGTATAAAAATCCCTTGGACTTAAGGGAATGTGTTTTACTATTGTTTAACTCTAATATAACGGCTTTATGGGGAGTTGGTTATATTAGCTTGTGAAAGTTTAATGGAGAAAGGTTTTGATGATTTGAACTTGTGGAAGGAAAATGGTTTTAAGGCATGAATTGCCTAAGGTTTTACAAGAAATGAAGTCACTTAATTTAGAAGCTTGAGATAGTTTTAAAAGGAAATGTGACTTGCTTTGAAAAGAAATCGTAACTTGATACTATGGTGATTAGTATCTTGGAATTTTTGTATAAAAAGAGTTATTTTTTTTAAAGGTTAGAGGTACATGATACTTGGGTTAAATTCCCGGATTTTTATTAAAAGACATGATCGTGCCTTAGGTATACTAAAATGAGAGGATGTATTAGTACTATTAATAAGAAGTTAGGTGATTCTTAACTTGCTTAAGTTATGATAGGCCGGTAGTGCTTATGTTGTGATGTGATAGGCCGGTAGTGCTTATGTTATGTTTATTAGCGGATGAGCTATGTTATATATATTTATATTGTTACTGTAAACCGGGTTATTATTTATGCCATGGATTTGCCACCCATGATGCGAGTGCGCGCTTGTACTCACGCGGATCTGGACCATAGGATCCATGCGGGTGAAATAGTCCCGTGCGAGTGCGCGATGGTACTCATGCGGATCCACGGGATCCATGCGGGTGAAATAGTCCCCGTGCGGGTGAAATAGTCCTATGGCGAGGCGGATGACCTCATGCGGGTCCACAGGACCTATGCGGGTGAAATAGTCCCGCGAGTAGGATTGCTTAATGATACTACAGGCGAGGTACCTGCTTTGATCATGAGCCTCCTATTTTTATGCTATAAAATGTATACTTGTTACTCTCATTATTAGTAAGGCACGGTCTGCAACATAATTTGGTTTTATCTATAACTTCGATGTATTTTGGACTTATGATATTACTACGGATTTTCGATTTACATACTTGGTACGTTGTGTCGACCCCTTCTGGGCTGCGTTAAATCTGCGCGGTAGGAAGCGGTGGTAGATCCTCATTCCTAGGATCTTGTACTCAGTGTCGTGAGCTCCATTTCTTCGGAGGCTCTACTTTTGGTATGGTTCTCCCTGGAGTCGTTGATATTTTGTACATTAAGGGGCATTAAGGGGCCCTGTCCCGTCATAGTGTTATTCATTAATAGAGGCCTGTAGTCTTGTCATAACTATGTTCGTTAACGATGATACTATTCGGTTTATGTACTTTTGGGTTAGCCATTTTGGGCTAGACTATTCTATATCTTAATGGTTGTTTATCTTGAGTTTATATTCCGCTGGTTTTCTCTGATGTTGTGTCACTAGGGTGCCCGGGTTAAGGCACCGGTCACGGGTCCGGGTTCGGGTCGTGACAAATATGGTCATTTACCATAAGTCTTGGATGACTAAATTCTTGCAAGTGTAGCTTGAGAATGTTGACTAAGTCTAATGTCAATTAGTCTTGATATTTTGTAAGACTTCATCTAAACCACCCATTTGGTTACATCTTAACCCTCCATGTCCCTTTATATTACTACTAGTAGCACTACTAGTGCCAACACTTAGAAAATTTCACAAGAAATTGAAGAACAATGAGCAAGAGCTCTCGGGTTCCTCTTGGAAGAAAAGGAAAAAATTTCGTTTCTTGTCCATTCAACTCCACACTTTAAACCAAGGTTCTTGAGGGTAGTGTAAGCATATCTCAATAGAAAAATCTTGGAAAAAGGTAGTTTACGGGTTAGTCGCAAAACGAAAACCTAAGGCTCTTTCTAGGTTTTGTTTGGAAATTTGAGGGTTATTTGTTGGTGTTGTTCTAAGGGTCTCAACAAGCGGATTGAAGTGTCTTGGAGAGACTCTAAACTACTAAGGAGCGACTTCGGATTGGAGTTGGATTAAGTTTCATTGAGGTATAATCTTGTCTTTTAAAGGTGTTACAAGATTACATATTTATATTGTTGTTGTTAGCTTTACTTGTTGCTAGCATGAAGTTGATAGGTTGAAGCTATAAGTATTATGGATTGCTTGTAGCTAAATCCGAAATGTTATACAAGCCACTTGAAAATTGGATTACTAATTGGTCGTTTGTTAGAAATCGAATGTTACTTACTTGAAGATTATGGTTATTATAATCAAATGCGACTTGATATCATATTATGCTACCAATTTGGATTGAAATGGAAATTGAATAAGAATTGGTATTGTTGAACACATTGTGGCCGAATTTGGACTTGTAGTTGTATTAGATTGTTATCGTTTGTGGGGCGGAATTTTACACGTCTAGTAGGCGTGTAATCCCCTATTGATTAATTGCTATTGATTGTGCCTTAAATGTGGCATGTTTGGTTATTGTATTCGGCCTTGAAAAAGGTGGCAAAGTTAGTAAAAACAAAGGAGGTGCTGTCCGATTTTCCGTAGGAATTAGAGACTTAACACTTATAATATTCTACATTTGAAGTAAGGCGTTAATAGACGTATTGTGAATATTATAGGTTGACATACTACGGACGGGACTTTGTACTTGACAAGTGGTTGGCCCGACAAGGTATGTAGAACTTTTCCTATCTTTGAGCATGACTAGTTTCACGTATATAGTACGGTAGACATACAAGACTTTGACATTCTTTACTAGCTTTATGAAATGCCAAGACGGGTGAGTTAGGAGATTAACTCACTTCTTTGAAATTACTAAGGATGTCTTAAAGTTTTATTAAGGTTAAGGGACTTGAAGAGTTTTAATGTATGTAATACTTGTCTCGTTTTAAAACGTATAAGTCCCTTGGATAGGAAATGGTACTTGACTAAGGTATAAAGTGAATATAACGACTTTATGGGGAGTTGGCTATATTGGCTTTATGGAAAGGTAAATGGCTTGATTTAATGGAAGGCAATTCGATTTTAAGGTATCAATTGCCTAAGGTTTTATAAGAAAATGAGTCACTTGATTTAGAAACCTAACTTTATTTCTAAGGGTGTTGTGACTTACCTTGAAATTTAATTTGGACTTGATACTAGGAATAATAGTATCTTGGAAGTTTTTCTACTAATAAGAGTCATTGTTTTAAAGAGTAGAAGTACGTAGTACTTGGGTTAAATTCCCGGATATTTACAAAAGACATGTTAGTGCCTTAGGTAAACTAAAATGAGAGTGTTTATAAACAAGGATAGTAAGAAGTTAGGGGATTTTTTAACTTGCTTACATATTTTATGATAAGCCGGTAGTGCTTATGTTATGTGTGATAGCCGGATTTGGGCTAGTGATATATTATTCGTTGCGGGGTCATTCCCCGGGATTGTGGCATTGTATATTTCCGTGGATTTGCTACCTACGATGCGAGGAATACCTCATGCGAGTCCGTAAGGGCTTATGCGGGTGAAATAGTCCCACGCGCGGGTCCAAATTTATGCGAGGAATACCTCATGCGAGTCCGTAAGGGCTTATGCGGGTGGAATAGTCCCATGCGAGGAATACCTCACGCAGGTCCACTGGACCTATGCGGGTGAAATAGTCCCAGGAGTAGGATTTCAATCCTATTTTTCGTTGTAAGTATACACCTATTGTTACTCTCATTGTTAGTAAGGCACAGTGTACTGTATTTTGATTATCATACATGTCTCCGGCTTTGATTTAGACTTATGATGTAATTACGATTTTCCGATTTACATACTTGGTACATATCAGGTAATCGACCTTCCTCTGGGCCGCTGCGTTCACGCCGCAGAGTGGTAGCAGTGGCGGATCCACATTCTTAGGATCACTTATCTGACGACAGAAGCTCCAATTATCCGGAGGCTAGTCTCTTTTGGGTACAGTCTTTTCCCTGGTGTTGTAGATTTATGTACATTCAGGGGTATGGCGGGGCCCTGTCCCGCCACAGTTGTTATTCCTAGAGGTCTGTATTCACATATGTGGTCAGGTGAAGAATCGATGTTATACGATTGTACTTTTGATTTTGTTATCTATATTGAAGCGCGCCTTATCGGCTAGCACAGGATGTTTTATTGTTACATATGTGTTCATGTTGTGTATGTTCCGCTGCTATTCTCTGATGTATACAACGGGTGCCTGTGTAGGCACCGCCGCCCGAGCGGGTCGTGACAGTATATCTCCAAAAGAGGTGATGGACTAATGCCATATTACAAATTATGACATCGAGTATACGAAGATTTTATGAGTTTTTAGGATTTAAACAAATTGGGATCAAGAATTAATTATGTGGGTGATGAGTTAAATATGGAGGTTAGTCTAAAGGGATTAATTAAGAGTGGATAAGTGCAGAAGGGGGGTGCCATTACGTGGCTGGAAATCAAAGAGGAGTTGGTAACTATGCTTTTAACATACACCTACATGTTGCATGTAAGAAAGATGTGTCATTATCTAAGGAAAGGATAAAAAAAAACTAGTGGAGTTATTGCTTTCAAGGTTCTTACGCATTGGAACAAATGAAGTGAAGTTTTTCAAAAGACCTTAGCTAAAGAGCTTTTCATAATAGGCGAGCCCAGTACCCAAAAAACCTTGTTTTTTCATTTACTCTCAAAAGTAGCAGGACTTCTTGTTCGAGTTGGAATATTTCGGTTTTTCTCGTTGGGGTGGCTCCACTATGAAGTAAATAAAGTGATGCACATCTTAGTATATAGAACTATTCAGATGATGCAAAACGTTCAGAATCCAAAAAGGGGAATATATATATTACTAGGGATACCAATTAGCATATTTAATTGTCAGTTAGATTTAGTCTTTCTTTTTGTTATTGAAATCGACAAGTTATAGTAGTAGTTCCACAGTGACAAACAAAGCAGATGACGAGTACAATCCTCTCTTGTAAAATTAATGAAGACAATCAAGGTATGTTAAGACAAATTCTTTTTTTTTTCAGCATGCTCTACGTATGAACTATAACTGCGGTATTGCTCCATAAATTATTCTACTCCTAAAAGTTAAAAATAATCATGTTATTTATTCCTATGCTAAAAGCATGTCTAAATTGTTTCTAAGTCCTTAAAGAGTCATAGAGTGGTGACGTTGTGACCGAAATTGGTATGGAAATTATTGAACCTTGTTATATGCATTTTATAGACTGTTTACATATGATTGTGGGGCAGAATTTTACACGACTAGTAGACGTGTAATCCCCTTTGGATTAACTGTTGATTGTGCCCTTAGTCGTGGCTTGGTTATTGTTGAAATTTGGCGTTTTTAAAGGTGGAAAAGTACGTAGAAACAAAGGAAGTGCTGCCCAATTTTTCGTAGAAATAGGAGCGTTACTTAAGTCCCTAACCTACCCTTAAAGGCATGCAGTTAATAGACATGCTATTGTCGTTATAGGTGGAAGTGCTACGTGAGTGTATTCCACTTAGCGGGTTGGTAGAAGAACGTTGAGGTATGTGAACTAACTTCCTTCTATTGGCATGATTATTCTTGAAGTATACTTATCTTGGTTTTGAAAGTCATGAGACTTGATTTATTTTGAAAGAATATATGATTTGATTTTGAAAGTAAGCGACTTGAGTTATATGAAGTATAAATGACTTGGTTTCAAAAGATGTAAGTGACTTGATTTAAAGAGTAGAAATTACTTGATTTTAAAGTCTCGAGTTAAATTTAAAAAGTATATGTTACTTGGTTTTAAGAGTATATGTTACTTGGTTTTGAAAGTATAAGTTGATTTATTTTATAAGTGGAAATGACTTTAAAGGTATAGGTTATTTGATTTTGAAAGTAGAAGTGCATTGATACTACGGGTGTTAGTACCTTGAGGTTTATTATATGAAAGGATTCTTTTTAAAAAAAGGGATAGATGTACTTAATACTTTTGGAGTCCAACTCCCTAATGTTACATCACATGATAGTGTCTTGGTTTTATTAAAAGAAAAGAGGTGATAGTGCCTCGTTTTGTGTAAAAAGAAGATGTGGTAGTGCCTTAGTTTTCTAAAATAAAAGTTTGTTATAATGGCTTTATGGGAAGTCAGAAGATGGTTTAAAATTGTTACACCCCATAAATTCAAGAGAATAAGATAAGAACGTACGAAAGGAAATAAGGTTTGAATTTGGAAAGATAAGTTGGCAAAAATATTGTAGGCAGATTTTCAGTCAACTTTGGAGCGGTATATCTCCTAGTTCATTAGGAGTTTTTAGGTGTTTCAAAAACCTAGTATTAAGTTCGTTGAGTCTAGTTTCCAACGCAATAAACCGCTCGTCGATAGAACATCGGAGTAGAAAGTTATGGACGTTAGAAGTTCTGTTGACGGAGGCGAAAGAAAGCTTCAGTCAAGCGTCACGGCGCCGGCTGCAAGTCCGCGGCGCCGAAAGCCCTGAAGTTTTCTGAAGTTGCAGTGCCGCGGCGCCGGCTGCAGGGTCGTGGCGCCGAGGCGGGATGTTTCGCGAAAAAGGGGGAAAAATCAGAAGATATTTGTGTAAAGGCCTATGGGAGGGTGACAAGTGTCCCTCCCATCTTTTTGACCAAGAGAAAGTCTTATATTATGACCAAGTCTTGAAGACTTGGTCATTTTACAAAGGTTCACCCTAAATAATTCCTCTCCCCTTCTCTCTAAAAATTTAAAGAAAACCTAAGCCTAATGAAATTGTTGGAGAGGCGACAAGAAGATAAAGTGTTGATAAACTTGTAGAAAGGTCGTGTGGATGATTTTGACGAGAAAAGGAGTTGCGGAAAAAGGGCTATAGTGGGCGAAGTCCTAAAGGTTGACATACTACGGACGGCATATTGGACTTGGCAAGTGGATTAAGCCGGAGAGGTATGTGAAAACTTTCTTATCTCTTGAGCATGAGTAGTTATAAATGTATAGTACGGTAAACGTACGAGATCTAATTGAAGTCAGTTCATTTGATGTACTTGACTTGTTTTAAGAATGTCTAAGTTGGTTGAGTTAGAGAATTAACTCACTTACTTTTAAAGAGAGGTTAAAAGAATGGTTTATTCTAATAAGGTAAACAAGGATTTCTTGACATGAAAAAGTATAGAATACTTGGCTTGGAAAGTATTGATCCTTGAACTATTCTAAAGATAAGAGACCTGATTTCTAAGTTAAGAAACTTGTTTTCTAAAGTTAAGAGACTTGAAGTGATTTGAAAGTTGTGTAACTTGATTTGAAAGTATAAGTCTCTTGGTCATAAAAAGAATGAATTTGTCTAAGACATAAAGAGTTATAACGGCTTTATGGAAAGTTAGTTATAACGGCTTTATGAAAGGTTAAAGATGTCTTAGTTTCTAAAGCATAAAGTTAGTATAACGGCTTTATGGGAAGTTGGTTATAACAACTTTATGGAAAGTTAAAAGAAATGGTTTACTCTAGTGATGTAAACAAAGATAAATGACTTGAAATGAAGAAAGGCAAATTGATTTAAAGGCATCAATTGTTTAAAGTTTTAAGGTAAAAAGTCACTTCATTTAGAAGCCTAAAAATGTATTTCTAAAAGTGTAGTGACTTGTTTGAAATGTTGACAAGCCTTGATACTACGGGTGTTAGTATCTTGAGGTTTTATGTAAAAAAAAAGGAATCTTTTGAAAGGATGGAAGTACATAGTACTTTGGGTTAAATTCCCGACATTTGTTGTGTGATATGAGAGTGCCTTAAGGTTATAAAGTGAGATCCATTTTGTATGTTAATGAAAGTTCTAAAAAAAATTATCAACTTGCCTATACTCGCTGGTGATAGTCCTGAAGTGCAAGTATTATGTTGTTACGCTGCCGTGACTCTCAGTTGGAGGGTCAGCTGTCTTGTTGTGAAATTATTTTGACGTACCGACAGTGATGGAGGATTCCACGGGTATGCTTCCATTGTGATTGATCCATGGACATGCTTGCGAAGGAGGATTCCGGGGCATGCTACCATGATGCGGGTTAAATTCCCGGATACTATTATTACTCCATGGATTAGCTCTCCATGAAGACATGTACCCGAGATGAGGGATTCCACGAGAATGTTATATACTATTATTACTCCATGGATTAGCTCTCCATAAAGATATGTACCCGAGATGAGGGATTCCACGGGCATGTGATATACGATTATTACCCCATGGATTAGCTCTCCATGAAGTCATGTACCCGAGATGAGAGATTCCACGGGCATGAGATATATATATATATGTATTGTATGTGTGTACGCCGACAGTGAGGTAGGATGCCACAGGCGCGTCACATGGTTATGTTTTACGCTTACGGCTGTCGGCAGTGATGGAGGATTCCACGGGCAGGAGATATATATATATATATGTATTGTATGTGTGTACACCGACAGTGAGGTAGGATGCCACGGGCGCGTCACATGGTTATATTTTACGCTTACGGCTGTCGGCAGTGATGGGGGATTTCACGGGCACGCTTTGATATTTGAGGGCTTGTGTCCCTAGTTACGGTGTGACTATTGTTCATGTGTTGAAATAGTCTTTAAAAGGTAAAAACTGACTTTCATTTCGGCAAGGCACGGTTGTACTGTTAATTTGGTTATCATACATGTCTCCAGCTTTATTTTAGACTATTATGATTTAAATTACAGTACTTTCAGTTTTACATACTTGGTACATATTTTTGTACTAACCTCCTTCGGGGGGCTGCGTTCATGCCGCAGTTTGAGGTACATAGCTTGTTGATCCGCACTCTAGGATCACTGTCCAGTTCTCGGAAAGCTCCATTTTCTCCGGAGGCTTTGTCTTTTGGTACGGTTCCCTGAGGTTGTAGTTTTATGTACATTCAGGGGTATGGCGGGGCCCTGTCCCATCACAGTTGTTATGTCAAAACTCTTAGAGGTCTGTAGTCATATCTTGTGGGTCACTTTGAAAAAAAAAAGAAAATGAGGTAACTGCTTTTGGATTTATATATATCCAGGGAGGTAGCCTTATCGGCTAACCTATTATTTATTTCTTGTTAAGTCTATGTATATTCCGCTGATTGTCTCTGATGTATATCTGTAAGGGTGCCCAGGTAGGGCACCAGTCGCGGGCCCGGGGTCGGGTCGTGATAAAAGTGGTATCAGAGCAGTTAGTCCTCGGAAAGTGTCTACAGACCGTGTCTAGTAGAGTCTTGATTATCGGTGTGTTGTGCACCACATCTATAATCAGGAGGCTGCAGGGCATTTAGGATTTGTTTCCATTCTTCTCTCTCAGAGATCGTGCAGTAGAGTTGTCCTACTAGGTTGAATCCTCTCTGACCTATTCTTATGTATCAGTTATGCCTTCACAGAAGGCGACCAGGGCCCAGAAGGGTAAGGCAGCAGCAGGAGCTGCTAGTGGCACACAGAGGGTTACTAGGACTCAGGCCCAGACTATTCCTGAGGTTATGGGCGGGTCGGCGAGTTCAGCCACGCCGACAGTATTAGAGGAGCCGAGAGCGGTCGTAGCTCCAGAGGTTCCGATACCTGAGCCTCCAGTTCCGCAGCCAGGGGCAGAGTATAGGGATTATGGAGAGCAGATCAGGTTATTGACTAGCATAGTGGCAGGGCAGCGCCGACAGGAGCGGGTGGCTAACCCTAGAGCCGACAGTTTGAGGATTCGGGACTTTCTGGGTTGTAATCCACCCGAGTTCTATGGTTTGAGGTCTGAGGAGGATCCTCAGGAGTTCATTCAGCAGGTACAGCGGACTATGCAGGTGCTTAGGGCCTCGGAGATGGAGTCCATTGTGTTAGCTTCTTACCGGTTACGCGATATTGCGTTGAACTGGTTTGAGTCATGGGAGTTGTCTAGAGGTGTGGGTGCTCCTCCAGCTGTTTGGGATGAGTTCACGGAGGCCTTTCTTGGTCACTTTTTTCCTCCTGGGATGAGGAGAGCCCGCGTGGATAGGTTCTTGGCATTGAGACATAATGGGAGGACCATCAGAGAGTACAACCTGGAGTTTGACTCATCGGCCAGGTATGTGCCCACTATTGTGGCGGACATGTCAGACAGAGTTCACCGCTATGTGATGGGGCTATACCGTTATATGGTTACTGCATGTCTGGGAGTGGCCCTTCAGCCAGGTATGGATATTGCCAGGATGCAGGCTTATGCACAGGGGATTGAGGACAGAGAGAGAGGACCGGCCATACCCAGGCCAGCCCAAGAGGGCCAGGGACGAGTGGTTTGAGATAGCTTTCGAGGCGGCCTCGAAGAAAGCTAGATTTACATTTCAGCCGACACAGAGTGCTCCTTCCCGGTCTTCTGACAGGGGGTTTGATCGCCGAGGATATTCAGGAGCAGGTCAGGGCTGCAGGTTCATAGGTGTCCGAGGATAGTATCCAGGAGAGGCCACCTTTGCCTCGGTGTGGTCACTGTGGTAGATCCCATTTTGGGAAGTGTCGTACTACTTCGACAACTTGTTATGCTTGCGGCCAGCAGGGCCATTTGGTGAGAGACTATTCGACCAGAGGTGACACTGGTGGGATAGCACAGTCTACTCGATCAGTTGCGGGTTCCTCGCCTTCAATAGTTAGGCAGGATGTTCATGTACCGGCAGGCCGCGACAGAGGTCGCGATGGAAGTTCCCAGTTTTAGCGGTCCTTTGACCCGCCTATATGATTTCAGGTATATCTTTGACCATTTAGAGACTTGTATGCATGATAAGGTTGTTGTAAGATTAAGTGTCATGAACGGATAATATTGAGACTATGTACATATGATAGAATAAGTTTGGAAGTACGAAAAGACAATCCTTTTAGGCCTTGAATGGGAGTAAATAGTGATGGTGCACCCTTGGGAATTGTTTTCTCGTTTGACAGTGATTGATGGATATGCGTGGGCGATGTATTACGGCCATAGGTGGCATAATTAGGTTTCATTAAGTGTAAATTTATGAGACTATACCGAGAAATATTAGATTGACTCCAAAAGAACATTCGGGGACGACTGTTTCTAAGGGGGGAAGAATGTTACACCCCGTAAATTCAAGAGAATAAGATAAGAACGTACGAAAGGAAATAAGGTTTGAATTTGGAAATATAAGTTGGAAAAAATGTTGTAGGCAGATTATCAGTTAACTTTGGAGCGGTATATCTCCTAGTTCATTAGGAGTTTTTAGGTGTTTCAAAAACCTAGTATGAAGTTCGTTGAGTCTAGTTTTCAACGCAACAAACCACTCGTCGATAGGACATCGGAGTATAAAGTTATGGACGTTAGAAGCTCTGTTGACGGAGAAGAAAGAAAGATTCAGTCAGGCGCCACAGCGCCACGGCGCTGGCTGCAGGGCCGCGGCGACGAGGCGGGATTTTTCGCGAAAAGGGGGAAAAATCATAAGATATTTGTGTAAAGGCCTATGGGAGGGTGACAAGTGTCCCTCCCATCTTTTTGACCAAGAGAAAGTCTTATATTATGACCAAGTCTTGAAGACTTGGTCATTTTGCAAAGGTTCACCCTAAAGAATTCCTCTCCCCTTCTCTCTAAAAATTTAAAGAAAACCTAAGCCTAATGAAATTGTTGGAGAGGCGACAAGAAGATAAAGTGTTGATAAACTTGTAGAAAGGTCGTGTGGATGATTTTGACGTGAAAAGGAGTTGCGGAAAAAGGGCTATAGTGGGCGAAGTCCTAAAGGTTGACATACTACGGACGACATATTGGACTTGGCAAGTGGATTAAGCCGGAGAGGTATGTGGAAACTTTTTTATCTCTTGAGCATGAGTAGTTATATATGTATAGTACGGTAGACGTACTAGATCTAATTGAAGTCAGTTCATCATTTGATATACTTGACTTGTTTTAAGAATTTCTAAGTTGGTTGAGTTAGAGAATTAACTCACTTACTTTTAAAGAGAGGTTAAAAGAATGGTTTATTCTAATAAGGTAAACAAGGATTTCTTGACATGAAAAAGTATAGAATACTTGACTTGGAAAGTATTGATCCTTGAACTATTCTAAAGATAAGAGACCTGATTTTTAAGTTAAGAAACTTGTTTTCTAAAGTTAAGAGACTTGAAGTGATTTGAAAGTTGTGTAACTTGATTTGAAAGTATAAGTCTCTTGGTCATAAAAAGAATGAATACATAAAGAGTTATAACGGCTTTATGGGAAGTTAGTTATAACGGCTTTATGAAAGGTTAAAGATGTCTTAGTTTCTAAAGCATAAAGTTAGTATAACGGCTTTATGGGAAGTTGGTTATAACAACTTTATGGAAAGTTAAAAGAAATGGTTTACTCTAGTGATGTAAACAAAGATAAATGACTTGAAATGAAGAAAGACAAAATGATTTAAAGGCATCAATTGTTTAAAGTTTTAAGGTAAAAAGTCACTTGATTTAGAATCCTAAAAATGTATTTCTAAAAGTGTAGTGACTTGTATGAAATGTAGACAAGCCTTGATACTACGGGTGTTAGTATCTTGAGGTTTTATGTAAAAAAAAAAAGAATCTTTTGAAAGAATGGAAGTACATAGTACTTTGGGTTAAATTCTCGGAATTTGTTGTGTGATATGAGAGTGCCTTAAGGTTATAAAGTGAGATCCATTTTGTATGTTAATGAAAGTTCTAAAAGATTTTATGAACTTGCATATACTCGCTGGTGATAGCCCTGGAGTGCAAGTATTATGTTGTTACACTGTCGTGACTCTCAGTTGGAGGGTCGGCTGTCTTATTGTGAAATTATTTGGACGTACCGACAGTGATGGAGGATTCCACGGGTATGCTTCCATTGTGATTGATCCATGGACATGCTTGCGATGGAGGATTCTGGGGCATGCTACCATGATGCGGGTTAAATTCTCGGATACTATTATTACTCCATGGATTAGCTCTCCATGAAGACATGTACCTGAGATGAGAGATTCCACGGGCATGGTATATATTATTATTACTCCATGGATTAGCTCTCCATGAAGACATGTACCTGAGATGAGAGATTCCACGGGCATGTTATATACTATTATTACTTCATGGATTAGCTCTCCATGAAGACATGTACCCGAGATGAGGGATTCCACGGGCATGTGATATACGATTATTACCCCATGGATTAGCTCTCCATGAAGTCATGTACCCGAGATGAGGGATTCCACGGGCATGAGATATATATATATATATATATATATATATATATATATATATATATATATGTATTGTATGTGTGTATGCCGACAGTGAGGTAGGATGCCACGGGCGCGTCACATGGTTATGTTTTACACTTACGGCTGTCGGCAGTGATGGAGGATTCCACGGGCAGGAGATATATATATATATATATGTATTGTATGTGTGTACGCCGACAGTGAGGTAGGATGCCACGGGCGCGTCACATGGTTATATTTTACGCTTACAACTGTCGGCAGTGATGGGGGATTTCACGGCCACGCTTTGATATTTGAGGGTTTGTGTCCCTAGTTACGGTGTGACTATTGTTCATGTGTTGAAATAGTCTTTAAAAGGTAAAAACTGACTTTCATTTCAGCAAGGCACGATTGTACTGTTAATTTGGTTATCATACATGTCTCCAGCTTTATTTTAGACTATTATGATTTAAATTACAGTACTTTCAGTTTTACATACTTGGTACATATTTTTGTACTAACCTCCTTCGGGGGGTTGCGTTCATGCCGCAGGTTGAGGTATATAGCTTGCTGATCCGCACTCTAGGATCACTGTCCAGTTCTTGGAAAGCTCCATTTTCTCCGGAGGCTTTGTCTTTTGGTACGGTTCCCTGAGGTTGTAGTTTTATGTACATTCAGGGGTACGGCGGGGCCCTGTCCCGACACAGTTGTTATGTCAAAACTCTTAGAGGTCTGTAGTCATATCTTGTGGGTCACTTTGAAAGAAAAAAAAATGAGGTAACTGCTTTTGGATTTATATATATCCAGGGTGGTAGCCTTATCGGCTAACCTATTATTTATTTCTTGTTAAGTCTATGTATGTTCCGCTGATTGTCTCTGATGTATACCTGTAAGGGTGCCCAGGTAGGGCACCAGTCGCGGGCCCAGGGTCGGGTCGTGACAAAAATGTCATATAATTGCATTGTTACACCGAGTCCCATAGTAGGCCGGGACATGTTGCATGCACATACCCGAGGATTATAAGGGAATCATGTGAGAATGTCCATGATTATGACTTATATATTATACGGAAATCATGTGAGAATGTCCATGATTATGACTTATATATTATACGGAAATCATTTGAAAATGTCCATGATTATGACTTATATATTATACAGAAATCATGTGAGAATGTCTATGATTATGACTTATATATTATACGGGAATCATGTGAGAATGTCCATGATTATGACTTTCATATATTATACGGAAATCATGTGAGAATGTCCATGATTATGACTTATATATTATACAGAAATCATGTGAGAATGTCCATGATCATGATTTATATATTATACAGAAATTATGTGAGTATGTCCATGATTATGACTTATATGCGCTTATAGAAATCATGTGAGAACGTCCGTGATTATGAGATAACTCTTATTGTGAAAATAGTATTTCTAAAAAGGAAGGCATGGTATTGTCTTGATATTTCTAAATGGAAGTTTGTTTTAAAGATTTTATTGAAAGTCCATGAGATGTGTATTGTCCGTTAACTTGTATTCACGATGCGGGATAGATTCCCATGAGATGTATATAGAGTATAGGATTACATGACTAGGCATACATGATTTTAAAAATAACTCTCTTTGAAAAAGGTACAGTTAGCTTTTATTTTATATGACACGGTAGGATCTGGTATTTGGTTTTCATACTTGCCCCTGTCATTCCTTTGTACAATTATGATCTGATTTACTGTACTTTTTGTTTACATACTTGGTACATGTTGTAGTGACCCCCTTCGGGGGGCTGCGTTCATGCCCGCAGGTATAGGTATTCAGTTTGGATATCCTCGAGCTTAGGATCCGTGCCCAGTTTTTTTTTGAGATAGCTCCCCTGTTTCGGAGCTTATTATTTTGGCACGGAGTTTGTATTACAGTATTATGGTTATTCAGAGGTACGGCGGGGCCTTGTCCCGTCATAGTTGTTGTCAAACTCTTAGAGATCTGTATTCATATGTGGGGTGGACCTGGGTACAGTTGTTGTTCCGTTTGATTATATATATTGGCGGCCTTGTCGGCTTTGCCTTTGTTTGTTTTAAAACAAAAATTAGTGTTATTTAGCTTCCGCGAATTTCTCATGTTGTATGGATAGAAGGGTGCTCTGGTAGGACACCAGTCGCGGGCCCGGAGTTTGGGTCGTGACATATGTGCAGCGCTTATTCTCATCATACCACCTCGGGATAGGGTTAGGAATCTTTCCTGGAATCGGTTGGATTAAGCCTGCATCTCGCAACCTTTCGTATACCTGAGGTATGGGTTCGGCCAACGGGGTGCGAACTTTGGGTGATCTTCCTTCAAAATTCGTGTTTGGTCTGGGTGCATTGGGTGTTCTATTTTGTTGGTAGGTTTGATGGGTGGGTCGATGTGGGGCAGAATAAACGGGTGCTTGGGAAGCGTTATATATAGGTTGTGTGTGGTAGTTGGGTTGTGGAGCAAGTGGGTAGTGAGGTGTGGAGTTTTGGTTATTTGTGTGGTAGTATGGGGTTTGATAGGATTGATTTTGGTATGTTATAAATGCTTCGGGTTTACATTCTTGTATGAACATGGAAGGGGAAGTTGTCTCTTTCTTTTTCTGTGAAGTACCCCCGATCGTCCCTGATTGAATTGCCTTATTAGTCGCCTGCAACGCTGCCAAATTCGTAATCCTACCAGTTTTAATACCTTCTTCCACAAAGTCGCACATTCTGACAACTTCTGCAAAACTCCGTCCGATGACGCTTATCATCCGCTCATAGTAGGTTGCGTCCTTCAAAGATTGTACAAATAGAGTGGTCATCTCACTCTCTGCCATGGGTGGTTGTACCTTTGCTGCTTCTGAACGCCATCTCATGGCGTACTCTCTGAACATCTCGGTAGACTTCTTTTCTAGCTTTATCAAATAAAACCTGTCTACGACGGTTTCTGTATTGAACCTGAACCGCTCTACAAAGTCCTGGGCCAACGCATTCCAGCTATGCCATTTTCGCGGGTCCTGGCTAGTATACCAATCTAGTGCCTCGCCGGTCAAACTTCGAATGAATAACTTCATAATGACTGATGGGTTCTTTCCCACTCTGATCAGCTTATCACAGTATGACCTCAAATGTGCGTGAGGGTTCCCCTTCCCGTCGAATAGGTCAAACTTGGGCACCTTGTACCCTACAGGTAGGTCCACATCTGGGTGCATGCAAAGATCTTCATAATCTAATCCTTCATGACCCTTGTCCGACCGCATGCTCCGAACAACTTCTTTCAGGCTATGAATCTCTTTGACCACGTCATCGTCCATTTTGGCTCGAGCTTCCCTCTCCATTTCTTTATGATGATCTATTTTTTTTGGGAAGCACAGAGATGGTAAAAGGCTGAGTTTCTGCTGTGTATGCTGGTGGTCTGGGTTGTTTATTGGGGCTGGTGATAGGTATGGTGCGTGGATATTGGGTAGTTTGGCGATTCGGGCTGATCGGGGTGAAGTAAGTAGGCGGGGGCTGAGATATATAGGTGGTAAAAGGATCGCTTTGGAGGTGGGGTTGAGAATTGGCTGGGCAAGGGATAGTTTGAGATGAACTGGTAACTGGCATTTTTTGTGAGGAGATTTGGGAGATATGTGGTGGCGGGGGTTGATCCGGGGTAGTTTGCGAGGTAGTGGCCCTTTGCTCTGGTATGGGGGTATTCAGACTAATGGATAAGTTTGTCAGATTCCGCAGTCTTTCTATCTCAACCTGCATATCGGTAATTTGTTGTAGTAGTTGTGTGATGCATTCTTCTTGACTAGCGACATTTCTCCCCTCTGAAGGTTCCATTTCGCCGACAGGAATAATTCCCAAACCATTTGGCTCAGATGCTCCTGAGCCTGTCATGTCATCGTTTCGCGCCCTGGACCTGGTAAAGTGTTGATGCTCTGACATTGCTGAATCAAATACGAACCGACCTTTTTTTTTTTTTGGGAAGTAATAAATCCTTCTTCTAATAATGCAACAAACTTCGTTAGTGTAAAGCACGCGATTTTGCAAAGGTGTAAATACATAAATTGTCACGTTGCAGGTGAGTCCTACTCATACACGGGGACCCCATTATGCCAGAGGTAGGCCTAAACGTCACATATGCAACATCATGATAACAAAATCCAAGCCATTAGATTGAAATGTTGTAGTCGGGAATAAGTTGCAATTTATTGAAATAACAATAAGAACAATGAAAGTCTCAAACTAAGTGCCTATAACTAAGTCGTCGATGTGATGGTGAAGCTTAGGTCTTCCTAGGTATAGCCTCTGCCTGCTCCAAGTACTGCACTGCATCCTGCATCAGGGCCCACATGTCTGGAGTGATGACCTTATCTTTGAGTTGACTATCCTTTATCCTATTCCTTGCGCCAATGTCTTCAATGCCTTGCTCCCCTTCTGAACTAAATTTTGTACTGTCTAGAAATCATGCTTGATACACTGGGGCAACCCCTTCTTGGTCCTTCTCAACTTCCACTTGATCAATATGGTACCATTCATAAAGGATCTGCTTGGCTTCGGGAGCGATGAAGTCCGGTCCGAACTAGATTTCAGAGGCTCTCATGTCAGCTATGAGAGGAATTACTTGCGTATGGCCAAACTGTCGGAGCACACGTAATAGAGCATATGGTTGGAGTCCCTTTAGACATATAAGTCTGATTTAATAAAGTCCTTTATGTCTCAAGTAGACCTTCTTGACGATATGAAGCAACAGATACTTCCATTGAATCTGACTACTACTGCGAGATGCTAAGTACCTGTACCAATCCTCTGTGCCGACTGGCAACACATAACGCTTTGTTCTTTCATAGAAGGTGAAGATCTTATTGTCTGCACTATGGCATACGTCAGTCATATTCAAACGCTGATAGAAATGCTCTACTGCCCACATCTGTAAGATAAGATTGCAACCTTCAAAGAAGCTCGACTCACCCCTTTTGCATCTGTTCAAGACTCTAAATAGTTCTGCCAAGATGATGGGCGTCAAAGTAAGCCGTTTGTCACCGACTCCGTCAAACACCGCTCTAACTACTGAACATAAGCACGTACTAATCCTTCCATGCTCAAGTGGAAACAAAAGAGTCCCTAGGAAAGCCATAGCAAATGCAATAGGACGTCTAACTCTCCAATGGTCCACAGTGCAACAAAACTCGTTCTTAAATAATTTGTATCCGTCTCGGCAACCATATCTCTCATACATATAGTCTAGAGAAACCCAATTACTTTCAAAACACCGCAACTCTCTGGTATTCTTCAAACCCAAGTAACAGATGAGTTTTTTCCCAGACTGGTCATGCGGAATAACTGGTTTTATGTCATGATATGCTAAAGCAGTGAAATAGTTGACTTCTTCTAAGGTATGGGTCATCTCGAAATCCCTGAATTTGAAGACGACTCGGTCCGGGTCCTAAAATTGGATCAATGCTCTGACCAAATGTTGATCGGGAGAGATGTCGAATAATGAGATGAGGCACCCCAACCTCCCTCTGATTGCCATCTGACTACCCAAGTCGAATTTTGACCACCACATCCTCAATTTATTAGGAATCCCACTCACCATTATGATCTGAGGGACAGGTTCCATCTAAAAAATAAATAATACAAAAAATGAATATGCATTTTCCAACTTAGGCATTTCGAATTTAGGCTTGGTTTCATTTATCACGATTATGCAACACATAATATATTGTTGGGCCGCGGGGTCCTGAAAACTCGTTGACCAATTTGGTGTCTTCCTAATTGTGGTGTCAATGCCAAGGATTGACCCACCTAAGGTAAATGCATACATGTCTTAAAATAAAGGGTGGTATAGCTCTATCCTAGGTTTCTGAGATTTGGCTTTACTAGACGCAAGGTTCCCGAGCAGACAACTCGAGTAAGAAGGCTACGCGACTGATCAGACGAATCAATCTAACTCCGTGCAGGCGCCAACTCTCCTAAAATTTGGGTATTTTAAAAGAAATTTACGGGTGCGCGAAGCACACCAGCGCGTGAGTGTGTGATTGTGTGAATTTTCCAGAGTGGAAGAAGTATGAGCGGAATGTCAGTTTAAGGCAAGCAATTTTAAGGCATACAAATTAAAAGCAAATAGCAATTAAAACAATCAAACATACAAAATTAAAGCAAGCAATTTTAAGGAATTTAAAACAAATAAAAGCAAATAAAGCCAAGCAAGGATTAACCTATGTTTGTTATGGTTAAGAACCTAAATATCTCCAGTGGAGTCGTCATTTTTGTCACGCCCTTTTTCGACCGCGACAAATTCAACTCCTGCTTAAAATGTTAGAAAATAAAATAAAATGCTAAAAGGTGCCCTTTTTAAAAAAAAAGTGCTAAAGCCTAAAATGCTAAAAGGGTTTGCGGAGTCTCCACCTAATTATTTTGGGTGAATTAGGACACCTAAATGTCAACTAGGTTAAAGTCAACACTAACTCCATTACAAATGGTCTGCTAAACTTATGTGAGATTTTGTGCAAGGGTTCTTTATTAATCTAGAGGGAAGGGGTTAGGCATCTAAGATCCGCTAACTTGCGGTTGTACGGTCAAACCTAGGGTAATTATTATGCTAAAGAACAATGCATGTTTTAAAAGATGGTGCAATAGTTTTATAAAAGAGTGCATTTTTTGCTAAATATTTATAAGACTAATGCTATAAAAATACATGTAAGGTATTATTTATAAAAATAAATGATGCAAAAATTGATGTATTTATTAGAGATATGCATTCATTTGCAAGAAATCGATTTTGATTAACATATGCATGGTATAAAAGATGCTATTCTTTGCAATTGATAAGAATATAATTTTATTATGAAAACAAATTATAATGTCATTAAGTGAGTTATGAAAAAATCAATTTCTTTTGTTAATTTCGTGATTGGATATGCAAACAAAATTGTTTGGCAAAGTTTAAATGTTACACCCCGTAATTCCAGGACATGTTAATAAGAACGTACGTAAGAACTCAAAAATGTTAAGATTTGAGACTAGCAAAAATTTATCGGAATTATGGAAATGTCGGGAAACGAAATATTGCGACGAATGGGAGGGAAACACGTGTCACCCCCCCCCCCCCTGGTTGGTCTTGGTAGAATTAGACCATGGATAGAAAGGTCATTTGACCAAAGTAAAGATGGCCAAGTCTTGCAAGCTAAGAGCTTGAGTTTATTGACTAAGTCAAAGAGCCCACTTGGCTTGATATTTAAATCTCATGCATCCAAGCCACCCAATTGTTCTAATTTTGACCCTCCATATTGTTATATAACCACACTAGTAGCAAGACAAGCTTCGCACACTTAGAAAAATTTAGAGAAAACTTGTTCATGCTAGAGTGCTCTCGGGTTAGGGTCTTTGTGCAAGACAAAAAATTTCGTTTGTTGTTCAATAATCTCAATACTTTAAACCAAGGTTCCTAAGGGTATTGTAAGGGTATCTCAATAGAAAGATCCCGGAAAAGTGTCGTTTTTACATTAGTCGCAAGGTGAAAACCTAAGTCGCTTTCATAAGTTTGGATTGGAAGTTGAAGGAAAGTTGTTTGTGAACTTCTAAGGGCTTCAAGTGGCGGATTGGAGTGTCAAGGAAAGGCGCTAAGTTGCTAAGGAGCGACTTCGGATCTTAGAGTTGGATTAAGGCTTGTCAAGGTAACAATCTTGTTCTCTTAGTGTTATAAGATTACATATTGTTGTAGTTATACATTTTAACTAGCATGAGGTATATGTATTGAAGATTGATAAGTGTTATAGATATTGGAAGCCTAAATCTGAAATGACCTTGTTAGCCATTTGAAATTGAAATACAATTTGGTCGATAGTTAGAATCGTCGCATGTTATCTAATTGAAGATTGTAGTCGTTATAA
Organism: Przewalskia tangutica; assembly: GCA_029844215.1. Classification (NCBI taxonomy): domain Eukaryota; kingdom Viridiplantae; phylum Streptophyta; class Magnoliopsida; order Solanales; family Solanaceae; genus Przewalskia; species Przewalskia tangutica. The sequence goes on along the minus strand of CM056730.1, from coordinate 91,309,018 downwards.
TCAATTGCGGCTATATAACATGTTAGACTAAACAACTTGGATTGAAAAAGTAATTGGATAAGACTTTGCATTGTTGTACTTTATGGTCGAAAATGGCATTGGTTATTGAATTACTTGGTATTAATTGTGGGGCAGAATTTTACACGTCCTGTAAGGCGTGTAATCCCCTTTTTGTTAACTGCATTGTTGAGCCTTAAATGTGGCATGTTTGGTTATTGAATTCGGCCTTGAAAAAGGTGGAAAAGTACGTAGAAACAAAGGAAGTGTTGTCCGATTTTTCGTAGAATTTGGTGACTTTACACTTGGAATATTCTACGTTTGAAGTTGGAAGTTAACAGACGTATTATGGTCATTATAGGTTGACATACTCCGTACGGCATATTGGACTTAACAAGTGGATTGAACCGAAGAGGTATGTGGAATTTTCCTATCTCTTGAGCATGAGTAGTTGTAAATATATAGTACGATAGACGTACGAGATTTTGAAGAATTTAGTTTCATTTGATATCCTTGACTTGTTTTAAGAATGTTCAAGTTGGTTGAGTTAGGGAATTAACTCACTTGTTTTAAAGATTAAGGATATCTTAGTTTCTAAAGTTAAGAGACTTGAAATATTTTGAAAGTATATGATACTTGGTTTTTTGAAAGTATAAGTCTATTGGTTATAAAAAAGAATGTAAGTGTCTAAAGCATAAAGTTAGTATAACAACTTTATGGGAAGTTGGTTATAATAACTTTATGGAAAGTTGAAAGAATGGTTTACTCTAGCGATGTAAATAAAGATAAATGACTTGAAATGAAGAAAGGAAAATTGATTTAAAGGAATCAATTGCTTAAAGTTTTAAAGTAAAAAGTCACTTGATTTAGAAGTCTATAAATGTATTTCTAGAAGGTATTGTGACTTGTCTTGAAAAGTAGAAATGACTTGATACTACAGTTATTAGTATCTTGGAGTTTTATATGAAAAAGAGTCATTTTAAAAGAATAGAAGTACGTATTACTTTGGGTTAAATTCCCGGATCTTTCATGATACGCTAGTGCCTTAAGTTAAAAGAAATGAGAGTGTATGCTAATTAAGTCAAATGAGAAGTTAAGGGGTTTCTTAACTTGTTTATGTTATTTATAGTAGCCGGTTGTGCTTGTGATATATTGTTCATTACGGGGTCATTCCCCGGGCTTGTGGCATTTGCATATTCCGTGGATTTGCTACCCACGATGCGAGGAATACCTCATGCGAGTCTGTAGGGCTCATGCGGGTGAAATAGTCCTATGCGGGGCGGACCAGTCCTATGCGAGTAGATTACCTCATGCGGCTCCATACGGCCTATGCGGGTGAAATAGTCCCAGGAGTAGGATTGCGTGATAATACTACGGGCGGATGGTCCTAGGTTAATCACAGGCTTCCTATTTTTAAGAACCGGAAATGTATATTTTACTCTCATTGTTAGTAAGGCACAGTATACTGTTAATTTGATTATCATATATGTCTCCAGCTTTATTTTAGACTTATGATGTAAATTGCAGTATTTTCCAGTTTTACATACTTGGTACATATTGTGTACTGGCCCCCTTTCCTTGGGGGGCTGCGTTCATGCCGCAGGTAGGGGTAAGCAGGTGGTGGATCCTCATTCTTAGGATCACTGATCAGTTGTCAGAAGCTCCATTTCTCCGGAGACTTGTCTTTTGGTACGGTTTTCCCTGATGTTGTAGATTTATGTACATTCAGGGGTATAGCGGGGCCCTGTCCCATCACAGTTGTTATTCTTAGAGGTCTGTAGTCATATCTTGTGGATTGGGTTGTAAGAACAAAGATGTAACTGTTATTTTTTGTTATGTATATTTCATGGAATGTGGCCTTATCGGCTAGCCTGTTGATATTTACTGTCTAGTATTTTATGAGTTTGTGTATGTTCCGCTGCTATTCTCTGATGTATACCTCTAAGGGGTGCCTGTAGGGCACGATCGCAGCCCGGATCGGTCGTGACAAAAGTGGTATCAGAGTAGTTAGTCCTCGGAAAGTGTTTACAGACCGTGTCTAGTAGAGTCTTGATTATCGGTGTGTTGTGCACCACATCTATAATCAGGAGGCTGCAGGACATTTAGGATTGGTTTCCATTCTTCTCTCTCTGAGATCGTGCAGTAGAGCTGTCTTATTAGGTTGAATCCTCTCTGACCTATTCTTATGTATCAGTTATGCCTCCACGGAAGCGGCGGAGCCCCGGGCAAAGCGGCGGGAGGCTGCTAGTGGTGTGAAGGGTTACTAGGACTCGAGCCCATACTATGCACGAGGTTGTGGTAGTCGGCGAGTTCACCCGCGGAAGTATTAGAGGCCGAGGCGGTCGTCGCTCGAAGTTCGATACGAGCCTCGGTTCCGCGGCGAGTATAGAGATTATGGAGAGAAGATCAGGTTATTGACTAGCATAGTGGCAGGGCAGCGTCGACATGAGCAGGTAGCTAACCCTAGAGTCGACATCTTGAGAATTCGGGATTTTCTGGGTTGTAATCCACCCGAGTTTTATGGTTCGAGATCTGAGGAGGATCCTCAGGAGTTTATTTGGCAGATACAGCGGACTATGCAGGTGCTTAGGGCCTCGGAGACAGAGTCAGTTGTGTTAGCTTCTTACCGGTTACGCGATATTGCGTTGAACTGGTTTGAGTCATGAGAGATGTCTAGAGGTGTGGATGCTCTTCCAGTTGTTTGGGATGAGTTCACAGAGGCCTTCCTTGATTACTTTTTGCCTCCTGAGATGAGGAGGGCCCGCGTGGATAGATTCTTGACATTGAGACAGAATGGGAGGACTATCAGAGAGTACAACCTGGAGTTTGACTCATTGGCCACGTATGCGCTCACCATTATGGCTGACATGGCGGACAGAGTTCATCGCTATGTGATGGGGCTAGACTGTTATATGATTACTGCATGCCTGGGAGTGGCCCTTCAGCCAGGTATAGATATTACCAGGATGCAGGCTTATGCACAGGGGATAGAGGACAGAGAGAGATCAGCGGACCAGGCCAGCCAGAGGCGGGGCAGCGAGGTTCGTGGTAATTTTCGGCGGACATCCTCGTGAGCTAGGTCCACATTTCAGCCGCGTAAGTGCTCCTTCTCGGTCTTCGCGGGAGGTTTGATCACCGGGTTATTCGAGGCAGTCGGGGCTCTCGGGACTTCGAGTTTCGAGGCAGAGACCGTAACCGATCGAGACCGCAACCGATCGAGACCGTTTGTATATCGATGTGTTCGATGCGGTAGATCTCACCCGGGCGAGTGTTGTACTGCTTTGGGAGCTTGTTTCTCTTGTGGCCAGCAGGGCCATATAAAGAGGGATTGTCCGACCAGAGGCGGCGTGGGTGGTATGGTTGGTAAGCGGGATCGATTCTTTGGGTCTTCTTACGTGGTTATGTGCCCGGAGGCGTGGTGTTCACGGGCCGTGAGCGCGGCAGAGGTCGTGGTAGAGGTCCTAGTTCTAGCGGTCCATAGAACCGCATATATTCCTTAGCCAGCCGACAAGATCAGGAGGCTTCCCCGGATGTCGTCACAGGTACATTATTGATTTCATGCTGTGACGTTTATGCTTTGATAGATCCAGTTTTTACTTTGTCCTATGTGTCCTCTCTTATTGCTGGTAGAATAGGGATAGAGAAGGTGTCGATAGAGTCTTTTGAGGTAGCTACGCCAGTGGGTGATTCGGTATTAGCTGAGCGGGTGTACAAAGATTGCACGGTGTTTATAGACAGTCGTCAGATCCTAGCAGACTTGATAGAGTTAGAGATGATAGATTTTGACGTCATTATGGGTATGGACTGGTTGGCTTCTTGTTATTCCAACGTTGATTGTAGAGACAGGTTGGTCCGATTCCAGTTTCCTGGTGAGCCAGTTATCGAGTGGAAGAGCAATACAGCGTCGCCGAGGGGTAGGTTTATTTCTTACCTCAAGGCTAGGAAAATGGTGCAGAAAGGGTGCATCTATCATATGGTTCGGGTATTTGATACAGCGGCTGAGGTGCCTGTTCTTCAGTCAGTTTCGGTGGTTAGAGAGTTTCGGATGTATTCCCAGATGATCTCCCAGGTATTCCTCCCGAGAGGGAGATAAAGTTATGTATTGACACGTTGCCAGACACTCGGCCTATATCTATTCCGTCGTACAGGATGGCACCTGCTGAGTTGAGGGAGTTGAAGGGCCAGCTGAAAGATTTGCTGGAAAAAGGCTTTATTAGGCCTAGTATTTCTCCCTGGAGAGCGCCGATTTTGCTTGTAAAGAAGAAGGATGGGACGCTGCGTATGTGTGTTGATTACATGCAGCTGAATAAGGTAACCATCAAGAATAGATACCCCCTCCCCAGGATTGATGATTTGTTTGACCAGTTGCAGGGTGCGAGGTGTTTCTCCAAGATAGACCTGCGGTCTGGTTATCATCAGGTGTGAGTTAGAGAGGCAGATATCCCAAAGACTGCATTCAGGACCCGGTATGGGCACTATGAGTTCAGGGTGATGTCTTTCGGTTTGACCAACGCTCCAATAGTATTTATGGATTTGATGAACCGGGTGTTCAATCCATTTTTGGATACGTTTGTTATAGTATTCATTGATGACATCCTGGTTTATTCGCGCATAGGCGAGAGCATCTGATCGGCGAGGACGGTACTTGGGGTCCTCCGGAGTCGGCAGTTGTTCGCCAAGTTCTCCAAGTGTGAGTTTTGGTTGTCCTCAGTGGCATTCTTGGGGCACATTATTGGGGCTAATGGTGTTCAGGTTTATACGGCAAAGATTGAGGCGGTCAAGTCTTGGCCGAGACCTACTACTCCGACGGAGGTGCTCAGTTTCTTAGGGCTGGCAGGTTATTATTGTAGGTTTGTGGAGCAGTTTGCTTCGATATCGCGCAGATTGACTAGGTGACTCGAGCGGCTAAGTTCGGTGGACAGAAGCTTGTGACAAGGGCTTCCAGTTACTGAAGGAAAAGTTGACGACGGCTCCAGTTCTTACTCTTCCCGAGGGGTTAGAGGGCTACGTGATTTATTGTGATGCCTCGGGTATCGGGCTAGGGTGTGTATTGATGCAGCACGGCAAGGTTATAGCCTATGCTTCCCGGTAGTTACGGAAGCATGAGAGGAACTACCCTATTCATGACTTAGAGTTGGCCGCAGTTATTCATGCCTTGAAGATTTGGAGACATTATTTATACGGGGTTCATGTGGATATTTTTACAGACCACAAGAGCCTCCAGTACATCTTTAGGCAGAGGGAGCTGAACTTGCGATAGAGACGGTGGTTAGAGTTGTTGAAGGATTATGATGTTGATATCCTATACCATCCGGGAAAATCCAACGTGGTTGCAGATGCTTTGAGTCGTAGATCGATGGGGAGTCTGTCAGAGGTGCAGCCAGATAGACAGGACATGGTCCGTCAGATCCATCAGCTAGCGAGCCTTGGGGTTCGGTTGGTCGATACCGATGATAGTGGGGTACGGGTTCGTGAGATTATCGAGTCTAAAATCGTTGAGGAGGTGAAAAGGCGACAGTATGAGGACCCAGTTATGATACGATATCGAGTTACGACTCTTAGATGGGAGAAGAGCCTATTTGAGGTAGCGCCTGATGGGGTGCTAATATTTGAGGGCAGATTGTGTGTTCCCGATGTTGCAGGACTTCGTCAGTAGATTCTGGGGGAGGCACACAGTGCTCGTTACTCTATTCATCCGGGGTCGACTAAGATGTACCATGACCTCAAATGTATGTATTGGTGGGATGGACTGAAGAGGGACGTGGCAGGGTTTGTTACTCAGTCTCCGAATTGTCAGCATGTCAAGGTTGAGCACCAGAAGCCCGGTGGGCTATTGCATGCGATTGATATTCTGACATGGAAGTGGGAGGTGATCAACATGGATTTTGTTACAGATTTACCTCGTACTCAGAGGAAGTGTGATTCCATCTGGGTTATTGTAGACAGGCTGACGAAATCAGCCCACTTTCTTCCAGTGAGGACTACGTATTCGGCTGAGGATTATGCTAGATTGTATATCAAGGAGATTGTGAGACTGCACGGAGTTCCTATATCGATTATATCGGACAGAGGATCCCAGTTTACGGCTAACTTCTGGAGGTCTTTCCAGAAGGGGTTAGGGACACAGGTGGCCTCAAGATCGCGTTTCATCCTCGCATCGACGCATGCAGAGCGTACTATCCAGACACTTGAGGATATGCTGCGGGCATATGTTATTGATTTCAGGGGTAGCTGGGAGGATCATTTTCCTCTTGTGGAGTTTGCTTATAACAACAGCTACCATTCTAGTATTCAGATGGCGCCATATGAGGCTTTGTATGGGTGGAAGTGTAGGTCGCCGATTGGTTGGTTCGACGTGGTCGAGGTTCAGTTGGTTGGCCCAGACTTGATTCAGCAGGTTGTGGATAAGGTGAAGCTTATCCAGGAGAGACTGTTAGCAGCTCAGAGTCGGCAGAAGTCTTATGCAGATAATCGGCGTCGACATTTGGAGTTTCAGGTAGACAATTGGGTCTTCTTGAAGGTATCACCCATGAAGGGTGTGATGAGGTTCAGAAAGAATGGGAAACTTAGCCCAAGGTACATTGGGCCTTACCAGATCATTCGTAGAGTAGGCAAGGTTGCCTATGAGTTGGATCAGCCATCGGATTTAGAGGCAGTACATTCGGTCTTCCATGTTTTTATGTTGAGGAAGTGTATCGGAGATCCATCGAGAGTTTTCCCAGCTAGCGAGGTCCAGGTGACAGAGGGGTTATCGTATGAGGAAAGTCCCATAGCGATACTCGATCGCGCCAGTCGCGATCATGGACGAGGATGTGGCCTCCGTCAAAGTCTTGTGGCGGAACGATAATAGAGAGGAGATGACTTGGGAAGCGGAGGAGGACATGTTGAGGAAATATCCTCGCTTATTCTATACACCTTCAGGTAATTCATATCCCTTACTTGTCAAGTTTTAATTGAAGTATTTTGCTTAAGTGTTATTATGTGGCCACGTGTGGCATTATTGGTATGTAGGGGTTGTAAAAGGAGACTATGTCGCTATCTATAAGATTGACTCCGAAAGAACATTCAGGGACGAATGTTTCTAAGGGGAGAAGAATTGTTACACCCCGTATTTTCAGGACATGTTTATAAGAACGTACGTAAGAACTCAAAAATGTTAAGATTTGAGACTAGTAAAAATTTATCGGAATTATGGAAATGCCTGGAAACGAAATATTCCGACGAATGGGAGGGTGACACGTGTCACCCACCTTGGTTGGTCTTGGTCGAAATTGACCATCGATAGAAAGGTCATTTGACCAAAGTAAAGATGACCAAGTCTTGCAAAGCTAGAGCTTGAGTTTATTAACTAAGTCAAAGAGCCATTTGGCTTGATATTTTGATCTCATTCATCCAAACCCAACATGTGTTGTAATCTTGACCCTTCATATTGTTATATAATCACACTAGTAGCAAGACAAGTCTTCCAACACTTAGAAAAATTTAGAGAACTTGTGTGCTCTTAGTGATAGCTCTCGGGTTTGGCACTAAGAAAGAAGAAAAAAATTCGTTTGTGGTTAAATAATCCCAATACTTTAAACCAAGGTTCCTAGAGGTATTTTAAGGATATCTCAATAGAAAGATCCCGGAAAAATGACGTTTTTACGTTAGTCGCAAGGCGAAAACCTAAGGTGTTATTCAACTTTGAAGTTGGAAATAGAAGAGGAGTTTCTCACAAGCTTATAAGGGTTGAAAATAACGGATTGGAACGTCAAGAAAAGGAGTTGAAGTTGCTAAGGATCGACTTTAGGTTTTGGATTGTTTTGGGCTCAAAGAGGTAATAATCTCCGTCTTGCTATTGTAATTCAAGATTTTATGTTGTAGTAGTTAGAGTTGATCATGTGAAATATATTATGAAGATTGATAATTGTTATGGAATATTTGGATGGAATCCGAAAGTTGCATGATTTAGCCTTTAAGATTGTAATTTAATTTAGTTACTAGTTTAGTTGTCGCATGTTATCTAAAGAGTTGATTAAAGTGGTTATAATTGTTACAACTAGTTGTGACTATATAACATGTTAGACTAAACAACTTGGATTGAAAAGGAATTGGATAAGACTTTGTAGTATGATACATTATAGCCGAGAAGGGCATGGAATTATTGGATTGTTTTGTATTAATTGTAGGGCAGAATTTTACACGTCTTGTTAAGGCATGTAATCCCCTTTGTATTGCTGAATTGTTGGGCCTTAAATGTGGCGTTTGGTTATTGATTTTCGGGCCTTGAAAAAGGTGGAAAAGTACGTAGAAACAAAGGAAGTGATGTCCGATTTTTCGTAGAATTTGGTGACTTTACACTTAGAATATTCTACGTTTGAAGCTAGAGGTTAATAGACGTATTATGGCCATTATAGGTTGAAGTACTACGTATAGCGTATTCTACTTAAAGAATGGAATAACTATCAAGGTTGAAGTACTTTGGAGCATTTTGCTACTTGTCGATAATCGTCGCGAGGTATGTGAACCTCTTCCTTCTTTTGGCATGTTCTATGTGTGAAATATACATGTGGTATTATTTCATGATTCCTTATACTCTTAGAAGTTAAGAGGTACGTATGTTGATTTACTCTATGAAAAAGGTAGGTCTAAGTTATCCTAAGTTCTTACCAAGTCTTATGGGGGATGTTGGTAATAGTCGTTAGGAAGTATTTGGAGTCGAGTTGACTTTGCTAATTTACTGCACGAATGAGAATAAGTATCGAACAAGCCATTGCAGCGTTAATAAAAGAAAATGTATCGACAATCAATTATATTAAAATGAGTAGAATTCTCCATCTGCATAGAAACTAAGATAAGACAAAATTGTATTACATTTTCTAGATCATGGCTGCTTTAACAAGATCGTTATAAACGAGTATAACCTATTCACAACTCATAAAAGTATAAGTTACTTAAATTAAAAGAGTTTATGTTACTAAGTTTTAAGACTATGAACCTTGATTTTCTAAAAAGGTTATGAGACTTTATTTTTCAAGTTATGGGACTTGATTCTTAAAGGAAAGAGTGACTTGATTTAAAATGTTTGGTTGCCATGAATTATTTCAAAGGTTAAGCGGCTTGATTTCAAAAGCGAATGTAATTTGAGTTTTTAAAAGAAGAAGTTTATGGATTTAAAAAGAGAAGGAGTTTTATGATTCTTTTTAAGTATGTATGTACGTAGTACTTTTGGGTTTAATTTTCCCTGATTTAAAAAGAAATAAAAGTGCCTTAAGTTCTCTAAAGTGAAAGGTTGTTATAATAGCTTTATGGGAAGTTGTTATAACGACTTAAGAAGAAAGGAAAAGATAATTTAAAATGTTGTAAAGATGACTTTATCGCATCCCAGGAATGGGTCGGGCAGTATACCTTTATGGGTAGACTATATGACTTTATCGCGTCCCAGGAATGGGTCGGGCAGTATACCTTAATGGGCAGACAATATGACTTTATCGCGTTCCAGGAATGGATCGGGCAGTATACCTTTATGGGTAGACTATATGACTTTATCACGTCCCAGGAATGGGCCGGGCATTATACCTTTATGGGCAGACTATATGACTTTATCGCGTCCCACGAATGGGTCGGGCAGTATACCTTTATGGGCAGACAATATGACTTTATCGCGTCCCAGGAATGGGTCGGGCAGTATACCTTTATGGGCAGACTATATGACTTTATCGCATCCCAGGAATGGGTCGGGCATTATACCTTTATGGGCAGACTTACATGACTTTATCGCGTCCCAGAATGGGTCGGGCAGTATACCTTCGTGGGAAGATTTTTATGAATTCGCCGTGTCCCGTAAATGGGTCGGGTTACATTATCACGTATGGATAATCAAATTGAACTCCGAAATGAGGCGTCCCTCCATAAAGGGCCGGATTATGTTATGCAAGATACGTAAGTTATATGTTTATGAACTCGATGATTTTTCCTAAGTATGTACGTAAGAATTTGACTATAACTCTTATTGAAAAATGGGAATAGATAATAAAGTGCGATTAAGTTCACGAGATTGTAATGACACGGTAGGATCTGGTATTTATTTTTATATACTTGCCCCTGTCATTCTTTTGTACAGTTATGATTTGTTTACTGTACCTTATTTTTGTTCCATACTCGGTACCTGTTGTACTGACCCCCTTCGGGGGGCTGCGTTCATGCCCGCAGGTATTAGGTACACAGGTTGGTGATCCTTGCTCTTAGGATCTCGGTTCAGGTTTGGGAAAAAGCTCCATTTACTCCAGAGGCTTATCTTTTGGTACGGTTTCCCTGAGGTTGTAGATTCATGTATATTCAGGGGTATGGCGGGGCCCTGTCCCGTCACAGTTGTTATGTTAAAACTCTTAGAGGTCTGTAGTCATATCTTGTTGGTCGGTTTGTAAAGAAGAAGGATGTAACTGCGTTTGGTTATGTATATGTATATGCGTCTAGGGAGTTAGCCTTATCGGCTAACCTGTTGATTTATTTTATCAGTTTCATGTATGTTCCGCTTATTATCTCTGATGTATACCTGTAAGGGTGCCCAGGTAGGGCACCAGTCGCGGGCATGGGTCATGACAAAAGTGGTATCAGAGCAGTTAGTCCTCGGAAAGTGTCTACAGACCGTGTCTAATAGAGTCTTGGTTATCGGTGTGTTGTGCACCACATCTATAACCAGGAGGCTGCAGGACATTTAGGATTGGTTTCCATTCTTCTCACTCTAAGATCGTGCAGTAGAGTTGTGTTATTAGGTTGATCCGTCTCTGACGTATTCTTATGTATATGAATCGAGAATGCCCCGGCGACGGCGGCCGGGGCGGAAGGGCAAAGCAGGAGTCGCTAGTGGTACGCAGAGGTTACCGACTGTGCCCAGATTATGCATGAGGTTGTGGCTCAGGCGGCGAGTTCAGTTACGCCGACAGTATTAGAGGAGCCGAGAACAGTCGCAACCCCAGAGGTTCCGATACCCGAACCTCCAGTTCCGCAGCTAGGGGTAGAGTTTAGAGATTATGGAGAGCAGATCACGTTATTGACTAGCATAGTGGTAGGGCAGCGCCGCCAAGCACATGTAGCTAACCCTAGAGCCGACAGTTTAAGGATTCGGAATTTTCTAGGTTGTAGTCCACCCGAGTTCTATGGTTCGAGATCTAAGGATGATCCTCAGGAGTTCATTCAGCAGATACATCGGACTATACAGGTGCTTAGGGCCTCGGAGACAGAGTCAGTATTGAAGATTGATAAGTGTAATGGATATTGGAAGCCTAAATCTGAAATGACCTTGTTAGCCATTTGAAATTGAAATACAATTTGGTCGATAGTTAGAATCGTCGCATGTTATCTAATTGAAGATTGTAGTTGTTATAATCAATTTCGGCTATATATCATGTTAGACTAAACAACTTTGATTGAAAAAGGAATTGGATAAGACTTTGCATTGTTGTACTTTATGGCCGAAAATGGCATTGGTTATTGAATTGCTTGGTATTAATTGTGGGCAGAATTTTACACGTCCTGTAAGGCGTGTAATCCCCTTTTTGTTAACTACATTGTTGAGTCTTAAATGTGGCATGTTTGGTTATTGAATTCGGGCCTTGAAAAAGGTGGAAAAGTACGTAGAAACAAAGGAAGTGATGTCAGATTTTCCGTAGAATTTGGTGACTTTACACTTGGAATATTCTACGTTTGAAGTTGGAAGTTAATAGACGTATTATGGTCATTATAGGTTGACATACTCCGTACGGCATATTGGACTTAACAAGTGGATTGAACCGAAGAGGTATGTGGAACTTTTCTATCTCTTGAGCATGATTAGTTGTAAATATATAGTACGGTAGACGTACGAGATTTTGATGAATTTAGTTTCATTTGATATCCTTGACTTGTTTTAAGAATGTTCAAGTTGGTTGAGTTAGGGAATTAACTCACTTGTTTTAAAGATTAAGGATATCTTAGTTTCTAAAGTTAAGAGACTTGAAGTATTTTGAAAGTATATGATACTTGGTTTTTTGAAAGTATAAGTCTCTTGGTTATAAAAAAGAATGTAAGTGTCTAAAGCATAAAGTTAGTATAACGGCTTTATGGGAAGTTGGTTATAATAACTTTATGGAAAGTTGAAAGAATGGTTTACTCTAGTGATGTAAATAAAGATAAATGACTTGAAATGAAGAAAGGCAAATTGATTTAAAGGCATCAATTGCTTAAAGTTTTAATGTAAAAAGTCACTTGATTTAGAAGCCTATAAATGTATTTCTAGAAGGTATTGTGACTTGTCTTGAAAAGTAGAAATGACTTGATACTACGGTTATTAGTATCTTGGAGTTTTATATGAAAAAGAGTCATTTTAAAAGAATAGAAGTACGTAGTACTTTGGGTTAAATTCCCGGATCTTTCATGATTCGATAGTGCCTTAAGTTAAAAGAAATGAGAGAGTATGCTAATTAAGTCAAATGAGAAGTTAAGGGGTTTCTTTACTTGTTTATGTTATTTATAGTAGCCGGTTGTGCTTGTGATATATTGTTCATTACGGGGTCATTCCCCGGGCTTGTGGCATTTGCATATTCCGTGGATTTTCTACCCACGATGCGAGGAATACCTCATGTGAGTCCGTAGGGCTCATGCGGGTGAAATAGTCCTATGCGGGGCGGACCAGTCCTATGCGAGGAAATTACCTCATGCGGGTCCATACGGCCTATGCGGGTGAAATAGTCCCAGGAGTAGGATTGTGTGATAATACTACGGGCGGATGGTCCTAGGTTAATCACATGCTTCCTATTTTTAAGAACCGGAAATGTATATTTTACTCTCATTGTTAGTAAGGCACAGTATACTGTTAATTTTATTATCATACATGTCTCCAGCTTTATTTTAGACTTATGATGTAAATTATAGTATTTTCCAGTTTTACATACTTGGTACATATTGTGTACTGACCCCTTTTCCTCGGGGGGCTGCGTTCATGCCGCAGGTAGGGGTAATGTTATACCCCGTATTTCCAGAGTATGTACGTAAGGGAATACGTACAAAAGGTTAGCCTTAAAAGCTAGGCTTGGACGAAAATAATTGGGCACAACTCACTAAACGAATAGTTTTCCGACGAAACGTTTCCACAGCTTTCGTAGGATAAATTCCGGCTATGTCATTTCTAATTTTTGCGGATTTTTCCGAGAGACGTAACACTTTGGACCAACGAGAGGGCGACACTTGCCACCCTCTCATGGTGGACTTGTCACGCAATAGGGCGATTGGATGACCATCCTTGTCATAAAGTTGGTTAGATATTTTTGTGTGCAAGTCACAGGTACACTTGCCCTAATCTTGACCTTACACTTGCCTAGCACTTGGCTAAATCTTGGCCATTGGTTGGCCATGTCTTGACCTATAAATACCTCTTGAGATGAAGAGTTCTTCATCCACAAAAGCTTTCCAAGTCTAAAATCCTTCCCTCTCCTTTGTAAACAATTCGCCCAACACCCCCTCCCTCGAGAAGCTTGGCCGAGGCTACCCCACCCCTAGCCTAGCCGAAACCCACCCCTCCCTTGGTAGAAAAGTTGCCTTCTAGTATTGTTATAATGCCCAATTTAACCTAGCCCAAATCCCTTAGTACTTAGTAGAAGTTGTGGGAAACTTCTAAGGATTCTTGGGCGCTTGGAGCTTTGGATTAGAGCTAAACCTCGCTCAGATCGACTTTTTACTTGGATATTATTGGGCTTATCGAGGTAAATAATCTTAACCTCTTTTGTAATTAGAGAATGCATATTGTAGAAGTATTGAAATAAGTATAAATACTTAGAAGGTTATTAAGGAATGGAATTGAATCAGTAACACCTTAGAAGGGTATAAAAGAAGAATATACGAACTGCATTTACATAGACTGTTTTCACTGATGACTTATATAGCTCACCGGTAGGGTTGTGCTGCCCGACTTTCCGTAGAATTGAGGACCCTCTGTTTAGAATGACCTTCGAATAGTCTAGACTTTGATAGATGTCGTGACTATTATAGGTGATTCTCTGCGCGCGACATACTCGACTTGTGAGGTGGATTTCGAGGAGAAGGTATGTGATTCTTCCTATACTCCTGAGCATGATATTTTATTTATATATAGTACGGCAGACGTACATATGATAATCGGCAATGTCTTTTGACTTAAGCTGAATAATAAGAACCTTAAAGTATGTCAAAAGAATAATGAATCATTTTAATGTAAGAGTAATAGTTGGTGTTAAAACAAAAGCTTAAGAGTTATACTAGCTTTATGGGAAGTAGGTATAACAACCTAAGAATGATAAAAGGAATTTACTTGTTTGTTTATAAAAGCCTTGTATTGCTTTCGTTAAGTGTAGTAAGATTGGTTGATAGGTAGACATACTATGATCCGCATGTGTTAAATGCCTTGTAATGTGTGAAAGGGGTCATTCTCATTGCTTACGTTGCTAACCGGTAAGTCTGCAGATCGCTATTGTATCACCTACCCTTGACTTGTTATACCGAGGGCTTGCCACCCTTGATGCGGGTCTATACGGCCTATGCGGTCTATGAGACTATCGCGAGTCGCGGTATGCTCGAGATTGATCATTCCGGTGTTTAGCCCGACGCGGATGCCCTATGCGTCCACGGACTATGCGGTCTTTGAGGCTATGCGGATGCGGAAGTCCGAGAGGGTACCGGCTAGCTACCCGACGCGGGAATACCTCATCGCGGTCTGGCGCGACTATGCGATCAGGAAGTCGGGACTAGGCACGCAGAATGATACTATGGGCGGTTGGCCTTGCTTCGATCATTCGCGCCTAGACTAGACTGCTACGCTTTCCTATTATCGTATTGTTGTGATGTGGCACTATGTGCAATTGAATCAATGTATTTGTGAAAAGGTTTTAAATACCTTGATTTCATTTAAAGTACTTTATAGTTTCACATACTTGGTACTGTTGTCTTGACCTCCTTCGGAGTGCGTTCAATCTGCGAGTTCTAGAGGAAGCGGTGCTAGATCCACATCCTTAGGATCTCTACGTTGGTGTCGGGAGCTCCACTCTCTCCGAGGCTCTACTTTTGGGTATGATCTCCTGTTGTAGATAGTTGTGTCTGATCGAGGTATGGCGGGGCCACTGTCGCCATAGTTGTTATTTCCTTATAGGTGCAGTAGTCATGTTATGCAGTTGGGATGTATCGCAAAAACTTGGTTTATGTATATATGCGAAAGGCAACCTTTTCATCGAGATAAAATGTTCTAGTTATATCATGTTTCATGTCTTGTTTTATATTCCGCTGATTGTTCTCGATGTATGACTACTTGGGTGCGGGTAAGGCACGATCCACGAACCGGGCAGTCGTGACAAAAGTGGTATCGAGCGATTAATCCTCGGAAAATGTCTACAGACCGTATCTAGTAGAGTCTTGATTATCGGTGTGTTGTGCACCAATAATGTCGAGGCTATAGGATATTTAGGATTAGTTTCCATTCTTCTCACTCTGAGATCGTGCTTTAGAGGCTGTTATAGGTTGGACCCCTCTAACGCATTCCTTTCTGTGTATATGCCTCCACGTAAGGCAACCGGGCCCGAAGGGCAAGGCGGAGAGGCGCTAGTGTGACACCCGAGTCACGAGGGCTCGAGCCCGATCTATACCCGACGGCGAGTTCCATGACGCGGCCCCAGCGAGACCACAGTACCACACCTCGCCCCACACCGGCTGGGCGGAGAGTTAGGAATCTGAGAGATGCCCGACTTTGGCTAAAGTTGTGGCCCGTCTGAGAGAGGATCACGGCGGTTCAGCTCAGCTCGATCGCACCGTAGTGCACCCGAGGCGAATAGTTTGAGACTACGAGATTTTCTGAGTTGTAGGCCGCCCGAGTTTTATGGGTCGAGGCCGGAGGATGATCCGCAGGAGTTCATCCGTCACCGCAGAGATTATCACGGGTGATCGTGGCTTCGTAGACCGAGTGCATGGCGTTCGGTTCGCATCGTGCGTGATACCGCGATCGATTGGTTTTGGTCATGGGAGCTTTCGGGAGAGCATGCCTCCAGCAGTATGGGATGAGTTTTGAGGCTTTTCTCACACACTTCTTGCCTCGCGGATGAGAGGCACGATCAGCAATTTTTATTCTTGAGGCGGGAGGGCCGCGATTATAGAGTACAATGTCGAGTTTGATTCATTGGCTCGATATGTTCTGCACCGTAGCGAATATGGAGGACCGGGTGCATCGCTACGTCACCGGGCTAAACGACTATATGGCGAAGTCTTGTGCGGGTGTGTCCGCCGGCGAGCATGGACATTACCGTATGCGAGCTCATGCGTTGGGATGCGAGGCGTAGAGACGCCGGGTAGACCGATATCGCGAGAAGAAGGCCGGGGCGGCGGTTCTTTTAGTGGTTCGTGGTGGCGGCATCGTGAAGTCGGATTTGCACCACGGCCGGCTCGAGCACTCTACATCATTTTCGATCTGACCAGAGCGATCGGGCGGTCGGGGCGTGACTTGATTTCGAGTGCGAGGTGCTAACCGTTCGAGTGCATTCGGTGTGGCGTTGTGGTAGATTCCATTCGGGGCTGTTATGCTACTACGAACTTGCCATACTTGGCGGCAGGTCATTCGCGAGTTTGCCCGGCCAGGCGTGGCGGGGTAGGGCCCGGCCTACAGTGCATTGCGGCTTCTTCATCCCGACGATTACTCGCCGGAGGCGTGGTACTCGAAGATCAGCGTGTGGCGCAGGTCGTGGCGCGAGTTCGATTCGCGGTCCTCGAACGCATTTATGCTGTCGGTAAGCGGGATCGGAGGCCTCACCGATGTCGCAGTACCTTATCGGTTCAGGTTTGATGTATATGCTTTGATAGATCCGGGTTACTGCATCTATATATCTCCCTTGTTGCTAGTAGGATAGGGATAGAGCACGAGTCCATAGACCCTTTCGAGGTAGCTACGCCGGTGGGTGATTCGGTGGTAGCTCGGCGGGTATATAGAGCTTGTCTGTGACCATTCTGATCGTCGGACCACTTGCCGACTTGATAGAGTTGGAGATGATCGACCGACGTGATCATGGGGATGGATTGGCTAGCTTCTTGCTACGCCAATGTGAAGCTGCGAAGAGAGAGTAGCAGTTCGATTTCTGAGGCCGGTTGTTGAGTGGGAGGGGAGCACGGTATCGCCGAGAGGTAGGTTTATTTCCTACCTCAAGGCTAGGAAGATAGTGCGAAGGGTATATCTACCATCTCGTTCGGGTGTTTGATCTTTGAAGGCTGCGGTACAGATTTTGATCAGTTCGATAGTCGAGAGAGTTCCCAGGCGTGTTTCAGACGACCTCCGGGTATCCCTCCCGAGAGGAGATCGAGTTTTGTATAGATGTCTTTGCGGACACTCGGCTTTATTTCCATTCCGCCATACAGGATGGCACTGCCGAGTTGAGAGAGTTGAAGGAAGCGGTGGTGATTTGTTGGAGAAGGGTTTCATCGGACCTAGTGTTTCTCCACGAAGCGCGGTATTGTTCGTGAAGAAGAAGGGCGGGGCGCTGCGCATGTGTTGATTACTGAGCGGTGAACAAGGTGACCATTAAACAGATACCTCTTCCCGTGATTGATGATTTGTTCGATCGATTGCGGGCGCGAGATGTTTTCAAGATTGATCTACGATCGGGCTATCATCGAGTTCGAGTTAGAGAGGTGGATGTCCCTAGGATCGCATTCCGACGTGCGGAGCATTATGAGTTCGGTCATGTCTTTTGGGTTGACCAATGCTCTGGCGGTATTCATGGAGTTGATGACCGAGTGTTCAAACCATTTTGGACACGTTTGTGATAGTGTTCATTGATGATATCTTGGTTTATTCTCGCTCGAGCGAGGAGCATGCGGAGCATTTGAGGCTGTCTTGTGATTCTCGGGATCGGCATTGTATCACGAAGTTTTCCAAATGTGAGTTTTGGTTGACTTGGTGGCTTTTCTTGGGCACATTATCGGGCTGATGGCATTCAGTGGAATCGGCCAAGATCGGCGATCGAGACTTGGCCTGAACTCTTACTCAGCGGAGGTTCGCGATTTCGGGCCTTGCGAGATATTATCGGTTCGTAGAAGTTTGCTTCTATCTGCACCATTGACTAGGTGACTCGTAAGCGGCTAAGTTTGATGGTGATGCGTGTGGCGGGGTTTCCGATTGCTAAAGGAGAGGCGACGGCCGCCCGTTCTTACTCTTCCGAGGTCGGATGGTTCGTGGTGTATTGTGATGCGTCGGGCATCGGGTTGGGATGTGTGTTGATGCAGCGAGGCGAGTTATAGCATACGCATCGGCGGCTTAAGATACGAGAGGAACTACCCCACCCATGATTTGGAGTGGCGGTGATTCACGCTTTGAAGATCCGGAGGCACTATTTGTATGGGGTTCACGTGGATATTTATCTGAGACCACAAGAGCCTCGGTATATCTTCACCAGAGGAGGCTGAACCTCGGCGAGACGGTGGTTAGAGTTGCTTAAGGACTATGGCGTCGATATCCTGTACCACCGGGAAGGCAATGTTGTGGCGGATGCTCTTAGTCGTAGGTCGATGGGAGTCTATCGGAGTGCGGCGAGAGAGGAGGGCATGGTTCGTGATTTGCATCGATTAGCGAGCCTTGGTGTCCGTTTGATTGATTACGATAGCGGTGGGGTTAGAGTTCGTGAGGTTGCCGAGTCTTCCATCGTCGAGAGGTGAAGAGGCAACGATTCGAGGATCCGGTTTTGGCACGTTATCGTGATCTGACTCTTCGTGAGGCAAGGGTCCTTTTGAGTAGCACGATGGGGTGCTAAGGTTTGAGGCGAGTTGTGTGTTCGGATGTTTGAGACTTGGCAGAGTTCTTGGGGAAGCACACGGTAGCGTTACTCTATCCGTCGAGTCGACCAAGATGTACCACGACATTAGATCGTGTATTGGTGGGATGGTTTGAAGAGGGGCGTTGCGAGTTCGTAGCTCGGTGCGTGTTGTCGGCGGTGAAGGTAGAGCACGAAGCACGGTGGTTTATTCTGACGATAGAGATCCCGACACGGAAGTGGGAGGTGATCAACATGGACTTCATCACGGGATTGCCTCGCACTCGGAGGAGACATGATTCTATATGGGTTATCGTCGACAGTGCGAAATCAGCCCACTTTCTTCCGTCGGGGCGACTTTCTCGGTGAGGATTATGCGGACTTTACATCAGAGATCGTCGATCGCATGGAGTCCCTATTTCGATCATATCGAGCAGAGCCCGATTTCGGCTAACTTCGGAGGTCCTTCGAAGGGTTTAGGGACGCAGTGAGCACGAGTCTTGCATTTCATCCACGAGCAGACGGACAGCGAGCGCACTATCCGAACTCTTGAGGATATCTGCGAGCTGTGTTATTGACCGAGGGTAGCTGGGAGGATCACTTGCCTGGTAGAGTTCGCGTATAATACGGCTACCACTCTAGCATTGAGATGGCGCCGTATGAGGCTTTGTATGGGAGGAAGTGCGGTCGCGATGGCATGGTTCGATGTGGGCGAGGTACGATTAGTAGGACGGACTTGGTGCGGCGGCGATGGATAAGGTGAAGCTTATCCGAGGCGGCTATTGGCGACTCGAGTCGAAGTCGTATCACGAGATCATCGGCGTCGACATCCGAGTTCGCGATTGATGATTGGGTTTTCTGAAGGTGTCACCCATGAAGGTGTGATGAGATTCGGGAAGAGGAAAACTTCGGCCCAGGTACATTGGGCGTTTGGATGTCGCGAGGTAGGCAAGGTTGCCTATGAGTTGGATCTGCCGTCCGATCTGGAGGCGTGCATCCGGTTTTCACGTATCTATCTTTGAGAGATGTATCGGGGATCCATCTAGGTACACCGATTGGCGATGTCCGGTGACCAGGGGTTATCGTATGAGAGATTCCCATAGCGATAGTCGATCGTCGGGTTAGGCGTCTGCGGACGAGGCGTGGCTTCCGTCAAAGTCTTGTGGCGGAACGAGCTCGAGAGGAGATGACGTGGGAAGCGAGGATGGCATGAGGCGAAGTATCCTCACCTATTCCCCACACCTCGGGTAATTCACTTTCCTACTTGTAAATTTTCGTTATCGTTTTGCCTAAGTGTTGTTTTGTGGCGTGTGTGGCATTTGCAATCTGTTTAAGTTATGAAGACCCTTATCGTTATCTGTCTTGGGAAGGAACATTCGGGACGAATGTTTCTAAGGAGGGGAGAATGTTATACCCGTATTTCTGGAGTATGTACGTGAGAATACGTCTGAAAGGTTAGCCTTAAAAGCTAGGCTTGGGCGAAAATAATTGGGCACAACTCACTAAGCGAATAGTTTTTCCGACGAAACGTTTCCACGGCTTTCGTAGGATAAATTCGGCTATGTCATTTCTAATTTTTGCGGATTTTTCCAGAGGCGTAACACTTTGGACCAACGAGAGGCGACACTTGCCACCTCTCATTGGTGGACTTGTCACGCGGCAATAGGGCGATTGGATGACCATCCTTGTCATAAAGTTGGTTAGATATTTTGTGTGCAAGTTGGCTAGGTACACTTGCCTAATCTTGACCTTACACTTGCCTAGCACTTGGCTAAATCTTGGCCATTGGTTGGCCATGTCTTGACCTATAAATACCCTCTTGAGATGAAGAGTTCTTCATCCACAAAAGCTTTCAAGTCTAAAATCCTTCCCTCTCCCTTTGTAAACATTTCGTCCAACACCCCCTCCTCGAGAAGCTTGGCGAGGCTACCCCCCTAGCCTGTGAAACCTACCCCCCCTCCCTTGGTAGAAAAGTTGCCTTCTAGTATTGTTATAATGCCCAATTTAACCTAGCCCAAATCCCTTAGTACTTAGTAGAAGTTGTGGGAAACTTCTAAGGATTCTTGGAGCGCCTTGGAGCTTTGGATTAGGAGCTAAACCTCTCGGGATCGACTTTTACTTGGATATTATTGGGCTTATCGAGGTAAATAATCCTAACCCTCTTTTGTAATTAGAGAATGCATATTGTAGAAGTATTGAAATAAGTATAAATACTTAGAAGGTTATTAAGGAATGGAATTGAAGACTGTAACATAGAAGGGTATAAAAGAAGAATATCTGTTGTACTTACATGAATTTGTTTTCTGATGAACTTATATAGCTCATGGGTAGGGTTGTGCTGCGACTTTCCGTAGAATTGAGGACCCTCTGTTTAGAATGACCTTGAGAATAGTCTAGACTTTGATAGATGTCCGTGACTATTATAGGCTGATTCTGCGTGCGACATACTCGACTTGGCGGTGGATTTCGGAGAAGGTATGTGATTCTTCCTATACTCGAGCATGATATTTTAAGTATATATAGTACTACAGACGTCATATGATAATCGGCAATGTCTTTTGACTTAAGCTGAATAATAAGAACCTTAAAGTATGTCAAAAGAATAATGAATCATTTTAATGTAAGAGTAATAGTTGGTGTTAAAACAAAAGCTTAAGAGTTATACTAGCTTTATGGGAAGTAGGTATAACAACCTAAGAATGATAAAAGGCTGTTTACTTGTTTGTTTATAAAAGCCTTGTATTGCTTTTACATTAAGTGTAGTAAGATTGGTTGATAGGTAGACATACTATGATCTTGCGTGTGTTAAATGCCTTGTAATGTGTGAAAGGGGTCATTCTTGCTGTGCTTACGTTGCTAACAGTAAGTCTTTGCCTTGTTATTGTATCACCTACCCCCTTGACTTGTTATACAGGGCTTGCCACCTTGATGCGGTCTATACGGCTATCACGGTCTATGAGACTATGCGGGCTGCGGTATGCTCGAGATTGATCATTCGGGTGTTTAGCCCGACGAGGATGCCTATGCGGTCCACGGACTATGCGGTCTTTTGAGGCTACGCGGATGCGGAAGTCGGGGAGAATGCAGGGCTAGCTACCCCGATCACGGGAATACCTCATGCAGTGCGTGTGCGACCTATGCGGTGCGGAAGTCGAGACTAGGCACGCAGAATGATACTATGGGCGGTTGGCCTTGCCCGATCATTCGCGGCCTAGACTAGACTATTCTGATTTTCCTATTCAATTATTGTTGTGATGTGGCACTATGTGCAATTGAATCAATGTATTTGTGAAAAGGTTTTAAATACCTTGATTTCATTTAAAGTACTTTATAGTTTCACATACTTGGTACTGTTATCTTGACCTCCTTGGGGCTGCGTTAAATCCGCGAGTTCTAGAGGAAGCAGTGCTAGATCCACATCCTTAGGATCTACGTTGGTGTCGGGAGCTCCACTCTCTCGGAGGCTCTACTTTTGGGTATGATCTCCTGTTGTAGATAGTTGTGTCTGATCGAGGTATGGCGGGCCCGTCCGCCATAGTTATTATTTCCTTAGAAGTGCATGTAGTCATTTATGCAGTTGGGATGCTCGCAAAAACTTGGTTTATGTATATATGCGAAAAGGCAACCTTTTCATCGATAAAATGTTCTAGTTATATCATGTTTCATGTCTTGTTTTATATTCCTGATTGTTCTCGATGTATGACTACTTGGGTGCGGGTAAGGCACGATCCACGGGCCGGGCAGGTCGTGGCGAGTAGCGAGTGGTGGATCCTCATTCTTAGGATCACTGATCAGTTGTCAGAAGCTCCATTTCTCCGGAGGCTTGTCTTTTTGTACGGTTTTCCCTGATGTTGTAGATTTATGTACATTCACGGGTACGGCGGGGCCCTGTCCCGTCACAGTTGTTATTCTTAGAGGTTTGTAGTCATATCTTGTGGATTGGGTTGTAAGAACAAAGATGTAACTGTTATTTTTGGTTATGTATATTTCATGGAAGGAGGTCTTATCGGCTAGTCTGTTGATATTTACTGTCTAGTATTTTATGAGTTTTTGTATGTTCCGCTGCTATTCTCTGATGTATACATGTAAGGGGTTCCCAGGTAGGGAACCAGTCGCGGCTCCGGGGTCGAGTCGTGACATTAGATATGCATGACAAGCCTAAAAGACAAGCAAGTTACAAATGTATTTCTAATTATAAATTACCTTCCCACCTTATATGTTCAAAGACTAATTGATCTAGGTCTACTATTAATTACAAAGTTAGATAACAAAATTACAATAAGAAATAAGAGACACAAAAATAGGGCAGGGAGGTTAAGAGAGTAAAAGGAGTTGAGATGGATGACGACGTCATCTTGTCTCATTTTGTTTTAGGAGTGCTGAGGCGGGAATGCGAATGCGGATGCACATAGATGCGGGTCTTCATTTGAAGTAGCTTCATGATGAGTCTCGCAATGAGACTCTTCATTTTTGCTCCAATGCATTTCAAGTGAAAATAAGAAAAAATAAGGATTAATACATGTCCACAATTTTACCAAACATAATAAATAAGTATTGGCCTAAAAATCGACACATAAAAGTTACACTTTGCCGTGACAGATATCAGCTGATAGAAATAGAATAGAAAGCAGGCGGAATGGGTTTAAACATAAACTCATAGGCCCCAACAGCAAAGGTGAGGGGAGACGAATACTTGTGGCCTAGAGCGGATCGTGCAATTATGTGAAGGTAATATGATAATGTAAGCCATATGGGCTGGGGCTAATAATCATAGCCAGATCTGAATGTTACGAAGACATGCTTAAAAGTACATTCATTATATTTAAACTGAGCACATACATCAGTGTGTTTAGAACAAAGTAAATGCCCTGAGTCAATATTCAAATTCAGAACAAGCCCATAATAACAAGTATACGACAGTGCATAGTCTCAAATTTTCTTATATCCCAGATTCAATTTATCACCTTAATGTATTTGATTTAAGAGGAAGGAAGGCAAGCACTTAACAAAGATCAGGTTGTGTATTCATGCATTCAGATATGTACTGGGTCTATTATATACAACATATTCAAAATATGTGTGCGATGCAGGTATATATAACTTGTCTGGTTTGGGTGTACTCTGGGATGGTATGTCATACCTACTTCGAGATATATCATCTTTGATAGGCAATTGGTTAGGGAAGAAAGACATATAATCATATATTATACGTAAACAAAGGAAAATGCAATAGGAAAGGACTTAAACAAGACACCACAACCTGCATAACTTCATGGGAGATCTCACACACCACACAGAAATGGTCTAGATCGCCCATCACAAAATTTAACAAAAAGAACAGACAAGCTTTAACATTAAAGGCCAGACAGAATCGCAAAGCAGCCAAGAAAACATACACAAGTATCCTTATCCCATCTCTACGGCCTAATTCCTATGCATATGAGTTCATGAAGACATGCTAGTCGAGACTCCAAGCTGGACCGGCTTACCATTTGCCATATTTTGACAAAACAGATGGGTTACTAGTTAATGTTTGTTTCATTATTGCCTTATCCTAAAGGGATTAATCCAGAAAGCAAACAACATTAATGAAGCAGCAATAGTACACAACAAAGGGAAAGGGGCGAGTAATTCACATAGCGCATTAATATGGTTTGGTTCATATGCAAGGAACATTTCTCATTACAATAGAACCAGCAAAGATGAACATTAGCCTGATAGATCCAAACGAATGTCGACTCTCAATTAGACATGCTCAACAATCAATCCAAACGAACATAAATAACTACTTACATCCTTTAACATACTTAACATTTATCTTTGATGGCTATAGACTAACTTAATCGTGTTACGTCTTCATCTAACAAGTTCAGACAATAAATAAATGCACTTCAAATCATACACAAATGACAATCAAATGGCATTAAGCATATTTAACAAAGCACATAATTCGCACAGACCACAAAATGTTAATCGCATAAAAACATGAAAGAGAGTGGGTGTACCTTCTCCGGACAGCGAACCGAGACAGCGAATCAAGTCGTCGATCTACTCGGAATTGCGATGCGATTTGAGGGATAAAGTTTCTGCTTTGCAAACAGAACTTCTGTAAAACAACTTCTAACGATTCTAAGTTGTTGTGGGTTATTGCCCTTTCTTTCTTTGCTAATTTCGGATGTTTTCCTATTGGTTTTCCATTATTCTCCTGATGGGTTCCTTGCTGTCCGGCGTCGATGATTTCCGGATATTAAGACTGATTTTTTTTTTCCTTTTTGCTGATTTCCCGATGCCCAGTGATTTTACTCTGTTGAAATCGATGCTTCCCCTTACTGAAGTGTGTAAATCGATTGGATTTTTATAGGCTCGAATTGGGTTCTAATTCTGGTGATTTTAAGGCTGATTTGATTTGATTTTGGACTGATTTGAGCGTTTTATTCTTTACTGATTTGGTGCGATTCGTGCTTGATTTTGGTCGGTTTTAGGACGAAGATTTGTGACCATTTAGGGACTGATTTCGGGTAATATTTGGGATGGATTTGAGTATCTCAGTTATGGTAAGTTTTTGGGAGATTTGTTTGGTGCTTTTGGTAAGTGATTTGAGAAGATTTGGGCGTGATATAGGGCGAATTTGGACAGATTTGGTAAGGTGGAGGCGGCTTCTCTCTAGGTTTAGGTTGAGATTAGGGTGAGGTGTGTTTTTTTTGGGGTATTAGGAAAGATGAATACATAAAGGGCTGATGGGCTCATTCGGATTTGGGCCAAAATAAAAATGAAAGGGGTTTGGGCTGCTGGGAATTCAAATGAAGGGGATTGGTTATTTGGGCTTCTTGATTTTTATTTTATTTTGGGTAGAGTTTAGGTGTTAGTTTTAATTAGTGGTAAATAAATGGGGTTTAAGTTATTTATAAAATTATTTTAATATGACTTTAGGTGCTTTATTAATTTTAGCTTGGGTTTAAATTATTACAATAATAAATGCGGGCGTGATATTTAATTAGTGCTTAATATTTTACAATGCGAGGCCGTTATTAAAATCTTATTTATTATGCATACTTTGCGATGTTAAATTAATGTTGATTTAATGGGGGTTTAAATTACAAATAATAATTATAAAATTGCTTTGGTTATTAATAAATGTGGATATAATTTTAAGGAATGCTTGATGCGATGTCATTATTAAATCATTTATTTATTTACGTATTTATTATTATTAAAATTATTAAGAATTAATGGAAATAGAATAGGGCTTAAATTATGAATAATATTTATGCAAATAACGAATGCGGTCGTGAGACTCAAAAATGCTTAATACTCTACGAAAAATGTGGTGTCGTTATTAAATCGTTTATTTATGCATGTATTAATGTTTTATTATCGCATTTTATTATTATAAAATTGTTAAAATTATTTTGGAAATTTAGTGTCATTTTATAGTTAATGATTAGACGTTATGGTCAAAATTGGGTGTCAACAGGCGCCGCGGCGCCGAGGTCTAGGGCCGCGGCGCTGACGACGGGATTGAATTTGACTGTTCACTGGAAGGCATGCGCCGCGGCGCCTCCCCTAAGGGTCGTGGCGCTGACGACGTACTTTCTGAAAAATATGAAAAATTACGGAGAACATAGGGGGAGATATCATCATCCAAAAAATCATAAGAACTAGGCACGGGTTTTTCTACTTTAGAAAATGGAATTGAGATTCATCAAAGAGAACATGATGACTAATGATGATTCATTTAGAGGACAAATCAAAGCATTTATACTCACGGTGATTTGACGGATAACCCAAAAACACACACGGGGTAGAACGTGCCTGAAGTTTGTTGATTGTGGTGGATGGAAGAAGTGGATAACATAAGCATCCAAAGACCCTTAGATGAGAATATGAAGGAGTCTTATTGTATAAAACCTGAAGAGGGGAAGAATATGTCAAACCTTTAGAGGGAAAAATATTAAGTAGATTTGTAGCCATTTTCAGGGCATGGTACCAAAATAATAGAGGGAAGATTATTAAGTAGATTTGTAGCTTCTCATTTTGTGAAGACGTATGAGGACAAAAAAATGAAAATTTATCCCATTTTTAGCACACAACTCCCTAAACTTCCCATTGTCATATTCTTTGTCATTATCACATTGAATGTTCTTTATTTTTCATTTCGAATTGAGTTCTTATAAAAACTCTAAATTTGATGAAGATGGAAAAAACTTGGGATTTTTTCGCAATTGGAAACGTCCATAAAAATTTAGAATAGTCATCCAAGAATAAAACATAATATCGATGACCCATAGAATTGAGAACTGGAGATGTCCATAAATTAATGTGAATAATATCAAATGGCATTGAAGTATGAGAATTCGAAGCTACAAACGATAACTTAATAATTTTCCCTAAAGAACAAGATTGACAATTTGGAGTACTACGTGTACCCATACAAGAAATAAACTTATTCTTATCTAAAATAGATAAAATTGACGACCCTGGATGACCTAGAGGAGCATGCCACAAGGAAGGAGCAAGAGCTGCAAAAGTGGATGGCATAGCTTGACGCGAGATGCTGAGACTCGGTGTGATTGGATAAAGATCCACTCTACTGTCACACCTCATGAGAGGACTCTCCGTCTTAAAATCCTTCACAGAAAACCCAAATGGATCAAAATCAATAGAAACTCAATTATCAGTGGTGAATTTACGGACAGACACCAAATTTTTAATTAGTTTCGGGGCATGAATGATATTTTCCAAGACAAGTGGTGGATGAGGAGGGGACAAAGTTTTATTACCATAACCCTTAAATGAAATAGAGTTGTCATTACCAATAATTATACCACGATTACTGCTCAAATTGGAATAAGATGAGAGAGTATCTTGGTCATATGTCATGTGGGTAGTGGCGCCTGTGTCCATGTACCAATTAGGGTCTAGTTCAATCAATTCAAGTGTGTTCATCGTGACTTCAATGTCGGTTTGTGTGGGTCCTGTTGCGTGATGAGCCTGAGGGGGATGAGGCCCAAGTATTCTGGACTGCTGCCCTGGCCTATAAGCTGGTCTGAAACCCTTCCTGATCCGAGAACTTTCCCTGAAAAGAGAAGGGATGCGGCGCTAACCTAGGATGCGGCGTCGCGGCGTTGGCCACTGCTGGGACCCACTACCATCATATAGGGGTCCATTGTGGGCCACCGAACTGTTGCTGCTGCTGACTGCCCGTGGTGGCTAACCCGCCACCGTTCTGGTGGCCGTCGTTGTTGCCGCCACAATTTTTACCATTATTTTTCCTATTTTGTCCCTTCTAACCACCACCGTTGTGGTGATTTTGGGTCACGTTGGCGTTATTGGAAGGGGGAAAATATGAAGCAATCATCATGACAACGGGGCTTGCTTCGATGGATGCCTTTTTAGCCATACTCGTTTCTTCCAAAGTGAGCATAGAGCGGGCTTGATAGAACTCCGGCAGGGGGTTACTTTGACGAATAACTGAAACAACCCCTGTATAGGCCTTGGATAGACCGGTAACTATATGAAGAACTATATGACTATTAAAACAGGAGAACTCACGTTGCGAAGTTGGTCTGCCAAGTCCTTGAGATTTTTGAAATAACAAGAAACGTTTGGAAAATTCGCCATAGCAACTTGAGAAAAATTCCTGCTCAGGGATAACAATGCAAGAATGACTGTTATCTTGGAAGATGTCACGCAATTGATTTCACGCCGCCATAGTTGTGGAGTTGGGTTCCATAATCGTCTGTAAAAGATCCAATGAGGATAGTGGCATAAATCCACTGGAGAACCTTTACATCAACCATGACTCATAAGTCTGGATCTGTTCCTTTGGTGGGCACAACTATTGTAGACGTAGACGTCATATCACCCCCCCCCCCCGGCCATAGAAGTAGTGGGAGGGATGATGTGGTGAAAAACTTTATGTGTCATAGCATGAATCTTGTATAATTTTGCCCACGTCCCATATTGGACGTTCTCTAGATCAAGAACAATAAGAAGAACACTCTTGATGTTAGAAATGGTGAGGGCAGGATGAAAAGTGTTCTTATCAGTCATGGTGAATAGAACAAACTTTGGACAAGATTTGTAGGAGTATGGAAGGGGTCTCGGATTTTCAGAGAAACCGATGGGGGATTTGTCAAAATATTTTGAGAAAGAAGTGAGAAGAGGAAGTAAGAAAAAAAACCTAGACTCTTGATACCATGAAAAGAATGGATCTTGGGTCTAACTCAACCCCAAAAGCTAGCTTTTTTTCCTTTCTTCTACTTCCAATTCTCTCTCTCTCTCAGATTTTTACCCAAAAGTCGCGGCCCTCTCCTTCTCAGATTTTGCCCAAAGGTTGCGGCCCTTTCTTCTCCAAAAATCCTTTCTCAAAAATTCCATTCTCCAAATCTTCGTGTTTATTCACCATGACTGATAAAAACACGTTTCATCCTGCCCTCACAGTTTCCAACATCAATAGTGTTCTTCTTATTGTTCTTGATCTAGAAAACGTCCAATATGGAACGTGTGTGTAAGATTCATTCTGTTATACCCCGTAGTTCCAGAGTACGTATGTGAGGACGTACGTACGAGTGTATAACCCTAAATACGTAAGGGATGAAATTTTGAATTTCCGACGGAAAATATTCCGAACCTCGTGAAGGAAAAAGGTTTTTTATTGGGAATTGGATTCTCAAAATTGGTATTTGAGACTTGTAGAATTTATAAGAATTATGGATTTTATTTTTCCGGAATTGGTCACGTGGGGCCCACGGGAGAAATTTACGGTTTTGTGGGGCCCACATTTTTTTTTCGAGATTTTGGACATTATGGATATTTTCGGGAGATGAAATATTTTGGACAAATAGGAGGGCGACACATGTCACCCCCATGTGGCCATGTGGCCGAAATGATGTGCCATTTGGCATGTTGGCCATGGCATACGTGGCAAGACACATGTCTCAAGTTTTTGTGGGACATGTGGTATGTGGGGCCCACATACACATGTCCCCAATCTAAACCACACACTTGCTTGCATCCTAGCCTTTGGTTGGCCTATAAATACACCCCTTAAGCTTGCAAGACTTCTTCATCACTTAGAGAAATTCCAAGACAAAATAATACTCCCTCCCTTGTTAAGCTCTAGGCCAAACACCCCTCTTATGAAGAAATTCTTCAATTGTTGTTGTTTTATCCCAAATACCTTAGCCTAGTGTCCCTAGTAGTGTTCTAAAGTTATCCCAACACAAAGATCCCGGAAATATTACGTTATTCCAATAGTCGCAAAAATGAAACCCTAGGGTAATCTTCATATTTTGGATGAAGTGTTAAGAGAATATGGTTAGGAACTTCTAAGGGTTGCTTGGAGTGGATTGGAGCGTAAGGAATAGGAGCTAACGTTGCTAAGGATCGACTTATAAATCTTGGATAATTTTGGGGCTTATCGAGGTAATGATCTTTGTCCTTCTATTGTAATTGGAGATTACATATTGTAGTAGTTTATAATTAAGTATATGATATGTGGAAGGAAGATTGAAAAGAAATAGACTATTTTGTATATTGTGGGGCAGAAGTTTACACGTTCAGTTATGCGTGTAATCCCCTTTGAGTTGTTGGCTATTGATATCGGGCCTTGAAAAAGGTGGAAAAGTACGTAGATACGGGGGAAGTGCTGCCCAATTTTCCATAGAATAAGGAACTTTGTACTTAGAATATTCTACGAAGAAGTCTAGATGTTGATAGACGTATTTGATTATTATACGTTGATACTCTACGTACGGCATATTCGACTTGGCAAATGGATTTAGCCGAGGAGGTATGTGATTCTTCCTATCCTCTTGAGCATGATTGTTGTGAAATATATAGTACGGTAGACGTACGTGTGTTAAATGAATTTGGTTTCACTTTGATGTCCTTGACTTGAGTTCTAAATGATAAAAACCTTGAAATATTTCAAAAAGAGTTATGAATCATTATTCGGAAGGAAATTGATACTTGGTTTTAAAAAAGAATAGGTTCTCTTGGTTTTCCAAACGAATGTGGTTGTTTTGAATTATTAAAAAGTATAAGTGTTATGAAAGCTTTATGGAAAGTTAGTTATAACGACTTAAGGAAGATAAAAAGAATGGTTTACTTACTTGTTTATAAAAGCCTTGTTATGATTTCTGAAGGTGTGGTAAGTTGGTTTATAAGTAAACATGCTAGGATACTACGGGCGTTAGTATCGTGAGACTTTTGTGTTAAGGGGGTTTTCTTGTTGTGCTTATGTTGTTTACGATGAGCCGGTTGCGTTTGTATTATATCACTTACCCCCCTGACATGTTATGTTGTTCATATGTCGCGGGTTAGCTACCCCCGATGCGAGGAATACCTCATGCGGGTCCATGTGGCCTATGAAGACTGCGGGAGTCCAGGAATCACTCCGGGTGTGTTACCCTGATGCGAGGAATACCTCATGCGGGTCCATGTGGCCTATGCGGATTGCGGGAGTCCAGGAATGCTGCGGGTTAGCTACCCCCGATGCGAGGAGTACCTCATGCGGGTCCACGTGACCTATGCGACTACTGCGAGTCGAGATTAGGACTCGCACAATGATACTAAGGGCGAATGGCCCTACTCCGATCATTGGCGGTCTAGAAAGAACCGGTTGGGTTACACTTATTTGCTCTTGTATATACTATGGCACTATGTACTGTTAATTGGTTTGTTTCATACATGTCTGTGGATTGGTTTTAGAATGTTATGATTTTATTTCAGTACTTTCAGCTTCACATACTTGGTACCTGTTGTACTAACCTCCTTCGGGGGGCTGCGTTCATGCCGCAGGTAGAGGTACATCAGTTGTTGGTCCTCGCTCATAGGATCACCGCTCGCTGGGAAGCTCCGTTTCTCGGAGGCTTATCTTTTGTATGATTCCTGTCATCAGGTTCATGTACATTCAGGGGTATGGCGGGGCCCTGTCCCGTCATAGTTGTTATAAACTCTTAAAGGTATGTAGTCCTGTTGTAAATTGGGTTTGTAAAGGATGTAACTGTCAGGCTTTGATTTTTTTTTATATACATGTTGAAAGGCAACCTTAGCGGTTAGCCTATTTCTTATCTTACATTGTTCCATGTTTTTAAGTTTATTTCCGCTGGTTTCTCTGATATGTATCTACTAGGGTGCCCGGGTAAAGCGAGCGGGCGCCCGGTCGGTCGTGACAAAAGTGGTATCGTGAGCGATTAATCCTCGGAAAGTGTCTACGCATCGTATCTAGTAGAGTCTTGATTATCGGCGTGCACCACACACCTATAATCGTGAGGCTACAGGATATTTAGGATTGGTTTCAGTCTTCTAACTCGAGATCGCAATGAGCCGTGTTATAGGTTGAACTCCTCCGACATATTCTTATGTACCGATTATGCCTCACGTAAGGCAACCCGCCCGAAGGCAAGGCGGTGAGGAGCTGCTAGTGGAACGCAGAGGGTTACGAGGCACGTGCCCGCCTTTACCGAGGTGATGCTTCGTGACGACGAGTTCCACGACGCCGCCCAAAGAGAGTTTAGAAAGCGGCGGCTACCGAGACCACGGTACTGAGCCTCCGATCCCATGCCGCGAGCAGAGGATATGGGTTACAGCGAGACGGCCCAATTATTAGCCGAGATCGTGGCGAGGCATGAGGACGAAGAGACGATGGTTCCGGCCAGGCCCGTAATTCTCCCGCATCTAATAGTTTGAGACTTCGGACTTTTGAGTTGCGATCCACCGAGTTCTATGGGTCAAGGCGAGATGATCTCGAGAGTTTATCCGATAGTGCAGCGATCATGAGAGTGATCAAGGCCTCGAGACAGAGTCGGTGGTATTGGTTCACATCGCCGTGATACTACTGATCGGTTTGATTCATGGGAACTGTCCCGGGGGGAGCATGCGCTTCCAACTGTTTGGGACGAGTTCTCAGAGGCGTTTCTTAGCCATTTCTTGCCTCCGCAGATGAGGAGAGTTCGGGCCGATAAATTTCTGATGTTGAGGCAGAACGGGCGGACGGTTCGGGAGTACAACATAGAGTTTGACTCGTTGGCTCGGTACGTCCCCGCTTTAATGGCAGACATGGAGGACAGAGTGCACCGCTATGTCACAGGGCTCGATGATTACTTAGCAGATGGTTGCTCGGGTGTAGCTCTTCAGCCGGGCATGGACATTGCCCGCATGCAGGATTATGCACTTGGGTATGAGGAACGTAGAGGCCGACGGATTGACAGATATCAGCAGAAGAGGGCCAGGACAGCAGGGTCCTTTGGTAGCTTTCGAGGTAGACGGCCTCAGCAGCAGACTAGATTTGCACCTCAGCCAGTTCAGAGCGCTCTTTCACTGTCTTTAGGACGTCCATGGTATTTGGGGGCAGGTCAGGGCTCCAGGGCTTCGGGCTTCCAGGGAAGCAGGGATCCTAACCGATCGAGACCACCCCCCTCTCGGTGTGGCCGATGTGGTAGATCCCATTACGGGAGTTGTGGTAATGCTTTGGGAGCTTGTTACACTTGTGGCCAGCAGGGTCATATTTCAAGGACCGTCCACCGCAGGCGCAGATGGTAGGATCACCGGTGCGGTCGTTTGTCGGGTTTTCATCTCCTATTTACTCGCCCGAGGCGAGTGCTCATGGGCCAGCAGGTCGTGGCAGAGGTCGTGGCAAGGGTCCTAGTTCCAGCAGTCCTCAGAACCGCATTTATGCCTTGTCCAGCCGCCAGGACCAGGAGGCGTCACCGGATGTCGTCACAGATACATTTATTGGTTTCATACTGTGACGTATATACTTTGATAGATCCAGGTTCTACCTTGTCCTATATATCTCCTCATATTGCTGGTAGAATAGGGATAGAGCCTGAGTCCATAGAACCTTTTGAGGTAGCTACGCCTGTAGGTGATTCGGTGGTAGCTGAGCGAGTATATAAGGCTTGCCCAGTGACTATATACAGTCATCAGACCCTAGCCGACTTGATATAGTTGGATATGACAAACTTTGATGTGATTATGGGTATGGATTGGTTGGCTTCTTGCTACGCCAATGTGGACTGTAGGGAGAGATTGGTACGGTTCCAGTTTCCTGGTGAGCCGGTTATCGAATGGGAGAGGAATACTGTGTCGTCGAGGGGTAGGTTTATTTCATACCTCAAGGCTAGGAAGATGGTGCAGAAGGGGTATATCTACCATCTTATTCGGGTATTTGATACTGAGGCTGTGTTGCCAGCTCTATAGGTCAGTTCCAGTGGTTAGAGAGTTTCCAGATGTATTCCCAGACGACCTCCCGGGTGTCCCTCCTGAGAGGGAGATTGAGTTTTGTATTGATGTGTTGCCAGACACTCGGCCTATATCTATTTCGCCGTACAGGATGGCACCTGCTGAGTTGAGAGAGTTGAAGGACCAGCTGAAAGATTTGTTGGAAAAAGGCTTTCTCAGGCCTAGTTTTTCTCCCTGGGGAGCGCCGGTTTTATTTGTAAAGAGGAAGGATGGGACGATGCGTATGTGTGTTGATTACAGGCAGCTGAATAAGGTAACCATCAAGAACAGATACCCCCTCCCCAGGATTGATGATTTGTTTGACCAGTTGCAGGGTGCGAGGTGTTTCTCCAAGATAGACCTGCGGTCTGGTTATCATCAGGTGCGAGTTAGAAAGGCAGATATCCTAAAGACTGCATTCAGGACCTGGTATGGGCACTATGAGTTCAGGGTGATGTCTTTCGGTTTGACCAACGCTCCAGCGGTATTTATGGATATGATGAACCGGGTGTTCAAGCCATTTTTGGATACGTTCGTTATAGTATTCATTGATGACATCCTGGTTTATTCGCGCACAGAGCAGGAGCATGCAGATCACTTGAGGACTGTACTTGGGGTCCTCCGGAGCCGGCAGTTGTTCGCCAAGTTCTCCAAGTGTGAGTTTTGGTTGGCCTCAGTGGCATTCTTGGGGCACATTATTGGGGCTGACGGTGTTCAGGTTGATACGGCAAAGATTGAGGCGGTCAAGTCTTGGTCGAGACCTACTACTCCGACTGAGGTGCACAGTTTCTTAGGGCTGGCAGGTTATTATCGTAGGTTTATGGAGCAGTTTGCTTCGATATCAGCACCATTGACTAGGCTGACTCAGAAAGAAGCTAAGTTCCAATGGACAGAAGCTTGTGAGAAGGGCTTCCAGTTACTGAAGGAAAAATTGACGACGGCTCCAGTTCTTACTCTTCTCGAGGGGATAGAGGGCTACGTGATTTATTGTGATGCCTCGGGTATCGGGCTAGGGTGCGTATTGATGCAGCACGGCAAGGTTATAGTCTATGCTTCTCGA
This sequence comes from Przewalskia tangutica, assembly GCA_029844215.1. Lineage (NCBI taxonomy): Eukaryota > Viridiplantae > Streptophyta > Magnoliopsida > Solanales > Solanaceae > Przewalskia > Przewalskia tangutica. The sequence continues at coordinate 91,273,963 of CM056730.1, read as the reverse complement.
TAGTTACGGAAGCATGAGAGGAATTACCCTACCCACGATTTAGAGTTGGCTGCAGTTATTCATGCCTTGAGATTTGGAGACATTATTTATACGGGGTTGATGTGGATATTTATACATACCACAAGAGCCTACAGTACATCTTCAGGCAGAGGGAGCTGAACTTGCGACAGAGGCGGTGGTTAGAGTTATTGAAGAATTATGATGTTGACATCCTATACCATCCGGGAAAGGCCAACGTGGTTGCAGATGCTTTGAGTCGTAGATCGATGGGGAGTCCGCCGGAGGTATGCAGAGACAGGACATGGTCCGTCAGATCCATCAGCTAGCGAGCCTTGGGGTTCGTTTGGTCGATACCGATGATAGTGGGGTACGGGTTCGTGAGATTACCGAGTCTTCCATCATTGATGAGGTGAAGAGGCGACAGTATGAGGACCCAGTTATGATACGGTATCAATATACGGCTCTTCGAGAGAAGAAGAGTCTATTTGAGGTAGCGCCTGATGGGGTCTTAAGATTTGAGGGCAGGTTGTGTGTTCCCGAGGTAGCAGGACTTCGTCAGCAGATTCTGGGGGAGGCACACAGTGCTCGTTACTCTATTCATCCGGGGTCGACTAAGATGTACCATGACCTCAGATGTATGTATTGGTGGGATGGCCTGAAGAGGGACGTGACAGGTTTTGTTGCTCAGTGTCCTAATTGTCAGCAGGTCAAGGTTGAGCACCAGAAGCCCGGTGGGCTATTGCAGGCTATTGATATTCCGACATGGAAGTGGGAGGTGATCAACATGGACTTTATTACAGGGTTACCTCGCACTCAGAGGAAGCATGATTCCATCTGGGTTATTGTCGACAGGCTGACTAAATCAGCCCACTTTCTTCCAGTCAGGACTACGTATTCGGCTGAGGATTATGCTAGATTGTATATCAGAGAGATTGTGAGACTGCACGGAGTTCCTATATCGATTATATCAGACAGAGGAGCCCAGTTTACGGCTAACTTCTGGAGGTCTTTCCAGAAAGGACTAGGGACACAGGTGAGTCTCGATCGCTGCGTTCATCCTCGAACCGACGGACAGCAGAGCGTACTATCCGCATACACGAGGATATGTCATGGCCTGTGTTATTGACTTCAGGAGTAGCTGGGAGGATCATTTACCTCTTGTGGAGTTTGCGTATAACAACAGCTACCATTCTAGTATCCAGATGGCGCCTTATGAGACCTTATATGGGAGGAAGTGCAGGTCACCGATAGGCTGGTTTGATGTGGGTGAAGTTCAGTTAGTCGGGTCGGACTTGATTCATCAGGCGGTGGATAAGGTGAAGCTTATCCAGGAGCGGTTATTGTCAGCTCAGAGTCGACAGAAGTCATATACAGATAATCGACGTCGACACTTGGAGTTTGAGATGGATGATTGGGTCTTCCTGAAGGTATCACCCATGAAGGGTGTGATGAGGTTTGAGAAGAAGGGGAAACTTAGCTCAAGGTACATTGGGCCTTATCAGATTGTCCGTAGGGTAGGCAAGGTTGCCTATGAGTTGGATCTGTCGTCCGATCTGGAGGCAGTACATCCATTTTTTCATGTGTCTATGTTGCGGAGGTGTATCGGAGATCCATCTAGAGTGCACCCAATTTGTGATGTCCAGGTGACAGAGGGGTTATCGTATGAGGAGAGTCCCATAGCGATACTCGATCGTCAGGTTAGGAGACTGCGGACAAAGGATGCGGCTTCCGTCAAGGTCTTATGGCGGAACGAGAACAGAGAGGAAATGACATGGGAAGCAGAGGAGGACATGATGAAGAAGTATCCTCACTTATTCCCTACACCTCCAGGTAACTCACTTTCCTACTTGTTGATTTTAATTGACATATATACTTAAGTGCTGTTATGACTATGTATGGCGTTCTTATTTTCGAGGGGTATAGTTAAGAGGGACTATGTCGATAGCTGTTTTGATTAAACGTAGAAGGAACATTCGGGATGAATATTTCTAAGGGGGAGAGAATGTTACACCCCGTAGTTCTAGAGTACGTATGTGAGGACGTACGTACAAGTGTATAACCCTAAATACGTAAGGGATGAAATTTTGAATTTCCGACGGAAAATATTCCGAACCTCGTGAAGGAAAAAGGTTTTTTATTGGGAATTGGATTCTCAAAATTGGTATTTGAGACTTGTAGAATTTATAAGAATTATGGATTTTATTTTTCCGGAATTGGTCACGTGGGGCCCACGGGAGAAATTTACGGTTTTGTGGGGCCCACATTTTTTTTCTCGAGATTTTGGACATTATGGATATTTTCGGAAGATGAAATATTTTGAACAAATAGGAGGGCGACACATGTCACCCCCATGTGGCCATGTGGCCGAAATGATGTGCCATTTGGCATGTTGGCCGTTTTTGTGAGACATGTGGCAAGACACATGTCTCAAGTTTTTGTGGGACATGTGGTTTGTGGGGCCCACACACACATGTCCCCAATCTAAACCACACACTTGCTTGCATCCTAGCCTTTGGTTGGCCTATAAATACACCCCTTAAGCTTGCAAGACTTCTTCATCACTTAGAGAAATTCCAAGACAAAATAATACTCCCTCCCTTGTTAAGCTCTCGGCCAAACACCCCTCTTGTGAATAAATTCTTCAATTGTTGTTGTATTATCCCAAATACCTTAGCCTAGTGTCCCTAGTAGTGTTCTAAAGTTATTCCAACACAAAGATCCCGGAAATACTACGTTATTCCAATAGTCGCAAAAATGAAACCCTAGGGTAATCTTCATATTTTGGATGAAGTGTTAAGAGAAGTTGGTTAGGAACTTCTAAGGGTTGCTTGGAGTGGATTGGAGCGTAAGGAATAGGAGCTAACGTTGCTAAGGATCGACTTATAAATCTTGGATAATTTTGGGGCTTATCGAGGTAATGATCTTTGTCCTTCTATTGTAATTGGAGATTACATATTGTAGTAGTTTATAATTGAGTATATGATATGTGGAAGGAATATTGAAAAGAAATAGACTGTTTTGTATATTGTGGGGCAGAATTTTACACGTCCAGTTAGGCGTGTAATCCCCTTTGAGTTGTTGGCTATTGATATCGGGCCTTGAAAAAGGTGGAAAAGTACGTAGATACGGGGGAAGTGCTGCCTAATTTTCCGTAGAATAAGGAACTTTGTACTTAGAATTCTACGAAGAAGTCTAGACGTTGATAGACGTATTTGATTATTATAGGTTGATACTCTACGTACGGCATATTCGACTTGGCAAATGGATTTAGCCGAGGAGGTATGTGATTCTTCCTATCCTCTTGAGCATGATTGTTGTGAAATATATAGTACGGTAGACGTACGTGTGTTAAATGAATTTGGTTTCACTTTGATGTCCTTGACTTGAGTTCTAAATGATAAAAACCTTGAAATATTTCAAAAAGAGTTATGAATCATTATTCGGAAGGAAATTGATACTTGGTTTTAAAAAAGAATAGGTTCTCTTGGTTTTCCAAACGAATGTGGTTGTTTTGAATTATTAAAAAGTATAAGTGTTATGATAGCTTTATGGGAAGTTAGTTATAACGACTTAAGGAAGATAAAAGAACGGTTTACTTACTTGTTTATAAAAGCCTTGTTATGATTTCTGAAGGTGTGGTAAGTTGGTTGATAAGTAAACATGCTAGGATACTACGGGCGTTAGTATCGTGAGACTTTTGTGTTAAGGGGGTTTTCTTGTTGTGATTATGTTGTTTACGATGAGCCGGTTGCGCTTGTATTATATCACTTACCCCCCTGACATGTTACGTTGTTCATATGTCGCAGGTTAGCTACCCCCGATGCGAGGAATACCTCATGCGGGTCCATGTAGCCTATGCGGACTGCGGGAGTCCAGGAATCACTCCGGGTGTGTTACCCCGATGTAAGGAATACCTCATGCGGGTCCATGTGGCCTATGCGGATTGCGGGAGTCCAGGAATGCCGCAGGTTAGCTACCCCCGATGCGAGGAGTACCTCATACGGGTCCACGTGACCTATGCAGACTACGGGAGTCCAGGATTAGGACTCGCACAATGATACTAAGGGAAAATGGCCCTACTCCGATCATTGGCGGTCTAGAAAGAACCGGTTGGGTTATACCTATTTGCTCTTGTATATACTATGACACTATGTACTGTTAATTGGTTTGTTTCATACATGTTTGTGGATTGGTTTTAGAATGTTATGATTTCATTTCGATTTTCAGCCACATACTGGTACTGTTATCGACCTCCTTCGGGGGGCTGCGTTCATGCCGCAGGTAGAGGTACATCGGTTGTTGGTCCTCGCTCATAGTATCACCGTTTCTGCTTTTGGGAAGCTCCGTTTCTCTGGAGGCTTATCTTTTGGTATGATTCCCTGTCAATGTAGGTTCATGTACATTCAGATGTATGGCGGGGCCCTGTCCCATCATAGTTGTTATAAACTCTTAGAGGTCTGTAGTCCTGTTGTAAATTGGGTTTGTAAAGGATGTAACTGTCAGGCTTTGATTTTTTTTTATATACATGTTGAAAGGCAACCTTAGCGGTTAGCATGTTTTTTATCTTACATTGTTCCATGTTTTTAAGTTTATTTCCGCTGGTTTCTCTGATGTGTATCTACTAGGGTGCCCGAGTAAGGCACCAGTCGCGGTCCCGGGGTCGGTTCGTGACACATTCTATGGCACATCAAGTTCTTCACCACATCATCCCTATAACTCCTCCAAAGGGGGGTGATACGGCGACGTCTACGTCTACAACGGTTGTGCCCACCAAAGAAGCAGATCCAAACTTATGGGTCATGCTTGATGCAAAGGTTCTCCAATGGATTTATGTCACTATATCCTTGGACCTTTTTACAAACTATTATGGAACCCAAATCCACAGCTATAGTGGCGTGGGATCGATCGCGTGATATCTTCCAAGATAACGGTCATTCTCGAATTGTTATCCTTGAGCAGGAATTTTCCCAAGTTACTATGACGAATTTTCCCAAGTTACTATGGCGAATTTTCCTAACATTTCTTCTTATTGTAAATGCCTCAAAGACTTGGCAGATCAGTTTCGCAACATTTGTGCTCCTGTTACTAATAGTCGTCTCGTCCTTCAGATAGTTGTCGATCTGTCTGAAGCCTATACCGGGGTTGCTTCGGTTATTCATCAAAGTAACCCCCTACCGGAGTGCTATCAAGCCCGCTCTATGCTCACTTTAGAGGAAGTAGGTTTGGCTAAAGAGGCATCTATCGGGGCTAGCCCCGTCGTTATGATGACTGCTTCAAATTTTTCACCTTCCAATCCAGCCAACGTGACCCAAAATCACAAAACTGTGGTGGTAAGATGGGTCAAAATCGGAAGAATAATGGCAAGAATCGTGGCGGCAATAACGAGGGCAACCGTTAGCAGCAGCAGCAGATCTGGGGCCCACAGTGGGCCCCTGGACAGTGGCAGTGGGCCCCAGCGCCGCACACCACCGCGATCTGCTACACAACAAATATATACGTTCAATTCGAACTGCATAGCGAAAACCCTGAAATGAGAACTGCTACGCTCCTCTCACTTTTTAGCACCGCATTACACGATCTCACCGTGCAGTCGCCGCGTCAGCCTTTCTTCCCAGTCGACTCAGATTTAGACCGACATGGGCAGCCGTGATCCAAAGATACTGGACCTCGCCCCTCTCATGCCCACCACGCAATGGACCCCACCCATACCGACATTGAAGCAACAATGCACACGCTTGGCTTGACTCAACTGGACCCTAATTGGTACATGGACACAGGTGCCACTACCCACATGACATCCGACCAAGCTACTCTCTCGTCTTATTCCAATTTGAGCAGTGATCGTGGTATAATTATTGGTAATGGCAGTTCAATTCTAATTAAGGGTTATGGTAATTAAACTTTCTTCCCTCATCATCCACCACTTGTCCTGAAAAATAACTTTCATGCCCTAAAATTGATTAAAAATTTGGTGTATGTCCGTAAATTCACCACTGATAATTGGGTTTCTATTGATTTTGATTTGTTTGGGTTTTTTGTGAAGGATTTCAAAATGGGGAGTCCTCTCATAAGGTGTGACAGTAGGGGGGATCTTTATCCAATCACATCAAGTCTCAGCATCTCGCGTCAAGCCATGTCTTCCACTTTTGCAGCTCTTGCTCCTTCCTTGTGGCATGCTCGTCTAGGTCATCCGGGGTCATCTATTTTATCTTATTTAGATAGACATAAGTTTATTTCATGTAAGGGTACCCGTAGTACTCCATATTGTCAATCCTGTGCTTTATAAAAAATTATTAAGTTACCATTTGTAGCTTCGAATTCTAATATTTCAATGTCATTTGACATTATTCATAGCGATTTATGGGCATCTCCGATTTTCAGTTCTATGGGTCATCGATATTATGTTTTATTCTTGGATGATTACTCTAAATTTGTATGGACGTTTCCAATGGCGAAAATCACAAGTTTTTCCATTTTCGTAAAATTTAGAGCTTTCATAAGAACTCAATTCGAACGGGAAATAAATTACATCCAATGTGATAATGGTAAAGAGTATGACAATGGGGAGTTTAGAGAGTTTTGTGCTCAAAATGGAATATTTTTTTGTTTTTCTTGTCCTCATACGTCTTCACAAAATGGGAAAGCTGAACGAAAAATGCGTACCATTAATAACATTATCAGCACTTTATTGATTTATTCTTCCATTCCTCCATTGTTTTGGCATCATGCGCTACAAATGGCTACCAGTCTACTTAATATTCTTCCCTCTAAAGGTTTGACATATTTCTCCCCTCTTCATGTTTTATACAATAAGACTCATTCATATTCTCATCTTAGGGTCTTTGGATGCTTATGTTATCCACTGTTTCCATCCATCACAATCAACAAACTTCAGGCACGTTCTACCCCTTGTGTGTTTTTGGATTATCCGTCAAATCACCGTGGTTATAAATGCTTTGATGTGTCCACTAAACGAATCATCATTTGTCGTCATGTTATCTTTGATGAGTCCTAATTCCCATTTTTTAAAGTAGAACAACTCATGCCTAGTTCGTATGATTTTTTGGATGATGATATCTCCCCCTATATTTTCCTTCATTTTTCAGAGTAGCCACAAAATACATTGACAGCGCCGTGGCCCTTAGGGGAGGCGCCACGACGCCAGTCGTCCAGTAGCCAAGGTGATTTAATCCCATCGTCAGAGCCGCGACCCTTCGAGGCTGCGCCGCGGTGCCAAAATTCCAGAGAGCATTGTTCATCAGGCGCCACGGTCCTAGACCGCGGCATCGTGGCGCCTTCGACGATAATTTCCGAAATTCAGCCAGCAGGCCCACTGCCTGCTAGCCAGTCCATCCTATCTCCCGAAAATTCACAAAATTCACACCATTCAACCCCAAGTCATGGTCCAATCACTCGCAGTCAATGGGGTATTGTTAAACCAAAAAGACATTTTCATTTAAATTCTAATATTCTTAAGTCTCCCTTACCCCGTAACCTATGTCTACCCTAAATGACCCTAATTGGAAAATTGTCATGACCGATGAATATAATGCACTTATTGATAATAAGACGTGGGAGTTGGTGCCCCGTCCATCTTGTGTTAATATTATTCGGTCTATGTGCATTATATTCATCGGATTTTTGCTCATAAAGAGGATTTTAATGGTTCATTTGCAAGGCATAAGCCTCGTCTTGTAGGTGATGGTAAGACTCAGCAGGTTGGTGTGGATTGTGGTGAGACTTTTATCTCGGTGGTCAAGCCGGCTACCATTTGTATTTTGCTCAGCTTAGCTCTTTCGAAATCATGGCCTATTCATCAACTAGACGTCAATAATGTTTTCCTACATTGTGATCTCAAGGAGACAGTGTATATGCATCATCTCTTGGGGTTTATACTATATATCCTAATCATGTTTGTCTATTGAAGAAGTCCTTGTATGGGATTAAGCAGTCTCCACGGGCTTGGTATAAGAGGTTTGCTGACTATGTTTCGACTATTGGTTTTTCTCACAGCAGGTCTGATAATTCATTATTCATATATCGTCGGAGTTCTTCCATGGCTCATATATTGTTATATGTGGATGATATTATCTTGAGTGTCTCTTCTGATGCTTTGCGAAAGTCTATTATGGCAATGCTCAATTCTGAGTTTTCCATGAAAGACTTGGGTCCCTTGAGTTATTTTTTGGGGATTGATGTCACTCATCATGTAGGTGGATTGTTCTTATCGCAGAGGAAGTATGCAACAGAGGCCGTTGAAAGAGATAGAATGTCATCCTGTAAGTCCACTTCTACTCTAGTTGATACTAAACCCAAGTTGGGTGCTGCAACTGGCTCTCCTTATGAGGATCTGACCCGTTATCGTAGTCTTGCAGGCGCCCTTCAGTATCTTACATTCACACGACCATACATTACATATGTCGTCCAGCATGTGTGTTTGTTTATGCATGATCCCAGAGTTGAACATATGAATGCGCTCAAACGCATCCTTATGTACATTCAGGGAACGTTTGAGTATGTCTTGCATTTATATCCATCGTCGACGTCTACACTAGTCTCCTATACAGATGCAAATTGGGGTGGTTGTCCTGACACCAGACGGTCTACGTCTGGCTATTGGATGTTTTTAGGTAATAACTCGGTCTCATGGTCTGTCAAACGACAATTCACGCTTTCACGTTCAAGTACAGAGGCCGAGTATCGAGGGGTAGCCAATATGGTTTTTGAGTCATGTTTGTACATATATGCCTTTTAGACTCTTGATAGCATAAAGCTCTGATATCATGAAAGAATTAATCCCTTAATTATTATTATTGATGAAAGACATATATATACAAGTTACAATAGGAGAATCTTATTCCTACTTTACATCTAAAACTTTATTGTATAAGGAGACTAACTATACAATTATGGTAATATTACAATAGTAATTAAGGTAGAAGGCTAATTCTAATATATATCAAATATACATCAAGTATAACACTATTATGTGAACAGTGCTCGGGACTGGGCCGCGGCGTTGTGGGCTTCATTTAACAAATTTGGTAGAGTCCAAACACCTTTAATTCTTATTTCCATAAATTCTCAATCTCTGAACCAAACTCTGCTATTGGTTGAATCCTCTCATAGACACAATTTTCCCTAGGGTCCTCAATGAATTCATGAAAATCCAGATTCCAGTGGGCAAACACTAAATTGGCAGGAAAAAAATTATTTTACACCAAAAAGTAAAGAATCATAAATTTATGATAACTAGTTATTACCTCTTTCAAACCACTAACGAGAGCTTTTATCAAATAAAAAACTGACGAAAACACAGTACTTGGGGAGATAGATAAATATTGTTTTTAGATTGTTGGAAAATATGACTAGGGAAAAAGTCACAGCTCTCTCTAACGACTCTCTCTCTCCTCTCTCTAACCTACCCCAACAGTCATCATCCCCCTCTCCCCTTCTCATACATCCTTTTTTCTGACGGTAAGTGCCGCTCCAACCACTCAACGTCGGCGGCAACGATGTTCAAATTTTTTTTTTGGTGAAACTTCTGGTGAACATTACTCCGACTAGTGAACAGTACCGGAAACAGTGATGTGGCTGTCATGAATAGTGTTCGTGAATAGTGTCGATGAACAGTAATTTTTGTCGGCAACAGGTTCGATTCAACTAGAGTTAGTACCTCCGATTGTCCGTATCCATTCTTTGTACTTAACCTTCCTATTAAATTTTGCCATTTCTTGTCTTTAGTTATAACATTCTTGGCGTAGTGGTTTTACTTGCCTTTAGATCCTTGTTAACTTGTGCTTGCACTTTGATCCCTTCCTATTTTAGAGTAAATATTTGAGTAGTTTATTATTTTATATTTGCTTTAGTGGCTTTGATAACTGATGGTAGACTAGGGTCATGTTTTCGGTCGGGGACAGGGGCGAGGGTCAGGGGGTAAGTGGGGTAAGAGAGAGGCTAGACTTAGAATAGGGTCTTGGAATATTGGGAATTTAATGGGGACGTCCATAGAGCTAGTTAAGATTCTTAAGAAGATGAGGATTAATATAGCATGTGTCCAGGAGACCAAGTGGGTAGGACCTAAGGCTAAGGATGTAGACGGGTATAAGTTATGGTTTTCGGGTAGGTCGTAGTATAGGAATGGGGTAGGCATTTTGGTAGACACTAGCTAAGGGAGCATGTGGTAGAGGTGATGAGGGTCAATGACTGGATGATAACGATTAAGTTGGTAGTTGGAAGGTGCACTATGTACATTATTAGTGCCTATGCGCCGCATACGGACTTAGACGAAGAGTATAAGAGACATTTTTGGAAGGATTTGGATGAAGTGGTGGGAGACATACCATCCACTGAAAATTTATTTGTAAGAGGAGATTTTAATGGTCATATCGGGTCACTTCCGGGGGGTAATGACGACGTGCATGGAGGCTTTGGAATTGGGGACAGGAACGGGGGAGGCATCTCTTTTTTGGAGTTCGCTAGAGCTAGTGGGATGGTGATAGCCAATTCAAGGTTCCTGAAGAATGAGGAACACTTGGTGACTTTCCGTAGTTCGTTGGCTAAGATCAGATAGACTTTTTGCTCCTTAGAAAGGTTGACAAAGGTCTTTATAAAGATTGCAAAGTTATTCCGAAGGAGGATCTTACAATCTGACATAAACTTTTGGTGATGGATTTGGAGATCAAGTTGGAGAAGAAGAAGAGGGTGGTGGATGACAGGTTAAGAATCAAATGGGGGAGTTTGACCATGGCTAGTGCAAATGAAATGGGGGAGAGGTTGATGGCCAGTGGGGCTTGGGAGAGTAATGGAGATGCGACCTGTATGTGGGACAAGATGGCCAGTTGCATTCGGGAGGTAGCTAGAGAAGTGTTAGGGGTCTCGCGGGGTAAAAGTTGTAGGCATTGATGGGACTGGTGGTGGAATGGTAAAGTCCAAGAGAAGGTGGAAGCGAAGAAATTAGCGTATGTGAGATTGGTAAAAATAAAGGATGAGGTGGAAAAGTGGACGAATAGGGAATTGTATAAGATAGCGAGGAAGGAGGTAAAACAAGTGGTAACGACGACGAGAACGACGGCTTTTGAACGCATGTATGTGGACTTAGAGGAGAAAGGTGGGGATAAGATGTTGTACAGACTAGCCAAGGCAAGGGAAAAGAGGGCATGTGACTTGGATCATGTGAGGTACATCAAGGACGAGGACGCAAAGTACTGGTGGAAGAAGTGCATATTAGGCGAAGGTGGCAGTCTTACTTTCATAAACTCTTGAACAAAAAAGGAGATGAAGACATTGTGCTGGGAGATCTGGAGCATTCTAGTAGGTACCAGGATTTTGGGTATTGTAGAAACATTAAGGTTGAGGAGGTTAAGGGTGTTATTCGCAGGATGCGCAGGGGATGAGCGACCGGGACTGATGAGATCCCAGTTGAATTTTGGAAGAGCGCAAGCAGTGCAGGTTTGAAGTGGCTGACTAAGTTGTTTAACGTTATTTTTAAGACGATAAGAATCTCGAAGAATAGAGGTGGAGTACAATGATTCCCTTGTACAAAAACAAAGGTGATATCTAGAGTTTCAACAACTACGGGGGTATCAAGCTGTTAAACCACACTATGAAAGTTTGGGAAAGGGTCGTGGAGATGAGAGTGAGGAAATACGTGTCTATTTCCGAGAACTAGTTTTGATTCATGTCGGGGCTTTCGACTATCGAAGTCATTCATCTTATTAGGAGGTTGGTGGAGCAGTATAGGAGAGGAAGAAAGATTTACATATGGTTTTCATTGACCTCGAGAAGGCATACGACAAAGTCCCTAGGTAGGTTCTATGGAGATGTTTGGAGGCTAGAGGTGTACCTGTGGCGTACACTAGGGCTATCAAGGATATGTATGATGGATACTCGGAGCACTTTCCAGTGATGATGGGGTTGCACTAGGGATCATCTCTTAGCCCATTCCTATTTGCCTTGGTCATAGACGCACTGATGCGACAAATCTAAGGGCAGGTACCATGGTGTATGTTATTCGCAGATGACATAGTCCTAACTGATGAGACTCACAGCGGAGTGAACGTCAAACTGGAGGTTTGGAGACAGACTCTGGAGTCTAAAGGGTTCAAATTGAGTAGGACCAAGACAGAATATTTAGAGTACAAGTTCAACAACGGGAGTGATCCTGAGACAGGCGTGGAGGTGAGACTTGGTACTCAGGTCATTCCGAAGAAAGAAAGCTTCAAATACATATGGTTTATTATCCAAGGGAATAGATAGATTGATTTCGATGTCACATATCATATTGGGGCAGGCTGGATGACATGGAGGCTCGCATATGGAGTCTTGTGCGACAAAAAGGTGTCAACTAAACTTAAAGTCAAGTTCTATAGGGAAGTGGTTAGACCAAATATGTTGTATGGGGAAGAGTATTGACTAGTCAAGACTTCACACATATAAAAGATGAGAGTTGCGGAGATGAAGATGTTGAGATGGATGTGTGGCATAAGAAGAGAGATAGGATTAGGAATGATGATATCCGAGATAAAGTGGGAGTGGCCTTGGTGAAGGATAAGATGTGGGAAGCGCGGTTGAGATGATTCAGTCATGTGCAGAGGAGAGACACAGATGCTCCATTGCGGAAGTGTGAGAGGTTGGCTATGGACGGGTTCAAGAGGGGTACAGGTAGGCCAAAGAAGTATTGGGGAGAGGTGATTAGACGGGATATGGTACATGTGCAACTTACTGAGGACATGACCTTAGATAGGGGGTTGTGGAAGACACAGATTAGGGTAGTAGGTAATCGAGTGTAGTCCTCATTACGCTTACAAAATGATAGTGTAGTGTTATTACTGTAGGCTCGATTAGTCTGTCACACTTATAGGCGCATTATTGCTCTATAGTACTCTGTAGTTTGATTCCTGCTGCTATGTGTTCTTTAGTGTAATTTATTTATTATATTTAGTTGTGTTAGCTACTGCTTCCTGTTGTTAGAATACGCTACAATTGTGTATTTGATTTTTACTAACTGCATGTCCACAATGCTTTAATTTCTCCTCTGAGTCTGACCGTTTCTCATACTTTGTTTTGCTTTTATTGCTTTGCCTGATTATGCTTTGTCTTGAGCTGAGGGTCTCCCAGAAATAGTCACTCTATCTACCAAGGTGAAGGTGAGGTTTGTGTTCATTCTACCCTCCCCAGACCCCCACATTATGGGATTACACTGGGTATGTTGTTGTTGTTGTTGTATTTGTTGTAAAATATAATACCAACAAAAATTATATGAAGAAGAACACAAAGATGAAGGTTTGACAATATGAACAACGAACACATATTGAAGGAATGAAACACGTGCGAAATACTTTCCTAAAAACGATATTTGTTCCCTCTCCTCTACAAGATTGCTATGGGATTGTGCGCAAATAGTTTTAGTGAATATGACAAGTCTTTTGGAAATCAACACTGAGCAAATGGTGAAACAATCTGTCTTAGGAAAGCAAGAACTTTTCTGATTTTTCAAGTGCAGGAGAGATCGACAGGCTCGGGGACTCAGAAGACCCAGACAAGCCCTACAGTTGTTCACCACTCTGTAAGACCTACAGTTGTTCACCACTCTCACCAACTCCTGTCACGTCTATCAATCTCAATCAGAACGTTACGTTATCATATATTTAGGGCTAATTGTTGCGATATTTCTAAGTGCTTACGCAGGTGTACGTATCGTTCAAGTAATAAAGATCTGTAAGACTGAGTTATCATCCACAGAGACTGGTTTGTTAAGTACCGATTATCTATTCTATGGTATCTATTTGGTTGACGTTCTTTAGTTTGGATTTATGACTAAGACTAAAATTATAGTAAAGTGCGGTAATTAAACTAAGAATGATAATACTTTGGTTTTAAACAGTTATGAATGAAATAGGGCTTCCAATATCCTCAACTATCATCTCTTTCACGTGTTAATGCAATGATAATGATTCTTCTTCTTATTAAGATAGCAGGTTAACTAATATGTCATTATATTCCGGTTAGGACATACAAGAGCTCAACCTTGTGCAGAAACCTTCTATATTTCTATGATAGATTTTACCACATAGGAGGATTAAGAACAATAACCTTAAATACTACACAAGTATTGGGGTACTTTCGCCCACGATTTTAACCTATGTCTAAACAACTACAGCATATTCAAATCTCTCCTCTCGGATCTCGATTCGAAATCATATAAGTGATGACAATTAGTGATCAGTTAATTATCAAGCAATCAAAATAATATTGAGTAGATCTTAATATGACTGAAGAATAAATCAATAACTATGCATTAACTATATGAAAGAGTTTCAAGAAGATTCGACGGAAAATCCTACTAAAGTAATTAGCTCCTAGACATTGTCATGCTAAGAACTAAATCAATATCCAACATAAACTAAAATAAAAACAAAGGAAAGAAAAGAACTTGAACAAGAGTTGTCTCCAATATTGTGTTGTAGTCTCTTCTTCTTGCCTCCAAAGTATGATATAGAATATGCTATAAGGTATCCAATCTTGAGAAGGGTTTTAGGATTTTATATCTGATAAAACTTGAGCTTCGGACCCTTTTACCCCCCCTGAAAATCGGCCCAGAAACTTAAAATCCCGCGTCGGTGTCGTGGCCCTGCAGGCTGGCGTCATGGCGCCGAAATTCCTGCAGCTCTCTAAAGTTTCAGCGCCGTGACCCTGCATTTTGGCGCCATGGCACTGCGGAGCCATGGCGCTGTCAGCGAAAAATTCCAGATTTCGTCTGATTTTTCTTCTATTCTTCTCGAGACTTCTTAGGCTTCATTTCTTGGGTTTTGCTTGTGCAATTTCATCTCAATTAAGCTCATTTCATCCTCAATTCTGTATTTCCTCCATTAGGACCGTTGTGACTCAAAAAGAAAGAAAAATAACCCTAATACTCTACTGAACACAAACAAAAAGCGGAAAATACTTAACTAAAAAGGACTCAAAAGAGTGTATAAAATACACTCAACACTAATAGTCTAGTTTTGGCTTATATATGTAAAGCTTAGGAAGGAAGCAAATGTATCATCTTGTTACTTTGTAACCCTAACATATTTTTCTCTCAAATCAATACACACGGAGATCCATTGTCTATTCATATTTTTTTTGCTTGAAATCTTAACTTGTCCTTTATTTTTGCCTTGTTAATATGTCTTGCATATTTAATTTTCACAACTTAAACCGGACTCATTAAGGCGTTTTCTGGATCAGATACAACTCACTTGTCTTTATACTCTATTAAACAAATCTCTACCTAGATTTCTAGTTAGAAACATTTTCATCCGAAAACAATTTGGCGCAGTCTATGGGGATAGACAGTTGTGGTATTGTCTCAATTCGTAGCATATCTCCTTGAGTCTAGCATAATCATCGAACTCAGGAAAACATATCAGGACCGAGTGGCAGTTCCAACGGATCACAGGGACTCGAGAACATTCGAGTTCTAGCTAATGATCAGGGCATAGTAGATGCGTTAGAAATATCGATGTCGGAACACATCGAAGAATCCGAACGGGAGCGGAGGAATAGCAGAGGCGAGCTCCTTCAGAGACAGCCTAACGAAGAGCGGAGCGGGGGTGTTTCTAGTGACGAGGAAGCAGAGAGGCACCGGAGACACACACGCGAAATAAAAGACTGAGTTAAATCTTGGACTAAGGGGCCTAGATCTACAAAAAATAGAGATTCCCTTATGAAAGACGCGATTATAGCCATACTCGAGGCACATAATGAAATGATGAGGGTTGTGGCCACTATAGCCAAACTTTTCAGTGTTGGGACTCCAACATCAAATACAAACATGGCAAAAGCCTCGGCATAACTAAAAACCAACAAATGAGAGGTTGATGGTGCAAAAAAATGGATAGATGCATTCACAAAAGGACTCCTCAAGGTGGAACGGGAAATGAACAAATGAATGAACCAAATATCGGGAGCCCCGCTTATAGTAAAGGGTGCAGGATCTAGGAAGTAGAGTGTTGTTGTATCCGGAAAGTGCGACCCCTGTTCCTATACCAAAGAGGTTCAAAATGCTTGACATACCCCAAGTATAATGGAACCACATATCACGAAGAGCATGTGATAACGTTTAAAGCTGCCATCAGGGACATGATCTGAAACAGCACGAGATCGAATCTGTCATGCTAAAAAATTCAATCAGATGCTCATAAAGGGTGCACTTTCTTGGTATACTCATTTGCCTGAAAATTCTATCGACTCTTTTACTACTCTTGCAGATGCTTTTGTTAAGGCTCACCTGTTACACCCCGTAGTTCAGTTCATACGCATGAGAGCGTACGAAAGGGAGTAAGACTTAAAATTTTCAAAAGATAGGTTGACGGGTTGTTCCGGATGGGGTTTAGTCAACTTTGAGGCGGGTTATGACCCGGTACATTGAGAGTTCCTAAGTATTTCAAAGGCCTAGTGCGTAGTTCGTTGAGTCTAGTTTCCAACGCAACCAACCATTCGTCGATAGGACATCGGGGTAGGAAGTTATGGGAGTTACAAGTTCAGTGCGCAGCCAGCAGAAATGTGTCTCGGACAGAAGCGACAGGGCCGCGGCGTCGGATATACTGAGGGGTCGCTGAAGTTGCAGCCGCGCGCCGAAGCAGGCCGCGCCGAAGTTCGCAGAAGTCGCGGAGGTTTGGCCGGCGCGGCGCGCGCCGAGGCCGATTTTGGGCGAAAAACTTAGAAAAATCTGATTTTCTCTTTTAAAAAGGTCATGGGAGGGTGACAAGTGTCCCCCCCCCCCCCTCTGTTTTTTCGTGCATGCCGTAGATTGACCCAGTCTTGTAGACTTGGGCATCTTTCAAACCTCTCTCTCTCTAAATTAGCTCTCACTTCTCTCTAAAATTCCAAGGGGAATTCAAAGTCTAAGAAAAATCTGAAAAGTTAAGGACAAGAAGGAAGCTTGTGTCTAGCTTGTAGGAGTTGTTGTGGTGGTGTTCTTGGAAAGGAGGCTAGCAAAGTTGTTGGAATAATTTTGGCTAAAGCTCTAAAGGTAACATTTCTTCTCTTATAGCTAGTTATTGTGTTGCATGTGAAGAATAAGGGATTTGTAGTAGTAAATAATGCTCTTAGATTCATTGCATGTAAGAAATATGGGTTGGATATGAAAGAATTGGTTAAGAAGATTATGTGAGCATGTTGTAGCCTAAAAACTACCTTAGACTTGTTAAGTTAGTTGTTTTACCTTGTGGGGCAGAATTTTACACACCCAAGTTTAGGTGTGTAATCCCCTTTGAAATGTTTGGATTGTTGAGCCTTAAATGTGGCATTTTGATGTTGAATTCGGCCTTGAGAAAGGTGGCAAAGTATGTAGAAACAAAGGAAATGCTGCCCAATTTTCCATAGAATTTAGTGACTTTGAACTTAGATTATTTCTACATTGAAATTAGAGGTTAATAAATGTATCATGGTTATTATAGGTTGGCATATTACTTGCGATAGTTTGAGCTTAGCAAGTGGATTGACCGAAGAGGTATGTGGAAACTTTCTTATCTCTTGAGCATGAGTAGTTATAACTATATAGTACGGTAGACGTACGGGTTTTAAATGAAGGAAATCCTTTTTGTTATACTTGACTTGTTTTAAGAAAATGTCTAAGCTGGTTGGGTTAAGAAGTTAACCCGTTTGTTCTTGAGTGGTTTATCTTAAATAAGGTAGACAAGTATTTCTTGACATAAAGAAGTATAGAGTACTTGGTGTGAAAGTATTGAGTATTGAATTATTCTAAAAAGATAAGAGGCTTGAAGTATTTTTGAAAATTGTGTAAATTTGTTTGAAGTATAAGTCTCTTGGTTAGTACAAGAACGAAATGGTTTATAAGGAGTTATAACGGTTTTATGGGAAGTTAGTTATAACGGCCTTATAAAAGGATAAGAATGTCTTAATTTCTAAAGCATAAAGTTAGTATAACGGCTTTATGGGAAGTTGGTTATAATAACTTTATGGAAGGTTAAGAAGGTTGTCTAATTCGATTTATGAGCATAAGTTGCCTAGATTGTGAAAAATTGAAGTTACTTGGGTTCAAGCTTTGAAATGAGTTTTCTAAAGGTGTGGTAGCTTACTTTGAAAAATAGACACGCCTTGATAGTACTTTGGATTGTTTAATCGAGAATTATTCTATTTTGTGCCTTGATAGTACTTTGGCTTGTTTAATTGAGAATTATTCTATTTGTGCCTTGATAGTACTTTGGCTTATTTAATTGAGAATTATTCTATGTGTGCCTTGATAAGTACGTTTGCTTGCTTAAATAAGGATTGTCTTGGTTTATGTGAAAGGAAGGCATGGTAATTGTTTTGGTTTATGTAAGGACATGGTATTGCAATTCGAATTAAAATCATGTAGTTATGAGTCTATTTGGGCGTACCGTCAGTGATGGAGGATTCCACGGGTATGCGGCCATGATGAGAGTTTGTTTCCCTGTTGACAGTATTATTCCATGGATTAGCTCTCCATGAGGTCTACTGATGCAGGGTGGATCTAGTAGTTAACCCTCGTACTTGCCCCGGTCAGAGACGTGATGCAGGGTGGATCTAGTAGTTGGCTTTCGTACTTGCCCCGGTCAGTGTTAGGGCGAAGTTGTGTGATGCAGGGTAGATCTGGTGGTTAGCCTGCGTACTTGCCCCGGTCAGCGATGTGACGCAGGGTGGATCTGGTAGAGGCTATCGTACTTGCCCGGCCGGCCGTGATTCGTAATTAGTATTGTTGGTACGTGGATCGGTAGCCGGCTTTCGCCTTGGCGATTGAGGACGCAGTGGATCTGGTAGCTATGCCTTCGTACTTGCCTCGTACGGTTCTTTTGATACAGGTGGGATCTAGTATTCATGTGTACTCCTTAGTGTTGTTATATCATGATCGCCGCGGTGAGGAAGGAATTCCACGCACGATTGATATTATGGGCATGAGACCTATGGTTATATTTGAGTGATGACTTAGAGGCGTGAGTCCACGACTTGACATGGTCACAGATATGTTGTGTAATCGTAGTTTGGCTATCATACATGTCTCTGCTTTACATATGCTATTATGATTTCATTCACGATTTTCGAGCCACATACTTGGTACTGTTGTGCGACCTTCGGGGCTGCGTTCATGCCGCAGTCGAAGTTACGTAACTGGCGATCCGCTCTTGGGATCACGCTCAGATTCTTGAAAGCTCCATCTCCGAGGCTTTGTCTTTGGTATGATTCTCGAGGTTATAGACTTTTGTACATTCGGGGTATGGCGGGCCCGTCCCGCCACGATTGTTATTCCTAAGTGCGTAGTCACGTTTGTGGTTTGGGCTGTAAGAATAAGTTGTACTTCTGATTAAGTATGTTTTTATGGAAGGCATCCTTATCGGCTGGCCAGCGATGTTTACCTTTTTATAAGTTATGTGTTATGTATGTTCCGCTGCTATTCTCTGATGTATACCTGACAGGGTGCCCCAGTAGGGTACCAGTCGCGGCCCCGGGGTCGGATCGTGACATCACCCAGGAGCTCGGAGGGTAGAAACACATAAACAAGATGTATTTGCGATAAAGTAACAAGAGGATTAGCTGCTAAGAGGGTTCGTAGACAGGTTGCACAGTGAGAGGATGTTGATGCCATCCATCTCAGAAGACTAAGTTGCGGCCGCATTTGCAGATGGCTTGAAAATAGTTTGCGTCCGGAAAACTGAAGCAAAGCCTGAGGGAGTTTCTAGCTAAAAATGGAGTGAGATAAACCTCATGAATATAGAATGTGTATTGATGAGGATCGACAAGTAGCAACATCAACAGACGTATGCAGCCGCCACGCGAAAAACCGGACATAGGGTTTAGTGTGAGTACTGCAAGTCATGCGAGACAGTTTGAGCTATATGACGCTTGCAGGTTCCCATGCCATAGAGCGAGTTGGGTCATCAATAGGAATAATTGCAGCCTCATTGAAAACGGCCCTACACAGCCCAAAGGATCAACTTTGAGAGGGAATGGTCCCTCATAGTTGTCAGATCATAAATTTAATATAAATGTGATACAAATAGTGGCCGTAATGAAAATAATAAAGGAGGCCAGATTCCCAGAAGAGATGGGGACAAATCCAAATAAGCGAAATGTTAGGCTATGGTGTCACTTTCATAGCGCTCATGGACATACTACGGAGGACTTTGTGAATCTAATGATAGAAATGGCCCAACTACTGCGAGTAGGGCACTTGAAGAAGTACATTAGTGATTGGGCAAAGCTCAATCTAAGCTGGAATCCCAAACTGAGGTTGAACAAAACACCTCAACCTACTAACACTATCAACATGATCTTCGAATGAGAGATGGTAAACAAAGTTACATACACATCACCCAGGAAGTCCAAGATCTATGTCACAACTACGAGCCATACCCAGGAGCACATAGAATGTAGGGACATTTCCTTTTCTGACAGTTATCACGCAGGCCTGGTCTCATCTCACAACGACTGACACGCCCCGAACCCCGGGCCCGTGACTGGTGCCCTACCTGGGCACCCTTCTACCTGACTGACAGAAGTAAATCGCGGAACTTAAATAACACCTCTTTTTTAAAAAAAAAAAACCAACGTACGTACAAGGGCAAAGCCGACAAGGCTGCTATATAATATACATAATCAAAAGACACTACACTGTACCAGAGTCCAATCCCACATATAAATACAGACCTCTAAGAGTTATATTGAACTATGACGGGACAAGGCATCGCCGTACCCATAACTGTACAAAAGCCTGTACTGAAGGAACTATACCAAAATGATAAACTCCTGAACAGATGGAGCTATCCAAAAACTTCGGGCGGTCCTACACTGCGATCACCAAAGCTGCATTACCTAAACTGCGGCATGAACACGGCCGAAGGAGGTCGATGCGAAGAATGTACCAAGTATGTGAAGCGATAAATCGTAATGAAATCATAACGATCTAACAAAGCAGAGACATGTATGATAGCGACCTACGATTACCTGATACATAAGCGATCATATCAAGTCGTGGACGCGTGCCTCAAAGTCATTACTCAAATATAACCATGGGTCTCACGCCCGTAATATCAATCATGCTCGTGGAATCCTTCCGCCACTGGCGATCCATGATATAACATAACATCAGTAAGCACTCTGAACCTTACAATCATGAGAGTAATGCAATTTTTTTTACCTTTTCAAGTTATGCCTTTAACAATGAGATTAACTGTTCCACTTTAAGTCATACACACACTGCACCCTTTCATTAATGAAATCTCTATCGTTTCAGAACATGAAGGTCATGCCAGTGCCAGGGTCAACCACCCTCTATGTTATAATGCAACCTATCATAGGACTATTTCACCCGTAAGGGACTATTTCACCTGCTTAGGTCATGTGGACCCGCAATGAGTCATCGATACACGATACTCGCATCACGGATAGCTAATCCATGGCTTATATAAATCCCAGGAATTTAACCCGCCCGAGTCAAATACCGACCTGCCGTCAGTGTGTACCACTCACCTCCATGGGGAGCTAACCCATGGTATCCTTGAAACAAGTTGTCGGCCCTTTATGGAGGGATGCGGAGATGTGGAGATATGACACTTGCACGAATGTCTATATGAGCAACCCATATGCAAGAAAACCAAGGCAAAACCATGCCTTTACACAAATCAAGACAATTACCATGCCTCTCTTTTTGTCATAAACCAAGACAATACCATGTCTTTCCTTTTTACACAAACCAAGACAATACCATGCCTTTACACAAATCAAAACAATTACCATGCCTTCTTTTCACATAAACCAAGACAACTACCATGCCTTCTTTTTACATAAACCAAGAGAAATCCTTATTTAAGCAAGCCAAAGTACTTATCAAGGCACACATAGAATAATTCTCAATTAAACAAGCCAAAGTACTATCAAGGCACACATAGAATAATTCTCATTTAAACAAGACAAAGTACTATCAAGGCACACATAGAATAATTTTCAATTAAACAAGCCAAAGTACTATCGTACGTACATTCTTTTCAAAAGACTTCTTTTATGTAAAACCCCAAGATACTAACACCCGTAGTATCAAGACATGTCTATTTTTCAAAATAAGTTACTACACCTTTAGAAATTCATTTCAAGGCTTTGAAACCAAGTAACTTCAATTTTTACAATCTAGGCAACTCATGCCCATTAATCAAAATAGACAACTTTCTTAACCTTCCATAAAGCCGTTATAACCAACTTCCCATAAAGCCGTTATAACCCTTTATGGTTTTAGACATATTCATTCCTTTTATAACCAAGAGACTTATACTTTTAAAATCAAGTATCACATACTTACAAATCAAGTTTCTTAACTTTCAAAATACTTCAAGTCTCTTAATCTTTAGAAATCAAGTTTCTTAACTTTAGAAATCAAGTTTCTTCTACTTTTAAATCTCAAGTAACTCATACCTTTAAACAATTTACTTCTCTTTAAATCATGTCATTTCTCCTCTTTTAAATCAATTAAGTAGATCACTCCTTTGACTCCCCTAAAGTCATTATAACAACCTTTAGGTTTTGGAACTAAGGCACTAGCCAAAAGATTTGGAAAACACTTCCTTTTCAAGACTCTATGTACTTTAAGTAAAATATTTTCACTCTTGAGAATCCAAACTTCATTAAGGAAATGGATTATAACAACTTACAATTAAATCATCCAAAGTACAATCAAGGAAGTATATAGAACAACTTCTAAATTAGGCAATCCAAGTACAATCAAGGAGTGGATCATTTAAGGAGTAGGACATACTTTCTTTACCATAAAGAATCATGCTAGAAGAGGAGATAGTTCACATACCTTATTGGCTTAATCCTCAAGCTAAGTCGAATACGCCGCTCATAGAATTGTCAACCTATAAAGGCCACAATACGACTATCAACTTCTAGTTTATAACGTAGAATAATACTAAGTATACGGTCTCTTATTCTACGAAAAATCGGGCAGCACCTCCTTTGTTTCTACATACTTTTCCACCTTTTTCAAGGCCCGATAATCAATAACCAACATACCACATTTAAGGCTCAATACATCAACCAACAAAGGGTATTACACGCCTTACAATACGTGTAAAATTCTGCCCCACAATTCATACTAAGTAGTTTAATATCCAAAGTCATTCTCGGCTAATATGTAACAACACAATGTCCTTTCCATTTCTTTTTCAATCCAAGTTATTAGGTCAAACATGTCATATAGTCATAGACAACTTTAACAACTATAATTCCTTCTTTATATAACATGTGACGACTTAAACTAATAATCAAATTGAATTGTAATCTTAAGACTAAACATGCTAGTTTTCGGATTAGGGTTCCAATAGTCAATACACTTATCAAACTTCATACTATATACCTCATGCTTGCTAATATCGATAGCTACAACAATAAGTAATCTTTAATTGCTAAAACGACAAGATTTTTACCTTTACAAGCCCTTATAATTTCCAAGATTCAAAGTCGCTCCTTAGCAATTCTTAGCTCATTTCCTTTACGCTCCAATCCGCTATTTGAAGCCCTTAGAAGTTCACAACCAACTTCTCTTCCATTTCCAATCCAAAACTAGGAAGACGATTTAGGTTTTCGCCTTGCGACTAACGTGAAAATGTCGTTTTTCCGAAATCTTTCTATTGAGATATCCTTACAATACCCTTAGGGACCTTGGGTTAAAGTCTTGTGAAGAATGGACCAAAACTACAAAAAAAATTGTGTGGAGAGTGTCACAAACCCGAGAGCACTCATGCTAGAACAAAGTGTTGTGAAATTTTTCTAACTCTTGAAGACTTGGTCTTGCATCTAGTGTGTATATAAAACACAATGGAGGGTCAAGATATCAACAAATGTGTGGCTAGGATGAAGAACACTTGGATAATTAGCCAAGTGGACAAGTTGACACATCCTTTTTCTGTCTTCTCTCCACAGAGGAAGGAAAGCACCGCCAAGCCAACAAGAAAGCTTAAATATCCTGCATAAAAAAAGGTATTATTTTGCAAAGAGAGACTTTCAGGCAGAACTTGGGCTAGACTTTGGTTGGGCAAGCATTCCTGGGAAGAGGAAGAAGCAGATAGGACAAAGGCCTTCTCTTTCCGTCCGCTCTTCCCGATAAGTGTTGGCAGCAGATCGGTCGGCTGCGGGATTCCTCCGTCAACTCCACTTGCTGTCGTAGTTCCCCAGGCCTCGTTTGAAGTAGATTCTTCTTTTGATCAATCAAAAACCCTTCCCAAACTGTAGAAGCTTCTTCCAAAGCATAGGGCTTTCTGGATGTAGATGATGATATCTATAGAGATGGATCTTCTTTCCGGCAGGAATTCCGTCAGTGTAGACGCTGAGAGGACAAGACTCGTTTTTCCTTACATAAAGATATTTCTTGAGAACCTATTCTTAGCCTAGGCTCCTCTTCTGGAGCTTCTTTTGAGAGCCCTACTTCCTTTGATTGATAACCGACCCGATCCGGAGCTTCTTAAGCCAAGTCCCAGTGGACGAACTTCCCTCAGATTCACCTATTGCAGCCCGTCTTCTTTTGGGGGACAGGCTAACTAACTTCCAGGGTAAGCCAGATGCTTCGCGAACCATATTCAACTTTAAGGCATTTCGTTGCACTTTAATCACCCTCGTGAAGAGCTTATTCTCTGAACAATCGGAATTTCGTACTTCTGTCGGATCCTCCCTATCTCCTGATCGAGCTTGGTTCCTGTAAAGCAAACTAAGAGCGGGGAAGGAACTAGTCTGGGTCCACCAGAGGAAGAGTACTTCTAGGCTTTCCAGGAATTGGAATTATTGAAGAAGCTCTTTATACTAACAATCTCAAGCTTGAAGACTTATTCATATTTAATGGTCAATGATCATTTTACCCTTGTAATTTCGTCCTAGACCATTGTGGGGGTGTGCCACGTGTCGCCTCACAAAACGTAAAATTCCTCGGGTGGGCCCCACGTCACCAAATCCGTAAAAATAAATTTCCATAATGATAATACATTCCATAATCCTCAATTAATGCATTTTGAGAATCCAATTCTCCTCAACAAACATTTTTCCTTTCCGACGTTCGGAAGATTTTCCGTCGGAAAAACAATTCTTCCTTTCGTACCAATTTTCAAGTCTTGATTCCTTACGTACATTCTCTTATACATGTCCTGGACTTACGGGGTGTAACATTCTTCCCCCCTTAGAAACATTCGTCCCCGAATGTTCTTAGTCGGTTTTCAAGCTTATACAAACTCCGGCATAGTCTCTATATTATGCCTATCAATCAACACTCCACAAGACCAACGATGCCACACATGGCCACCACATAACATACGTAAACATAACAATGGACCTTCCATCCATGGTCCCTTCTCACAAAACTCGAAGGTTACAGTCTTATCACAAACAAGATCTTTAGAGGTTACTTTCTTTTTCCCCGCATAAAGGGATGGTCCTGCCGTATTCTAAGTCATGGGACTAACATTATCTGAATACTTTAGTCGGAATCCTACTCAGCTAACTGATGTGTTCCCCCATGTTACTTCCCTTCTCTGTATCACGTAGTCACCAAACTAGTTGGGACATGTATCTATAATCTGCCTAGCTTAGTTTACCAACCGGTGTAAACTCTAATACAAGTAACATCTCAATCACGAGAACCTATGGACGGTGTTACTGAACCTAAGGCGTGTGTATCATCACAGTTAACCTCCACTCATGGCCTAAAAATGATTTTCTCTACGCACCTTTATTACTTATAACTATAATCACTATAGTTCTCTTAACCCTTGTTCCTTCCTTTCTTACTTGTCATACTTTCTCGTACTTCCAAACTTATTTAGTAAACGTACAAAATCTCAAATATTGTTTCTGTTCTTCAATCCTTGGAGTTACTATCCAACTTAGCCATTATGCTACTTGCATTCCCGTTAAGGCCCCTCTCGGCCCTCGCGGCCTGGTTCCGGTGGAACGCGTCCACAAACTCGTACAACGATTTACTAGACTTGGGCCTTGCATCCTCGGGACCTATCACATAGAGGAACCATATCCAACTGACATCACCCCATTCCATACTACTGGCTGACCCGAAATGAGTCCATAACCCGACCCATCGTCATACTTAACTTCTCATTCTTAGTCTGAAATAAATCTCTCTTATCTCAAGGTACTTCTTACCCTATCCCCCTATTCACTATCGGTCTTTACACTGTTACGGGGTCATTACAACTTATGAACCCTACACAACTATAGTCTCAGTTCACTTTATCATTCTTGTCAACATTCTTCACTTTTCACTTTACTAATCAAAGTATCCTTACCTCTGGGGGTACTATCACTTCACAACTGCTAGCAACAAAGGGAAAACATATACGCTAGAGCAAAATCTAAATCTATCAATGCACGTATGATTCAAACGAATCGAAGTATACCTGTAACCCCATGCGATGTTGCCTCTTGATCCTGCCCAGTAGTCACGTCATCTATGCGGTTCGAAGGTCCGCCAGAATTATAAACTCCACCCTAATCTCTACCACGGTGGTGACATCGAACACCACCTTGCAGGGCGCAACTGTGGAGGAAATGGAACCAACTACCAGCCTCATAGGCTGAGCCACCTTACTGATGCTCTTTCTAACAGGACATTCCCACTGCTTATGGCGGACGGTCCACAATAATAACAACACTGTGCCGTGACGGCATTTCCCAAATGGCGCTTACTACATCAGGCTCTTGAGGAATAGGTGGCCTCGACTGAGAAACCTCGGCTCCTCTGAGAACTTCGAACCCTGGAGCTCGGACCGGCTCCTAAATACCTTGTGAGGTCAAATCTCCCACAGTGAGTGCGGGGTATGTCTTGGGTAGGGATGAATATCTCACTCATTCTTGAAATTTGCTCGTCCAAAAACTCACCGGGATAACCAATCGGTCTAGCCCTCTTACGCTGATCTCCGCGTTGGCCCTCTACCCTCTGTACACTTGTCTGTACTGGCCGAATAACTTCCTGCTGGTGAAACTGTAGCACCGCTATCTAGGTCAATAACATAACTGCTTTCCTTATGACCCTATAGTTTTCCCCTAAGCCCAGGAAAGCTGGAGGCTCTCTGTCTTTGGGGCCTCAAAACTCGGGCGCAGAACTCACCGACCGCGGCACAATATCCGGTATACCCTGGGCATAAGTCCTATCAACTCTCTGAGTCTGACTGGTAGCTCCTGCTACTCCTTTGCCCTTCTGGGCGACTGTTTCCCTCCTTGGAGGCATGACTGTAACACAAAAATACGTCAGAGAGGAATTACCTTAATAACACAGCTCTATGGCACGATCTCAGAGTGAGAAGAATAGAAACCAACTCCTAAATGTCATGTAGCCTCCTGTTTATGGGTGTGGCGCGCAACACACCGATAATCAAGACTCTACTAGACATGGTCAGTAGATATTCCGAGGGTATGCTCACGATATCACTCTGTCACGCCCGAACCGGGCGTGGTCGTGCCTACACAGGCACCGCATACTGGACCTGAAGTAAATCGCGGAACTTAAATAACACCTCTTTTTTTTTAAACCAACGTACGTACAAGGGCAAAGCCGACAAGGCTGTCATATAATATACATAATCAAAAGACACTACACTGTACACGAGTTCAATCTCACATATGAATACAGACCTCTAAGAGTTATACTAAACTATGACGGGACAAGGCCCCGTCGTACCCATAACTGTACAAAAGCCTGTACTGAAGGAACTATACCAAAATGATAAACTCCTGAACAGATAGATCTATCCAAAAACTCGGAGCAGGGTCCTACACCTTCAAATCACCAAACTGCGTACCTAAACCTGCGGCATGAACGCAGCCCCCCGAAGGAGGTCAGTACGAAGAATGTACCAAGTATGTGAAACAGTAAATAGTGTAATGAAATCATAACATTCTAACAAAACAAGAGACATGTAAGATAGCCAACCTACAGTACACAATACATAAGCAGTCATATCAAGTCAGGGACGCATGCCCTCAAAGTCATTACTCAAATATAATCATGGGTCTCACGCCCATAATATCAATCATTCTCGTGGAATCCTTCCTCACTGCCGGCAGTCCATGATATAACATAACATCAGTAAGCACTCTGAACCTTACAATCATAAGAGCAATGCAATCCTTTTTACCTTTTCAAGTTATGCCTTTAACAATGAGATTAAATGTTCCACTTTAAGTCATACACACACTGCACCCTTTCATTAATGAAATCTCAATCGTTTCAGAACATGAAGGTCGTGTCAGTGTCAGGGTCAACCACCCTATGTGTTATAATGCAACCTATCATAGGATTATTTCACCCGCAAGGGACTATTTCACCCGCTTAGGTCATGTGGACCCGCAATGAGTCATCAGTACACGATACTCGCATCACGGATAACTAATCCATGGTTTATATATATCCCGGGAATTTAACCCACCCGAGTCAAATACCGACCCGCCGTGAGTGTGTACCACTCACCCCCATGGGGAGCTAACCCATGGTATCCTTGAAACAAGTTGTCGGCCCTTTATGGAGGGCCGCGGAGATGTGGAGATATGACACTTGCACGAATGTCTATATGAGCAACCCATATGCAAGCAAACCAAGGCAAAATCATGCCTTTACACAAATCAAGACAATTACCATGCCTTTCTTTTTGACATAAAACAAGACAATACCATGTCTTTCCTTTTTACACAAACCAAGACAATACCATGCCTTTACACAAACCAAGACAATACCATGCCTTTACACAAACCAAGACAATTACCATGCCTTCTTTTCACATAAACCAAGACAACTACCATGCCTTCTTTTTACATAAACCAAGAGAAATCCTTATTTAAGCAAGCCAAAGTACTTATCAAGGCACACATAGAATAATTCTCAATTAAACAAGTCAAAGTACTATCAAGGGACACATAGAATAATTCTCATTTAAACAAGACAAAGTACTATCAAGGCACACATAGAATAATTCTCAATTAAACAAGTCAAAGTACTATCGTACGTACATTCTTTTCAAAAGACTTCTTTTATGTAAAACCCCAAGATACTAACACCCGTAGAATCAATACATGTCTATTTTTCAAAATAAGTTACTACACCTTTAGAAATTCATTTCAAGGCTTTGAAACCAAGTAACTTCAATTTTTACAATCTAGGCAACTCATGCACATTAATCAAAATAGACAACTTTCTTAACCTTCCATAAAGCCGTTATAACCAACTTCTCATAAAGCCGTTATAACCCTTTATGGTTTTAGACATATTCATTCCTTTTATAACCAAGAGACTTATACTTTTAAAATCAAGTATCACATACTTACAAATCAAATTTCTTAACTTTCAAAATACTTCAAGTCTCTTAATCTTTAGAAATCAAGTTTCTTAACTTTAGAAATCAAGTTTCTTCTACTTTTAAATCTCAAGTAACTCATAGCTTTAAAACAAGTTACTTCTCTTTAAATCATGTCATTTCTCCTCTTTTAAATCAATTAAGTAGATCACTCCTTTGACTCCCCTAAAGTCATTATAACAACCTTTAGGTTTTGGAACTAAGGCACTAGCCAAAAGATTTGGAAAACACTTCCTTTTCAAGACTCTATGTACTTTAAGTAAAATATTTTCACTCTTGAGAATCCAAACTTCATTAAGGAAATGGATTATAACAACTTACAATTTAATCATCCAAAGTACAATCAAGGAAGTATATAGATGTTACACCCCGTATTTACAGGACATGTTTTAAGAACGTACGTGAGAATTCCTAATGTTAAGATTGGAGACTTGTAAAAATTTATCGGAATTATGGAATTGTCGGAAAACGAAATATTGTGACGAATGGGAGGGCGACACGTGTCACCCCCCCCCCCCTTATGGTGACTTGGACGATTTGGGCAAGGACTTAAGGGTCATTTGACCTTTGTAGGATGACTAAGTCTTGCAAGTAGTGAGCTTGAGAAAATTGACTTAGTCAATGGGACCACTAGCTTGATATTTAATAAGACCTCATCCAAACCACCCATTTGTTTACATCTTGACCCTCCATTGTGCTATATAATACTACTAGTAGCAATACAAGCTCAACACTTAGCCAAATTTTCAAGAAATTGGAAGAAACACCACAAGTGCTCTCGGGTTCACTCCATTTGAAAAGAAAAAAAAATTGTTTCTTGTCCTTTAAGCTCCACACTTTTAACCAAGGTTCATGAGTGTATTGTAAGTGTATCTCAATAGAAAAATCCCGGAAAAAGATAGTTTTCGTATTAGTCGCAAGGTGAAAACCTAGTTGCTTTCTAGGTTTTGTTTGGAAGTTTGAAGGAAATTTGTTGGTGTTGTTCTAAGGGTCTCAAGTAGCGGATTGAAGTGTCTTGAAGAGGCTCTAAGTTGCTAAGGAGCGACTTCGGATTTGGAGTTGGACTAAGAATCGTTGAGGTAATAATCTTGTCTCTTAAGTGTTACAATATTATATATTGTTGTTAGCTTTACATGTTTGGTAGCATGAAGTATATGTGTTGAAGTTTCTTAAGTATTATGGATTGATTGTAGCCTTAAATCCGAAATGTCATTTAAGCCTTGTGAAGTTGGATTACAATTTGGTCGTTTATTAGAATCGTCGCATGTTACTTACTTGAAGATTATAGTGGTTATAATCGATTGCGACTTCATATCATGTTATGCTAACAACTTGGATTGAAATGGAAATTGGATAAGAATTGGTGTTATTGTACTCAATGTGGCCGAATTGGACTAGTAGTTTGTATTAGTTTGATATCTTTTGTGGGGCGGAATTTTACACGTCTAGAAGGCGTGTAATCCCCTATTGTTTATTGCATTGATTGGGCCTTAAATGTGGCGTGTTTGGTTATTGAATTCGGCCTTGAAAAAGGTGGCAAAGTATGTAGAAACAAAGGAGGTGATGTCCGATTTTCCGTAGAATTTAGTGACTTAGCACTTAGAATATTATACGTTTGAAGTAAGAGGTTAATGGACGTATTGTGGCCATTATAGGTTGAAGTACTAAGTATAGCGTATTCTACTTGAAGGATGGAATAGCTATCAAGGTGGAAGTACTTTGGAGCATTTTGCTACTTGTCGATAATCGTCGCGAGGTATGTGAACCTCTTCCTTCCTTTGGCATGATTCTATGTATGGAATATACATGTGGTATTATTTCATGTTTCCTTCTACTCTTAGAAGTTAAGAGGTATGTGTGTGATTTACTCTATGTAAGGTTTATGTCAAAGTTATCCTAAGTCCTTACCGAGTCTTATGGGGGATGTTGGTAAGAGTCGTTAGGAGGTACTTTGGAGCCAAGTTGACTTGGCTAATTTATGGCACGAATAAGAATAAGTATCGAACAAGCCATTGCAGCGTTAATAAAGGAAAATGTAATGACAATTGATAATATTAAAATGAGCAGAATTCTCCATCTGCATAGAAACTAAGATAAGACAAAATTGTATTACATTTTCTAGATCATGGCTACTTGAATAAGATCGTTATAAATAAGTATAACTTATTCACAACGCATCAATGTATATGTTACTTAACTTATAAGAATTTACGTATGAAGTTTTAAGACTATGGATCTCAAATTCTTAAAATTTAAGAGACTTTATTTTTCAAGTTATGGGACATGATTCTTAAAGGAAGAAATGAATTGATTTACAAGTATAGAATACTGGATTTGGAAAGACTTGATTTCTAAAGTTAAGAAACTTGTTTTCTTAAAAGTGAAGAGACTTGAAGTATTTGAAAGCTATGTGATTTGATTTGAAAGTTTAAGTCTCTTGGTTATAAAATGAATGAATTTGTCTAAGACATAAAGAGTTATAACGGTTTTAGGGTAAGTTGGTTATAACAACTTTATGGAAGATTAAAAGAATGGTTTTCTTCAGTAATGTAAGCAAAGAAATGACTTGAAATAAAGAAGGGCAAATTGTTTTAAAGGTACCAATTTCTTAAGGTTTTAAAGAAAGAAGTCACGTGATTTAGAAGCCTATAATTATATTTCTAAAAAGGTATTGTGACTTGTCTTGAAAAGTAAGTATGACTTGATACTACGGTTATTAGTATCTTGGAAGTTTTATTTGAAAAAGAGTCATTTTAAAGGAGTAGAGGTGCGTAGTACTTTGGGTTAAATTCCCGGATTTCTAGGTGTGAAACGAAAGTGCCATGCGTTTGTAAAAATGGAAGTCTAAAGGTTTAATGAACTTGCCTACGTTTGCTTGTGATAGTTTTGAGTGCAAGTATTATATGTTTACGTTGTCGTGACTCTCAGTTGGAGGGTCGGCTGTCTTGTTGTAAGTTTGCTTGGACGTACCGACAGTGATGTGGGATTCCACGGGTATGCTTCCATTAGGATTGATCCTTGGACATGTTTATACGATGTGGGATTCCGGGGAATGTGACCAGGAGGCGGGTTAGATTCCCGGATTTGTTTTATTACCCATGGCCATGCTTATACGATGAGGGATTCCGGGGCATGCGACCATGCTATGTACGACTATTACTCCATGGGCTAGCTCCCCATGAAGACATGTACCCACAATGAGGGATGCCGAGGGCACGTTATGGCCATGCTTATACGATGAGGGATTCCGGGGCATGCGGCCACGTTATATATATATATATGTGTGTTGTATATGTGTACGCCGACAGTGAGGTAGGATGCCACGGGCGCGTCACATGGTTATATGTTACACCTACGGTTGTCGGCAGTGATGTGGGATTCCACGGGCAGGAGATATATATATGTATTGTGTATGTGTACGCCGGTAGTGAGGTAGGATGCCACGGGCGCGTCACATGGTTATATGTTACACTTATGGTATCGGCGGTGGTAGGGATTCCAGACGCGCTTTGATATTTGTGTGACTTGATCGCGTCCCAGATTGGGCCGGGTAGTATATGCGTCCCTCCATAAGGGGCCGGATTATGTTATGAAAGATAAGTAAGTTATATGGTAATGACACGGCAAGATCTGGTATGTACTTTTTATACTTGTCCCTGTCATTCTTTTGTACAGTTATGATCTGTTTACTGTACGTTATTTCTGTTCCATATTAAATTTTTGTTATGCGACCGCCGGAGGCTGCGTTCATGCCCGCGAGTTTTAGGTGCAGGTTGGTGATCCTTGCTCTTAGGATCTCGGTTCGATTTTGGGAAAAAGCTCCATTTGCTCGGAGGCTTATCTCTTGTACAGTTTTCCACGAGGTTATAGATTCATGTATATTCGGGGTATGGCGGGGCCTGTCCGCCACGTTGTAATCTTAAAACTCTTAGAGGTCTATAGTCACATATTGTGGGTCGGTTTGTAAGAAAGGAGACAATCGCCGTTTATGTATTTACTATCGAGGAGGTAGCCTTATCGGCTAACACGTTGATTTTATCTTTGTTGATTTATTTTATAAGTTTCATGTATGTTCGTGATTATCTACGATGTATACCAAAGGGTGCCTGTAGGGCACGATGCGAGCAGGGTGGTCGTGACAAAAGTGGTATCGAGCGTTAGTCCTCGGAAAGTGTCTGAGGCATCGTGTCTAGTAGAGTCTTGATTATCGGTGTGTTGTGCACCACATCTATAATCGGGAGGCTGCAGGACATTTAGGATTGGTTTCCATTCTTCTCTCTTTGAGATCGTGCGGATGAGATTTGTCATAGTAGGTTGAATCCTCTCGACCCCTTCTTATGTGATTATGCCTCACGGAAGGCACTAGGGCCCGAAGGGCAAAGGCTGCGGCGGGAGGCGCTAGTGAGTGCTGTGAGAGGTTACGGGACTCGGGCACGCACTATGCACGAGGTAGTAGGTGAATCGGCGAGCTCAGCCACTCCGGCGGTATTAGAAGGCCAGGCGGCGGTAGCTCAGAGGTTCGTGCGAGCCTCGATTCATGACCAGGGCGAGTTTAGAGATTATAGAAGCGGTCGGACTATTGACTAGCATAGTGGTAGGGCGTAGCGACGGGAGCGAGTAGCTAACCTGGCCAGCGGTTTGAGGATTGAGTTTTACGGGTTGTAGTCCACGAGTTTTATGGTTCGAGATCTGATTATGATCCTCAAGAGTTCATTCAGCAGATACAGTGGACTATGCATGTGCTTAGGGCCTCGGAGATAGAGTCAGTTGTGTTAGCTTCTTCTGCGGTTACGCGATGTTGCGTTGAACCGGTTTGAGTCTTGAGGCCGCCGAGAGGTGTGGGTGCTCGTCCGGATTTGGGATGAGTTCACGGAGGCCTTTCTTGATCACTTTTGCCTCACGAAATGAGAGAGCCCGTGTTGATAGGTTCTTGTCATTGAGGCGAGAATGGGAGGACCATCGAGAATACAACACAGAGTTTGACTCGTTGTCGGTATGCACACTATTGTGGCTAATATGGCGGGCGAGTTCACCGCTATGTGATAGGGCTAAACGATCATATGATTCTGCGCATGCACAGGGTGGCCCTTCATCCAGTATGGATATTGCCGGAGATGCGAGATTATGCACAAGGATCGAGGCGAGAGAGAGAGACCGGCTGTGCAGATCCGTCCCAGAGGCGGGGCAGCGGGGTTCGGGGTAACTTTCGAGGCGTCTGGCCTCAGCAGCGAACTAGGTCTACATTTCAGCCGGCACAGAGTGCTCCTTCCCGGTATTCTGACCGGAGGTTTGGTCGCCGGGGATATTCGGGAGCAGGTCAGGGCTCCAGGGCTACTGGTTCACCGATGTCCGAGGATAGTAGCCAGGGGAAGCCACC
Organism: Przewalskia tangutica; assembly: GCA_029844215.1. Lineage (NCBI taxonomy): Eukaryota > Viridiplantae > Streptophyta > Magnoliopsida > Solanales > Solanaceae > Przewalskia > Przewalskia tangutica. Next base: position 91,239,223 of record CM056730.1, on the reverse strand, counting down.
CTTGCCCCGGTGTGGTCACTATAGTAGATTCCATTTTGGGGAGTGTCGTACTACTTCGACAGCTTGTTATGCTTGCGGCGGCAGGCCATTTCGTGAGAAGCGTCCAGGAGGTGGCAGGTGGGATAGCGCGATCTCGGATCGATTCGCGGGTTTTCGCCTTCCAGCTAGGCGGGATGTTTATGCCGTGAGTGCGTGAGGTCGTGGTGGAAGTTCCCAGTTTTAGCGGTCCTTTGAACCGCCTATATGATTTCAGGTATGTCTTTGGCCCTTTAGAAACTTGTATGCATGATAAAGTTGTGGTATGTTTAAGTGTCATGAACGGATTATATTGAGACTATGTATATGCTAGAAGGAGTTGGAAGTGCGAAAAGATAATCTCTTTTGGGCTTATGATGAACGGATATGTGTGTGCGATGTATTAGGGCCATGTGTGGCATTATTGGTATGTCGGGGTGGTAAAAGGAAACTATGTCGCTAATTATAAGTTTGAATCCGAAAGAACATTCGGGGACGAATGTTTCTAAGGGGGGAAGAATGTTACACCCCGTATTTACAGGACATGTTTTAAGAACGTACGTGAGAATTCCTAATGTTAAGATTGGAGACTTGTAAAAATTTATCGAAATTATGGAATTGTCGGAAAACGAAATATTGTGACGAATGGGAGGGCGACACGTGTCACCCCCCCCCCCCTTATGGTGCCTTGGACGATTTGGGCAAGGACTTAAGGGTCATTTGACCTTTGTAGGATGACTAAGTCTTGCAAGTAGTGAGCTTGAGAAAATTGACTTAGTCAATGGGACCACTAGCTTGATATTTAATAAGACCTCATCCAAACCACCCATTTGTTTACATCTTGACCCTCCATTGTGCTATATAATACTACTAGTAGCAAGACAAGCTCAACACTTAGCCAAATTTTCAAGAAATTGGAAGAAACACCACAAGTGCTCTCGGGTTCACTCCATTTGAAAAGAAAAAAAAATTTGTTTCTTGTCCTTTAAGCTCACACTTTTAACCAAGGTTCATGAGTGTATTGTAAGTGTATCTCAATAGAAAAATCCCGGAAAAAGATAGTTTTCGTATTAGTCGCAAGGTGAAAACCTAGTTGCTTTCTAGGTTTTGTTTGGAAGTTTGAAGGAAATTTGTTGGTGTTGTTCTAAGGGTCTCAAGTAGCGGATTGAAGTGTCTTGAAGAGGCTCTAAGTTGCTAAGGAGCGACTTCGGATTTAGAGTTGGACTAAGAATCGTTGAGGTAATAATCTTGTCTCTTAAGTGTTACAAAATTATATATTGTTGTTAGCTTTACATGTTTGCTAGCATGAAGTATATGTGTTGAAGTTTCTTAAGTATTATGGATTGATTGTAGCCTTAAATCCGAAATGTCATTTAAGCCTTGTGAAGTTGGATTACAATTTGGTCGTTTATTAGAATCGTCGCATGTTACTTACTTGAAGATTATAGTGGTTATAATCGATTGCGACTTGATATCATGTTATGCTAACAACTTGGATTGAAATGGAAATTGGATAAGAATTGGTGTTATTGTACTCAATGTGGCCGAATTGGACTAGTAGTTTGTATTAGTTTGATATCTTTTGTGGGGCGGAATTTTACACGTCTAGAAGGCGTGTAATCCCCTATTGTTTATTGCATTGATTGGGCCTTAAATGTGGCGTGTTTGGTTATTGAATTCGGCCTTGAAAAAGGTGGCAAAGTATGTAGAAACAAAGGAGGTGTTGTCCGATTTTCCGTAAAATTTAGTGACTTAGCACTTAGAATATTCTACGTTTGAAGTAAGAGGTTAATGGACGTATTGTGGCCATTATAGGTTGAAGTACTAAGTATAGCGTATTCTACTTGAAGGATGGAATAGCTATCAAGGTGGAAGTACTTTGGAGCATTTTGCTACTTGTCGATAATCGTCGCGAGGTATGTGAACATCTTCCTTCCTTTGGCATGATTCTATGTATGGTATATACATGTGGTATTATTTCATGTTTCCTTCTACTCTTAGAAGTTAAGAGGTATGTGTGTGATTTACTCTATGTAAGGTTTATGTCAAAGTTATCCTAAGTCCTTACCGAGTCTTATGGGGGATGTTGGTAAGAGTCGTTAGGAGGTACTTTGGAGCCAAGTTGACTTGGCTAATTTATGGCACGAATAAGAATAAGTATTGAACAAGCCATTGCAGCGTTAATAAAGGAAAATATAATGACAATTGATAATATTAAAATGAGTAGAATTCTCCATCTGCATATAAACTAAGATAAGACAAAATTGTATTACATTTTATAGATCATGGCTACTTGAATAAGATCGTTATAAATAAGTATAACTTATTCACAACGCACCAATGTATATGTTACTTAACTTATAAGAATTTACGTATGAAGTTTTAAAACTATGGATCTCAAATTCTTAAAAGTTAAGAGACTTTATTTTTCAAGTTATGGGACATGATTCTTAAAGGAAGAAATGAATTGATTTACAAGTATAGAATACTGGATTTGGAAAGACTTGATTTCTAAAGTTAAGAAACTTGTTTTCTTAAAAGTGAAGAGACTTGAAGTATTTGAAAGCTATGTGATTTGAGTTGAAAGTATAAGTCTCTTGGTTATAAAAGGAATGAATTTGTCTAAGACATAAAGAGTTATAACGGTTTTAGGGTAAGTTGGTTATAACAACTTTATGGAAGATTAAAAGAATGGTTTTCTTCAGTAATGTAAGCAAAGAAATGACTTGAAATAAAGAAGGGCAAATTGTTTTAAAGGTACCAATTGCTTAAGGTTTTAAAGAAAGAAGTCACGTGATTTAGAAGCCTATAATTGTATTTCTAAAAAGGTATTGTGACTTGTCTTGAAAAGTAAGTATGACTTGATACTACGGTTATTAGTATCTTGGAAGTTTTATTTGAAAAAGAGTCATTTTAAAGGAGTAGAGGTGCGTAGTACTTTGGGTTAAATTCCCGGATTTCTAGGTGTGAAACGAAAGTGCCATGCGTTTGTAAAAATGGAAGTCTAAAGGTTTAATGAACTTGCCTACGTTTGCTTGTGATAGCTTTGAGTGCAAGTATTATATGTTTACGTTGTCGTGACTCTCAGTTGGAGGGTCGGCTGTCTTGTTGTAAGTTTGCTTGGACGTGCAAGCGGTGATGTGGGATTCCACGGGTATGCTTCCATTATGATTGATCCTTGGACATGCTTATACGATGTGGGATTCCGGGGAATGTGACCAGGAGGCGGGTTAGATTCCCGGATTTGTTTTATTACACATGGTCATGCTTATACGATGAGGATTAGGGCATGCGACCATGCTATGCGACTATTACTCCATGGGCTAGCTCCCGTGAAGACATGTACCACGATGAGGATTAGGGGCACGTTATATTATTACTCCATGGGCTAGCTCCCCATGAAGACCTGCACCTACGATGAGGGATGCCGAGGGCACGTTATGGCCATGCTTATACGATGAGGGATTCCGGGGCATGCGGCCACGTTATATATATATATATATATGTGTGTGTGTGTGTGTGTGTTGTATATGTGTACGCCGACAGTGAGGTAGGATGCCACGGGCGCGTCACATGGTTATATGTTACACCTACGGCTGTCGGCAGTGATGTGGGATTCCAGGCGGGAGATATATATATGTATTGTGTATGTATGCGCGGCGGTGAGGTAGGATGCCACGGGCGCGTCACATGGTTATATGTTACACTTATGACTGTCGGCAATGATGGGGGATTCCACGGGCACGCTTTGATATTTGTGTGACTTGATCGCGTCCCAGATTGGGCCGGGTAGTATATGCGTCCCTCCATAAAGAGTATGATTATGTTATGAAAGATAAGTAAGTTATATGGTAATGACACGGTAGGATCTGGTATGTACCCTTTTTATACTTGCCCATGTCATTCTTTTGTACAGTTATGATTTGTTTACTGTACCTTATTTTTCCGTTCCATATTAAATTTTTGTTATGCGACCCCTTCGGGCTGCGTTAAATGCCCGCAGTTTTAGGTGCACAGGTTGGTGATCCTTGCTCTTAGGATCTCGGTTCAGGTTTTGGGAAAAAGCTCAATTTGCTCCGGAGGCTTATCTCTTGATGCAGTTTTCCGAGGTTGTAGATTCATGTATATTGGGGTATGGCGGGGCCTGTCCATACGATTGTAATCTTAAAACTCTTAGAGGTGCTGTAGTCACATATTGTGGGTCAGTTTGTAAAGGAAAGGAGGCAACTGCTTCGTTTATGTATTTACTATCCAGGGAGGTAGCCTTATCGGCTAACCTGTTGATTTTATCTTTGTTGATTTATTTTATAAGTTTCATGTATGTTCCGCTGATTATCTCTGATGTATACCTGTAAGGGTGCCCAGGTAGGGCACCAGTCGCGGGCCCGGGGTCGGGTCGTGACAATAGAACAACTTCTATATTAGGCAATCTAAGTACAATCAAGGAGTGGATCATTTAAGGAGTAGGACATACTTTCTTTACCATAAGGAATCATGCTAGAAGAGGAGATAGTTCACATACCTTATTGGCTTAATCCTCAAGCTAAGTCGAATACGCCGCTCGTAGAATTGTCAACCTATAAAGGCCACAACACGACTATCAACTTCTAGTTTCTAACGTAGAATAATACTAAGTATACGGTCTCTTATTCTACGGAAAATTGGGCAGCACCTCCTTTGTTTCTACATACTTTTCCACCTTTTTCAAGGCCCGATAATCAATAACCAACATGCCACATTTAAGGCTCAATACATCAACCAACAAAGGGGATTACACGCCTTACAATACGTGTAAAATTCTGCCCCACAATTCATACTAAGTAGTTTAATATCCAAAGTCATTCTCGGCTAATATGTAACAACACAATGTCCTTTTCAATTCTTTTTCAATCCAAGTTCTTAGGTCTAACATGTCATATAGTCATAGACAACTTTAACAACTATAATTCCTTCTTTATATAACATGTGACGACTTAAACTAATAATCAAATTGAATTGTAATCTTAAGGCTAAACATGCTAGTTTTCGGATTAGGGTTCCAATAGTCAATACACTTATCAAACTTCATACTATATACCTCATGCTTTCTAATATCCATAGCTACAACAATAAGTAATCTTTAATTGCTAAAACGACAAGATTTTTACCTTTACAAGCCCTTATAATTTCCAAGATTCAAAGTCGCTCCTTAGCAATTCTTAGCTCCTTTAATTTACGCTCAAAATCCGCTATTTGAAGCCCTTAGAAGTTCACAACCAACTTCTCTTCCATTTCCAATCCAAAACTAGGAAGACGACTTAGGTTTTTGCCTTGCGACTAACGTGAAAACGTCGTTTTTCCAAAATCTTTCTATTGTGATATCCTTACAATACCCTTAGAGACCTTGGGTTAAAGTCTTGTGAAGAATGGACCAAAACTACAAAAATAAATGTGTGGAGAGTGTCACAAACCCGAGAGCACTCATGCTAGAACAAAGTGTTGTGAAATTTTTCTAAGTCTTGAAGACTTAGTCTTGCATCTAGTGTGTATATAAAACACAATGGAGGGTCAAGATATCAACAAATATGTGGCTAGGATGAAGAACACTTGGATAATTAGCCAAGTGGACAAGTTGACAAGTCAACAATCTCAAGCTTGAAGACTTATTCATCTTTAATGGTCAATGACCATTTTACCCTTGTAATTTCGTCCAAGACCATTGTGGGGGGGTGCCACGTGTCTCCCTCCCATTCGTCCATAAAATTTTGTAACCCTCGTGGGCCCCACAAAACGTAAAATTCCTCGGGTGGGCCCCACGTGACCAAATTCGTAAAAATAAATTTCCATAATGATAATACATTCCATAATCCTCAATTAATGCTTTTTGAGAATCCAATTCTCCTCAACAAACATTTTTCCTTTTCGACGTTCGGACGATTTTTCGTCGGAAAAACAATTCTTCCTTTCGTACCAATTTTCAAGTCTTGATTCCTTACGTACATTCTCTTATACATGTCCTGGACTTACGGGGTGTAACAACGATGTTATGGTAATATCCATTCAAATTAAAAATTCTTTTATCAAATATATGTTGATTGATCTAGGAAGTTCGGCGAACATCATCAAACTACGTGTTCAACAAAAAATGAGAGCAGCCGAATCGATCACCCCAACAACCAAGGTCTGGCGGGTTTTAGCATGTCAAGTGAATTGAAAAATGAGAGATTGAGTTGCCGGTGCATACTAATGATGTAGAGCAGAAGATAATATTAGATATCATATCCGTGGATATGGCCTACAATTTAATATTAGGATGGTCATGGATGCATTCAATGCAGGCGCTCCCTTTTACCTTCCAACAGAAGGTCAAATTTCCTACCCCATAAGGGGTCGACAAGATATGAGGAGACCATAGTATAGCCCGAGAGAAGGATGCCCTAGCAATAGCAGCTCCGCAGGAAGGCCAACTAGATAAATAACAATCACAGATCTCGGACTCGCGTAATATGTTTGGAGGAGAGAATGAACGATATGCAGAAATGGCAATTGAAGGAGGACCCATGGGTCAGAACATGCCAAAGGGATTTATCATGCCGGTAGACAAATATCCCGCAGACTCCACGGTAGAAGAGCTAGATCATATGGTATTTTTGAAGAGAATACCGAAAATAAGGTACACCTGGGCTCAAAGATTTCGCCTGAGCTCAGGAACATATTTTTAGATTCTTTAAAAATTAACTCTGATTGCTTTATTTGGTCTCATCTAGACATAACCGGAATTCATCCGGAGATAGCTATTCACAGGCTGAGTTGCGATCCCAATCATCCACCAGTAAACCAAAGAAAGTGTTCGATATTCGCCGTCAGGGACCAATTCGTAATAGATAAAGTAGCGCGCTTGCTCAATATAGGATCGATACGAAGAGTGGATAATCCAGATTGGTTGGCTAAAGTAGTAGTGGTCCCTAAAAAGTTCAATATATTCAGGATGTGTGTGGACTTCAAATATTTAAATGAAGCATTTTCTAAAGACTCATTCTCATTACCACATATCAGCCAAACGATTAACGCAACGGCAGGGCACGAGTTACTCAACTTCCTGGACTCGTACTCTGATTATAACCAGATCAACCTGTATTCGGAGGATCAGGAAAACACTTCTTTCATGACCAATCACGGTAATTTCTACTATAATGTTATGTCTTTTGGTCTTAAAAAAGCAGGGTTGACCCACAAAAGGCTAGAAAACAAAATGTTCGAATGATAGATAGGCAGAACCACAGAAGCCTACATCATGCTGGACAAATCTCTAGAAGTGGAAACTCATTTATCCTCTTTACAAGAAACTTTCAACATCCTTCATTGATACGAGATGAAATTAAACTAAGAGAAGTGTGCCTTCAGTGTCAAATCGGGTAAATTCTTGGGTTTCCTTATCTCTAGATATGATATCGAGATGAATCCCTATAAGGTCAAGGATATCCAGGAGATGCCAGATGTATTAAATAATGTCAAAATAGTGCAAAGTTTGACATGAAAAATCAAAGCCCTGAGAAGATTCGTGTCTCGATCCTCGAATCGGTGTCATGAATTTTTAATCTAATGACGAAGGACAATAAGTTTAGACGGACACAAGAATACCATCAAAGCCGACAGGATCTCAAAGCTTATATGACGAACCCTCACGTAATGGCAAAACTGAATGGAATGGAATGATTGTTCGTTTATATGGCAATTTTGGCAGTATCGGCCAGCATCGCGTTGGTAAGAGAAGAAAGAGAAATGCAACTCCCTATATATTATGTGAGCAAGACGTTGACCAGGGAAATATATTTATACCAGTATACAGAGAAGCTAGCCCTAGCCCTCATCACGGCTACCCAAAAATTGGGCCATATTTCCAATGTCATCCAGTGACGATAGTCACAAATACCTCACTGCAAGGAAAGAACCTTACAAGCCGGTTATCCAAATAATCAGTCGAAATAAGCGAGTATAGTTTAACATATCATATCCGCTTAAGAATATACGCACAAAGCGTGCAAGAATTTTCATATGACATCATCACCCAATACGACCTTGAAAGTCACATGTATGAATCAGCAACCCGTATTTTTCTATCTTTTTCCCTAACTCTTTGACCGCATGACTAGGATTGATACTGGATTGGCCGGAGGAAGGGCTTACCTGTCAAAAGTAAACAAGAATTAGAAAATATGTATTGCACTCTTTTTCTTGATCGAGTTTTTCCAACAGGGTTTTTACCATAAAGGTTTTTACTTAGGCAACAACCGTAAAACATATTACGTTAATGGATGTATCCAAAACTTCATCTCAAGAACCAGAAGTTCCTCCCGTGTTGTTTGAAGCTGATGTCTTTTGCTATTTTCTCTTGTTATTTTTACAAAGAAAAATAAATGTATCTAGGATTTACGCCTTACCTTTCATGAATGAAAAAGTCTTAGGCTCCACCGATTGCACTTTAAAAATTGTTGGTATGAACGCGTCCTCCCGAACTAGAAAATATCTTCCTCGAACACACGACACAACCTACAAGCCTCAAAGCGTGAAGAAAACATAAACCTTATGCCAAAAAAGATAAGGTTCGAGATGTCCTCCTCATCATCATCAAATAAATGGGGCCCTTCTTTTATTATGAATCAGACTAATTTAATCCCTGATCATAAAATACGCGACCGGAGGTAACATTCCCAGATTAGAAGAAACAATTGCATAAAATGTCATCCCCATAAAAAAGAATAAAACAATCGTGGAAATTAAACATATGTGTCCGAAATTGCTATAGAGCATAGTCCCGAATAGGGGTCCTTTGGTGGAAGGATCCCTTTGGTTTAACTGCTCCTCTTTAAAGGATCGGGTAATTTTTACACCACGGTCCATAAATAATGCCAACATAACCAGAGTGATCAACAATAAATGCGTCCTTGTATGGGTCTGGACAAAATAACTAAATTTTGGCTTATGAAAACAACGTTATACGCAAACAAATAATCTCACCAAAACATGCAATATATATGAAGGCCCAAAATCAAGGGCAATACCATGATTCGAGTGTTACAAATATTTTCCAAAAACAAGAACATGGCAAAACGCTAAAAAAGAGTCTAACATAAGAAAAACAAAAAATACATGAGCAACAATGTTAGCATGAGCCTCAGGTCCTTCGGCATCGGAGGGTTTCTGAGTCTCCGAATCAGGAAGAGAAGGCTGGTCTTCGGGAGGACTCCTTTCAATAATTCCATCCACGAGCTTGACCTCATCGCCAACCGAGGCTTCAGAAGGTTGCTCCCCGATATCCGTCAAGACTTCATCAGTTAACCACCCCTCATTGTTAAAAGCTTAGGCAGAACCTTTCACTTGAGGTGAAGGGGCAAAGCCCTGAAAGTGCTTCCTTCATAGTCTGAGCGGTCCATCTCGAGCTTCTTGGATGGCTACTCTATGAACCTAGTACACGACGTGGGTCTTCTCAAGAGTAAACTTCAGCTTTAATTTTTGCATCATGGCATTCATGTCGATGTCTGACCACTGCGGGGAGTTACGGAGAAGCATTGGTATCGGAGGCGCTAGTTATTTGCGGCGATCCGCATGGGTCATCAGGGATTGATACCTCTTATCAAGGAGAGCCCAGGCTTCCTTCGCAATAGCTTTCTCTTTCTTCCATGCCTCTAACGTAGCCCCCAAAGTCTGAACATGCTCTGCCAAGCCAGTCTCCCTCTACACAGTGGTGGCATAGTGATTCTGGTGGTCAGCCTACTTGTTTTGCAACTTTAAAAATTCAGAATGGAACTTGGTCGTCTCCTCATTGTGGATCCTTTTGTCCTGCTCTGTTTGAGCCAACCTGATATCTATCTCCTCCGTAACTATCAGTTGGCCCTCTAGGGCTGGAAGACGCTCTTCCAGCTTATGATATTCTACCACCCTCGCCCTCTCGTCAACAATCTTACATTGGAGCCCTTCCATTATTATGAGACTAGCCTGAGACAAATGAAATATCTGATGTTACAATCTGGCACGATGACGGAATATATGATAAATATACATAAATACTCGAATACCTGGGTGGTTGCATGAGCACCGACATTGAAAAGACAGAGTCCAGAGAACCCCCCTTATTTTTCGCAGGTTCTTATCTGTTGTTAGCAGCTTCAGATAGTTAGGAACTTTCACCAGCTAGAAAAGGATATGACATTCCCTAAGAACGGTAAGGGTAACCTATCACTAATCTGAGGGGTTATGTACCAAATCTAGGAACATATCTACTATCCCCGACCTATAAGAACCTCGGTAACCCTTGAGTCGGACTCCAGTACTTGGATCTTGAGACGAAAGGGCTCACCTTTGAAAAGTCAGTAAATGAGAATATTGAGATGTAGAAGAGAAACATGGAATGGGCACAGATCCCAGAGTGTTACCTCCGGCCTTGGCAAGATCAAGGGAAAATGGGGCGGAAGAGTTCATCAAATGAGCTAACTCCGATTCTCTGAAGAGACCAGCAGTGGTAGCACATAACTAGGCTTTTTTCTATAAACAAGCTTTGAATATGAGTCCTCCTCCTCACTAGCATCAGACGCTAACCTGATCGCCACTTGGAGAGTGACCAGAGTTGCAAATGTCGGACCTTGACCATTTTGATCCCGAGCATTCGACTTACTCCTCTGGGTCGGAGTAGGAGAGTAGAAAGATATCATTTTCAATCTGACTGAGTGAGTCGTCCCTAAATAATGGCCCAGTTGGGACATGGCTTGAAGAACCTGTTACAATGTAGCATCTGAATTTTCAGGGACGTCTGTCAGATAGATAGTTTACTGACCCTTTGTGAAGGCCATGGTTCTTGGCTTTCCAATTATTTTTTGCTGAAATCTCCTTCAACGTACGAAAGGAAGGAGATGAAGAGTCTAGAATTTTTCATACCCACTGTGCTAGGTCCTTTACTGAATCTGATCTCCATATCTTAGCTGAAAATGAGGAAAAGAAAAGGATCATCAACCCCACTTGGAATTAAAAAGCACAAATCAAAAAAGGTTATGCGAATACTAATCTAACTGTGGAGATTCCATTATTCTGGGATGGCAGCCTCTAGTGGCTTGACCAAATCTATGGTAGGGATGATGATGTATCTCTATGTCCATCCTCGATTGGAGTCATCGTCGGTGCTCATAATCAAAGAATTTTGACCACAACGAGATAATTGGATGACCCTGGCCATAAAACTCTCGAGGAAATAAAGGTGAATCAAGTGGAAAACGGTGAAGTTTTCTCCAACTCATGAAGATAGGTATCGGAGACACGCTACCGTTCTCCATACCATCGGCCTGACCTGAGCCATGCATATGTTGTACTTTTTACAAAATTCCAAAATTACATGGCCATTTGATTCACTCACTCTTAGCGAAAACGGACAAGTATAAGCAAAGAAATTTCCCTATTAGTGAGAAGTGATGTTTTTCCCTTCCTTTGGGATAATCACATCTATATCGGTCCAACCACAATCTATATTTATTTGGTCCAGGTTGTGATTGCGAATAGAGGACTGATACATATTGGCCGCCAAATCCCGCTCACGACTAGGCTTAGTAGAGATCCTTCTCGTCGATCCAGTCTTTGGGAATGAACAAATTGGGATGTTGAACGGTTGTACTAGGTGAATAAGTCTTTTTCTTTGAGGGTTTACTATGTAACGATCGTCGAATCACAATTGGGACTTGGTGAGTGGAAACGTCAGAGTCACTCTGAGTAGTTTTTTATGTCCGGCAGGAGCGTCACCGGCGATGGAAGAATCTGAAGACATGACTGATGGTTTAAAAGGGAAGGTTTAAAAAGGCAATGAAGAGTTTTCCAGGAACAAATAAAGAAGATATAAGAGGTCATAATTTTAAGGGAGAGTGTATGGTGTTTCAATTATGTGGCAATATATATATGAGTGTTGTGAAAAAGGGAAAACTTTGCCTAAAAAAGTAATTATGACATCACTACGGGTCTGATAATCAAGAGGAAGACTTGGCTGAAGACATAACATGTGTAAAGCAAGACAGTTACGGAGAAGGTTAATGATTAAACAGATGCACTAGGTTCGAGGGATGACTCGGCAGGATAAGAATTGACCGATAAACTCTTCCACTTTTCGGACTCATGGAACGAAGGGCCTGAAAAGTGTGGAAGTATTTGTATTGGGTGTAAACCGCGTCCGGAAAGATCGGCACGCATGGGGACTTAGAAGAACCGGGCAAGCCCTGCAACTGTTCGCCACTCCGCAAGACCTATAATTATTCACCACTCCCACCAACTCCTGTCACGTGCATCAGTCTTGATCAGAGCTCTGTGGCGTGCATGAGTGATGGGACATCAGCAGGGTTGCGTCATCATAATTTTAGGGCTAAAATAGTGTAGTCTTGGCTTATATATGTTAAGCTTAGGAAGGAAGCAAGGGGATCATCTTGCTCACTTTGTAATCCTAACATTTTTTCTCTCAAAGCAATACGCACGGAGATCTACCGTCTATTCATATTTTTGTGCTTGAAATCTTAACTTGTTGTTTATTCTTGTATTGCTAATCAGTCTTGCATATTTATTTTCACTACATAAACCGGACTCATTAAGAAGTTTCCTAAATCAGATACAACTCACTTGTCTTCAAACCCTGTTATACAAATCTCTAATTGGGTTTCTGGTTAGAAATATTTTCACCAAAAAACAATCTTAATTCAAACTCGACTCTTATATTTCCATTTCTCATGACGAGTTCAAGCATTTGAAATTTCCATATTATATTATCAGCTAAACCAATTGGAAATCTACTTTCAGTGGCAGTGATTATGGGAGTTGGGGGTTAGCCACTTACATAGCTTTTAAAAGTTTGATGATTCAGAATTTTTAGACAGCTATATATTTGGATCTACTTTTGGGACCTTAAATATTTCCAACTACTTTTGCTTCAAAAGTTCCACCATTTGTCTGCTTACCTTGTCAGTCTAATGATAGATACAACATTGAAAGTGGCAACATCCTTGTAAAGCTTCATTATGATATTGATATGAATGTTGAAGGGTATATGTGGACCTTGAGAAAAGTGGCAACTTGTTGGAGAGACGACTAAAACAACCATTACTTGGAAATTGTTGAAAGAAGCTACGCATAGAAAATTTCTTAAGAATGCATTACACATGGTGCAATGTTTAACAATATTTGATGGGCTCAAGAATAAGGATTTGATCGTTGAAGAATGTTTGTCAAATTTTTGGCAGTTCATCCAACTATATATATCTGGAATATGATTATTGGTTTTGTAAGAATATTTGGTTCTTTGCTGCAAACAAGAAAACAAAATGGGACAACTCTTGTTCTTTTATTCACTTCTTTGTTTTCTCTTGCTAAGTCGAAGCTTATGTTCTTCATCTGTGCATCATCTTTGCTCTCCTAATGAAGCTCTTGCTTTGCTTCTGTTCAAGCACCCCTTTGAAATTATTTTTGGTGACTATAGTTGGTGTTGTAGACCTAACTCCTTTCCGAAAAATAATTTCTTGGAATGAGAGTACGGATTGATGTACTTGGGATGGAGTCACTTGTGACATGTTAACGGGGCACATTATTGGTCTGGACATTAGTTGTAGTCAGATTTATGGAACTATTTATCCCAATAGCAGCCTCTTCCAACTTCATCATCTTTAGACACTAAATGTTGCTTAAAATGACTTCAATTATTCTTCAGTTCCAAATGGCATTGGGCACTTCAGGAATTTGAGGCATCTAAACCTTTCTCACGCTGAATTTGATAGTAAATCCAAACAGATATCTCATACCTTTCCAATTTGATCTTTCTTGTTTTTTTGGGTGAATTACAACTTAACCATAAAACATTTGAAACACCACTTCAAAAATCTGGAGGTAGTTTCTCTCTCTCTCTTATGTCAATATCTCCTCTCCAATACCTATGAATGTGTCTTCTTCATTAAGGTACGTGGATCTGGAACATATCGGCTTGCACGGTGTTCTTACAGAGAGCTTTTTTCTTCTACATGACTTGGAAAGGTTCATATTGTGTAGCAATCATTTTCTCAAAGGTCTTTTACCAAAGATCCACCCGAGCAACACTCTGTTGGAGTTGGATATTTCATACACAAGCATCTATGGTGAGCTTCCTTATTCAATTGGCACCTTAAATTCCTTGAATCGCCTGTACCTCCAAGGATGTGGCTTCTCAGATTTCATTCCTGATGCCATTCGGAACTTCACCCAAACTAGGGAGTTGTACGTTGGTGAAAATCATTTCACCGGCCATATTCCTTCAATGATCTCTAAATTGAAGAAGGTCACACATTAACATCTTTCATCTAACTCCCTTGGAGGTGAAATTCCCAATTTTTTTCTCTAACCTCCAAGAACTAATTGAAATGTATATTTTAGATAACAATTTCGTCGGTCCATTTTCCTCTTCAATTTTAAGCTTGACGCGACTTAAAAGCTTAGATTTGTCAATTAATGCCTTATCTGGTCCATTGCCTAGCAATGCGAGCATGCTTCAAAAGCTGGCTGATCTGGATTTGTCTGCATAACTCACTGAATGGCACAATACCCTCTTGGGTTTTTAACATTCGTTACTTTCAACTGAGGCTCGATCATAATCGAATTAGTGGGCTAGCTGATGAGCTCAAAACAAACCCAACGTTTAAGTATTTGTGTTTAAGTCATAATCAACAGTGTTCCTTTTCCTCAATCACTTGCGAATGTCATTAACCTATTCTTCTTGACCTTTCATCAAATAACATCACCGGCGATGCGGAAAAAAAGATCACTTTTCCCAACCTATCAACTGTGCTCCTATCATCATGCGAACAAAAGGATTTTCCACACTTCTTGAGAAATGTAAATACCCTTCAGGTCTTGGATCTTTCTAACAACAAGATTCGTTGTCAAATTCCTAGCTGGTTTAGCGACATAAGGTAGAATTCATTGTGGTACCTAAGCTTTTCACACAATTCATCAATAGGCCACCTACAAGACTTTCATTACTATAATCTAATGTATCTTGATCTTAAATTTAACTTCCTTCGGGGTCCACTACCAACTCCATTTGTAATATGAGCAGCCTTAGCTTTCTGGACGTATCACACAACTACTTCAGGGACTCAATTCCAAATTTCTTGAGCAACATGTCTGAGCTATTGGTGCTAGACTTAAGAAAAAATAATCACTGGAGTCTTCCACCATTATGTAGCAGAGCACTTCATTGAGTACCATTGTTTTGAATGGTAATCGATTCGAAGGACCTGTTCCTGTGTCGTTTCTCAACTGTGTTGGTTTAGAAGTTCTTTGATGTGGGGAATAACGCTATAAATGACACATTTCCAGCTTGGCTAGGAACTCTTAAGGAGATGCAAGTCCTTATATTAAAGTCGAACAAGTTTCATGGACCTATAAACACTTGGCAAAAGTTTTGCTTTCCTAGGTTGCGGATTTTCAATCTCTCTGATAATGAGTTCAGTGGCTCACTTCCTGTAGAAATATTTCAAAACTTTAAAGCAATGACAAAAAATGGCACACACAAAGGTGGCATCAGATATATATGAAAAACAATTGACAGATCTTATGCAGTGTACGAAGATTTAGTGAGGTTGGTGATCAAAGGCCAGGATATTGAGCTAGAAAGTGTCGCGCCCGTTTTTGACCTCGAGGTCTGAACGGTATCCGCAACGTTGCTCTTTGACGCGGATACCAGAATTGAGCAAAATGCTTGTATTGAGGAGTCGCCATCTAATTATTTAAGTGAATTAGGACACTTGAACTATTGCAATAAAAATACTGCAATTGAAATTAATGAGATTCTGGATCAGGGTTCTTTATTATCCTAAAGGGAAGGGGTTAGACATCCTTTAAGATCCGTTAACTTGCGTTATCCGGTCAAACCTATGTTAATTATCTATCAAGCTTTAGAAAATATTTGTACTTAAAAAATATATATACTTTAAAGAAAAAATGTTTGAAAATATAATACAGAATGAAATAAAAACTGAATTTAAATACAATGACAAAAATAAATTTCCGAAGGCATCTTCTTGAAATATATCTATGTGTACCTGTATAGACACTTAGTAAAAGTGTTAGTAAGAGAGTAAATAATTCTAAAATTGCGATAAGAATTAATAAGTAAACTAAAAAATAAAACCCGTCTTTTGTACAGGGGAGACCTTGGAAATCAGACGGAGATTCCTTCATCGGCCCAACAATAATAGTTTTGAATACGGAGGGCTCAAATATGAAAAAATGAAGTGAGACGTTCTAAACAAGTCTTGGCTGCGAACTAGTGACTTATTAGTCAACCTAATCGCTCCGCCAGCGTCTGTTGGCATCCGATGTAAGTAAAAGAAATCATCAACGCCCGAAGATCTTATTTATTTTCCGTCTTTGAAACTGTGGAGGCCTCAAAAATCCACGAATAACTTTTTCATTGGCCAAATAGTGTCCTATCACCTAATCTTGCCTCAACATACTTCAAGTATGCACATCGTCTTATTAGCCTCCTTAACACATCTAACCATCTTATCTTATAGTATTAAATTTCAAACTACACAATATTCCAACTGAAAATATATATGTCCTAGAAACAATCATTTTAGGAGCACATGTACTTGAACACATTCATATTATTAATGAGATTAATATATTTGGCTTTTGCAATTATTGAATTATTATTTGATTGTTTATATTATTCATTAATGTGCATCCCTTGAACTTACATTGTCATTAATAGTGTGAGATATTAATGATAGAGTGTAGTTCTTAAAATAGCCTAGACTAATGATCATTGAGAATGGGATATCAATGATATGTTATAAGTCGACATGTGGTCTGCATCACATTCTTAGAGAATGTAGTATACCTCACTTACTACTAGCAATAGTTGCTAATAATGGACACATGGATACTCTTAGAGGAGTATTGGCATACCCTGCTGATAAACTATTTGTTATACATGTCTAGAGTATTATCAGCATGTGGGAGATAGAGGTTGTTACACCCCGTAGTTCCAGGGTATGTATGTGAGGACGTACGTACGAGGATACGACAGTAATTTTGGAAAGAAAGAAAGATGTGATTTTTCGACGAAAAAGTTTCCGAATTTTGTGAAGGAAAAAGGTTCGTTATTGGGAATTGGATTCCCAGATTTGGTATTTGGACTTCTTGGATTATATTAGAATTATAGAATTTTATTTTCGGAAATGGTCACGTGGGGCCCACAGGAGAAATTTACGGTTTTGTGGGGCCCACTTTATTTTCGGATTTTTGGCATTACGGATATTTTCGGAAGATGAAATATTTTGGACGAGTAGGGGGCGACACGTGTCACCCCCATGTGGCCATGGTTGGCCATTTTTTGTTGACACTTGGCTTGGGCCGAAATGGTGGGACAAGTGGCAAGCCACTTGTCCCAAGTTTTGTGTAGCCATTTGGAGGGTGGGACCCACACACACATGGTCCAATCTAGACCACACACTTGTTTTGATCTTGGCCCTTGTTTTCTCTATAAATACCCCCCCCCCCCCTTTGTAGTGAAGACTTCATCCACACTTGAGATCATTTCCAAGGCAAAATACTCTCTCCCTCTTGAGTGTAGCTCTCGGCCATGGGCTGATTTTAGGAGCTAATGTTGTCCAAAAATTCTTAAAGTTTTAAGTGTTCTTCCTTAGGGTGTTAGGAAGATTGTGTACCTAGAGTTGGAAAAGATTTCACACCCCTAGCCTAGAAATGTTGCCTTGGCCGAAAGTTGCCAAATTGTAGCCTAAGTGTTCTTCACTTTTTGGAGTTGGATCTTGAAGAGGAGTTGGTTAGAAACTTCTAAGGGTTGTTTGGAGCATAAGGAATTAGAGCTAAACGTTGCTCAGGATCGACTTATTAATCTTGGATAATTTTGGGCTTATCGAGGTAATGATCTATGTCCCCCTATTGTAATTGGATATTACATGTTGTAGTAGTTTAGAATTGAGTATAAGATATATGGAAGGATGTTTATAAAGAATTGAATTGTATTTACTTTGGACTGTATTTACTGAGACTTATAGTATTATTGTGAGTAGAATTATACACGCCCGTTAGGCGTGTAACCCCCTTGGAGTTGTTGGCTTGGTAGCGGGCCTTGATAGAGGAGGAGATTTATGTGGTTGCGGGGGGGGAGGTGCTGCCTAATTTTCCGTAGAATAAGGAACCTTGTACTTAGAATTGTTCTACGAAGAGATCTAGAGGTTGATAGACGTTTTGTGGCCTTTATAGGTTGAAGTACTACGAGTAGCGTATTCTACTTGAAAGGTGGAAAAGGCTAGCAGGGTTATAGTACTTTGGAGCGTTTTGCTAATTGTCGATAATCGTCGCGAGGTATGTGAACCTCTTCCTATCTTTTCTAGCATGATTGTTGTGAACTATGTAGTACGGTAGACGTACGTGTGCTAAACGAATTTGGTTGGTTTAAAACATAAAGTGTTATAATAGCTTTATGGGAAGTTAGTTATAATGACTTTATGTAGGTAAAGAAATGGTTTGTGGTTTTTAAAAGATAAGAGACTTGACTTATAAATGACTTGATGTGATATGTTAAGGGCTTAAGGTGTGTTAAAAAGTTGTGAAACCGCATTCATGAGTAATGTGTACTTGGTCTTAAAAGGATAATGTTTTATTGATTTCGGAAATGAGAATAAGTATCGAACAAACCACTGCAGCGTTAATAAAGGAAAATGTATTGACTAATTAATTATTATTTAAAACCAGTAGAAACCTCCATCTGCATAGAAGCTAAGATAAGACAAAATTGTATTACATTTCCTAGATTATGGCTGCTTTAATAAGATCATTAATAACAAGTATTGATTTTTCTTAAATTCCAAAGTAAGGAACTTGTTTTCTAAAAGAAAAGAGACTTGAGGAATTTAAAGTGTTTTGGTTTAAAAGAAAGGCATGGTTTTGTCTTAAAATGGTTTAAAAAGGAAGGCATGGTTTGGTCTTAAATTGGTTTAAAAAGAAAGCATGGTATTGTCTTGGTTTATTTCAAAAGAAGGCGTGGAAATGGTTTTGGTTTACCTGAAACAATAGTAACTCTATTTTGGATACTACGAGTGTTAGTATCAGGTGACGTTTGGGAAAGAAATGGGTCTTTTTAAAAGAATTAAAGTATGTAGTATTTTGGGGTTAAAATCCGGACTTTGACAAATGAAAGTACCTTGAGGTGTGTGTAACTTGCCTATGTTTGTGTGTGATAGCCTTGTTATGCAAGTGTTGTATCCTTATGTTACCGCGTCTCTCGATGGAGGGCCGGTCATGTTATTCTTGATCATTTTGGGCATACTGACTCGTTGGATGGTCCACGGGTATGCGGCCATGATGAGGGTTCGTTTCCCCGTTGATAGTGTTATTCCATGGACTAGCTCCCCATGAGGTTTTTACTGATTCGGCTTTGGTATCTGGTAGTTGGCTCTCGTACTTGCCCCGGTCGTGGCTAATTCGGCTTTGGTATCTGGTAGTTAGCCTTCGTACTTGCCCCGTTCAGTTTAGTGGCGAAGTCTCGTGATCCGGCTTTGGTATCTGGTAGTTGGTCTTCGTACTTGCCCCCATCAGCGACGTGATGCGGCTTTGGTATCTGGTAGTTGGCCTTCGTACTTGCCCGTGTCGCCCGTGGTATAGTTGTATAGTATTGTTAGTGCGGCTTTGGTATCGGTAGTTGGCTTCGTACTTGCCCGTCGATGGATGATGCAGTTGGTTACTGTAGATATGCCTTCGCTTGCCCGTGCGGTTTTATGACACAGTGGGACTCGTGTTCATGTGTACTCTTGGTGTTGTTATATCATAGATGCCGGCGGTGAGGAAGGAATTCCATGGGCATGATTGATGTTGTGGCGTGAGACCCATAGTTATATTTGAGTGATGACTTTGAGGCGTGAGTCCACGACCCATCGATCTTTATATATTGTGAATCGTAGTTTGGTTATCATACATGTCTCTGCTTTATATAGATCGTTATGATTTCATTTCTGATATTTTGATTTCATACTTGGTACTTGTTATCGACCTCGCCCGAAGTGCGTTAAATCCGCAGTAGAGGTACACCGATTGTTGATCCTCGCTCATGGATCACAGTTCGGCGTTGGGAAGCTCCGTTTCTCGAGGCTTATCTTTTGGTATGATTCCACGAGATTGTAGGTTTTAGTACATTCAGGGGTATCGCGGGGCCCAGTCCCTTCATAATTTTTATTAAATTCGTAGAGGGATGTAATCTTGTTGTGGCGAGTTTGAAAAAGGATGTAATCGTCGTGTTTAATTATTTATTTATCTGAAGGTAACCGCTTTGGTTGCTTTGTTTTCTTATTATCTTGTTTCATGTTTAAGTTTTTATTTCCGCTGATTTTCTCTGATGTTGTATCACTAGGGTGCCCGGGGTAAGGCACCAGTCGCGGGCCCGAGGTCGGGTCGTGACAGAGGTCCTTAGACTTGAGGTCAATATCGCCTTGTTTACGGAGCAATGCACTTTGATCCTGTCATAAGTTCAAATGCCTTATAGGTTGAGACGCGGCTTGTATTGGGTGCATTACGAAGTAGATTGAAGGTGGTAGTTGAGCCAAGAATAGGATTCATTCCTCGATTGGAATTTCGAGAGAACACTCAGCTTCTCAGAGATGTTAGGTCGACCAAGTCATTGGCCAATGCAAGAGACATATCTAGGATATGGTCTAGTTGTCGACTAATATAGATGAGATAAAGTGATCAAGCCATTTGGATAGACACTTGGCAAATCTTAAGTTTGATCGAGTGTGTCGCGAATGAAAGGAATTTAGCATCTCACATAGAGGTCTGTTTACTTGAGTCTTGTAAACGTACTTCACATATTGGGTCGTCGTGGCCGTCTAGAAATTCCGTGTGAACCTTGATTTGATCAAGTGCCAATGTGTGAAGGCCTAAAGGGTCACACTAAGTCGATTGTCTTTTCAGTCTAAGGGTATATTGAGAGAATGTAAAATATCGGATTTTGAATCAAGATATTTTATTTTATAATAAATTTTGGGATAATTTTCATTTGATGAAAATTAATTAATTAAGTTAAAATTAAATCTTGGATTTAATTAGAACTAAAACGTGCAGAAAATAAATAGAGAAGTCGCATATGATGGGCCCGGTTCGTAGCCCATCAGAATTTGGATTTGGGTCAGGTCTTGAAGCCTGATCCAAATCTGATTTGGTTTAGGGTTTCCTCCACTATATATTTGGCACTTAACTCATAATTTCATAAGCACTCACTTTCCACTTTCTGAACTCAGAGTTCATGAAATAAAATTCTCTCAAACCTCTGCCAAGATTTCCTAGCTTTCTTGGGCAAAGGAATATACCGAAGCAAGGCTTGCACCCGGATTGAAAATCGTGTGCGCACCTTTTAGTAGAGACTGCATTGAAAGCATAAATTGTAAGTTTTTCTTTCATGTCTTTGCAGATTTGAATTATCGCATAATCATACCAGAAACGTTTGTTGGAGCAAGTAAGTTTACTCAAAATTTTAAACTTCCGATGTGTCTTACTTGTATGTTTTACACCCAACAAATCCCTACAGTGGTATCAGAGCCCAGGCTGGTTTAATGATTATACGATAATCTTTAATAACGATATGTGGGATAATTAATTGTTTTGATTTAAAACTGATTTTCGGAATTTATTAAAATATATATATATATTGAGCGATGAAGCGATGGCAAACCGCTCCGGCGTGAACGATGTCGGTACATTAGCCGCGTGAACAAATGATTCGATGAAATTTTCGGCGATTCGACGTGTACTAACACCGTCTCCACTATTATCGAGAAATCCACTTCTTAAGATGGTCGATAAAGGTGTTGAGAGGTGGCGGAACACGATGAAGACGCCGGAAAAAGTCGCCGGAAACTGCCGACGGCGGGACTGTTTCCGGCCACCACGGGCAACGAAATCATAAAGTAATAATATCATCGTGTTCGTCTCGACGAGAGGAATCTAATGGTGGTAGTGTTACACGGCAACGATGACCGGAAAAGGAGCACCACCGACGGTTTTAGAACCCGCCGGCGGCGTCTCAGATTTCGGCCACCGTGGGCCACCAAATCGGTGGTGAAAACCACCGGTGAGTTCGTACTGATGTGTGCCATCGTTTGGTGGGTTTTAATTCCGTCAATTTCCCCCCGAAATCTGAATCCCAAATTTGATTTGGGGTTGAAATTGGTTTTGAAAATTTGAAATAGTATAAGGACCTTTTTGCAATTAAAATTAGGGTTTTTAAATTGTAGATTGGTCCTTTAACAAATCTGAAAATATTTTAAGTTCTGAAAATTACAAATTAGTCCCTGAGATATTTTCTAAAATTTTACAAGTTTTTAAAATCGTGATTCGATCCACAGGTCAATCAGAAATTTGAAAAGCGATTTGGTCCACAGGTAAATCAGAATATTTTAAGGTTCGAAAATTGCGAAATACCACGAAAATTAAATTTTAATTTCTGAATTATTAAGGGACTGTTTGGATGAGCAGAAAATTCCGAAAATTGAAAATTGAGTTTAAATTTTGAATTTAAATATTTCCTAAATTGAAACAAATTAATTAACCCACAATTATTGTTATCTAGCATATTATTTGATAATGTGTGCACAAATTAATTGTTTCTCCTAATTGTTTAATTGATTGTCATTTAAATAATTAGAATAGAGTCCGCAAATATATATGCAGGTAGCGACGCCCGAATTGTTTACTTTCAATATCGCTATAATTATGCAGGTAGACGCCCAGTATGTGATTAAAACCGTCTTATATCATGCATATTGGGTTTGATGGTTTTCCATCTAAATGTGTTTAGAAATTGCATGATAGAATGTCATATGATGTATGATATAATAGTTGATCTTGGTCATAACCCTGAATTAAAATGTTCCCCAAATTTAATACAAGTCTCATTTAAAATGAACGCGTCGTCCGTTATAATTGATTGTGGTGCAAAATCCTTTTCGGCGAGATGAGTATGTATGCCCCAGCATTTGCTCTAAGTCTACGAGGACTCAGACCCTTTCATAGATGCATATAAATGTTGTAGTAGGTGATAAACCTTCGTGAGTATTTACACCCCAGTGTTTGCTTGATGAAGGTTAATCCCACTTAGATGCATAATTGCAGTCGCATAACGGGGTTGACTTGCAAGGCTGTCTTGGCGCCCCAGTGTCGGACAGCCGAGGGACGCAGATCGAATTGTTTAGAACATTTGGTCAACCAAGAGTTGCAAATTGTTTGCAATTGGTTTAGAGATCTACCAGATCGTGTTGTTGAAGTTATCAGCCTCAGCAAATGCGGAGACAACATGAGTTTGGATCTTGGCCCATTATGACCGTATTTGATATGAGTCTGTATTCTTTATGGGGTAAAAGAGTATGTTAAAATAGTGGGAGCTAATTAAACTAAAGACCATGTTAGTTAGTTAATGAATGTGTTCAATAGAAATTATACTAGAGTATTAATTTCAAGTCTATCTTTTCTTGATTCTGATGTCGAATCACTACTTAAAATGTTGGTTGAAACGAACAAGTTGAATGGAGCCAATTTTCTGATGGTTAAGAAATCGTGTTTGCATGCTGCGATTAGAAAAGATTGAGTATGTATTGATACATCACTCCTACGATCCTGCTGAAGATTCTGAAGAGTATGCTCTGTTTGACAAAGCAGCCTATCAGAAATATCTTGATGATGATGTTGCAGCACAATGTGTTATGCTATCTTCTATGACTCCAGAGTTACAAAGACAGCATGAAAATATGGGCCCCAACGAGATGCAAGAACACTTGAAGAGTCTCTATGACTCACAGTCTCAGACAATAGAGTATGAACTGTTGAGAGATCTCTTTAAGTGTAAGCTAAACGAAGGGGGTCAGGTGTCACAATATGTTTTGAAGATGATTGGATTAATTGAGAGGTTGGCTTCGATTGGAACGAAGCTGCCTGCAAATGTTTCTGTTAATCTAATCTTGAACTTGCTTCCTGGTTTCTTTGAGAACTTCATTCTGAATTACAACATGAATGGAACGAAAACAAGTCTCCCAGAACTTCATAATATGTTGAAGACCTTCGAGTCGTCCACCTCCAAAGGTAAAGTTGTGCTCATGGTGGGCTCATCTAGCAAGTTCAAACCTAAGGGTAAGAATATGCAGAAGAAGAAGGGTAAGGCGGTTGCCGCCAAACCCACAGCTATGAAACCTAAAGGAGTTTTTCGAAAGAAGGCCAAGATAGCTGCTGATGTTTGCCTCAATTGTAAGAGAAAGGGACATTGGAAGAAGGACTATACAGCCTCTGAGGAGACAAGGCACTGAGTCTTGGCCTGGACAAGATATGTTTGTTATTGAAATAAATATGTCTATAACTAATTATCACTGTTGGGTATTGGATACCGCTTGTGGCTCACACATTTGTAATAATGTGCAGGGGCTAATTGACAGCAGAAAGGTTGGACCTTGGGAAGTAGATCTACGCGTTGGCAATGGAGCTAGAGTTGATACGGAACGCGTGGGGACTTATAGACTAGATTTACCTTCAGGCTTTTGTTTAGAACTTAATACTTGTTATTTTGTTCCGTCTTTGACGAGAAATATTATTTCTATCCCTATGTTATACATTGAGGGGTTTTCCTCACATATTACCAATGGAAACTATGTTTTATCTTATGAAGGTTTTATTTGTGGAAATGCTCCGCTTGTGGATGGATTATATGTTCTAAACTGTAGCCATGAAATTTTCAATATACAAAATAAAAGAGCTAAATTAAGTAATCAAAGAAATCCCACCTACTTATGGCATTGCAGACTTGGTCACATCAATGAATCAAGGATAGCAAGATTGAGGAAATTAGATTACTTAGAACCATTTGACTTAGAGTCATGTGGTGATTGTGAATCTTGCTTAAGAGGAAATATGACAACCAAATCACTTTCTCGGGAAAGTGCGTGCCAAGAGGTGCTTGAGTTAGTCCATACCGATGTATGTGGGCCTTTTCCAACTCAAGCTAAGGGAGGCTTTCTTTATTTCATCACTTTTACAGACGATTTATCAAGGTTTGGGCATGTGTATCTTATGAAACATAAGTCTGAAGCTTTTGAAAAATTCATGGAGTACAAGTCAGAAGTAGAGAAGAAACTTGAAACAAGTATTAAAACTCTTCGATCAGATCGAGGAGGTGAGTACTTAAGCAAAGAATTTCTAGATTACTTGAAGCTTCATGGAGTCCATTCAGAATGGACACCTCCCGGAACGCCACAAATGAATGGTGTTGCTGAGAGGAGAAATCGTACCTTATTAGATATGGTTAGATCCATGATGAGCTTCTCAGCTCTACCAACATACCTATGGGGATATGCATTGCAAATCTCAATCTACATTTTGAATAGAGTTCCATCTAAGTCAGTTGAGAAAACTCCATATGAGATATGGAATGGCAAGAAGCCAGCACTTAGACACATGCGACCACAGGGTGCCTGCATATGTAAAGAAGTTGCTCACTGACAAATTGGAATCTAAAAGTGAGAAGTATTATTTTGTAGGGTATCCTAAGGAAACAAGAGGGTACTACTTCTATCTTCCTGAGGAACATAAAGTAATTGTTTCCAGAAATGCAACTTTCCTTGAAGAAGACTATGTCTACAAGGAACAGAGTTGCAACAAGATAGAACTTGAAGAAATTCAAGAAGTACAAAATAATGTAGAGAATGACCCCTTGTCAAATAACCTAGACAAGGATTCAGTGGGAGTATTTGATGATAATTGGGTACTTAGAGTACGCCCTTCAGCCAGTGGGAGTATTGTGAGGGATACTGCAGAAATGCAAGACCCTCATGCACAACCAATGGTAGATGACACAATAGTTGTGCATCATCATATTCAAAATGATATTCCTGAAAGTTCTCAAGGTGGTGGATTGTCCAACACACAAACATCTTCTCAAAATCAAAATACAAGAAACACGAAGCATAATGTTGACTCAGAGATCACTAGGACTCATCGTGCACCTGAAATACTTAATCTCCTTGTTGAAACACATAATGAGATAGATATTCCTGATGATGATGAGCCTACTACCTACAGCGAAGCAATGTTAGACATTGATTCACAGAGATGGCAAGAAGCCATGAAATCTGAAATGGAGTCTATGTACATAAACCAAGTATGGAACTTGGTTGACTTGTCAACCGGGGTTAGACTCCATAGGATGCATATGAGTCTTCAAGAAGAAGATTGATGCATATGGCAAAGTACAGACTTATAAAGCAAGAATGGTGGCTAAAGGTTATAATCAACGGCCTAGGGTCAATTATGATGAAACATTTTCACCTGTTGCAAAGATTAAGTCCATTCGGATTTTGCTCGCAATAGTTGCATACTATGATTATGATATTTGACAAATGGATGTTAAAACTGCCTCCTCAATGGTAAACTAATTGAGGAGGTGTATATGATACAACCAGAGGGTTTTACATCCAAGACTCAACCCAAATCAGTATGCAAACTACAAAAGTCCATTTATGGACTTAAGCAAGCCTCAATGAGTTGAAATATTTGCTTTGACAAAGTAGTCAAATCGTTTGACATTGTTAGAAGCGAAGATGATCCATGTGTTTATAGTAAATGCACAGATGAGAGTATTGTCTTCATTGTCATATATGTAGATGACATATTGATAATGAGAGATAATAATACTCTCGTCAATCAATCGAATTGTTATCCGATGCCGTGATGAAGGACTTAAGTGAAGCCTGCTAAATTCTTGGAATTAGGATCTACAAGAGATAGACTTAGTAGATTGTTGGGGCTGTCACAATCTGTATACATAGAAAAAGTGTTAAGACATCTCTCTATGGAGAAATCCAAGAAGAGAGATCTTCCTATAGATCAAGGCATCAAGTTATCAAAGAAAGATAGTCTTTCTGTAGTTGCAGAACTTGAACGCATGACAAGAATCTCATATGCCTTAGCTATAGGATAAATCATGTATGTCATGGCCTGTATAAGGCCAGATGAGTCATGTGCACTTAGTATGACAACACTGTTAATTCGACAACTTAAACCAAGTACATTGCTTAATCGAAAGCTTATATAGAAGTTGTTACGATATCTGAGTTCTTAAAGGAACTAAGGGTTGTTCCAAGTGTCAGATGTGTGCAATAACGATTTATTGAGACAACACTGATGCGATTGCGCAAGCTAAGGAACCAAGATCAACAAACAGAAACAAGCATGTACAAAGGAAATACCACATACTTAGAGGGGTGGTAGAGACTGAAGAAATAAAGATAGACTACATTCCCACAGATGAAAATCTAGCAGACCCATTTACTAGATCATTAAGCTTAGTCAAGCATAATGGTCATTTTGAAAACATGGGCATTGGATACGTTAGTGATTGGCTCTAGGACAAGTGGGAGATTGAAAGTATATATGTCCTAGAAACAATCATTTTAGGAGCACATGTACTTGAACACATTCATATTATTAATGAGATTAATATATTTGGCTTTTGCAATTATTGAATTATTATTTGATTGTTTATATTATTCATTAATGTGCATCCCTTGAACTTACATTGTCATTAATAGTGTGAGATATTAATGATAGAGTGTAGTTCTTAAAATAGCATAGACTAATGATCATTGAGAATGGGATATCAATGATATGTTATAAGTCGACATGTGGTTTGCATCACATTCTTAGAGAATGTAGTATACCTCACTTACTACTAGCAATAGTTGCTAGTGATGGACACATGGATACTCTTAGAGGAGTATTGGCATACCCTGCTGATAAACTATTTGTTATACATGTCTAGAGTATTATCAGCATGTGGGAGATAGAGGTCCTTAGACTTGAGGTCAATATCGCCTTGTTTACGGAGCAATGCATTTTGATCCTGTCCTAAGCTCAAATGTCTTATAGGTTGAGACGAGGCTTGTATTGGGTGCATTACGAAGTAGATTGAATGTGGTAGTTGAGCCAAGAATAGGATTCATTCCTCGATTGGAATTTCGAGAGAACACTCAGCTTCAAAGAGATGTTAGGTCGACCAAGTCATTGGCCAATGCAAGAGACATATCTAGGATATGGTCTAGTTTTCGACTAATATAGATGAGATAAAGTGATCAAGCCATTTGGATAGACACTTGGCAAATCTTAAGCTTGATCGAGTGTGTCGCGAATGAAAGGAATTTATCATCTCACATAGAGGTCTGTTTACTTGAGTCTTGTAAACGTACTTCACATATTGGGTCGTCGTGCCGTCTAGGAGTTCCGTGTGAACCTTGATTTGATCAAGTGCCAATGTGTGAAGGCCTAAAGGGTCACACTAAGTCGATTGTCTTTTCGGTCTAAGTGTATATTGAGAGAATGTAAAATATCGGATTTTGAATCAAGATATTTTATTTTATAATAAATTTTGGGATAATTTTCATTTGATGAAAATTAATTAATTAAGTTAAAATTAAATCTTGGATTTAATTAGAACTAAAACGTGCATAAAATAAATAGAGGAGCCGCATAACAGTGGGCCCAGTTCGACTGGCCCATTGCAATTTGGATTTGGATCAGGTCTTGAAGCCTGATCCAAATCTGATTTGGTTTAGGGTTTCCTCCACTATATATTTGGCACTTAACCCATAATTTCATAAGCACTCGCTTTCCAATTTCTGAACTCAGAGTTCAGGAAATAAAATTCTCTCAAACCTTTGCCAAGATTTCCTAGCTTTCTTGGGCAAAGGAATATACCGAAGCAAGGCTTGCACCCGGATTGAATATCGCGTGCGCACCTTTTAGTAGAGACTGCATTGAAAGCATAAACTGTAAGTTTTTCTTTCATGTCTTTGCAGATTTGAATTATCGCATAATCATACCAGAAACGTTTGTTGGAGCAAGTAAGTTTACTCAAAATTTTAAACTTCCGATGTGCCTTACTTGTATGTTTTACACCCAACAAATCCCTACACCAACAACTCAATCTGTCAATCAATTGCAAATACACTAAATTCAACTCTTTTCCACCTTTAAAAGCAAATGCATAAACAAGAATCAGCAACATTCCATTTATTTCACTACCAATAATCAAAACTATCAAAGCTGAGATTTCCCATACAAGATCTAGCACTAGTCTGGATCAACCTTCTAACTATGGTAATTATATCAAGATACCCAAAAATAAAGAAAATCATGCAGTTGTATACCTGGGGTTTCAAGAAACAACGAGACAACCTTATCAAGATTGAAATCTTCTAACAACCTTGACCACAAAACTCAAGAACAATAACAAAACCAATAAATTAATGAACTTTCTAAATGGGTTTCATGAGTTGTTGGATTACGATAAAAAGAACCAAACTTTGAAATCTCCGTCTTGTGGTTAACAGCCACAAAATAAAATAGCATCAAAGAAAGCAGCCGTCTCGCCATCGCGGTGGTCACTCCGTGGCGAGACGCAGCTGCAAGTAAAGGGATTACGGGGTTGCAGCCGATAGGGGTGATATTGGAGATGGGTGTTGCGGTGTGGGTTCGCAGTGGTAGTTCAGTGACGGACAGAGGTTCGAATGGGATGGTGGTTCGCCGGTGACCTTGGTGGAGACGACGGGAACCAGCGACGAGAGGTCCACTGAGGAGTGTGTGTGTGTGTGTGTGTCGTTGCTGGAATGAAAAGAATGAAGAAGATATACAGTGATAGATGATATAAATGTGGGTGGGCAATCTGTATTTATTGGTTGATGAGTTGATGTTGTTGCAAATAATGGAGGCCTTTTATAAAACCAAAAGGGGAGTAGATGAGGAGTAGATTTAAGGGGATGGGTGCTGGTCTCAATCAGCGGGGAAAATGTGTTGAAAAATGGTAAAATATGTATGGGGTGTTAGGTAAGAAAGTATGGGTAAAAGATCCGAGGGTTTTGCGGGGATGGGCTTGATGGATGCTCATTTCATTTTGGACTGATTTAAATAGAATTGTATTTGGGTTAAAATACAAAATATATTTATTATTTAAAGGAAAACATTATTTAAAGATATGTAAAATTAAAATAAAATGACAATATGATAAAAACATAATATTTAAGAAATGTTTAATGCCTAATTAAAAGTAAAACGTGATATAATTAATTATTTAAAGAGATGTAAAAATTATAAAAATAAAATAACGGTGTAATAATAATAAAAGCATAATATTAAGTCTAATGCTTAATTTAAAAATAAAAGATGCAATGTCATTTTGTGAAAAAATAAAACATAGAATATTAGGTAAAAATACAAAAAAATGATGATTAAAATGTGATGTCCTAAAATACTTAAATTGCAAAAAATAATTGAAAGATTGATCAAAATTAGATGTCTAGCGGAAAGAATCACCACAATTATGATAGTCATAGATCTCTCAAGCAACCATTTTGAAGGTGTCATTCTAAAAAATTAAAGGATCTTGACTCACTATGGCTACTCAATTTATCCCGTAACAATCTCAAAGGTGATATTCCAATGGAACTGGAGAAATTGAATATGCTTGAAGCATTAGATCTCTCTTGGAATCGGCTCATTGAAAAGATTCTGCAGGAATTGACAAGGCTAATATTTCTGGAAAAGTTTAACCTCTCTCACAATCTTCTTTTTGGATGCTATCCTCGAGGTCCACAATTTAACACATTAGAAAATGACTCGTATGGTGGCAACCTTAATTTATTTGGTCCTCCTTTATCAAAACAATGTGAAACGAGTGATCTATCGCATGTTCCTCAACCATTGGAGTCCGAAGAAGAAGACGAATCATAGTTTGCAAGTGGATTTACCTGAGATCAGTATGTTGGGTTTTGATATTGGTGAATAGGAAATGATGGAATGAAAATTAAAGGGAGTAAAATGTTCTTTTGTCCCACATCGGAAAAAGAGAAGAAAAGAGAGGTGTATATATTACATTACACATTCTCTAGTTGCTAAAAGGGATGAGAGGGCAAGGACCCCTCGCGCCGTCGTCGTCGCTCGGTTCGGCTACGGCTTGATAATTTTTTTGGACAAACATTTCTTTAATTAATTTAATTAATTATTTAATAAAAATAAATCCAAACGGATCGACCCGCGACCGACCCGACCCGTCCGGCTCTCCCTCTCTTTTTCGAATTTCCCTCCAAATATTAGGTGACTATTCTGAATGGTTGCAAACATTCAGAATCAGTACCTCCAAACCTATAAATTCTTTATTATTCCAAGAATTTATTCATTCAATCAATTATTCAATTCCTGAATTTCAGTCTTGAACTCAAAAATATTATGTCTTCATTCTGTGTGATATACTGTCGTTGAGTGGTTCGCTGCTATCGAAATTTGGAGTACTACTATTCTGGTAAGATAATCGTTCTATCCTGGGAGGCGATATTCCGTTAACCTCGAGTACTGTGAGGGGAATAATTTCCTTAAGGACACACTTTGAACTAAGTGGGCTCGATTACATTCTGAAATTATTTTCCAAAACAGATTCTGTTTTCGTTTATTGTTTCATGATCAATTTACTGTTAAGTAATGTTTATATCGTGAAATCTGTTTCACTAAGTGATTAACAGATTATGTTGAAACATTATTTAGCCAAATACATATTATTATACCAACAATCTTAAGGAAATTATGTTTATTTTATTTTAATCTGTATCTTGGTTTGGAGATTAAAACCTGTGTGGTTTTCTACTCCGTATGAAATTTCATATTCTAACTTGAAGATATAAAAACTTCGTTGGAATATTAAAGTACATGAAAAAGTGTTTTCCAGAAGGAAAAAAAGGTGTTTTTTCAGAGAAAGAAAAAAAAAGTGTTTTTCTTGTATGTTGTTTGGAGACTAAAATCTTCGGATTTTCTACTCCGGTTGAGATTAAAGTTTTCATAACTTTCTACTCATTTGGGTACTTGATTTGAAGATATAAAAAACTTCATCAAGTATATAACATACAATCTACTGCACTTCGTTTCAAACAATTTTGATTCGGTTTGAAGAAATAAAATCTTCACCGTTGTGTATTATATTTATTGCTATCAAAATTGATTCGGTT
The DNA here is from genome assembly GCA_029844215.1 of Przewalskia tangutica. Classification (NCBI taxonomy): domain Eukaryota; kingdom Viridiplantae; phylum Streptophyta; class Magnoliopsida; order Solanales; family Solanaceae; genus Przewalskia; species Przewalskia tangutica. Next base: position 91,207,133 of record CM056730.1, on the reverse strand, counting down.
TGAAGAAATAAAATCTTCGCCGTTGTGTATGATATTTGTTGCAACGATTTGAAGAACATAAAAACTTCATCGTTCTGTTTAAGGAGATTAAAACTTGTGTAGTTTTCTACTCCATATGAATATTAGTATTCTGACTCGAAGATATAAAAACTTCGTTGAAATACTAAAGTTTCATAATTATACTACGATTTGAAGAAATAAAATCTTCATCGTTTAAGTCTATATTTCGACTGCGATTTGAAGAAATAAAATCTTCATCGTTGAAGTCTGTGAATTAATTGCTATTTTGGTTTTATTAATTAAAACAGTTTGTCGATTTGACAGTGACAAACAATTGCAATTGAAACTGGAACTACCTCTGCAAATACTGCACCAATTTACTACAACCCGTGCAGCATCACCGCGAGAAACCTGCGAAATTCACCGGTGCCAACTTTAAAGGATGACACCAAAGAATGTTATTTTGGCTTACCACCCTTGGTTTGCAAAAGTTCACCAGTGAGGACCCTCCCGTGCCTGCCGCCGACATGCCTGACAACCAGCAGTTCATGGTTACTGAGGCTTGGAAACAGGCTGATTTTTTGTGCAAAGGCTACATTTTAAGTGCCTTAGAAGATGACTTGTACAATGTCTACAGTGCAGTAGAGACTTCCAAAGAACTATGGAGTGCACTTGAAAAGAAGTACAAGACAGAAGATGTTTGCTTGAAGAAGTTTGTGGTTGCCAAATTCCTAGACTATAAAATGGTTGATGGGAAAACCGTTGGAACCCAAGTTCAAGAGCTTCAACTTATCTTCCATGACCTTATTGCTGAAGGTACGGTAGTGAATGAAGCATTCCAAACGGGTTTAAGTACGTGTTGGTTAGTGAGAAAATTGTAATAAGTAAGAATGATATGTTCATAGAAAAGGGCTACCTCACCGAGGGCCTTTTCAAACTCAATGTAATGGTTGTTGACAGTATTAATGAAAATTCAGCTTCGTCTTACTTATTGGAGTCAAATGATTTATGGCATGTTCATTTATGACATGTCAATTATAAAACCTTACGAAAATTGATCAATTTAGAAGTATTGCCTAAATTCGAGTGTAACAAATCAAAATGTGAAATTTGTGTTGAATCTAAGTTTGTTAAACATCCATATAAGTCTATTGATAGGAATTCAAATCCTTTAGACTTAATTCACACAGATATATGTGATATGAAGTCAATACCATCTCGTGGTGGGAAAAAGTATTTTATAACTTTCATTGACGATTGCACTCGATACTGTTATGTGTATTTGCTTAATAGTAAGGATGAAACAATTAATGCATTTAAGCAATACAAGAATGAAGTGGAAAATCAATTGAATAAAAAAGATCAAAATGATTAGAAGTGATAGGGGTGAAGAGTACGAATCTCCTTTTGCAGAGACATGTTTGGAATATGGAATTATTCATCAAACTACTGCCCCTTACACACCACAATCAAATGGAATAGCGGAAAGGAAAAACCGAACATTAAAGGAAATGATGAATGTCTTACTAATTAGTTCCGGTTTACCGCAGAGCTTGTGGCGGGAAGTTATCCTTACAGCTAATTGAATACTCAACAGAGTACCCCACAGCAAAACACAATCTATTCCATATGATCTATGGAAAAGAAGAAAGCTCAACTTGAAATATTTCAAAGTGTGGGGGTGTTTAGTGAAGGTCCAAGTTCCTTTGCCCAAAAGGGTAAAAATCGGACCAAAAACTGTAGATTGTGTTTTTATTGGCTATGCTACAAACAACAAAGTTTGTCGGTTTTTGGTTCACAAATCGGACAATCCTGAAATTCATGTTAATACGGTAATTGAATCAGATAATGCTGAATTCTTTGAAAACATCTATCCGTATAAAATTGAATGTGAGTCGTTAAGTGAAAGATCTAAACGACTGCGGGAAGAACCAAAGGAAAGTATACCAAGCAAAGAGGATCTAAGGCGTAGCAAACGTCAAAAGACATCTACTTTCTTTGGACCAGACTTTGTAACATTCTTGCTTGAAAATGAGACTCAAACATTTAAAGCAGCAATGTCATCTTCTGATTCAACATTTTGGAAAGAAGCAGTCAATAGTGAGATTGAATCAATTTTAAACAACCATACATGGGAATTAGTTGATCTTCCTCCTGGAAATAAACCTTTAGGATCAAAATTGATCTTTAAAAGGAAAATGAAAGTTGATGGTACTATTGACAAATATAAGACAAGACTTGTGGTCAAAGGTTATAGACAAAAAGAAGGTCTTGATTACTTTGACACATACTCGCCGGTAACAAGAATAACATTTATTCGGGTGTTAGTGGCACTGGCGGCCGTATATGGTCTTGAAATCCATCAAATGGATGTCAAGACAGCTTTCTTAAATGGAGAATTGGAGGAAGAAATTTACATGGAACAACCTGAGGGTTTTGTGGTTCCTGGTAAAGAAAAGAAAGTGTGCAGACTTGTTAAGTTACTTTATGGACTTAAACAAACACCCAAACAATGGCATGCGAAATTTGACCAAACAATGTTGGCAAATGGATTTAAGATTAATGAGTGTGACAAATGTGTTTACATTAAAAATACTCCAAATCATGAAGTCATTGTTTGTTTGTATGTTGATGACATGTTGATAATGAGTAAAAAGATATTGTCGATGTAAATGCTACGAAGCGTATGCTCGCTAGCAATTTGACATGAAAGACTTAGGGGTTGCTGATTTGATCTTAGGAATTAGGATCCATAAAACTCCACAAGGTCTAGTATTATCACAATCACATTATATTGAAAAAGTACTTGACAAGTTCAAGTATTTAAATTTCAATGTTGCAAAGACTCCAATTGATGTAAGTTTTGCACTTCAAAAGAATAAAGGTGAAAGTGACTCACAATTGGACTTTGCACGAGTTTTGGGAAGTTTGATGTATATTATGAATTGTACACGACCAGATATAGCATATGCTATAATCAAGCTGAGTCGATTCACAAGTAATCCCAATCAAACTCATTTGATGGCAATGAAACGAGTCTTGGGATATTTACAACACACCCAAAACTATGCTTTGCATTATAATAAATATTTTGCAGTACTTGAGGGATATAGTGATGCAAATTGGATCACCGGATTGTTTGAAGTTAAATCCACGAGTGGATATGTTTTCACCGTTGGCGGAGGAGCAGTGTCTTGGAAATCATCAAAACAGACATGAATCGCCCGGTCTACAATGGAATCAGAATTTATAGCTTTAGACAAAGCCGGTGAAGAAGCTGAATGGCTCTGGAATTTCTTAGAAGATATTTCATTCTGGCCCAAACCTTTGGATCCTATATGTATACATTGTGACAGTTAAGCAGCAATAGGTAGGGCAGGGAGCGTAATGTATAACGGAAAATCTTGTCACATACGACGGAAACACAATACCGTTAGACAACTCCTCTCTAGTGGCGTTATCACAATTGATTATGTAAAGTCAAGAGATAATGTGGTAGATCCGCTTACAAAAGGTTTATCTAGAGATGGAGTTGGTAGATCATCAATGAGAATGGGGTTAAGGCCAAGGACAAGTCATCATGGCGGTAACTCTACCTAGCAGACTGGAGATCCCAAGAGCTAAGTTCAAGGAGATCAAACAAAGTTGTGACTGACGGTTCAACATTGTCAAATAACTCAACACATTCTCGGATGAAGACAATGCTCAAAAATAAGGATAAGACTTTATGGTTTGTTAATGAGTTAATAAAGCATTAAGGTTTTTTAATGGTTATCTAAATCTGACAATGTATGACCAGATAATGTGGCTATAGGACCACATGTTTAGAAATCACCTATGTGAGTGTTAAGTGTAAACCGATTTAAAGGAGAATGACAGTAAAGGTCCATTCTCTATGCACTCATGAGACCAGGTGGTGTTCATGGCTGAAACGAACACAACCGTGAGAACCATAAACGGTTGAGGGTTGATTGTGTGTCTTATGTTGTCTAGGTATACAATAAAGTTCGACGGTTCAAAGATATCAAATCTACCGATTGATCGAGTATATCTGATATAAGTTCACTACGGAAAGTTCAAAGGGAAACCTACTTATCCAGATGCATTCAATTCTCGCTTGTATATCACACTCGTCCGTACATTCTTTTATCTTATAACCATTTCCCATTCATGTGGGGGATTGTTGGGTTTTGATATTGGTGAATGGGAAATAATAGGATGAAAATTAAAGGGAGTAAAATGTTCTTTTGTCCCACATCGGAAAAAGAGAAGGAAAGAGAGGTGTATATATTACATTACACCTTCTCTAGTTGCTAAAAGGGTTGAGAGGGCAAGGACCCCTCGCGCCGTCGTCGTCGCTCGCTCGGCTTCGGCTACGGCTTTGGATTTGGATTGATAATCTTTTTGGACAAATATTTCTTTAATTAATTAAAAATAAATTCAAACGGATCGACCCACGACCGACCCGACCCATCCGGCTCTCCCTCTCTTTTTCGAATTTCCCTCTAAATATTAGGTGACTATTCTGAATGGTTGCAAACATTCAGAATCAGTACCTCCAAACCTATAAATTCTTGATTATTCCAAGAATTTATTCATTCAATCAATTATTCAATTCCTGAATTTCAGTCTTGAACTCAAAAATATTTTGTCTTCATTCTGTGTGATATATTGTCGTTGAGTGGTTCGCTGGTACCGGAATTTGGAGTACTACTATTCTGGTAAGATAATCGTTCTATCCTGGGAGGCGATATTCCGTTAACCTCGATTACTGTGAGGGGAATAATTTCCTTAAGGACACACTTTGAACTAAGTGGGCTCGATTACATTCTGAAATTATTTTCCAAAACAGATTATGTTTTCGTTTATTATTTCATGATCAATTTACTGTTAAGTAATGTTTATATCGTGTAATCTGTTTCACTAAGTGATTAACAGATTGTGTTGAAACATTATTTAGCCAAATACAGATTATTATACCAACACAGTATTCATAGGCTACAGTTATGGATTCATTGTTGGAACTATTGTGTGGAACCTCATGTTTAAAGTTGGGAAGCCAAAATTGTTTGTGGAATTTTTTGACGACATCATTCCCCACAAAAGAAGAAGGTCGAAGAAGAGAGCTCAGAGACGATGGACTTAATGGGTGATTAAAAGAGTAAATTTTTAGTTTTTGTTTTTCTATTATTAATTTTTGGTTTGTTGTGTGTCTTGATAGCAACTTAATTATATGTCTTATTTTAGCATTAATTCAACTTAAGTTACTCTGTGTGTGTTCCTTTCCAACTGGTCTTGAGTAAAGAGTGTGAGTTACACAATGGATGTACGGTAATAGTATACAATTACTACTAGTGCTTTTAAAGGATAAACTAAAATGGTTACAATACAACAGGTTTGAAGCCTAACAAAAGTTATGACAACCACAACAAGTTTGATGATCTTGGCCTTCGTTTTTTAATGCGTCTTGGATCTTGTGATCTTCGTAAGAAATGCAGCAAGCCCCTTGATCTTTATAACCTGAAATCAAAAGACACTAAACCTGGTAGTGTTACAAGGGCGCTGCTGAGTCGAGTGATATTCACTCTATCCTTATGACATTATTGCCCCGTATATATCCTTTTACGATATGGGCAACTGTCTCTCAAGATAAAACATCAACTAAACAAATGAGCAAAGGAAACTCAACTATTTCTCAAGAAGAACCTTTGAGTGTGTGAGAAATATGCTAGAGAGGAAGAAGTTCAAAAAATCTGAACTATATAAGAGTGAGGTGTGTTCTACAAATGAGCTTAAGGCCTCAATTTATAGTAGTGTAAGAGTGTCTCTTCAGTGCTCATGTAATGGTCATTCAAGTTCCATGTAATGGCCACTTAATACACCAAGTAATGCAGCCAAATAATGGCTGATTTATGAAGGAAAAACTGTAATTTGAATGCTCCAAAACGTCCCCATAATCATCCAAACTTTTGAACTTCCGTTCGCACATACAATGCCTGGGAATCGCCGTAGCTCCAGTAGCCAAAGTCCACTCAAGAGCCGCGACCCTTGTGGTGGTGGCTCCCTGGCGACGTCGCGGCCCTTTTCCTCCCTGTTTCGAACTTACACTTCGTACACTTCTTCCTTCATTTACCAACGTGGAATATGTGTCATTTAACCAAAGACTGTACATCATTTAATGTCTCAAACATTTACTCACGTACCAATATCTTTTTCACTAATAAAATTTACGATACTTGGCACTAAGTGTGCACGTGTGTGAAAACGACGTTTCTGACTTGCGGGATCCTAATTATTCGAGTCATAAATAATGGGATAATCTTAATTCCACATTAGAAAATTTCCAACAATTCCCTCTTGAAAGAGATTTTGGCGCACTCACAAGGTGTCTTTCTAGCAATCTTTCGGCGGATCGATGTTGCATCTGGATAGGTAGTCGTGACTTTGAACCTTCCATAGTAGAATACCATCAGACTTACTTACTGCGCGGTGAACGTGATGTCTTGAACCGTCAGTATTTAGTGTAATCCTACACAATGGTATTGTTAAGTGTATTTTGTATACACTTTTTGAGTCATTTTTAGTTAGTATTTTACTCATTTCGTTTGTGTTTAGTATAGTATTAGGGTCGCTTTTCTTTCTTTTGAGTCACAGCAGTAAAAAATGGAGAAATGGCGAAAAGAAGAGGAAATGAGCTTATTTGAGGTGAAATTGCACACTAAAAGGGCCAAGAAATGAAGTCTAAGAAGTTCCGGGAAGTATAGAAGAAATCAGACGAAGTCCGGCCGAAAACAGGACACCGAACCGAAAAACTGGCACATTAACGCAGCGCCGCGGCGCTTGAAATGCTGAAAGTTGGATTCGTCGCAGGAGTTTTGGCGCCGTGGCGCCAGTCACGGCCGCGACGACGCGAATTTTGAGTTTCGGGTCGATTTGACACGTTCCCAGTCTAAGGACAACTTTTCCTAGCTATATAATCCCTAAACCCTGCTGATTTCATGAATTCATTCCATCATTGTACATACAACACAACTCTTGGAGGCTAGAAGGCTTGGAGGCTAGTTCTAAGTATTTTCTTTCTCTTTACTTTATTTACTTTCATTTTATGTTGGATAATCTTTTGGTTCTTAGCATGTCTATGGCTAGGAGCTAAACTCTAATTAGGGTTTTCCTTCCAATTCACTTGAACCTCGTCTTTATGACTTAATGCATGGTTTTGGTTTCTTCTTCATATAGTTAAGATTTATTCAATAGTTGTTTTGATTGCTTGGTAATTAACTGATCACTAGTTATCATCACTTATATGATTTCGAATCGAAATCTGAAAGGGGAGATTTGAATATGCTATAGTTGAATAAACATAGATTAAAATCGTGGACGAAAGTACTCCGATACTTGTGTAGTTTTATAGGTTATTATTCTTAATCCTCCTATGTGGTAAAATCTGTCATAGAAATATATAAGATTTATGCACCGGGGTTGAGTGTTTATATATCCTAACCAGAATATAAAACGGTCTAGTTAACCTGCTATCTTAACATAGAAGAAGAACCTTTATTGTTGCATTAAGGATTAAAGCGAGCGGATATGTCACGCCCCGAACCCGGGCGTGGCGGTGCCTACAGGCACCGCACCTTCTACCCCGACACAAGTAAATCGCGAAACTAAATAACACCTCTTTTTAAAAAAAAAAACCAACTAACATGCAAGGGCAAAGCCGACAAGGCTGTCATATAATATACATAATCAAAAGACACTACACTGTACATAAGTCCAATCCCACATATGAATACAGACCTCTAAGAGTTTTACTGAACTATGACGGGACAAGGCCCCGCCATGCACTCCATAATCAGACAAAAGCCTGTACTGAAGGATCTATACCAAAATGATAAACTCCTGAACAGATGGAGCTATCCAAAAACTCTGAGCAGGGTCCTACACCTGCAGATCACCAAACTGAGTATCTAAACCTGCGGCATGAACGCAGCCCCCCGAAGGAGGTCAGTACGAAGAATGTACCAAGTATGTGAAACTGAAAATACTGTAATGAAATCATAACAGTCTATACAAAACAGGAGACATGTATGATAGTCAAACTACAGTACACAATACATAAGCAGTCATATCAAGTCAGGGACGCATGCCCTCAAAGTCATTACTCAAATATAACAATGGGTCTCCCGCCCATAACATCAATTATGCCCGTGGAATCCTTCCTCACTGTCGGCAGTCCATGATATAATATAACATCAAAAGCACACTGAACCTTGCAATCATGAGAGTAATGCAATCATTTTTACCTTTTTAAGTTATGCATTTATCAATGAGAATAATTGTTCCACTTTAAGTCATAAACACACTGCACCCTTTCATTAATGAAATCACTACCGTTTCAAAACATGAAGGTCGTGCCAGTGCCAGGGTCAACCACCCTCTGTGTTTACACAAACCAAGACAATTTTCATGCCTTCTTTTTACATAAACCAAGATAATTATCATGCCTTTTTTTACATAAACCAATAGAAAATCCTTATTTAAGCAAGCCAAGGTACTATCAAGAAACAAATAGAATAATTATCATTTAACAAGCCAAAGTACTATCAAGGCACAAATAGATTAATTCTCATTTAACAAGTCAAAGTACTATCAAGGCACAAATAGAATAATTCTCTTTTAACAAGCCAAAGTACTATCAAGACACAAATAGAATAATTCTCATTTAACAAGCCAAAGTACTACGTACGTCCATTCTTTTCAAAATACTCCTTTTTATATAAAACCCCAAGTTACTAACAACCGTAGTATCAAGGCATGTCTATTTTTCAAAATAAGTTACTACACCTTTAGAAATTCATTTCAAGGCTTTGAAATTAAGTAACTTTTTAATTACACAACCTAGGCAACTCATACCTATCCATCAAAATAGACAACTCTCTTAACCTTCCATAAAGCCGTTATAACACTTTATGGTTTTAGACAAATTCATTCTTTTTTATAACCAAGAGACTTATACTTTTAAAACAAAGTATCATATACTTTCAAATCAATTTTCTTAACTTTTAAAATACTTCAAGTCTCTTAACTTTAGAAATCAAATTTCTTAACTTTAGAAATCAAGTAGCTTATACTTTTAAATCTCAAGTAACTCACACCTTTAGAACAAGTTACTTCTCTTTAAATCATGTCATTTCTCCTCTTTTAAATCAATTAAGTAAATCACTCCTTTGACTCCCCTAAAGTCAGTATAACAACCTTTAGGTTTTGGAACTAAGGCACTAGCCAAAAGATTTGGAAACCACTTCCTTTTCAAGACTCTATGTACTTCAAGTAAAATACTTTCACTTTTGAAAATCCAAACTTCATTAAGGGAATGGATTATAACAACTTCCAATTTAAACATCCAAAGTACAATCAAGGAAGTATATAGAACAACTCCTATACTAGGCAATCCAAGTACAATCAAGGAATTGATCATTTAAGGAGTAGGACTTACTTACTTTATCATAAGGAATCATGCTAGAAGAAGATGAGATGGTTCACATACCTCGCGACGATTATCGACAAGTAGCAAAATGCTTCAAAGTACTTCAACCTTGATAGTTATTCCATCCTTTAAGTAGAATACACTACTCGTAGTACTTCAACCTATATTAATCATAACATGGCTATCAACTCCTCCCTTTTAAACGTAGAATCATACTAAGTATAAGGACTCTTATTCTACAGAAAATCGGGCAGCACCTCCTTTGTTTCTACGTACTTTTTCACCTTTTTCAAGACCCGATAATCAATAACCAACATGCCACATTTAAGGCTCAATACATCAACCAATCAAAAGGGATTACACGTCTTACAATACATGTAAAATTTTGCCCTACAATTAATACCAACTAGTTCCATATCCAAAGACATTCTCGGCTAATATATAACAACACAATGTCCTTTCCAATTCTTTTTCAATCCAAGTTCTTAGGTCTAACATGTTATATAGTCATAAACAACTTCAACAACTACAATTTCTTCTTTATATAACATGCGACGACTAAACTAATAACCAAATTGAATTGTAATCTCAAGGGCTAAACATACTAGTTTTCGGATTGGTTCCAATAGTCAATACACTTATCAAACTTCATAATATATACCTCATGCTTGCTAATATCCATAACTACAACAATAGTAATCTTTAGCTACTAAAACGATAAGATTGTTACCTTGTTATGCCCTTATAAAATCCAAGATTCAAAGTCGCTCCTTAACAATTCTTAGCTCCTTTCCTTTACACTTCAATCCGCTATTCGAAGCTCTTAGAAGTTCACAAACAACTTCTCTTCCATTTCCAATCAAAACCTATGAAAACGACTTAGGTTTTCGCCTTGCGACTAACGTGAAAACGTCGTTTTCCGAGATATTTCTATTGAGATATCCTTACAATACCCTTAGGGACCTTGGGTTAAAGTCTTGTGAATAATGAACCAAAATTACAAAATTTTCTTGTGAGAAAGTGCACAAAGCCGAGAGCTATCTCAAGTGAGCTCAAAGTTCCTCATTTTTTTCTAAGTGTTGAAGACTAAGTCTTCCACTAGTGTGTATATATAACATAATGGAGGGTCAAGATTACAACATATGTGTGGCTAGGATGAAGAATACCTAGGTATCTATACAAGTGGCAAGTTGACTTGGTCAATTATCTCAAGCTTGCAAGACTTGATCATTTACCTTGGTCAATGACCATAATACCCTTGCCCAATTCCGTCCAAGACCATGTGGGGGTGCCACGTGTCGTCCTCTCATTCGTCCATAAAATTTCGTAACTCTCGTGGGCCCCACAAAACGTAAAATTTCTCGGGTGGGCCCTACGTGACCAAATCCGTAAAAATAAATTTTCATAATGATAATACATTCTATATTCCTCAAATAATGCATTTTGAGAATCTAATTCTCATCAACGAACATTTCTCCTTTCCGACGTTCGGAAGATTTTTCCGTCGGAAAAACAATTCTTCCTTTCGTACCCTTTTTCAAGTATTGCGTTCTCACGTCCATTCTCTTATACATGTCCTGAACTTACGAGGTGTAACAGGATAGTTGAGGAGATTGGAAGCCCTATTTCCACCATATCTGATTTAAGTAAAGTATTTTAGTTAATTTCTGCAACTATTCAGTAGTTATAGATAAAAATAACAACACACTATCGACAGTCAAATAGATAACATAGAATAGATGTTTGGTAATTGAACATCAGTCCCTGAGGACGATATTCGGTCTTACCTAGACTATATTACTTGTAACGATACGTACAATTGCGTTAAGCGTGTGGAAAATCGCTAACAAGTTTTTGGCGTCGTTGCCGGGGACTGGCGTACTTTCAATATCGATTTATCTATTCTTATTTCTAATTTGGTTGTTCCAAGAACAAGTTTCTAACTTGTTCTGTGAGCATCTTTTTATCACCTTTTGTTGTTTTTCTTATTTTGCAGGTAAAGTTAAAAAAAATGAAAAAAAGAAAGAACATGGCACATGGACTACTACTTCTATCAGGGGCAGCAGATTCATCAGCAACAACCTAACCCACAGGTTCCACAGGATGATCGAAATGAGTTGCAGGCAGCCATACTCATGCTTACCAAGTGCCAGTCTCAATTTATGGCTGAGCTAAGGGTGTCTGTCAAAAATTTGGAGACACAAATAGGACATCTGATGGATAAGGTGACCAATGTACCACAAGAAAATTTTCCTAGTGAGACAATTGTAGGAAGCAATAATCAGATTGAGGAACCTAAACCACAACAGGGTGTTGCGGAATTTGGAGAGATAGTTGGTGTAGAGAAAGAAAAGGTTACTGAGATCCAATTATTCACCTTTTTGGATTCCTTGGAATTCCTTTTCCCTGTACCCATGGCGGAAGAAACACCACCAACTATCATTACTGAGCCCCAACCAGAAAGTCCATGCCCTCAAGGGCACCCCCAATTTGAGAGATGTAGGGAGTTTCACTGATCCCTACCTTATAGAGAGCCTACAAGACAAGTCTGCCTTGTGTAATCTGAGGCCCTTGTTTGGAGCAATTATTGTAGTTGAAGTGAGACCTGCAATAATTATTGTGCGGATTGCAAGCAGTTCACAGAAGGATCCACCAGACACTAGTAAAGGTTAACTGCGTCCGGCTAAAACACGTTAAAGACAACTGCTTGTTGGGAGGCAACCCAATGTTTTTAATTATGTTAGTTTTATTTTCTGTTTTTTGTTTTATTTTGTCTTGAACAGTCTCACGGTCTTGGGTTATTGTCTTGTGTTGTTGGATGACAAGTGGATTGGAAACTAACCCTGAACGGAAAAAGGAGCAAAAACACTGAGAAAAGGGAAAAGTCGTCATCAGCGTCGCGGCGCCAACATGCAGTGCCGCGGCGCTAGAACTTCAGAGAACATTCCCATTGACAGCGCCGCGGCGCCAACATGCAGAGCCGCGTCGCCAGAAGTTCTGAAACTTCAGAGACCCAGACGTAGTGCAAATTCTAGAATTTTTCCTCCCAAACCTCCGTTATGGCCGCTGTATTGTGTCAGTAAGTTGTCCTATTTTTAGTCTTCACACATTGGGGACAATGTGTCAATTAAGTTTGGGGGAGTCTTATTGTTTTATTATTTTGCTTTTGAGTCTTTTTTATTTGTTTTGTGTGTGTTTGAGTATTTTTAAGTCATAATTTTTTTTTATGGATCATGTATATTGTAGTTGCTAAAGATATTGAGTGGATAAAGTGGGATAATATAATGAAATTAAAAGCGACAATCTATGTGCTTAAGTTAGATATGCCAAAAATTCATGGCATCTAATTCTTTGGGATATTGGTGCTTAGCCTATGTGTGTCAGTTATGGAAAGAATGGTTGAAAATGTCTAGAAAATCTGTTTGCTTGTTATTTGAGGCGAAATAGTTAAGATGTACATGTTTAGGGAGATGATTCAGACATTTCTTTGATAGCCCTTCTGACCATTCATTACCTACCCTGACATAAATTGTATCACTAGTCAGCCCCTTTGAGCCTAAAATAAGATCTTTGTTTGACACCCTATGATTCTCTGTTTGTTCCATAAGTGATAATTGAAAGTTAGTGGGATGAAAAATGTTGAAAAGAAACAAAAAGAGAATGAAAATTTAATGCACTCCAATGAAAAATATACAAAAGCCTAAGTTTGGGGGTGCCTGTTAGTTATAATACATATCATTCTCTCAAAACAAAAAGAGAGGGGAAAATAGGTATGAGATTAAAAAGAAAGTCAAAAAGAAGGAAAATGAGTTGAATGAAAAATGTTTATGGTACGTAATTGAGTTTAAATGCCTATTTTTATCTACTCCTACATAAGACTACATTACAACCCTTGAAAGTCCTGATGATCTTTAATGTGTATGTTTATGATTAGTGGAGAATAGCAAGTAAACAGGTCTATAGCATTTTTGGAAAGATGGAATGAAATTGACATGCATAGGTTAAGTGTTTGTATTTCCATTGACCATGATCTAAGAGAATTTGCGAAATATCTAACTTGAAATTCTAGATTGCTGATTATTCATGCTATATATGTTCTAACATATTATCTCATCTTTCATCCATGATTTTGAAGAAACATTGTTATAACTACTTGATCCATTTCATAGAGTCTTCGTTTGTTTTGTTTTTGTTTCTGTTTTGATCTTTGCTCGAGGGCGAGCAAAGGTTACGTTTGGGGGTATTTGTTAGGTGTATTTTGTATACACTTTTTGAGTCATTTTTAGTTAGTATTTTACTCATTTCGTTTGTGTTTAGTATAGTATTAGGGTCGTTTTTCTTTCTTTTGAGTCACAGCGGTCAAAAATGGAGAAATGACGAAAAGAAGAGGAAATGAGCTTATTTGAGGTGGAATTGCACACTAAAAGGGCCAAGAAATAAAATCTAAGAAGTTCCGGGAAGTATAAAAGAAATCAGACGAAGTCCCGACGAAAACAGGACACCGAACCGAAAAACTGGCAGATTAACGCAGCGTCGCGGCGCTTGAAATGCTGAAAGTTGGATTCGTCGCAGGAGTTTCGGCGCCGTGGCGCCAACCTGCGGGGTCGCGGCGCCGACACAGGATTTTTGAGTTTCTGGGCCGAATTTGACACGTTTTCAGGGTCCTAAAGGAACAACTTTTCCTAGCTATATAATCCTTAAACCCTGCTGATTTCATGAATTCATTCCATCATTGTACATACAACACAACTCTTGGAGGCTAGAAGGCTTGGAGGCTAGTTCTAAGTATTTTCTTTCTCTTTACTTTATTTACTTTCAGTTTATGTTGGATAATCTTTTGGTTCTTAGCATGTCTATGGCTAGGAGCTAAACTCTAATTAGGGTTTTCCTTTCAATTCGCTTGAACCTCGTCTTTATGACTTAATGCATGATTTTGGTTTCTTCTTCATATAGTTAAGATTTATTCAATAGTTGTTTTGATTGCTTGATAATTAACTGATCATTAGTTATCATCACTTATATGATTTCGAATCGAAATCCGAAAGGGGAGATTTGAATATGCTATAGTTGAATAAACATAGGTTAAAATCGTGGACGAAAGTACCCCGATACTTGTGTAGTTTTATAGGTTATTGTTCTTAATCCTCCTATGTGATAAAATCTGTCATATTAATATATAAGATTTATGCATCGGGGTTGAGTGTTTATATATCCTAACCAGAATATAAAACGGTCTAGTTAACCTGATATCTTAACATAGAAGAAAAACATTTATTGTTGCATTAAGGATTAAAGCGAGCGGATAGTTGAAGAGATTGTAAGCCATATTTCCACCATATCTGATTTAAGTAAAGTATTTTAGTTAATTTTTGCAACTATTCAGTAATTATAGATAAAAATAACAACACACTATCGACAGCCAAATAGATAACATAGAATAGATGTTTGGTAATTGAACATCAGTCCCTGAGGACGATATTCGGTCTTACCTAGACTATATTACTTGTAACGATACGTACAATTGCGTTAAGTGTGTGGAAAATCGCTAACAGGTATCAACACAACAACTTTTCTTACTCTGTTCTTCTTTAAGGTTTTGTCCGTTGTGGCCATGGACACGACTTGGATTCTTAAGTGCGTTCATTTGAGGTGGCCAGTACTCGCACTTAAATATGTGGTTTCCTACAAGGTATCCTACTATACCCCCCTCCACGAGTGTTAGAAACCATTAAAAGTTTCCTCAAACCTAACCTCAACCGTTGAGGATCATTAAAGGTTTTGGAAACTTAACTTTTACCCAAACTGCAGATAGCACTTAATGTCTATCATGGGAACGACCTTGGATTCATGTTTCTATGAAGAAATTATTATTTGAAATGCTCTTCCTTCCACCGAAGCACTCAACTAAACCTTTACGACTTAGTTTTCCCATTGAACCAAATTCTTGGGATCTCCAGTCATTAATGGTGGGTATCCACCATATTAGTTCGTATAGTTTGGGTTTTACGCCCATTCTCCTAGACTGACAGAACTCTTGATCTTTGGGTAATCCCTTAATTAAAGGGTTCGTTATATCCTTTGATTTAGTAATCAAGGATGTGTCACCCGATCAACTGTCATAATGTCTTATGTCTGCGACAGATATGTCGAGACGCCGTCATCCGTGCCCTTATAGTGTATAACTGACGACGGCACGGTTTACTCCCAATAAGGGACATACTCTAAGAGATTGTGAAGTTACTCAACTTCTCATCATTCTTTGTACAAATCGATAAACTCTAATTTCATCACAAATCGACCGATGCAAGTTTGCTTAGAGTATTTTGCAAAGACACACCAAGCACATCCACTTGTGGCTTTGGTGTTTTTCAAGTCTGATGTCCAGTTTGCATCACTGAGTTCTCCCAGAAACGCTGGACTTCCAGAATACCATAATCCATAGACAAGCGAATAATTCAGATGTCGTCACATCTCATTTAAAGCCTTTTATTTCCAGAATCACGAGTGAACCTTAGTTCAACTGATCTTCTTTATGAGCTGATACCAGGTCAGTTGTAGTGTGTAAAATACATTTAACTACATGTGACCTGCACATATCCCTCCTGGTATATGGGTGCACCATGATTCCAATCAATTCTATGATTCATATCCATTTGTGACTTCAACGAGACTGTCAAAACCTCTCACAAGTGAGTTTGGGTTAGACTAGTCTATTAGATGTCTTAGAAATCCCAATTCCTAAGATGTCATCTATAATACCCATAATATTCATATCCAAACATTATTTCAACATACTCTTAGCCTCTAGGATCAGCCTAGGACTTCTCTCTGTGATCAACATGTCATCTACGTAAAGGCACATCAGGACGAATGAGTCAGAATTGTCTTTCATGTAGACATATTTGTCACACTTATTAATGGAGAAATCCTTAGATAGTAGAGTACTATCACAGTTTTCGTGCCATTGCTTCGGGCCTATTTTAGCCCGCACAGAGATTTGACAAGTCGACAGACTTTCTTCTCTCCTTGGAACCACTTACCCCTTGGGTTGTTCAGTATTACTTTATTATTCCACTTTCGGACCTTTGATTTTCCGACTGTTGACTTTTTAGCTTCAGAGTCAATGTTTCTATAGTTAGATTCATTGTAGCACACTTTTGCCACTCCGCTCTTCGACGCTTACCGAGGCGTTTCTATTTTATCTGAAACATCCAGGACCAAAATGTAAACATTTCAGGGACCAAAATAGAAGTTCAGGAAGAAGCCCAATAGTTCATCAAACCAACTCTCCGGTTAGGAAGGTTGTCTCAACATACAAGTCATGCAAGACTGCGATGACCCTAGAGGTTAAGTTATTCGCATAGGAGCACATGTCTAAGTAGCCGAGGCCTTATACTCGCCAGTAGATCCATCTAACTTTGTACTCTTTGAGTATCCAATTTTACACCCAGAGGTTCTTTTTCCGGAGGAAGATCAACCATCACACAAGTGTGGTTTTATCTGATGCAGTCTATTTCTCTCTTTTTAGCTTCTTTCCAAAGCAGCGCTTCTAGATGACAATTCTTTGTTAATTGTCCATGGTTCATTCTCAACCATATAAGCTAGAAGGCCTATGACAAGTCTTTGTCCCCTCTTTTTACTCTGTTTCGGTTCAACATCTATAATCCTTGAGTTCTGTAGATCTGGAACATTAAGTTCCAGATAGTCAACAACTTCCGAGTCCTATAGATCTGGAACGTCTAGTTCTGTACAATCAGGCACTCGCGGGTTCTTGTTAACCTTGATCAATTATTCCTTTTTCCTTTTTAAGAAAATTTATCTTCAAAGAATTCAGCATCTTTGGCACCAGGATGCGATAAATACTAATGTTCTTTGCAGATCCAGTAGATATGCAATCTACAGTCTTAGGTCCGACTTGACCTATTTTGGCTTTGGTATCTCAACACTTGCCACACTACCCCATATCACAACATTTGTATATGAGATTTTTTTCATGTTTCACATGGAGGGTTATCCTTATTCTTATGCGGAGTTCTATTGAGAATCACATTAGCGATAAGGATTGCCTTGCCCCACATATATTGGGCATACGGATCTGCGCTTGGCTAATACCGTTAGACTGAGATGAGTAAGGAGCAGTCGTTCTATGAATGATGTTTCGCATTCTCCCCCTCTATCACTACGAATTCCTCAATCTGTAGGCTTGTCAACTTCTACTTAGAAGTGATCATCCACTTTAACAACTTTATCTTTACTTTTCAACAAACAAAGAACGGAATACGTTGTACCATCTTCAATGAAGATCACAACGTACTTGTCTCCCCCTTCTATTTGTACACGCTTCAAATCACCCACATATGAGTGATTAAGTTATAGAGGAGTAGTGCTTCTTTCTCTATTCCTACGACGAAATGTAAAGGTGATTTTGCCTCTTCGCCTACCTCACATTCATTTGAGGGTTTATATCGACAGACGGCAACAATCTCAACTTAATTAGTTTTGAATAACTCTCTATTTAACGTGTCTTAAACTATGAAGGCATAGATGCATGAATTACAAATATATCATCCTCTTGGCTACAGACGTACTGTACCATTCTTAGTTATTACAGACCTGTTGGACTAGTTTCAAACCAGCTTGACCAACAACGTCCTTGAAACCAAGTTTGGGACATGTATCACCTCTTGTTAGAGTGATCTCATTCCCTTAAGTCCTTTGAGGACAACCCCTTCAACTCTTTTTATTTTGGAGGTGGCGTTGCTTCACATGAACAACCTCTTGCCCGTGATTAGGGCGCAACCGTATCGTATGAGATCTAGATAATCTGGCCCACTCCAGTTGCCTTGGCAGACTGAGTGTCCAATTTCTATCCAGTTTTTTTTGATACGTGAGTAGTCAACCTACGTAAAGGAATTCCAAATGTCCTTTTTTTTACCTTCAAATCATTTAAGATCTGGAAACTCTGGCTCACTCCAGTCACTCGTAGGCTTCGCATGGCTAAGTGTCCAATATCGTCCTGTCATGAGATGGATGTGGCCCACTCCAGTCGCCAGTAGGCTTTGTATGACTGAGTGTCCACTACTATCCTGTCAAAAGACGGATTTTCTGTCAGAAACAGTGACAAGTTTGTCTCTAGTCCTTGTCCTTAGTCCTCTTCTCTTTCTTAGGATTGTCCATAAATCCAGTTTATTATAATCTAAGTCCATTCTTTTAGGTCGTTTTAGTGTAGATAATATAAGTCTTAACAAAAACACTTCATATTTCAAGCCTTGCTTTATTCACTTTTATTCAGAAATTATCTTTTAATCTCAATTTTAACAAGGAATAAAAAGTTAACTCATACCTTTGGAATATGGCCCACGTCAGTCACATGTCCAAATCCTCTTTACCATAAGATGAAGGCTTTCTGCTATAAGATGGAACATCATCTTGAGCCTTCTCCTCATGTCCCAGTTGACATCCTCAACCTCTCGTGGACGCTTGTTTCCACCACTCTCGGGAGCGGTGACAACAACTCTTCCTTGATCCTTAGTCTTGCCATCATGACTATCAGTAGTATTTTCAAGTTCATGATCAACAACAGAGATCTCCTCTTTGACAAAAACAGATTTGTAACTATCGTATAAAAAGATCCAAAACTAGAACCAGATTTGTTGACAGAGACAGTGTTTGAACTATTTATAGTATTGTCAACAGAACTGGTTTCAATAAGAAAACCACATCCAAATCTGGGACCATATTTATTCGCATACATCTTTCTAGCACTAGTATAAATAATGTCTTAATATTGTGAGTTACACAATGGATGTACGGGAATAGTATACAACTACAACTAGTGCTTTAAAAGGATAAACTAAAATGGTTACAATACAACAGGCTTGAAGCCTAATAAGAGTTATAACAACCACAACATGTTTGATGATCTTGGTCTTCGTTCTTGAATCCGTCTTTGCATCTTGGATCTTGTGATCTTCATCGAAACTGCAGCAAGCCCCTTGATCTTTATAACCTGAAACCAAAGACACTAAATCTGGTAGTGCTACAAGGGCGCTGCTGAGTCGAGTGATATTCACTTTGTCCTTAAGATATTATTGCCCTATATATATCCTTTTACGATATGGACAACTGTCTCCTAAGATAAAACAACAACTACACAAATGAGAAAATGAAACTCAAGTGTTTCTTAAGAAGAACTTTTGAGTGTGTGAGAGATATGCTAGAGTGGAAGAAGTTCATAAAATCTGAATTATACAAGAGTGAGGTATGTTCTACAAATGAGTCTAATGCCTCAATTTATAGTAGTGTAAGAATATCTCTTCAAGTGCTCATGTAATGGTCATTCAAGTGCCATGTAATGACCACTTAATACATCAAGTAATGCAACCAAATAATAGCTGATTTATGAAGGAAAACTGTAATTTGAATGCTCCAGAACGTCCCCATAATCAGCCAAACTTTTGGACTTCCGTTCGCACAGACACTGCCCGGGAAGCGTCGCGGCTCCAGTAGCAAAAGTCCACTCAAGGTTTGCGGCCCTACCTTTGGGGTGCCGCAACCCTTGTGGTGGTGGCATCGCTGCGCCCCGGCTCCGTGGCGACCTTTTTCCTACCTGTTTCGATCTTGTACTTCGTACACTTCTTCATTTATTTACCAACGTAGAATACGTGTCATTTAACCAACGACCGTCCATCATTTCATGTCTCAAACGTTTACTCACGTATAAATATCTCTTTCACTAATGAAATTTACAATGCTTGGCACTAAGTGTGCACGTGTGTGGAAACGATGTTTCCGACGTTCGGGATCCCAATTGTTCGAGTCATAAATAATGGGATAATCTTAATTACACATTAGTAAAAATTTTCAACAAAGAGAACAGTGATACCTAAAGAAATTCCTCATCATTGGTTTTCAATAACTTTGATATGTTTGAAAGAGTTGAGAAGATAGCCACAAAGCTACTATGTATTTGTTGGCAGAAGTGATCACAAAGCCACTCTCATTAGCACAACAAAGTAGGAAAATGTATATGCTTTTAAATTTTCCTACATAAGGGGAAAATAAATGTTGCTTATACTACTGATTGGATTCACAAGAATATGGCTACAAGATGATGAAAAAGAGAGTCACAAATTAAATATACACATATATATCCAAAGGATCACGACCAACCAACATCCCAATGCAGATAGGCCCAGTCCAAGAATAGCCCAACACGGACTGTTTGATATATTATGGTATATATTTAGATATTAGTCTTATATCTAAATTAGTAGTGTAATATTACCATAATTGTATAGTTAGTCTCCAAATAGAATAGGGTTTTAGATTTAGAATAAGAAAAGGATTTTCCTATTGTAACTTATATATATGTCTTTCATCAATAAGAATAATCAAGAGATTAATTCTTTCACGGTATAGAGAATCTAGGTTATTTTCCTTGCTTCCACTACTCACTCTTTTCTCGTGTAACTTTTGAAATCTGTGACCAAACCCCCCTCCCTCTCAATTTTCATAACACCCGAGACCTCTCCCCTCTAAAATCTTGTCCAAAAGTTCATTCTATTCACCATGACTGATAAGAACAATTTTCATCCTACCCTAACATTTCTAATATCAAGAGCGTTCTTCATATTGTTCTTGACCTAGAAAATGTCCAATATGGGACGTGGGCGGAGTTATTCAAGATTCATTTAATAGCTCATCAAGTTCTTCACCACATCATCCCTCCAACTCCTAAAACGGAGGATAAGACCACCGAAGATGATGATGTACCCACCAAAACGGACAATCCTAAATTATGGGTCACGCTTGACGTAAAGGTTCTTCAATGGATTTATGCCAAAATATCTATGGACCTTTTACATACGATTATGGAACCCAACTCCACAACTTTGGAGGCTTGGAATCGATTGTGTGATATCTTCCAAGAAACAGTCATTTTCGCATTGTTACTCTTGAACATGAATTTTCTCAAGTTGCGATGGCGAATTTTCCTAACGTTTCATCTTATTGTAAACGAATCAAGGACTTGGCGGATCAACTTCTCAACGTGGGTGCTCGGGTTACTAATAGTCCTCATTCTACAGATGGTTGCAAGCTTATCTGAGGCCTATACCGGTGTTGCTTCGATTCTTCGTCAAAGTAACCCCCTGCCGAAATTCTATCAGGCCCGTTCTATGCTAATATTAGAGGAGGTCGGTCTGGCTAAAAAGGTGTCTCTCGGTTAGTGCTCTGGTTTTATAGCCACGTCACATAATTCCCCCACGTATTTTAACAATTCAAACCAAAATCATAACAACGGTGGTGGCAAAAAAGGTCAAAATTGCAAAAATAAAAATAAAGGTGGTGGACGTGGTGGTAATAATGGCAACGACGGAAGACGTGGCACGGGTGGGTCCCGACCAGTGGGGCCATCTACTAATTGGTCATGGGCCCACTGGCGCAGCCAACGACCCGATGACCAGCGGCCGGCTCCGTGAATGCCTACGAGGTGGGCGGCTGCCCATTCTCGGCCCAATTTCCAGCAACGCCAGCGAGGCCCAATTCGGCGTTCAACAACCCGATTTGAGAAGCCCAGCGGAGTTCCGGCCGCAGGCGGTTGGGCCTTGGTCAGCCAGTGCGCGGGCCTCGGCCACGCAGCGCTGCGGCGAAGGGCTCGCTTTCGCACCATCTCAGAAAGATATTGAGGTCGCGATGCACATGCTTGGATTAACTCAACCGGGCCCGAATTGGTATATGGATACAGACGCCACTACCCATATGACATCCGACCAAGGTACTATTTTATTTTATTCCAATTTGAGCAATATGACATCCGACCAAGATACTATGTTCGTAATGACAATTCAATTCCAATTAAGGGTTATGGTCATAAAGCGTTGTCTCCTCCCCATTCATCACTTGTATTGAAAAATGCCCTTCATGCCCCAAAACTAACTGGCGGTGAGCTCACTGGAGGAGAACTTGCTGGTGTTTTTCTTTGGTGGTCGCGTCTTGGTGCGATAACAACAAGTGTAGTATGAAGCGATTTGGAGCAATCATGCGGGAACATGAGCTGCAATAGGTGGGTCTGACCCATGACACTTGCCACTAGACTACAATACACAAAATTGACACTAGAAATACAAACTTCCTATACATGACTAGTATCAATGAAGAAAAAAATTAGTAAAAGAGAGAGTAATGACAAGAGAAAAGGAAAGATTGATTGTGGCTTAAAGAGTGTGAAGTTAAGTGCATATAAGTAGGTGAGTTAAGATGAGGAAGTGAGTGATGAAGATTGAGAGTGCCGAAGTGAGAGGGTGAGGGAGGCGGAGGCATAATGGAAGGGTTAAGGGAAAAAAAAGAGTGAACTGTGATATTTGTGAAGGCTGATGAGAATGAGAAGTGAAGACATAAAGTGAAAATCCTACTAATTTATTAATTTTTTTATATTGGGCTTGCGGACTGCTACAAGCCTACAAACATAATTGGGCATATGGGGCGGGTAGGCGGGGAAGACGGGTATCAGGCGGGTATAACTACAAATCCACCACCTACCCGCCTACCCGTGGCGGATACATTTTCAATACCCATACCCGTCCCAACTGGACGGGTGCGGTGCGAAATCCGCAAAATTATACCCACCTGCCATCCCTACTCCTCTGGCCCAATAGTGGCGAGATCAGTTTCCAGAATTGGGTCAGCAGGCCCACTGCCTGCTGGCCCGTTCGACACGTCTCCCAAAAATTCCCAAAATTCACCTAATCCAGCCCCGAGTTATGGTCCAATCATCCGAGCCCAACGGGGTATTTTTAAACCAAAAAGACATTTTAATTTAAATTCTAATGTTCTTAGATCACCCTTGCCCCGTAATCCTGTGTCTGCTTTAAATGACTCAAATTGGAAATTGTCATGACTGATGAATATAATGTTCTTATTGATAATAAGACGTGGGAGTTGGTACCTGTGAATTCCCAAATTATTGTTACAATAACAAAAAAATAACATAATACAAAAGAAATTATTCTCCTCAATAAATTGAAGTAATTATACTATCAGTATACAACACTTCGATCCTATTTTATATCTATGTTACGTCCATTTAAATGGGGGTCCAATTTGTGAGCTATTTTATATCTATGTTACACCCATTTAAATGGGGTACAATTTGGAAGCTTATATAATAACATTATGTGTCTACTCTAATATAATATAAATGATATATATTAGTAAAAGAAAGACATTTACATGAATTGTCTTTGGGAGCAAAAGAATAAGGAAAAGAAGAGTCAATGTATCTGTTTCATTTCTAGCCATTAAGAGGAACAAATATAAAATTTATAATTTTCACGTTTTTATTGTTCAGTCCAAAGGGTAAGGAAAAGAAGAGTCAATGTATCTTCTCCATTTATAGCCATTAAGAAGAACAAATATTTACGTTAGTGTTGAGCCATCAAATGCACATTCTTTTCCCTTCCCCCCTCATCTTTAATTCCCCTCTAACTCTTGTCCTTCCACCTCTTTTATGTTGCACACAAACACCTCAAGTATATGGTACTTATACACAAACAAAGTATCCAACACAAAGGATAGAAAAATCAGAGAAAAAAACAAGTGAATAAGAAGAAAACAAATCTGAAAAAATACCAAGAGGGCAAGAAGAACTAGAATAAAAAATACTAAGGAGCAAGGGTCACTTTTAGCAATCGAACAACAATCATTTTTGCGCTTACAAGGTGAGTTTTCTCACTCAGAAATTCTTAGTGAAATCGTTTATTTTAAGTTCAATACATGTTAGAATATGAATTGGGTGTTGAAAAGAAGTCATGAATTTTTTATTGTTTAAACAACTAGTTGAGTCATGAACTTTACGAACTGGTTTCACTGAGTTATAATTGTTAGAATTTGATGAAATTTGGAAGAATGGTACACATCTCTATTATGATCATATAGAACTAAAAATGAGGTAAAATGGACATACGGTTTAAAATTTATCATAGTTCAAAGTTCATGCCTTAGATTTGGCCGAAATTCGGAAAGACATAAATACAGACTGTTTTTATTGAGTTTTACTTATTAGAATTATATAAAAATTTACATGGTTGTAAATATCTCTCTTACGGACAGATATAGGCAAAGTGGGGTTAAAACGGACTTACGAGTGGAGAGTTATTGTAGTTTGAAGTTGTTGCCTCGGATTCATCGAAATCCAGAAGGGCAGGACGTTGAAACGTAAAACTGTACAAATACGTGAGTAATATAAAAATTTGTGTTAAATGAAAGTTCTATATCTCTCTGTTGTGGACATTTTGAGACCTCATGGAGGTCTATCTGACTTACGGATTGAGAGTTATGGTTGTTTAAAGTTTCTGTCTCGGATCTATCGAGATCCAGGAAGGGCAACGAATAAAAGTGTAAAACTGTACCAAATTGTACA
Organism: Przewalskia tangutica; assembly: GCA_029844215.1. Lineage (NCBI taxonomy): Eukaryota > Viridiplantae > Streptophyta > Magnoliopsida > Solanales > Solanaceae > Przewalskia > Przewalskia tangutica. The sequence goes on along the minus strand of CM056730.1, from coordinate 91,182,225 downwards.
TAATATGAAAGGATGGTTCACATGGAGACGTGTAGCTCTCTGTTCTTGTATTTTGGAGATTTTATGGGGCTTGAACGGGTTTACGGATTAGGAGTTATGACTATTTTAAGATTTGGTTCTGTTTAATTGTGGCTGTTTTGAGGATAAGTTTGTGTTAGTTACCCAAAGTAGTTTTAAATGAAACTTGGTACAGTGAAAGATCCCCGTCTTACCTTAGTTTCAGTTTAAGAAACGCCTTAGTTGGAGTTATGGTTGAAAAATTATAATCATTACAAGTATGAATGACGGAATGTTGGAAAAGAGAATATTATTTATTTGACATTCTGAAAAATATGAAAACTGAATACGTGTTCACACAAATATATAAATATATAATGGATCGGGTTGCACGTCGCAATAAAACGTAAAGTGAATACGCGTTCACAAATACGTAAACATAATGGATCGGGTTGCACGCCGCAACAAAACGTAAAGTGAATACGCGTTCACAAATACGTAAACATAATGGATCGGGTTGCACGCCGCAACAAAAAATAAAGTGAATACGCGTTCACAAATACGTAAACATAATGGATCGGGTTGCACGTCGCAACAAAACGTAAAGTGAATACGCATTCACAAATACGTAAATATAATGGATCGGGTTGCACGCCGCAACACAACGTAAAGTGAATACGTGTTCACAAATACGTAAATAGAATAGATCGGGTTGCAGCCGCGATAAATATGAAAAGTGAATACGCGTTCACAAATATATAAATGCAACAAATTTATAGAAATGCAAGGGGATGTCTTAACGTATAATACGAGATAAAATAAAGTGTTAGTTAAACTAAGAATTCCCTATGAGGAATTGCTGCATATTTAAAAGTGTTGTAACCTAATATGTTTTTTCAATATGCTTATTACGTTATAATGTGATTGCACTTGGAATATTGTGGTGTTACTTTGAATTGCAGGGTAAGGCTCTTACTCAGCCCTGGATGGTAGGGCTGACTGTTTATTTAACATGTTACAGGAAAACGTGATAGGGGAAAGACTCCACGTCAAGGCTAGCGATCGTCCCGCAGCCTCTTTGTCGTACCAAATCCATTGCTTCGGGCTTTGTACTCGTCAGGTTCAGAATATTAGTTTCAGTGTCTCGGAAAATGCCCGTGTGGGATGGTCTCCTTTCCAACTTAGAATAATCTTTGTCAGTATGTTTATGTAAAAACAGTATTTGCACGAGCATGAGCTCGCGTTATGTTTTTAATAACATCATAAACATATTTTTTTTATTGTTATTAATGCTCCGTTTTTAAATATAAGTCTAAATTTCTAAATAAAGAGAATTAAATGGTGCTCCTGGTGAGAAATAATTATTCAGGTGCCATCACGTCCTAAGTAAATGCTTAGGAAAAGTCGGGGCGTGACAGTACCCCATCCATCTGGCGTTAATATTATTTGGTCTATGTGAATTTTTACTCATAAGGATATTCTGAAGGTTCTTTTGCAAGACATAAGACTCGACTTGTAGATGATGGTAAGACTCAGCAGGTCGATGTGGATTGTGGTGAAATATTTAGTTCAGTGGTCAAGCCAGCTACCATCTGTATAGTGCTTAGCTTGGCTTTGTCAAAAGCATGACCCATTCATCAGCTAGACGTGAAGAATGTTTTCCTACATGGTGATCTCAAGGAGACAGTCTATATGCATCAACCCTTGGGATTTAGGGATACTAGATATCCTAATCATGTCTGTTTGTTAAAGAAGTCATTATATGGGCTTAAGCAGTCTCCACGGGCTTGGTATAAGAGGTTTGCTGACTATGTATCGATTATTGGTTTCTCTCACAGCAGGTCTGATGATTCATTACTCATATATCATCGGGGTTCCATGGCTTATATACTATTATATGTGGATGATATTATCTTGACTGCCTCTTCTGATGCTTTGCGAAAGTCTATCATGGCAATGCTCAGTTTTGAGTTTGCCATGAAAGACTTGGGGCCATTGAGTTATTTTTTGGGGATTGCTGTCACTCGTCATGCAGGTGGACTGTTCTTATCACAGAGGAAGTATGAAACTGAGATCATTAAGAGGGCTGAGATGTCATCCTGTAAGTCAACTTCTACTCCAGTTGATACTAAACCCAAGTTGGGTGCTGCAGCTGACACTCCCTATGCAAATCCAACTCGATATCGTAGTCTTGAAGACGCCCTTCAGTAACTTACGTTCACGTGACCTAATATTACATTTGTCGTACATCATGTTTGTTTGTTTATGTATGATCCCAGAATTGAACATATGAATGCGCTTAAACGCATTCTTAGGTACATTAAGGAACACTTGATTATGGCTTGCATTTGTATCCATCGTCGACGTCTACACTTGTCTCATATACAGATGCTAATTAAGGTGGTTGTCCAGATACCAAATGGTCTACGTCTGGCTATTGTATGTTCTTAGGTAATAACTTGGTCTCATGGTCTGTCAAGCGTCAATCCACGCTATCACGTTCAAGTGCAGAGATCGAGTATCGAGGGGTAGCCAATGTGGTTTCTGAGTCATGTTGGTTACGTAATCTACTTTTAGAGCTCCATTGTCCTATTCAGAAGACTATCTTGGTGTATTGTGATAATATAAGTATCATCTACCTTTCTGGTAATCTAGTTTAGCACCAACGCACTAAACATATAGAAATGGATATTCACTTTGTTCGAAAAAAGGTAGCTAGAGGACAAGTACGCGTCTGTCATGTACCTTCCAGATATCAAATTGCAGACATCTTTACAAAGGGTCTTCCCTCAGTCCTTTTTGAAGATTTTAGAGACAGTCATTTAATCATCGCGGTCTATGATCATGGTGTGTTATATATATACACATAATATATAAATGTATATTATGTGTATATCCAAAGGATCACGACCAAGCAGTAGCCCAATGCAGATAGGCCCAGTCCGAGAACATCCGAGAACAGCCCAACACAGACTGTTTGGTATATTATAGTATATATTTAGATATTAGTTTTGTACCTAAATTAGTAGTGTAATATTACCATAATTGTATAGTTAATCTCCAAATAGAATAGAGTTTTAGATGTAGAATAGGAAAAGAATTTTCCTAACTTGTATATATATGTCTTTCATCAATAAAAATAATCAACCGATTAATTCTTTCATCCTGCATAGGGGGAAAAGAAATGTTGCTTATACTACTGATTGGATTTGCAAGAATATGGCTACAATATGATGAAAAAGAGTCACAAACCTTTTTCAAAATCAGCATCACTTTCTTACTCTATCGGTAAAAGAAGTATGTTTCAATATATAAGCAACTCCAAACGTTGCATATTGTTGACGATGCAGATCTGTGTTGAGAACCAGGGTATGGATACCTGGTCCTCTTCTTTAATGGAGATTAGAACTGATCGTTAATGGGGTTAAGGGAGAAGACAGAGAGACAGAGGAAGGTTCTCGAATTGATCTGTGAAAAGTGAAGTAATAGTACAAGATGTAAAGAGTCTGCCTATATAAAATATCCTATATAGGGAAATGACCTTTTTGCCCCTTATACGTAAAGAGAACATTTCACCCTTGTGACCATACAACAATTATATTAAATGTACATTAGGACATTAATCTTCAACACCCCCCTCAAGCTAGGAGGTATGAAAATACTTTTCAGTCCTAGCTTGGAAAGCAGGAACGAATGTTGCTGTCGACCAAGAGGTTTGGTGAGCAAGTCGTGAGTTGTCGTTCGGTGGTATGTACGATATTGATGAGACCAGTGCGTATCTTTTCCCGAATGAAATGGCAATCTATGTCGATGTGTTTGGTCCTCTCGTGGAAGACTGGATTTGCAGCTATCTGAATGGCGGACTTGCTGTCTGTGTATACCGAGACTGGTGTCTGAATCGTAACACCAAGATCTTGAAATAGGCCAGCGATCCATACTACTTCTGCTACTGAGGCTGCCATAGACCTATATTCTGCCTCCGCAGAACTCCGAGAAACAGTGTCTTGTTTTTTTGACTTCCAAGAGATGGGTGAAGAGTCATGCAGAACAATGTAGCCAGTGATTGACCTTCGACTGTTCACGCAAGAACCCCACAAGATCACGAATCGTTGAGTGAGGAACCGAATCGACAAGAAAATCCCAACCACAGGTCTGCTTTACAAACTGACGACTCGCATCAAATTTCCATATGTGACACTTTAGGTGCATGCATGAATTGGCTCAAACAGTGTACTGCAAATGTGATGTCTGGTCTGGTGGTGGTCAAGTACAAGAGTCGTCCAATGAGCCTCCTGAAAGCAGGGTGCGCCAGATCATCACCACCGGTGGTTGTGGTCCGTCGAATCCACTTGATGCCACATGCTCATCGAATTCAAGAGTAGTAAGCCTCTGATGCACATCCATGGGGGAATGGGCAGGTTTTGCACCTGCAAGACCCATGTCAGAGATCAGTTCTAAAGCGTACTTCCTTTGATGCATGACAATACCCTTTGAGTTCCTTGCAAATTCAATGCCAAGGAAAAAACGCAACTCACCCAGATCTTTGACCTTGAAGGTAGACTTCAGTGTTTCTTTGGTGTCCTGAATCAGTGCTGAGTCGTTTCCCGTAATCAACAGATCATCCACATAGATCAAGATTATCACAATGCTATCATTTTGTCGCTTGGTAAACAGGGAGTAATCTCTGATGCTTTGTTTGAAACCAGATGAGATGAGGGCTGTAGTTAACTTGATGTTCCATTGTCTTGATGCTTGCTTTAAGCCATAAAGGGATTTCCTCAATCGGCACACCTGTGTCTTCCTGTCTGTGTTGCTATGAGCAAAACCATCTGGGATCTGCATATATATTTCTTCAAGGAGATCTCTTTGAAGAAAGGCATTGTAGACATCCATTTGATGGATTGTCCACTGTCGTGCTGAAGCGAGAGAGACCACAGTTCTCACAGTGGCCATCTTTACCACTGGGGAAAATGTTTCTTGGTAGTCCATCCCCTCCTTCTGGTTGTAACCTTTTGCTACCAGCCTGGCCTTGAATCTTTCAACCTCACCAGATGCTTGGTACTTTATCTTGTACACCCATCTACATCCTATAGCCTTCTTTCCTGCAGGTAGTGTTACCAACTCCCAAGTCTCATTATCTTCAAGTGCCTTGATTTCTGCTTTCATTGCCTCAACCCATCTTGGGTCCTTGGCTGCAACTGAATAACTGGTCGGTTCTGTGTCAAGGGAAACTTTGCCAACAAAGTTCTGATAACCTGTTGACAAGTTAGAATAAGAAACATTATCAGAAATAGGGTATAGACAAGCAGAGGAATTAAGTGTAGTAATGTAATCTTTGTGCCAAATAGGAGGTCTGCTGGTCCTTGTTGTTCTCCTTGCACCCTCAGAACAGGGTGGTGTTGTAGTGTCATGCTCTGGTGACTTTGTTGTATGCTGATCCTGGTCAGGGATGCCCTGGATATCTTTATGCAAAGGAATCTGATGATGAGTAGTCAGATCTTCAAAACAGGGCATTTTCTTTGATGTGATGGGATTAACTGCTTCAATGGTGCTGCCTTTGAATGGAAAGCATTGCTCCATGAACTGCACATCCCTGCTAACAAACACAACATTGTTTTCCATATTATACAATTTATATCCTTTTTGAGTGGAACTGTAACCAACAAGTATGGACCTCACAACTCTTGGGCTAAATTTGTCATATTTAGGTAGGGCAGTGGCAAAGCACAAACATCCCAATACCCTAAGGTGACTAAGATGTGGTTTCTTGTCATATAGCATTTCAAAAGGGGACCTGTCTTTTATGGCAGTGGAGGGTATTCTGTTAAGTATGTAGACAGCATTTTCAACACAGAATCCCCAAAATTTATCTGGGAATCCTCCTTGTATTTTATTGGCCCTGGCTATTTCAAGGATGTGTCTATGTTTCCTTTCAACTACACCATTTTGTTGTGGTGTATAGGGACATGAACTTTCATGAACAATACCTAACTGTGAGAAAAGGGTACTACAACTGTGATTAAAGAACTCAAGTCCATTATCAGATCTAATCCTTTGAACTTTGGTTTCAAACTGAGTGTTGACCTTGAGAAAGAAGTCTTTGATTACAGAGAAGACATCAGATTTTAGTCTTATTAAGTAAATCCAGGTCCATCTAGAGTAGTCATCCACAATGGTTAGAAAGTATTTCATTCCATTCATAGTTTCAACTTTATAGGGACCCCATACATCCATATGCAGTAATTGGAATGCTTTATCAGCTCTACTATGACTGGTATTAAAAGGAACTCTAGTTTGTCTTGCTAAGGGACAGACTTCACAGTTTTTAAGAACAAATTGATCATTTTTTTTGAAAAGAATCAAGTTTCTTGAGGCGCCATGGGCACGGCAAAGTCTCTGATGCCAAGTCATTCATCAACTTTGCCGATACGTCATCTCATCAACTCCTCTTTTATTCTCATGCGGCGGAGAGAGTGTGTATAGGCCATTCTCCTCATTACGATCCCTCACCTTCCGGATGAGAGGTCTGAAGACACAATAGTTTGGAAAACAAATGACACTGCAGTTTAGGTCTTTAGTTAATTTTGATATGGACAAGAGATTGAACTTGAAAGATGGTACACATAATACTCCTTTAAGCACATCAACTCCACCCAAGTGATACTCCCCAACAGTTGAGATTTTGGCAGAATCCCCTGTTGGTAGCTGCACCTTCCCTGACCCCTCTGTCAAGACAGTGTTATGTAAGTGTCTTTGATCAGTGATCATGTGGTTAGTGGCTCCTGTGTCTACTATCCATTTTACCATAACTTTCGAGTCAGGAACATACTTACCTGCCAAGTTTGCATTGATGTCTTTGAAGTTCCTTGCTCTCCGATAGCAAGGAGTTTACGTGTTGTGCAGTGTAAATTGGTATATGCTTCTTGATGAAATTGGAGTGAGCGGTGACCGTGTATGCAGTTCTCATGCATAGTGTTACCTCACGTGACTATATAGGCCTTTTTCCTTTACTTTTGAAGTTTTACGGATAACCGTGAAGGCGTAGCAATCGATTTCTACATGTCCATCTTTTACAATAGTTGCACCTCGTCAATTTATAGCAATCCTCCGAAATGGCCTTTGATCTTACAATGATCACAAAAGGCATTCGGATTGTAGCTCTTCTTCTTATTTCGGTTCCATTACCTCCTCTCATTAGCCCGACTTTAAGTGAACATGGTGATAGTTCCATTTGTTTCTTGGGTTGCCTACCACTAGATCAGCATCATCCTTTGGCTTTCCTCTTGATTCATCATAGCATAAACTTGGTTTAGTGAGAAGCAATTGCATCAAGAGGATCGCTTCTTATATGACTATAACTATCATCCACTCCCGTGAAATTATATGACCTTTGATGTTGAGAGTGATCCATAAACTCCTTGGATTTTGGGCAACAGGATGGGGATGGCAAGATTGAGTCATACTCGTCCCACAGATCTTTGAGTCTAGAGTATCTGATGACATGCATTGTCACGTCGCATAGAGACTATTTCTTTGTGTAACTGGAAGGTTCTAGAACTATTCACTTTGTCGAATCTTTCTTTCAGTTCTTCCCAGATAGTGTAAGAGTCAGAGTTATATAGCATCCCAGTGAGTAGATTTTTATTCACGTTCCCCATTAGCCAGGACACAACTATCGCGTTACATCGCTCCCATATTTGTGTCAAGTCAGCATGTATATTTTCTTTTCGCACACTACCGTCAATAAAACCTAACTTGTTCTTTCCTAATAGGGCTAACTTCATGGCTCTACTCCAAATCGTGTAGTTATCCATGCCATCTAAGATGATCCCAACAGATAGGGATCCAGGAGAATCTGAGGGAAACAAGTACAGTGGGTGATTGTGGTCAATGGTCACCACCGCTGTACTTGTTGCTCCAGAATGTTCTTCAACTGTGCTACCCATACTTGGATCTCAGAATGAAGGACAGTAACAAATGAATACAGAGAAATAGTCAGGGAAAGAAAGAAAAAAAGTATGAAAAGTAGATAACCGTAGAGTGGTCAGAATCGATGGATCCAGTCAGAAAACGATGGATCTAGTCTTCGGGCTGATTTTTCCAACGAGATCTGCAGATTTATGAGTTCGTCACCCCCTGCATGCGTGGTTCTTCAACAACTCTATGTGGATCCTTTGTTGAAAACCTCATAGTCTTCACAGAACTTGTAAAGGCGGTTCAATGGAAGTGAAACCCTAAGGAATCAGTCAAGAACCGCTTGTGGCCACGAAGCCCTAAAAGAAACTTAGAATCAGATCGTTATCTTCAAGGCTCTGATACCATGTTGACGATGCAGATCTGTGTTGAGAACCAGGGTATGAATACCTGTTCCTCTTCTTTAATGGAGATTAGAACTGATCGTTAATGGGGTTAAGGGAGAAGACAGAGAGACAGAGGAAGGTTCTCGAATTGATCTGTGAAAAGTGAAGTAATAGTACAAGATGTAAAGAGTCTGCCTATATAAAATATCCTATATAGGGAAATGACCTTTTTGCCCCTTATACGTAAAGAGACCATTTCACCCTTGTGACCATACAACAATTATATTAAATGTACATTAGGACATTAATCTTCAACACATATCGCGACTCAAAGAGATGCATAAATACATATACAAATTGCAGTGACACAACAGAAAAATCTTCTATATCTACTATTAACTCAAGCAGTGGATGATGCTTATTTTTCAAGTAAACATAAACTTAGTGAAACTCTTAATTTCAAATGGCGCGTATATTCATGTCACAAGCTGCACAAAGAAGAAAGAAAAGTTGAGATTGAAACAACAGGACAATAAAATGACTGCAGAATCTAGCACAGATTTTTTTAATCGGTTTGTTAACACGGAGAGAGAGTTGGGGAATACACGGACCAATTTAAGGAAGACACTTATGGAATTATGTTCATCACTATCACCGCTTAAGACTGTATTCATGATTTGCATATAAATAATGGGTTAAAGGTCAAAAACACACCTCAAGTATCACCATTTTATTAGTTTTCTATCTAAACTATCAGGGGAGTGAGATTTTCCTACCTAAACTACAACCAACTAGTTTGCAAAACACACATCAACTATAAATGACAGTTGGAGTGTACTATTTTTAGAAATAGTACAGTCGGTCCATTAACGCCGTCAAGCGTTGTATTATTTTTGCGATGCGATCCGATATGTCTGACGTACGAAGCGTGTAGCAATATAGGCTTGGAATTGAGTTTACACTCAAGTAATATCACTCTAATTCATATTCGCGTAGGATTCGATCAACTCGAGTTGGGTTAATTATATTGCAATTGTCTGTATATACTTAATATCAAAGTACAACTTGGACAATACCAATACCTTTTTCTTTCCGACTTTATGTGTACTTTTGCAGTATTAGCGCATGAGAAATATGCTTCTTTTATTTGCAAAATTAAATCCTGCAATTATGATAACGGTAAAAAACATAACTCGAGTACTATATTGAGTGTTCTACCTGAACTATCAGAACTTCCTACCTAAACTATCACCAATTAATTTACGAAAAACACCTCAACTATCAGTTGTTCACTTTTCACACTTAAACTATCACCAACTAATTTGCAAAACACACATTAACTATCAGTTGTTCACTTTTTATGAGGTGTGTTTTGCAAACTAATTGGTGATAGTTCAAGTAGGAAAGGTGAAAAACTGATAGTTGATGTGTGTTTTGCAAATTAGTTGGTGATAGTTTAAGTGTGAAAAGTGAACAACTGATAGTTGAAGTGTTTTTCGTAAATTAATTGGTGATAGTTTAGGTAGGAAGTTCTGATAGTTCAGGTAGAACACTCAATATAGTACTCGAGTTATGTTTTTTACCATTATCATAATTGCAGGATTTAATTTTGCAAATAAAAGAAGCATATTTCTCATGCGCTAATACTGCAAAAGTACACATAAAGTCGGAAAGAAAAAGGTATTGGTATTGTCCAAGCTGTACTTTGATATTAAGTATATACAGACAATTGCAATATAATTAACCCAACCTGGAGTTGGGATCGAATCCCACAAGGAATATGAATTAGAGTGATATTACTTGAGTGTAAACTCAATTCCAAGCCTATATTGCTATGCGCACGTTTGGTACGCTGTATTATGCTGGACTGCACTGCAAAAAAATAATACAACGTTTGATGGGCGTTTTCAGCCGGACTGGACTGTACTATTTCTAAAAATAGTACACTCCAACTGCCATTTTTGAGACCCATCTAGTAGATGGGTCTCCCTTGGACTGTACTAAAAATAAAAAATAAAATAAAAATACAGTCCATTATATATTATATTACCGTCCATTATATATTAATACAATTCAGTCCATTACAATATAGTATAGTCCATGCAAAATTATACAGTACAGTATGACGTACCAAACGAGCCCTATAAGGATAGTTTTGGTGGTTATAACTAGGGAAAAAGGTGAAATATACCCCTGAACTTTACTAAATATCTACATATACCCCTCGTTTAAAGTTTGGGTCACCTGTAGGCTGTAGCCTTACCGTCCAATTTTCCGCTCACTTATACCCTTGTGAATGTTAAGGGCACGCAGTGCATTTGTATTAAATTTGATGTATTGGACAAAAAATAATCTGACGTTTGGTGAGCGTTTGCATGTTTGGTATCTTATATTTAGAAATAGTCTGATCTACGATCATTTTAGACCCATCTAGCAGGTGAGTCTCTCCTGGACTGTACTAAAAATAAAAATAAAATAAAAAAATACAATCCATTATATATTAATACTCTAATACCGTCCATTATATATTAATACGATCCAAGATAGTCTGATCTAAATGCAGTCCGATGAAATTAAGTACGATCGTGATGTAACAAACGAGTCCGAAGTGCATTGCTGAATATCGGAATTTCATTTTGTTTTTTTAAAAAATTAAATTATGAGGGTTGTTCGTTTAACCCGACCCTTCCCATATCCGACCCACTAATTAAACCCGAAAACCTCCCTTTTAACCTATCAACCCATGCCCTAAACTCAGAAACCCCAAGTCCTAAACCTAAACCTAACGAAGCATCGTTGCTACTGGGGTTTCATCCGGTGAAGATGTTTGATTTCAAACACAAATTCCTGCCCAGTCAAGGTAAGTCTACTATCTTCAATTTTTTACGTTTTTTAGATATGTTAGGGTTATGTGGAATTTTTGATCGTGTCTGCCAAAAATAGCATGAAAATGTGTAATGTTAAAGCTGCCTTTGTATGGTGTGTATTTGTGGTCCCGAGATGTTGCTAGTCTTTTAGGGTTTTTGTTGTGATTGAATGGAATCCATTGTTTAATGTTAAAGATTATGTTCTTTAATGTCTTTGTAGGGTCTGTTCTTTTTTGTTTTGGGGTGGTACCCAGATGATGTTAGTATTTTAGGGTTTTGTTTATGTCATTTTTGTAGCTTTCAATGTGTTATGTGTATTTACTTTTGCCTTTATGTTATTTTCAAGGATGATTGATGAAGTTGATATTGTGTTCAGTTATGGGGGTAGTATAGTCTTTTCACCTGAGTATACATTAAGAAACTGGTGCATTTGTTGTGGCTTTCTTTTGACCCTGAATTCCTGAGTATATATGACGAGTTTACATCTAAGCTAGGGCTTTCTCAAGTTAAAAAATTGCTAGTGACTGGGCCCTCTGGTAAGTATTATATAGTTGATGGGGATGATGGTATTAGGGCCATCCTTAGCCTAGTGTGTAAGGAATATATAGTCATCAACTTCTTTGTTGTTTTAGAGAGTGAGCTGACAGTCTTTGCCTAACATATCACACATTATACTGAAACTTATTATGTAGATTGGAGGTTGGTACAGACTGTGAACACATACTTGGTTCTGCTGATGAATGGGATCTTTCTGAGGGTGAGGAATATGATTATGAGAGGCTGAAGGCTATTAGCAAGGAAAGGGGAAGGGTAGTAGGTGATAGGTTGGAAAACTATAAAGAATTAGAAGTAGGTATGTCATTTAAGGACATGAAAGAAAGCAGGCAGGTTGTGAACTATTATGCATTAGCTAACAAAAGGGCTTTGACAATCATTAAGGCTGATACTAGTAGAACTAGGTATAGTTGTGAGGAGGGGTGTCCCTTTAGGTGTTTGATTTCCAGAGATGGTAATAGTGAAGGATTCAAGATCAAAACTTTCATTAGTGAGCACACATGTGATGAGGCCTTTGTGAATCCTAGAGCTGATGTAGCCACTTTAGCTCAATACTTTAAGAACAAGCTCTAAAATAACCCCAAGTACAAAGTCAAAGACATGAGAGGAGAGCTTGAAACTGACTTGAGATTGAATGTGTCTCAATCTAAATTGAAAAGGGCTAAGAATATGGTTCTTGAGAAGTTGGAGGGTAGTTTTATAGATGACTACAACAAGCTTGAGGCCTATGGGCAAGAGATTAGACAGTCTAATCCAAAAAGTGATGTAGTGATAAATATCTCCAGGGATGCTCTAGAAGAAGGAAAAAAGAAATTCTTGACGATGTACTTGTGCTTTAATGCTTTAAAGAAAGGCTGAAAATCTAGATTGAGGCCACTAATTGGTCTAGATGGTACATTCTTGAAAGGTAGAGTTAAGGGAATCTTGGTTGGTTGTACTAGGACAAGATTTTATGAACAATTTCTATCCCACTAGCTTGGGCAATAGTGGACAAAGAAATCAGCTAGACTTGGAGTTGGTTCTGTGAGCTATTGAAGAGGTCTTTGGACCTTAAAGATGGTGATGTTATCACATTCATTTCAGATATGCAAAAGGTATGATTCTTAGTCTTTTAGTTTCAGATGCTTTGTGTTTAGTTTCAAAATTCTAAATTCTAATTATATTTTCAGATTCTCATATTATTTGTTCTTTCACTGTTGTAGGAATTTGTAGTTGTTGATAAAGTATAGCCTGAAGTTTACCACAGGTACTGTGTGAGGCATATTGAGAGTAACTGGTGCAAAAAGTGGAGGAGTGGTCAAATGAGGAAGTATATGTGGTGGTGTGTAGGTGTACATTTTTAGACTGGATCGGAAAACCGGAACCGAAATGGAATGGACTGGACCGGTGGATTCCGGTCCCCGGTCCTTCATTAAATAAGATTTCGGTTTTCTGGTCCGGGTGAAAACCGGAATGGACCGGTTCCATATTATTATATATATATTTTTTTAAAAATTCTAGGTCTAAATCTAAAAATTACCTAAAGCTAAACTGCTAATTTCCCAATTCCCAAACAAATCAAACTCATCTTCCATTCTCATTCTCAGTTCTCCCAAGTCCCAACCCGCGAAGTCCTCTGCCCTTCTCCCAAACTGCGACACTTCTCCTCATTTTCCCTTCTCCCAATTTTCAAAACCCTGCTGTGCTGCTGCTATTCCCGACGAGGCGACGACAGTTGCTATTCCCCAACCCGCCACACCGCTCTAATAGTTCAAAATTTGGTTTTTAGGGTTCGTATTTATATTGGGTATGTTCCTTATTGGCTCTATTTTAATGGGTCACTATTTTCTTGAGATTTTGTGCCCTTTATTTCTCTGTTTGCTTGTTGTTAGTATGTGTATTCTATGGTTGCTGTTACTGTTAGTTTGTCAGTGTATGCTATGGTGCTCGTGGCTAGGAGTGTACACCCCGGACCGGATCGGGACCGGAACCGGAACCTTCATTTTTTTGGACCGAGGACCGGACCTGAAAAATCTAGTCCGGTTCGGGTTTTGGACCGATGGACATGTTTTTTTTTAAATGCAATTTTTAATTATAAATTTTTAACAATGTGTTCATTTAACAATCTCATTAAATATGTTTGTTTTTTTCATTATCCTTCAATATATTTTATTTGAATAGGTACACGACACCAATCTTTCAGATCCAACATCATACAACAGGTGGGTGTGAATTGCTCCGAAATTCTATATTATTTTGTAATCAAGTTGACCTGATATTCTCAAATAAAACTTGACAATCTTCATGCTCCACTTGCCATTAATTCACACCAACGAGTCCACAAAAACGACCTCATCATCCATATTATCATATTGCACATCTAGTCATAAAAAAAAGATAGATAAATGATGTCAAACATTAGAAATTATAAGTTTTAAAAAATAATTAGAAGAGTTATAAAAATAACATTACCTTTCTCAATTTCCTCCAAATCTTTCAAATTTTCTTCTACATTTACAATTGACACTCCTTTTGCTCTAAGACAATCTTGTGTGCAAATTAGAGCTTGAACCATCTTTAACAAAATCACAACATAATACATTAAAGTTACATTGGGATAGAGTTGTAAGTTGAGATGAATAAATTAAAAAATAAAGAGACATTACCTTAGGAGTCAAAGAACTCCGAAATGGATCTAGATGACGACCACCCGCACTAAAAGCAGATTTTGATGCAACAGTGGATAATGGGATGACTAGTATGTCACGTGCCATGCGTGAAATAATCGGATAACGATGTCCATTACTACACCAAGATAATGCATCCATTTCTTATTCCTCCGCCCCTAGTTGTTCATTTATGTACCTATCCAACTCACTACTCACATATCCACTTGTCCCCTTAAATCTTTTTGCTCTATCTTTTAAATTTTTCATGTATTCGTCACACCCTTCTATATTATCATCCAAATCAATTGACATAGAATCTACATTTTGCACACTTGGAGGAAAACAAAAAGAATACAACAATCTATATTCATCAAATAATTTGTAAGTGAACTCCTTCACATCATTGCAAAGTTTCATTCCCTTTTCTTTTCCATACATATCGGTTAGTGTCAATTCAACAACTAACAACTTGGAGTGAGGATCAAGAATATAGGCAACATAAATAAACATGATTCATTTTCTCCACATTCCCCCAATATTTGTCAAACTTTTTTTTCATTGCAATTGTCATATCTTTGAAATCCGAATCCAAACTTTTTCCCATTTATTCAACATGTCATAAATTGTGGCAATCTCAAATAAACATTTATTACTTGTCACATAAAGTGAACCAGAGATACGACGAGTCAAAGTATAAACTCCCTTAAAAAAGTGAACCAACCTCTCTACTTTTTTCCAATCATCGCATTGGGAGGCCTTTCATTGTCCTTCAAATCCACTCCACATGGAAGACATATCCCACTAAAAACACGCTGAAATTTCAAAGTCGTATCCAGGTGTATGTTGAGTTCCAACGAGTGGGGACATCAAAAGACAACAAACACTTGTTATTTATATTAGTTTTTTGCACAAGTTCTTTGAACCTAACTATTCTTGCGGGCGAATTCTTAACATACTTCACAACATTTCTAACTCTATCAATGCACACACCATGCTCTTTAATGCCGTCCCACACAATAAGATTGATGATATGAGCAATGCATCTAATATGAATATATTTGCCATCACTAATGCAACAAGTTCTTTGAACCATTCTTCTTCAGTGTGCACAAACAAGATCATTAGAGCTAGCGTATCAACTGTGACGGTAAATAATTTATCCTCAATGCCCCAATATTCTAAGCAAGTCTCAACTGCTTTTCCAATGGCCTCACCTTTATGATTAGATATTGGACAAAAAATTATTATCGTTTTATTCAATTTCCAATCATTATCAATGAAGTGAGCCACATATAGTTAATCCTTTGAATTGATGTCCAAGTATCAGTGGTCACAAAAATTCTTTGACAACTTTTCTTTTTCGCTATAATAAAGTTGCAAACAATCACGAGTAATGGTAACACGAGATGGAATGTTAAAAAACTTGCATCAAGTGTTTAAAGCCAGGTTTTTTCACATGTTTAAATGGAAGTTCATCAACAATGATCATAAGAAGTAGGGCTTCCTCACATCTTTTAAGTTAACAGTCCATACTTCAATTTCCCATTATCAGTTTCTTTCTCAAAAAATAATTCAGATTGTTTTCCTTATCTTTATTTGCAGGATTACCAAGGCATTGTTCCGAATGATTCTTAACATTTTTTGAACCATTAATATTTGAATCAACAACAAAATTTTTATCACAAAACTTACATTCAACTCGTAGTTTCCCATCCCCAATGTAGTGAATGAAATAGTCCCATTAAACTGCTTTCCTCTTACTTTTTGTTTTAAACTGATATACTCGTCCCTCTTTTAACTTCTTGTTCGGAGGTAAGGACTTGCTCAATCTCCACTTTCGATAGTGTTTGTACAGTTTCCGAAGAATAGGTAGATTCCCTTTTAGATTGAGAGCTTTCCATCTACAATAAACATGAACAATATATGTGAGGATCAAATTATCAAGTACAAACATTACATGTTATAAAAATAATTAAGCATCTTACATTACAGCAAGTCCTTACCTCCGGATAAGAAGTTAAAAGAGGGACGAGTATATCAGTTTAAAACAAAAAGTAAGAGGAAAATCGCTTATTGGGACTATTTCATCCACTACATTGAGGATGGAAAACTACGAGTTGAATGTAAGTTTTGTGATAAAACTTTTGATGCTGATTTGAATATTAATGGTTCAAAAAATGTTAAGAATCATTCGGAAAAATGTCTTGGTAATCCTGCAAATAAAGATAAGGAAAACAATCTGAATTATTTCTTAAAGAAAGACTCTGATAATGGGAAATTGAAGTATGAGACTGTTAACTTAAAATATGTGAGCGAAGCCCTAGTTCATATGAACATTGTTGATGAGCTTCCATTTAAACATGTGGAAAAACCTGGCTTTAAACACTTAATGCAAGTTGCATGCCCCAGTTTTAACATTCCATCTCGTGATTGTTTGCAACTTTATTATAACGAAAAAGAAAAGTTGAGAGAGTTGTCAAAGAATTTTTGTGACCAAGTGATACTTGGACATCAATTCAAAGGATTAACTATATGTGGCTCGAGAACAAAAGTGATACATCTGTCTTCTTCCTCGTTGATGATTGGAAATTGAATAAAAGATAATAAATTTTTGTCCAATATCTAGTCATAAAGGTGAGGCCATTGGAAAAGCAGTTGAGTCTTGCTTAGAATATTGGGGCATTGAGGATAAATTATTTACAGTCACACAGTTGATAACGCTAGCTCTAATGATCTTGCCTGTGCACACTGAAGAAGAATGGTTCAAAGAACTGGTTGCATTAGTGATGACACATATATTCATATTAGATGCATTGCTCATATCATAAATCTTATTGTGTGGGACGGCGTTAAAGAGCATGGTGTGTGCATTGATAGAGTTAGAAATGTTGTGAAGTATGTTAAGAATTCGCCGCAAGAATAGTTAGGTTCAAAGTACTTGTGCAAAAAACTAATATTGATAGCAAGTGTTTGATGTCCCCACTCGTTGGAACTCAACATACACCATGTTAGATACGACTTTGAAATTTCAGCGTGTTTTTAGTGGGATATGTCTTCCATGTGGATTTGAAGGACAATGAAAGGCCTCCCCAATGCGACGATTAGGAAAAAGTAGAGAGGTTGGTTCATTTTTTGAAGGGATTTTATACTTTGACTCGTCGTATCTCTGGTTCACTTTATGTGACAAGTAATAAATGTTTATTTGATATTGCAATGTTGAATAAATTGAAAAAAAGTATGGATTCAGATTTCAAAGATATGACAATTGCAATGAAAAAAAAGTTTGACAAATATTGAGGGAATGTGAGAAAATGAATATGTTTATTTATGTTGCCTCTATTCTTGATCCTCACTCCAAGTTGTTAGTTGTTGAATTGACACTAACCGATATGTATGAAAAAGAAAAGGGAATGAAACTTGCAATGATGTGAATGAGTTCACTTACAAATTATTTGATGAATATATAGATTGTTGTATTCTTTTTGTTTTCCTCCAAGT
Organism: Przewalskia tangutica; assembly: GCA_029844215.1. Lineage (NCBI taxonomy): Eukaryota > Viridiplantae > Streptophyta > Magnoliopsida > Solanales > Solanaceae > Przewalskia > Przewalskia tangutica. Next base: position 91,164,360 of record CM056730.1, on the reverse strand, counting down.
GTGCAAAATGTAGATCCTATGTCAATTGATTTGGATGATAATGTAGAATGTGTGACGAATACATGAAAAATTTTAAAGCAAAAAGATTCAAGGAGATAAGTGGATATGTGAGTTGGATAGGTATATAAATGAACAACTAGGGGCGGAGGAAGAAGAAATGGATGCATTATCTTGGTGGAGTAGTAATGGACATCGTTATCCGATTCTTTCACGCATGACACGTGACATACTAGCCATCCCATTATCCACCGTTGCATCAGAATCTGCTTTTAGTGCGGGTGGTCGTCATCTAGATCCATTTCGGAGTTCTTCGACTCCTAAGGTAATGCCTCTTTATTTTTTAATTTATTTATCTCAACTTATAACTCTATCCCAATGTAACTTTAATGTATTATGTTGTGATTTTGTTAAAGATGGTTCAAGCTCTAATTTGCACACAAGATTGTCTTAGAGCAAAAGGAGTGTCGATTGTATTATGTTGTGATTTTAATGTTTGACATCATTTATCTATTTTTTTTTCTTTATGACTACATGTGCAATATGGATGATGAGGTCGTTTTTTATGATGGGTTGGTTTGGGCTAGCCCAAGTTGACCCATCATAAATCAACAGCCCAAATGAACCCATGATGATGCCCAAATTTGACCCATCAAAATACTTAATTTTAATGATTAGAGTTCCACTTTAGATTAAGATTTTTTTTATAAATAATACTATTATCCATAACTAAGTATATTAAATATAATTAGAGGTGGCAGATGGGCCGTTTATAAAATAATTATTTATAAATATGAAATTTTTTCGTACCTCTCCCCCCCGCCCTACCCCCTCCACATTCTCAAATTTCTATTTTATATTTCTTTACTTTTATAAATAATTTATAAAAAATATGATTTTTTTTCTTAACTCCACCACACCTCCCGCCCCGACCCCCGCACTACCACATTCTCAAATTTCTATTTTATATTTTTACTTTTATAAATAATTTATAAAAATATGATTTTTTCTTAACTCCCCCTACTCCCACCTCCCGTCTACCACATTCTCAAATTTTTATTTTATATTTTTTAACTTTGATAAACAATTTATAAAAAATATGATTTTTTTTACCGCCTCCCGCCCTACCCTCTCCCTCCCTGTCCTACCATATTCTCAAATTTCTATGTTATATTTTTTTTTACGTTTATAAATAATTTATAAAAAATATGAATTTTTTTCTTACCTCCCCACGCCCTACCACATTCTCAAATTTTTATTTTATATTTTTTTACTTTTATAAAAAATATGTACCTCCACCCCCCGCCCTACCCCCACCTCCCTCCCCCTGACCCCCTCCTTCGCGCATGAGATAGCAATGACAGGAGATTGACCGGTCGGGGTCGAGTGATCTCAAGGCCCTCCCCCCGCCCTACCACATTCTCAAATTTTTATTTTATATTTTTTTTACTTTTATAAATAATTTATAATGTGATTGATAAACGAACACATTGCTAAAAATTTACAATTAAAACTTGCATTTAAAAACAACTGGTCCAAAACCCGGACCGGTCTGGACCGGAATAATTCGGAACGAAGATTCCGGGTCCGAACTGGTGTCACTCCTAGTGGTGTGCATGGAGTTCATATGATGAAGAGTTCCAAGGACATGTTGGGAAATTTATCAAAAGATGCTGCAAGGGATTTGGTTAAATATCCATCAAGGACATGGTGCATCACTTACATGGACACTCAATGCAAGAACATGATAGTTGATAACAACTTCACTGAGTCATTCAATGCTTGGGTCATTGAGACTAGAGAAAAGCCAATAATCAGGATGTTAGAGGACATAAGAGTTAAGATAATTGTGACTAATGAAAACAAATTGAGGGGCTGGACTACTGATTTTAGTCCAGATTGCATGAAGTTGTAAAGTGACTTTAGGGCTATAGCACATAGTTGCAGGGTGGAATTCAATGGAGATTGGGGGTATGAGGTGTCTGAAGGTGAAGATAGACACACTGTCAATCTGCAACAAAAAAGATGCACCTGCAGGCTTTGGGATTTATCAAGTATTCCATGTCCTCATGCCATCAAAGCATTGATGCACAAGAAGGTGAATCTTGTAACTGAAATTCATTGGTGGTTAGTAAGTGCCCGTTTGGTACATCTTATTAAAAAGAGCTTATAGAAGTAGAGCTTATAGGAGTAGAATTTTTATCAAAAAGTTGTTAGGTGTTTGGTTGTCAATAAAAAAAAATGCTTTTGGCTTAAAAATCACAAAATGCATAAGTCATTTTGCCTCTACTTCCAAAAGCCAAAAATAGCTTTTGCTTTTGCCAAAAACACTTTTACTCTTTCAACCAAACACTCCAAAAAAAGGCCAAAAGCGCTTTTGTTAAAAAAAAACACTTTTGGCCTTTCCAAAAGCCCAACCAAATGGGCACTAAGAAGGCTTACATGCTAGTCTACAAACACAAGATGCAGGTTGTAAGAGGTCAAAGGTTCTAGAAGATTGAAGCTGCACATGCAATGTTGCCTCCTGATGTTGTGAAACAAGTTGGCTAAATGAGGCAATAAAGAGAAAGGGTGAGTGGTCCCAATTCAGAAAGGGCACTCAAATGACATGTAGTAACTGTGGTGAACCAAACCATAATGCAAGGGGTTGTTACAAGGTAAGAAATTAGTCTTATAATTTCATATTTTCAGTTTTATTGACGACACTTATTAATTTCAGTTTTTCAGTTTTATTAGCAACATACTTATTGACAGCATTTCTTTTTTATAGAAGGGAAAAGGGTCGGATTTGCGCTCCAACTTTTGATTAAGGATCATATTTTCCCTCCGTTATAAGTATGGGTCAAATATACCCTCTACGTTAGCAAAATTATCACATATGCCCTCTGTTGGATGGAAATCCCATGTGGATGCCACGTGGGCGGATCAAAATTAAAAATTCAACCCACAAACTAAAAATTCTCATACCCGACCCAAGACCCATCCCCTTCGTCTTCATCAGCCGCCTCCGCCTCCACCTCCAACAACCCGCCAAACTCCCGCCATCGCCACTACTTCCCACTGCCACTGCTTCGCCACCAACATACCATCATCAACACGATGACCCCACTGAACCACCGTTATCGTCATCATAGAAGTAATATATTGTTATGGGTATAACAATATCATTGACCGCCGGAAATATATTCCGGGCACAAAATCAACATTTTATTGTAAATATAAGTAGTGTAAAAAGAGTCTGTCCAAAATGTTAATCGGTGCAGAAAATAGTTAACCAAAACGGAGCAGTAGCTAAACAAAGCGAAGTTCATGACTGAGGAATAAGAAATCAGTATGACGCCTATAAAAAATAGTAGAAAAATTATTTATTAACGAAGGGGTCACTGGAGCAACGATCAAGCTCAACACAAAGGGTCACCAGACTATCACTGGTGACAGCAGGGGTAAGGGTATTTTGATAGTGATGGTCGACTGGTCGGAGATGGTGTAGTTGTGAGGGTGTTGGTATTGTTGGTGGTGTGGATCTGGGTCTTTGTGGCTCAGCAGAGTTTGGTCGGAACTGGCGGTGGTGGTGTTCTTCGACGTAGCGTGTTCATCAGAGAAGAAAGTGGAGTGGGGTTATTTTGGTTGTTGGTTTGTTGGCATCGTTCCGATAGTGATGGAGATGACGGAGCTGCGAAGGGAAGTGAGAAAGAAAGAGACGAGCAGTGGTGGTGGCGGCGGTGGATTTGAAGGCCGTGGCTGATGAAGACGAAGGGACTGGGTCTTGGTTTGTGTCGGGTATGAGGATATTTAGTTTGTGGGTTGAATTTTTAATTTGGGTCCGCCCATGTGGATCCCACGTGGCATCCAAATGGGATTTCCATCCAACAGAGGGCATATGTGACAACTTTGCTAACGTGAAGGGTATATATTTAACCCCATACTTTAACGGAGGACAAATATGATCCTTAATCGAAAGTTGGAGGGCAAATCTGACCCTTTTCCCTTTATAGAAAAAGTTTACTGGGAACAGTTCAAACTCAAGGAATGGAATGTTCACAATCAAGAACAATTAGGAGTGCAGATGAGAATGAAAATGGTACACAACAGTCCACTGTCCAAGCTGTAACACGAGTTTGAGTCATATGGTCCTGATGTTGAAAATGAAGAAGACCCACCCCTTAGGCCCATGGTAATTTCTGAAACACAGGTAAGGAGTGAGAAGTTGAAGAGCAGAAGTGTTCCAACTGGAACAAGAGAAATTCAGTTTACTGGAGATAACACTGGTATTTCAGTTCCAATTAATCTTCCTTGCTCTCCAGTCAAAACAACTTGAAGAGGAAAAGCAGTCTCTTCTGGACAAGTGCAGATGAAATCAAAGAAGAGAAGGCTCAAAATGGTGGGAGTTAAGGGCAGAGGAACACCTGTACCTGATGAAGAATTTCTATGTTGGTTTGTGTCTTAATTATCTGGTGGTTAATTACATTTGGTTGACAAACAATACGATTTTAACCTTTTTTGGGTTGGTTAAGCACCTGATGATTAAGTTTGGTGAAACTTTCATATGCCTTGGTTTAATGGCATTAATGACACCTTTTGGTTGTGTTTATGTTAAATGTCATGTGATTGTGCTACTGTTGAATGGCCTGTTTTTAGTTGGTTAAATGAATGACATTTAAAGCTTACTTTGATATGTTAATGTTAATGGCCTGTTTATGTTAGTGTTGATATGGTCATTGTTAATGTTGATATGGAAATGAATGGTCTGATGTTGTTTAGTTTTTAGGTGAGAATATATGTGATGTTGAATGGCAATGAATGACATGTTGAATATCAATGATGTTAGTCCAGTTTTTAAGTGTTGTTCACTTATTAATCTGGCAAATGTGAAGCTGAAAACTGGGGCATTTTGAAGCTAAAACTACCAAATATTATGTTTACCATCAAAACAAAAACAAAAACATTGAGCACATATTATCAAATATTTCATTTGCATTCATTTCAACTATTAGTTACATATACTTAACGAGATTACAACTGCCCCATTGAAATTGAAAGTTAGCAGATCAACCAAACTATGAACTACAATTCAAAGTCATCAACAAGTTACACATATGTTATCGTTCTTAAAGGTTACACATGCAAAATAAACATGGAAACATCATCCAAGATGTGATGAATGAAGCAAAACAACACCACAAAATAGCGATCACAATTCACATCTTTAACACTTTTTCCTTGGAATTTTCCATCCCATCATCAATATCCAACAAAGGCTTATCACCAACAGCCTCTTCATTATCGACAACAACCTCTTCATTATCAACAACAATCTCCTCACCCTTGGAAACACTAATTTCATCTTCACGTTCACTTTTTTTTATATCATATGCCAAAGATCATTCATCCTAGTCTCCAAAGCTTTCTTTTCACGATGAAGACAATCATTTTTCTTCTTTAAAATGTGGATGAGATCAGCAAATTCAACAACAACCGCATACCAAATCAGCCATGGAATCACAAAGTTCGAGGTTATATTTGGACTTACAACGTACCTCAGGTATGCAACACTTATAAAAGTGACTTCCGGCATTCACAGGACTGTAGGCCGTGAAAATCCATGCTGTAATACCACAATGACATTTCATCCTCGATACACTTGACACACTCGAACTGTGGCTCATTTTTGAATAGTGGAACTTGAAAATTAAATCAATGGGGGTAAACGGCGAGAGAAGGTTTAATTAACTATGGTGGATGGAAGAGGTTTAACAATGGTGGTGGAATTTTGATTTGGTTCGATGGGTTAAAAGGTAAGTAATGGGTCGGGTATGCCATGTGCCAATTTTTTTAAAATGAAATTCGGATATCCAACAACGCACTTAAACGTTCATTGAATAAGGGTATAAAGTGAGCGGAAAGTTGGACTGTAAGGGCTACAGGTGACCCAAAGGGGTATATGTAGACATTTTCGTAAAGTTCTCTTTTCCCTAAGGCAACACTTGAAAAGCGGTTAAACAAAGAGACCGGTAATATGATGCAATTAACAAACGAGTGATCCAATCTCACCTACCTAATCATGGTGTACTTAGCCACCTAACACTTTTTTGTAACGCGTATTAAAATTAAAATCCTGCACCATTGTTCAAGTTAGACAGACAACATGGAATATATTATATTGACTATGCTTGGGGTCATGAAGTTTGTTAGAATATAATATTTTGACTTGCAAAAGTACAGAAGTAGTGGTGGGACAGTGTATATGTACTACTCTTAGTTGTATGTATGCATCATTTATTACACTAACAAAGTTGGATTTTTTTCTTTCTTCAAGCCAAAATTATGGTTTTTTTTTATGTTTTGCTTCTATTTAGCTCAATAATAGTAACTATACTTGGTGAAGATAATCTCCAGCTTGAAGTTTTCAATAGTGTAGATCAATCTTTTCCTCTCCTCCAGTTTACAGATAGTCCTGAAAGTCAACCGTATAGAACTGCATATCATTTTCAACCTCCCAAGAATTGGATGAATGGTATATACATTTTTAACATGTTAATCCACTTTTCATATATGTGATTAATTTTGTGTAATCTAATCTAATTTTCCTTTGTTTGGTGGATGGTGTCATTGACTTATAATGCTGGTGCACTGGGCAATACATGACTTGGGATTCACAGATCCTAATGGTAAGTTTTCTTATTGACTTTTTGTTTAGAGGAGATAAGAGTTGCTAAACCAAAAAGATATCTGCAAAAGAAAAATAATTATCAAATCCTAATTGGACAAGTAAGTTAACACTTCTGGGTGGTTAGTTAGTGAGCAATGTGGCTAAAGCTTTTCTTGAAACAATTTATTAGGGTCCATAACTGATATAATAATACTTATCCCTTTAATTTACCTAGACTTCCCTTATTACTATTTCACCCTTCTAACAAGCAAATTATTAAAGTTATTGTTTCAACTCTCTACTCCAAATATACGTCAGTAGTAAGTATAAAGTATTTATTTAAATGGAATGCATCACATTTCTTCTCTCTATCTTCTTTCCTTTTTTTTAAATAAATATGAGATAATGGTCCTGATAGAATAATTATTATTAATAATTATTATTGTAATTGATTGTAATATCATTTGTATATGGTAGATAGATTAGTCAAGATATTGCTAGATTAGATGACATGATTCTAGTTTCATCATATCATATCCTAGCATAATTGTAGCTTGTAATAGTGATATAATTACCACATTATTGGAAGTTGAATATTGAGGAAAATATTCTAATTATTCTTACAGGTCCAAAACACATATGAACTTTCATTTTTTTGCGGGTTTCATACCTCTATTATCACCTGCTCCGTTTTACTACCTGAACTATCATCATGTATGTCTTAAAACACACCTCAACTATCGGTTGTTCCCTTTTCGTACCGGAACGATGGTGATAGTTCAGGTACGAAAAGGGAACAACTGATAGTTGAGGTATGTTTTAAGACATAGTTAGGGTAGGAAAAGGGAATAACTGATAGTTGGGGTGTGAACCTAGCGAAAAAGCGATAGTTAAGGTGTTTTTTTTATCATAAGTATATATTATAACCCACAAATTTAAACGTGCAGGACCAATGATCTATAAGGGAATTTACCATTTATTTTACCAGTACAACCCTGGAAGTGCAGTATGGGGAAACATTACATGGGGTCATGCTACTTCAACTGATCTTGTCAACTGGATTATTCATCCTATTAGTCTTTTTCCTTCAGAACCATATTATGACATCAAAGGTTGTTGGTCAGGTTCCGCTACAATTCTACAAGATGGCACACCAGCTATACTCTATACTGGAATCGACTCTAATAATAATCAAGTCCAAAATCTAGCCGTGCCCAAAAATCCATCCGACCCTTATCTACTCGAATGGATTAAATCGCCTAGTAATCCAATCATGGAACCTAATGCCGTGAACAAAATCAATTCTACTTTGTTTAGGGACCCGACTACGGCTTGGTTAGGCCCCGATGGGAAATGGAGAGTCATCGTAGGGAACGAAAGAGAACAAAATACTGGACTCGCTCTTTTGTACACTAGCGCGGATTTTGTACACTGGACAGAAGCAAAGCATCCCCTGCATTCGTCGAATGAAACTGGAATGTGGGAATGCCCTGATATTTTCCCTGTATCAAAACACAAGCATGTGCTTAAGGCCAGCGTATTTCGATCTCTGGTTGAATATTATACAGTTGGAACGTATGATCGTGACATAGATATTTTTGTTCCGGATGCGGAATCTGTAGACAATGAATCAGGATTGAGGTTAGATTATGGGAAGTACTATGCTTCAAAGTCTTTCTTTGACGGTGACAAGAACAGGAGGATCTTGCTTTCTTGGATCAATGAGTCTACAAGTGCCAACATTGATATAATGAAAGGATGGTCTGGTCTTCAGGTAATATTATGTTTAATGTCATTTTTTATATACTTCTTTGGCAGAATTGGTTCACAAAATTTGACTCAGTTCTTAAATGAGATGAGGTTAAACGAATAAGTGTGGATTCATATAGCCGATTCAACTTGTTTGAGACTAGGGGCGAAGCCAGGATTCCGAGCAAGGGGAGCCTATTTTGGTCTAGGGGAGCGAAAAATTGAGGACGGAGAGCGAAAAATTGAGGACTCTATTGTAATATCATGAATATTACTAGTAGTATACTAGGAAAATTTTAAATTTGAGGGGGATCCCGGGCCACCCTGGCTATACACTGCCTCCGCCCCTGTTTGAGACTGAGGTGTTGTTATTGTTATTGTATTAAATTCACGCTATGTTCATTAGACCATGTGTTTTTTTTCGTCCTGTGAATAGATAGCCTAGAGAGAAGTGGTATCTAGTAGTGTGGCCAGTGGCAGAGAGCTAGGGGGACCCAAGGGGTTCATCCAAACCCTTTGGCTGGAAATTACACCAAGGTCAAAATTATTTGTGGGAAAATTACAGCCCAATGCCTTTGGTGATGTAGTTTACAAAATAGACCAAATATATAGGTTTTGTATACTTATACGTATAATATACATATAATATACATAATCTTCGGCCATATTAGTAAATAAGTTTGGCCGAACTGTACATATCGGAAAGCTTTCCATTATTTTTTATGTATATATAGTAGATGTTGAATCTCCTTGGCTTCTTCATGCGTTTTCTTCTTTTTATTTTGCATCTCCTTAGTGAAGATTCTAGCTCCATTACTGAACGTGGCCTAACTGTAATTCAAAGAGTTAAGAAGGTATAGAGAATTTCTTTAATTAATTATAATAACGATTGTTTTCAGGCGTTTCCTCGGAAAATTTGGCTGGACAAATCTGCGAAGCAATTGGTTCAATGGCCAGTAGAGGAAATTGAAAAGCTAAGGACAAACCAAGTTAAGTTACCAATTACAACAGTAAAAGCAGGCTCACTGGTTGAAGTTTCAGGTGTCACTGGTGCACAGGTATAATTCTTTCAACCTAGCTTTAGAAAATTTGCTTCAATTGCACAATCTTCCACTGAATTTCTAGAACTACTACAAAAGTAGTATGCAGCATTATGTGTCACTTTCAAATTTGCAACCTTTTACCTTATTTGCTTCTTAGTTGTGACATTTTAGGCAAATTCTTCATGGATAACATACGAAAAAGATGTTGGATATATAAAGAAACTAGGCTTAGACCCTAATGATGTATTTTTAAACCGTGCTGGCCTAGTCCCAAAACGGATAATGTCACTACCGGACTGGGGTTATTACAGATGGTATGTGTGTCACTGTGCGAACAACCTTTGAATATAGTGGGGCAAAACTTAGCTTCACCTAAGTTTAGGCGAATTCCACATCTTTGAAATGAGGTGGATCAAACCTCAGCGTCTTAGGATGGTGTATGTGACACCCTAGGCAAATCACACATTGGGAAAACACGAGAGAAACACTGGATATATAAAGGAAAAAAGTTTTAAACCCTGTGACACGTTTTAAAGCCGTGTAGACCTAGGTCCAAAACGGACGATATCACTAGTGGACGGAACTGTTACATTAGTATCGTTTAAAGAGAAATGGCCATTGGAGTGGAACAGGGTGTAAGATTCTAGTATCATTTGGAAAATTCTTGTCATAGCTTTTGGAAGTGACATTGATGCATACTAATGTAGTTTTGTACTAATTGTGTTGTTCAGAAATCAGTCCATTAATATATCAAAAAAATAATCTGAAGAGCTACATGTAACTTTTAAAATCAAATGATAAAGGTACTTGTACAAACATAGTCGTTAATCCGTCGCTAAATCACTTTTAACTAACAATTTTATTTAATAATAATCGGTCAACAAATAGGTTTAGCGACAAATTTAACCATTTAGCTACAGAATTTATCCATCGGCAATTCCTATTTTTTTAGAAGTATATTGGTTCCTCAACTGCTAATTTCTAGTGTTAAATTGTTTCAGGCGGATGTAGAAATCTCCTTCTCAATCCCAATGCTAGAGAAAGCAGAGGTACTTGAATCAAGTTGGACGAATCCCCAAGAAATATGCAGCCGAAGAGGTTCATCAGCCAACGGTGGTGTAGGTCCTTTTGGTTTGCTTGTCATGGCCTCAAGTAAAATTCAAGAATATACTGCAGTCTTCTTTATAGTTTTCAAAAAGAATGACAAGTTTGTTGTGCTAATGTGCAGTGATCAGAAAAGGTATCTCTCTCCCTCTTAACTCTTTCCTCCCTTTTAGGATACCTGTAGGGTACATGATTTGATGCATGAAAGGTCTACTTATTACAAGAGTATAAAACGATATTATACGGTTAAGAAACAAATTAGTCTTTTGTACATATCGTGTATTAATCTATTATAACTATAGGATACTTCCTTTTCGCAAATTAGTGTGTTTATATGAGTAATCCACAAACCACGAAGATATCTCTTTTTCCTATTTCTATCCAGATAAGTAAAACTAAACCCCTTATTTTTTGTTTAGTAAATTTGAGTAATTCATGAGACCCTTGAAAGCTTGATGCAAGTAAACACACTCTACTTATCCGAGCTATATATTCCCATTTAATTTTGATCATTGAATAAACAAAACTTTGACGAATAATTAATTGATTGTCTTTCTTTGCGTTAATTTTTTTTTTTTAAAATTGCTATTCCTTTCATCGAGAGGAATCTTTCTTCCAAGTTACAACATAGAGCCATTTATTAATTTTATCAATATTATATATTAATTTCTATCTAGATTGAAGTATATATCTATATTATATTAAGTAGATTGTACATTTGGATATGTATATCTATTAGATCGTGGCTTCATGTATCAAATATTTCAATATTTTGTATATGGTATTTTTTGTTTGTTTCAACAATATGATACAAGAAAGAGACTTTCATTTTCAGTCTCTTATTTATTTTTATTTTTGGAATTTTAGATTTTCTAAAAAGAATATTAGAAAATACAATCAATCATTTTCCATAAGTGGTGATGACTTTGTATCTTGAAAATGGAGATTTTGTAAGTGTCAATTCATTATGAACTTTTGTAATGCAGGTCGTCATTGGGTCTTAATTATGACAAACCCACCTATGGAGCAGTTTTGGATGTTGATCCTGTTAACCAAAACTTGTCATTAAGGACTTTGGTAGATCATTCCATAGTAGAAAGCTTTGGTGGAGGGGGGAAAACTTGCATTACAGCTAGAGTTTACCCTACTTTGGCCATCAACGATAACGCCCACATATTTATTTTCAACAACGGGTCACAACATGTTGACATCTCCAATTTGAATGCATGGAGTATGAAGCAAGCTCAGATCAACTAAACAAGATGATTAATCATTGATCAGAGATGATTAATTTCGTATTCAATATCAATAAAAAACTCAAAATTTGTCCTTTGGTTTAATATAGTCATGAATTAAATCAAATAAGGAATGTTTCCACCTCACTAGTTACAAGAAATATTAGTATGTTTTTCATTATCAGTCACCACAAGATTTATAAGACTTATCAAGCCCTTCTTCGTTTAGTTTTTTTTAAAGCAATGATTTTCTTTGATGGGATATCAGAAAATGACCAAATGAGTCCTCGACGTTTGATTGAAATCTCAACTACACACTATATTTTAGCGGGAGTTATATTACCCCGTACTAATCTAAAATGAAATATATTGCTCCCTAAATGATGAGTTGGTAATGAAAGTGTATTTCACTCTTTTAAAGAGATTGAGTGGTAAAAATAAATTATTAAAATTTTATTTTATTAATATTTTCTATTTAATATTAATATTCTTTCCCTTTCTGTTTTTGTTTTCTTTCTTTTTCTCTTCGATACTTCCCCGATTAAAGTTACCGAAAAAAATTTCACCTACGAAAACTATCAAGATGTTGTCAGCTTTTCTATATCAAGTTGGAGCTCATTTGTAATATTACCTTGTACGCTTACAAATTTTTTTAAAATAAAAATAAAAAACTCATATCAACCAACTTTTCACTTGCAGAAGCTTCAGAATTTGACAAGAAAAATGATTACTCTAATTTTGTAGGGTTTTGTTGGGTCTAAAACACACAAGTAAGGCACATCAGAAATTTAAAAAATTTATGAACTTACTTGCCCCAACAAAGTCGTCTGATATGATTACGTTACAATTGAAATCTGCAAAGACAGAAGAAAACTTACAGTTTAAGTACCCAATCATCATCAAATACTCCCACTGAATCCTTGCCTATGTCATTTGATAAGGGTTCATTTTCCATATTATTTTGTACTTCTTGAATTTCTTCAAGTTCTATCTTGTTGTAACTATGTTCCTTGTAGACATATTCTTCTTCAAGGAAATTGCATTTCTGGAAACAATTACTTTATGTTCGCCATTAAGATAGAAGTATCATCCCCTTGTTTCCTTAGGATACCCCACAAAATAATACTTTTCACTTTTAGATTCTAATTTGTCAGTAAGCAACTTTTTTACATATGCAGGGCACTCCCAGGGTCGCATGTGTCTAAGTGTTGGCTTCTAGTCGTTCCATATCTCATATGGAGTCTTCTCTACTGACTTTGATGAAACTTTGTTCAAAATATAGATTGAGCTTTGTAATGTATGTCCCCATAGGTATGTAGGTAGAGCTGAGAAGCTCATCATGGATCTAACCATATCTAATAAGGTCTGATTTCTCCTCTCATCAACACCATTCATTTGTGGCGTTCGGGAGGTGTCCATTGTGATTGAACTCCATGAAGCTTCAAGTAATCTAGAAATTGTTTACTTAAGTATTCACCTCCTCGATCTGATCGAAGAGTCTTAATACTTGTTTCAAGTTGCTTCACTACTTCTGACTTGTACTCCATGAACATCGGTATGGACTAACTCAAGTATATCTTTGGCACGTACCCCTTTCCCAGAAAGAGATTTAGTTGTCATCTTTCCTCTTAAGAAAGATTCACAATTACCATATGACTCAAATGGTTCTAGGTAGTCTAACTTCTTTAATCTTGCTATCCTTGATTCATTGATGTGACCAAGTCTACAGTGCCATAAGTAGGTGAGATTTCTTGGATTACTTATTTTAACTTTTTTATTTTGAATATTGAAAATTTCATGGCTACAGTTTAAAACATACAATCCATCCACAAGCGGTGCATTTCCACAAATAAAATCATTATATGATAAAACATAACTTTCATTGAGGGGCGAGGGCCAAGGTGAACCCGAATTAACGATGTGTTTGAACGAGAACAAATGTGAGCGGCGAAGTTACTCGACTGTAGGGAGAGGGGTAATAAATGAGGAAAACTCCTCAATGTCTAACATATGGACATAAAAAATATTCCTCTTTAATAAGGGAACAAAATAACAATTATTAAGTTCTAAACAAAAGCTTGGAGGTAAATCTAGTCTATAAGTCCCCACACGTTCAGCATCAACTCTTGCTCCGTTTCCAACGCGTAGATCTACTTCCCAAGGTCCAACCTTTCTGTTGTCAATCAACCCCTACACATTGTTAGAAATGTGTGAGCCACTAGCGGTATCTAATACCCAACAGTGAGAATTAGTTATAGACATATTTATTTCAATAACAAACATACCTTGTCCAGCAGGGCCTGAAGCAGCTTGTGCTTTGTCTCCCCTTGGGGTTGTACAGTCCTTCCAATGCCCATTTCTTTTGCAATTGAGGCAAACATCATCAGCTATCTTGGCCTTCTTTTGAACAACTCTTCGAGGTTTCATAGTTGTGGGTGTGGCGGCAATCGCCTTACCCTTCTTCTTCTGCACATTCTTACCCTTAGGCTTGAACTTGCTAGATGAGCCCACCATGAGCACAACTTTACCTTTAGAGGTGGACGATTCGAAGGTATTTAACATGCTATGAAGCTCTGGGAGATTCGCTTTGGTTCCATTCATGTTGTAATTCACAATGAAGTTATCAAATGAAACATGAAGCGAATTCAAGATTAGGTTGACAGAAACTGTTACGGGCAACTTCGTTCCAATCGAAGCTAACCTTTCTATTAACCCAATTATTTTCAAAACATGTTGTGACACCTAACCCCCTTCGTTCAACTTACACGTAAAGAGATCTCTCAACAGTTCATACTCTATTGTCTGAGACTGTGAGTCATAGAGACTCTTCAAGTGTTCTAGCATCTCGTTGGGGCCCATATTTTCATGTTGTCTCTATAACTCAGGAGTCATAGAAGATAACATGACACATTGTGCCGAAATAGCATCATCAAGATATTTCTGATAGGCCGCCTTGTCAAAAAGGGCGTATGCTTCAGAATCTTCAGTAGGGATGTAGGGAGAGCTATATCCAATATATACTCAATCTTTTCTAATCGCAACACCAAACGTAAATTTCTTAACCAGTCAGGAAAATTGGCTCCATTCAGCTTGTTCATTTCAACTAACATTTTAAGTGACAGATTCGACATTGTAACTGAAGAAAAGATAGACTTGAAATTAACACTCTAATATAATTTCTATTGAACACATTCGTTAACTAATTAACATGGTCTTTTGTTTAATTATCTCCCACTATTTTAACATACTCTTTTACCCCATAAAAGAATACGGACTAATATCAAATACGGTCATAATGGGCCAAGATCCAGATTCATGGTGTCTCCGCGTTTGCTGAGGCTGATAACTTCAACAACATGATCCGGTAGATCTCTAAACCAATTACAAATAATTTGTAACTCTTGGTTGATCGCATGTTATAAACAATACGATCTGCTTCCCTCGGCTGTCCGACACTGGGGCGCCAAGATAGCCTAGCAAATCAACCCCGTTACGCGACTGCAATTATGTATCTAAGTGGGCTTAGTCTTCATCGAGCAAACACTGGGGGTGTAAACACCCACTAAGGTTTATCACATACTACAACATTTATATGCATCTATGAAAGGGTCTGAGTCCTCGTAGACTTAGAGCAAATGCTGGGGCATAAATACTCATCTCGCAGAAAAGGATTTTGCATCACAATCTATCATAACGGACGACACGTTCATTTTAAATGAGAATTGTATTAAATTTGGGGAACATTTTAATTCAGGGTTATGACCAAGATCAACTATTACATATTTCAAACATTACTCAAAGTATTTAAACATGTATTTTGGCGCCGCCTACCCAAGCATGTAGCGGACTCTAAAATAATTTTGGACGCCGCCTATCCAAGCATGATTGCGGACTCTAAACTTAGTAAAGTAATGACAATCATTTAGCACGTAAACAGTAGACCAACATACTGTGCAATAATAATCATGGATTAAACTACGAAAAACTGACATTTTATCATTCTGGAAATCCGGCGCCGCGACGCTCCACCATGGAGTCGCGACGCTCGACAAGCAGAAACTTTACGTTTCTGTTTTGTGAATTAGGGTCGTGACGCTCCACCATGGAGTCGCGGCGCTTAAGTTCCAAAAAGTTCCGAATTTTAAAACGAAGGTTTTAATCACGTCCCTGATAATTACCGTGATCGGCGCCGCGGCACCACCGTGAAAACCTAACTTCGCGATACGGCGCCCTACAATAGGGCTGTGGCGCTGACGTCCTTTTCAGAGCGATTCCGCGCTTGATTTTCTAAAAATCATCCAATCCTTAAATCTAATTTAGGGTTCAGATTACGAGTCCTTTACAACCACCCACCATTATCAATAACGCACATATCGACCATCATTCATTCCTATAAGTTTTTCGTTGTGCACCATGTTCGTAACGAATCAGTTTCTGCACAAGACTCAGTTCGTGCTAGAATAGAATGACTTCCTCGATTTAGCGTAGTTGATAATTTAGGGTGATTTCAAAAAGGTTAATCACTCAGTCAAAGTTTGTCAGATTTCAATAGCATTGTTTTAATTCAGATTAAAATCAATTTATGTTTAAACCATATTATTATATCTTTCAATTGTTACGTAACCATTGAATCAGCCTGAGCTCTGATACCACTGTAGGATTTTGTTGGGTCTAAAACACACAAGTAAGACACAACTGAAGTTTAAATTTTTTATGAACTTACTTGCCCCAACAAAGTAGTCTGGTATGATTACGTTACAATTAAAATCTGCAAAGACAGAAGAAAACTTACAGTTTATGTTATCTTAAGTTTCTACTAAAAGGTGCGCACACGATTATCTCTTCGGGTGCAAGCCTTCGCTATGATATACTCCTCTGTCAGGAAAGCCAGGAAATCTTGACAGAGGTTTGAGAGGATTTTAATCTCTCAACTCTAAGTTCAGAAAGTAAGAAAATGTTACTAAAAATTCTAACATAAATTATGAGGTTAAGTGCTAAATATATAGGGAGAAAACCCTAAACCAAATCAGACTTGGATCATGCTTTAAAACCTGTCCAGAATCCAAAATTCAGTGGCCCAGTCGAACTGGGCCCACTGCCGCAGCAACGCCGCGACGCCTCCCTTATTTTCTACACGTTTTAATTTTGATTAAATCTAAAATCTAATATTGACTTAATTAAATAATTTTCATCAAATAGAAATTATCCCATAATTTATTATTGATTAAAATATCTCGATTCTAAATCGAATATTTTATACTCTCTCAATATACCCTTAGACCGAAAAGACAATCGACTTAGTGTTACCCTTTAGGCATTCCCACATCGACACTTAATCAAATTAAGGTTCACACGGAACTCCTAGACTGCATCGGTGACGAACTCAATGTGTGAAGTACGTTTACAAGACTCATAGTAAACACAACCTCTATGCGAGATGATAGATTCCTTTCATTCTCAACACACTCGATCAAGCTTAGGATATGTCAAGTGTCTATTCAAATGACTTGATCACGTTATCTCATCTATATTAGTCGACAACTAGATCATATCTCAAATATGTCTCTTGCATTGGCCAATGACTTGGTCGACCTAATATCACTGAGAAGCTGAGTGTTCACTCGAATATCTACTCGAGGAATGAATCCTATTCTTGGCTCAACTACCACTTTAGTCTTTATCGCTATGTACCCAATACAAGTCATGTCTTATCCTACAAGGAATTTAAACTTAGGACAGGATCAAAGTACATTTGTCACGACCCGACCCCGGGCCCGCGACTGGTGCCCTACCTGGGCACCCTTACAGGTATACATCAGATAACCAGCGAACTATAACCAAAGCTCGTAGACATGCATCAATATGGAATAAGAAACAGGCTAGCCGATTAAGCCACCTTTCTGCAATAAATACATAACAAAAGAACTACACCTTTTACAAGTCCAACCCACAAAACATGACTACAAACCTCTAAGAGTTATGACATAACAACTGTGATGGGACAGGGCCCCGTCATACCCCTGAATGTACATGAATCTACAACAACAGGGATCCGTACCTGATGCGCGGTAAGATGCACACACTTTAACGCAAGTGCACGTTATCGTGACAAGTAGTATAGTCTTGATAAGACCGAATATCGTCCTCAAGGATTAGGGTTCAATTACCAACTATCTATCTTTTGGTATCTATTTGGTAAATTGATATTTAGATTTGTTGTTGATAACTAAGAATTATAAAAGCTATTTAACTATAAGGGTTTACTTCAGTGGTGATGAGAATAGGGCTTCCACGTCTCCTCTCTATCCGCTTATGTTACTTATTAATGCAATAACTTATGGTCTTCTTCTTTGGAGAAAGCAGTTTACTGAAATCGCTTTATACTCCGTTAGTTATATAAACACTCAACCCCAAGATTGCACCTTACCTATCTTTCGTGATAAGGATAACTCTATAGGAGGATTAAGAACAAAACCTAGTTAACCGTCACGCACTATGCAAAATTAGGGTTTTTAAGCCTCTCATTAACGCTACATAAATAATTGAGGTATTTTCATCCTCAATCTAAGAATGTCTACCCAACTTACAACATATTCACAATCCCCTCCTTTCGGAGTCTGATTAGAAATCATATAGTGATAATTAGTTGTCAATTAACTACCTAGCATTCAATTCAAATATTGGATAGATCTCAATGAAGAAGAATAACTATAAGCGTCGTTAAATCATAACATAAGTTTCTAGAGATTCAACATGGAAAGCCCTATAGAGGAATTAGTTCCTAGCCATTGACATGACAAGAACTAATTCAAGGTTCATCATACAAAAACTGAAATAAAAGAAAAGAAAAGGAAAAGAAATTACTAAACTATGGTCTCCAATCTCCAAGCAAGAAGCCTTGTGTTGTGCAAGAAGGGAACCTTAAAACCGCCTAGGGTTCTCCTTTTATAGCCGAAAACCGCCTCAACTTTTCCTGCAGTTCGCCCAAAATCCGTCGGATGATTTGGCGCCGCGACCGATTCTGTCGAGAGCCAGCGGCTGCAACTTCTGTAGCTTCTCGGATGTTTAGGCGCCGCGGCCCTGCACCTGCTGACATGAGGCGCCGCGGCGCTGAGTCTTCTGCAGCCTCTCTGGATAGTGGGCGCCGCGGCCCTGCTTCTGACTGCAGGAGGCGCCATGCTACCGTCCGGTTTCAGCCTCGTTCGCCACTTTCTCTGTTTTCAGCTCTAGAATCTCCTCTTTCGCCCTCTTTTAGCTCCTTTTCCGCTAATTGACCATTTTAACCACTTTGACTCAAAAGAAAGGAAAACTATCCTAATACGACACTTATATGTGCGAAACGGGACAAAAAACTAACTAAAACTGACTCAAAAGGTGTATATAAAATACACCGATCAAATACCCCCAAACTTAACCTTTGCTCGCCCTCGAGCAAAGATAGAAAGAAATAAATAAAGACTCAAAGAACGAAAAATGAAAGACTCGCTGACATTGATCACTTTTGCTGCATAAATGTTAACTAGAAAAACATGAAGGTTAGCAGAATAACATGCAGGAACATATAACATGAAATTTCAGCACATTAAGCTAGATATTTCGCCAACTCATATTCATCATGCTTAATGGAAGTCAATATACTAAATCATGCATATAAATTCAAGAATTCCTATGGCATGATTACTTGCTATTCTCCACTAATCCTGGATATGCATAATAGAGATCTTCAGGACTTTAAGGGTTGTAATGTAGGCTTAGGTATAGGTAGGTAAAAAATAGGCATTTAGGCTCATTTCATGTACCATAAGCTCTTTAGCTTTTATGTATTTCCCTTTTTCTTTTTGTTCTTTTCTTCATTTCAATTCTATCTTTCCCCTCTTTTGTTTTGGGAGAGTGAAGTATATACTAATGACAAGCACCCCCAAACTTAGGCTTTGCCTATATCTTATTACTTTTTTATTGGGGTGCAACAAGCTCATTCACTTTTTTTTTTTTTAACACAATGTATTCCACTATTTCATATTTTTACTAATGGCACAATTTGTGGGAATATAGGGTGTCAAAGAAAAAGTTTCAATTTTTGGCTCAATGGGGCTGACTAGGGATACTTTTAAAGTATTGGATAGAAAAGAATGGTAAGAATTGGCTATCAAAGAAATGCCTGAGTCATCTCCCTAACATGCACATCCTAACTATTTCGCCTCAAACAGCAAGCAATCATAACACATAAGTATTTATCATTTAGCATGCATAATTCAAACAAGAAACTCCAAATAGACAGATTATGTGAGTTTTTGGCATATCTAACCTAAGTGTTTACATAGTTGCTTCTATTCCGTTACATTATTCCACCTTAATTCACTAGGTGTTTCTAGCAACTACAGCATACATGATCTTTGACAGGCAATTATGACTCAAAAAGAAAAAAATTTGGTGACTCAAAATAAACATAAAACAATAAAAAAGACTTAAATAAAATATAACATGACACAAATAAAACAAGACACAAATAAAACACCCCCAAACTTAAATCACACATTGTCCTCAATGTGTGTAGACTCAAAGACAGTAAAAGAAATAAGACACTTACAAACTTTGGCTAAAATGGTGGTGGTGGCGGTGGCATGAGATAGTGCATGGACCACTGACTGAACAAGGAACTCATCTCGTTGATTTGTTGCCTCGTTTCTTGTTGTTCGTGGATTACTGTGTCCAAACTCTGCATCATCCTCATCTGATTCTGAAGCAATTGCTCCATCATGGGCACTGAAGGTTCTGCTTCTGTGGTTGGCTGGTGGCTAGGTCCTGCCGCATATTGAGCCCCTATTTCAGGCTCATCTTCGTTCATTCGCGCCTCTGCCGCTATTGCTGGCCGTACTCTTCTTCCGTCTGGGGCTTGGGTCTGGGAAAATGTGCACTATCCCATATGACACAGGCAGTTGGTTTCTTTCATTAGTATCAGTGGGTAGGATTGGGACCCCACTCATGTGACATAGCTTGGTGATAACTGAGCCATGTCCCAACTCCGCTGTTACCAACCGCTGATTTCCTCAATGCTCGCACTATTTCTTTCCCCACATCAATCGCCAACCCTCATAATTCCATATATCGCCTAATCCTATCTTCCGCACTCGTGAAGTGCGTGGATGGAATCACGCGCACCGACGAAATATAGCCAACCCTTGGTCGCTTTGAATTGGCACTCGCCAAGCTCTTGACCCATTTCTTGCAATATCAAAAGCAGCCCGTGGTAGCTTACGATGTTTGACGGTATCCCGCTTATGTTGTCGGTGCTCTGCACCATGTTCTAAAATGGCTCCGATCACCAATTCCTCCTTCAACATCAATCGCTTTCAATTGTGTATTTATATCTTCTCGCCACAGCACATAATGTCCCCTTACAAAGCATCCCCTTCCACCTTCTCCTAAAGTTGGCATAGAACTCACGCACCATTGTTGTGTTCATTGGTGCTATCTTCTCCGGATTTACAAATCTCCTCCACTCCCTTAACTCAATCATTGCCCGAATGGGCTCATAAACATCCTCTTCCCCAAACGACTCCCTCTGATAGTCCATTCCCCTTTCAGGGATTAAGGGCCTAGTACTAAGCCTCTTGTATCTTTGGAAAGCTTCGTAGCTCACAAACCTAGTATCATCGTAATGTGGGGCTGAGGTGGACGTGGAGGCTCTTCTTTTTCTGGCGGACATGGTTAAAAATACTTTCTGCAGCTTACAACTTATTAGCACAAGTGTTCCCCAACACAATCAACAACTAGCAGCTAACACAACACCCCCAAACTTCAACTCTTCTACCCAATACCCACACCCTCCTCTTTTACTCCTTCTCCAAACTTCACAATCAATTTTTCAGCACCCAAACTACTTCACAACTACAATACTCCTTCAAACTACTACCTCATGTGACTTTAGTAAAGATCTCAAGAACGAAAAAAAATTACCTTTTTATGAGAAGATTCAAGTTGTTCTTGTTTCTAATGGTGGTTTGAGGCTATGGAATGGAGCTTTGTTGTTTGAGATAGCTAAGGGTTTTTAGGAATTTAAGAGTTTTGGTTGTGGTTGGGTTGGATTTGTGGAGGAATTGTGGGTAGATTTTTTTGATTTTCGTGGGTTTTTGGAGAGGGAGAGTTAGGTTTTTGAAATTGGAATTGGAGAAAGATCCGTTTCGGGCGTTTAAGTTTCGATTTCCAGCGCCGCATGCTTTTAGCCGCGCGGCTGATCTTCTCGACTTCGGGACTTTCTGCGCCGCGGCGCCTAAACTTGGCAAATTTTCTGGAATTCTGCCGCCGCGGCGTTTAAACTTCAGCGCCTCTACAGCTCTTTTGGCGCCGCGGCGCTTACCCGCTTTTCTGGAAATCCTCGTTTTTCTTCAGTTCTTCGCCCTTCAATGTATTTGCCTATACCTGTTAATCACAACACAAACACTAGAACCCAAGACCGTGAGATTGTTCTAGACAAAACAAAATAAACTAAAGACAGGAATTGAAATAACATAATTGAAAACGTTGGGTTGCCTCCCAAGTAGCGTTGTCTTTAACGTCTTTTAGCCGGACGCAAGTTCCTTAGCTTTAATAATCGTGGGGTGGATCAAGCTCCTAACTAATCCATTTCCTCCACATTTTGCGTTTTCTTTTTCTTCTTTTCTTCTTAGCATTATCAGTAAGGGGGAGTTCAGGAACACATACTTCTTTTAGTGGAATTTCTGCAAACCATGCCTGCTTTCTTGGGCTCATCTCTCTTTGGTTGACTTGTATTGGCTCGCAGAGGGGTTTGATGGTGCTGATTGCAAAGCACCCACTCATGGTTGGTGGCTCAATGACGTGTTTAAAAACTTTAAACACCATTTCTTCATTCTCCACCCTTAATGTTAACTCTCCTCTTTCAACATCAATCAAAGCTCTCCCCGTTGCTAGGAATGGCCTCCCCAATATGATAGGGATTTCCGCATCTTCTTCCATATCAAGAATGAGGAAGTCTGCAGGAAAGAAGAATTTTCCTACTTTCACAATCACGTCCTCGATCTTGCCTCTTGGATGAACCACTGTCCTGTCGGCCAGTTGCAGGCTTACTGTGGTTGGTTTGGCCTCACCCAACTCCAATTTTTTAAATACTGATAAGGGCATTAGATTTATACTTGCCCCTAAATCACACAGGGCTCTGTTGCAAGTTACCACGTGCAAGGTAGTGTAAAGCTTCGATCCTTTAGTTTTGGTGGCAACTTCTTCGCAAGATAGCACTACACTCCTGCTGCTATTATTTCATACTCCGCCAACTTCTTATTCTTCCCCAATATTTCCTTCATAAACTTGAAATAGGAGGGCATCTGCTCTAATGCTTCTATGAAAGGTATGTTGATATGCAGCTTCCTGAATGTCTCCAAAAATTTGGAGAATTGTTTATCAACCGCCTTTCACGTAGTCTCTGGGAAAAGGGATCTTCTCAGTATACTCCTTCTCCGGAGTTTTCTCTACTGAGGATGGGCTCAATCACCTTCTCTTTTCTAACTCGCCTTCTCAACTACTAGTGAGGTGATCGCTCCAACTGTTTGCCGCTTCTCAATTGCACCGCTGGCATTGCTCCTCGATTTACCTCGTGTTGCTTGGCAATGTCCCCGTGGCTCGTTGTTTGCTGCTTTGCTAGGACCACTTGTGTTTCCAAGTTCTGAATGAGGATCTAGCTTCGCTGAACGGGTCGCATTGGCAAGTCTTTGCCGCTGTTGCCAGCTCGTCGCTTTTCTTTGAACCGGTGCATTGAATCGCTGAGGCCGGGGCTTGAATGAAGGGCTGCGATTCTGATTCTGCTGGTTACGATGCGCCTCGTATTGGTTCTGCTGCGTGGTATTGATTCTGTTGCCCTTGGTATTGGTTCTGGTTCTGGTTCTGCCGCTCGCTTCCCCGGTCCTCTCCATGAAATTTGGGTGATTCTCCACCCTGGATTATAAGTGTTGGAGTAGGGGTTGTTCTGCCTCGATAATTACCTATGGCCCGATACTCGCTGCTCCATTGGTATATTGTTGGGATCACCAAGGACACCTATCAAATGTATGTGGGCCACATATCTCACACCTTTTAGGCATCTGCACCGCATTCTCGACATCGTATGTTCTTTGCAATCGTTTCGCTAAAAGGGCCACTTGGGTATTCAAGGCAGCAATAGCATCTATTTCGTGGACTCCCACTTCTTCTCCCACTTGTCGACCTCTCTTCTGTGACATGGTTGTTAGTGGCCATATCTTCTAATAACTCATGAGCGTCGTGGGCTGTTTTCCTCATGAATGCTCCACCTGCCACGCATCTATAATGGTTCGGTTGTCTTTGCTCGGCCGTTGTAGAAGATGTGGACCAAGTTCCACAACTCAATGCAATGGTGTGGGCACTTTCTCTGTAGATCTTTGAACCTTTACTAAGCTTCATATAAGGACTCTCCATCTGCTTGGTAGAAGTTGTTCAACTCCCCTCTCAGTTTTGCTGCTTTACACGGGGGAAAGAACTTGGCTAGGAATTTCTGTGTCACCGTGCCATGTAAAATCGAATCGGCGGCAGGAATTCAACCATACTTTTGCTATATCCCTGAGTGAGAAGGAAAGAGCCTCAACTGACTGGCATCATCGATGCGCCGGTATATCTGAAAGTTGCACATAGCTCCAAGAAATTCGCTATGTGCATATGTGGATCCTCCGATGGCAGTCCTCCGAATTGCACTGTGTGCTGTACCATGCTCAGAATCGCCGGTTTTATCTCGAACTTGTTGGCTCCTGTAGGGAGCCTAATGCACGCTCGTGCTCCATTCACTCTTGGCGCACATAGTCCCCAAACTCCTTTCTCGGGATTTGGACTCTCCTCCACGTCTATTGGCATTTGCCGAGGCACTCCTGGGTTAGGTTGATTTTCACCTAACCCTTCTCTCATCATGTTATTGTTTTGACCTCCGTCCATTTCTATCAAAGTTGCAATCCGCTGATTCTTTCTGTTCTGTTTGCAGGTTTTCTCAATCTCTGGATTGAATGGAACAAAAGTGTCTGCTCCTCTTCTCCTTCGCATAAACTGATTTCCTGAAATAGATAAAAAACAAACAAGCAATCACGGTACCTCGAATTTTCTGAAAATAATAAAAAAACGTAAAAATTAAAAATAACAATAAAAATTAAACACCAAATTAGAAATTAAAAATAGACAAATTTGATATTGAACTATGCCTAATCCCCGGCAACGGCGCCAAAAACTTGATGCGCGGTAAGATGCACACACTTTAACGCAAGTGCACGTTATCGTGACAAGTAGTATAGTCTTGATAAGACCGAATATCGTCCTCAAGGATTAGGGTTTAATTACCAACTATCTATCTTTTGGTATCTATTTGGTAAATTGATATTTAGATTTGTTGTTGATAACTAAGAATTATAAAAGCTATTTAACTATAAGGGTTTACTTCAGTGGTGATGAGAATAGGGCTTCCACGTCTCCTCTCTATCCGCTTATGTTACTTATTAATGCAATAACTTATGGTCTTCTTCTTTTGGAGAAAGCAGGTTTACGAAATCGTTTTATACTCCCGTTAGGGTTATATAAACACTCAACCCCAGTATTGCACCTTACATACCTTTCGGTGATAAGGATAACTCTATAGGAGGATTAAGAACAAAAACCTAGTTAACCGTCACGCACCATGCGCAAAATTAGGGTTTTTAAGCCTCTCATTAACGCTACATAAATAATTGAGGTATTTTCATCCCCAATCCAAGAATGTCTACCCAACTTACAGCATATTCATAATCCCCTCCTTTCGGAGTCTGATTAGAAATCATATAGTGATAATTAGTTGTCAATTAACTACCTAGCATTCAATTCAAATATTGGATAGATCTCAACAAGAAGAAGAATAACTATAAGCATGCATTAAATCATAACATAAGTTTCTAGAGATTCAACATGGAAAGCCCTATAGAGGAATTAGTTCCTAGCCATTGACATGACAAGAACTAATTCAAGGTTCATCATACAAAAACTGAAATAAAAGAAAAGAAAAGGAAAAGAAATTACTAAACTATGGTCTCCAATCTCCAAGCAAGAAGCCTTGTGTTGTGCAAGAAGGGGAACCCTTAAAAACTGCCTAGGGTTCTCCTTTTATAGGCTGAAAACCGCCTCAACTTTTCCCTGCAGGCCTGGCCCAAAATCCGTCGGATGATTTGGCGCCGCGCCCGATTTGCTGAGCGCCATGGCGCCGCAACTCGTAGCTTCTCGGATGTTTAGGCGCCGCGCCCCTGCACCGGCTGACACGAGGCTCCGCGGCGCTGAGTCTTCTGCAGCCTCTCTGGATAGTGGCGCCATGCGCTGGTCGAGTTTCACTGTTCGCCACTTTCTGCTTACTGAATCTCCTCTTTCGCCCTCTTTTAGCTCCTTTTCCGCCAATTGGCCATTTTAACCACTTTGACTCAAAAGAAAGGAAAACTATCCTAATACGACACTTATATGTGCGAAACGGGACAAAAGACTAACTAAAACTGACTCAAAAGGTGTATATAAAATACACCGATCAGTACCAAAAGATAAGCCTCTGGAGTAATGGAGCTTCTAAAAAATCTGAACAGTGATCCTAAGAGCGAGGATCAGCAAACTGTGTACCTCTACATGCGGCATGAACGCATCCCCCGAGGAAGGGGGTCAGTACAAAATATGTACCAAATATGTGAAACTGAAAGTACTGTAACGAAATCATATAGTCTAAAATAAAGCTGGAGACATGTGTGATAACCAAATTAACTATACTGTGCCTTATTAATAATGAGAGTAAATAAGAGTAAACTTTTTCGGTTTTAAAATAGGAAGCTTATGATCAATCTAGGGCCACCCGCCCGTAGTATCATTATGCAATCCTACTCCTGAGACTATTTCACCCGCATAGGTCTCGTGGACCCGCATGAGGTAATTTTCTCGCATAGGACTGTTTCACCCGCATGGGACTATTTCACACGCATGAGCCCTACAGACTCGCATGAGGTAGTTTCCTCGCATCGTGGGGAGCAAATCCACGGAAATGCAAAATGCAACATGACCCGGGGATTGGCCCCGTAATAAATAATATAACACTAGCGCAACCGGCTATCTAAATACATATGCAAGTTAAGAAACCCCTTAACTTCTTATTAGACTTAAGTAGCACGTGCTCTCATTTATTTAAACTT
Organism: Przewalskia tangutica; assembly: GCA_029844215.1. Classification (NCBI taxonomy): domain Eukaryota; kingdom Viridiplantae; phylum Streptophyta; class Magnoliopsida; order Solanales; family Solanaceae; genus Przewalskia; species Przewalskia tangutica. The sequence goes on along the minus strand of CM056730.1, from coordinate 91,137,386 downwards.
AAGGCACTAACATGTCATGTAAAAATCCGGAAATTTAACCTAAAGTACTACGTACTTCTATTTTTTTCAAAAAACTCCTTTTCATATAAAACCCCAAGATATTAACGCCTGTAGTATCAAGACATGTCTACTTTTCAAATCAAATTACTTCACCTTTAGAATTTCATTTCAAAGCTTTGAAATCAAATACTTCTATTTTCAAAACTTAAGTAACTTATACCTTTAAATAAGTTACCCTTCTTTAAATCAAGTCTTTGATCCTCTTTTTAAATCAATCAAGTAAACCACTCTACTAATGTGAAGTCTCAAATTAGTGTTACAATATCAATAAACATTATTGGGTCTATGTGATTATGTTACGACCTTATTCACATTCGAGGACGAATGTTGCTTAAGGAGGAGAGAATGTAAAATCCGAAAAAAAATAAAAAATCCGGAAAAAATAATAATAATATATAGTTGTGGTTGGGTTAATAAAAATATATATATATAAGAAAACAAAGAATAAATTGCATGGGATAGAGTTAGTGTTAAAGTTGGATAAATAGATAGATGAAATGAAAATAAGAAAACAAAAGAAAAACAAAAAAAACAAAAAAAAAATGTTGTAACATGCAGCATGCACGTCCCACCCCTTCCCTTTACCCCTTCCCCCCTTTTCATTTCCCCTCCAACTCTTGTCATTCCACCTCCCATAGGTTATAGAAAACTCTCCACTTATACATTGTATTTACACACAAACAAAGTACATAACATAAAGGTTAGAAAATCAGAAAAAAACAAGTGAAAAGAAGAGGAAAAAAACACCAAGAGGGCAAGAAGAACAAGAATCAAAATACTAGAGAGTAAGAATAATTTTAGCAACCACACAACAATAATCTTCACACTTACAAGGTGAGTTTTCTCACTCAGAAATTCTTGGTAACATCATTTATTTTTAGTTCAATACATGTTAGAATAAGAATTGAGTGTTGAAAAGAAATATTGAACTTTTGATTGTTTAGACAACTAGTTGTGTCATGAAATTTACGAATTGTTCTCACTGAGTTATAATTGTTAGAATTTGATGAAATTCGGAAGAGTGGTACACCTCTCTAATATGATCATATAAAACCAAAAATGAGGTAAGATGGACATATGGTTTGAAAGTTATCATAGTTCAAAGTTCCTGCCTTAGATTTGATCGAAATTCGGAAAGACATAATTACGGACTGTTTTTATTGAGTTTTACTTATTAGAATTATATGAAAATTTACATGGTTATAAATCTCTCTGTTACAGACATATATAGATAAAGAGTTATTAAAACGGACTTACGAGTTGAGAGTTATTGTAGTTTGAAGTTGCTGCCTCGGATTCATCGGAATCCAGAAGGGCAGGACGTGGAAACGTAAAACTGTACTAATATGTGGGGAATATGAAAATTGTTGCTAAATGAAAGTTCTATATCTCTCTGTTTTGGACATTTTGAGACCTTACGGAGGTCTATCCGACTTACGGATTGAGAGTTATCGCTGTTTAAAGTTTATGCCTCGGATCTATCGAGATCCAGGAAGGGCAGCGAATAAAAGTATAAAACTGTACCAAATGGTACAGAATATGAAAGTATTGTTCACATGGAGACGTGTATCTCTCTGTTCTTGTCGTTTTGAGATTTTATGGGGCTTGAACGGGTTTACAGATTAGGAGTTATGACTATTCTAAGATTGGGTCCTGTTTAATAAAAATTCTGCCGAAACAAATCTCATATGGCTGTTTTGAGGATAAATTTGTGTTAGTTACCCAAAGTAGTTTTAAATGAAATTTGGTACAATGAAAGATCCCCGTCTTACCTTAGTTTCCGCTTGAGAAACACCTTAGTTGGAGTTATGGTTAAAAAGTTATAATCGTTACAAGTATGAATGACAGAATGTGGGGAAAGAGAATATTATTTATTCGATCTTCTGAAAAATATGAAAAGTGAATATGTGTTCACATAAATATATAAATATAAACATAATGGATCGGGTTGCACGCCGCAACAAAACGTAAAGTGAATACGTGTTCACAAATACGTAAATATAATGGGTCGGGTTGCACGCCGCAACAAAACGTAAAGTGAATACGCGTTCACAAATACGTAAATATAATGGGTCGGGTTGCACGCCGCAACAAAACGTAAAGTGAATACGCGTTCACGAATACGTAAACATAATGGATCGAGTTGCACGCCGCAACAAAACGTAAAGTGAATACGTGTTCACAAATACGTAAATATAATGGATCGGGTTGCACGCCGCAACAAATATGAAAGATGAATACATGTTCACCTATATATAAATATGAAAAGTGAATACGCGTTCACAAATATATAAATGTAATAAACATGTGGAAATGCAGGGGAATGTCTTAACGTATAATACGAGATAAAATGAAGTGTTAGTTAAACCGAGAATTTCCTATGAGGAGTTGTTGCATATTTAAAAATGTTGTAACCTGATATGTTTTGCAATATGCTTATTACATTATAATGTGATTGCGCTTGGAATACTGTGGTGTTACTTTGAATTGCAGGGTAAGGTTCTCACTCAGCCCCAGATGGTAGGGCTGACTCTTTATTTAACATGTTTCAGGAAAGCGTGATAGAGGAAAGGCTCCACGCCAAGGCTAGCGATCGTCCCGCATCCTCTTGTCATACCAAGTCCATTGTTTCGGGCTTGGTACTCGTCAGGTTCAGAATGTCAGTTCCAATATCTCGGGAAATGCCCGTGTGGAATGGTCTCTCTTCAACTTAGAATAATATTTGTCAGTATGTCTATGTTGAAACAATATTTGCACGAGCATGGGCTCGCGTTATATTTTTAATAAAGTCATAAACAAATTTCTTTATTGTTATTTTATTAATAGCTCCGTATTTGAATATAAGTTTAAATTTCTAAATAAAGAGAGTTAAATGGTGCTCCTGGTGGACAATAATTGTCCAGGTGTCATCACGCCCTAAGTAAAGACTTAGGAAAAGTCGGGGCGTGACAACTAACTTCCCATAAAGTCGTTATACTAACCTCCCATAAAGCCGATATAACAACTTTATGCTTTAGAAAACTAAGACATTTTCATCTTTTAAAATCAAGTGAGTTAACTCCCTAACTCAACCAAACTTGGTCATTCTTAAATCAAGTCAATGATATCAAAATGAAACCGAATTCATTCAAAGCTCGTACGTCTACCGTACTATACATTTATAAAAACTCATGCTCAAGAGATAGGGAAAGTTCCACATACCTCTTCGACTTAATCCACCCGTTAAGTTGAATACGCCACACGTAGAATGTCAACCTATAATGACCATTATACGTCTATCAACTTCTAGCTTTCTAAGGTAGAATAATACAAAGTATAAGGTCTCATATTCTACGGAAAATTGGACAGCATTTCCCCTGTTTCTACGTACTTTTCCATTTTTTTCAAGGCCCGAAGCCAATAACAATTATGCCACATTTAAGGCTCAACAAAATTAGCTAACCAAAGGGGATTACACGCCTAACCGGACGTGTAAACTTCTGCCCCATAATTAATATAAAACAGTCCATTATCTTTAGGCAATTCTCGGCAATAACAAGGACAACAACAATATCTATTTCTTTTCAATTCCTTATAATCCAAATCGTTATTCCAACATGTTATATAAGTCATAACAATTATAACAACTTTATTCCCTTTCTTATATAACATGTAACGATTATAATTAACGACCAAATCCCTTCAATAATCCACACATAAAAAGTGAAGACGGCGATCATATAAATCCAATGAACTAGAGGCTCGAAACTGCCCTTTTATACTTAGATTTACAACATGGTGACCTACGATTCTTCTTTCTATTTTCTTTATCACATGACGTTCTCCAATCACTACTACATGTATCATAATTTACTTCCAAGAGGAGAGGGAATTTACCTTGGGATTTCGCCAAAAACAGCCCCAAAATCTCGCCCACTTTAGCCCTTTTTCCGCAACTCCTTTTCATGTCAAAATTATCCACACGAACTCTCTACAAGCTTATAAATATATTATCTTCTTGCCGCCCTTCCAACAATTCCATGACGGCTTAGGGTTTTACAAATTTTTAGAGAAAGAAGAGAGCAAGTGTTTGGATGAAATTTTGTGTAGAATGGCCAAGTCTTGCAAGACTTGGCCAAGATATATACTTTGCTTGACTTACAAGTTGGGAGGGACACTTATCACCCTCACATAGGCTCATGCAACAAATATCTTCTTAGACTTAGCTTAATTTTCGCAAAAACCCGCGTCGGCGCCACGACCCTGCAGTCTGGCGCTGTGGCGCTGAAACTGCTGAAGCCTTCAGGACTTACGGAGCCACGACCCTGAGATACGGCGCCTGAAACCTTTTTCCTTCTCTTCTGTCAGCTGAACTTGTAACGTTCATAACTCTCTACTCCGGTGTCCTAGCGACGAGCGGTTTGTTGCGTTGGAAACTAAACTCGACGAACTTCATCTTAGGCTTTTGAAACACCTAAAAACTCATAATATACTAGGAGATATACCGCTCCAAAGTTGACTAAAAATCTGTCCAAAAACATTCTGCCAACTTTTTTTTCCAAATTCAAATCTGTTTTCCTTACGTACATTTTCATCTCGTTCTCTTGGAAATACGGGGTGTAACAACATTACTCTACAAACCAGGTGCGTATTGACCTCAAGTAAAATGACATCTATCTCCCACATGCTGATAATACTCTAGACATGTATAACAAATATTTTATCAGCAGGGCATGACAATACCCTCTAAGAGTATTCATGTGTCCATCACTAGTAACTATTACTAGTAGTAAGTGAGACATATTACATCCTCTAAGAATGTGACGCAGATCACATGTCGACTTATAGTATATCATTGATATCTCATTCTCAATGATCATCAGTCTAGGCTACTTTAAGAACTATGTTCTATCATTAATATTTAACACTATCAATGACAACGTTTAGTTCAAGGGATGCACATTAATGAATAATACAAACAATCAAATAATAATTCAATAATTGCAAATGTCATAAATATATTAATCTCATTAATAATACGAATGTGTTCAAGTACATCTGTCTCTAAAATGATTGTCTTTCGGACATATATACTTTCAATTTTTTGTTCATTTATTTGGTAACATTTTAGGATATTTAGTTTGAGAGTTGTTTTTAATGGAGGAAAATCATAAACAACAATAATTTTTGGTTTCATCTATATCGGAGCTTTCAAATTCTTCATCTTGGTTGTATTCGAAAATCGAAGCAAAAACCCATAGCAGCAAATAAAAAAAAATCTACAACCCAAAACCCACGTCACTTTTAACTTGATAATCCTTTAAAACTAGACAAATAACTATAAACTCTCATGTTATTTCGCTTCATATCTCTCTAAATTTGACAAAGCAATGACTTAGAGGTATTTTTGGGTTCTAAAATGTGACAGTTTTTACTTTTGGCCATTACAGATCTGTTGGCGATAGGTGGCAATAACGACATTATTGGCGGTGAAACAAATAGAATTTTTCAGATCTATAAAATTTCTTTAAAATCTTGAAAATCAAAGATGAAATTCAAGAATGTATTGGTGGCTTGGGTGGTGCTCCTTCGGAAATAGAAGAAAATGCTAGGGGAAATAATTCAGAAAAAGGGAAAGAATAAGAAACAAATTAAATAAATAAAGTTTTAATTGAAATTTATATGTTTGAGACTTTGAGTGTGTGCTTCACCCGCCAACACATGTGGATATGACTTTTTAAGGGCGTATATATTTCACTTTTAAATAATTCAGGAAATAATAGAATCCCACAAAAAATAAGATATCCAAAAAGGTACGAGGAATCATTTTCCATTCACATCAGAAATATCCAACAATCCCCACAGAAATGGAGAATGACAATATGATAAAGAAATGCGGATAAGTGTGTGATTTGCAAGTAAATATTAATTGCATCTTGATAAGTAGGTTTCTCGAACTTTCTGTAGTGAACATATGTCAGATATACTCGATAAATCGATAGATTTGATATCTTTGAACCGTTGAGCCTTGATGTATACCTAGACAACCATATGTCACTCCGTATTTGGTTCTCACTGTTGTGTTCGTTTCAGCAATGAACATCGTCTGGTTTCATGATTGCGTAGAAAATGAGCTTTTACTATCATTCTCCTTGAAGAGCCTTACACTTCACACTCACATAGGTGGTTCCTAAATGTGTCATCTCATATATACGTTATTTAATATACCATGTATCAAACTTAGAAACCATTAAAAAGCTTCAACGTGTTATCTTTGTTTCTGAACAATGTCTTCATCATGAGAATGAGTTGAGTTATTTGACGATGTTGAACCGTCACTCATAACTTTGTTTGATTTTTTTGAACCTAGCTATTGGAATCTCCGGTCTACTAGGTAGAGTTATTGCCATGATGACTTGTTATAGGCCTTAAAGTGATTCCCCTCGATGATCTTTCAACTACCTCTCTAGTTGTGCCTTTTTAAGTGGATCTAACATGTTATCTCTTAAATTTACGTAATCAACAGTGATAACTCCACTAGAAAGTAGTTGTCTAACGGTATTGTGTCTCCGTCGTATGTGATGAAATTTTTCTTTATATATAACGCTTCTAGCCCTTTCTATTGGTGTTGGCTAATATCGCAATGTATGCATATTGGTGCCAATGGTTTGGACTAGATTGGAATATCTTCCAAAAAAAATTGGAGCCATTCAGTTTCTTCACCGACTTTGTCTAGAGTTATGAACTCAGACTTCATTGTAATGCGAGCGATACAAGTCTGTTTAGACGATTTCCAAGACATTATTCCTCCACTAATGATAAATATATATCCACTTGTGAATTTAATTTCAGTTGATTCGATGATTCAATTTGCATCATTATGTTCTTCAATAATTGCGAGAAACTTATTGTAATGCAAAGCAAAACTTAAAGTGACATCATTATACCAATACTCGTAGATGGCTGACAACAGTTGTGATGGTTGATAAATTCCTTGTATTAGCCTTATCCTTGAAAATGATACACCAACTGTGACATGTGAAGGAAGGAAACAAAATAATTAAGGCAACAACTTAATTTTGTTATTCCCATTCCTATTTTTTTTGATGAAATTTTTTAGATGCAAACCTGAAAGTATACCGTGATATACATGGTATACACGACATATACAATTCTTTGTGTATATCGTGTATATCACGGAAACACAAGCCAATGGTTTGGAGCTATGTTTGGTAATATGTTATTGTATTTAATTAGCATTGTACACTTACCATAATTGTAGAATTCTTGTACAAATAGAATAGGATTTTGGGAGTAGAGTAGGAATAGAAATTTTCATATTATGGATATTGTAAATTTAATATACTCATTCATTAATGAAAATAATCAAGAGATTATTTCTTTCATGGTATCAGAAGTCTAGGTCTAAAATACTTCTCCCAATTTCCTCTCTTCCGCTGCCTCGGTTTTCGTGTCAATTCTCAGAATTCATGAACCCTTACCTCCTTTATTCCCAAATTTTCTTCCAAATTCCTAATTCACCTATTGTTCTTTCATTATGTCTACGTCAAAGAACATGTTTCATTCTGCCCTTACAGTTTCCAACATCAAGAATCACATCCTTATTGTTCTTGAGATGGAAAACATCCAATATGCGACATGGGCAAAATTGTTTATGATTCACGCACGCTCGCATAAAGTACTACATCACATCATCCCCTCGGTCACAGGCGAGGAGAAGGTTCCTGCCTCGGAGGATGACCCTGTGTTATGGACAACCCTTGATGCTACCGTTCTCTAGTGAATTTATTCCACTGTCTCTACAGACCTCTCACAGATGATTATTGAGCCCGACGCTACGACAATGGAAACTTGGAATAGGGTGCGTGATATTTTCCAAGATAACAAGAATTCCCGTGTTGTCACTCTGGAGCAGGAATTCCCATGTCAACATGGAGGATTTTCTGAATGTCACTACCTAGTGTAAAAGGCTGAAAGAATTGGCAGACCAACTACGCAACGTTGGAGCTCCTGTTACTAATAATCGTTTCATTCTACAAATGGTTGTGGCCCTCTTTGAGGCTTATAATGGAGTTGGAACTCTACTCCATCAAAGTAATCCACTTCCACCTTTTTACCAAGCCCGTTCAATGCTCACGTTAGAAGAAGTCGGCTCGACGAAAAAGGCAGCTACCGGCGCAAATTTCGTGGCAATGATGACTACATCCGATAACTCTCATGGTTTTGTTGATAATTAGGGCCAAAACCACAACAACGATGGCGGCAAAAGGGGTCAAAACCATAAAAACAATGGCAAAAATCGTAGAGGCACCAACAACGGCAGCGATGCGAGCAACCGCGGTGGGCCTCGAGTGCTGGACCGGACCCACTGCGGTCTCGGCCGACCCGCTTGGCGATGGGCACGACTAGCGGCCGATGGCCCATCCACTTCTACTATTCTCTCAATTCTTTCTATAGAATTTGGGCTCCGGTACAATCTAATCACAGGCCTAATTTTTCGGGCTCCTACGCCAACAACCAGCAACATTACGGATCGGGTCGGCAGGCCAGTCTGCTTAGCCCTCAGCCCCCGCAGTCCTTCCATGCTACGGGCCCGAATCCGATCCCGACACCCACCGATATTGAGGCCGCCATGCATACACTTCGATTAAATCCTCTAGAAGTGAATTGGTACATGGACACCGGCGCCACTTTTCACATGACGTCCGAACAAGGTACTCTCTCGTCTTATTTCAATTTGAGCAAAAATCATGGCATTATTATTTGTAATGGCAACTCAATTCTAATTCGTGATTACGGTCATACAACTTTGTCACCCCCACATCCACCTCTTGTTTTAAAAAATATCCTTTATGCCCCTAACTTAATTAAAAATTTAGTGTCTGTCCAAAAATTCACCACTGATAATTGGGCTTCTGTTAATTTTGATCTATTTGGGTTTTCTGTGAAGGATTTCAAAATTGAGATACCTCTCATGAGATGCAATAATAGGGGAGATATTTATCTAATCACCACCACCACGTCTTCGAGTCAAGCCATGTCGTAGACATTTGCAGCTCTAGCTCCTTCCTTGTGGCATACACGTTTGGGTCATCATTGGTCGTCAATTATTTATTCCTTGCATAAAAATAATTTATTTCTTGTAAGGGTACGCGTAGTACTTCAATTTGTCATTTCTGTCCGTTAGAAAAACATAGATTACCATTTGTAGCCTCTACTTCTTGTACTTTGCCGCCTTTTGACATTATTCATAATGATTTATGGGCATCTCCAGTTCTAAGTTCTTTGAGCCATCATTATTATGTTCTATTTTTGGATTATTATTCAATATTTTTATGGACCTTTCCATTAGAGAAAAAATCTCAAGCTTTTTCCACATTCTTAAAATTTAGAGCATTCATTTGTACCAGTTCAAACGGGAAATCAAAAATATCTAATCTGATAATGGCAAAGAATATGATAATGGGTTGTTTCGGGAATTTTGTGATGCTAATGACATAGTTTTTCATTTCTCGTGTCCTCATACGTCCTCACAAAATGGGAAAGCCAAACGAAAAATTCATACCATTAATAATATTGCCCGAACTTTATTGGCCCATACTTCTGTACCTCCTTCTTTTTGGCATCATGCTCTACAAATGGCTACTTACCTCCTTAACATACTTCCTACCAAAGGGTTAGCATATGAATCTCCCCTTAAAATTCTCTATAATAAGAATCCTTCGTATTCATATCTTAGGGTCTTTGGGTGTTTATGCTATCCACTATTTCCGTCAACTACAATTAACAAACTTCAAGTCTGTTCTACCGCTTGTTTGTTTTTGGGTTATCCATCTAATCATCGTGGTTATAAATGTTTTGATTATCATCTAATAAATTATAACTAGTCGCCATGTTATTTTTAATGAAACCCAATTTCCGTTTGCTAAAGTGAGTAGTCTCGTGCCTAGTTCGTATAATATTTTAGATAACGAGATCTCACCATATATTATCCACCATTTATCGGACTTGTCCTGTGACCAAAATACGCCATCAGGCCTACTGCTTACTGGCCCACACAATTTTGTTTCCACTGGTCTGTCACATCTGCCCAGTGGGCCAACAACACGGCCCAGTACGATCTCGATATTGTTCTAGTATTCCAGCCCACAGGAGTCTTGGTTCCCCCCCCCCCCATGTTTCAATTATTGGTCCAGCATGCCCACATCCTGTTGGCCAGTCCGTCACCAACTCATCCACTGCCCAACATCCACCTAATTCTACCTCGATTCAAGGGCCCATTAATCGTAGTCAAATGGGGTATTTTTAAACCAAATGATATTTTAATTTTAATTCTAATGTCTCTAAATCCCAGCTACCACGTAATCCTGTGTCTGCACTACATGTCCTGAATTAGAAATTGGCTATGACTGATGAACAAATATAATACTCTTATTGAAATTAAGACCTGAGAGTTAATACCTCATCTATCTGGTGTTAATATTATTCGGTCTATGTAAATTTTACTCATAAAGAAAATTTTGACGGTTCTTTTGAGAGGCATAAGACTTGTCTTATAGGTGATGGTAAAACTTAACAGGTTGACGTAGATTGTGGTGAGATGTTTAGTCTGGTGGTCAAATCGGCTACCATTTGCAATGTTCTTAGTTTGACTCTCTCCAAAGCATGGCATATTTATCAATTGGATGTAACGAATGTTTGCTTACACGATAATCTTAAGGAGACAGTCTATATGCATCAACCCTTGGATTTTTAAGATCCCAATCATACTTATCATGGAGTTTCCCTTGAACTTCACCGTTGTCAGGGTCTTGCCATCTTTCTAGAATTTGTGCTTCCTGCTTGGGTTCCATTTGACATCCACCAGATTTGCCTTGGCCTCAACGGATTGCTTTTCCTTAGGCAATGACTTCATATTATCTTCCTGAATTTGGAGTTTAATAATAAGCTCTTCAAAGGTCATCTCCTTTGTCTTGAGTTTTAAGTAACTCATAAACTCACTCCATGAGAGAGGCAGCTTCTCAATCAGTGATGCAACCAAAAACTGCTCATTTGGTTTCATACCCTCCAAATTCAGGCGATGAAGAATCATTTGGAATTCCTGGACTTGAGACATCACTGTCTTTCTATCCACCATTTGAAATTTCAAGAATTTCTCATTGATGAATTTCTTCGTACCTGCATCTTGTGCGTTATACTTCTTCTGAAGTTTCTCCCACAACTCTTTGGCGGTGCCTACGGTGCAGTATACTGTGTAGAGCGGGTCTGACAAGCAGTTCAGGATGTAGTTCTTACACATAAAATCATTATGACTCCATGCATCAAGAGTTATTTCCAGGCGAGCCTGGAAATCTTGTCCCCCTTCAGCCGTATCAATAGATTGAGGGTCCGAACCATCTCTTATTTTAGAAAGGTCTTCTGTGACACAGCGTGCCACTCCCATCACGGTTAGAAAGAACATCATCTTCTGTTGCCATCTTTTGAAATCAACTCCCAAGAACTTTTCTGGGTATTCATGGTGAAACCCGGCAGGTGGAGGAATTTTTACATTCCCTTGAGTAGCAGGAAAGCCAGTGTTTATGTTACACCCCGTAAATTCGAGGAGAATAAGATAAGAACGTACGAAGGGAATTAAGATTTGGAAGTGAAAGATAAGTTGACAAACATGTTTTGGGCAGATTTTGAGTCAACTTTGAAATACTAAATACCCCAAGTATTAAGAGCTTTTAAGGTGTTTAAAAAGCCTAACATAGATTTTGTTGAGTCTGGTTTCCAACGCAACAAACCGCTCGTCGATAGGACATCGGAGCGGAGAGGTATGGGCGTTAGAAGTCAGTGGGCAGGCGCGGAGGAAAGATTTTCGAATCAAGCATCGCAGCGCCGCGGCGCCGCGAATCCTGAAATCCTCTGAGGTTGCAGCGCCGCGGCGCCAATGCGGGATTTTTCCGCGGAAAGGGGAGAAAACTGGGGATATTTTCGAAAAAAGCCTATGGGAGGGTGACAAGTGTCCCTCCCATCTTTTTGACCAAGAAAAGAGTCCTATTTTAGGACCAAGTCTTGAAAGACTTGGTCATTTCATCTTAGAACCATCTTAAGAACTCCTCTCCCTTTCTCTCTAGAAATTGAAGAAAACCTAGCCTAGTGAAAAATTGTTGGAGTGGCGGCAAGAAGGCAAAGTGTTGGTAAACTTGTAGAAAGCTCGCGTGGACGAGTTTGACGGGAAAAGAGTTGAAGAAAAAGGGTTTTAGTGGGCTAATCCAAAAGGTAAAAGATTCCCTCTTCTCTTGGAAAAAAAATTATAATACTTGTTATAGTTGATATTGACCACGTGAATTATGTATTAAATATTGATAAGTATTATGAATATTGGAAGCCATTTGAAATTGAAATACAAAGGAATCGATAGTTATATTTGTCGCATGTTATTTAAATGAAAGATTATAGTTGTTGAAGTTGGTTGCGACTATATGGCATGCGAAGGCGACATTATGGATGAAAAAGATTTATTGTGGTTATACTTTGTAGTCGAAAATGACCGTTAGTATTGGACTGTTTTATAGGAATCGTGGGGCAAAATTTTATACGTCCTGTAAGGCGTATAATCCCCTTTGACCGATTAATGTGTTGAGCCTTAAATGTGGCGTGTTTGGTTATTGAATTCGGGCCTTGAAAAAGGTGGTAAAGTATGTAGAAACAAAGAAAATGTTGTCCGATTTTCCGTAGAATTTAGTGGCTTTGCACTTATTATATTCTACGTTTGAAGTAAGAAGTTAATAGACGTATTATGGTCATTAGGTTGACATACTACGTGCGGGAAATTGGACTTGGCAAGTGGTTTGACCCGAAGAGGTATGTAGAACTTTCCTATCTCTTGAGCATGAATAGTTGCACTTATATAGTATGGTAGACGTACAAGACTTTGATATCACTTACTTGTAACTCACTTCTTTAAAAGTATTAAGGATGTCTTAAGTTTTCAAAGTTAAGGGACTTGAAGTGTTTTAAGTATATGATACTTGTTTCGTTTTAAAAGTATAAGTCCCTTGGGTATAGGGAAATGTATTTGACTAATGTATAAAGTTAATATAACGACTTTATGGGAAGTTGGTTATATTAGCTTTATGGAAGGTTAACAAAAGAAAGATTTACTCTAAGTAAAATAAGTAAGGATAAATGATTTGAATTTATGAAAGACAAATTGATTTTAAGGCATCAATTGCCTAAGGTTTTAAGAGAAAGGAAGTCACTTGATTTAGAAGCCTATTTATATTTCTAAAAGGTATTGTGACTTTGTCTTGAAAAGTAGCTGTGACTTGATACTATGGTTATTAGTATCTTGTATTTTGTATATGAAAAGGAGTCATTTTAAAAGGATAGAAGTACGTAGTACTTTGGGTTAAATTCCCGGATTTTTAAAAATGACATGTTAGTGCCTTAAGTAAACTAAAATGAGAGGGTATAATAATAATGTTAATAAGAAGTTAGGGGATTTCTTAACTTGCGTATATTATGATAAGCCGGTAGCGCTTATGTTACGTACGATAGCCGGTTGTGCTAGTTTAAGTTATTCTTACGGGGGAAAGCTCCGGGTTACAACTAATTCCATGGATTTGCTACCCATGATGCGAGTGCGACGTTTGTACTAATTGCGGGCCCACCGGGCCCAAGCGGGTGAAATAGTCCTGTGCGGGTGAAATAGTCCCATGCGGAGCGCATCACTCCATTGCGGGTCCGTAGGACCTATGCGGGTGAAATAGTCCCAGGAGTAGGATTGCTTAATGATACTACGGGCGGATGACCCTACTTTGATCATGAGCCTCCTATTTTTATGCAGTAAAGTATATACTTGTTACTCTCATTGTTAGTAAGGCACAGTGTACTGTAATTTGATTATCATACATGTCTCCAGCTTTATTTTAGACTTATGATGTAATTACAGTATTTTCCAGTTTTACATATTTGGTACATATTGTGTCTCGACCCCTTTCTGGCTGCGTTAAATCTGCGTGGTAGGGGTAAGCAGGTGGTGGATCCTCATTCTTAGGATCATTGATCAGGTGTCAGAAGCTCCATTTCTCCGGAGGCTTGTCTTTTGGTACAATTCTCCCTGATGTTGTAGATATTATGTACATTCAGGGGTATGGCGGGGCTCTGTCCCACCACAGTTGTTATTCCTAGAGGTCTGTAGTCACATTTGTAATTTGGGCTGTAAGAACAGAGTTGTACTGTTTTACTTTTGGTTATGTATATTTTATGGAAGGCGGCCTTATCGGCTAGCCTGTGATGATTATTGTCTAAACATGTGTTGTACTGTCTAAGCCTACGTATCACACCGTATGGTGAGAATCAGACACGCGTAGTTCGGAATGATTATGTTGTAAAAAGAATTATGTAATCAGTACTAGACATATCAATTAGACTTGCAAATATGTATAAAAATGCAAAATATAAGACCCAGAGCGATGCTTTGTTGAAAAGAACCCCCATCGGGGAGTGAAATAGAACATGGAACCGGTATAAGCTGACATCTCTCCGTCAACATAACTCAACTCATTTTTTTTTTGTTGTTGTTGTTGTTGTCCGCCCTCGACTATTTGCGAGGACGACCTTCCTGCAAAAATATGACAAATGAGTGAGAATAGCCAAGCCACAAAAATAGTAAAATTTGAGGGTGTGACGATATAGTCAAAGACTCCCCTGATTGGTTCGACCGGACTGGTGGTTAATGCTTCACAAAGTCCAAATCGTGCTGTTCAAGAGCGATTTACGCAGTAGAAGTCCTGATTGCAATGTGACAACAAAAGTACAAAAACGCAAATGCTAATGACCAGAATTATAAGCATGATATGTACAGGGGTTAAAAGGGTAATTATTGCATTAAATAATATGTACATAATTGCTAGCGACAACAATAGTAAACAAAAACATGCAAATCAAGTGAGCGCCTAATATGCATGGGACCTCTCTTATGCCAGAGGTCGGCCTAAACGCCAGATATGCGAAATTATGATAAATAGGTCCAAGCCGTTAAACTGCAATGTTTTGCTGGAAATGGCGACCAAATGACGGTGCACTTTTCCCAATTTCGGTGTATCATGACCAGGCTTGGATCCGTCTATCATTGTCACGCTACACATAGTATGCTAAAGGGTCGTTGGGTTATGAAACTCGTCGACAAGTTTGGTGGATTTCTAATTGTGCGTTAATACCAAGGATTAACCCACCTAAGGTTTATGCATGCATGACTTAATATTAAAATGATGGTATAGCTCTATCCTAAGTTTCTAAGATTTGGCTTACTAGACGCAAGGTTCCCGAGCGGACTACTCGAGTGAGAAGGCTACGCGACCACCGGTTGGACCGGACTCTCCGCGCAAAATGCCAACTCTCTTAAATTTGGATTTTGAAGAAAGAATTTTGTTGATGCACCAAGCGCACCTCGCGTGTAGTGTGTGATAATGTGAATTTTCCAGAGTGGAAGAAATATGAGCGGAATGTCAGTTTAAAGAAAGCAATATAAAAGCAAATAGCTATTAAACAGTTAAGGATACAAGATTAAAGCAACCAATTTTAAGGCATTTAAAACAAATAAAAAATAAAGTCAAGTAATAATAAACCTAGGTTTGCTATGGTCAAAAACCTGATTATCCCCACTGGAGTCGCCATCTGTAACACCCCATTTTAACCGGAGTCGAAACGGAAGTACTACGTATGGTATGATTCCTAGATGTATTTAAGGAGTCACCACCTAATTATTTAAGTGAATTAGGACACTTGATTTATTGCAATAAAATTACTGCAATTAATCTCCATTTAATGATCTGCGAAATTAATGAGATTCTGGATCAGGGTTCTTTATTATCCTAAAGGGAAGGGGTTAGGCATCCTCTAAGATCCGCTAACTTGCTGTTATCCGTTCAAACCTAGGTTGATTATATATTGACATTTATTCTACCTATTCTAAGTATTTTTACATAATTTACAATTAAAATAAAATGCGATACAGAATAATAAAACTAAAATTAAATAAGACATAAGATAAAATTCCAGGACATCCTTTTAACCCTTTTTAGGCATTCTGCGCAAGATGATCTCCGGATACCTGCATAAACACTTAATAAAAGTGTTAGTAAATAAATAAACAATTTTAAAGTAATAGCAATAATTAATAAATAAAGCCAAAAATAAATCCGTCTTTGTACAAGGAAGGCCTTGGAAATCAGACGGAGATTCCTTCATCGATCATTATTGCTAAAAATAATAAAATAAATAAAACCTTCGGATCCGCGCCAAAACAGTAATAGTTTTTAAACACGGAGGGCTCAGATATGTAAAAATATAAAGTAGGACAGCCTAAACAAGTGCGGCTGCGAGAATTCGCCTTGCCAGCGCATGTTGGTTATCCGGTGTAAGTGGAAGAAATCATCATTGCCCAGAAAGCTTCATTTATTTTATTTTTTTCCGTCTTTGCAACTGTGGAGGCCTCAAAAATCGACGGATAACTTTTTCATTGGTCAATTAAAGTGTAGTATCATGTTCAAACCAGTAAAATAACAATAGTGTAGTATCTGTTCTTTGAAATCAGTTTAATGAAAATAAGAGGGGCAAAATCGTCCAAAAACAGTCCAAACCCCCATGAACAAGTAAACACATCGAGCGAGCGAAATAGCAACATCACGGCAGCAATGGTTCCCCGGAAACCACATTTCCACCGGAAAAACTCAGAACGACGACAATAGAACAGCGGAAGCAAATCTAAAAATAGCCGAAAAACAACAATGCAGTAGCCAACAAAACTGCCGGAAAAATCAGTCCGACAGAGACAGTAGATACCAGAGAATAAACCAACAAGGTCGCCGGAGTTCTTAAACTCCGGCCATATCAAAATATCAAGATTCAGTCCAGCAAACGAAATAAACAAAGAACGGGTCCCCAAAAGTAAGCCGACAGATTTCGCCGGAGTTATGAAAACTCCGGCCAGATACCAAAATAAACCTAAAATCAGTCCAACAACCAACAACAATATAACAGTAACAAAAACGAAGAAATAAACCGTAGCGTCGCCGGAGTTTAAATCCGGCCAGATTCAACATTACCAACAGAGAGAGGGCAGCAGCGGCGTCACTTCCACGGCGAAGTCGCCGGAGCGACGCCACTGCAGTGGTTTGAGTGCGGGGCGGTGGTGAGCAGTGATGGTTCGCGTGGTGGTGGTCGAGGTTCGCGCGTGGTGGGCGATGGCGGCGGAGTTAGAGAGAGAAGCGATGTGGAGAGGAGGTTAGGTTTTAGAAACAAATGAGAGAAGGTTTTGGCGCGATCACGGGCCGAGGTGTTGCACGGAGAGAGAGTCGACGGGAAGGTGAGAGAGGAGATGAGAGGAGAGTGAGGTTCTGATTTGTGCGGCTCAGGGGGTAATGTCGCGGCTATGGGTAGAAGTAGAAGAGGGAGGCTGAGGTGTAAAAGTAGGGTATTAGAATGGTGGACTGGAGAAAGTGAGGGCTGGGGAGGAATTAAAAAAAGGGGGTAAGGTTTTATTTATAGTGTGGGATTAGATTTAGGGTTTGGGTTTTGGGTATTGGGCTTTGGGTATTGGGTATTGGGTATTGGGTATTGAGTATTGAGTATTGGAGGGAAAAGATGAAAGGTGTATTGGGCCTCAGTTTGGGCTTCGGTTTTTTTGGCGGATTGGACTGGTCCAGATTGTGCCTTGGACATGGACTGGTTTGGCAAAAATGCAAAATGAATTAATTATTTAAAAGAAAATTATTTAAAGATACAAAATTATTATAATGCAAATGCCGATGCAATAATAGTAAAATACAATATTTAGCAAATATTTAATGTCTTATTAAAAGTAAAGACGGGATATCAGTTAATTATTTAAAGAGATGCAAAATTAGTAAAACAAAATGATCGTGCAACAATAATAACATAATATTTAAAAATGTTTAATACCTAATTAAAGTAAAAACATGATGTCAATTTACAAAAAATAACACAACATAGAATGTTAGGTAAAAAATATACAAAAATATCAAAAATGGTGATAAAATGCGGAGTCCTAAAATGCTTAAAATTGCAAGAAATGACTATAGGATGAGTCAAAATTGGGTGTCAACAGGAGGTAGTCAATTGTTGGGGTCAGATCCTAAGTTGGGATGGGTTACTGTATTGAAGTAAAGGGTTGGAGGTTGAATATTGGGTCGGGGTTGAGGTTCGGTCTCGAGTTGAGGTCAGATCGAAGTGAGTTTCGAGTTGGGGTCGAGGTCAAGTCCAATTATCGATTTCAGGGTCGAATCCCGAGCTAAGGTATCATGGGGGTTGGTTCTTGAGTTAAGGTTGGGGTCGAGGTCGAAGGCTCGAGTCTCGATGGAGGGCAGGGGAAGGATGGGCCTTAGCGGAGAGTGGGGGTGGGGATATGCAGGGTGGGAGAAGGCGAAGACCGGTGTGTTAGAGGGGAGGAACAAGTCTTGATTGAGGAAGAAGGTGGGTAGGGTAGGTGGGATGATAGGTCAAGGGGTTGTGGGTTGAGTGGTGGGGGTCGGGGACCTAAGCGGCATGTAAATGGATTAGGGGGTGGTAGTGGAGTGGGTGAGGGTTGAAAGAGAGTTTTGAAAAATATTTGTTCCTACTTTTTAGCCGGAAAGTAATTTTAAGCCAACCAGACATGAAAAATTTGAAGAAACATTTTTCTTGGTACCCTTAATATGTGTTCCTTTACTTGTTTTTGTTTCATATGACACCGCTGATCAATACCGTTAAACCAACCGCCCATGGAATTCTAATTTTTCTCTTTTTCTTCCTTCACATTCATCCATTTTCTTAACAACATTCTCTCTTTTTTCCCTCAAATCCGCATGGCGAATCCCGAAATTGATAAGAATAAAAAGAGTTGTATAATTGAATTGCATTGGTTAATTTGTGCTTTAGTTGTTGTATTCTTCGCTCTTTTCCTCAGTTCCACCATATTCCGAACCAATAACACTACTAGCATTTTGTTTTCTCTTAGTTTGTTTTCTGCTTTAATTATAATTATTCCGCTGAAACGTTATTGTTATTGATGATTTATACTACCTTCATTTCAATTCATGTGATACTATTTCCTTTTTAATCGGTCTTTACAAAAAACATCTTTATAAATTTAGTAGTAACAATTTATCTTTGAGCTTACCATTTTAACATTAATGATTTATAGTCACACAAATATTAAGGCTAATTTTGAACTACAAGTTCCAAAAAAATTAGTTTTTATTTTTTAATTTCGTGTCCAATCAAATACGTTCACATAAATTCGGACCGACGGAGTATTTTTTAGGATAAAGAGGGCTATTATCTGAAGCAGTGATACTGTTTGGGATTATTTAGGCTACTTGAATTGTGTAGATTAAAGTGAGAGTTGATTTTTCATATGGTCACTTAGCTAATAATTATTATATCGACAGTCTCCTTTTTTTGTTGAAGGAAATTGGAATCAAGAAAGGTGACTTTATGAGATAATAACTATTAATTGAGTGACCATATGAGCAATCAACCCTTAAAGTGATGATAATCATAGGCGAAGCCAGAATTTGAAGTTTATGAGTTTGAGATTTTAATTTTTTAAAGTAACGGAATTCTAAATTACTTAATGTTAAATTGTTGGTGAGGATGAATTTGTGGAAGCTTTTCTTATACTTTTATTATGAACACCCACAAAAGGGGCAGCGGTTCAGTATCATGTATTGTAGAAGACAACCCAACTGCAAAGCGATTGATATAATGTCGGCTAACAAGAAAATAAGGAAAATGACTATACTACCCTAAAGCGTAAAAGACTAATATGCCCTAAATAATATGTATTCCTGCATCATTCCATAACCGCAACACCCTCCTCAGCGAGGATGTAAGAACAGATTCTTCATGCCGAGCTTGGAAAGAAGATGCATATGGTGTCCTGGTAACAATGCCTTAGTTAGCATATCCGCTGGCTGGTCATCGGTCAAGATATATGTTGGCGAGATCAAACCAGATTGCACCTTCTCTCTGATGAAGTGACAATCGATCTCGATGTGTTTGGTCCGCTCATGAAACACCGGATTCGTGGCAATTTGAATTGCAGATTTGCTATCACGATGGTTGAAGCAGAAGTCGCAAGTGCATACCAAGTTCAAAACAACCCTTTAATCCATACAATTTTACGCTACCGATGCCAAGACACATACTCGGTCTGCCGAGCTCAGAAGCGATCTGCGCTTGGATTTCCACGAGATAAGAGAAGATCCAAAATACACAAGGTACCCAGATACTGACCTTCTAGTAATAGGACAGGAAGCCCAATCTGCGTCGCAATAAGCCGACAAAGTGTCACACGCTTCTTTGCTATCGTAACTCCTGGGCGTGGGCTTGCTTAATATACCTTACAACTCTTTCAGCTGCGATCATATGAGACTGTTTAGGTGCTTGTATGAATTGACTTAAGCACTGGACTGCGAAAGATATGTCCGGTCTAGTGTTGGTCAAATATAGTAGTCTTCCAACCAGCCTTTGATAAGCTGCTGGATTCTGCAATGGACTGTCAATATGTAGTGAAACTGTTGTTCCACCTTTGCCTGTTGCTGCCCCATCTTTCTCTGTTTTCTTCACAAGATCATCATACTCAATTGAAGTGATTTTCACATTTGCTTCCATCGGGGAGGTTACTGGTTTAGAACCAGTTAAGCCCATGTCCTCAATTAGCTCCAGTGAATACTTTCGCTGGTGCATCACCATCCCCTCTTGATTCCTTGCAAATTCAAAACCTAGGAAGTACCTAAGCTCACCAAGGTCCTTGATTACGAAATGATGTTGCGAGGATGGTCTTTGTCTCATCAATAAGCCCTCGATCATCACGGTCAAAGCGAGATCATCCACATATATCAATACCATGGCTATTTTGGCTCCATTCCTCTTGATAAGCGTTGAATAGTCAAAAGGACTTTGGACAAAACCAGTGACTTGGTCGGTGGTTAGTTTTATATTCCATCTGGGGAGGCTTGCAAACCATATAGTGATTTGGCGGCTGCAAACCTGTCCTTGTTCATGCAATTCCTCGTGGCAAGCTCATATATACCTCCTCATTTAGATCCTTGAAGGAATGCATTGAAGACATCCATTTGTTGAATAGCCCAACCTTTAGAAAGCGATCAAATTACACTCTGCGGTGACCATCTTCACAACCGAGAGAAGGTCTCCGGTAGTCTATCCCTTCTCTTTGATTGTATCCCTTAGCTACAAGCCTTGCGCCAAATCTCTCCACCTCACCTGTAGCCTTATACTTGATTTTATATACCCACTTGCAACCAATGGTCTTCTTGTTGTGAGGCAAGTCAACAACCTCCCAGGTCTTATTATCTTCCAGGGCTTGGATTTCTGAATTCATGGCTTCTATCCATCTTGAATCCTTGGTCGCCATGGTATGTTTGTGGCTCGTAGTGCTGAAATTTTGGCGGAAGTCGTGATATCGAGCGAGACCCAAGATAATCCATCACTCGGCGGTGGATATACACATCCTGCCTGACAGTGTGTTGACCCTGGATGCAAAAAATCATTCAACCATATTGGAGTTCTCCTTGCTCTGTTGGACCTTCTAATCTCCTCAGCAACACTGCACTTCACCAAAGATCTTCCAAGCCGAAGATGATTGTCAGCAGATAATGGCCCCTCTTCTAGTGGCATCTCCACCTCTGCTGCTGGCACCTCCACCTCTGCATCCACTGGTCCTCCTCCGCAGATCTGCTCATGGTGTATACTCACTCTCAATTGGAATAGGCGAGGAACACATGCGATGTCGATAAGCATTATGTTCAAAACATGGAAGTATAGTTGAGTCTCCATTTTCCTTGAATTGTTTGTATGGGAATATATTTTCATGAAAAGTGACATCTCTGCTAACAAAGATTGTCTCATCAGACAAATTTAGCAGCTTGTATCCTTTCCTGTTGACAGCATATCCAATTAACACTGCCTTAATGACCCTTGGTTCAAACTTGTCTTTGCTTACCAAGTTTGAGGCATAGCAAAGACATCCAATCACTCTCAAGTGTGAAAGTGAAGGTATCCTCTTAAACAACTTCTCATAGGGTGAAACATTCCCTAATACAACAGTAGGAACCCTGTTAATGATGTAGACAGCAGCTTGCACACATTCACTCCAGAATTTAACTGGTAGATTACCTTGTAACTTAATGGCCCTGGCAATCTCCAAAATGTGTGCGTGTTTCCTTTCAACTACTCCATTCTCACAGAGTATAAGAGGCGAGACCTCGATGTATGATTCCTAACTCATTAAAGAGATCTAAACAAGCAGTGTTAACAAACTCAGTTCCATTATCTGTCCTGACACTCTTAACAGCCACACTAAACTGAGTTTTTATTTGCAGAAACAAGGTTTTAAACGAGCACACATCAGATTTAATGTGCAATAAGAAAATCCATGTCCATCTAGTGTAATCATCCACCACAGTAAGAAAATATCTCATATTATCATAAGATGACACTCTATAAGGACCCCAGACATCCAGGTGTAAAAGTTGGAAAGGCATTTCAGTTTTGCTCATACTATCTGGAAAAGACTTCCTTGTTTGTCTAACTAATGGACAAACATCACAATGACATATTGAAAAATTTGGTTTGAGTCTGAAAGCAGTAATTTTCCTAAGCATACTCAGTGGGACATGCCCCATTCTTCTGTGCGAGCTCGACTTCCATCATCTCGAGATCATCACAAAGAGACATGGGCGTGTGCCTTTATTGCTCGTAGCTTCTACCTGATTCCAGTATGTACAATCCATCAACCTCTCTGCGATCTCGCCCGGACCTTCCCAAGAAATGATCCTGCAGACAAAAAGTCGTGGAAAAATCTTGCACAACAGTTTAACTCTCTGGTTAATTTCGACACTGAGAGCAGATTGAACTTAAAAGTGGGCACACACAGCACATGCTCAATGAGATCACCACTCTTCAACCTGCAACTCCCAGTATGAGTAATTCTGGCCACAACACCTGTGGGGAGTTGTACCTGCCCTGCACTATCACTATCCCTCTTTTCAATCATGTTGTTAGTACTAACCATATGGTTAGTTGCCCCTGTGTCCACTATCCAAGTGAATTAATGGTACCACATGTTCATAAGACATAAGGTTACGCCGTATGAGCTTTGGCCACTGCGCTTGTCTGTGATCCAACACCTGCAGCACCTTTTCATATCTATCCGACTACACCAAACAACTGCTCAAGAGTATCAAGTCTTTGTTTGGATAACTCCTCCGTGTCTCGCAATGGTCGAGCATGATTCTTTGCGTTCACCTCCCGTTTCTTGGAATCTCCCATCGCCTATAACACTTCTCGCAACATGACCTTGTTTCTTACGTAATCGCGGAAGAACAACAACTTGCGACAATTTTCTAATGTGGCCGCCTTCATTTTGCAATAATCACGAAGCCACTTGATGATGTGGTTTCTTTGTTGGTATTGTGTTGTCTTTCCATATAGAGCCACGCACTCGATCGAGTCAATTCCTCCAAATCTTCCAGTAATGGATTTCTGACTTTCATCTTGCGCAATCATAGCATACGCTTGATTGACACTAGGCGTAGGTGTTAACAACAAAATGTGGCTTCGTGCTTGATTGTAGCCATAATTTAAACCCATCAAAACTCTAATAATCTCGCTAGCTAGGTGATCAACATAAGCCCGGGGATCGCGTTCACACGTAGGTGGAGGAATTATGGAATCGATTTCATCCACAAATCCTTCATTCGTGAATAGTAACTAGCCACGGGAGACACTCATAACTGCGGCTTAGTTCTTTTTAATTGGTATACTCGAGACAAATTGATTTTGTCGAATCGCTCCTTCAAGTCCTCCAAAGCGGATGAGCGGTGGAGCGATACAAGATGCCACTAAGCAAATCTCGACTAACATTCTTCATTATCCACGACATCACCATTCGTTGCAACGATCCCATCGCTTAACTGCATTTCCTTCATACATGTCTCTTCTCACCGCGCCGTCAATAAAAGCCGATCTTATTCTTTGTCAACAAGTGAGCCTCATCGCACGACTCCATAATGTGTAATTTTCCATTCCGTTAGTGAATCTCAACAAATCTGACCGGGAGTATCAAATGAGCTCAAAAATAATGGATTATTATGATCCACTATGTTTGAACACAAATTCAAAGTTTCCTCCGTAATCGCTGGTGTGTTCTGTGAGGCATTCTCCATTGTAATCTATAAGCAACAACAACGATGAAGTCGATTGATCTTCTAAGTCTCAATATCACGGTCGAGCTTCGCATCGCCCACCACGTGTGTTGCGTGCGTCGATCGTCACGAATTGAACCAACAATTTCGATTTGTAGATTTCGATTTCAATTGAATGAAGAATCTGTTCCGTTCTTCGATTCAAATCATTTACGTTCTTGATTCGTCTCCCCGATTTACGTGTTTTACGTTCTTGATTCGTCTCCCACTTCAATCGCTTCAATAACAAATTTAACTACCACGTCTGTGTTAAATTGTTGGTGAGGATGAATTTGTGGAAGCTTTTCTTATACTTTTATTATGAACACCCAAAGAGGCGGAGGTTCAAAGATTCATGTATCAGAAGACAACCCAATCGCAAAGCGCTTGATATAATGTCGGCTAACAAGAAAATAAGGAAAATGACTATACTACCCCTAAAGCGTAAAAGACTAATATGCCCCTAAATAATATGTATTCCCTGCATCATTCCATAACCGCAACACTTAATAATTTATCATAATTCAATGGATTTTTTAAGACAAATAGAGTTTGGACTAAAGCTATTAGGTTTGGTCGAACCCATAAGTCAAACTCTAGCTCCTCCCTGATGATGACATGAAGTTCTAATTCATGGAATATGAAATGTAATCTTACAAAAAAAAAGTTATATCCGATTGGAGCAGAATATATAGAAGATTCGTGTCGCGTTCTTAGCTAGCTTTGGTGACTTGCTTAATTTTTATTTTTTTTCTGGGAAAAGGTAGTTAAAATGGTGATTGATTACTGTTTATTTCCTGTTCTAATCCTAGTTCCTAAGCTGAGATTACTATTATTTTTTATTGATTTTTTGGACTGATGGATCATCAATACTACATAAAATTTAGTCTTAAGAGTGATGGTGAGAAGTTCAAAATTTGATTCTTTTTTTAAAATAAAATTTATAGAAGTGGATTTTCTCTGAGTTGGGTTTTCCCATGGTGGAATGTTTGTAGGGCCCAGCTAAGTATAGTGAAGATGTGGAGAAATGTTGCTGTGACTACGAGACCGTGAATCATCTTAACAAGGAAGTACTACATCCAGTACTCCAAGAACTTGTTAAAACACCGTTTTACACCGTTTTTCAGATATTTCAAGGTATGCATCTAATCACGTCTCATGGAAATAATTAGTATGCTCATGTACTTAGTCAGTGAGTTAATCCTCTTTTGTATATGCTTAGGATTCCTATTGTATAAGGGATGAATATTGTACTCTATATATACTTTGATATTAATGAAAAGACTCCTTAAGGGAGATTAATATCATCTTACATAATATCAAGAGCCTAACACAAAATCCTAGAATTTTCTTTGTGTGTGCCGCCGCCGCCGACCAGCCCCACCTCGGACAGTTCCGCCGCGTTCCTCCCCCCTCTCATTCCAAAATTCTTGTTTTTTCTTCTTCTTTTCTCTCTTCTCAAAATGGATACTCGGGATTACGCTTCTGATTCTGACACATCTACCTCCACAAATCCCACCACTACGTCGTCATCCTCTTTTCATCCCGCCCTCACTATTACCAATATCAAGAATTATATTCTCATTCTTCTTCATCAAGAAAACAGTCAGTATTCTCCTTGGGTTGAACTGTTTCGTAATCATGCATGTCTCTATAACGTGCTTGACCACATCGACGACACTATTTCGCGCCCTCCGGAGGTTGATGAGTCTACTTGGCGTCGTCTAGACGCCGGCGTCAAACAGTAGATTTATGGTAGTATTTCTCAGGATCTTTTTACTATCATGAAATCTGGTGCCACAACCTGTGATTTATGGAACCGCTTGGAGGAAATCTTTCAAGATAACAAGCACACTCATGCGGTGTATTCGGAGAAATAATTTAACAATACACGCCTTGAAAATTTCTCCAACATGACTGAATATGCGCATATTGAAACTATCGCGATCAACTCTCCAACGCCGACACGCCCGTCTGACACTAAGATGGTATCGCAATTGATTGCAGCCTTCCCAAAGGCAACTATGATACATTAGCCGCCATAATTTAACAGTGATCCGCTTCCCGCTTTAACAAAGCTCGCTCGCATTGTTGCTCAAGAGACTCGTCGTGCAAGGTGACGAGCACACTCGTAAGGCGCAATGCCGAAACATGCCTCAAGATCCAACGCCGAAAATCCTCAACCGCAGCAGACGCGCGGGCGCGGTCGCGCAGAGGAGGTCGTGGTCGTGGTAGGAGTCGCGGACAGCAGACCAAGAAGAAGAAAAACAGGCCCACATATTCGCTCACACGCGACGCCTAACAAGCATTCGCACCGCCACAATTCCAAAGACCAGAAATTTCTCGCCCAAAGATGACACCCATCGAAGTCAGTCGCCTTCAGCTGTCTCAACATGCAACAGCCTGACAACAACTGGTACATGAACTCCGGAGTCACTTCTCACCTCACCCGGTCTGCAGGCAATATTTCCAAACTGTTTGGTTTAAAGCATCCTCTATTTGTGACAGTTGGTAATGGCCACCGCATTCCATTAAAGGGTTATGGTACATCCTACACACCACCTCCTCATCCATTCCCCCTTCAAAATACCCTATATGCCCCACATATGATTAAGAATCTAATCTCTATCCGCAAATTCACTCGTAATAACTCTGTCTCCATTGATTTTGACCCTTATGGTTTCACTGTGAAGGATCTTCATACGGGGACACATCTTACGAAATGCAATAGCACGGGGGATCTCTATCCATTCACTCCCACCTTCGCTGCCAGATCTAGCTCTCCCGTCTCTCTAGCGGTCATTTCTTCTTCCACATGACATAATAGGCTTGGTCATCCAGGAGCCCCAGTTTTTAATTTTCTTAGAGACAATAATTTTATTACTTGTAATGGAAAGCTTGCCCAAAACTGTGTTTCTTGTTCTTTAGGCAAACATACTCGTCTTCCGTTTAAGTCATCCACTAGTGTTACTTTTGCACCCTTTGATATTATACATGCCGATTTATGGACATCACCTGTTGCTAGTTCTCTCGGTCATAAATACTATCTTATCCTACTAGATGACTTTTCTCACTTTGTTTGGTTGTATCAAATTTAAATCGGAAGTGTTTGTCAAATTTCTTGAGTTTCGAACATTCATTCAAACACAATTTGAAAAAGGTATAAAATCTTTTCAGAGCGATAATGATCGTGAATTCAATAACTCTATGTTTCACCGTTTTTGTACTAATAATGGCATGGTTTTTCGCTTCTCCTTCCCTCACACCTCCCCTCAAAACGGTAAAGCTGAAAGAATCATCCGCACCATTAACAATATGATTCGCACTCTATTGATTCATGTCTCCCTACTTCCATCCTTCTGGGTCTATGCTGCTAAAATGTCAGAATATGTTCTCAATATCCTCCCAACTAGCACCCTTCACAATATGACCCCTACCGAAATTCTCTATCATAGAGTCCCCTCTTATGATCATCTCCGAATATTCGGTTGTCTATTCTATCCTAACCTTGTCTCATCGCCTCACAACCAGCCCCTGGCCCACCTCAGGTCTACCTAGGCTTCCCGCCGAACTATAGGGGATATCTATGCTATGACTTGTCCACTCGTCACATCCATATCTCTCGTCACATCACATTTGACGAGACCACATTCCCGTTTTTGAATCTTAAACAGTTCCAAAAATCGGATTACTCTTTCTTCGCCGCAAGAACTGCTCTAACTCGCGAATGTGTTCCTTCCTCACCGCCGACGATGGGCCAGTTACGAGGCCGCGCGCTAACACATCGTAGGTCTGCTGGCCTCCAAACATGCGCTTGATCACGGCGCCTCCGACGGCTCCTTCCAGCACCACAGTTCTTGATCTAGGCACGACGATGTCTCCTACGGCGTTAGCCCCTCCTTCTCCATATCCAACAAATTCCTCTGCCTTGGAGCCTCCCACTATCCCCACTCATCAAATGGAAACACGTGCAAAACATAGAATCTTCAAACCCAAAGTCCAATTTAACTTGTCTGCCCAAACCATTTCTTCAATTCCAAGAACTCTATATTGGCTAAACAAGACCCTAATTGGAATGCGGCTATGTCTGAGGAATTAAATTCTTTAACTAAACAGCACACATGAGATCTAGTACCTAGACCTGAGGAGGTGAATGTGATTCGTTGTCTGTGGCTATTTCGTCACAAATTCAGAGACAGTGGAGATCTTGAGAGGTATAAGACACGACTTGTGGCTAATGTCACAAATCAGCATAAGGGTATTGATTGTGGTGAGACATTCAGCCCGGTTGTCAAACCAGTTACCATCCACACGCTGAGCATCACACGGGCAAACACCGCCGATCCATCACTTGATGTGAAGAATGCATTCTTACACGGATCCGAGAGACACCATACGCATCACCGCCGTCAGGGTTCACCCATCCAGCAGTTCCTCACTATGTGTGTCGTCTCCATAAGTCACTATATGGCCTGAAACAGGCCCCCCGTGCGTGGTATGATCGTTTTGTCATGTATATCTTGCAGATTGAGTTTGTATGCAGCAAGAGTGATACATCACTCTTCATTTTTCATCGAGGTAGTAGTACTGCTTACTTATTACTTTACGTGGATGATATTGTTCTTACTGCCTCCTCCGACGGATTGAAAAATGAGATTATTGTCTTGCTTAAGTCCGAATTTGCAATGACTGATTTGGGGAAGCTGAGTTACTTTTTGGGATATCAGTGACCAGGTCTGCCAATCACATGTTCTTGTGTCAGCGTAAGTATGCAGAGGAGATCGTGTACAGGGCTAAGATGGCGAATTGCAAAATTTCACCTACTCCAGTTGATTCGAAATCTAAGCTCAGTGCCATGGATGGTGCTCCAGTCTCTGATCCTACTCTGTATAGGAGCCTTGAGGTGCACTCCAATATCTCACCTTCACCAGGCCAACCTTCACTGTGCCGCATAGCTTACGCTGCTCAAAGTGCCCTTATTCACGCACGCCTGCGAGTCTCATTTTACTGCTCTTAAGCGTATCATTCGATACATTAAAGGCACTCTTGATTATGGTTTGCACCTATACCCATCTGCACCAAATAAGTTGCTTTCATATACGAATTCAGATTGGGCAGGGTGTCCGGACACGCGACGCTCCACCTCCGGCTTTTGTGCTTTTTTAGGGGATAATCTAATTTCTTGATCTGTCAAGCGACAAACTACCCTATCTCGCTCCAGTGCCGAGGCTGAGTACAGAGGCGTTGCAAATGTAGTAGCTGAGATTTGTTGGTTCAGAAATTTACTGTTAGAACTTGATGTCTCATACGACATCAATTGTGTACTGTGATAACATCTCTGTCATCTATCTGTCTCATAATCCGGTTCAACATCAGCTAACCAAGCACATTGAGATAGACCTACACTTTGTTCGTGAGAAAGTTGCACTAGGCCATGTCAGAGTGTTACATGTTCCATCATCCTATCAGTATGCAGATATATTTACAAAAGGACTTCCTGCATGCTTATTTCTTGACTTGATTCGCCTCGCCGTCCGCCTCCTCCCGCTCCGACTGAGGATGTGTGTAAACATGTATATTATAGAAACAATTGTATCCCTACCCATAATTAGAATATTTTCATATATTGTGTAAATATAATTATGATAAGACTAGGATTCCTCTTTTGTATAGGCTTAGAATTTCTATTGTAGTAGGGATGAATATTGTACTCTATATATACTTTGATATTAATGAAAAGTCTCCCTAAAGGAGATTAATATCATCTTACAGTTTTAAATATTGATATGTTCCAATTCTTTACTGGTTGTTACTTCCTGAATCAGACCATCAATAAGTGGTGGTCTCGCTTCTGCTTGGATAGCTTAGTACTAATGATCGTGTACTCCGTGGTTTTCCATACTTGAATTTCTTGATAGTTTTGGTTTGAAAGTATGTTGCACAGTTGTGAAAGATCAGTGTTCTTTTTATCTTGACATCAACAGCATTTGATAGTCCTTGACTAAATGGTGAAGTAATAACAAGACGTGGTCGACTTTTTAAGGTTTCAACTAATAGCCCTTGATACTGAGTTCACTAACAATAAGTAATATGTATCAACTCCAAAATTTTCTTGTTCCATCTGAAGGCGTTTGAGCATCCTTATCAAGGAGCTGTCAGCCTTATCAAGGAGAAACCCTTCTCTTAAATTATACAGATGCTTCCTACAACATTTATTCCATGAAAGTTTGAAGTTGCAAGCTACTTTCTTTTTTGGTTTGTGAAAGAAATAATCTCTTGATTATTCTTATTGATGAAAGACATATATATACAAGTTACATAGGAAAATCCCTTTCCTGTTCTACATCTAAAACTCTATTCTATTTGGTGACTAACTATACAATTATGGTATATTACAATACTAATTAAGGTACATAACTAATTCTAATATATACCAAATATACAATATGAATAGGGCTGCTGGCCGTGATTCCCATTGGGCTGGGCTGGACGATGCTGGCCCACTCGGCTTTACCTTGGAAATATATTCAATATACATGTATATCATGTGTATATTGTATGTATATTTAACACACCCCGCAGTCATAGCGGACGGTCATCGTACGCTGAAACTGGCTCTAAAATCTTCAAAAAGGACCGAGGGAAGACTCTTTGTAAAGATGTCTGCAATTTGATATCTGGAAGGGACGTGACATACGCGTACTTTTCCTCGAGCTACGTTTTCTCGAACAAAGTGAATGTCCATCTCTATATGTTTAATACGCTGGTGCTGAACTGAATTACCAGAAAGGTAGATGACACTACTATTATCACAATACACCAAGGTAGCTTTCTGAATAGGACAATGAAGCTCTAAAAGAAGATTACGTAACCAACATGATTCAGAAACCACATTGGCTACCCCTCGATACTCGGCCTCTACACTCGAACGTGAATGCGTGGATTGACGTTTGGAAGACCATGAGACCAAGTTATTTTCAAGAAACATACAATAGCCAGATGTAGAACGCCTGGTATCCGGACGACCACCCCAATCAACATTTGTGTAGGAGACAAGCGTAGACGTCGACGAAGGATACAAATGCAAGTCATACTCAAGTGTTCCTTGAATGTACCTAAGAATGCGTTTTAGCGCATTCATATGTTCAATATTGGGGTCATGCATAGACAAACACACATGTTGTACGACATAAGTAATATCAGGTCGCGTGAACGTAAGATACTGAAGGGCCCCTGCAAGACTACGATAGCGGGTCAGATCTTCATATGGGAAGTCAGCTGCAGCACCCAACTTGGGTTTAGTATCAACTGGAGTAGAAGTGGACTTACATGATGACATCCCAACCCTCTCAATGATCTCAGCTGCATACTTCCTCTGTGATAAGAACAGTCCTCCTGCATAACGAGTGACAACAATCCCCAAAAAATAACTCAATGGCCCCAAGTCTTTCATGGCAAACTCAGAATTGAGTATTGTCATAATAGACTGACGTAATGCATCAGAAGAGGCAGTCAAGATAATATCATCCACATATAATAGCATATAAGCCATGGAAGAACCCTGACGATATATGAATAATAAATTCTCAGACCTGATGTGCGAGAACCCAATAGTCCAAACATAGTCAGCAAACCTCTTATACCAAGCTCGTGGAGACTGCTTAAGCCCATGCAAGGGCTTCTTCAACAAACAGACATGATGAGGATATCGAATATCCCTAAACCCCAAGGGCTGATGCATATATACTGTCTTCTTGAGATCACCATATAGGAAAGCATTCTTCACGTCTAGCTGATGAATGAGCCATGCTTTCGAAAGAGCCAAGCTGAGCACAGTGTGAATGGCAGCCAGTTTGACCACCGGACTAAATGTCTCACCACAATCGACACCAACCTACTGAGTCTTACCATCACCTACAAAACGAGTCTTATGCCTTGCAAATGAACCGTCAGAATTATCCTTATGAGCAAAAATCCACATAGACCGAATAATATTAACACCAGATGGACGGGGCACCATCTCCCACGTCTTATTATCAATAAGAACATTATATTCATCAGTCATATCAATTTTCTAATTCGGGTCATTTAAAGCAGACACAAGATTACGGGGCAGTGGTGATTTAAGAACATTTGAATTTAAATTAAAATGTCTTTTTAGTTTAAAAATACCCCGTTGACTTCGGGTGACTGAACCATGACTCGGGGCAGGATTGGATGAATTTTGGGAATTTTCGGGACCTGGGAAGGGCTGGCCCAAATCTGGAAACAGAACCCGTTATTGCTGGGCCAAAAACGCCACCGATTCGGCAGGAATCGCCGAACTGGCCGAGAGAAGCGATTCTTTGGACCCGAACGAGTAGAGCGATGATGTTAGGACCACGTGGGCCCGCCGTTGATTCGGGGCGCGAGATATGTCCGAAAAATGGTGAATTAAATATGAGAATATATCATCATCCAAAAAATTATACGAACTAGACACGGGACTATTGACCTTAGTAAACGGAAATTGAGACTCATCAAATATTACATGACGACTAATAATGATTCGATTAGATGATAAATCAAAACATTTATAACTACGATGATGTGACAGATATCCCAAAAACACACAAGGGGTAGAACGGACCTGAAGTTTGTTAATTGTGGTGGACAGAAAAAATAGATAACACAAGCACCCAAAGACCCTAAATGTGAATACAAAAGAGTCTTATTATATAAAATTTGAACAGGGGACGAATATGTCAAACCTTTGTAAGGAAGAATGTTAAGGATATTAGTAGTCATTTGTAGAGCATGAAGCCAAAAATACGGGGGTACGGAAGCATGAACCAAGAATGTTCGGATAATGTTATTAATGGTACGAATTTTGCATTCGGCTTTCCCATTTTGTGAAGACGTATGAGGACAAGAAAAACGAAAATTGATTCCGTTTTTAGCACAAAATTCCCGAAACTCCCCATTGTCATACTCTTTACCATTATCACATTGGATATTTTTTTATTTCTCGTTCGAATTAGGTCTTAATGAAAGCTCTAAATTTTTGGAAGATGGAAAAACTTGAGATTTCTTTGCTATTGGAAACGTCCATAAAAATTTAGAATAATCATCTAAAAATAGAACATAGTAACGATGAGACAATGAACTAAGAACAAGAGATGTCCATAAATCGCTATGAATAATATCAAATGGCATTGAAGTAGTAGAATTAGAATCCATAAATGGCAACTTAACAATTTTTCCTAAGGAACAAGATTGACAATTCGAAGTATTATGCGTACCCTTACAAGAAATAAGTTTATTTTTATCTAAGATCGACAAAATAGATGGCCCCGGATGACCTAGACGAGCATGCCACAAGGAGGAAGCAAGAGCTGCAAAAGTGGAAGGCATGGCTTGACGCGAGGAACCGAGACTTGGTGTGATTGGATAAAGATCCCTCTACTGTTACACCCCATGAGAGGACTCCCCGTCTTGAAATCCTTCGCAGAAAATCCAAAAGGATCAAAATCAAAACCCAATTATCAGTGGTGAATTTACGAACATACACAAAACATTTAATTAGTTTTGGGGCATGAAGGGTATTTTTCAAGACAAGTGGTGGATAGGGAGGAGACAAAGTTTTATGACTATAACCCTTAATTGGAATTGAATTACCATTACCAACAATTATATCACGATTACTGCTCAAATTGGATTAAGATGAGAGAGTACCTTGATCGGATGTCATGTGGGTAGTGGCGCCGGTGTTCATATACCAATTCGGGTCTGGTTGAGTTAATCCGAGTGCATTGCAGCTTCAATGTCGGTCTGTGTGGGTCCCGCTGCGTGATGGGCTTGAGGGGGCCGAGGCCCAAGTATTCCGGACAGCTGTCCGACCCATAGTTGGGTCTGAAACCCGAGACAGGACCCGAGAAATTGGGCCTGGACTGGGCTGAAACTGGGGCCCAGTTTCCCGGGTAATGGTCCCATGAATAGAGGCCCACTGCCACTACATAGTGCCCACTGCTGGCCCCATGATAGATGCTGCTGACGACTTCCCCGAGGGGCACCACCGCCACTGCCGCTGTTCCGATTGCCGCCGATGTTTCCACCGCAATTCTTGCAATTATTTTTTCGATTTTGACCCTTTTTACCACCACCGTTGTTGCGATTTTGGCTCAAGTTGGTGGAATCGAAATGAAGAAAATTGGACTCAGTCATCATGACGACGGGACTAGCCCCTATAGCCGCCTTTTTAGCCAAACCCGCTTCTTCCAATGTGAGCATGGAGCGGGCTTGATAGAATTCCGGAAGGGGGTTACTTTGACGAAGGATTGAAGCAACCTCGTTATAGGCCTCGGACATGCCTGCAACCATCTGTAGGACGAGACGACTATTGCTCACAGGAGCCCCCACGTTGCGAAGTTGATCCGCCAAGTCCTTGAGTCATTTAGAATAAGATGAAACGTTAGGAAAATTCACCATAGCAACTTGAGAAAATTCATGTTCAAGGGTGACAATGCGTGAATGAGTGTTATCCTGGAAAATATCACGCAATCGATTCCAAGAAGCTATAGCTGTGGAGTTGGGTTCCATAATCGTCTGTAAGGGGTCAAAAGATATAGTTGCATTAATCCATTGGAAAACTTTTGCGTCAAGAGTGACCCATGATTTTGGATCATCTTCTTTGGTAGGCACAACCTCCTCCGTATTACCCTCCGTATTAGCAGCCGGAGGGATTATGTGGTGGAGGACTTGATGTGCCATCGCATGAATCTTGAATAATTCCGTCCACGTCCCATAGTGGACGTTTTCTAGGTCAAGAACAATAGGAAAGAACGCTTTTGATGTTAGAAACTGTGAGGACGGGATGAAACGTGTTCTTATCAGTCATAGTGAATAGAACAACAAGATTCGGAGAAGGGAAATTTGGATGGGAGGTTTCGATTTTGAGGAGGGAAGAAAAACCGAGAAGGGTAGTTTAATTTGTGTCTCGGGTTCAGTGAAATCCGAGGACGGGATTATCACGGAAATCGAGAGAAAAGAGAGGAGCGGAAGCAAGGTAAAAATAACCTAAACTTTTGATACCATGAAAGAAATAATGCCTCGATTATTCTTATTGATGAAAGACATATATACAAGTTACATAGGAAAATCCTTTTCCTGTTCTAAATCTAAAACCCTATTCTATTTGGAGACTAACTATACAATTATGGTAATATTACAATACTAATTAAGGTACAAGAATAATTCTAATATATACCAAATATACAACATGAATAGGGTCGTGATGCCCATTGGGCTGGGCTGGACGATGCTGGCCCACTCAGCTTTACCTTGGAAATATAGTCAATATACATACAATATACATGTATATCATGTGTATATTATATGTATATCAAACTGGAAGGTTGAAGTTTCTCTTGAATAAGGCAGGAAAAGGGTGCTCATCTCCATGATGTCTCTTTAATGGAATCCTTAGAGTAATAAGAAGAGGCCATTGAGAATCCATTAAGTCAAGATGCTACCACTATTTTCAAATATGAACTATTGAGGAATAATGATGAATCAATCAGTCCACTACTGAAGAGAAAAAGACAATAACTCTAGTCTTGAAGTGAATGAATAAGAAAGAAGTAATGCCAAATTTTAAACATTCCAAATTGTTTCCGGAATCATTAGGGCTTTTGGGGCTGTTCTAGCTCTTTCCTGTCTACGTTTTCTTTTTGCTCCCTTTCTTTAAATAAGAGTGTGCCTAGCGTCTTTCGCTCTCTCTTATTAAAAGAAGGAAGGGGCGCGACCCCACTCAGCTCAAAGAAGTAGCTCTTTCAACTA
The DNA here is from genome assembly GCA_029844215.1 of Przewalskia tangutica. NCBI lineage: Eukaryota > Viridiplantae > Streptophyta > Magnoliopsida > Solanales > Solanaceae > Przewalskia > Przewalskia tangutica. Next base: position 91,101,252 of record CM056730.1, on the reverse strand, counting down.
ATCCATACTTTTCCTCTCCTTACAACACAAGTGGCTTTCCGCGCCTCTCCTTGCGGTCGAGTTGCTTGGAGCTCCTCTCCTTCCTTATAGTAAAGGGAGAGGCGCATGGAAAAGATATATAGAGATTGAACTAGTGCATCATCCCCAAAGTTTCTTTGAAGCCATCCCCATCTTGTTTCAAGCTCGTTGGATGTCTAATGTTCAATTAAGTCTTGTTAAAACTTCTAACTGCTAGCTGGCAGAAATCGGGATGGGAACACTCCACTTGGTCCACTATGGTTTAAGGCTGCTATATTATTTATTACCGGGGTTCTGTAGTATAAACATTCTAGGGGGTCTGGATGTTCCTGTCATCTTGAATTCATACATTGGGCACTCAGGTGAGATGTGTTGATATGTATCTGATATGGCATTGATCGCTTCAATTTATTTCATTCTTTAACCACTGGAAAGATTTGTACTTTGGGTATCCTCAGTGTCACTGAATCTGAGCTTTTCTACTCTTCTAGACACTTCTTCTGTGGAGTTGGTACATGGCGAGAGGAAGGAGGCAGTATACTTTTGTGCATTTTTGTCTCTGATCATAAGTTTTAAACTTTCGTCTTTCCTCTTACGTACATTTTCTCTAATTACATAAACTTGTTTTTCCTGTGTTTGATTTTCATTTGCTTTGTTTCTCTGGCTTTCAAATCCATTGTAACCCCTTTAAGATCATATTTTCCACACATTTGTCCTCTTTAGTAGGGAAAGAATGAAATGTTATAAGGAACTCTCTTTTTTTCAGCTTTGAAGGACAGCTTTTATTATTATCATGTAGAAGTCTGAGGCGAAAGTACTTGCCAACAAAACAAGTCCGACTAAGAAATAGTTTTTGTAGAATGTGATAACTAGTTACCAACACATGTTTTTGTTTTCTGCTCATTGGAATTAATTTCTCATTTCTTCGTCTCAGATCCTCGGATATGGTTTTCTAAACGCCAATTTATTAGTCCTGTCATTTGCTTCTAGATTTCCATATTTATAATTTATTTTTCTTTCTTAAATAAGGATCGTAATTCTCTTTCAACTTTATGTGTTTGATTCTATTTATAATTCGATGACATAAGCTTCAGCTTCAAACAAGAACTAATGCAGCCTACTCTTTGTGCTGTCGTCACTTGCTTCTTTTCTATTTTATACTTTCTCATGATGCACTGCTGATATTTTCAGATGTTCTTACTTGCCACTGCTGATTCAGTTCCACTTCTTTCCTACCATGTTTTACGTTTGCAGGTTAAGTTGTGGTATGATTGTCCATTCTGGCCAGATGATGGCATGTGCCGTTTACGAGACTGCAGTGTATGTGAATGCCCAGACAATGAATTTCCTGAGCCATTTAAGGCACAAATTCATCGACGTTCTTCAAGTAATCTAGTCTGTCTAGAAGAAAACACTGAGGGAGCTGTTGACCGTACAATAGATTCCAAAGCATTCAAAGGCTGGGTGGAAGTGGACAACCCATGGACGAATGATGATGAGACAGATAATAGTTATTCACTTTCTACTGTTATATATATAGTTCCAGTCTTGCCCCACAAAGGGAAAAAAAGAGAGGAAAAGAGACCACCAGAAAAGAAAAAAGATAAAGGAGTATTGAACTACTGATTAACTTCTTGACTCGCTATTGCCGATAATGATTTTGAAAGTAGATACTTTTTTATTGAAAAAATCCATACTGATTAGTTATATATCAAGTTGTATTTTCTTATGTCATTAGGAAAACAAAGTACGAATTTCCTGAAAAACAAAGTCATAGGCATGTAGGTTCAGGGCTAGGCCGACTACTCCAAGAGCACTCATTCATAAGCCGGTTACTGGTACAAATAACATAAATAACGCTTATTGAAAAAAGCAACCCCAATGGTCAAGCAGCTAGGAAGAAGTGTAACAAATGATAGATCAGTTCCCTTTTTTTTGGGAGTATTGACTACACCCCAATATTGAGCTTCATGTTTAAGAATTTTTTTCTCATTTTTTCTGCTGCATTGAAGACCACTCCTCTACAAAGTGTGGCAAATTTAAAGGCCTCATTACCATTCAATCAGGCAGGGGTCCGGGCCTACTGCTTTGCAGCAGAGTAACCCTTTTTTTCTGCCATGCATTTTTTTCCTTCTTAAATATCTCTTTTTATTTCTTTAACAAATTGAATAGTATCTGCATCAACAGAAATATTAGCGAATATATTTTATGAAATTGGGCAGGATTGATATTGTTTTTTTACTTTCAGCTGAAATGACATATGTTAATCTCCAATTGAACCCTGAACGCTACACTGGATATAGTGGTTCATCTGCTAGAAGAATATGGGATGCCGTTTACATAGAAAACTGCCCTAAATGTAGGCTGGTTCATTCATCTTTATCTCTTAACTTCTTCTTTCTTTCAGTATGGAACCACTCGCCCTCTCTATCTCCTCTTCTGTTCTTTGCCTTACTTTCTGTCTTTGGGTGGCTATATAGACATCTTATAATGGATATGACGAACATGCATTGGTGAGCTAGTACCTATAAGACGGTAGGAGTACTAGTTTCCTTTGTTTTGTATAATGCCGGCACAGTTTCCTGTACTTAGACATATAGTTGTTGCACTTCCTTTTCTCCTGCTATTTTAGATTCTTCAGAATACTTTTATGCAGTAGTCTATGATGAAGAACCAAGTAGGTACTCTTTAGTCACCTTTGTACTATAGTTCAGATAGTTTAATTATCGAGAGTACAGGGTCAAAAGCATTATGCTTTCTTAGTTAGACTTGCTATGTTACTAGCAATGACTGGAGAATGTAATGTCTGAGATTGAAATTAGCGTAATTGGTTGGTTAAGTATTATAAAGTACTTCGACTAAGGACCAACTGTACTGCACTCTTTCCTGGTTTGGAGAGACCAAGTTGTATGTCAGTCTATCAAAGGTCAATGATTTTTGACATTTCTTATTGCGCCTTCCTGTATGAGTATGCATGTTTATTGGGTGAATATGGTGTACATCCAGTTTAGAGAGATCGGCTAAACTTCGTTTACATGGAGATTTACTATTGATAAAATGTCATAACCCAATTACTGTTCTGATACAGCTGTTCTGCTGAAGCAGTTGCTGGTATTGCTGTAAATTAGCGCTTTGTGGTTTTAGGTCGTGCAATTTAATTGTATCAAGCTAATGAAGCACATTGATGCATCTGCACTACTATTTTGTCATGAATTAAAATGAAAAGAAGCAATTAATACAACTATTTATAAAGCTATTTACATTTGCATCTAGTAGAGACATACTAGACATAAAAAGGGCAGCCCGGTGCACTAAGCTCCCGCTATGCGCGGGGTCCGGGGAAGGGTCGGACCACAAGGGTCTATTGTACGCAACCTTACCTCACATTTTGCAAGAGACTGTTTCCACAGCTTGAACTCATACTAGACATGTCTGCAAATAAAGAACATATGGAAGTTCTTATATTTCAATTGAGGTCAAATTTGTTAATTTTGAAGTTCTCTTCATCCTGCAGGAATATATATCTCATCTAATTTCTTTGAATATTTTGTAGATAGTTGGCGAATTTAAAGTGTTATGAATTGTTAACCTCTATTTCTGCCTTCGTCCTGCCCCCAGCACGTAATTTGGTACGTGCTTCAAGAGGATAAAAGGAGTAGTTATTGAAGAACACTTGCATTGGTACTGTAAATTTAGAGAATTCAGTTATTTGACCAAAAAAACTTTTCCGTTGAATTCCTACAACAGTGAGGAATGAATAAGTCTAATTCCTTGCACAAGCCTTGAGTGAAGTAATGAAAAAAGTATCCAAGGGAGGAGCCTAGCGATCAATGAAGTTGGAATGAAGATCATGGGAGGTGAGGGTTCGGATCCAACAGAGGCTAAAAAAGCTTGGTTATTTCATTTTTAGCTATCTAAGCCTTTGGGACCAGAGTTAGCTGTGATCCCTGTACTGAATAAAGGATGCAAGTAATTGGTGAAGCAGTCAAGGTGTGTGCAAACTTGTTCGGGCATCACAGTTATCCAAAGGAAAAAGAAATACGACATTGGATGTATGTGTCTTTTTTAATAAATTGAGATGCCGGGGATCTGTTGAAACGTTACTTATGAGATGCTAAAGTCACTACAATGTGTTGTTTTCATTATATTATCCTTCTTACCAAAGAACTTCGTTGTGAAGCCCTTTTCACTAGCAAGATAAATGAGAGCCATGGTGATTTGACTTTTTAGTTTGCTAAAGCAAGAATAGAAGTGCATGTCCTGTGTGAAGTGTGTATTATAACCTGTGGCAGCCTGCATGTTGAAGGGGAAACTCTTGAGTTGTTCTACTGCTCAACTGACCCTTCATGCTGGGGGTGCGTATATAGCAGCATAAGAGCCGACTCATCATTGTTTGCTTTCTTGCAATGGCTAAGATTCATTTTAGAGAAATTCCTGAAACCAATTCACTTAAAGTCTGTATATGGTAGTTTAATGGGTTGTTCCTCTTGCGTAACTTCTTTTGCTATCAGCTTTTAGTAGGATTCAAGTTAAGAACCACTCCTTTTCTGAGGATGACACTGCTAGTTTTCACAGTTGTTTTAGTCTTCAGATAAAAATCTAACAAATTACAATGTTTTCTAATCACGGATATTGCTCAGTCTAGATCAGACACTTTCCCCCTGTGAAGTTAGATGGATCATGTTCATCATGTTGGTTTAAAAAATTTCGTTGCAGTATAAGAATCTGTTAGATCTTCTGTTTGTTACAGACCTACATTACTGTTGTGGCTCTTTATAATAGTGGTCCTTGAGGATGATTTAGCATTTTGGAAGTAACGGGTGTAAGAATGGTTGTCTTGTAATTCCAGAAAAACTACTTTTTTACTTTTCATTTCTAAGTGCATCTAGAAATGTGACAAGAGAAGGAACGGGCATCCTTGCTCTTTATGGATTTCAGCTTTACCAACATCAAATTCTGATAAAGGTCTCCTAAGTCAGAACTTCTCGCCAGATTCATCTTCGGAATCTACTTCAATAACAAATAGGGAAAGTTTCAATGCCTTCAAAAAATTTGGGTGGTTTCATATTCACAAATTTTCAAGCCTGAATAGTTTTGCTGCTTCTACATTTTTTTCGACTTGCTTCTTCTACTTGATCACGAGAAGATTTCTTATTGTTTTGCATCAGCTTCTGAAGTTTCAAATATCTGTGATTTGTTCTGCAGATCCATCTGGAGAGATTTGCCCAGAGAAAAAAATATTGTATAAATTAATATCTGGCCTCCACTCCTCAATTTCTATTCATATAGCAGCTGAATACTTGCTTGATGAAGCATCAAACACGGTATTATGACCTTGATCCTTCCACTTGTTTTCCGTCATGGCTTTTATATCTAGAAAGTGTAATTATTGTGAAACAACAGTGAGGCAATCTTGTCCAAGAGTTTATTTCTTTTGTGGATATGGAAAATGTTCAATCTGTCGAAGCTATAATTCTTGGGTGGTATTTGATTAGAAGAATTGTGGTTCTGAGGAATGAAAAATCATTAGCTGTAACAACCTCTTCTCTCTTGTTTGTAAATATACTATCATGAGAAAACCATGCTGAAATTATCTTTACTTTCCTATTTTTCAGTGTTCTTCCTTTTATCTTGAGAACATGCTTGTGACTGAGTTTCTTGACCCCCCGCCAAAAAAAGGAATTCTTGGAAATATGACTAACCTTAAGTGCTGGAGTTTTCGCATCATATTTAGAGGAAACTTTTGTTTACCTGGAGTCAAGATGGATTTTTATTGTCTTGAGCATTGTAGAACACATCAGAACATCCTCTTATATGACTGGCTGTTGAAGAAATGATCAGAAGTCTCTTCACATTTTTATAGTCAATAGTTATTTCTTCTTGAGATTGTACAATAGCAGCATCCTTGTGCAACGATGATGGTCTCTGCCACTGTTCCTTATTTTCTTCTGGTTTTGCTATGATTCAGTGGGGACAGAATCTCACTTTGATGTATGACCGCGTCTTACAATTCCCAGACCGTGTTGACAACCTATACTTCACTTTCCTGTTTGTGCTCCGTGCTGTTACCAAAGTGAGTATTTTAATCAATATGCTTGATTTACCCCACCCACCCCCTTATGGGAGAGGAGCAGCAAGAGAAGTGTTGCAAAAATATTGCTGCCCGTGTCAGATCCTCTAAAATGTACTACTTTTGGAGGATCTGACACGCATCCATCAGCATTTTTGAAGAGTCAGATAACTGATTTAATACTTTTGCAGGCAGCAGACTACTTAGACGAGGCTTCATATGATACTGGAAACCCCGAGGATGACCTGAAAACACAATCCTGGGTGAAGCAATTGGTTTACAATCCCAAATTGAAAGCTGCATGTCCTTTACCTTTTGCTGAGGCACGGTTATGGAAAGGTCAAGGCGAGCCTGACCTGATGCAGCAAATTCAAACGCAGTTCAGAAATATCAGGTCCTCTATCGGTATCCTGGCTGATTGATACTTCTCTAGAATAGAATTCTTCTACTCGTGTTTCAAAATCATGCCCCTTGAGAAATCCTTTAGGTTTTTTCCCTCCCTTCATTTGGATCTTAATGGTTCTCCTCTTTTATTGCACAAATATTAATGGAAAATACAATGTAGAAAATCCAGTTCTTAATCGTCTTACTTCTTCTCATCTGTTATTGTTGAATTAGTATTATCTGTTCGTGAACATGATCACACATGTTACTTGATTCAAGTTTGTTGGGAGTGCAGTTTTCCTTCTTAGATACATTAGTTACCTAGATGAGCAACTGTACTAGTATCTTCTTTGAGGACATCTTGGTGTTATACCATCTATTAACTTATTCTTTGTGGTATCTAACAACCAAACCTGTAGTGCATTGATGGACTGCATTGGATGCGAGAAATGTCGTCTTTGGGGAAAGCTTCAGGTTCTCGGTCTTGGTACTGCATTAGAGATCCTATTCTCCGTCAATGGTCAGGAACGTTTAGGTGAAACGGTAAGTCTTCTGCAGATGAATGACTCTCATTAGCCTTATCTAAAACAACTTCCAGTTTATTCTGTTTGATAGGAATTAATGACCAACAGTTAGTACCTTTCTTATAGATATTCGTCATAATATGGGTACTTTTAGTTTCCGTTCATATAGGTTGTTTGTTGTATCTATACATGTAGGTCCCTTGGATTTTTTTATGTCCAAATTCTTACTTGCTGTGTTTTGAATATTGCTTAATTTTTGGTATGTGTTTCTGCATCTTCCATTTGGCTTTCTTCATAGTTTGTAACTTGCCTTACATTTGGCTTTCTTCATAGTTTGTAACTTGCTGCTTAACCAAATGACTGACGGAGGCCTTCCTTTTCTGTTTGTATATTATTTCAGCTGCATTTGCAACAGAATGAAGTTATTGCATTGATTAACTTACTGAATCGGCTTTCAGAATCCGTTATGCTTGTACATGAAATGGGGCCTTCACTCGAAAATGTAATGGGAAAACAAACTTTTACACCGAGTGACCAGCCATCGATGACGGGGTCATTCTAATGTATAGTTATCACAGCGGAGGCAACTCGAGTTTGCACACCGGTGCTGTTTTTTTTTGTTTCTTTTAATGAGGCAAAATGTAAATTAGGATTAGAAACTTGTACGTCTCTGTTCTAACCTTGCGACAAAGTTGTCTTACTTATGTCCAAGTTAGAGTTAGAAGTTGGCTTGCAGTATCAACAAGAACAAGTTGTTTGTTGTGTCTAATGGTCGCGACCACATCAGGTTATGAAGCTTGGGAACTGTTCGAGGTACTCTCAAACAATCCCCCTATTTAAAGTGTAGCTTCTTTCTCTTTTTTTTTTTTTTTTGTAGCCAGGCTTACAACCCCTCCCAATTCTTTTTGTAGATGTGAGAAGTGTGAAGCGCAGTGAAAATAAGAGAGAAATCGGCTTGATTATTTCCTCAAGTTATTGGGATTTAAATAATTATGTAATATGTTCTAAAAAGGGAAGTAAATCAAGGAATCTACTATTTTACATATATTCTAGAATATTTATAAAAGTGTAACACTCCTCAAGTTGGTGGTGCATAGGAATTATCGACCAATCTTGTTACATATATAACTTATTTCGGAATCAATTAGGGACATAATGAATATGTCTGCAACTGACCCACGAACTTTGTGACAGTGTTTTCCGAGAGTATCTTCTCTTTAACAAAAATGATAATCAATCTCTATGTGTTTGGTCCTCTCGTGAAACACTATATTTGATGCCATGTGAAGTGCAACTTCATTATTGCACATGAGTCTAATTTCTTCAATCTCTCCAAATGTCAATACCTTCAGTACTTGCTTAATTCATATAGGTTCAAATGCCGCAATCGTCATAGCTCGATATTCTGTTTCGATCAAGAAATCACATTTAGTTTCTTACTTTTGTCAAACATTAAATTTCTCCAACTAGAACATAGTATCCAAAAGTGAATTGTTGTCTAAGGGTGATAATTGTTAGGATTTGAGTCTCAAATCCGACCTAATCAGAAAACAGTAAATAGACAAAGAACAAATAACAGAGACAGATTTATAGTGGTTCACTCTCAATGCGAGAGTTACGTCCACTTTGCCGCTGCATATATTCACTATAATCAAAAGGAGTTTTGAGTTTACAATTCTCTCTCCCTCACTTTTCTCTCGTGATATTACAAAGAAGAATGTCACTCCTCATTTTATAGGAGAAATTAGTGTGACCTTAATACAAGAGAAATTCTCAAAATACCCTCCACTAAATAACCTTACATTATAAAAAATTCTAGGCTCCACAACTCTGCGTAAGGTCTTCATAGTGTCGACAATGAATTAAGCTCCACAACTCAACAATCTCCCACTTGGAGACTAATTTCAATCATTTGTCTCCATCTGTAGCGGTGACTCTGATCCTCATCTAAGGAGTACAACTGAAGTTGCACACAACTTCAGTTTATCATTCGGCACGACCTTCGTCAGCATGTCTGCTGGATTCTGACTCCCTGGAATCTTCTCAAGCACTAATACTCCATCTTCCAAAGCTGATCTGATGAAATGATATCGGAGTTGTATGTGCTTCATTCGAGCATGGTAGATCGGGTTCTTTGACAAATGAATGGCACTCTGGCTATCACAGTATAGCACACCCCTCGTGATCCTGATCCAATTCCTGCAGAAAATATTGTAGCCACATCATCTCCTTCGTGGCCTCCGTCACGACAACGTACTCAGCCTCACAACTAGAGAGAGCTACTATTTTCTATAACTTTGAAACCCAGCTGATCGCAGTACCTCCGAAGGTGTAAACATATTCGGACGTGCTCTTTCTGCTATCAACTTCACCACCATTGTCAACATCAACATATCCCTGCAATTATGTCTATGACTTTCGAAAACACAAAGCTGAACTTGAGCTGCCCTTCAGATACCTGAAAATCCACTTCACAGTCTCATAGTGTTGCTTTCCCGAATTGCTCATAAACCTGCTAACAACTCCCACTGCATGTGCAATGTCTAGTCTGGTACATACCATCGCGTACATAAGACTGCCAGCAGAGGCATAAGGTACCTTGTCTATATGCTCCTTCTCGTCCTCGGTCACAGGTGACTGATCCTTTGACAAACGAAAGTGTCTTGCCAATGGAGTACTGACTGTCTTGGCATCATCCATGTTGAACCTCTTGAGAACATTCTTCACGTATTCTTCTTGTGAGAGCTTGAGGCCCTCCTTATTTCTGATGATTCTCATCCAAAGGATTTGCTTTGCGGCTCTCAGATCCTTCAGTGCAAATTCTTCTGAAAGCTTCTTCTTCATCTTGTCAATCTCATGTAGGTCTGCTCCTACGATCAACATGTCGTCAACGTAGAGGAGCGGTATTATGTAGGAGTCTTCAATTCTCTTAAAGCAACAACAGTGATATGCCTCGCACCTTAAGAATTCCGCTTTCTTCATTACCACTGTCTTGGAGCTTGTTTCAGTCCGTACAGACTCTTTTTAAGCATGCACACCAGTTTCTCTTTCCCTTTGACCTCGAATCCCTCAGGTTTCTTCATGCAAATTTCCTTTTTTTAGTCACCGTGAAGAAAATCAATTTTCACGTCCATCTGTTGAAGATGCAGATCTTCCTTTGCTACCAGCCCTAGAACATTTTTTATTATCACCAACTTAACCACGGGAGAGAAGATTTTCGTGTAGTCAATGCCTTCTTTCTATTGAAATCCCTTCACAACCAACCTCGCTTTATAGCGCTTGCTTCCATTATGTTCTTTCTTTATCCGGTAGACCCATTTGTTCTGCAATGCCTTCTTCCCATCTGGTAACTTAGCTAACTCCCATGTATGATTTGACAACAGTGAATCCATCTCATCTTTCATTGCCAACTCCCACTTGATCGATTCATCAACTTGCATCACTTCTTCATAACATTTCGGCTCCCCTCTGTCAGTGAGCAGAATGTAGTTGAGGGACGGAGAGAACCTGTGAACTGGCTTACTGATCTGCATAATTTTGTGATTGGTGTCCGCTGATTTGTTTCAGAATCAGCATTTTCATCAACCTCGCCATCACTGTCTTGTTGGCCTTCTTCTCGAGTTGCTTGTTCCTCTGCCACAGAAGTACCTTGTTGTAGCTCGGGTGTCGAGAAATCTCTCAAATCAACTGTTTCTGATTCCTTATTCTTAGATTCTGAACTCTCTCGCAACTTGTTCTTGTACAACACTTGTTCATTGAAGATGATGTCACTGCTTCAGATGATCTTCCGATTTCGGTCATCCCAGAATCGATAACCAAACTCGATGTCACTATAGCTAATAAAATAACACTTTTTAGATTTCAGATCAAGTTTACTTCTAGCAGTAGCATCAATATGAACATAGGATAAGCAACCAAACACTTTCAGAAAAGAAAAATTTACCTTTTTTCCACTCGAGGCCTCTTCTGGTATTCTGAAACCCAAAGGAACAGACGATCCTCTATTAATCAAGAAGGCTACGGTATTGATTGCATCTGTCTAGAATGTCTTGGGCAGTCCAGCATGTATTCTTATGCTCCGTACACGCTCGTTCAATGTTCGATTCATCCTTTCCGCTATTCCATTTTGATGGGGCGTTCCAAGAATAGTCTTCACCATCTTGATCCCATTATCAGCACAATACTGTTTGAAGTCACCATTAATGTATTCTCAACCGTTGTTGGACCTCAGGCTCCTCAACTTAAGGTTTGTCTCATTCTCGACCATGGCTTTCCACTTTTTGAAAGCAGCGAACACATCAGATTTATTTTTCATAAAATAGACCCACAACTTCTTGGTTGAATCATCAATGAAGGTCACATAGTAGAGTAATCCTCCGAGTGAGGGGACAGTAGCAGGTCCCCACACGTCAATGTGCACCAATTCAAGCTTCTCAGCTGTCAATTCTCTACCTGCACTTGAAAAAATAACTCGCTTCTTTTTTACGGGAATGCAGCTCTCACACATATACTGATCCACCGACTTCAGCTCTAGAATCATGTTGTTAGTCACCAGAAGCTTCATCCATTTCTCGCTCATATGCCCCAACCTGCAATGCCACAACTCTGTCTTCTTGGTGTTGTCAACAACAACAATTGTATCACGACCGCTCGTCGTCATATAAAGAGTACCAGTTTTCTTACTTCGACCAACCACTATAGCACCATTCGTCACCTTCTGGGACCTGTTACCAAAGTTAACATTGTGACCCTCATTATCAAGCTGACCCACTGAGATCAGATTACGCATCAGCTTTGGCACATGTTTGACCTTTGTGATATTCCACACGTGTTCATTTGACATCTTTAAATTAATGTCTCGAGTACCAACAATGTCTAAAGGCTCACCATCTGCCAAATAGACTTTTCCGTGTTCCCAGTAACGTAATTCGTCATTATATCACGATGTGGGATGGTGTGGAAGATGCTCCTGAGTCAAGCACCCAAGAGTCGATCAGGCTATCAACAGACAGCAACAATGCATCACCAATGTCTTCAGTGACAACATTGACTCCACTCCCCTTGTCGTCCTCCTTCTTTGATGCCATGCAATTCCTTTTGATGTGACCCGATTTTTCACAGTTCCAACACTCAAGTGTTCGCCCAGACCTGGATCGACTTCTGTCATTCCTTGACTTCGAATTGCCCTTATTCGGTTGTGGTTTCTGTCATGATTTATGCCTTTATTCTCAACATTCAAAGCAATACTCATTGATACCTCACCATAATCTATCCTGCGAACCTCCTCAGCAAGGATACGATCTCTAACATCGTTGAATTTCAGTTTATCACTGCCAACAGAATTACTAACTGATGCTCTCATCAGCTCCCAGCTATTCGATAGAGACGCCAACAAAATTAAGGCTTGCACTTCATCATCAAACTCGATTGCAACAGATGACAGTTGATTGACAATCGTGTTTGAATTCATTCACGTGCGTTGCAACAGGGGCACCTTCCTCCATCTTTAGATGAAAGAGTTTTTTTATGAGAAATATCTTATTGTTTGTCGAGGGTTTTTCATACATGTCGGACAAAACCTTCATTATGTCGGCGGTGGTCTTCTCCTTCGCCATGTTGTGAGCAACGTTCTTTGATAGCGTCAATCGAATGACTCCCAGAACATGTTTGTCAAGAAGATTTCAATCTGCATCATTCATGTCTTCTGGCTTCGAACTCAGCGGTTGATGAAGCTTTTTGCCGTACAAGTAATCTTCAATCTGCATTCTCCAAAAAGAAAATTCTGTACCATCAATTTTTTCCGATGTCGTGCGCCGAACCATCTTCGCCTCCCATCATTTTCTGAATCGCAATACAACATGTCCCTCTGATACCAGTTGTTAGGATTTGAATCCCACATCCGACCTAATCAGAAAATAGTAAATAGGCAAAGTACAAATGACACAGAAAGATTTATAGTGGTTCACCCTCAATGCGAGAGCTACGTCCACTTTGCATAATATTCACTATAATCAAAGGGAGTTTTGAGTTTACAATTCTCTCTGCCTCACTTTTATTTCGGGATAATACAAATAACTGCGGCCCTAATTTTATAGGAGAAATTAGGGCGACCTTAATACAAGCGAAAATCTCAAAATACTGTTATACCCCGTATTTCCAGAGTATGTACGTGAGGGCGTACGTATAAAAGTTTAAGCCTTAAGTTAGGCAAGGACCGAAAATTTTGTGCACAACACACGAAAAGAATCGTTTTTCAAAAGCGTTTTCCAAACTTTGCGAAGGGAAAAATACGGCTATGTGTTTTATTATTTTTTGCGGATTTTTAGAGATGAAATATTTTGGACGATTGGAGGCGGACGTGTGTCACGCCAGGTGTCGAGTTGGGCGATTTTTGCTTGGTGGAAGCTTCTAGGCTAGCACGTTTTCTCCTTTTAGTTGCCTAAAATGTTTGGTCAATGTTTGGTAGGATATTTGTGTGGTTGATGACCAAGTGGGACCCAGCGACCACGTGGCTTAATCTACACTTTACCACTTGGCTTGATCTTGGCCATTGATTGACCTATAAATACCCTCGATGCAAGACTAAATCTTCATCCAAAAATCACTTTCCAAGTCTCAAAACCCTCCCCTAAAGTGTAGTATTCGTCCAAGTCCACTCCCCCGAGAGCCTTGGCGAAACCAACCCCCCACTTTGCCTAGTTGTTTCGTATAATCCTCCCCCCCCCCTTGGTAGAAAAATACTCTTCAAGTATTGTTACTATTCCCAAATACCTTGGCCCAAATACCTTGTAGTATTCCAAGGTTATACATATACTAAAAGCCCAGAAATACTATTATACTTCCTTTAGCCACTAAACGAAACCCTAAGGAAAATCTTCATAGTCGGTTGAAGTGTTAAGTAGAAGTTGTGTAGAACTTCTAAGGGTTTCGAGGCGAATTGGGCGTTCGAATAGGAGCTAAACGTTGCTCAGGATCGACATTAAACTTGGATAATTTTGGGCTTATCGAGGTAAATACTACTGTCCTTCTATTGTAATTGGAAATTACATACTGTAGTAGTATAGAGATGAATATAAGATTCATAGAAGGATATTAAAGAAGAGAATTGAATTGATATCACATTAGAAGAATATTAAAGAAGATGGTATTGTACTTACATGGGAATTTGTATTTCTGATGAACTTGTGTAGTTTGGCGGGTAGGAAGTCTTTGCCCAATTTTCGTAGAATAAAGGAATGCGTATCTAGAATTATTTTCTGAGTAGTCTAGGCGTTGATAGACTTGTATGACCATTATAGGGTGAAGATCGCGAGTAGCGTATTCTACTCGAAGAAGTGAAAAAGGCTAGCGGGATTACGATTGCTTTGGAGCTATTTGCTAATAGTCGATAATCGTCGCGAGGTATGTGATTCTTCCTATCCTCTTGAGCATGATATTTTAAAAGAATATATATATAGTACGGTAGGCGTGCGTGTGTTAGCGAGCGTGGTTGTGCACAATGTCTTTTGACTTAAGCCTGAATAATAAGGATCTGGAAGTATTTTAAAAGAATATATATATAGTACGGTAGACGTACGTGTGTTAACTGAATGTAGTTGTACGGCAATGTCTTTTGACTTAATTGAATTAATATGAATTTTGTTAAAAAGTGTGAAACTTCATTCGTGAGTAATGAGTACTTGGTTTTTAAAAGGAATAATGTTTCTTGATTTGAAATCGAATAAGTATCGAACAGACTGCGGCGTTAATAAAGGAAAATGTATTGACTAATTAAGTATTATTAAAACCAGAAACCTCCATCCGCATGTAAGCTAAGATGAGACAAAATGATATTACATTTCCTAGATCATGGATGCTTTAATAAGATTGATTTTGAACAAGAATAACCTACTCACATATAAGGCATATGTTTCTCAAATTGTTTAAAAGAGAATTATATTCTTAAGTGATTAAGACTATGAACTACGAAACCTTTCTAAAATAAGAGACTTAAGTACTTGAAATTAGGCAAACTTGAAATTATGGAAAAGAATGTTGTTACTTGATGTTGAAAAGGAAAGTGTTTTGGTTTACTTAAAAATGTGAGTCACTCTATTTTAATACTACGGGTATCGTGTGACCTTTATAAAAGAAATGGATCTTTTAAAAAAGCATTTAACGTACGTAATACTTTGGGGTCATAACCTGGACTTTGGCATAAAATAACCTTGAGTTGTGTGTAACTTGCCTATGCTTGTGGTGATAGCCTTTGTTGTGCAAGTGTTGTATTTCTATGCTCTGAGTCCCGTGAGATGGTAGGGACACGTATTTCATCTGATTCTTCACCGAGTCCCATGAGATGGGCCGGGACACGTATTTCATCTGATTCTTCACCGAGTCCCATGAGATGGGCCGGGACACGTATTTCATCTGATTCTTCACCGAGTCCCATGAGATGGGTCGGGACACGTATTTCATCTGATTCTTCACCGAGTCCCATGGGATGGGCCGGGACACGTATTCCACATGATTCTTTACCGAGTCCCATGGGATGGGCCGGGACACGTATTCTACATAATCCTTTACCGAGTCCCATGGGATGGGCCGGGACACGTATTCCACACGATTTGTACCTAGACTGCCGGCAGTGAGGAAGGAGTTCCACGGGCGAGGATGACTTGAGGCGTGAGTCACGACTTGACATGGCGCTTTATGTTGTGAATCGTAGTTTGGTTATCATACATGTCTCTTGCTTTATATAGACTATTATGATTTCGATTCTGATTTTCTGATTTCACATATTTGGTACTGTTATCTTGACCTCCTTGAGGCCGCGTTCATCTGCCGGTAGAGAATCGTCGGTCGTCGATCCCCGCTTCAGGATCACAAATCGGCGTATTGGGAAGCTCCGTTTCTCGGAGGCTTATCTTTTGGTATGTTACCACCGAGTCTGCAGGTTCTTGTACATTCGGAGGTATGGCGGGGCCACTGTTCGCCATAGTTGTCGTTACATTCTTAGAGTGCAGTAATCGTGTGGGCGGGGTTTGTAAAAAGGATTAAAGCTGTTGGGTTTTTATGTATATATCTTAAGGCAAGCTGTTTTGGTTTGCTTTGTTTATTTATCAAATCTCTTGTTACATGTTTATGTTTTATTTCCGTGATTTTCTCGATGTTGTATCACTAGGGTGCGGGGTAAGGCACGATCCACGGCCCGGTTCGGTCGTGACAAAAGTGGTATCGAGCGCGATTAATCCTCGGAAAGTGTCTACGACCGTGTCTAGTAAGTCTTGATTATCGGTGTGTTGTGCACCACATCTATAATCGGAGGTCGCAGACATTTAGGATTGGTTTCCATTCTTCTCATTACGAGATCGTGCCTTAGAGGCGTGTGATAAGTTGGACCCTCCGACGTATTCCTTTCCTTTACCGATTATGCCTCGCGTAAGGCAACCCGCCCGAGAGCAAAGCGGCGAGGCTGCAGTAGCACGAAGCGGTTACGAGCGAAGTCCCGATCGTTACGAGATAGTGCTTGACGGCGAAGTTTTGCGCGCGCCACCAGCCAGAGTTTAAGCGCGGCGGTGGCTGCTGAGACTACTGATACGAGCCTCGATCCACGGCTGGACAGATGAGATGAGTACGAGAGATGGCGATTCGCGGCGAGTCGTGGCGATATGAGATAGTGGATCAGCGATTCGATCCAGTAGCACCGTAGTTCACCCCGGCGAGCGATTTGAGACTACGGGACTTTCGAGTTGTAGCCGCCGATGTTACATGGATCGAGAGCGAGATGACCTCGGGAGTTTATCCGAAGCTGACCGGATCGTAAGTGATCGAGCCTCGAGGCGAGTCGGTGGTATTGGGTTCGCATCGGTGCGTGATCTGCGATCGGCCGGTTTGATTCGCGAGCTATCCGGGAGAGCATGCACTTCCGTAGTATGGGACGAGTTCTCGGCGGCATTTCTTGCACATTTCTTGCCCGCGGATGAGAGGCTCGGGCGGCATTTTTGACGCGTTGAGGCGGGGCGCGGACGGTTAGAGAGTACAATGTGGAGTTCGACTCATTAGCTCGGTATGTCCCCACTGTAGTAGCCGATATGGAGGGCCGAGTACACCGCCACGTCGCGGGCTAGATAATTACTTAGCGAGGCTTGTTCGGTGTAGCTCTTCACCGCATGGACATTGCCCGCACGCAGCTCATGCACTAGGATGTGAGGCACGGAGGTCGACGGAATGGCCGGGATCGCAGAAGAGGCGAGCAGGTCCTTTGGTAACTTTCGAGGCGGGCGCGCCGGCCAGCTAGTTATGTACCTCCGCCCGATGCAGTGGTCCTCGCGATCTTCGGGGCGTTCGGTACTCGGGGTGGTCGAGCTCGGGCTTCGTTCACGGTATACCGGTTCTAGGCCGGATTCGAGTTTCCTCGGTGTGCGCGATGTGGTAGACGTCGTCCCGAATGTCGTCTTTTTGGTGCTTGTTTTTCCGCGGCCGTCGAGCCGTGACAGCGTCTAATATGAAGGATGCAGGCGAGAATGGCTCGGCTACGGTCGATGCGAGTTAATCGCCTTATAGCTATGCGCCTGCAGTGGGATTATGGTTAGAGCGACGAAGGGAAAATGAAGCAGTTGATACAGGTATATTCTTACCCCTCTAAAGACTAGTATGCGTTGATGATATGATGATGCGCTAAGTATTATGTTCAGATAGCATTATGTTAAATTGGGATTTAAAGGCCTGGTTAGTAAAGGGTAAGGTTGGGGTACCTAGAAATTGTGAGCCTTAGAATATTATACGTGGAGACCTTAGATGCAAGACCGTCCTGAGTAAAAGATTTTGTTTACAATTGACCTTTGTCGGAGTGCATAGTATACGTGGGGTATACTTGTGTGACAAGTCCCTGAGCGGTGTGAAATGAAAGAGGGTAGTTGAGCTAAGAAGACCACTAGGTTTTCGTAACTTGATTAATGAGATTGTTCCGGATCGGGGAACAAGTGTTGGCGCGATAGCGGGTCGGGTTAGTCTGGACGCGTCAACCGCGGCTGTATTGTGGTGGTCGGTTAGGTGGTCGTAGGGTGGTAGGTCACGAGGGTGCTAGGCCCAGTTTAGATGACCATCGTATGAGTTCGTGGATATGTTCGACGAGTCGGATCGTGAAGCCGGAATGGCCTTAAAGAAGATCGAGGCTAGTAAGATGACCAAGTTTGGAGGTAGTGACTCGAGAAATTTTGAGGCGAAGTAATGGTCAAGTATGGTACGTATACTAGAAGAGTTCAAGTGTTAGAAAAGTCTGACGAGTAAGGAAAGAAGTGAACATGTGCTAAGAAAATAGAAATGATCATTACTTTTGTGAAGTAAAGGTGCGAAGGGGGTATCTTTTAGACCGGGGGTGGAAGCTTTTGTAATGCTAGAAGTGATTCCTCGTTGACTTGGGTTAAGTAATTGCGCGTGTGTTATTTTGTGGCCAGGTGTGGCATTGGCAACTTGTTAAGAGAAACTTTATCGTTATCCGTCGTGGAAGGAACATTCGGGACGAATGTTTCTAAGGAGGGGAGAATGTTATACCCCGTATTTCCAGAGTATGTACGTGAGGGCATACGTATAAAAGTTTAAGCCTTAAGTTAGGCGGGCCAGAAAATTTTGTGCCTGACACATGAAAAGAATCGTTTCCGACAAACGTTTTCCAAACTTTGCGAAGGAAAAATACGGCTATGTCATTTATTATTTTTGCGGATTTTTCCGAGATGAAATATTTTGGACCAATTGGAGGGCGACATGTGTCACGCTTAGGTGTCGAGGTTGGGACGATTTTTGCTTGGTGGAAGCTTACAGGCTTGCGTTTTCTCCTTTTAGTTGCCTAAAATGTTTGGTCAATGTTTGGTAGGATATTTGTGTGGTTGATGACCAAGTGGGACCCACACAACACATGGCTTAATCTACACCTTACACTGCCTACCACTGCTTGATCTTGGCCATTGATTGACCTATAAATACCCTCCAATGCAAGACTAAATCTTCATCCAAAATCACTTTCCAAGTCTCAAAACCCTCCCACAAAGTGTGGTATTCGTCCAAGTCCCTCCCTCAGAGCCTTGGCCGAAACCAACCCCCCCCCCCCCCCTTGCCTAGTTGTTTCGTATAATACTCCCCCCCCCCCTTGGTAGAAAAACTACTCTTCAAGTATTGTTACTATTCCCAAATACCTTGGCCCAAATACCTTGTAGTATTCCAAGGTTATACATATACTAAAAGCCCAGAAATACTATTATACTTCCTTTAGCCACTAAACGAAACCCTAAGGAAAATCTTCATAGTCGGTTGAAGTGTTAAGTAGAAGTTGTGTAGAACTTCTAAGGGTTTCGAGGCGGTGGGCGTTCGAATAAGAGCTAAGCGTTGCTCGGGATCGACATTAAACTTGGATAATTTTGGGCTTATCGAGGTAAATACTATCCCTTCTATTGTAATTGGAAATTACATCTTGTAGTAGTATAGAGATGAATATAAGATTCATGAAGGATATTAAAGAAGAGAATTGAATTGATATCACATCGGAAGAATATTAAAGAAGAAAGTGTACTTACATGGGATGTATTCTGATGAACTTGTGTAGTTTGGCGGGTAGGAAGTCTTTGCCCAATTTTCCGTAGAATAAAGGAATCAGTATCTAGAATTATTTTCTGAGTATTCTAGGCGTTGATAGACTTGTATGACCATTATAGGGTGAAGTATTGCGAGTAGCGTATTCTTTCGAAGAAGTGAAAAAGGCTAGCGGGATTACGATTGCTTTGGAGCTATTTGCTAATAGTCGATAATCGTCGCGAGGTATGTGATTCTTCCTATCCTCTTGAGCATGATATTTTAAAAGAATATATATATAGTATGGTAGGCGTGTGTTAAGCGAGCGTGGTTGTGCAATGTCTTTTGACTTAAGCACAATAATAAGAATCGGAAGTATTTTAAAAGAATATATATATATGCGGTAGGCGTCGTGTGTTAAGCGAATGTAGTTATGCACAATGTCTTTTGACTTAAGCTGAATAATAAGAATCTGAAGTATTTTAAAAGAATTTATATATAGTACGGTGAGCGTCGTGTGTTAAGCGAATGTAGTTTTACTGCAATGTCTTTTGACTTAAGCTGAATAATAAGAATCTTGAAGTATTTCAAAAGAATTAAGAATCCTTTTGAAGAAGAATAATACTTGGTTTGAAAGCTTAAGAGTTATACTAGCTTTATGGGAAGTTAGGTATAACGACTTAAGAGAGATAAAAGAATGGTTTATTGATTTTAAGAAGTTAAGAGACTTGATCTTAAAGATAAGAGACTTGACTTAATTGAATTAATATGAATTTTGTTAAAAAGTGTGAAACCTCGTTCGTGAGTAATGAGTACTTGGTTTTTAAAAGGAATAATATTTCTTGATTTGAAATCGAATAAGTATCGAACGAACCACTGCAGCGTTAATAAAGGAAAATGTATTGACTAATTAAGTATTATTAAAACCAGTAGAAACCTCCATCTGCATAGAAGCTAAGATGAGACAAAATGATATTACATTTCCTAGATCATGGATGCTTTAATAAGATTGATTTTGAACAAGAATAACCTACTCACATATAAGGCATATGTTTCTCAAATTGTTTAAAAGAGAATTATATTCTTAAGTGATTAAGACTATGAACTACGAAACCTTTCTAAAATAAGAGACTTAAGTACTTGAAATTAGGCAAACTTGAAATTATGGAAAAGAATGTTGTTACTTGATGTTGAAAAGGAAAGTGTTTTGGTTTACTTAAAAATGTGAGTCACTCTATTTTAATACTACGGGTATCGGGTGACCTTTATAAAAGAAATGGATCTTTTAAAAAGCATTTAACGTCACGTAATACTTTGGGGTCATAACTTTGGACTTTGGCATAAAATAACCTTGAGTTGTGTGTAACTTGCCTATCTTGTGGTGATAGCCTTTGTTGTGCAAGTGTTGTATTTCTATGCTCAAGTCCCGTGAGATGGTAGGGACACGTATTCATCGATTCTTCCGAGTCCCGTGAGATGGGCGGGACACGTATTCATCCGATTCTTCACCGAGTCCCGTGAGATGGGCGGGACACGTATTCATCGATTCTTCACCGAGTCCCGTGAGATGGCGGGACACGTATTTCATCGATTCTTCACCGAGTCCCGTAGGATGGCGGGACACGTATTCACGTGATTAACTTACCGAGTCCCGTAGGATGGGCGGGACACGTATTCTACATAATCCTTTCACCGAGTCCCGTGGGATGGCGGGACACGTATTCCACACGATTTGTACCTAGGCTGGCGGTGAGGAAGGAGTTCCACGGGCGTGAGGATGACTTGAGGCGTGAGTCCACGACTTGACATGGCCTTTTATGTTGTGAATCGTAGTTTGGTTATCATACATGTCTCTGCTTTATATAAACTATTATGATTTGATTCTGATATTTTCTGATTTCACATACTTGGTACTGTTATCTTGACCTCGCCCGGCTGCGTTCATCTGCATGGTAGAGTCTGGCGATCGTCGATCCGCCTAGGATCACAAATCGGCGTATTGGGAAGCTCCGTTTCTCGGAGGCTTATCTTTTGGTATGTTACCACAGTGCGTAGGTTCTTGTACATTCGGGGTATGGCGGGGCCACTGTCCGCCATAGTTGTCGTTACATTCTTAAGTGCAGTAATCTTGTGTGGCGGGGTTTGTAAAAAGATTAAAGCTGTTGGGTTTTTATGTATATATCTGAAGGCAAGCTGTTTTGGATTGCTTTGTTTATTTATCAAATCTCTTGTTACATGTTTATGTTTTATTTCCGCTGATTTTCTCTGATGTTGTATCACTAGGGTGCCCGGGGTAAGGCACCAGTCACGGGCCCGGGTTCGGGTCGTGACAAATACCCTCCACTAAATAACCTTACATTATAAAACAAATCAGGCTCCACAACTCTGCGTAAGGTCTTCATAGTGTCGACAATGAATTAGACTCCACAACTCAACAATCTCCCACTTGGAGGCTAATTTCTTCAATCTCTCCAAATGTCAATACCTTCAGTACTTGCTTAATTCATATAGGTTCAAATGCTGCAATCGTCATAGCTCGATATTCTGTTTCGATCCAGAAATCACATTTAGTTTCTTACTTTTGTCAAAGCATTAAATTTCTCCAACTAGAACATAGTAGGGTTGTCTAACGGAGCGGGGTCGGGGTGGGCGGGGCTGGCGGGGTCTGTCGCCGTCCCGTCCCGATCCCGAGGTGTCGGGGGTGGGGTCGGGGTGAGTTGATTTTTTTTGCCCTTAAATTAAAAAATAACACACACAACAAAATAGTTTAATAAAAACATGCAAGACTGTTTTTGTGCCTCTTATATTATTCAATAGAAGTATGATTTTTTTTTTGGTAACACAATTTCAAAATTGCAATTTCGTGATATTGAAAGTTGCAAATAAATAACATAATAAAATTACAATAAAAGAATTACATTTTAAGAAATATGTTTTCTAGTTTCTTTATAATTTCTTGTGGTTATTCAGTTGGAATTGGTATTTGTTGGTCAAATTGGTCGACGTCGCTTCCACCTCCATCGGATAATATTTTGTTGTAGCTGTAGTCTTCTTCTTCATTGATCTCCGGTTGACCGCACCTTCTCCGCTCCGCTCGTATCCAATCTTTGAATAATACTGCAATCTCCAAGCTGTCTCCCGCTAATGAGTGTTTGTGCTCTCTTATTTGATATCTACCGGTCGAAAAAGCGCTTTCAGACGCTGTTGATGACGTTTGAATGTTCAACACATCTCGGGCCATCTTAGATAGTGTTGGAAATGTCTTCTCATTCTCCCTTTAGTATTTTAGCAAATCTTCACGTCCCTCTTCATTGACAATTGTTTGGTACGATAGAACACCCTGCAAAACAAAAACATCAAACTCTTGTTGAGTTTAGTGGGTGTGTCATCTAGATTGGCGCACCCGACTTTCTAGCCTCGTATTCCTTCCGCGTTCCCACCTAGCTGTGTGAAAACTTTTTACATGCTTAATTAAACCTCTCGTCCCACCTTGACCTTTTTCCGTTTTAAATTTATAAATATTTTTACAAATTTGACATCTAACTACTTCATTCTCTTGGTCCCTATAAAAAAAAGCCCATGCATCTAATTTTAATTTTCGTTGTGTTGGGCCTCGTCTCATAATAGGGGGACTAGGAGGCGTTCCTGTTTGAGGTGTGCCATCTACCTTACTCGGTGTGTCATCTAGATTAGTGGGTGTGTCATTTAGATTATCTTCTAAATTAAAGTCTTGTTGAGTTCCAGAAAATAGCTCCTCATCTAAATTTAATGGTACTTCAGGAAATAATTCGGTATCAACAAAATCGTCCTGTCTAGGAGGAATAGGATGACTAGAAGAAGTACCCCGACCCTTGTTACTCCTACTAGAAGAAGTCTTACCCTTACCCTTAAACATACCTCTTATTGATTCCATTTTAATTATGCTAATAATTAGTTAAAGATAATGAAATTAAGTGCGCTAAATAAAGTAAAGAAACAATAATAATTTAATGAAGGAACGAATGTACCAAACGCCGACGTAACGTCGGCGTAATGTCGAAGGTTGAAAATTGAAACTTTGCTCGATGGATGATCCTCAAGCTAGTTGCCAACTTCACTCCCAAATGAATAAATAAAATTGAATATTTAGTAGATAATGTAGAGAGAATGAGAGATAGATTGAGAGATTATTAGAGAGATTGTAGGAAAATTTGTGAGAAAATGAGGTATTTTTAGTTGAAAAATTGGGTTAAAGTGTAAATATAATAACTTAGGGGTTAAAAATAAATATTAAGGGGGTAGGGGGGTGAAATTTGGCCGTTTCACAACGGCCAAATTGTGAAATAGTCGTTGTGCAATGGTTGGCAAGGGTCGGGGTCGGGGCTGGGAAAATTCCAGACCCCGTACCGAAACCGATACCGAATACCGGTATTCGATCCTGGTACCGGGTCAGGTGCGGTCGGGGCGGGGTCGTGGTCTGGTAGCCCCGCCCCGTTGGATAGCCATAGAACATAGTATCCAAAAGTGAGTTGTTGTCTGAGGGTGATAATCGTAGTCATCATCTGCATATTCAACAATTTTCTCATGATCCCAGTTTTCGTAAAGTAGTCCTCTCCTGGAACTGATTTTATGTGTAAAAAATATGAATAATTGTATTTCAGTGATTGTCACAAGGAGATTTTAAGAACAAACTGACTATACTGACCGGAAAGGCAAAAACAAATATCGAAAAAACAAATTCCTTTATATAATCATTGATCAAAAGCTGCAAAAGCAGTCCGAATGTAAGTAGAATTTTCCAATAATGTCATTTTAAGAAAGGTGTGACATTATGGGATATGAGCATGTGTTGGCTAGAGGAATTCATGATCAACAAGGTTAAGTGAAGGGAAGATCACCCTTAGTATAGCCCATATATTCTGAATTTTCTGTTTATCTGCGTCTGTCACTCCTCCACAGTAAACGGCACTTTTGTTTAGATTTGCTTGTAAGCCTGATGCATCTGGGAAGCTGCTGAACTTTTTATGTAGCAAAGCCACAGATGTGGCATCACCTCTTGCAAATAACAAAAGGACATCTGCAAAACATAAATACCTAATGTTAAATTTAGCACATTTAGGATAATGTTTGAACTGTTTGAATTCTTTAAGTGTACTTAGAAGTCTGCCTAGGTGCTCCATAACAATGGCAAACAGGAAAAGCGACATAGGATCTTCTTGTCTCAATCCTCTTGCTGCTTCAAAGGATGGTGTAGGCTCTCCATTGATGATAATGGAATAGTTGATTGTAGTGACACATTTAATTACCCCGTTCAGAAGCTTTTGACGAAATCCTAAACCTTCCATAAATTTATTCAGCTATCCCCAATTTACAGTGTCATAAACCTTTCAAATGTCCACCTTGATCATACATCTTTGTTATATGTGCTTTCTTGAATAAGATTTCATCAGATCATGTGCAAGAATGATGT
Source organism: Przewalskia tangutica (assembly GCA_029844215.1). Classification (NCBI taxonomy): domain Eukaryota; kingdom Viridiplantae; phylum Streptophyta; class Magnoliopsida; order Solanales; family Solanaceae; genus Przewalskia; species Przewalskia tangutica. The sequence continues at coordinate 91,076,261 of CM056730.1, read as the reverse complement.
TGTCTGCTACCTTTCTTCCTGGAATAAAGCCAGCTTGAGCATCAGTAATAACAGTAGCAATGACCATCCACTTCCGGTGCATTATCATCACCAATAGATAAAAGAGCACCAGCAATCTTCTTGTCCGGGATAGGTGCTCATAAGTGCAATTGCTGAGCATGTGTCAGTACAAGACCTTTCCTCATAATCTTCATATTGACTGCAGTTACACTAGACAACCATCAGAGACTTGCAAGAATGATGTTGTCTGCTACCTTTCTTCCTGGAATAAAGCCAGCTTGAGCATCAGTAATAACAGTAGCAATGACCATCCACTTCCGGTGCATTATCATCACCAATAGATAAAAGAGCACCAGCAATCTTCTTGTCCGGGATAGGTGCTCATAAGTGCAATTGCTGAGCATGTGTCAGTACAAGACCTTTCCTCATAATCTTCATATTGACTGCAGTTACACTAGACAACCATCAGAGACTTAATTTTTTTTATTACTTCTACTTTAATATCATCAAATTGTACTAGTCTATCTCCTGATAAAATTTTCAATTCTTTGAGTTATTTTCTTTGCTTTTTTTTTTCATTTACAACTGAAAAGTAACTAGTGTTGGCATCTCCTAACTTTATCCAAGAGACCCTGGATTTTGTTGTAAGATATTTTCTTCAATGAGTGTCCATTTCTCCAGCTGTTGTAGAATGAGTCTTTCCTGCATAGAAAGAACATTAGAGTATTGCAAACTTATGCTAGTTTGAACAACAACTTGATCATTCTTGGCTTGTGCAATTCTGGCAGCAACTCTTTTAAATTCAGTTTCATTCAATGTCTTCAGTTGTGGCCTTACGAGCTTCAGTTTCATCCATAAATGTTCTTCCTCTTATCTTGACGCACCTCTTAATTCCAGATGTTCCCTACTATTAAGAAGAAGTTCTCATGAGAAGTCCATATGTTGAAAAATTTGAATGAGGATGTGACTTTTATGTCATTACTATCAATAATTAGGTGCATTGGAGGATGGTCCGAAATATGAGGCAGCTTATAATAAGTGACTACATGACCAAATTGCATCATCTAATCTGAATTTCACATTGCTCTGTCAATCCTACTCCACACTTTGTTTTCACTGTGTTGCTTGTTTAACCATGTGTAAAATTCTCCTTACCATGACAATTCGTTAAGCATTAATTTTTTTACAAGTTCTGAAAATTCTCTTATCTCCATGCTTGTGACTACAACACCATAAAGTCTATCTTGTGTAACAACTCTGCGCAATTCTTCTCAATTGTAGCCACAATTGTTTCCTCTGTTTTATAACATTAAATTACAGTCATCTCACAATCAATGTTCAGTTGCCTATTGATCACATTGCAATGAATGAACCTAGCTTCATGATCTAGCAAGTATACATCACAAACATTACTATCCCATAACAGTCAAAACCCTACCATTTATTGTCTTGCTGTAATTAAATTCTGCCCTCCATCCTGGTGTAATCTTACTCACAATGAGTTCCTTGATTCTTGTCTCCAATAATCCAGCTAGCTTCACTTTATTCTCTCTAAGGAATTTAACTATTTTTCTTTCTTTATAGCTTTTATTCAGGCCTCTCGAAGGGAGCCTTGCTGTCATGTGATCAAGATGTCATATGTTCAAGCCGTAAAATAACCTCTTACAGAAATGTGACTGCGTACAATAGACTCTTTCCCAGATCCCGCGCATAGCGGAAGCTTAGTGTACCGAGCTACCGTTTTTATACCTTTTATTCAGGCCTCTAACATTTCAGGATAATCAATACATTATATATCTATAGAGAAACCCCTTCCTAAATTAGAAGGGAGCAATTTGCTATCACAGCACCGCTCAGTTGTGGAATGTCACGTAAATTTTTCATTGGATCACTGGTTTCAATCTCAGGTTGTTAAGAGTCTCACATTGTATATGGAATCAGAACATTAACTCCTTATATGAACTTGGATAATTCTCACTCTACAAGCTAGCTTTTAGGGTTGAGTTAGACCCAAATCTATTTTTTACTCTGATATTAGAGTCAGACTCATTCTAATTATCAACGCCCAGTTAACGAAAGTATGGGCGTGCGGGGATATGAACTTTACTTGGACAATACTCAAGATTTAAATAACAATCTCAAATGATTTTATTTGTGCAAACCTCCTTAGAGAAATTTTTTGTTTCAATTTGTTTGTCTTATTTTCTTTTTTTATTCGATTTAAAAAAAGTTTCTTTCCTAATTTTATAACTCTTTAATTTTAACAACTCACATGACATTTTAAATTTATAAGATTAAAAAATATTTAAGTAAATTATATATATTTTAATTAAGATCACAAAATTAATTTTTTTTCTTTACTTTCTTAAATTATGTGGCTAATCAAATTAAGATAAATATAAATTAAAATAGAGGGATATTAGCACATGACATTTACACCACACTGATAATAGCAAGGCATACCCTGAATATATATATTATTTAACTATAGTTAAGTATTATAAATTCTCAATTTAATTTATAACTCCAAAATATTATATTATTTAGCTTATTAGTATATATTTTTTTGGGTCTGTACTCACCCTCAAAAGAGTTGGTAATATTTGTCAAGACACCATAATTCAACCTGTTTTACTTACCTATTATTCCTGCAAATCCACAGTTGAAACAAACCAAGAAGCAAGATGGGTTCACAACACGAAAGCTTAAAAAGGAACATCTCCTACAAAACTTATTTCTCATCTCAATTTCAAGAATGGTCCAACTTCAAAACCACTCGGATCCCACACAGGACGACCCGGTTCCTCCATCAACATCAGATCCGACAACCCCAAAAGCTCAAACTGGGTTTAATCCTAGTAGAAGTAAGTGTATGATTTGTATAATCTACTTTTCTGTATATTATTTTGATTAATGGTAAAATGGGTCTATATTGAGGATCTTTAAGCAAACCCAATTCCTTTGTTTTGCCCTTTCTGAATTGCCCTACATGGTTGTGGCAAAATGGGTCTGAAGGAACTCATGGGTGTGCACATGTAAACACCGCTCCTGTGTAATAGCCCGCAAACCACATAACAAGCCCCGTGCAATGAGCTTCGACCCAGAAGGAAAATCCCCTGCTGTCATAGGCAAGGGATTTCTGAGTTACATTTCGTATATTTCTGCCTGTTATTCTTACATATAATGTGCAGGATGTCATATTTTTTTGTTTAACGTGAAACCCGCAGCCGCTACGTGAAGGTGCGCACTGGGTAAACCACGGACTGACGTAATAGCCTGCAAACTCCGTTTAAACCACACTTGACAAGCCAGGTGTGACAGGCTCCCCAAGAGGCGAAGGCAGACCAAGTGTTACCTTGGGGTTTTGAACTTGTGATCAAGCTCTCCCATACCAACTGGTCTAGGGCTTCGGATGCAGGATGTCATATTTGTCTACACTTAGGGATGAAAGTTTTCGAATTTAGTTTAAAACAATCTGATTTGACGATGTGAGAAAAGGGACGTAATTGGCCATATATTATTTTGATTGTGGTAAAATGGGTCTGTATGAATGGATATAGAGGATCTTTAAGCAAACCCAATTAGTTTTGGGGAGGAGCAGATGATTCATTTTTTTTCTGAATTACCCTACTTATATTTCTGGCCGTCATTCTAAACAGGGGATTTTTTTCCCATAATCTTTTTAGTCTCAATATGAAATTTCTATGTATAATTCTGAAATCTGCTACAGATTATTTAGTATTTGAAATAAAGGGTTTGACTTTGAATAAAGTGAATGATATAAAGGATTTATAATATGCAAAGTTACTTTGGGGTTGGGATTAATTGTTTTCTTGATTCTTTTTTGTTGTTTCTGAGCTACGATTCTTATATTTTTGCCTGTTATCAAGATATAATGTTTAGGATTTCATATTTTTTAACACTAGGGATGAAAGTTTTCAGATTTAGTTTGAAAACAATCTGATTTGGCTGTCATTCTAAACAAGAGATTTTTTTCCGTTTTCCTTAAATCTTTATTGTCTCGATTGAAATTTGTAACGAATTATTTAGTATTGGAATGAAAGGGTGAAATAAAGTGAATGATATAAAGGTTTTATATGCAAAGTCAGTTTGGGTTTAAGAGTAGTTTTCTCGATTTTGAGCTGCAATTCATATATATAATGTTTAGGTTTTGATATTTGTTAACACTAGGGATGAAAAGTTTTCAGATTTTATTTTGAAAACAATCTGATTTGAAGATGGTGAGAAAAGGGTTGTAATTGGTAAGATTTTATGTCTGTTTGCGTCCTCACGTTTGCCAAAATTATGCATTGAGTACTTGCTAATTGTTTCATAGTAATATCTTTATTTATCACCTGTCATCAAAATTTTCCTGTTATTCAAGGACTATTGTTTAGAATGTCCTGTTTGTTCACATTGGAAATGGAATTTTTAGTTTCGGTTTGAAAATTACCTAATTAGTGTACTGGGATTTGGTTTTCCTTCTGAATTTTTGGCAATTGAGAATAGGGATGTAACCGTATGGTCTCGCTTTTTGGTGCTGTTTTCTAAATATATGCATTATTATCCTTTAACTACAGTAATTTTGTAATTTTATGCAGAAATGTTAGATGTTTCTAATTGTTTGTCTTTTACATGCCATTAGAAAATGTAGAAAACCTATTTTTTATGATATTGGACTGGTATGGGTTGAATGAAGCAACATGGACAGTGAAGATTCATATAGCCGACCCCAGCTTGCTTGATATTGATGCGTAGTTGTACCTTTTCTTGCTGTTCTTTTGCTTTTGTTCTCTTTTGTGGCTTAGATACGTTAGGTGGTTTAAAGTCAACATTTCAATCTTTATTTGCACTTTGTTCATATAAGGAATGTCTCTATGGATTTGCTTGAACCTTGAAGGCCAGATAGAATGTTGATATAATAAACTAAAGATTCGTCCGTTTTTTGTTTTCTTTCTATTTGTCCTTTTCTTGGGAGGGTTGTGGGTGGGGTTGGATATATCAAAGAATGAGCATTGCAATAATGGCTCTTATTGCTTATGTTGGGAAGAGTCACAGTTGAAGGGCCACAAATTCTTGATATAATCTTATAAAAAAAAAAAACTTTCTTGTTATGAAGTTAATCCTAAGCTTCTACCTTCTTGATATCCCATTATAATGTATGTGAAAATGGAGTCCTTCATTTCATATTGGTTGGTTTTCATTTTCTTTCTTTTCGCTTCCCATTTATTGTCTCTCACTGGGGTTGTGATCTTCTCTTTGGCCAACTTGAAATGGTGATTTTCTGTAAATAGATTATTTAATTTGTCTTTTGAACACTTATTTTCCAATGAGATATGACAGGCAAATAATAGCGCCTGCAAAGAATTCCGCAACTGTGTATTTGTTGATCGAACTGTTTGTGTCCAAAAGATTTCAATTTGTGTTAGCTTGGCATGAAGGAGAACTAGATTTGTTTAATCTAACATGTGGTGTTTCTTCTTGAGTATTACAGTGATTGGTATCATCAGAAGGAAGGCCATGATAAAAGACTTAGCTGCTATATACCATGCAGAGTGCCTTGCATATTGTCAAGAACTTTTGGAACTTCAAAAGAAAGTGGAAGAGGTTAGTTATATCCTGCAACTTTTGTTAATTTCACTTGTGTCTTGTGAAATCACATCCTTCCTGGAATAATTGAAACCTATTATTTGTACTGAGTATTTACTTCATGAGATTAATATCTACCGTCAACATATCATGGTCGTAACAGCGAGCTTATGCTTGTAAGTTTCTTGTCTTTCTCCCACTGAAGACTCTTGGTGGTTTTACTATTTTTTTAGCAAGATGGGTAAGTGAGTTGTTTGCATGTGCAGACTCTTGTATATGTCGTTGTCCTGGTCCTTAATTGCTCTGTTTTGATTATCAATCTATAATGACAAGACTTACAATTTCTGCTTTTCGCTAGACAGTTTTATTTGCTTGAATTTGTTAGCGGAAGACGTACAATGATGTTCCTGGCCCTGCCTTTTTTTTCTTCCTGTGGTTTTGATTTAAAGATTATCTAGCTCTTATTTATAAATGTGTAGTCTGTTTAGCCTAAAATTTGGTTATTAGGTCAAGCAACTAAATTTGCGAGATTAAGGCCACAAGCAATATCATTAAACTAAATTCAGTTGATCCTTTGAAATGTGAAGATAATGGAAATAACGTAAAGATATCTAGCTCTTATTTATAAATGCGTAATCTGTTTAGCCTAAAATTTGGTTATTAGGTCAAGCAATTAAATTTGTGAGATTAAGGTCACAAGCAATATCATTAAACTATAGTTGATCCTTTGATAATGTAAAGATAATGGAAATAACGTAATAATGATAAGTGATAACAAAGTATAATCAACAGAAATAATGAAGAGAGTGAGGAAGTAATTCTTATTGATTGTTCCGGCCTAGGCTGATTGATAGCAAAAAGTAGTAATGAACATTAGATGAACAATGATTTGTTGGGCTAAATTAGCTCAAAGATACTCTTAACATGATGTGATATTGTCCACTTTGGGCCAAGCCGACACGGTTTTCCCCAAAAGGCCTCACATCATTAAGAGTATTCAACACCTTATAAGTAGTTTAATTTTCAGCTATCAATGTGGACTTTGTTCGCACACCTAACGATCTCCCCCTCGAACTAAGTTCCACATGGCTCATTACCACGATTCACGGGTCAAAGATTCAATGTGTCTGTGTGCCACCCACATCGTCAGAGTATTTACGGTCACCGAAGCCCAAAGGCTTGTAAGCGTTTTCAAAGCTACGGGTAAATATCGCAAACCAGCCCATAGACGGGCAAATGCACTAAGCCGGGCTTCATGCCACACTCCACCATCTTCATACTCGTCTTGTCAAACCATTGGCTCTAATACCATTATGGTGGGAAGAAATAAGCAATAAACCCTATTGCACGTCAGGATATCAGCGGAAGAGATACCCAAGCCTAACTTCCCACACTATTTGAACACGAGGAGCAAACTAATTTTAAGCACAAATGGATATAAGGGCAGCCACCAAACAAATAAAATAGCAAGAAAAATAATTAAACAACATACACCAAATTTACATGGAAACTCCTTCAATGTGAAGAGGGAAAAACCACGGGACCTCGGCCCACAAAACTCCGCTAAAATCAACAAAATTTACAACAATATTCTCCAAATTGGCCACCAATAATTGCCAAAAAACGAGCAACAATAGATAAATGATAGCACCAAACCAAAACTAGTGAGAAAATGAGCAAAATTTACCAAAATGCAGCTACTGTTTATGAGCCAAAATCTGGGGCTACTGGACTCCAAAGATTAAAATGAGAGGAACAAGTTGTCTTAAAATCAACTCAATCGGACAAGAAACGAAGCGAGATCGCTATTTGAAGCGGACTGATGTGGCTGAAAAATCTGTGCAAAAATCTTCACTTTCTCTCTATGTGGCTGCTGAAATTTCACTCGTGTTCTGGATCAGACCTAAAGAGGTCTTAAATATGAATCATGATAGTGGGCTTTAAGGCAACACATGCTGATCCAAATTGCTGATCCAAATTGGACTTTTATTTATCCACATAGGAAGGGTGAAAGACCCAAAATCCAACATATCGGCATCAGAGCTTGTGGTTAACGTTGATTGTATATTTGAAGGATAGAGGCAAATATGAGTAAGGTGGTGTGTTTAAATGACAGTAATTATCACATTTGGAAAGGCAAGATGAAAGATCTTTTATTTGTCAAGAAAAAACATCCACCTATGTTTGTTTCTAACACACCCGAGTCTATGAATATTGAAGATTGGGAATTTGAGCACTTACAAGTTTGTGATTATATTAGACAATGGGTTGAAGATAATGTTAGAAATCATATTGTGAATAATACACATGCTAGAAGTTTGTGGGAAAAGCTCGAGACATTTTATGCTTCTAAGACTGACAAGAATAAGTTGTTTCTGCTGAAACAATTGATGAATTTAGATACAAAGAGGACAGTCCTATTTCTGATCATATAAATGAGTTTCATGGTGTCCTTGATCCGGTCTAGAATGGGTTTAAATATTGATGAAGAAATACAAGGACTTTAGCTTCTTAATACTCTGGTAGACTCTCTTCGGGTTTCTTTGACTAATTATGCTCCCAATGGTGTTGTAATTATGTAATATGCTAAGAGTGGTGTTTTAAATGAAGAGATGAGAAGATGTCAAGCTTCGTCTTCTTCAGCTTCACACACTGACGTTTTGGTTACTAAAGACAGAAGGAGAAACAACCTCAGAGCCTCAGAGGTGAGGTCAGAATGACGGAGGCAAAAGTAGCTATACACTTTAGATTGAGCACGGAGCAGTGTCCTTCTAATGATGTTGAGAAGGAAGATATGTAGAAAGTTTCTTATGCTTTAGCTGTTGGCAGTTTGATGTATGCAATGATTTGTACAAGACCAGATATTTTTCATGTTGTTGGTATTGTTAGCCATTTTCTTTCTAATCCAGGAAGAGAGCATTGGAATGCTTTGAAAAAGAGATATCTTTGTGGCACTTCTAATCTGAGTTTGTGTTTTGAGACATGGAAGCCTATTCTTTGTGGTTACACTGAGATATGACCTGTGATTTTGATACTCGCAAGCCTACTTCAGGCTACTTGATTACCTTTGCAGGGTGGCTGTCTCTTGGCAACCTAGGCTGCAAAAATGTGTTGCTCTATCTACTACAATTATTGCCGTCATTGATGAAGCTTGTAAATAGTTGCTCTGGTTGAATAGATTCTTTGGGGAACTTCGCTTTGCTTCGGAGAGGTATGTGCTTTATTGCGACAGTCAAAATGCTATTCGTCTTGGCAAGAATTTGACATTTCATGGTAGTTTTAAACATATTGATGTGAGATACCATTGGATTTGAGATATGTTATTCTAAGTTGCTTTAGAAGATTTATATAGACGACAATGGTTCCGACATGATGACTAAAGCTTTGCCAAGAGGGAAGTTTGAAGAGTGTTGCATGATTGTCGGGATGGCGGTCTCCTTACATAATCGGGAAGAGGAGAATTGTTGGGTTTTGGGTCTTTTTCCCTTCATGTGTAGATAAATAAAGGCCTAACTTTGACTAGCCCACTTTTGCCCTAAAGCCCACTATCATGGTATACTAGTATATATATAAGACCTCTTTAGGTATGATTTTCCACAACACAAGAGTGAAATTTCAGCAGCCATATAAAGAGAAAATAGAGTGCTATTTTTGCACAGATTTTTCAGCCACATCAACCCACTTCAAATTGCGATTCCCGCTTCGTTTCTTGTCTGGTTGATATGATTTTTTGACGGCTTGTTTCTCTATCTTAATTTTGATTGGTAACTGACTGGATTTAGAGTCTCTTCAAATTTTGGCTCGTGAACAGTAGCTGCATTTTGGTGATTACTCCTTTTCTTCTCTAGTTTTGGTGTTATCTTTTATCTGTGATGGTTAGATCGACCATGTTATATGGGGCGGAGTATTGGCCGGTCAAGACTTCACACACCCAAAAGATAAAAGTTGCGGAGATGATGATGCTAAGATGGATGTGTGGGCATACAAGGAGAGATATAATTAGAAATGATGATATTAGGGACATAGTGAGAGTGATCTCGGTGGAGGATAAGATGCGAGAAGCTAGGTTGAGGTGGTTCGGGCACGTGCAGAGGAGAGACACAAATGCCCCAGTGCGGAGGTGTGAAAGGTTGGCTATGGACGGGTAGATGTAGGCCGATGAAGTATTGGGGAGAGATGATTAGACGAGATATGGCGCAGGTGCAACTCACTGAGGACATGACCTTAGATAGGGGGTTATGGAAGACACATATTAGGGTAGAAGGATAGTAGGTAGTCCAGCGTAGTCCTACCTTCGCTTACAAACTGATAGTTGTAGTATTATTATTGTAGGCTCGCTTAGCGTGTCATATTGTCTTATAGTCCCTTGTCGTTTGATTTATGCTGCTATGTGTATTTTGTTTGTCCTATTTACTTGCATTAGCTATTGCTTCTTTCTTTTTCAGAATTCGCTGTCATGACTTACGCACTTTGTGTGTCTTACTTTGCTTGGGCTTGTGCTTTGTCTTGAGCCGATGGTCTCTCGGAAACAGCCGATCTACCTATCAAGATACAGGTAAAGTCTGTGTAAGCTCTACCCTCCCCAGACCCCACATTGTGGAATTTCACTGGGTATGTTGTTGTTGTTGCTCGTTGTTTGGTGGCCAAATTGGAGAACATTAATGTCTCTTGTTTTTTAGTGGAGCTTTTGTAGGTTGAGGTCCCATGATTTTTTTCTCTTCACATTGAAGAGATTTTCCACGTAAATTTGGTGTGTTTGATTACTTTGCTTGCTATTTTATTTGTTTGGTGGCTGCCCATATATTCATTTGTGCTTAAAATTAGTTTGCTCCTCGTGTTTAAATAGTGTGGGAAGTTAGAATTGAGTATCTCTTCCGCTGCTACCTTGTCGTGCGATTTTGGTTATTGCCTATTTCTTCCCAACATGATTTTGCCAGAGTTTTTGTATATCCCCGTGTGCATTACAATGGTGGGAAGAGAGATATTTATAGGATAGTGTATCCCTAACTAACTCCTAGCACCTCTCCTGCACGATTTGGGGATAAGATCGTAGTTGTAGTTGCTGGACGTGATAAGATGGAATCCTAGATATTTCAGAGTTGGTATGACGATTTTTCGGGTACGGACCTTTCGGATGGATCATTCTGGAACATTGCTATCCGGTGTAGGCGAAGCAGACCCGGGGCCAAGTTCTCGGATGTTTAAGAGTTATTTAGTCTTTGGCTAAGCTGGCACCGGCTGAGTCGGGGTTGACTATGAGTTCCCTCCGTGCTTGCCATGTGTCTGGTCAAAGAGTCTTCATCCCGGTACATTTATTACCAATACATCATTGAAAACAAAAAATAGTATACATACATTGCCGAGAGTATATACCCATCCTCGGAGGAAAGAGAGGAGTTGTGGAATTGTGGTTGAAATTTTTAGGAGAAGGATATGGTACTTGTATACTCTCTGTCCCAATTTATGTGGCACCATTTCCTTTTTAGTCTGTCACATTTCTATATTTAGAAATATTTTAACTTTATGGGATGATTTATAACGACACAAATATCTAAGACTTGTTTTGGATCACAAATTTCAAGTCTTCTTTTCTTTCTTAAACTCCGTGTCAAGTCAAATGGTGTCACATAAATTGGGACGGAGGGAGTATGTGTTAATGAGCAGATGGTGTTTCTAATCATTTGATATATAATTGAAAGAGAGGTACAACTGGAGGGGCAAAAGAACATGCAAGTCATAGATTCTTTTTCTGGTAGAAGAAACTAGCTCTAACACTTGCTTGATAATTGCTAAGTGCACTAGGAGGAGTTTTATATCCAGCATATTGACTGGAGGTTCAGCTGTTGTAACAGCATCTTGACCGGAAGTTCAGTTATAACTTATAAGGGTTTAAAACTCTGGGAGTTGCTTGGAAATGATGAATATCAGTTGAGTAAATTATAGAAAAGAATAACCTTAACAGTTGATATTTGTTGTGTGCTCTGGGCTATTTGCTCACTCTGCTTTGCATGTCTTTGTATGAATATTGTGATAGGCCGTGTCTAAGATGATATGATAAATATTAAACAAGTTAACTCCGAAATAAGGTCTGTCTTTTGTATTCTGTTGAGGCCTTACTTTTGCTTACTCGATAGCTACTAGTTTGTCCCAATTATTCTCTAGACTCGTGGGTGCTACCACATGCCTTGGTGGACATCATTTGACATAATTTTTGCTCAAGTTTTTGAAGTTCTCAGTAGAATCTAGGGCTGTCCAACGGCCCGGGTCGGGGTCTGGCGCCGCCCCGTCCCGATCCAGAGGGGTCAGTGTTGGGGTCGGGTGGGGTCATTTTTTTATTTCCCTTTAAATTAAATAAATAAATAAATAACACACACACACAACAAGATAGTTTAATAAAAACATTTGTTTTTTATGTCTTTTATATTATTCGACTAGAATTATGATTTTTTTTGGTAATACAATTTCAAAATTGCAACTTCGTGATATTGAAAGTTGTAAATAAATAACATAGTAAGATTTCGTTGTAGTTGTAGTCTTCTTCTTCGCTGATCTCCGGTTGGCCGCACCTCCTACGCTCCGCAGGAATCCAATCTCTGGCTCTCTGCTAATGAATGTCTGTGCTCCCCTATTTGAAATCTTCCCGCAGAAAATGCGCTTTCAGACGTTGTTGATGCGCTTCCCACCTAGCTTTGTGTTTGTTTTGTACATGTCTCAATAAACTTCCCGTCCCACCCTGACCTTTTCCCATTTTAAAATTATAAATATTTTCACAAGTTTGACATCTAAATAATTCATTTTCTACGTCCCTATCAAAAAAAGTCCATACATCTGATTTTACTTTTCGTTGAGGAGGGTCTCGTCTCATACTAAGGGGAATATGAGGCGGTGCAGTTTGAGGTGCACTAGTGGGTGTGTCATCTAAATCTAATGGTACTTCAGAAAATGATTCAGTATCAATGAAATCGTCCTGTCTATGAGGATCTGGAGGAATAAGATGACTACAAGAAATACTCTTGTCCTTGTTACCTCTACTAGTAGAAGTACTCTTGCCCTTGTCGATAGCTACTTCATTTTATTTAGCGCACTTAATGAAGGAACAAATGTACCAAACGTCGACGTGTAATCGAGATGTTGAAAATTGGAACTTAGTAGACAATGTAGAGAGAATGAAAGATAAATTGAGAGATTGTAGGAAGATTTGTGAGAAAGAATGAAGAGAAAATGAAGTATTTATAGTTGAAAAAATTGGGTTAAAGTGTAAATATAATAACTTAAGGGTTAAAAATAAATATTAGGGGTGGGGGGGGGGGGATTTGGCCGTTGTGCAACGGCTAGTAGGGGTCGGATGGGTGGGGAAGGGTCGGGGTCGGATTTTTTTCGCGACACCGTACCAATACCGATACCGGTACAGTGTCAAGCGGGTTCGGGTCGAGGTCGGTATACCCCGCCCCGTTGGACAGCCTTAGTAGAATCTAGTAGTGAAAAGATGGATATGCAATAAGATGACACTACCAGCTCTTTTCCCTTTTTCTTTATAACTTTTCATAATGATATGTTAATTGCTTATTTAGTACTCCCTCCGTCCCATTTTAAGTGTCTTAGTTTGGCTAGACACGGAGTTTAAGAAATAAAGAGACTTTTGAATCTTGTGGCCCTAAATTAAAGATGTGTATAATGTATTAAAATGACCTTTAATCTTGTGGTTATAAAAGCTTGCCAGTTGCCATGTAGGAACTTTGAATAGTCAATTTACTAAATGCGAAAAGAGACACTCTTTTTGGGACAGACCAAAAAGGAAAGTAAGACACTTAAAATGAGACAGAGGCAGTACTAGATTTTATGAATGAAATTTCTACGTGGAAAAGCTCAGATGTGTATTTGTTTTTTTTCCTTTCCTTTATTGATATGTCCATTATCATACTACTAACCTTCTTATTTCCTTCCAAATGCTTGCAGTCATTAATTGACATGAAAACTGCAGAACATTCAAGGAGAGAAACGACGAGGCCCTCAAAACGTATGAAGAAGGGCCGTTAGCATCTAATGTAAGATATGCTTGTGCTCTCTATGCATTCTTGAAAACTCGTCTCTTGCCTTCTTTAACATTGGCAATCTGAAATTGTCATGTAACTGATTCCAAAAAGCTAAATGTTTGTTAAATCTATCTTCTTTGTTCTCAAATTGCATCAACTATTTTGATCTGTCTGAAAAAGCTCACACTATCTATTATCACTGCAGATGATGTATTTTTGGGATTCTTTTGAGAGTGATAGCTTAGTTCCTGATTCTGCAATGGACTCTATGCATATGCTACAAACCGTGCTATGTGGCTGGAATCGCCATGTAGAATCTTCCTTTAATCGTACAGCTCATAGTTACACAGCTACTCTATTTTGAGGCAGTAGATGTTGATGGTTGTACAGTTATATGCAGAATGTGGACCTTGTTACTGTATGAGTGGGAAAAAAATGTGAAACAGCATTAACTGGTAATGTTTGGCTGTTAAATGTCTACAGCAAATACTACCACGTGAAAACTGGAAAGAGAGTACCTATTCTTCATTTTTATTTAAGATTCCGGTGCCTGAAATTTTACTCATCTTACTAATCTGAGCTTGCGCCACATAAGTCCTTTTTTCATTTTCAGAGCTCGTTTCATTGATTGATCCATCCACATTCTTTGTACGCCAGTTTCAGCCCAATAAAAGTCATGCACAAATAGTATGTGTATCCATGAGGTGCAATAATTTGCCCTAAAATACCCATTGGCCATTATGCCGATTTGGTGAGCTATTTACAAAATATTTTCCCTTAGAAGTACACGCAAAACATTTCTAAGTATTTCTTTTTCCCCTTAAAATGAGTAGTGTGCTAAGATGAAGAAGAGTGAAGACCTAATTTGAGTTGTCAGTGGTTAGTGTATCTCTCTCCCTACTTGTGACTTCCATCTACAAACACTTTCTTGTGGAATTACAATTTTCTGTTAAAAGAATTAAATGAAAATAATACTCGCTCACCAAATTTGGCTGTGGAAGTGTAACTTTGTGCAATTGAGCTTCCAATTGTCTGCAAAAAGTTTTAATTAAGCTTAAAGAGCAATAAGGAGATAAAGGTGGTTTTGAGGGTGTTGTTTTTAACCAAAGGTTGCCTTAATAGGCTCTTAAACTAATACCATTAAATTTACTTAAGTAAATTACAATTTTTTCAATTAAAAAAACTCAACAAAGAAGGTACACCTTTCACTCTTTTGGGGTACACTATTCTGAAATTTTGAAAAAACAAATACTATTTCTTGGAACAAAAAAAAAGCCAACAGTATTTTCTTTTACTTGGTTCAGTAATACTCTTTTAGAAGAAGCCCTTGATGACAATTATTTTCCTTTCATTTTTCTCAAAATGATTTGGAAAACAATACAAGTTTTAATATTCAAGTTTGAAGCCAAGAATCAATGACCAGACCAAACCAAACTTCATTCCATGTAATAACTTACATTTGCAGATTGCCAAAAAAATAGATACAAGAATGGACAATGTTCGTCATGATACTATACTCTGTTATTACACACCGGACAGTATAAGAGAGGCCAACTCGTAAGATTTAATGTGCATGTGAAACTTGATTACGATCTGCATTGCATCTGCTGCTTAATCTTCTTATTATAACCAGCCACAACACGTGAAAGACGAAGATGATGGAAGTCGACCTGTTTGGCGTATGTATTGAACTTGCTCTGTAGTCTTTTCAGCTTGCTGATTTCTTCTAGCTTCAGCTGCAGCGCGCTTTTCTTCTGATTTTTGTTTCGCCATTGCTATCTTCTTCACCATCTTCGCTTGTGCTTGTGCTCTCATTTGTTCAACTTGTGCCTGAATAATACATATCATGATGCAAAATCAACATGAGAATTTTGCGGTAAATTGAGAACTCAAGTGGTAGCCGATTAATATGACGCTAAATGGCCTCAGTAGGAGTACGTGACCCGGGTTTTGATATTAGGATTTTTTTCATTGTTGGCCCGTCGGCCGAAATTAATTATGGCCGCTAGCCAAAACATACATAACATATATATTATATGTATATTTATGTAGACAAAATATAAATTATAAGTATATTTATATATAATATACAAAACCTATACATTTGTTGGCTATTTCGTAAATTAGCTCACCGAAAGGCATTGGACTGTAAATATTTCTTTGATATAAAACCATCCTAATCAACTTCAGATCAATTAAACACGTCCGAAATTCTCTCAGAGTGAGGTTTTTATCATGGTAGGAACATAATTTACTATATGGTTAATCAGATGTACCTCTATTTTCCTCAATTCTGCTTCCAGCTTTGCTTTCTCCTGGCTTTCCCAAGCTTGGATTTTTATCTCTTCACGCTTATATCTGGAAGATCAATGGTCTTTCTGTTAATTCATAATTAACAGTACAACATACATATAAAACAAAGTGTTTGATACGATTCAAAGTTTGATATTGGGAAAACCTTGCAGTGTGCTTTGACTTTTCCACTTCTTCCCAAGCAGCTGCCCTTTTAGCATATTCCAATCGTTCAGCCTCAGCAGCATCAGCCTCAATTTTATCCTTCTCGTCTTTGCTTGCCCAAGCAGCTATATTCATTTTACCGAGTTTGACACCAAGGGCTACAATCTCTTTTTTCGTCTTCATCTTTAATTCTTCCTCCGACAATTCCCTTTTACTGTTTTCTGTTGAAGTTTGAGAAGCATTGTCAATGAAATTCGGAGCTGGCTCTCCTCTACGAGGTGTAGATGGGATTGAAGAAGTAGGGCTGCGGAGTGGAGTTGTTGCACCAACAGGCGTAGCTGTTCTTGAAGGCTCTTGACTTGGAATAGGAGTCATTTCTGTTCCCATATCTCTCATTGAGACTGATCTTATTGCAGGGCCAACTGCATTGCAATCAAAAAGTAAACATCAGCACAGTATAAAATCAGTGATCTGTATAAGAGGGAAATCATCAACTTAGTCAGCTTATTGATTTGAAATGTTGTGTATGCGCCAACGGCACAATTTTCAGCACCATGCCTCCATAACACCTAATAACCTCTGTTCTCCTTTCAGCACCATGCACAATTTTAGCCAGATTCTGCATTATTTCTTATGGACTGTTTGGTTTGTTGTATTAAAAATAATGTGTAGCCTTATTAAGAATAGTACTGAATAGGGTGTATAAGTATAAGAATAGTACTGGTATTGTTATTTCCATGATTTACTACGTATAAGAATAGTACTGAATAGGGTGAATAGGGTGTATAAGTAATAGCGGGAGCTTAGTGCACCGGGCAACCCTTTAGGGTGTAGAAGTAATATTGGTATTAGTTGTACATAGGTGGAATTTGCAACCAAACATTGTACTAAAGTTCTCTACCAGAATTATTCTCTAACGAATACACCCCTACCAAACGACCCTAATTCATACCATCTGCATACTGCCCAAAAATAGACTGGTCATTGCAATCAATAGCGTGGATGAAACAATAAATACATGCATTTTTATTTTGGCAAATACACTGGAATAATTTTCCTAATGTATGAATTCTACTTAGAGGCACTTTAATTACCGTCATGCTTCGCAACCACCTGAGATTGTAGGACCGGCACTGTTCTACTGGAATATCCAATGTATCGACCTAATTATACTAGACCCCATACTAAAATGTGACAGTACTTCATGCCTCTAAGAATGCATCAAGATTATACTTGAGGCACACAATCAGTATTTTAACACCCCCCACCCTGTTGAAAGTGTAAGAATCTTAAACAATATTTACATTTAGTTAACTCAGCTAAAATCAACATTACAAACAAAAGAAGCCATAATGTACCTGTTCTATCTTCTGTCGCCTCAGTCAAATCTTTGCTTTCAGGGCAAAGATCCAGTGACACGGCATTCACCCCATTTCCCTGACTACGAGAACCAGGTTGTTCAAAATCAAACTTCTCGGGCGCTATCTGACATGCGGGTTGACAAAAATCAACCTTCTTAACCGCTAATTTACTCTCATAACTACTAGATTCTGGAGCAACTCTAACCATGCTCGTGGCAGGGCCCCGGTATGCTTGGTTCTGTAATTGATCTTTCTTGGAATGATTCTCTTGCCCATTTTGCCTATTCATTATCCACTTCTCCGCATCGTTCCACTTGGAAGACATGGGCCGTGAAAACGACCTTGCTGTCACTGAATGGTGGTGCATTGATCTCTCACCTTTATGAAACTCAAAGCTGGAGGTACTATCATAATCAAAACTCTCATCTTCACATACTTTTACTGGATGAACCGAACTAGAATTTCCGCCATCTGTCTTGGAAAATTGCTTCCTTTTCGCACGAGATGCTTCCCCGTTTTCCTTTGGCAGGCATGAATTTGAATTTCCTGGCAATTTGTTTTCTGTAGCTTCTAAATTACCATCTGCAAAATAAATACAGTTTCCAGGTAAGTATAATATGTCTCTAAACATATTTCTTCTCCTAGCAGCTCAACACAAATTCAACATGGGTTACTGTGAAAATAGTTTTACACTATCGAGTTACCTAATGCTAATTACATTTAACTGCATAAAGTAAATATGGATTACAACTGAAAAATAAGACAACTAAGAACTGTTTTAAGTAACCTAATAGTTTAAACACTCGGTGCATATAACTTTAATCTTAAGAATTAGCCCTTGCAACAACAAAAATATACTATCTTAGACACATACAAACTACAAGTTTCTCAAGTTGCACAAAGCAAAAAGTGGGAGCTGAGGGCAGTTTCGCGGATCCAGGATTTTCACTAAAGGGAGTCAAAATATAAAGACACAAAAAATTGAGGGTATTTGTAACTTTTTTGGGACTCCTTGGACCACTGGCTTGGGGAGGTGGATCCAAAAGTTCACTAAAATGTTCAAGTTTCTACTAGTTTCAAATCTACTCAAAATTTCTGTCATCATCACTAAATTTGAATGAAGAAATTGACATACATTCATCCTCAAAATCTCCACTTTGGGTAGCCAACAAACTGTTGTTCACAAACTCAGAATCCTCAAGCCTAGCAGGAGAGGTTCTTGATGAGTTACTATTTGATCCTTCTTTCTTCTTCTGATGGTGAGGTCCTACAAGCTTCATCCTTAGCTTACTTGGAGATAGTATACCAGTCTGAATGTAACCAAAGAAAAAAAATAGAATCAGAAACCAAACAATTTCAAACAGAACCCGACATGATTTTCCAAAAGAAAAAAAAATTATAACTAAATCCTTAAAAGAAGCTAAAACTCTAACAAATTGAAAGAACACCACATTGAGTTCTAACATTTTGTTTTTGACAATTACCTATGAACCCCAGATCAAGATTTTATTTTTTAGAGCACAAAAAGGAAAAGAAAAAAAGAAGCTTCCAAGTATTTCGCATGAAGAAATGGATTGAAAAACAATTTCTAAGGAACCCCATTATGCAGGACACCATATTAAACAATTTCAAACAGCACACAACATAGGATTTTCCAAAAAGATTCAAACTTTATAAACAAATTCTTAAAAGAAGCTAAAACCCCATAGAATTAACCAATTGAAAGAACACCACATTGAGTTCTAACTCTGTAATTCTTAACAAAACCTTTAAACCCCAGATAAAGATTTCATTTTTAGAGCACACAAAAAAGGTTTCCAAGTGAAGAAATGCATTGAAAAATAATTTTTGAGGAACCCCATTGAAAAAAAAAGTTGCATGTTTGATGAGAAGTTCCAAAATGGTCACTAATTTGTACCTGCACTTTGTGAATCCTCTCGTACTCCATTAGATCCTATCTTTTAAGCCACTGTGTGTGTGAGAGAGAGAGAGTTTTTCTCTTCTACTCTGCTGTTGAATTTGCTGACTGCATAGTGTTTTTGTTTTGTAAAGAGGTTATGCGAGTTGTAAAATTAAAAAATCTTTGGGGTCGGCGATCTTTTGCCGATTCTTTGACCTTTGAGTGGCCCCTCATGTGCTTCGTCTGCCCCCATTAGTTTTCGTCTTTAGTTGGGGTGGGGCATGTGGTCGAGTGATTTCGCCGTTTGACCCCAAGTTTTCGTCTTTAGTTACTTCCTCCGATTTAAATTTTTAAATATTATATAAAAATATTACAAATTACATTCTTCTCGTATTAATATAATAAAAATATATTTTTAAAAATTAATTAAAATTCATATATATCGATTTTTAGAGAAGTAAAATGTGACAAATAAAAATAAACATGTTAATAGTCTCACATCGAATATGAAATGAAAACATAGACTTTTTATATGGACATGAACAATTCTTACACTATAAGCTAGTTTTTGGGGTTACGTTAGGCTCAAGATCTATTTTTTACATGGCATCAGATATGGAATGAGAACATGAACTCCTTATATGGACTTGGACAATCCTTACCCTATAAACTAGCTTTTGAGATTGAGTTAGTATCAAAATTCATTCTTTGCATAGTATCAGAACCATGCTCAGTTCAATTGGTTGTCCATCGATGTTGGACCACAAATTATATTATTCACATTCTAGTTAACAAGATATAGACGTACGAGGGTGTGTTAAGAGCCCTACATCGGATATGGAATGAGAACATGTACTCCTTATATGGACTTAGACGATCATCACCATACAAATTAGTTTTTGGGGTTGAGTTAGGCACAATATCTATTCTTTACTAAACATGAGTACTTACTTTCTTAAACAATAAAATGCTACATTTAAAATAAATTTTACATTTCACACTTGCCTTCAAAAATTGTCAAAGTAACATAGCAGTATAAATTATTTAATTATTAAAGAAAAACTAACGATATCAAAACAATATTTGGCATGTTAGCGTTACATGTGCTCCTTCGTCTTAATTTAAGTAATATTTTTTGCTTTTGGAAATTTAAGTTAGATAAACCTTGATCAATATCTTAATATGTATATTTTTCATCATATTACATGAAAAAAGTTATAATTTATAGTATTTTTGTATAATTTTTAAATATTTAAATATCAAATTCTTATATAGTAAGTTGCAGAGTCGTTCCTATACTTTTAAGGGCCCGGTGCGAAAAATGAAAAATGTCCTTTTTAATCACATGAAAAATTAAAATTAACTAATTAATTAATATTAAAAAAATATTGATTATACCATCAAATAAATGTATATTAAACACTATATTCGATTCAATATTTTTAATATCAGTACAATAAATTATAATGCTACGAAAAAGATACCTTAATGTCATTACAAGAAATATTTATAAGAAAAACTATCATTACATTATGCATAGAAAATTGATCTCCTTGCATTTTTATCTGCAAAGTCATCAACTCATAATCAAGAATGTCTGGACAAATCTATCTAATGCCCCTCTTTGAGGATGGATTCTTTTTCGTATTTTTTTTTTTACGTTTTTCATGTCCAGACGGATATTTTCGAGTAGGAGACATTTGTAATTCTCCTATTGAATGTAATCATGTAAAATACAAGTCATTCATTACATACATTACCAACAAAAAGTAATGTAAAATCTAAAGCTAAACACAATTAATTTAATGTAATATTGAGAACCCTAAATTAAATATAATATTGATATTTGAGAAATTTGAAACCCTGAGCAAAATGGATTAAACTTTGATGCAATCCATCCATGTTAATGGCGAATTAGAGCGAAATACTAACTTACCAAAAAGATCTTTACTTGAAAGTCGAGATTTCTACAATATTTGTGGTATTTTTAAAGATGGAGGGGGGCATTTTTTTTGTTTAAAGAGGGAGGCGTCGGGTCGACTGGTTGGGTTGGGGACTTGGAAACCCAATGGATAGTTGTTTTTTTGTTTAAAGAGAGAGGTGGACCTATTTTTTTATTTAAAGAGGGAGGGGGAAGTCGGGCCGAAAACTTGTAACTTGAGCCTAAATTTGTTTAAAGAGGGAGGGGTCCTGTTTTTTGTGTACTAAAAAAAATATTTTGCTATCTTCATTGAATTCGAACACGCGACCTCTCACTTGGAAATGACTTTTGAAAAAAGTCCTCAACCGCTCAGCTACAAATCTCACTAATAAGATTAGAAATATTTTTAATACATATCTTAATATTTAAAACATATAAAAATAAAAAATAAAATCTGGGACGGAGGCCCCGCCGGCCGGGGCCCTGTGCGGCGGCACCACCTTGACCGCCCCAGAGACGACCTTAGTAAGTTGACCTATTCTGATTTTAGTTTCAAAAATTAATTAAAGTAACTCTCGATGAGCTAAAGGTGTCACATAAAGTAAAATAAAACTGAGTAACATAAAGCATGACCGATGAAAGTAAAATGAGCACTATGGGAGATCAATATTTGAATCTTGTCCGAGACTAAAAAATAAATAATAGTAGGTGATTTTTTCTCATTTACGTAACTTTTGATAAATAAAATTATTCTATACATATATTAATATGAAGACGCATGCATGTATTCAAAAGAATAATCGAGATGCGACTAAGTTCGTTCAAATACTATCATATAATTAAAAATATATGAAGATTAGTACACAAAGCATTAGTTATAAATTATTATACAAATTTGATGAATATTTCCACGATAATACCACTAGTTAATTACAAAATCTTCTGTTCCAAAAGGTAAAATTCAATCACCAAAAGATTATAATTTGAATTGTAGTGTCATGATTTCTATGTACCTTCTAACTATTGATGCCTTTCATATAATTATATCAAGATAATATAAACGATCAAGTATAAATAACAGCAAATATTAGGAGAGGTACGTGTAAGATGATATTAATCTTTCTTGGGGAGTCTTTTATTAATATCAAGATATATATAGAGTATAACATTCATCCCTTGTACAATAGGAATCTTAAGCCTATACAAAAGAAGAATTCTAGTCTTACCATAATTATATTTACATAATATATGGAAATATTCTAATTATGGGTAGGAATATATTGTTTCCTATATTTACATGTTTACACACCCCTTCAATCGAAGCGGGAGGAGGCCGGACGCTGAGACTGGATCTGAAGTCAAGAAACAACTGTCTGGGAAGTCCTTTGGTAAATATGTCTGCATACTGATACGATGATGGAACATGTAATACCCTGACATGACCTAGAGAAACTTCCTCACGAACAAAGTGTAGGTCTATCTCAATGTGCTTGGTTCGCTGATGCTGAACCGAATTATGAGACAAATAGATGGTAGAGAAGTTATCACAGTACACAATAGATGTCTGACGCAAATGACACTGAAGTTCTAACAGTAAGTTTCTGAGCCAACAAATCTCAGCTACTACATTTGCAACGCCTCTGTACTCAGCCTCGGCACTGGATCTAGATATGGTAGCCTGTCGCTTGGCAGACCAAGAAATCAGATTATCCCCTAAGAAAACACAAAAGCCGGAGGTGGAGCGTCGCGTGTCCGGACACCCTGCCCAATCTGCATCCGTATATGAGAGCAACCTGTTTGGCGCAGAGGGGTATAGGTGCAAACCATAATCAAGGGTACCCTTAATGTATCGAATGATACACTTAAGAGCAGTGAAATGAGACTCCCTGGGGGCATGCATGAATAAGCACACCTACTGAACAACATAAGTTATGTCTGGCCTGGTAAATATGAGATACTGAAGTGCACCTGCAAGACTCCTATACATAGTAGGATCAGAGACTGGAGCACCATCCATAGCACTGAGCTAAGATATCGAATCGACTGGAGTAGGCATAACTTTGCAATTCGCCATCTTAGCCATGTACACTATCTCTTCTGCATACTTACGCTGACACAAGAACATGTGATTGGCAGACCTGGTCACTGATATCCCTAAGAAATAACTCAGCTTTCCCAAATCAGTCATTGCAAATTCGGACTTAAGCAAAACAATAATCTCATTTTTCAATCTATCGAGAGGCGATCGAACAATATCATCCACGTCTGATAATAAATGCGATGTTACTACCTCGATGAAAAATGAAGAGTGATGTATCACTCTTGCTGCATACAAACTCAATCTGCAAGATATACCTGGCAAAACGATCATACCACACACGGGGAGCCTATTTCAGGCCATATAGTGACTTACGGAGACGACACACATAGTGAGGGACTGCTGGATGGGTGAACCCAGGCGGCTGATGCATGTACACTATTTCTCTCAGGTCCCCATGTAAGAACGCATTCTTCACATCAAGTTGATGGATCGGCCAGTGTTTGCCCATGGCAATGCTCAAAACCGTGCGAACAGTAGCCGGTTTGACAACCGGGCTGAAGGTCTCTCCACAATCAATGCCCTCCTGCTGATTTGTGCCATTAGCCACAAGACGGGCCTTATACCTCTCAAGATCCCCATTGTCTCTGAACTTGTGACGAAAAAGCCACATACATCGAATTACATTCAACCCATCAGGTCTAGGTACTAGATCCCACTTGTGTTGTTTAGTTAAAGTATTGAATTCCTCATACATAGCTGCATTCCAATTAGAGTCTTGTTTGGCCAATTTTGGATTCTTTGGAAGTGGAGAGATGGTTTGGACAGACAAGTTGAAATGGACTTTGGGTTTGAAGATTTCATGCTTTGAACGAGTTTCCATTGGATGAGTAGGGACAGTGGGTGGCGGAGTGGCGTCTGAGACGGGGGGTAAAGTTGGATAAGGAGAAGGTGGGGGCGAAGCCGTCGGAGGAGCCGCGACTCCTGGATCGAGCGCCGCGGCGCTAGAAGGTTGACATGCTTCTCTGAAGTTTGGGCGTCGCGGCGCTTCAGCACAGGGTCGCGGCGCTGTCGATGGTATTCCTGAAGATTGCTCACTGGAAATTAGGCACCGCGGCGCCTCCCTTGGGGTCGCGGCTCTGACGATGGAATATAGGACGTGAGCTGTTCGAGAGGGGGGAGATGGCAGGCTCGTCAAGAAATGAGTAGTCCGATTTTTGGAATTTTGGAAGATTTGAAAACGGGAATGTAGTCTCGTCGAATGTGATTTGACGAGATATGTGGATTTGACGAGTCGACAAGTCATAGCATAGATAGCCCCTATGGTTTGGCGGGAATTCTAGGAAGACACGGGGAGTAGACCTATGAGCAAGCTTGTGAGGGGCGGTAGAACTGAGGTTGGGATAGCACAGACAATCGAAAATCCGTAGATGATCATAAGAGGGGACTCTATGGTAGAGGATTTCAGTATGGGTCATATTGTGAAGAGTGCTAGTAGGGAGAATATTTAGAATGTATTCTGACATTTTAGCAGCATATACCCAGAAGGAAGGAGAGAGGGAGGCATGAATCAATAGGGTGCGAATCATATTGTTAATGGTACGTATGATTCTTTCAGCTTTACCGTTTTGTGGTGAGGTATGAGGGCAGGAGAAGCGAAAAACCATGCCATTATTTGTACAAAACCGGTGAAACATAGAGTTATTGAATTCACGATCATTATCGCACTGAAATGATTTTATACTTTTTTCAAATTGTGTGTGGATAAACTTGTGAAACTCAAGAAATTTGGCGAATACTTCCGATTTAAATTTAAGAGGATATAACAAAACATAGTGTGAAAAATCATCAAGCAACACAAGATAGTATTTATGACCGAGAGAACTAGAGATAGGAGATGTCCATAAATCGGCATGTATAATATCAAAAGGAGCAAGTGTAACACTAGTAGATGATTTAAACGGAAGACGAATATGTTTGCCTAAAGAGCAAGAAACACAATTTTGGGCAAGTTTTCCATTACAAGCAATGAAATTGCTGCCTTTAAGAAAATTAAAAACTGGGACTCCTGGATGACCAAGCCTATTATGCCCAGTTGAAGAAGAAACAACCGCTAGAGTGACGGGAGAGCAAGATCTGGCAGCGGAGGTGAAAGTGAATGGATAGATATGCCCCGTATTATTGCATCTCGTAAGAGGTGTCCACGTATGAAGATCATTCACAGTAAATCGAAAGGGTCAAAATTCACGGAGACAGAATTATTACGAGTAAATTGGCGGACAGATATGAGGTTCTTAATCATATGTGGGGTGTTGACAGTCAATTTTGACCCATTTTTTCGTATATTTATTGCAATTTTATGTGTTTTAGGACACCACATTCTAATCATCATTTTTGTATTTTTTATCTTTTTATTTTAAATTTAAGCATTATGTCTTTGTTAATATTATATTTCTATTATTATTACACCGTCATTTATTTTAATAATATTTGCATCTTTTTAAATAATTAATTGACATCCCGCTTTAATTTTAATTAGACATTACACATTTGTCTAAATATTGTATTTTATTATTATTGCATCGGCATTTGCATTTTTATAATTTTGCATCTTTTTTAAAAAATATTCTTTTAAATAATTAATCCACTTTGCATTTTGTCAAACCAATCCAGTACGAGACCCAATCCGAATCATTCCAATCCAACACCATTTTAATTTCATCCAAACACCCTCTTTTATTCCCCCCTATTTTTAAATTTCAAATACCACTTTTCATCTTTC
The DNA here is from genome assembly GCA_029844215.1 of Przewalskia tangutica. Lineage (NCBI taxonomy): Eukaryota > Viridiplantae > Streptophyta > Magnoliopsida > Solanales > Solanaceae > Przewalskia > Przewalskia tangutica. The sequence continues at coordinate 91,050,180 of CM056730.1, read as the reverse complement.
CCCCCAAACCAAACCCAAACCCTAAACCTAATCCTACCCCTATATAATAAACACTACCCACAGAACATGAGCAGCGGCTCACTCTCCTTTTTCATTTTTTTTTTAAAAAACCTCTCTCATTAATCCTCCACTCTCCTCGTCTCGCTGCGCCGCCGCCGAGCTCCAAGCTCCGTGAACCCCAAGCCACACACGCCTGCCGCCTCTTCCTGTCCCCCTCAACTCGCCGACTACACCACCGGAACTCCGGCGAAGTCACGCCGCCGGAGTTCGAACACCAACCCCGTCGTTGAATACCCACAGCCGTCCACTGCTTTCCCATACCCCTGCTCCCGTCGCCACCATCCCGTCGACCATCTGTTGGCTTGTATTTTAGGCGTTGCTCCGGTGAAAATCGTTGAAGCAAAGTCGTGCTTCCCTTCCCCTCTGTTTTGTCAGTCCTCCGTCAGATTTGACCACCGACGGCGGACACTACCGGCGATGTTGTTTGTTTCTCTGTTATTGCAACTATATTTTGTGGTTGTTGGACTGATTTTGACTTTTGGTAACTTTCCGGAGTTTAAAAACTCCGGCGAATCTTGTTGGCTTTATTTCGATATCTGATTTTCTGATTTTTGTTGTGTCGCCGGAATTTAAAACTCCGGCGACCTTGTTCTTGACTGCATTTTCGGGCATCGGTTGTTATCTTGGTTAATGGGCTGATTATTTTTGTCTGGTCGGAATTTCGGCGATCTTGTTTTGCTTACTGTTTGGGGGAAATCTGTTGTTAATGGTGTTTTAGACTGATTTCTGATTTTCCGGCGATATTTGGACTTTTCCGGCGAACTATGTTGCTGCTACTGTTTACTGTTTTTGGACTGTTTTTTTTTCTTGTCACGCCGCGACTTTTCCTAAGTCTTTACTTAGGACGTGATGGCACCTGGACAATTATTTTTCACCAGGAGCACCATTTAATTCTCTTTATTTAGAAATTTATACTTATATTCAAATACGGAGCTATTAATAAAAATAACAATAAAGAAATTTGTTTATGACTTTATTGAAAATATAACGCGAGCTCATGCTCGTGCAAATATTGTTTCTACATATACATACTGACAAAGATTATTCTAAGTTGGAAGGGAGACCATTCCACACGGGCATTTCCCGAGACACTGGGCGACATTACGAACGTGAGTACGAGCGAAGCAATGGACTTGGTATGACAAGAGGCTGCGGGACGATCACTAGCCTTGGCATGGAGCCTTTCCTCTATCACGCTTTCCTGAAACATGTTAAATAAAAGTCGACCTACCATCGGGTGAGTGAGAACCTACCGCAATTCAAAGTAACACCACAATATTCCAAGTGCAATCACATTATAACGTAATAAGCATATTGCAAAAACATATCGAGTTACAACACTTTTAAATATGCAACTCCTCATAGGAAATTCTCGGTTTAACTAACACTTCATTTTATCTCGTATTATCGTTAAGACATTCCCTGCATTTCCACATGTTTATTACATTTATATATTTGTGAACGCGTATTCACTTTTCATATTTATATATTGATGAACATGTATTCATCTTTCATATTTGTTGCGGCGTGCGCAGATCCATTATATTTACGTATTTGTGAACACGTATTCACTTTACGTTTTGTTCCGGAGTGAAACTCTATCCATTATTTTTACGTAATTGTGAACACGTATTCACTTTACGTTTTGTTGCTGCGTGCAACCCGATCCATTATATTTACGTATTTGTGAACACATATTCACTTTACGTTTTGTTGCGGCGTGCAACCCGATCCATTATGTTTACGTATTTGTGAACGCGTATTCACTTTACGTTTTGTTGCGGCGTGCAACCCGATCCATTATATATTTATATATTTATGTGAACACGTATTCACTTTTCATATTTTTCAGAAGATCGAATAAATACTATTCTCTTTTCTAACATTCTGTCATTCATACTTGTAACGATTATAATTTTTTAACCATAACTCCAACTAAGGTGTTTCTCAAGCGGAAACTAAGGTAAGACGAGGATTTTTCACTGTACCAAATTTCATTTAAAACTACTTTGGGTAACTAACACAAATTTATCCTCAAAACAGCCACATGAAATTTATTTCGGCAGAATATTTATTAAACAACATCCAATCTTAGAACAGTCATAACTCCTAATCTGTAAACCCGTTCAAGCCCCATAAAATCTCAAAATGACGATAACAGAGAGCTACACGTCTCCATGTGAACCATCCTTTCATATTCTGTACCATTTGATACAGTTTTACCCTTTTATTCGCTGCCCTTCCTGAATCTCGATAGATTCGAGGCAGAAACTTTAAACAGCGATAACTCTAAATCCGTAAGTCGGATAGACCCCCGTAAGGTCTACAAATGTCCACAACAGAGAGATCTAGAACTTTCATTTAGCAGCAATTTTCATATTCCCCATATATTCGTACAGTTTTACGTTTCAACGTCCTTCCCTTCTGGATTCCGATGAATCCGAGGCAGCAAATTCAAACTACAATAACTCTCAACTCGTAAGTCCGTTTTAATAACTATTTATCTATATCTGTCCGTAACAGAGAGATTTACAACCATGTAAATTTTCATATAATTCTAATAAGTAAAACTCAATAAAACAGTCCGTAATTATGCCTTTCCGAATTTCGGCCAAATCTAAGGCAGGAACTTTGAACTATGATAACTTTCAAACCGTATGTCCATTTTACCTCATTTTTGGTTATATATGATCATATTAGAGAGGTGTACCACTCCTCCGAATTTCAGCAAATTCTAACAATTATAACTCAGTGAGAACAGTTCGTAAAGTTCATGACGCAACTAGTTGTCTAAACAATCAAAAGTTCAATATTTCTTTTCAACACTCAATTCTTATTCTAACATGTATTGAACTTAAAATAAAGGATGTTACCAAGAATTTCTGAGTGAGAAAACTCACCTTTTGAGTGTGAAGATTATTGTTGTGTGGTTGCTAAAATTATTCTTACTCTCTAGTATTTTTCTTCTTGTTCTTCTTGCCCTCTTGGTATTTTTTCCTCTTCTTTTCACTTGTTTTTTTTCTGATTTTCTAACCTTTATGTTATGTACTTTGTTAGTGTGTAAATACAATGTATAAGTGGAGAGTTTGTATAACATATGAGAGGTGGAAGGACAAGAGTTGGAGGGGAAATAACAACTTTAACACTAACTCTATCCCATGCAATTTATTCTTTGTTTTCTTATATATATATATTTTTTTATTAACCCAACCACAACTATATATTTTTTTTTTCCGGATTTCACATTCTTTCCTCCTTAAGCAACATTCGTCCTCGAATGTGAATAAGGCCGTAACATAATCACATAGACACAATAATATTTATTGTTATTGTAACAAATTTGGGGCTTCACATTCTCCCTTCCTTAAGAAACATTCGTCCTCGAATGAGAATAAAGTTGTAACACATGCATATAGACACGCAAATGACACACATATGAAGTACTATGTAACGCATTTTTTTTATTACCTTAGTCAAATATGAATGGATATTTGACTTTCATCGCCTCTTCAGCTTCCCAGATGACTTCCTCTGTGGAGTGATTCCTCCATAGGACCTTCACGGAAGCAATATCTTTATTCCTAAGGCGCTTAACCTTCCTATCAAGTATTTCCACCGGAACTTCTTCATATTGAAGCTCCTTATTAAGAATTCTCTCCTGGGGAAGGATGACGTGACTTGGATCGTGCAAGTATTTTCGTAACATTGACACATGAAATCTGGATGCCTTCTTTACTCTTGTGGAAGTGCTAATTCGTAAGCCACATTCCCACTCTTATGAAAATCTCATATGGCCCAATAAACCTTGGGCTCAATTTCCCTTTCTTACCAAAACGCATCACTCCCCATTGGGGACACTTTTAAAAATACTTTCTCCTGGAATTCAAGATCTCTTTTCCGATTATCCATGGGACTTATGGCGGTATGAGCTGTTTTGATCCGCTCCCAAATCATCATGCCTTATCATTTGTTTCTGAATGACTTGGTCGAACGATTGTGTCTCACCCCTCGAACCATCCAAGTGGAGACCTACATTTTCGTCATATAATGCTTGGCGGGGCCATATGTATGCTAGAGTGAAAACTATTGTTGTGGCGAACTCAATTAGACATAGATGGTCCAACTAGCTTCCCGAAAATCTAACACAAGATCGCACATGTCCTCAAGTGTTTGGATTGTTCGCTCGGCTTGCCCATCTGTTTGCGGGTGGAAAGCGTGTAACTTAACTTTTGTCGAGACCTGCTGGAAACTTTGCCAAAAGTGTGAGGTGAAGGAGGTGAGTAGAACTACTCTGAAATAATTTGTAAGGGAATCCGCACAATCTCCTTCAAATAAATCTGTGTCTTGTGGTGCCCGTCGTAGTCTTGGCCGGTAAGAAATGGTGACTTTGTAAGTCGATCAACAATCACCCAAATAGAATCATACCCTTCGAGTTTTGGTAGACCAGTTACAAAACCATATGAATCGCCTCCCATTTCATGGGGACCCCAATGTCTGAAGTAATCCGCTCTCATTTCCACGGGGACCGATGTCTGAAATCCGCCAGGTTTTGATGTTCGACTTTCACTTTGGCATATAAGACACCTCCGACAAACTCCATGGCGTCATTCATCCGTCCCACCGAATTTGCCTTGAGGTCTGATACATTTTGTTGACCACGGATGAATGGAATATCTTGTGTTGTGACCTCATCTAAGATCTTCCTCCTTAGATCCTTTACCTTAGGAACACATAACCTACCCTTATACCGAAGGTTCGTCATTATCTCCCGATATGGCGTGAAGGTTTTCCCTGTTGGATCTCTCCGAAATCCAACAAACTCGTATCCTCAATGACTTTATTTTATTTACGGCTAAGACTGCGAGGTATCATGTACCACCACCCTACCTTCACCGATCTCAGTTAAGCTAACCCCGAGGTTTTCCAATCTGTGTACCTCCCGAACAATACCCCTCTTTTGTATTGCCAAATGAGTCAAGCTGCCCATTTATCTCCTACTGAGTGCGTCATCCACCACGTTGGCTTTCCCAGGATGGTAAAGAATACTAAGGTCATAATCCTTAAGCAACTCTAACCATCTTCTTTGTCGGAGATTCAAATCCTTCTGCGTGGTTATGTACTGCAAACTCTTATGATCTAAATATGTCCATGCACACCATACAAATAATGTCTCCATATTCGTAAGGCAACACCACCGCTGACTAATTCCAAGTCATTAGTTGGGTAATTCTTCTCATGTATCTTCAATTGTCTAGATGCATCTGCAATAACCTTTCCAAAGCGCATCAAGACACATCCTAACCCAACTCTAGAGGCATCACAATAGGCGTGAACCATAGCATCCCGATGGTAAGGTTAGGGAGTGCGATGATCAACAATTCCTTTAGTTTCTGAAAACTGGCTTCACATGCTTCCGACCACTGGTACTTAACCTCTTTTTGAGTCAACCTGGTCAAGGGAGCAGCAAGACTAGAAAAACCTTTTACGAATATTCTATAATACCCAGCCAAACCCAAGAAACTTCTAACCTCTGTCGGAGTGGTCGGTTTGGCGATTCTTCACCGCTTCTATCTTACGGAGTCTACCATAATTTCATCCCTTGACACAACATGGCCCAAAAAGGCTACCTTTTCCAACCAAAATTCACACTTTGAAAATTTAGCATATAGTTTCTCCTGTTTCAAGACTTGAAGCACTACCCTCAGATGCTCTTCATGTTCTTCAACACTCTTACTGTAGATTAGGAAATCATCTATGAACACAATCACGAACAAATCTAGGAATGATTTGAAGATTCTGTTCATTAAATCCATAAAAGCTGTTGGGGCATTGGTTAACCCAAAAGACATGACCAAGAACTCATAATGGCCGTATCGGGTTCTAAAGGCTGTTTTGGATATATCATCTGGATTTATTTTCAGCTGATGATATCCCGAACGGAGGTCAATCTTGGAAAAATAGCTAGCTCCCTGAAGTTGGTCAAAAAGATCATCGATTCTTGGTAATGGGTATCGGTTCTTGATCGTGACCTTATTGAGCTGCCGATAATCGATGCACATTCGGAGCGATCCGTCTTTCTTTTTCACAAACAGGACTGGTGCACCCCAAGGGGAAACACTAGGCCTTATAAAGCCTTTATCTAAAAGATCATTCAATTGTTCTTTTAACTCCCTCAATTCAGCTGGGGCCATTCGATATGGAGGAATATAAATGGGTCTTGTACCCGGAATTAACTCTATAGCAAACTCCACTTCTCTATCCGGAGGAAGGCCTGGAAGATCTTCAGGAAAAACCTCCAGAAAATTTTGAACAATAGGAACATCATTCACTGCTGGGGATTCCTTTTGGGTATCCACTATATTAGCCAGATATGCGTACTCCACTCTGTGACTTCTCAATAACTTTTGAGCCCCAAGGTAGGAAATAAACTGACTTGAGGATATTCCAATACTACCCCTTATAACAACTTCTGGTTCTCCGGAAAAAGTTAATCTCACTATCTTACGCCGACAATCTAACATGACATAACATGCCGACAACCAATCCATACCCAAAATGACGTCGAAGTCTACCATATCAAGTAGTACTAGGTTCACCATTGTTCCCCTGCCATTCACTTCTAATGGGAAATTATTTACCACCCGATAGGCTCAAATTGAGGCCCCTACTGGTGTCATAACCTCAAAAGGTTCACTTAAATAAGAAGGTTTTACGTGTAAATTCTTAGCAAAGCCCATTGACACATATGAAAATGTAGAGCCGGGATCGTATAATAAAAATGCATGAATACTTGAGACTAGCAAAATACATGTGACCACCGCATTAGATGCTTCTGTCTCATTCCTCTGGGGCAAAGCGTAGAGTCAATTAGAATTGTTGGTTTGTTGACCTCCCTGACTCTAGCGGGGTTTGTTTCCCTAATTTCCCCTGTAGGCAGCTGTGGTTGCTTCTGACCTCCCCTGAATAGATTGAGTTTGGGTCCTCTTCTTGCAATCCCTGGCATAGTGGCCTGACTCTCCACAGTTATAACATGTCTTCGTTAAATGGCATTCTCCATTGTGTTTCCTTTGACAAATCTTACAAATCGGTTTGTCACCTCCTGTGTTAGGGTTGGTGGTCTTGTCCTTGCTACCTTGGTAATTAGACCAACTTTGCCCCTTAGGCTTGAAATAAGACTGGCCCACAGATTGGTTCGGTCCTGAAGATCCCTTACTAAACTCCTGCTTCTGATTTTGACTCTGGTTAAATGATCCGGCGTCACGAAATCTCTTCTGCGAATATTCTCTTTTACTTTAGCGAAACCTTCTACCCTCATTGTCATACCGAAGCGATCGAAGGTATACCGATAATGGGCTAATGCCACTACCTTCTCTTCCAAGTTTGGGTTTAAACCATAACAACTCTTTTGACCTTCTCCTTCGTAGGAATAATATGTGCGTTGTATCTTGACAATCGGATGAATTAGGTCTTGTATTTTATCACATTGCGGTCTCCTTGTTTCATGATTCCAACTCACGTCGGCGCATCTTTTCGGGAGTTAGGCATGTACTTTTCACTGAATGCGGCTCTGAACTCCCCCCCACGTCATCGGTGGTGACATCGGAAAATGATTTCTTCTAAAATTTCTCCACCACACCCGTGTGTCGTCCACTAACCGTGCGATTACCAAATTGACGTCATGCGTCTCCACATCCTCGTGTAAGCGATGGGTTTTCTACCTCATCGAAATACTATTGGGTTAGACTTGTAGTCCTTCCCTGTATAGATATGTTCCCTTCTTCTCACAAAATTTGCCCCATAGTCTATCTGGTACCTCTCCTACCTTTTCGGCCGGTGGTGTAGTCACATCTGGTTATTTTATCGTTGTACACTCCCTTCCACAATCCTATGAAGGAGGTAGTAGGAGAACCAAGTCTTTGAAAAGACTCAAGATAGGCACGAGAAGAGTATGAAAGAAGTGAAACTTTAGGATGTTATTCCGTTTACTTATTACTAAGGTGGCGCGCACACCGTCGCAATAAGTAACCGTTCAAACACCCAACTCGAAGAAACTTCCTAGAATCTCCTAACCTGGTTTAGCTTTGATACCAACTTGTCACGCCCCGACTTTTCCTAAGTCTTTACTTAGGACGTGATGACACCTGGACAATTATTTTCCACCAGGAGCACCATCTAATTCTCTTTATTTAAAAATTTATACTTATATTCAAATACGATTAATAAAAATAACAATAAAGAAATTTGTTTATGACTTTATTGAAAATATAACGCGAGCCCATGCTCGTGCAAATATTATTTCTACATAGACATACTGACAAAGATTATTCTAAGTTGGAAGGGAGACCATTCCACACGGGCATTTTCCGAGACACTGGGCGACATTACGAACTGGCAGTACCAAGCCCGAAGCAATGGACTTGGTATGACAAGAGGCTGCGGGACGATCGCTAGCCTTGGCGTGGAGCCTTTCCTCTATCACGCTTTCCTGAAACATGTTAAATAAAGAGTCAGCCCTACCATCTGGGGCTGAGTGAGAACCTTACCCTGCAATTTAAAGTAACACCACAATATTCCAAGTGCAATCACATTATAACGTAATAAGCATATTGCAAAAACATATCAGGTTACAACACTTTTAAATATGCAACAACTCCTCATAGGAAATTCTCGGTTTAATTAACACTTCATTTTATCTCGTATTATACGTTAGGACATTCCCCTGCATTTCCACATGTTTATTACATTTATATATTTATGAACGCGTATTCACTTTTCATATTTATATATTGATGAACATGTATTCATCTTTCATATTTGTTGCGGCGTGCAACCCGATCTATTATATTTACGTATTTGTGAACACGTATTCACTTTACTTTTTGTTGCGGCGTGCAACCCGATCCATTATGTTTACGTATTTGTGAACGCGTATTCACTTTACGTTTTGTTGCGGCGTGCAACCCGATCCATTATATTTACGTATTTGTGAACACATATTCACTTTACGTTTTGTTGCGGCGTGCAACCCGATCCATTATCTTTACTTATATGTCAAAGAGTATTCACTTTACGTTTTGTTTCGTAGATCAACCCGATCCATTATATATGTATATATTTATGTGAACACGTATTCACTTTTCATATTTTTCAGAAGATCGAATAAATACTATTCTCTTTTCTAACATTCTGTCATTCATACTTGTAACGATTATAATTTTTTAACCATAACTCCAACTAAGGTGTTTCTCAAGCGGAAACTAAGGTAAGACGGGAATCTTTCACTGTACCAAATTTCATTTAAAACTACTTTGGGTAACTAACACAAATTTATCCTCAAAACAGCCACATGAAATTTATTTCGGCAGAATTTTTATTAAACAACACCCAATCTTAGAACAGTCATAACTCCTAATCTGTAAACCCGTTCAAGCCCCATAAAATCTCAAAACGACGAGAACAGAGAGCTACACGTCTCCATGTGAACCATCCTTTCATATTCTGTACCATTTGGTACAGTTTTACCCTTTTATTCGCTGCCCTTCCTGAATCTCGATAGATTCGAGGCAGAAACTTTAAACAGCGATAACTCTCAATACGTAAGTCGTATAGACCCCCGTAATGTCTCAAAATGTCCACAACAGAGAGATCTAGAACTTTCATTTAGAAACAATTTTCATATTCCCCACATATTAGTACAGTTTTACGTTTCAACGTCCTGCCCTTCTGGATTCAGATGAATACGAGGCAGAAACTTCAAACTACAATAACTCTCAACTCGTAAGTCCGTTTTAATAACTATTTATCTATATCTGTATGTAACAGAGAGATTTACAACCATGTAAATTTTCTTATAATTCTAATAAGTAAAACTCAATAAAACAGTCTGTAATTATGCCTTTCCGAATTTCAGTCAAATCTAAGGCAGGAACTTTGAACTATGATAACTTTCAAACCGTATGTCCATTTTACATCATTTTGGGTTCTATATGATCATATTAGAGAGGTGTACCACTCCTCCGAATTTCAGAAAATTCTAACAATTATAACTCAGTGAGAACAGTTCGTAAAGTTCATGACGCAACTAGTTGTCTAAACAATCAAAAGTTCAATATTTCTTTTCAACACTCAATTCTTATTCTAACATGTATTGAACTTAAAATAAAGGATGTTACCAAGAATTTCTGAGTGAGAAAACTCACCTTTTGAGTGTGAAGATTATTGTTGTGTGGTTGCTAAAATTATTCTTACTCTCTAGTATTTTTCTTCTTGTTCTTCTTGCCCTCTTGGTATTTTTTCCTCTTCTTTTCACTTGTTTTTTTTCTGATTTTCTAACCTTTATGTTATGTACTTTGTTTGTGTGTAAATACAATGTATAAGTGGAGAGTTTGTATAACATATGAGAGGTGGAAGGACAAGAGTTGGAGGGGAAATGAAAAGGGGGGGAAGGGGTAAAGGGAAGACGTGCATGGTGCATGTTTTTTTTTTTCTTTTGTTTTTTTTTCTTATTTTCATTTCATCTATCTATTTATCCAACTTTAACACTAACTCTATCCCATGCAATTTATTCTTTGTTTTCTTATATATATATATTTTTATTAACCCAACCACAACTATATATATTTTTTTTTCCGGATTTCACAGATTTTTGGCTACCCGCCGGAGTTTGAAACTCTGGCGATGTTCTAAAAAATTCCAGCATGTTCGCTCGCTGTGTCGCTGTTGCTGTTTCTACTGTTTTCATAATATTTCGGGCAGATTTTGACAATTTTGCCCCTTTATTTTATTTTTTATCAAACTGATTTTTAAGAACAAATATTACACTTGGTATTTTACTTGTTTTTAAATATGATACTACACTTGGTATTTTATTGATTTTGAACTTGATACTACACTGACCAAAGAAGGATTTATCCGTCGATCTGGAGGCCTCCATGGTAAGCGAGACGGAATATGTGGGCGAGGAGAAAAGTGAAAAGATTAGACGAGAATGCATAGTATCGTTCACCGGGGGGTGAGTCGACCGCAGCCGAAACGATATTGGCTTCGCATGTCTTAGTATCCTTGGCATAACACTAGCTGAGCCCACACTATATAATAAAATATATCTTCTACATATATATCTATATATATATACATACATTGTGTTTGTTTGATAATTTATTTATTATTTACTAACTCTTCTACTAAGTGTATTTTTTGCAGTACGGGCGCTTTTAAGTTAAAACATTCACATAAAATAAAATAAAAGCGAAATGTCGCTAAATTCGCTTCATTACATCTTTTTATGATTATTTACTTTTATTACTATCTTGTTAAATATATATCTACTTTAAATATTTGCATGCCTAGTTTAAATATCTCTTGGTTGATTTAATAATTAGAACACCTTTAGAATTGTAGATTGCATGTTAGCACAATAATATTAAGCCTAAGTTTGAACGGATAACTGCAAGTTAGCGGATCTTAAAGGATGCCTAACTCATTTCCTTTAGGATAATAAAGAACCATTACCTAGAATCTCACATAGCTTTCGCAGACCTTTAAAAATGAAGATCATTCGTAGTATTTTATGCTACATTTTAGTGTCCTAATTCACTATAATAATTAGGTGGCGACTCCTTTAAATGCATTTTAGGAATCAACCATACGCAGTAATCCCGTTTCGACTCCGATTAAAATGGGGTGTTACAACATGGCGACTCCACTGGGGATGACTAGGTTCTTAACCATAACAAACTTAGATTAATTATTGTGCTTTATTTTTTTCTTTATTTGCTTAAATTGCTTCTTTTGTGTTTTATACTTATTTGTTTTTATTTTTATCTTTTGCCTAAACTGTTATTCTTTACATATGAATATTTGCATGATGTCTTAATTGTTATATGTTAATGCTTTTCCTAAATTGTCATTCCGCTCATATTTCCTCCCTTACGGAAATTTAACACTATCACACACTACACGCGAGGTGCGCTTTGCACACCCGCAAATTTCTTTCAAATACCCAAATTTAGGAGAGTTGGCATTTTACGCGGAGAATCCGGTCCAACCGGTGGCCGCGTAGCCTTCTCACTCGAGTAGTCCGCTCGGGAACCATTACATCTAGTAAGCCAAATCTTAGCAAAATTAAGATAGGGCTATACCACCTCTTTATTTTAAGTCATGCGTGCATACACCCTAGGTGGGTCGATCCTTGGCATCGTCTCCACGATTAGGAAATCCACCAAATTGTCGTTGGGTTTCACAACCCGACGACCATTAGCATACTGTGTGTAGCGTGACAATGATAGGCAAGTCCAAGCTTAAACATGACATGCCGAAATTGAAAAAAGTGCACCGTCATTTGGTCGCCATTTCCAACAAAACATTGCAATTTAACAACTTGGACTTATCTATCATAATCCCACATATTTGGCGTTTAGGCCCACATCTGGCATAAAAGAGGTCTCAAACATGCTAGGACGCGCATTTGATATCTATATAGTCTGCTTGTTATTGTAATTTTTGTTGCTTTCAACTATGTGCACTTTACTACAGTATTTTGCTACTTCAACTTTATATATTCGCTTAGTATTAATTACGAGCTATACTAGCTTGGTTTTCTGGGGCTGTGTTATTCCTTGCGTTATCAGCGCGATACGCGGAAAGCCCATATCCCAAACAACAATTTTCTCAAAATTTTCTCAAAATTTCATCACAATTTGGAACTACGTGTGACCTGATTCCCATGGCGGGATACGTAGGCGGCCATTTAGGCCTCGATCCCACCTTTTAAAAAAAAATCCTAATTTTCCATCTATTAAGAATCTCCTTATTCTCTGTCATTCGGAACTACGTGTGACCTGATTCCCGCGACGGGATACGTAGGCGGCCATTTCGGCCTCGGTCCCACCTTTTAGAAAAATCCTAATTTTTCATCTCTTAAGAATCTCTTTATTCTCCGTCACTGGCGAACTATGGTTTAAACCGGTTCCTTTGGCAAAATGCATAGGCGGCCATATCAGCTTTGGTCTCATCTTTAAAAAAAAAAAACTCGAAGTCTAATCGACGAACCCAACTTCAACTGGGGCTATTCTCCTGGACTATGTATCTACTTGATCTCTATGGCGAGATACGTAGGTGGCCACATCAGACTCAGTCCAACTCCTTCTAAAAAAATTTGCCCTTACTCTACCGGTTACAAAGGGCACTTCATCCAATCTCCGCGATAGGATAGTTCGGTATTCTATATCAAATTCGGTCTCGTCCATTCGACTTAAACATGCCAAAGCGGGCTTTAAAAAAAAAAAAACTTCACTGCAAGGAGAGGTCGTCAGTACCGAATATCATATTATCGACTACGCTCTCGCAACCAAATACTTAAAGCAGACGACGGTTACAAATCCGAATAGATCGGGCATGCGAGTGGTCAGATTTAAAGCTACAAAGTCCGCACAAATCAGCAACCCATTTCAAATCTCACAAATTTTCTTTTGAGTACAGATAACAGGGGCTGGAAATTTGGCAACGTTGAAGGGGATTTTCGCATAGCAGCTCGGCTCACGGGGCCACATTCTTATCCTCATTCATTCGTTTTTGCATATCTATAACACTAATTATTACATATATTTTTGATTTGGTAGGAAGTTTCACATAGCAGCTCAGCCCGCAAAGCCATAATCGCACACGTCTATCAAGACGTCATTTGGCTCACAGGGCCACTTTCATCCTCATTTCTCAATCACTTTATGACTCTAATTATTTTATTCGATTTATATTCTGCAGGTAATTTCATCATAGTGGTCTGGCCCACCGGGTCGAAATCCTCTTATTACGTCTATCAACGACGTCTTCTTATTATGGCTGCACAACAACGTTAGCTCAATTACGGCTATCAATGACGTCATTTATTACGTTTATTCAACGACCTTCATCTTATTACGTCCACACAATGACGTCCTCCTATTACGGCTATCAGCGACATCCTTTTATTACGTCTATTCAACGACGTTCATATATTGCGTCCACACAACGACGCCCTCTTATTACGCCTATGCAATGACCTTATCCACATTTCGTCTATGCAACGACGATCTCTATATCGCGTCCACTCAACGACGCCATCTTATTACGCCTGTGCAATGACTTTATCTACATTTCGTCTATGTAATGACGACTTTTATATCGCGTCTACACAACGACGCCATCTTATTATGCCTGTGCAACGACCTTATCTACATTTCGTCTATGCAATGACGACCTTTATTTCGCGTCCACTCAACGATGCCATCTTATTAGGCCTATGCAATGGTCTTATCTATATTTCGTCTATACAACGACGACCCCTTTATTGCGTCCACTCAACGACGTTCATTTTATTACATCCACATAATGACGTCCTATTATTACGTCTATCAATGACATTTTTTTATTATGGCTGCACAACGACGTTAGCTCAATTACGTCTATCAACGACGCCATTTTATTATGCCTATGCAATGGCCTTATCTACATTTCGTCTATGCAACGACGACCCCTATATCGCGTCCACTCAACGACGCCAACTTATTATGTCTATGCAATGACCTTATCTACATTTCGTCTATACAACGACAACCCATATATCGCGTCCACACAACGACGCCATCTCAATGCCTGAGCACCGGCATCATCTGCATCAATGTCTGAGCACCGACATCATCTGCATCAATTCCTGAGCACTGACATCATCTGCATCAATGCCTGCGCACCGGCATCATCTGCATAAATGCCTGAGCACCGGCATCATCTAAATCACGTCTGAGCACCGGCGTTATTTAAGTCAACGTCAGAGCACCGGCGTCATCTGAATCAATGTCTGAGCACCGACATCATCTAAATCACGCCTGAGCACCGGCGTTATTTAAGTCAACGCCTGAGCACCGGCGTCATCTGGATCAATGTCTGAGCACCGACATCATCTAAATCACGCCTGAGCACCGGCGTTATTTAAGTCAACGCCTGAGCACCGACGTCATCTGCATCAATGCCTGAGCACCGGCATCATCTAAATCACGTCTGAGCACCGGCGTTATTTAAGTCAAACGCCTGAGCACCGGCGTCATTCGTCAATGCTCGAGCACGGCGTCATCTAAATCGCGTCGAGCACCGGCGTTATTTAAGTCAAGCGTCGAGCACGGCGTCATCTGCGTCGATGCATGAGCACCGTCATCTGCGTCAATGCTCGAGCACCGGCGTCATGCGTCAATGCTCGAGCAGCGTCATCTAAATCACGTCTGAGCACCGGCGTTATTTAAGTCAAACGCCTGAGCACCGACGTCATCTGCATCAATGTTAAGTCAACGCCTGAGCACCGGTGTCATCCGCATCACGCCTGAGCACCGGTGTCATCTTCATCACAATACGGCCATAAAACGATGCTATCTGCATTACGTCCAGAAATGACGTTATCTCATTAGCCAATGCAACGACTTCAGCATATAATGTCTATGCAAGACGATATTCCTACTCACAGAATGACATTTCTTATATTCACGCTTTATCATATTTTATCGTTTTTATAATTATGCACTAACTTTTCTTAAGTTTTAGCCTACAGATTCCTCAATTCACAGGAGCAGTTGCAGCACGTCTGTGCAAGGACAACATCTCGACATTCAACATGTCTGTACGAGAATGACATCTCGACATTTGCAGCATCCAACATATTACACAGGGACCACATCTCTACCAGGAGAATTGCATTTTCTCATATATTCATGCTTTATCATTTTTCTGTCTTAACAGTCATGCACTAATCTTTCTAAGCTTTAGCCTGCATGAGACTTAATTTACAGGAGCAGGAGCACAACGGGGAACCATCTCTTACGGCAAACTGAAGCAATTTGTACCTCGAACGTTGATTCGCTCTCCTCCAGCATCCCGTAACACAGAACCTAGTGTCATCATAATTCGACACTGGGACAAAATTTTGAATCCGCATCCGCCTTGCCTTAATTTTCCAGCATCACAACAACCCAGTGTCATCATAATTCGACACTGTGATATATTTTTGAATCGGTATTCGTCCGACCATAATTTTAACATCGCAGCAACGCAGTGTCCTCATAATTCGACACTGGGACATTTTTAAAATCTGCGTCAGCTTTGCTTTCTACTTTCGCATCCCAACGAACCCAATGTCATCATAATTCGACACTGGGACAATTCTGAGTCTGCATCAGCCCCACTTTTGAGTTCTAGTTTTTAAAACGGGACAAAATTGGCTACAAGTCAATATCTTTGTCCGAAGACTCTTCCATCATCTCCGTACAAAGAGGGACATGCTGTTGACAATCAATTTTGACCCATTTTTTCGTATATTTGTTGCAATTTTATGTGTTTTAGGACACCACATTCTAATCATCATTTTTGCATTTTTTATCTTTTTATTTTAAATTTAAGCATTATGTCTTTGTTAATATTATGTTTCTATTATTATTACACCGTAATTTATTTTAATAATATTTGCATCTTTTTAAATAATTAATTGACATCCCGCTTTAATTTTAATTTTAATTAGACATTAAACATTTGTCTAAATATTGTATTTTATTATTATTGCATCGGCATTTGCATTTTTATAATTTTGCATCTTTTTAAATAATTTTTCTTTTAAATAATTAATCCGCTTTGCATTTTGTCAAACC
Source organism: Przewalskia tangutica (assembly GCA_029844215.1). Classification (NCBI taxonomy): domain Eukaryota; kingdom Viridiplantae; phylum Streptophyta; class Magnoliopsida; order Solanales; family Solanaceae; genus Przewalskia; species Przewalskia tangutica. The sequence continues at coordinate 91,033,456 of CM056730.1, read as the reverse complement.
AGTCCAGTACGAGACCCAATCTGAATCATTCCAATCCAACACTATTTTTAATTTCATCCAAATACCCTCTTTTATTCCCCCTCCTATTTTTAAATTTCAAATACCACTTTTCATCTTCCCCCCAAACCAAACTCAAACCCTAAACCTAATCCTACCCCTATATAATAAACACTACCCATTAAAAAGGGGGGGGGGGGGGGCACATAAAAGGATCAGCCCCACAGAACATGAGCAGCGGCTCACTCTCCTTTTTCATTTTTTTTAAAAAACCTCTCTCATTAATCCTCCACTCTCCCTCGTCTCCGTCGCCGCCGCCCTTCGCCGGAGCTCCAAGCTCCGCGAACCCCACGCCACACACGCCGTCGCCTCTTCCTGTCCCTCAACCTATCGCCTACACCACCGGAACTCCGGCGAAGTCACGCCGCCGGAGTTCGAACACCAATCCCGTCGTTGAACACCCACAGCCGTCCACTGCTTTCCCATACCCCTGCTCCCGTCGCCACCATCCCGTCGACCATCTGTTGGCTTGTATTTTAGGCGTTGCTCCGGTGAAAACCGTTGAAGCAACGTCGTGCTTCCCTTCCTCTGTTTGCGATCCTCGCTTGATTTGACGCGTGGCGGCGGACACTACCGGCGATGTTGTTTGTTTCTCTGTTATTGCAACTATATTTTTCGGTTGTTGGACTGATTTTGACTTTTGGTAACTTGCCGGAGTTTAAAAACTCCGGTGAATCTTGTTGGCTTTATTTCGATATCTGATTTTTGTTGTGTCGCCGGAATTTAAAACTCAGGCGACCTTGTTCTTGACTGCATTTTCGGGCATCGGTTGTTATCTTGGTTAATGGGCTGATTATTTTTGTCTGGTCGGAATTTCGGCGATCTTGTTTTGCTTACTGTTTGGGGGAAATCTGTTGTTAATGGTGTTTTAGACTGATTTCTGATTTTCCGGCGATATTTGGACTTTTCCGTGAACTATGTTCTTTGCCATTTCTTGTTTTTGGGTATTTTTTTCTGATTTTTGGCTACCCGTCGGAGTTTGAAAACTCCGGCGATGTTCTAAAAAATTCTAGCATGTTCGCTCGCTGTGTCGATGTTGCTGTTTCTACTGTTTTCATAATATTTCGGGCAGATTTTGACAATTTTGCCCCTTTGTTTTATTTTTTATCAAACTGATTTTTAAGAACAAATATTACACTTGGTATTTTACTTGTTTTTAAATATGATACTACACTTGGTATTTTACTGATTTTGAACTTGATACTACACTGGCCAAAGAAGGATTTATCCGTCGATCTGGAGGCCTCCATGGTAAGCGAGACGGAATATGTGGGCGTGGAGGAAAGTGAAAAGATTAGACGAGAATGCATAGTATCGTTCACCGGGGGGTGAGTCGACCGCAGCCGAAACGATATTGGCTTCGCATGTCTTAGTATCCTTGGCAAACACTAGCTGAGCCCACACTATATAATAAAAAATATCTTCTACATATATATCTATATATATATACATACATTATGTTTGTTTGATAATTTATTTATTATTTACTAACTCTTCTACTAAGTGTCTTTTGCAGGTACCCGGAGGCGCACCCCAAAGTTAAAACATTCACATAAAATAAAAGTGAAATGTCGCTAAATTCTCTTCATTACATCTTTTTATGATTATTTGCTTTTATTACTATCTTGTTAAATATATATCTATTTTAAATATTTGCATGTCTAGTTTAAATATCTCTTGGTTGATTTAATAATTAGAACACCTTTAGAATTGTAGATTGCATGTTAGCACTGATGCGCGATTTAATGCACACACTTTAACTCAAGTGCACGTGTCGTGTCAAGTAATATAGTCTAGGTAAGACCGAATATCGTCCTCAAGGATTGGTTTTCAAGTACCGATTATCTATCCTATGGTATCTATTTGGTTAACGTAAATTGGATTGGAATCCTAACTAATAATGCAGGAAATAAACTAATTATAAAAATACTTTGATTTAAATCAGTTATGATGGATAATTAGGGCTTCCAAGATCGTCAACTATCAACTCTATTCAATTCTTAATACAATTAGACTGACTTCTTCTTCTACGTTAAGATAGCAGGTTTACTAATCCGTTTTATACTCCCGTTAAGGCTATATAAACACTCAACCCCAGTAGCGCTCATTTCTACCTTTCGGTGATAAGGATGACTCTATATGAGGATTAAGAACAAAAACCCATGTTAACGCTACACAAGTAATTGAGGTATTTTCATCCCCAATTCGACCTATGATTACCTAACTACAGCATAGTCACAACCTCCTCCTTTCGAAGTTTGATTAGAAATCATATAAATAATGATAATTAATGATCAAGTAATTACCAAGCAATCAAATCATCTATTGGATAAATCTTAAATAAGTGAAGAAGAAATCAACTAATATATTAATTCATGAATAGAGTTTCAAGTGAATCACAAGGAAATCCCTAATAAAGTAATTAGCTCCTAGTCATAGTCACACTAAGAACTAATACAATCTCCATACATGAACTGAAATAAATAAAGCAAAAAGAAAGAAAAGAAAATACTCAAGAACGAGTCTCCAAGCCTTCTAGCATCCAAGGGTTGTGTTGTGGAATATTTACAAGATGGATTGGTGGATGGATGGATGTAGAATGGTGAATGGTGGAATGAGGAATGAATTCTTCTAATGATGTAGAGACTATTTATAGACCAAGAATCCTTTAGGTGAAGGGTTAAAGATTATGTAGGTAGGAAAAGTTATTGGAATCCTTTTAGGTAAGAGTTTTAAGGTAGGAAAAGTTATCCCTTTAGGTAGGAAAAATTATCCCTTTAGGATTCTGAAAACATGTCAAATTCGGCCCAGAACTTCATAAATCCCGCGTCGGCGCCGCGGCCTGTGAGCGCGGCTGAAAAACTGCCAACTACGAACTTCCGGACTTTCTCAACGCGAACAAAACAAAGATGACTATGGTTGGTTCTACTTACCAGTCTACAAACATGTGGTTCACAATATTGACAACCCCTCATATTTTTCAAAACAAAGATTCAAGAGTGCATATCTACTATCAATGACCCCATAAACATCAAGCCTCAAGAGATGTCTAGACGCTACTAGTGACTAGATGCGCTGAGATGTTCAACTTGATGAGCTTTCATTTCACAAGGTTCATGCAATTCAATGTGCCCCCACAACAAAGAAGAAGTCTCATACTCACTCAAAAATTTTCTTTTCAAAATAAGGGACAAACAAGATCACTCACACTCACAAAGAATGTCAAGTATCATGTCATAGGCTTGCCTTTATTTTAAGCCATTGTTACTCAAAGAGTGCTCGGTTTTGGATCTCTAAGAACTTTCTCAAGCTTGTAATGTAGGCTTAAAGACATGTAGGGTTTCATTTGGGTACATGTGACTTTTTCCTCCTTTGCACTACATGTTTTTCCTTTTATAGCTCAACTTCTTCTGTTGTTTTCCAACTTCCTTCTCTGCCCCATTTATTCTAGTATTCCCCATTTTATTTCATTCTTTTTGTGGTTCATTTTCTCTTTTCTTTTCTATTATTTTTGCATTTAATTATCTTCTTTTTCTTAATTTTTTACTTTTTTTAGAACCACTCCCATCACAATTTTCTTACCTTCTTTTCTTCTCGCAACCCGCCCTCAACTTAGGCTTTTAGCCTCATTCATCATTTTGCATGCATTTAAGGAGGGCTTTAGTTCAAAAGATGGTTTATTTTAAAATGGGTTTCGATTTGTAATGTGGTAGCTAAAGAAAAGTCAAAAAGTTCAAATTAGAAAACTAGTTCTCTCACTCACAGGCATGTCAAAGAAGTCTAATCAAGGAGGTTCACTCTCATGTGAAGACCTAAGATCATTTTCTCAACCAAAGAACTCTAGTTCCGCGGTGACAAACCAACGAGGTAAGTTCTAGATGACGCAAGCAAAGACAAGATAGCAATCAAATCCTCACCAATCTATGTACATGAGCTGCTACATTTTATACTCTCTATCGAACACAAGATTGTCATCTCATTATATTCAAACACAAGTAGGCATATAGTCACAAAATGAGGCATGCTTTCATAGAATAATCATTTGAGGATAATGTTACTCTTCTTTTCAAATTCAATTTTTTGAGAAGTATCATCAAAATCAAAAAGAGATACACATGCTAGAAATTATGTACAAGCACACTAATCCATTGTTACTAAACATACACCATTGGAAAAGAATCACGTAAACAAACAAGAGAGATTAAAGAAAAAAAATTATAAAGCAAAGACTAAAAATGTTACTTCACCCCCAACTTTAAAAACATGTAGTGTCTTCAATGCATAAAATCAAAATGTAAGGACAAAGGTTTGATAGACTCTTTATGACACACTAAGCGCTCTCATGAGTTTGGATATGTTTGGGCATCGGTGCCTTCGGACTGTGAAATGGAAGCGAATTAACTCTGAACTACCTTTCTCGGGCTCTGGTGGTGTAGGACTAGTAGCACGGGCAGGTGAAGTGGTGCCCATAGATAGTGAAAGCGTGAGATACACCTATTTTTTATCGGCTGACTTAGAACCCAAAATATGATCACAGAACAGGTCGCAAAACTGTTTCGCGGTCTACATAATAGATCGTTCTCTTCATAACATGTGCTCAACCTCGCAACGGTCTGTCTGATTTAGTTGAAAGTGTGGGTCGCATACCAGGAATGCGAACCGCATAATGGTCTGCATTTTAAAACCTTTTCGAGTTCCATTTATCAGTTTGTCTGGAATTTGGTCTGCATGCCGAGTTTGCAGTCCGCAGAAGAGGCTTCAAAATGGTCCTCCTTCTTTTCAGTTTTTTTTTCTTCAACGCTTCCATCTCCACTTTCATGTACTACTTTTTCCAGTTTCTATACACTTGGACAAATGATCAAAGCACACAATGGAATAAAATAAAAATCAAACAACAAAGTGAAAAAATAGGTTGCCTCTCAACATCGCTTAATTTAACGTCACGACACGACATATGTCAACCTTACCACTTTTCTCTCAACTTGGAGGATATTAGTTGCCGTCTCAACTTTGAATCGAAGTTTTGATCATGCTCATGAGGAGGTGGTAGAAAATCAAAGAGGTCAATTCTTGGGTATCACATCTTATACTTTTTGGCCTTCTAGTGAGGGATGACATGTTGTCATTTTGGCATGGTAAACTTCAAAATGAATGCACCTTGTTCTTCATCTCCAAAAATTTTCATAGGCTCGATTGTTTCAACTTCCATATCATCAACCAAACTGTTATACCCCGTAGTTCTGGCCTTACGTGTGAGAGCATACGAAAGGAGTAAGACTTAAAATTTTCGAAAGATAAGTTGACGGATTGTTTCGGACGAGTTTTAGTCAACTTTGGGGCGGGTTATGACCCGGTACATTGAGAGTTCCTAGGTGTTTCAAAGGCCTAGTGCGTAGTTCGTTGAGTCTAGTTTCCAACGCAACCAACCATTCGTCGATAGGGCATCGGAGTAGGAAGTTATGGGAGTTACAAGTTCAGTGCGCAGACGGACATAAATGTGTTTCGGGTAGGAGCCACAGGGCCGCGGCGCCGGAAAGATCTGAGGGCTCGCTGAAGTTGCAGAGCCGCGGCGCCGGGAAGCAGGGCCGCGACGCCGGAATTTCTGTGAGGTGGCGGAAGTTTCAGCGCCATGGCCCACTGCAGGCATGGCGAAGGTCGCGGAAAAAGCGAGAAAATCAGATTTCTTCTTTTAAAAAGGTCATGGGAGGGTGACAAGTGTCCCCCCCCCCCATCTGATTTTTGCATGCCCTTTATATTGACCAAGTCTTGAAGACTTGGTCATCTTTCAAAGTCTTTCTCTCTCACTAAAGCTAGAGCTCTCACTTCTCTCTAGAATTCCAAGAGGAATTCAAAGCTTAAGGAAAATCTGAAAAGTTAGGACAAGAAGGAAGCTTGTGACTAGCTTGTAAGGGTTGTTGTGGTGGTGTTCTTGGAAAAGAGGCTAGCAAAATTGTTGGAATAATTTTGGCTAAAGCTCTAAGGTAACAATTATTCTCTTGTTTTAAGTTATTGATGTTGCATGTGAAGAAGAAGGAACTTGTAGTAGTAAATAATGCTCTTAGATTCATTGCATGTAATAAATATGGTTTGGATATGAAAGGATTGTTTAAAAAAGTTATGTGAGCATGTTGTAGCCTAAAAACTACCTTAAACTTGTTAAGTTAATTATTGTACCTTTGGGGCAGAATTTTACACACCCAAGTTTAGGTGTGTAATCCCCTTTGAAATGTTTGGATTGTTGGGCCTTAAAAGTGGCGTTTGGATGTTGGATTCGACCTTGAAAAAGGTGGCAAGTATGTAGAAACAAAGAAAATGCTGCCCAATTTTCCATAGGAATTAGTAACTTTGAACTTGGAATATTCTACATTGAAATTAGAGGTTAATAAACGTACTATGGTCATTATAGGTTGACATATTACGTGCGGTATTTTGGACTTAGCAAGTGGATTGACCGAAGAGGTATGTGGAGCTTTCTTATCTCTTGAGCATGAGTAGTTGTACCTATATAGTACGGTAGACGTACAAAGATTTGACATTCTTCACTTGTTTTAAGTATATGATACTTGTTTCGTTTTAAAGTATAAGTCCCTTGGTTAAAGGGAGATGTGTTTGACTAGTGTATAATGATAATATAACAACTTTATGGGAAGTTGGTTGTATTGGCTTTATGGAAGGTTGACAAGAAAAAGGTTTACTCCAAGTAAAATAAGTACGGGTAAATGATTTGAATTTGTGGAAGGCAAACTGTTTTTAAGGCATTAATTGCCTAAGGTTTTAAAAGAGATGAAGTCACTTGATTTTAGAAGCCTATTGTATTTTTAAAGGTAACGTGACTTATTTTGAAAAGTTGTCGTGGCTTGATACTACGGTTATTAGTATCTTGGGAGTTTTACATAAAAATGAGTCATTTTCTTAAAAGGTTTAAGGAACGTGGTACTTGGGTTAAATTCCCGGATTTTCTTTTAAAATGACATGTAGTGCCTTAAGTAACTAAAATGAGAGGATGTGCTAGAAATGTTATTAAGAAGTTAGGAGATATTCTTAACTTGCTTACGTTTACGTTTTGATAAGCCGGTAGCGCTTATGTTATGTACGATAGCCGGTTGTGCTGATTTATGTATTATTATTATTATTATTATTACTATTTATGTCATGGATTTGCTACCCATGATGCGAGTGCGGAGCTTGTACTCATGCGGGCCCACAGGGTCCATGCGGGTGAAATAGTCCCATGCAAGGCGGATGACCTCATGCGGGTGAAATAGTCCCATGCGAGGTGTTGACCTTATGCGGGTCCACAGGACCCATGCGGGTGAAACAGTCCCAGGAGTAGGATTGCTTAATGATACTACGGGCGGGAGATCCTGTTTTGATCATGAGCCTCCTATTTTATGCAGTAAAGTTTATACTTGTTACTCTCATTGTTAGTAAGGCCACGATTATCACGGTATTTTTGACTCTCTTCCATGACTCCAGTTTATTTTAAACTTATGATATTATTATAGTATTTTCCAGTTTTACATACTTGGTACATATTGTGTACTGACCCCCTTCCTCGGGGGTTGCGTTCATGCCGCAGGTAAGAGAAAGCAGGTGGTGGATCCTCATTCTTAGGATCTTTACTCAGGTGTCAGGAGCTCCATTTCTCCGGAGGCTCGACTTTTGGTACGGTTCTCCCCGGTGTTGTAAATAGTTGTACATTCAGGGGCATGACGGGGCCCTGTCCCGTCATAGTGTTTACTCATTCTTAGAGACATGTAGTCCTGTTATAACTTGGGTTGTTAGGGATGTAACTGTTCAATTTGATTATATTAGAGGTAACCATTTTTGGTTAGCCTGTTTATATTCCTATATGGGTTCTTGTTGTGAGTTTATTTTCCGCTGGTTTTCTTTGATGTTGTATCACAAGGGTGCCCGGGGTAAGGCACCAATCGCGGGTCCGTGGTCGGGTCGTGACACAAACCCACGGTTGAAAAATAATTGGAATGTGGTCTAAGGCGCTTTATTTTTAAATTTGCTCCATGTTTGACATACTCACCCCCAAATGAACTAGAGTCTTCAAAAATGATTTGATGAACTTTTCTTTGCAACTCTAGTATCATTTCTTCAACATCGGCATCATTCATTAAAGTTTGGTTAGTTGGTTGACATTCCACCATTAGCTCTCCCAAACTGATATTGACCTCATTTTCCATGGAACCCACTTCAAGAACACTATCCTTGAACAATTGTTGTTGAACATTACATGTCTCAACCTTTGCATTCAATTCGGCCTCCAAGTATCGGATAGAGTTTCTAAATAGCTCCAATTCTTGACTTTGCTCAACCTTTATCTTTAGAAATTCTTCCATCATCCGTGAAATGTTTTCACGGTGATCCCCATATACTTCAAGTTGTTGACCTTGATTCATTATCCAATCTTGGCTCACAATATCTACTTCGTCAGGTATTCTTTGGTGACAGGGTTCATTCAAGGCTTGCAATAATTCATTCATGGTGAAATCCATGTTTTGGACGATTTCATCATTTTCATGTTGAATTTTTCCCTCCAATTAGTCAAGATTTTTCCAAAAGCTTCATTCCTTCCCGTTATGCTACTCAATATTTTATCAATTTTCTCCTTTTGAGAGCTAGAGACTTCTTCTTCATAATTTTGCTCTTCTTTTATTTGAACCATTTCTTCATTTTTATGACTTTCGTCAAGGTCATTAAAAAATTTGGGCTCATCCCTTGAACTTGAAGTCTCTTCTTCTACCAATTTATATTGAGGAGTAAACAAATCTATGGCATTTGAGGAGTTGGCTTCCTCAAGTAACTCATTATTTGCTCGTTTCAATGTATCGGCATTTGTCAAGATAGATTATAGAAGGAGTTTTCTTTCCTCCTCCAATCTAGATCCCGCTCCATGTAGGTTTGGATCATTGTATGGATACATTCAAATTCGGCATTGTGTCCATTTGTCATATCGTTGTTCCTACCAAACTCAAGTACAACTAGCATTCTCATTAGAACTTGGGGGGGGGGGGGGAGCAAAATAATTAGGACAATCACCCAATGTCAATCTAGACCACCACACATATTACAAATGTTATCATCATAGGAGTGAGACGGTGTACACATCTCTCTTCTGAAAGTATTTTGTCACGCCTCGACTTTTCCTAAGCCTTTACTTAGAGCGTGATGGCACCTGGACAATTATTTCCCACCAGGAGCACCATTTAATTCTCTTTATTTAGAAATTTAAACTTATATTCAAATACGGAGCTATTAATAAAAATAACAGTAAAGAAATCTGTTTATGACTTTATTGAAAACATAACGAGCCTATGCTCGTGCAAATGTGTTTCTACATAGACATCTTGACAAAATTATTCTAAGTTGGAAGGAGACCATTCCACATGGGCATTTCGAGACATCAGAATCGACATTCTGGACTGGCAGTACAAGCGAAGCAATGGACTTGGTATGACAAGAGGCTGCGGGACGATCGCTAGCCTTGGCGTGGAGCCTTTCCTCTATCACGTTTTCCTGAAACATGTTAAATAAAGAGTCAGCCCTACCATCTGGGGCTGAGTGAGAACCTTACCCTGCAATTCAAAGCAACACCACAATATTCCAAGTGCAATCACATTATAACGTAATAAGCATATTGCAAAAACATATCAGGTTACAACATTTTTAAATATGCAGCAACTCCTCATAGGAAATTCTCAGTTTAACTAACACTTCATTTTATCTCGTATTATACGTTAGGACATTCCCCTGCATTTCCATATGTTTGTTACATTTATATATTTGTGAACGCGTATTCACTTTTCATATTTATATATAGGTGAACATGTATTCATTTTTCATATTTGTTGCGGCGTGCAACCCGATCCATTATATTTACGTATTTGTGAACACGTATTCACTTTACGTTTTGTTGCGGCGTGCAACCCGATCCATTATGTTTACGTATTTGTGAACGCGTATTCACTTTATGTTTTGTTGCGGCGTGAAACCCGATCCATTATATTTACGTATTTGTGAACACGTATTCACTTTACGTTTTGTTGCGGCGTGCAACCCGATCCATTATGTTTACGTATTTGTGAACGCGTATTAACTTTACGTTTTGTTGCGGCGTGCAACCCGATCCATTATGGTTATATTTATATATTTATGTGAATACGTATTCACTTTTCATATTTTTCAGAAGATCGAATAAATAATATTCTCTTTCCCAACATTCTGTCATTCATACTTGTAACAATTATAACTTTTTAACCATAACTCCAACTAAGGTGTTTCTCAAGCGGAAACTAAGGTAAGACGGGGATCTTTCACTGTACCAAATTTCATTTAAAACTACTTTGGGTAACTAACACAAATTTATCCTCAAAACAGCCATATAAAATTTGTTTCGGCAGAATATTTATTAAACAGAACCCAATCTTTGAATAGTCATAACTCCTAATCTGTAAACCCGTTCAAGCCCCATAAAATCTCAAAACGACAATAACAGAGAGATACACGTCTCCATGTGAACCATCCTTTCATATTCCGTACCATTTGGTACAGTGTTACACTTTTATTCGCTACCCTTCCTGGATCTCGATAGATCCGAGGCAGAAACTTTAAACAGCGATAACTCTCAATACGTAAGTCGGATAGACCCCCGTAAGGTCTCAAAATGTCTACAACAAAGATATCTAGAACTTTAATTTAGCAACAATTTTCATATTCCCCACAGATTAGTACAGTTTTACGTTTCAACGTCCTGCCCTTCTGGATTCCGACGAATCTGAGGCAGCAAATTCAAACTACAATAACTCTCAACTCGTAAGTCCGTTTTAATAAATCTTTATCTATATCTGTACATAACAGAGAGATTTACAACCATGTAAATTTTCATATAATTCTAATAAGTAAAATTCAATAAAAACAGTCCGTAATTATGCCTTTCCGAATTTCGGCCAAATCTAAGGCAGGAACTTTGAACTATGATAACTTTAAAACCGTATGTCCATTTTACCTCAGTTTTTGTTCTATATGATCATAATAGAGAGGTGTACCACTCTTCCTAATTGCATCAAATTCTAACAATTATAACTCAGTGAGAACAGTTCGTAAAGTTCATGACGCAATTAGTTGTCTAAACAATCAAAAGTTCAATATTTCTTTTCAACACTCAATTCTTATTCTAACATGTATTGAACTTAAAGTAAAGGATGTTACCAAGAATTTCTGAGTGAGAAAACTCACATTGTATGTGTGAAATGATTGTTATTCGGTTGCTACAAGGGACCCTTGCTCCCTAATATTTCTTTTATTGTTGTTTCTTCTTGCTTTCTTGTTTTTTTTTTCCAGAATTTTCCTCTTCTTCTTCACTTGTTTTTTCCTGATTTTCTAACATTTATGCTATGTACTTTGTTTGTGTGTAAATACAATATATAAGTGGAGGTGATTGTATAACTTATGGGAGGGGAAAAGCCAAAAGATTGAAGGGAAATGAAAAAGGGGGGAAGGGGTAAAGGGAAGGGGTGGGACGTGCATGCTGCATGTTACAACATTTTTTTTTTCTTTTCTTTTTTTTGTTTTCTTATTTTCATTTCATCTATCTATTTATCCAACTTTAACACTAACTCTATCTCATGCAATTTATTCTTTGTTTTCTTATATATATATTTTTTTATTAACCCAACCACAACTATATATTATTTTTTTTTTCCCGGATTTTACATTCTCTCCCCCTTAAGTAACATTCGTCCTCGAATGTGAATAAGGTCGTAACATAATCACATAGACCCAATAATGTTTATTGTTATTGTAACACTAATTTGGGGCTTCACATTCTCCCTTCCTTAAGAAGCATTCGTCCTCGAATGGAATAAGGTTGTAACACATGCATATAGACACGCAAATGGAACACATATGAAGTACTATGTAACATTTTTTTTTTATTACCTTAGTAAAATAGGAATGGATATTTGACTTTCATCGCGTCTTCAGCTTCCCAGGTGGCTTCCTCTGTGGAGTGATTCCTCCATAGGACCTTCACGGAAGCAATATCTTTATTCCTAAGGCGCTTAACCTTCCTATCAAGTATTTCCACCGGAACTTCTTCATATTGAAGCTCCTTATTAAGAATTATCTCCTGAGGAAGGATGACGTGACTTGGATCGTGCAAGTATTTTCGTAACATTGACACATGAAATACCGGATGCACTTCTTCCAGCTCTTGTGGAAGTGCTAATTCGTAAGCCACATTCCCAACTCTTCGCAAGATCTCATATGGCCCAATAAACCTTGGGCTCAATTTCCCTTTCTTACCAAAACGCATCACTCCCTTCATTGAGGACACTTTTAAAAATATTTTCTCCCCCTCTTGGAATTCAAGATCTCTTTTTCGATGATCCGCATAGGACTTATGACGGCTATGAGCTGTTTTGATCCGCTCCCGAATCATCTGTACCTTATCATTTGTTTCTTGAATGACTTGGTCGAAACGATTCGCGTCACCCACCGAACCATCAGTGGAGACCTACATTTTCGTCCATATAATGCTTCAAACGGGGCCATTTGTATGCTAGAGTGAAAACTATTGTTGTAGGCGAACTCAATTAGACATAGATGGTCCAACCAGCTTCCCTGAAAATCTAACACACAAGATCGCAACATGTCCTCAAGTGTTTGAATTGTTCGCTCAGCTTGCCCATCTGTTTGCGGGTGGAAAACCGTGCTTAACTTAACTTTTGTCCCGAGACCCTGCTGGAAACTTTGCCAAAAGTGTGAGGTGAACTGGGAACCCCTATCTGAAATAATTTGTAAAGGAATCCCGTGTAACCGCACAATCTCCTTCAAATAAATCTGTGCGTACTGTGGTGCGCGATACGTAGTCTTGATCGATAAGAAATGAGCTTACTTTGTAAGCCGATCAACAATCACCCAAATAGAATCATACCCTTCTCGAGTTTTCGGTAGACCAGTTACAAAATCCATATGAATCGCCTCCCATTTCCACACGGGGACTCCAATGTCCTGAAGTAATCCGCCAGGTTTTCGATGTTCAGCTTTCACCTGCTGACATATAAGACATCTCCCAACAAACACCGCAACGTCTTTCTTCATCCCGTCCCACCAGTAATTTGCCTTGAGGTCCTGATACATTTTTGTTGACCCTGGATGAATGGAATATCTTGTGTTGTGACCCTCATCTAAGATCTTCCTCCATAGATCCTTTACCTTAGGTACACATAACCTACCCTTATACCGAAGGGTTCCGTCATTATCTCCCAATGTAAACTGTGAAGGTTTTCCCTGTTGGATCCTCTCCCGAAATCCAACAAACTCCGTATCCTCAAACTGACTTTCTTTTATTTCTGAAGCTAAGGCAGACTGCGAGGTATCATGTACCACCCTACCTTCACCGATCTCAGTTAAGTTAACCGAGGTTTCCCAATCTTTGTACCTCACGAACAATACCCTCTTTTGTATTGCCAAATGGGCGAGCTGCCCATTGATCTCCTACTGAGTGCGTCAGCCACCACGTTGGCTTTTCCAGGATGGTAAAGAATACTAAGGTCATAATCCTTAAGCAACTCTAACCATCTTCTTTGTCGGAGATTCAAATCCTTCTGCGTGGTTATGTACTGCAAACTCTTATGATCTGTAAATATGTCCACATGCACCATACAAATAATGTCTCCATATTCGTAAGGCAAACACCACCGCATGACTAATTCCAAGTCATGAGTTGGGTAATTCTTCTCATGTATCTTCAATCGTCTAGATGCATACGCATGATAACCTTTCTAAAGCTGCATCAAGACACATCCTAACCCAACTCTGAGGCATCGCGATAGGCGTGAACCCTTCATCCCGATGGTAAGGTTAGGATCGTGCATTAGTCAACAATTCCTTTAGTTTCAAACGGTTTCACATGCTTGACCATCGGTACTTAACCGCTTTTGAGTCAACCGGGTCGAGGAAGCGTGAGACTAGAAAAACCTTTTACGAATCTTCTATAATACCCGGCCAAACCCGAAACTTCTAACCTCTGCCGAATTGGTCGGTTTTGGCGATTCTTCATCTTCTATCTTACGGGTCTACCATAATTCCATCCCTTGACCTGACATGACCCAAAAAGGCTACCTTTTCAACCAAAATTCACACTTTGAAAATTTAGCATATAGTTTCTCCTGTTTCAAGACTTGAAGCACTACCCTCAGATGCTCTTCATGTTCTTCAACACTCTTACTGTAGATTAGGATATCATCTATGAACACAATCACGAACAAATCTAGGAATGGTTTGAAGATTCTTTTCATTAAATCCATAAAAGCCGCTGGGGCATTGGTTAACCCAAAAGACATGACCAAGAACTCATAATGGCCGTATCGGGTTCTAAAGGTTGTTTTGGATATATCATCCGGATTTATTTTCAGCTGATGATATCCCGAACGGAGATCAATCTTGGAAAAATAGCTAGCTCCCTGAAGTTGGTCAAAAAGATCATCGATTCTTGATAATGGGTATCGGTTCTTGATCGTGACCTTATTGAGCTGCCGATAATCGATGCACATTCGGAGCGATCCGTCTTTCTTTTTCACAAACAGGACTGGTGCACCCCAAGGGGAAACACTAGGCCTTATAAAGCCTTTATCCAGAAGATCCTTCAATTGTTCTTTTAACTCCCTCAATTCAGCTGGGGCCATTCGATATGGAGGAATAGAAATGGGTCTTGTACCCAGAATTAACTCTATAGCAAACTCCACTTCTCTATCCGGAGGAAGGCCTGGAAGATCTTCAGGAAAAATCTCCGGAAAATTTCGAACAATAGGAACATCATTCACTGCTGGGGATTCCTTTTGGGTATCCACTATATTATCCAGATATGCATACTCCACTCTGTGACTTCTCAATAACTTTTGAGCCCCAAGGTAGGAAATAAACTGACCTGAGGATATTCCAATCCTACCCCTTATAACAACTTCTGGTTCTCCGGGAAAAGTTAATCTCACTATCTTTCGCCGACAATCTAACATGACATAACATGCCGACAACCAATCCATACCCAAAATGACGTCGAAGTCCACCATATCAAGTAGTACTAGGTTCACCATTGTTCCCCTGCCATTCACTTCTAATGGGAAATTATTTACCACCCGAGAGGCCCAAATTGAGGCCCCTACTGGTGTCATAACCTCAAAAGGTTCACATAAATAAGAAGGTTCTACGTGTAAATTCTTAGCAAAGCCCATTAACACATATGAAAATGTAGAGCCGGGATCGTATAATACAAATGCAGGAATACTCGAGACTAGCAAAATACACCGTGACTCTGCATTAGATGCTTACGCCTCATTCCTGCAGGGCAAGCGTGAGCAATTAGAATTGTTGGGTTGTTGACCTCCCTGACTCTGGCGGGGTTGGTTTCCCTGATTTCCCCTGTAGGCAGCTGTGGTTGCTTCTGATCTCCCCTGAATAGATTGAGTTTGAGTCCTCTTCTTGCAATCCTTGGCATAGTGGCCTGACTCTCCACAGTTATAACATGTCTTCGTTAAGAGCCGACATTCTCCAGTGTGTTTTCTTTGACAAATCTTACAAATCGGTTTGTCACCTCCTGTGTTAGGGTTGGTGGCCTTATCCTTGCTACTTTGGTAATTAGACCAACTGTGCCCCTTAGGCTTGAAATAAGACTGGCCCACAGATTGGTTCGGTCCTGAAGATCCCTTACTAAACTCCTGCTTCTGATTTTGACTCTGGTTAAATGATCCTGACGTCCGAAATCTCTTCTGCGAATATTCTCCTATGCTTTAGCGAAACCTTCTACCCTCAAAGCCATATCGACAATCTGAAGATAAGTTCGATCGTTGGCTAACGCCACCACCTTCTCTGCTATGTTCGGGTTTAAACCCTCTACAAATCGCTTGACTCTATCCATTTCTGTAGGGACGACATGTGTGTTGTATGTCGATAACCTCACGAATCGTATCATATTCTTGTACACTGCGGTCACCTTGCTTCAATTGTTCAAACTCGTCTGGCGCGTCCTTGCGGCGTATTAGGCATAAATTTCTCAATGAATGTCGCTCAACCCTCCCAGTCATTGGTGGTGACATCGGGGCGATTTTCCTAAAATTCCTCTACCACACCCTGCATCATCCACTAGTCGATGCGCTACCAAGTTGGCGCCTGCGTCTCCACGCGTCAATGTGAACATTAAGTCTTCAACTTCATCGAGGAATACTATCGGGTCGGCCTTGGGGTCCTTCCCTGAGTACATTGGTTCTCTTCTCCTCATAAAATTTGTCCATAGCCTATCAGGTACTGCTTGAGCTTCTACACTCTCGGTCCGTGGTGCAGTCGCAATCGGTCCCTGGGCCGTCTGGTTCTGGTTCGGGGCTATGACAGAGACACTAGGTGCGGGCGGAACCATGTGTGGAACTGCAGCTGTCATTAACTCTATGAGTCTATCTAGTTTTTGTCCCACCGTTTCTTGGGCCATTTGACTCTCGTTCTCTCCAACATTTTCTCCTACATTTTCTCCGACATTTTCTCCGCTCCCTTCAGACACCACTACGTCAGCTGGAGGTACATGAGCTTCGTGATGAACCTCCTCTTGCACCCCTGGAATTTGTGAATTCACCATTTTCTGTGAAGACAAACACACTCATATTTTAGAAGACGGAATGTCTACTATAGCTCTTAAAATTTTCTTATAGTTCATAAGCATGCGACACCACAAGAAAACGCAGATTAACTAAACAATAATGACAACTCATAACTTGCATTAATAATGTTTCATTCCTCATATTTGAAAATATTTCATGACATTACAATACATCAGAGCATGTCATTCTATGTCACTCTCTATAGCTCTCTTACTCGAACATGCACCTACTGACACGTTAAAGGGCTTAACCGCATAATTCGCCTATTCTGCTGATTGACATTCAACTCCCTGTGAACCTTCTTCCTTGCTTCCCTTTCCATTTCGCTCATTCTTTCCCCTACTACTATTACCTGAAATAGAAATTTGATCCAGGAACCTTCTGTAACATCTCCTCTTAGCATCTTTGCCCCTCTGAATGAGGATCAAAAATTTTCCGGGACAGAGTTGAATATTATCTGTAATATGACTCCAATCGAAAAGTTGAAGAAGGTTGGGTCGTAGGAACGCCTCTTCTGTCTACTCCTAAATAAATACGCACAAAGTTCGATTGTGTCTCACATATACTCGTTAAAATCATCTCCCGAGTTCATCTTACGACGCATGAATTTCTTCTGAGCTTGCATTTCCTTTGCCTGTTCCTCGAGTACTTCCCTCTTTGTTGGAACTCGTCTTATAATCACCATCTACACAACAATTATTGGTCAGTATAACGTTGTACAATATTCTTCCTAACCCGCGTGAAAGATGTAGTACAAGAATCAAGTCTTGAAAAAGACTCAAGATAGGCACGAGAGGAGTATGAAAGAAGGGAAACTTTAAGATGTTATTCCGTTCACTTATTACTAAGGTGGCGCGCGCGTCATGATAAGTAACCGTTCAAACACCCGACTCGAAGAAACTTCCTAGAATCTCCTAACCCGGTTTAGCTTTGATACCAACTTGTCACGCCCCGACTTTTCCTAAGCCTTTACTTAGGGCGTGATCGCACCTGGACAATTATTTCCCACCAGGAGCACCATTTAATTCTCTTTATTTAGAAATTTAAACTTATATTCAAATACGGAGCTATTAATAAAAATAACAGTAAAGAAATCTGTTTATGACTTTATTGAAAACATAACGCGAGCCTATGCTCGTGCAAATGTGTTTCTACATAGACATCTTGACAAAGATTATTCTAAGTTGGAAGGAGACCATTACACATGGGCATTTCGAGACATTATGTGACATTCGAACTCGACGAGTACCAAGCGAAGCAATGGACTTGGTATGACAAGAAGGCTGGAGACGATCGCTAGCCTTGGCGTGGAGCCTTTCCTCTATCACGTTTTCTGAAACATGTTAAATAAAAGTCGACCCTACCATCGGGGTGGTGAGAACCTTACCTCAATTCAAAGCAACACCACAATATTCCAAGTGCAATCACATTATAACGTAATAAGCATATTGCAAAAACATATCGAGTTACAACATTTTTAAATATCGTGCAACTCCTCATAGGAAATTCTCAGTTTAACTAACACTTCATTTTATCTCGTATTATACGTTAGGACATTCCCCTGCATTTCCATATGTTTGTTACATTTATATATTTGTGAACGCGTATTCACTTTTCATATTTATATATAGGTGAACATCTATTCATTTTTCATATTTGTTGCGGCGTGCAACCCGATCCATTATATTTACGTATTTGTGAACACGTATTCACTTTACGTTTTGTTGCGGCGTGCAACCCGATCCATTATGTTTACGTATTTGTGAACGCGTATTCACTTTACGTTTTGTTGCGGCGTGCAACCCGATCCATTATATTTACGTATTTGTGAACACGTATTCACTTTACGTTTTGTTGCGGCGTGCAACCCGATCCATTATGTTTACGTATTTGTGAACGCGTATTAACTTTACGTTTTGTTGCGGCGTGCAACCCGATCCATTATGGTTATATAATTATATATTTATGTGAACACGTATTCACTTTTCATATTTTTCAGAAGATCGAATAAATAATATTCTCTTTCCCAACATTCTGTCATTCATACTTGTAAAGATTATAACTTTTTAACCATAACTCCAACTAAGGTGTTTCTCAAGCGGAAACTAAGGTAAGACGGGGATATTTCACTGTACCAAATTTCATTTAAAACTACTTTGGGTAACTAACACAAATTTATCCTCAAAACAGCCACATAAAATTTGTTTCGGCAGAATTTTTATTAAACAGAACCCAATCTTAGAATAGTCATAACTCCTAATCTGTAAACCCGTTCAAGCCCCATAAAATCTCAAAACGATGAGAACAGAGAGATACACGTCTCCTTGTGAACCATCCTTTCATATTCCGTACCATTTGGTACAGTTTTACACTTTTATTCGCTGCCCTTCCTGGATCTCGATAGATCCGAGGCATAAACTTTAAACAGCGATAACTCTCAATCCGTAAGTCGTATAGACCCCCGTAAGGTCTCAAAATGTCCACAACAAAGAGATCTAGAACTTTCATTTAGAAACAATTTTCATATTCCCCACAGATTAGTACAGTTTTACGTTTCAACGTCCTGCCCTTCTGGATTCCGACGAATCCAAGGCAGCAACTTCAAACTACAATAACTCTCAAATCGTAAGTCCGTTTTAATAAATCTTTATCTATATCTGTACGTAACAGAGAGATTTACAACCATGTAAATTTTCATATAATTCTAATAAGTAAAACTCAATAAAAACAGTCTGTAATTATGTCTTTCCGAATTTCGGCCAAATCTAAGGCAGGAACTTTGAACTATGATAACTTTCAAACCGTATGTCCATTTTACCTCATTTTTGGTTCTATATGATCATAATATAGAGGTGTACCACTCTTCCGAATTTCATCAAATTCTAACAATTATAACTCAGTGATAACATTTCGTAAAGTTCATGACGCAACTAGTTGTCTAAACAATCAAAATTTCAATATTTCTTTTCAACACTCAATTCTTATTCTAACATGTATTGAACTTAAAGTAAAGAATGTTACCAAGAATTTCTGAGTGAGAAAACTCACATTGTATGTGTGAAATGATTGTTATTCGGTTGCTACAAGGGACCCTTGCTCCCTAATATTTCTTTTATTGTTGTTTCTTCTTGCTTTCTTGTTTTTTTTTTCCAGAATTTTTCTCTTCTTCTTCACTTGTTTTTTCCTGATTTTCTAACCTTTATGCTATGTACTTTGTTTGTGTGTAAATACAATGTATAAGTGGAGGTGATTGTATAACTTATGGGAGGGGGAAAGCCAAAAGATTGAAGGGAAATGAAAAAGGGGGGAAGGGGTAAAGGGAAGTGCATGATGCATGTTACAACATTTTTTTTTTCTTATTTTCATTTCATCTATCTATTTATCCAACTTTAACACTAACTCTATCTCATGCAATTTATTCTTTGTTTTCTTATATATATATATTTTTTTATTAACCCAACCACAATTATATATTATTATTTTTTTCCGGATTTTACATATTTTCACAATCTTGGCAAAAGTGGGGTCCTCCACAATATAGACATGGATCATCAAAATAAGGGTTGCAATCATAAAAACTATTTTCAATCCATGATTAAACAAGTAACAAATAAAAAAATACTAACACAGAAACAAAAAAAATCACAAACACATATTTATAAAGACTCACAAATATTCACAAAATTTGAACAAAGCTTGTTTGGTTTACTTCATAAACTAACTTAATATGTCAATTGTTCCCCGGCAATGGCGTCACAATTGATAACGTCCAAATTCACTCCTCAAAGAGAAAGTATAAACCGTCGTCACGATCTAATTTACCCAACTAAGAGTCGAGGTCGATCTCACAAGGAATAATATATTTGGGCAATTAAGCTAGTTATGGAATTGTCACCAATCAAGCTAAGTCAAATGATTTTCAATAATTGATTTTTGTTTGAAAAGGAATAAAGATAAAATTAACTAATGGGGAGCACAAGTTATGAAAATTCGGGATTTTGGAGCACATCAATTTAATTTAAACTCAATACGATCCAATACAATGTTAGACCACCACTAATTATTATAAATCAAGTGTCCTTAGTCTTGAAATCTCAATTATCCACTAATACCTCTCGACTATTTAGCAGGTTTATCTTAGCTTTTTCTCTCGAATTAACTAAGAAGCATTAATCACATTCCAATTTTAGACTACACTAGAGTTTTTTCTATCTAAAGGTCAAACCCATTAGATGAGGATTAAAACCTTAAATCGTGATAATCAATCTATCTCAAATCTTAATTTCCTCTCTGAAGTTTAATTAAGAATTGATGGGCAAGTCCTAAGGTTAGCTACTCCATTCGGAAACATTCAAGAACAAGATTAATTAAAGCAACACATTATTTCTTCATAAACAATGATAAATAAATATTCGTAAGCAATATGGGTTAAATACAAATACTACTCAATTCTAAATATTTTTGCAAAAAAATATAATAAGAAATAACTACATCTTCAACTCCGACTTTATAAATTCCAAATTAATAAAGAAAAAAATATTTGAAATTTATTGGCCGCCTGCTTAATGTCGGTCAATGTACAAATCTAATCTCCGATTTCATAAGTATATACTATATAGTTGAATTTCAGAAAGGATCGAATAATTGGATTCTCTTCAGTTGGATATATATAGAGTAGTTGGGATCATCTGATCACTTTCTGAACTTACTTATCAAGAAGAGTATATATATATATATATATATATATATATATATATATATATATATATATATATATATATTGTTTGATTGCATTTATGCACTTAGATTTTGTTCAGATTTCAAGATCGTAGAGTAGTACAAATTTTTAAGAAAGTCCATTTCAAATTTGGCCAAAGTCCTTAATTGAAGAAATGGTGACCTAAATAGAACTTACTAGTCTGTTTCATAATAAGTGATGTTTTTAATTTAGACACACTTCTTTAAAAAATTACACTCTGAATAGGCGTTTGGACATGCGATTTTATCTCATGATGAAATTTCAAATCATCCAAAAAAGCATGATTTGGAATTCAAAATCATGATTTCAAATTTGTTAAATATAAAAATTGACTCATAAATTTATCTTTTATAAAAATAGATTTATAAGTTGGTAGATATATTTACCAATCATGTTTATCAATCATTTATATCAAATATTAAAAGATCTATAAGTTGATAGTATATTTATAACAAATTTACTTTTATCAGTCATGTGAAAGGATTATCTTAAAGAGTAATTACACTACAACTCATGTTCAATTTTTCATTTTATAGAACTAAAGTTTGATAAATTGATATTGTATTTTTTAGAAAGACTTTGTAGTAGCGTATTAATTTTATTATGAACTATGACTTGCTTATTTGATAAGATTGTATAAGAATTGGAAAAGTTTTGATGGTTTTTACAACTTGTGATATTTTTATATCTATAAAAATACAACTTAAGAAATTCAAATTACATGTCAAAACAAAATTTTAATTTTAAATCATCATAATTTCAAATCATATCCAAACAACTCCCTAGTAAGTAAGAAATATTTTTAATAACTTATCCTTTATCAAAATACCTGAAAAGAAAGTAGTTGTTTAATGATTTTAGTTTCATAGAGGCTTATGATTGTCAGTGAGTTGTGTTTTAGACGATATTGCATTGAGTTAATATACATTCTTAGTTACATTTTCATTAAAGGTTGAGTTCAGATGTGACTCGGTCCCTTTTAAACATGATTTTAAATCTTGATTTGAAATTATGTTGATTTGAAGTTGAAATTTTAATTGAATACACAATTTGAATTTCTTATGTTATATTTTTTCTCATAAATATAAAAACCTTATAAAATTATGAAAACTATCAGAATTTACCCATATACAATCTTACTAGATGAGTAAATCATAGTTTATAAATAAGGTATCGAAACATATCCTAAGGCAAATCTTTGAGTCTAAAGGGTTCTTGTTAAGCAAGACTAAGACGGGGTACCTGGAGTGCAAGTTCAGTGACGTAATTAACGAGGCTGAGTGATGATTGATACTCAAGTCATCTTCAAGAGATGAAGTTTCAAGTATCTCGAGTCTTATAATCCAAGAAAATGGGGAGATTGATGATGATGTTACACATCATATTAGAGCATAGTAGATGAAATGAAGGCTCACATCCGGTATTTTGTATTAGAATGTGTCACCAAGACTTAAAGGTAAGTTCTATAAAGTGGTTGTTAGACCAACTATGTTGTATCAGTCAAGAACTTGCACTCCAGATGCAACATTGATCCGCTAAAAAGATTGTTGAAAGAAGACACCATGTGTGTGCACCAAAATATCTTCCAAGAGGAGATTGTTGGAAATTTGCATTTGATGGAGGTTGGGTCCGCCCTTCTTCAATGACTTAAACATCATAGTTTCATATGTTGGAGACTCTGGTTCTTCACATGTGCATAATCTACTAAGTGAGTAGATGACCGTAGGACCAAGAATCGTCAAATTCCATTGAGAAATGAAAGAGATATTGGTCCGCGTAGTAAGGTGTTCGAGACATGGAAGAGTGGTGTGAGACAAATCTACCACATCGGTAGGAAAAGGAAGAATTGTTCATGTTATAAATCTCCAAACTGAATAAGGGAATGGGACCCCAAGGGGTAACTCATGTGTTTGAAGGAGGAATGACCTAGGTGTGCTTGGGTTCGAGACTAGGCCCACACGCGCGCCACCACCACCCGTCCGGTCTGGGTCATGGGCTATTGGGCTTCTTCTGATATTATCTTTTTGGACCCCAGAACTTTGATTAATTATAGTTTAGTCCCTGGAATTTCTAGAAGGCAGGCAACCGCGGTGCCTCATGATTTGCACCGCGGTTCTGCGCGTCCAGTGAGCTCTAGGCAACGGTAATAAGTCAGAATTGATGGTCATTACTTGCTAAAACGTTTGGCACTTATGCCACAACGTTTATGGCTTTTATGGAGGCCATTAACAACCCTCTTAACACTCATTAACACCTCCTCATCCTCCAAGCTATATAAACAAGTCTTGTTTCAGATTTGAGTGAGAGACATAATATACATTGAACACACAATATATGAGAACATATACAGAACATAAAATAGAGGAAGAACACACATAGAATACATATTTCTATAAGTTCTTCCTAGTTCATGAAATCTCTTCCTTTCTTGCAATCTTACACACTCAAAGATCCTTCTATTATAGTGAACACTTGAGTTTCCTTTGCTCATTTATTTGATTGTTGTTTTATCTTGGAAGATAAGTTGTCATTACAACCGTTGAAAGGATATATGAGACAATATTATCTTAAGGATAAATCAAAAATTTGGTTGACTCAGCAAACCAATTATCTTGTTATATTTCCAGATTCTAAACATATTATTGTTGTTGTTCTCAAGGGGCTTGCTGCAGTTTCAACCAACATCTCAACACTTCAAGGAAGAAGATCAACACTTCAAGGAAAGATCAAAGACCGAAGATCAAGATCATCAACACTTATTGATATTGTGACAACTGATGTTAGGCTTCAAGCCTATTGTATTGAAATTGTAATTGATTATCCTTTTTAAGCACTAGTGATAGTTGGAAACTATTCTCATACATCCACTGTAACACCAACAGTCTTAAGATAATATTGTACTAAGTGCTAGAAAGATGTTTGCCACCAGATATACTCCCAAATCTGGTTGTGGCTTTCTTGAAACCAGTTCTGTTGACAACTTATAAACAGTTCAAACACTGTCTCTATCAACAGATCTGATCCTAATTTAGGATCTCTCTTTGACGATAGTTACAAATCTGTTTCCGTAAAAAAAAAGATCTCTGTTGGTGATCCTGAACTTGAAGATACTGCTGATAGTCATGTTGGCAAAGATAAGGATCAAAGAAGAGTTGTTGTCACCGCTCCTGAGAGTGGTGGAAACAAGCGTTCACGAGAAGTGGAGGATATCAATTGGGACAAAAGGAGGAGGCTGAAAATGATGGTCTATCTTGTAGCTGAAGGGCTACACCTGTCCCAGACAAGGAATCTGAAAATGAGTTAAGTAAACTTTCCTCTTTGTCAATAAGAAGATTAAATCAAGTCTGAATAAAATAAGTAAAGTAAGGATATGAATATGAAAATGTTTCAAGGAAAAAATATATTCCTTACACTTTAAATTCAGGAGTTTAATCTCATTTACCTTCCAGTTTAAATAATGGACTGTTATAAACAACGACCTACATGATATGGACTAGATTGTAATAAAATGATTTTATAGATAATTCTAAGCATGGGAAGAGGACTATTGACAAGGACTAGAGGACTAGTGACAATCCTATCATCGTTTCTGACAGAAGATCCGTCTTTCGACAGGATAGTAGCGGACACTCAGTCATACAAAGCCTCCGGGTGAATGGAGTGGGACAGATCCGTCACATGACTTGACGATGTTAGACACTCAGTCATACAAAGCCTCCGGGCGACTGGAGTAGTTCAGAGTTACCAGATCTCAATAGATCTGAAGGCCAAAATAAAGGCAGAAAAGAAATTGGGCACTCAGTCTGCCAAGGCAAGTTGAGTGGTCCATAAAGTCTAAGATCACTTATGATCGGTTCGCCACTTGCCACGACCCGACCGGATCACGGCGGTGCCCTACGGGCACCTGTTGATATACATCAGAGAATAGCAGCGGAACATACACAACATAAACACATGTGTAACAATAAAACATCCCAGGCTAGCCGATAAGGCCGCCTTCCAATATATATAACAAAATCAAAAGTACAATCATAACATCGCTTCTTACACCCAACCACGTATGTGAATACGGACCTCACAGGAATAGTAGCGTGGCGGGACGGGGCCCGCCATACCACGAATGTACACAAAATCTACAACACCGGGAAAAGATCGTACCCAAAGTGACAAGCCTACGGATAAATGGAGATTCTGACGTCTGATAAGTGATCCTAAGAATGTGGACCGCCACGCCTTACCCTTTCTGCGGCATGAACGCGGCCCAGGAAGGGTCGATTACAATATGTACCAAGTATGTAAAGCGGAAAATCGTAATTACATCATAAGTCTAAATCAAAGCGACATGTATGATAATCAAATTACGATGCATTGTGCCTTACTAACAATGCGAGTAAATAGTAGTATCTTTCTGATATAAAATAGGAAGCTCATGATCAAATCAGACCACCCGTCATGATGGCATCAAGCAATCCTACTCTTGGGACTATTTCACCCGCATAGGCCACGTGGACCCGCGTGAGGTATTCCTCGCATAGGACTATTTCACCCGCATAAGCCCTTACGGACTCGCATGAGGTATTCCTCGCATAGGCTGGACCGCCGCGTGGGACTATTTCACCCGCGTAAGCCGTCACGGACTCGCATGAGGTATTCCTCGCATCGTGGGTAGCAAATCCACGGAAATATGCAATGCCACAAACCCGGGGAATGACCCCGCAAAGAATAATGTATCACTAGCACAAATCCGGCTATCACTCAATCCATAAGCAAGTTAAGAAATCCCCTAACTTCTTATTATTCTTGTTATACATACACTCTCATTTTAGTATATCTAAGGCACTAACATGTCTTTTATACAAATCCGGGAATTTAACCCAAGTACTACGTACTTCTACTCTTTAAAATAAATGACTCTTTTTAGTAGAAAACTTCCAAGATACTATTAATCCTAGTATCAAGTCCAAATTACATTTCAAGGTGATTCACAACACCCTTAGAAATAAAGTTAGATTTCTAAATCAAGTGACTCATTTTCTTATAAAACCTTAGGCAATTGATGCCTTAAAAATCGAATTGCCTTTCATTAAATCAAGTTATTTATCTTTCCATAAAGCCAATATAACCAACTTCCCATAAAGTCGTTATATTCACTTTATACCTTAGTCAAATACAATTTCCTATCCAAAAGACTTATACGTTTAAAACGAAACAAGTATCACATACTTTAAAACTCTTCAAGTCCCTTAACTTTAATAAAACTTAAGACATCCTTAATACCTTCAAAGAAGCGAGTTAATCTCCTAACTCACCCGATTTGGCCATTCAATAAACTAGTAAAGGATATCAAGATCTTGTACGTCTATCGTACTATATACGCGTAACTAGTCATGCTCAAAGGATAGGAAAAGTTCTACATACCTCGCCGGGTCAAACCACTTGCCAAGTACAAAGTCCCGCCCGTGGAATGTCAACCTATAATATTCACAATACGTCTATTAAGGCCTTACTTCAAACGTAGAATATTATAAGTGTCAAGTCGCTAAATCCTACGGAAAATCGGACAGCACCTCCTTTGTTTTTACTAACTTTGCCACCTTTTTCAAGGCCGAATACAATAACCAAACACGCCACATTTAAGGCACAATCAAAGCAATTAATCAATAGTGGATTACACGCCTACTAGACGTGTAAAATTCCGCCCCACAAACGATAACAAACTAACACAAACTACAAGTCCAAATTCGGCCATATTGAGTTCAACAATACCAATTCTTATCCAATTTTCATTTCAATCCAAATTGGTAGCACACATGATATCAAGTCGCATTTGATTATAACAACCATAATCTTCAAGTAAGTAACATGCGACGATTTCAAATAAACGACCAATTAGTAATCCAATTTTCAAGTGGCTTGTATTACATTTCGGATTTAAGCTACAAGCAATCCATAATACTTATAAACTTCAACATATCAACTTCATGCTAACAACATGTAGAGCTAACAACAACAATATAAACATATAATCTTGTAACACCTTTAAAAGACAAGATTATACCTCAATGAACCTTAATCCAATCGACTCGATCGAAGTCGCTCTTAGTAGTTTAGAGCCTCTCCAAGACACTTCAATCGCTTGTTGAGACCCTTAGAACAACACCAACAAATAACCCTCAAATCTCCAAACAAAACCTAGAAAGACAACTAGGTTTTCGTTTCATGACTAACCCGTAAACTATCTTTTTCCAAGATTTTTCTATTGAGATATGTTTACAATACACATAAGAACCTTGGTTTAAAGTGTGGAGTTAAATGGACAAGAAACAAATTTTTTTCCTTTTCAAATGGATGGAACCCGAGAGCTTCTCCAATGAGTTCTTCAAATTCTTGTGAAATATGGCTAAGTGTTGGCTCTCTCTTGCTACTAGTAGTATAATAAAGGGACATGGAGGGTTAAGATGTAACCAAATGGGTGGTTTAGATGAAGTCTTACAAAATATCAAGACTAATTGACCTTTGACTTAGTCAACATTCTCATGCTCACAAGTTGCAAGACTTGTCTTGCAACAAAGGTCCAATGACCCTCTTGCCCTTGCACAATTCGACCAAGGCATCACAAAAGGGGGGTGACACGTGTCGCCCGCCCATTCGTCAAAATAATACATTTTCCGACAATTCCATAATTTCCGATAAATTTTTACAAGTCTCAAATCTTAACACTTGTGAGTTCTTACTTACGTTCTTAAAACATGTCCTGTAATTACGGGGTGTAACACTAGCTACGGGTAAAAGGTTGTTCATGTGAAGCAACACTACCTTCTAAGTAGAAGAAATTCAAGAAGTTGTCCTCAAAAGGACTTAAGGGAATGAGATCACTCTTAAAAGAGGTGATACATGTCCTAACCTTGGTTTCAAGGACGCTGCTAGACAATATGACTTGAGTTTTTCGCCTCATGTCCCGCAGGTCGATAACAACCAAAAGTGGTACTGTAAAACTGTTGACAAGTGGATGATATATTTGCAATCCGTGCATCTATGACATCATAAATTAAAACACGTTAAATAGAAAGTCATTCAAAGACCAACGAAGTTGACAAGTAGATGATATGTGTGTAATCCGTGCATCTATGCTATCATAGATTATGACATGTTAAACAGAAAGTCATTCAAAGACCAACGAAGTTGACAAGTGGATGATATATTTTTAATCCGTGAATCTATGCAATCATAAATTAAGACACGTTAAATAGAACGTCATTCAAAAGCCAACGAAATTGAGATAGTTGCCGTCTGTCGACATAAACCCTCAAATGAATGTGAGGTAGGCGAAGAGGCAAAATTACCTTTTCGTTCCATCGAAGGAATAGCGAATGAAGCACCGCTCCTCTATAACTTATTAACACCTACTTGGGTGATTTAAAGTTTGTACAAATAGAAGGGGAGACAAGTACGTTGTGATCTTTATTATTGATAGTACAAACATATTGTATCCTTTGTTGAAGAACAAAGATGAAACGATTCGGAAACCGCCGCGGAGCCGTGAAGGGTCGCGGTGCAACCCGTCAGAACTGCGGTGCCTCGACCAAGAACCGCGACTCTAAATGCCGCCCATGTTCCAGTAGCTTACTAGAATTCAGGCATCTCGGTGCCTCTCAGTCAGGACCGCGGTGCTTCGGGGGAAAATTGGCAAGTTTACGAATTGAGAAATTCGTAGTAGGGGAGAATGCGAAGCATTGATCCAACGACTGTTCTTTTCTCACCTCAGACTAAAACGGTGTTAGCCAAGCGCAAATTCGCACGCCCAAGACATATGGGGCAAGTGTTACACCCCATAATACCAGGGCTACTAATTGAGAACGTGATTAAGGATTTAAGATTTGAATTTTGGAAGGAAAGAATAATTACATTTTCTTAAGGAAAATTTCGAAAAAAATGTGACGACGGAAAAATTATTAACTTGGAGTATAATACTTCTAATTGGATTTATGGACTTTGTATTAGATTATAAGGTGTTGGAATTGATAATATGGGGTCCGCCGAGAATTTCACAATTTCGCGGGGACCTTCGAAAAATTATAATATTTTGGACCAATCGGAGGGCGACACTTGGCACCCCTCCACTTGTCTTGCTAAGATGACAACAAATTAGATATTTTGAGAGGGGACAAGTGGACATGGGTCCCACTCCACTTGGCTATACATATCCAAGTCTTGCAAGACTTGGATCACTTTACACTTAGACAAAAAAATAAGCTCTCATCTTCTCCCCTTTAGCTCCATAATTTCGAGAGCCCCTTGGCTAAGAACAACCATTGTTGATCAATTTATTTCTCAAAGATTATGCCCTTAAACCAAGTGCTAAGCCTAGATTAATATTCTACACGTTTTTACTTGTCTTGGCCGAAAGTTGATGCCAAAACCCTAGGGGTTCCGTCGACTTTTTGGAAGTGAGATTCATAGAGAAGTTGTTCCTAAGGTTGTAGGGGGTACATATATGTGATTGGAACTTGAAGAAGTGGAGCGAAACGAAAACTGCGCACCAATAATGACCGGACTGTTTTGGGGCGTTTTTGGGCAAAAATATGAGGTAAAAGTCTATCTTATTTTAAAGTAATTGGATATTACTTATTGTTATTATGTATGGATGAACTTGTGTTAGAAAATAATGAAGAATAAAAAGCGTTTGAGCCATTTTTGGGGCTAAAACCGATTTGGGACAGATTTGGTGCAAATGGAATTCGTTGGTTATTGTCGTTGTTATCTTCACCTATTGTATGTTATAATGGACTAATATTGTTGTTAATAAGTTGTTATAACTTATGTAGAAGTTTTGGAACTCGAATTGGAATAAAATGAATTAAGAAACGAGTTATCGGGTTGTAGTTGTTGTGGCCGAGAAACTGCCCAAAACTGTTAGACGTTGTTGTGTCGTTTAGTGGACTGTTTTGAGGTATTAAATGCTGGAAATTTAGTTGTTGTTATGCATGTTTAAGTGTAGTAGTTGCTAATGAAAGTCCTAAGGGAATAAGGGTGTGGAAAGGCGTTAAAAGGCCTCACATTTTACCCTCGTTATGGTTGGATTGCGGACTGTTTTTATGGGCTGATTTGTGGACTGTTTTGTATAACTGTGGGGCAGAATTTTACACGTCCAGTTAGGCGTGTAATCCCCTTTGGCTAACTGTTGGTTGTGCTTTAAATGTGGCTTGTTGGTTGATGAATACGGGCCTTGGAAAAGGTGGAAAAGTACGTAGAAACAAAGGAAGTCTTTGCCAATTTTCCGTAGAATTAGAGGGCCATTATTTGGTATAAGTCCTACACTTGATAGCTTGTAGTTTATAGAAGTGCTATTGTCATTTTAGGTTGAAGTACTACGTATAGCGTATGCTACTTAAATGATGGAATAGCTATCAAGGTTGAAGTACTTTGGAGCATTTTGCTACTTGTCGATAATCGTCGCGAGGTATGTGAACCTCTTCCTTCTTTTGGCATGATTCTATGTATGAAATATACATGTGGTGTTATTTCATGATCCCTTCTACTCTTAGAAGTTAAGAGATATGTATGTTGATTTATTTTATGTTAAAGCTACGTCTAAATTATCTTAAGTTCTTACCAATTCTTATGGGGGATGTTGGTAAGAGTCGTTAGGAAGTATTTGGAGTCGAGTTGACTTTGCTAAGTTACTGCACGAATAAGAATAAGTATCGAACAAGCCATTGCAACGTTAATAAAAGAAAATGTATCGACAATCAATTAAATTAAAATGAGTAGAATTCTCCATCTGCATAGAAGCTAAGATAAGTCAAAATTGTATTACATTTTCTAGATCATGGCTGCTTTAATAAGATCGTTATAAACAAGTATAACCTAGTCACAACGCACAAAAGTATATGTTACTTAATTTAAAGAGTTTACGTTATGAATTTTTAAGACTATGAACCTTAAATTCTTAAAAGGTTAAGAGACTTTATTTTTCAAGTTATGGGACTTGATTCTTAAAGGAAGGAATGACTTGATTTAAAAGTATAGAATACTTGATTTGGAAAGTATTGATTTCTTGATATTCTAAAGATAAGAGACTTGATTTCTAAAGTTAAGAAACTTGATTTATTAAAAGTTAAGAGACTTGAAGTATTTTTTTTTGAAAGCTATGTAACTTGAGTTTTTAAAAGAAGAGGTTTATGGATTTAAGAAGAGAATGAGTTTTATGATTTTTTTTAAGTATGTATGTACGTAGTACGTTTGGGTTTAATTTTCCCTAATGTAAAAATAAATAAAAGTGTCTTAAGTTCTCTAAAGTGAAAGGTTGTTATAATAGCTTTATGGGGAGTTGTTATAACGACTAAAGAAGAAGTGAAAAGATGATTTAAAATGTTATGTAAAGAGACATTATCGCGTCGTGAATGGGGGCAATATACCTTTATGGGCGGACTATATGACATTATCGCGTCGTGAATGGGCGGGCAGATACCTTTATGGGCGAACTATATGACATTATCGCGTCGAGAATGGGCGGGCAAGATACCTTTATGGGCGGACTATATGACATTATCGCGTCGAGAATGGGCCGCGAGATACCTTTATGGGCGGACTATATGACATTATCGCGTCGAGGAATGGCGGGCAAGATACCTTTATGGGCGAACTATATGACCTTATCGCGTCCCGGAATGGGCGGGCGATATACTTTCGTGGGAAGACTTTTGTATGACTTCGCCGTGTCTCGCAAATGGGTCGGGTTACGTTATCACATATGGGTAATCAAAGTAAGCTCCCAAATAAGAAGTCCCTCCATAAAGGGCCGAATTATGTTATGTAAGATATAAGTTATGTGGAAAAACTTGATCGAATTCTTAAGTATGTATGTAAGAATATGATGTTAATTCTTATTGAAAGAAGGAAAAAAATGATTAATGTACGATTGATTTCATGAGTTAAAATGGCACGGTAGGATCTGGTATTTTAATTTTTATACTTGCCCCTGTCATTCTTTTGTACAGTTATGATCTTGTTTAATGTACCTTATTTCCGTTCCATACTTAGTACTTGTTGTACTGACCCCCTTAGGGGGGCTGCGTTCATGTCCGCAGGTCTAGGTACACAGTTGTGGATCCGCGAGCTTAGGATCCTTGTTCAGCATTTTGAGATGGCTTCAAGTTCCGGAGTTTGTCATTATGGCTAGGTATATTCGAAGTGCAGCGGGCCCTTGTCCGTCATAGTTGTTGTCACCTTCTTAGAGGTCTGTATTAATATGTGGGCTGGACTGGTGTAAGTTGTATTTACATTGTTGTACAACGTAGACCCTTTCGGGTGATTTATATTTATACGGAAGCCTTTACGGCTTTGCCTTTGTTTTTTTTTAAAAAAAGAGTGTTATTTATCTTCCGCGGTTTATTTATGTTATGTGGGTAGAAGGGTGCCCAGGTAGGGGCACCAGTCACGGGCCCGGGATTTGGGGCGTGACAGAAAGTCTATCCTTACCACTAATGCGATTCTTAATAGAATTCCGCGTAAGGATAAGAATAACCCTCCATGTGAAACGTGGAAAAAATCTCATATACAAATGAAAGGATATGGGGCAGTGTGGCAAATGGTTGAAACACCTAAGCCAAAATAGTTCAAGTTGGACCTAAGACTGTAAATTGCATATCCACTAGATCTGCAAATAACAGTAGTGCGTGTCGCATCTTGGTGTCAAATAATGCTGAATTCTTTGAAGTCATCTTTCCCTGAAGAGGAAAAAGAAGTAATTGCTCGAGGTTAACAAGAATCCGCGAGGGCCTGATTATACGAAACGAGACGTTCCAAATCTACAGGACTCAGAAGTTGCTGACTATCCAGAACTTAATGTTCCAGATCTACAGAACTCAGGGATTCTAGATGTTGAACCAAACCGGAGCGAAAGAGGGGACAAAGACTTGTTCAAGACCTTCTAGCTTGTATGGTTGAAATGTACCATGGACAATTAACAAAGAATTGTCAACTCCAAAAAGCATCACTTTGGAAAGAAGCTAAAAACAGAGAAATAGATTCCGTCAGATAGAACCATACTTATGTTATGGTTGATCTTCCTCCGGGAAAATAACCTTTAGGTTGTATAAGTGGATACTCGAGTTGAGTATACATTAGATGAATCTATTGACAAGTATAAGGTCTCGGCTACCAGAATATGTGTTCATATGTGAATAGCTTAATATTTAGGACCACCGCAGTCCTACATGATATGGATGTTAAGACAACCTTTCTAATCTGAGAGTTGGGTTTGAGAACTGTTGGGCTTATTCCTGAAATTCCTTTATGGTCCCGAAAATGTCTACATTTGGTCCTGAAAGTTTCAGATAAAACAGAAACAATGAATCTGACTACAGAAACATTGACTCTGAAGTTAGAAAGTCAACAGTTGAAAAATAAAAAATCCGAAAGTGGAAGAAGAAAAGGAATACAGAACAACCAGAGGGATTTGTGGTTCCGGGAAAGAGAAGAAAGTCTGTCGGATTATCAAATCTCTGAGCGGGCTGAAACAAGCACAAAGTATTGGCACGAAATCTCCTCAAATATATGTTTTCAACATGAAAGGATATGGGTACTACAGATGACATCTTAGGAGTTGGAATCCCTAAGACATCTAACAGACTGGTCTAATTCCAACTCCTCTGTGAGGAGCATGACAGTCTCGTTGAAGTCGCCAATGGATTTAAATCATAGTATTGATTGGAATCATGGTGCACCCATATGCCAGGAGGGATATGCTCGGGTCACACTACGTTTGACCTAGTATTGGTTCATAAAGAAGATCAGTTGAACTAAGGTTCACTAGTAATTCTAGAAATGATCAACAAAAGGCGTTAAATAAGATGTGACGACATCAGAATCATTCGCTTATCTATGAATTATGACAGTCTGTATGTCCAGTAGTTCTGGGCGAACAAATGATGCAAACTGGACATAAGACCTGAAGAACACCAATGTGCATGGTGTGTCTTAGAAAAATTCTCTAAGCAAATCTTGCATCGGACGATTCATGATGGAATAAGAGGTCATAGATTTGCACAAAGCATGATAAGTGATCGGTGTATTTTATATACACCTTTTGAGTCAGTTTTAGTTAATCTTTTGTCCCATTTTGCACATATAAGTGTCGTATTAGGATAGTTTTTCGTTCTTTTGAGTCAAAGTGGTTAAAATGGCCAAATGATGGAAAAGGAGCAACAAGAGGGCAAAAGAGGAGATGCCAGAGCTGGAAACAGAGAAAGTGGCGAACGAGGGTAAAATCGGACGTAGCGCGCGTCCTGCGATCAGCGGCGCGGCGCCACTATTCGAGAGGCTGCGAAGATCCAGCGCGGCTCGAACAGCGAATCAGGCGCGGCGCTAAACATCCGAGAAGCTACAGAGTTCCAGCGCGCGCGCTAAAACACCCGGACGGATTGCGAACTTGGCCGCGCTGCGAGGCGCACGCCGCGGAAAAATTAGGTCTTTTGACGAAATTGCAGGCGGTGAAGGAAAAGAGGAGCGGTTTTCGGCTATAAAAGGAGAACCCTAGGCAGTTTTTAAGGGTTCCCCTTCTTGCACAACACAAGACTTTTGCTTGGAGATTGGATATCATTAGTTTAGTAATTTCTTTTCCCTTTCTTGTTCTTTATTTCAGTTTTGTATGATGAACTTTGAATTAGTTCTTGTCATGTCAATGACTAGGAACTAATTCTCTTATAGGGATTTCCATGTTGAATTGCTAAGAACTTATGTTATAAATTAATGCATGCTTATGGTTATTTTTCTTATTGTGAGATCTATCCAATAATTGAGTTGAATTCTTGGTAATTAATTGACAACTAATTATCACTATATGATTTCTAATCAGATTCCGAAAGGGGAGGATTGTGAATATGCTGTAAGTTGGGTAGACATTCTTGGATTGGGGATGAAAATACCTCAATTATTTATGTAGCGTTGATGAGAGGCTTAACAACCCAATTTTGCGCATTGTGCGTGGCGGTCAACTAGGTTTTGTTTTTAATCCTCCTATAGAGTTATCCTTATCAGAAAGGTAGGTAAGGTGCGATCTTTGGGGTTGAGTGTTTATATAACCCTAACGGAGTATAAAGCGATTTAAATAACCTGCTTTCTCCAAAAGAAGAACACCATAAGTTAATGCATTAGTAAGTAGCATAAGCGGATAGTAAGGATACATGGAAGCCCTATTCTCATCATCACTGAAGTAAATCTTTATAGTTAAAATAGCTTTTATAATTCTTAGTTATAAACAACACATTCAATTATCAATTTACCAAATAGATACCAAAAAATAGATAGTTGGTAATTGAACCCTAATCCTTGAGGACGATATTCGGTCTTATCAAGACTATACTACTTGTCACGATAACGTGCACTTGCGTTTAAATTGTGTGCATCTTACCGCGCATCAAGTTTTTGGCGCCGTTGCCGGGGATTAGGCAATAGTTCATTATCAAATTTGTCTATTTTTAATTTCTAATTTGGTTTTTATTTTAATTTTTACGTTTTTCTTTTGAAAATTCGAGGTGCCGTGATTTGTTGTCTGTTTTTGATCTATTTCAGGAAGTCAGTTTATGCGAAGGAGAAGAGGAGCAGACACTCTTGTTCCCTTCAATCCGAAGTGAAAACACGCAAGCGAGCGAAAGAATAAGCGGATTGCAACCATTTTAGAGATTAACCACGTTGAGCACAAAAACGGGATTGGAGAAGGGTTAGGAGAGAATCAACCCCATCCACGAATACCTAGGCAAGCGCCCGATAGGCGTGGAAGATAGAGTCAAGTCGGCCCGAGCGAAGTTTGGGAGACTATGTCTTTGCCAAGAGTAAATGGAGCAGACATGCATTAGGCTCCCTGCAATAGGAGCTAACAACTTCGAGATAAAACCGGCAATTCTGAGCATGGTACAGCACACAGTGCAGTTCGGAGGACTGCCGTCGGAGGATCCACATATGCACATAGCTAATTTCTTGGAGCTATGTGCAACGTTCAGATATAACGGCGTTACTGATGATGCCGTCAGATTGAGGCTCTTTCCCTTCTCACTTAGGGATAGAGCAAAAGTATGGTTGAATTCCCTGCCGGCCGATTCGATTTTTACATGGCAAGAGCTGACACAGAAATTCCTTGCCAAGTTCTTTCCCCCGTGTAAAGCAGCAAAATTGAGAGGGGAGTTGAACAACTTTTACCAAGCAGATGGAGAGTCCTTATATGAAGCTTGGGAAAGGTTCAAAGATCTACAGAGAAAGTGCCCACCATCGCATTGAGTTGTGGAACTTGGTCCACATCTTCTACGGGTGGCGGTACAACGGAACCATCATAGATGCAGTGGGTGGAGCATTCATGAGGAAAACAGCCCACGCGCTCATGAGTTATTAGAAGATATGGCCACTAACAACCATGTCACGGAAGAGGTCCACAAATGGGAGAAGAACGGTGGGAGTCCACGAAATAGATGATATTCTTGCCTTGAATGCCCAGTGGCCGCCCTAGCGAAACGATTGCAGAACATCTGATGTCGATAAATGCGGTGCAGATGCCTAAAGGTCATGAGATATGTGGTGGCCCATATACATTTGATAGGTGTCCTTCAATGATCCCAACAATATACCCATGGAAGCGGCGAGTGTCGGGCCATAGGTAATTATCGAGGCAACAGAACAACCCTACTCCAACACTTATAATCCGGTGGAGGAACACCCAAATTTCTCATGGAGAGGAGACCGAAGCGTGAACCAGCGAGAATCGATACCAAAGCGGCGCAATCGGTACCGTGGCGGCAGAACGATGTCGAGCGGCATAATCGGTATAGGGGCGATGCGAGAACCAGTGAGCCAAAATCAGCAACCCTTCATTCAAGCCCCAGCCTCAGCGGTTTAATGCCGGTTCGTGAAAAAGCGAGATGAGCTGGCGGTAGCAACACTTGCAACGCCCGCAGCGATTCATGATGAAGCTAGATCCTCGTTGAAACTTGGAACACAGTGGGTCGGTAGCAAACAGCAAACAGAGAGGCCACGAGGACATTGCCAAGCAATACAGATGTAAATCAGGGAAGCGATGTCGAGCGATGCGGTTGAGAAGTGGAAGACGATTGGAAGCGGCGATCACCTCAACCGATGGTTGAGAAGAAAGCGAGTTAGAAAAGAGAAGGTGATTGAGCCTAGCCCAGCGATGAAAACTCGGAGAAGGAGTATACGAGAA
Organism: Przewalskia tangutica; assembly: GCA_029844215.1. Classification (NCBI taxonomy): domain Eukaryota; kingdom Viridiplantae; phylum Streptophyta; class Magnoliopsida; order Solanales; family Solanaceae; genus Przewalskia; species Przewalskia tangutica. Next base: position 90,995,772 of record CM056730.1, on the reverse strand, counting down.
GATCCCTTTCCCCGGAGACTACAATGAAGGCGGTTGATAAACAATTCTCCAAATTTTTGGAGACATTGAATCTTTGCGTATCAACATACCTTTCATAGAAGCATTAGAGCGGATGCCCTCTATTTCAAGTTTATGAAGGAGATTTTGGGGAAAAAGAAGAAGGTGGCGAATCTGAAATAGTAGCAGCGAGAAGAGTGTAGTGCTATCTTGCGAGAAAAGTTGCCACCAAAGCTAAAAGATCCGAGGAGCTTTACACTACCTTACGATGGGCGGGGTAACTTACAATGAGCTCTATGTGATTTAGGGGCAAGTATAAATCTAATACCCTATCGATATTTAAAATATTGGAGTTGGGTGAAGCGAACCAACCACGATAAGCACTTGACTAGCAAGCGGGACGGTGGTTCATCCAAGAGGCAAGATCGAGGGCGTGATTGTGAAAGTAGGAAAATTCTTCTTTCTGCAAACTTCCTCATTCTTGATATGGAAGAAGGCGGAAATCCCTATCATATTGGGAGGCCATTCCTAGCAACGGCGAGCTTTGATTGATGTTGAAGAGGAGAATTAACACTAAGGGTGGAGTCTGAATAAATGGTGTTTAAAGTTTTTAAACACGTCATTGAACCACCAACAGTGAGTGGGTGCTTTGCAATCAGCACCATCAAACCCCCATGCGAGCCAATACAAGTCAACCAAAGAGCGATGAGCCCGAAAGCGAGCATGGTTTCTTTGAAATGCCACTAAAGGAGGTGAGTATTCTGAACTCCCTTCTTGATAATGCTAAGAAGAAAAGAAAGAAAAAGCGCCAAATGTGGAGGAAATGGATATGTTGGGGCTTAATCCACCCTGGTTATTAAGGCTAAGAAACTTGCGTCCGGCTAAAAGACGTTAAAAACAGCTACTTGGGAGGCAACCAGCGTTTTCAATTATGTTATTTTAATTTCTCTTTAGTTTATTTTATTTTGTCTAAGAAACGATCTCACGGTCTTGGGGTCTTGTGTTTGTCTTTGTGATTGGAGTGCAGAAATAAATCGAAGCGAAAAATCAAGAAAAGCGAATTTTCGAAGCGGGTAAGCGCGGCTGGGAAGCGGAACGCGGCGCAAAATAATCGAGCAGCGAAGTTCAAGCGCATGGCTAAAATCGAGAAAATTTGCCAAGTTTAGCGCCATATTTCCAATATGGCGCGCAGAAAGTCCCGAAGGAGCGCAGAAGTTTGGGCGCCGCGGCGCCGAAGCGGGAATCCAGAAACTTAAAAACGCCCAAAAATCAGATTTTCCCCAATTCCAAATTCAAAAACCTAACCTTCCCTCTCCAAAAACCCACGAAATTCCAGAAATTTGCCCACAAATCCTCCACAAATCCAACCCAACCACAACCTAAACTCTTAAATTCCCAAAACCCTTAGCCATCTCAACCAACAAAGCTCCATTCCATAGCCTCAAACCACCAATTGAAACAAGAACAAGCTTGAAGCTTCTCATAAAAAGGTAATCTTTTTCTGTTCTTGAATCCTTTACTGAAGTCACAGGAGGTAGTAGTTTGAAGGAGTATTGTAGTTGAAGTAATTGGGTACTGAAAAGTTGATTGTGAAGTTTAGAGAAAAGAGTAGAAAAGGAGTGTGGGTATTGGGTAGAAAAGTTGAAGTTTGGGGGTGTTGTGTTCGCTGCTAGTTGTCAATTGTGTAGGAAACATTTGTGCCACTAAATTGTAAGCTCCAAAGCTGTTTTAACCATGGCCACCAGGGAAAAGAAGAGGCTCCACATCCACCAACCCCACAATACGATGAAAATAGGTTTGTGAGCTACCAAGCCTACCAAAGATACAAAAGCTTGATACGGACCCTTAATACGAGAAAGGGAATGGACTACGAGAGGAGTCATATGGGAAGAAGTTGTTTATGAGCCCATTCGGGCGATGATTGAGTTAAGGAGTGGAGGAAATTTGTGAATCGGAGAAGATAGCACCGATAAACACAACAATAGTGTGTGAATGTTATGCCAATTTTAGGAGAAGGTGGAAAGGGATGCTTTGTAAGGGGCGTTATGTATGCGTGATGGAGAGGATATAAATATACAATTGAAAACAATTGATGTTGAAGAAAAGTGATTGGAATCACTTTATAACATAGTCTCGAAGCATTGACCACATCGACCTGGAATGCCGTTGCGAACAGTGAGCTACCATCGGCTGTTTTGATATTGGAAGAAATGGGTCAAGACCGAGCAGTGCAATTCAACAAAGTAGCCAAAGGTTGGCTATATTTAAATCGGCGCCCGCGTGATTCCATCCACGCACTTCACCAGAGTGCGGAGGATATGATTAAAGCGATATATGGAATTATGAGGGTTGGCGATTGATGTGGGAAAGAAATAGTGCGAGCATTGAGAAATCAGCGGGTTGGTAACAACAAGGATTGGGACATGGCTCGATTATCACCAAGCTATGTCACGTGAGTGCGGTCCCAAAACTACCCACCGACACTGAGAGAAACCAGCGCCGTGTCCTATGGGATAGTGCACTCTTTCCGGACCCAAGCCCCAGCGGCCAGACGGAGAGTACAACGAAGCATCAGCGGCGAGGCCGCCATGGGCGAAGATGAGCACGAAATAGGGGCTCGATATGAGGCGAGGACCTAGCCACCGCCAACTACGAGCGAGAACCTCCAACGCCCACAATGGAGCAATTGTATCAAAATCGGATGAGGATGATGCGGACCTTGGACACGATGGTACAAGGGCGAAGAAACAAGGCAACAAATCAACGAGTTGAGTTCCTTGTTCAACCAATAGTCGATGCATTATCCACCGCCACCACCACCATTTTAGCCAAAGTTTGTAAGTGTCTTATTTCTTTTACTGTCTTTGAGTCTACACACATTGGGGACAATGTGTGATTTAAGTTTGGGAATATTTTATTTGTGTTTTATTTTCTTTGTGTCATGTTATGTTTTACTTAAGTCTTTTTAATTGTTTTTATGTTTATTTTGAGTCACTAATTTTTTTTTTGAATTTTGAGTCATAATTGTCTGTCAAAGATCATGTATGCTGTAGTTGCTAGAAACACCTAGTGAAGTAAGATGAAATAATGTAACGGAATTGAAGCAACTATTGAAACACCTAAGTTAGATATGCCAAAAACTCACAGAATCTGTCTATTTGGAGTCTCTTGCTTGAGTTATGCATGTTAAATGATAAATACTTATGTGTTATGATTTCTTGCTATTTGAGGCGAAATAGTTAGGATATGCATGTTAGGGAGATGACTCAGACATTTCTTTGATAGCCAATTCTTACCATTCCTTTCTATCCCGTACTTTAAAAAAATATCCCTAGTCATTATTGAGCCTAAATTGAAACTTCTTCTTTGACACCCTATATTCCCACAAATTGTACCATAAGTGAAAATATGAAATAGTGGAATACATTGTGTTAAAAAGAGACAAAAGCAGTGAATAAGTGCATTGCACCCAATACAAAAGTAATAAGAAATAGGCAAAACGTAAGTTTGGGGTCTTTGTCATTATATACTTCACTCTCCCAAAACAAAAGAGGAAAGATAGAATCGAAATGAAGAAAAGAACAAAAGAAAAGGAAATCTTGAAAAGCAAAAGAGCTTATGGTACACGAAATGAGCCTAAATTGCCTATTTTTACCTACATATACCTAAGCCTACATTACAACCCTTAAAAGTCCTGAAGATCTCTTTTATGCATATCCAGAATTAGTGGAGAGTAGCAAGTAAGCATGCCATAGGAATTCTTGAATTTAGATGCATGATTTAGTATATTGACTTCCATTAAGCATGATGAATATGAGTTTGCGACATGTCTAGCTTAATGTCTTTGAAATTTCATGCTATATGTTCCTGCATATTATTTTGCTAACCTTCATGTTTTTCTAGTTAACACTAATGCAGCAAAAGTGATCAATGGCAGTGAGTCTTTTATTTTTAGTTTCTTTGAGTCATTTATTTTATTTCTTTCTATCTTTGCTCGAGGGCGAGCAAAGGTTAAGTTTGGGGGTATTTGATCGGTGTATTTTATATACACCTTTTGAGTCAGTTTTAGTTAATCTTTTGTCCCATTTTGCACATATAAGTGTCGTATTAGGATAGATTTTCGTTCTTTTGAGTCAAAGTGGTTTAAATGGCCAAATGGCGGAAAAGGAGCAAAAAGAGGGCAAAAGAGGAGATGCGGAGCGAGAGAAAATGGCGAGCGAGGTAAAATCGGACCCGGCGCGGCCTCACTGCGATCAGCGGTAGCGCGGCGCCATTCGAAGAGGCTGCGAAGATCCAGCGCGGCTACCGAGCAGCGAATCACGGGGCGCGGCGCTAAACATCCGAAGCTACAGAGTTCCAGCGCGCGGCTCCGAGCAGCGAATATCGGGGCGGCGCAAAACACCGACGGATTGCAGAACTTTGTGGCGCGCGCCCATGCGAACGCGGCCGACGGAAAAATTAGGTCTTTTGACGAAGTGCAGGCGAGCTGAAGGAAAAGAGGAGGCGGTTTTGGCTATAAAAGGAGAACCCTAGGCGGTTTTAAGGGTTCCCCTTCTGCACAACACAAGACTTTGCTTGGAGATTGGATACCATTAGTTTAGTAATTTATTTTCCCTTTCTTGTTCTTTATTTCATTTTGTATGATGAACTTTGAATTAGTTCTTGTCATGTCAATGACTAGGAACTAATTCTCTTATAAGCTTTCCATGTTGAATTGCTAAGAACTTATGTTATAAATTAATGCACGCTTATGGTTATTTTTCTTATTGTGAGATCTATCGATAATTGAGTTGAATTCTTGGTAATTAATTGACAACTAATTATCACTATATGATTTCTAATCAGTTAGAAAGGGGATTGTGAATATCTTTGTAAGTTGGGTAGACATTCTTGGATTGGGGATGAAAATACCTCAATTATTTATGTAAGCGTTGATGAGAGGCTTAACAACCCAATTTTTGCGCATTGTGCGTGACGGTCAACTAGGTTTTTGTTCTTAATCCTCCTATAGAGTTATCCTTATCACCGAAAGGTAGGTAAGGTCGCGATCTTTGAGGTTGAGTGTTTATATAACCCTAACGGAGTATAAAGCGATTTAAATAACCTGCTTTCTCCAAAAGAAGAACACCATAAGTTAATGCATTAGTAAGTAGCATAAGCGGATAGTAAGGATGCATGGAAGCCCTATTCTCATCATCACTGAAGTAAATCTTTATAGTTAAAATAGCTTTTATAATTCTTAGTTATAAACAACACATTCAATTATCAATTTACCAAATAGATACCAAAAAATAGATAGTTGGTAATTGAACCCTAATCCTTGAGGACGATATTCGGTCTTATCAAGACTATACTACTTGTCACGATAACATGCACTTGCGTTTAAAGTGTGTGCATCTTACCGCGCATCAATAAGAAGTTGAGTAACTTCACGACCACTTAGAGGATGACCCTTCGTGGGAGTAACTCGTGGCTGCTCTAGTTTGACACTGTGAGAGCATGAATGACGGTGTCTGGACATACATGTCACAGACATAAGACCGTATGGCAGTTGATCGGGTGACACATCCTTGATTACAAATCAAAGGATATAACAGACCCTTTAAAGGTAAAGGGTTACCCACAGATCAAGATGTCTGGCTGTCTAGGGGAATTGACTTAAAACCCAATCAAGAAGAACCAATATAGTGGACACCCAACCTTACAGACTGGAGATTCCAGAAAAGGTTCAATGGGAAAACTAAACTGTAAAGATTCAGTTGAGCTCTTCGATGAAAGCAAGAGCACTTTGGATAATGGTTTCTTAAGAAACATAATCCAAGGTCATTCCCGTGATAGACATTAAGTTCCACCTGCAGAGGGGGTAAAGGTTAAGCTTTCAAAACCTTTAATGATCCTCAACAGTTGAGGTTAGGTTTGGGAAAACTTTAAATGGTTCCTAACGCTTGTGAAGCTAGGTATTGCAGGATACCTTATAGGAGACCACCTATTTAAGTGCGAGGACATGCCACCTCAAATGAACGCACTTAAGAATCCAAGGGTGTCCACGGCCCACGACGGACAAAACAGAAAGAAGGATTGAGTAGGAAAGATGTTGTGTTGATACCATTGTCTTGGCATATACTAAACACTGACGGTTCAAGACATCACGTTCACCGCGTAGTAAATATATCCGATGGTATTCTACTATGGAATGTTCAAAGCTCCGGCTACCTCTCCAGATGCAACATTGATCCGCTAAAAAGATTACTGAAAGAAGGCACCATGTGTGTGCACCAAAATATCTTCCAAGAGGGGATTGTTGGAAATTTGCCTTTGATGGAGGTTGGGTCCGCCCATCTTCAATGACTTAAACATCATAGTTTCATATGTTGGAGACTCTGGTTCTTCACATGTGCATAATCTACTAAGTGAGTAGATGACCGTAGGGCCATAAATCGTCAAATTCCATTGATAAATGAAAGAGATATTGATCCGCGAAGTAAGGTGTTTAAGACATGGAAGAGTGGAGTGAGACAAATCTATCACATCAGCAGGAAAATGAAGATTTGTTCATGTTATAAGTCTCCAAACTGAATAAGGGAATGAGACCCCAAGGAGTAACCCATGTGTTTGAAGGAGGGAGGACCTAAGTGTGCTTGGGTTCGAGACTAGGCCCACACGCATGCCACCACCACCACCCGCACGGTCCGGGTCGTGGGTTGTTGGGCTTCTTCTGATATTATCTTTTTGGACCCCAGAACTTTGATTAATTACAGTTTGGTCCCTAGAATTTCTGGAAGACATGCAACTGCGGTGCCTCATGATTTGCACCGCGGTTCTGCGCGTCCAGTGAGCTCCAGACAACGGTAATAAGTCAGAATTGATGGTCATTACTTGCTAAAATGTTTGGCACGTATGCCACAACGTTTATGGCTTTTATAGAGGCCATTAACAACCCTCTTAACACTCATTAACACCTCTCCTCATCCTCCAAATTATATAAACAATCCTTGTTTCAGATTTGAGTGAGAGACATAATATACATTGAACACACAATATATGAGAACATATACAGAACAGAAAATAGAGGAACAAACATAGAATACATATTTCTATAAGTTCTTCCTAGTTCATGAAATCTCTTTCTTTCTTGCAATCTTACACACTCAAAGATCCTTCTATTATAGCGAACACTTGAGTTCCCTTTGCTCATTTGTTTGATTGTTGTTTTATCTTGAGAGATAAGTTGTCATTACAACCGTTGAAAGGATATACGGGGTAATATTATCTTAAGGATAGATCAAGAATTTGGTCGACTCAGCAAACCAATTATCTTGTTATATTTCCAGATTCTAAACATATTGTTGTTGTTATTCTCAAGGGGTTTGCTGTAGTTTCAACTAACATCTCAATTATCCTGTCACACATGGCGTGATTAAACGACTGACGTGGTTTGCAGGCTATTGCGTCAGTCCGAGATTTACCCAGAGCGCACTCAAAAGAGTACCAATTGCGGGTTCCTTAGTAAAAAAAAAAAGGAATATTACTAGAATTTAGTCTTTCACACTTTACAAAAAAAAACATTTTACAGCTTAAACGTTGGATTTGAGATTAATTATAAGAATTGTAACATCTCAATCATCATATTGCTGTGTACCTTCAAAGTCCAATTTTGCGTCGTTAAACATTAATTCAAGCAAACCACAATACTTAATTTGACTTCAAGAGTCAGATATTGACAAATGTGCTAAAGAAATAGCAAGTAATTGTACCGTGAGTCACGCTTCCCTTATGTCCCTCCCATTCTCCCAAAATTCTTCACTAATTAATATTATAAAAGATAATTAGTACTTTTTATTAATAAAACTACCCCTTTCTCCCTCCTATCCTCCTAAATTATTAATGAGTGAATGGTTAAAAAATGATGATTTAAAATCGAATCTAAAATAAGAAATATTATATTTATAATTTAATTATTTTTATAATTGTGATGTTCGGAACGCCTCACACCAGTAGAAACATCGAGTAATGCTACTAACCATGACTTAAGTAATATTCTAAATTAAACAATATTCAAGATTTAGGTAATGTGTTATTCACAAATTTTCATGCAGTTTGAACTTTCAAGAGTTCAAATTTATTTTGAAGTGAAAAAGTAACTTGGTCCACTATGTATCTCCAAAAGATTTTTTTGAAGACTTTGTTGTTTCATTATTAATATTGCCATTCCATTTAATTTCTTTTGTCTAAATTCTTGGTTAATTTTGACGTAACTCAAATACTAAGAGAGTCAAGCATGACATCGACCTTTAAATTATGTGAATAATTGTACATAATATAAGGGAGTATATATTATTCACTCAAATTTGAATTCCTCGCAGAGGTTTTGACGGTTATTTAGATTCACACCAAGAGGTACTTTGAGAAAATTAAAACTATTAAAAAATAATATAAAGGTTCATTATGCAAATTAGATAGTAATATTATTCTCTTTAGCAACTATGGTTAGTTTATGAAAGAATATTAAAATTACAAAACAGTAATAATAAACTAAATAATGAAAGAGTTGCCCCCGATCATAGCTAGATGACAAAGAAAGTGAACTTAAAATCCAGCCGGAGGTCTACAGCGTAAATTCGAATCCTGGAGGGAGCACTTTGCTCTCTTTTTGAATAGATATTTGTAGGTGGTATCAGTTACTCTGTTCTCAAATTCTGATCATTCAAACATATTTCGCGATTTACCGATAATAGTATTAAGGAACCGGTACTACTATCTTCAGATTATCAGAAATAATCTGACGTAAGTCGGATATTAAAAAAATGAAAGAGCTTGTGTATTCAGGTAGACCAGTCAAAGATACTTTATCTGCACTTCCACCAATGCAATCTCTATTATAGGAATTAATTAATGAATATGAATTCTGTCAGTGAAAAATATGATAGGTTCTGAATTCTATATTGTGACACCCTATTATACACTCCATAACGCTAACCTATAATCCTATGCCACTTATGTATTTGACTATAATGACAAAAATAGCCTTATAATCTTTTATGTGTTTCAAAATTGAGTATTTTAGTTTATGTTATACTAAAAAACACGCTGATAATTAAATTTTGACAAATTTAGCTCATGAGAAGCACATGAATTGTTTAAAGTGAAGAATTTATCAGGATAATCATTTCGCTAATTGCTTCTTGTGTCTTGCCTTTTGATGTCGTTGCTTTCCTTTTATTACTGTTTAGATTAATTTGTTTGAGCCGATGGTATATCGAAACAATATTTCTATCCCACGGAGGTAAAAGTATGATTTACGTACATCTTATCCTCAAAAATCCTACTTGTGAGATTATACTGAGTTGTTATTGTTGTAAACATTTCGCTATTCGTTTCTTCTCATTCGTACTCGAAAACTCTATTCAAGTTAATTGTTCTCATTATATAAATGTCATTCTAATTCACTATATGAAATAGCTGCGGATGAATCGATTTTTATTTCCCCTTCTAATACTCATTAGCACCCTTTACCATTAATTGAAACCTAAATTTAGGATTCTTCTTAAGGTGTAAATTGGAAAAAATGAATCCAAAAAATTTCGTCCCGATAGTTTTGCTCAGTTTAAATGGTTTGCATGCGTCTCACGAGCAAATTCGGTCAAAGATGCATAATTGCCTCTGCGTTTTAAACATAAGTAGAGACTAATAAAAGTGCTTAGTCTTGAACCTAAAGGACTAATAAAAACGCCAAAGTAAATATTCAAAGACTATGTTTTACTAACCACCAAAAATAAGGGATTGTTTTTATCACGTGAAACTTACACAAATGACAATATTTTGGAAGTTTTTTTAGGTATAGCTATACTTTTGCTAATTACATTTCGTAGCTATAGTAACATGTATTCAGATTCCGTTGTATTCACATTCGGTTGTATTTCTCTGTATTCGATTCGGATGTATTTAATTTAGTTGTATTCATTCATAGCTACTTTTACATTTGTTGATGTTGGATAGGATGTTGTGACAACATCTGCGAAAGATCAGGACAACACCTTCAGGATGTTACCTGCGATGTTGTGACAACATTCCTGACAACATCTCTGTACTAGTTTTGCCTATTCTTCTGGCCTAAGCAGTTGATGTTACTGTGAGTAAAAATGACCTAGGCAAGCTTACTAGAGTGATGTGTTTAAAACGTGGTGAAAGACGAAGTCAAAATGTGAAGAGAAAGCAGCGAATGACCAAGTCCAGATCGTTGAGGATTTTCAGGAGGAAGACTCGGTCCAAACTGCTGTCATCTTTTGCTCAACCTCCACAACCATCAGTGAGGATTTCAAGGGAAGTTCCACCCTATAAATAGAGGGGAACTTCAGAGTATCGATGATCTAGTCACTTCAGATAATTCAGAAGAAGAATTTCCAAGAAAGCTCTCGCACTTTACCTTAGGAAACTGGATTAATATTTTAGCCTAAAGTTGTTTTAACAACATCTTGTCCCACATTACAAGTGCTATCTTTATTCTAGATTAAGCTCAGTGTTCAAGCAATTGTAATGGAGATGTTGTCTTTTATCTTTTAGATTTTGTAACTTTAGGCGAAGTCATATGCGAATTCATTTTGTTTGTAATTTCTTTTTCCGTTCGTAACGCTCAACTTGTAAAAATAAATTCTTTGTAATTGTATATAATTTATACAATTCTTTTGGTCATCGACCATCAAGGGATATATTTATATATACTCTTGAAAATATAAACTTTGTGTCTCTTTACTTTTTCCGCTGAACATACTCTACAAGGTTTATTCTGTTTTAATTGTAATGTTTCCTAAGATGTTGACCCAACATTGAAGGCAACATCCAGTGACTATTTTTTGTTGTTCTAGTTTGCGATTTTAATCTTACGTTTTACTAATCCGTAGCCCACGGGACCCAACAAGTGGTATCAGAGCCTTCCTTGATACAATAATTGTTTGATTCTGAATATTACGACTATGGACTCAGCTTTACAGAACGTTGGTAGACTTCCAATACTTGACGGATCTAACTACGCCTACTGAAAAATTCGACTACGTTCGCACACCAAATTCATTGATGTTCGAGCCTGGAAATCAGTTTCCGAAGGCTATGTAATCCCCAAGTACCCAGCAGATGAGGATGGTGATCTACTCACTAAACCCGAATCTGAGTGGACACAGGAAGAAATCAACTCGGCAAGCTTTAACGAAAAGGCCCTAAATGCGATATTTGGATGGGTAGATCTCTATATGTTCAAGCTTATCCATAATTGTTCAACGGCCAAAGATGCTTAGGAAACCTTACAAACCCATTGTGAGGGAACCTCAAGTGTTCGACGTACAAAGCTTCGCATGATCTTGAGTCAATACGAGCGCTTAAGGATGGAGGAGTTGACGACATAAAATCCTATTTTAAAAAGTTGATTGACATTGCAAATCAATGTCAAGTGCTTGGGTCACCATTAACCAACACACAACTTGTGGATAAAGCTCTCAGATCTCTTCCTGAAAGATTTAATACTAAGATTTATGCTATTGAAGAGGCTCATAATCTTGCTACTATTGATCTTCACGCTTTAATGAGCATCTTTCAAACGTATGAGATGAACATGAAAAGCCAAAGAGACCTATATAAAGACAAGACTTTGGCCCTCCAAGGACAAACCTCAGAATTTGAAATGGAAAACGAGGAAGAAAACCTGGAGGAACTGGGAGACGATGCAATTGTTGCCTTACTCACTCGTAGATTCAATTCGATGGTGAGAATGATCAACACTGACCGTAACAAAGCCAAATATAATAAGCATCAGAACCCTCTCTTCAATAAGCATCCAAATAGGTCAACTTCTGAGCAAAGAAATCACAATCCACTGAAGAAATCCAATTCCGATGGTACCAATTTTAGTCCCAAACAACTCGCGGGAGTGCAATGTCATGCATGCTCTGGTTGGGGACACTACGCTAACGAGTGTGCTAACACCCTTAGGAAAATTGGTAAGGTCAACCCTCAGTAATGATGAAAATGAAGAAGAAGAAGAAAGAGATCAAGAAGAAGAACAACCACAGAAAATGCTTACAGCCATGTTTGAACATTCACTGTCCGACGATGAAGATGTTATTGACGATGTTACCACAACATCAGGCACAACATCGGACTCCACATTCGGAATGTCTGCACCATCAGAGAAGTATGTATACTGTGATTATTCTGATGTACATTGTTTTAGTGGATTTATTTCTTCAACTGGGCTGCAAATTTGGATCTAATTGACGACGTAACGATAAAGGAATTACAAATATTTGTAAAGCCTTAATCACTACATCTGAGCAACTAGACTCAAAAGCAAAATCATTGAGAATTACAATATGAAAGGCACAATAAACCGACTAGAGGTGACACTTACCAAGAAGGATCTTGAGCTTGGTAAGATTCGTGCATGATTGTATACAGCTGAGACCACGTTTCAAAGGCTAAACATGGGAACCTCCAAACTAGATGAAATATTGAACTTCAGCAATTCCACAAGGACTGAGCTTGGTTATCAATCCCCTTGGAAAACCAATACTTCCAGGATCCAGAGTCAATCTGAGAGGAATAAATTTGTCAAAGAAAACGCTAGTAACTCTCAGAGCACTATGATTGGATCGAAGTTTGTATGTAGCTTCTGTAAAAAGTCAGGACATCTTATGCCCTACTGCTACAAGCTTCAAAATTTTGCACTCGGCCAATTGCCTAAAGTGTTGTCACCAATGTTGTCCAACATCACTGACAACATTCAAAGCAACAAGTATGGAAGCAAAAGGAAGAAAAGGTTTGAAAAGGAGTGGGTACCCAAACTTAATCTGAAATGTAATATGTGCATAACTACCTTGCGTACTAACATTACAGGTTCTTGGTACTTCGATAGTGGCTGCTCACGTCATATGACAGGTACTAAAAGTCTCTTGAAGGAGTATGGATCATTCAATGGAGGGTACATGACCTTTGGAGGAGGAAGTAAGAGTAAGATTATTGGTAGAGGAACTCTTAATGTTCCAAATGTACCAGCCTTAAAGAATGTGCTTCATGTAGAAGGTTTAGTTGCTAATATCCTTAGCATAAGCCAACTATGTGATGACGATCTAGAGGTGAAATTCAACAAACTTGGATGCAAAGTTACGGATTCTGCAAATAAGTGTGTCATGTCAGGAACCCGAACCGAAGATAACTGCTATCTAGTAGGTAGAGAAGAGTTTTACAACTCCGCAAAGGTAGGTGACTTGACACTTTGGCACCAGAAGTTGGGACATGTCAACTACGGCACCTTGGAGAAACTGGTCTCATTTGAAGATGTCAAAGACATTCCCAGACTGGATACAAAATATAAAACACTGTGTGAAGATTGTTTGAAGGGAAAGCAGACCCGAGTCTCTCATAATGTTGTCCAACATGACAGATAACATTCAGGTACATCTCATTATTTTCAATTATTGCATATGAATCTTATGGGTCCAATTGAGGTAGATAGCCTAGGAGGAATGAAATGCTCTTATGTGATTGTTGATGATTTTTCCATATTTACTTGGATATATTTTTTAAAGGAAAAATCACAAACCTTTTAGATGTTTAAAATACTTTACTCTAGAATTAGGAATTTGTTTTGTTCTTCAATTTTTAAAATAAGATCTGATCATAGAAATGAATTTGAGAATCAAACCTTTGCAAAATTCTGTGAAAAGAAAGACATATTTCATGAATTTTCGGCACCAAAAACACCTCAACAAAATGGAGTTGCCGAGAGAAAGAACAAAACTTTACAGGAAATGGAAAGAGTAATGTTGAGTTCTAAGCATTTATCAAAGAGGTTTTGGGCAGAAGCCTTGAACACATCATGCCACATAAGTAATAGAGTTTATCTTAGGCCAGGGACCAAGATGACACCCTATGAATTGTTGAATGAAAAGAAACCTACAACGAGGTACTTCCATGTCTTTGGGTGTGTGTACTATTTTCTTAATGACAAGGATAAATTGGCCAAGTTCGACTCCAAGAGCGACAAGGGGATATTCATCGGCTACTATTAGAATATTCATGCTTACCGAATAGACAACCTTCGGACAAATACCATCCAGGAGTCTGTCAATGTGATTTTTGATGATCTGCTGGACATGTCTGGAAGATCTTCAGAAAACAACATTGTAGCTGCAGTTGAAAAGGAGCAACTCACTGATGCAACATATGTTGTCCCAGATGTTGTCCCAACATCGGAGGACACATCTGAACCTCAAAAAGAGAACACAGAAGAAGATGTCGAGGAGGAGTCTGCTACTGAGCTGAATGATCAAGTGAGAAGAAACCCTCCATCGATGATTAGAAGAAACCATCCACCAGACCAAGTGATAGAGGGAGTTTTTGAGCAGATGAGCACAAGAGAGAAAGAACCAGTCAATTACCGAGATGGTAAGGTATGTGTGCATGTCCACCATATACCAACAAGTTAGTCTTTCTTGTTTTAGATCTACATTGGAACCTAAGAATATTGGGGAAGCATTGAAAGTAATTTTTTGATACAAGCTATGCAAGATGAGCTTGAGCAGTTTACCCGAAATGAGGTTTGAGATTTGGTACCACTACCCAACAACACTAATGTTATTGGGACTAAGTAGATATACAAAAATAAATCAGATGAGTTAGGGTAAATTATGAGGAACAAAACAACACTTGTTTCTCAAAGATATACACAAGTTGAAGGTATCGACTATAACGAGACATTTGTGCCTGTAGTTAGAGTTGAGTCAATAAGGTTACTTCTTGCTATTGCTTGCTACTTGAAAATTACCTTGCACCAAATGGACGTTAAAGGTGTATTTCTCAATGGATACTTGGACAAGGAAGTATACATTGAATAACCAAAAGGATTCGAAGATCCTCACCATCCACATCATGTATACAAGCTCAAGAAAGTTTTGTATCGTCTAAAACAGGCACCACGTGAATGGTATGGTCGTTTAACTAACTTTCTTATTGATTTTGGTTTTAAACGTGGAGAAGCTGACAGAACTTTATTCATATAGAGACACGAAGTAGATGTAATCATAGCTCAAATCTATGTTGATGACATTGTCTTTGGTTTGACTAAAGAATCCTTCTTGAAGCCATTTGTCGAAGCGATGTCGACAACATTTCAAATGAGTATGATTGGTGAACTAACATTTTTCTTAGGCTTGCAGATTAAACAAGTTGAAGAAGGGATTTTTGTATCCCAGAGCAAGTATGCCAAGAATCTTGTTAGGAAGTTTGGTCTGGAAAACGCTAAACACATGAAGACTCCAATGGGCTCTACGCAGCAGGTATGTAAAGACGATATTGGACAAGATGTTGACCAAACATTGTACCGATCTATGATAGGTAGCCTCTTGTATCTTACTGTCAGTCGCCCGGATATCATGTTTAGTGTGTGTGTTTGCGCCAGGTTCCAAGCCAGTCCCAAGGTATCTCATCTTAATGTCGTGAAATGTATCATACGATATATTGCCGATACAAGTGACTTGAGAATTTGGTACTCTAGAGACACTAATCATAATCTAATAGGATATAGTGACTCAGATTGGGCCGGTGATGTCGACGATAGGAAAAGTACTATTGGTGGTTGTTTTTATCTTGACATTAATCTAGTCTTATGGTATAGTCGTAAACAAAATTGCGTGTCACTCTAGACTGCCGAATCCGAATATGTGGCAGCCGGAAGTTGTTGTGCTCAACTGATTTGGTTACGACATATGCTTAATGACTATGACATTTCTAATAACTCTATGATTTTGTACTGTGATAATCTGAGTGCTATTAATATTTTCAAAAATCCTGTTCAGCATTTACGTACAAAACACATTGACATAAGGCATAATTTTTTAAGAGACTTAGTGAAAAAACAGCTAGTTCAAATCGAACATGTTGATACTCTTTCTCAACTAGCTGATATTTTTACCAAACCCTTAGATCATGAGAGATTTTCTAGCTTGAAAAAATCTCTTGGTCTCTGTTTTCTTTAAAAATAAGACAGGCAAGGTATATGTTATCCTAAATGTTGACCTAACATTTTGGGTAACATTTACTGTTTGAGTCAATGTACAGGATGTGTGTTGTAAGTAATGTTGCACTATTTTTCAAAAGAATCAAGCTTGACTTCACAAGGACAAGGTTTGAATATGATACCGTTCTCTGTGATGATGTATATCATAAAAAAGAGTATCATAAGAAGGCGAAGACTCAACTAAAGATTTGGTTGTATACAAAAAGAGCAAAGCTCTAAGTTTGGTACCGTTCCTATTCTATAGGAGTACCATGTGCTTCAAGAAAGTTGAAAATTCCTTAATATTTTTTTTGTCCATATATGTTCAACTAAGTTGATTAATGACAATAGTAAAATGTCACCTTTGTCCTGTGATCAGTCTCATAGGGAACATATACGGAAAACTATTTGCCAAATCAGAAAATTCTTTAAGTCTCAAAATGCTTGTTGAACTTTGAAATGTTGCCAACATCACTCACAGCATCGTATTTCAGTACGTTGGTCGATCTTGTTTTTCTTATTTCTTGTCTTGGTTGTGGTATGTAACACGTCTATTTGAATAACGAAAATCCAATAATCTGGAGGACCGTTTCTTTTTAATTTTTAAAGATGTCTTGTGCCATATAAAATCCTTTGTTTTGGGTATGTGAAGAGTTCAAATATTTTCCACTACCTAAATTTAAGGAAAAGAGTTTGAGTGTAAAGTAATGTTTTCCATGATGAAAATCCTCATTTTTGTCTCAGCATTGTCACATCAGCCTACAGTCGAACCAACAAATGGAAGTACAAACATCACCATCAATTTTTCAAACCCAAAACGTCTCCGATACACCACCTTCCTCAAAACCCTCTCCTATGTCCATATCCCCCAAATCGTTTAATTCTTCAAAATCAAAAGATTACTCTCAAATGTCAACAAGCCCACCAAATAGCAACAAAATGTATAAACATTATAAAGCCATCAATGAACTAAAGCATGTTGTGGAAGACGCAAGTTTAGCATTGATTTTTCTGGGTTCCGACGAGCCCTTAAATGTGTGTTACCATGGAGATTCGGAGAACCCAATAGATGTTGATACACCATCTGATTTTACAAAACTTGCGTCAAGAAGATCACAGTCAACAAAGCCGACGAGAAGGTCGAAAAGGGTTTTTGAAAGCAGATTCGATGAAGAGCAAACTGCCAAAAGGACCAGGGCAGAGTCGACTTCCCCTGTTAAAGAGTCGACTTTCCCTGTTGAGTCCACAACTTCCACCAGCACTGATTTAGACTTCAATCTACCCAAAAGTCAGACACCTTCAGCCACCACTCCAACTGAAGTCGAGAAAGAGGGAGAAGAGGAAATGTCTGACAACACTCCTCTAAGGAACTTCATGCCCAAGAGAGTGCGAAGAACATACTGGAACCTAGTTTCAAATGTTGCCTCAACTTCGAAGGCAACAGAGGAAAAAGAAGTTGATCATGACTATGTTGCCCCAACATCCGAGGCAACACTAGAACCCACTTCATCAGGACAGGAGCACACAAAATCTGAAACAGATTCTGAGGTAATGCCTTATTCTCCCTTGTTTCTAAATAAATCATGTTTTAGTAGATGGAATTGGTTCAAAAATAGAGGAGTCAGAGGTGAAAATGTGATTTATCACTCTTCATTTTCCACCAATAACTTAGTCGAGTTTTTGAGTAGTCGCAAAGTCTAAGCTCCGTGTTTGGAAAGAGACCGTACTGTGAGAAGGTAATTAAGGTTTTCTATGCTAATTTGAAACTTGTTGTGAGGGACACTAACTCAAAGAAATTCAGGAAAGTGTACCTTTACAATAAAGTATATGACTTTACACCCGATATTATCAACTCCACCCTTGGGATATGCATTAATGAAAGTGAGTCTCAACCAAACCACACTGTCGACGAGCTCAATACGAATTTGATCATTGTTTGGGCCCTCGTAGTCCTGTCTCTAAGCTCACTGCCATGTTTTCCACCATGCGCAAACTGTCCATATACAATTGGCTACCCTCTTTCAATGAGACAATTATAACCCTTGACCAAGCATCACTACTTTACAAACTTGGAAGGAACCATCAAGGTGACTTAGGAACCATTATTTTCAACCATGTTGCCAATATGGCAGAAAGACAAAGCAATTCTGCCCTTCCATACCCCTCCTTAATCTTCTAAATCCTGCTTAACCAAGGCCTTAAGACCCAAAAGGATAGAAACTGAGTCCAGCCTTAGATGTCTACTCAGTACAGAGATCAGTCATATATAGCAGAGATAGGGTGATTGATCTGCCCTGGAAGAGAGAAGAATGAGACTGTGATACATCGAAGGATGTTGCCAACATTTCTGGCAACATTGATTATGAAAAGTTCCCGATGTCCCCGGCTTAGAAAACACATTTCCGAAATTGACAGACAGATTCAAGAACTTGTGCGAGTCAATAGTTATTATGAGGATATACTTTCTTCACAAAAAGGGGGAGATGATCGCGTCTTTGGAAGCGAGATAACTAGGAGAACAGCGCGAGTGCGGGGCGGGGAGAAGAGTTGAGATGATGCTGACTACTGACTACCAGCGTGGAGATGATGATGTGATTTAGGTGCAGCTGATCGATGGATGATGTGTTGAAGGCTGAAAATGTGTTATCATGTTTTAGTTGTTTTGATGTTTTGGTTTTAACTGACATTTAGATACTATCTAATTTTTTGGTTTTGTAATAAGTTTTGGGATATTTTTTGGTTAATGCTAATGTTATATCTGGATACTTGTTATGGTATGTTATGAATATTTACTGCACATCTGCTGTAAGTAATGAGTAACAGAACGTAACACCTAAATAATCAAAACATCGATCGATATCACATTGCTTGAAATCTATAACTGCAGGTTAAGGGGGAGCACGACAGTGATGTTACTGTTTCTTAGATTATCGAGGACTACATCAAGAATCAGTATCCTAGTCATTTTAGCATCGTATGGAGTTTTGTGAAGAAAGACAAAAAAGGGGGAGATTGTTGATGTTGGATAGGATGTTGTGACAACATCTGCGAAAGCTCAGGACAACACCTTCAGGATGTTACTTGCGATGTTGTGCCAACATTCCTGACAACATCTCTGTACTAGTTTTGCCTATTTTTCTGGCCTAAGCAGTTGATGTTACTGCGAGTAAAAATGACATAGGCAAGCTTACTAGAGTGTTGTGTTTAAAACGTGGTGAAAGACGAAGTCAAAGTGTGAAGAGAAAGCAGCGAATGACCAAGTCCAGATCGTTGAGGATTTTCAGGAGGAAGACTCGGTCCAAACTGCTGTCATCTTTTTCTCAACCTCTGCAACCATCAGTGATGATTTCAAGGGAAGTTTCACCCTATAAATAGAGGGGAACTTCAGAGTATCGATGATCCAGTCACTTCAGATAATTCAGAAGAAGAATTTTCAAGAGAGCTCTCGGACTTTACCTTAGGAAACTGGATCCATATTTTAGCCTAAAGTTGTTTTAACAACATCTTGCCCCACATTACAAGTGCTATCTTTATTCTAGATTAAGCTCAGTGTTCAAGAAATTATAATGGAGATGTTGTCTTTTATCTTTTAGATTTTGTAACTTTAGGCGAAGTCATATGCGACTTCATTTTGTTTGTAATTTATTTTTCCGTTCGTAATGCTCAACTTGTAAAAATAAATTCTTTGTAATACACATGTGGGGCCCACAAGGCTATTTGTTGGGTCGGCTCACGAGGCAGATTGGGTGGGCTATTGTGGCTGTTGATTGGCTTGCTGGGCCCTGCCGCCTCCTTTTCCACGACCCTTGACTCCACATCCACTACCGTGTCCCCTTCCGTCGTGGTTTTGCATGATGGCTTTCCTCCAACTGTCAACGCGTTTTGGTTGTACTCATCTTGGTTCGCATGATGGCTTTCCTCTAACAATAATTGCGAATGGGCTTTGTTAAAACTGGATAGAGGGTCAGCCTGGTGTATCAGCATGGCTAGAGTGTCATATTCACCCTTTGGTAGGCCTGCAGCCAATTGTAAAACCACATTTGTTTTGGAAATAGGCGTTCCGACGTTGGACAATTGCTCTGCCACCAGTTTCATCTGCCTACAATACTTAGACATATTAAAAAAATCAAGATCGGTGTTGGAATTGTTCTTCTAAGTACAATGCACGAGTGTTCTTGTTGTCTTGAGAGATTTCTTCCAAGTGTATCCATAACTCACGGGTGGAGGTGTTAGTCGATTTCCAATTGCTCACGCAAGTGTACGTATCGTTACAAGTAATATAGTCTGGTAAGACCGAATATCGTCCACAAAGACTGGTTTCTAATTACCGAACATCTATTCTAGGTTATGTATTTGGCAAACGATGGTTGATTTGGGTTTTTATCTAACACTACTAGAGTAATTGCAAGAATTAAACTAAATTACTTTGGTTTAATCAGTTATGGTGGAAATAGGGCTTTCAATATCCTCGACTATCCACTCTTTTCAATAATTAATGCAACAAGAATGACTTTTTCTTCTACGTTAAGATAGCAGGTTAACTAGACTGTCTTATATTCCGGTTAGGATATATAATCACTCAACCCCAGTGCAGAAACCTTCTATATTTCTATGATAGATTTTACCACATAGGAGAATTAAGAACAAAAACCTATAATGCTACACAAGTATCGAGGTACTTTCGTCCGCGATTTTAACCTATGTCTATTTAATTACAGCATATCAAAATCTCTCCTCTCGGTTCTTAATTCGAAATCATATAGATTATGATAATTAGTGATCAGTTAAATATCAAACATTCATACCAATATTGAATAAATCTTAATTAAGTGAAGAAGAAACCAAACTAATGCATTAATTCATGAATAAGAGTTTCAAGTGATTCAATAGGAAAACCCTAATAAAGTGTTTAGCTCTTAGACATAGACATGCTAAGAACTAATACAAATCCAAACATGAACTGAATTAAAATAGAGAAAATAGAGAAAAATACTTAGAACTAATGTCTCCAATTGTAGCCTCCAAGGTTGTGATATGTCGTCTCCTCTCCCCCTTTCCCAAAATCTGTCCCAAGGACTTAAATATGCTTCAACAATCGTGTGCCCTGGACCCTTCTGCCCCTGGCCAATTTCACTTCGGATCTGGAAAATCCCGCCTTGGCGCTGCGGCCCTGCATTTCGGCGCCACGACGCTGAAACTACTGCGGGTTCTTTGATTAAATGGCGCCACGGCGCTGCTTGCGTTCGTCCGAATCTCTAATTTTAGACCTTTTTGCCTCAGGACCCTCCTTTTATGCCCAATTTTCGCTCTTTTTCGTCATTTTGCCATTTTGAACCGCTGTGACTCAAAAGAAAAACAACCATAACATGACATTTATTTAAACAAAATGGGAAAAATACTAACAAAAATGACTCAAAAAGCGTATACAAAATACACCTAACAAATACCTCCAAACTTAACATTTGCTCGCCCTCGAGCAAAGATAAAAACAAAATCAAAGAAACAAAAACAAACAGACTCAAAGACTCAAATCAAGCAGATGTACAATGTTACTTAGAAAAGCATGAATGTCAGTTGGGATAATATGCTGGGACATATATAGCATGAATATAGCAATCTAGAATTTCAAGCCAGATATTTCGCAAATTCATTTCAATCACACTCGATGAAAACATGAACACTAACATATGCATGTCAATTTCATTTAGTTCTTGTTACACACCGAAATTTCCAAGGCAATGAGATAAGGACGTACGTGAGAAATTGAGATTTGAATTTTGAAATAATGAAAAATTCCGGAAAAATCTTGCGAACCTCGTGAAGGAAAAAAGTTTATAAAGTGGAGTTTGATTCTCAAATTTGATATTTGGGACTTAGAGAATATATTGGAATTATGGATTTTAATTTTCGGATTTGGTCATGTGGGGCCCACCCGGGAAATTTTACGTTTTTGTGGGGCCCACAAGTTTTTCGATATTTTGGCCAATTATGGACTTTTGGGAGATGAAAATATTTTGGACGAATCATAGGGTGACACGTGGCACATCCCACCCCCTTGTCTTGGTCTTGGAAGACTTTGACTATTTGACTTTTTGAATTTAGATATTTTCATGAAAATGAAGACAAGTGGACAAGTGGGTCCCACCCACACTTATCCACCATCTCACCCTCCACTTGTCATCATCCAAGCCTAGGTGATACATTATATATACATAGAGATGTCTTGCAAGACCTAGCCAACACTTAACCATTCTTCATCGAGCAAATATATCTCCCTCTCCATTGCTCTCGACCTGAGGGCTAAAAATGGAAGATCAAGACTTCAAATCTTCCAAGCTTAGTTCATTATACAAGATTAAGGTCCCTAACCAAGTGATTAGCAAGATTAGGCACCCTTAACCCCTAAATCTAGGATTGGGCCGAAAATGGTGATGAAACCCTAGGGGTTTCCGTCGACTTTTTGGAAGAGAAACGTGAAGAGAAGTTGCTCCCAAGGTTGTAGGGGATACATATATGTAAGTGGAACTTGAAGAAGTAGAGCGAAACGAAAACTACGGGCCATTGTTTAGCATTCTGCCCGGGACGTTTTTGGGCACAAAAATGAGGTAATAGTTCTTCTTAAATTAAGGTAATTGGATATTACTTATTGTTATAATGTATAGATTAATTCATGTTAAGGAAGAAATGGAAAATAAGATGTGTATGAGGTAGATATGTTGTTGGCCGATTTGAGGTAATTTTGTGCCCTTGGTTTCGTTTGTTATATGGTTGTTGTTATCCACACTTGTCGCATGTTAAAATAAGGTAATATGGTTGTTGATAAGTTGGTATGTCATATATGGAAGTGTTGGAACTCGAATTGGAAAAAAATGGATTAAGAAAAAAGTTATCGGATTGTAGTTGTTTTAGTCGAAAAACTGCCTAAAACTGTTAGACGTTGTCGTATCATTTATGGACTGTTTTGGGCGTGCATAATGCTGGAAATTAAGCCCCTAATATGCATATTTAAGTGTAGTAGTTGCTAATGAAAGTCCTAAGGAAATAGGGGTGTGGAAAGGTGTTGAAACACCTCACATTTTACCCTCGTTATTGTTGGATTCTGATTTGTTTTATGGGCTGATTTGTGGACTGTTTTGTATAACTGTGGGGCAGAATTTTACACGTCCAGTTAGGGGGGTAATCCCCTTTGGCTAACTGTTGGTTGCGCCTTAAATGTGGCTTGTTGGTTGATGAATACGGGCCTTGGAAAAGGTGGAAAAGTACGTAGAAACAAAGGAAGTGCTGCCCAAATTTCTGTAGAATAAGAGACCTAGCACTTGGTATTATTCCACGTTGATAAGCTAGGAGTTGATAGACATGTTATGGTTAATATAGGATGAAGTACTACGTATAGCATATCCTACTTGAAGGGTGGAATATCTATCAAGGTTGAAGTACTTGGGAGCATTGTGCTACTTGTCGATAGTCGTCGCGAGGTATGTGAACCTCTTCCTTCTTTTGGCATGATTCTACGTATGAAATATACATGTGGTATTATTTTATGATTCATTCTACTCTTAGAAGTTAAGAGGTACGTATGTTGACTTACTCTATGTAAAAGGTATGTCCAAGTAATCCTAAGTTCTTACCAAATCTTATGGGGGATGTTGGTAAGAGTCGTTAGGAAGTATTTGGAGTCGAGTTGACTTTGCTAATTTACAGCACTAATGAGAATAGGTATCGAACAAGCCATTGCAGCGTTAATAAAAATGTATCGACAATCAATTATATTAAAATAAGTAGAATTCTCCATCTGCATAGAAACTAAGATAAGACAAAATTGTACTACATTTTCTAGATCATGGCTGCTTTAATAAGATCGTTATAAACGAGTATAACCTATTCACAACTCATAAAAATATATGTTGCTTAATTTAAAGAGTTTATGTTATGAAGTTTTAAGACTAGGAACCTTGATTTCTTAAAAGGTTATGAGACTTTATTTGTCAAGTTATGAGACTTGATTCTTAAAGAAAGGAATGACTTGATTTAAAAAGAATGGTTTCCATGAATTATTTCAAAAGTTAAGAGGCTTGATTTCAAAAGAGAATGTAACTTGAGTTTTCAGAAGAAGAAGTTTATTGATTTAAAAGAGAATGAGTTTTATGATTCTTTTTAAGTATGTATATACGTAGTACTTTTGGGTTTAGTTTTCCCTAATGTAATAAGAAATAAAAGTGTCTTATGTTCTCTAAAATGAAAGGTTGTTATAATAGCTTTATGGGAAGTTGTTATAACGACTTAAGAAGAAGTGAAAAGATGGTTTAAAATGTTATGTAAGGAAAATTACACCGGGTCTCGCAAAAATAGGCCGGGTTATGTTATGAGACACACCGCGTCCCAGAATGGGCCGGGCAATATACCTTTATGAGCAGACTATATGACTTTACCGCGTCCCATAATGGGTCGGCATTATACCTTTATGGGCAGACTTATGTGACCTTACCGCGTCCCAGAATGGGCCGGGCAGTATACCTTTATGGGCAGACTATATGACTTTACCGCGTCCCAGAATGGGCCAGGAAATATACCTTTATGGGCAGACTATATGACTTTACCGCGTCCCAGAATGGGCGGGCAAGATACCTTACGGGCGGACTTATGTGACCTTACGCGTCCCGAGAATAGTGGGAAGTATACCTTTACGGGCGAACTTATGTGACCTTACCACATCCCGAACGGGCTGACAAGATACCTTTATGGCGGACTTATGTGACTTTACGCGTCCCAGAATGGGCAGGCGATATACGCCGTGGGAAGACTTTTTATGCATTCACCGTGTCCCGCAAATGGGTAGGGTTACGTTATCACGTATGGATAATCAAAGTGAACTTCAAAATGAGACGTCCCTTCATAAAGGGCCAGATTATGTTATGCAAGATACGCAAGTTATGTGTTTATGAACTTGATGATTTTTTCCTAAGAAGGTATGTAAGAATTTGATTATAATACTTATTGAAAATGGGCAAAGATAATAATGTGCGATTAAGTTCATGAGTTGTAATGGCACGGTAGGATCTGATATTTACTTTTTATACTTGCCCCTGTCATTCTTTTGTACAATCATGATTTGTTTACTGTACCTTATTTTCCGTTCCATATTCTGTGCGTTATGCGACCCCTTGAAGTGCGTTCATGCCCGCAGGTATTAGTTACGCAGGTTGGTGATCCTTGCTCTTAGGATCTCTGTTCAGTATTTGGGGATAGTTCCGATGTTCCGGAGCTTGTCACTATGGCTAGATATATTCAGAGGTACGACGGGGCCTTGTCCCGTCATAGTTGTTGTTCAAACTCTTAGAAGTCTGTATTTATATGTGGGTTAGACTGCAAGGGTTGTATGTTGTTATACAGTGATATGTTATGGTGGCAGCCTTATCGGCTTTGCCTTTGTTTTTTTTTTTTAAAATGAGTGGTATTTATCTTCCGCGTTTTACTTATATTGTATGAATAGAAGGGTGTCCAGGTAGGGCACCAGTCACGGGCCCGGGGTTCGGGGCGTGACACAGTGGTATCAGAGTAGTTAGTCCTCGGCATGTCTACAGACCGTGTATAGTAGAGTCTTGTTTATCGGTGTGTTGTGCACCACATCTATAAACATGAGGCTATAGTACATTTAGGATTGGTTTCCCTTCTTCTCACTATGAGATCGTGCGATAGAGTTGTGTTGTTAGGGTAGTCTCTCCCTAACGTATTATTGTGATTGCAGCTTTGAGAAAGGCAACAGTGACCCAGAAAGGATTATATGGATTGCGTATCCAGGTTGGTAAAATTATCGTATAAATGGTATTAATATGATGTATATCTGTACGAGCGTATTTGTTCGGGGCTATGTGTGTTGCCTAGAATGGTTATGAATTACCAGGAGTCGGTTAAGCATTAGAAATTTCTTGGAAGGTGTGAAACAGTTTGTTGAATCCACACCTAGGCTTAATATATGTACTGATTTGGAATAGTCAGGAGGTAATGAACTAACTAAGAGTGTGATAGACTCTTAGAAGATCAGGTTCGATTGATTTAAGGACATACTATGTTGTTAGATTAAGCTGTGTTATACGCTTAAGGGATTATGTGAATAATAATGGTATGTAGTAAATAGAGTTGTTGTGATTAAGACAACAGGGTTTTGAGATTATGAGAAGCTACCTTATCCGTATGTGGGGACTGATAATGTAAGTTTGGAACGTAGAATGATTGTGAACTTTAGAATATTGATGACCGCTGAGACCTTAGATGTATAAGGCCTTCTCGGGTAGTAAGATTTATTTCAGACCAAGAATGAGAATTAAGTGCGACAATGGGTCGGGTTGTGGGCTGATTGGGGGTCAACCCGTAGCCCGAATGGAGTGGGGTCAGTTGGAGGTAATCCCTCTATGTGATAGGGTCACGAGGGTGCAAGGCCCAAGTCTAGTTAATCGTTGTACGAGTTCGTGGGCCAGCGTTCCACGAGCAGATCGTGAGGGCCGAGAAGGGCCTTAACGGAAATTGAATCTAAATATAATAACCAAGTTTGGATATAGTAACTCCAAGGATTTGAAAACAAAAGAAATATGTGAGATTATGTACGTATACTAGAATAAGTTTGAAAGTACGAGAAGAGTGCGACAAGTAAGAAAAGAAGCGAACAAGTGTTAAAAGAATTGAAGTGTTTATAGTTATGACTAATGAAGGTACGAAAGGAGAATCCTTTTAGGCCATGAAAGGGAATTAATAGTGGTGATTGTTACACCCCGTAGTTCTGGCCATGCGTATGAGAACGTACGAAAAGGGTTAAGACTTAAAATTTTAGAAAGATAGGTTGACGGATTATTTCGGACGGGTTTTTAGTCAACTTTGAGGCGGTGTATGTCCAGTTACATTGAGAGTTCCTAGGTGTTTCAAAGGCCTGGTATGTAGTTCGTTGAGTCTAGTTTCCAACGCAACCAACCGTTCGTCGATAGAACATCGGAGTAGAAAGTTATGGAAGTTACAAATTCAGTGCGCAGTCGGACAGAAAATATTTCGGTCGAGAGCCACGAGGCCTGGCACGAAGCGAGCATGGCGCGAAGATCGAGTTGGCGAAGTTTCAGCGCGGCCAGTGCGCGGCGCCGAGGCGGGTTCTGCGAGGTTGAGTGGAAAAATCTGAACTGTTTTGTTTTAAAAAAGGCCATGGGTGGGTGACAAGTGTCCCCCCCCCCCATCTGATTTTTGCATGTTCTACTTATTGACCAAGTCTTGAAGACTTGGTCATTCTTCAAGCTCTTCTCTCTCTCTAAAAATTAGAAGCTCTTCCTTCTCTCTAGAAAATCAAGAGGAAATCAAGGCTTGAGAAAAATCTGAAAAAAGGTGGCAAGAAGGAAACTTGTTGGCAAGCTTGTAGGAGTTTTGTGGTGGTGATTGTGGAAAGGAGGCTAGTGAATTTGTTGGATTATTTGGGTAAGCTCTAAGGTAACCATTCTTTCTCTTTTTGCTAGTTTATGGTGTTGCATGTGAAGAAGAGAGAACTTGTAGTGGTAGATATTGCTCTTAGATAGATTGCATGTAAGAAATATGATTTGGATTTGAAGGAATTGAATAAGGTTAGTATGTGAACATGTTGTAGCCGAAATACTACCTTTAACTTGTTAATTTAGTTAATATGCATTGTGGGGCAGAATTTTACACATCCAAGATTAGGTGTGTAATCCCCTTTGTATTGATTGGATTGTTGGGCCTTAAAAGTGGCGTTTGGATATTGAATTCGGCCTTGAAAAAGGTGGCAAAGTATGTAGAAACAAAGGAAATGCTGTCCGATTTTTCCGTAGAACTTAGTGACTTTGCACTTGGGATATTCTACGTTGAAGCTAGAGGTTAATAAACGTATTATGGTCATTTTAGGTTGACGTACTACGTGCGGTATATTGGACTTAGCAAGTGGAGTGACCGAAGAGGTATGTGGAAACTTTCTTATCTCTTGAGCATGAGTAGTTATAACTATATAGTACGGTAGACGTACGTGTTTTAAATGAAGTAAATCCATTTGTTATACTTGACTTGTTTTAAGAAAATGTCTAAGTTGGTTGGGTTAAGGAATTAACCCACTTGTTCTTGAGGAATGGTTTATTCTAAATAGGGTAGACATAGATTTCTTGACATGAAAAAGTATAGAATACTTGGTGTGGAAGTATTGAGTATTGAATTATTCTAAAAATAAGAGACCTGATTTTTAAGTTAAGAAACTTGTTTTCTAAAGATAAGTGACTTGAAGTATTTTGAAAATTGTGTAAATTGATTTGAAGTATAAGTCTCTCGGTTAATAAAAGAACGAAATTGTTTGAGATATAAAGAGTTATAACGACTTTATGGGAAGTTAGTTATAACGGCCTTATGAAAGGATAAGAATGTCTTAATTTATAAAGCATAAAGTTAGTATAACGGCTTTATGGGGAGTTGGTTATAATAACTTTATGGAAGGTTAAAGAGTTGGTTTTTCTTGAATAAGGTAAACATAGATGAAAGAATTGAAATGAAGAAGGGCAATTCGAATTAAAGGCATGCAGTATGAGTTTACTTGGACGTACCGTCAGTGATGAAGGATTCCACGAGTATGCTTCCATTGTCTTAGTATGAGTTTACTTGGACGTACCGTCAGTGATGAAGGATTCCACGGGTATGCTTCCATTGTCTTAGTATGAGTTTACTTGGACGTACCGTCAGTGATGAAGGATTCCACGGGTATGCTTCCATTGTCTTAGTATGAGTTTACTTGGACGTACCGTCAGTGATGAATGATTCCACGGGTATGCTTCCATTGTCTTAGTATGAGTTTACTTGGACGTACCGTCAGTGATGAAGGATTCCACGGGTATGCTTCCATTGTCTTAGTATGAGTTTACTTGGACGTACCGACAGTGAGGTAGGATTCCACGGGTATGCACCTTGGACATGCTTACGATGAGGGATTCCGAGGCATGCATTATGAGTTTACCTGACGTACCGACAGTGATGTGGGATTCCACGGGTAGCGGCAGTTGTATATTCCGTGGATTTACTACCCATTATGCGAGGAATACCTCATGCGAGTCCGTTGAGGCTTATGCGGGTGAAATAGTCCCATGCGGGTGAGTACAGCCTATGCGAGGAATACCTCATGCGGGTCCACATGACCCATGCAGGTGAAATAGTCCCAGGAGTAGGAGTGCTTAATGATACTGCGGGCAGGTGACCTGGCTTTGATCATGAGCTTCCTATTTTCATGCAGTATGGTATATACTTGATATTCTCATTGTTAGTAAGGCCGCGATTATCGTAAATTGATTATCATACATGTCTCCAGTTATTTTAGACTTATGAGGTATTTTCAGTATTTTCCCAGTTTCGCATACTTGGTACCTGTTGTACTGACCTCCTTCGGGGGGCTGCGTTCATGCCGCAGGTTGAGGTACGTAGC
Organism: Przewalskia tangutica; assembly: GCA_029844215.1. Classification (NCBI taxonomy): domain Eukaryota; kingdom Viridiplantae; phylum Streptophyta; class Magnoliopsida; order Solanales; family Solanaceae; genus Przewalskia; species Przewalskia tangutica. The sequence continues at coordinate 90,966,289 of CM056730.1, read as the reverse complement.
TTGCTGATCCGCACTCTTAGGATCACTGTTCATGTTATACCCCGTAGTTCTGACCCTACGTATGAGAGCGTACGAAAGCATGTAAGACTTAAAATTTTCAAAGGATAGGTTGACGGATTATTCCGGACGGGTTTTTAGTCAACTTTAAGGCGGGTTATGACCCGGAACATTGAGAGTTCCTAAGTGGTTCAAAGGCCAAAGGCGTAGTTCGTTGAGTCTAGATTCCAACGCAACCAACCGTTAAATCGATAGGGCGTCGGAGTAGAAAGATATAGGAGTTACAAGTTCGGTCGCAATCGGACAGTATGTTTCGGACAAAGCGGCGAGGCAGCGGCGCGAAAATCTTGTAGGTCGCTGAAGTTTCAGCCGCGCGCTGAAGCGAGGCGCGGAAGATCCGAGGGTCGCGGGAGTTGCGGCGCCGGCGAAGCATGGCCGCGCGGAAATCAGGCGGAAAAACTTAGAAAATCTGAAAAATTAAGAACAAGAAAAGGAAGCTTGTGGCTAGCTTGTGGTGGTGTTCTTGGCTAGGAAGCTAGCAAAACCTTTGGAATAAGTTTGGCTAAAACTTTAAGGTAACATTTCTTCCTTTAGAATTAGTTCTAGTGTTGCATGCTTAGAAGAAAGAACTTGTGGTAGTAAAATAATGCTCTTAGAGTCATTGCATGCTAGAAAATGTGGTTTGGATATGAAGAATGGGTTAAGAAGAGATTATGAGCATGTTGTAGCCTAAAAACTACCTTAGAATTGTTAAGTGAATTGTGGTAAACTTATGGGACAAAATTTTGGGTGTGTAATCCCCTTTGAATTGTTGGATTGATTGAGCCTTAAATGTGGTGTTTGGATGATAAATTCGGCCTTGAGAAAGGTGGCAAAATGTGTAGAAACAAAGGAAATGCTGCCCAAATTTCCATAGAATTTAGTGACTTTGAACTTGGATTGTTCTACATTAAGATTAGAGGTTAATAAACGTATCATGACTATTATAGGTTGAAATATTACTTGCGGTAGTTTGGACTTGGCAAGTGGATTGACCAAAGAGGTATGTGAAGCTTCCCTATCTCTTGAGCATGAATAGATGAAACTATGCGATGCGGTGAGCGTCAAGATTTGGTATTCTTACTTGTTTTAAGTATATTAATAACTTGTTTCATTTTAAGAATATATAATTCCCTTAGTTAGGGGAAAAGTATGATTTTACTAAAGTGTAGAGTTAACATAACAACTTTATGGGAAGTTGGTTTATTAGCTTCATAAAAGGTTAATGAGAAGAGATTTACTCTAAATAAGATAAGTATATGGAGAGGCAAATTGATTTTAAAGTATCAATTGCCCAAAGGTTTTTATGTATAAAGAAGAGTCATTTTTGAAAGAGTTGAAGTATGTAGTACTTGGGTTAAACTCCCGGCGTTCTTTTATTAAAGATATGGTTAAGTGCCTTAAGTAAACTAAAATGAGAGGGTATATGAACAAGACTAATAAGAAGTTATAAGTTTTCTTAACTTATTTACGATTATGATATGATGTGATTTGAGCTAGGGTAAGAGTATATCCGAGGCAAGCCCAGATCGTTATACCACCTTCTCGGGGTAAGAGTATATGCGAGGCCAGCCCAGATCGTCATACCACCTTCTTCGGTGTAAGAGTATATCGAGGCAAGCCCCAAGATCGTTATACCACCGCTTGATGTAAGAGTATATCCGAGGAAAGTCCCAGATCGTTATACCATCCGCCGGGGTAAGAGTATATCGAGGGTGAGTCCCAAGATCGTTATACCACCTGCTTAGTGGATTTGCTACCCGTGATGCGAGGAATACCTCATGCGAGTCCTTATGGGATTATGCGGGTGAAATAGTCCCGTGCGGTAGTCTGACCTATCACGAGGAATACCTCATGCGGGTCCACGGGACTATCACGGGTGAAATAGTCCCGGGAGTAGGGTGCTTATTGATACTCTGGGCGAGGTACCGTTTTGATCCTAAGGCCCCTATTTTATGCAGATGTGTATATATATACTTGTCACTCTCATTGTTAGTAAGGCCTGATAAAAGGTATTTTATTGACTTCATGACTCGGCTTACTTTGGACTTATGGTATCATTATTACGGTATTTTTCCGGCTTTACATACTTGGTACATATTGTGTCGGACCCCTTCCTCGGGGCTGCGTTAAATGCGCGGTAAGGGTAAGCGATTGAGGATCCTCGTTCTTAGGATCACTACTCCAAGGTCGAAGCTCCATCCCTCCGGAAGCTTGTTTATTGTACGGATATTCCCGACGCTATAGGTATTTTGTACATTCGAGGTATGGCGGGGCCTGTCCATACAATTGTTATCTTTAGAGTGCGTGGTCACCTATGTGTTTTGGGCTATAAGAACCGGTTGTATTACTATACTTTTGTTTAAGTATGTTTTATAGAAAGCGACACTTATCGGTCATCGGTAATGTTACCCTTTTCTCTAAGTAATGTGTTATGTATGTTCCATTGCTATTCTCGACATATACGGCGGGTACCGGTAAGTACGATCATGGCCACTGAGGGGGTCGTGACAAAAGTGGTATCGAGCGATTAGTCCTCGGAAAGTGTCCACAGACCGTGTCTAGTAGAGTCTTGATTATCGGTGTGTCGTGCACCACATCTATAATCAGGAGGCTGCGGGATATTTAGGATTGGTTTCCATTCTTTCACTCTAAGATCGTGAAATAGAGCTGAGTTATAGGTTGAACCTCCTCTGATGTTTTCCTTTATGTATTAGTTATGCCTCGCGCAAGGCAACCGCGGCCCGGAAGGCAAGGCGGTGAGAGTCTTTGCTAGTGGGACGCGGAGAGTCACGAGGCACGAGCCCGATCCTTACGAGAGATGATGTTTAGGCGGCGAGTTCCACGTCGTCGCCCGGCCTCGGCGATTTTGAGGCGTGAGCGGCTCACGAGACCGCGATGCGGAGCCTCAATCCCACGATCGGGGCTGGTACGAGATTACGAGAACAGATTCGATTCTTGACCGGCATAGTGGCGGCGGCAAGCGAGGAAGCGGCGGCGACCACCAAGCGACGGTTACGGATTAGGGATTTCTTGGGTTGTCACCCACCCGAGTTCTATGGTTCGAGATTTGAGGAGGATCCGCAGGAGTTCGTCCGGCGATTCTGACGGACCATGCAGTCCTTAGGGCATCGAGGTGATGCATTATACTAGCTTCTTAGGATTCTGCGATATTGCGTTGAAGCGTTTGAGTCATGGGTATTGTCGAGGTGAGGATGCTCTTCCGGTGATTGGGAGGAGTTCACGAGGCGTTCTAGACCACTTCTTGCCTCACGAGGTGAGAGATCCGTGTAGATAGGTTCTTGACCTTAAGACGGGACGAGGACTATCGGGAGTACAACACGAGTTCGACTCCTTGGCCAGATATGCACACACCATAGTAGCTGACATGGCAGACAGGGTTCATCGGTATGTGATGAGGTTAGACCGGCATATGATTACTGCATGCTTGGGGGTGACTCTTCAGCCAGGGATGGATATTGCGAGATGCGGCGCACGCGAGGATTGAGGCGAGAGAGGCAAGACCGGCTAGATTTAGGCAGCCCAAGAGGCGGGGCAGCGAGCTCGAGGCGATTTTAGGCGGCCTCGGCCAGCGAACTAGTCCACCTTCCGGCCAGCCTGAGTGCTCCTTCTCGATTTTCCGGGAGAGGTCCGATCGCGAGGTTATTCGAGGCGGTCGGGCTCCGGGACTTGAGTTTCGGGGAGGCGAGACCGGCGCAATCGAGACCACCTACCTCTCGGTGTGTTCGATCGGTAGGTCTCATCCGGCGAGTGTCGTATGGGTTTGAGAGCATGTTACTCTTGTAGCCAGCGAGGCCATCGAAGAAGGATTGTCCGTCCTTGGCGGCGGGAGCATTACGGTTCAGCGGGGTGCATTCTTGGATCTTCATCTTTGATGGTTAGGCATACTGGAGGCGAGGTACTTATGGGCGGCGAGCGCGCGAGAAGGTCGTGGTAGGGGTTCGATTCTAGCGGTCCTCGAAGCGCATATATGCTATGTCGGTCAGCGGGACCGGGGCGTCGTCGGATGTCGTCCGCAGTACATTATTGGTTTCTTCTTTGTGATGTATATGCTTTGATAGATCCGAGTTCTACCTTGTCCTACATATCTCCTCATATTGCGATAGAATAGGGATAGAGCCGAGTCCATAAGACCTTTTGAGGTGGCTACGCCCGATGGTGATTCGATGGTAGCGGCGGGTGTATAAGGCTTGCCTGTGACTATAGATAGCCGTCGGACTCTGGCCGACTTGATAGAGTTGGATATAGCGGACTTTGATGTGATTATGGGTATGGATTGGCTAGCATCTTGCTATGCCAACGTGGGTGTAGAGAGATTAGTTTGGTTCGGTTTCTGGTGAGCCGGTTATCAGTGGAAGGGAATCTTTGCATCGCCGGGGTAAGTTTATTTCTTACCTCAAGGCTAGGAAGATGGTGCGGAAGGGTATATCTACCATCCGTTCGGTATTCGACAACGGTGAGTCTAGGACCTTGATCGATCCGATCGTTAGAGAGTTTCGGGCGTATTCCCGCACGAGCTTCCGTATCCCTCGAGAGGAGATTGAGTTTTGTATTGATTTGGCGCGGACACTCGACCGATATCTATTCCGCCATACGAGGATGGCTTTGCCGAGTTGAAGGAATTGAAGGACCAGCTGAAAGATTTGCTGGAGAAGGGCTTTATTAGGCCAAGTGTCTCTCCCTGGGGAGCACCAGTGTTGTTTGTAAAGAAGAAGGATGGGACGCTACGTATGTGTATTGATTACAGGCAGCTAAACAAGGTAACTATCAAGAACAGATATCCCCTCCACAGGATTGACGATTTGTTTGACCAGTTGTAGGGTGCAAAGTGTTTTTCCAAGATAGACCTGCGGTCTGGTTATCATCAGGTGCGAGTTAGAGAGACATATATCCCAAAGACTGCATTCAGGACCCGGTATGGGCACTATGAGTTCAGGGTGATGTCTTTCCGGGTTGACAACGCCCAACGGTATTCATGGATTTGATGAATAGGGTGTTGAGCCATTCTTGGATATGTTCGTTATAGTGTTTATCGATGATATCTTGGTGTATTCGCGCCTGAGCGAGAGCATCTGGTCATTTGAGGCGGTTTTGGGAGTCCTCGAGACCAACAATTGTATGCCAAGTTCTCGAAGTGCGAGTTCGTTAGCTTGATGGCTTTCTTAGGGCATGTGATCGGGTAAGCGGTATTGGTTGTCTGACTAAGATTGAGGCGATCAGACTTGGCGACCACCACACCCAGTGCGCAACTTTGGGCCTTGCAGGATATTATCGGAGGTTTGTAGAAGTTTGCTTCTATTTCACCTTTGACTAAGTGACTCGGAAAGCGGCTATGTTCGATGGGCGGATACTTGTGAGAAAGTTTCCAGTTGCTAAAGGAGAAGTTGACAACCGCCCAGTTCTTACTCTTCCGGAGGGCTTAGATGGATATGTGGTTTCTTGTGGCGCGTCAGTGTCGGGCTTGGAGTGCGTCTTTGATGCGGCACGGAGTTATAACTTATGCATCTCGACGGCTTAGGAAACATGAGAAGAACTATCCCACACATGACTTGAGTTAGCGTGATAATTCATGCCTTGAAGATGCGGAGACATTATTTATATGGAGTTCATGTGGACATTTACGGACCACAAGAGTCTCGATACATCTTGACGGAGGAGCTGAACTTGCGGCGAGACGGTGGTTGGAGCTACTTAAGGATTACGATGTTGATATTCGTACCACCGGGGAAGGCCAATGTAGTTCTGAATGCCCTTAGTCGCGGTCGATGGGTAGTGCATGCGATGTTCACCGGAGAAGAGGATATGGTCAGAGTTACATCATTAGCGAGCCTTGGGGTTCGTTTGGTTGATTCCGATAGTGACGGAATTCGGGTTCGAGAGGTTGCGAGTCTTCCATCGTCGAGAGGTGAAGGCGGCGATGAGGATCCGATTTTGCAGTGCGATGCAGAGATGCGACTCTCGGAAGGAGAGAGCCTATTTGAGTAGCGCTGATGGGTGCTAAGATTCGAGGCGGTTGTGTGTTCCCGATGTAGCGGACCGTCGGCAGATTGCGGGGAGGCACGGTGCTCGTTATTCTATTCATCCGGTCGACTAAGATGTATCATGACCTCGATCGTGTATTGGTGGGATGGCCTAAAGAGGGCGTTGCGGAGTTCGTGGCACGATGCGAATTGTCGTGAGTTAAGATTGAGCACGAAGCCGGTGGGCATTGCGAGCTATTGATATTCCGACTTGGAAGTGGGAGGTGATAAATATGGATTTTATTACGGGCTACCGACCACTCGGAGGAAGCATGATTCCATTTGGGTGATTGTCGGCGGGCTACGAAATCAGCCCATTTTCTTCCGATCGAACGACGTTCTCGGTGAGACTATGCGGATTATATATTAGAGATTGTGAGGCGCACGAGTCGGTGTCGATTATATCGGATAGAGAGCCCAGTTCTCGGCTAACTTCTGGAGGTCTTTTCAGAAGGGATTAGGGACATAGGTGAGTCTCGATCTGACGTTTCACCCTCGGTAGCGGGACGGGCGGCGCACTATCCGGACACGAGGATATCTGCGGGCTTGTGTTATTGATTTCAGGGTGTTATACCCGTATTTTGAGTATATGCGTGGGGCGTGCGTAGAAAAGTTGAAGCTTAAAGTAGGCTTGGCGATTTTATTTTATTGCACAACACCCGGTTAGAGTCGTTTTTCGACGAAACGTTTTACATAACTTGCGAAGGGAAAATTCCGGCTATGTCATTTTTAATTTTTGCGGATTTTTCCGAGAGACGAAACATTTTGGACCAACGGGAGGGTGACATGTGTCACCCTCATGTTGGACGTCTTTTGGGGCGGCAACTTGCACGATTTGCAAGTCAAGTGGGTAAGATATTTTTGTAGATATTTGTGAGGGTTTTAAGGAGTAGGGACTAGGGGGCACTTGGGCACATCTTGGCCCTCCACTTGCCCCCCACTTGGCTAGATCATGGCCCTTGATTTCCCTATAAATATCCCTCCCCCTTTGAAGACTTCTTCATCCAAAAACTTTCCTAAGTCTAAAATCCTCCCCTCCTCTCCTTGTAGTGTTTCGTCCAAACACCCCCCTCCCCCTTTGAGAAGGCCCTTTGGCCGAGCCCTCCCCTTGGCGAGAGTACCCCTCCTAGTGGGGTTGGTAGAGGTACACACCCCTTGTGGTGTTCTCTCGTATAAATACCCCCTCTTGGTAGAAATACTCTCAGTATTGTTCTTATACCCAAAATACCTTAGCCGTATACCTTGTAGTATTCCAAAGATACCTCTATACGTAGAGCCCGGAAATACTACCGTATGTCCTTTTTGTCTCAAACCGAAACCCTAAGGAAAATCTTCATAGCCGGTTGAAGTATTAAGAAGAAGTTGCGTAGAACTTCTAAGGGTTGTTTGGAGCGGGTTGGAGCGCCCAGAGTAGGAGCTAAACATTGCTCAGGATCGACATTTATACTTGGATAATTATGGGCTTATCAAGGTAAATATCTTGTCTCCCTATTGTGATTGAGTTTACATACTATTGAAGTATAAGAATTAAGTATAAGTTATATACAAGGAAAGTATATAAGAAGAGAATTGAACTGTACTTACATAGAATTTGTATTCTGATGAACTTGTGAAGATTGTGGTAGGGAAGTCTTTGATTTTTCCGTAGAATCTTGTATCTAGATTTATTCTACCGAGTAGTCTAGACTTTGATAGACTTGTATAACCTTTATAGGTTGAATGTTCTGCAAGTAGCATGTGCTACTAGAAAGGTGAACAAGGCTAGCCGGGTTATAGCCGTGGAGCGTTTTGCTAATAGTCGATAATCGTCGCGAGGTATGTGATTCTTCCTATCCTCTTGAGCATGATATTTTAAAGAATATATATATATAGTACGGTAGACGTACGTGTGTTAACTGAATAATAATTACGGCAATGTCTTCGGACTTAAGCCTGAATAATAATTACGGCAATGTCTTCGGACTTAAGCCTGAATAATAATTACGGCAATGTCTTTTGACTTAAGCCTGAATAAAAAGAATCTGAAGTATTTCAAAAGAATTAAGAAACCTTTTTGAAAGAAGAGTAACACTTGGTTTTAAAAGCTTAAGAGTTATACTAGCTTTATGGGAAGTTAGGTATAACGGCTTAAGAGTGATAAAAAGAATGATTTATTGATTTAAAGGTTAAGAGACTTGATCTTAAAAGATAAGAGACTTGACTTAATTATATTAATGTGAATTTTGTTAAAAAGTGTGAAACCTCATTCGTGAGTAATGAGTATTTTGGTTTTCAAAAGGAATGATGTTTTACTGATTTCGGAAATCAGAATAAATGTCGAACAAACCACAGCAGCGCTAATAAAGGGAAATGTATTGACTAAATAAAGTATTATTAAAACCAGTAGAAACTTCCATCTGCATAGAAGCTAAAAGATGAGACAAAATGATATTACATTTCCTAGATCATGGCTGCTGTAATAAGACTGTTATGAACCAGAATAACCTACTCACACATAAGGCATATGTTTCTCGAATTGTTTTAAAGGATTAAAACTATGAACTACGAAACCTTTCGAAAAATGAGAAACTTGAACATTTGAAATTAGGCAAACTGGAACGTTTGGAAAATAATGTTATTACTCGATTTTACAAAGGGGAGTGTTTTGGTTTACTAAAAAGGATAGTCACTCTATTTTTATACTACGGGTATTGTGTGACTTCTGTGAAAGAAACGGATCTTTTAAAAAGATAATGTATGAAGTACTTTGGGGATAGATACCCGATCTTGTTAATCATATAGTAGAAAGTACCTTGTGTGTATAACTTGATTGTGTTGGTTTGTGATAGCCTTGTAATACTTTCTTGTTGATTTGATAAGTAAACATGCTAGGATGCTACGTGTGTTAGTATCTTGTGATGTTTTGTGTAAAGGGGTTTTTCCTCGATTGCGCTTAAAGTTGTTTAACGATCAGCCGTTATGTTGGTATTATACCACTCACCTTGACTTGTTTCCGGAGGTTAAGGCGCCTCCGTGCGGGGTAGACTCGGTGATGCAGGACCGTGATTCGAGAATACCTCATGCGGGTCGAGGACTATGCGGATCTACGAGTTCGGTTAGTGTGCGGCCTTTATGGTCATGCGGTTGCATGTGGCCATGCGATCGCGAGTCGAGCGGATCGGGAGTAGCTACCCTCGATGCGAGGTTATATCTCATGCGGGCCTATGAGGTTGGCCTATGCGGAGCTGCGGGAGTTCGAGGCTAGACGCGCATTTGATCTTTGAGGCGAGTGACCGCTTTGATCATGTAATGATGCAAGCAGATATCATGATACTGATTTATGACCTTGTTAGTCTTGTAGGTGTTAGTAGTCGGCTATGCCTTCGTTTACATCTTGTTTTATTAGGACACAGTGGGACACAGTGTTCATGTGTATTCCTTGGTGCTTTTATATCATAAAGCTAGGCGGTGAGGAAAGGTATTCCACGCATGATTGATGTTGTGGGCGTGAAACCCATAGTTACATTTGAGTGATGACTTTGAGGCGTGAGTCCACGACTTGACATATTGCTTATTTATTGTGAATCGTAGTTTGGTTATCATACATGTCTCTGCTTTATAGACTATTATGATTTCATTTCTGATATTTTGATTTCCACATACTTGGTACTGTTGTCTTGACCTCGCCTTGGGCTGCGTTAAATCCGCAGTAGAGTACACAGTGTTGATCCTCGCTCATGGAGTCCGATTCAGCGTTTGGGAAGCTCCGTTCCTCGGAGGCTTATCTTGGTATAGTCTCTGTTGTTGTAGGTTCTTACATTCGAGGTATGACGGGGCCCTGTCCGTCGTTGTTATCATATCTTTCGTAAGTGCATGTAATCTTGTTGTGGCGGGGTTGTAATGGGATATCGTTCGGATCTAAGTTTTTATATATATATGCGAAAGGCAACTTTTCTTGAGATAAACATGTGTTTTCTTGCATTATTTCATATTGTGTTTTATGTTCGTGATTTTCTCGATGTATGGCTACTTGGGTGCGGGTAAGGCACGATCCACGGGCCGAACGGGTCGTGACAAAAAGTGGTATCGAGCGATTAATCCTCGGAAAGTGTCTCTGAGCCGTATCGATAGAGTCTTGATTATCGGTGTGTTGTGCACCACCAATAATCGTGAGGCTATAGGATATTTAGGATTGGTTTCCATTCTTCTCACTCGAGATCGTGCCTTAGAGGCATGTTGTAAGTTGGACCCTCTAACGTATTTTTCCCTTACCGCTATGCCTCGCGTGAGCGGCCGGGCAGAGAGCGAAGCGGCCGAGGCTGAGTAAATCTGAGGGATTACGAGGCACAGCCCAATCATTACCTAGGGTAGTGCTTCATTCGGGAGTTCTGCGACGTCACTAGCCCCAAGAGTTTAGCGGCGGCGATTCCTCTGCGGCCATGACATTTGAACCGATTCGCGGCCAGAGCAGAGAATATAGATTGCAAAGAGGCAACCTCTTACTAACTATGGATTTGGCTACAGAGTATCTGGATGTCGCGAGTCTTGATGACTATCTAAGAGGTTGTGCAAGAAATTCTTGATTGGGCTTGAGCATGGCACGTATGCGGGCTTATGCGCGAGCCAAGAAACGTAGAGATCGGCGGGTTAACGAGGCGGCGAAGAGGGCGAACAACAAGGTCCTTTGGTAACTTTCGAGGCGAATCGCCTCGCGGCCGAATTAGATATGCACATCCACCAGGTCTGAGTGGTCCTCGCGAGGTTCGGGGCGTTCGGGGTATCAGGAGTTGGTGAGCTCCGAGCTTTCGGTTCCACTACACGTAGGTTCCGGCCCGGCGGTTGATTTTCCCAGTGTTCACATGTGACAGCGTCGTCCCGGGAATGTCGTCTTTTAGTTGGTACTTGTTGTACCTCTACCGTCGGGCAGTGTCGAAGGATATCTAGTAGGAGGACTCGGCCTTCGTGATCGGTGGGTAGTTCGTCATCTTCCATAGCTATCGCCTACGAGGCGAGTTTTATTAAACGACTAAGGAGTGAAGCGATGAAAAAGGTATATCCTTAACCCTCTAGAGATCAGTATGTGTGATAAGACGAGTATATCATAAGTGCTATGTTCTGATAGCAGTGTGTTAGTTGTGATTAGAAACCTTGGTTAGTAAAAAGGAGTAAGATTGGGGGATAAGAAAAAGTGTGAGCCTTAGAGCTTTATACGTAGAGACCTTAGAGGTAAGGCCATCTCGGGTAAAGATGTATTGTTATGTTTGATGCTTATCGGAGTGCATAGTGCACGTGAGCTATGTTTTTATAATAAGTCCCTGAGTAGTGTGAAATGAAAGAGGGTAGTTGAGCTAAGAAGACCGCTAGGTTTTCATAATGTGATTAGTGAGAGTTTTCCGGATCGGGGAGCTAGTGTTTTGCGCGTTGCCGGGTCGGGTTGAGGCCACGTTGCGGGTCAACCCGCGGCCTGTATGGTGGTGGGGTCAGTTTGTGGTGGTCCCGCCTTGTGATAGGGTCATGAGGGTGTTAGGCCCATGTTTGGTTAACAGACTGAGTCGTGGATCGTTCGACCCGATGAGTCGGGCGAGGTCGGCCGTCTTGTCTTCTAGTAAAGACCGTGTACTCGATAGTAAGTTGCGGGATGATTATTTCGGGAAGGTTGCACGAGGTGCTGCTTTCACCTTATGTCGACGGTGGAGCCAGTTACAACTATTTTCGTTTTCGAAGTTTTACGGCGGGGTTAGGAACTCGGTGAGTCTCGTATCGTATTAAATCCTCGGGCGTTGTTTTGATTTCGAGGGTAGCCGTGAGGATTGTTGTCTCTGTGGAGGAGTGTTTAAGTTACCATTTCGGTGTTCGGATGTCGCCTATGAAGCCTTGTAGGGGCGGAAGTGTAAGTCTTGGTCGATTGGTTCGATGTTGGCAAGGTTCAGATAGTTGGTTCAGGCTTGTTCCAGCAGACTGTGGATAGGGTGAAGCTTGTCTAGAAGAGGTTGTTGGAAGCTCAGAGAAATCGTGCGGATAAGCGGCGGCGACGCTTAGAGTTCAAGTTGACGGTCGGTCTTCTTGAAGGTACCACCGATAAGTGTGACGAGTTTTGAAGCCCAGGCGAATGAAATGTGGTAAGTTATGAGAAAGAGTTTGAGTGTACAAGAAAGGTACGACACGTAAGGGAAGAAGCGGGCATGTATGGCGGGCATAGATGTGATCATTTCTTTTGTAAGGAGAAGGTGCGAAGGAAGTATATTTTAGACCTCGGGTAAGGGCTTTTGTGATGTTAGAGGTGTTTCCTCGTGGACTTGGATGTAAGTATTTGCGCAGGTTTTTCTGTGGCCAGGTGTGGCAGGATTGTTCTCGTAAGTATAGTAGTGAAGACTATACTGGCGCGCGTTTGTTTTGAGACTTAGAAGGAACATTCGGGACGAATGTTTCTAAGGAGGAGAATGTTATACCGTATTTCGCAGTATGTGCGTGGGGCGTGCGTAGAAAAGTTTGAAGCTTAAAGTAGGCTTGGCCGATTTTATTTTGTGCACAACACCCGGTTAGAGTCGTTTTTCGACGAAAAGTTTTACATAACTTGCGAAGGGAAAATTCCGGCTATGTCATTTTTAATTTTTGCGGATTTTTCCGAGAGACGAAACATTTTGGACCAAAGGGAGGGTGACATGTGTCACCCTCATGTTGGACGTCTTTAGCGGCAACTTGCACGATTTGCAAGTCAAGTGGGTAAGATATTTTTGTAGATATTTGTGAGGGTTTTAAGGAGTAGGGACTAGGGGCACTTGGGCACATCTTGGCCCTCCACTTGCCCCCCACATGGCTAGATCATGGCCCTTGATTTCCCTATAAATACCCTCCCTTTGAAGACTTCTTCATCCAAAAACTTTCCTAAGTCTAAAATCCTCCCCTCTCCTTGTAGTGTTTCGTCAAACACCCCCTCCCTTTGAGAAGGCCCTTTGGCGAGAGCCCATCCCTTGGCGAGAGTACCCACTCTAGTGGGGTTAGCCGAGGGTACACACCCACTTGTGGTGTTGTCTCGTATAAATACCCTCTTGGTAGAAATACTCTCAGTATTGTTACTATACCCAAAATACCTTAGCCGTATACCTTGTAGTATTCCAAAGATACCTCTATACGTAGAGCAGGAAATACTACCGTATGTCCTTTGTCTCAAACCGAAACCCTAGGGAAAATCTTCACGATTGGTTGAAGTATTTAAGAAGAAGTTGCGTAGAACTTCTAAGGGTTGTTTGGAGCGGGTTGGAGCACCCGGAGTAGGAGCTAAGCGTTGCTCAGGACCGACATTTATACTTGGATAATTATGGGCTTATCGAGGTAAATATCTTGTCTCCCTTTTGTAATTAAGTGTGCATACTATTGAAGTATAAGAATAAGTATAAGTATATACAAGGAAAGTATATAAGGAGGAAGTAAAGCAGTACTTACATGGGGTGTATTCTGATGGTATTGTGAAGTTTGTGGTAGGAAATCTTGCCCAATTTTCCGTAGAATCTTGTATCTAGATTTATTCTACCGAGTAGTCTAGACTTTGATAGACTTGTATAACCTTTATAGGTTGAATGTTCTGCAAGTAGCATGTGCTACTAGAAAGGTGAACAAGGCTAGCCGGGTTATAGCCGTGGAGCGTTTTGCTAATAGTCGATAATCGTCGCGAGGTATGTGATTCTTCCTATCCTCTTGAGCATGATATTTTAAAGAATATATATATATAGTACGGTAGACGTACGTGTGTTAACTGAATAATAATTACGGCAATGTCTTCGGACTTAAGCCTGAATAATAATTACGGCAATGTCTTCGGACTTAAGCCTGAATAATAATTACGGCAATGTCTTTTGACTTAAGCCTGAATAAAAAGAATCTGAAGTATTTCAAAAGAATTAAGAAACCTTTTTGAAAGAAGAGTAACACTTGGTTTTAAAAGCTTAAGAGTTATACTAGCTTTATGGGAAGTTAGGTATAACGACTTAAGAGTGATAAAAAGAATGATTTATTGATTTAAAGGTTAAGAGACTTGATCTTAAAAGATAAGAGACTTGACTTAATTATATTAATGTGAATTTTGTTAAAAAGTGTGAAACCTCATTCGTGAGTAATGAGTATTTTGGTTTTCAAAAGGAATGATGTTTTACTGATTTCGGAAATCAGAATAAATGTCGAACAAACCACAGCAGCGCTAATAAAGGGAAATGTATTGACTAAATAAAGTATTATTAAAACCAAGAGAAACTTCCATCCGCATAGAAGCTAAGATGAGACAAAATGATATTACATTTCCTAGATCATGGTCTTTGTAATAAGATCATTATGAACCGTAATAACCTACTCACACATAAGGCATATGTTTCTCGAATTGTTTTAAAGGATTAAAACTATGAACTACGAAACCTTTCGAAAAATGAGAAACTTGAACATTTGAAATTAGGCAAACTGGAACGTTTGGAAAATAATGTTATTACTCGATTTTACAAAGGGAGTGTTTTGGTTTACTAAAAGGATAGTCACTCTATTTTTATACTACGGGTATTGTGTGACTTCATGAAAGAACGGATCTTTTAAAAAGATAATGTATGAAGTACTTTGGGGATAGATGCCGATCTTGTTAATCATATAGTAGAAAGTACCTTGTGTGTATAACTTGATTGTGTTGGTTTGTGATAGCCTTGTAATACTTTCTTGTTGATTTGATAAGTAAACATGCTAGGATGCTACGTGTGTTAGTATCTTGTGATGTTTTTGTGTAAAGGGGTTTCCTCGATTGCGCTTAAAGTTGTTTAACGATCAGCCGTTATGTTGGTATTATACCACTCACCTTGACTTGTTTCGGAGGTTAAGCCGCCTCCACGCGGGTAGACTCAGCGATGCAGGACCGTGATTCGAGAATACCTCATGCGGGTCCAGGGACCTATCGCGAGCTACGAGAGTTCCGTGTTAGTGTGCGGCCTTTATGGTCATACGATGCATGTGGCCATGCGATCGCGAGTCCAGCGGATGCACGGGAATAGCTACCCTCGATGCGGGGTTATACCTCATGCGGCCTATGAGGTTGGCCTATGCGAGTCTGGGGAGTTCGAGGATAGACGCGCACATTTGATCTCAAGCGAGTGACCAACTTTGATCATGTGACGATGCCAGACAGATATCATGATCTGATTTATGACCTTGTTAATCTTGTAGGTGTTAGTAGTCGGCTATGCCTTCGCACTTACCTGCATCGTTTTATTAGGACACAGTGGGACACCGTGTTCATGTATTCCTTGGTGCTTTTATATCATAAACTGCCGGCAGTGAGGAAGGTATTCCACGGGCATGATTGATGTTGTGGGCGTGAAACCCATAGTTACATTTGAGTGATGACTTTGAGGGCGTGAGTCCCTGACTTGACATGACTGCTTATTTATTGTGAACTGTAGTTTGGTTATCATACATGTCTCCTGCTTTATAGACTATTATGATTTCATTTACTGATTTTCGATTTCACATACTTGGTACTGTTAGATCGACCTTCGGCCGCGTTAAATGCCGCAGGTAGAGGTACACCAGTGTTGATCCTCGCTCATAGGGTCACAGTTCAGCGTTTGGGAAGCTCCGTTCCTCCGGAGGCTTATCTTGGTATAGTCCTCTGTTGTTGTAGGTGCTTACATTCAGGGGTATGACGGGGCCCTGTCCCGTCGTTGTTGTCATATCTTTCGTAGAGGTCTGTAGTACTGTTGTGTGCAGGGTTGTAATGGGATGTAACTGTTCGGATCTAAGTTTTTATATATATATGCCGAAAGGCAACTTTTCTTCAGATAAACATGTGTTTTCTTGCATTATTTCATATTGTGTTTTATGTTCCGCTGATTTTCTCTGATGTATGGCTACTTGGGTGCCCGGGTAAGGCACCAGTCACGGGCCCCGGAACGGGTCGTGACAAGGGGTAGCTGGGAGGATCATTTGCCTCTTGTGGAGTTTGCTTACAACAACAGCTACCATTAAAGTATTCAGATGGCGCCTTATGAGGCCTTATACGGGAGGAAGTGCAGGTCACCGATAGGCTGGTTCGAGGTGGGGGAAGTTCAGTTAGTCGGGCCAGACTTAGTTCACAGCGATGGATAAGGTGAAGCTTATCCAGGAGCGGTTGTTGGCAGCTCAGAGTCGGCAGAAGTCGTATGCAGATCATCGGCGCCGACACTTGGAATTTGAGATAGATGATTGGGTTTTTCTAAAGGTATCTCCCATGAAGGGCGTGATGAGATTTGGAAAGAAGGGGAAGCTTAGCCCAAGGTACATTGGGTCAGTCGGATGCGTAAGGTAGGCAGGGTTGCCTATGAGTTAGATCTGCCGTCCGACTTGGAGGCGGTACATCCAGTTTTCCATGTGTCCATGTTGCGGAAATGTATTGGAGATCCATCTAGAGTGCACCCGGTTCATGATGTCCAAGTGACAGAGGAGTTATCGTATGAGGAGAGTCCCATAGCGATACTCGATCGTCAGGTTAGACGACTTCGGACGAAAGACGTGGCTTCCGTCGCGTCTATGGCGAACGAGCAGGAGGAAATGTCGTGGGAAGCAGAGGATGACATGATGAAGAAGTACCCTCACCTTTTTCCTATACCTCCAGGTAACCCACTTTCCTGCTTGTTAGTTTTGACTTGGCATTTACGCTTCAGTATGTTGTGGCTCGTGGAGCTTCCTTATGTGCAAAATGATAGTTAAGAGGGTCTATGTCGATGTTGTGTTTCGAGTAAGCCTAGAAGGAACATTCGGGACGAATGTTTCTAAGGAGGGGAGAATGTTATACCCCGTAGTTCTGACCCTACGTATGAGAGCGTACGAAAGCATGTAAGACTTAAAATTTTCAAAGGATAGGTTGACGGATTATTCCGGACGGGTTTTTAGTCAACTTTAAGGCGGGTTATGACCCGGAACATTGAGAGTTCCTAAGTGGTTCAAAGCCCTAAGGCGTAGTTCGTTGAGTCTAGATTCCAACGCAACCAACCGTTCGTCGATAGGACGTCGGAGTAGAAAGATATGAGAGTTACAAGTTCAGTGCGCAGTCGGACAGAAGTATGTTTTGGACAAAGGCGACAGGGCCGCGGCGCCGAAAGTACTGTAGGGTCGCTGAAGTTTCAGCGCCGCGCCGTGAAGCCGCGCACGGAAGATCCGAGGTCCGCAGAGTTGCGCCAGCGCGCCGGCCGCGCGCCGAGGCGGAAATCAGCGAAAAACTTAGAAAAAGTCAGATTTTTCTTTTGGAAGGGCCTGGGTGGGGGACAAGTGTCCCCCCCATCTGATTTTTACATGCAATATATTGACCAAGTCTTAGAGACTTGGTCATTTGTCATCTCTCTCTTTGAAAAACCTCTCCCTTCTCTCTTAAAATATTCCAAAGCTCCTCCTTCTCTCTAAAACTCCAAGAAGATTCTAGCCTAAGAAAATCTGAAAAATTAAGAACAAGAAAAGGAAGCTTGTAGCTAGCTTGTGGTGGTGTTCTTTGCTAGGAAGCTAGCAAAACCTTTGGAATAAGTTTGGCTAAACCTTTAAGGTAACATTTCTTCCTTTAGAATTAGTTCTAGTGTTGCATGCTTAGAAGAAAGAACTTGTGGTAGTAAAATAATGCTCTTAGAGTCATTGCATGCTAGAAAATGTGGTTTGGATATGAAGAATGGGTTAAGAAGAGATTATGAGCATGTTGTAGCGTAAAAACTACCTTAGAATTGTTAAGTGAATTGTGGTAAACTTATGGGACAGAATTTTGGGTGTGTAATCCCCTTTGAATTGTTGGATTGATTGAGCCTTAAATGTGGTGTTTGGATGATAAATTCGGCCTTGAGAAAGGTGGCAAAATGAGTAGAAACAAAGGAAATGCTGCCCAAATTTCCATAGAATTTAGTGACTTTAAACTTGGATTGTTCTACATTAAGATTAGAGGTTAATAAACGTATCATGACTATTATAGGTTGAAATATTACTTGCGGTAGTTTGGACTTGGCAAGTGGATTGACCAAAGAGGTATGTGAAGCTTCCCTATCTCTTGAGCATGAATAGATGAAACTATGCGATTTAGACGTACAAGATTTGATATTCTTACTTGTTTTAAGTATATTAATAACTTGTTTCATTTTAAGAATGTATAATTCCCTTAGTTAGGGGAAAAGTATGATTTTACTAAAGTGTAGAGTTAACATAACAACTTTATGGGAAGTTGGTTTATTAGCTTCATAAAAGGTTAATGAGAAGAGATTTACTCTAAATAAGATAAGTATATGGAGAGGCAAATTGATTTTAAAGTATCAATTGCCCAAAGGTTTTTATGTATAAAGAAGAGCCATTTTTGAAAGAGTTGAAGTATGTAGTACTTGGGTTAAACTCCCGGCGTTCTTTTATTAAAGATATGGTTAAGTGCCTTAAGTAAACTAAAATGAGAGGGTATATGAACAAGACTAATAAGAAGTTATAAGTTTTCTTAACTTATTTACAATTATGATATGATGACAGTTTGAGCTAGAGTAAGAGTATATCTGAGGGGCAAGCCCCAAGATCGTTATACCACCTTCTCCAGGGTAAGAGTATGTCTGAGGGGCCAGCCCCAAGATCGTCATACCACCTTCTTCAGTGTAAGAGTATATCTGAGGGGCAAGCCCCAAGATCGTTATACCAGCTGCTTCAGTGTAAGAGTATATCTGAGGGGAAAGTCCCCAAGATCGTTATGCCATCTGCTTCGGGGTAAGAGTATATCTGAGGGGTGAGTCCCCAAGATCGTTATACCACCTGTTCCGTGGATTTGCTACACATGATGCGAGGAATACCTCATGCGAGTCCTTATGAGCTTATGCGGGTGAAATAGTCCCATGCGGGCGGGTACAGCCTATGCGAGGAATACCTCATGCGGGTCCACAAGACCTATGCAGGTGAAATAGTCCCAGGAGTAGGGGTGCTTATTGATACTACGGGCGAGGTACCCCGTTTTGATCCTAAGGCCCCTATTTTATGCAGTATTGTATATATATACTTGTCACTCATTGTTAGTAAGGCACAAGAAAAGGTATTTTATTGACTTCCATGACTCAAATTACTTTCGGACTTATGGTATCATTATTACGATTTTTCCGGCTTTACATACTTGGTACATATCAGGTAATCGACCTTCCTGGGCCGTTAAATGCCGCAGGCGGTAAGCAGATTGAGGATCCTCGTTCTTAGGATCACTACTCCAGTGTCAGAAGCTCCATCCCTCCGGAAGCTTGTTTATTGGTACGGATATTCCCTGATGCTATAGGTATTTTGTACATTCAGGGGTATGGCGGGGCCCTGTCCCGCCACAGTTGTTATCTTTAGAGGTCTGTGGTCACCTATGTGTTTTGGGCTATAAGAACCAGTTGTATTACTATACTTTTGTTTAAGTATGTTTTATAGAAGGCAGCCTTATCGGCTGGCCAGTAATGTTTACCCTTTTCTCTAAGTAATGTGTTATGTATGTTCCGCTGCTATTCTCTGACATATACCTGACAGGGTACCCCGGTAGGGTACCAGTCATGGCCCCGGGGCTGGGTCGTGACAGTTCAGTTCTTGGAAAGCTCCATTTCTCCGGAGGCTTTGTCTTTTGGTACGGTTCCCTGAGGTTGTAGACTTTTGTACATTCAGGGGGTATGGCGGGGCCCTGTCCCGTCACAGTTGTTATTCCTAGAGGTCTGTAGTCACGTTTGTGGTTTGGACTGTAAGGACAAGTTGTACTGTTTTACTTTTGGTTAGGTATATTCTATGGAAGGCGGCCTTGTCGGCTAGCCGGTGATGTTTACTATCTACAGGTTTATGTGTCATGTATGTTCCGCTGCTATTCTCTGATGTATACCTGAAGGGGTGCCCCGGTAGGGCACCAGTCGCGGCCCCGGGGTCGGGTCGTGACAGTGATACTCACCTTAGATTTGATTCCTCATTTGGCTTTGACTTACGTATATGCATGTGTGAGATTGTGGCCATATGTGGCATTATGGGTTTCGTAAGTATAGTAGTGAAGATATACCGGTGCATGTGTAGTTGGAGACTTAGAAGGAACATTCAGGACGAATGTTTCTAAGGGGGAAGAATGTTACACCCCGAAATTTCCAAGGCAATGAGATAAGGACGTACGTGAGAAATTGAGATTTGAATTTTGAAAAGAATGAAAAAATTCAGAAAAATCCTCCGAACCTCGTGAAGGAAAAAGGTTTATAAATTGGAGTTTGATTCTCAAATTTGATATTTGGGACTTAGAGAATATATTGAAATTATGGATTTTAATTTTCGGATTTGGTCATGTGGGGCCCACCCGGGAAATTTTACGTTTTTGTGGGGCCCACAAGTTTTTCGATATTTTGGCCAATTATGGACTTTTTGGGAGATGAAAATATTTTGGACGAATCATAGGGTGACACGTGGCACATCCCACCCCCTTGTCTTGGTCTTGGAAGACTTTGACTATTTGACTTTAGATATTTTCATGAAAATGAAGACAAGTGGACAAGTGGGTCCCACCCACACTTGTCCACCATCTCACCCTCCACTTGTCATCATCCAAGCCTAGGTGATACATTATATATACATAGAGATGTCTTGCAAGACTGTCACGACCCGACCCCGGGACCGCGACTGGTGCCCTACCTGGGCACCCTTACAGGTAAACATCACAGAAAATCAGCGGAACATACATGAAACTTATAAATAAAACATCGGAAGTAAAACAATAGGTTAGCCGATAGGGCTACCTTCCTGAACATATATAAATACAACCGAAGCAGTTGCCTCATTTCTTTTACAACCGACCCAAAAATAGGTGACTACAGCACTTAAGAGTTTTAACATAACCATCACAAGTGACAGGCCCCGCCATACCCTGAATATACATGAATCTACTACCTCGTGGAAAACTGCACAAGAGCTAAGCCTCCGAGCAAATGGAGCTTTCTCAAAATCAACCGAGATCCTAGGAGCAAGGATCACCAACACAGGTACCTAAAACTGCGGCATTTAACGCACTTCGAGCGGGTCGCAACAAAAATTCGAATATGGAATGAAATAACGATAAGAAATGATCATAATCAGACAAAAGAATGACAAGGACAAGTATAAAAATACATACCAGATCCTGCCGTGTCATTACCACTTATGAACTTAATTTCACATCAATATCTTTTTCCATTCCATTAAGAGTTATAGCCATATCTTACGTGCTTACTTAGGAGAAGTCATTAAGTTCATTTCTATCTAACTTACTTATCTTTCATAACATAGTCCGACCCACTACGGAGGGACACATATACTACCCGGCCCAAACTGGGACGCGATCAAGTTACACCCATATCAAAGCATGCCCGTGGAATCCCCCATCACTGTCAACAGCTAAAAGTGTAAAACATAACCATAGGTCTCACGCCCATAATATCAATCAAAACAGGTGGTATAACGTCTTGGGGCTTGCCCCTCATTTATACTCTTACCCTGGAGAATGGTAAGCGGGGTATAACGTCTTGGGCTTGCCCTCATTTATACTCTTACCACGGAGAAGGTGGTATAACGTCTTGGGGCTTGCCCCTCATTTATACTCTTACCCTATATCGACCGGTCCACAAACAACACATAAAGCAGGTGGTACACCGTCTTGGGGGTTTACCCCTCACTTATACTCTTACCCTGGAGAAGGTGGTATAACGTCTTGGGGCTTGCCTCATTTATACTCTTCCCATAGCTCGACCGACCATGAAACAAGACAAAAGCACTACCTTGTCTCTTATAAACTCCGGAAATTTAACCCAAGTGCTACAAATAACGGAAGCATACCCGTGGAATCCCACATCACTGTCGGTACGTCCAAGTAACTTATAACAAGACAGCCGGCCCTCCAACCGAGAGTCGCGGCAACGTAATAAAACATAATACTTGCACTCAAAGGCTATCACCAGCACATATAGGCTAAATCTCAATTAACCAAGCCAAAGTACTACGTACGTACATTCTTTTCAAAAGACTCCTTTCCAAATAAAACTTCCCCGATACTAACCACGTAGTATCAAGTCCTATCCACCTTCAAGACAAGTCACAATACCTTTTTAGAAATACAATTACCGGCTTCTAAATCAAGTGACTTCTTTATTAAAAACCTTAAGCAATTGGTACCTTTAAACCAATTTGCCCTTACCTAATACAAGTTATTCCTTTGATTACTTTACTAGAGAAAACCATTCTCTTAATCTTCCATAAAGCCGTTATAACCGACTTCCCATAAAGCCGTTATAACCCTTTATGGTTTAGACTAACACGTTCCTTTTATAACCAAGAGATTTATACTTTCAAATCAATTCTCTTAACTTTCAAAATACTTCAAGTCTCTTAACTTTTAAGAAAACAAGTTTCAAGTCTTAAAAGCTTCATACGTAAACTCTTTCAAAATTAGTAACAAATCTTTGGTGCGTCGTGAATAAGTTATACTTATTTATAACGATCTTATTCAAGTAGCCATGATCTAGAAAATGTAATACAATTTTGTCTTATCTTAGCTTCTATGCAGATGGAGGATTTCTACTTGTTTTAACATAATGGATTGTCATTACATTTTCCTTTATTAACGCTGCAGTGGCTTGTTCGATACTTATTCTCATTTGTGCCGTAAATTAGCCAAATCAACTCGACTCCTTTTTATTATAAAACCTTAGGCAATTGATGCCGTAAAATCAAGTTGCCTTTTTACATAGTCAAGTCATTTATCTTTCCATAAGGCAAATATAACTAACTTCCCATAAAGCCGTTATATTCACTTTATACCTTAGCCATAAACAATTTCCTATCCAATGGACTTATACGTTTAAAACGGGACAAGTATCACATACTTTAAAACTCTTCAAGTCCCTTAACTTAAAATCAACTTAAGACATCCTTACTATTTTCAAAGAAGTGAGTTAATCTCCTAACCCACCCGACTTGGCATTACATAAAACAAGTAAAGAATATCATAGTTCAGACGCTCACCGTACTACATACGCAACTAGTCATGCTCAAAAGATAGGAAAAGTTCTACATAGAGTAAATCACATAACTACCTCTTAACTTCTAAGAGTAGAAGGAAACATGAAATGATACCACAAGTATATTCCATACATAGGATCATGCCAAAGGAAGGAAGAGGTTCACATACCTCGCGACGATTATCGACACGTAGCAAAATGCTCCAAAGTACTTCAACCTTGATAGCTATTCCACTCTCCAAGTAGGATACGCTATACTTAGTACTTCAACCTATAATGGTCACAATATGTCCATTAACCTTTCACTCGTAACGTAGAACTTTTCTAAGTGCTAGGTCACTAATTCTACGAGAAATCGGACAGCACTTCCTTTGTTTCTACTAACTTTGCCACCTTTTTCAAAGTCGAATACAATAACCAATACAGCCCCAATTGGCTCACCACAATCTATAAGGTAGTCCAATATAAATAAATGACCATACAGCCCCAATTGGCTCACCACAATATAGAAGGTAGTCCAATACAAATGAAAACAAACTATTACAAACTAGAAGTACAAATTCGGCCACCTTGAGTTCAACAATACTAATTCTTAACCAATTTCCATTTCAATCCAAATTGGTAGCATAACATGATATCACGTCGCATTTGATTATAACAACCATAATCTTTAAGTAAGTAACATGCGACGATTTCTAAAAAAACGACCAATTAGTAATCCAACTTAACATGGCTTACATTTCATTTCGGATTTCCAAGGCTACAATCAATCCATAATCCTTATAAACTTCAACACAACAACTTCATGCTAGCAACATGTAAAACTAACAACAACAATATAAATATATAATCTTGTAACACTTTCAAAGACAAGATTGTACCTCAACGACTCCAAATCCAACTCCAATCCGAAGTCGCTCCTTAGTAGTTAGAACCTCTCCAAGACACTTCAATCCGCTTGTCGAGACCCTTAGAACCACACCAACAACTTTCCTTCAACTTACAATCCAAAACCTAGAAAGCCACTAGGTTTTCACTTTGACTAATAATAAAACTCTCTTTTTCCGGATTTTTCTATTGAGATACACTTACATAACACTCAAGAACCTTGGTTTAAAGTGTGGAGCTTATAGGACAAGAAACTAATTTTTTCCTCCTTGTAGCACTCCAAACCCGAGAGCACCATATATGGAGTCTTCAAATTCTTGGAAATTTTTCTAAGTGTTGGACAAAGTCTTGCTACTACTAGTATTATAAAGGGTAGTGGAGGGTCAAGATGCAACCATTTGGGTGGCTAGGATAAGCTCTTATTAAATATCAAGCTAATTGTCTCCTTTGACTTAGTCAAAATTGTCAAGCCACACTTGCAAGACTTGTTCATCCAAGACTAATGGTAAATGACCATTATGGGCATGCCTAAATTCGACCAAGGCATTACTAAGGGGGGTGACACGTGTCGCCCTCCCATTCGTCACAATAAAACGTTTTCCGACAATTTCATAATTCCGATAAATTTTTACAAGCCTCAAATCTTAACACTTGTGAGTTCTTACGTACGTTCTTAAAACATGTCCTGTAAATACGGGGTGTAACATTCTTCCCCCCTAAGAAACATTCGTCCCCGAATGTTCTTTCGGAGTCAAACTTATAATTAGCGACATAGTTTCCTTTCACAACCCCGACATGCTAACAATGCCACACATGGCCCTAATACCTCGCACACGCATACTTGTCCATCATAAGCCCAAAAGAGATTTTCTTTTCGTACTTCCAACTCATACTAGCATACATACATAACTTCCATACCGATTCTGGCCTCAAATCATTGGAGTAACTTTATAAAACAATATAAGGCCATTTCCGGCTTTCATGACCTGGTTCCGGTGGAACGCGTCCACGAACCCGTAAAACAATTAACTAGACTTGGGCCTTGCGTCCTCGTGACCCCGTCACGTAGCGGAACTACTACCAACTGATCCCACTCCATTCCGGGATATGGGGAGACCCGTAATGTGTCCTCAACCACTCGGGCACGCACTTAACTCTTATCTTGGTCTACAATAAATCTTTCTACAGAAGACCTTATACAACTAAGGTCCTAGCGGTTTTCAACATTCTGATGCTCGCACTTTCCACGCTCCAAGCCTACCTTACCAATCCCCCAATAACGGGTATAAAAACTTCTCATAAAACCATAACCATGTTGTCTCGATCACAACAACTATTACTTACTCTATACGGACCTCATCCATACAATTCTCTTAAGCCTACTACGCAGCTTAATCTATTAACATTCCGTTAGTTCCTTAACATGGCTTCTGGGGTTCACTACCCTATCGCATAGACTCATCCTTTCCCAATTATCTCAAATAAAACATAAGATCTTGGCGAGAATTCATTAACTATCTCATACCTTCCTGGTATCTAGTTAGTCTTTACCAATCCCTGAAAATCTAAAATCATTCTAGGCAACACGCGTCTGACCCTCATACATAACCCCGTATAGATGTATGTCACAATACCAACTATACTATAATCATTACCAACCCGATACGCAATCCACATAGTCCTTCCCGGTTATCACGCTTTTTCGTAGCTGCAATCAACATAACTCGTTAGGGAGGGACGACTTAACAATACAAATTTCTATCGCACGATCTCGAGTGAGAAGAATGAAACCAATCCTAAATGTCCTGCAGCCTCCGATTATAGATGGTGCACAACACACCGATAATCAAGACTCTACTAGACACGATGCTGAGACACTTTCCGAGGACTAACCGCTTCGATACCACTTTTTGTCACGACCGACCCGATCGCGATCGTGCCCTACCCAGGCACTTTACGTAAACATCGAGAAAATCAGCGAACATACATGAAACTTATAAATAAAACATCTAAGTAAACAATAGGTTAGCCGACAGTGGCTACCTTCCGAACATATATAAATACAACCAAGCAGCTTGCCTCATTTCTTTTACAAACCGACCCAAAAATAGGTGACTCTGCACTCTAAGAGTTTTAACATAACCATCGTGGCGGACAGGGCCGCCATACCCCAATATACATGAATCTACTACCTCGTGGAAAACTGCACAAGAGCTAAGCCTCCGAGCAAATGGAGCTTTCTCAAAATCAACCGAGATCCTGGAGCAAGGATCACCAACCTGGTACCTAAAACTGCGGGCATGAACGCAGCCCGGGCGGGGTCATAACAAAAATTTAATATGGAATGTAAATAACGCATAAGAAACAGATCATAATCGCATAAAAGAATGACAAGGACAAGTATAAAAATACATACCGATCCTGCCGTGTCATTACCACTTATGAACTTAATTTCACATCAATATCTTTTCCATTCCATTAAGAGTTATAGCCATATCTTACGTACTTACTTAGGAGAAGTCATTAAGTTCATTTCTATCTAACTTACTTATCTTTCATAACATAGTCCGCCCACTACGGAGGGACACATATACTACCCTACCAAATCGACGCGATCAAGTTACACCCATATCAAAGCATGCCTGGAATCCCCATCACCGCTAATAGCTAAAAGTGTAAAACATAACCATAGGTCTCACGCCCATAATATCAATCAAAACAGTGGTATAACGCCTTGGGCTTGCCCTCATTTATACTCTTACCCGGAGAAGGTGGTAAAGCGAGGTATAACGTCTTGGGGCTTGCCTCATTTATACTCTTACCCTATCTCGACTTGGTCGTCAAACAACACATAAAGCGGGTGGTACAGCCTTGGGGTTTACCCTCACTTATACTCTTACCCTGGAGAAGGTGGTATAACGTCTGGGCTTGCCTCATTTATACTCTTACCCTAGCTCGACCGACCATCAAACAAGACATAAGCACTACCATGTCTCTTATAAAATCCGAATTTAACCCAAGTGCTACAAATAACTAAGCATACCCGTGGAATCCCACATCACCGCTTCGGACGTCCAAGTAACTTATAACAAGACAGACCTCCAACCGAGAGTCGCGCAACGTAATAAAACATAATACTTGCACTCAAAGGCTATCACCAAAGACATATAGGCTAAATCTCAATTAACTAAGCCAAAGTACTACGTGACGTACATTCTTTTCAAAAGACTCCTTTCCAAATAAAACTTCCCGATACTAACCAACCGTAGTATCAAGTCCTATCCACCTTCAAGACAAGTCACAATACCTTTTTAGAAATACAATTACCGGCTTCTAAATCAAGTGACTTCTTTATTAAAAACCTTAAGCAATTGGTACCTTTAAACCAATTTGCCCTTACCTAATACAAGTTATTCCTTTGATTACTTTACTAGAGAAAATCATTCTCTTAATCTTCCATAAAGCCGTTATAACCGACTTCCCATAAAGTTGTTATAACCCTTTATGGTTTAGACTAACACGTTCCTTTTATAACCAAGAGATTTATACTTTCAAATCAATTCTCTTAACTTTCAAAATACTTCAAGTCTCTTAACTTTTAAGAAAACAAGTTTCAAGTCTTAAAAGCTTCATACGTAAACTCTTTCAAAATTAGTAACAAATCTTTGGTGCGTCGTGAATAAGTTATACTTATTTATAACGATCTTATTCAAGTAGTCATGATCTAGAAAATGTAATACAATTTTGTCTTATCTTAGCTTCTATGCAGATGGAGGATTTCTACTTGTTTTAACATAATGGATTGTCATTACATTTTCCTTTATTAACGCTGCAGTGGCTTGTTCGATACTTATTCTCATTTGTGCCGTAAATTAGCCAAATCAACTCGACTCCTTTTTATTATAAAATCTTAGGCAATTGATGCTGTAAAATCAAGTTGCCTTTTTACATAGTCAAGTCATTTATCTTTCCATAAGGCAAATATAACTAACTTCCCATAAAGCCGTTATATTCACTTTATACCTTAGCCATAAACAATTTCCTATCCAAGGGACTTATACGTTTAAAACGGGACAAGTATCACATACTTTAAAACTCTTCAAGTCCCTTAACTTAAAATCAACTTAAGACATCCTTACTATTTTCAAAGAAGTGAGTTAATCTCCTAACCCACCCGACTTGGCATTACATAAAACAAGTAAAGAATATCATAGTCTTGTACGTCTACCGTACTACATACGTGCAACTAGTCATGCTCAAAAGATAGGAAAAGTTCTACATAGAGTAAATCACATAACTACCTCTTAACTTCTAAGAGTAAGGAAACATGAAATGATACCACAAGTATATTCCATACATAGGATCATGCCAAAGGAAGGAAGAGGTTCACATACCTCGCGACGATTATCGACACGTAGCAAAATGCTCCAAAGTACTTCAACCTTGATAGCTATTCCACTCTCCCAGTAGGATACGCTATACTTAGTACTTCAACCTATAATGGTCACAATATGTCCATTAACCTTTCACTCGTAACGTAGAATTTTTCTAAGTGCTAGGTCACTAATTCTACGAGAAATCGGACAGCACTTCCTTTGTTTCTACTAACTTTGCCACCTTTTTCAAGGTCGAATACAATAACCAATACAGCCCCAATTGGCTCACCACAATCTATAAGGTAGTCCAATATAAATAAATGACCATACAGCCCCAATTGGCTCACCACAATATAGAAGGTAGTCCAATACAAATGAAAACAAACTATTACAAACTAGAAGTACAAATTCGCCACCTGAGTTCAACAATACTAATTCTTAACCAATTTCCATTTCAATCCAAATTGGTAGCATAACATGATATCACGCATTTGATTATAACAACCATAATCTTTAAGTAAGTAACGCGACGATTTCTAAAAACGACCAATTAGTAATCCAACTTAACATGGCTTACATTTCATTTCGGATTTCCAAAGCTACAATCAATCCATAATCCTTATAAACTTCAACACAACAACTTCATGCTAGCAACATGTAAAACTAACAACAACAATATAAATATATAATCTTGTAACACTTTCAAAGACAAGATTGTACCTCAACGACTCCAAATCCAACTTCAATCCGAAGTCGCTCCTTAGTAGTTAGAACCTCTCCAAGACACTTCAATCCGCTTGTCGAGACCCTTAGAACCACACCAACAACTTTCCTTCAACTTACAATCCAAAACCTAGAAAGCCACTAGGTTTTCACTTTGCGACTAATACGAAAACTCTCTTTTTCCGGGATTTTTCTATTGAGATACACTTACATAACACTCAAGAACCTTGGTTTAAAGTGTGGAGCTTATAGGACAAGAAACTAATTTTTTTCCTCCTTGTAGCACCCAAACCCGAGAGCACCATATATGGAGTCTTCAAATTCTTGGAAATTTTTCTAAGTGTTGGACAAAGTCTTGCTACTACTAGTATTATAAAGGGTAGTGGAGGGTCAAGATGCAACCATTTGGGTGGCTAGGATAAGCTCTTATTAAATATCAAGCTAATTGTCTCCTTTGACTTAGTCAAAATTGTCAAGCCACACTTGCAAGACTTGTTCATCCAAGACTAATGGTAAATGACCATTATGGGCATGCCTAAATTCGACCAAGGCATTACTAAGGGGGGTGACACGTGTCGCCCTCCCATTCGTCACAATAAAACGTTTTCCGACAATTTCATAATTCCGATAAATTTTTACAAGCCTCAAATCTTAACACTTGTGAGTTCTTACGTACGTTCTTAAAACATGTCCTGTAAATACGGGGTGTAACAAAGACCTAGCCAACACTTAGCCATTCTTCATCAAGCAAATATATCTCCCTCTCCATTGCTCTCGACCTTAGGGATAAAAATGGAAGAACAAGACTTCAAATCTTCCAAGCTTAGTTCATTATACAAGATTAAGGTCCCTAACTAAGTGATTAGCAAGATTAAGCACCCTTAACCCCTAAATCTAGGATTGGGCCGAAAATGGTGATGAAACCCTAGGGGTTTTCGTCGACTTTTTGGAAGCGAAACGTGAAGAGAAGTTTCTCCCAAGGTTGTAGGGGATACATATATGTAAGTGGAACTTGAAGAAGTAGAGCGAAACGAAAACTACGGTCCACTGTTTAGCATTCTGCCCGGGACGTTTTTGGGCACAAAAATGAGGTAATAGTTCTTTTTAAATTAAGATAATTGGATATTGCTTATTGTTATAATGTATAGATGAAGTCATGTTAAGGAATAAATGGAAAATAAGATGTGTATGAGGTAGATATGTTGTTGGCCGATTTGAGGCAATTTTGTGTCCTTGGTTTCGTTTGTTATATGGTTGTTGTTATCCACACTTGTCGTATGTTAAAATAAGGTAATATGGTTGTTGATAAGTTGGTATGTCATATATGGAAGTGATGGAACTCGAATTGGAATAAAATGGATTAAGGAAAGAGTTATCGGATTGTAGTTGTTTTAGCCGAAAAACTGCCTAAAACTGTTAGACGTTGTCGTATCATTTTATGGACTGTTTTGGGCGTGCATAATTCTGGAAATTAATCCCCTAATATTCATGTTTAAGTGTAGTAGTTGCTAATGAAAGTAATAAGGAAATAGGGGTGTGGAAAGGTGTTGAAACGCCTCACATTTTACCCTCGTTATTGTTGGATTACAGACTGTTTTTATGGGCTGATTTGTGGACTATTTTGTATAACTGTGGGGCAGAATTTTACACGTCCAGTTAGGCGGGTAATCCCCTTTGGCTAACTGTTGGTTGCGCCTTAAATGTGGCTTGTTGGTTGATGAATACGGGCCTTGGAAAAGGTGGAAAAGTACGTTGAAACAAAGGAAGTGCTACCCAAATTTCTGTAGAATAAGAGACCTAGCACTTGGTATTATTCCACGTTGATAAGCTAGGAGTTGATAGACATGTTATGGTTAATATAGGATGAAGTACTACGTATAGCATATCCTACTTGAAGGGTGGAATATCTATCAAGATTGAAGTACTTGGGAGCATTTTGCTACTTGTCGATAGTCGTCGCGAGGTATGTGAACCTCTTCCTTCTTTTGGCATGATTCTACGTATGAAATATACATGTGGTATTATTTTATGATTCATTATACTCTTAGAAGTTAAGAGGTACGTATGTTGACTTACTCTATGTAAAAGGTATGTCCAAGTAATCCTAAGTTCTTACCAAATCTTATGGGAGATGTTGGTAAGAGTCGTTAGGAAGTATTTGGAGTCGAGTTGACTTTGCTAATTTACTACACTAATGAGAATAGGTATTGAACAAGCCATTGCAGCGTTAATAAAAATGTATCGACAATCAATTATATTAAAATAAGTAGAATTCTCCATCTGCATAGAAACTAAGATAAGACAAAATTGTACTACATTTTCTAGATCATGGCTGCTTTAATAAGATCGTTATAAACGAGTATAACCTATTCACAACTCATAAAAATATATGTTGCTTAATTTAAAGAGTTTATGTTATGAAGTTTTAAGACTAGGAACCTTGATTTCTTAAAAGGTTATGAGATTTTATTTGTCAAGTTATGGGACTTGATTCTTAAAGAAAGGAATGACTTGATTTAAAAAGAATGGTTTCCATGAATTATTTCAAAAGTTAAGAGGCTTGATTTCAAAAGAGAATGTAACTTGAGTTTTCAGAAGAAGAAGTTTATTGATTTAAAAGAGAAGGAGTTTTATGATTCTTTTTAAGTATGTATATACGTAGTACTTTTGGGTTTAGTTTTCCCTAATGTAATAAGAAATAAAAGTGTCTTAAGTTCTCTAAAGTGAAATGTTGTTATAATAGCTTTATGGAAAGTTGTTATAACGACTTAAGAAGAAGTGAAAAGATGGTTTAAAATGTTATGTAAGGAAAATTACACCGGGTCCCGCAAAAATAGGTCGGGTTATGTTATGAGACACACCGCGTCCCAGAATGGGCCGGGCAATATACCTTTATGGGCAGACTATATGACTTTACCGCGTCCCAGAATGGGCCGGGCAGTATACCTTTATGGGCAGACTTATGTGACCTTACCGCGTCCCAGAATGGGCCGGACAGTATACCTTTATGGGCAGACTTATGTGACCTTATCGCTTCCCAGAATGGGCCGGGCAGTATACCTTTATGGGCAGACTTATGTGACTTTACCGCGTCCTAGAATGGGTCGGGAAGTATACCTTCGTGGGAAGACTTATGTGACCTTACCGCATCCCAGAATGGGCCGGGCAGTATACCATTATGGGCATACTTATGTGACCTTACCGCATCCCAGAATGGGACGGGCAGTATACCTTTATGGGCAGACTTATGTGACTTTACCGCGTCCCAGAATAGGCCGGGCAGTATACCTTTATGGGCAGACTTATGTGACTTTACCGCGTCCCAGAATGGGCCGGGCAATATACCTTTGTGGGAAGACTTTTTATGCATTCACCGTGTCAAGCACATGATATACACATGCGTTAATGCGAAACATTTCCACTCATGACCAATATTGGCCATCTTCCTGATCAAGAATCAAGGGAACAAAGTTCTTGATGTTAGTAACGACGTGGGCCGGATGGAAAGATGGTGATGAGAAGATTGTAAGAGGTGGTTGGATGACGACTGGGTAGAAGCGGAAGCGTCAGAAGACGTGGGAGTCGCCAAAGGATTCATTGGAGTAGTGGATAGTGTGTAGACATATAGAGAAAAAAACCGAGAGAGGAGGTCCCTGACAACCAAATTATTTTAGGGGGGTTGGCAACAGAAAATTAGTCTAGGTTTTTAGGGTTTTTGATCTGATACCATGTAGAATATTATTAATCTCCATTGGGGAGTCTTTCTCATTAATATCAATATATATAGTGTACAATGTAGAACATAATACAATAAGAATCCTAGTTTACTATAATTATACATCACTAAATATTTACACAATATATGAGATATATTATAATTATGGTGCTATATTTTGTACTCGTTAATAATTCTGCCTCGTACAATAATGTCGGTAGAATTACCACTTTATAGAATTTACTTTTAAGCCTCGACAATACCTTCTTATCGCACATCACTCCGGATGTGAGCCTTCATTTCATCTACTCTGCCCCAATACGATGTGCAACATCCTCATCAATCTCCCGGTCTTATTGAATTATAGACTCAAGATACTTAAAACTTCCTTTCTTGGATATGACTTGATCATCGATCTTCACTTCCATTGCTTTCTCATGTGCCATATCACTGAACTCGCACTCCGAATACTCTATTTTAGTCCTGCTTAACCTTAAACCTTTAGACTCTAAGGTTTATCACAAAACTTTTAGTCTATTGTTAACTCCACCGTGCGTCTCATCAATCAACACTATGTTATTTGTAAATAATATACACCATAGCACCTTGCCTTAAATATGCCTTGTCATTTATCTGTCCCTAAGGCAAAAAGAAACGGGATAAGGGTTGATCCCTGTTTCAACCTCATCATGACCGGAAAGGTCTATGAGTCCCCTTTCACTGTTATAACCTCGATCTTGGATCCACTATATATATCCTTAATTTCCCTAACGTAAGTCATAGACACGTCTCTGGACTCCAAATACCCCGCCAAAGGCCTCCTTAGATTTTATTATACACCTTTTCAAGATCAATGAACACCATGTGCATGTCTCTTTTTCTGTCTCTATACTGCTCCAACATCCTCCTTATAAGATGAATGACTTCTGTAGTTGATCTCCCTGACATAAATTCAAATTGATTCTCAGAGATAAACACATCCCTCCTCATCATGGTCTCGACCACTCTTTCTCAGACTTACATAGTATGCTTAGTAGCTTGATACCTCTATAGTTATTGCAATTATGAATATCACTCTTGTTCTTATACCATAGAGCAATTGTACTCCACCTCTATTTTTCCAACATTTTAGTTGTCCTAAAAAAGACATTGAACAACCCAGGCAACCACTCTATACCTACCTCGCATGTGTTCTTCTTACGAATATCCCCTTAACCTCCGCAACTTTTATGCTCTTACAATATCCAAAATCTCTACGACTCTGCGAATGCTCTAACTCTTCCAGCACTATATCCCTATCTCCTTCTTCATTCAGGAGCTTGTGGAAGTTTGTCTGCCATGTCCGTCGGATGTGCGCCTCCTCTATCAACACATTATCATTATCGTTCTTGATGCACTTCACTTGGTCTAGGTCACAAGCCCTCCTCTTTCTTGCCTTGACAAACCTATACAACTTCCTATCGCTTCCTCTGCACTCGAGCTCTTCATACAAGTGATAAAAAATTGTTGTTTTACCCGCTGTTTTACACGAAGGAATAAAATACAAGAAGCTTTTCGTTAAATAATTGTCCTAGTATTACATCCGTTTGCATGTAATGTGCACTTGTATTTTGAAACTATATTAGATGAAATATAGTTAATGACAGGATAATCGTTACACTTTCATTTATCAACCTTTTGTTTTTTAATTCCTTTCTTCCTAAAAAAATATTTAGCCCCACTATGGTGGATGGGCACATTTATCAACCTCACTTTTTAAACAAAGGGTAATTTTCTTGCTCCAATCAAATACATTGTGTATATTCTATAGGTCAGAGGATGGATATATCATATATGTAAAAATTTATTCGTTGTATATTTGTATGCTTCTAGGAATCTAGGGCCCTGGAAAACAAGAAAAATAGTAGTTAAACAAATAAAGTGCGGAAAAATGACACCAAGCTTTTTATACCAACTGAGACTACAATCTAGAGTGACAAATAGAAAATGACACCGATTATCTTATACTCCTATACATCAAATGACTCTTGGGATCCGTTTGGTACAACTTATTAAAAAAAAATATAGGAGTAGAGTTCTTTTAAATAGAATTTTTCCAAGTAGAGTTTTTATCAAAAAATTGTTAGGTGTTTGATTGTCAATCAAAAAAACACTTTTGTACCAAAAACCAAATTTTTTAAAGCCAAAATAAGCTCTACTCCAAAAAGCTAAAATTTTGGGCTTTTTGAACAAGTGCTTATTTTAAAATAAGCTCAACCAAACATCTCTCAATATTTTAATAAATACTTATTTAAAAATAAAATTTATAAACTTAAAATAAGCTCAACCAAACACACACTTAGACTATAATCTATATTGACAAATAGAAAATTTTAGAAAGTGCAGATAAGACCTAGAAAGGCTGAAAAGAGAAGACTAGCCCAAAGCTTCGAACGTGAGTCATACCCAACAAAAAGAAAGTGCAACGCAAGGGGAATTCTCGGGAACATGAGGATGACATTTTCTTTTAGTCTTTTTTTTTTTTTTTTTTTTATAAATTCATATCTCGGGGTGACCTTAGTACCCCCATATCGCTAGTACCTGCACAAGTACTGGTACTATGCTCCTGGAGGCGAATTGAACCCGTTCTTAGCCACCGCCGTAAATCGCGGGATGCGCCCACATTCGATGTCCGATCGCCACCAACGGATCAACGCTACAAGGTCCGACTTCAACAGTGGATTGTCGAGGAGTATCAAACCCACACTGCAACATGCCCGCGCGGTTAAGCTACCAGACTTTAATACGAGGCATATGCCCCGGAGAACGTATACAGAAAAGGGTCAAAATGTTCTTAAACGATGTGAAATTATATAAAATATATTTATTAATATTTTGAAGGGGAGCTTTAGAGTAATCGGTAAAGTTGGTATCATGTGATCAGGAGGGCATGTGCTTAAGCCGTGTAAACAACCTCTTGTAGATATGTGAGGTAAGACTGCGTACAATAAATCCTGGTACAACCCTTCTCCGGACCCCGCATGTCACGACCCGACCTCGGGCCCGCGACTGGTGCCTTACCCCGGG
Organism: Przewalskia tangutica; assembly: GCA_029844215.1. Classification (NCBI taxonomy): domain Eukaryota; kingdom Viridiplantae; phylum Streptophyta; class Magnoliopsida; order Solanales; family Solanaceae; genus Przewalskia; species Przewalskia tangutica. The sequence continues at coordinate 90,930,471 of CM056730.1, read as the reverse complement.
CACCCTAGTGATAATACATCAGAGAAAAACTAGCGGAAATAAAAACTCAAAGACATGAAACAATGAAATATAAGAAAAACAGGCTAACCAAAACGGTCACCTTTCTGTATATATACATAAAACCCGAACAATTATATCCTTTTACAAACCTTGCCCACAACAAAGATTACTGCACTCTAAGAATGTAACCACAACTATGACGGGACAGGGCCCCGCCATACCCCTGAATGTACAAGTACCTACAATGACAGGGGACTATACCAAAGATAAGCCTCCGGAGAAACGGAGCTTCCCAAAACGCAGAACTGTGATCCTATGAGCGAGGATCAACAACCGGTGTACCTCTACCTGCGGCATGAACGCAGCCCCCCGAAGGAGGTCGAGAACAGTACCAAGTATGTGAAATCAAAATATCAGAAATGAAATCATAATAGTCTATATAAAGCACGAGACATGTATGATAACCAAACTACAGTACAACATATAAGTAGTCATGTCAAGTCAGGAAATCACGCCCTCAAAGTCATCACTCATGCCCGTGGAACTCCTTCCTCACTGCCGGCAGTCCATGACATAAATCATACTCATGTGATGCGCCTGGCATCCTACCTCACTTTCGCGCATACATATACAATACATATATATACCTCCCGCCGTGGAATCCTCCACATCGCAGCAAAGTAGGTGTAGCATATAACCACGTGACCCGCCGGTGGCATCCTACCTCACCGCCGGCGCATACATATACAATATATATATAATACGCGTCGCATGCCCTAATCCCGACGGTGTAGCATGGCCATAACGCGCCTCGGCGTCCTCATCGCAGCGCAGTCAGTCTTCACGGGAGCTAGCCCATGGAATAATGATCGATATACCATGCCCTAATCCTCATCTGTAGATGTGTCTTCACGGGAGATAGCCCATGGAATAATAGTAATGGTCACATGCCCCCGGAATCCCTCATCGGTGTAGACATGCCCATGTGACAATAATAATATACCGGGAGTTTAACCCGCTGCATGGCCCCGGAATCCCTCATCGGTGTAGACATGTCCATGTGATAATAACAATGGAAGCATACCCGTGGAATCCTCCGTCACTGCCGGTACATCCAATGAAATGTACGGGCATCTAACCCGCATCCTGGTCACATGCCCCGGCATCCCTCATCGGTGTAGCATGGCCAAGATCAAACAAAATGGAAGCATACCCGTGGAATCCTCCGTCACTGCCGGTACGTCCAACAAATTCACAACAAGTCAGCCGGCCCTCCAACCGAGAGACGCGGTAACATAGTAATACCACCAAGGCTATCACAACTAGCATAGGCAAATTTAACATACTCTTAGACTTCCATTTTATGACAACAAATCCGGGTTTTAACCCCAAAATACTACATACATTAATCCTTTCAAAAAGATCTCTTTTTACGTAAAAACAACTCGATACTATTATCCGTAGTACCAAACACGTTCATGTTTAAATCAAGTACTTTACACTTTTTAAACCAAGTGGCTTACACTTTTAAAACAACGTCAAGTATACTTTTAAAACCCAAGTAACTAACTCTTTTAAGATCAAGGTACTCCTACCTTTTTAAAACCAAGCCACTTATATTTTTCTCATCAAGAAATGTTCGATATTTGAAAATAAGTTACTTATACTTTTAAACTCAAGTTACTTCTCTTTTCCCAAAATCAAGTTACCATTTTAAATCCAATAATAAAACCATTCTTTTGTTTTCATAAAGTCGTTATAACTAACTTCTCATAAAGCTATTATAACACTTTATGTTTTAAACAAATTTAAGACAAGACCATGCATTTCTTTTAAACCAAAAACTCTTCAATTCCTCAAGTCTCTTTTCTTTTAGAAATCAAGTTTCTTACTTTGGAATTTAAGAAAATCAAAACTTGTTTATAATGATCTTATTAAAGCAGCCATGATCTAGGAAATGTAATACAATTTTGTCTTATCTTAGCTTCTATGCAGATGGAGGTTTCTATGTTTTAATATAATTAATTGTCATTACTTTTTCCTTTATTAACGCTGCAATGGCTTGTTCGATACTTATTCCCATTTCCGAAATCAAGTAAAACATTATTATTAAAAACCAAGTACTCATTACTCACGAATGAGGTTTCACAACTTTCTACACAATTCAAGTTCTTCACATATCATCTCAAGTCAAATATAAGTCAAGTCTCTTATCTTTTAAAATCAATAAACCATTCTTTTACCTACATAAAGTCGTTATAATTAACTTCCCATAAAGCTATTATAATACTTTATGTTTTAAACCAACCAAAATTCGTTTAGCACACGTACGTCTACCGTACTACATAGTTCACAACATCATGCTAGAAAAGATAGGAAGAGGTTCACATACCTCGCGACGATTATCGACAATTAGCAAAATGCTCCAAGTACTATACCCTTGCTAGCCCTTTCCACCCTTCAAGTAGAATACGCTACTCGTAGTACTTCCACCTAAAAAGGCCACAAAACGTCTATCAACTTCTAGATCTCTTCGTAGAACATTTCTAAGAACAAGGTTCCATATTCTACGGAAAATTCGGCAGCACCTCTCCCCCTGTAACCACACAAATAACCTCCAATATCAAGGCCCGCTACCAAGCCAACAACTCAAAGGGGATTACACGTCTAACCGGACGTGTACGATTCTGCCCCACAATAATACTACAAGTCTACTGTAAATACAGTCCAATGTAAATACAGTTCAATTCTTTTCAATATTCATTCTACATATAGTATACTCGACTATACATTACTACAACATGTAATCTCCAATTACAATAGGGGGATAAAGATCATTACCTCGACAAGCCCAAAATTATCCAAGATTTATAAGTCGATCCTGAGCAACGTTTAGCTCCACTTCCTTACGCTCTAACCCGCTCCAAGCAACCCTTAGAAGTTTCTAAACAACTTCTCTTAACACTTCAACCAACTATGAAGATTTTCTTAGGGTTTCACTTTGTGACTATTGGAATAAAGTAGTATTTTCGGGCTCTTAGTATAAAGATAACTTTGGAATACTACAAGGGATTACAAGGCTAAGGTATTTGGGATAATAACAACACTTGAAGGATTTCTCTACATAAAGGGGGGGGGGGGGAGTGTTGGACGAGAACAACACTAAGGAGGGAGTATATATTTTGCCTTGGAAACTCTTAAGTGGATGAATAAAGTCTTGCAAACAAGGGGGTATTTATAGGCCAACCAATGGCTAGGATCAAAGCAAGTGTAAGGTGAGGATTTGGTCCAAGTGGGAGTGGAGTCTTCCAACCAAATGTCCACCACAACAATGAGACATATGTCCACCACAAAAATGGGACAAGTGGCTTGCCACTTGTCCACCACAAAAAACGTCCAAGTGCCCCCTAATTTCGGCCATAGGGCCACATGGGGGTGACACGTGTCGTCCCCCCTACTCGTCCAAAATATTTCATCTCCCGAAAATATCCGTAATGCCAAAAATCCGAAAATAAAGTGGGCCCCACAAAACCGTAAATTTTCCCCGTGGGCCTCACGTGACCAATTTCGGAAATAAAATTCCATAATTCTAATATAATCCAGGAAGTCCAAATACCTAATCTGGGAATCCAATTCCCATTAACGAACCTTTTTCCTTCACAAATCCGGAAACTTTTCTTTCGAAAAAATCACATTTTTCTTCCTTTCCAATATTATTGTCGTATTCTCGTACGTACGTCCTCATATACATACCCTGGAACTACGGGGTGTAACATTCTTCCCCCCTTAGAAACATTCATCCCGAATGTTCCTTCTAAGTCTCCAAACATACATGCGCCGGTATAGTCTTCACTACTATACTTACGAAACCAATTATGCCACCAATGGCCATAGTATAACATACGCGCAAAACTCAATCCAAGCCAACTAGGAATCACCTCTAACGTGTATAACAACACTAAAGCTTCCACCCATGGTCTAAAGGATACTCCATTCGCATCTTCACTTCACAACAAAATGATCTCTTTTATTCTGTTAACACACGTTCACTTCTTTCCTTACTCGTCGTACCCTTCTCGTACACCCGAACTCTTTCTAGTACACGTACCATACCCCGCCATCGCTTCGCTTCAAAACTCGAGTCACTACCTCCAAACTTGGTCATTTTACTAGCCTCAAATTCCTTTAAGGCCATTCCTGGCCTTCACGATCCGATTCTGGTCGAACACATCCACTAACTCATACGATGGTTACCTAAACTTGGGCCTAGCACCCTCGTGACCCTACCACCTGGCGGGACCACCTCGAACTGACCCCACCTCATTCCGGGCTGCGGGTTGACCCGCGATCTGGCCTCAACCCGACCCGCTATCGCGCCAAACTCTCTCGTTCCCCGATCCGGAACAATCTTACTAATTCACGTCATGAAAGATACCACTTCCATCTCACACTACCCATGGAATTATCACACAAATTCAGTTCACGCATACCAAGTACTTCGACAAAGACTAACCGTAAAAATCATCCACTCAAGATGGCCTTGCATCCAAGGTCCTAACTGTTATAAATTCTAAGTCTCACAATTGTCTCGTCTCCAGACTTACCCCTTTCAACTACCCATGTTTTCTAATTCACACTTAACTCTATGCTATCAGTACATAGCACTTAACATGTAACCACCATAACAACTATACAAACTAGTCTCTAGAGGGTTAAGGATATACCTGAAAATCAAATAGGCGGTTCAAAGGACCGCTAAAACTGGGAACTTCCACCGCGACCTGCCGTGGCTCACGGTATGAACATCCCGCCTAGCTGGAAGGTGAAGAACCCGCAATGCATCCCGTAGTCGTGCTATCCCACCGCCGCCACCTCCGTCGAATACTCTCGCCAAATGGCCCTATTGGCCGCAAGCATAACAAGCTGTCGAAATAGTACGACACTCCCCAAGATGAGGTCTACCACATCGACCACACCGAGGTAGAGGTGGATCCATCTGGCTAACACCCCTCCCGAAACTCAAGCCTCGAGCCCCGACCGCTCCCGAACATCCCGAACGCCCCGGTTCAGCGAGGACCACTCAGGCCGGGCGGAGGCGCATAACTATCTGCCGGCGAGGTCCACTCGAAAGTTACCAGGACCTGCTGCTCGCCCTCTTCGATGATCTTGGTTAATCCGCCGATCTCTACATTCCTCGATCTGCGTGCATAAGCTCAGACGCGGCAATGTCCATGCTCGGCTGAAGAGCTACTCCCGTACAACTCTCTGCTAGATAATCGTCAAGTCCTGTGACATATCGTTGCACTCTATCCTCCATGTCTGCCACTAAAGCGGGGACATAACGAGCCAACGAGTCAAACTCTATACTGTATTCCCGAACCGTCCGCCCGTTCTGCCTCAACATCATAAATTTATCTGCCCGAGCTTTCCTCATCTGCGAGGGTAAGAAGTGTGTAAGAAATGCCTCTGAGAACTCGTCCCAACCAGCTGGAGGAGCATGCTCCCCCCGGGCCGCGACTGGTGCCCCCGAAGGAGGTCAGTACAACAGGCGCATCACTCATGTCACGACCCGACCCCGGGCCGCGACTGGTGCCCTACCTAGGCACCCTGTTCAGGTATACATCAGAGAATAGCAGCGGAACATACACAACATAAACACATGTGTAAACAATAAACAACACAGGCTAGCCGATAAGGCTGTCTTCCATAATATAAACATAATCAAAAGTACAATTGTACAACTCAGTTCTTACAGCCCAGCCACCTATGTGAATACAGACCTCTAGGAATAACAATTGTGGCGGGACAGGGCCCCGCCATACCCCTGAATGTACATAAATCTACAACATCAGGGAAATACTGTACCAAAAGAGACAAGCCTCCGGAGAAATGGAGCTTCTGACGTCTGATAAGTGATCCTAAGAATGCGGATCCACCACCTGCTTACCCTTTCCTGCGGCATGAACGCAGCCCCCGAGGAAGGGGGTCAGCACACAATATGTACTAAGTATGTAAAACTGGAAAAATGCTGTAATTTACCTCATAAGTTTAAAACAAAGCCGAAGTCATGTATGATAATAAAATTACAGTACACAGTGCCTTACTAACAATGAGAGTAATCCAAGAGTATACGTACAACATAAATAATAGGAGACTCACGATCAAATCATGGGTAGCAAATCCATGGCAACAGGTGGTATAACGTCTTGGGGGTTTACCCCTCATTTATACTCTTACCCTGAGGCAGGTGGTATAACGTCTTGGGGGTTTACCCCTCATTTATACTCTTATCCTGGAGAAGGTAGTAAAGCAGGTGGTATAACGTCTTGGGGGTTTACCCCTCATTTATAATCTTACCCTGAAGAAGGTGGTATAACGTCTTGGGGGTTTACCCCTCATTTATACTCTTACCCTATCTCAACCGGCCGTCATACAGTAAATAAGCAAGTTAAGAAATCCCCTTAACTTCTTATTAGTCTCATTCATCTACACTCTCATTTTAGTTTACTTAAGGCACTAATATGTTATAATAAATCCGGGAGTTTAACCCAAAGTACTACGTACTTCTAATCTTTTAAAATGACTCATTTTCATATAAAACTTCCAAGATACTATTAACCGTAGTATCAAGTCAAAATTACTCTTCAAGACAAGTCACAATACCCTTAGAAATAAAGTTAGGTTTCTAAATCAAGTGACTCCTTTTATTATAAAACCTTAGGCAATTGATGCCTTAAAATCAAATTGCATTTTTATTAAAATCAAGTCATTTATCTTTCCATAAAGCAAATATAACCAACTTCCCATAAAGTCGTTATATTCACTTTATACCTTAGCCAAATACAATTTCCTATCCAAGGGACTTATACGTTTAAAACGGAACAAGTATTACATACTTCAAAACTCTTCAAGTCCCTTAACTTTAATAAAACATTAGACATCCTTAATACTTTCAAAGAAGTGAGTTAATCTCCTAACTCACCCGACTTGGCTATTCATAAAACTAGTAAAGGATATCAAGGTCTTGTACGTCTACCGTACTAAATACGTGTAACTAGTCATGCTCAAAAGATGGGAAAAGTTCTACATACCTCTTCGGGCCAAACCACTTGCCAAGTACAATATCCCGCCCGTAGTATGTCAACATATAATATCCACAGTACGTCTATTAACGTCTTACTTCAAACGTAGAATATTACAAGTGTAAGGTCACTAAATTCTACGAAAAATCGGACATCACCTCCTTTGTTTCTACTTACTTGCCACCTTTTTCAAGGCCGAATACAATAACCAAACACGCCACATTTAAGGCCCAAACAATGCAATCAACAATAGGGGATTACACGCCTACTAGACGTGTAAAATTCCGCCCCACAATAGATATCAAACTAATACAACTACTAGTCCAATTTCGACCATAATGAGTACAACAATACCAATTCTTATCCAATTTCCATTTCAATCCAAATTGTTAGCATAACATGATATCAAGTCGCAATCGATTATACTACTATAATCTTCAAGTAAGTAACATGCGACGATTCTAGTAAACGACCAAATTGTAATCCAACTTCACATGGCTTACATTACATTTCGGATTTAAGGCTACAAGCAATCCATAATACTTATAAACTTCAACACATATACTTCATGCTAGCAACATGTAAAGCTAGCAACAATATAAATAATCTTGTAACACTTTTAAGGGACAAGATTATACCTTAACGAATCTTAATCCAACTCCAAATCCGAAGTCGCTCCTTAGCAACTTAGGGCCTCTTCAAGACACTTTAATCCGCTACTTGAGACCCTTAGAACAACACCAACAAATTTCCTTCAAACTTCCAAACAAAACCTAGAAAGACAACTTGGTTTTCGCTTTGCGACTAACCCAAAAACTATCTTTTTCCGAGATTTTTCTATTGAGATATGCTTACAATACACTCAAGAACCTTGGTTTAAAGTGTGGAGCTTAAAGAACAAGAAACAATTTTTTTTCTTTTCAAATGGGAGTGAACCCGAGAGCTCAAGCTTGAGTTCTTCAAATATTTGTGAAATTTTGGCTAAGTGTTAAGTTTGTCTTGCACTACTAGTATTATATAGTGTAATGGAGGGTCAAGATATAAATAAATGGGTGGTTTGGATGAGCTCTTATCAAATATCAAGCCTTGTGGGTCCTTTGACTTAGTCAAGAATCTCAAGCTCTCAAGTTGCAAGACTTGTCTTGCTAACAAAGGTCCAATGACCCTCTTGACCTTGCAAAATTCGTCCAAGGCATCATCAAGGGGGTGACACGTGTCACCCTCCCATTCGTCATAATAATACGTTTTCCGACAATTTCATAATTCCGATAAATTTTTACAAGTCTCAAATCTTAACACTTGTGAGTTCTTTCGTACGTTCTTAAAACATGTCATGTAAATACGGGGTGTACATTCTTCCCCTCTTAGAAACATTCGTCCCCGAATGTTATTACGGAGTCAAACTTACAATTAGCGACATAGTTTCCTTTCACAACCCCGACACACCAAAAATGCCACACATGGCCACATAAAAGCATTTACACAAAACAAATGCTTCAATTAAAACTTGACAAGTAAGGGAAGATGAATTACCTAAAGGTATAGGGAATAAGTGAGGATACTTCATCAACATGTCCTCTTCCGCTTCCCAAGTCATCTCCTCTCGGTTATCATTCCTCCACAAGACTTTGACGGAAGCCACATCCTTGGTCCGCAGTCGCCTGACCTGGCGATCGAGTATCGCTATGGGACTCTCCTCATACGATAACCCTCCACACTGGACCTCACTAGCAGGGAAAACTCTCGCTGGATCTCCGATACACTTCCGCAACATAGAAACATGGAAGACCGGATGTACCGCCTCTAACTCTGATGGCAGATCCAACTCATAGGCAACCTTGCCCACTCTACGGACGATCCGTAGGGCCCAATGTACCTGGGCCGAGTTTCCCATTCTTACCGAATCTCATCACACCCTTCATGGGTGACACCTTCAAGACCCAATCGCTGCACTCGAAACTCCAAATGCCGACGCCGATTATCCGCGTAGGACTTCGCCGACTGAAGCCGCTATCGCCTCTGGATAAGCTTCACCTTATCCACACCACTGAACCAAGTCCGCCAACTAATCGCACTCACCCACGTCGAACCAACCAATCGGCGACCTGCATTTCCGCCCATATAAAGTCTCATATGGCGCCATATGTATACTGGAATGGTAGCTGTTGTTATAAGCAAACTCCACAAGAGGCAAATGATCCTCCCAGCTACCCCTGAAATCAAGCACGCAGGCTCGCAGCATATCCTCAAGTGTCTGGATAGTACGCCCGCTGCCGTCGCTTGAGGATGAAATGTCAGATCGAGACTCACTCGTGTCCCTAAACCCTTCTCGAAAGACCTCGAAGTTAGCCGAACCGGGCTCCCTATCGATATAATCGACACCGACACCGCAGCCTCACAATCTCTCCGATGTACACCGCGTAGTCCTCACCAAAATGTCGCCCGATCGAAGGAAATGGGCTGATTTCACACCACAACAATAACCCAAATGGAGTCGTACTTCCTCCGAGTACGAGGTAACCTCAGAACAAAGTCCATGTTGATCACCTCCCACTTCCAAGTCGGAATCTCAATAGCTCGCAATAATCCATCGCCTCGTGCTCGACTGACTCCGGGCAATTAGGACATCAGGCAACAAAACTCGCCACGCCCTCTTCGTGCCATCCCACCAATACAAACATCCGAGGTCATGGTACATCTTGGTCGACTTCGATGAATAGAATAACGAGCACCGCAGGCTCCCCTGACCGACGGCCTCGACACATCGGAACACACAACCGCCTCAAATCTCAAGACCATCAGCGCTACTCGAATAGCCTCTTCTCTCCCAAGAGTCGTGATCTCGATACCGCATCAACACGGGTCCTCAAACTGCCGCTCTTCACCTCATCAACGATGGAAGACTCGCAACCCCACGAACCCGCACCCGCCATCGTCAGATCGATCAAACGAACCCCAAGGCTCGCTAATCGTGGATCTCGACGACCATGTCCTCGCCTCTCCGGCCGCACTCCGATGTGCTCCCCATCGATCTACGACTCAAGGCATCAAGAACTACGTTGGCCTTCCCGGATGGTATAGAATATCAACATCTTTCGAACTCTAACCACCGCCTCGCCGCAGTTCAGCTCCTCTCGCTCAAGATATACTCGAGGCTCTGTGGTCTGTATAAATATCCACATGAACCCCATACAAATAATGTCTCCAAATCTTCAAGGCATGAATAATCGCGCCAACTCTAAGTCGTAGGTAGGTAATTCCTCCTATGCCCGTGAATCGCCGGAAAGCATAGGCTATAACCTTGCCGTCTTTGCATCAAAACACACCCTAGCACGATACCCGAGGCATCACAATAGCTCACGCACTGCCTAACCCTCAGAAGAGTAAGAACAGAGTCAGAGTCAACCTTTCCTTCAAAGAATCGAAACCCTTCTCGCAAGCCTCGCCCATCGGAACTTGGCCGCCTCGAGTCACCCTAGTCAGCGGTCTGCGAAATCAAGCAACCGCTCCACAAACCTCTTATAATAACTCGCCATTTCAAGAAATCAAGCGCACTTGGCCGGAGTAGTAGGTCTCGCCAAGACTGATCGCTTCAATCTTTGTCGTATCCACCCGACACCATCAGCTCCAATAATATGCCCCTGGGAATGCCACCGAGGCCAACCAAAACTCACACTGAGAACTTGACGACAATCACGGCCCGAGGATCCCAATCATCCTCAAGTGATCTGCATGCTCGCTCTGTCCGCGAATAAACCAGATGTCATCAATGAATACTATCACAAATGTATCCAAAATGGCTTGAACACCGGTTCATCAAATCCATAAATACTACCGAGCGTTGGTCAAACCGAAAGATATAACTCAACTCATAGTGCCCATACCGGTCCCGAATGCGATCTTTGGGATGTCGCCTCGAACTCAGACTGATGATAACTGCATCGCAGTCTATCTTTGAGAAACATCTCGCACTCGCAATCGTCAAACAAATCATCAATCCCGGGAGGGGTACCTATTCTTAATGGTTACCTTATTCACCGCTCAGAATCAACACACATACACGCCCCATCCTTCTTCTTCACAAACAACACCGCGCTCCCGGAGAGATACACTAGGCCCGATAAAGCCTTTCTCCGTAAAATCTTTCACCGGTCCTTCACTCCTCAACTCAAGAAAGCCATCCTCAGTATGGCGGAATGGAAATAGGTCGAGTGTCCGCAACGTGTCAATACAAAACTCAACCTCCTCTCGTGAGGGATACCCTAAGATCATCTAGAACACATCCGAAACTCCCTAACCACGGCATCGATCAAGAACTGCACCTCACCTCAGACAAATACCCGAACCAGATGATCGATGTACCTTTTTAGCACCATCTAACTAGCCTTGAGGTAAGAAATCAACCTACCTCTACGACGCCGTGTTGCCCTTCCACTGATAATCGCTCACCAGAAACCGAACCAACCAACTCGTCCCTACAATGACGTTGGCATAACAAGAAGCCAACCATTTATACCCATAATGACATCAAAATGTCATCTCCAACTCTATCAAGTTCTGCAAGGTCCGACGATCAAATAAACACCGACAACCTCTATACACCCGCCAATAACACCGAATCACCATCGGCGTAGCTACCTCAAAAGGCTTTATCGACTCGCCTATCCCGATTTTACCCGCATAAGAGGGGACACATAGGACAAGGTAGAACTCGATCTATCAAAGCATAAACGCTACAAAGATGAAATCAATAATGTACCGTGACGACGCTGTGGAAGCCTCCGATCTGGCGGTGGCTAATGAATATATGCGCATGGGACCGCTAGAATCGAACCACCACCACGACTTCTACCACGGCCCGCCGTGAGTACCGCTCCCGGGCGATAACTACGTAGGAGAGGAAGACCCAAAGAATCGATCCAGGCTGCACCGTACCACCCATGCCGCCTCTAGACGGACAATCTCTCCTCAAATGACCCTGTTGGCCACAAGAGTAACAAGCTCCCAAAGCCCTGCGACACTCGCCCTGGTGAAACCTACCGCATCGAGCATACTGAGGTGTGGGTGGTCCCGATCGGTGAAGGTTCCTGCCTCCCTAAAATCCCGAAGTCCTGGAGCCCTGATCTGCTCCTGAATGACCTGGCTGATCAGACCTCCTGCCAGAAAACCGTGAAGGAGCACTCTGTGCTGGCTGAAAAGTGGACCTAGTTCGGCCGAGGCCGTCCGCCTCGAAATCGCCTCGAGACCTCATTGCCCCGCCTCTTGGCCGGCTCGAGTCAATCTGGTCCTCCTCTCTATCCTCTATCCTCGCGCATAGGCTCGTGATCTCCGCAATGTCCATACCGGGCTGAAGAGCCACACCCAAGCATGCAGTAATCATATGACGGTCTAGCCCCATCACATAACGATGAACTCTATCCGCCATGTCAGCTACAATAGTGTGCGCATGTCTGGACAAGGAGTCAAACTCCAGGCTATACTCCCTGATAGTCCTCCCATTCTGCCTTAAGGTCAAAAATCTATCTACGCGGGCCCTTCTCATCTCAGGAGGCAAAAAGTGATCCATGAAGGCCTCTGTAAACTCCTCCCAAACAGCTGGAAGAGCATCCTCACCTCTCGAAAGCAACCACGACTCAAACCAGTTCAACTCAATATCGCAGAATCCCAGAAGAGGCTAGCGTATGCACTGCCTCAAGCCCTAAGAACTCGCATGGTCCGCCGTAGTCGCCGAATGAACTCGCGGATCCTCCTCGCACTCGAACCATAAAACTCGGGTGGATGACAACTCGTAAAATCCCTAATCCGCAAACCGCTCGGCCAGGTGGTCGCTGCTCGCTTGCCGCTACCCGCTACTATATTGGTCAATAATCGATTCGCTCCTCGTAGTTCTATACTCGCACCCGCCACGAATCGAGGCTCGCATCGAACATTCGAGCTACCGCCGCCTGCCTTCTAATCGCTGGCGTGGCTGAACTCGCCGACTCGCTTACTACCTCGTGCATAGTTCAGGCTCGAGTCCATGTAACCTTCGAGTACCGCTAGCGCCTCGCCGCCGCTTTGCCCTTCTGGGCCCTGGTCGCCTTCCGTGGAAGCATATATGTTTCATAAGACTAGGTCAGAAAGGATTCAACCTAATAAGACATATCTACTGCACGATCTCAGAGAGAGAAGAATGGAAACCAATCCTAAATGTCATGCAGCCTCCTGATTATAGATGTGGTGCACAACACACCGATAATCAAGACTCTACTAGACATGGTCTGTAGACACTTTCCGAGGATTAACTGCTCTGATACCACTTTTGTCACGACCGACTCGCCGCGATCGGTGCCCTACCCGGGCACCCTGCTCGTATACATCGTAGAATAGCAATGAATATACACAACATAAACACACGTGTAAACAATAAACAACACAAAGCAGCCGATAAGGCCGTCTTCCATAATATAAACATAATCAAAAGTACAACTGCATAACTCGGCCATTACACCCAACCACCTATGTGAATACGCACTTAGAATAATAATCGTATGGACAGGTTCGCCATACCCCGAATGTACATAAATCTACAACATCGTGAAATATCAGACTAAAAGAGACAAGCCTCCGAGAAACGAGCTTCGACGTCGATAAGTGATCCTAAGAATGCGGATCCACCACCGCTACCTTTCCTCGCAAGATTTAACGCAGCCCCGAGAAGGGTCAGTACACAATATGTACTAAGTATGTAAAACTGGAAAAATGCTGTAATTTACCTCATAAGTTTAAAACAAAGCCGGATTCATGTATGATAATAAAATTACAGTACACAGTGCCTTACTAACAATGAGAGTAATCCAAGAGTATACGTACAACATAAATAATAGGAGACTCACGATCAAATCATGGGTAGCAAATCCATGGCAACATGTGGTATAACGTCTTGGGGGTTTACCCCTCATTTATACTCTTACCCTGAGGCAGGTGGTATAACGTCTTGGGGGGTTTACCCCTCATTTATACTCTTATCCTGGAGAAGGTAGTAAAGCAGGTGGTATAACGTCTTGGGGGTTTACCCCTCATTTATACTCTTACCCTGAAGAAGGTGGTATAACGTCTTTAGGGTTTACCCCTCATTTATACTCTTACCCTATCTCAACCGGCCGTCATACAGTAAATAAGCAAGTTAAGAAATCCCCTTAACTTTTTATTAGTCTCATTCATCTACATTCTCATTTTAGTTTACTTAAGGCACTAGTATGTTATAATAAATCCGGGAGTTTAACCCAAAGTACTACGTACTTCTAATCTTTTAAAATGACTCATTTTCATATAAAACTTCCAAGATACTATTAACCGTAGTATCAAGTCAAAATTACTCTTCAAGACAAGTCACAATACCCTTAGAAATAAAGTTAGGTTTCTAAATCAAGTGACTCATTTTATTATAAAACCTTAGGCAATTGATGCCTTAAAATCAAATTACTTTTTTATTAAAATCAAGTCATTTATCTTTCCATAAAGCAAATATAACCAACTTCCCATAAAGTCGTTATATTCACTTTATACCTTAGCCAAATACAATTTCCTATCCAAGGGACTTATACGTTTAAAACGGAACAAGTATCACATACTTCAAAACTCTTCAAGTCCCTTAACTTTAATAAAACAGTAGACATCCTTAATACTTTCAAAGAAGTGAGTTAATCTCCTAACTCACCCGACTTGGCTATTCATAAAACTAGTAAAGGATATCAAGGTCTTGTACGTCTACCGTACTAAATACGTGTAACTAGTCATGCTCAAAAGATAGGAAAAGTTCTACATACCTCTTCGGGCCAAACCACTTGCCAAGTACAATATCCCGCCCGTAGTATGTCAACCTATAATATCCACAATACGTCTATTAACGTCTTACTTCAAACGTAGAATATTACAAGTGTAAGGTCACTAAATTCTACGGAAAATCGGACAGCACCTCCTTTGTTTCTACTTACTTGCCACCTTTTTCAAGGCTGAATACAATAACCAAACACGCCACATTTAAGGCCCAAACAATGCAATCAACAATAGGGGATTACACGCCTACTAGACGTGTAAAATTCCGCCCCACAATAGATATCAAACTAATACAACTACTAGTCCAATTTCGGCCATAATGAGTACAACAATACCAATT
This sequence comes from Przewalskia tangutica, assembly GCA_029844215.1. Lineage (NCBI taxonomy): Eukaryota > Viridiplantae > Streptophyta > Magnoliopsida > Solanales > Solanaceae > Przewalskia > Przewalskia tangutica. Next base: position 90,915,231 of record CM056730.1, on the reverse strand, counting down.
CTTATTCAATTTCCATTTCAATCCAAATTGTTAGCATAACATGATATCAAGTCGCAATCGATTATACTACTATAATCTTCAAGTAAGTAACATGCGACGATTTTAGTAAACGACCAAATTGTAATCCAACTTCACATGGCTTACATTACATTTCGGATTTAAGGCTACAAGCAATCCATAATACTTATAAACTTCAACACATATACTCCATGCTAGCAACATGTAAAGCTAACAACAATATAAATAATCTTGTAACACTTTTAAGGGACAAGATTATACCTTAACGAATCTTAATCCAACTCGAAATCCGAAGTCGCTCCTTAGCAACTTAGGGTCTCTTCAAGACACTTCAATCCGCTACTTGAGACCCTTAGAACAACACCAACAAATTTCCTTCAAACTTCCAAACAAAACCTAGAAAGACAACTAGGTTTTCGCTTTGCGACTAACCCGAAAACTATCTTTTTCCGAGATTTTTCTATTGAGATATGCTTACAATACACTCAAGAACCTTGGTTTAAAGTGTGGAGCTTAAAGAACAAGAAACAATTTTTTTTCTTTTCAAATGGGAGTGAACCCGAGAGCTCAAGCTTGAGTTCTTCAAATTTTTGTGAAATTTTGGCTAAGTGTTAAGCTTGTCTTGCACTACTAGTATTATATAGTGTAATGGAGGGTCAAGATATAAACAAATGGGTGGTTTGGATGAGCTCTTATCAAATATCAAGCCTTGTGGGTCCTTTGACTTAGTCAAGAATCTCAAGCTCTCAAGTTGCAAGACTTGTCTTGCTAACAAAGGTCCAATGACCCTCTTGCCCTTGCAAAATTCGTCCAAGGCATCATCAAGGGGGGGTGACACGTGTCGCCCTCCCATTCGTCATAATAATACGTTTTCCGACAATTTCAGAATTCCGATAAATTTTTACAAGTCTCAAATCTTAACATTTGTGAGTTCTTACGTACGTTCTTAAAACATGTCATGTAAATACGGGGTGTAACAACTCATGCCCGTGGAATTCCTTCCTCACTGCCGGCAGTCCATGACATAAATCATACTCATGTGATGCGCCCGTGGCATCCTACCTCACTGTCGGCGTACACATATACAATACATATATATACCTCCTGCCCGTGGAATCCTCCACACGCTGGCACTGTAGGTGTAAGATATAACCACGTGACTCGCCAAAGGGCATCCTACCTCACCGTCGGCACATATACAATATATATATATATATATATATAATACGCGTCGCATGCCCTAATCCTCATCTGCTAGCATGGCCATAACGCGTGCCTCGGATCCTCATCGCAGTCGCAGATCTTCACGGGAGCTAGCCCATGGAATAATGATCGATATACCATGCCCCTAATCCTCATCCGGCAGATGTGTCTTCACGGGAGCTAGCCCATGGAATAATAGTAATGGTCACATGCCACCTAATCCTCATCGGTGTAGACATGCCCACGTGACAATAATAATATACCGAGTTTAACTCCGCACGGCCGCACGCCCTAATCCTCATCGGTGTAGACATGTCCATGTGATAATAACAATGGAAGCATACCCGTGGAATCCTCCATCAATGCCGGTACATCCAATGAAACGTACGGGCATCTAACCCGCATCCTGGTCACATGCCCCGGCATCCCTCATCGGTGTAGCATGGCCAAGATCAAACAAAATGGAAGCATACCCGTGGAATCCTCCGTCACTGCCGGTACGTCCAATAAATTCACAACAAGTCAGCCGACCCTCCAACCGAGAGACGCGGTAACATAGTAATACCACCAAGGCTATCACAACTAGCATAGGCAAATTTAACATACTCTTAGACTTCCATTTTATGACAACAACCGGTTTTAACCCCAAAGTACTACATACATTAATCCTTTCAAAAGATCTCTTTACGTAAAAACAACTCGATACTATTATCCGTAGTACCAAACACGTTCATGTTTAAATCAAGTACTTTACACTTTTTAAACCAAGTGGCTTACACTTTTAAAACAACGTCAAGTATACTTTTAAAACCCAAGTAACTAACTCTTTTAAGATAAAGGTACTCCTACCTTTTTAAAACCAAGCCACTTATATTTTTCTCATCAAGAAAGGTTCGATATTTGAAAATAAGTTACTTATACTTTTAAACTCAAGTTACTTCTCTTTTCCCAAAATCAAGTTACCATTTTAAATCCAATAATAAAACCATTCTTTTGTTTTCATAAAGTCGTTATAACTAACTTCTCATAAAGCTATTATAACACTTTATGTTTTAAACAAATTTAAGACAAGACCATGCATTTCTTTTAAACCAAAAACTCTTCAATTCCTCAAGTCTCTTTTCTTTTAGAAATCAAGTTTCTTACTTTGGAATTTAAGAAAATCAAAACTTGTTTATAATGATCTTATTAAAGCAGCCATGATCTAGGAAATGTAATACAATTTTGTCTTATCTTAGCTTCTATGCAGATGGAGGTTTCTACTTGTTTTAATATAATTAATTGTCATTACTTTTTCCTTTATTAACGCTGCAATGGCTTGTTCGATACTTATTCACATTTCCGAAATCAAGTAAAACATTATTATTAAAAACCAAGTACTCATTACTCACGAATGAGGTTTCACAACTTTCTACACAATTCAAGTTCTTCACATATCATCTCAAGTCAAATATAAGTCAAGTCTCTTATCTTTTAAAATCAATAAACCATTCTTTTACCTACATAAAGTCGTTATAATTAACTTCCCATAAAGCTATTATAACACTTTATGTTTTAAACCAACCAAAATTCGTTTAGCACACGTACGTCTACCGTACTACATAGTTCACAACATCATGCTAGAAAAGATAGGAAGAGGTTCACATACCTCGCGACGATTATCGACAATTAGCAAAATGCTCCAAGTACTATACCCTTGCTAGCCCTTTCCACCCTTCAAGTAGAATACGCTACTCGTAGTACTTCCACCTAAAAAGGCCACAAAACGTCTATCAACTTCTAGATCTCTTCGTAGAACATTTCTAAGAACAAGGTTCCATATTCTACGGAAAATTCGGCAGCACCTTCCACCCTGTAACCACACAAATAACCTCCAATATCAAGGCCCGCTACCAAGCCAACAACTCAAAGGGGATTACACGTCTAACCGGACGTGTACGATTCTGCCCCACAATAATACTACAAGTCTACTGTAAATACAGTCCAATGTAAATACAGTTCAATTCTTTTCAATATTCATTCTACATATAGTATACTCGACTATACATTACTACAACATGTAATCTCCAATTACAATAGGGGGATAACGATCATTACCTCGACAAGCCCAAAATTATCCAAGATTTATAAGTCGATCCAGAACAACGTTTAGCTCCACTTCCTTACGCTCCAACCCGCTCCAAGCAACCCTTAGAAGTTTCTAAACAACTTCTCTTAACACTTCAACCAACTATGAAGATTTTCCTAGGGTTTCACTTTGTGACTATTGGAATAAAGTAGTATTTTCGGGCTCTTAGTATAAAGATAACTTTGGAATACTACAAGGGATTACAAGGCTAAGGTATTTGGGATAATAACAACACTTGAAGGATTTCTACATAAAGGGGGTGTTGGACGAGAACAACACTAAGGAGGGAGTATATTTTTTGCCTTGGAAACTCTTAAGTGGATGAATAAAGTCTTGCAAACAAGGGGGTATTTATAGGTCAACCAATGGCTAGGATCAAAGCAAGTGTAAGGTGAGGATTTGGTCCAAGTGGGAGTGGAGTCTTCCAACCAAATGTCCACCACAACAATGAGACATATGTCCACCACAAAAATGGGACAAGTGGCTTGCCACTTGTCCACCACAAAAAACGTCCAAGTGCCCCCCTAATTTCGGCCATAGGGCCACATGGGGGTGACACGTGTCGCCCCCTACTCGTCCAAAATATTTCATCTCCCGAAAATATCCGTAATGCCAAAAATCCGAAAATAAAGTGGGCCCCACAAAACCGTAAATTTTCCCCGTGGGCCCCACGTGACCAATTTCGGAAATAAAATTTCATAATTCTAATATAATCCAGGAAGTCCAAATACCAAATCTGGGAATCCAATTCCCATTAACGAACCTTTTTCCTTCACAAATCCGGAAACTTTTCCGTCGAAAAAATCACATCTTTCTTCCTTTCCAATATTACTGTCGTATTCTCGTACGTACGTCCTCATATACATACCCTGGAACTACGGGGTGTAACACCGCACATAGCTGAAGTTTAATGCACCGAGCTGCCCTTTTTATATTTATTAATATTTTAGTTAAAAAATATCCCTACTGTTAATAGTTCGACTCAAAAATACCCCTTTATTACTTAATTGAGTCAAAATTACATTTTTCCTAATAAATATATTGTTTCTTTTCTTTCAAACTAATCTTTTTCTAATAAAAAATATATTCTTAAAAATCCTTTTCTTGTTTCTTTTCTTTAAAAATCCCTTTAACTAATAAAAACTTGGGATTTTTTTCTTGTAAATTTTGTTGTACTTTTTAACTGATAATATAAGTCATATATATAAGATCATAGTAACTCCATCATTAATTTTCATTTGAATTACGATAAAACTCTTTTCCTAATAAAATAGGAAATAATTTTATTTCTTAATATTTTCCAATTGAAGCAGGATGATAAGCATTTACTAATATATTTCTTGGTGATTTAAAGGGTCAACAATAACTCCATCAGCGATGTATTAAAAATACGTCGTGGTTTGAAACAATGTAATAAATTTTGGTGTTTTATGACATTTAGTTGTTATATCTTATCAATAAAACTAAGAATTATATTAGCAAATGATTATCCTTCTTCAATTCAGAAAATATTAAAAAATAAAGTAATTTTCTATTTTATTAGATTTTTTTATCATTATCTAAGTAAAATTAATGATGGGTTATATGATCTTATATATATGACTTATATTTATTAGTTAAAAAAGTATATGGAATTAATCTATTTTAATTGATAAAATGAGTTAAAAAAATTTACTTCCCACTTTTGTAAAATTAAGAATTTCGTTAAGGAAATAAGAAAAGGATTTAAAAAAAATAAGAATGTGTTTAAAAAGAAAAGAAACTTCATGTTTATGAGGAAAAAAGCATTGTTGATCTAATTAAGGAATAATAGGGGTATCTTTGAGCCAAATTATTAACAGCAGGGATATTTTAAAAGCACTTTTGACCTTTTTCCATCAGTTTTTATTGTTGGGGAAGGGGTAGTCCAAATCTTCAAAATTAATAAGAATCTACTTTAGTTAGACTTCTCTATAGTAACAGTTCTCTATAACAACACTCTATTGTAACAGTCAGATTTCTTTGAAATTGAGTTTTCATATTATGTTAAAAATATTCAAACAAATAACGTTGTTATAGAGAAATATGATTGTGTTGGAAATTTACTAAATATGAAATAAATTAATTATGAATCGAACAATTGGGGCCCCGCACGTCGGAAACATGGTTTCCACACACGTGCACATAAAGTGTCAAGGATCGTAATTTCCTTAAATGGAAGAAATATTGGTACGTATACGAATTGTTTGAGACATAAGAGAATAGACGGTTATTGGTCAAATAACAATGGTTTCACATTGGTAAACGAAGGGAAGACATGTGCAATGTGTAGAAGATCAAATGAGTATGAAAATACCGCGGCGCCATGCTGTAGGGCCACGACGCCGAAGCCCCGAAACTCTCTGAAGTTTCGGCGCTGCGGCGCCAGCCTGCAGGGCCATGGCCACAACTCTCAGGAGTCTTGGCGCGCGCGCCGCAAGTGCAACGACGCGCGCGCTTGCATCATAAGATGGACGAAAACTGTTTTTGGGCTGACTTTTGAGCATTAATTCTCCATTATATGCCTCATGAATTCAATAATTATTTGGCTGAATTATTACTCCACATTCATGGTCATTACTTGGTCTTTATTGACCATTACTTGACTATGTGGAAGATCATCTTTTCTACACTATAAAATGGAGCCTTGGGCTCATTTGCAAACACATCTTACACTCAACAATTCTCTGAAATTGTCTTCCTCTCTTGCAATCACAAACACTCAAAGATCTTTCTTCCAAAGCAAATACTTGAGTTCCCTTTGCTCATTTGTTTGATTGTTGTTTTATCTTGGGAGATAAGTTGTCATTACAATCGTTGAAAGGATATACAGAGCAATATTATCTTAAGGATAGATCAAAAATTTGGTCGACTCAGCAAATCCTTCTCTTTGATCACTTCCAGCTTTATTACAATTTGTTGTTGTTGTTATATTCCTATTTCCTTTATTTTCACACTTTGACCAACAAACTTAAGATAATATTCGCTATTTCAACAACAACATGACTGGACAAGATCAATTCAACTCTGAAAATTCCACCGATGCTCAAGGCAATCCCATTGCCTTCAATCCCACTACTCAAGGCACTAACGTTGCCTTCAACTCCACTGTTCTTGGCACTTCTAGTGTCACCACTGATCAAGGCATTCCTAATGTCTTTCAAACCACTACTTTCGGCACTTCTAGTGCTAACACTGTTTTTGGCACTTCAAGTGCTACCACTGCTTTTGGCACAATTAGTGTCAACACTGGTTTTGGTACAACCAATACCTCCACTGCTGCTCCGGGGACTTATAGTGCCTATGATCTTGTCCAAGGCGTCAACAACATCTATGCTCTTGTTGGAGGCATTCCCAATGCCTTTGCAACTACTTAAGGAGGCGTCACTGCCCCTGCACCTGCTGGCTTTCACCATGAACGTCCTGAAAAGTTCATGGGCACTCATTTTAAGAGATGGCAACAAAAGATGCTATTTTTCCTGACGGTTATGGAAATGTCACGTTTCCTAACCGAAGACCCTCCACTAGTTGGGGAAGACGTGGACCCTCAGCCAAATGATTTGGTGGGAGGGGGCCAGAGTAACTATGTCACTGATGACATGAAGATGGTTCGCGAAGCATAGAAACATAGTGATTTCATGTGTAGGAACTATATTCTAAACAGTTTGTCCGATTCACTATACACGGTATATTGCACCGTTGAAACTGCCAAGCAGTTATGGGACAAACTTCAGAAGAAATACAACACCCAAGATGCGGGTAGTAAGAAGTTCATCATTGGGAAGTTCTTGAAATTTCAAATGGTGGACAACAAAAGTGTGACATCCCAAGTCCAGGAATTTCAAATGATTCTATATCACCTGTATTTGGAAGGATTAAAGCCCAACGAACAATTATTGGTTGAGGAATTGATCGAGAAGTTGCCTCTCTCATGGACTGAGTTTATGAACTATCTAAAACTCAAAACGAAGGAGATGACTTTAGACGAACTTGTTGTCAAACTCTAGATTCAGGAGGACAATAAGAAGGTCATGTCAAAGGGAAACAACCCGCTGAGGCTAAGACAAATCTGATGGAAGTCAAAGGGAACTTAATCAAGAAATGAAAGTTCCAAAAGGAAGGCAAGCCCCAAACAACTGAAAAGTTCAAGGGCAAGTGTAATCATTGTGGTATAGTTGGTCACATAGCCAAAGACTGCCGCAAGCTCAAACGTGAGAATAAGGCCAAAGTCAAGGTCAAGGCTAACATCGTTGAAGACACGCTCGTAGACGATATGATTCAGGAGTTCTCAACGGTGGTTCTTGAAGCAAACCTCGTTGAGAATTCGGTACAATGGTGGTTGGACACAGGTGCCACCCGACACATATATTCCAATAAAGAAGCCTTCTCCACTTATACACCAGTCTCAGACAAGAAGTTGTTCAGGGAAAAGAATTCTTCTTCAGAGGTACTGGGTGTAGGAAAGGTGGTTCTAAAGATGACATCCGGAAAGGATCTGACTCTGAAGGAAGTGATGCATGTCCCAGAAATTCGTAGAAATCTGATTTCTGGACCTTTGTTAGTAAATGCTGGTTTTAGGCTAGTATTAGAGGCTAACAAATTTATAATCACTAAGAATGAAACTTTTGTAGGAAGGAGATTCGTCTGTGAAGGCCTCTTTAAGCTTAATGTTGCACCTGTAATGTCTTCTGCTTCAACTATCAATAAAAATGCACCTTCTACTTACTTGATTGAGTCATCTAACTTATGGCATCATAGATTATGACATGTTAACTATCAATCTATCCAAAGATTGGTAAAGCTGGAATTATTGTTATCTATCGACATAAACCCTCAACGTAAGTGTGAGGTGTGCGTAGAGGCAAAACTTTCCAAGAGTCCCTTTAGATCCGTCGAAAGGGATACCGCTCCTCTAGAACTTATACACACAGATGTATGTGATTTGAAGTTCGCTCAAACTAGAGGGGGGAACAAGTACTTTGTGACTTTCATAGATGATGGCACAAGGGTTTGTTACCTTTACTTACTAAAAAGTAAAGATGAAGCCTTTGAAGCATTCAAACGCTACAAAGCAGAAGTTGAGAATCAACTAGGCAGACGGATTAAAACTATCCATAGCGATAGAGGGGGAGAATATGTAGCGCCTTTTGAAGAACTTTGTACCCAATCAGGTATAGTTCGTCAAACAACGACTCCTTACTCACCTCAATCAAACGGGGTTGCTAAACGCAAGAACCGAACACTAAATGAAATGATGAATATTACTCATTAATTACGGCCTCCTTCAAACCATGTGGGGAGAAGCTGTTCTTACCGCGAATAGGATTCTTAACGGAGTCCCACACAAGGGTAAAGACACCATACTAGCTATGAAAAGGAAAGAAACCTACCTACAAGTATTTGAAGGTATGGGGTTGTCTAGCCAAGGTAAAAGTACTTATGCCAAAACAGGTCAAGATTGGACCTAAGACTGTGGATTGCATATTCATCGAATATGCCAATAACAGTAGTGTTTATTACTTCATAGTGCATAAGTCGGATCATCCGGACATTTATGAAGATACGATCATAGAATTAATGAACGCATGGTTCTTTGAAGACACGTTTCCATACAAGGAAAACAACATAACCTCTCACAAATGAAGTTATGATCAAGCCTCTGAGGATCAAGAGGTAGATGACTACCTAAATCCGAACGGTTCAGATCTAGTGAATTCTGAAGTAGCTGATTATCCGGATTTCAATAATCCAGATTCTTAGGACTTGGAAGATTCAGAGATGGAACCAAGGAGAAGCAAAAGGTCCCGAAAGGACAAGTCCGTCGGTCCAGACTTTGAAGCTTATTTGGTTCAGAATGAACCACGGACAAACGCCGAAGCATTGTCAACTCCAGAAGCACCGCTCTGGAAGGAAGCTTTAGAAAGTGAGATAGAATCCATCCTGCATAACCACACCTGGGAGTTGGCTGAACTTCCCCCGGGACACAAACCATTGGGTTGTAAGGGGATCCTTAAACGAAAGTTAAAGGCAGATGGATCTATAGACAAGTACAAAGCTAGGTTAGTAGTCAAGGGCTATCGCCAAAAGGAGGGCCTTGATTACTTCGACACCTACGCTCCGGTGTCAAGAATGACATACATACGTATGTTCATAGCTATCGCCGCCGTGCGGGATCTTGAAATACATCAAATGGATGTTAAAATTGTCTTCCTAAATGGTGATTTGGAAGAAGAAATATATATGGACCAACCCGAGGGGTATGTGGTTCCAGGACAAGAGACAAAAGTATGTCGGCTTGTTAAATCGTTGTACGGGCTGAAACAAGCCCCTAAATAATGGCACGAAAAATTTGATAGTACTCTACTATCAAAAGGGTACGCCATTAATGAAGGTGACAAATATGTCTACATGAAAGGAAATGTCGAATCCTTCGTCATGATATTCCTATATGTAGACGACTTGTTGATCACTGGGAGCAGTTCTGGGATAATCCTAGAAGCTAAGAACATGTTAAAACAGTGTTTTGACATGAAAGATATGAGCATTGCAAATGTCATCTTAGGGATCAAGATCTCTAATACATCTAATGGACTGGTCTTATCTCAATCTCACTACATCAAGGATGTACTGAAGAAATTTGGGATGTTTGACAGTTCACCGGTATCAACACCATTGGATATAAGTCAAAAATTTGACAAACATCTTGGTAAGACCGTACACTAGGAGCGATATGCGCAGGTGATTGGTAGTCTGATGTATATCACAAACTGCACTCGACCTGATATCGCTCATGCAATCAATAAATTGGCTAGGTTCACTCGAAATCCAAGTGAGGATCACTGTAAAGCGTTGAACAGGGTACTATAGTTCCTAAAGTTCACGATACATTTCAGGTTACACTATTCAAGATATCCAGCGGTACTAGAGGGGTACAACGATGCAAACTGGATATCTGATAGCGACGACATCAAGTCCACCAACGGATATATTTTTACAATCGGTGGTGGAGCTGTGTCCTGGAAATCCTTTAGACAAACTCTTATTGCCCGATCCACGATGGAGTCAGAATTTACCGCTTTAGATTAAGCGGGAGAGGAAGCTGGGTGGCTTCATGGTTTTCTAGAGGATGTCTCATGTTGGGATAAACTCGTGTCTTCTGTAATGATCCACTGCGACAGTTAGTCGACTCTAGGAAGGGCACGAAGTTCAATATACAACGGTAAGTATCGTCATATTCGACAGAGACATGAGTCTGTTAGGCAGTTGATCACCTCGGGTATTATTTCCATTGATTACATAAAATCTAAGGAAAATATCGCAAATTCCTTGACGAAGGGAATACCCAAAGATCGGTTGTTCTGCCTGTCTAGGGGAATGGGCTTAAAACCCAAACAATAAGAACCGATATAGTGGAAACCCAACCTTACAGACTGGAGATCCCAGGAATAAGGTTCAATGGGAAAACTAAACTGTAAAGGTTCCGTGAGCGCTTTGGTGGAAGCAAGAGAACTTTGGATAATGTGTCTTTCTTAAGAAACATAATCCAAGGTCGTTCCCGTGATAGACAAAAAGTTCTACCTGTAAGAGGGGTAAAGGATAAATTTCCAAACCTTTAGTAATCCTCAATAATTGAGGTTAGGTTGGGAAAAATTTTAATGATTCATAACGCTTGTGTAGCGCGGTATTACAGGATACCTTGTAGAGACCACCTATTTAAGTGTGAGGACAGACCGCCTCAAAACGAACGCACTTAAGAATCCAAGGGTGTCCACGACCCACGACAGACAAAACACTAGAAAGATTGAGTAGGGAAGGTGTTGTGTTGGTACCATTGTCTTGACATATACTAAACACTGACGGTTCAAGATATCACGTTCACCGCGCAGTAAATATGTCCGATGGTATTCTACTTTGGAAGGTTCAAGACTCCGGCTACCAGTCCAGATGCAACATCGATCCACCGAGTGATTGCTTGAAAAGCTCCATGTGTGTGCGCCAAAATCTCTTCCAAGAGGGGATTGTTGGAAATTTACTAAATGTGAAATAAATTAATCCTATTAATTATGACTCGAACAATTGGGGCTCCGCACGTCAGAAACATGGTTTTCACACACGTGTACATAAAGTGCCAAAGATCGTAATTTCCTTAAATGAAAGAGATATTGGTACGTATACGAATTGTTTGAGACATAAGAGAATAGACGGTTATTGGTCAAATAACAGTGGTTTCACATTGGTAAACAAAGGGAAGACATGTGCAATGTGTAGAAGATGAAATGGGTCCAAAATATCGCGCGCCAGAAATGAGCCGCGCGCCATCGCCGCAGGCCACACAAAGCACCGAACTCTCTCAAGTTTCGGCCATGCACTACCGCAGGCCATGGCCACAACTCGTGAGTCTCGCGCCGCCGGCCATCAGGCCACTTGCCGCGGCGCTTGCATCCGTTGGAAGATGGACGAAAACTATTTTTGGGCTGACTTTGGAGCATTAATTCTCCATTATATGCCTCATGAATTCAGCCATTATTTGGCTGAATTATTACTCCACATTCATGGTCATTACTTGGTCTTTATTGGCTATTACTTGGCTATGTGGAAGACCATCTTTTCTATACTATAAAATGGAGCCTTGGGCTCATTTGCAAACACATCTTACACTCAACAATTCTCTGAAGTTGTCTTCCTCTCTTGCAATCACGAACACTCAAAGATCTTTCTTCCAAAGCAAACACTTGAGTTTCCTTTGCTAATTTGTTTGTTTGCTGTTTTATTTTGGGAGATAAGTTGTCATTACAACCGTTGAAAGGAGATACGGGGCAATATTATCTTAATGATAGGTCAAGAATTTGATCGACTCAACAAGCCCTTCTATTTGATCATTTTCAGCTTTATTATAATTTGTTGTTGTTATATTCTCATTTCCTTTATTTTCACACCTTGACCAATAGATTTGTACCGCCTGTTCGTATGTTATTTGTCATTTGACAAATTAAATAATTCAATCAAAATATTTGGCGTTTCGAAAGTGAATAAGAAACATTTTTAATTCAAATTCACTCTGTTTTAGTTAGCACTAGTATTAATGGAGTGTGGCGTTTAAGAGAAAGATAAAATATAATATAATTTAAATAAATGCTCTTATAATTGGAGCTATTAAATATTTTTTCTAAGGAGTGTTTTAAAAAAAGAAAGATATACATATTAGAGGTAATACTCCTATATAGTTTTGGAAGATTTATACGTGGTTTTCTGCCTAACTAGTTGCTATGGGCTATGCCATGTCTTTTCCATGCAATATGCAATATGCAATATGCAATATGCAATATGCAATATGCAATATGCAATATGCAATATGCAATATGCAATATGCAATATGCAATATGCAATATGCAATATGCAATATGCAATATGCTAGCTTTGGGGGTTCCATTAGGGATGTCAACTGGGCGGGATGGGAGCGGGGAAGTTTTTTATAGCAACTAAAAAAAAATAGCTTTATAAGTTTTTTTAAAGCAACTAAAAATATATTATTGATACAACTCTTCAGTTGCCGAAGTTCAACATTTATATCTATGACTTCTTCAATCAATTCTTATCATACATCAATTTCCTTCACTTAAAATATAGAAATTTAACAATATTTGGCAGATATATAACAAATGATTAATTAAGTTGAACTATTTAAAACACTTAATACCTCATCTTCGGTAATACATTCTTCCTCCTCCATTTCGTCAATAATTTATCGATACTCAACTCCTTTTAGCCCACCATCACCTAATAATTAAAATTAAGAGATAAGACAAATTTAAAATAATGCATTATAAAAAGAAACAAGTTGAATTGAATTTAAAATAAAACTTCTACTTACCTTTATGTGAGAAATTGAGAATGTCTATTTTTTTTTAAATCATATTTGAATTTTGGGCTAAGGAAACAAGTTGCAGACCCATTATTTAGGCAGTGCGGATATGGGCGGTGCGAGTAGATGCGGGTAGCGGGTGCAGTTGTTATATGAAATTCACCTCCGCCACCCTACCCATGACGGGTAACACTTTTGATACCCATACCTGTCCCACCATCCACCAAATCATTCCATGCCCGACCCAATTAGAGCGGGTGCGGAGCGATACCGTATTTATCCACCCCACAGACATCCCTGGTTCCACATGCCCATGTGATCACATAACCCAATGTTCACTAATATCATAAAGAGGGTAATAATATTAAATCACCGCCTAAATCATTCCATTAGGGCTCCAAAGCCAAGAAAATGTATCATTTTAAATCCCTAGCTAGTTTCCTAATTCTCAAAACAAATTTTAATACAATATCCACCCATCACAATTACAGTACTTTTTTCGGTCCATAATAATTAATAAGTAATTTTTAAGAATTTAATACGTCCATAAAAATATTACTCTTACGTACTTAATAATATTAGCTAAAATTATTTGATTAAATTACATTTATCTCTTCTAAACATTAATTAAGAAGTAATACTAAACGTTTTTTTTAGAAATTTATTCAATTTATTTCTTAGACAAGGTCATATTTGGTTAAATAAATTAATAATATTTTCTTAGTTTTCAGAATCACTCATTCTGAACCAAATATGAAAGATTAGAAAATCACGCACGTATTGTGGACCGAATTAAGTACTAACTCCATTCATTTTACTGGTCACATTTCGATTTGTAAGAATTAATTTAATTAATTATCAGAAATATATCGAAATTATTAATTTAATATTTTAAAATTTAAATATTAAAAATATTATTAATTATAATTTTTATCATATTAATATAATAAAAAATATATTTTAAAATATTGATCAAACACACGATATAATGAATGAACAACTGTTTTTCCTACTACCTTTTCATGGTTAGAGTTTGTCGGGTGGGGTTGCTTGTGATTCTCACTTTTAAGCACAGAACTTTGAATTCCTTGTCTTTAATGCTTTTCAGATTAGAAGGAATTAATTAATGGACTCAGTCCAAAACATTCTTTCTAGCAATCACTGGCGTTGTGACTCTTTAAAAGCATCATTCACATGGTGTGTTTCTGTTTCTTTCCCGTAAATTTAGAGACGTAACTAGAATTTTTAATTTATAAAATTTGAATTATTATTCTTTAAGGTAATCGTCAAAACTCATTTGAGCTATCATTTTTTTTTGGTGAGTTTCACATTCAACTATCAGTTGTTTCGTTATCTATCTGAGCTATTACTGTTATTTTCTTTTTCTACCTGAACTGTCATTATCTATTCAACTAGTTGTGTTTTAATACATAGATGGTGATAGATTAGGTAGAAAAGAGAACAACTGATAGTTGAGCGTAAAACTCACAAAAAGATAGTTTATGTGTGTTTTTTACCATTAACTATTATTAGCGAATATTCTCTATATATTCGTCATATATTGTGTAATTATGAAATTGTATATTTATGGTATATTAGGATCCTTACCGAACTAGAATTCCTCTCTTGTACACATTATATATATTTTGTAATATGAGAATACTCCTCAAGGAGAATTCTTACATTCTTACATGGTATCAGAGGCAAAACCTTAGAGTTTTTTTTTAGCAAGTTTCTTCCCCTCTCTTCTCTTGGCCGCCGGAAACTCGCCAATTTTCGTGCCCATTTTCTCCAAACCAGTATTGTTCACTCTACCACAATACAATGTCTTCCACTCAAACTCCCAAAGAAACCTCCTCCTCCATTGTTGTCAACCCAGAAATATCAAAATCATCCTTCCACCCAGCCCTCACCGTCACAAATATCAAGCACTGCCTCCCAATCATTCTTGATCAAGAAACCGGTCAATACTATGGTTGATTTTTTCCGCATTCATGCGTGTCTAAACAACGTGCTTGATCATATTGATGACTCATTCTCTCGCTCTTCTGAGGTTGATGAAGCTACATGGCTTCGTCTCAACGCCGCTGTAAAACAATGAATATATGGTAGTATCTCTCATGACTTACTTCTCACTATCGTGAAATCTAGTGCCTCAGCCCGCGATTTATGGTTTCAGTTAGAGAAAATCTTCCAAGACAATAAGCACACATGTGTTGTGTATTTGGAGGAACAATTTAATAATACACGTTTTAAAAATTTCTCTAACATGACTGACTACTGCAAATATTTGAAACTTGTGGTGAATCAATTTTCCAACGTTGGAACGCCTGTCTCTGAAACTAAGATGGTATTACAATTAATTTCAGGCTTTCCAAAAGGCGAATAAGATACTTTGGACACTATGATTCAACAGGCGAATTCGTTATCAAGTTTTAACAAAGTCCGCTCACAGTTGTTGCTAGAAGAAACCCATCGGGCAAAGTAGGACGAACACAACAAAAAGGTGTTAGTGGTTGAAACACCACCTCAAAATAATGCTACCGTCGGTTCACCACCACCGAAAACTGCCCAGCAACGGCAGAACCGCTGTGGAAGGGGAGACAGAAGCCGCAGAGGCAGAGGTGGAAAAAGGCGTGGAAGGGACCGCGACCAACAACAAAACTCAGCCCAGCCGCAGTCCAGTCCATACTACTCCTGGACCAGCCCAGCAGTGCCTCCTCAATATTAGAATTGGGGCGCAACTCTTTCCAGGTCCAGGCCAAGACGACCGCCAATCAGCAAGGGCTATTGGGCCCAACTCCTAGCCCTCAGTTTCACGCCTACCAGCAGCCCCAGGCCCACTTCAGCCAAGCCCACTTCATGCAACCTTCAACAGGCATGACCCTTACTAATTTGGGTCAGGCTTTTAGTAGTCTGAACTTGCAACAATCGGACGAAAATTGGTACATGAACTCGGGCGCCACATCTCACCTAACCCGCTCTGCAGGTAATATTCCTACATTATTTTTATTAAAGCATCCTGAATTTATTAGTGTTGGAAATGGTCATCGCATTCCAATACAGGGTTATGGAACCGCCCACACACCACCACCACATCCGCCTTTCGCCCTTAAAAATGTCTTGTATGCCCGTAACATCATTAAAAACCTTATTTCAGTTCGCAAATTTTCTCGTGATAATTTTATCTCTATTGAGTTTGACCCGTTTGTTTACTGTGAAGGATCTTCATACGGAAACTCATCTTACGAGATGCAATAGCACGGGGAATCTATATCCATTCCCATCCACATCCGTTGTCGGATCATGCTCTCAAGTATCCCTAGCTGCTATCTTTCTCCGCCTGTTTGGCATAATCGGTTTGGCCACCCATGAACCCCAGTTTTTAATTTTCTTAGAGGCAATAACTTTATCAAATGTAATAATGGAAAATTTGCCAAAATTGTGTTTCGTGTTATTTAGACAAATATGTTCGTCTTCCGTTTAAATCATCTACCAGCATTACTTTTTCCCCTTTTGATATTATTCATGTTGATTTGTGGACCTCTCATGTTCCTAGTTCCCTTGGTCATAAATCTTATCTAGTCTTGTTAGATGATACTATCACTACATTTGGATATTTCCCCTTAAATTTAAATCATAATTGTTTGCCAAATTTCTTGAGTTTCGCAATTTTATAAAGACACAATTTGAAAAATCTATAAAATCATTTCAGTGTGATAATGACTGTGAATTCAACAATTCTACGTTTCACCGATTTTGTAGTAATCATGGCATGATTTTTCAATTTTCCTGCCCTCACACCTCACCCCAAAATGGTAAGGCTGAATGTATCATTCGTACTATCAATAACATGGTTAGAACTCTCTTGTTTCATGCCTCTATCCCTCCGTCCTTCTGGGTATATGCCGTCAAAATGTCATAATATATCTTAAATATCCTACCCACCAATACCCTTCACAACATGACCCCGACCGAAATCCTATACTGCAGGATTCCATCCTACGACCACTTACTGATATTCGGCTGTCTGTGCTATCCAAATCTTACCTCCACTGCACCCAACAAATTAGCACCTCGGTTAACTCATTGTGTCTTCTTAGGTTTTCCGCCTAATCATAGGGGCTATATGTGCTATGACATGTCTACTCGTCAAATCCATATCTCTCATCACATCACGTTCGACGAAACCAAACTCCCATTTTCAAATCTCCAAAAATTCATAAAATCAGACTACTCTTTTCTTGACGAGCCAACTATCTCACCCGTCATCATCAGTCCAATCACACCTCCAACCACCGGAAAGAGCCCCATGTCACCTATTTCTACCACTGCCGTCAGTCCACTGCTGGAAGTTCCACCGGTGATGTATTCTTTACTCTCCCCATCAGTCTCACCTAACTCCGGTCACCAACACACGACTAACCCTCCACCAAATCACCATCAATAGATCTTCATTCCCTGATCTCTTCGACCATTGGAACTGTCTCCATCACGAATCAACCATTCCAACATACCCTGGCAGTTTGAATTTTTCCAGTCTAATTTTCTGCTGGGCCCAGCCCACGGAAATCCTAAGCCTCTATTTACAACTATAAATAGAGGGCTTACCTCTCGTTCCAAATACATCGAAAACCTAATAGAAAACCTAATAGAGGTAAATCTCTTCTAAAGCTCTGTCAGAATTTCTAGCATTCCTGACTTAGCAAATTACATCACAATTCTCCTAGAACTTACATATCGAGGGACGTTTGCGCGTGCACCCTCAGACTACACAAAGTAACAGATTCAACTGCTTGGCTGATTGATGCTTCGAATGTAAGTTTTCTATCGAAGTTTTACATTAACTATGTGCTTTGTATTTTAATTACTTATCATACTATAGTTCGACGTCGTCGGATTTGAAACATAAATTTTCAAATTTCATTGCGTGTACGAACCCGACGTAAACACCTACATAAACTACTGGACAACACAGAAGGTTAATTTGTAATGACGCAGATATGCAACATTATAATTATCTTAATCATGTTATTATATGATAATTTTTAGTTTATGCGTATGACCACTCGAAATGATAATATTTTAATAGGTTTGTTGTGATTACAATTGAAAATATGTTACAAAAAATTTCTCTATATTATATGCATAACTTCCATTTTCTCCTCAAGTAGCAATATCTTAAAGAATTTTTAAGTTATCATTATTTGTTATTTACTTAAGGCACGTTCATTCTATTTCATTCCTGAAGAATAGAAACTTTTAATTAATGTTACAAATATAGATTCATGTTCTGAAGTGATATGATAGTATGTAGTAAAACTTATAAATACGGATGTGCGTTGGGTTGTGAAGTTATCACGACTCACCTCCAAAAGAGGCAAAATAATTGAGAAAAAATATTTTAAATATTCTATGCTTTACTGCCGAAGTAGTAAACTCAGAAATTTACTCCCGAAGTTGCGAACCCAAAAATTTGCTCTCGAAGCAGTAGAATTTTAAACTCTACTCTTGAAGTAGTAGAACTTTGAACTCTACTCCCAAAGTACTAGAACTTTGAGCTCTACTTTCGAAGTGGTAAGACTTTGTAATCTATTTCAGAAGTAGAAAAACTTTGAAATCTATTCCTAAAGAGGTAAGACATTGAAATTCACTCTCGAAATAGTAAGAATCTGAAATTTACTCATGAACTAATAAACTATCAAAATTTACTCCCGAAGTAATGAAACTTTAAAGTCTTTAAAATTTACACCTGCTATAGTAAAACTTTAAAAATTCCTGAAGTAATTAGACTTTGAACTTTACTCCCGAAGTAGTAAGGTTTTGAACTTTACTTCTGAAAAGGTACAACTTTGAAATTTACTTCTAAACTAGTAAAATAATATAACTTTCTCCCCAAAATCTGTTATAACTTTATCATGCATGTAAAAGTTTTTCTTATTTTTCTCGAAGCTACGATTTTACTATTTAAGGTGGCAAAATAACAAAAGAAATGTTTATATTTAATTTGTTGTAATATTCTTAAAGTGTTGGGATGTACTATTAAGGAATGATTCTATATGTATTTTGGTGGTCTAGAAATATTGGTATGACTTTTGACAAGCAGAAAAAGGTTTGAGAAATATATTGAAGCGGCGTTTTCTTGTGGTTGAGAGAAATAATGAGTTATTGAAAATTATGCTCATCTAAATTACCATATTTCATTCCCCGAAGTTAATGACGATATACCACAACACACCTCCTGAAGAGATAAAATAACAAAGAATATAAATATTATTATATGGTATGAAGGTCATTGATGCACGTACCCGTCGTACGTCAAATCATCTTAAATACTTTTATTATGTATCATTCTAAGGCAAATCATACAATTTTTGTAGAATACTTTCTACTATAACCACATTAATATATTATGTCTATTTTCGAGAACCAATTTGGATTCATGTCGGGGCGTTCGACTACTGAAGTCATTCATCTTATTAGGAGGTGGGTGGAGCAGTATAGGAAAAGGAATATAAACTTACATATCGTTTTCATCGACCTCGAGAAGGCATACGACAAAGTCCCTAAGGAGGTTCTATGGAGATGTTTGGAGGTTAGAGGTGTACATGTAGCGTACACTAGGGCGATCAATGATATGTATGATAGAACCAAGACTAGGGTACGGACAGTAGGAGGAGACTCGGAGCACTTTCCAGTGATTATGAGGCTGCACCAGATATCAACTCTTAGCTCATTACTATTTACCTTGGTGATGGACGGACTGACGTGACAAATCCAAGAAGAGGAACCATGGTTTATGTTATTCGCATACGACATAGTCCTGATTGATGAGATCGCAGCGGAGTGAACGCCAAGATAGAGGTTTGGAGACAAACTCTGGAGTCTAAAGG
This sequence comes from Przewalskia tangutica, assembly GCA_029844215.1. Lineage (NCBI taxonomy): Eukaryota > Viridiplantae > Streptophyta > Magnoliopsida > Solanales > Solanaceae > Przewalskia > Przewalskia tangutica. The sequence goes on along the minus strand of CM056730.1, from coordinate 90,895,109 downwards.
GTTCAGGTTGAGTAGGACCAAGATATAATATTTGTAGTGCACGTTAAGCAACGGGAGGGGCCCTGAGACAGGTGTGGAGGTGAGGCTTGGTACTCAGGTCATTACAAAGAAAGGAAGCTTCAAGTACCTAGGGTCTATTATCCAAGAGAATGGAGAGAATGATGACAATGTCACATATCGTATTGGGGTAGGGTGAATGAAATGGAGTCTTATGCGATAAAAAGGTGCCACCAAAACTCAAAGGCAAGTTTTATAGGATGGTTGTTAGACCGACTATGTTATATGGGGCAGAGTGTTGGTCAGTCAAGACTTCGCACATACAAATAATGACAGTTGCAGAGATGAGAATGTTGATATGGATGTGTGGGCATACAAGGAGATATAGAATTAGAAATGATGATATCCAGGACAAATTGAGAGTGAACTCGGTGGAGGATAAGATGCGGGAAGTGAGGTTGATATAGTTTGGGTATGTTCAGAGGATAGAAACAGATGCCCGAATGCGGAGATGTGAGAGGTTGACAATGGACGGGTTCATGAGGGGTAGAGATAGGTCGAATAAGTATTGAGGAGAGATGATCAGACAGGATATGACGCAGATGCAACTTACTAAGTACATGACCTTAGATAGGGGTTGTAGTAGACACAGATTATGGTAGAAAAGTAGTAGGTAGTCGAGCGTAGTCCTACTTATGCTTACAAAATGATAGTTGTAGTGTTCTTACTGTAGGCATGATTATTCTATCACACTTATAGGAGCAGTATTGTTTTATAGTCCCCTGTAGTTTAATTTCTATTGCTATGTGTTCTTTAGTGTACTTTGTTTATCTTATTTAGTTGTGTTAACTATTGTTTCCTTTTGTTAGTGCACAACCATGGCGTATTCGATTATGTTATCAGCATGTTCATACTGCTTTAATTTCTTGTCTAAGTCTAACGGTTTCTCTTTCTTTGCTTTGCTTGTGATTATGATTTATCTTGAGCTGAGGGTCTCGCAGAAACAACCGCCCTACCTACTAAGGTGGAGGTAAAGTCTGCGTACACTTTACTTTTTTTAGACCACACATTGTGAGATTTCACTGGGTATGTTGTTGTTGTTGTTACTAATTTTCCAGAAGGAAATAACAATTCATACAAAAAATTTAGAATGAAGAAATTATTATGTGATTTCCACTTTGATACAAAATATTCGGGTGTTAATGGGTATTCTCCCTGAAGGATATATTTATCATAAAGTTGATGATAGAAGTATCAAAGACTGCATAACATAATGTTTACTTTTTGTCATTTATGAATTTAATAATTCCTTTCTAATATTCATTTGGTTGCAAATTTTTTTCATGACACCGATGATGTCAGCATAATATTTGATAGTGCAAAATCAATTAAAGACTCTAGAAGAGATAACTATTTATCTAGAAGATCATGACACTAGTATTGTCCAAACAATATGTGATTATGGAGAATAAATTAAAGGCTCTTAGAGATCTTATATACTATTATGTCATTCGTTCTAGAATGTAATAAATAAAGTTGTTATGATCGAAACACAAGTTATAGTAAATATGAAGTTTACTAAAGTAAATGGTTATGATATGAAAGTTATAAATGATTAGAGAATTGAATATCTACAAAATCATAGTTGGTAAGAAATATGTATGTGAATATTTACCCTCTTTATTTTCCAAATTGTATTACACAAATATAAGCATGATGAAATCACATGTTACGGTTAAAAAATCTATAGGTATAAAAAAATAATTCATGTCATAGTAAGCCAGAAGTTTACTAAAAACAAATAGTACATGGCATGGTATACTTGAAGTTTATTAGTTAAATAATTTTACTAGTCGGCATGAGCGATTTAGCCATCTCGATTCAAATATGATGTGGAGATTGAGTATTTGAGATATATTGAAGAACTAGAAGATTCTTCAAGAATTTATTTTTGTTGCTTGTTCTCATGATAAGTTGATTATACTTGCTAATGTTGGATTGAATTTCCTAAATTCTAAAAAAATGTAAAAGGTGAATATGGACACGTTCTCATGTTTTGTGATGACATAAATATATGCATTGATAAGATGGTCACATGTGTGTTTATTGTCAACCCGCAGTTTGACATATACAAAGTTATTTGCTCAAAATAATTGAGTTGAGAGCACAATTTTTAGATTAAGTAATCAAGATAATTTATTTTGTTAATGTTGGTTTAGTGTTGAATGCCTCCGATAAATAGCTAAGCTATTGCTAATGAGAACAAAACTTCATGTGTTGATCTGAAATATGATACATTGCATACAACAACACGTGAATGCTTCAGACTAATAAATTATGATAAATTCTCCTCTCATAATTGATTCAGGGTCAGAAATAAGATATTTTCATCTAACAATTGTTATGTGTGGTATATGATTAACTAATCTACAATGCTGCACAAAGATGGATTCCCCAAAGAAGATGGGATATGTTTTAGTTTTTCTAACATAAGGGGGAGAGAATAAGCAGCTAAGAAATACGTTATGAATTATAATTGATATGATCCTCATTCAAAGATAATTCAAGTCAAGTGCTAGAAGCATTTGTTGATCCTAAAGTAATTTCTAATTTCAGCTGCAACATGCTCCTATTAAATTAATGTCTCTGAACGATATAGTCTTCAACATGCATGAAACGTGACAGATCAATCGGTTCCAAATGAAATAATTCTTGAAAAGGAAGAGGAGAAAATGATCATAAATAAGGAGGCATTGTGCTCTCAAAAAGCCTACGACACAGTATTTCATGAAACCTCGTGAGAGGTTTAGGTACCTAAAAATAATGAAAGTGATGAGATCTCAATAAGTTATGTCACATTGTGAACCGATACAAATGATATATCGTCGACAATATCGTTGGTACAATATAGCACAATATTGTAAAAATGTGAGGATCTGAATTCTACGTCTATAAAGCATGCTAACGTAGACATTATTATCAAGTAAAATTGATGGATTTTGATAACTTTTAAGCTTATTGAAACTGCAGTCCATATAGCAGAAAATGTCACGCATTTAAATATTAATGGATATTGTTACTTGATAAAATTTAGATGAAAATTCTTGAAGAATTTTAAATGCCTGAAGCATATACATATTCTAAAAATATGTTCATTATATGAATTAAATCAAACAAGGGGAACGTGATTTTATCATATTAAGTATTCATTGACTAAGGGTACACATGACTCTATTAACCTTACATTTTTATGAGTGTATATTGATTTCTTGAATATTATTCGAACTCTTAAAGAGTTTTAAAAAATAATAGATTATCTGCTGAAAGAAGTTGAAGTGAGAAACTTGACGAACTATTTGGTCTTCAAGTGTCATAACTGTATGCAAGTGATGCATTTAAATATTTTTCTATCCCTATGAGGGATTACAGTGATGTTGTTCTACATGACACCCAAATCATATAAAGATAGCATATGTTGATAAAGCAAGTCAAGAATGCATTTGGAGCAATTTCAAATTTATTATATGCCGATGCAACTCTATCCAAGGATTGAAAACGAAGCAACATATATAGCCCAATTAAAAGGAGGATCGACATAACTTACTGGTGATAGTCGCAGCACCAGGAGCCATAAAAATGATAGAACAAAGCATATTTCACCAAAGTTGTTCTTCACACACGATCTAAAAAAGAATGATGATATCAATGTGCAACAGATTCGTTCACCAAGTCTCTACCAACTGTAATTTTCTAGAAGATAATGCACAAGATTAGATTGCGAAGATTCAAGCTTTAGATTGATGTTCTCATCATGGGGAGTTAATACGTGTTGTACTCTTTTTTCCTTACAAGTTTTAATTATGCAACCAAAATGTGTATTATTAGAAATGTGTACTCTTTTTTCATCACTAGAATTTTGCCATCTGAGTTTTATCTAGTAATATTTTAACGAGACACATTATCTACCAAATAGACATCCAAGGGAGAGTGTTATGAATATTATTTATTGTGAATGTCTATCTTTATGAGAAAAGTTAGAGTTAGTGACTTTGAGACTAAGTTAGGCTTTCCTATAAATAAAGGGGTGCTGCTTCATTGTGTGAACATCACTCAAGAGAAATAAAAGAACTCTCATCTTTTTCTCCACAAAATATTAATGTTCTTATTTTATTATTTTATATTAATCGTCGAAAATGGACGAAAAAATATCAATGTGTACGTGTAGGGTTTTGTTGGGTCTAAAACACGTAAGTAAGGCACATCGGAAGTTTAAAATTTGTTTACCTTACTTACCCCCAACAATTTCGTCTCTGGTATGATTATGTTACAATTGAAACCTGTAAAGACATGAGATATAAACTTACAATTGATATTATTGGAGTCTTTACTAAAGGAAGCGCACGCGAGTATCCTTTCGACCGCAAGCCTAGCTGTGGTATATTCTATGTCAGGAAAGCTAGGAAATCTTGGCAGAGGTTTGAGAGGATTTATTTTCTGAACTCTGAGTTCATAAAGTAAGAATTGAGTTATCAATTTCAGTAATCAAAATAATGGGGTTAAGTACTAAATATATAGGGGAGGTTAGGTTACAAATCAGATTAGGATTAGGCTTAAAAACTGACCCAAAATCCGAGACGCATGGGCCGGGCCTGACCGCCCATCGCATGTGCCGCAGCCTAGACCTCTCGGCCGCAAGGCCCCGCCCTATTTTAATATTTCAGTACGTTTTGATTTAATTAAATCCGAAATCTAATTTTGACTTAACTAAATAATTTCCATCAAATAGAAATTATCCCATAATTTATTATTGGTTTAAATATCTTGATTCTAAATCAAGTATTTTACATTCTCTCAATATACCCTTAGACCGAAAGGACAATCGACTTAGTGTGACCCTTTAAGCCTTCACACATTGACATTAATCAAATTAAGGTTCACACAGAACTCCTAGACTGTGCCATATGACGAACTCATTATGTGAAGTGCGTTTATATGACTCCTGTAAACACAACATTTATGTGAGATGATAAATTTCTTTCATTCGCGACATACTCGATCAAACTTAGGATTTGCCATGTGTCTATCCAAATGGCATGATCACTTTATCTCATCTATATTAGTCGACAACTAGACCATATCCTAAATATGTCTTTTGCATTGGCCAATGACTTGGTCGACCTAATATTACTGAGAAGCTGAGTGTTCTCTCTCGAATATCAAATCGAGGAATGAATCATATTCTTGGCTCAACTACTACCTTTGTTTACATCGCAGTGTACCCAACTCAAGCCATGTCTTATCTAATAAGGAATTTAAGCTTAGGATAGGGTCGAAGTACATTACTCTATAAATTAGGTGTGTATTGACCTCAAATCAAAGGACCTCTATATTCCACATTCTGATAATACTCTAGACATGTATAACAAATTGTTTACCAGTAGGGTATACCAATACACTCTAAGAGTATCCATGTGTCCATCACTAGTAATCACACTAGTAGTAAGTGAGACATACTACATTCTCTAAGAATGTGATGCAGACCACATATTTACTTATAATATATCATTGATATCTCATTCTCAATGATCATCAGTCAAGGCTATTTTGAGAGTTACGTTCTATCATTAATATCTCACTTTATCAATGATAATGTAAGCTCAAGGGCTGCACATTAATGAATAATCAGAACAATCAAAATTATAATTCAATAATTGCAAATGCCAAATTATATTAATCTCATTAATAATATGAATGTGCTCAAGTACATTTGTCCATAAAATGATTGTTTATAGGACATACATACTTTCAATCTCCCACTTGGCCTAGAGCCAATCACCAACGTATTTAATGCCTATGTTTTAAAAGTGACCATTATGCTTGACTAAGCTTAATGGTTCAGTAAATAGGTCAGCTAGATTTTCGTCTGTGGAAACGTAGTCTAATCTTATTTCTTCAGTCTCCACTATCTCCATGAGTATGTGGTATTTCCTTGGTACATGCTTGTTTCTCTTCGTTGATCTTGGTTCTTTACCTTGGGCAATCACACCAGTATTTTCACAATAAATCGTTATTGGACAAGTGGCACTTGAAACAACCCCTAGTTATTTCAAGAACTCAGATATAGCGACAACTGTCTTACCAGCAATGTACTCAGCTTCAGTTGTCGAATCAACTGTTGTAGCTTTCTTGGAACTTTTTCAACTCACTATTCCACCATTTAAAATGAAGGCATAACTAGACTGAGATTTGAAGTCATCAAGATCTGTCTGGAAGCTAACATTATTGTACCCAGTAGATACTAGCTTTTCTTGCCCACCATAGACTAGGAAATATTCTTTAGTTCGTCTAAGATAATTAAGAATGCACTTGAATGATTTCCAGTTTTCCTCCCCTTGATTCTGCTGGAATTTGCAAGTCATACTAGGTGCATAGGCCACATCTGGCCTCGTACAGGTCATGGCATACATGATTGATCCAATAGCTGAAGCATATGGGATCCTCTTCATGCGTTCAAGTTCTGCAATATTAGAAGGACTATCCTTCTTTGATGACCTGATGCCTTGACCCATAGGAAGACTCCTTTCTTGGAATTTTCCATAAAGAAACGTTTTAGCAATTTTTCTATGTATATGGATTGTGATAGCCCCAACAATCTATTAGGTCTATCTCTGTAGATCCTAATTCCAAGAATGTAGCAGGCTTCACCTAAGTCCTTCATCATGAAGGTGTTGGATAACCATTCCTTGACTGGCAGCATGAGAGTCTTGTTATCTCCCATTATTAATATATCATCAACATATATAACAATGAAGACAATACTCGCATCCGTGCGTTTACTATAGACGCATGGATCTTCTTTGCTTCTAACAAAGTCAAACGATTTGACTGCTTTGTCAAAACAAATGTTCCAACTCTTTGAGGCTTGCTTAAGTCCATAAATTATCTTCTGTAATTTACATACTACTTTTGGATGAGTATTGGATGTAAAGACCTCTGGTTGTATCATATACACCTCCTCAATTAGATTTCCATTGAGGAATGCAGTTTTAACATCTATTTGTCAAATATCATAATCATAGTATGCAGCTATTGCAAGCAAAATCTGAATGGACTTAATATTTGCAACTGATGAAAAGGTTTCATCATAATCGACCTCAGACAATTGATTATAACCTTTAGCCACCAATCCTGTCTTATAAGTCTGTACCTTGCCATATGCAACAATCTTCTTCTTGAAGACTCATTTGCATCCTATGGGTCTAGCACCTATTGGTAAATCAACCGGGTTTCATACTTGATTGATGTACATCGAGTCTATTTCGAATTTCATGGCTTCTTGACATATTTGTGAATCAATGTCTAACATAGCTTCGCTGTAGGTTGTAGGTTCATTGTTATTAGAAATATCTATCTCATTGTGTGTTTCAACAAGGAGATTAAGTCTTTCAGGTGGACGATGAGTTCTAGTGGTCCTACGGAGTTGAATATTCTGACATTTCAGTGTTTGTTGTATTCTTATTGTGAGAAGTTGTTTGTGTGTTGGACAATCCACCACCTTGGGAGCTTTCAGGAATGTCATTTTCATGTCTTTCCTGAATGGGATGATATACAACTATTGTATCATCTTCCATTGATTGTGTATGAGAGTCTTGTATTTCTGCACTATCTCTCACAGTACACCTACTGGCTGAAGGGCGTACTAAGTACCCAATCTTCACCAAATACTCTCATTGAATCCTTGCCCAGGTCATGTGACAAGGGTTCAACCTCTGTATTATCTTGTGCTTTTTGAATGTCTTCAAGTTCTATCTTATTGCAACTCTATTCCTTGTAGACATAATTTTTTTCAAGGAAAATTGCATTTCTGGAAATAATGACCTTATGTTCTCCAGGAAGATAGAAATAATATCCCCTAGTTTCCTTTGGATACCCCACCAAATAATACTTTTCACTTTTGGATTTCAACTTGTCAGTAAGCAACTTCTTTACATATGCAGGGCACCCTCAGGGTCGCATGTGTTTAAGTGCTGGCTTCTTGCAGTTTCATATCTCATATGGAGTTTTCTCTACTGACTTTAAAGGAACTCTGTTCAGAATATATATTGATCTTTGTAATGCATATCCCCAAAGGTATGTTGGCAGAGCTGAGAAACTTATCATGGATCTAACCATATCTAATAGGGTTCGATTTCTCCTTTCAGCAACACCATTCATTTGTGGCGTTCTGGGAGGTGTCCATTGTGATTGGACTCCATGAAGCTTCAAGTAATCTAGAAATTCTTTACTTAAGTATTCACCTCCTCGATCTGATCGAAGGGTCTTGATACTTGTTCAAGTTTCTTCTACATTTCTAACTTGTACTCCTTGAATTTCTCAAAAGCTTCGGACTTGTGTTTCATAAGATACACATGCCCAAACCTTGTGAAATCGTCTGTAAAAGTGATGAAGTAAGGGAAACCTCCCTTAGCTTGAGTAAAAAAATTCCCACATACATCGTGTTACACCCTGTAATTTCAGGGCATAGAAGTGAGAGCGTAAGTTAGGATATAAGATTTGAACGTTGGAAGGAAAACATATTACATTTTCTAGATGGAGTAATCTCAGATATGATAAATGGGCCAACGAAAAAATTTAACTTGTAATTAGATTATTTCAAATAGATATATGGACTTAGTGTTGATTAATTAAGTCTTGACATTAATAATATGGGGCCCGCCGAAAATTTCAGAATTTTGCGGGGCCCTTTGATTTTAAGATATTTTGGACAAATATTTAGATATTTTATTTAAGTGGGTATTTTGGCCAATAGGAGAGTGACATGTGTCTCATCCACTTGTCTTGAAGACAAATATCTATATAGAGGAGTAGAGAGCAAGACTTAGCATTTTCATTATATCATTTCCTTTAGCTTTCTCTCCTCTCTTTCTTGCAAATCTCGAAAGTTCCTAGGGAAATTCCAAGAACAAGAGTTGATTATTATCCAAGATTAAGAACCCTAATCAAGTCTTACGCCAAGTTAACTCTCCAAGATCCTCCAAAATTCTCCTTGGCCGAGAGTTGTGGGTTGAAACCCTAGGCTTATTGATCAACTTTTTGGAAGTAAAACAAGAAGGAAAGTTGGTTATAAGCTTGTAGTAGATACATGTGTGTGATTGGAGCTTGAAGAAGTGGAGCTAAGACAAAATTGTGGGCCAAAAATCGTGGGACGGTTTTGGGCTAAACTTTAAGGTAAATTCTTATTCCTCTTGAATTAATTGGATATTACTTGTTGTTATAGTTATTAGATGAGCTTGGGTTAAGAAGAATGGATAATAAAAGGTGCGTGGGCATTTTTGGCTAAGTTGGCCGAAACAAGGCAGTTTTCGGGACTTTGGATTACGTTGGTTATTGTTATTGTTATCTTCACCTATTGTATGTTAAAATGAAGTAATATTTTTGTTGATAAGTTGATATGATTTGTATTAAAGTATTGGAACTTGAATTGGAATATAAAGGATTATGGAAAGGGAAATTGTATTGGGGTTGTTGGCCATATATACTATAAAACTGTTGGAGATTGTTATGCAGTTTTAAGGAATTGTTTTGTGGTATTAAGTTGCTGGAAAATCATCCACCAATATGCATGTTTAAATGTAGTAATTTCTAATGAAAGTCCTAAGGGAATAAGGGTGTAGAAAGGTGTTAAAAGGCCTCACATTTTACCCTTGTTATTGTCGGATTGTGGACTGTTTTACATGTATTATGAGGCTGTTTTTACGTGAGAAATAGGTGTTTGAATAACCTTGGTTAACTATTGGTTGTGCCCTTAATTGGTGTCTTGGTTATTGATGAAATTGGTCTTCTCGAAAGGTGGAAAAGTACGTATATATGGGGGAAGTGCTGCCCAAATTTCTATAGAAAAGGGGAACCATTACTTGGTATTTACCTACACTAGTAAGCATGAAATTGATAGAAGTGTTATTGTCATTATAGGTTGAAGTACTACTTGTGGCGTAGTCTACTTAGCGTGTGAAATAGCTGAAAATGTGAACTCTTCCTATCTTTCTTTGGGCATGAACTTTATAAAATGAGTGTACGGTGGACGTACGTGTTTTAAATGAATTCGGATTCCTTGTGGTATATGAAGGAAGTAACTTGATTTGAAAAGTATAAGTTACTTGATTTGAAAAGAATAAGTGACTTGATTTTAAAAGTATAAGCTACTTGATTTGAAAAGTATAAGTTACTTGATTTGAAAAGAAAAAGTGTCTTGATGCTACAAGTGCTAGTATCTTAGGGTTTTATAAAGGAAAGGATGTACGACGGACGTACATGGTACTATTGGGTTTCAAGTCCCTAATATTACATGATATTTAAATAAAGTAAGTGTACGGCGGACGTACATGGTTTTATTGGATCTTATTCTAAAAAAAAGGAAGGCATGGTATTGCCTTGGTTTTTCTAAAAAGGAAGGCATGGTATTTGTCACGACCCGACCCCGGGCCGCGACTGGTACCCTACCTGGGCACCCTTCTAATCATACAACATAACAAACTGCGGAAAATAAGTAACACATTTTTTAAAAAAAAAAAAACTTAGGCAAAGCCGATAAGGCTGCCATAATATAAATCACCCAAAAGGGCTTACACTATCCAAAAATGTAATTACAACTCTAACCACCCAAATTTACACGTGAATACGCACTTCTAAGATTTTTGAACCAATATCGTGGATTTGACAAGGCCCCGCCGCACTTCGAATATACATAAACATGACAACTCCTAACATCGAGCCATCTCAAAATCTGAACCAGATCCTAAGCTCGCGGATCCACAATCGTACATAAACTCGCGACATGAACGCAGCCTCGGCGAAGTCGATAACAAAAATTGAATATGGAATGTAAATAAAGTACAAGAAATGTATCATAATCATACAAAGAATGACAGGGGCAAGTATAAAAAGTACATACCAGATCCTGCCGTGTCATTACCCCTTATGAACTTAATTGCACATCATTATCTTTTCCATTCCATTAAGAGTTATAGCCATATCTTACGTACATACTTAGGAGAAATCATTAAGTTTATTACCATCTAACTTACTTATCTTTCATAACCTAATCCGGCCCTTTACGGAGGGACGCCTATACTGCCCGGCCCAAACTGGGACGCGATAAAGTCACATAGTCTGCCCATACAGGTATACTGCCCGGCCCATTTCTGGGACGCGATAATGTCATATAGTCTGCCCATAAAGGTATACTGCCCGGCCCATTTCTGGGACGTGATAATGTCATATAGTCTGCCCATAAAGGTATACTGCCCGGCCCATTTCTGGGACGCGATAATGTCGTATAGTGCCCATAAAGGTATACTGCCCGGCCCATTTCTGGGACGCGATAATGTCGTATAGTCTGCCCATAAAGATATACTTCCCGGCCCATTTCTGGGACGCGATAATGTCATATAAAATCCGGGAATTTAACCCAACGTACTACGCACCTCTACTCCTTTAGAAAGACTCTTTTTCAAATAAAACTTCCCAGATACTAACAACCGTAGTATCAAGTCATATCTACCTTTCAAGACAAGTCACAATACCATTTTAGAAATACATTTACCGGCTTCTAAATCAAGTGACTTCTTTCTTAAAAACCTTAAGCAATTGGTACCTTTAAAACAATTTGCCCTTCTTTATTTCAAATCATTTCTTTACTTACATTACTGAAGAAGACCATTCTTAACTTTCCATAAAGCTATTATAACCCACTTCCCATAAAGTCGTTATACTAACTTTATACCTTAGGCAAATACATTCTTTTTCTAACCAAGAGACTTATACTTTCGAAAACCAAGAATCGTATACTTTCAACATACTTCAAGTCTCTTATCTTTTAGAATCAAGTTTCGTAGTTCGTAGTCTTAACACTTCATTACGTAAACTCTTTAAATTAAGCAACATATGCCTTATATATGTGTGAATAGGTTATACTTGTTTATACTGATCTCATTAAAGCAGTCATGATCTAGAAAATGTAATACAATTTTGTCTTATCTTAGCTTCTATGCAGATGGAGAATTCTACTTGTTTTAATATAATTTATCGTCATTACATTTTCCTTTATTAACGCTGCAATGGTTTGTTCGATACTTATTCTTATTCGTGCCGTAAATTAGCCAAGTCAACTTGGCTCCAAACACCTCCTAACGACTCTTACCAACATCCCCCATAAGACTTGGTAAGAACTTAGGATAACTCAGACATAACATTTACATAGAGTAAATCAACATACATACTTCTTAACTTCTAAGAGTAGAAGGAAACATGAAATAATACTACATGTACATTCCATACATAGAATCATGTCAAAAGAAGGAAGAGGTTCACATACCTCGCGACGATTATCGACAATTAGCAAAATGCTCCAAAGTACTTCAACCTTGATAGCTATTCCATCCTTCAAGTAGAATACGTTATACTTAGTACTTCAACCTAAAATGGTCATAATACGTCCATTAAACCTCTATCTTCAAACGTAGAATATTCTAAGTGCAAAGTCACTAAATTCTACGGAAAATCGGACAGCACTTCCTTTGTTTCTACATACTTTGCCACCTTTTGCAAGGACGAATACAATAACCAAACACGCCACATTTAAGGCTCAACAATGTAGTTAACAATAGGGGATTACACGCCTACAAGACGTGTAAAATTCCGCCCCACAATTGATATCAAACTAGTCCACAATACAATGCCATTTTCGGCCAAAAGGTGCAACAACTTATCAATCTTTCCAATTCCTTTTCAATCCAAGTTCTTAGGTCAACATGCTATATAGTCAAAAACAACTTCAACAACTACAATTTCCTTCTTTATATAACATATGACAACTTAACTAGTAACCAACTTGCATTAAAATCTTAAGGGCTAACATACTAGTTTTCGGATTAGGGTTCCAACAATCAATACACTTATCAAACTTCATACTAAATACCTCATGCTTGCTAATATCCATAGCTACAACAATAAGTAATCTTAATTACTAAAACGACAAGAATTATACCTTTACAAGCCCTTAATCTTTCCAAGATTCAAAGTTGCTCCTTAGTAATTCTTAGCTCCTTTCCTTATGTTCCAATCCGCTCCAAGCACTCCTTAGAAGCCTATGAAGAACTCATCTTCAAGTTCCAACTTCAAAGTTGAAGAACTCCTTAAGTTTCCGCCTTGCGACTAATACGAAAACGCCACTTTTACGAAATCTTTCTATTGAGATATCCTTACTATACTCTTAGGGACCTTGGGTTAAAGTCTTGTGAAAAATGGAACACAATTGCAAAAAAAATTCTCTCAAGAACCCTCTTGGCCGAGAGCTCTATTTGCCATAGCTCAATTTCTCTAAAAATTTTCTAAGTTTTAAGACCTTGTCTTGCACTAGTTGTGTATATATAAAACAATGGATGGCTTAGATTGCAACACTTGAGTGGCTAGGATGAGAGCATTAAATAATAATCCAAGTGGCAAGTTGACTTGGTCAACAATCTCAAGCTAGCAAGAATTTGTTCATCTTCAATGGTAAATGACCATTTTACCCTTACAAATTTCGTCCAAGCCATGTGGGGGGGAGGTGCCACGTGTCGCCCTCCCATTCGTCACAATATTACGTAACCCTCGTGGGCCCCAAAAAATGTAAAATTCCTCGGGTGGGCCCCACGTGACCAAATTCGTAAAAATAAATCTCCATAATGTTAATAAGTTCCATACTCTTCAAATAATGTATTTTGAGAATCTAATTCTCACCAACGAACATTTTTCCTTTCCGACGTTCGAAAGATTTTTCGTCGGAAAATAATTCTTCCTTTCGTACCCTTTTCAAGTCTTGTGTTCCTTACATACATTCTCTTAAACATGTCCTTGAACTACTGGGTGTAACATTCTTCCCCCCTTAGAAACATTCGTCCTCGAATGTTCTTTCGGAGTCAAACTTATAATTAGCGACATAGTTTCCTTTCACAACCCCGACATACCAATAATGTCACACATGGCCCTAATGTCTCGCACACGCATATCCGTCCATCATAAGCCCAAAAGAGATTATCTTTTCGTACTTCCAACTCATACTAGCATACATACATAACTTCCATACCGATTCTGGCCTCTAATCTTTGGAGTCACTCTATAAAACAATATAAGGCCATTTCCGGCTTTCACGACCTGGTTCCGGTGGAACGCGTCCACGAACCCGTAGAACAATTAACTAGACTTGGGCCTTGCACCCTCGTGACACTGTCACGTAGCGGAACTACTACCAACTGATCCCACTCTATTCCAGGCTATGGGGCGACCCGTAACAGGTCCTCACCCCGACCCGCCGTCGCACTTAACTCTTATCCTTGGTCTGACTTAAAATCTTATGGCCCGAGAGAGACTTATATATCTAAGGTCTCGGCAGTTATCAATATTCTTAGGCTCACAATTTCCATGCTCCAAGCCTACCTTACCAGTCCCCCAGTAAACGGGTACACAAACTTCGCATAATACCATAATCGTGTCGTCTTGATCACAACAACCATTACTTACTCTATACGGACCTCATCCGTACAATTCTCTTAAGCCTACCACGTAGCTTAATCTATTAACATGACATTCCATTAAGGTCCTTAACATGGCTTCTTAATGGTTCACTACCCTATCAGACAGCTCATCCTTTCCCAATCATCTCAAAATAAAACATAAGACCTTGGCGAGAATTCATTAATTGTTCCATACCTTCCCGGTATCTAGTTAGTCTTTACCAACTCTTGGTAATCTAAAATAATTCTAGGCAACACGCGTCTGACCCTCATACATAACTCCGTATAGATGTAGGTCACAATACCAACTATACTATAATCATTACCAACCTGGATACGCAATCCACCCAGTCCTTCCCGGTCATCACGCTTTCTCGTAGCTGCAATCAACATAACTCGTTAGGGAGAGACGACCCTAACGACACAGCTCTATAGCACGATCTCAGAGTGAGAAGAATGGAAACCAATCCTAAATGTCCTGCAGCCTCCTGATTATAGATGTGGTGCACAACACACCGATAATCAAGACTCTACTAGACACGGTCTGTAGACACTTTCCGAGGACTAACTGCTCTGATACCACTTTTGTCACGACCCGACCCCGGGACGCGACTGGTACCCTACCTGGGCACCCTTCTAATCATACAACATAACAAACTACGGAAAATAAGTAACACATTTTTTTTAAAAAAAAAAAAACTTAGGCAAACCCGATAAGGCTACCATAATATAAATCACCCAAAAGGGCTTACACTATCCAAAAATGTAATTACAACTCTAACCAGTCCAGCCCACATGTGAATACAGATCTCTAAGATTTTTGGACCAATACTGTGACGGGACAAGGCCCCGCCGTACCCCTGAATATACATAAACATGACAACTCCGGAACATTGGAGTCATTTCAAAATGCCAACCAGATCCTAAGCTCATGATCCACAATCGTGTACCTAAACTGCGGACATGAACGCACTTCAAGGGGTCAGATAACAAAAATTTAATATGGAATGTAAATAAAGTACAAGAAATGATCATAACTGTACAAAAGAATGACAAGGGCAAGTATAAAAAGTACATATCAGATCCTGCCGTGTCATTACCCCTTATGAACTTAATTGCACATCATTATCTTTTCCATTCCATTAAGAGTTATAGCCATATCTTACGTACATACTTAGGAGAAGTCATTAAGTTTATTACCATCTAACTTACTTATCTTTCATAACCTAATCCGGCCCTTTACGGAGGGACGCTTATATCGCCTTACCAAACCGGGACGCGATAAAGTCACATAGTCCGCCCATACAGTATATCGCCGGCCATTTCTGGGACGCGATAATGTCATATAGTCTGCCCATAAAGGTATACTGCCCGGCCCATTTCTGGGACGCGATAATGTCATATAGTCTGCCCATAAAGGTATACTGCCCGACCCATTTCTGGGACGCGATAATGTCGTATAGTCTGCCCATAAAGGTATACTGCCCGGCCCATTTCTGGGACGCGATAATGTCGTATAGTCTGCCCATAAAGGTATACTGCCCGGCCCATTTCTGGGACGCGATAATGTCATATAAAATCCGGGAATTTAACCCAACGTACTACGCACCTCTACTCCTTTAGAAAGACTCTTTTTCAAATAAAACTTCCCAGATACTAACAACCGTAGTATCAAGTCATATCTACCTTTCAAGACAAGTCAAAATACCATTTTAGAAATACATTTACCGGCTTCTAAATCAAGTGACTTCTTTCTTAAAAACCTTAAGCAATTGGTACCTTTAAAACAATTTGCCCTTCTTTATTTCAAATCATTTCTTTACTTACATTACTGAAGAAGACCATTCTTAACTTTCCATAAAGCTATTATAACCCACTTCCCATAAAGTCGTTATACTAACTTTATACCTTAGGCAAATACATTCTTTTTCTAACTAAGAGACTTATACTTTCGAAAACCAAGAATCGTATACTTTCAACATACTTCAAGTCTCTTATCTTTTAGAATCAAGTTTCGTAGTTCATAGTCTTAACACTTCATTACGTAAACTCTTTAAATTAAGCAACATATGCCTTATATGTGTGAATAGGTTATACTTGTTTATACTGATCTCATTAAAGCAGCCATGATCTAGAAAATGTAATACAATTTTGTCTTATCTTAGCTTCTATGCAGATGGAGAATTCTACTTGTTTTAATATAATTTATCGTCATTACATTTTCCTTTATTAACGCTGCAATGGCTTGTTCGATACTTATTCTTATTCGTGTCGTAAATTAGCCAAGTCAACTTGGCTCCAAACACCCCCTAACGACTCTTACCAATATCCCCCATAAGACTTGGTAAGAACTTAGGATAACTCAGACATAACATTTACATAGAGTAAATCAACATACATACTTCTTAACTTCTAAGAGTAGAAGGAAACATGAAATAATACTACATGTACATTCCATACATAGAATCATGTCAAAAGAAGGAAGAGGTTCACATACCTCGCGACGATTATCGACAATTAGCAAAATGCTCCAAAGTACTTCAACCTTGATAGCTATTCCATCCTTCAAGTAGAATACACTATACTTAGTACTTCAACCTAAAATGGTCATAATACGTCCATTAAACCTCTAGCTTCAAACGTAGAATATTCTAAGTGCAAAGTCACTAAATTCTACGGAAAATCGGACAGCACTTCCTTTGTTTCTACATACTTTGCCACCTTTTTCAAGGACGAATACAATAACCAAACACGCCACATTTAAGGCTCAACAATGTAGTTAACAATAGGGTATTACACGCCTACAAGACGTGTAAAATTCCGCCCCACAATTGATATCAAACTAGTCCACAATACAATGCCATTTTCGGCCAAAAGGTGCAACAACTTATCAATCTTTCCAATTCCTTTTCAATCCAAGTTCTTAGGTCAACATTCTATATAGTCAAAAACAACTTCAACAACTACAATTTCCTTCTTTATATAACATATGACAACTTAACTAGTAACCAACTTGCATTAAAATCTTAAGGGCTAACATACTAGTTTTCGGATTAGGGTTCCAACAATCAATACACTTATCAAACTTCATACTAAATACCTCATTCTTGCTAATATCCATAGCTACAACAATAAGTAATCTTAATTACTAAAACGACAAGAATTATACCTTTACAAGCCCTTAATCTTTCCAAGATTCAAAGTTGCTCCTTAGTAATTCTTAGCTCCTTTCCTTATGTTCCGATCCGCTCCAAGCACTCCTTAGAAGCCTATGAAGAACTCATCTTCAAGTTCCAACTTCAAAGTTGAAGAACTCCTTAAGTTTCCGCCTTGCGACTAATACGAAAACGCCACTTTCCCAAAATCTTTCTATTGAGATATCCTTACTATACCCTTAGGGACCTTGGGTTAAAGTCTTGTGAAAAATGGAACACAATTGCAAAAAAAATTCTCTCAAGAACCCTCTTGGCCGAGAGCTCTATTTGCCATAGCTCAATTTCTCTAAATTTTTTCTAAGTGTTAAGACCTTGTCTTGCACTAGTTGTGTATATATAAAACAATGGATGGCTTAGATTGCAACACTTGAGTGGCTAGGATGAGAGCATTAAATAATAATCCAAGTGGCAAGTTGACTTGGTCAACAATCTCAAGCTAGCAAGACTTTGTTCATCTTCAATGGTAAATGACCATTTTACCCTTACAAATTTCGTCCAAGCCATGTGGGGGGGGGAGGTGCCACGTGTCGCCCTCCCATTCGTCACAATATTACATAACCCTCGTGGGCCCAAAAAAATGTAAAATTCCTCGGGTGGGCCCCACGTGACCAAATTCATAAAAATAAATCTCCATAATGTTAATAAGTTCCATACTCTTCAAATAATGTATTTTGAGAATCTAATTCTCACCAACGAATATTTTTCCTTTCCGACGTTCGAAAGATTTTCCGTCGGAAAACAATTCTTCCTTTCGTACCCTTTTCAAGTCTTGTGTTCCTTACATACATTCTCTTAAACATGTCCTTGAACTACGGGGTGTAACAGTATTACCTTGGTTTTTTTCTAAAAAGGAAGGCATGGTATTGTCTTGGTTATTCTAAAAAGGAAGGCATGGTATTGCCTTGGTTTTTCTAAAAAAGGAAGGCATGGTATTGCCTTGGTTATTCAAAAAAGAAAGGCATGGTATTGCCTTGGGTTTTCTAAAATGAAAGATGTGATAGTACCTTGGGTTTTCTAAAATGGAAGTTCATTTATAATGATATTATGGAGAGTCAAAAGATGATTATAAAAAGAATGGTTGCATTGATACCTCGAGTCCCTCAATAAAGGGTCGGGTTAGATCATATAAAAGAATGGTTGCATTGATACCTCGAGTCCCTCAATAAAGGGTTGGGTTAGGTCATATAAAAGAATGGTTGCATCGATACATCGAGCCCCAGAATGGGCCGGTTGTATGTCACACTTGCATTACATCGAGCCCCATAATGAGTCGATTTTATGTCACACTTGTATTACATCGAGCCCCAAAATAGGCCGGGTTATGTTATATAATGAAGTATTACATCGAGCTCCAAAATGGGCCGGGTTATGTCATATAGAGAAGCTTACACTTCATATAGATACTTACATCGAGCCCCAAAATAGGTCGGGTTATGTCATGTAGATGCATACATCGAGTCCCATAACGAGTCGGGTTATGTTATATTGATAACTCTATGAGCAAGCATTCCATGACTTTGACATGACTCTCATTTTTAAAGAAAGTACCGTGGGTACGGTTGAATCATTTTAAAAAGGCACAATGGACTCATTTTAAAATGGTACAATTGATTTCATATTTTGAAATGGTCTTTTGAAAAGGTAAAGTTGATTCTCATTACTCTCATTTTTCATAAGGCACAGTTGTACTGGTAGTTTGATTATCATACTTGGCTCCTGTTATCTTTTGGACTGTTATGATCTCATTTACAGTACTTATTGTTTCACATACTTGGTACATCTTTCGTACTGACCCCCTTTCCTCAGGGGGCTGCGTTTCATGCTCAGGTGTAGGTACACAATTTAGTGATGATCGCTCTTAGGATCTCTACTCAGTTTTTGGGAAAGCTCCATTATTTCGGAGGCTTGTCATTTTGGTACGGACCCTTGTATTGTAGGCTTATGTACATTCAGGGGTACGGCGGGGCCCTGTCCCGTCATAGTTTACTGTCCAAACTCTTAGAGGTCTGTATTCATATGTGGGCTGGACTTGCGAGAGTTGTATATATTGTTGGTCAGTTGTACTACTGTATTGTCGGGATGTTCCCGTTTATATATAGTGGCAGCCTCGTCGGCTTGCCTTGTTGCTACATGTACAGTTTTTCATATTTTATCTGACCTATGTCCTCTATGAGATGTGAGGGTATAAGAGGGGGTGCCAGGTAGGGCACCAGTCGCGGGTCAGGGGTTCGGGTCGTGACACATCGGTATGGACTAACTCAAGCATATCTTTGGCACGCACGCCTTTCCCAGAAAGTGGCTTGGTGGTCATCTTTCCTCTCAAGCAAGATTCACAAATACCATATGATTCTAAGTCAAATGGTTCTAGGTAGTCTAACTTCCTTAATCTTGCTATCCTTGATTCATTGATGTGACCAAGTCTACAGTGCCATAAGTCAGTGGGGTTTCTTGGATTACTTATTTTAGCTCGTTTAGTTTGTATATTGAAAATTCCATGACTACAGTTTAGAACATACAATCCATCCACAAGAGGTGCATTTCCACAAATAAAACCATTAAAAGATAGCATATAATTACCATTCATAATAAATGAGGAAAACCCCTCAACGTCTAACATTTGGACATAAATAATATTCCTCGTTAATGAGGGCAAAAAATAACAATTATTAAATTTTAAACAAAAGTCAGAAGGTAAATCTAGTCTATAGGTTCCCATACGTTCATCATCCACTCGTGCTCCATTTCCAACGCGCAGATCCACTTTCCACGGTCCAACCCTTCTGCTGTCAGTTAGCCCCTGCACATTATTACAAATGTGTGAGCCACAAGCTGTATCTAATACCCAATAATGAGAATTAGTTATAGACATATTTATTTCAATAACAAACATACCTTGTCCAGCAGGGCCAGGAGCACCTGGTACTTTGTCTCCCCTGGAGCTGTGCAGTCCTTCTTCCAATGCCCCTTTCTCTTGCAGTTGAGGCAAACATCTGCAGCTATTTTTGCCTTCTTCTGAACAACTCCTTGAGATCTCAAAACTGTGGTTGTGGCGGCAACTTTCTTACCCTTCTTCTTTTGCATGTTCTTACCTTTAGGTTTGAACTTGTTAGAGAAGCCCACCATGAGCACAACCTTACCTTTGGAGGTAGACGATTCGAAGGTCCTCAACATATTGTGAAGCTCTGGGAGACTCGCCTTGGTTCAATTCATGTTGAAATTTACAATAGTTCTCAAATGAACCAGGGAGCGAGTTCAAGATTAGGTTGAAAGAAACATTCACGGGCAGCTTCATTCCAATGGAATCCAACCTCTCTATTAACCCATTCATCTTCAAAACATGTTGTGACACCTGACCCCCTTTGTTCAACTTACATTTGAAAAGGTCTCTCAGCAGTTCATACTCCATTGTATGAGACTATGTGTCATAGAGACTCTTCAAATGTTCTAGCATCTCGTTGGGGCCCATATTCTCATGCTATCTTTGTAACTCTGGAGTCATAAAAGAAAACATAACACATTGTACCGCAAAGCATCATCAAGATATTTTTGATAGGCTGCCTTGTCGAACAGGGAATAATCTTCAGAATCTTCTGCAAGGACTGTTGGGAATGCTTTATCTAACGCATACTCAATCTTTTCCAATCGTGACACCAGACGCAAATTTCTTAGTCAGTCAGGAAAGTTTTCTCCAGTCAGCTTGTTTGTTTCTACCAACATTTTAAGTGACATATTCGACATTGTAAACTGAAGAAAGATAGACCTGAAAATTAACATCCTAATATATAATTTCTATTTGAACGCATTCATTAACTAATTAATCGTGACATTTAGTTTAATTAGCTCCCATTATTTTAACATATCATTTTACCCCATGAAAGAATACAGACTTATATCAATATGGTCATAATGGGACAAGATTCAGACTCATGTTGTCTCCGCGTTTGCTGAGGCTGATAACTTCAACAACATGATCTGGTAGGTCTCTAAATCAATTACAAACAATTTGCAACTTTTGGTTGATCGAATGTTCTAAACAAAATGATATGCATCCCTCGGCTTGTCCAACACTGAGGCGCCAAGACAGCCTAGCAAGTCAACCATGTTATGCGACTGCAATTATGTATCTAAGTGGGTATTGCCTTCATAGAGCAAAGACTGGGGTGTAAATACCCATGAAGGTTTATCACTTACTTCTACATTTAACATTCATCTATGAAAAAGTCTGAGTCCTCGTAGACTTAGAGCAAATACTGGGGCATAAATACTCATCTCGCCGGAAAGGATTTTGCACTACAATCAATTATAACGAACGGCGTGTTCATATTAAATGAGACTTGTATTAAAATTTGGGGACATTTTTATTCAGGGTTTTAATCAAGATCAACTCTAACATGTTTCAAACATCACTCAAAGCATGATATTAATCAATTAAACATGTATTTGGGCGCCGCATACCCAAGCATAATTACGGACGCTAAACTAGTATTGAGCGTCGCCTACACAAGCATTATTTGTGGACGCTATTCTAGAATAGTAAATGACGATCATTTATTACATAAAACAATATACTAAATATATTGTATAATAATAATCATTGGTTAATTTTCTGAAACTGAGATTTTGACTTTCTGGACATCTGGCGCCGCGGCGCTCCACAATGGAGCCACGGCGCTTGCGGGGCAGAGAATTTTCAGTTTCATGAGTTAAGTTGAGGCTCTCCACCATGGGGCCGCGGTGCTTCTTGTCCAGTGAGTTCAAAATTTTAAAACGAGGTTTTAATCACAGCCCCTTCCTGTTATCGTGATCGGCACCGCAGCACTCCACTATAGAGCAACGACACTTCCCTTAAACCCTAGTAAGCGTCGCGGCGCCCTGCAACAGGGCCGCGGTGCTGACGTCTCGTCAGAACGATTTCGCATTGATTTTTGAAATTCATCCAAACCCTAAATCTAATTTAGGGATCAGATTACGAATCCTCTATTATCACCCACCAATATCAATAACGCACATGTCGACCATCATCCATTCCCGCTCGTTCTTCGTTGTGCACCATGTTCGTAATGAACTGATTTCTTCACTAGGCTTAGTTCAAGATAGAACGGAATGAATTCCTCGATTTAGCGTAGTTGATAATTTAGAGTGACTACAAAGGTCAATCGTTCAGTCAAGGTATGTCGGATTTCAAGTGACCTTATTTTAATTCAGATTAAAATCAATTTTTACGTTTAATTCATATTATTATGTCTTTCAATTGTTATGTAACCATTGAACCAGCCTAGGCTCTGATACCACTGTAGGGTTTTTTTGGGTCTAAAACACGTAAGTAAGGCTTAGCGGAAGTTTAAAATTTGTTTAACTTACTTAC
The DNA here is from genome assembly GCA_029844215.1 of Przewalskia tangutica. Classification (NCBI taxonomy): domain Eukaryota; kingdom Viridiplantae; phylum Streptophyta; class Magnoliopsida; order Solanales; family Solanaceae; genus Przewalskia; species Przewalskia tangutica. The sequence continues at coordinate 90,871,980 of CM056730.1, read as the reverse complement.
CCCAATAATTTCGTCTCTGATATGATTACGTTACAATTGAAACATGTAAATTCATGAGATATAAACTTACAATTGATATTCTTGGAGTCTTTACTAAAGGGAGCGCACGCGAGTATCCTTTCGACCGCAAGCCTTGCTATGGTATATTCCTATGTCAGAAAAGCTAGGAAATCTTGGCAGAGGTTTGAGAGGATATTATTTTCTCAACTCTGAGTTCAGAAAGAATAATTGAGTTATCAATTTCAGTAACCAAAATAATGATGTTAAGTACTGAATATATAGGGGAGGTTATGTTACAAATCAGATTAGGATATGGCTTAAAACTGATCCAAAATCCGAGATGCAATGGGCCCAGGCCACGATCGGGCCCATTATCGCACGAGCCGCGACTACCTTTTCTCAAAGGCCGCTGTTCGCCCTATTTTAATATTTCAGTACATTTTGATTTAATTAAATATGAAATTCAATTTTGACTTAATTAAATAATTTCCATTAAACATAAATTATTCCATAATTTATTATTGGTTTAACTATCTTGATTCTAAATCAAGTATTTTACATTCTCTCAATATACCCTTAGACCGAAAGGACAATCAACTTAGTGTGACCTTTTAGGCCTTCACACATCCACATTAATCAAATTAAGGTTCACACAGAACTCCTAGACTGCGCCATATGACGAACTCAATATGTGAAGTACGTTTACATGACTCCTGTAAACACAACCTTTATGTGAGATGATAAATTTCTTTCATTCACGACACGATCAAGCTTAGAATTTGTCATGTGTCTATCCAAATGGCTTGATCACTTTATCTCATCTATATTAGTTGACAACTAGACCATTTTCTAAATATGTCTTTTGCATTGGCCAATGACTTGATTGACCTAATATTACTGAGAAGCTAAGTGTTCTCTCTCGAATATCCAATTGAGGAATGAATCTTATTCTTGGCTCAACTACCACATTTGTTTACATCGCAATGTACCCAACTCAAGTCATGTCTTATCCTATAAGGAATTTAAGCTTAGGACATGGCCAAAGTACATTACTCTGTAAATTAGGTGTGTATTGACCTCAAGTCAAAGGACCTCTATATCCCACATGTTGATAATACCTTAGACATGTATAACAAATAGTTTATCAGCAGGTTATACCAATACCCTCTAAGAGTATCCATGTGTCCATCACTAGTAATCACACCAGTAGTAAGTGAGACATACTGCATTCTCTAAGAATGTGATGCAGACCACATATTAACTTATAATATATCATTGATGTCACGTTCTCAATGATCATCAGTCAAGATTATTTTGAGAGTTACGTGTTATCATTAATATCTCACTTTATCAATGACAACGTAAGCTCAAAGAATGCACATTAATGAATTCACAAACAATCAAAATCATAATTCAATAATAGCAAATATCAAATTATATTAATCTCATTAATAATATGAATGTGCTCAAGTACATTTGTCCCTAAAATGATTATTTTTAGAACATACATACTTTCAGTACGTACTCATAAAAGAAAATGTAAGAGGTACAAAAGAGTAATAATCCTTCGCAAATAAAAAAAACATGATTTTTTTCTTAAAAGGAAAAAGTTTTATTTAGTTTTGTAAGAGAAGTAGAAACAAACACTTCTTTTCTTTCAAAACCTTAAAGAGTCAATTTAAAACTCAAATTACAAAACAAATGCCACTTCCATAAAGTTTTCATTAATTTGAAAGATTTGAAAAAGTCCAATTATTTTGATCTTTCGGAAACAGACTCTTTGCTTCACAAAGATAAGAATAAGGTCAGCGTATATTCTACCATTCTCAAATTCTAATTATGAAATTACACTGTGTATGTTGTGGTTGTTTATTTCTCAATTTGAAAGGTATAACTAAAAGGAATATATATATGTATTTTACCCTCCCCAGACCCCATGTGATGGATTTTACTGGGTATGTATATATATATATATATATATATATATATAAGTTTAAATATAAGCTACCTTAAAATCCATGTAATCTAATAACCAATAAAGCTATAATTTAAGTCAAAAACTCACTATTATCTAATTCATGGTATATTCTCTCCCATCTTTTTTTTATTTTTTATTTTTGCCCAAGACTTATTAAGTCTCCAATTTCCTCCCGCCTCTTTCTTTGGTTCTAGAGGGAATTCGATAAGATCTAAAACTAGTAAAATGATGGTAAATATTTATCTATCGAGTGTTCATACGAAATCAATTTAATTTATCATAGTTAAGTATATAAAGTGTAATTTTTTTAATTAATTATGCTTAGATGATCAAATATATACACAAACACATATTATATATTAATTATTTTGATATAAATATCGGATACAGGTAAGTTTTTTATGTAGCATGATGGACAAGTAGAAAAGAATTTCTCCAGCAAGCCTTGAAATTTGAAAAGTTTACATGGAATAATATAGGAAGTCCCTACTTACCTAACAAGACTAAATAAAAGTAACACTAAGATAAGGTGAACGTATATTTATGTCCCAACAATCTGTATTAGGACAAATGTACTTTATATACATTTGTATTATTATTAATGGAGATTAATATTTTGGCATTTGAAATTATTGAATTATTAGTTGATTGTTTATAATACGCATCCCTAGAGTTACGATGTTATTAATAGTGTGAGATATTAATATTATAACGTAACTCTTAAAATAACCTCGATTAATGATCAACGAGAATGGGATATCGATGCTATGTGATAAATCGACATGTGGTCTACATCATATCCTTATAGGATGTAGTATGTCTCACCTGCTACGAGTTACGGATACTTGTGATGGACACATGGATACTTCGAAAGTATTGGTATACCATGCTGATATACTGTTTGTTGTAAATGTCTAAAGTATGATCAGTGTGGGAGATATAAGTCCTTAGACTTGAAGTCGATACACACTTTGTCTACAGAGTAATAAACTTTGATCATGTCCTAAGCTCAAATGTCTTATAGGTTGAGATACGACTTATATGGGTACATTACGATGTGGATTAAAGGTGGTAGTTGAGCCAAGATTAGGATTCATTCTCGAATGTATATTCGAGAGAGAACTCAGTTTCTCAGTGATATTAGGTTGACTAAATCGTTGGCCAACGCAGTACACATATCTAGGATATGGTCTTGTTGTCAACTAATATAGATGATATATAATGATCAAGCCATTTGGATATACACTTGGCAAATCTTAAGCTTGATCGAGTACATCGTGAATGAAAGGATTTTATCTTCCCACATAGAGGTTCAGTTTACCGAATTCGTGTAAATACACTTCACATATTGAGTTCGTCTTCCGGTGCCGTCTAGGAGTTCTGTGTAGACCCTAATATGATTAGTGTCAATATGTGAAGGCCTGTAGGGTAACATTATGTCAATTGTTCCTTCGATCTAAGGATGTAATGAGAGAATATAAATGTTCTATTTATGATCGAGATATTTGAATGAATAATGATTATTTAATTAAGTCGAAATTGAATTTCGAATTTAATTAAAAAAACGAGATGACATCCCACACTGGACTAGGGCCGCGATGCATGGGACATAGGGTCGTGGCGCCTCCTATTTTGAGTCGCGGCGCCGCCAAGACAGTGGGTCAGTCTGACTGACCCACTTTGCCTCGTTTTCTAGGCCTGGTCCCCTAGCTACGTTTTAAACTTAAAATGCAGCTATAAATAGAGGGACTTATTCATTATTCTATAGACAATTCATTTTGTATTATTCTAAGTCTTAGAGACCTAGAATCAAAATATTCTCTCGAACCTCTGCCGAATTTCATAGTTGTTGGAAAGAGGAATACATCGGAGTTCTAAGAACTTGCAATCGAGGATCAATTGTGTGCGCACCCACGGACATTACTAAAAGACTCCAGATTTATCAAACCGTAAGTGTTCTATGGATGTGTTACGGTTATTTATGCATGTTATGGTTATATGTATTTTATATTACTGGATAATCATCCTACAGTTCGTTATTTGTTGGGTTTGAAACACAATTTTCAAATTCCGCTGCGTACACGTTCCCGAAAAATACTACAGTGGTATCAGAGCATGGGTTGTTTTGTGTGATTATGTAGTAATTGTTAATAATAATATGAGTTAGAATTTGTTTAAATCTGAATTTTATGTATTTTGAAGCTTGAAAACCTAATATTTTAAGAACGCATAATCCTTGTATCCCAAATTGTTAAACAATGATGTAATCGAGGTAGTCATTCCAATCTAACTCTGCTAATTGATGTGCGTAACCAGTTCATTGCGAATATGGTTCACTGAGATGAAGAACAAGAAGGTATTTAATGATGGTCGATGAACGTGCTGTTTGATAGTGAAGGGTAACGAGGATGAATTGGCAAATCTGACTCTGAACCAGTTTTAGGGTTTTGAAAATGCAGATTTTGTGTTTCTGAGACAGAGGCGTCGCGGCTCCATAGTGGAGCGCTGTGGCGCCTGCTAGGATTAAGGCGGTGGCGCCGCGGCTCCACGATGGAGCATCGCGGTGCCACCTAAGGTTTGAGGCGGTGCCGCGGCTTGATGGAGGAGTGTCGTGACACTGTTCATTCCGAAGCTTATATTAAGTCACTTCCTCTAAGGCGCCGCGGTGCCACCCAATTAGGGCCACGTCGCCGAGGCTCCAGAATAAAAAAAATCTGGAATCATAAACTGAAGTTTTTAAGGACTAAGATTCTGAAGTTTAAAAGTTTCAGAATTTGAAATTAAAACTTTTTAAAATAGGCAGATTTGGTCCTTTAGGGCAAATATGTAATTAAAATAAGTTTCTGAAAACTTTTTTGGTCCTAGGGGCCGAATTGATAATTAATTTTAAATTCTGGAAAATTACAGACATGTTCTTGAAATCGAAAAATAATTTCTGAAAAATAAAATTGGATTTTCTGAATTTAAAGGGGATCAAAATCGAATTTTTATTCTTGAGGGGCTAAACTATAAATTCTAAAAATCTGGAATTTACAGAAATACTCGGAAATTAGTTTTTAAAATCAGAAAATGTTTAAGGGACTGTTTGGATTAGACTTAAATTTTAGAGTTTAGACAAATTAACCCATAATTATTATTAATTGTATTTTATTGAATAATATATGAAATATATGATAAGTGTTTAAATGCGTACGTTTAAATATTAGCATAGTGTCCGCTATGACTGTCTTGGTAGGCGGCGTCCACTAATTGATCAAAACATCTTATATCATGCCTATTAGGTTGATGGTTCACAACTAAATGTGTTTTAGAAATTGCATGATTAGATGTCGTATTGGATATGACACAAACTGTTGATCTTGGTTAAAATCCCCGAAACTGAAATGTTCCCCAAATTTTAAATACAAGTCTAAATTAAAACGCGTCATCCATTATAATTGTTAGAGTGCAAAACTTTTTCGGCGATACGAGTATTTATGCAAAGCATTTGCTCTAAGTCTACGAGGACTCAGACTCTTTCATAGATGTGTTTAAATGTAAAGGTTGATGATAATCTTTTGTGGATATTTACACCAAAGTGTTTGCTCATAAAGGCCAAATTTACTTAGATATATAAATACAGTCGTGTAATGGGATTGACTTGCTTAGACAAATCTTGGTGTCAAAGTGTCGGACTAATCTAAGGACGCAAGATTGAATATAATATTTGATCAACCAAGAGTTGCAAATAAGTTTTGCAATTGGTTTAGAACCTACCAAGATGTATTATTGAAAAATCAACCAAAGCAAACGCGAAGATAACATAGGCTTGGATCTTGGCCCATTATGACCTTAAATTAATGTAGGTCTGTATTCTATCATGGGGTCGTAGAAGTATGTTAAAATAGTGGGAGCTAATTTAACAAAATACCATGTTGATTAGCCTAAACAAATATGTATAATAGGAAATAAATTTGATTATAGTTTCCTGTCTATCTAACTCTTCAGATTATCAAAATGTTGAGCCTATCATTGAAAATGTTGATGGAAATGAACAAACTCACTGAACCAAACTATCTAGACTGGCTTAGGAATCTGAGAATTATCCTAAGGTAAGAAAGGATAGAATACGTGTTGGACCATGTATTCCCCATAGTACCTGCCATGAATTCTGCGGAATATGCCACATTTGATAAGGTAGCCTACCAGAAACACCTAGATGACGCCACTTCAGCACAATGCGTGATGTTGTCTTCCATATCAGTGGAACTTCAGAGATACACAAGAACATGGGCCCTAACGAGATGCTCGAACATTTGAAGAGTCTCTATGACTCTCAGTCCCAAACTATGGAATATGAGATGTTAATAGAGCTCTTCAAGTGTAAGCTAATTGAAGGGGGTCAAGTGTCTCAACATGTGTTGAAGATGATAGGGCTGATAGAAAGGCTTGCCTCGATTGGTATAAAGTTGCAGAGTAACGTCGCTTCCACCCTCATCCTGAACTCACTCCCTCATTCGTTCGAGAACTTTATTGTTAACTACAATATGAATGGAACGAAGGTGAGTCTGCCTTAGCTGCACAACATGCTCAAGACCTTTGATTCTTCAACTACCAAAGGCAAAGCTGTGCTCATGGTGAGCTCTTCTAGCCGGCCCAAGCCGAAAGGTAAGGAATGGCAGAAAAAGAATGACAAATCAGTCATTGCGCCCTCAGCAATGAAGCCTAAAAGAGGTGTGAAGAAGAAGTAGAAGAAGAAGAAGGTGATTGAGGGCAAGGATGTATGCCACAACTGTAACAAGAAGGGGAATTGGAAGAAGGATTGTACTGCACCAGGAGGAGAAAAAGCACCAGGTGCTTCTGCCTCTGGTGGACAAGGTATGTATGTCATTGAAATAAATATGTCTATAAACAACTCTCATTCTTGGGCATTGGATACCGCTTGTGGCTCACGCATTTGTACAAATGTGCAGGGGCCAGGGGCTAACTGACAGCAGGAAGGTTGGACCAAGAGAGGTGGACCTACACATTGGAAATGGGGCATGAGTGTCGCGCCCGTTTTTGACCTCGGGGTCTGAACGGTATCCGCAACATTGCTCTTTGGCGCGGTTTCCTGGATGAAACAATAATGCTGGTTTTGAGGAGTCGCCACCTAATTAGTTAAGTGAATTAGGACACTTGATTTATTGCAATAAAAATATTGCAATTAATCTCCATTTAATGGTCTGCAAAATTAATGAGATTCTGGATCAGGGTTCTTTATTATCCTAAAGGGAAGGGGTTAGGCATCCTTTAAGATCCGCTAACTTGCGGTTATCCGTTCAAACCTAGGTTAATTATTTATTGCCTTTTTATTCTACATATTCTAAGCAGTTTTCATAATTTACAATTACAATGGAATACAATACAAAATAATAAAGCTAAAATCGAAATAAACTCTGGAACATCTTTTAGCCCTTTTTAGGCCTTCAGCACAAGATGCGTCTCCGGGTACCTGCATAAACACTTAGTAAAAGTGTTAGTAATAGAATAAATAATTTTAAAGTAATAGCAAGAATTAATAAGTAAAGCCAAAAATAAATCCGTCTTTTGTACAGGGGAGGCCTTGGAAATCAAACGGAGATTCCTTCATCGGCCAATATTGTCAGACACAATAAAACAAATAAAACCTTCAGATCCGCACCAAAACAGTAATAGTTTTAAACACGGAGGGCTCAGATATATAAAAAATAAAGTGGGACATCCTAAACAAGTCCGGCTGCGAAAATTCGCCCTGCCAGCGCATGTTGGTTATCCAGCGCAAGTGGAAGAAGTCATCATTGCCCAGAAAGCTTCATTTTATTTTATTTTCCGTCTTTGCAACTGTGGAGGCCTCAAAAATCGACAGATAACTTTTTCATTGGCCAATCAAGTGTAGTATCTTGTTCATATCAGTAACCAACAGTGCAGCGTCTGCTCAAATAGTTAAATAAAATGAACAACAAAAGGGCATAATCATCCAAATCAGTCCCCACAATAATAATAGACAAAGAATAAAGAACTAAAACAAAAAGAAAAATAGTTCATGAACAACACAACCAGCAAAAAATGTCAAAACGCATCCGACTAGAATATTGAACAGTGGCGAAATAGTACAACAACAAATCAGAAGCAGTGACAGCGGTATAGCAACCAAAAGGGTCCGCAAAACATTAGGAACAAAACAGCATAGTTTCGTCGGAATCCGGCGACCCGACTTGGAATCAGAAAACCAACAACAGTCGCTGGAGTTTTAAAAATACCAAAAAAACAACAAAAACAAAACAGTCCAACAACATCACCGGAGTTTAAACTCCGGCGAGATTTATTAACAATAAAGGGGGGCGATGATGAAGGTTTGGGTGATAGAGATGGGGACGAGATCTGGGAGTCAGTGGTGGCGCTGTTCGAAGGTGGGTCACGGGTTTGTGAGGTCGCCGGAGTTTGATGGGTTTTGCTAGGGCGCAGTGGTGGTTCGACGGGAGCAGCGAGATAGTGATGTTCAGGAGCAGTGGTGGTGGTGTTCGATGGGTAAAGAGGTTCGACGGTGGTTCGAGGCAGTGGCGACAGGGTGTGGGGGTGAGAGGGTGAGGTTTGAGAGAGTGCTGGTGGTGATTCGTGGTTCGCCGGATATGAAAATGTGGGGGGGGGTGTCGGCTGCTTATGGGAGTTGGGGGAGGTCGCCGGAGCGTGGAGCTCCAGCGTAGGCGCGACGGAAGAGGCTGGCTTAAGGCGTCGCGATCGGATTGAGGAGAACAAAAATGAAAGTGGTGTGATGAAAAAGGGGTATCGGTCAGGTCATTGTGAATTAAAGTGGGGGTGATAAAGGGAGAGGTGCGGCTGAAATCAAAAGAAATGGGAGGTTTTTTATTTATAGAGGTATTTAGGTTTAGGGTTTGGGTTTTGGGGGAAAAGATGAGAGATGTACTGGGCCTCATTTTTTGGCCTCAGTTTTTGGCGGATTGGACTGATCCATATTGTGGCTCGGACTGGACTGGTTTGACAAAATGCAAAACGGGTTAATTATTTTAAAAAAAATTATTTAAAAAGATGCAAAATTATTAAAATGCAAATACCGATGCAATAATAATAAAATAAAATATTTAACAAATGTTTAATGTCTAATTAAAGTAAAAACGGGATGTCAATTAATTATTTAAAGAGATGCAAACATTAATAAAATAAAACGATGGTGTAACAATAATAAAAACAAAATATTAACAAAGACATCATGCTTAATTTAAAATAAAAAGATGCAATGTCATTTTGTGAAGAAATAAACATAGAATATTATGTAAAAAAATGCAAAAAATGATGATTAAAATGCGGTTTCCTAAAATGCTTAAAATTGCAAGAAATGACTAAAAGATGGGTCAAAATTGGGTGTCAACAATGAGTAGATGATGATCGCGTAGGAACTTATAGATTAAATTTACCTTCTGGCTATTGTTTAGTGTTGAATGATTGTTACTATGTACCCTCGTTAACGAGGAATATCATTTCTATCCATGGACATGGAGGGGTTTTCCTCATATATTTATAATGGCAGTCAAGTATTGTCTTTTGATAATGTTATATATGGAGCTACGCGTCTTGTGGATGAATTATATACCCTAAACTGTAGTCAAGCAATATTCAATGTACAAAATAAACGAGCTAAGAAAATCAATAGACTCTACCTATTTATGGCATTGTAGACTTTGTCATATCAACGAAACAAGAATAGCAAGGTTGAGGAAGCTTGACTACCTCGAACCATTTGACTTGGAGTCTTATGGTAACTGTGAATCCTGTTTAAAATGTAAGATGACCAACAAGCCACTTTCTGGGAAAGGTGTGCGAGCCAATGAGGTGTTTGAGTTGGTACATACTGACTTATGTGGACCATTCTCGACTCAAGATAGGGGAGGTTTCCCTTACTTCATTACTTTTATTGACAACTTGACAAGGTATGGATATGTGTATCTTATGAAACACAAATTCGAGGCCTTTGAAAAGTTCAAGGAGTACAAGTCTGAAGTGGAGAAACAACTCGTAACAAGTATCAAGACCCTTCGATCAGATCGAGGAGGTGAATACTTAAGCAATGAGTTTCAATGGACACCTCCTGGAACACCACATATGTACCAAACCTTATTGGATATGGTTCAATCCATGATGAGCTTTTCAACTCTACCGATATACCTTTGGGGATATGCTATACAAACCTCAATCTATGTTCTGAACATGCTTCCTTCCAAGTCAGAAGAAAAGACACCCTATGAGATATGGTGTGGCAAGAAGCTAGCTCTTAAACATATGAGACCCTGGGGGTGCCCTGCATATATTAAGAAGATGTTCACTAACAAGTTGGAATCCAAAAGTGAGAAATGTTACTTCGTGGGGTATCCAAAGGAAACTAAGGGATACTACTTTTATCTTCCTAGAGAACATAAGGTCATTTTTTCCAGGAACGCAACTTTCCTTGAAGAAGAATATGTCTACAAGGAACAGAGTTGCATAGAGATAGAACTTGAAGAAATTCAAGAACCACGAGATAACATAGAGGTTGAATCCTTGCTGAATGACCAGGGTAATAATTCAGTGGGAGTATTTGGCAAAGATTGGGTACTTCGAGTACGCCCTTCGGCCATTGGGAATGTTACGAGGAACAATGCAGAAATACAAGATCCTTATACACAACCCTTGGGAGTAGATGCAATGGTTGCACCTCCTCTCATTCAGGAAAGACATAAATATGATATTCTTGAAAGCTCTCGAGTTGGTGGATTAACCAACACACAAGAACCCTCTCACAGTTAGAACATATCAAGCACTGAACTGCAAACAATCAACTATGTAGGTCCACTAGGACTCATTGTCCTCCTGAAAAACTAAATCTACTTGTGGAAACACGCAGTGAGATATATATTCTCGTTAATGATGAGCCTACAACCTATAGCGAAGCAATGTTGGACATTGATTCGAAGATATGACAAGAATCCATGAAATTCGAGATGGAATCTATGTACATAAAATAAGTGTGGAACTTGGTTGATTTGCCAGCTGGGGTTAAACCCATAGGATGTAAATGGGTATTTAAGAAGAAGGCCGATGTATTTGGCAAGGTACAGACTTATAAAGTAAGGTTCGTGGCTAAAGGTTATAATCAACGGCCTAGGGTCGATTATGATGAAACCTTTTCACTTGTTGTTAAGATTAAGTCCATTCGGATTTTGCTTGCAATAGCTGCATATTATGATTATGACATTTGGCAGATGGACGTCAAAACCTCTTTACTGGTAATCTAATTGAGGAAGTGTATATGAAACAACCTGAGGGTTTTTCATCTGAGTCCAAGCCAAGTGTTGTATGCAAGCTACAGAAGTCCATTATGGGCTTAAGCAAACCTCGAGAAGTTGGAGCATTTGCTTCGACAAGGCTATCAAGTCATTTGATTTCGTCAGAAGCAAAGATGATCCTTGTGTTTATAGTAAGCGCAAGGATGGGAGTATTGTCTTCATTATTATATATGTGGATGACATATAGATAATGAGAGACAATAAGACTCTCTTGCAGTCAGTCCAGAAGTGGTTGTCCAGTACCTTCATGATGAATGATTTAGGTGAAGTCTGCTACATTATGGGAATTAGGATCTATAGAGATAGACCTAATAGATTGTTGGGGATGTCACAGTCAATTTACATAGACACAGTGCTTAGACATATTTCTAGGGAATTCCAAGAAAGACGGTCTACCTATGGATCAAGGCATCAAGTTATCTAAGAAGGATAGTCTTTTTAATGATATAGAACTTGAGCACATGAAGAGGATCCCATATGCATCGGCTATAGGATCTATCATATATGTCATTATCTGTACTAGGCCAGATGTGGCCTTTGCACTTAGTATGGCTTGCAAATTCCAGTAGAATCCTAGGGAAGAACACTGGAAAGCAGTCAAGAGTATTCATACGTATCTTAGACGAACTAAAGATTACTTCTTATTCTATGGTAGGGATGAAAATCTAGTTGCTATTGGGTACACTGATGTTAGCTTCCACATGGATCTTGATGACTTCAAATCTCAGTCTGGATACACGTTCATTTTCAATGGTGGAGCGGTGAGTTGGAAAAGTTCCAAACAAGCTACAACTGTTGATTTGACAACAGAAGCTGAGTACATTGCTGGATCGGAAGCTGGTAAAAAAGTTGTCGTGATTTCTGAGTTCCTGAATGAACTAGGGGTAGTTCTGAGTGTCAGTTGTCAGATAACTATTTATTGTGAAAACACTGGTACGATTTCATAGGCTAAGGAACCAAGATCAACAAACAGAAACAAACATGTACCAAGAAAGTACCACATACTCAAGGAGATGATGGAGAATGAAGAGATTAGATTAGACTATATTCCTACAGACGATAATCTAACTGATCCATTCACTAAACCATTAACCTTAGTGAAGCATAATGGTCATTTTGAGAATATGGGCATTATATATATTTGAGATTGGATCTAGGCCAAGTGAGAGATTGAAAGTATATTTATGTCCTAGAGAAATTTGTATTAGAACAAATGTACTTTATACACATTCGTATTATTATTAATGGAGATTAATATTTTGGCCTTTGCAATTATTGAATTATTATGATTGTTTATAATATTCTATATATGTATCCCTATAGGTTACACTGTTATTAATAGTGTGAGATATTAATATTATAACGTAACTCTTAAAATAGTCTCGACTAATGATCATCGAGAATGGGATATCGATGATATGTGATAAGTCAACATGTGGTCTGTATCATATCCTTAGAGGATATAATATGTCTCACCTGCTATGAGTTACAGATACTCGTGATGAAAACATGGATACTTTGAAAGTATTGGTATACCATGTTGATATATTGTTTGTTATATATGTCTAAAGTATGACAGCGTGTGGGAGATAGAAGTATTTAGACTTAAGGTCGATACGCACCTTGTCTACAGAGTAATATACTTTGTTAATGTCCTAAGCTCAAATGCCTTATAGATTGAGATACTACTTGTATTGGGTACATTACGATGTGGATTAAATGTGGTAGTTAAACCAATATTAGGATTCATTCCTCGAATGTATATTTGAGAGAGCACTCAGTTTCTCAGTGATATTAGGTTGACTAAGTTCGTTGGCCAATGCAATAGACATATCTAGGATATGGTCTTGTTGTCAACTAATATAAATGAGATATAATGATCAAGCCGTTTTGGATAGACACTTGGCAAATCTTAAGCTTGATCGAGTGCGTCATGAATGAAAGGATTTTATTTTCCCACATAGAGGTTCAGTTTACTGGATTCGTGTAAATAAACTTCACATACTGAGTTCATCATTCGGCGCCGTCTAGGAGTTTCGTGTAGACCCTAATATGATTAGTGTTGATATGTGAAGGCATGTAGGGTAACACTATGTCAATTGTGCCTTAGATCTAAGGATGTAATAAAAGAATATAAATGTTCAATTTATGATCGAGACATTTGAATGAATAATGATTATTTAATTAAGTCGAAATTGTATTTCGGATTTAATTAAAAAAATGAGACGACGTCCCACACTAGACTAGGGCTGCGACACCTCCTATTTTGAGTAGTGGCGCCGCCAAGACAGTGGGCCAGTCTGACTGACCCACTGTGCCATGTTTTCTGGACTGGCCCACATGTAACCCTAGCTGCGTTTTAAACCTAAAATGCAGCTATAAATAGAGGGGATTATTCATTATTCTATAGACAATTCATTTTGTATTATTCTAAGTCTTAGAGACCTATAATCAAAATATTATCTCGAACCTCTACCGAATTTCCTAGTTGTTCGAAAGAGGAATACATCGGAGTTCTAGAAACTTGCAGTCAATGATCAATTGCGTGTGCACCCTCAGACATTACTAAAAGACTCCAGATTTATCAAACTGTAAGTGTTCTATCGATGTGTTACGGTTATTTATGCATGTTATTATTTACATGTGTTTTATACAGTTCATTATTTGTTGGGTTTGAAACACAAATTTGTTGGATTTTCCTGCGTACACGAACCCGACAAAACCCTACATACGGATCACAATATCATATGTTACGTTCTTCAACTCCAATTATCGTAATAGTAGTTATCATGGAGGCAATGACATATAATTTTACCTCATTGAGTGCGGATTATACACCTACTACTTTGTGCCAGTGGGTTCAACTTAGTATAGATAAGTATTTATCCAAATTTGCCACTTTTAGTCAATTAGTACTTTTGTTGTTAGCAAATTTGTCTTGTATTTGTTGTTGTTACTGAAGGAGATTCAACATGAAATGGGTGAATCTAGCATGTTCAAATTCTTTATAAAAAGAAGTTCAAATTGTTGTTAGCAAATTTGTCTTGTATTTCTGGTTGTTGCTGACATAGCTTCAACGTAAAATGGGTGAATTCTACGTGTTCACATTCTGTATCAAAAAAAGGTTCAACTTGTTGTTAGCAAATTTTGTTGGAAATTTACTAATGTTGAATTAAGATTATCCCATTATTTATGACTCGAACAATTGGGATTCCGCACGTCGGAAATGTCGTTTCCACACACGTGCACATATAGTGTCAAGTATCGTAAATTTCATTAGTGAAATAGATATCGGTACGTGAGTAAATGTTTGAGACTTGAAATGATAGACGGCCATTGATTAAATGACATGTATTCCACGTTGGTAAATGAAGAAAGAAGTGTACGAAGTGTAAGATCGAAACGGGGCGGAAAAGGGCCACGACGTCTCCGCAGAGCCGGGGTGCCGCGGCGCCACCATCACAAAGGTCGCGGCGCAAAGGCACCGCGGCTCCCCAAGGGTAGGGACGCGGCGCTTGAGTGGACTTTGGCTACTGGAGTCGTGGCGCTTGAGTGGACTTTGGCTACTGGAGTCGCGGCGCTTGAGTGGACTTTGGCTACTGGAGTCGCGGCGCTTTCTGGGCAGTGTATGTGCGAATGGAAGTCCAAAAGTTTAGTTGTATATGGGAACGTTTTGGAGCATTCAAATTATAGTTTTTCCTCTATAAATCAACCATTATTTGGTTGCATTACTTGGTGTATTAAGTGGTCGTTACATGGCACTTGAATGAACATTACATGGGCACTTGAAGAGACATTCTTACACTACTATAAATTGAGGTCTTAGGCTCATTTGTAGAACACACCTCACTATTGTATAGTTCAGATTTTCTTAACTTCTTCCTTTCTAGCATATCTTTCACACACTCAAAGGTTCTTCCTGAGAAACACTTGAGTTTCATTTGCTCATTTGTTTAGTTACTATTTTATCTTGGGAGACAGTTTCACATATCGTAAAAGGATATATACGGGGCAATCATATTTTATGGACAGAGTGAATATCACTCGACTCAGCAGCGCAACTATAATGCTACATATTTAGTGTCTCTTGGTTTCAGGCTATCAATATCTAGGAGCTTGTTGCAATTGGAACGAAGGCTCAAGACGGACTCAAGAATCATTCAGAACAGAAGATCAAGATCACAAAACTCAAAGTTGTTGTCTCAACTCTTGTTAGGCTTCAAGCATGTTGTATTGTAACCATTTTTAGTTTATTCTTTCAAAAGCACTATTAGTAGTTGTATATTATTTCTGTACATCCATTTTATCTCACAATCTTAAGACATGATTTTTGTTAGTGCTAGAAAGATGTATGTCAGCCGATATGATCCCAGATCTGGATGTGGGCTTCTCATTGAAGCCAGTTCTATTGAAAGTTCTATAAACAGTTCAAACAATGTCTCTGTCAACAAATCTGGTTCTAGTTTTGGATCTCTCTTTGACGATAGTTACAGATCTATTTCCGTCAAAGGGGAGATCTCTGTTGCTGAACCTGAACTTGAAGATATTGTTGATAGTCATGATGGCAAGAATAAGGATCAAGGGAGAGTTGTTGTCACCGCTCCCGAGAGTGGTGGAAACAAGTGTCCACGAGAGGTTGAGGATGTCAACCGGGACAAGAAGAGAAGGCTGAAGATGATGTTCCATCTTATAGCAGAAAGCCTCCATCTTATGGTAAGGAGGATTTGGACATGTGACTGACGTGGGCCATATTCCAAAGGTATGAGTTAACCTTTTTATTCCTTGTCAAAATTGAGATTAAAAGATATTTTTGAGTAAAAGTGAATAAAGCAAGGCTAGAAATATGAAGTGTTTTTGTTAAGACTTATATTCTCTACACTTTAAAATTATAAGTTTAATCTCACTTACCTTTCCATTTATGATTGGACTGTTATAAACAACGACCTAAAAAGAATGGACTTAGATTGTAATAAATTGGATTTATGGACACTCCTAAGCAAGGGAAGAGGACTAATTAGAACAAGGACTAGAGGACTCGCATGATAGGATGATATTGGACACTCAGTCATATAAAGCCTACGGGCGACTGGAGTGGGCCAGAGTTTCCAAATCTTAAATGATTTGAACGCCAAAAAAAGGCAGAAATTGGACACTCAATCTGTCAAGGCAACTGGAGTGGGCCAAAGTATCTAGATCTCAGACGATCTGGTTACGCTCTAACCACAGGCAAGAGATTATTCATGTAAAGCAACGCCACCTCCAAAGTAAAAGGAGTTGAAGAGGTTGTCCTCAAATGACTTAAGGGAATGGGATCACTCTAACAAGAGGTGATACATATCTCAAACTTGGTTTCAAGGACGCTATTGGTCAAGCTAGTTTGAGACTAGTCCAACAGGTCTATAATAACTAAGAGTGGTACAGTAAAATTGTAGCCAAATGAATGATATATTTGTAATTCGTGCATTTATACCTTCATAGATTAAGACACGTTAAATAGAAAGTCATTCAAAACTAGTTAAATTGGTATTGTTGATGTATGTCGACATAAACTCTCAAATAAATATGAGGTAGGCGAAGAGGCAAAATCACCTTTCCATTTCTTCAAAAGAATAGCGAAAGAAGCATCGCTCCTCGATAACATAGTCATGCCTACGTATGTGATTTGATGCTTGTACAAATAGAGGGGGGAGACAAGTACGTTGTGATATTCATTGACGAAGGTATAACATATTGCATCCTTTGTTTGTTGAAAAGCAAAGATGAAGTTGTTGAAGCGGATAATCGCTTCAAAGCTGAAATTGAAAAGCCTACGGATTGAGGAATTCATAGTGATAGATGGGGAGAATGTGAATCATCGTTCATCAAATGACTACTCCTTACTCACCTCAGTCTAACGTTGTTAGCCAAGTGAAAAGCCATATGCCCAAGATATGTGGGGCAAGACAACCCTTACCGTTGAAGTGAGTCTTAACAGAATTCCGCCTAAGGATAAGGATAACCCTCCATGCGAAACATGGAAAGAATCTCATATACAAATGTTGTGATATGGGGTAGTGTGGCAAGTGTTGAGATACCAAAGCCAAAATAAGTCAAGTCGGAACTAAGACTGTAAATTGTATATCCATTGGATCTGCAAAGAACATTAGTGCTTATCGCATCCTAGTGCCAAAGAATGCTGAATTCTTTGAAGATAACATTCCTTAAGAAGGAAAGAGTAGTAATTGCTCAAGGTTAATAAGAACTCATGAGTGTCTGATTGTACGGAACTAGACGTTCAAGATCTATAGGACTCGGAAGTTGCTTACTATCCGGAACTTAATGTTCCAGATCTACAAAACTCAAGAATTCTAGATGTTGAACCGAAACAGAGCAAAAAAAGGGGACAAAGACTTGTCCTAGGCCTTCTAGCTTATATGGTTGAGAATGAACCATGGACAGTTAACAAAGAATCGTCATCTCCAGAAGCGCTGCTTTTGGAAAGAAGCTAAAAGGAGAAAAATAGACTCCATCAGAAAGAACCACACTTGTGTGATGGTTGATCTTCCTCCGGGAAAAGAACCTCTAGGTTGTAAAAGTGGATACTCAAATTGAGTAAAAGGTAGATGGATATACTGACGAGTATAAGGCATCGGCTACTTGTAAATGTGCTCCTATGTGAATAGCTTAATATACAGGGTCACCGCAATCTTGTGAGACATGGATGTTGAGACAGTATTCCTAACCGGAGAGTTGGTTTTGTGGAAGTTGGGCTTTTTCCTAAACTTCTATTCTGGTCCCTGAAATGTTTACATTTTTGTCACGACCCAAACCGATGGGTAGCGACTGGTGCCCTAGTTGGACACCCGCATCCGAACCTGTTAAATATAATCAGACTGATACCAAGGACAATGTGGAAATCTATAAAAGTATGCAGCAGACTCATAACGCTACATATCATAATGAACCTGTCTCCCGATGAGTCACAACTAATCAATCATAACAAAATATGCAAGCCGACAAGGCTGCCACTATACACGGGAATATCCAAAACGAACTACAACTGTACAGCTGACCAAAACACGTCTACAACTCACGCATGTCCAACCCACATATGTCCACAGACCTCTAAAAGTATAACGGTGAAATATGACAGGATAGGACCCCGACGTACCCCTGAATATGCATAATCATAGGAAGGATAGCAACTACATTACGAAGGTGGGAGAGCTTTCATCCGAGCTACATTCTTTAATCGATAAACAAATTGTCTATATCAAAGGATATGTACCAAAATGACTAGGCTCCGGAACAATGGAGCTCTCCAACTAGCTGAGCAAAAATCCTAGGCTGGAAGATCACCAACTGAGTGTATGTACCTGCGGGCATGAAACACAGCCCCCCGAAGAAAGGGGGTCAGTACAAAAAATGTACAGAGTATATAAAACATGAAGTACGATAAAGAAGATCATAACTGGCCAAAAGATGACATGAGACAAGTAGGATAATCAAATATACCAATGCACATGTGCCTTATGAAATAAGAGTCATACATGTCCATTTAATATACCGTACCCGACCCATCATGGGACTCGGTGAATGAAGTCATATACATACATATACCATACCCAGCCCCCTAGTAAGGGTCTCGGTGAAATAGTCACATATATACATACCGTACCTGGCCCTCTAATGAAGGGTCTCGGTGAAATAATCATATATATCGTACCCGGCCCTCTAGTGAGGGACTCGGTGAACAATGCAATGAAGTTGTGCACGAACATACCCGACTCGAGACTCGGTGAAATGAAATAATCACATTATGCATGAATAGAAAATCAGGATCAACCATGTACAAATTAAATCATCATCTGAGACTCAATGGAATAATTAGAATGAACTATCACTGGAGAATCAAAGGCAACTATCATATCAAGTATCACTAGGAATTAGGATTCATTGGAATTATGTACGTCCGCCGTACGCTCATTTTATGTAACTCATGCCAAAAAGAAGAAGGGATAGTTTCACATACCGCTTGTCGTGTGTACCAACTCAATAATTAAAATTCGTCTCGATTATCACTTCAACCTATAACAATAGTAACATGGCCATCAACTCTATGATTATTAGTATACGTTATATATCAAATGATAACTCTCTTTCATGTAAAAATTTGGGCAGCATTTCCCCTACTTATACACACATCCGCAATTCACACACAAGGTCGATAACATCAATAACAAGACACGTCTTCAAGGATATAGTAAAATCAGTCCCATATACCCTATATACACCATTGTTATACATTCTTTCTCTTTACATCCATGGACTATAACAACCACAACAACCAAGGTGATTAATACACATATCTCTCATGTTAATCCAGCCCCTTTAACCATATTAAAACAACCATTAAAACAGTCCATACTCCAACAACAACGAGAGTGAAATGGGTGGTGTATCGAGCGGCAAGCTCGTCTTATAGTTTGCAACATAACATTTTTCTACACCTTAATTCCTTTAGGACTTATATTAGCAACTACCACAATGTACATGCATATTCATAACTAAAATTCCAGCATTCTAACTAAACAAGAACATCCCCTAAATACAATACAACAATGCCCAACGATTTCATGAACATCTAATCCACAAGAACATAGTTCCGTAGCCCTTCTCATAATTCCTTAAAATTCAATTCATGTTTCAATAATTTCATATAAACAACTATCACTTAAATATCAAGATTCCTTCACTTTTAACACATAATTAATGATGATAAGAACAAGAACAACAACAACAACCGAACCCAAATCGGTAGAAACAACTCTAATCGGCTCAACTACACACCAATACAATCACATGCATTTTCTTACTTCCAATTTCTCTTAATACGACTTAATCTCTTAACTACAACATCATTTAACTTCCAATTACTCTATAAAAAGAAGAAATCTTACCTTAACTTAAGCTAAAACAGTGCATACTTGCATCGGCTCCCACTGCTCCAATTCGCACCATTTCTTCAAATTCCAATGACATGTATGCATCCCTTACGGGTTTAAACCCATCTCACTTACATGTTTTTCTTCAAAATCACACATCTCCAAAGCTAGAGTTTCTTGGGCTAAAATCGGTCCAGCATTACCGAAACAGCCACTGGTTAGGTATTTACTATGGCTTAGAAATTAGTAGAAGAGTTTTGTTACACCCCGTAGTTCCAACACAAGAATAAGAGAACGTACGTAAGACGATAAGGGTTAAATCATGGAACGATAGAAGATGTATTTTTCCTTAAGGAGAAATCTCGGAACCCGTGAAGGAAAAGTGTTTAATAATGGGAATTGAGTTCTCAGATTTGGTATTTGGACTTCTTGGAATATAAGAGAATCATGAATTTTATTTTCCAGATTTGGTCATGTGGGGCCCACCCGGGAAAATTTACGGTATTGTGGGGCCCACATTATTTTCGAGATTTTGGCCAATATGGATGTTGTTGGGAGATGAAAATATTTTGGACGAATAGGATGGCGACACATGTCACCCCATGTGGCCCAATTGGCCGAAATCTTGTGACAAGTGGACAAGCCAAGTGGCCAAGATATTTGTGTGGACAAGTGGCTTGTGGGACCCACACACACTTGTCCCCAATCTCAACTACACATTTGTTTTAATCCTAGCCCTTGGTTGTCTTATATATACACCCTAGTAGCAAGACTTCATCAACACTTAGAATTATTTTCCAAGGCAAAAATGCTCTCTCCCTCTTAGATAGCTCTCGGCCAAACATCCATTTAGGCTTAGAATTTATTCAATTGTTGTTGATAAATCCCAACACTTAAACCAAGTGTCCCTTGTAGTGTTCTAAAGATATCCCAACACAAAAATCCCGGAAATACTATGTTAATCCGATAGTCGCAAAGTGAAACCTTAAGGTGATCTTCATATTTTGGATGAAGTGTTAAGAGAAGTTGGTTAGGAACTTCTAAGGGTTGCTTGGAGTGGATTTGAAATGTGAGGAATAGGAGCTAAGATTCTTAAGGATCGACTTATAATCTTGGAAATTTTGGGCTTATCGAGGTAATAATCTTTGTCCTTTTAGTGAAGTTGGAAATTACATATGTTGTTGTTTATAATGAGTATGTGATTGTGGAAAGAAGATTGGAATATAAGTTGGAATAATAAAGAAGTAATGAAACAATTATGGGCATGCTAGCCGAAAACTGGACAGTTTTGATTGCAATAGTTGGTCAAGAACACCAACTAAAGAACTGGACTAATGGACTGTTTTTACTTTGGACTAATGGACTGTTTTGTATAATTGTGGGGCAGAATTTTACACGTCCAGTTAGGCGTGTAATCCCCTTTGATTTGCTGATTTATTGCGCCTTAAATGTGGCATGTTGGCTATTGATTTCGGTCCTTGAAAAAGGTGGAAAAGTACGTAGAAACAGGGGAAGTGCTGCCCAATTTTCTGTAGAATAAAGGACCTTATGCTTAGATATATTCTACGAAGAAAACTAGAAGTTGATAGACGTGCTATGGTTATTATAGGTTGACACTCTACGCGCGGCATATTCAACTTGACAAGTGGATTTAGCCGATGAGGTATGTGAGCCTTTCTTATCACTTGAGCATGATTATTATGAAATATGTAGTACGGTAGACGTACGTGTGTTAAATGAATTTGGTTTCATTTTGATGTCCTAGACATGATTCTAATGTTAAGAGACTTGTATTATGTTAAAAAGTTGTGAAGTATATTTCAGAAAGGAATGGGTACTTGGTCTTTAAAGAATAAGTTCTCTTGATTTCAGAAATGAGTTGAGTTGTCTTTGGTTGGTTTGAAACATAAAGTGTTATAATGGCTTTATGGGAAGTTAGTTATAACGACTTTATGAAGAAAAAAGAATGATTTATTTATTTGATTTAAACTGGTAACTTGATTTAAAGAATAGGTTACTTGTATTATGAAAGTAGAAGTTACTTGATTTTAAAAAGCCTTGAAAAGATTTTCTGAAGGTGTAGTAACTTAGTTTGAAAAGAAAACGTGTCTTGATACTACGGGTATTAGTATCGTATGACTTTTATGTAAAAAATGATCTTTTTAAGAGAGTTGAAGTACGTAGTACTTTAGGGTTAAAACCCGGATTGTTGGCATAAAATGAAACTACCTTGAGTTTATAAAATGGTGAATCAGTTTACATGTTAATGAAAGTCTAGAAGTATGGTAATTTGCCTATGTTTTCTTGTGATGGCCTTATTGTGCAAGGGTTGTATTCTTATGCTACCGCGTCTCTCGATGGAGGGACGGTCATCTTGTTATTTACTTGGACATACCGACACTGCTGGATGGTCCACGGGTATGCTTCCACTATGATTGTTAGCTTGTTATTTACTTGGACATACCGACACTGTTGGATGGTCCACGGGTATGCTTCCACTACGTTTGTTCCATGGACTAGCTCCTCATGAGGTTTAGTGACGCAGGCGGTATCTGATAGTTGCCTTTCGTACTTGCCCCGGTCATTGGTGTGACGCAGAGGTACACAGTAGTCGGCGCCGTGCTTGCGGTCATTTTTATGGCGATTTTGTGACGCATGCGCAGATTCGGTAGTTGGATTTCATACTTGCCCCGATCAGTTGCGCGACGCAGGCGGAACCTGGTAGTTGGCCTTCGTACTTGCCCCGGTCAGTGTTATGACGCAGGTTGGACTTTGTCATTGGGTATGTATATATTGGTGTTTTATCATATCATAGACTGCCGGCAGTGAGGAAGGAATTCCACGGGCACGCTTGATATTGTGGGCATGAGACCCGTGGTTATATTTGAGTAATGATTTTGAGGGCATGCGTCCCTGACTTGACATGACTGCTTATATATTGTGAAATGGTCTTTTAAAAGATGAAATTGATTTTCATTACTCTTGTTGTTAACCAGGCATTATGTATTGTATTTTGGTTATCATACATGTCTCCTGATTTATTATAGACTATTATGATTTCATTACTGATTTCACATACTGGTACTGTTATCGACCTCCTTCGGGGGGCTGCGTTCATGCCGCAGGTAGAGGTACACCGGTTGTTGATCCTCGCTCATAGGATCATAGTTCTGCGTTTTGGGAAGCTCCGTTTCTCCGGAGGCTTATTTTTTGGTATAGTTCCCTGTCAGTGTAGGTACAGGTACATTCAGGGGTATGACGGGGCCCTGTCCCGTCATAGTTGTTATGTCAAAAACTCTTAGAGGTCTGTAGTCCTGTTGTGAGTTGAGTTTTGTAAAGAATAACTGTTCGGGGTTTTGATATATATATATGCAGAAGGGCGACCTATTGGTTAGCTTATTTCTTGTATTACATTGCTACATGTCTATGAGTTTTATTCCGCTGGTTATCTCTGATGTATTATCACTAGGGTGTCCGGGGTAAGACACCAGTTGCGGGCCTGAGATCGGGTCGTGACAAGTTTAATCTTGGAAGGGGGAGTTAATTTAGTCTTTAACTTGTCTATAGATGATGGGGGGAAAATCGGTGGGAGGGAGATATGAGGGATAGTGAAGGAGATTTTGAATTAAAGGTAAAGAAGCCTTGGTATATGTGGGCTGAAATCATTTTGCATGTTGCCTTCTTGTTCCATGCGTGGGGAGGGGGCACAAGTTCCCATAATTGTCCACTAGTTCCCACTTATTATCCTCTCCACTAAAATTAATCCCACAATTAATTAATCTTAGACCCCACTTCATTTAAATCCTGCAAATTTCGATGTCCTAATAATAATTTATAGTGCGACGCTAATCCATAACCCAATTGGGAATATTCAACTATTAGTATTAAATACCATCGTCACACTCGTTGTATCCAAGATTATTCCGGGATCACATCATTTTGTATACTAATCTCCGTATTTGCATATGTAAATATACTTTTCTTCCAACACTCGAATCTTACTTTCTTAATTACGTTCTCAATTTATCGCCCCAAAATTACGAGGTGTAACATCCTTTCCCCCTTAGAAACATTCGTCCTCGAATGTTCATAATAGGTCTTATGCTATAAAACTTTCGGCATAGTCCCCTCTATAACTATACCTACTAACCTATATTCAGCAAACCCATATTACATGTATTATTTACCAATCAATATAGTCAAGTAAGAAATTGAATTACCTGCAGGCTTAAGGAACAAGTGAGGATACTTATTCTTCATCTCGTTCTCTGCCTCCCAAGTCACATCTTCCATATTATTGTTTTGCCATAATGCTTTGACGGAAGACACATCCTTTGTGCGTAACCTTCTAACCTGGCGATCAAGTATAGCTGTGGGGCTCTCCTCATAAGACAACTCATATGTTACCTGGACATCATCTACAGGGAATACTCTAGAAGGGTCACCAATACATTTACGTAGCATCGATACATGAAAGACTGGATGTACCGCTTCCAAATCAGATGGTAGATCCAACTCATAGGCAACTTTGCCTACCCTACGAATAATCTGATAAGGCCCAATGTATCTCGGGCTAAGCTTCCCCTTCTTACTGAATCTCATCACACCCATCATGGGTGACACCTTCAGGAATACCCAATCACCAATCTGAAACTCTAAGTGTCGACGTCGATTATCTGCATATGACTTACGTCGATTCTGGGCTGCCAATAATCTCTCCTGGATAAGCTTCACCTTATCAACAACTTGTTGAATCATGTCTGGGCCGATTAACTTAGTCTCGCCTACATCGAACCAACCGATAAGTGACCTGCACTTCCTCTCATATAAGGCCTCGTATGGTGCCATATGGATACTGGAATGATAACTATTATTATAAGTAAACTCAATAAGTGGCAAATGATCATCACAGCTACCTCTGAAGTCAATAATACTGCTCATGACATATCTTCTAGCGTCGAATAAGACGCTCACCGCCCATCACCGATCGATGGTGAAATGTCGTGCTAAGACTCACATGTGTCCCTAATCCCTTCTGGAATGATCTCCAAAAGTTAGCTGTAAATTGAGTTCATCTGTCTGATATAATAGTTGTGGGAACTCCATGAAGTCTCACTATCTTCCTGATGTATAACCTCGTATAGTCTTCAGTTGAATATGTAGTCCTGACTGGAAGTAAATGGGCTGATTTTGTCAACATATCCTCAATAACCCATATAGAGTCATACTGATGCGCGGTAAGATGCACACACTTTAACGCAATTGCATGTTATCGTGACAAGTAATATAGTCCTGATAAGACCGAATATCGTCCACAAGGATTAGAGTTCAAGTATCAACTATCTATCTTTTGGTATCTATTTGGCAATTGATATTTGGATTTGTTGTTTATAACTAAGAATTATAAAAGCTAATTTAACTATAGGTTTATTTCAGTTGTGATGGGAATAGGGCTTCCATGTCTCTTCAACTATCTGCTTATGTTATTTATTAATGCAACGAACTATGGTCTTCTTCTTTCGGAGAAAGCAGGTTTACGAAATCGTTTTATACTCCCGTTAGGGTTATATAAACACTCAACCCCAGTATCGCACCTTACCTACCTTTCGGTGATAAGGATAACTCTATAGGAGGATTAAGAGCAAAAACCTAGTTAACCGTCACGCACCATGCACAAAATTAGGGTTGTTAAGCCTCTCATTAACGCTACATAAATAATTGAGGTATTTTCATCCCCAATCCAAGAATGTCTACCCAACTTACAGCATATTCACAATCCCCTCCTTTCGGAGTCTGATTAGAAATCATATAGTGATAATTAGTTGTCAATTAATTACCAAGCATTCAACACAATTATTGGATAGATCTCTCAAAGAAGAATAACCATAGACATATGCATTAAATCATAACATAAGTTTCTAGAGAATTAAAATGGAAAGCCCTATAAGAGAATTAGTTCCTAGCCATAAATATGACAAGAACTAATTCAAAGTTCATCATGCAAAAACTGAAATAAAGAAAAGAAAAAGAAAAGAAAATTACTAAGTATGAGTCTCCAAGTCTTCTAGCATCCAAGGGTTGTGTTGTGGAATATTTACAAGATGGATTGGTGGAAGGATGGATGTAGAGTGGTGAATGGTGGAATGGAGAATGAATAATTCTTCTAATGATGTAGAGTATTTATAGCCAAAGAATCCTTTAGGTGAAGGGTTAGGGATTTTGTAGGTAGGAAAAGTTATTAGAATCCTTTTAGGTAAGGGTTTTAAGGTAGGAAAAGTTATCCCTTTAGGTAGGAAAAGTTATCCCTTTAGGAAGGAAAAATTATCCCTTTAGGATTCTGAAAACATGTCAAATTCGGCCCAGCCTTCATAAATTCCCGCGTCGGCGCCGCGGCCCTGCAGACTGGCGCCGCGACGCCTGAAATTCAGCAACTCTCGGGACTTTCAGCACTTTGGGCGCCGCAGCGCTGCTACCAGGCGCCGCGGCTCCGGTGACGTTTTTCAGGCGGATTCTGTTTAGTCGTCATTTTTCCGTCCGGACTTCGTCGGATCTCCTCTATAATTCCCGGAACTTCTTAGACTTCATTTCTTGGCCCTTTTTGTGTGCAATTCCATCTCATTTATGCTCATTTCATCTCCTTTTCGTCATTTCTCCATTTCTGACCGCTGTGACACAAAAGAAAGGAAAACGACCATAATACTATACTAAACATAAACAAAATGAGTAAAATACTAACTAAAAAAGACTCAAAAAGTGTATATAAAATACACCGATCAAATACCCCCAAACTTAACCTTTGCTCGCCCTCGAGCAAAGATCAAAAGAAAGAAATACAGACTCAAGGAAAACGAAAAATAAAAGACTCAATGACATTGATCACTTTGTTGCATTGGTGCTACCTGGAAAAATATGAAGATTAGTAGAATAATATGCAGGAACATATAGCATGAAATTTCAGCATTCTAAACATATTAAGCTAGATATTTCGCAAACTCATTTTTATCATGCTTAATGGAAGTCAAATACTGAATCATGCATGTTAATTTCAAAATTTCTATCGCATGTTTACTTGCTATTCTCCACTAATCATGGCTATGCATCTAAGATATCTTCAGGACTTTTAAGGGTTGTAATGTAGGCTTAGGCACGGGTAGGTAAAAATAGGCATTTAGGCTTATTTTTGTGTACCATAAACTCTTTAGCTTTTCAATTTTTCTCTTTTCTTTTGATTCTTTCCTTCACTTTCAATTCTATCTTTCCCCTCTTTTGTTTTGGGAGAGTGAAGTGTATTATAATAACAAGCACCCCCAAACTTAGGCTTTTGCCTATTTCTTATTACTTTTTCATTGGGGTGCATCAAGCTCATTCACTCTTTTTGTCTCTTTGTTTTAACACAATTTATTCCACTATTTCATATTTTTACTTATGGCACAATTGTAGGAATATATGGTGTCAAAGAAAAAGTTTCATGTTTTTAGGCTCAATGGGGCTGACTAGGGATATTTTTAAAGTCAGGGATAGAAAAGAGTGGTAAGAATTGGCTAACAAAGAAATGCCTGAGTCATCTCCCTAACATGCATATCATAACTATTTCGCCTCAAATAGCAAGCAATCATAACACATAGGTTTTAATCTTTTAACAATGCACAAATCAAGCAAGATACTCTCAATTGACAGATTTCATGAGTTTTTGGCATATCCAACCTAAGTGTTTAGATGGTTGCTTCTAATTCCATTACATTATTCAACCTTACTTCACTAGGCAATTCAAGTAACTACAGCATGCATGATCTTAAAAAAAAAATTATGACTCAAAAATACACAAAACAATTCAACAAGACTCAAAAACAATAAAACATCCCCCCAAACTTAAATCACACATTGTCCCCAATGTGTGCAAGACTCAAAAAAAAATTAGTGACAACTTACTGCCACAACACAGCGGTCATAACGGAGGTCTAGGAGGAAGAATTCTGGAATTTGCACGGAATATGGTCCTCTGAAGTTCCGGCGCCGCGCCGAGATCGGCGCCATACACGCTAGTCTGATGGCTCTGAGTTCCGGCGCGCTACGATGACTGATTTTTCTTTTTCAGCGTTTTTGCTCCTTTTTCCTCGGTTTCAGCTTTCAGTCCACCTGTCATCCAACAACACAAAACAAGAACCCAAGACCGTGAGACTGTTCAAGACAAAATAAAATAAAATAAAATAAAGACAGAAATTAAAATAACATAATTAAAAATATTGGGTTGCCTCCCAACAAGCGCTGTCTTTAACGTCTTTTAGCCGGACGCAATTAACCTTTTCGAGTGCCCATTGGATCCTTCTACGAACTGCTTGCAATCCGCAGAGTTATTATTGTAGGTCTCAATTTCCCTACGACCATTTGTTCAAACAAGAGCCTTACATATACAATTATCCCCCAAGTAGGCTTGTCTTTTATGCTTTCTATAATGTAGGAATCTGTGAACTTCTACATCTCTAACTCTAGGTGGTACCCTTGATGGTATGGGCTTCCTAATTGGGAATCGGTAGTGATAGCTAGTGGTGTTTCTTCCGTAATAGGTGCAAGAAAAGAATTTCCACGTAATCCAAGAAGGTGAATAATTGGATCTCGCAATCTTTTCCTTCTCTACACCAACTATCTCACCGATTCCTCAATAGTTGGGTGTGGTTCGTGCTCCTCAATTTGTTGTTCATTGTTCAAAATCACCTCGATTTACGGGTTCGCGCCGCGCCGCTCTGCTCGTCTCGACCCGCGCCGCCACTCGTTTCATCGGCGCCGCGGCGCCGCTGCTGCTGCGAACTCTCTATCTCCCCTGATTCGGCATCCTTCAGGTCAATTGCCTGACATTGTGTTTCCTCATTGCCTACCCCAGGTGCAGATTGCTCTTCTTGCGTTTCGCTGTTGAATATGATCGCGAGTTCTGCTATTTGCGTTTCCAACTTCTTCATGGCCATTCTCGTTTCGTCCATGAACTGATTTTGGTACCTCGTGAAACTGAGTATAGCTTCTCGCAATTCCTCCCTCTCTTCCTCTATGGTTGGAGCTCGATCATATTGACAGTAGAAATCCATGTCTTAAGGATCCCTGAGATGAATCAAAACCAACAACGAATCACGGCACACTTGTTTTTTTTTGTTTTTTTTTTTTCAAAAGAAAAGAAAAGAAATAATTTAAAGAAACAAAAATAAAAACCAAATTAGAAATTAAAAATAGATAAATTTGATATTGAACTATGCCTAATGCCCGGCAACGGCGCCAAAAACTTGATGCGCGGTAAGATGCACACATTTTAACGCAAGTGCACGTTATCGTGACAAGTAATATAGTCCTGATAAGACCGAATATCGTCCACAAGGATTAGGGTTCAAGTATCAACTATCTATCTTTTGGTATCTATTTGGCAATTGATATTTGGATTTGTTGTTTATAACTAAGAATTATAAAAGCTAATTTAACTATAGGTTTATTTCAGTTGTGATGGGAATAGGGCTTCCATGTCTCTTCAACTATCTGCTTATGTTATTTATTAATGCAACGAACTATGGTCTTCTTCTTTCGGAGAAAGCAGGTTTACGAAATCGTTTTATACTCCCGTTAGGGTTATATAAACACTCAACCCCAGTATCGCACCTTACCTACCTTTCGGTGATAAGGATAACTCTATAGGAGGATTAAGAGCAAAAACCTAGTTAACCGTCACGCACCATGCACAAAATTAGGGTTGTTAAGCCTCTCATTAACGCTACATAAATAATTGAGGTATTTTCATCCCCAATCCAAGAATGTCTACCCAACTTACAGCATATTCACAATCCCCTCCTTTCGGAGTCTGATTAGAAATCATATAGTGATAATTAGTTGTCAATTAATTACCAAGCATTCAACACAATTATTGGATAGATCTCTCAAAGAAGAATAACCATAGACATATGCATTAAATCATAACATAAGTTTCTAGAGAATTAACATGGAAAGCCCTATAAGAGAATTAGTTCCTAGCCATAAATATGACAAGAACTAATTCAAAGTTCATCATGCAAAAACTGAAATAAAGAAAAGAAAAAGAAAAGAAAATTACTAAGTATGAGTCTCCAAGCCTTCTAGCATCCAAGGGTTGTGTTGTGGAATATTTACAAGATGGATTGGTGGAAAGATGGATGTAGAGTGGTGAATGGTGGAATGGAAAATGAATAATTCTTCTAATGATGTAGAGTATTTATAGCCAAAGAATCCTTTTGGTGAAGGGTTAGGGATTTTGTAGGTAGGAAAAGTTATTAGAATCCTTTTAGGTAAGGGTTTTAAGGTAGGAAAAGTTATCCCTTTAGGTAGGAAAAGTTATCCCTTTAGGAAGGAAAAATTATCTCTTTAGGATTCTGAAAACATGTCAAATTCGGCCCAGCCTTCATAAATTCCCGCGTCGGCGCCGCGGCCCTGCAGACTGGCGCCGCGGCGCCTGAAATTCAGCAACTCTCGGGACTTTCAGCACTTTGGGCGCCGCGGCTCCGGTGACGTTTTTCAGGCGGATTCTGTTTCGTCGTCATTTTTCCGTCCGGACTTCGTCGGATCTCCTCTATAATTCCCGGAACTTCTTAGACTTCATTTCTTGGCCCTTTTTGTGTGCAATTCCATCTCATTTATGCTCATTTCATCTCCTTTTCGCCATTTCTCCATTTCTGACCGCTGTGACACAAAAGAAAGGAAAACGGCCCTAATACTATACTAAACATAAACAAAATGAGTAAAATACTAACTAAAAAAGACTCAAAAAGTGTATATAAAATACACCGATCACATACTTCCGTTGAGTACGAGGTAAGCCTGTAACGAAGTCCATATTAATCACTTCCCACTTCTCACTTCTAAGTTAGGATCTCTATCTCCTGCAGTAATCCACCAGGCTTCTGGTGCTCGACCTTAACGTGTTGACAATTCGGGCACTGAGAAACAAACTCCGCTATGTCCATTTTCATGTCATCCCACCAATATAACCATCTGAGGTCATGATACATCTTCGTTGACCCTGGATGAACAGAATAATAGGCCTAGTGTGCCTCTCCCATAACCTGCCGTCGTAGCCCTACAACATCAGGTACACACAATCTACTGTCATACCGTAGCACCCCGTCAGGTGCAACCTCGAATAAGGTCTTATCCTTTCGAAGAGCTGCATCTCTATAATGTGCCAGAACAGGGACCTCGTACTGATGTCTCTTTACCTCTTCTATGATAGAGGACTCAACAACTCCTCGAACAAAAACTCCACTATCTCCAGAATTAACCAAACGGACTCCAAGGCTAGCTAGCTGGTATATCTCCCGAACCATCTCCTTTCTTTCTGGTTGCACATCCGTCAAGCTACCCATAGATTTACGGCTAAGAGCATCTGCTACAACATTTGCTTTCCCTGGATGGTATAGAATATCAACATCATAATCCTTTAGTAACTCTAGCCATCGTCTCTGTCGTAAATTCAACTCTTTCTGCCTAAAGGTATATTGGAGACTCTTGTGACCGTATAAATATCAACATGAACACCATATAAATAATGCCTCCATATCTTCAAAGCGTGAATCACTGCTGCTAACTCCAGATCATGAGTAGGATAATTCTTCTCGTGCTTTCTGAGCTGTCGGGAGGCATAAGCTATAACCCTGTCATGCTGCATCAACACACAACCTAGTCCAACATCTGAAGCGTCGCAATAAATAACATAACCATCTGGTCCATCAGGAAGAGTTAGAACTGGAGATGTAGTCAATTTGTCTTTCAACAACTGGAAGTTTTGCTCACAAGCACCAGTCCATTGGAACTTAGTCGCCTTCTGAGTTAGCCTTGTTAAAGGCGCTGAAATCGAGGCAAACTTTTCCACAAATCTCCTGTAATATCCTGCTAGCCCCAGAAAACTGCGTACCTCAGTAGGTGTCGTAGGACTGGGCCAAGTCTATACTGCCTCAATCTTCTGCGTTTCTACCCGAATACCATCATCTCCGACAATATGCCCCAAGAATGCTACTGAAGTCAACCAGAATTCAAACTTAGAAAATTTGGCATACAACTTCTGGTGCTGGAGTACCCTAAGTACCGCCATCAAATGGTCTGCATGCTCCTCTTCTGAACGTGAATAACCCATAATATCATCAATGAATACAATAACGAACATATCTAGGAATGGCTTGAATACTCGATTCATCAAATCCATAAATACTGCTGGAGCATTGGTCAGTCCAAAACACATCAAATTCATAATGCCCGTATCGGGTCCTGAATGTTGTCTTCGGAATATATTCTTCCTTTACCCGCATCTGATGATAACCTGACCGCAAGTCTATCTTCAAAAAATACTTAGCACCCTACAACTGGTCAAATAAGTCATCAATCCTGGGGAGGGGATACCTGTTCTTTATTGTCACCTTATTCAGCTGCCTATAATCAATACACATCTGCAGTGACCCATCTTTCTTCCTCACAAATAGTACCGGTGCTACCCAAGGTGATGTACTAGGCCTGATGAAGCATTTTTCTAACAAGTCTCTCAGTTGCCCTTTAATTCCTTCAGCTCTGCAGGTGCCATTCTATAAGGAGGAATAGATATGGGTGTTACACCCCGTAATTCCAGGACATGTATAAGAGAACGTACGTAAGGAATCAAGACTTGAAAAATTTGTACGAAAGAAAGAATTGTTTTTCCGAAGGAAAATCTTCC
Organism: Przewalskia tangutica; assembly: GCA_029844215.1. Taxonomy (NCBI): domain Eukaryota; kingdom Viridiplantae; phylum Streptophyta; class Magnoliopsida; order Solanales; family Solanaceae; genus Przewalskia; species Przewalskia tangutica. Next base: position 90,839,031 of record CM056730.1, on the reverse strand, counting down.
GAACGTCGGAAAGGAAAAAGGTTCGTTGATGAGAATTTTATTCTCAAAATGCATTAATTGAGGATTATGGAATGTATTATCATTATGAAAATTTATTTTTACGGATTTGGTCACGTGGGGCCCACCCGAGAAATTTTACATTTTGTGGGGCCCACGAGGGTTACGAAATTTTATGGATGAATGGGAGGGCGACACGTGGCACCCCCCCCCTCCACGTGGTCTTGGACGAAATTGGGCAAGGGTAGTATGGTCATTGACCTATATAGATGAACAAGTCTTGCAAAGCTTGAGAAAATTGACCAAGTCAACTTGCCACTTGTGTAGATAATTAATTATTCTTCATCCTAGCCACTCATATGTTATAATCTAAGCCCTCCATTGTGTTATATATACTACACTAGTGCAAGACCAAGTCTTCAACACTTAGAAAAATTAGAGACCTTGTTCTTGTTCTTTAGTTGCTTTCGGGTTTGAGTAAATCCCCACACAAATTTTTTGTAATTTTGGTTCATTATTCACAATACTTTAACCCAAGGTTCCTAAGGGTATTATAATGATATCTCAATAGAAAGATCTCGGAAAAACGACGTTTTCACGTTAGTCGCAAGGCGAAAACCTAAGTCGTTTTCATAGTTTTGGATTGGAAATGGAAGAGAAGTTGGTCGTGAACTTCTAAAGGCTTCAAATAGTGGATTTGAGCGTAAAGGAAATGAGCTAAGAATTGCTAAGGAGCGACTTTGAATCTTGGAATTTATAAGGGCTTATAAAGGTAACAATCTTGTCGTTTTAGTAATTAAGATTACTTATTGTTGTAGCTATGTATATTAGCAAGCATGAGGTATATAGTATGAAGTTTGATAAGTGTATTGGCTATTGGAACCCTAATCCAAAACTAGCATGTTTAGCCTTTGAGATTACAATTCAATTTGATTATTAGTTTAAGTCGTCACATGTTATATAAAGAAGGAATTATAGTTGTTAAAGTTGTTTATGACTATATAATATGTTAGACCTAAGAACTTGGATTGAAAAAGAATTGAAAAGGACCTGTGTTGTTGTACATGTTAGCCGAGAATGGCTTTGAATATTGAAGTTACTTGGTATTAATTGTGGGACAGAATTTTACACATATTGTAAGGCGTGTAATCCCCTTTGATTGGTTGATGTATTGAGCCTTAAATGTGGCATGTTGGTTATTGTTTATCGGGCCTTGAAAAAGGTGGAAAAGTACGTAGAAACAAAGGAGGTGCTGCCCGATTTTCCGTAGAATAAGAGACTGTATACTTAGTATTATTCTACGTTAGAAACTAGAAGTTGATAGTCGTGTTGTGGCCACTATAGGTTGATAATTCTACGTGCGGCGTATTCGACTTAGCTTGTGGATTAAGCCGAAAAGGTATGTGAACCATCTCCTCTTCTTCTAGCATGATTCCTTATGATAAAGAAAGTAAGTCCTACTCCTTAAATGATCCACTCCATGATTGTACTTGGATTGTCTAATATAGAAGTTGTTCTATATACTTCCTTGATTGTACTTTGGATGTTTAAATTGGAAGTTGTTATAATCCATTCCCTTAATGAAGTTTGGATTTTCAAAAGTGAAAGTATTTTACTTGAAGTACATAGAGTCTTGAAAAGGAAGTGGTTTCCAAATCGTTTGGCTAGTACCTTAGTTTCAAAACCTAAAGGTTGTTATAATGACTTTAGGGGAGTCAAATGAGTGATTAACTTAATTGATTTAAAAGAGGATAAATGACATGACTTAAAGAGAAGTAACTTTTTTTAAAGGTGTGAGTTACTTGAGATTTAAAAGTAGAAGAAACTTGATTTCTAAAGTTAAGAAACTTGATTTGAAAGTATGTGATACTTGGTTTTAAAAGTATAAGTCTCTTGGATATAAACAGAATAAATTTGTCTAAATCCATGAAGGGTTATAACGACTTTATGGGAAGTTAGTTTTAACGGCTTTATGGAAGGTTAAGAAAATTGTCTATTTTGATTGATAGGCATGAGTTGCCTAGGTTGTGAAATTTAGAGTTACTTAGTTTCAAAGCCTTGAAATGAATTTCTAAAGGTGTAGTAACTTATTTTGAAAAATAGACATGCCTTGATACTACGGGTGTTAGTATCGTGGGGCTTTGTATAAAAATGAGTCTTTTGAAAAGAATGGACGTACGTAGTACTTTGGCTTGTGTAAATGAGAATTATTCTATTTGTGCCTTGATAGTACTTTAGCTTGTGTAAATGAGATTTTTTCTATTTGTGCCTTGATAGTACTGTCACGACCCGACCCCGGGCCGCGACTGGTGCCCTACCTGGGCACCCTTCTAGTCATACAACATAATAAACTGCGGAAGATAAATAACACTCTTTTTTTTTTTTCTTTTATCAAAAACTAAGGCCAAGCCGATAAGGCTGCCATAACATAAAAACTTCCCGAAAGGGTCTACAATGTTTAACAATGTAAAAACAACTCTAGCCATCCATTACGGATGAATCTGCACCTCTAAGATTTGGACAAATACTATGACGGGACAAGGCCCCGTCGTACCCCTGAATATACATAACCATGACGACAAGCTCCGGAACATTGGAGTCATCTCAAATGCTGAACCAGGATCCTAAGCTCGCGGATCAACAACTGTGTACATAAACCTGCGGACATGAACGCGGCCGAAGAAATTCGATAACAGTGCGAATATGGAACGAAAATAAGGTACAGTAAACAAATCATAACTGTACAAAAGAATGACAGGGGCAAGTATAAAAAAAGGTAAATACCAGATCCTACCGTGTCATTACCATCTCGTGAACTTAATCGTACCTTATTATCTTTTCCCATTTTTACATAAAAGTTATAGTCACATTCTTACGTACATGCTTAGGAAAAACCGTCAAGTTCATTACCATATAACTTACTTACCTTGCATAACATAATCCGGCCCTTTATGGAGGGACGCCCATACTGCCCGGCCCAATCTGAGACGCGATAAAGTCACATAAGTCTGCCCATAGAGGTATACTGCCCGGCCCATTTCTGGGACGCGATAATGTCATATATTCTGCCCATAGAGGTATACTTCCCGGCCCATTTCTGGGACGCGATAATGTCATATAGTCTGCCCATAAAGGTATCTTGCGGCCCATTTCTGACGCGATAATGTCATATAGTCGCCCATAAAGGTATCTTGCCCGGCCCATTTACGGGGCGATAATGTCACATAGTCTGCCCATAAAGGTATACTGCCCGGCCCATTTCTGGGACGCGATAATGTCATATAGTCTGCCCATAAAGGTATACTGCCCGGCCCATTTCTGGGACGCGATAATGTCATATAGTCTGCCCATAAAGGTATACTGCCCGGCCCATTTCTGGGATGCGATAATGTCATATAAAATCCGGGAATTTAACCCAATGTACTACGTACCTCTACTCCTTTAAAATGACTCTTTTTCAAATAAAACTTCCAAGATACTAATAACCGTAGTATCAAGTCATATCTACTTTTCAAGACAAGTCACAATACTTTTTAGAAATACATTTATAGGCTTCTAAATCAAGTGACTTCTTTCGTTAAAACCTTAAGCAATTGGTACCTTTAAAACAATTTGCCTTTCTTTATTTCAAATCATTTCTTTGCTTACCTTACTGAAGAAAACCATTCTTTTAATCTTCCATAAAGTTGTTATAACCAACTTCCCATAAAGTCGTTATAACTCTTTATGTCTTAGACAAATTCATTCCTTTTATAACCAAGAGACTTATACTTTCAAATCAAATCACATAGCTTTCAAAATACTTTAAGTCTCTTAACTTTTAAGAAAACAAGTTTCTTAACTTTAGAATGGCAAGAAATCAATACTTTCCAAATCAAGTATTTTATACTTTTAAATCAATTCATTTCTTCCTTTAAGAATCAAGTCCCATAACTTGAAAAATAAAGTCCCTTAACCTTTTAAAAAAAATTGAGGTTCATAGTCTTAAAACTTCATATGTAATTCTTATAATTTAAATAACATATACTTTTGTACGTTGTTGTTACACCCCGTATTTACAGGACATGTTTTAAGAACGTACGTAAGAACTCATAAGTGTTAAGATTTGAGACTTGAATTTTTTTTTTACCGGAATTATGGAATTGTCGGAAAACGTTTTATTGTGACGAATGGGAGGGCGACACGTGTCACCCCCCCTTATTGATGCCTTGGACGAAAATAGGCATGGCCAATATGGTCATTGACCATAGTCTTAGATGACAAAGTCTTCCATTTAATGAGCTTGAGTTTCTTGACCAAAGTCAAAGGTCCCACAAGCCTTGATATTTCATAAGAGAGCATCCAAACCACCCAATTGTTGACATCTTGACCCTACATTGCTCTATATAATACTAGTAGTAGTATGACAAGTTCCATACTTAGCCAAAAATCACAAAAATTGGAAGAACCACAAGAGGAGCTCTCGGGTTTGGCTAAGCTCTCTTTGCAAAAAATTTGTTTGTTGTCCAATAATCTCCCCACTTTAAACCAAGGTTCCTAAGTGTATTGTGAGTGTATCTCTATAGAAAAATCCCGGAAAAAGATAGTTTTCGGGTTAGTCGCAAAGTGAAAACCTAGTGGCTTTTCTAGGTTTTGGATTGTAAGTTGAAGGAAAGTTGTTGGTGTGGTTCTAAGGGTCTCAACAAGCGGATTGAAGTGTCTTGGAGAGGTTCTAAACTACGAAGGAGCGACTTCGTATTTGGAAGTTAGATTGAGATTCGTGGAGGTATAATCTTGTTCTCTTTAAGTGTTACAAGATTATTTATTTTGTTGTTAGCTTTGCATGTTGCTAGCATGAAGTTGATATGTAGAAGTTTATAGGATTTTGGATTGATTGTAGCCTTGAAAATCCGAAATGAAATGTAAGCCATGTTAAGTTGGATTACAATTTTAGTCGTTATTAGAATCGTCGCATGTTTTTGACTTGGAGATTATAGTAGTTATAATCGTTTGCGACTTGATATCATGTTAGGCTAATAACTTGGATTGAAATGGAAATTGGATAAGAATTGGTATTGTTGAACTCAAGGTGGCCGAATTTGTACTTGTAGTTTGTAGTAGTTGGTATTTATTTGTATTGGACTACCTTATAGATTGTGGTGAGCCAATTGGGGCTGTTTGGTTATTGTATTCGGCCTTGAAAAAGGTGGCAAAGTTAGTAGAAACAAAGGAGGTTCTGTCCGATTTTCCGTAGAATTGGTGACTTAGCACTTAGAATAATTCTCGTATAAAGTGAGAGGTTAATGGACGATTGTGACCATTATAGGTTGAAGTACTAAGTATAGCGTATCCTACTTGGAGAGTGGAATAGCTATCAAGATTGAAGTACTTTGGAGCATTTTGCTACTTGTCGACAATCGTCGCGAGGTATGTGAACCTCTTCCTTCCTTTGGCATGATTCTATGTATGGAATATACTTGTGGTATCATTTCATGTTTCCTTCACTCTTAGAAGTTAAGAGGTAGTTATGTGATTTACTCTATGTAGAACTTTTCCTATCTTTTGAGCATGACTAGTTGCACGTATGTAGTACGGTAGACGTCTGAGACTATGACATTCTTTACTTGTTTTATGAAATGTCAAGTCGGGTGGGTTAGGAGATTAACTCACTTCTTTGAAAATAGTAAGGATGTCTTAAGTTGATTTTAAAGTTAAGGGACTTGAAGAGTTTTAAAGTATGTGATACTTGTTCCGTTTTAAACATATAAGTCCCTTGGATAGGAAATTGTTTATGGCTAAGGTATAAAGTGAATATAACGGCTTTATGGGAAGTTAGTTATATTTGCCTTATGGAAAGATAAATGACTTGACTTTAGTGAAAAGGCAACTTGATTTTTCTGGCATCGCTTGCCTAAGGTTTTATAAGAAAAGAAGTCACTTGTTTTTAGAAGCCGGTAATTGTATTTCTAAAATGTATTGTGACTTGTCTTGAAAGACGGATAGGACTTGATACTATAGTTGTTAGTATCTGGGAAGTTGTAATTGAAAAAGAGTCTTTCTAAAGGAGTAGAGCGCGTAGTAGGTTGGGTTAAATTCGATTCTAGATGACATTATCGACCGAGAATGGTAGGCGGTATACTATCTGACGCGGACTATATGACATTATCGACCCGAGAATGGGCAGGCGTGATACCTATCTGACGCGCACTATATGACATTATCGACCGAGAATGGCGGGCGGTATACCTATCTGGGCGCACTATATGACATTATCGACCGAGAATGGGCGGCGAGATACCTATCTGAGCGCACTATACGACATTATCGACCGAGAATGGTAGGCGGTATACCTATCACGCGCACTATACGACATTATCGACCGAGAATGGACCGGCGTTATACCTTCACGCGCACTAGATGACATTATCGACCGAGTTGGGCGGGCGATATACCTGCAGGCGCACTATGTGACCTTGATCGCGTCCTAGATTGGGCCGGGTAGTATAGGTGCCCCTCCTTAAAGGGCCGGATTATGCTTATGAAAGATAAGTGAGTTATATAGTAATGAACTTAATGATTCTTTTTCTAATAATGTACGTAAGAATGTGGCTGTAAATTTTATTAAGAATGGAAAAGATAATAGGGTGCGATTAAGTTCATAAGTGGTAATGACACGGCAGGATCTGGTATGTATTGTTTTATACTTGTCCTTGTCATTCTTTTGTACAGTTATGATCTGTTTACTGTACGTTATTTCTGTTCCATATTAAATTTTTGTTATCGACCCCTTCGGGGCTGCGTTAAATGCCGCAGGTTTTAGGTACCCAGGTTGGTGATCCTTGCTCTTAGGATCTCGGTTCAGTTGTTGGGAAAAAGCTCCATTTGCTCCGGAGGCTTTATCTCTTGGTACGGTTTTCCTTGAAGTAGTAGATTCATGTATATTCAGGGGTATGGCGGGGCCCTGTCCATCATGTTGTTATGTTAAAAACTCTTAGAGTGCAGTAGTTACATTTTGTGGGTCGGTTTGTAAAGAAAGGAGGCAAGCTGCTTGGTTGTATATATGTATGTCGGGAAGGTAGCCCTATCGGCTAACTTGTTGTTTCAACACATTGTTTTATTTTATAAAGTTTCATGTATGTTCGTGATTATCTCGATGTATACGTAAGGGTGCCCGGGTAGGGCACGATCGCGATCGAGTCGGTCGTGATTGTGAATAAGTTATACTTATTTATAACGATTTTAATCAAGTAGCCATGATCTAGAAAATGTAATACAATTTTGTCTTATCTTAGCTTCTATGCAGATGGAGAATTCTACTCATTTTAACTTAATTGATTGTCATTACATTTTCCTTTATTAACGCTGCAGTGGCTTGTTCGATACTTATTCTCATTTGTGACGTAACTTAGCCAAGTCAACTTGGCTCCAAATACCTCCTAACGACTCTTACCAACATCCCCCATAAGACTTGGTAAGAACTTAGGATAACTTAGACATAACATTTACGTAGAGTAAATCAACATACATACCTCTTAACTTCTAAGAGTAGAAGGAATCATGAAATAGTACTACATGTATATTCCATACATAGAATCATGTCAAAAGAAGGAAGAGGTTCACATACCTCGCGGCGATTATCGACAAATAGCAAAATGCTCCAAAGTACTTCAACATTGATAGCTATTCCATCCTTCAAGTAGAATACGCTATACTTGATACTTCAACCTAAAATGGCCATAATACGTCCATTAACCTCTAGCTTCGAACGTAGAATATTCTAAGTGCAAAGTCACTAAATTCTACGGAAAATCGGACAGCACTTCCTTTGTTTCTACATACTTTGCCACCTTTTTCAAGGCCGAATTCAATAATCAAACACGCCACATTTAAGGCCCAACAATTCAGCTAACCAAAGGGGATTACACGCCTTAACAGGACATGTAAAATTCTGCCCCACAAATTAATACCAACTAAGTCCTTAATCAAGGTCATTCTCGGCTAACTTATTCAATAACACAAAGTTCTTTCCAATTATTTTTCAAACCAACTTCTTAGGTCCAACATGTTATATAGTCATAAACAACTTAGCAATTATAACCACCTTAATCAACTCTTTAGATAACATGCGACGACTAAACTAGTAACTAAATTGAATTACAAACTTAAAGGCTAAATCATGCAACTTTCGGATTCCATCCAAATATTCCATAACACATATCATTCTTCATAATATAATCCACATGATCATTTCTAACTACTACAACATGAAATCTTGAATTATAATAGCAAGACGGAGATTATTACCTCCTTAAGCTCAAAATGATCCAAAACCCTAAGTCGATCCTTAGAAACTCCAAATCCTTTTCTTGACGTTCCAATCCGCTATTTGCAATCCTTAGAAGCTTGTGAACAACTTCTCTTCTATTTCCAACTTCAAAGTTGAAGAACACCTTGGGTTTCCGCCTTGCGACTAACGTAAAAATGTGGTTTTTCCGGAATCTTTCTATTGAGATATCCTTAAAATACCCCTAGGAACCTTGGGTTAAAGTCTTGTGAATTATGGACAACAATTGGAAAAAATTTGTGTGGAAATGGCTTTAAAGCCGAGAGCTTCATCTCCCTCTCTCAAGTTTCTTAAATTTTTCTAAGTGTTGGAAGACAAGTCTTGCACTAGTTGTGTATATATAATACAATGAAGGGTCTAGATCATAACACTTTTTAGGGTTAGATGGAAGAGATCAAGCCAAGTGGCCCTTGGACTTAGTCAACAATGTCAAGCTCTCTAATTAGCAAGACTGGGTCATCTAAACTTTGGTCAAATGACCATTATACCCTTGTCTCAATTCGTCCAAGACCATGTGGGGGGGGGGGGTGCCACGTGTCTCCCTCCCATACGTCCATAAAATTTCGTAACTCTCGTGGGTCCCACAAAACGTAAAATTCCTCGGGTGGGCCCCACGTGACCAAATCCGAAAAAAATAAATTTCCATAATGAAAATACATTCTATAATCCTCAATTAATGCATTTTGAGAATCCATTTCTCCTCAACGAACATTTTTCCTTTCAGGCGTTCGGAAGATTTTCCGTCGGAAAAACAATTCTTCCTTTCGTACCAATTTCAAGTCTTGTGTTCCTTACGTACATTCTCTTAAACATGTCCTGGACTTATGGGGTGTAACATTCTTCCCCCCTTAGAAACATTCGTCCCCGAATGTTCTTTCGGAGTCCAATCTAATTAGATAGCGACATAGTCTCCTTTTACTACACCCTTCATACAACATATGCCACCCATGGTCACATAACAATACTTATGCTAAGATGTCAACCTTGGCACTCACGAAGCCAACTAGTCCATACTCATAATGACCTCAAAGTCTGTCGATCTCTACTAGGTCTACTAGGGTCTGACGACTGTATCATCACCAGACAAATCTCATATACCCGCTCAGCTACCACCCCAAACACTTACGGGTGTAGTTACCTCGAAAGGTCCTTACGGATTCAGGCTCTATCCCTTTACACTTGGTTGTTATCTTTCTTACTGGTTGTACTCTTTCCGTACTTCCAACTCATACTAGCATACATACATAACCCCATACCGATTCTGGCCCCCAATCTTTTGGAGTCACTCTTTTAAACAACATAAGGCCATTTCCGGCTCTCACGACCTGGTTCCGGTGGAACGCGTCCACGAACCCGTAAAACAATTAACTAGACTTGGGCCTTGCACACTCGTGACCCTGTCACGTAGCGGAACTACTACCAACTGATCTCACTTCATTTCAAACTATGAGGCGACCCGTAATAGGTCCTCAACCCGACCCACCGTCGCGCTTAACTCCTATCCTTGGTCTGACTTAAATTTTTACTACCCGAGAAGGCCTTATATACCTAAGGTCTCGGCGGTTATCAATACTCTTAGGCTCACAATTTCCATGCTCCAAGCGTACCTTACCAATCCCTTCGTAAACGGGTACAATAACTTCTCATAATACCAACTATACTATAATCATTACCAACCTTGATACGCAATCCACATAGTCCTTCCTGGGTCACTGCTGCCGTGCTCGTAGCTGCAATCAACATAACTCGTTAGGGAGAGACAACCCTAACGACACAGCTCTATCGCACGATCTCAGAGGGAGAAGAATGGAAACCAATCCTAAATGTCCTGCAGCCTCCTGATTATAGATGTGGTGCACAACACACCGATAATCAAGACTCTACTAGACACGGTCTGTAGACACTTTCCGAGGATTAACTGCTCTGATACCACTTTTGTCACGACCCGACCCCGGGCCGCGACTGGTGCCCTACCTGGGCACCCTTCTAGTCATACAACATAATAAACTGCGGAAGATAAATAACACTCTTTTTTTTTTCTTTTATCAAAAACTAAGGCCAAGCCGATAAGGCTGCCATAACATAAAAACTTTCTGAAAGGGTCTACAATGTTTAACAATGTAAAAACAACTCTAGCCAGTCCAGCCCACAGATGAATACAGACCTCTAAGATTTGGACAAATACTATGACGGTACAAGGCCCCGCCGTACCCCTGAATATACATCACCATGACGACAAGCTCCGGAACATTGGAGTCATCTCAAATGCTGAACCAGGATCCTAAGCTCGCGGATCCACAATCACAGTACCTAAACTGCGGACATGAGCGGCCCCGAAGGGTAAGTACAACAGTACAGAATATGGAACGAAAATAAGTCTGATAAACAAATCATAAATGTACAAAAGAATGACAGGGGCAAGTATAAAAAAAGGTAAATACCAGATCCTACCGTGTCATTACCATCTCGTGAACTTAATCGTACCTTATTATCTTTTCCCATTTTTACATAAAAGTTATAGTCACATTCTTACGTACATGCTTAGGAAAAACCGTCAAGTTCATTACCATATAACTTACTTACCTTGCATAACATAATCCGGCCCTTTATGGAGGGACGCCCATACTGCCCGGCCCAATCTGGGACGCGATAAAGTCACATAAGTCCGCCCGTAGGGTATCTTGCCGGCCCATTTTACGGGGGCGATAATGTCATATAGTCTGCCCATAAAGGTATCTTGCCCGACCCATTTACGGGGGCGATAATGTCATATAGTCGCCCATAAAGGTATCTTGCCGGCCCATTTACGGGCGCGATAATGTCATATAGTCTGCCCATAAAGGTATACTTCCCGGCCCATTTCTGGGACGCGATAATGTCATATAGTCTTCCCATAAAGGTATACTGCCCGGCCCATTTCTGGGACGCGATAATGTCATATAGTCTGCCCATAAAGGTATACTGCCCGACCCATTTCTGGGATGCGATAATGTCATATAGTCTGCCCATAAAGGTATACTGCCCGGCCCATTTCTTGGACGCGATAATGTCATATAAAATCCGGGAATTTAACCCAATGTACTACGTACCTGTACTCCTTTAAAATGACTCTTTTTCAAATAAAACTTCCAAGATACTAATAGCCGTCGTATCAAGTCATATCTACTTTTCAAGACAAGTCACAATACTTTTTAGAAATACATTTATAGGCTTCTAAATCAAGTGACTTCTTTCTTTAAAACCATAAGCAATTGGTACCTTTAAAACAATTTGCCCTTCTTTATTTCAAATCATTTCTTTGCTTACCTTACTGAAGAAAACCATTCTTTTAATCTTCCATAAAGTTGTTATAACCAACTTCCCATAAAGTCGTTATAACTCTTTATGTCTTAGACAAATTCATTCCTTTTATAACCAAGAGACTTATACTTTCAAATCAAATCACATAGCTTTCAAAATACTTCAAGTCTCTTAACTTTTAAGAAAACAAGTTTCTTAACTTTAGAATGGCAAGAAATCAATACTTTCCAAATCAAGTATTCTATACTTTTAAATCAATTCATTTCTTCCTTTAAGAATCAAGTCCCATAACTTGAAAAATAAAGTCCCTTAACCTTTTAAAAAAATTGAGGTTCATAGTCTTAAAACTTCATAAGTAATTCTTATAATTTAAATAACATATACTTTTGTGCGTTGTGAATAAGTTATACTTATTTATAACGATCTTAATCAAGTAGCCATGATCTAGAAAATGTAATACAATTTTGTCTTATCTTAGCTTCTATGCAGATGGAGAATTCTACTCATTTTAACTTAATTGATTGTCATTACATTTTCCTTTATTAACGCTACAGTGGCTTGTTCGATACTTATTCTCATTTGTGCCGTAACTTAGCCAAGTCAACTTGGCTCCAAATACCTCCTAACGACTCTTACCAACATCCCCCATAAGACTTGGTAAGAACTTAGGATAACTTAGACATAACCTTTACGTAGAGTAAATCAACATACATACCTCTTAACTTTTAAGAGTAGAAGGAATCATGAAATAGTACTACATTTATATTCCATACATAGAATCATGTCAAAAGAAGGAAGAGGTTCACATACCTCGCGACGATTATCGACAAATAGCAAAATGCTCCAAAGTACTTCAACCTTGATAGTTATTCCATCCTTCAAGTAGAATACGCTATACTTGATACTTCAACCTAAAATGGCCATAATACGTCCATTAACCTCTAGCTTCGAACGTAGAATATTCTAAGTGCAAAGTCACTAAATTCTACGGAAAATCGGACAGCACTTCCTTTGTTTCTACATACTTTGCCACCTTTTTCAAGGCCGAATTCAATAACCAAACACACCACATTTAAGGCCCAACAATTCAGCTAACCAAAGGGGATTATACGCCTTAACAGGACGTGTAAAATTCTATCCCACAAATTAATACCAACTAAGTCCTTAATCAAGGTCATTCTCGGCTAACTTATTCAATAACACAAAGTTCTTTCCAATTCTTTTTCAAACCAACTTCTTAGGTCCAACATGTTATATAGTCATAAACAACTTAGCAATTATAACCACCTTAATCAACTCTTTAGATAACATGCGACGACTAAACTAGTAACTAAATTGAATTACAAACTTAAAGGCTAAATCATGCAACTTTTGGATTCCATCCAAATATTCCATAACACATATCATTCTTCATAATATAATCCACATGATCATTTCTAACTACTACAACATGAAATCTTGAATTATAATAGCAAGACGGAGATTATTACCTCCTTAAGCTCAAAATGATCTAAAACCCTAAGTCGATCCTTAGCAACTCCAACTCCTTTTCTTGACATTCCAATCCGCTATTTGTAATCCTTAGAAGCTTGTGAACAACTCCTCTTCTATTTCCAACTTCAAAGTTGAAGAACACCTTGGGTTTCCGCCTTGCGACTAACGTAAAAATGCGGTTTTTCCTGGATCTTTCTATTGAGATATCCTTACAATACCCCTAGGAACCTTGGGTTAAAGTATTGTGAATTATGGACAACAATTGGAAAAAATTTGTGTGGAAATGGCCTTAAAGCCGAGAGCTTCATCTCCCTCTCTCAAGTTTCTTAAATTTTTCTAAGTGTTGGAAGACAAGTCTTGCACTAGTTGTGTATATATAATACAATGAAGGGTCTATATCATAACACTTGTTAGGGTTGGATGGAAGAGATCAAGCCAAGTGGCCCTTTGACTTAGTCAACAATGTCAAGCTCTCTAATTAGCAAGACTGGGTCATCTAAACTTTGGTCAAATGACCATTATACCCTTTTCTCAATTCGTCCAAGACCATGTGGGGGTGCCACGTGTTGCCCTCCCATACGTCCATAAAATTTCGTAACCCTCGTGGGTCCCACAAAACGTAAAATTCCTCGGGTGGGCCCCACGTGACCAAATCCGAAAAAAATAAATTTCCATAATGAAAATACATTCTATAATCCTCAATTAATGCATTTTGAGAATCCATTTCTCCTCAACGAACATTTTTCCTTTCCGACGTTCGGAAGATTTTCCGTCGGAAAAACAATTCTTCCTTTCGTACCAGTTTCAAGTCTTGTGTTCCTTACGTACATTCTCTTAAACATGTCCTGGACTTATGGGGTGTAACAAGTACTTTGGCTTGTGTAAATGAGAATTTTTCTATTTGTGCCTTGATAGTACTTTGACTTGTGTAAATGAGAATTATTCTATTTGTTCCTTGATAGTACTTTGTCTTGTGTAAATGAGAATTATTCTATTTGTGCCTTGATAGTACTTTGGCTTGTGTAAATGAGAATTATTCTATTTGTGCCTTGATAGTACTCTGGCTTGCTTAAATAAGGATTTCTCTTGGTATATGTAAAAATAAGGCATGGTAATTGTCTTGGTTTATGTAAAAAGGAAAGGCATGGTAATTGTCTTGGTTTATGTAAAAAAGGAAAGAAATGGTAATTGTCTTGGTTTATGTAAAAAGGAAAGGCATGGTAATTGTCTTGATTTGTATAAAGGCCTGATATTGTCTTGGTTTATGTGAAAAGGAAAAGGCATGGTGTTGTCTTGGTTTACTTGCATATGGGTTGCTCATATAGACATTCGTGCAAGTGTCATATTTCCACATCTCCGCGTCCCTCCATAAAGGGCCGGCAACTTGTTTCATGGATATCATGGAGTAGCTCCCCATGGTAGTGAGTGGTACACACTCACGGCGGGTCGGCATTTGACTCGGGCGGGTTAAATTCCTGGGATATATATAAGCCATGGATTAGCTATCCGTGATGCGAGTATCGTGTACCGATGACTCATTGCGGGTCCACATGACCTAAGCGGGTGAAATAGTCCCTTGCGGGTGAAATAGTCTCATGATAGGTTGCATTATAACACAGAGGGTGGTTGACCCTGGCACTGGCACGACCTTCATATTTTGAAACGGTAGTGATTTCATTAATGAAAGGGTGCAGTGTGTTTATGACTTAAAGTGGAACAGTTGGTCTCATTGTTAAAAACATAACTTAAAAGATAAAAATGATTGCATTACTCTCATGATTGCAAGATTCAGTGTGCTCATTGATGTTATATTATATCATGGACTGCCGGCAGTGAGGAAGGATTCCACGGGCATGATTGATGTTATGGGCGTGAGACCCATGGTTATATTTGAGTAATGACTTTGAGGGCATGCGTCCCTGATTTGACATGACTGCTTATGTATTGTGTACTGTAGTTTGGCTATCATACATGTCTCCTGTTTTGTATAGACTGTTATGATTTCATTACAGTATTTTCAGTTTCACATACTTGGTACATTCTTCGTACTGACCTCCTTCGGGGGGCTGCGTTCATGCCGCAGGTTTAGGTACGCAGTTTGGTGATCTGCAGGTGTAGGACCCTGCTCAGAGTTTTTGGATAGCTCCATTTGTTCAGGAGTTTATCATTTTGGTATAGATCCTTCAGTACAGGCTTTTGTAGAGTTATGGATACGGCGGGGCCTTGTCCCGTCATAGTTCAGTAAAACTCTTAGAGGTCTGTATTCATATGTGGGATTGGACTCATGTGCAGTGTAGTACCTTTTATTATGTATATTATGTGGCAGCCTTGTCGGCTTTGCCCTTGCATGTTCGTTGGATTTTAAAAGAAAAAAAATGAGGTGTTATTTAGTTCCGCGGTTTACTTGTGTCAGTTAGGTAGAAGGGTGCCCAGGTAGGGCACCAGTCACGGGCCCGGGGTTCGGGGCTTGACAATGGGTCGGGTATCTGGCAGTACATCTTTAATGAACTCTATCTCCCGTTCTGGAGGAAGACCTGGAAGGTCATCTGGGAATTCATTAACTACCGGAACTGACCGAAGAGCCGGTACATCTGCTTCCATATCACGCACTTGAACCAAATGATAAATATAACATTTTCGAACCATCTTTCTTGCCTTAAGGTATGAAATAAACTTACCCCTCGGCGATGCCGTATGCCCTCTCCACTCTATAATTGGTTCGCCTGGAAACTGAAATCGAACTATCTTTTCTCTACAATCGACATTAGCATAACAAGAAGCCAACCAATCCATACCCATAATAATATCAAATTCAGTCATGTCTAACTCTATCAAATCTACTATGGTATGACGACTATATTTAACCACCGAACAATTTCTATATACTCGCTTAGCTATGACAGAATCTCCTACCGGTGTAGCTACCTCAAATGGTTCTATCAACTCAGGTTCTATTCTGATTCTACTAGCAACAAAGGGAGATATATATATGACAAGGTGGAACCTGGATCTATCAATGCATATACGTCTTGGAAAAAGATCGATAATATACATGTAACCACATTTGGTGACGCCTCCTAATCCTGCCTACTAGCCAAAGTATATATGTGATTCAAGAGACCGCTAGAAGTGGAATTTCTGTCACGACCTCTACCATGGCCTGCTGGCATATGAATACCCTGCCCTGTGGGGCGCATAGCTATAGAAGAAGATGAACCAACAACCGATCCAGTAGGCCGAGCCATACCACTTGTACCACTTCTATTGTTGACACCCAATTTTGACCCTCCCGTCCAGTCATTAACTATAAAATTGCACTAATTTTGTAAAAATAATTTTTTGGGATTTTTATAATAAAATGCAGCGAATAAAACATAAATACAGGCATAAATAAATAATTTAATAATGGCATCACGTCTTACGCAGAGTATTAAGCACTTAGAGTCCCGCGCCCGCATTAATTAATTTTAAGCCCTGTCGTTAATAATAAATACATAAAATAAATAGTTTAGCAAGGACGTCGCGTCAAGTAGCATAGCCGTGTTTAGTAATACGCAAGAGAATTTCATAATCATTTGTAATTTAAAATCATTTTTAATCTAATAGCGTCGCATTTATAAAAGCTTTAAACATCACACTTGCATTTAGCATTTAAGTATTTTAATCTAAACTCAATTTTAATTTTAATTTAACATCGCAATAATGCACAATAATAAGATTTTAATAGCGCCGCATTTTAAAATATTAAGCACTAATTAAATAACACGCCCGCATTTATTATAACAATTAGACTAATTTAGCACCTAAATAATTAGACTAATTTAGCACCTAAATAATTATAATAAAGCACCTAAATAATTTAACTAAATTCATTAGCCTAAATTAACTAATTAAAAGCCTAAAACTATTAATTAAAAAGCACATTAAACTAATACTCTAATTTAACTACCCAGCCCATCTTTTATTTTTGCCCAGCCCAAATCCGCAGCCCAACACCCCCTTTACCCACTGAAGCCCTTATACGCAGCCCTCAGCCTTTTTTCTTTACCCTCTTCCTCGTCGACCCTTTAGAAAACAAATCGCAACCCTAGAAAAAACTTCAATCGCCGCCAGCACCTCACCCCTCACCCAGCCGAGATTCTCGCCTGAGAATCCGGCGACACTTTCCTTACCCACACACACGTCTCCAACGATTTCTTACCTTAAACCTACTATCTACTTTCCTTCCTATTGCGAAATCTTCCACAAAATCCCCTCGAATCGTACCTTACCGAATCACACCTAGAAATAGCACGAATCTCTTACGAATCAAGCCCCAGAATCAGCCTTTAAGGGTTTACCTAACTTGGAGCCCAAATGGGGGCTATAAGAAGCACATGCAATAGGCATTATTAGGCAGAGGAAGAGGGCAGAAACGGGAGTCAGAAATTGAGACAGTAAGAGGGAGAAGGAGCATGCAAAGGAGACAGTGGACAACATAGAAATTAAGAGCAGAGAAGGGGGGAGAGCTGAGAGTCGAGTACAATAGGGCATACCCATAGCATCGACACCTTAGCAGCAGTGAGGAACCACATAGCAATTTAGGGCAGTCGAACATAGGGCAGAGCACAGTAGAGACGACAATCCGGGAATTCAGTGAGAAACAAGTAGTAAACACAACCAAGAAATCAGCAAGCAAAACCTTCCCCTCTGTTTCGCATCGCAAAGCCCAAAACCCGTTGAGTAGCTCCGACGACTTGATACGCTGCCCCGGCTCGCTGTCCGGAGAAGGTAAAATTCGTTTCTTATCGACTACTTTTTGCAGCTCTGTATTTCTGTATTTTTGTTTCGCTTACTGAATATGTGTTAGTTCGTTCGACTGGCAGTTTCTTTGTTAATGTATGAATAGGATATTGAATGGTTTGCTTCTGATTAATCTAGGTATGGTAATTATGGGAGTATCGTGCTATCGTGTCATATTTAGTAGAGATGAACATGTCTGTTGAGTTTGTCCAGATGGTGCCCATGCTAGCATACTACTCCTACTGAACTAATCTGCACCATGTTAAGTTACAACCTCTGTTGGCATTTTGTATACAGTCCATAATCAGGCCTTCATAAGTAATCAAGTATAGTGTATAACTTAGTATTGAAGCTGCATAGGGGTGAATAAAAGAATTAAATAAGCCCTCTTTAGATACAAGTGTCTATGCTCTGGATAAGTTACACATATGTGTCTAAATAGTCCAGTATAAGTATGTATTAATTTAAGCATGTGTAATAGAAAGTATATGCATCTTCCAGCACGTTAAATAAAGTCTTACATGCCACCTCTTCATCTGGCAATGTGCATACATGGATACTTGTTACTGGGACCATCAAACTCGGGCCGATTTGTACCTAAAGTCTGAAAATCAGTGTTGGAGTCCACCTTTTGTTTAGGCCACTGAATACGAACGTGGTCCTACATCTGTTAAATTTATGAAAATATGTGTCATTTTACTTGCATTATTAATATGATTTGGATATATGCTAATCATTATCTTTTCTTTTCACATGAAATGCATGGGAGCAACGAAGAGTCTCATTAGACTCATCGCGATCATCGTCAAACGAAGACCCCACCTCTAGGTGCCCCGCATCCGCATCAGAAATTTCAAACCACAGGCGGAATGACACCGCCATGCCTTCGAGTCCATTATTAATTCATATCCTTCCCTATTCATTTGTTGTAATTAACTGTCTAACGCTACATTAATTATTAGAACACTTAGAATAATTGAATCTTGAATCAATAAATTAGCAAGTAGTTGGATACTAGAAATTTGCTTCCCTTTAAGTTAATTGTTTTAGGCTTGACATGCATGTCTAAACTTTTTACCAAATAATATTAAATCTCTTTTGCATTATGCCACATATAAAAAATATTTTTTAAGTAAATGCATACCTTTAATCAATAAATCAACTTTAAAGATAAATGCATACTTTTTTCATATGCATTTATAATGCTTTACAAATGCATGCCTTCATTCAAAAGACTAATTTTACAGGTATACAATAAGTCTTATAAATCCTTTTATGTTAGCAAAAAATGTACTCTTTTATAAAATAATTGCATCATCTTTTAAAACATGCATTACACTTTTAGCACAATAATTAACCCTAGGTTTGAACGGACAACCGCAAGTTAGCGGATCCTTTAGGGTGTCTAACCCCTTCCCTTTAGGATAATAAAGAACCCTTACCCAGAATCTTATTAAAGTTTAGCAGACCATTAAATGGAGTTAATGTTTACTTTAAACTAGTTAAACATTTAGGTGTCCTAATTCACTCAAACTAATTAGGTGGCGACTCCGCGAACCCTTAGCATTCTAGCACCTTTTTAAAGCACCCCTTTACATTTAACACTTCGTTAAACATTTAGCATTTTAGCATCTTTTATTTATTTCCTAACACTTGCATTTTAAGCAGGGTTCGCTTTAGAAAATGTCGCGGTCGAAAAAGGGCGTGACAGAAATGGCGACTCCGCTGGGGATATAAGGTTCTTAACCATAACAGACCTAGGGTTATTATTTGGCATTATTTTTGCATTTAATTTTGTGTGCTATATTTTGTTTATTTTAATTGCTACCTGCTTTACTGCTTTCCTTAAACTGGCATTCCGCTCATATTTCTTCCACTCTGGAAAATTCACACAATCACACACTACATGCGAGGTGCGCTGGGTGCATCAGCAAAATTATTTCTTCAAAACCCAAATTTAGGAGAGTTGGTAACATACGTGGAGTGTCCGGTCTAACCGTGGCCGCGTAGCCTTCTCACTGAGTTGTCCGCCTGAACCTTGCGTCCCGAAAAAGCCAAATCTTAGAAACTTAAGATGAGCTATACCACCCTTTATTTTAGGGCATTAATGCATTTACCTTAGGTGGGTCGGTCCTCGCATCGACACCACAATTAGGAAGACACTAAACTTGTCGACGGGTTTCTCAACCCAACGACCAACCAAAGATACTATGTGTAGCGTGACAATGATAGACAAATCCAAACCTAATCATGACATGCCAAAATTGGGAAAAGTGCACGTCATTTGGTCGTCATTTCCAACGAAAGCATTACGGTTGGGCCGACAGATCCATCATAACCTCGCATATTTGACGCTTAGGCCTACCGCATAAAGAGGTCCCAAACCTGTTAGAACACGCACTTGATTTGCAATTTGCTTATTAGTATATATTGGCTGCAACTTTTTGCATATTATACTAACTTGGTTTGCTTCATTTGTTAAAGGTTTATTTTTGTCTAGCTTATTCCCAAAAGGTTGATTCGCGTTGATCGCGTACACAATCATCCAATAAATGACTAATCCGTAAGCACGAGCGAAACAACTTAGACTCGCCCGCCTCCCGTAGAGGATGCAGGGGCGTTGGAAAGGAGAAACACCAATGATCAAAACCTCGCCACACTATTGCAGCAAATGGAAATCATGCAAGCCGAAATAGAAAGGCTCCGAAATATCACAAACCTGTCTATTAGCTTGAATGCACCACTCCCAGAGCAAAGGACGAATGCAATCGTGTCACAAGCCCTTGAGCCTCCACTTCCCCAAAACTCCCCGCAAGCGCGACATACCACCACACCAAAATGTCACTCGCCCGGTCAATTTGCAAGCCGACCTCCAAAATGATCCGTTCACTACATACACATCTCAACCTCCACCTACTTATATCTCCCCACTCAACCCAAATTGCCAAGCCACCCAATACGAACAGATGACACACAAACAATATGAGGGATTAGCACATCCGATCGAAAGCCAACCATTTATTATGCATACATCCTCTCAAGAGACAGATCAATACAAGGAAATGGAGCGGCAGACAGCTAGAGTGATGAAAATGTGGCAAAAGAAATTCGCACTTGAAAGAGGCATTCAAAGCATTCGGATGAACAAGGGGAGGAAGGTTTAGAATATGAAAACTTATGTATGCACTCGACGTTGAATTACAGTAGTACAAGGTACCTAAATTTGACATGTTCGATGGAAAGGTGAATCATCGAGGTCATCTTAGGTCATATTGTGATATATTGATTGGAGTTGGTAAAATCAAGCAATCATCATGAAGCTATTCATCGAGTCTAACCGAGGCGCTGGACTGGTACACATGTCAAGACCCTCGAAAATGGGACAGTTGGAATGCCATGGCACAAGATTTCATGGATAGATTTAGATTCAACACTGACATTGTCTTAGACAGATTTTATCTTATGAAGCTTGAAAAGAAATCCACGAAACTTTCGAGAATACGCCCGAGGTGGCGGTCGAAGCGAAGGTCCACCTCCAATGGCAGAGCGAAATGACCACTTTGTTCGCTGATCGTTGAAAGACGCGACATATTATGAAAGGATGATCGGTGTAATTGGCGAAGTTTTGCGGAAGTCGTAGAATGGCGACCGTGGAAGAAAGGCATTAAGACAGGCGAATTACAAACTTGACGACCTACAAGCAACTAGCGGGGCAATGCGATCGATTCCATGGAGGTACCTCGCAGAGGAGAAGAGATCGTCATCACCATCACGGTCATTCGGGAGCATAGGCGAACAACATCCAGGTGTATCAAAGCCCACGCGCTTCTTACCAAAACACTCAAAATCCACGGTCATATTATCGAGATGCGCCACCCCATATCCTGCTTACCATACCCAACCAAAGATATCCAAAATACTCACCACAATCACGAACTCGCACCCAAACGGACCCCAACCGCGTAGATGCGAAAGAAACCGACAAAACCTATACACCTTTAGCCGAACCCATAGCCCAAGTGTATGAAGTTGAAAGCCGCAGGAATACTTCATCCAATTCCCGAAATACTCCGTGCCTACTTCCGAGGCACGATAAAGCTAAACATTGTGCATACTACTCCGGTGCAGAGGGACACGACATCGACAATTGTTATACCCTCAAGGACAGAATAGAGGAGTTAATCGAGGAGGGAGTCATTCGGCTGAAGGATG
Organism: Przewalskia tangutica; assembly: GCA_029844215.1. Classification (NCBI taxonomy): domain Eukaryota; kingdom Viridiplantae; phylum Streptophyta; class Magnoliopsida; order Solanales; family Solanaceae; genus Przewalskia; species Przewalskia tangutica. The sequence continues at coordinate 90,816,923 of CM056730.1, read as the reverse complement.
GTCCTCTCAATGCAAACAATAACTTTCTTCCGGGTTATGAAGATGCCCATGTGAGCATGATAGCTGAAAATGAAGAAGACAGTCTGGAAGGGACTATTACGCCAGCCCGTAAAGGGAAGAAAGTTGAATCATCAACCAACCGCCAGAGAAAAGGAGGTGCTCCTTGCCGGAGATTGTTTAACTATTGAATAAATCATTCGTCTAGTTGTGTGCTGCCAGAGATGATCCTGCTGAAGACTCAACCATCGAAGACACAGAGCAAGAAGAAGTGGACTCGCGCCCCTGCCTCGGCCCGCCGAGTCCTGAGATAGTTAGTTTAATGCATTTTGCCCTTTATGCCATTGGAACTACGTTTGACCCGATTCCCTTGGTGGATACGTAGGAGGCCGTCTCGGCTTCGGTCCCACATCTAGAAATTTTAATTTTATCCAATTTCACTTGTAATGAACTACGTCATGACCTGATTCCCTCATGGGGATACGTAGGCGGCCTAAGTCGGCTTCGGTCACACCATTAGGAAACTTTCCCTTCGTTCTGAAAATAACAAGAATACCCATAGAATACAAGCAACTCCATTGAGACCCATTTTAAGGCCAAACGCCCTTTGCATATTCAAAACTGGGACAAGGTAGGAAACCAGGCAGGTCTTATGAGTCCAAACAAGACAGACATCCGAGCATCAAGAGTCTAAGGTCAACGCGAATCAACCTCCCCCCCCCAAAAATCACAAAACTTTCTTTGTAGCGGTCCTTCATATTAGCGGAGGATCTGACAAAAAGTTCTTCATATTAGCGAAGCAAAAATACGGAAAAGCGAGCAAAGAAGCGTAGCGAAAAAGACATCGACAATCGCGATCGAAATTCAAGGTTCGCAACAAAGCCCGGTAGCGTCGGTGTGGGCATAAAGTCAAATTGCAACCAACGCGTCGCGCAACAAAGGCATCATGACAATTCGTCGATTGCGGCATTTGGCATGTCGTCAGAAGGCAACATCTCAGTATTCATCGGGCGTATCAGGGACGACATCTCTACCCATAAAATTGCACTTCTCATATTTATTTATCATTTTTGTTTAAACAGGTATACACTAACGTTTTCTCAAGAAGCTTACAGGAGCATTTATTCTACGGGAAGCGGCAGCGCGTCGGACAACGGCGTTATCGGCCGCGGAAGACTACGCAACGACGCGGCAACACGTCCGAACAGCGGCGTTATCGGCCGACAAGTCCAAAGCGACGCCATCATCGATATCACATCTACTGCGAGGAAGATTTTCTCTGTTCTCAAAATGGCATTTTCTCATTCATGCTTTATTATTACGTCTTAGCGGTTATGCACTAACTCTTTCACGAGCTATAGTCTCACGAGCGGCGAATAAGTCGAAAACGACGCCAAGTCCAAAAACGACGCCAAGTCCCAAAAAAACGAAAAAAAAAAAAACGACGCCAAGTCCAAAACGACGCAAGTCAAGCGGCCTTGGTCCAAAGCGGCGCCAATGTCAAAACGACGCCAAGTCGAAAGCGACGCCAATGTCCAAGCGGCGAAAACGGCCAAGTCCAAAACGACGCCAAGTCGAAAGCGACGCCAAGTCGGCGGCGCCAAGTCGGCGGCGCCCAGTCGGCGACGCCAAGTCCGAAAACGACGCCAAGTCCGAAAATGACGCCAAGTCCGAAAACGACGCCAAGTCCAAAAACGACGCCAAGTCCGAAAACGACGACAAGTCCAAAAACGACGACAAGTCCGAAAACGACGACAAGTCCAAAAACGACGCCATCATCAGCATATCACATCTACGCAGGGACGATTTCTCTGTTCTCAAAATTGCATTTTTTCCATTTATTATTCTGTCTTAGCAGTTATGCACTAACCCTCTCTTGAGCTGTAGTCTGAGGGCGATTCGGCAAAGAATGACATATCGCGTTCCACAATCGCAACACGTGCGTACAAGGGCGAAAATCACGGATTCGCAACATCGCATCAACACGTGAGCATCACATTTTTGCGGGATAACCTTTTACTCACGCGATTACATTGTTTTTAAAATTATGCATCATCATTTTGCCTTATGATTATGCACTAACCATTTGTTCAAGTCTTAGCGTGCGAGGCGAGAGCACAACGTGGATTTTCTCTTCTGACAGGCGCAATTTGTTGGGGCGGCCTTCCCAATGAATGGCGTAGCGGCCTCAGCGTCAGCCCACTCGCTCACACCACCATAGAACCAGCACCATAAGCCATGGCGGTACACCCGAGTTCAAGCGCTTATTTTCTTTTACTTTTTGCACCATCGCCGGTCATCATAACTCGACATCGAGCGACTTTGAGCCGCGTTAGCCATGCAGTGTTTTGACCATGGTAGCCCAGTGTCATCATAACTCGACACTGGGACAGCTTTGAGTCCGCGTTAGCCCGCCCTGGTGTTTTGACCATGGTAGCCCAGTGTCATCATAACTCGACCGGGGCGGCTTTAGTCGCGTTAGCGCCGCAGTGTTTTGACCATGGTATCCCGGTGTCGCCATAACTCGACATCGGGACGATTTTGATTTTTGCGCCCGGCCTTGTCTACTCCGCCAACATTTTTGCAATTCTGAAGATCGAGACAAAATTGGCTATGAGTCAACGTCTTTGTCCGAAGACTCTTCCATCATCTCCATACAAAGAGGGACAGTTGTTGACACCCAATTTTGACCCTCCCGTCCAGTCATTAACTATAAAATTGCACTAATTTTGTAAAAATAATTTTTTGGGATTTTTATAATAAAATGCAGCGAATAAAACATAAATACAGGCATAAATAAATAATTTAATAATGACATCACGTCTTACGCAGAGTATTAAGCACTTAGAGTCTCGCGCCCGCATTAATTAATTTTAAGCCTTGTCGTTAATAATAAATACATAAAATAAATAGTTTAGCAAGGACGTCGCGTCAAGTAGCATAGCCGCGTTTAGTAATACGCAAGAGAATTTCATAATCATTTGTAATTTAAAATCATTTTTAATCTAATAGCGTCGCATTTATAAAAGCTTTAAACATCACACTTGCATTTAGCATTTAAGTATTTTAATCTAAACTCAATTTTAATTTTAATTTAACATCGCAATAATGCACAATAATAAGATTTTAATAGCGCCGCATTTTAAAATATTAAGCACTAATTAAATAACACGCCCGCATTTATTATAACAATTAGACTAATTTAGCACCTAAATAATTAGACTAATTTAGCACCTAAATAATTATAATAAAGCACCTAAATAATTTAACTAAATTCATTAGCCTAAATTAACTAATTAAAAGCCTAAAACTATTAATTAAAAAGCACATTAAACTAATACTCTAATTTAACTACCCGTCTTTTATTTTTGCCCACCCAATCCATGACCCAACACCCCTTTACCCATCAAGCCCCTTATACGCGACCTCAACCTTTTTTTCTTTACCTCTTCCGTCGACCGCTTTAGAAAACAAACCGCAACCCTAGAAAAACTTGATCGCGCCAAAGACTCACCTCGCCCGGTAGAGATTCTCACCGAGAATCGCGACTTTCCTTACCCACACACACGTCTCCAACGATTTCTTACCTTAAACCCACTATCTACTTTCCTTCCTATTGCGAAATCTTCCACAAAATCCCCTCGAATCGTACCTTACCGAATCACACCTAGAAATAGCACGAATCTCTTACGAATCAAGCCCCAGAATCAGCCTTTAAGGGTTTACCTAACTTGGAGCCCAAATGGGGGCTATAAGAAGCACATGCAATAGGCATTATTAGGCAGAGGAAGAGGGCAGAAACGGGAGTCAGAAATTGAGACAGTAATAGGGAGAAGGAGCATGCAAAGGAGACAGTGGACAACATAGAAATTAAGAGCAGAGAAGGGGGGAGAGCTGAGAGTCGAGTACAATAGGGCATACCCATAGCATCGACACCTTAGCAGCAGTGAGGAACCACATAGCAATTTAGGGCAGTCGAACATAGGGCAGAGCACAGTAGAGACGACAATCCGGGAATTCAGTGAGAAACAAGTAGTAAACACAACCAAGAAATCAGCAAGCAAAACCTTCCCCTCTGTTTCGCATCGCAAAGCCCAAAACCCGTTGAGTAGCTCCGACGACTTGATACGCTGCCCCGGCTCGCTGTCCGGAGAAGGTAAAATTCGTTTCTTATCGACTACTTTTTGCAGCTCTGTATTTCTGTATTTTTGTTTCGCTTACTGAATATGTGTTAGTTCGTTCATCGCGCTTTCTTTGTTAATGTATGAATAGGATATTGAATGGTTTGCTTCTGATTAATCTAGGTATGGTAATTATGGGAGTATCGTGCTATCGTGTCATATTTAGTAAAGATGAACATGTCTGTTGAGTTTGTCCAGATGGTGCCCATGCTAGCATACTACTCCTACTGAACTAATCTGCACCATGTTAAGTTACAACCTCTGTTGGCATTTTGTATACTGATCCATAATCGTGCCTTCATAAGTAATCAAGTATAGTGTATAACTTAGTATTGAAGCTGCATAGGGGTGAATAAAAGAATTAAATAAGCCCTCTTTAGATACAAGTGTCTATGCTCTGGATAAGTTACACATATGTGTCTAAATAATCCAGTATAAGTATGTATTAATTTAAGCATGTGTAATAGAAAGTATATGCATCTTCCAACACGTTAAATAAAGTCTTACATGCCACCTCTTCATCTGGCAATGTGCATACATGGATACTTGTTACTGGGACCATCAAACTCGGGCCGATTTGTACCTAAAGTCTGAAAATCAGTGTTGGAGTCCACCTTTTTGTTTAGGCCACTGAATACGAACGTGATCCTACATCTGTTAAATTTATGAAAATATGTGTCATTTTACTTGCATTATTAATATGATTTGGATATATGCTAATCATTATCTTTTCTTTTCACATGAAATGCATGGGAGCAACGAAGAGTCTCATTGCGAGACTCATCGCGATCATCGTCAAATGAAGACCCCACGTCTATGTGCACCGCATCCGCATCAGAAATTTCAAACCACAGGCGGAATGACACCGCCATGCCTTCGAGTCCATTATTAATTCATATCCTTCCCTATTCATTTGTTGTAATTAACTGTCTAACGCTACATTAATTATTAGAACACTTAGAATAATTGAATCTTGAATCAATAAATTTGCAAGTAGTTGGATACTAGAAATTTGCTTCCCTTTAAGTTAATTGTTTTAGGCTTGACATGCATGTCTAAACTTTTTACCAAATAATATTAAATCTCTTTTGCATTATGCCACATATAAAAAATATTTTTTAAGTAAATGCATACCTTTAATCAATAAATCAACTTTAAAGATAAATGCATACTTTTTTCATATGCATTTATAATGCTTTACAAATGCATGCCTTCATTCAAAAGACTAATTTTACAGGTATACAATAAGTCTTATAAATCCTTTTATGTTAGCAAAAAATGTACTCTTTTATAAAATAATTGCATCATCTTTTAAAACATGCATTACACTTTTAGCACAATAATTAACCCTAGGTTTGAACGGACAACCGCAAGTTAGCAGATCATTTAGGGTGCCTAACCCCTTCCCTTTAGGATAATAAAGAACCCTTACCCAGAATCTTATTAAAGTTTAGCAGACCATTAAATGGAGTTAATGTTTACTTTAAACTAGTTAAACATTTAGGTGTCCTAATTCACTCAAACTAATTAGGTGGCGACTCCGCGAACCCTTAGCATTCTAGCACCTTTTTAAAGCACCCCTTTACATTTAACACTTCTTTAAACATTTAGCATTTTAGCATCTTTTATTTATTTCCTAACACTTGCATTTTAAGCAGGGTTCGCTTTAGAAAATGTCGCGGTCGAAAAAGGGCGTGACATCTATAAGGACATTCTCTCATCATATGGCCTTGACGACCGCAAGAAAAACAAGCACATGTAGTAAGACGACATTCCCTAAAATGGGACCTACCACACCGAGAACACCGAGGCAAAGGTGGCCTCGACTGACTAGAACCCCTGTTCATCTGTGAACCTGAAGCCTTGGAGCTCTGACCAGCTCCTGAATACTCTGTGCGGTCAAATCTCCTACCTGTGAACTGTGGGGGTGCACTCTGTGATAGCTGGGAAGAATATCCAACATGCTGCTGAGGCTGCCCACCTCGAAACTCACCAGGATAACCAGCCGATCTAGCCCTCTTATGATGGCCTCTGTCGTGATCTCTATATGGCTGATGTCCTTTATGTCGATCATCTACCCCATGTGCATAGGCCTGTACCCGGGCAATATCCATACCTGGCTGAAAAGCCACTGCCATACAACCATCAATCAAATAGCGATCTAGTCTCATCACATAACGATGCACTTTATCTGCCATATCAGCTACAATAGTAGGCGCATATCTAGCCAACGAATCAAACTCAAGACTATACTCTCGAATGCTCCTGCGATTCTGCCTCAAATGTAAGAATCTATCAACTTTAGCTCTCCTCGTCTCTGGAGGCAGGAAGTGGCCAAGGAAGGCATCTGCAAACTCATCTCATATAGCTGGAGGAGCATCATCACCCTTAGATAACCCCCAAGACTCATACCAATTAATAGCTATATCCCGCAATCGATACGAAGCCAACTCAACAGACTCAGTCTCAGAAGTCTTGATTATCCTCAATGTACGTTGTATCTGTCGAATGAACTCCTGCGAATCATCCTCGGGCTTTGACCCGAAAAAATCTGGAGGATTACAACTTAAGAATTCACGAACCCTCAAACTATCAGCTCTATAGTCAACTCCTAGTCCATGCCTGCGAGTCTGCCCTGCCACTAATCTGGTCAGCAGCTGAACTGCATCTCTCATGGCACTATCCTCCGCCCCTGGCTGAGGAGCTGGAGGCTCAGGTGCTGGGGCCTCGGGAGCTGGCGGTGATGCTGCCCCCCGAACTGGAGTTGTTGCTGCTCTAAGCTCCTCTGGAGGTGGCGGTGTAGCAGAGCTCGCCGACTGGAGTACAATCTCAGGCGTAGACTGGGCATGGGCCCTAGTAACTCTCCGGATCTGACTAGTATCTCCTACTACTGATTTTTCCCTTCTGGGCAGCTATCGCTTTCTTTGGAGGCATAGCTGAAAACATAATAATTCGTTAGAGGGGAATTATCCTAGTAACATAGTTCTATCGCACGATCTATGAGATGAAAGAATAGAAACCATTCCTAAATGTCAGGCAGCCTCATGCGTATAAGTATGGTGCACAACATACTCATACACAAGACTCTACTAGACACGGTCTATAGATATTCCGAGGATGAACTGCTCTGATACCACTCTTTGTCACAACCCAAACCGATGGGCCGCGACTGGTGCCCTAGTTGGACACCCGTATACGAACCTGTTAAGTATAATCAGATTGATACCAATGACAATGTGGAAATCTGTAAAAGTATGCAGCAGACTCATAACGCTACATATCAGAATGAACTTGTCTCCCGAGGAGTCACAGCTAATCAATCATAACAAAATAGGCAAGCCGACAAAGCTGCCACTATACACGGGAATATCCAAAACAAACTACAACTGTACAGCTGACCAAAACACGTCTACAACCCACGCATGTCCAACCCACATATGTCCACAGACCTCTAAAAGTATAACGGTGAAATATGACAGGACAGGACCCCGACGTACCCCTGAATATGCATAATCATAGGAAGGATAGCAACTACATTACGAAGGTGGGAGAGCTTTCATCCGAGCTACATTCTTTAATCGATAAACAAATTTTCTATATCAAAGGATATGTACCAAAATGACTAGGCTCCGGAACAATGGAGCTCTCCAACTAGCTGAGCAAAAATCCTAGGCTGGAAGATCACCAACTGAGTATATGTACCTGCGGGCATGAAACGCAGCCCCCCGAAGAAAGGGGGTCAGTACAAAAAATGTACCGAGTATATAAAACATGAAGTACGATAAAAAAGATCATACCTGGTCAAAAGATGACATGAGACAAGTAGGATAATCAAAGATACCAATGCACCTGTGCCTTATGAAATAAGAGTCATACCTGTCCATATATACCGTACCCGGCCCATCATGGGACTCGGTGAATGAAGTCATATACATACATATACCGTACTCGGCCCCTAGTGAAGGTCTCGGTGAAATAGTCACATATATACATATCGTACCCGGCCCTCTAATGAAGGGTCTCGGTGAAATAATCATATATACCGTACCCAGTCCTCTAGTGAGGGACTCGGTGAACAATGCAATGAAGATGTGCACGAACATACCCGGCCCGGGACTCGGTGAAATGATATAATCACATTATGCACGAATAGAAAATCAGGATCAACCATGTACAAATTAAATCATCATCTGAGGCTCAATGGAATAATTAGAATGAACTATCACTGGAGAATCAAAGGAAACTATCATATCAAGTATCTCTAGGAATTAGGATTCATTGAAATTATGTACGTCCATCGTACGCTCATTTTATGTAACTCATGCCAAAAAGAAGAAGGGATAGTTTCACATACCGTTTGTCGTATGTACCAACTCAATAATTAAAATTCGCCTCGATTAGCACTTCAACCTATAACAATAGTAACATGTCCGTCAACTCTATGATTACAAGTATACGTTATATATCGAATGATAACTCTCTTTCATGTAAAAATTTGGGCAGCACTTCCCCTATTTATACACACATCCGCAATTTACACACAAGGTCGATAACATCAATAACAAGACACGTCTTCAAGGATATAGTAAAATCAGTCCCATATACCCTATATACACCATTGTTATACATTCTTTCTTTTTACATCCATGGACTACAACAACTACAGCAACCAAGGTGATTAATACACCTATTTCTCATATTAATCCAGCCCCTTTAACCATATTAAAACAACCATTAAAATAGTCCATACTCCAACAACAACGAGAGTGCAATGGGTGGTGTATCGAGCGGCAAGCTCGTCCTATAGTTTGCAACATAACACTTTTCTACACCTTAATTCCTTTAGGACTTATATTAGAAACTACCATAATGTACATGCATATTCATAACTAAAATTCCAGCATTCTAACTCAACAAGAACATCCCCTAAATACAATACAACAATTCCCAGTGATTTCATGAACATCTAATCCACAAGAACATAGTTCCGTATCCCTTCTCATAATTCCTTAAAATTCAATTCATATTTCAACAATTTCATATAAACAACTACAACTTAAATATCAAGATTTCTTCACTTTTAACACATAATTAATGATGATAAGAACAACAACAACAACCGAACCCAAATCGGTAGAAATACCTCCAATCGGCTCAACTACACACCAATACAATCACATGCATTTTCTTACTTCTGATTTCTCTTAATACGAGTTAATCTCTTAACTACAACATTATTTAACTTTCAATTACTCTATAAGAAGAAGAAATATTACCTTAACTTAGCTAAAACAGTCTCTACTTGCATCGGCATCCACTGCTCTAATTTGCACCATTTCTTCAACTTCCAATGACATGCATGCATTCATTACGGGTTTAAACCCATCTCACATACATGTTTTTCTTCAAAATCACACATCTCCAAAGCTAGAGTTTTTTGGGCTAAAATCGGTCCAGCATTATCGAAACAGCCACTGGTTAGGCATTTATCATGGCTTAGAAATTAATAGAAGTGTTTAATCTTAGAAGGGGGAGTTAATTTATTCTTTAACTTGGCTATGGATGATAGTGAAAAAATTGGTGGGAGGGAGATATGAGGGATAGTGAATGAGAGTTTTGAATTAAAGGTAAAGAAGCCTTGGTATTTGTGTGTTGAAATCATTTTGCATGTTGCCTTCCTGTTCCACGCGTGGGGAGGGGGCACAAGTTCCCATAATTGTCCACTAGTTCCCACTTATTATCCTCTTCACTAAAATTAATCCCACAATTAATTAATCTTAGATCTCACTTCATTTAAATCCTGCAAATTTCGATGTCCTAATAATAATTTATAGTGCGACGCTAATCCATAACCCCATTGGGAATATTCAACTATTAGTATTAACTATCATCGTCACACTCGTTGTATCCAAGATTATTCTGGAATCACATCATTTTGTATACTAATCTCCGTATTAGCATATTTATATATATTTTTCTTCCAAAACTCGAATCTTACTTTCTTAATTACGTTCTCAATTTATCGCCCCAAAATTACGAGGTGTAACAATTTTGGTCTTGGAAATTTTCGATAAAATAGAAACAATGAATCTGACTACAAAAACATTGATTCTGAAGCTAGAAAGTCAACAGTTGGAAAACCAAAGGTCCAAAAGTGGAAGAAGAAAATAATACGAAACAACCTGAGGGGTACGTGATTCTAGAGAAGAGAAGAAAGTCTGTCGACTTGTCAAATCTCGGTGCAAACTAAAACAAACCCGAAGCAATGGTGCGAAAACAGTGGTAGTTCTCTATTATCGAATGGTTTCTCCATTAATGAGTGTGACAAATGTGTCTACATGGAAGGTAATTCTGACTTGTTCGTCATGATGTGCATTTACGTAGATGACATGTTGATCCTAGGTTGATCCTAGAGACTAAGAGTATGTTGAAATGATGTTTCAACATGAATAATATGGGTATTACAGATGACGTCTTAGGAATTGGTAATTCCAAGACCTCTAACGGACTTGTCTAAACCAAACTCATATGTGAGGTATTTTGACAGTCTCGTTGAAGTCACCAATGGACGTGAATCATAGAATTGATTGGAATCATGGTGTACCCATATATCAGGAGCGATAGACGCAGGTCACATGTAGTTCAATATATCTTACAAACTACAACTGACCTTGTATTGTCTTATAAAGAAGATCGGTTGAACTAAGGTTCACTAGTAATGATCAATAGAAGACGTTAAATAGGATATGACGACATCTGAATTATTTTCTTATCTTTGGATTATGGTATTCTGGATGTCCAGTGGTTTTGGGAGAACTCAGTGATGCAAACTGGACATCAGACTTGAAGAACACTAAAGCCTTAAGTGGATGTGTATGGTGTGTGTTTGCAAATCCACTAAGAAAATTTGCATCGGCCGATTCGTGATGGAATCAGAGTTTATTGCTTTGTACAAAGCATGATGAGAAGTTAAGTAACTTCACGACCTCTTAGAGGAGGTCCTTTATCGGGAGTAACTCGTGCCTTAGTCAGTTATACACTGTAAGGGCACGGATGACGGCGTCTGGACATATTTGTCACAGATATAAGACTTTATAGCAGTTGATCGGGTGACACATCCTTGATTACTAAATCAAAGGATATAACGAACCCTTTAATTAAGAGATTATCCAAAGATCAAGAGTTCTGTCTGTCTAAGGGAATGGGCCTAAAACCCAATCACTAAGAACTAATACCGCAGACGCCCAACCTTACTGACTGGAGATCCCAGAAACATAAATCCAACGACGTTCCCGTGATATACATTAAGTGCTATCTGCATAGTGGGAAAAGGTTAAGTTTCCAAAACATTTTATGATCCTCAACGTTTGAGGTTAGGTTTGGGGAAATTTTTAATGTTGCCTAACACTCGTGAAGTGCGGTATAGCAGATTACCTTGTAGGAGACCACCTATTTAAGTGTGAGGACTGGTCGCCTCAAATTAACGCACTTAAGAATTCAAGACGTGCTCATGGCCACAACAGACAAAACATTAAGAAGAACAGAATAAGGAAAGTTGTTGTGTTGGTATCATTGTCTTGGATTGCACTAAACACTGACAGTTCAAGACATCGCGTTCACCGCGCAGTAAGTAAGTCTGATGGTATTCTACTATAGAAGGTTCAAAGCCACGGCTACCAATTCAGATGCAACATCGATCCACCGAAAATTGCTGGAAAGGCACCATGTGAGTGCGCCAAAATCTCTTTCAAGAGGGGATTGTTGGAAATTTACTAATGTGGAATTAATATTATCCCATTATTTATGACTCGAACAATTGGGATCCCGCACGTCGGAAACGTCGTTTCCACAAACGTGCATACGTAGTGCCAAGTATCGTAAATTTCATTAGTGAAAGAGATATTGGTGTCACGACCCGACCCGATGGGCCGCGACCCGACACCCTAATTGGACGTCATTACTGACCTGTCACACTTAATCCATTTAATACCGATATCTAAAAAAAATCGACAGCACAACGCTGCATCTATAACATATCCCCAAAATAGGCGAGCCAACAAGGATGTCTTACACAACTAACCAATAATCACAACAGGCTAGCCGACTAGGCTGCCACCAAATAGCTCATATAAACAAATGAACTATTAAAATAGGCAAGCCGGCAAGGCTGCCCCACTATATACGGGAACATTCCAAAACAAATGCAACAATACAGCTAGCTCAACCACATACACGTCCTACATAAATCCAAAACACATCTATCACCCATAATTGTCTACAGACCTCTAAGAGTACGATAATGTCATATGACGGGACAGGGCCCCGTCGTGCCCCTGAATATGTATACATAAATCTGAAAGAGGTTCTGTACCAAAATGATAAGCTCTGAATCAAGGAGTTTTCCAAACAGCTGAGTAGGAGTCCTAAGCCTGAAGATCACCAATCTGAGAACCTGAATCTGCGGGCATGAACGCAGCCCCCCAGGAGAGGGTGTCAGTACGAAATAATGTAATGAGTATATAAAACATAAAATACTGAAAACTGAATAACAACTGTACCAAGTAAAACAGAGAGTCATCAAATTTCATAAAACTGAGAATAATGTCTGAAAATCATATCATGTATACTGAATCATAAATCATCATGCTCATGTCTGTATATAAAATTGTATAACATGTCTCGGTCCTCTATGGAGGGACTCGATGGAATATGTATCTGCGCGCGTAACGTGTCTCGGCCCTCTATGGAGGAACTCGATGTAATCTGTATATATATATATATATATATAACGTGTCTCGACCTACAGTGAGGACTCGATAAATGATGCATGGTGCGCACGAACATGACTGGCCCGACTCGGTGGAGTGAAATAGTAACACTTAGCGAGTAGATATCATGAGCAATCGTATGCAATTAAAATCATTATGTGACTCTTAATAAAATTATTACCATAAACTCATTCAAATCATAATCACTAGTAAATAATCATTTTTAAAATCGAATCGGTAGGAGTTAAATCGTCATGAGTACTTTCATAAAAATCATGCCAAAAGAAAGAAGGAAAGGTCTCACATACCTTTTAGTCGAACTAAACAACTCAATATTAGAATACGTCTCGTCTAGTGCTTCAACCTATAATAATGGTAATATGTCCGTCAATTCTATGATTACTAACATACTTTATATCGAATAACGACTCTCTTTTCTATAAAAATTTGGGCAGCACTTCCCCTATTTATATGTACATCCACAATTTTCAACAGATGACAACAATACCTATTAACAAGTCACAATTCCAAGATATCACAAAATCAGTCCATATACTCTATTTACACCATAGTTATACATTCTTTCTCCTTACATTTATGGAATACAACCATCAAGAGTGCAAGTCTTCTAGTTTGCAACATATCACCTTACTACACTTTAATTTCTTTAGGATATGTGTTGGCAATTACCACAACGTATTTATAATTTCATAACTTATTTTTTCATCATTATAACTTAACAAAAATAGCCCCTAATACATCACAATAATTTCCAATAATTTCAAACAAGTTTTCGGCCAATATCAACATTACCCAAGCTCTTTTTCTTAACTCCTTAAAATCCAATTCATGTTTCAATACTTCATATAACCAATTATAACTAGGACAAATTCGCCTGTTTGTGCCTCATAATAACCACTAGCAGGTTGATGCATCATTACAAACATCATGATCTCTTTTCAATTCTCAACATGCAATTAGTGATAATGTTAACAACAACAATAATCAAACTCATATATACAAAACAGTCCACAATCGACATTAACACCCCAAAATATTCACATGCAATCTCAAATTTCAAGTTCTTTCTTTATCAAGAGTTAATCTCTTAGTTACAACATCACTTAATCTTCCAAATACTCCATAAAAAGAAGAATTTCATACCTTAAATTGGTCCCAAAACAGTCCCAAAAATGTCACTGCCCAGCCCGATTTTTGTCCCAACTTGTATCAAATTCTTGTCCAATTGTCACTTATTCAACTACAAATTGACATGCATGTGTTCTACAATGTTAACCCAACATTCTAACATATTTTTCTTCCACAAATTCGTCTCAAAAATCTGAAAATTGAGGCTCAAATCGAGGGCAGCAGTGGCGAAATGCCCACTGTTCTGTCAGCTGAATTTGTAACGTCCATAACTCTCTATTCCGATGTCCTATCGACGTGAGGTTTATTGCTTTGGAAACTAGACTCGACGAAATTCATTTTAAGATTTTGAAACACCCAAAAACTCCTAATATACTGGGAGATATACCCCTCTAAAGTTGACTAAAGATCTGGAAATTTTGGGGTTCCAATTTCGACCAGCAGTGGCCGAAATTCACTGCTTGAATTTCAATTTCTTGGACTTGTTTAGAAGGATTTAATCTTGTGAAGAGGTTAAGGAAATTGCTTCAATCCTTAGCTAACAATGGGGTGTGATTCGGCTGCCCCAAGAGAGAAAGAAGAGAGAATTTTGGTGTTTAAAAAATGGTGGAATTTCAATGGTTTCCTAAGCCTATAAGACACTTAAAATTCTAAAAATTACACTTGCTTATTTAGTCCCTAAAATGTTACACTTAAGTCCCTCATTGTCTATTAAAATTAAATCAATCCCCCAAGTAATAAATCTTAAATCCTACTTCCTTTAATTCCCGAAAATTCATAAGACTCCGTATCCTCGTTGTCGTAACTTATATAATACGTTACTAATCCATAACGGGGATACATATAATTATCATCTTCAATTTTCATTGTCACGCTCGTAGTAATCAAAAAATTTCCGGACTCACATCCTTTATAAACCAACTTCCGGATTAGCTTATATAAATACACTTATATCCAATATTCGAATCTTATTTCTTAATGACGTTCTCTAATTATCGCCTTAAAATTACGAGGTGTAATATCCTTCCCCCCTTAGAAACATTCGTCCTCAAATGTTCACAATAGGTCTTATGTTCTAGAAATTTTGACATAGTCTCCTTTATAACTGTGTCTATCCCCCTATATTCAGCAACCCAACAGATGCCACACAGGGCCACAAATAAATACATATATACAGTTCACCAATAATATAATCAACTAAGGGAGTCAGATTGAATTACCTGAAGACACAGGGAACAAGTGAGGATACTTCTTCTTCATCTCCTCTTCGGCTTCCCAAGTCATTTCCTCCCTATTGTTGTTCCGCCACAATACCTTGACTAATGCAACATCCTTAGTCCGTAATCTCCTGACTTGGCGATCCAATATGGCCACGGGACTCTCCTCATAGGACAACTCCTCAGTCACCTGGACATCTTCCACTGGGAAGACTCTGGAAGGATCACCAACACACTTCCGTAGCATAGACACATGAAAGACTGGATGTACTGCTTCCAAGTCTGAGGGTAGGTCCAACTCATAGGCGACCTGGCCTACTCTATGAATGATCCAGTAAGGCCCAATATACCTTGGGCTAAGCTTTCCTCTCTTCCCAAATCTCATCACACCCTTCATAGGTGACACCTTCAAGAATACCCAATCATCAATATGGAACTCTAAGTGCCGACGCCAATTATCAGCATATGACTTCTGTCGACTCTGAGCTGCTAGTAATCTCTCATGTATGAGTTTTACCTTGTCGACCGCTTGTTGAACCATGTCCGGACCAACCAACTGAGTCTCACCTACATCAAACCAACCAATGGGCGATCTGCACTTCCTCCCATATACAACCTCATACGGGGCCATCTGAATGCTAGAGTGATAGCTGTTATTATAAGCGAACTCAATGAGTGGAAAGTAATCATCCCAACTACCTCTAAAATCAATAATGCAGGCCCTCAACATATCCTCCAGTGTTTGTATGGTACGCTCTGTCTGCCCATCTGTCTGGGGATGAAATGTCGTGTTGAGACTCACCTGTGTACCCAATCCCTTCTGAAATGATCTCCAGAAGTTGGTCGTAAACTGAGCCCCTCTGTCCGATATGATAGAGGTAGGAACCCCGTGCAGTCTCACAATCTCTCTTATATACAATCTGGCATAATCCTCTGTCGAGTAGGTAGTCCTGACCGGAAGAAAATGGGCTGATTTTGTCAGCCTGTCCACAATAACCCAGATGGAATCACACTTCCGCTGAGTACGAGGCAAACCTGTAATAAAATCTATATTAATCACTTCTCACTTCCAAGTTGGGATCTCTATCGCCTGTAATAGCCCACTAGGCTTATGGTGCTCTACCTTGACCTGCTGACAATTCAGGCACTGCGCAACAAACTTTGCTACGTCCCTCTTCAGGCTATCCCACCAATATACACATCTGAGGTCATGGTACATCTTAGTCGACCCCGGATGAATAGAATAACGAGCATTGTGTGCCTCCCCCAAAATCTGATGTCGGAGCCCTGCAACATTGGGTACACACAATCTACCCTCGTACCTTAGCACCTCATCCGGTGCCACCTCAAATGGTGTTTTCTCCTTTCGAAGGGCTACGTCTCGGTATCGTGCCAAAATCGGATCCTCATACTGAAACCTCTTCACCCCTTCTATTATGGAAGACTCAGCTATCTCCCGAACCCGAACTCCACTGTCACCGGAATCAGCCAGCCGAATTCCAAGGCTCGCTAGCTGATGTATCTCACGGATAATTTCCTTGTTATTCGGTTGCACATCCGTCATACTACCCATAGATCTACGACTAAGAGCGTCTGCAACCACATTGGCTTTCCCGGGGTGGTATAAAATATCGACATCATAGTCCTTCAGTAACTCCAACCACCGTCTCTGACGTAAGTTCAGATCTCTCTGCCTAAAGATATACTGGAGACTCTTGTGATCCGTATAGATATCCACATGAACTCCATATAAGTAATGCCTCCAAATTTTCAAGGCATGTATCACGACTGATAGTTCTAAATCATGGGTAGGGTAATTCTTCTCATATTTCCGGAGCTGTCGGGAAGCATAGGCTATGACCTTATCGTGCTGCATCAATACGCAACCAAGTCCAACACCCGAAGTATCACAATAAATCACATAACCCTCCGGCCCTTCTGGAAGAGTAAGAACTGGAGCCGTCGTCAACTTATCTTTTAATAACTGAAAGCTCTTCTCACAGGCATCCGTCCACTGGAACTTAGCCACCTTCTGAGTCAATCTAGTCAACGGCGCTGAGATTGAGGCGAATTTCTCCACAAACTGTCGGTAATACCCTGCTAAACCCAGAAAGTTGCGCAACTCAGTAGGCGTAGTAGGTCTAGGCCATGTCTTCACTGCCTCAATATTCTTAGTATCCACTCGAATACCATCTGCCCCGATAATATGTCCCAAGAATGCCACTGAGGCCAAACAGAACTCACATCTCGAAAACTTGGCATACAACTGCCGGTGCCGGAGGACTCCAAGTAATGTCCTCAAATGATCTGCGTGCTCCTGCTCTGAACGAGAATATACCAGGATGTCGTCAATGAATACTATAACAAATGTATCCAGAAACGACTTGAATACCCGGTTCATTAAATTCATAAATACTGCTGGAGCATTAGTCAGCCCAAACGACATCACCCTGAACTCATAATGTCCGTACCGGGTCCTGAATGCGTTTTCGGGATATCTGCCTCTCTAACCCGCACCTGATGATACCCGGATCGCAGGTCTATCTTGGAGAAGTACCTAGCACCCTGCAACTGATCAAACAAATCATCAATCCTGGGAAGGGGATACCTATTCTTGATGGTCACTTTATTCAGCTGCCTATAATCAATGCACATTCGCAGCGAACCATCCTTCTTTTTCACAAATAACACCGGTGCACCCCAGGGCGATGCACTAGGCCTAATGAAGCCTTTCTCTAATAAGTCTCTCAATTGCTCCTTCAACTCCTTCAGTTCTGCAGGTGTCATTCTATAAGGAGGGATGTATATAGGCTGGATACCTGGCAGTACATTTATGCTGAAATCTACCTCCCGCTCCGGAGGAAGGCCTGGAAAGTCATCCGGAAACACATCTGGGAACTCACTGGCTATCGGAACTGACTGAATACTCGGTGCCTCTGCCTCTGTGTCGTGCACCCGAACTAAGTGATAAATATAGCCCTTCCTTATCATCTTCCTTGCCTTGAGGTATGAAATAAACTTACCCCTCGGCGTCGTTGTATTTCTCTTCCACTCGATAACTGGCTCATCTGGGAACTGAAATCTGACTAACTTATCTCGACAATCAACATTGGCAAAACAAGAAGCCAACCAATCCATACCCATAATCACATCAAAGTCGGTCATATCCAACTCTATCAAATCTGCCAGAGTATGACGGCTACATATCACCATCGAGCAATTCTTATACACACGTCTGGCTACCACCAAATCTCCTACCGGAGTGGCTACCTCAAATGGCTCTATCGGCTCAGATTCTATCCCTATTTTACTAGCAACAAGAGGGGAGATATAGGACAATGTGGATCCTGGATCAATCAAAGCATACACATTATAGAAAAAGACTGATAATGTACCTGTGACCACGTCTGGGGACGCCTCCTGATCGCGTCTACTGGCTAAGGCATAAATGCGGTTCGAAGGACCACTATAACTGGAACCCCTGCCGCGGCCTCTACTAAGAAGGACCATAAATATGGTTTACAACTTAGATTCCTACAGCATATGGGAAGAGTTAAGAGAAAGGTTCGACAAAATCAACAGTTCTCGAACATTCCAACTGGACAAAGAAATTTTCACTATGAGGCAAGGCACACAGACAATTTCGATGTATTATTCAAAACTGAGAGATCTTTGGGATGAATATGATTCCATTATCCCAATTCCATCTTGTTGCCCCAAGTCTAAGGATTTTGTCGATCACCTGCAATACCAGATATTGTTATAATTTCTGATGGGACTAAATGAAAGCTATAGACAGGCAAGGAGTCAAATAATAATGATGCAGAAGATACCGAGCTTGAATCAAATGTATGTCATGATTAACCAAGAAGAAAGACAAAGAATAGTGACTTGTACAGGTAACATGGTGCAGGAGCAGATAAGATATTCTGCTATGTTCACAGCAGGTAATGGAAGTGGCAATGACAAATCTGGAAATGGAGGAGGAAAACAGAAGAATCCATTGTATGATGCACTTCTGCTATGTTCACAGCTGGTAATGAAAATGGCAATGGCAAATCTGGATATGGATGAGGAAAACAGAAGAAACCATTTAACCCCAATGCTATGTGTGACTTTTGTCACATGAAGGGACATTGGAAGAAAAATTGTTATAAGCTCATGTAGTGCGATTATTGCCATAAGACAAGACACATTCAAGATGATTGTTATAGACTGATTGATTATCCTGATAACTTCAAACATGGTAAGGGGAAGAAAGCATATGTGGTGACTGAGGATGCTGGAAAGGAGAACATTATGCAGGCCAGTCATGGTCATCACTGAGGACCAAAACAGCATGATACTGCTAGGGAGCAATGTCAACAACTCCTTGGGAAATTCACACCTTACGATGTCGTGACTCATCAACATATTTGTGACCGAAAGAACACGAAGCGATAAACTTGGCAGGTCAGTGTCTTTTTAGTTTAAGGGAAATATTGAAGTGGATCATTGATACATGAGCTACTAATCACATGATTAGTAATCAGAAATTCTTACATAATAAAAAATTCACAGAGGGAACAGGAAGTGTGCAGATTCCTACTGGTGATTCTGCCAGAATCACATGTACTGGTGGTCATCTTTTAGGAGAAGGTGATGTTCTTAGGAATGTTCTATGTGTACCAACATTCAAGTTCAACTTGATGTCAGTGTCCAAAGTAACTAGAGAACTTAACTGTAGTGTAACTTTCTTCCCTACATGCTGTATATTTCAGGATCTCTCATCTGGGAAGGTGAGGGGGATTGGTAGTGAGGAGGATGGTCTATACATACTATGTTCTGATGATCAAAATGCAGAAGAATAGTTGAGTAGATGTATGTCATCTTCACAACACACAGATGCAGCAACATGGCACCAGAGATTATGCCATGTGCCCATGAGTATACTTAGAAAAATACCATGGCTGTTGAAGAATACTGATATTTCTGTTTTAAATAAGTGTGAGATCTGTCCTCTAGCAAGACAGACCAGGGTTCCCTTTCCTGTAAGTAGTAATAATACATCTAAACCATTTCAATTGTTACATTTAGATGTATGGGACCTTATAAGACTGAGACACATAATGGAATAAAATACTTTTTGACTATTGTGGATGACTATTCTAGATGGACTTGGGTGTTCTTGATGAGATTAAAATTTGATGTTCCAACATTACTTAAGAACTTTTTTGTGGAAACTAATACTCAGTTTGAACCCAAAATTAAGAAGGTAAGGTCTGATAATGACACAGAATTCTTCAATCATCATTGTAAGGAGTTGTTATTGCAACATGGGGTGGTACATGAGAGTTCCTGTCCATACACACCACAGCAAAATGGTGTTGTGGAGAGGAAACATAGACATCTTCTTGAAATAGCAAGAGCTATTAATATACAAGGTGTACTACCTGACATATTTTGGGGCTTTTGTGTGGAGAGTGTTGCTTATATTATAAATAGGATTCCTTCTACTGTATTAAAGGATACATCACTATTTGAACTTTTGTATAACAGAATACCTTCATCGACTCATCTCAGGGTGATTGGATATCTTTGTTTTGCCACTATTTTAGTCCATCAAGACAAATTCAGCCCCAGAGCAGTCAAGGTTGTCCTGCTGGGGTATGGATCTGTCCAGAAGGGATACAAGTTATATGACATGGAAAACAAGCTATTCTTTATGAGTAGGGATGTCACTTTCATGGAGACAGTTTTTCCATTCAAATGAGGCAATGATGAAGCACTTGATATCATCAAACCACAGAAGCACTTCAACTATGATGATCTGATCCTAGTCAGTCACCCCACTCATACTGGAGACAGTGAGATGCAGACTTATACAGAAGCAGCAACAGGTACACAGGAGGATGGACAGGAAGAGCATCCACCAGAAGGAGATCCTCCACCAGAAGAAACTTCACTAGTAGAAGCTCAGCACACAACTTAGCTCATAGATGATCATGAGAGTTCTGGAGCAGAATCGGGATATGAAATCAGAAGGTCTATAAGGACCAGCAGACCTCCAATATGGCATAAGGATTATGTTACTAAAAGTGGTGTCTCTAACTGCTTATATTCTTTGTCTGATGTTATGAATTACACAGGGATGTCTCCTAAATATCAGAGATTTGTAGCCAATGTTTCTCAAGACACTGAACCTCAGTACTCTGAAGCTGTGAAGGATAAAAGATGGGTAGAAGCCATGCAAACAGAAATCAAAGCACTGGAAGACAATGGCACATGAAAGTTGGTGACATTGCTAGAAGGAAAGAAGGCGATTGGATGTAGATGGGTGTACAAGATAAAGTACAAGGACATAGGAGAAGTGGAGAGGTTCAAGGAAAGATTGGTAGCAAAGGGATATAATCAAAATGAAGGGCTTAACTATCAAGAAACCTTCTCACCAGTGGTTAAGATGAGCACAGTGAGGGCAGTAATCTCTATTGCAGCAGCCAAGCAATGGGTGATACAACAGATGGATGTATACAATGCATTCTTGCAAGGTGATGTAATTGAGGAGGTATACATGGCAGTCCCTAAAGGCTTTGGGACAGCAGGAGGCAAAAACACACAAGTATTCAGGTTGTTGAAGTCACTATGGGTTGAAACAAGCATCAAGACAGTGGAATATAAAGCTTAATGAGGCTCTTGTATCTTCTGGTTTTCAACAAAGACATAGACTATTCTTTGTTCACAAGGAAGAATGCTGGAAATATTGTCATTGTGTTAGTATATGTTGATGATTTGTTTATCACTGGAAATAACCAAGCCCTTATCAAATCCACTAAGGAAGCACTGCAGTCAGCTTTTAAGGTGAACGATTTGGGTGAGTTGAGGTATTTTCTTGGAATAGAATTTGCAAGAAACTCTCAAGGGATTCTTCTACACCAAAGTAAATATGCATTAGAACTAGTTTCAGATATGGGCCTAGCTGGAGCTAAACCCTTTGACACACCTATGGATGTGAATGTCAAGTTCACAACTGCTGATTTTGACATTCATGATGCCTCTGAATCTGCAGAACCAGCCTGATATTGCCTTTACAATGCATTGCCTGAGCCAGTTTATGAATGCCCCTAAGATGTCACACATGGAAGCAGGATTAAGGCTGATAAGATATATCAAACAGACACCAGGATTGGGAATTCTTATGTCCAGCAGTAACACTCCTCAGCTTAGAGTATTTTGTGATGTTAACTGGAGTGCATGTGTTACTAGCAGGAGATCAGTTACTGGTTACATAGTACAATATGGATCATCACCAATATCATGGAAGTCTAAGAAGCAGGAGACAATGTCCAGAAGTTCAGCTAAAGTAGAGTATAGGGCAATGGCTTCTTCTGTTGCAGAAGTGATATGGTTAACATGATTATTTCAGGAACTAGATATTGAGGTTCAGAGGCCAATCACAGTTCATTCCGACAATAAATCAGCCATTCAAATTGCTGCAAATCCAGTCTTCCACGAGAGAATAAAACACATTGACATTGATTGTCATTTCATCAAGGAACATATACAGAAAGGTCTGATTGTTATAGAGTTATTGGCCTCCAGTGAACAGCCTGCTGATCTGCTGACCAAAGCACTTGGTCGACTGCAACACCTTCATCTCTTGTCCAAGCTAGGAATGAAGAATGTCTTCATACCTCCTAGCTTGCGGGTGTGCAAGAATTGGAAAATATCTAGATATTTGTGGAGGTTAGTGAAAGTAGTTGAGTTGTTAGAGTTATTACACATGTGACTAAATACAATTAGGTGGTTATTAGCTTGTGATTAGATTGTGTATAAATACACAGATGCATTGTAATATATGTAACTGGTCCTCATTTTCATCAATGTGACCGACATTCTTTTCCCCTCTCTTATCTCTCCATCTCACCTTCTTCTCTATCGAACGCATCTCCCTATCTTCTCCTCACTTCTCTCTTCTTCTTCTTCTAGATCTTCATCTTGTAGATTACTCTTGTATTTCCTCATTGTGATTCACTTATCACTTTCGTGATTCGAAAGAACGTAAATTTGTAATATAGTTATTTGAGCATTAAATATATTTTTTATTTTATTTTTGTCGGTCCACCCTATGATTATTTCGTTAGTCCGCCCCTGGTTTTAAGGCATGTATTTTGAGAGAAGTATGGTGGCCCAGAGTGTGGAAGGGTGTTGGAACAATCTCCAGGTCGTGCTTGTTAGAAGAGCCTGGTTCTTGACATAGAGTTGCTGAAATAGGTCACTGTTATTCAAGACAAAAAACTATATAATAATTCAACCAATATTATTATAATAAAGTAAACTAACTTAATTTTTTTCTTTTTCTGATTGCAGTTGGGAAAGAACAACAACATACCCAGTGAAATCTCACAAAGTGGGGTCTAGGGAGGGTATAATGTATGCAGATCTTACCTCTACCTTGGTAAGTAGAGAGATTGTTTCTGTAAGACCATCGGCTCAAGAAAAGCATAAGCAAAAGCAAAAGAAACAGTCAAAAATTTAAAGCAGTATGACTCTCATTTTCATTATTTGGTCAATAATATTACTTCTTTTTAAATACTCTTAGGATGGTATACAATAAGAAAAATATATCATTAAATATCAAATAACCAAAAACAAAAATAATGCATTTTTTAATCATAATCAAGAATGAAAATGTGAGAACAAAAATAGTAATTTCCTTAGCAATATTTTGGACAACACAAATATTTTGATCCCACAAAATTTTTCAGATTTGGCAACAAATGAAAACACATTTTATACGCACTTTATGAGTTTGACCACTGGACCAATGTAATATTTTTCCATCGTGTCCTTGATTTAATCATATAACACATATAAAAGAATTTTTCATGTCAAAAATAAGAATACTTTTATGGTATTCTCAAATCTCTTTTGAAGCACTCGATACTCCTATAGAAACTCCTGGGAAGGGAAGTCAGAATTTTTGATGTAGATCGGTATAGCAGCTCAGGTTCGTTTGCGCTGCGCGTTCCCGCTAATAGGAATAGTATCTTTTCACGGACTTTGCCCATTTTTCACAGTTATCAAATATTTGTAAAGGTTTTGTCTTATTTTGATACTCTCTTTTTATGATATATATATATATATATATATATATATGATCGTAGATAACGGTATCACTTTGATAACATATTCTTATTGAAGGATCATGTTTGTGTGATCAAATGTTATGCACTATACAACAACAATAATCAGTCAGTCATATAACATATGTAAATATCACCTTAAATGTCACACAATATTTCAGCCGACATTCACCAAAACTGCCTTTTAGATATTACAAAGATCAAGATATTTCTTCAAACTAGAAAATCTCTCATGGTCCAAAGCTTTTGTAAAAATATCAGCTAGTTGATTAAGAGTGTCAACCTGTTCAATTTGAACTAGCTATTTTTCGACTAAATCTCTTAAAAAGTGATATCTAATATCAATATATTTTGTACATGAGTGTTGAATTAGATTTTTAGAATATTTATAGCATTCAAATTATCACAGTACAAAAATCAAAATGTTGCTAGTAAATTCATAGTCGTCTAACATGTGTCGTAGCTATATTAATTGAGAGCAACAACTTCCAGCTGCTACATATTCAAAATCAGAAGTTGAAAGTGAGACACAATTTTATTTACGATTATACCATGAAACAAGGTTATTGTCAAGATAAAAACATCATCCACTTGTACTTTGTCTATCATCCACATCTCCAGCCTAATCCAAATCACTAAATCCTATTAAGTTATGATTAGTGTCTTTGGAATACCAGATTCCAAACTCACATGTGCCAACATATCGAATAATACGTTTCACGTCATTTAAGTGGGATATTTTGGGACAGGCTTGAAAATGTGCACAAACACTAAACATAATATCTGGGCGACTAGCAGTAAGATAAATAGGGCTACCTATCATATATCAATATAATATTGGGTTGACATTTTCATCAACATTATCCTTACATATTTTCTGCGATAAACCCATTGGCATTTTCATTTGTTTAGCGTTCCCCAAACCAAATCTTTTAACTAGATTCTTGGCATATTTATTCTGTGAGATGAAAATTTCATCTTCATTTTGATTTATCTGCAAGCCTAAGAAAAAAGTTAATTCTTCAATCACGCTCATTTCAAATATCGATGATATAGTTTCAATAAATGAATTTAGGTACGACTATGAAGTCGATCCAAAGACTATGTCATCCACGTATATTTGATCAATTATAATATCTACACCATGTCGTTTAATAAACAAAGTACGATCAGCTTCGCCACGATTAAAATCAAATTCAAGAAAAAAGTTAGTTAAACGACCATACCATGCACGAGGGCTTGTTTCAACCCATACAAAGCTTTTTTAAGCTTGTACACATAGTGTGGATGGTAATGATATTCAAATCCTTTTGGTTGTTCAACATATACCTCCTTGTCTAGATAACCATTTAAGAAGACACATTTTACATCCATTTTGGTGTAAAATAATTTTCAGACAACAAGCAATAGCAAGTAAAAGTCTAATCGACTCGATTCTAGCTACAAGTGTGAATGTTTCATCAAAATCAATTCCTTCAACCTGAGTATAACCTTGTGCAACTAGATGTGCTTTGTTTCTAACAATTGTTCCTGATTAGTCTGATTTATTTTTAAAAATCCACTTAGTTCTAATTACATTTGTATTATTTGGACGTGGAACTAAGTCCAGACTTCATTTCGAGAAAATTATTCAAGCTCTTCTTGCATTGCTTGTATCCATAAATTATCTTTAAGTGCTTCTACAACATTCTTTGGTTCTAATGTAGATATAAAATAAGAAAGACTAACCTTTTGGTAAATGGTTGACTTACACACATACCTTACCATTTCTCTATAGTTGAGTGATTTTTTTGTCTCTTGTTCTAATTCCTTAAAAAACTTCCCCTATCACTTGGCCCGTTGGATGATTATTTCTAATTCTTGAGGGGTCCCTACAAACTTGGTCTAACAATTCAGCACTTGACTCCCCATCTGTGGCCTCTGTGGTCTCTATTGTTGTTTCGGATGTTGCTTCAGGTGTGGCAACATCCGATTCTTCTACATTCTGTGGACTTTCCACTGTATCTATCATATTATTTTCAATAGTTTTTCCTGAAACATCAGAAAGATCATCAAAGATAATGTTTACAGACTCTTGTATAGTTATGAATCTCATATTGTATACTTGATAAGCATGATTATTTTGTGAATAGCCAACAAAAATTTCTTTATCACTCTTAGAGTCATTTTTTTTCAAATGATCACTGTCATTTAAAATATAACAAATACACCCAAAAACATGAAAGTAACGCAAGTTTAGTTTCTTTCCATTTATAACTCATAGGGTGTCATCTTTGACTCTGACCTTAAATAGACTCTATTAACGATGTGATTAGCAGTATTCAAGGCTTCTGTCCATAAACATTTTGACAAATATTTAGAACTAAGCATCACTGTAGCCAAATCTTGCAATGTCCTATTCTTCCGTTCTGCAAACCCCATTTATTAGTGGCAGAAAACTCATGAAAATTTCCTTTTTCACAGAAAAATTTGTGAATGAACTATTTTCAAATTTTTTTCCATGATCGGATCTAATCCGAAAAATAGGAGAATAGAATAAATTTCTAATTCTAGAGTGCAAGATTTTAAACATGTCAAACGTTTGTGATTCTTCTTTCAAAAAATATATCCAAGAATATCTATAAAAATCATCGACTATCACAAAGGAATACCTCATGGACTATCTACTTCAATTGGACCCATTAAACCCATACGTAGCAATTGAAAATAGTGAGACGTACCTGAATGTTATCCGTCGTGTTGGATAACATTATGAGAGACACGAGTTTGCTTACCTTTCAAACAATCTTCAGAGACATTTTTACCTTTATGGCTAAGTTTGGGTATGCCTCTAACCGCTTCATATGTGACCAATTTTTCTGAATTACGGTAATTGACTATGCCCCAACTTTTGATGACATAGTGTTGTGTCATCGACCTTAGCGTTATTGCATATTTCTTGTCTTACAACAAGATAGCAATTGTCACATGTTTAATAAGAATGATAAATAAGTTAGTTTATTTTCAAATAGCAATGTTATTCCTCTTGGGCAATTCGCACGGTTGCCCCTATTTTGGGGTGATTTTTTATTCTTGCCCCTTAAATTGGTGGTCATTAATTTTTGTCCTTCATCTAAAAAAAAGTGGCCGAAAATATATATGAGGTTCAAATAAAAATCGCAAGTCAACATTTCATAGCAAACTATGTTTATTCGAGTAAAAGTTAAGGTAATAATCTTAACTTTTGTATAAATTAGAACTACGGAGTTATGTTTTAAGACATAACTTTTGTGAAATCTTTACCTTGTAATTTTTCTTTTTTGGTAACTGTATAATTTTGCGAAACCTTTATGTTATGAAATCAATTTTTTGATTTGATAGATACACGAATACAAATTTATATTAAATCAGAAGCATATTTCTCCCCATTTTCAGATGCCCCGGCCCATTAAAATCTCTGTGAAACTGTAAAGGCAGAAGGAGAAGTTAGAAGTAAGGTATTTTGGAAGTCGTTTGAAGCTTCTTATTGTATAGAAAAAATGCGTTAGATTGTGAGTAAGATGAAATCGAATATATACGCTAGAATTACAGAAACCTTTCCTAGGCATAGAAATCTTTGGTTTGGTTCATGTAATAATCTTGAATTTGCTGAATCGGGAATCCATTTTAGTAGATACCCATTTGCTTATAATGGAGTAATTACTTCATTATTTTCTTCATGGACATCTAGCCCTAGATTTAATCTGAACCCTAAATTATACTCGCAAAATGTTGTAAAACAAGAATTGGGTTCTAAAGTTGTGAGCTTTTCTGATAATTTTTATGAAGGAAGAGGAAAAAATTGCAGCTATAAAGATAATGCTAGTAGTTGTAGGTTTGACCATGTCAATGAGTTTGAAGAGTCAGAAAATGAAGATGGAGGAGGTGATTTGGACTGTATTGATGATTTTAAGGTATTGGATTCATTTGGTAAAAGTGAAAAACAAGTCAACAAGGCAGAAAATGTCGACTTTTCTGGAAGAATTGAGGAGGTTGAGGATGAAATGAGACACCCTTTGGTTAAGGAAACATGTAGATTAATTGAACGTCAGTCGGCTTGGACTCCCAAGCTTGAAATAGAATTAAGGCGTTTGCTAAGAAGTATGAAGCCTCAGCAAATTTGTGCCGTGTTAAAGTCTCAATCAGATGAAAGAGTTGCTTTGAATTTTTTTTATTGGGCAGACCAGCAGTGGCGGTACCGACATGACCCTATTGTTTATTATGTTATGCTTCAGCTTTTAAGCAGGACAAAGTTGTGCCAGGGAGCTATGCGCATTCTTAAGCTGATGGCACGTAGAAGAATCCCACGGAGACCTGAAGATTTCGGTTGTGTGATGGTTGCTTTTAGTCGAGCTGGACATTTAAGGAAAGCAATGCAGATCCTGACTGTGATGCAAAGAGCGGGCATTGAACCCGATTTGCCTATATGCAACACTGCGATTTATGTGTTGGTGAAGGGGGATAAAATCGAGAAATCATTGAGGTTTCTTGAACGGATGCAACTAGTTGGGATAACACCGAATGTTGTTACATACAATTGCTTGATCAAAGGTTATTGCGATGTGCATCGAGTTGAAGATGCATTAGAGTTGATCTCTGAAATGCCGTATAAAGGTTGTTATCCGGATAAAGTTAGTTATTATACTTTGATCGCATTCTTTTGCAAGCAGAAACGAATTGATGAAGTGAGAGAGTTGGTGGAGAAAATGGCTAAAGATAGTAACTTATTGTCTGACCAGGTTACTTATAACACTATTATACATATGCTTTCAAAGCACGGCCATGCTGATGAAGCGTTGGATTTCTTAAGGGAAGCTGATGAAAGAGGATTCCTAGTGGATAAAGTGGGCTATAGCGCTATAGTGGACTCCTTCTGTAAAGAAGGAAGAATAGATAAGGCGAAGGAACTAGTCAATGAAATGATTGCCAAAGGATGTCTTCCTGATGTGGTTACTTACACTGCAGTTCTAAATGGGTTTTGTCTTGCAGGGAGAATTGATCAAGCAAAGAAGTTACTCCAACATATGTACAAACATGGTTGCAAGCCGAACACTGTAACATACACTACCCTATTAAACGGGCTTTGCCAGAGTGGAAGGTCGACGGAGGCAAGAGAGATGATGAACATGTGTGAGGAGTCGTGGTGGAGACCTAATGCTATTACATTTAGTGTAGTAATGCATGGGTATCGTAGAGAAGGAAAACTCTCTGAAGCTTGTGATGTATGTAGGGAAATGATTGGAAAGGGCTTTTTCCCTTCTCCCGTTGAAATTAACCTAATAATTCGATCTCTTTGCCAAGAGGGTAGAGCAGATGAAGCAAAGAGGTTTATGGTAGAATGTCTGAAGAAAGGATGCGCTATTAATGTGGTGAATTTCACCACAGTAATTCACGGTTTCTGTCAAAAGAATGAGTTGGATGCTGCTCTCTCTGTCCTTGATGACATGTATTTAATCAACAAACACCCTGATGCTGTCACATATACAACACTAATAGATGGATTGGGAAAACAAGGAAGGATGGAAGAGGCTATTGATCTGGCCAATAAAATGCTTCATAGGGGTGTGGTCCCCACTGCTGTGACGTATCGTACAGTCATCCATCGATTTTGTCAGCAACATAAGGTGGACGATCTGTTAAAATTACTGGAGAAGATGCTTTCGAGACAGGCGTGCAAGACTGTTTATAATCAGGTTATTGAAAAACTTTGTGGTTTAGGATATCCTGATGAGGCTTATAATAAGCTATTGGGGAAGGTCCTCAGGACAGCTTCAAGAGTTGATGCAAATACCTGCCACATTCTTATAGAGAGCTATTTAAAGGAAGGGAACCCTCTTTCATCATATAAGGTGGCTTGTCGAATGTTCAACCGAAATCTGATTCCTGACTTAAAGCTCTGTGACAAGGTGAGGGATAGATTGATGCAAGATGGCAGAGTAGAAGAGGCGGACAAGCTCATGTTGCGCTTTGTCGAGCGTGGCCATAGCTTGCCTCAGCTTCAGAGGGCTTGAATTTTTACCGGATAAGCACAGACAAGTATATGAAGGATGAACAAAAAGTGCACTCTTTTGAATCTCAGCTTTATTCAGGGATAACTTCAATCCCTTGGATTGTCAAGCCTCTATGGGGCTTTCTCACTGATGCTGTTCCTATTTTGGGGTATTGTCGCAGACCTTATTTCTTGTTTGCGGGTAAAATATTCAATGCCATAGTTTTTTTTTTAGTTTTACTGCTGATTTTAGAACCTTTTTTGATTATCTATTCGTTTAACTGTTAGTTAATGTTGCGTCAAGGCTGATAGCTAGTTGGAATCTGTCCATATAATATTGTAGTACTTACTACAAGAACAACATACCCAGTGAAATCTCACACCGTGGGATCTGGGGAGGGTAGAGTGTACACAGACCTTACCTCCACCTTGGTAGGTAGAGCAGTTGTTTCCGAGAGACCCTCGGCTCAAGACAAAGCATAATCACAAGCAAGACAATCAAAACAAAGCACGAGTAAAGCAAGAGAAACGGTCAGACTCGGATAAGGAATTAAAACAGTATAAAGTGCATTCGAACAAAGGGAGCAATAGCTAACACAACTAAATAAACTAAATAAAATACACTAAAGAACACATATCAGCATAAATCAAACTATAGTGGATTATAAAGCAATAATGTGTCTATAAGTGTGATAGGTTAATCGGGCCTACAGTAATTGCACTACAACTATCAATCTGTAAGCATAAGTAGGACTACGCTTGAGTACCTACTACTCTTCTACCCTAATATGTGTCCTCCACAACTCCCTATCTAAGGTCATGTACTCAGTAAGTTGCATTTGCGTCATATCCCGCCTAATCACCTCTCTTCAATACTTCTTCGGCCTGCCTCTTCCCCTCCTGAACCCGTCCATAGCCAACCTCTCACACCTCCGCACTGAGGCATCTGTGTCTCTCCTTTGCACATGTCCGAACCATCTCAACCTCGCTTCCCGCATCTTATCATCCATCGAGGCCACTCTTACTTTCTCCCGGATATCATTATTTCTAATCGTATCTCTCCTTGTATGCCCACACATTCATATCAACATCCTTATCTCCGCAACTTTCATCTTTTGTATGTGCGAAGTCTTGACTGAGCCCCATACAACATTGTCGGTCTAATCACCACCCTATAGAACTTGTCTTTAAGTTTTGGTGGCACCTTTTTGTCACACAAGACTCCACATGCGAGCTTTCATTTCATCCACCCTGTCCCAATACGATGTGTGACATCGTCATCAATCTCTCCATTCCCTTGGATAATAGACCCTAGGTACTTGAAGTTTCCTTTCTTTGGAATGACCTGAGTACCAAACATTACTTCCACGCCTGTCTCAGGATCGCCCCCGTTGCTGAACTTGCACTCCAAATATTTTGTTTTGATCCTCCTCAGCCTGAACCCTTTAGATTCCAAATTCTATCTCCAAACCTCCAGCTTGACGTTTACTCCGCTGCGAGTCTCATCAATCGAGACTATGTCTGCGAATAACATACACCATGGTACCTCCCCTTGGATTTGTCGCGTCAGACCGTCCATCACCAAGACAAATAGGAATGGACTAAGAGTTGATCCCTGGTGCTGCCCCATCATCACTGAGAAGTGCTTCAAGTCTCCTCCTACTGTCCGTACTCTAGTCTTGGCTCCATCATACATATCCTTGATCGTCCTAGTGTACGTCACAAGTACACCTCTAACCTCCAAACTTCTCCATAGAACATCCCTAAGGACTTTGTCGTATGCCTTCTCGAGGTCCATGAAAACCATATGTAAGTATTTCTTCCTCTCTTTATACTGCTTCACCAACCTCCTAATAAGATGAATGACTTCAGTAGTCGAACACCCCGACATGAATCCAAACTGGTTCTCAGAAATAGACACGCCTCTCCTCACCCTCGTCTCCACAGCTCTTTCCCAAACTTTCATAGAGTGGCTCAACAGCTTGATACCCTTATAGTTGTTACAACTCTGGATATCACCTTTATTTTTGTACAAGGGAATCATTGTACACCACCTTCATTCTTCGGGCATTCTTGCCGTCTTTAAAATGACGTTAAACAACTCAGTCAGGTACTCCAAACCAGCCTTGCTTGTGCTCTTCCAAAATTCAATTGGGATCTCATCAGGCCCGGTCGCTCGTCCCCTGCACATCCTGCGAATAACACTTGTAACCTCATCAACCTTAATGCTTCTACAATACCCAAAATCCCCGTGCCTACCAGAATGCTCCAGATCTCCTAGCACAATGTCTCCGTCTCCTTTTTCATTCAAGAGTTTGTGGAAGTAAGACTGCCAGCTCCTCCTAATATATGCTTCCTCCACCAGTACTTTGTTGTCCTCGTCCTTGATGCACTTCACTTGATCCAAGTCATGAGTCCTCCTCTCCCTTGTCTTGGCTAGTGTGTACAACTTCTTATCCTCGCCTTTCTCCTCTAATTCCAGATACAAGCGTTCGAAAGCAGTCGTTTTCGCCTCCGTAACCGCTAGATTTGCCTCCTTCCTTGCCATCTTGTACAGTTTCCTATTCGTCCATTTCTCCACCCCATCTTTGCTTTCTATCAATTTTCTTCGCTTCCACCTTTTCTTGAACTTCACCAGTCCCCTTGATGTCCAGCACGATAACACCGCGAGACTCCTAGCACTTCTCTGGCTACCTCACGAATGCAACTGGCCGTCTTGTCCCACATACCGGTCGCATCCCCACTACTCTCCCAAGCCCCCTTGGCCATTAACCTCTCCTCCATCTCCTTTGCACTAGCCATGGTCAAACTCCCCCATTTGATTCTTAACCTCTCATCCACAACCCTCTTCTTCTTCTTCTCCAACTTGATTTTCAAATCCATCACCAAAAATTTATGTCGGGTTGTAAGATCCTCCTTTGGAATAACCTTACAGTCTTTACAAAGACTTTTGTCAACCTTTCTAAGGAGCAAAAAGTCTATCTGAGTCTTAGCCACCGAACTATTGAAAGTCACCAAGTGTTCCTCCTTCAGGATTCTAGAATTGGCTATTACCATCCCACAAACTCTAGCGAACTCCAAAAGTGAGACGCCTTCCCCATTCCTGACCCCGAGTCCAAATCCTCCATGCACATCGTCATAACCCCCTAAAAGTGACCCGATATGTCAATTGAAATTCCCTCCTACAAATAACTTCTCAGTGGGTGATATACCTCCCACCACTTCGTCTAAATTCTCCCAAAAGTGTCTATTTTCCTCCTCGTCCAGGCCCGCTTGTGGCGCATGAGCACTAAATATGTTCATAGTGAACCCTCCAACTACCAATTTAATCGTCATCATCCTGTCATTGACCCTGCTCACCTCTATCACCTGTTCCCTTAGCTCGCTGTCTACCAAAATGCCTATCCCATTCCTATACTTCGACCTACCGGAGAACCATAACTTATACCCGTCTACATCTTTAGCCTTAGATCCTACCCATTTGGTCTCCTGGACACATGCTATATTAATCTTCCTCTTCTTAAGAATCTTAACTAGCTCTATGACATTCTCCGTTAAAGTCTC
Organism: Przewalskia tangutica; assembly: GCA_029844215.1. Lineage (NCBI taxonomy): Eukaryota > Viridiplantae > Streptophyta > Magnoliopsida > Solanales > Solanaceae > Przewalskia > Przewalskia tangutica. The sequence continues at coordinate 90,782,918 of CM056730.1, read as the reverse complement.
AATATTCTAAGACCCTATTCTCAGCCTAGCATCTCCCTTACCCCACTTACCCCTTGTCCCCGTCCCCGACCGAGAACATGACCCTAGTCTACCATCATTCACCAAAGCTACTAGAGCAAAGACACAGAATACTAATCCAAGGTTAACGCTAACACACACGGGAAACAATACTAGAGCACAAGTTAGCAAGAATATAGAGGTAAGTCAGGCTACTACAGATCCGAATGATAAAAAAGAAAGGGCAACAAGAATACATGCAGGAATGTAAAGTCCAGATTCAATAAAACGCAACACGCAAAATTGAACAACACGGATAAGAACAAATATTGAGTACACACGCCGGAAAACACTATTCCCTGCCTAAAATCACTGTTTCTTATTCGCTGCCAGACAACGTCGCAGATCTAGTGATACATGCAGAACAAAAAAAGGAGAGAGACCGCCGGAGGCTGTCAGAGACTGCCTGATGCAGTGGCTGGCGGCGGCATCAATGATGTGGCGGCGCCAACGAGCAAGGCTAGTGGGAGCAGAGAAGATTTCCGGTGGAGTCCGGCGGCGTGGAGCCGGGGTGGGGTGCGGTCGGGTGAGCAGATGGGGGGGGGGGGTAACGATGTTTGATTGAAGTACGTCGATCAAAGGGCGAACCAGGCTGGCAAACGAAAAAACTCTAAAATTGATTGTAGTACTTACTAAAGCTGGAAAATCCTCATTTTATAAGTGGACTTGTCAATAAAAAAGAAAACTTTTAGTGGACTTAGCTAAAGGATAAGATCCAGATGTGATATAGTTTCCAGAATTATAGCTAAACTGCTCTGCTCTTAGCCTCAGCTGTCTGAAAGAAAATGAGTTATAGAATATGTTACTGGCACATAATTATCTCTTTATCTAAAGAGAGCTTTTATCAGTAAAGTTCAAAGCTAGAGCCACAGCTTGCCTCAGTTTCATAGCGTGGACAAGCTTGCCTCGACATATTTGAATTTTGAATCATGCGCCTAAACCAAAAAAGTTTAAATCTGAACTGATTGATATCTATAACCGGTGATCACCTTAAATTTAGAAGCGTTCACCTTTGCCCTTTTGCGTTAAGAAAAAAAGAAAAAATTACATGGTCGAAATTGGCAATATCAGGAAAAAAGATATGGCAATTCTCATGTGAAAGTTTCAGTTTGTTTTGGTCGTTTTGTGGAATTACATGATTTTATTGTGCTAAATGCAGTTTAACAATCTTTAGTGCCTGAGTTTAGGTTCTTTTTAGTCCTCGACTCTCCCTCGGTTCGTTCCGAAATCATGGTAGTCTTTTCACGGAGGAAATGGGAATGGAAATGTGTCTGGGGTTAAGAACAACGATAAAACTGCCTTAGGTGAATATCTGGTAGATAATTGTACTAGACTTACGCACTGCTGCACCGAAGTGTCCGATAATAGGCTTCAATCATCTGACTTTTTTTCCCTTCTCTCTTTTGAATGGTGTTCTAATGAAAAAATGTGTTTGAGCTTTGAGATAAAGTTAAGGGATGGTTGCTGCAGTAAAAGGGCCGATCCCTATTTTGTTCAAAGCTTCTATCTTTGCTCTCTAATTTTCTTCTATCCTAATCCTAATCGAAACAAACATATATGTTGTTACAGATAGACCTTTTCTTTGAAACATATAATTCAAATCTTCTTTAGCGCATAGCGGGAGCTTAGTGCACCGGGCTGCCTTTTTTTATATAATTCGAATCTTCTTTAGCACTCACTGTGTCATGAAAAATAAAGCAAAAAGTTCTTCTTTCCTGATAGGGTCTTCAATATCAGTTGAGGAGCGTCTAATGCTAGAACTAATGGGTGTTACTATTTGAAAGAATGTAACTATGGTCACCTCATCCTTTCTTGCACGTCACATATGGACAGGAATTAGCAAAGAGTGTTGATGGAGAATCAATTGTAAGTACACCCAAGGGAAAACAACCGAAACTTGTGAAAAAAACGGGTTGAACTTATAACCAACTTTAGTTTATGAAGGAAAACCAATATGTTAAGCTGCTAGAGTATCTTCTTTCCAATCTGATAGCTACATAACTTTCTCTAGCAACCTAACAATCACCTTCTGTAGCTTGATACTGGAGCCTTCCAGAGAAATTTCTAAAGTTAGTCTGCACGTGAGGATTGGTTAACCAAGATGTTACCTACCTTTGTGGGGTTTTCCCAAGTGTTTAATAATCAATCCGAAGATTCCAAACCAACGTTGAACACTTTGATGTGGCTTGTGCCAACACACAGTCCTATATTCTAAGCTGTTTTTACGAATTATTCAACAATTTTCATGTCATTTATTAAGTATGTTGCATTTCCTTGTTTTTGAAATATTCTGGTTTATCCATTTGGTTTATAAGTGCCTGTCCATACTGCAGTTGAAAGGGTGGCTGTTTCCACCATCAAGCTGGAAATTCTTAAAACTTAACGCTACCTTAGAGCAGTTGGACTACCCTGGAATTTGCTGCATTCTACTTCATCAGATCTTGAGACATTTGTCTTTGACTGGAATAATTACAAACCAAGAGTTTCTTTAAACCTTTATACTCATAAGTGCATGTTATCAATATCAAACAACTATTACTGGAAGACGAAGATGATATATCAATATATTTCTGATCGCAAGTACTTTAGAAAAAAAATCATAAAACTTTCTTTTTGTTTTTCTATTGAATTTAAACTACCTTACTGGTATATTCATAGACAATGATAAAAGTTACAAAGAGGGGATTGACGGCCTTACCTCTTCAAAAAGGGGGTAGAATTGAGCCGGTTTAATCCTCAAGTAAAGAGAAGATTGAGAAGGTTCAATCTTTTGCAAAATTTTAGGAGATAAGCCTGTAAGCAAAAATAGTGTTTCTGGATAGGAGGAGGACTAATCTTTGGCAAAATTTATCACCTTTTAATTTGTGTGTCAACTTCTTGGCTTTCTACCTAAAGGAGAATAACTGTTTAATATATCGGATTCTTTCATGCAGGGCTTGCTGTGAAGGTACACAAATGAGGATGAACAGAGCCGCAGGTTTGAGGCACTTAATTTTAACTGCTCATTGCTACATCTAAAGACCATCAAGTTCATTAATTTTATGGACAACTAAGTGAAAATAAGTTTGTACTACCATTGGTAAAATATTTGCTCAAGAATGCAACAGTGCTGAAGAAGTTTGTCCTTGCTGGCAAATTCAAAGGGAGTGATGTGTCTCGGAATTATGTTAAGATGGAACAGTAGTTCCTAAGCTTTCCAAGATCCTCTCTGCATGCTTTAGTTGTCTTTTGTTATTGATAATCGTATGCCCCTCTCTTTTGTCGTGATCACAGCATACTTAACAACCTTTTACTTTATGTTTGAAACTGGTTCGTAGTTGATATTCTATTTATCAGTATCCAAGTAGTTGTTAGTAGTTCTTCATGTCCAAGCACAATGTATGTATTCTCGGATTATCATGTAACAAAGCTTGCTTCAAGGTTGAATGTCATTTTGTGAAAATAGTATTTCTAGATTCATTACGACTTAATGGGCTTGTTTCGGTCGGCATGTGTTTTTCTATTGGTGGAAAATTTGAACTTTAAATGTTATAGTTAAACTCTACCACTACCCTTTCACAGAATATAGAATAGTTGCTTTCTCCCACTTTATTTTTTTCTAACGTAGGACATGGCCTATCTATTTCTTGTAAACTATGTGGCTTTCACCATTATTCCCTGTAATATATCATTCATCACTTGATGTTGTGAATAATATATCAGAATGCTGGTAAATGTTATTAGATTTTGACAAAACATGTACTTGTATTTTTTTTTTCTGTTGCACATTCAAAAGGTAAAAGGGGATACATTACCCATTCTCAGAAGGTCAGGATTGTTAAGTACTAAAATTCACTACAGTTTTCAAGGTTCTCTCCAGAAGCCTTTCCCTTTTCTCCCCTTGTTAACACAAACATAAGAAAAGGCAGAATTTTGGGATTTTTTTTGTAAATGATCTTACTGAGATAGGCTCGTTTATATAGTCTATGACTAGTATTTCAAGTAAGGTGAGTTGGATGCCAAGAATTGCAGCCACTTGAAGATCCTGCATTGGCAACAGCTTATAGAATTAAGACACGGCTAACTATCAATAACTATATTGGGTCGGATATGATGATGAGAAATCCATTAAGAAAAACTCCGGTTTGCCAAGGATATGGGTATTGAGCATATCTTTTGACGAGAATTTAGGCAAAATTACCATCAGGTGTGATGCTGTAATGAGATGGTCTTGACAAATTGTGCATGTGTCTATGTTACATTCAGCTAAGGCTCTCGTAAAAATGGAACTCTTTACATGTCCTCATCAGCGAGTCATTCTTATCTTTATTTCAGCTTGCAAATGTGCAATGTCTTCGTGACATTCACTTTGGGGTATATGATGATGGCCGTTACGGGGAAGGACAACAATGTTCCGGTTAACATATGGGAAAGATAGCTGAAAGGAGTTGATTTAGGCTGCACTTTGTCTATGTTATTTTGGCTAGTTGCTTATTAAGTATCCAATCTTTGTTTGTTATACAGGCGTCAACGCGGGTTATCTGCTATCGATGCCCGTACCTCATAGTCAGCCCCATGAACAGAGGGATGAACCTAGAAATTACACCACTGTTCCAAATTATTCAGAGCAAGGTATAGCCTTTATGGATCTGTCTGACTTATTTATTGCATATCGCTTGTTAGAAGATTTGTTTTTTCTTCATTAACTTATTTATAGCTGAAGTCAAGCTTCTATATATGGCATCTCTAAGAAATTTTCCTGGAAATTTATTTGGTGTTCCTGTATTATCCACAAACATTTGGAAATGCCTGTATCAGCTTGCTCATTTGTCTGTTGACTCTTTTTGAGAATGATAACAAATATTATATAAAAACAGCACAAAATTTGTGCTGAAACCCCCTGTATTGTTCCAGCAAGCTAATAGCTACACAACAGACCTTGGCATGGCCCATTTGATACTTTTCATGTTTAAGAGAAAATTCTATAGCTGGATGTTGACTCCTTCTCACACAAAAATCATCTCTGTTGAAAGTGCTAGGTTCGATTGAATCCATATGAATTACACTCTCTACCACTGCTGCTCGAGTGGCATCCCAGATGTGTAGCACCGTGGACAAGGTACAAGTTGATTTACTAGTTATTATGAAACAGAGCTTTTGTGCGGATATTTGGATGTGACCAAAGTTCATTACTAAAATAGTGCGAGTCAGTGACTTCTTTTTGTTTCATAGCCTAAATTAATAAGAAAATAGCACTAGTCATAGGAGATTTTTATAAAAGCACCCCCTCCCCGTCCCTTTCAAATCCCCTATCCATATGATAAAATCTCACTAGTTAGGAAAGTTGATGCTTATTCAGCAATACTATATGCATATGGAGCATGGGCCCCTGTGATAATTTTATGAATAGATATAAAATCATGCAGCATTAACCAGATAAAAAGTAGTGTATTTGATACATAGTAGCTTAAATGGAAGGCGACAAGAAATATAATACAAACCCAAATTTATATTAGTTGTCATCACCCTATTCGTATAAATACCTTTTTATAGGCACGAATATAAATCATGCACCATTTATTATAGTTTTTAAAAATTGGTATTCGTGTTGAGAGGTCTTGATCAACAAATTAAAGCCATGCAAAAAATAAATATCAGATGCTTTTCACTCAGAACTCTTGAGCATAAAAGCTATATATTGATCTTATTCTCTTGGAGTGCTAGTGGGGGTATAAAATAAAGCTTCTATCTCCAACTATTTCATCATCATGGCTTCTTAGTGCTGTACCCTATGATCCCATCAATCATCCCATTTATATATTTCTTCTCTTCTCTGCAATAACAAAGAAACAACCACCTCCCTCTTTGAAAACAAAATATAATTCACTTGGGAACTATTCTCAATATATGGTTCCTCAGAAAGTTATGATCCTTGTTGTAGTCTTCCTTTACCATCTCCAGCTTTTGTCAAGGGACTATAAATGACCAGTCTCAGTTCTTTGCTCTTTTGAAGAAGTCTGTCAGTATAGGGAACTCCTCCTTGTCTGATTGGGATGGAAAGCCTATTTGCAACTATAGTGGAATTGGTTGTGATGATCAGGGGAATGTTACCAAGATTGATCTTTCTGGATGGTCACTATCTGGCCTGTTTCCTCATGATGTGTGTTCTTTCCTGCCAGGGTTGCGCATTCTGCGTCTTGGTCACAACAACTTCCAGGGTACCTTCCCTAGCAGCATTTCTAATTGTTCTCTCTTGGAAGAGCTGAATATGGTTTCCACATCCTTTACGGGACCACTCCCAGACATTTCACCGTTGCAATCTTTGAGGTTACTTAACCTTTTCAAATAACCACTTCACAGGTGAATTTCCTTTGTCAATTATCAACCTCACAAATCTAGAATTGCTGGACTTCAATGAGAACCGCGATTTCAACCCATGGCAACTGCCAGAAAACATTTCAAGGCTGACTAAACTCCGGTGGATGATTTTAACAGCTTACAAGTTACTTGGAAGAATCCCGGCATCAATAGGAAATATGACAGCTCTTGTAGATCTTGAATTAAGCGAGAATCGCTTAACTGGCCGGATACCAAGAGAGCTGGGCCAGCTGAAGAAGTTGAAAATTACTACAACCAACTTGAGGGTGAAATACCTGAGGAGCTTGGAAATCTGACTGAACTCGTGGATTTGGATATGTCAGTCAACAGATTGACAGGCAAAGTTCCAGAATCTATATGCCGCCTACCAAAGCTGCAAGTATTGCAGATATATAACAACACTCTTTCAGGAGACTTTCCTGCCTCCCTTGCAAACTCAACAACCTTAACCATTTTATCACTTTCTGATAATTACTTGACAGGGGAAGTCCCACAAAATTTTGGTGTTTCATCAGCTTTGCTAGCATTGGACTTGTCAGAAAATGAATTATCTGGACAACTACCAGCTCAGTTGTGTCACGGTGGTAAGTTGATGTACATTCTTTTACTCCAAAACATTTTCTCTGGAGAACTACCAGAAAGCTATGCAAAATGTGAGACTCTACTCCGCTTCCGAGTTAGTTACAATCTTTTGGAGGGAAGAATACCAGAAATGCTTCTTGCTCTTCCACATACTTCAATTATTGACCTGAGCTACAACAATCTAACTGGTTCAATCCCCACAACGATCGGAAAGCTACAACAATCTAACTGGTTCAATCCCCACAACGATTGGAAAGCTACAACAATCTTACTGGTTCAATCCCCACAACGATCGGAAACGCTAAGAACTTGTCGGAGCTTTTCATGCAGAGTAACAGGCTCTTTGGCACATTTCCTCCTAAATTTCAACAACTTCCAATCTAGTGAAAATTGATCTCAGCAATAACCTCTTGTCTGGACCCATTCCTTCAGAAATTGGTAACCTCAAAAGACTAAACTTGTTGATCTTACAAGGTAACAAATTAACTTCTTACATTCCTGAGACTCTTTCTTCACTTAACTCTCTCAATTATCTTGACCTGTCAAACAATTTTTTGACGGGAAAGATTCCTGAAAGCCTTGGTGAACTGCTACCAAATTCCATTAACTTGTCAAACAATTTGCTTTCTGGTCCTGTACCTCCCTTATTTATAAAGGGAGGTGACCTGGAAAGTCTTTCGCGCAATCCAGGGCTCTGTTCCCTCTTTTCTGAGTTCATCTGGCAAAGGTTTTCCTCTATGTCCACAAAGTTATGACCGGAAGAAAAGAAACCTTATTTGGGTTATTGTGATATTATTAGGACTTGTAATTCTAGGACTTGTGCTGTTCCTCAAGCGATGGTTTCGTTACAAAAGGAGGGCGATGGAACATGAGGATTCCTTGTCGTCATCATTTTTCACCTATGATGTTAAGAGTTTCCATCGCTTAAGTTTTGATAACGTGAAATTTTTGAAGCCATGATTGAGAAAAACATTGTTGGTACGGAGGGTCTAGAGTTGTCTACAGGGTTGACTTAAGTAATGGGGGGAGTTGTTGCGGTAAAGAAGCTGTGGAGTCACAAACACAAGTTTCAGAGAATCAACTAGTTTTGGACAAGGAACTCAAAACAGGGTTGAAACTCTCGGAAACATAAGGCACAACAACATTGTGAAGTTATACTGCTATTTCTCTAGTTTGGACTGTAGTTTGTTGGTTTACCAGTACATGCCAAATGGGAATCTTGGGGATGCTCTTCATGGAGGAAAAATCCTCTTGGATTGGCCTATTCGTCATCGGATTGCACTGGGCATAGCTCAAGGGTTGGCCTATCTTCACTATGATCTTTTGCCACCAATAATTCACAGACATCAAAACAACCAACATCCTCCTGGACGTCGATTACCAGCCAAAGGTTGCAGATTTCGGAATAGCTAAAGTTTTGCAAGCCACAGGAGGGAAAGATTGCACTACCACAATTATTGCAGTTACATATGGTTACTTGGCTCCAGGTAATTTCCTTAATTAAAATCATGGTTGTGATTGCACAAATTCATTTAACTCTTTCTTGTGTCAATATATGTGTTAAACAGGATATGCATATTCTTCCAAGGCAACGACATAGTTTTGGAGTAGTTTTAATGGAACTGATCACAGGGAAGAAGCCAGTTGAGGCAGAATTTGGAGAGAACAAGAACATTGTTTACTGCTAACTGAGGCACAACCTTGCACATACTACCATTCTTGTAAATAAGCCTAAGGACATGCAAGAATTTTTGAATTGCATTACGTTGCACATATAGTTCACCAGCCTACCATGAATGAAGTTCGACTGCTAACTGAGGCACAACCTTGCACATACTACCATTCTTGTAAATAAGCCTAAGGACATGCAAGAATTTTTGTTTGTTTGAGAAAAGCCCCTAGATAGCTAACTGTATGGTCGGTCTAAGAGAATCAGTCTCTCTTCTTCTAACAAAAAAGTAGCATAGGTTCTCTTTATCTTTTCTTTCCTTTGTTGTCTTTTTTGCTTTTTATTTTGGCCTGTTATAAGTATTTCATACTTTATGAATATATACAACTGCTTTATAACAACACGTAGCATATGGATTTTTCGATGACCGGCATTCAGAAATAATTATCTTACCTTTTAAGAAAATTGCTTTCTTCTTCAGAGTGATGCAATAAAAGAGGTTTCATTACTCAGAGAAGATGTGATGAGGAAGTTATATGCATGACAGTGGATTTCTTATTGCAAATTCGAGAATACATGAGAATACATGGTTTATTCATTGTGGAGGTTGGTCCCTCAGGTGGATAAATTGAATAAGGTTTAGTTGGAGTGTTTTAAGTGAAAGTTTGTGTCCACCTCAGAGCTTCCGACGGCTTCTTCCTTATCTATTACATTAAAAAGAAAAAAGGGTCTCATTGGATTGATGAGCGTCCATCTATGTCTCTATTTTAACAAGGGGTCCAAATGAATAGCGCATATAGCTTCATCTTTTTATCTATTCTTCCACCGTTTTCTTAGTTGAGCTCTACTGTTTCTTGGAATATATGTGTAATGCAAAGTTATAAAAGAACCAAGCTTGTTTATACTAAGAATGTCTTCAAAAAGTGATAGGTCATCCTTTACAACGAAAGGTGGGGTGGAGAGGGGGGCAAATGGCCGTTGAAACCGTTGCACAACGGCCAAAATTTAAACCCGTATTTAGTCCAGTGGACCGGATCGGCCCGATCCCGACCAGGTTTCAAATCCCGACACTGTATTTGTTTTAAGGGATCGGGGTCGCGGCCGGGTTGGGATCGGGCCGGGTCGGCCCACTGAAAAGCCTTAGTTTCAACTGGATAACCTTATACAACATCAACGTGTATTACATATACTCTACAGAACTGTTACCAATACAGAAGGGGAAAAAACAAAGGTTTTACCAAATAATTATTGGATGAGAAGAATCATATATTATCTATCAAGAAGAAAATAATCATGTAAAGTTAGGGTATGTTGTCCCTAAAAATACAGGATTTCGTGTTTGAGTTGAAAACAAATTTTTCATACACTAATCGAATGTTAGGCTGCACCTGTATATTCCCTTTATTCCCCCTATTTCGTTCTTGTGATGACTCTGTGAGTAAGTTCTACAAGCGCCCGTCTTGATCTTTGAACTTCCTCGTCGTCGCTCTCTGGAAGAGAGTCAATTGCCGCTGACGCAAGGCTAGCATGCTTACTTGCAAGTTCTCTTGTTCTCTGAATACCTCTGCTCTTCCCAAGGTAGTCCAGAGCCTGCATTTTTCATGTTAGATTTTGGTTGAGTGATCAGAACTAAATTCCAAACATTACATGAGAACTAATAATTAATCAGGACATGGAGCGTAAATGGATGCGGCAGCGACACATTTACAGCATGATAGTTATCATCAGAAACTAGTCAGTAATAGAAGTCAAATCCAGATATCCAGAAGATCCGAGCATTAATCTAAAAGAGGACATCACTTTCAACATTTTTAAAAGTTGAGAACCAGAAATATGTTCACCACAATAGGTTTGGAACAGATGGTTGTATCACAAATTAGTCCAACATTGAACTTTGAACGAACGGTCTTGGAAAAACCAATTTAACTCGAGCATTGCATCCTTCTTGACGGGGAACACTTAACTTAGAATAGAAACAAATGAAAATGAGGAATTCATACAGAACTAAAGCTATAGACTTGATAGAAAATCGTCGCATATAGAGGGTAAGAGCACCTCTATCATTTGGATAAATAAATCAGTATCATCATTTTCATTAAAGCGTGCTAAATTAAGAGGTATAAGGACATTCAACCACAAAGTTTATAAGAATAGGAGGAGGTGATTATGGACATGCTAGGAGAAAACGAACACAAAAATTCTTACGATCTCCACATTGACAGGATCGTCAAAACCTCGGTCCACCAGTGAACGCAGTTGAGGAAATTCCTCCATGGCATACAATATTGGGGCAGTTACAATCCCCTACAAACACAAAAGCATTTCAGAGAAACTCAATACTTAAGCAAAAGAGATTGAGAATGCCCTCCTAAGACATGACTCTTTCAATTTGTGAATGAACACATCATGTAAAGGATTTTCTAAAGAGTATGAATCTACTTTTCATCATATGACATCTGGAAGCAATAGTTTGAGAAACTTAGGACGGCACACAAATGAAAAATTTAATTGGAAATATAAAGATGAACAAATCACTTAACACCGTCATTATTGGAACTAAATAAAATAAAAGGAATCTTAGAAGAGTATACAGGAAGTATATACCTCATTTCTACACTAAAAAAAAGGGCAGTCCGGTGCACTAAGCTCCCGCTATGCGCAGGGTCCAGGGAAGAGCCGGACCACAAGGGTCTGTTGTACGCAGCCTTACCTCACAATTCTACACTAACGAGAACAATTCTACAGACTCGACATATTCTAGGCGAAAGATCCAAGCTCTAAACTTTTCACTTGCAGTAGATGAATTCAATTATCATATAATACCAACTGCAGTAGGGCAGTTGTCTTGACGGTGGTAGCAGTGGTGCTGGTAGTAATAGTAGTGGTAGTAGCAGTAATAGTAGTGTAGTAACAACAACGAAACTAATGGGTAATAAGATTTTAAAACCATGGATTGACAATTGCTTGCTATTCTCAACTATAAGCATCTTCATCAAAAAATTCTTAACTTATAAGCATATATCTGACCATGCTGTGAAATCCAAAGCAAAAATGAGTAGATCTGCCAGTAAGACAAAGCTCCCTACATCCTAAACTGCATAGCCACTCTTTTACGTGAACTAAATTAAGCTAGAAAGAAAATGAGAAACAACTGACAAGGCCAGAGAAGTTACATGACGAATATCAGACAATGAACCCTTGCCAAGAGTTGCAGATGTGCCCGTGAAATCAAGAACATCATCTATTAATTGAAATGCCAGTCCCTGCATGAACAGACATAGAAAGCAAGAACTCAGAACTAGGGAAAACTCTTGCGGTAAACTACTTAAGATGCATATCAGCAACTTATGAGTATTTCTACGCTATATTTCCACTCAGATAACGACAATGGAGAAAAGGTTGGAACATAGAACTATTTTTACTATGTCTACTGAACCCATAATAAACTAAAAGTGAATTTATCAAGTCAAGTAGGACTCTCATCAGAAGACTATACATACCAAATTTTTTCCATAGTCAAAAGCCAACATGGAGACTTCAGCAGTATGCCCAGCAAGTAGTGCGATTGATTTACAACTATTTGAAATCAATGATGCAGTCTTGTAATATGTTTTCTGCATATAATATTCCATGCTGCAAAAGATGACTAAGAACATTAAATTGAGAGAATGGTTGGTCAAAAAGCCTAATAAACAAATAGATGCAGATAATAAACCAAATTATAAGCAACCTTTAGTGCAACACATACATGATTTATTTTACAAGTCATCAAGGCATGTATTTACTGATCAAACTACATAAACAGCAGAAGCTAATCTTAAAATACACCAACTAACATCGATGTTTCATATGACATGAGGTGCTACTTTAACAAAGCTTATACCCCTTTTTCTTCCTTTTCACCAAGATTAGACATTTCAAAGTTCCCACAACCCACCATCTCAAATTGATTGCTATTGCAACTCTTTGGGGACAAATGAGTAAAAAACACGGTGTCCTAAAACAGAGATGATACGACTAAAGTTGGTATATACTCTCGCCAGCTAAGGTATCGAGTGAGAAAGCTAGGCAAAGTACATGTTTAGTATGATGCATAAGCTGGCATGAGAGTCCCCAATTATTGGAGACATAACACCCTTAAAGCTAAACGCAATGTTGTGTCCTTGAAATATATATCTGCAAGCATCTTTTTGTTAATAGTATTAGCAAGCTTTACTTGTCAAACAAAACCATTATGACTCAGTAGTTCATTCATATTAATCTGTTGGCAGCATCTTCTTTATTAAGTTGATTTGCAGGCTTAACATGTCGAAAGAGGTGCAGTTCCTAAAGAAATGTTGTTCAAATATATCCCATCCTCTGTTCCAATGTTCTAATGTTGTTATGTAGCCATAATTTAACCTGGATCCCCTTCTACTAAACTGATACAACAAATTAAATAAACGAAATAGAAAAAGAAAAAACTATAATTCTACAAAAGATGGTGAAGACACTCAAGAGAGAAGGAAAAAAAATTGTTCATTAATTTTCTATTTTCCACATCTTTAACCAATTAACCTCTTGATTTCTTCTATTTTACCCTGTTTTGTTCATATTATCAGAAAGTTTATAAGAAATTGTTTCGAGACTTTTAGGAGGTCAAATATGGGATACATAGAGTTGTAGAGAAGTGGGACACATATTAGGAAAGAAGACCAGAACCGCTTGCACGCTGTAGCTAATTTTCATCTAAGTGACTACATAGAGAATAAATTGCTAAGGTGGATTATATTCAATGTGCCTGGAAAAAGAAGCTAATGTAGCTCATAAAAAATATATTATAACTACAGTATCATTCTCTCTATAATTGACTACTTTCTGTCATAATCACAAACTTTATTTATTCTTATCTTCTAGTTAAAATAAGGTCTAATCTATAGTTACATAGTTTTTAGTTAAATATAGAGTTCTGCAGACTCGGCTAAAGATAGGGCACAATGGAGGAAACAAATCCATGTAGGTGATATCTACTAGTTGGGAACAGGTTCTAGTCTTGTTAGTACACGAGTCTCTTCCTATCTGATGCGGCATCTGCACTACGCCGCTACCTTTCAAAAGAAGTTAAGTAAACAAGCACTGACCTAATTTACATGATTAAAAATCTGGGAAGACATAATATCTGGTTAAGAACTCACAAAGTTTTTTATATCTCGAGATATAAATATTTTCAGATGACTTAATTTCAATCAGGGTCCATAAAACACTAATCCGCACTCTACCAGCATACCTACAACGTTCATCAGAAGAATTCGACATTTGCATTGTCTCTCCAGTAACAAGATGTTCCACAACAGTTGCCAGAAGGGATACAACCTACAAGATCAGAGTGACAGAGCTGAAGAGAGGATGACAAGAGGTATAACTAAAAATAACGCAACAGAAGTATTAGCTAATATAAACCTTTCTGGCTAGAATCCTATCCATGTTTGCTGGTATTGCCATTTTCGTCTACTTTTTTCTTTTTAATGGAGAGGCAATATACATGCATGAATGGAACAGCCGAACAGGCAGGAAAGTAAGTGTGGTTTTTCTCTTTAGTAGGAGGGGAAAAAACTATATAGAGTTGCACGGCTGGAAGTAAAACAAGAGCAAAAACCTAAGCTTTGTGATACAATGTATAAGTTACAAAAGAATCACCAACCATAAGAGATTAATTTGCATGAAACTACACTCGTTAATTAGTTAAAGGCAGGTAAAAAACATAATCATGGACAAATTAAAATTCTTTAATGTTGACCATCAAGAAATTTATAGAAAGAAAGAATGTACAATGATTATACATCCTAAGAAAAGAAGACTTAGGATAAGTAGGAATAGAACATTACAAGCCTTAATAATAAGAGTATAATGAACAGTATGGTTCCACTATTGTTAATTGTGCAAAAATATTCATCGTCTACAAGAGCCAAGAGGAAAAGACAAAATATACCTCTGTGTTCTTCAAAGAGGCAAGTGCCACACATGCTCGGGAAAGCAGAAAGTCTCCAGCTAGTACAGCTAGCTGCATCAAATAGGAGAAGTGATAATAGGGTCAGCAGATAGCATGGTCACATAATTTAACAACCCAATTTACAAAGAGTTAATTTGGTTAAACCAAAAACCACAGGTGAAAATTGCTCTTCCACACATCCATTTAAAAAAAAAGCCATTTCAAAACAATTGCTCTTCCGCCCAAGAGGAGAGCATGATTCCTGACCCCCTATCACTCGGCCTGGGCTAATTTTAAGAATGACTGCTTCAATATAATCTTATAATTACAAAGTAGTACCGCTATCTGCAGTAAGCATGTCATATGCAACTAATATCTTACTCACTATTTAGAAATTTTCTCTCTCTAGCCTGAAGCTCTCAGCATGTTATGGTAACATGTTCCAACGGGAGGACAGCCATGGCTAAGCGAGGATGACCTATAAAACAACATAGCGTAACGGTGGGTAGCTCAGTAAGTGCAAGAGTATTAGCAGAAACACTCAAACAAGGGAATGAACAGAGTGTGGTGACCCCAGTTAGATCACAATTTCAGATGAGTTCGATGAGCATGGGGTCCCAGATCTTGACAATTGGTGCGGCGAAGAAATTGATTTTGAGCCCTAATTTGCAAAGAGAACATGCAAGTGCTCCTAAACGGGGAAAGCGCCTCTGCTCATACAAGTGCTTCAACTCATAAGGGAAAATTGAATGAAACAGTAGCACCGGCCATATTCACAGAGCAACAATGCGTAGATTTGCCGGAGCCGGAGAAGGGGAAAGTAGCTGATATCCCATGGACAAACTTGTTTGCAGGTAATCGTGTTGCTGAAAATGGTATGGCGCTATCTTATATCACTCCGTAAATTGTTGATGGTAACTTATTGGTAGTTCATCTAGATAAATATGAGGTGGAACTAGAAGCAGCAAAGTGAAGATGTGCTCTTATAGTCTGTTCTTGGTGAGGTGCCGGGCTATACTTATGCAACGATATGTGGCCCAAAAATGGAACATAGCCGAACCAGAGTTGTTTTTACACGATCAGGGGTACCATATTGTTAGATCCCCAAGTATTATGGATCTGCAGACAATATTTTATGGAACCATTAATAGTAGGCCGATGCTATTGAAGCAGTGGACACCAGATATCGATTTTAATGCAGAATTCATGACTGAAATCCCTCTATGGGTGATATTCCCAAAATTGCCAATGACATGTTGGGGATGTGATTCTCAAAGTATACTGGCAAGCACTATAGGCAATCCATTATTTGCGGATGAATGCACAGCTAAGCAGACAAGGATATATGCAAGGATGCTTATTGAAGTAAATGTGACCAAGAGTCTGCCGACAGAAATAACAGTTAAGGATCCCCTGGGCAGGCAATTTATACAATCAGTGGAATATGAATGGAGGCCTGAGTTCTGTACTAAACGTATGAAAATTGGGCATGACTGCAATAAAGTAAAGAGGGGTGAAAGGGTGGAGCAACCTGAAAGAAGGCCGTGAAAGGGTGGAGCAACCTGAAAGAAGGCAGCGACCAAAGAAAATAGTCCCAATCTGGATTGCTAAAGGACCAATTCTGCAACAGGAAACAGGAGCTGTACCAGTTGAACAGAACCAACCAACAGTGTAGATATCATCAGGGACTTTAGAAGCACCAAGCACAGTGGTACGACAGGAGCAACAGAGGAGTGATAAACCACTTTTGACTATGCAGGGAAAAGGCACAACACCCTTTCACACATGGTGGAGCCACACAGAATCAGGTGCAAGGGCAGTAAGTGAGTCCAGACAAAACTGTGGTTCAAAGCAGTGCATCGCATTATTCAGTGCCTATTAGAAATAACTTCCAAGCTTTGCATGTAGGGGAACATGTGCTGAACAAACAAGACCTCCTGATCAAGGAGGAAGTTAACTACTAATTAATGACTTGGTTAGTATGGAATGTAAGGGGCATAAATAAAAGGTATAAGCAGAAGGAGCTTAGACAATACATCAACGAAAATCACTTAAAGGTAGCAGGACTGCTGGAGACAAAAGTCAAGGAAAACAGGAGCCATTGCAAAAAAAGATTGTTCCTAGATGGATATGCTTTGCAATTATAGAGGGGAAGTTAATGCAGAATATGGGTCATATGGGATACAAGGGCTTAGTAGTTTTGTTTTTGAAACTTATGACATAACAGTAGTAAATGAAGATGCTCAACTCTTACACTGTCATGTAGCACGAAAGTAGGATAATATGGATTGCTTATTGACTGTAGACTATGGCTACAACACTTGTGAACAAAGAAGAGTACTATGGAGTCTATCGCAAGATACGGCTCAAACAGACAGCACACCTTGGCTCATCACTGGAGATTCCAATGCAATGTTATACCCTCAAGGTAGGATGTCTAATGCAACTGTAACACTGGCAGAAACTAGGGACTTTCATGATTGCATCATACTTTGATGCTGAATGAAATTCCTTGGGGAGTATTACACTTGGAGTAATAAGCAACAGGGGATGACAGAGTAACTAGCAGACTTGACAGAACATTTGGCAATGATAAATGTATGATGATGTATGGTCACTTGATTACAACCTAACCAATCTTTTCTGACCATGCCCCAATGCTGATACCCATGAGACACCCCACAGGCAGCATTAAGGTACCATTCAGGTTCTTTAATGTTTGGGCAGACCACTCTCTTTTCTATCAGATGGTCAGAGGATGGGAGGGTTAATCACATGGCAACAAATAAGATGAATATATGGCTGAAATTGAAGTTCCTCTAGGCAAAATTCAAACATCTGAATTCAGAAGAATACAGAGGGGTTGCTAAAAGGTTGATCAAGCCGGAACTTCTTTAAAAGCAATCCGAGAGCAGATCCAATCTCACTAATCAGATGCATTGGTAACTGAGGAGAAATAGCAATTACAACAACTAGAGAAATGGTCACTGGTTCCTTATAAAAAAAAAGGTCACTGGTAGAAGAGAGCATACTTCAACAAAAGGCCAGAGTCAATTGGATCAAATTGGGGATATAAACAACCAAGTATTTTCAGCAGTGATGAAAGAGAAACAACAAAGAAAGCAGATAACTGAATTGACATCTTTGACTGGATTGACTCAGGGAACCTGCAGCTATCTAAGAGAAATTGTATCCTTCTACAAATCACTGATGGGGTCTTCAGCAGCTACTTTACCAGCAGTAAATAAGTTGATCATGAGGCAGGGACCTACTTTACACACCAACAGCAGTTGGCCCTGTGTGCTGATGTTACTGACAAGGAGATCTATGAGGGAATATGTTCTATTAGCAATGACAAAGCACCAGGAATTGATGGCTACAATGCTGTCTTTTTTAAGAAGTCATGACCTATCATCAAGAATGAGGTATGTATGGCTGTCAAGGATTTTTTCACCTCTGGCTATCTTTATAAGGCAATAACTGTACTTTATTTTGATAAAGGAAGGTTAAATTTTATTAACAAAGTACCAAGCTGGTATAAAAGTTACAGCAGAAAGAAAAACTCGGTCCAATCAACCATTACATGCTTCTCCCTAACATCTCTAGAAAATTAAGATATTGGTTCATATACTCAAACAAACCTTTCTTACACCAATAGTACAGATAATGGATACAATTATTTATTACCACTGCTTCAAAGCATCTCTTATTTCTCTCCAACCATTGTGTCCATAACTGTACTACTATCACTGTATTGCCAAAAGTAGCCAACTCAAATATTGTGAAGGATTATAGACCCATAGCTTGTTGTACTGTCCAGTGTCATATATATCTCTCAGGTGCATGATTAAGGTAGATATGCAGAAAGCCTCGACTCTGTGGAGTAGGTATACTATGAGCAAGTAATGGAAGGTTAGGATTTCCTACAAGGTTCATTGCTTGGGTGATGACTTGTTCAAAACTGTGAATTACACCATCCTGATAAATGTTTTTTTTTTGACAAGGTAATATAAACACCATCCTGATAAATGGTGAAACAGAAGAGCCATTCAATGCAGCTAAAGGACTAAGACAAGGAGATCTCATGTCTCCTTTCTTATTTGCCATAGCCATGGAATACCTAAGCAGAATCCTCAACAATTTGAAACATGACAAGAGGTTCAACTTTCACCAAGATGTGGGAAGTTGGGAATCACTCACTTAAGCTTTGCAGATGATTTGCTCTTAATTGCAAGGGGTGATCTCATTTCAGTTCAGATTTCGCACCAATGCTTTCATATGTTCTCTTCTGCTACTGGCCTACAAGCCAGTCTATCTAGAAGTGCTGCTTACTTTGGAAGTGTAGACTGGTGTCAGACTGACATTTTACAGCTACTTGGATATGGGCAATGGGAGTTACCCTTTAAATACTTAGGGTTACCTTGGATACTAAGAAATTAACTATGATGTAGTGGCAGCCTTTGGGTGAAATGATAATAGCAAGGATTGCTTCCTGGACTGCAAAGAAATTTTCATATGCTGGTGCCTGGTAGGCTCCAATTGGTACAGACAGTTCTGTTTGGTATCTAGTCTTACTGGGCACAAATTTTCATCCTTCCTGTCAAGGTCATAAAACTGATTGAAAGTTACTGTAATAGCTATTTATGGTCTGGGGTGAATGTGATCACTAAAAAGTCATTGGTAGCAAGGGATAAAATTTGCCTGCCCAAATCAGTGGGAGGGCTCAATATCACTAACTTGCAAGTGGAAAAAAGCAGCAATTGCACATACATACTGGACTTGCGCACAAACAGGATAAAATGTGGATCAAATGGATTCACACGTATTATATTAAAGGCCAGAGAATGGAAAGCACGTCTATTCCTCAGAACGCATGTTGGATGGTGAGAAAGATAATGGGATCAAGAGACCTGATTTCACAACTGCAGAGACTTTTGAAGGAGCTGAGAAGCTTAACCAGGCAGATATACTTACAGTTGTTACAAAACTATCCAAAGACGAGTAGAGAACCTTAATGTTTCAGAATGAATGTCAAAAGCGTTGTTTACGTTATGGCTGCAATGCCACAGAAAGTTGCTGACTGTAGATAGACTTAATAAATGAGGAATGAATGTCAATGTTGAGTGTGTTATGTGCCAAATTGGAAGAGAGACCAGAGATCATACTTGGGAATGCCAATATGCCCAAATGGTGTGGACCAGACTGCTATAATTGATAATGATAACAGCCAGATCACTACTTACATGGAGCCAACACTTCAACTGGATTATACAGCTTTCTAAAGGAAGAACAAGGATGGCCAGGCTGCTGAGAATGATATATGCTGAATATGTTCATGCGATATGGAGAGAAAGAAATTATAGTGTCTGAAAAGAAAGCCAGGGACTATGAAAGCATTGCCAGAGAGATTGTTGGTATATGCAACTTCAGAGCCACTGGAGAAGACCTCCAGGGACTGATGCAGAAGCTAAAATTCTAATCTGATGCACTCCTGCTAATTTTTATGTTTGTATGCGTTAGACAATAGTTCTTCCTTTTTTCTTTTTAGTGTTTCAGTGATATAATCTGATGAAGTAGCTAGCTGAGAATAGCTATGCCAAGCATTGTAAATTTGCTCTTGGCGATTAATGAAAACTTTTAATCGCCAAAAATGTAAGCATGTCTGTTAGACCTGCTGTTACTAGGGTCTATAACCGCAGGAAGAAAGGCGAAAATAAGGCTTAAATGTATCTGTTTTATTTATTAATTATTAGGTGTATGTATTTGTAGTAGTTACTTAGCAGTTAACTAGCAGTTTAGGCAGTTATTTTGTGTCATATTGTACTAGGAAGAGGGGGAAACAGTCAGTTTATTCGGTAGGATTCTCTCTGGCAGATTTGGAGATTAAGGTTCCTCAAAATACCTTGGTTCTTAGATGTATTTATGTTCTTTCTCTATTTGTAAAACTTATTCTACATGTTGGTGACAGTAAATAATAGTTGAAGTGTTGCTCTTATTCTGTGTTGTGTTTGGAAGTTTACAGATTAAAGTTGGGAAAGTTTCTGGGTTCCTAACACTTTTGGTATCAGAGCATTGATGGCTTCAACCAGAATAGAGGGAAGGATTGAAGGGTTAGAGAAGACAATGGACAAAGTACAAGAGGAGACTGGTTCAGTACGTGATTACCTGGGGCAGTCACGAGACTGGATGCAAAAAAAAAAAAGATGAACATGACGCTGAAATTCTTCAACGTATGAAAGGAAAATCAGTGGTTCAGGAAGGTCCAATTAAAGACGCAGATGTGATGGCAGAGAACAGCAACAATCACACAGGTGATGGATTCCGATAAGTTCAGCCACAATTTCGTGATGAAACGCGTTCTCGAAGACTGGAACTGCCTGTATTTTCTGGTGATAATCCATATGGGTGGCTTAACCGAGCAGAGCGTTATTTTCATTTCAATGGATGGATGACAAGGATAAATTGGAGGCTGCTGCTGTTTGCCTTGAAGGTAGAGCCCTAAATTGGTTTCAATGGTGGGAGACAAGGACGCCGATTGTCACACGGGATGTATCGAGTAGCCATACTCCAACAATTTACTCCATCACAATTAGGGAACTTATATAAGGTTTTGATAGGATTGCAACAAACTGGAAGCGTACCCCAATACAGAGAAGATTTTGAATTACTTTCAGAACCCTTGAAAGATGTTGATGATGTGGTTTTGATGGGGATTTTTATAAATGGCCTAAGAGAGGAGATCAAGGCAGAATTGCGTCATAGCAAGCTGGGAACTCTAACCCAGATTATGGACCAAAGCCAACGTATTGAAGAAAGGAATTGGGCTCTCAGCCAAGCCCACTTGCCTAGACACATGCGTGTGGCGCTTCCTAAGGGTTCAACGCATTATAGCCGAACAGGAAGTGTTACAAGTCCCCATGTGCGTGTAGCCACAACACCCTTTCATTCTTCTCGTACAACTGTTACAACAGTACCACATCATTTTCAAGAGCCAAAGCGAGGAGAAATCGAGCAGCCAAGACCTGAAAATTCTGCAAGGCGTGGAGGAGCATACAAAAGGCTATCTGATGCAGAATATCAAGATAAATTAAGAAGAGGACTTTGTTTTCAATGCGACGAAAAGTATGGTCCAAATCATCGGTGCAATTCAGAACAATTAAATCTGCTTATTGTAGCAGAAGAGGACGGCGAAGATGGATCAGAGGAAATAATACATGCAGGGATGGACCAATTAAATGTTCAAGGACAACCGGAGCCGCAAAAGTTAATGGAGTTGTCTTTGTACTCTATTGCAGGATTTACTACAAAGAAGTCGTTGAAGATATGGGGAACAATATTGGGGAAGAAGGTTATTGTATTGATTGATAGTGGAGCATCAACAAATTTTATCTCTCGCACAGTGGCCGAAGAATTAGGGTTAAAGCAAATAGAAACTAAGTCGTTTGTGGTGGAAGTAGGAAATGGACAGCAAGTAAAGAGTAAGGGAAGCTGCAAAGAAGTGAAATTGTGGATTGATAATTTGCGCATAACACGATTATTTCCTTTTTAATTTGGGCAGTGCCGATGTAGTGTTAGGATTCGAGTGGTTGGAGAATTTGGGGGATATTCAAGCTAATTTCAAAACATTGACACTGAAGTTTGAAATAGGAGGGCAAACACGAGTTGTTCGAGGAGACCCCTCATTGTACAAATCAGTGACTTCACTCAAAACTTTGTTTAAAGCCTTGCAAAAAGATGGAGTAGGGTATTATGTTGATCTGAATGAGTTAATAGCAAGGGAAGAACAAGAGAATTTGGATTTGCAATAGGAACTGGAAGAATTTGGTACTTTATTTGAGGAACTGAAAGGGCTGCCACCTAGTAGGAGTCATGATCATGCTATCCGACTTGAAGATGGATCTAATCCACCCAATATTTGTCCATAGTTACCCTCATTATCAGAAAAATTAGATTGAACAAATCGTACAGGAAATGCTTGTAGCTGGTATCATTCAACCAAGTACAAGTCCCTTTTCCAGTCCAGTGCTGCTAGTTCGCAAAAAAATATGGTAGTTGGAGATTTTGTGTGGATTATCGGGCCCTTAATAAGATTACTATTCCCGATAAATTCCCAATTCCAGCAATTGATGAGTTACTGTATGAGTTTGGAGGTGCCACTATATTTTCGAAGTTGGATCTAAGATCGGGGTACCATCAAATCCATGTTTGCAAGGAAGATGTAGCAAAGACAGCTTTTCATACACATGAAGGCCATTATGAGTTTTTGGTCATGCCATTTGGGTGTCTAACGCTTCATCTACTTTTCTAGCCTTGATGAATCAGATATTTCGGCCTTACTTCCGTAAGTTTGTATTGGTCTTTTTGATGACATATTAGTTTATAGTGCAAATTTTCCTACTCACTTGGATCATTTGCGGGAGGTGCTACAAATTTTAAAACTTCATAACTTGGTTGTCAATCGAAAAAAAATGTCATTTTGGACAGCAACAACTGGAGTATTTGGGACGTATTATTTCCGGAAGTGGAGTCTCAGCGGATCCTGCCAAAATAGCAACCATGGTTAATTGGCCAAGTCCCAAAGATGTTAAAGGTTTGCGAGGGTTTTTGGGACTCACTAGTTACTATAGGAAGTTTGTTCGTGACTATGGAAAAATAGCCAGGCCGCTCACACAATTGCTCAAGAAAGATGCTTTTCATTGGAATAAAGAAGCTCAGTTAGCTTTTGATTCTCTTAAGGAGAGACTATGGTCACTTTGCGGTTTTGGCACTACCAGATTTTAACAAGGTGTTCGTGGTTGAGACGGATACTTCGGGACTAGGGATTAGAGCTGTCCTAATGCAAGAAGGACGTTCCATCGCTTTTCTTAGTAAAGGACTTTCTATTCGAGCTCAATCTAAATCTGTATATGAGAGGGAGTTAATGGCCATTGTTTTTGTTGTACAAAAGTGGCGTCATTACTTGATGGGTCGATATTTCATCATACGAACAACTCAACGAAGTCTCCAATTTCTCATGGACTAGCATGCTATGGCAGAAGAGCAACAAAAATGGGTCACCAAGTTGATGGGATTAGATTTTGAGATTGAATATCGCCCAGGTTGCGAAAATAAGACAGCTGATGCCTTGTCCCGCCAATTTCATTTCACGGCTTTTTCTGTTTTACGCAGTAGTACCTTAGATGATCTTTCCACAGAAATTCAACAGGACAATCAACTCCGTCAATTGACACAAGATTTGCTTCAAGATCCGGCTTCACGGCCAAATTATGCTCTAAAAATGGCTGCCTATTTTTCAAAAGTCGGCCGGTGATTCCCCGTTCGTCATTACACATTCCCATGCTCCTTAGGGAATTTCACTCCTCACCTACAGGTGGACACTTGGGCTTTTTCCGGACATACAACGCATTTCACAACTGTTGTATTGGAATGAAATCAGAAGGGATGTACAGAACTTTGTGGCTAGATGTGAAGTTTGCAAGCAGAACAAGTATGAAGCCCTTAGTCCCGTAAGTTTGCTGCAGCCGTTACCTATTCCATCTCAAGTTTGGGATGATATTGCTATGGATTTCATCAACGGGTTACCAAAAGTAATGGGACATGATACTATACTTGTTGTGGTGGACCGTTTCACTAAATATAGTCATTTTCTTCTTTTATCTCATCCATATAGCTGTTTGTTCGTGAAGTTGTATGTTTGCATGGTTTTCCCAAATCTATTGTTTCTGATCGAGATCGGGTTTGCAGCCAATTTTGGAAAGAATTATTCAAGTTGTCTGGTACTGAACTCAAATTAAGCTCAGGTTATCACCCTCAAAGCCAAACTGAGGTTGTCAACCACTCTCTGGAGACTTATTTATTTTGCAGGGGCACATCCAAAACAATGGCCAAGATGGATTCCTTGGGCTGAATTTTGGTTCAATACCACTTACTATGGTTCAACCAAGATGATCCCTTTTCAAGCTTTATATGGGTGAGATCCTCCCTCTCTGTTGCGGTTCACTGATGAAATTCTGCTATTGAAGAGGTCAACCAGCAACTTGACGCTCGCAACTCTATTTTATATGAACTCAAAGCTAATTTAATTTAACCCATGTTCAAGCTCAAATGAAAGTTTATGCTGATGATAAGCGCCAGGAAGTTGTGTTTCAGCCTGGTGATTTGGTTTATCTTCGCATGCAACCTTTCAAGCTTCGCTCGCTTGCTAAAAAGGTTAATCAGAAGTTAAGTCCTCATTACTATGGGCCATATACTGTCTTGAATAAAATTGGTGAGGTTGTTTATCGCCTTGATTTACCCCCTCATTCACGAGTGCATCCCGTAAAGCGTGCTGTGAAGGATTCTACTCCAGTTCAGCAGCTCCCTCCTTTCTTATCCGAAGAACTTGAAATGCAAGTACAACCTGAAGGTGTAGTAGACTGTCGGACACTATTGAATGGATTCCAAGAGGTTTTGATTAAGTGGAAGGACTTTCCAGACTTTGAGAACAGTTGGGAATCCTATGAAGTCATTGATGCACAGTTTCCTCATTTTCATCTTGAGGACAAGGTGAAACTCGCTGGGGCGGGTATTGTTAGACCTGCTAATACTAGGGTCTATAACCGCAGGAAGAAAGGCGAAAATAAGGCATAAATATATCTGTTTTATTTATTAATTATTAGGTCTATGTATTTGTAGTAGTTACCTAGCAGTTAACTAGCAGTTTAGGCAGTTATTTTGTGATATATTGTACTACGAAAAGGGGGAACAGTCGGTTTATTCGGTAGGATTTTCTCTGGCAGATTTGGAGATTAAGATTCCACAAAATACCTTGGTTCTTAGATGTATTCATGTTCTTTCTCTATTTGTAAAACTTATTCTACTTGGTGACAGTAAATAATAGTTGAAGTGTTGCTCTTATTTTGTGTTGTGTTTGGAAGTTTACAGATTAAAGTTAGGAAAGTTCCTGGGTTCCTAACAATGTCATATCCAACGTTCTACTTGGTGATATAAGAGACTCCCTCTTGATTCAATTTACATAACACCTTATTTTTTCATTAGAGCATATTCAAAATGTTTCACATTATTCCACTACTACTCCCTCTGTCCCATTTTTAATGTTTTAGTTTGACTTGGCACAAAGATTAAGGAAACAATGAGACTTTTGCATCTTGTGGTCCTGAATTATAGATGTGTGTAATGTACTAAAATGTCCTTTGAATCTTGTGGTTTTAAACTTACAATGTAGGATGTTTGAATTGTCAACTTACTAAATATACAAAGAGGCACTCTTTTTGGGATAGACCAAAAAGAAAAGTAAGACACTTAAATTGGGACGGAGGGAGTAGTATTTTTCTATAAAACTTTCAAAATTCACATGTTTCAAGAATTTGAATCATTCAACTACGAATAGTTTAAACTTTCATATGATATTTTCTCTATCGTACTAACTTTTCATCATTACTCAATTCTTTAATATTTTCTTCCACTATCATTAAATAATATACAAGTCAAATAACATCTTAAACCCCTTGGAACGGAGAAACTTCTAGTAGGGAGCGCTCCTCTCGTAATGGGCCCTACCCGACGTGAATTTGAATTAGTCCGGCCAGTAACTTCCGATTTTAGATGGTTACAAAAAAGACTATGAACAGCACAATGCCATCTCACTACTGCAACATTCTTACTTGCATAATATGGAAGACTCAAACAGGAAATAACATATTTCAGAAAAGGAAAGAAAAGTACTATGTACCTTAGGTCCCATCACGAAGTTTAAAGAACCTATCCCACGTCTTGTGTCAGCATCATCCAGTACATCGTCATGAAGTAGGCTGGCAACCTATGATAGAGTGAAAAAAGAAACTTGACTTGAAGAAAGTCGTAAGGAAATGGCATTTTTAGACCAATGTGAATTAGAGGAGAGAATATGAAACATCAACTAAGTGGCCATGCTGGTGTTTCTGATTCATATAACTTGTGCAACCATGCCGAAATGTTGGCTCATTGAGCATCGTGGATGAAGAAATACAGGATATATTAAGGAAAAAGGACCCAAAAAGAAGAGAGAAACCTGTTTCAGTCTTACTCGCCTTAAATACAAAAGAATATCAAACAATATGGCAACAGCTGCAGCTACCTTTTTTGTTGGAAAAGAAAAAACCTAGAGAGGTCACCCTTATAAACCCAAGAAAGCAACAGTCATGATACCAACCAACTCTGCATCTCTGTCCTTCCCAGTGAAAGGAATGATCAGCCACCCTTTGAAAATTTAACATCCCAGTGTTGTCCTTCAAATTTAGAACAACACTCCCCAAATTTTCCAAGTGATCGCAAATTTTTCTATGCATGGTTATGGGTAGATTAGTACTTATCAGACCATGCGGTTATTCTCTTACAGATTGCTCCCTCTTCCTGTTGCTTCCTTACCAAATCAGGTGAGATATAGCAGTTATACCCTGTGTTCTCTGTTGCTTCCCTACCAAACAGGTTTATGAGTTATTTATCATGAATTTATCATCTATCCCTGTTTCACAAAATCCACCTGAAAGCGTAGTTCGTCTATGTTACTTGAATTCTTCCTTTTACCTTTCATATACTCGTATCAAATAGTTATGATATCGGTCAGGGTAATTTTGTACGGAACCTTCAAATTACACATAAAACTTGGATTAAGCTGTATGTATACATATGTGGTATCTGTGGTGTATCCAACACTCGTACCAAGGTCCAGGTAACGTAATAAATCATCAAGAACAGTGTTAAAATCT
Source organism: Przewalskia tangutica (assembly GCA_029844215.1). NCBI lineage: Eukaryota > Viridiplantae > Streptophyta > Magnoliopsida > Solanales > Solanaceae > Przewalskia > Przewalskia tangutica. The sequence continues at coordinate 90,755,539 of CM056730.1, read as the reverse complement.
TGCCATCAAAGTCAATATTAACTCTATCAACTTGATGGTCTTTCCATCCTATCAGAATAAAGAGACAGAATAGTTACATGGATCATCTCAGTGATCTCAGCTATACTCTGCTGCCTAGTACGCAAATCCCTGGACAAAGAATCAACCTCCACCTGTGGTGCAGATCTAGGAATCGGTACGTCCAATGCAGTTGCCATCAACAGCAGAATCTACAACAAAGTGCACCAGTGTATTTATTTTTTAAAGGAGAATGTATGAAACCATGAGTTGAAAAATGAATGCAACATTGACATGAAACAAACTTGAAAAAATCTGCATTATTATGGATCTGGCCAAGCAACTGCTCTTAACTCAATAACCATTAAAAGCAAATAAGCACCACCAAAGTAAAATATCTCAAGAGGGTACTATCTGTATCGACACTACAATGGTAGTTACGTTGGAATTAAAAAGACTTCAACTAATACAAAGACTTCAATTCATATCCCTTAAAAGAACACCATTGCTCATTAGATAATAACTATATTGTAAGATTGCATATTCTAATAAAATAGAATCATTTCCTGTAAGTGTTGTTTATATGTAATATGAAACTTTACTGTTACCAATCTCAAAAAAAATGTAACATGAAACTTTTTCTTTTATCAAGTAAATATATTTTCATTCATAAACATGGCCAAAAAGTTGGTTGTATACAAGGGGTATACCAAAAAGTAAGAATCTACAAAAGGAAATGATTCTCTACAAACTCCCGCCAATCTTCTATACAAACAGGGACTCTATGGGTGCACCAAATGAAAAATAAGTGAACAGAGACTACTCCTCAATTGAGAAAACTCGACTCTACCTAACTCTCCTGTTTCTCTCTCTCCAGACAACCCACATAAACGCGAGAGGGACCACATTCCATGGCCTACATCTTCTTCTTCTCCCGCTCTTCCAACAAAAGATCAACTCTTTCACAGTTTCTGGCATTGCCCATGAAGTACCAAACTACCTAAGCATATCCCACCATAACCTCATGGTTAGACCACAATGCAGAAGAAGATGATCCACGTCTTCGCCCATCTCCTTGCACATGTAACACCACACAAACAACCTTTCGCTTTCTAAGATTTTCCGCTGTCAAAATGGCCCCCCTAGTAGCTAGTCAAGTGAAAAAGCATACCTTTCTCGGCACCTTAGGTATTCAAATTGCAAAATAAAATAAAAAAGGAGACCCAAGTTGGTGAAAGTGAATAGGACTCAGTTCAGTTTTGGCTTGCCAACTTTTTCTGTTTCTTTAGTCTTTTCATGTTTTTCCATGTTCTATTCACATTCTTTGTTTTGCTTTCAGTCACCTCTGACCTACTAAAAGTGCAACCAAGAGATATTCTTTTTCTTCCTTAGTTTTTAGGAAAACATGTTTTAAACTTCTGAGAGAAATGTGTGAAATGTGAATCTCTACTATTTCAAACCCAACTGTCTAAACTCATCACTAAGCAGCTTACCATCGATATTCTAAAAGAAACTGAGTAATTTAAGGAATCATGACTTTTTTGGAAGCTATGCAGCCTTCATCAAATTAAATATGGATTTTCTTTTCCAACAATTACTTGAGTTTCTCTCTTTGGACTATCCACAAAAGCATGTGCACCAAACTAAGGATAAATGTATAGAACACATAAAAGTTCAGCTTTGGAGTAACAAATCATACTGTGGGTCGAAACCTCTTTCCTTCTACTCCCATTTTGAAGAAATACTCAGCAGCTGAAGCCAGCTTTGGGACCTGTATACAGATGAAACAGGCTTTCATCTAGCATCAAGAATGTAGCAACTGCCAAACCCCGGAACAGCTATATACCTCAGCAACTACCATTGATCTCAGCCTGTTTGTCAGAAGGGATAATTCATCCGCAACAAGGGAAAATGGGTCCACTTGCTCCTGAGAAAAAGAAAAGGAAACAGTGTGAAGAAGAATCACCCATCTGCAATTATATAAAGGGGATATAAAAAGAAAATCCGAGGACGAACAAGATAGGAAAATAAAAGACTTGATGATTTGCATCAGAAATAAACTCGAGCTACTCAGGAAAGACCTTAAAGTGGCAGCTCAACAATAATGACACTGACAAGAGACATTACCGATCTCAAGAAAATTCATCCACTTGCTCAAAGCTATCCGGACTAAGATGATTGGAAAGGAATAAGGAGAAAAGCCCCCTTCATGCCCACATACTCTTGATTAGAATATGGAGAAGCAACTATTAATACATTTATCATTGCGTAGACCGTATAATCATTTTTTCTTCTTAAAATGCTTTCTTGTTATATGTAAAAGATCATTTTATTAGTAAATTACAGCACCGAGTAGGTGTTGTGGTGTTTCTTCTTGAAATACTCGATCACAACATATTACACGAAATATAAACCATAAGATCCACTAGTGAGAAAGCTACATAAGAAGAATGTCACTGAATATGATGTTACAACATGATTACTGTATTTAAGAAATAAAGTGCTATACAAACCTCTGCTACAGCAGTGCTTTGATGATGAATATTTTGCCCAATACCACTAAGAGCATTAGAAACCCATGAATGAATTACTCTACTACCCAAAACCTAATAATCACAAAAAAACAATGAAAATGAATCTTGAAAAGTCACAAAAAAAAAAGCAATAACAGCAACAAATACTGCAATTAAACTATCCAATCTCAACTACTCAGAGGCGAATCCAGGATTTCAAGTTCAAGATGATGGGTGCACCATTGCTATTAAAGGATGTTTTAGAAATTATATAAATAAAAATACACAAAATTGCAGCAAGTTGGGTTAAATCCCTAGACCTTAAGGAATTAAACTCAGCACTTAACCAATGCACCACTCAACTTCATTTGACCATGGTTCCTTCGCTTAATATAAGATATATTTTAAGAATTTTACACATTATATACCGAGTTTAGTCGAGTGACCATGAGTTTGCGTGACCCATTTTTTCTACCTAAATTCACCCTTGCAACTACATTGGGATTGACGCGTCATTGATTGATTGGCAAGAAACTGTAAGCTTCAACCTGACATCTCCTTCAACATTTTACAATTAAAAAGGACATAATCCCCAATAAAAACTTCATGAGGAACCATCACTTTTTGGGCAGTTTAAAAAAAGATCCAAGGCTTAACCATTCCCAGCTACAGCTAAAGAAAAGCAACAATACCTAATAATCACCAAAAACAGTGATAATAAAGCATGAAAAGCAACAAATTAAGCAATTAAACTATACAATCCCAACTAATTTGAGATTGACGCATCGTTGATTGATTGGCAAGAAACCGCAAACTCCAACCCGACATCTCCTTCAACATTTTCACAATTAAAAAATGAGAAAATTACGATTTATGTCTGCTTGGAATAAATATTTACGCCGTGTAGCCCATATTTTGAATTTGTTACCCGGTTTAACCCATATTTGTGTATAAACACCTTTTGATACACTATTATACACTATTATACACTTTTATAAAAGGTTGATACATTATGTATAATGTTTTTCCCAGGTATAATAATGTTGTATAATATTGTAGATTTGACTACGTCGCCTAATTATTTATTTCGAGAGTCAAAATTCTTTATTTTGACTGTGAATTCAGACATACATACATACATAAAAAAAAATACTCTCTGTCCCAATTTATATCTTTTTTCGTCGATCCAAAAAAGAATGACATATTTGATAATAATTTAACTTTAAACTTAACGAGAAACACAAAAAAATATTTAATTTATTTTACAACCCAAAAGGGGAGTAATAATTAAAAGGCTTATGAATTGAATTTTGATTCTAGTAAAGACACGAATCGGAACAAAACTTAATGAGAAACTATCAATTTTCTGGGCAGTAAAAAAAAGGATTAGATTTATTTGACCTTTTGAGAAGCGTGGATGTGTAATTGTTGCCATCGGCATCTACTTCTCCAAATCTGAGATAAACCCCTTGAAAATACCATCCTTTTAAATTTTCTATTTGTGTGTGTGTGTGCTGAGTTAAGTACTGTATCTATTTCGCTACGAGAATGAGTGCGTGCTGCCCAAGGTTTGACGAAACGAAAACGACCCCGAATAGGAACTAAAATAGTAAAAAATATATTTAGTTTTTCAAAAGCTAAAAAAATTTGTAAAAAATACACTTAAAAGCATTTTTTAAATGTTTGATGAAACAGTAATTGCTGCTTAAAAAAATTAAAACTAATTCATAAAACATAAATTGTTTTAAACGACATTTTTTATAATAAAAAAAATACTTTTGAAAAATAGATAGGTATCCACGTATGTTAGAATCTGAAATTCCTAATTTGTCCTTTGAGAAACTTCCTAAAAAAAGAAGAGATAACTGCCTTCAGGAAGCAACTTTTCCTTCGGTAGTAGCTTTATCTGCTCCTTAGTCGTAGCAGTTAGGGTAGCGGCTACCTGCTCACTATGGCAAGAACAACCTCACTCCACTTTCAGTTTTTTTCTTTCCCTCATAAGCCTCCTCGCTGAAAGCCATTAGGTTTTACTTACATTTAATATTTGGTGGCTAAAGGTGAGAGGGCGGTGAGCTTTTATGAGGTTTTAATGGAGTTTTGGTGGTAGTGGAGGAGATTAGGTGTATTTTTGTTGGCTGAGAGAGTGGCTGTGCTCAATTGCAGTGCTACTCAATTTAAGTATTTTTTTAATTTTTATATTTCTTAATCATTAAGATGCTAAATTAAGTTTTAGTATATATATAATTTTTACCACAACTTTATTCACAGTCACCAACCGTCTTCACTAATTAATGTTTATCAAAACTATCACTATCGTCGCCAACCATCAATTATCATTACCATTATTACTATCGGTCATTATTATACATATCACCTCAATCATTATAATTATATGATATGTTGTCACCGAAATTGTTATTGTCGTCTCCGCAGCCTTAACTACGATCAATTTCTACTACCAACCACCTTCACTATCACAACTAGCACTACTGCCAACTACCATCAACATCATCGTCAACTACTACACATTCTTTAGCCACTAACTTCGTCAACTATTAACATCTACTAAACTCTGCACCATCACCACAATATAATCATCATCATCACGCTAGTCACTACAACATCAACTACCTCTATCGTCACAATTATCACCAACACCATTCCTAGCCATAGTATGAACATCACATACTAACTTGTTTCTAGATAGAGGCCTGCAAATGCAGTGACCTAAGATAAAAATTCGTCTCCGCTTGTGCTGCAGTTGATCGGACGTCTGTCTTGAGGATACAACTATCTGAGTGATAGTTCTAGCACAAGAACTTTACTCTTGGCGAATATACTATATGTGTTCTTCATAAATGGTTTTGAAGATGAAGAAGAAGAAGCAACAAGAGAAATTCTTCAAATTGATTTAGATTCTCAAATCTGAAGATTTAATCTTGTTAATTGTGTTGTTCTCTTTAAAACAAGTGATCAACACGCTATTTATAGCATATCAAACGTCCATAAGCAGCTATTAACCAAAGGTTGTGACTCTATGTGAAGAGTTGCAACTTTTCGTTCAAATCTGGAATTTGCCGTTATGCAGCGTCGCGGCCCTGCACGTTGGCGCCGCAGCGCCGGAATTCCTGCGGCTTTCTGAAGTTTCACCGTCGCGGCCCTGTCATTTGGCGCTGTGCCTTAAATTAATAGCGCAATTTTTCGCGTATTTTTGGTCACTTAATCTCTTCTTCTATAAGTTCCAACAATACCCCACATTTTCTATTCACACATCTAACAACACCCCACAAGTGGATAGAAAATAAGATAAAGGAACTTATCATCATTTCTGTCAAACGCAATATGACATGCATCGGAGACGGTGTCTTTTGGACTTGAACCGCTCGTAGTGAATATGTCACGACCCGACCCCGGGCCCGCGACTGGTGCCCTACCTGGGCACCCTTACAGGTATACATCAGAGATATACAGCGGAACATACATAAACTTAAACAATGAAATAAAATATAGGTCAGCCGATAAGGCTACCTCCCTGGATATAAACAAATCCAATGAAGCATTTCTAAATTTTTTTATACAGTGACCCACAAGATATGACTAGAGACCTCTAAGAGTTTACATAACAACTGTGACGGGACAGGGCCCCGCCATACCCCTGAATGTACAAAAGTCAACGACTTCAGGGAACTATACCAAAAACAAAGCCTCGAGAAATGGAGCTTTCAGAATCGAACGATCCAACGAGTGCGGATCGACAGTTATGTACCTCAACTGCGGCATGAGCGGCCCGAAGAGGTCGATTACAAAATATGTACCAAATATGCAAATCGTAATCAGTAATTTAAATCATAATAGTCAAAAATACAGTGGAGACATATATGATAACCAAATTAATAAATTGTGCCTTCATCAAGTGGAAGTAATGAAAGTCGGTTTACCTTATACTGACTGTCTCAACATATGAACCATAGTCACACGGGGCTATGAACCCTGACCTCAAATATCAAGCGCGCGTGGGATTCCCATCACCGACCGCCAGGTGTAGAATCTAACTGTGGCGCGCGTGGCATCCTTCCTCACCGCTGCGTACACAAATCTAACCATGTATATAACTATATCCTGCGCGGTGGATCTCCGTCACGCTGAATACCGTAAAAGTAAATACAACCACGTGGCGCGCCGTGGCATCCTACCTCACCGTCGGCGTACATACACAATACATACATATATACATATATCATGCCCGTGGAATCCTCATCTCGTACATGACTTCACGAGGTGTTCCTCGTCGTGGGTAGCAAATCCACTGAAACTGTGGTATAACGATCTTGGGGTTTACCTCATTTATACTCTTACCCTCAAACTACATGCCTAATCCCTCATCGTAAGCGTGTCCCGATCATACCCGTGTAATCCCACATCACTGACGGTATGTCCCGTGAACTCATACGAAGACCATGGTAACATACCGGTGGAATCCGACATCACCGCTGCAGACGCCCAAGTAAACTCATACTATGACCGGGGAGCATACCCGTGGAATCCCACATCACCGCTTCGACGTCCCAGACTCATAGCGAGGCAAATTGGAGGCATACCCGTGGAATCCTCCATCACCGACTGCGTCCAAGTAAGCTCCTAACTTCTTTAGACTTTCATTACCATACAAAATGGATCTCATTTACGACCTTAGGCACTTTCCATATCCCTTAACAAGTCTGGGAAATTCCAACCCAAAGTACTATGTGTTTCTATTCCTTCCAAGATCCTTTTCCACATAAGACCCCAAGATACTAACACCGTAGTATCAAGGCTTGCCTACATTTCAAACAAGTCACTATACTATTAGAAATATGCTTGACTTCTAACTCAGTGACCTCATTTAAACTTTAAGCAATTGATGCCTTTAAATCGAATTGCCTTTCTTAGTATCCATTCTTTTATCTAGGCTTACCTTATTCGAGAAAAAACCATTTCTTTAAGCTTCCATAAAGTTATTATAACCAACTTCCCATAAAGCCGTTATACTAACTTTATGCTTTAGAACCAAGACATCCTTATCCTCCCATAAAGCGTCATAACTAACTTCCCATAAAGCCGTTATAACTCTTTATGTCTTAGACCACTTTGCTCTCTCTCTATAACCAAGAGGCTTGTACTTCAATTCAAGTTACACTACCTTCAAAATACTTCAAAAATCTTAACTTAGAAAACAAGTTTCTTAACTTAGGAATCAGGTCTCTTATCTTTAGAATAGTTCAAGAATCAATACTTCCCGAGTCTAGTATTCTATACTTGATCATGTCAAGAAATCCTTGTCTACCTTATTAGGATAAACCATTCGTATAACCATTCTTATAACCATTCTTAAGGACACGTGAGTTAAATCTCTAACGCAACCAATTAGACATCCTTAAAACAAGTCAAATATATCAAATGACTTCACTTCATTTAAATCACGTACGCTCACCGCATCATACGCTTATAACTACTCATGCTCAAGAGATAGGATGCGTTCTACATACCTCTTTTGCTTAATCCACTTGCCAAGTCCAATATGCCGTCCGTAGATGTCAACCTATAATGACCATAATACGTCTATTAGCTTCTAGCTTCAACGTAGTATATTCTAATGAAAAGTCCGCGTTACTGCGGAAAATTTGGGACAAGACTTCCTTTGTTTCTACTTACTATGCCACCTTTTCAAGGCCGAAATTCAATAACCAACGCCACATTTAAGGCTCAATTCATTCAAGAATTACAAGGGGATTACACGCCTACTAATACGTGTAAAATTCCGCCACAACAACACAAAAACAAACCAATAATTTCCATGCCAATCTTGGCCAACAATATAACCAATACTAACCCCTTTCAACTCTTTTCCAATCCAACTTCTAAAGTCTAACATGATATCTAGCCCTGCACCTCTTCAACAATTTCAATCTCCCTTTACAACACGCGACGACCCAAATCTATTCAAATAAAACAGCCTGTGCTCAACTCTAAATCACTAAAATATAACATGCCTCATGCTCACCTCTATACTACAAAAATATAATGTTTTAGCTCATAACCAAGAGAAAGGAAACTTTACCTTAAGGAATAGCCCACAAAAGCCCCTTTTCTTCCACCTCTTTCCACAAAAATCGCCCACCGCTTCCCACAAGTTTACCCACACTTTTCCTTCTTGCCGCTCCAACAATTTCCTCTTAGGCTAGGTTTTCTTGAAAAATCAAGAGAGAAGGGAGAGGGTTTTTCATGTGAGGGTTTGGGAAGAAAATGGCCAAGTCTTCCAAGACTTGGCCTAAAATAGACCACTTCAGTCAACATGATGGGAGGACACTTGTCACCCTCCCATAGGCTTTTAAACAAATAACCCCGATTTTCGTCTTTTCCGCATGAAAATCCCGCCTCGGCTGCGGCCATGCGGCCGCCGCGCTCCATTTCGAAAAATAATTTCGCGCATTCGCGCGCTCGCATCCGGCCGCGCACTGAAACCCCGCGGATCCTCAAGATAACCGCGCGCCGCCTGATTCCGTGCGCGCTGCACTGAACCGAAATCGCCTGCCTAGCTGCGCACCAAACTTGAAACTTCCATAACTTTTGAATCAGATGTCCTATCGACGAGCGGTTTGTCGCGTTGGAAACTAGATTTAACGAACCACGCGTTAGGCTCTTTAAACACCTCGAAATTCTTAACAACTAGGGCACAACACTCCAAGGTAAACTCAAAATCCGTCCAACACATGTTTGTCAACTTATCTTAACTCCTTGAATTTACGGGGTGTAACATTCTTCCCCCCTTAGAAACAGTCGTCCCCGAATGTTCTTTTGGAGTCAATCTAATACCCTCGTACTATACAATTAATGAAACTTTATTTGTCGCCATGATCCCGAGATATCGCACTCGCATACCCATCCATCATTATCAACCAAGAAAACAGATCCTGGGTGCACAACGCTATTTACTCCCACTCAAGGCCTAAAATGCTTCTCTCATCTCACCTCCCACCTACTTCTAGCATACATACATAGTCTCAATGTAATCCATTCATGACACTTAAACATACAACAACTTTATCATGCATACAAGCTCTAAAGGATCAAAATATACGAAATCGCATGGCGGGTAAAGGACCGCTAAATCGGGATCGCTACCACGACCTGCGCGCTGTCGGTGCATGAACATTACGCTAGCCGTTGAAGGCGAAGAACGCCGCAGACCCGATAGGCGTGATACTCCGATGCACCTGGTTGGGCGATCTCGCCAAATGGCCTGGCGCTGGCGTAACAAGCTCGCCGACTAGTCCGACATTCCCAAAATGAGCTCTACCACGAGAACCACACCGAGGCAAAGGTGGCCTCGCGCTCCGTCCCCGGACATCGTGAACGCACCCGAAGCCACGACCGCCTCGAATATCTCGGCGGTCAAACCACCCGCCAGAAGGCCGAGAAGGAGTACTCTGCGTTGGGCAATGTAGTCTAGCTTCTTGAAAGGTCGCCTCGAAAATTATCCTGAAACTCTGCCGTCCTGGCCCTCTTGGGCTGGACTGAATCTGGCTGGCTCTCTCTCTCCCTATCCTCAATCCCCTGTGCATAAGCCTGCATCCTGGCAATATCCATCCCTGGCTGAAGAGCCACCCTGCATACGCGGTAACCATATATCGGTCTAGTCCCATCACATAGCGGTGAACTCGCCCGCCATATCCGCCACAATAGTGGTGCATACACCGCCAATGAGTCAAATTCCGTGTCAGACTTCACGGTTCTCCCATTCTCGTCTTAACGCTAAGAACCTATCCAAGCGGGCTCTCTCGCCTCGTGAGGCAAGAAGTGATCGAGGAAGGATCCCGTGAACTCACCCCAAACAGTGGAGGAGCACCCTACCTCTGCAACACCCACGACTCAAACCGGTTCAACGCAATGTCGCAGAACCTGCAGGTAAGCTAACACAACGGACTCGCCTCCGAGGCCTTAAGCACCGCGATAGTCATCGCACCGCCGAACGAATTCCTGAGGTCCTCCTCCGACCTCGAACCGTAGAACTCGGGTGGATTACAATTCGTAAAGTCCCGATCCTCAAACTATCGGCCAGGGTTAGCTACGGCTCCGCTTCGCTGCCGCCGCCACAATGCTAGTCAATAATCGGACCGCTCTCCGTAATCTCGATATTCACTGCCGCGAGTGGAGGCTCGTGCACCGAACTTCGTGTTATCGCCGCCTCGCCTCTAATCGGCGTGGCCGATCTCGCCGATCCTCCATAACCTCGTGCATAGTCCGGGCTCGATTCCTAGAAATCCTCGTGTACCACTAACAACTCTTGTTGCCGCTTGCCCTTGCTCGGTCGCTCCCGCGAGGCATAATCGATACATAAGAATAGGTCGAGAGGATTCACTAGTAGACACTCTACCGCACGATTTCGAGAGAAGAATGGAAACAAATCCTAAATGTCTCGCAGCCTCACGATTATAGATGTGTGCACAACACATCGATAATCAAGACTTACTGACACGGCCCGTAGACACTTTCCGAGGACTAATCGCTCACGATACCACTTTGTCACGACCACTGCTCGCGATCGTGCCCTACCAGGCACTTTACAGTATACATCGAGATATACAATGAACATACATAAACTTAAACAATGAAATAAAATATAGGTCACCGATAAGGCTACCTGGATATAAACAAATCCAACAAAGAAGCTACTCTAATTTTTTTTTATAAAGTGACCCACAAGATATGACTACAGCACTCTAAGAGTTTACATAACAATCGTGGATTCGACAGGCCCCGCCATACCTCGAATGTACAAAAGTCAACGACTTCAGGAACTATACCAAAACAAAGCCTCCGAGAAATGGAGCTTTCGAATCGAACAAATGATCCAACGAGCGGATCGGCAAGTTATGTACCTCAACTCGGCGATGAACGCACTTCGGCGAGGTCGAGACAAAATATGTATCAACTATGCAAATCGTAAATCAGTAATTTAAATCATAATAGTCAAAAATACGGGAGACATATATGATAACCAAATTAATAAATTGTGCCTCATCGGTGGAAGTAATGAAAGTCGCTTTACCTTATACACTGCCTCAACATATGAACCATAGTCACACGGGGCTATGAACCCCAACCTCAAATATCCAAGCGCGCTCGGATTCCCATCATCGCCGACCGCTAGGTGTGAATCTAACTCATGACGCGCTGTGGCATCCTTCCTCACCGCTTCTGCACACACAAATCTAACCGTGTATATAACTATATCCTCCGCCTGGATCCCCACATCGCCGATACCATAAAAGTAAATACAACCACGTGACGCGCCCGTGGCATCCTACCTCACTGTCGGCGTACACATACCCAATACATACATATATACATATATCATGCCCGTGGAATCCTCATCTCGTACATGACTTCACGAGGTGTTCCTCGTGATCGTGGGTAGCAAATCCACTAAAACCGGTGGTATAACGATCTTGGGGTTTACCCTCATTTATACTCTTACCCTCAAACTACATGCCCTAATCCTCATCGTAAAGACGTCCCTCGACGATACCCGAATCCCACATCACCGACAGTATGTCCCAGAACTCATACTAAGACCATGGAAACATACCCGTGGAATCCCACATCACCGCAGACGCCCAAGTAAACTCATACTATGACCGTGGAGCATACCCGTGGAATCCCACATCACCGTCAGACGTCCCAGAGACTCATAAGGAGGCAATGGAGGCATACCCGTGGAATCCTCCATCACTGACGGTACGTCCAAGTAAGCTCCTAACTTCTTTAGACTTTCATTACCATACAAAATGGATCTCATTTTACGACCTTAGGCACTTTCCATATCCCTTAACAAGTCCTGGGAAATTCCAACCCAAAGTACTATGTGTTTCTATTCCTTCCAAGATCCCTTTTCCACATAAGACCCCAAGATACTAACACCCGTAGTATCAAGGCTTGCCTACATTTCAAACAAGTCACTATACTATTAGAAATATGCTTCGGCTTCTAACTCAAGTGACCCTCATTTAAACTTTAAGCAATTGATGCCTTTAAATCGAATTGCCTTTCTTAGTATCCATTCTTTTATCTAGGCTTACCTTATTCGAGAAAAAACCATTTCTTTAAGCTTCCATAAAGTTATTATAACCAACTTCCCATAAAGCCGTTATACTAACTTTATGCTTTAGAACCAAGACATCCTTATCCTCCCATAAAGTCGTCATAACTAACTTCCCATAAAGCCGTTATAACTCTTTATGTCTTAGGCCACTTTGCTCTCTCTATAACCAAGAGGCTTGTACTTCAATTCAAGTTACACTACCTTCAAAATACTTCAAAAATCTTAACTTAGAAAACAAGTTTTTTAACTTAGGAATCAGGTCTCTTATCTTTAGAATAGTTCAAGAATCAATACTTTCCGAGTCTAGTATTCTATACTTGATCATGTCAAGAAATCATTGTCTACCTTATTAGGATAAACCATTCGTATAACCATTCTTATAACCATTCTTAAGGACACGTGAGTTAAATCTCTAACGCAACCAATTAGACATCCTTAAAACAAGTCAAATATATCAAATGACTTCACTTCATTTAAATCACGACGCTCACCGCATCATACGCTTATAACTACTCATGCCAAGAGATGAGCGTTCTACATACCTCTTTTGCTTAATCCACTTGCCAAGTCCAATATGCCGTCGTAGATGTCAACCTATAATGACCATAATACGCCTATTAGCTTCTAGCTTCAACGTAGTATATTCTAATGAAAAGTCCCTTGTTCTACGGGAAAATTTGGACAAGACTTCCTTTGTTTCTACTTACTATGCCACATTTTTCAAGTAGAAATTCAATAACCAACGCCACATTTAAGGCTCAATTCATTCAAGAATTATGGGGATTACACGCCTACTAATACGTGTAAAATTCCCCACAACAACACAAAAACAAACCAATAATTTCCATGCCAATCTTGGCCAACAATATAACCAATACTAACCCTTTCAACTCTTTTCCAATCCAACTTCTAAAGTCTAACATGATATCTAGCCCTAGACCTCTTCAACAATTTCAATCTCCCTTTACAACACGCGACGACCCAAATCTATTCAAATAAAACAGCCTCTGTGCTCAACTCTAAATCACTAAAATATAACAAATTTCATGCTCACCTCTATACTACAAAAATATAATGACCTTTAGCTCATAACCAAGAGAAAGGAAACTTTTACCTTAAGGAATAGCCCACAAAAGCCCCTTTTTCTTCCATCTCTTCCACAAAAATCGCCCACCGCTTCCCACAAGTTTACCCACACTTTTCCTTCTTGCCGCGCTCCAACAATTTCCTCTTAGGCTAGGTTTTCTTCAAAAAATCAAGAGAAGGGAGAGGGTTTTTCATGTGAGGGTTTGGGAAGAAAATGGCCAAGTCTTCCAAGACTGCCCTAAAATAGACCACTGGTCAACATGATGGGAGGGACACTTGTCACCCTCCCATAGGCTTTTAAACAAATAACCCCGATTTTTGTCTTTTCCGCAGAAAATCCGCTTCTGCTGGCCACATGCCCGGCCCAGCCATTTCCATTTCGTAAAATAATTCGCGTTCCGCCGCGCCCAGATTCGGGCCATGGCCTGAAACCCCGGATCCCAGCATAACCGCGCCATGCCAGATTCCGTGCCATACACTGCACTTCGAACCAAAATCGCCGCCTAGTCGCACCAAACTTGAAACTTCCATAACTTTTGAATCTGGCTGCCCATCGATTTAACGGTTTGTCGCGTTGGAAACTAGATTTAACGAACCACGCATTAGGCTCTTTAAACACCTCAAAATTCTTAACAACTGGGGTACAACACTCCAAGGTAAACTCAAAATCCGTCCAACACATGTTTGTCAACTTATCTTAACTCCTTGAATTTACGGGGTGTAACAGAATACCTATCGGATCTACTTGTGAAGTAGTGGACGTAGTGTCTTGAACTATCCATGTTTTGTAGTAAATCGAGACAAAAAACATCACACACATCATACCAACATATTTCAATTCTTACGGTTGTGTTCTTTTCGGTCATGAACAACTCCTATCTTCATGAGAATTTCTAGAGAACTTAGCTATCTCGGTTCTCCCAGATGCGACCCCACATCAATCTCACATAGGTAATATTAAGAATAGTCTGTACTATCCCACCATAATGGCTATTAATATTATTAAGAATAAAAGTTCAGCCCTTTATCGTCAACGAATTAACACACTTGGTACATCATGAACGAGCATATGTGTGTTTTACGCTCCTTGAGTCTTCCCCGGCTAGTTTCCCTTTTGAACCTAAACCATGGGATCTCCAATTATGATAGGTAAGGTGTCCACCAGTTCACAACTCATTGTATTGGCTGTAAGCCCATTCCTCTCGATGTAAATACGACTTGCTCTCGTGTAAGGCCTTTTGCCAAAGGATCAGCTACATTGTCCTTTGACTTTACATAATCAATGGAAATTATTCCATTCTTCAGCAAGTTTCGTATCGTATTATGACGTCGCCTTATGTGCCTTGATTTGCCATTATATATTTGATTCTTTGCCCTCGTCAGGGCAGCCATACTATCACAATGTATGCAAATGGCGGTCACTGGCTTTGTCCACAACGGAATATCTTCTAGAAAGTTTCTTAGTCATTCTGCCTCTTCAGCAGCTTTATCCAAGGCTACAAATTCTGCTTCCATAGTTGATCTCGTATTTACCATTTGCTTTGATGATTTTCATGATACCGACGCTCCACCAAGTGTAAATACATACCCATTTGTGGACTTACTTTCTGAATGGTTGGAAATCCAATTGGCATCATAATATCCTTCTAACACGGGAAGATATTTTGTATAATGCAATCCATAGTTCATTGTATGCTTTAGATATCGTAGTGCCCATATTAGCGCTATCCAATGATCATTTCCAGGATTATGTGAGTATCGACTCAATCGACTCACTGTATAAGTTAAATCCGGTTTCGTACAATTTATTATGTACATCAAGCTTTCAAGAACTTGTGTATACTCTAATTGAGACACACTATCACCTTCATTCTTCTTAAGGTGACAGGCGGGATCAAATGGGGTAACAACCGGTCTATCATCATATTGTCCAATTTTTCTAAGGACCTTCTCAACATAATGGGATTGAGTTAATATATAACCCTCAAAATTCCTTAGAATTCTAATACCAAGTGTCACGACCCGAACCCCGGGCCCGCGACTGGTGCCCTACCTGGGCACCCCCTCTTATACCCTCACATCCCTTTCAAGACATAGGTCAAATAATAAATGAAAACTGTATATGTAGCAACAAGGCAAGTCGATGAGGCTGCCACTATATATATATAAACGGGAACATCCCTACAACACCGTAGTACAACTGGTCAACAACATATGTACACAACTCCCGCAAGTCTAGCCCACATATGAATACAAACCTCTAAGAGTTTGGACAGTAACCTATGACGGGACAGGGCCCCGCCACACCCCTGAATGTACGTAAGCCTACCATACCAGGGTCCGTACCAACATTACAAGCCTCCGAAATAATGGAGTTTTCCCATGAAAACTGAGTAGAGATCCCAAGAGCGAGGATCACCAAACTGTGTACCTAAACCTGTGCCATGAAACGCGGCCCAGAAGTCGCACAACAAGTACTAAGTATGTAAACATAAAGTACAGTTAATAAACCATAACTGGCTAAAAGATGACAGGGACAAGTAATAACCTTACCAGCTCCAACCATGCCATATAAAATAAAAGTCAATTGTACCTTGTATCACTGTACCACTGTACTACTGTACTTTGTATAAACAAATGAGAGTCAACTGAGCCTTTTAAAAATATGTCTTTTTAAAAGTAAGATCCACCATGTCATTTCAAATTATGAAATAAATACCATTTCAAAATATGAAAGTCATGTCAGGGTCATCCGCCCTCAGAATCATTATGCAATTCCAATCATGGGTCTTAGACTCGCAATATCAAAGCATGCCCGTGGAATTCCTTCATCACTGTCGGCATGCACAAAGTATAATATATAACATTCCCGTGAAATTCCTGCATCTCGGGAACATGTCATCATGGAGAGTTAGTCCATGAATAATAATATCACACGGGGATTGAACCCGCATCATGGCCGCACGCCCACGAAATTCCTTCATCGTGAAAGCATGTCCATGAAATAATATGGTGGAAGCATGCCCATGGAATTCCTCAATCATGTAAGCACGTCCAAGTAAATAACACAATAAGATGGTCGGCCCGTCCAATGAGGGACGCAGTGGTACATAAATATAACACTTGCACGAAAGGCTATCATGAGCGAACATATGCAAGTTTAAAATATTCTTTGACTCTTATTATCATAAAATGATTAAACCATCATTTTAACAAACCAATACAATTACCATGTCTTCCTGTTTAAGATAATACCATGTCTTCCTTTTCAGGACAATATCATGCCTTCCTTTTCAAAAACATTTAAAATGAACTTTCCTTTTAGAAATCCCAAGGTATTATCAAGGGAGTATACCTAACAACTTCCATTTTATGAGCCGTGATTAATATATCATGAGATTTTATCTAATCAGCTGTGATCTTAGAAAATATTTAAATCGGGAGTGTTTGCTAAATTTCTTGAGTTTCGAACATTCATTCAAACACAGTTTACAAAAGGTATAAAATCTTTTCAGTGCGATAATGATCGTGAATACAACAACTCTATGTTTCACCGTTTTTGTACTAATAATGGTATGATCTTTCGCTTCTCCTGCCCCCACACCTCCCCACAAAACGGTAAAGCTGAAAGAATCATCTGTACCATTAACAATATGATTGATTCATGTCTCCATACCTCCGTCTTTCTGGGTCTATGCTGCTAAAATGTCAGAATACGTCCTCAATATTCTTTCAACTAGCACTCCTCACAATATGACCCCTACCGAAATCCTCTATCATAGAGTCTCATCTTATGATCATCTCCGGATATTCGGTTGTCTATGCTATCTTGCCTCTACTGCCCCTCATAAACTAGCTCTTCGGTCCACTCCATGTGTCTACCTAGGCTTCCCGTCGAACCAAAGGGGCTATCTATGTTATGAATTGTCCACTCGTCAGATTCACATCTCTCATCACGTCACATTCGACGAGACCACATTCCCGTTTTAAATCTTAAAAAGTTCGAAAAACCGAATTACTTTTTTCTTGACGAGTTTGTCATCTCTCCCATCATTCTCAGTCAACTAAATCATAGCACTGCCACAGAATCACCGTCTTCTCCCGGTAGTTCTTCTTCAGCGTCAGCGCCGCGACCCCAAGGGACAGCGCCACGGCGCCCAAACTTCAGAGTGAACTGTCAGTCGACAGCGACGCAGCTCTGTGATTTGGCGCCACGGCGCCAAAACTCCTGCGAGCAGTTTTCCTCCAGCGCCGCGGCGCCTCCGACGGCGTCACGTCCTCCTTATTCTATCCAACCAATCCCTCAGTCTCGGCTCTTCCCACTCAGCCAACACAGCCTGCCATTGTCTACACTCACCAAATGGAAATTCGTGCCAAGCATGGAATCTTCAAACCCAAAGTTCAATTTAACTTGTCTGCCCATACCATTTCTCCAATTCCCAAGAACCCTATATTTGCCAAACAAGACCCTAATTGGAATGCGACTATGTCTGAGAAATTCAATGCTTTAACTAAACAACACAAATGAGCAGGGGCATTGATTGTGGTGAGACCTTCAGCCCGGTTGTCAAACCGGCTACTATTTGCACAGTCTTGAGCATTGTCATGGGCAAACACTGGCCGATCCATCAGCTTGATGTGAAGAATACATTCTTACATGGGGATCTGAGAGAGACAATTTACATGCATCATCCATCTGGGTTCACCCATCCAACAGTTCCTCACTATGTGTGCCGTCTCCGTAAGTCACTCTATGGCCTGAAGCAGGCCTCCCGTGCGTAGTATGATCGCTTTGCCATATATATCTTGCAGATTGGGTTTGTATGCAGTAATATTGATACATCATTTTTCATTTTTCATCGAGGTAGTAGCACTGCTTACTTAATACTTTTCGTGGATGATATTGTTCTTACTGCCTCCTCCGACGGGTTGAAAAATGAGATTAGTGCCTTGCTTAAGTCCGAATTTGCAATGACTGATTTGGGGAAGCTGAGTTATTTTTTGGGGATATCAGTGACCAGGTCTGCTAACCACATGTTCTTGTGTCAGCGTAAGTATGCAGAGGAGATCGTGTATAGGGCTAAGATGGCGAATTGCAAAGTGTCACCTACTCCAGTTGATTCAAAATCTAAGCTAAGTGTTATGGATGGTGCTCCAGTCTCCGATCCTACTTTGTATAGGAGTCTTGCAGGTACACTTCAGTATCTCACATTTACAAGGCCTGACATTGCTTATGATGTTCAGCAGGTATGCCAATTCATGCATGCCCCAGAGAGTCTCATTTCACTGCTTTTAAGCGTATCATCTGATACATTAAGGGCACACTTGATTATGGTTTGCACCTATACCACTCTGCACCAAACAAGTTGCTCTCTTATACGGATGCAGATTGGACAGGGTATCCGGACACGCGACGCTCCACCTCCGACTTTTGTGTATTTTTAGGAGATAATCTGATTTCTTGGTCCGCGGCGACGCACTACCTATCCCGCTCTAGTCGAGGCCCGAGTGCAGGCGTTACAAATGTGGTAGCCGAGATTTGTTGGCTCGTAAATTCTGTTAGAACTTCATTGTCGCTGCGTCATCTATTGTATCTTGTGATAACATCTTTGTCATCTATCTTTCTCATAATCCGGTTCAACATCAGCGAACCAAGCACATTGAGATAGATCTACACTTCGTTCGTGAGAAGGTTGCGCTAGGCCATGTCAGAGTGTTACATGTTCCATCATCCTATCAGTATGCACATATATTTACCAAAGGACTTCCCAGACAGTTATTTCTTGACTTCAGATCCAGTCTCAGAGTCCAGCCTCCTCCCGCTTCGACTGAGGGGTGTGTAAAATCAATTAGTCATCCCTACCCCATAATTAGAATATATTCCATATATTATGTAAATATAATTATGATAAGACTAAGATTCCTCTTGCGATTAGGTTTAGGATTCCTATTTTATAAGGGATGAACATTGTACACTATATATACTTTGATATTAATGAGAAGACTCCATAAGAGAGATTAATATCATCTTATAGGTACAACAAAGTAATACACACATAATGATAATGATCGACACGATACAAAAATAATATATATAAGAAAAGGAGAAGAGGAGATGGAAAGGCTAGCCCCCACCTCTCACACACAACACAACAAAATTTAAATATCTACTACCCTTCTATCTTAGTCCTCGATCGCCAAATCTTCCTATCTAAGGTTATGTCTTAGTCAATTGAAGTTTCATAGGCAAGCGGGGTAAAAAATCTTCTCTCGAAAAGAGAGACCAGAAATGACGGAGGAAGGTATTCAGTTAAAAAAATACGGCAGTTAGAAGACAATTATTTGGGTGTTTGATCTCATCAAGAAAAAATGTTTAGAAAAACCTTATTAACTAATTATTCTCTTTATAGAAGATTTTCTTGCAAAAAGTGATTTTTAGAGGAAAACTCTCATGTCTCATGTCTGTTTTCCATATTTACTCTCCTCATCAATTCTAATTTATCTTCATCTAAATATAGTCTGTTTTCCATATCAAGAGGATTTAATTCACTTCTAATTCAGCTTAGTTTCTCTAGATTAGTTAGTTTCTTTGTCATATCTGATTAATCCATACATTAGAAAATAATTTTTTTTATGTCTCATCTTTTTTAACTAAAAAATCTCCAAAGTGAGTGTTACATGGTTCAAATTTTGGTGGGTAATGAGTTCACCCTCTACCTTTTATCACTTAAATATCATATCTTTTGTATATGGGAGAGTATAATACGGTGACGCGACCGCCTAACCCGCACATCATCCATTGCACTATTATCACTAGATCAAAGCCATGTAGGCTTCTTTTGTGTCTCATTATCATATATATTTTATGAAAAAAATTAAGAATTTTTAAATATATAAATATATTTTGACTTTGGGTCACCAAATCCGTTGAGCCTAGCTCAAACAACCAAATCTATTGAGCCGTCCTTGTAACATAAAAAAATAGGTACGACTTTTATATTTTATGAACCTTATAGTCTTAGAGCTTGTTTGAATTGATTTATTTAAGTGTTTTTAAGTGAAGATAAAAAAATATTTTAATAAGATAAGAAAATATATTTTAAGCACTTAATTTTAAATTAAAATAACAAAAATTAACTAAAAATCAGAACTTATAACTTTTTGACTTATAGTAAATCGTAAGGCACAATGAAAAAAAGAAATTCAATTGTTTAGGAAAAATACTCCCTTAGTTCACTTGTCCATTTTTGACTTTGCACACCCCTTAAGAATTAATAAATGAAGTATTTATTTTATCATAATAACCATATTAATTGGTGTATATTCTTGACAGATTTGGAAAGTGATTTAAAAATGAATAATTAATAATAAGAATAAAATTTACCTAGTTCACAGGTAACAAATTTTAATTATTGTTCAATTTTCCCCACTATATTTTGTAGCGACCTTAATTGAACTAGAATCTTGATTTTGTAGCGACCTTAATTGATAATCTTGATTTTTGAGATTAGTTGTTTGGTAAAAAGTCCCAATTTGAATTTTTTATTATGTGCCCACCAAGGATGGGTTCAGCCTTTTCACTCTTAAGCGTGTTTGGATTTGCAAATTTGCTCTATTCACTTATGATTTCTCTCAGCAGCCTTATGGCCCTTCGAGATTAGAAGGAAAATGTTTTCCTGAAAATGGTGGTGGTGGGATGTGTTGGTGGGTAGTAAGGAGACAATCAATGTGGAACTTTTTTCCCCCTGGGAAGTCATTTTCATTTGTGCTAGTTCAATTTTCCAAATACCTAGTTCACAGGTAAGAAGTTTAACACCTTCTTTAATTGCAACGTGCAATTCTTTCCACTATATTTTGTAGCGATCTTAATTGAACTAGAATCTTGATTTTGTAGCTCAATATCATATGGTTAATCTTTTGAAGTTAGTTGTTTGGTAAATTTAGAAGTCCCAGCTTGAATTCTTGGATCTTGATTTTGTAGCTCAATATCATATGATTAATCTTTTGAAGTTAGTTGTTTGGTAAATTTAGAAGTCCCAGCTTGAATTCTTGGATCACAACATATGGGTTCCAACTACTTCCAAGAATTCAGCTTTTTCACTCTTTAGTGTGATTAATTTTTTATTGGATTTGCAAATTTGCTCAATACACTTAAACCCTTTATGGATTTCTCTCAGTAGCCTTATGGCGCTTCGAGATTAGGGGTGTGTTTGGTATGAAGGAAAATGTTTCCTGAAAAATAAGTAGGTTTCTTACTTATTTTATGGTATTTGATAAGTAAAAAATATTGTCCCAAAAGCATTTGTATATACAACAACATACCCAAAAGCATTTGTATATAATCTAGGCAAACACTATGAAAGATGGGGGTGGGAGTAAGTGGTGGAACCATAATTTTCACAAAAGGGGTTCAAAAATATAAAGATAAACAAACGAATATGACAAGAGGGTTCAACATCTACTACTCCCTCTGTCCCAAAAAGATTGTCTTGATTCGGATTACGAGTGTCAAACTAATTAATATTCGGTGTGAATTCAGACATATAATTTTTAATTTTTTGATATAAAATTTACATATTTAGAAATTACATAAAAAGTATTATAAGTCACAATAGTTAACAATTCAAAATATTTAAAAAGTATTTGAAAAAATTACGGTCAAAGAAAATATCCTTTGGCTCTCCAAATTGTAACTAAGACAATTTTTTTTTGGAACGGAGGGAGTATAGTCTATATATACATAAAAAAATAATTTTAACTTTTTATATATATGATAATTTTTCAGCAAGATGGTTCGGGTGAACCCCCTAGCGACCACCTGGCTCCGGTTAGGGGTGGTGGGGGCGGAGATGTGTTGGAGGATGGGAAGGAGACAATCAATGTGGAATGCTATTATGGAACTTGTTTTCCCTACTTTCACTAGGGAAGTCATTTTCCTTATTTTTAATGAACTTGTTTTTCAAAAATTTTGACCGACCAAACATGGAATTTGAGAAAATATTTTCCTTCATACCATAAAAAGGGTAGCCCGATGCACTAAACTCCCGCTATGTGTAGGGTCCGGGGAAGGATCGGACCACAAGGATCTATTGTTCGCAAACTTAGCTTACACATCCTAAATTAGTGGAAATTTGAATGTAAAATTTACTCTATGTATAGATTTTTTGCCCAGCTGCAGGTTCTTGAGTAGAGATTCTACTGGCGTTTCGATCATTGTTTTGAGGGCTCCTGAATAATTTGATTGAATGGATGTGGAGGGAGCCAGTACATTGTCAGTAAATGGTGCACAATCGGTAGAATCTCGTTCACGTCCAGTTCGACGACATTTGAATAATGGTTAGTTCAAAGTGCAGAAAGATTTAGTTCTTCGTATGAGGCAGGTTTTCTGTGATAATTAAATTCTGTGAAAGGTTTGGGTGAATGATGTAGGGTTTTGTCAGGTTCGTACACGCAACGGAATTTGAAAATTTATGTTTCAAACCCGACGGGCAGTCAAATTGACAGATGATTATATAATGAAAACACATAGTAATTGTAATGCTTCGAAAGAACATTTACTGTTTGCAAAATCTGAAATCTTCTCTTCAAGTGTAAGCCGAGGGTGAGCACGCAACCGTTCCTCGATTTGCAAGTCAAGACTCCAATGTAATACTCTTTCGGAAAGCTAGAAAATCCGACAAAGTTTTAGCAGAGAATAATTCTAGTGAATTGTGTGTGTTAAAATAATGATTGAACCCTCTATTTATAGCTGAGAAAATCAGCTAGGATTTCCAAGTGGGCCAGGCCCAGAAATCGAGACATAGTGGGTCGTCTGGACCCACTGGACATGTGGCGCCGCGACCCTTCGTCCTTTGAGCCGCGGCCCTAGTCCAATTCTGCCTCGTTTCTATTTTAATTAAATCCAAAATATCATCTCGATTTAATTAAGCAATCATTATTTATTCTAATGTCTCGATTATAAACCGAACATTTATATTCTCTGTAATTACATCCTTGAATCGACAAAACAATTGACTTAGTGTTACCCTACAAGCCTTCACATATCGACGCTAATAACATTATGGTCTACACGGAACTCCTAGATTGCGCCGGAAGACGAACTCAATATGTGAAGTATAGTTACACGAAACCTGTGAACTGAACCTCTATGTGGGTGTTAGGCGTATTTTGTATACGCCTTTTGAGTCATTTTTAGTTGGTATTTTACTCGTTTTTGTTGTGTTTAGTATAGTAGTAGGTTTATTTTTCTTTCTTTTGAGTCACAGCGGTGCAAAAAGGCAAAAAGACAAAAAGAAACGAGAAATGGGCAGAAAAGGTGCTCCCGATGCGAAAAAGACGAAAGTTGGTAACTTAGAGCGAAAGAATTAAAGATCAGCGGTGCGTAATCATTGCCATATTTACCGGAGCCACAAGACTTTCGGCGCGCGCGGTCAGCGTGACGATACACGGTGCCATTTGTGATGAGAGCTGCGGGAGTTTCGACGCACCGATGCGTATCTGGCGGCAACGCGGGAAATTTCAGTTCCGAAGGCAAATTGGCTAAGGGCAGATTGGTCCATAGGGCACGAAAATTAGAGGATATTTAAGCCCTAGGGATTAATGCTATGGGGAGGTTGGTCATTCTACAACACAACACAAGACGGATTTGGAGCTACAATTGGAGACTTTGTTCTACGTAATTTCCTTTCTTTCGTTTTTAATTCAGTTTATGTATGAATATTGTGTTAGTTCTTAGCGTGACTATGACTAGGAGCTAAACACTCTATTAGGGCTTTCCTTATGAATCGCTTGAAACTTTTATTCATGAATTTATGTAGTAGTATAATTTCTTCTTCACTTAATTAAGATTTAGTCAATATTTGGTATGAATGTGATAATTAATTGATCATTAATTATCATAACCTATATGATTTCGAATAAAAAACCGAGAGGAGAGATTTGGATATGCTGTAATTGACTAGACATAGGTTAAAATCGCGGACGAAAGTACCCCGATACTTGTGTATCATTATAGGTTACTGTTTTTAATCCTCCTATGTGGTATATCCTATCATAGAAATATAGAAGGGTTCTGCACTGGGGTTGAGTGGTTATATGTCCTAACCGGAATATAAGACAGTCTAGTTAACCGCTATCTTAACAAAGAAGAATAATCATTCTAGTCGCATTAAGGATTGAATAAAGTGGATAGTCGAGGATTTTGGAAGCCCTAATTCATTCATAACTGATTACAACTTTATTAGTTTAAATCTTGCAATTATTCTAGTAGTTAAATAAAAACCCAATCAATATCGATTGCCAAATAGATAACATAAAATAGATGAACGGTACTTACCAGTCTCTGTGGACGATATTCGGTCTTACAGACTTTATTACTTGTGAACGATGCGTGCGCTTGCGTGAGCATTCGAAATATCGCTAACAGTGAGTAAATAAAATCTTTTCATTCACGACACACTCGATCAAGCTTAGGATCTGTCAAGTGTCTATCCAAATGGCTTGATCATTATATCTCATCTATATTAGCTGACAACAAGACCATATCAAATATATGTCTACTGCATTGGCCAATGACTTAGTCAACCTAATACCATATGAGAATCTGAGTGTTCTCTCGAACATTCGAGGAATCCTAATCTTGGCTCAACTACAACCTTTAATCTACGTCGCAATATACCCAATACAAGCCGCGTCTCAACCTATAAGGCATTTGAGCTTAGGACATGATCAAAGTACAAAGTACATTACTCTGTAAACAAGGCGCGTATCGACCTCAAGTCTAAGGACTGCTATCTCCCACACGCTTATGACACTTTAGACATATATAACAAACAGTACATCAACAGGGTATACCAATACTTTTACAAGTATCCATGTGTCCATCACAAGTTGCCATAACTCGTAGCAGGCCAGTCATACTACATCCCTAAGGATATGATGCAAACCACATGTCGACATATCACATATCATCGATATCCCATTCTCGATGATCATTAGTCGAGGCAATTTAAGAGTTACGTTATAATATTAATCTCTCACATTATTAATAACCACGTAACCTCTAGGGATACATTTATAGAATATTATAAACAATCAACTAATAATTCAATAACTGCAAATTTCATAATATTAATCTTCATTAATATAAATATGAATGTGTATAAAGTACTTTGTCCTAATACAAATTGTCTCTAGGACATAAATATACTTTTAAATGATTTGAGTGAATTGGTATATGATATGTCAAATTACTAATCAATATTCTTGAGGAAATAAAGCTCCTTTGATTCAAATCAGACATGGAAACAAAGAGGATAGATTTAATAATACAACGGAGAACATGATATCAGAAACAGAGACAGAGAGATTTAATAATAAGAGCCGAGGGACTATCGAAAACAACCTCTCTACCTTCGCAAGGTAGGGGTAAGGTCTGCGTACACACAACCCTCCTCAAACCCCACTTGTGGGATTACACTGGGTATGTTGTTATTGTTGTTGTATTGGAGAACATGATATGCCACAAATCAAGAGAACTTGCATCTACTTTAATTTTCAAAGACATGCAAAAAGATCTCAGCAGTGGAAAAACTGTGGAAGTCTTCAAATTTATTCATTATGATTGGTGGAGAGTGCACATGAAGTATGAGTTTGATGATATTATAGATCAGAATAAATTTCCGTCATGAATATTGTAAATTAAAACCAACAAAACAACTTATGGGAAGAATTTCCTCTCTGTGTGCTAGGTTCTTTAACAAGTAGATTCGAACTAAATAATCAGAAAATTGTAATTGCTGCTGCCAATTGCTAAACTAGAGAAAATTACTTCTCGTGTTGTCAAAATACTTGTTAAATGTCTCTTTTGTGGGTGTTTCAGAATTTCCTCTCTCAAAAAAAGTGTGCTAGGGCCTAGGTTCTTTAACAGTATGTATGTATTTTCATGGTGAAATTTGGGTATATAAGGGATTGGGAAAGGGCTCAAATATGCCACTGAAATTAAAGAAATGCCTCACATATGCCACTCGTAAAAAGGGGTGAGAGGGTGGGGGCTAGTAAGTAATGAAGGGTTTAGATAATGCCATGTGGCAAAATCCGGTAGTAGTAGGGCTCCGTTAGTGGTTAGTGGCACGAATGAACCAAATGTGTCACGGCAATGACATAAATGAACCCAACTATTAACGAGTGGCATAGATGAGCCCTTTCGGATAGTTCAATGACATATTTGAGCTTTTATCCTTATTATTATAATTGTTATTATCAGCAGTTTCCGGTTGATCTTCTTCATTTCTCTCAAGATTATCTCTCAAGCTGAGTGTAATGCAGCTCTATTTGACTCATAACCTATACAATATAGAAGTAGAGGCTAAATATTGGCATGTTTCTTTCTCACATTAGCAGCTGTATATCAGTTTACACAACAAAATCTCCCAGCGTGTAAACCTATCCTGACACCATCATGGGTAACTAAATAAGAAGTCTTTATCTGAAATTCCCATTTCTTTTCTAAATTGACAGGGCATTGTACTTCTCTCCTTTGACTACGTCTTCTTAACAGGTCTTCAATATTTTTCTTGATAGGCGTTGTTTTTATTCCAATTGGACTTCTCTGTCTTTATGCTTCTGAAGTGTAAGCTTTTGACTTCTGTTGATTACAAACATTATTAATCTGTTGTTCCTCGTTCCTGATCAATAAGTTTGGCATAAATGGCTGATCAGAAAAGCATTTGCAGGTTGTTGAGATTGTTGACAGATATGATACAGATTGTGTGCCAGATAATTTCAAGAGCCAAAAAGTTGCTCATCAAAGATAGCTCAGTTTCCAAGAATTGTACACATTACTTAAAGGTTATATTTCATTATGAGTTATGAGCTCACATTCAAGCATGCCTCTTATTGTATATTGGTTCTCCAGTTTCCCTGGTTGTAAACATATCCTGTGACGTGTACTGATTTTTGAGAGACAGACTTATTACCTTAATTGGATTAGTAGTCTAACTATTAAAACCTTTGCCGTAAAAAGTCTTAATACTATTTATACACCAAATACCTAAAGCAGTCTCTCTCCGTCTCTTTCTTTCTCCTCTCTCCGTTACTTATAATTCCTTCATGGATTTTTCACAAAGAAGTTTGTACCATCCGAGGACAGTCGATCACAATGATATAACTATACGTAGAAGACACAACAATAACTTATGCTACGATGACGACAACAACAATAATTGGGAAGAAGAGTATGTGATTAAGGTTGTAATCAAAGAAGCTTCATATATTAATCGGCTGAACAACAGTTACCCATATTCTTCGAATGTTTTCATTATTGGTTGCTCTAACAATTTGATAGTGGCTCAAGTCCTAACAATTTAAAAGATTTTTCAGTTTGCATTCACCTTTAGTGGAATAGTTTGGCTAGAAGAGTGATTTTGGTTTAAGGTAAGTAGGTAACATGGTTTTTGAGCTGGGGACGAGGTCACACTTCACAAGTATTTGCTTTACATGTTTCAGAAGCTGCACACATGATCATCAATTAACTCTATATTTACAAAAATGAATTTCTCTGTATACAAAGCTTCTAATAGAAAAAATTACTTGGCACCTCTCTTAGACCATTTTTTTTTTTGCTTTTTCTGCCTCTTATTTTCCTTTTCACTTCATGTAAAGAATTAAACTTATGAAATGCTTAAATTGTCATCATTACTCTTACTCATCATTCTTTGTATTCCAAACTCTGAGGGGGTTCGATAGCTAGCTAGGAGTAGGGGGTTTGGAAGAAGGGGATACATGAAAGCTATTATATTTTTTTTTGATAACTAAGGCTTTTATTAATCACCAAAATTGTACTTACAAAGCAGAGGCATAGCTATACACAGCTTGCCTTTCCAAAAATGAACTATCTGAGCAACAGAATCAGGAAATTAAAAGGGGAAACTATGAATAACATGCCTAATTCTGGGTGGGGCTCGGACACATATAGCATAAGCTATCTCTTTTGCAACTATATGCCATTCTCGGCTTCTCTTCTAAAAGAATCTCCAGTTTCTCTCCCTCCATATGCTATGCACACTTTCTGAATACAACATTCTGAACATTTGGGCTCTTTGAGTGTTTCCTCGAGCATTAGCAATCATCCATTCAGTATGCTGCTCCCAGGTAATAGCAGAACAAGGTTGGAATTTCATCCAGGCCAGCAACTCATCCCATATCCTTCTAGCATAATCACAGTGCACATACAAATGTTCCCTGGATTCAGTAGTTGTATGACATAAAACACATTCCGGGTCTACTTGCATTCCTCATTTAAGGAGTCTATCAGTAGTTAACATCCTACATAGCATCAGCAACCATGTTGTGAATCTTGCTTTGGGCCTTGCTGCATTCTTAAACATGATAACTTTCCAAGACACTCTAGGTTGGGGAGTCAAGAGCTGGTAGTATATCTGTCTAATAACACTCTTTGCAGGATTGATATTTTACAGCTGAGTGATTACATTTCTTGCCTCAAATATCTTCCTAATCAACCAGCAGGCCTGCTTTGGCACCTCCACCTCTTCCAACTGTTGGTCCTTGATATAGTATGTGTATCCTTCGAATCCACAATTTATCTTGTTTATTGGCAACATCCTAGAAGTTTTTTTCTAGTGCGGCTTTGTTTCACAAGAAAATTAGTAAGATTAAGCCCTCCCACACATTTAGGTGTAGAAACAGAATCCCCGGAAACAAATGCTTTCCTAGTAATGGTGCCACTGCATGACCATAAGTAACTTCTACAATGAGCATACAATACCTTTGCTGGGATAGAAAACAGCTGAGCCCAATATACTTGAACCCCAAATATGACTGATTGAATAAGTTGAGCCCTGCATGCATAGGATAAGTTCTTTGCTGTCCATGAGGAGATCCTAGCTGTAATCTTGTCCACTAGAGGTTGCCAATGAATAAGTGACATCTTTTTATTTGCCAGAGGCACACCTAGGTATTTAAAAGGCAGCTTACCACAGCTATAACCCAAATGCTGTAGAATCAGATCTTGTTCTGGTACTTTAACCCTATAGCTTTGTATAGCTATTAAAAATTGCGGAATCATTGACACAGCTTAGAAGTTCTTATTACCTATTTTGTAATTTGAATTATTAATTTGTTCTATATATTTATGTATACATCATCAAGGTTATCATATTTGATGAATGTTTTTGGTTTATTGCACAACCGAAGAAGACATTGACATTTTATTTGAACTAAAAAAGAATAAGAGTTATTGGACGATTGTCAGACCAAAATTGTTCGACTTTTATAAAGATTCAACCTTAGCTCTTCAATGAATCTTCACTTGATCAAGAAAAAAGATTCAGATGCAGCTTATTGGGATAACACAAAGAACTTATTAATTATATGGCTTGGACAGAGATTTAGGAGCCTAACTCTATATTCAGTCCTTCAAATCTGGATGAAAGAGGAGCTCTATCAGTTTTTGACTTTTTTTAATTCTATTAGCTGTATCAAGTATTCAAGTTTTGAAATTTTGGTTTATCATTGTTTTTGTTTATTTAGGGTTAGAGATCAGTTTTTTATCATGAAGTTAATGTATTCACACATTGCTTATATTGTGATTTTTTTCTCTCAACACTTTCCACGCATCACGCAGGTACTATACTAGTTCCCTTAAATGGATTAGTAGTCTAACTATTAAAACCTTTCCTGTATTAAAGTCTTAATACTATTTATACACCAAATACCTAAATCAGTCTCTCTCCGTCTCTTTCTTTTCTCCTCTCTCCTTTAATTATAATTCCTTCATGGATTTTTCACAAAGAAGTTTGTACCATCCGAGGACATTCGATCACGATGATATAACAACTATACATAGAAGGTGCAACAATAAATTTTACTGCGATGACGACGACAACAATAATTGGGAAGAAGAGTATGTGATTAAGGTTGTAATCAATGAAGCTTCATATATTAATCGGCTGAACAACACTATCCCATATTCTTCGAAGGGGATTTATCGCGTGGTCGTGAGCGATGAGAGCGGGAGAGAGTTCAGCACAAGGAGGAGAATTGGAACGCCAGAGCCAGGGTGGAATGAGGATATTGAGATATGTTTCAGTAGCTATCCTATTGGTCAGAAATTGAAGTTGATGGTGGTTCGCGAATATTGCTACGACGATCCAGGAACATCTACGGGTGAAGTAGTGGTAGGGAGGGCTACCATTCCAGTGCCAGTGAAACTGGGACAGTGTGAGAAAAAAAGAGTCACTGAATTAGTGAAACTTGTTGGGGTTGAGAAGAGGGTGGAAGCAGAGATTAGATTTCAAATTTCGCTCACTACAGTCAGGAGATATATTATAGACTAGGAAGTTTTTCTCGTCTTGATTATTATTAGTGTTTTCAGTCATGTTCTTTGTTGCCTGCATTAGTGATTTTCTCAGATAAAAGTTAGGTTGTTTTGCATATGGGGCAGAGGCCGGTCTAGGGTTTAAATTTAACGGGTTCAACTTCAAGATTCGCAGCATTAAAATCATTGTATCATCAAAATTATGAATTCAAATCTAATATTTGTTGAGATTTTGAGTAAGTTTTTTACATATATATTTATATTCCATATCGAAAGTTATGGGCTGAGCTCGTAGTCAAAAGGATACATCCACCCCTGGCAGTAGATATATGCTTTGGATTTAAGTTGTATACACGGATATCATAATTTCTTTTCCTACATTATTAATGACAGGTTAGTATTACTATTTATGAAGTTATGAGTTAATTTTATCATAATAATTTACTTATAATTACCATGTAAGTTATCTAATTATCATACAAATATGTTTTACTTGTCAATACATATACCTAAAACTTTAACTCACACGCTTATACTGTTGCATATATAGTACGGAATACTATTATTGGGAAATTCTGGATGACAAGCGTGGAGGTATAATTTTCCCCCTTTTCTTCCTCTTTCTTTCTAAAGGAAAAAGAAAAGGAAAATTTCGGCTCCTCAATAAGAGTATTGAAATTCTGTTTATGTATCATCCCCTGTTTCCCTTTGTTTAACATAGCACACAGTCTTTCATTTGGCTATTGAGAGTTGAGACAGCATTAGTAATCTGCTGGCTTCTAATCCTGTGTATCGGAAATCAATTCTGATATGAATTTTTTAAAATCTTAAAGGGGATAATATGCTTGAGACAATCTTATATAACTCCCGTTCAAAGTGATTCGCCTGTGATAAGTCATCTAAGTGGCTCCAGTCTATCTGGTATAATGAAATAATATAGTATTGAGAATTCTGTAAAGAATTATCCATAGATTCTGTACAAAGAATATATGCATGTGTATATATGTATGTATATATGTAGGGTGGCAAAAGTAGCCCAGGAAAACATGAATCCCCCAGCGCACTCGAGTTTGAGCAGGTTAATGACCCGCTCATTTATTAACTCAGTCCATTTTTGATAATGGTAACATTAATATTAATATCAACAGGTATACTACACTAAAATGTGTAGTCCCCCTCAAAAGTGCTTCACTTACAAAAAGGGCTCCTATAACTACTGTTAGTTACAAACTGCCTAAAACATTGAAGATATCTTCAGTTTGAGTTGCTAACTCCTGTTTACACCAAAAATAGAAAAGGCCTAAGCAGTTCATCTTGAGCTTCTGAATGTTGCAGCACTTGTTCTCAAAGCTTCTCTGGTTCCTTTCTGCCCATATAGACCACCAAATACATGCTGGGACAATCTTCCATCTTTCCTCCTTTTTGGATACATTTCCATCTCTATTTCAGCACTCCAAAACCCCTTCCTGGCATTACCCACCTAATTTTCTTAAGGTTGATAAATATTTTCCATAACTGATCTACCCATGTACAATTAAGAAAAGATGGCTAACTGTGTCTGCCCGTTCACCACAAAAGTAATATCTGGGACAAAGATGAAAGCCCCTTTTCATCAGATTCTCTTGTGTCAAAACCACTTCTTTGGTCAGTAACCAGGTGAAGCAGGATACCTTATATGGAATTTTTACTTTCCATATCATCTTCCAAGGCCAACAGTCCACCTGGTTGTTACAAGAATTTAGGTTCTTGTAAGCAGATTTCATAGTGAACTTCCCCTGACTATCATTCTGCCATAACAAAGTGTCCCCTGACTATCATTCTGCCATAACAAAGTGTCTTCTTCATCTGTGAAGCCATTAAATTGTGATAGGATGTTGTGAAATTCTGCTGTTCTTTCCACTTCCCAGTCATTCAAAAGTCTTCTAAAACTGAGGCTCCAACCGTGACCTATCCACATATCAGCTACTGTTGCTTGTTTTTCAAAGGTTGAAAAGATCTTGATATAACTGTTTGAGAGTACGTTGACCAATCCAATTTGATCAGTCCATTTTCACCAGCCTAATTCAGCCCTCGGCAAAACCCATGAAAAACTTTGTGAAAATATATTAAAAAAAACTAATAAGAAATCTTTTTACGAGTTTTGTTTGATAATTAAACTATTTATAAGAAAACAAACAATGCTAACCTAGTATATATATGTTTTATACACACACGTATATGCTTAAAAGTTAAAATAAGAATCATGGAAGGTAATATCAAAGGTTTTCTTATGGTAGGGTTGAGATTTCTTTTTGGCAAGTAAACTATTTTCTTTACCAAATGTGATATGTACAGCTCAAGAATAAAAAAAACTAACCTGGGACTTGGTAGCAGTGGCAACCTCTGGACATTATGCCCCAGAGGTTCACCAACCTAACTCCTCACCACAGAATCTCAAGGTCTCTCGACAACCATAAAAACTCAACAAAACAACCAACTCTAGTCAGGGTAAACATTCAGCCTGCCCACATATGTGCAAGTTTAGGATCCTGGCTGGCTCTGAAGTAAGTCTCCTGGATAATTAACCTGGCAATAGCATTTTCCTGTCTATATTTGTGTTGAAAGATCCTCCAATTCCTTTCGTTCCAGAGATAGTATACTGCAGCTGCAATAGTAATCTTGAAAATACTAGCTCCCTTGCTTTTCCCTTTGCAGAATCTGGCTGTCCACTGCATCTCTTCTTGCCACTCCATGTTCAACCTGGGAATACCCCGCCACTTGAGAAGTTTCCTCCATACAAGACCAGTAAAATTGCACCCAAAGAATAAACGAGTCAGTGTTTCATTGCATGTGTTACATAGTGGACATAAAGGTGAAGTTTGGATCCCCCACTTGACCAGCCTGTCCCTTGTTGCTAACGTTCCATGAGCTGCTAGTCTAAGTATGAACCTCCACTTTGGTGCAACCTGATTTTTACATATCATATTACACCATGGCACTTTCTGAAAATCTCCTTGTAATCTGTGATAAACTTTTTTGATGGAGAATTTATCCATCTGTTGGACTTCCTGTAAGTTATATCCAGCCTCCTCAAACTAGTGTTTGGCTTTGAGAACCTTCTGAATCATCCATGATGCACTTTTTGGATTCACCTCCCAAAGACTTGTTCTTTATGTAATATGCATGAACCCAGAGTATCCACATATTCTCCTTCCTCTTGCAACATTCCATAATGGTTTACATATTGATGCTTTGTTCCACAACTCAATATTGATCACATTGAGCCCACCTGCTGACACGGGGGAACAGATCCTATCCCAAGACAGTAGTGCTTTCTTAGATATCTCTGCTGATGCTGTCCATAGAAATCTTCTACAGATAGTCTCAATAAACTTGATGATCTTGTTTGGTAAAATACTAAAAAGAACACTTGTGCCCAGAATGTCTGAATTGCAAACAACACACTCTTCAACAACTTAGTCCTACCAGCATAGGACAGAAACTTTGAACTCCATGAAGTCATTCTATGGAGCATCTTATCTATCAGAGTTTCACATTGGACAACAGTGAATCTCTTTTAGCTCAGTGGAACCCCTAGGTGCCTGAATGGCAATTCCATTTTTGCATATCCCAGTACCTCAAGTATTTGATTCTGGACAGTTAAGCTCACACCTCCCATGTACACAGAACTTTTATTTAAATTTGCTACAAGGCCAGAGGCCGAGGAGAATTGGTGGAACTTGTTATGCAACATTGCAACAGAATGGACATCACCACCACAGAATAATAATAAGTCATCTGCAAAGCCTAATTCAGTCAGATTGAACTTTGAGCATGGAATTTAAAGCCTGGTTCACCCTTTAAGGATTTTAAGAGTCTGCTAAGATACTCCATTGCCAACACAAATATAAAGGGGGACAGTGGGTCCCCTTGCCTTAATCCCTTCTTGGCTTCAAATGGTTTTGTAGGTTGCCCATTTATCATTATAGAATAGGACAGAGTCTTTAAACATGCTATCACCCAGTTTACAAACCTTACAGGGAAACCAAGTAGTGTCATATTCTGCTCAATGTACACCCATTCCCCTGAATCAAACGCTTTTGCATATCAACTTTAATCATGCGCCTAGGTGGAATTCTTTTCCTTCCATACCCCTTAACAAGTTCATGGCAGATGATAATGCTATCCACAATCAACCTTCCCGGAACAAATGCGGGTTGAGATTATATTCTTTTAAGGTGTGAAGTACAAACTACTGATTTGTGGATTAAAAAGTAAAAAAAGATGGAACGACTCTTACCAAATACAATATATTGTCTTTTATTAAAAATTTATTGTATAAGCAATCAGGTTCTGTGATAGATAAACACAAACACAAAGTTATTCTGAAAAAGCATCAATAGCAGCATTCTTAACTGATGCATGATGATAAAGTGCGTATTTAAAAAAAACGTTTCTTTTTTCTTTTCCCTTTGAAAGAGCTTTACATGCCACAAGAAAATAAAAGAAGAAACTGTATAATTTATGGAAGTTCTATGTTAAACAAGGAAGAGTTGGATGTCCTTTTCCTCTAATTGAAATATAGAAGCCAAACTCTTATAATTTCTTTCAATGAACAAGGGAACCACTGGTTTCAAATAGTAGAAAATCGTTTCGGTAATAAAATATCCAGAGAACTGCTGGCAAATCATATTTGACCTAAAACAGCACTGTGGTGGTGATCTTAATCAGTTGTGCTAGATCTTCAACGTAAGCTTACATTTCCATAAGAAATTCTGAATTAGAAGAAAGTGACTTTTACAAATAACATATACTCCCTCCGTTTCAAAAAGTTTGTCTTACTTTCCTTTTTAGTCCGTTTAAAAAAGAATGCCTCTTTCCTTTTTTGGCAACTCTTTCATTCCAACTTTCCACATGGCACGTTTAAGACCACAAATTAAAGGTCTTTGTACATTTAACACATCTTTAATTTAAGACCACAAGATTAAAAAGTCTTCTCTACTTTCTTAAACTTTGTGCCAAGCCAAAACTAGAGGGAGTATGTTTTATGTTATCATGCATTCACATGTCAGTGCATACTTGCTTCATATGTATTATGAAAAATTTGAAACAAATTAGAGTAAATGGAACTTCAGTTACCTTATTAAAATCTAAGGAGCCAGCTCTTGCATTGTTAACTTCACGGCAACCTATCTTATGCATCTGGGAATGTTATTTGACCAGGTATTCTGACATGCATTTGGATAGAGTTCAAAACTGTGTGGAACTATGTTTTCTACCTTCTTTTGAATCTTGAACTGAGTTTTGTGCATCACACAAATAATTCTTCTAAATTTACTTATAAAAAGAAGATAACTACTAATAGCAATTTTCTTCTCACTTGTATTGATGGGGATATAGTTTATTCCTTGTTGACATTGTGTCATTCAATCTATAATGCTCATCACTCATCCAGCTGTATACAGCATCAACCTTTGCCTTTTTTCTTTTACTTGTGATAGAATTTCCATTATTGTAGCGATCATCTCTAGTTTGAAGTGTAGCTGGCACTTATCACATTTGCGGACATACCTTCTGGCATCTGCCTGCATATTTGTCATTGAGATTCATGTCAATTCGGATTAATATTTAGGTATAGATATTACCTCTTTTTTTTTCTCCTTTCAAACAAAGAAAAATGATTGCAGTTTTTCTATTTTATCCTCTTCATTGATTTTTTTTTTGGAAATTGTCTTTGTGCAGGTGCCCCAAAATATGAAAGCTCCAATTTACATCTATTATCAACTTGATAACTATTACCAGAACTACAGAAGGTAATAACTCCTTTGTTTCATTTTTCTTTTTCAAGTACCAATTTTCGCTGGTAATATAAATTCATGGAAGATTGAAAATACTGGCATTTAATTAGTTGATTATCTCAAGTTTTATAAGTTCCTCTCTCTTTTTCTTTTTTTATATGTATGTAATATAGACGCTTTTATCAGTTATGTCATATTCTTATTGTATTATGTACTAGTTGTTCTACATCACATCCCTTAGGGTGCGGCCCTTCCCCGGACCGTGCTAACGCGGGATGCTTTGTGCACCGGGCTGCCCTTTTTTTTATTATGTACTAGTTGTACCATTTTGTTTCTTGTGTATCTTCTTTATTCCTCTTTTCTTTTTGGAGTGTTGTGTGCACTTATCATCACTTTTTCCTCCGTTTGAAGTCGATCTCTGTAAATTGTTCTTTCCTGACTAAGCTTGGTCCTTTCAATCCAGGTACGTCAAAAGCAGAAGTGATAAACAGCTTTTACACGGACTAACATACAATGATACGAGTTCTTGCAATCCCGAAGGCGAAAACAACGGTCTCCCAATTGTTCCTTGTGGTTTGATTGCATGGAGCTTGTTTAACGACACATATTCCTTCTTCCGTGGGGCAGATGCTATAAAAGTCAACAGGAAAAATATTGCTTGGAGGAGTGATCGTGAACACAAATTTGGGGAAAATGTTTATCCATTCAATTTCCAGAGAGGGTCTCTAATTGGTGGTGCAACATTGGACCCTAACATTCCTGTAAGGCCTTGACAGATGCAGCAACTCTGATTATTCTTCTGTTTGATGAAACATATGAAAGTGCTTATAAAATTGAAAGATAAATCAAGGCATACAACTTAAGGAGCGGTACTTCATTTTAGAGTCGATATCTCTTCTTGAATCCCTAGACTAAAGAAGATGGACAACAAATGATACAATTGAAAATAGGTAATCATTCTTGATAAAGTGGAATAGTTTTCTGGATGAACGTGTACATGAGTCACTACTAAGACCAAATACTGATCACTGAAAGCTCTCATGCCTCTATTTTAGATTCCCGGCCACATGTTGTGAGGCTGTCTAATAAAATTTTCACATCTCTGTTTTGTCTGATGCAGTGTCTTGATTTACAGTACAAAAATAATAACATTGAACTTGAAAGTTCTTGCTAGGTTTCATTCTTAGATGTGGTCCTTGAGATGTTGCGGTCATTACCCGAGTCTTTATATCACTTCTTTGTTTTGATTTTTGATCGTTTCTTAAGGATTGGAATTTTAGCATTTTGTTTGGTTACAGATTAGTTTCAATGATTTAAGGATACATTATGACCTCGACATTGTGTTTCTTGTATTCTCTTTCAAGTAATGGACTTGAATTCTATTTAACTTTCTTCTCTAATGTGTTCTTTTTCATGGATCTTATTTCCTTTTTGGAATGGGATTGATGGAATCAATCAGCTAAGTGATCAGGAGGATCTCATTGTATGGATGTGTACTGCTGTCCTCCCTACCTTCGTAAGTTATATGGAAGAATTGAAGTGGACTTAGAGGAAGATGACTTAATTATGGTGAATCTTGTTAACAACTACAACACGTATAGTTTCGGTGGAAGGAAGAAACTTGTTCTTTCAACAACCAGCTGGCTGGGAGGTCGGAATAACTTCCTTGGGATGTCCTACGTTGCTGTTGGTTCTTCATTTATCTTCGTCGCTTTTGTCTTCTTGTTACTTCATGTGAAAAATCCAAGGTAAACATTTTTGTGGGCCAATATACAAATTAATTCTTCATGAAACCCTCCTATATGTGCCAAAATTCTGTTCTTTACTCATATATGCTTCATGCTGTACAGTGAAGGCACCCTTCCTACCCCATCTTCCCTGCAGGAAATGTGAAAAAACAGCTTCCTATGTTCCTCTAGACCATCTAAGAAGCAGACAAAATTGCAGAGAATGCTGTTTTGCATTAAGATATATCTGAAGCACAATAACAAGAAACTGGATACCAGTTATACTAGTAAAAGCGACTTTCTTGTTAATATTTGTCTGTTTCCATACTTGAGAGTTTAAGGGGGCAGAGGACTTTCGTTCACTAGCAAAACCATTAGCGTAGCCTACTACTGAGAATTTGAGATTAGCTAAGAGATTACAGAGGAAGCAGAAACACAAAATCCTATTGACGTATTGACCTAAACTAGTCCCTCTAGGAGCGTATGCCCCTTTGACTTCTCATAGCAGGTGCTTCTTTTAGTATAGTTCCTAGTGTCTAATGTCTTTCAGCCTTTTTCTACTAGATATGACTGTCCATCCCAAACTTACAGAAAGGTCCAGGAACGAAAAACTTGGCTAAATTCCACCACATTTTTGCAGGCAAGGTTCTATTAGCATCACAAACAGTTACAAATTATCCTTTTCCTTCCCCTAGGAAGTATAGACTAGTTACAGAATTGCAGTAACATTTCATAGTTTCTCCCTGATCAAGCCAGGAGAAAGTAATTGATCACTCCTGCATCCCATTTTATGTGTAAGTGTTTTACTCTGCTCGAAGTTTAAGAAATTAATGATTTTTTAACAACTTAGCCAAATATATGCAAAATATCAAAATTATCCTTTTAAATGAGTGATGGTGAGATCTCCACAAGCCTTTTCATTTTCTCTCCTTATAAAAGAATAAACTTTTATATCAGTTGGATCCCACCAAATTATGTCACCAAGTCATGTCACTAAGGGTAAAATGGAGATACTACTAAATATTTTCCAAAAAGAGAAAGATGCCATTCTTTTTTTAACACACTATTAAAAGAAAGCATGTCACACAAAATGCGACGGAGGTACCTTTCTGGGGGTTGAGCATAACATAAATTAGCTAGAGAAAACGTTTCGGTGAAGGTTCGAAGGATGTAAAGTGATTTAAAGGGTAAGATTTGAAATATATGTTCTCTTTGAAGTTAGTGTTTTAAGTTAACTAACAACTAGTAGCAAATCTAATGTTGATCAAATTGATCTTGGGATATTAATTGCAATAAATAAAAGCCAATCATACACATTATTTTAGAATGGAGATTGTTAAGTTACTAGAAGATTACACTTTCGGATGGTTGTTACATAGTGTTTCATAATGTATTGTATTATATCTT
Organism: Przewalskia tangutica; assembly: GCA_029844215.1. Taxonomy (NCBI): domain Eukaryota; kingdom Viridiplantae; phylum Streptophyta; class Magnoliopsida; order Solanales; family Solanaceae; genus Przewalskia; species Przewalskia tangutica. The sequence goes on along the minus strand of CM056730.1, from coordinate 90,715,556 downwards.
ATTGTGTTGTATTGTTTCGATGAATACAACATTTGGATAGATTGTATTGTTTCCCGCCGTTATATAATGTTAGACATCAACAATTTGAAAGATAAACCTACAAGAAAAGTAGAGTATGATGTAGAGCTATCATAAAAAGATACAATAAAGGATAAAATATGATTATTGGATAATAAGGAAAGATAAAATGAGAAAAAAGGTAATGATGTTATCACAATAAATCAGTCATTTTTTTTATTAGTAAAAGTTTTTATTAATATGGTACCAAGATGGTACAGGAACAAGTACAAGACAAAACTACAACATCTCCACAATTACATTCTCCTCCCTAAAAGATCCAAAAAATCCAAATATTTGTCCCTCCTATCTAGAGTACTGCTATAACACCCATAAAACAAGTTTTTGATACATTTGTTTTTTACTCTAGCAATCTGCAGATTTCCCCCCTCAAAGCATGTCTTGTTCCTTTCCAGCCAAACAGTCCATAATATGCAAATGGGAATAGTCCTCCATATCTTTTTCACATTTCTTTTAACTCTTTGAGCTTGCCAACTTCCAACAGATTGTTGATTTTCTGTGGTATTACCAGAGACACACCCAATTGTCTTGAGAAATCGCAATGTAGGAACAAATGCTCAACTGTCTCCTGCTCCCTATTACAAAAAAAATCTGCTGCACATGGAATAGCCTCTCCTTTGCAGGTTATTTTGGGTTAAACAAGCATCCCTGGAGGCTAACCAATCAAAGCAGGCTGCTTTCGTAGGTGCCTTAGTTTTCCTGATCATTTTCCAGGGCCAATTAGGAATCCCCTGATTAGTCTGCTGTAAAAACATTTTATAACAACTTTTGACTGAAAATAATTTATCCCAACTATTGATCCAAACTAACGTGTCTGCTTTGTCTCGATCAATTAAGCATGTATTCAGTTGTTGCATCAGTTGACTGAAACTCTCCACTTCCCAGTCATTCAAGTTCCTCCTGAAAGTAATATGCCATCCTGAGTTTGGATAGAAATATTCAAAGCACATCTAAACAGATCTGGAAATTTGCTCTTGAAATGTCATCTCCACTCCAAGTATCTGTCCAGAATTTAATTCTAGCACTGTTGCCAACCTCCAGCCTTGTATGTTGTAAGAACTCATCCCATTCTTCACTTATTTTCCTCCAGATTCTGCCACAACTTTTCAATTGTGAAGGATTTTGCTTCCATCCCTCCTCACCATATATATCATCTATCATTTTTTGCCAAATTTCCTTACTCCCTCTACTATATCTCCATAGCCATTTAAAAAGTAAGCTTCTATTATGCATCTTCAGGTTCCTCACACCCAAACCCCCTGACTTTTTATCTCCAATAACCACCTGCCACTTTACCAAATGAGTTTTCCTTTTGTTTGCATTTCCATACCATAAAAATTGTCTTCTAGTGGAATCCAATTTCTTTTCAACCTCTACAGGCATTTTAAAGAGGGACATAGTATATGTAGGGATCCCATCCAAGACACTTGATTAAGGTAAGCCTACCCCCAAGAGACAAGTATTGTTTTTTCCAACGAGTTAACTTCTTATTGCACCTATCAATAACCCCTTGCCAAATGCTTATGTCCTTTCTCTTCATCCCTAATGGAAGCCCCAAATAAGTAGTGGGAATATCGACACCAAATCGGTCGTTACATAAAATTGGACTTTTCATCATTACATAACGATGTGATTTATACAATAAAATTTAAGTAACAATCAAAACAAACATTGTATTTAACCTAACAACACAATACAATAAGTAACAACCATCCAAATAAGCTGTTAAAGAGAGATTATGTTCAACAACAACTGGCTTTTGGAAAGGAGCTTGGAACTAAACTCAAGTATAATAATCCCTTACTGGGCAAATGTCTTTGGAGATTCGGAGTGGAGGTACAAGCGTTGTGGAGTGGGGTGATAGTAGATAAACATGTGATTACGGAAGGAGGATGGAGAGCTAGAGGTATTACTTTGATTGTGGTTTGTGGAGGAATATATTGAAGGGATGGGATAATATCTTGGAAAACATCTCATTCAAGGTTTGAGACGAGAGGAGAATAATGTTTTGGGGAATTAGATAGTGTTGGGACTTAATTATGAAAGATGAATTTAAGAGTTTTTACATAATCTCTTTCTAATGAGACTTGAAAATTCAACAAATTAGGAGGACACAAGGTGGAGAGATTTTTTTTGGATTTGAGATATAGAAGGGAATTCCACGATTGAGAAGTGGTTGAGTTGCCGAGATTGCTAGCCTTACTACATAGGCAAGTCAATTTGTCTGATTTTCCTGATGTTTGGCGGTGGAGTCTGGGAAAATGGAGTGTTCCCCGTGAAGTCTTTATGAGAAACTTTTGGTTAGGGAGGAGCATGAATTTTCCATGTAATGCGATATAAATTCCAAAGGTGTCGAGGAAGGTGTGTTTCTTCACTTGGCTAGTTGCTAGAGTGGTGATTCTGACAACGAAAATCTTAGAAAGGGGAAGGTTGTTTGTGTCAGTTGGCGTTACACGTGTTAGGAGGCGGGCAAGGACGTGGATCATCCTCTTCTACATTGTAGGTGGACTATGAGGTTATGGTGGGATATGTTCAGGTAGTTTGACACTCCATGTGTGATGTCAAGAACATGGAAAGAGGGTGATGTCAAGAACTGGGAAAGAGTTGATGTTTAGCTGGAAGAGCAGGAGTAGGAAGAGAAGATGGAAGACTTGGAACGTGGTCCCACTTGCTTTAATGTGGGTTGTTTGGACAGAGAGAAACAAGAGAGCTTTTGAAGGAGTATTGTCGAACTTCTCTCAGTTGAGGATTAGTCTCCGTTCTCTTATTTTCTTTTGGTGTACACATACAGTTCCCTCTTGCATAGACGATTGGGTGGAGTTTGTAGCCTTTTGGTATACTCTTTGTATATGACTGTTTTGACCATGTTTATGAATGAAAATACTTTTACCCGATAAAAAAAAGATGAATTCTCTATAGGATTCTATTCAGTAGATAATATGTTTGTGAGTAATTATGGGAGAAAAATATTATTACACTGAGTCATATTTATGGACACTACATTCCAATCCTTTTCCATGTAGGATACTATATATAAATCCTATTCCCATTTCTATTATAAAACTCCCCTCAAACTGGTGCATACGAGTCATATTTACCGAGCTTGTTACCGAGCTTGTTACAGATGTAACTAATACGATGACCAGTGAGGGACTTAGTGAAAATATCTGCATGCGGATCACTCGACTTCACAAATTTTGTTACAATATATTCGGAGAGTATCTTTTCTCTAATAAAGTGACAGTCAATCTCAATGTGCTTTGTCCTCTCGTAAAATATCGGGTTTGATGGATATGAAGGACCACTTTGTTATCACACACAACTTCCATCTGACTTATTTCTTCAAATTTTAGTTCTCTAAGCAATTGTTTAATCCACACTAGCTCACAAGTTGCTACAACAATTGCTCGGTATTCTGATTCTGCACTTGATCGAGCAACCACACTTTGTTTCTTACTCTTCTAGGATATCAAATTACCTCCTACTAAAACATAATATCCATATGTATAATGTCTATCAGAAGGTGATCTTGCCTAATCAATGTCTATATATCCAACGATCAGCTCATGACCTTGATCTTCGAAAAGTAGTTCTTTATCTGGAGCCGACTTCACATATCGCAAAATGTGGACAAATACATCTCAACTGGCTTACAACACTCACATGAAATGAAATGTCAGGTCTAGTCACTGTGAGAGAATTCAATTTACCAACCAACCACCTATATCTTCCAGGATCACTGAGTGGCTCCCCTGTCCTGGCAAGAGTTTAGCATTTGGATCTATAGGAGTGTCAATAGGTCTACATCATATCATTCCTATCTCTTCAAGAATGTCTAAGACATACTTGTGTTTCGAAATAACAATACCTGATCTGGATTGAACAACCTCAATATCTAGAAAATACTTCTGTCGAGGTCTTTAGTCTGAAAATGCTAAAAGGGATGTTGCTTTAAATTAATGATACCATCATGATCATTGTCGGTAATAACGATATCGTCACCATAAACCACCAAATAAATACACAAATTTGGAGTGGAATGCCGATAAAACACAGAGTGATCAGCTTCACTACGAGTCATGTCAAACTCCTGAATCACTGTGCTGAGCTTCTCAAACCAAGTTCGAGGAGACTGTTTTAGGCCATAAAGTGACCGGCGCAATCATCACACTAGACTAGACTCCCCTGAGCAACAAAACTAGGTGGTTGCTCCCTATAAACTTCCTACTCAAGGTCACCCTGGAGAAAATCATTCTTAATGTCCAACTGATAAAGAGGCCAATGGCGGACAATAACAATGGATAGAAAAAGACGGACATATGTTATTTTAGCCACGGGAGAGAAAATATCACTGTAATTAAGACCAAATATCTGAGTATACCCCTTGGCAACAAGGCGAGCCTTAAGCCGATAAACTTGGCCTTTCAGACCAACTTTAACTGCATAAACTCAACGACAACTAACCGTAGATTTACTTGAAAGAAGAAGAAAAAGCTCCCAAGTACCACTTGCATGTAAGTCAGACATCTCATCAATCATAGTCTGTCGCCATCCTGAATGAGAAAGGGCTTACTTAGGGATGGAGACAGGACAATGATAATATAAAGGCATAATGGGGTGATGACAAATGATGATAACTTAAAAAGGGTATAATGTGAGTTAGTAATACAAGTGGACCATATATCTTCTTGAAGTACAATCGGTTGATCAGGAGAACAGTAAGAGAAGGGGCGAAGGGGCGCAGGACATGAATCATCTGGGGCTTGATGCTGGACGTGGACAATGATGATAAGTCAGTAGTGGTGGTACTGTGGGTGGAGACTACAAAGCACGGACACCTCATTTAGGGTGAGGTGTCCGTGTCGGACACCGTTTCGGACACGCCTCGGACACGTGTCCAGGACGTTTCCGAGTGGGCCCAGCAAAAAAAATAAAATAAATTCAGACACGGCAGGGACACGGGAAAGGGGGACACGGGAAAGGGGGACACGGCAGGGACAATTTTTTTTTTTTTTTTTAGAAAAAGTTTAGTTTTAATTTTATTTGATTTATTTTAAGTAAATTTATATTTATTTGAATTTGGGTCTTGGGACATACTTATGTATTAGTTTATGGACTATGGTCTTATGAATTATGTATTGAATATTTGATTGATTGTCAATTTGTTATGAATGTTTTTTTTAATTTGGTACATATTTAATTTGGTATTTTGGTTATTTGATATATAACAAATTTGAATTAAATTTATAATTTATTTATGAATGTGAAGCTTTAATAGTATTAATTTTAGTATTTTATATATTATATTATATATATATAAAAATATTTTTTAATTTATTTTTACAGCCGTGTCGTGTCCCCTATTTTTCAAAATTGCCGTTTCCGCGTGTCTGTGTCCTATCAGACACCTCTCACGTGTCCGTGCTACATAGGGTATAGGGTGGAGACATATAAGTAACTGTAAATACTTCAAAAGTCGGCATAGGTAAGACTGGTGGTATGGTGGATGGAGATGTAGAAGTAACAGTAGATTTCTCAAAAGTCGGTATAGGTAAGACTGCAAATATGTCTGAATGATAAGAAGATGACGTAAAATAAGGTCGAGACTCAAATAATGCGCATTAGTTGACATAAGGGAACGAAGATCAGGTGAGTAGCAATGATTCCCCTTTTGAACTCAAGAATAACCAAGAAAGACACATTTGAAAGCACGAGGGGCTAATTTATTTTTCCCCAGGTTTAAGTTATGAACAAAACATGTGCTCCCAAAGACACGAGGGGGGAGAGAGTATACAGGTGACTGAGGAAACACTACTGAATAAGGAATTTGATTTTGAATGGAAGATGAGGGCATCCGATTAGTTAAATAGCAAGATGTGAAAATTGCATCGCCCCAAAAACGCAACGGACACGAGACTGAATGAGAATACCGCGAGCAGTCTCAAATTTGTCTATTCTTTCTCTCTGCCACCCCATTCCGCTGAGGAGTGGACATGCATGACGTTTGATGAATAATTCCTTGGTGAGTTATAAATTGTTGAAACTGGGAGGACAAATATTCTAAGGCATTGTCACTACGAAAGGTACGAATAGAGACACCAAATTGATTTTGTATTTCAGCGCAAAAAGTCTTGAATATAGAAAACAACTCAGAACGGTCTTTTATTAAGAAAATCAAATGCATCTTGAATAATCATCAATGAAACTAACAAATAACGAAATTCTAAGGTTGAACTGATTCTACTAGGATCCCAAATATCATAATGGACTAAGGAAAAAATGAACTCTGCACGACTCTCAGCACTAGGTGGAAAGGTAGTGCGAGCGTTTCCCAAGTTGACACGACTCATAATCTAATGTGGACTGGCTAGACAAACTAAGCACCATCTTTTGTAGCTTGAACAAACTCGGATGTCCCAACATTTGTGAATTAATCCCGGAGGATCTGTAATTGGACACGCTATAGGGGAATTAGGAGAGGTTAGATAGTAAAGGCCTTGCGATTCATATCCTATGCCAATCATCTGTCCCGTACTGCGATCCTCCATAACAAAAGAATCATCAAGAAATATTATGGCACAATTTAGGGCACGAGTCAGACGACTTGATCGATGCAAGATTAAAAGGACAACCACAGATATAAAGAACAAACTTTAAAGTGACAGAAGATAGGGGATTAGCTTGTCCAGCTCCTTTAACTTTTGTTTGAATCCTATTGGCTAAAGTAACAACGTGAAGAGAATGTGAATAAATAATATTTGACAAAAGTGATTTATCACCAGAAATATGATCAGAAGTGCCAGAATCCACAACCCACGATCCAAGAGTATTAGACTGTGCGATTGAGGCTACTTGTGGAGATGTCTTTACTTGCTCAATACTGAAGGTACTCATTATATTCCTCTTCAGATAAATAAACTCGTTGATTACCTATAGTGTCAGCCTAAGCAATATGAGCATTCTTGGATGGTCGACCATGCAAAGAATAACATGGTTTACGAGTGTGTCCAAGCCTATTACAATAACTACACTTAGGTTGAGATCTTCCAAACTGACCTCTTCCTCGTCGATTCTTCATAGAATGTGATGTTCGATTTTTTGATTCGTCATTAATGGTTCTGCAGTGATCATAAGACTTGAATATTCTACTAATCTACTCCCATATTTTTGGAATTAGAAAAACCGAGAAACATGATTGGATTGAGGAGAAACCACTCTTCAGATGCTTGAAAACAACCTGGAAAGAGTCAAACACTGCTGAAATAGTGAAAAATATCGAGAAAAATTAACTGTAATGCCGGGAAACACTGTTCCGGTGACTGAAAATCAACCAAATCGCGATGGTAGAGTCAGAATCACATGGCGCACCCCAAGAGCAAAGAAACTTCAGAACAATTAAAAATAGCCCCAAAAAAACTGTTGAAACAGTACTGTACCGCCGGAAAATACTGTTTAGATGGCTGTTTCCAGCAAAATCATTGTGGGTGGGGTCCGAACTTGGCCGAACAGGTGTGGGTCAGGTCGAAATAGGCAGGTGACCGCTGTAGATTAAGAATCTGTCTCAAAACACGCCGGAAAAATCAAATTTCGCCGGAAAAAGGCAGTTTGACACGCCAGAACCCTAATCCGGTGACTGAATTCTGAAAAATAGTGGATGGTTTAACTCTTAATGTCTACGCGAGCCTGATAGAAAAGAAATTTCTCAAAAAACTGGCCGGAAACCCCTCACACGCCGGAAGCTGGGGCAGTCGCCAGAAAAACCAAAAATCACCGAAAAGTAACAAACTTAAAATCACTGAGATCTGGCCGGAAAATCCGCACGCGCCGGCGCGTAAATCTGACGCGCTCGCCAGAACTGAAACTTCGAACGGCGCATGGATGCACGTGAGTTGATATTTGCCGGAGCCGCTGACCGGGTTTTGGTCGAAGGGACTGATCTACCACATGGTGGTGTTGGAATTTGCGCAACACTACCGGAAAGTAATTTTGACGCAGACAGCTATGTTGTCACTGGAAAAATTGCACCGTGATTGATTTTCTTCCCGGAAATTGTTGGAAATTTGCACAACAATTATTTTCTCACTAAAGCTCTGACATCTGTGAGAAATGATATTGTGTATCTACATTATTACACTTAGCCCTATTTATAGACACTACATCTCAATCCTTTTTCACGTAGAATACTGTATATAAATCCTATATCTAACAATGTTCAGATAAAATTATAGGTAACTTACTCGGCCACCCTTGTGCCAATAATATCAGAAAGGCAAGATGACATGTTATCCAACTCTTTGCCTAATACCAATGTGTTGATCTATTGGAATTCACAAAAAGAAAAAAAGGGAAAAGGTTTATCTTGTTACTTATGACTGATACATCGCGGTTTCACCCAGAAATTTGAATCATTATTGTATATTTGAGGTGGGGGTACATTTCAAAAAAGAAAAAAAATAGAGGTGGGGGCAGGGTCGTGACTGTTTGCATTGGGTTGCATTATTATGACCAAGTTCAGAACCAATGATGATCGAAAGTCTACAACTAGTGCTGAAGTTTAAGTGGGTATACTTTCTGATATATTTTTGTTCAAAGCTCACCTTCTGGAAAACGGTTGATCCACCACTGAAGCAGATGGATGTTCATTTTCAGAGGGTTTAGAAGATGCTTCTGACAGTTCAAATTTCCATAGCAGATTATATGGTTCAACAACCCTCATTATGAGTTCTCCGTGGACGATCATCATGCAGATTCACAACCATCTAAGGCCTTGACTTTTGCTCAGAACACCTGATTTAATAATTACAAGTTTGAAAAAGCTGGAGTTCTGCTGTAGGGATTTCATGATACGGATTAGGAAATTGTAATTCATGTGCTGCATAATGGTTTTCTTTTTGGGGGGTAGGGATGGGGGGAAGGGCGGTCTTTTGCTTCCATGTTTTGCCAAAACATTTGCCCATGTCTTTGTGACCAGTTGAAATTTCTTTACTAATAGCCCCGGCCTTAGGACTTGAGTCATTTGCTGTGGCTGCAAAAACCTTATTGGGTTGCCAATTGCATTTGCAGAAAGTATATAGCATCATAGATAGGTATTGGGTTAAAAAAATGGCTTATTTCACGCTCTCAAAAGCAGTGTAATTCACTTTGCTATGCCACATAAGGAGAAGGTGTCTAATAAATACATTTTCTATCCACTTTAGGTGTTCAATAGGTATTGGTCTTAGTTTAGGTGTCTAAATGGAAAAAATGAACAGTTTAAGGGGCTGCATATGTATTCAGCCGTTTTTCTTTCCATGTCATCAAGATGGTTTTAAATCTGCCTCAGCGCAAATGATTATTCATATTTTTCTGTAGAATGTGCTCAGAGTTGTTAACCTTGCTCTGGTTATTTGATACTAAGAGGTTATACATCCATTATTTAAGTCATTGTTGTGCAGCCTTTTCTGCATGTTGTCAGGACTTTTGATTTGAGCTCGCCTTTATGCAGGCCTTATGGGGATACAAATTTATCTTGGAACTGGAAAGGCATGTCAAACTAGAAGATATCACTATTGCTTCACAACAAAATTCCTCTTCGAAAAGTTTGGCTTCATGAAGTAAGTGAAGTTTATTGATGAGAACGAACAATAGAATATCTGCTAAGTGGTTGCATTGTGTTCATAAAGGCTATGGTTGAGCTTTGGAATCGTAAACCTAAACAATTTGGTATATCATTTCAGTAACTTGTTCTCACATGCTAATACCTGTGTCTATCTTTGAAATGCTTTAGCAAAATCCCTAGCTACTCTTGGCTAAACATGTAAAGTGAACAATTGAAAGTTAGCTAACTGGTGTATTTGCAAGATGAATCAGATAATTTTCGTCTTTTACTAGTAACATCCAAATTTCATTCAGATGGTCAATGAAACATAATGGTATGAGACTATGAGTTTCTGCATTCTTTGAAGGTTTGATTTTTACTTGAATGACTTAATCCTTCTTATGGGAGCGAATCCAAGGGTATTAGAGTTGTTTGATTGGTCATGGAAAACATTCTTTAAAATTCAAGAAAATGACTTCTTTGGTGAGAGTAGGACAAACAAGTTCTATAAATGGCATTCAACGCTGCTGGTCCCTCACCATCTCCAACCCCAACTTCCCCTGCCACCCCATCCTAAACCCTCCTGCCATAGGGTTTTCTTAGATTATATTTATAAATGATCTTGCGATAATATTTTATTTGTTAATTACTCACCAAAACACGAGAAAATAAATAAGAAAATCACTTTATGTTTATCCAAGTATTGAATGGTTACTTGAAAGAACTTTCGTCGTGGGATCTTATCATGTTTGCATATATTTGTCCTTTGCTATTTGGATAACCATAGAATGATGTTATATTTGCAGATTGATTTCCATGAACATCACCTTATCGTCATTAATAAATGATGTCATATTAGATTTTATTTCAGCGGGAAAAAAGTATAGAATTGTAAGAAACTCCTGCAATCGGCCATTTACTTCATCAACAGATACACTATGGTATAACTAATATAGGAGGAACATAGTGTATCTGTTGATGAATGACAACACATAACACTTTCTTCTCAATTGTCTCTAATTTTGGAGCACTTGAAAGCCTTCGAGGAGAAATAAATCGTGCAACTTCTATAACATTATTCATATAGTGATTATTTTTTAAATCTCTTGAATGTAGCGTGGGAAATAGATTTTTTGATGAATTAATGGTCGATGTATTATTTTGATCATCACTCACCGGTAAAACAAAATTCACATTGAAAACACGAGGCAATATACGAAATTTAAGGATTTTTAGAGGTCTTTTGAAGTCAAAATTCGTAATTGAAATCGAGTTTAAAAGTTTATATGATATAATATAAAACTCGTCTTCTTTCATATTCATGGTCTACTCGAATTTTAAATTCAAACCCCCTCACATTTCCACCAAATTATCAAAATTAAACTCTTTAAAATGTACCAATCCATTTCAATAACGATCACTCGAAATAAGTTTCAATTTTGGAATTCCAATTTTTCCAACTCAAGCATAAGCGAACTTGTTCTCCTCCGAAATGTCTGCCGTGTAATCGGCTAGCAAAATCGGATGACAAATTGATTCCTTAACTAAGTGATTTCGGCTGAAAGCGGAACTCTAACTACTAGCAATGGGTTCCCCAACTATTACAGAAAGCGTTGAGACGATGATTGAGTAAACTAAGTGGTAAGAAACATAAATACAGCTAGAGTGCAATGAAGGCGATAAAGACAAAATGAAGATATGTAAAATCAGTTGTTTGATTGATTGTGTAATTCTGTACAAATGATTTCTATATTTATAGTACAAGAAAATAAACGTGACCCCCTATGTTAGCCATCGAACTACCCACTAAATCCACTAGCTAACTATGAGGAGGCGGTGCCAATATTTTCGCCTGGACCTCTAGCACGATCGACGACACTCCCTTTTGGTTGTTGCTTCCTTTTCTAGAAGGTCATTTGACTTGGTCTTCGAGGCGTCCGAGTATGTATGGATCTTAGCCGTTCCCCAGAATTATGACTCGATCAGACTACTGTAATAATCGATGATGCTTTTCTAGCCGAGTGTAAGGAGTAACAGATTTGGCTATAATTCCGCTCAGTTATCGACTTAGAATCCTTTTCCACCTTTGGCTGTCACTCGATTCGGCTAAACACTTTTGAGTGTTAACAATTGCCCCCTGTATTAACTCGAGTGTAGCTGTCGAGTTGATATATTCCAAAATGGCTCTCGTTTCGTGTGGCAACTGTAGGTGTCATTTCAATCACTTTTGGCTTAAATGCATGCAATGATGGTCTTTAAAAAGTTCTTTTTCCTTCCACAAAAATGTCTCGATTTCCATAATTAATTTCTGTCAAGCTCTTCATCATGCATGCCTATTAGTCGATACACGTTGCTAGCAATTCGTTGGCTCACTACGAAGGGTCCTCCCCAGTTTGGCGACCATTTGCCGAATTTACGATCTTTCATTCCAAGTGGAAACACGGTTTTCCAAACCAGGTCTCCTTCAGCTAACCTCTTAGGCTTTACATGTTTGTTGTATGATTTGGCTATTTTTCATTTACCTGCCTTGATTCTTTCTAGGTCCATCAGTCGATTTTCATCTACCTGGTCTAATTCCATTAGCATGACCTGTTGATACTCTTTTAAGTTTAAATAATTCTATTTGACCACCCATAATGACTTAACATTAATCTCCGAAGGTAACACTGAATCCTGGCCATAGGTTAACCGATAAGGTATTGTCCCAGTAACTGTAGATTTAGTGTTCCTGATCTCTCATACAACTTTATCCAACGTGAGATGCCACATGGCCACCGGTAGTCCTCGATCGAAAGTTAGCTCGACTCAAGTCGACAAGAGAGAGACAAGAGTCGCGATCTGGCCTCCTTCATAGGTTCGGGTGCAAAGACCGAGGAAGGGATTCAAAACCAAAAGCCATTGCGCCTTTAGCCGATTGGGAGGACTCCGGTCCGCAGCTGTGGAGTCCGCCTTCCCTTGAAAACACCTCTCTATCAGCCAAAAAATATTAATTGTGATAAAATATGTCATCGAGGGATGGCCGGTTTATCCTCCATATATTTACTGATAATGTCCATAATAAGTTTGTTAGCTGCCTCGGCTTGTCCATTCGCCTGTGCATAATAAGGTGAGGATGTGATCATCTTGATCCCAAAATTTTCAGCGAAGGCTGCCACCTTAGAACCAGTGAACACCGTCCCTTGATCGATTGTAATTGTCTCAGGATTACCATATCTGTATATGATCTGATGTTGGATGAACTGAATGACATCTGTCTGATGAACCCTTTTCATTGGATGAGCCTCTACCCATTTAGTGATGTAATCGGTAGCCACGACAATAAAATTATGGCCTTTAGCCGATTACGAGTGAATTTTGCCGATGAGGTCCATAGTCCATCCTCTGAAAGGCCAGGAATTTACGATCGGGTGCAATAACTCGGCTGGTACCCATTGGACTGGTCCATGTTTCTAACATTCTTCACACCCTTTTGCGTACTGAAAGCAATCGGCAATGATGTTAGGCCAATAATAGCCATGGCGATAAATCAGCCATTTCAGCGTTTGTCCTGACTCTGTGCGATCCACAAATCCCTTCGTGGACTTCTCCCATAACCCTTAAGGCCTATGTTTTCTCAATACACTTGAGTAGCACCCCGTTTACACTCCTTTTGTATAGATCATCATCAATGAGCTCATACTTCAAGACTCTCATATTAACCTTAAGGTCCTTGGAGGTGGAAGGATCTTTTAAGTAGTCGATTAATACCTACTTCCACGAGTCGGTCTGGTTCACGGCTAGTGCTTCGGCTGGCAGCTCATCATACTCTAAAGTGAGTAGAGACTTGCTAAAGCCAGAAGTTTCTTGTGCTAAGTCATTAGCCTCAACATTCATGCTCCTAGGAACATAACTTAATGTAGACAACGCGAATCCGCTAAGTAATCTGCTAGTCGTCCTGTAACGGGCCAACAAATTTGGATCTTTACAATCATATTCCCCAACCAGCTATTTGATAACCAGTTGAGAATCTCCATGAACATCGATGCACCTCGCCTTCATATAGGTTAGAAATTTGAGTCCCATTATGAGAATATCATATTCAACTTAGTTATTTGTCAATTCAGAATCCAGCCGATAAGAGAACCTCCATGTTTCATCTCTAGGACTGGTTATTGTTATTACGGCTCCGACTGTTCTCGATCCATCAAAAGTTAGCGTCCAAGGGATGATGTCCATACATGCAGTGTAGGGGGCGCATGGGTCCTCCACATCCAGACAAGGGTGGCCTGCCAAGAAATCGGCTAACGCCTGACCTTTGACAACCTTGAGTGACTTATACTCGGGAGAAAACACAGTGAGCTTGATTTCCCATTTCATTAATTGTCCTTGCAAAACAGGCCTATTCAGTAAGTACCAGACGATGTCAATTTTGCACAAAACATGAACTACATGTGGCATTAAATAATGTTCGAGTTTTATACAAGCATAAAATAAGGACAAACAAAACTTCTATATAGGGGTATATCTAGTTTCAGCCTCATTGAGCATTCAGCTAAGGCAGTAAACTGCCCTTTCAATTCCATCATCGGCATCATGCGCTAACATGCAATCGATAGATGCATTTGCAGCCGAGATGTACAACTACAACAGTTTCCCTGGTCTGGGCGGCATCAGCACGGGAGGAGTTGCTAGAGCCTTTTTAATCCGGTCAAATGCATCTTGCTGTTCCGAGCTTCGCACTAGATCTTATTAGGGTTGTTCATTTCGAATATCCGAAAATTTCGGATCGATAAAATTATGATCCGAATCTGATCTGAAAAAATTGAATATTCCAAATTTTGGATCGGATAACCGGATATCCAAAATTTATAGGTGCAATAGTAAAACTCCAAAATGGAAAGTAGAACTTTATATGTGCAATGTCCAATACATTAACTACTACCTAAAACATCCAATGTCCAATATCTAAATTAATACACCAATACAAATAATGAACAACCCTATTCACCTATAGGTACTATTTGACACCAGTGGGTACTATTTGACACCAGGGGGTAAGTATTTGAGACTTACATGTAGTTTAAAAAAAAATGTATTTTGAGGAATTCATACGGAGTACCAACAAATGAAGGATCCATTTCACATAGGAGATACTTAAGTTACCCAAAAGAGAAGACATGAAATTGTTGAATCCACTGTGTACAGATGGGTGAGAGCACAATCAACAACGTAACTTTTGGACCAATAAAAACTTATATTTCTTCATCGTCCTCAAGTAATCAAACTAAGAGAAAGAAAAGTAACTGATAAGTGGTAGCACTTGAAGCAGGCAACCCAATGAAAAGTAACTGATATTTCGGTTTTTTTTGGATTTTTCGGGTATCAGAAATTAATGAAATTGTGATACGTATCCGATCCATTTTTTTCGGATATCCGATTTTTCGGATCCAATCGATCGGATTATTATGAACATCCCTAGCTCTTATGACCCTTTAAGCTTAAGTAGAGGCGAGAAAGCCTTCATTTTGCTGGCTGAATTGTCTATGAATTTTCTCAAGAAGTTGATCTTCCCTAACAGGCTTTGTAACTCTTTCTTCATTCTGGGTGGTGGAGTTTCCATAATTGTCCGGACTTTGTTATGATCTATCTTAATACCTTTATTATGTACTAAGAAGCCAAGGAAGTTGCCAGCCGATACCCCGAACATACACTGGCTGGATTCACTTAGGTTATGAATCCTCATTCTTTTAAGCGTCTGTTCCATATCGGCTAAATGGTCTTTGAAGTTGTCAGACCTTACCATTATATCGTCAATATAGACATCCACAGTCTTACCGATCAAATCATGGAAGATGGTGTTCATTGCCCTCTGATAAGTGACACCAGTATGCTTCAAACCAAATGGCATAACTAACCACTCGTAAATGCCCAATACTCCTGGACACCTAAAAACAGTCTTGTGAATGTCCTTCTCAGCCACTACTATTTTATTATAGCCGACGTATCCATCCATAAACATCAGCATGCCATTAGCAGCCGCCGAATCGACTAGCATATCGTCTATAGGCATGACATATTCATCTGTGGGAGTGGCTAGATTTAGGTTCCTGTAATCGAAACATACCCGAACCTTGCCATTCTTCTTCTAGACTGGCACAATGTTTGCCAACCATTCCACATACCTAGTCGTTCTGATGAACCCGACCTTTACCAGTCGTTCAATCTCAACTTTAATTTGAGGCATCAGCTGAGGATGATATCTTACGGCGGTACAACATGAGGTGTGAAACCCTCATGTCGATGATCATGGTCTACCAGAGTGCGTGCCAGCCCATTCATCTCGTGATAATCCCATGTGAAAAAGTCTTTATACTGCAATAGAAGAGCCGTTATGCTTTGTTTATCCTCATCCTTCAGCAAACCACTAATTTATGATAGCCGAGGTACTTCCTCAGTTCCTAAGTTGATATCTTCCAAAAGGTCATGAGATTCAAAGCTAGGTATAACTCTTTTTATGGGTGATTCAAATTCCATCGGCAACTCAATGTCATCGGCCAATATTGGTTCTCTATTGTAGTCCTCCATCCGCAATGCCTTATCTATCCTTGTTTGGGAACATAAAGTAGTCAACCGATTCCACATATCACATATGATTTGTGTCTCCTCAATCATTTAACTCCTCCAAGGTAAGTTGTGGTTCGGCTAATTACTTTATCTCAAAACCTCGTGAAGTAAGATTATAGGATTCCCAAGATCCTTCTTCGTATTGCTCCGCAACAGCTATGGGAGCCACATATGGTGAGTATAAGATGACCTTCAAGCTCTTAACCCATACTTGAAATGGGTTATCATCGGCCGATACGACCTCTATCTTGTCCCCTTTCCCGAAAATGAGCTTCTGGTGCATGGTGGAAGGGAGACATCGACTGGTGTGAATCCAGTCCCTTCCCAATAAAATAGTGTAAGATAACTTGCCATATATTACAAAGAATGCAGATCTGACCGTTTTAGGACCTACAGTGATTTTCGCTACTAAAATCTCCAAGGCTTCAGAGGCCTCTCCCATAAAGCTAGTCATTTCCATGTTAGTTGGGATGAGGTCCTCCCTGGTCTTGTTGAGATTTTTTAGAGTCACCAATGGCATCACATTCAGCACAACCTCGTTGTCGATGAACAATTGGATGATGGCTCTGTCGTTAATGCAGGCTTTGACATAGAGGGGTTTGATGTGTTTAACTATCTCTTCCGTAGGTGCACCAAATACAGTGCTCAAAGCGTCCCTAGCTGTGGTATCGACTATAGTCACCCATTTAGAATTCACACACACATCGCTTTCCTGGCTATCCTGTGTAGAGCGGCCGACCCAAAACTCAGTCAGGATCAGGATGACCATTTCAATAGCTGCCCAAATCTCATCGGCCGAATCATGTTTGAATAAATCAAGGATGAAGTCTTCCATCTATTCCAATTCGGCTGACAAGAAGTTAATATCTTCCATCTCCTAGAGGCATATAGGCACTGACTGATGTTCTAATGCTTGGACCCTCTGCGTAATTTGAGGAACCGTCTCGGCTAACGATTCTTTCATGATAGTAGTCTCCTGTCGAGGTTCCTATGTTGGGTTGTTATCAGGCTGATTATTTGGCTCTGGCTGGTCCAAAGTTTCTTCATGGAGCACAATTTCTAAAGAGATTGAACCGAATGCCCATTCGTTGGCCTCAACTACGACAGATTTAGGAATTTCCTGCTTATCGGTTGCCCTAGTGCTGGATATCAGGTGCAACGTCTGCTTCATCTTGTGCAAGACTTTAGCACACTGCACCTTCTTTTCCGAGTCATGGATAAGACACTCGGTGGGTGCCTCTTTCTTTCCATCATCCTAATTAACGAACCACTTTCTCTTTTCAATATTGGCGGCTAGCTTGATCATCCTCTGTGGTTTCAGCTGGCTTTCATCCCTTACTTTGATACGCAAGGAAGAAACCCATTATTTTACGTTGAATTAACCACCATCTGTTTAGCTATGGGGAGTGTTTACTCATCTATCTGGGGTAGGCTCGGCTTATCCTCGACTGGGAGCTATGCTTGTCCCTCAAGCCTGCATCTGGGCCCTGTTGGGTCACTTTTGAACCTCGGGTACTATTTGTGATGTTCCATATCAATGTGCTCTGGTCTATAGGACGACCACGAAAACTGCTTCCAGTTGGCTGCCTGTTCGTGTCCTCATGGATACTACGTAAGCTGCCCAGCCGATCAAATACATAAGTCTTCGCAGCCTCCTTTTTACCAGTGGGATTTTTTATGACCCACACAGTTTTCACTATTTGTTTCCCCTTGACATCCTTTGATTGTTCTGGCTTGGCAAAAGATAACATGGATATCGGCACTGTGGGAAATGGGTCAGTATTCATAGACATTTCAGCTATGCTCTTATAGGCTAGTTTGAACCTCCCTTCCTTGATGCCTTTTTGAAATGCCTTTCTGAAGATCACGTAGTTGGAAGTAGCGTGGCTATATGAATTGTGCCATTTGCAATACTTCTTGTCCTTGATCTCTTCGACAAGCGGAATTATATGACCATCGGGCAGCTGAATCTGTTTATCCTTAAGCAGATGATCGAAAATTTGGTCTGCCTTTGTAATGTCAAAGGAGTAACCGACCCTGCCATCGGTTGAACTTGTCTCCTTTCCTTTTATAGCTTTCAAGGCTGGGTAAGAATAAACCTTACCCCTGACAATCTTGGCTACCATTGTGTCTACCGTGTAGTCGGCTGACTCTGAGTTAGACTCATCTGCCTAAATAATTGATACCAAGTGGGAGCCTCAGTTTTGGCTAGCCCTTCTTTTTTCCTTCTCCTGGATATACTTCTCTATTTGGCTAGCCTTCTCGGCTAACTGGCTTAAGTAAGAGCAGGATTGTCCCACTAATTTTTCTTTTAATTGGGGATTCATGTTATTGATTATCCTGTGGGCGCACTCCAATTCATGGAAGTGTACAATGCATTTCTCAACCTTCCTTCTGAATCTCTCGATAAAATCGATAGCCGATTCGTTAACCTGTTGATTGATATTCGTCAAATTAGTTACAGTGACCTGAGGTTGGGTATAATAAAATCTATCATGGAAACAACAATATATGTCAGCCCAGCTCTGTACGGAGTCGAGGGCAAAAAATGAGTACCAGGCAAATACTATCCCAGTTAGAGAAATAGGGAACAACTATAGCTTGTGATACTCATTTTGGCCAACCTCTCCGCATTGGGTGGTAAATCTGGTGATGTGCTCAAAGGTAGACTTGCCATCATCACCCGAGAAGGTTGCGAAATTAGGCATTTTGAAGCCTCTTGGCAGTGGTGTCATCTGATTTACCCAATCAGGGTAGAGCTTTCTATAAACAGGCCTATCCAAGGGTTTCAGTTGGATGTCAAAGTACCTTTTCATGGTATTTACGATAGTTTTAAGGTTTATCAACTGTGAAGTCCCCTACCGATTCCCAGTTGGAACCGGCTGGTAGGCGTTCTGAACTGGAGGCCTCCATTATGTACCTTGTTGAGCAGGGTTTTGAAAGTTGTAGGTATTATAATGGCTATTACCAATATGTGGGGGTATATCCCCATTGCTGCTGTTAGGCATAGCCACTAAATCCTGCAACATAAGCTTCTGAAATAACCGCCGGAGCTTGAGGATAAGGTGGAACAGTGTTCCATGTCTGCTCTCCCCAAATATCGGCCGTTCTTGGAAAGTTTGCGCTTCCTGGATGGTATGGATTGGGTACCGGTTGCGACTGCTAGAATGGTGTCCCGCTGTAGACAACGTCACCAGATAGCTGAGCGGGGTCATAGCCAGGGGCCACCAACTACTAGTTCGGTTGTCCAACATTGGTCGCCTGCACCGTACAACCGTTTGCAGGAGCGTACGACATAACGGGTGATAAGCTAAGGTGTCCATATGCCTAAACTGGTCTCTGAGCCATATTAGTCGAGTGGCACAGTTTTCCCCCCAATATTTGGTGGCAACCCTACAGTACACTGGTTACCAAGTGAGTTGGCTTGTGCTCTTATGTCACGACCCGACCCCGGGCCGCGACTGGTGCCCTACCTGGGCACCCTTAAAACATACAACATAATAAACTGCTGCGGAAAATAAGTAACACATTTTTTTTTTCTTCTTAAAACCAAGGCAAATCCGATAAGGCTGCCGTAATATAAATCACCCAAAAAGGGCTTACACTATCCAAAAATGTAATTACAATTCTAACGATGCACTTGCGTGTGAATACGCACCTCAAGATTTGAACACCTATGGCGGACAAGGCCCGCGTACCCACGAATATACATAGCCATGACAACTCCGAACATTGGAGCCATCTCAAATCTTGAACCAGATCCTAAGCTCGCGGATCCATAATCGTAATACCTAAACTGCGGACATTAACGCAGCCCGAAGAAGTCGATACAACAGTGCGAATATGGAGCAAATAAAATCTGATGCAGCGATCATAAGCGTACAAAAGAATGTGAGCAAGTATAAAAAGTACATGCGGATCTGCGTGTCATTACCACTTATGAACTTAATTGCATATCATTATCTTTTCCATTCCATTAAGAGTTATAGCCATATCTTACGTACATACTTAGGAGAAGTCATTAAGCTTATTACCAACTAACTTACTTATCTTTCATAACTGATCCGCTCTTTACGGAGGACGCTATATTGCCGGCCCAATCGGGACGCGATAAAGTCACATAGTGCGCCTAAAGGTATATCTTGCCCGCCCGTCTCTCGGGTCGATAATGTCATATAGTGCGCGTAAGGTATACCGCCCGCCCATCTGCGGTCGATACTGTCATATAGTCTACCCGTAAAGGTATACTGCCCGGCCCATCTCTGGGTCGATAATGTCATATAGTCTCCCGTAAAGGTATACTGCCCGGCCCATCTCTGGGTCGATAATGTCATATAGTGCGCGTAAAGGTATCGCCCGACCCATCTGCGGGTCGATAATGTCATATAGTGCGCGTAAGGTATACGCCTGCCCATCTGCGGGTCGATAATGTCATATAGTCTGCGTGAGGTTCATCGCGCCCATCTCTCGGGTCGATAATGTCATATAAAACCCGAGAATTTAACCCAATGTACTACGACTCTACTCCTTTAGAAAGACTCTTTTAAATAAAACTTCCGGATACTAACAACCGTAGTATCAAGTCATCTCTACCTTCGTGACAAGTCACAATACCTTTTAGAAATACAATTCACCGCTTCTAAATCAAGTGACTTCTTTCTTAAAGACCTTAAGCAATTGGTACCTTTAAAACAATTTGCCCTTCTTTATTTCAAATCATTTCTTGTTTATTCATCAAGAAAATCATTCTCTTAACCTCCCATAAAGTTATTATAACCAACTTCCCATAAAGCCGTCATACTAACTTTATGCCTTAAACTAATTCATTCTTTTTATAACCAAGAGACTTATACTTTCAAATCAAATCACATAGCTTTCAAAATACTTCAAGTCTCTTAACTTTTAAGAAAACAAGTTTCAAAGTCTTAAAACTTCATACGTAAACTCTTTTAAATTAAGTAACATATACTTTGGTGCGTTGTGAATAAGTTATACTTATTTATAACGATCTTATTCAAGTAGCCATGATCTAGAAAATGTAATACAATTTTGTCTTATCTTAGCTTCTATGCAGATGGAGAATTCTACTTGTTTTAACATAATTAATTGTCATTACATTTTCCTTTATTAACGCAATGGCTTGTTCGATACTTATTCTCATTCGTACAGTAAATTAGCCAAGTCAACTCGACTCAAATACTTCCTAACGACTCTTACCAACATCCCCCATAAGACTTGGTAAGGACTTAGGATTTCTTAGACGTAGCTTTTACATAGAGTAAATCAACATAACTACCTCTTAACTTCTAAGAGTAGACGGAATCATGAAATACTACTACATGTATATTTCATACATAGAATCATGCCAAAGGAAGGAAGAGGTTCACATACCTCGCGACGATTATCGACAAGTAGCAAAAAGCTCCAAAGTACTTCAACCTTGCTAGCTATTCCATCCTTCAAGTAGAATACGCTATACTTGGTACTTCAACCTAAATTGGCCATAATACGCCCATTAACCTCTAGCTTCAACGTAGAATATTCTAAGTGCTAAGTCACTAAATTCTACGAAAAATCTGACAACACTTCCTTTGTTTCTACATACTTTGCCACCTTTTCAATGCCGAATACAATAACCATACACGACACATTTATGGCCCAACATATCAGCTAACCAAAGTTGATTACACGCCTTAACAGGACGTGTAAAATTCCGCCCCACAAATTACATTAAACTAGTCCACAATACAAATGTCAATTCGGCCAAAAAGTGCAACAACTTATCAACCTTTCCAATTCCTTTTCAATCCAAGTTCTTAGGTCTAGCATGTTATATAGTAATAAACAACTTAACAATTATAACCACCTTAATCCACTCTTTAGATAACATGCGACGACTAAACTAGTAACTAAATTGAATTACAATCTTAAAGGCTAAATCGTGCAACTTTCGAATTCCGTCCAAATATTCCATAACACATATCATTCTTCATAATATAATCCACATGATCATTTCTAACTACTACAACATGAAATCTCGAATTAATATAGCAAGACGGAAATTATTACCTTCTTAAGCTCAAAATGATCCAAAACCCTAAGTCGATCCTTAGCAACTCCAACTCCTTTTCTTGACGTTCCAACTGCTATTTGCAACCCTTAGAAGCTTGTGAAAACTCCTCTTCTATTTCCAACTTCAAAGTGAAGAGCTCCCTAGGTTTTCGCCTTGCGACTAACGTGAAAACGCCGCTTTCCAAATCTTTCTATTGAGATATCCTTACAATACCCTTAGGGACCTTGGGTTAAAGTCTTGTGAACAAAGGATCAAAACTACAAAATTTTCTAGTGGGAATAGTACTAAGCCGAGAGCAACTTAAAGAGGACAAGAGTTCTCTAATTTTTTCTAAGTGTTCAAGACCTTGTCTTGCTACTAGTATATATTTATAACACATTGGATGGCTTAGACTTAAACAAATGGGTGGCTAAGATGAAAATCACATGGATTAAGCCTATGTGGACAAGTTGACAAGTCAACAATGTCACGCTAGCAAGACTAATCTTCCAAGGTGGTCAATGACCATTTTACCCTCACTCTAATTTCGACCAAGACCTTGGGGGTGCCACGTGTCGCCTCTCATTCGTCCATAAAAATTCCGTAACCTCGTGGGCCCCACAAAAAGTAAAATTCCTCGTGGGCCCCACGTGACCAAATCAGAAAAATAATTTCCATAAGGTTAAGAGTTCCATACTCTTCAAATAATGCCTTTTGAGAATCCAATTCTCAACAACGAACATTTTTCCTTTTCCTGCTCGGAAGATTTCCGTCGGAAAAACAATTCTTTCTTTCTACTTTTCAAGTCTTGTGTTCCTTACATACATTCTCTTAAACATGTCCTGGAGTTACTGGTGTAACATTCTTCCCCTTAGAAACATTCGCCCTCGAATGTTCCTTCTGAGTCCAATCTAATTAGATAGACATAGTCTCCTCTTATCGCACTCCTTCATACTACATATGCCACCCATGGCCTCATAACAATACTTATACTAAGATGTCCTCCTGGGCACTCACGAAGCCAACCACCCATACTCAAACTAGCATACTTACATAACTTCCATACCGATTCTGGCCTCTAATCTTTGGAGTCACTCTATAAAACAATATAAGGCCATTTCCGGCTTTCACGACCTGGTTCCGGTGTAACGCGTCCACGAACCCGTAAAACAATTAACTAGACTTGGGCCTTGGACCCTCGTGACTCGCCACGTAGCGGAACTACTACCAACTGATCCCACTCTATTCCAGGCTATGGGGCGACCCGCAATAGGTCCTCACCCCGTCCCACCGTCGCACTTAACTCTTATTCTTGGTCTATAATAAATCTTTCTACCCGAGAAGACCTTGACGAGAATTCATTAACTGTTCCATACCTTCCTGATCTAGTTAGTCTTTACCAACTCTTGGTAATCTAAAATCATTCTAGGCAACACGCGTCTGACCCTCATACATAACTCCGTATAGATGTATGTCACAATACTAACTATACTATAATCATTTCCAACCTGGATACATAATCCACATAGTCCTTCCGGTCATCACGCTTTCTCGTACCGCAATCAACATAACTCGTTAGGGAGAGACGACCTAACGACACTCTATCGCACGATTTCAGAGTGAGAAGAATGGAAACTAATCCTAAATGTCCTGCACTCCTCGATTATAGATGTGCGCACAACACACCGATAATCAAGACTCTACTAGACACGATGCCTCAGACACTTTCCGAGGACTAACTGCTCTGATACCACTTTTGTCACGACCCGACCCCGGGCCGCGACTGGTGCCCTACCTGGGCACCCTTAAAACATACAACATAATAAACTGCTGCGGAAAATAAGTAACACATTTTTTTTTCTTCTTAAAACCAAGGCAAAGCCGATAAGGCTGAAGTAATATAAATCACCCAAAAAGGGCTAACACTATCCAAAAATTTAATTACAATTCTAACCACCCTCGCCACACACGTGAATACAGCACTCTAAGATTTGAACACCTACTATGACGGACAAGGCCCCGCCGCACTGAATATACATAGCCATGACAACTCCTAACATCGAGCCATCTCAAAATGTGAACCAGATCCTAAGCTCGCGGATCCATAATCGTAATACCTAAACTCGCGGACATTTAACGCAGCCTCGGCGGGTCGATAACAAAATTTAATATGGAATGTAAATAAAGTACAAGAAATGATCATAACTGTACAAAAGAATGACAGAGCAAGTATAAAAAGTACATACCAGATCCTGCCGTGTCATTACCACTTATGAACTTAATTGCATATCATTATCTTTTCCATTCCATTAAGAGTTATAGCCATATCTTACGTACATACTTAGGAGAAGTCATTAAGCTTATTACCAACTAACTTACTTATCTTTCATAACCGATTCGCTCTTACGGAGGACGCTATATCGCCGGCCAATCGACGCGATAAAGTCACATAGTCGCCTTAAAGGTATATCGCCCGCCCATCTCTCGGTCGATAATGTCATATAGTCCGCGTAGAAGGTATCGCCCGACCCATCTTCTCGGTCGATAATGTCATATAGTCTACCCGTAGGTATACCGCCCGCCCATCTACGGGTTGATAATGTCATATAGTGCCGTAAAGGTATACCGCCCGCCCATCTCTCGGTCGATAATGTCATATAGTGCGCGTGCAGGTATCGCCCGACCCATCTCTCGGGTCGATAATGTCATATAGTCCGCCCGTAAGGTATACCGCCCGCCATCTCGGGTCGATAATGTCATATAGTCCGCCTGCAGGTTCATCGCCTACCATCTCTCGGGTCGATAATGTCATATAAAACCCGAGAATTTAACCCAATGTACTACGACCTCTACTCCTTTAGAAAGACTCTTTTTAAATAAAACTTCCTGATACTAACAACCGTAGTATCAAGTCATCTCTACCTTTCAGACAAGTCACAATACCTTTTAGAAATACAATTACCGCTTCTAAATCAAGTGACTTCTTTCTTAAAGACCTTAAGCAATTGGTACCTTTAAACAATTTGCCCTTCTTTATTTCAAATCATTTCTTGTTTATGTTACTGAAGAAAACCATTCTCTTAACCTCCCATAAAGTTATTATAACCAACTTCCCATAAAGCCGACATACTAACTTTATGCCTTAAACTAATTCATTCTTTTTATAACCAAGAGACTTATACTATCAAATCAAATCACAAAGCTTTCAAAATACTTCAAGTCTCTTAACTTTTAAGAAAACAAGTTTCAAAGTCTTAAAACTTCATACGTAAACTCTTTTAAATTAAGTAACATATACTTTGGTGCGTTGTGAATAAGTTATACTTATTTATAACGATCTTATTCAAGTAGCCATGATCTAGAAAATGTAATACAATTTTGTCTTATCTTAGCTTCTATGCAGATGGAGAATTCTACTTGTTTTAACATAATTAATTGTCATTACATTTTCCTTTATTAACGCTGCAATGGCTTGTTCGATACTTATTCTCATTCGTACGTAAATTAGCCAAGTCAACTCGACTCCAAATACTTCCTAACGACTCTTACCAACATCCCCCATAAGACTTGGTAAGGACTTAGGATTTCTTAGACGTAGCTTTTACATAGAGTAAATCAACATAACTACCTCTTAACTTCTAAGAGTAGACGGAATCATGAAATACTACTACATGTATATTTCATACATAGAATCATGCCAAAGGAAGGAAGAGGTTCACATACCTCGCGACGATTATCGACAAGTAGCAAAAAGCTCCAAAGTACTTCAACCTTGCTAGCTATTCCATCCTTCAAGTAGAATACGCTATACTTGGTACTTCAACCTAAATTGTCCATAATACGTCCATTAACCTCTAGCTTCGAACGTAGAATATTCTAAGTGCTAAGTCACTAAATTCTACGGAAAATCGGACAGCACTTCCTTTGTTTCTACATACTTTGCCACCTTTTTCAAGGCCGAATACAATAACCAAACACGCCACATTTAAGGCCCAACAAATCAGCTAACCAAAGGGGATTACACGCCTTAACAGGACGTGTAAAATTCCGCCCCACAAATTACATTAAACTAGTCCACAATACAAATGTCAATTCGGCCAAAAAGTGCAACAACTTATCAACCTTTCCAATTCCTTTTCAATCCAAGTTCTTAGGTCTAGCATGTTATATAGTAATAAACAACTTAACAATTATAACCACCTTAATCCACTCTTTAGATAACATGCGACTAAACTAGTAACTAAATTGAATTACAATCTTAAAGGCTAAATCTTGCATCTTTCAGATTCCTTCCAAATATTCCATAACACATATCATTCTTCATAATATAATCCACATGATCATTTCTAACTACTACAACATGAAATCTCGAATTAATATAGCAAGACGGAAATTATTACCTTCTTAAGCTCAAAATGATCCAAAACCCTAAGTCGATCCTTAGCAACTCCAACTCCTTTTCGACGCTCCAACTGCTATTTGCAACCCTTAGGCTTGTGAAAACTCCTCTTCTATTTCCAACTTCAAAGTTGAAGAGCTCCCTAGGTTTTCGCCATGACTAACGTGAAAACGCCGCTTTTTCCAAATCTTTCTATTGAGATATCCTTACAATACCCTTAGGACCTCAAGTTAAAGTCTGTGAACAAAGGATCAAAACTACAAAATTTTCTAGTGAATAGGCACTAAGCCGAGAGCAACTTAAAGAGGACAAGAGTTCTCTAATTTTTTTCTAAGTGTTCAAGACCTTGTCTTGCTACTAGTATGTATTTATAACACATTGGATGGCTTAGACTTAAACAAATGGGTGGCTAAGATGAAAATCACATGGATTAAGCCTATGTGGACAAGTTGACAAGTCAACAATGTCATGCTAGCAAGACTAATCTTCCAAGGTGGTCAATGACCATTTTACCCTCACTCTAATTTCGACCAAGACCTTGTGGGGGTGCCACGTGTCGCCCTCTCATTCGTCCATAAAAATTCCGTAACCCTCGTGGGCCCCACAAAAAAGTAAAATTCCTCGGGTGGGCCCCACGTGACCAAATCCGTAAAAAAATAATTTCCATAAGGTTAAGAGTTCCATACTCTTCAAATAATGCCTTTTGAGAATCCAATTCTCAACAACGAACATTTTTCCTTTCCGGCGTTTGGAAGATTTCCCGTCGGAAAAACAATTCTTTCTTTCGGCCCTTTTCAAGTCTTGTGTTCCTTACATACATTCTCTTAAACATGTCCTGGAGTTACGGGGTGTAACATCTTAGGTGTGCTATCGACTGTACTTAAGTAGGTACCGACTGATACACATTCAGTTGAGAAACAACACATGGAGTCACAGTTGCATGTTGCACATCGCCACTCGTCAAAGGGATGACAGAACTAGCCGAACCTTCTCGTGGATGCAGTCGATTGACTTCTAGTTCCCTCACCTGCTGAACCTCATTATGCACTATTGTCTTGACATTGTCAGCCAACTGTTTGGAAACCTGGTACATAATATCATGGATGCCTAAGTCAATCTGTTGTCTAATGAACGACGTGACCATGACAGTTGGACCTTCAGTTTGGCTAAGTTCACCCACATCTTGGGTTGATGGAGGAAATGGAGGGGTATCAACCGATGTAGACATACCCGAAGAAGATAGTGGCTCGTTGTTCCTTCTGGGAGGATTCTGTTTAGGATGTGGACTGGACTCTGGGTTCATTTTCTTACCATACCTTAGGTGCATACGCTAAGCGTGATCCTGACCATCCTCACATGCTCAGGTATAGTCTCAAAAGAAGCTCCAGCTACCACTAACTGTAATGTAGCCAACTGAAGGGGATACTCAAACCTCTAACAAAACATCTCACTCAACCTCGATAGGTAGCAAAGGTGTTGCATAGCGCAATAAGGAATAGAAGCGAGTCTAATGATCTACAACTGAAGAATCCTTCTGCTCAACCCATGACAATGGAGGCGACCATACTGGTTGACAACCAATATAAGTTATCCACTATTGTTTAACATCTCCCAAAAGCAGAAGGGCCACAAAACTAATTACGTGTGACTCGACGATACCTAAGGTATGCAACCTCCCATGACTTCTCATAATAAACTCATAGGAATTCTTCTCAAAATGACCATAGAATACCGGAGGCTTCATGTTAAAAAAATATTCCCATATCTTTCGCTTATCGCGGGCCATATTTTTCCCTGCAATTGGTTGGGGACCAAACTTTGGAGCAGGAACCTCATCAATATGAGGTGTTGACATTACCGATGGCTAAACCCCAGGAGTATGAAACTTGGGAGTATAAGTAAGTCCCACTCCCACACGGGTCTGAGAACTACCCAGAGTAGGCAGAAGCACACCTGCTTGGGAAACACTATCAAGAACACTCAACAATCTAACCAACATGTCCTATAAAACAAGAGTAAAAACAAATCTAGTCTAATCCTGGACTGAACCAATCTCATCCTCAAGTAACTCATCTTGAGGCTCAACACCTCGCTCAGGGGAGACTGATGTAGAACGAGTCTGGCTAACTCTTTTTTCCCCATCCCGAGCTGGTGCTGCTACTCAGGCTCTACTTGGCCCAGAGTATGTCCTCTACCACGACCATGCACCATCGGTGCCGGGGCCGATATCCTTGCCTTCTCCCTTGCTACGTCAACATGAGTCCTCACAATATTAGAAAGAATAGGACCAGAGGTCAGATACCAATTTGATTTAACTTAGCACGAAAGGAATGAATGAAGTGAAATTTCCTAAATGACTCATAGCCTCCCGAAGATAAGTATGGACGTATCTGGATCGATACACGAGACTCTACTAGAATTTGATCATGTATCCAAGACAGTTTAACTTAAAGCTCTAATACCAACTTTGTCACGACCCATTTTTCTGGAATCATGGTAGCACTTACGTAATCCCCACTGGTAGGCGAACCACTTCTATATCATTCACATGATCTAGCATAAGTAAAAGCAAAAGGATAACAATTACTGCATAAGTTGTCTCATAAAATAAATGCAAAAGAAATAATAGTATAATACATCAGTAATATCCCCCAAGTGATCTAGTATATAGATACAAGAGAACTAATCAAGTGATATATGTCTGAAAATGAGGGCAACATAATGCCAAAACCAATACATAATCTAAAGAGGTCTGTTATGTCTCTCAAGTGCAAGTAAAAGACTGAAGTAAAGAATAAACATCTAAGGGTATACTGGAGGTAGCATCCTCACCCTGAATGCTGAAAACTCAACTAACTTGACTCATCCATGCTGTCCCGCACTGGTAGAAGGCATTGAATTTGAATCCAAAAAGAATACAACAAGTGAGCATGCGTACACAATGTACCCTATAGGCATCATATGTCGACAACAACGGAAGATACATAAAAAGAGATAAATACCAAGTTGACACCAAATAGTCATATTCTAATAGTTAAATATCCAAGTAAGTTCACATTATTCACAACATATTCCATGAAGTTCAATAACAACTATTCAATTATCATTGAGTAAGTAACATGCTTCCTTTATTACAGAAATTCAATCAATTCATCAATTATCAATTCAACATTTGTTTCATCGATAGGTAATTCATGAATGATATGGGTATGGTATGTAATGAATGCAATGCAAATGCAGGCACCTTAATCTTCCAGTATACATGCACTTAAATTTTTATTTTGAGACACACACCCATGGAGGACCCGCGAATTCCATATACTCCTCAGTAATTTCCCATCAGAGACCAGCTCTTGGCTAAATAGAATATGTTGTAGGCGTGCAACCCGTCCCTTCAATTATCATCATATCTTTATTGCTATGATATCATAAGTAATCTCACATTTTCGATCTCTTAGACCCACAATATTCCATACCACTCTCATATCAATATATCAGAATCATGAGTGTATGAATGCAAATGATGGTATACCAGAAAAATTATGATGTAATGAGATTCAACCAAGTATAGAGATGAATATCACATGCTTCAAAAAATTTAATAGCATAACAACCAAGTACAAATCAGGATATCATATTAGAAACATGTATGATGAATAAACAAACAATAGAAAATACGACGAGAAGCTCACATATAGCGACAAACCCAAATAAATTAGCAGTCGAAACCAGCACAAGGCTGATTTTCCAAATCATCTATCAACAAAGTTCAACACCGGTACCTACTCAATCGTTCATCACAACTAGCTAAGTGGGACTCCTAAACACACATAATATCCCTAAATATTTATAACTAATTACACACTTCTATCAAAGTCTTGTAAAAGTAAATCATACCCTACCTCTAGGCCGAACAAGGACGCTAACCAATCAAGTCTTGGTGTGATCGCCTTGACTTCCCGCTGTGCCTCATGATAATCGAAGTCTAATCACACACATACTATTCATTAATGAAAAGCTTACACAACCTACAAATATATACTCATTAATAAAGCAAGAATTTAAATACCAACTCCGGGCCCATGTCACCAAGACTCAAACTTTATTACCCAAAAACTAAGAACACATACTAGGTAATCATATCTTTAAGTTAATTAGGAAACTATACACATTTGAGTCTTTAATTGAATAGTATACAAAAAGCCTCAATTTGGAACCCTAGAATTTCCCCCCAATTGGAATAGGTTTCTATATTCAAATTAAGCTCTACAACATGATAATCTAGTATAATCCATTACTAATTCACAATAATACAAGCAAACTAGTCCATAAACATCATTTAAATTAAGACTAACTCTCTTATTCTCAAATGGGATCATACTTCATTTAACCCAACTCATAAACATACTAGACCACCATTACGGAACTTAGAAATATGGAAAAGGATGGAATTATTACCTCAAAGAGTAATTTCCCTTCTACACCTCCAAAATCTCTCTTTTGGAGGCTCTAGGTTCGAGATATACAATATTGTGAAATGAAATCTGACCTAAGAAATTATATATGACACCTACTACAGTGATTCCGCCCCAGCAGAATCGACTCCGCTGGAGCAGGCCCACTACAGTGTGAAAAGATCTTATTGAGGCGGTGTTACTTGACACCTCACCTCTTCGCCATGGCATACCCAATCTCCGTAGATGTAGAATCACCTTTGCGGACCAACCCTCTGCCAAGGTGGAAACTTCACACTTTTTCAACCTCGTTTTGACAAGCCAACATCCTGTCGAGACGGACACGTTGGAGTAACAACAGATGTGACCGAGGCGGACACCAGACACCAAATATGAAAAATAGCCTCAAGCTCCCATTTAAATGTCCGAAACACTCCTGAGACCCCTCAGATACAAATCAAATATGCTCTTCTAAGGTAAATAGTGCTATGTAATCGCTCGTACCCTCGAATTTCCCATTTAGACAAGCTAAAGCATACATTTCTACAGAATTATCCGGAATAACCAAATAACCAAATTTCACAAATAAGGCCATAAATATATTTCATTGCCTCATAAAGCGAACCAATGACTTGACTAAGTAATAAATGACCCCCGGAGCTACTGAAAGTGTCGAAACTTGGAAACAAACTCATCTAGTCAAAAGTCAACTTTGAGTCAAACTATTCAACTCTAAGTTTCTATCTTTTGAATTTTTCATCCGAAACTCATATAAATAGACATTGGGATCTACAAGACTCTTAGGAAATGTTTTAGGTTTCTTTGAATAATCATGCTCCTAGTGGTGTTGTAACTATGGAATATACTAAGAGTGATGTTTTAAAAGAAGAGATGAGAAGAATATGTCAAGCCTCATATTCTTCAGCTTCACACTCCAATATTTTGGTTACTGAAGACATGGGGAGAAGCAACTTCAGAGGTCATAATGAAATTGGAAAAAGTAGAAACAAGTCAATAACCAGGTACAAGAACGTTACATGTCATTATTGTCACAAGAAATGGCATATCAAGAAACATTGCTCCAATTTTAAGAGAGACAAAAAAAAAACAACAAAAGAAGGATGTCGATAATGAAAATCATGTTGATATTATTGCTGAAAATGATCTTCTTATTGCTTATGGTAAAAATGATATCAATCTTGTTTGTGATGAGTCTACTTGGTTTGTGGATTCAGGTGTCATTTTTCATGTCACACTAAATAAAGAATTATTTTCTTCTTATACTCCAGGTAATTTTGGAAAGTTATAAATGGGCAATGATAATGAGGTATTTGGCATTGGTACAATTTTCTTTAAAATTAAGAATGATTGAGGTTAGTTCTTAACAATATCAAGCATGCTCCAGATGTTTGTCTGAATTTAATTTCTACAGGAAAGCTTGATGATAAGGGTTATGATCAAACCATTGGTGGAGGCTAGTGGAAGCTTCTTAGAAGTTCAATGGTTGTGGCTCGAGGTGACAAGATATCTGACCTGTACTTGTTTTAAGGCTCCATTTGTAGTGGCTCGGTGGAGAATGATACTTCATCAGAGTTATGACAATGAAGGTTGAGTCATATGAGTGATAAAGGGATTGATAGTTTGACTAAGAAGAATTTGCTTTTTGGATGAGACAAGCAAAGCTAAACAGACGTGTTCATTTCTTAGCCAGAAAAACATTTTTTTCCAGAGTCATTCACCTTCAAGAAAACTTGATTTGCTGGAGTTGGTACATTTTGATTTGTGTGGTCATTTTAAAGTAAGGTCTCATGGTGGTATACTTTAGTTTGTGACTTTATTGATGATCATTCTCGCAAACTCTGAGTATTTCCTTTGAAGTACAAAAATTAAGTACTTGATGTGTTCAAGACTTTTCAGGCCTTGGTTGAAAGATAGACAGATAAGAAACTAAAATGCATCCGATCAGACAATGATGGTGAATATATTGGTACTTTTGATAATTATTGCAGGGAGTAGGGTATTCAGCATCAGAAAACACCTCCCAGGACTACTCAGTTAAATGGTTTAGCATAGAGGATGAATAGAAACACTTAATAAAGTTGCATATTGTTACACCTCGTATGATAAGACAAAGATTTAGAACGTCATTAAGGATTGAGATTTCCAATTTTCGAAATTACAAATATTCTACGTGCTAATACGGATTAATTTTTGGCAATGACAAATGTGACGCCGGAAATCTCTTTAGAAATGGTGGTATAAATAAATATGTATTTTTCCGTTATGAGTTAGTAAGATATTTAAAAGGTACGATGATAAGAAATTAAGGCAATGGGAAATTAGATTAAAAGAAGTGGGGGTTGATTTAGTTAAATAAATACTTAGAGGGGGCAAAGTGTGACTTTTAAGGGGGTCTTAGTGCATTATTTAGAAATCTGAAAATTGATAAAACTCCTCTAAAACCTTCATTTCTTCCACAAAACAAAATCAGATTTTTAAGCTCCCATTTCTCCCCCCTTCTTGAACGAAAATCCCCACCCTTTGCAAAGAATATTTAGCTTGTTATTCCATCTTCTTGGGGTAAATTATCCCACCATTTTGAGGCGAAATTATCACCCCAAAACAGTGGGGAGTTCTCGGCATTTCTGCCAATTTTAGGGCAGTGGGTTCTTGGGTTTTTTGGACAAGATTTCTTGAAGAAAGAGGTGTAAGAATGTTGGGTTAACATAGTAGAATTATTGCATGTTGGATTGGGGTTGAAGAAGTGAAGATTGGCCAAGAAAAATCGAATTTTGTGAAAGAAAAATGGGCAGAAAATTCGCTGGTTACTGACAGATTTTTAGTCAAATTTGGAAGGGAATATCTCCTAGTATATTAGGAGTTTTTGGGTTTTTCAAAAGCCTAAAATGAAGTTCGTCGAGTCTAGTTTCCAACGCAACAAACCGCTCGTCTATAGGACACTGGAGTAGAGAGTTATCGACGTTACAAGTTCAGCCGACGAAGCAGTGGCAAAAAAATCTGGACAGTCACGTTTTTGGGGACTGTTTTGGACGAATTCGAGGTATAAAATTCTTCTTTTATAGTTTAATGACATTGCATGTTGTTGTAGTTGAAGATATGAATTGGTGTTAAGATGGAATTGGAAATATGAAATGCATGTGATTGTATTAAGGATATATACACCGATTTAGAACCTATTCTTGGCGTACGTTGGAATTGAGTAATTGTGTTGGTATGTTATTACTAATTGCATGTGAAAATTTAGATGAAACCTTGATGTTTAAAGTTAAAGTTGTTAATTGAAGTTGTTGGGAGATTAATTGGAAAGTAAGGAATTTTGGAAAAAGCTTTGGAATTGTAAAATGTTGATATGACCGGAAAGTTGATAGAAATTGTTGAAATTTTTGATAATGTATTACGGACTGAACTAGTATGTAAATAAGCTACAAACATATATATGTATTGCAATAAGATACCTATACATGCCTCGAAAGGATTAAGTGTAAGAAATGTGTTAATTTTATATATTCTGGAATAAAGGGGAATTGTTGGTTTGAATTGAATTGTTGGTTTGAATTGGATTGTTGGTTGATTGGATTGTAGCTGGAGTTGAATTGTTGGTTGACTTGGATTATTGGAAAATTGTGGATACGCACATAAACAAAGGAAATCTTTGCCCAAATTTTTGTAGAAATAAGGAGCCTTTAAGCATATAACTTACATTAGGAATCATAGAATTGTGAGCATGTTGTTTCCTTATCATAGGTTGAAGTACTAGACGAGAATACCTTAATACCAAGTGATTAGTTCGCCTAAGAGGTATGTAAGACCTTTCTATCTTTCTTTTGGCATGATTTTTAGTAAAGTACGTCGGACGTACTTAACTCCTACCAGTTCAGTTTTAAAAATGATTATTTACTAATGATTATGATTCAAGAATGAGTTTATGGTAGTAATGTTGTTGAGAGTCACAAAATGATTTTCTTTGCATCTGATTGCTCATGATATCTACTCGTGCTAAGTGTTACTATTTCATTCCATCGAGTCGGGCGGATCATGATCGTACAATCGAATCTGATTTCTTGAGTCCTCACTAGAGGCGAGACACGATATATATATACAGATTATATCGAGTCCCTTCTGTAGAGACATGTTACGCTGCGAATACAAATTCCATCGAGTCCTCCATGTAGAGACATGTTTTCTGATTTTTATATCTGATACGAGCACGATGTTTTATGATTGATATACATGATATGATTTCGACATGATTCTCGGATTTTATAGCGATTTGATGACTCTCTGTTTTACTTGTACGATTGTTAATCGCTTTCTGATATTTTATGTTTTACATACTCGAGACATTATCTGCATCGACCACTTCCTCGTGAAATTTGCGTTCATGCCCGCAGTTCGGGAGTTGAATAGGTGACCCTCCGTCTAGGATTTACATGCAGCGGTTGGAAACTCCTTTGTTCGGAGCGGCTATTTTTGGTACAGACCTTTATTTCCAG
The DNA here is from genome assembly GCA_029844215.1 of Przewalskia tangutica. NCBI lineage: Eukaryota > Viridiplantae > Streptophyta > Magnoliopsida > Solanales > Solanaceae > Przewalskia > Przewalskia tangutica. The sequence goes on along the minus strand of CM056730.1, from coordinate 90,679,879 downwards.
AGTTATGCATATTTTAGGGCACGACGGGGTCCTGTCCCGTCACATGTCAGTATTACTCTCTTAGAGTTCTGTAGACAGTTGTGGGTTGGATGTTTGTACTTCATTTTGGGTTTTGATGTCGTTATTTAGTAGCAGCCTTGCCGGCTTGCGTATTTTGACTTATGCCTTTGTGCGCGTGATGTGGTTGGTGGCAGCCTAGTCGGCTAGCCTATTATGACTGTTGTTTTGTTGTTGTTTTGGCAGCCTTGTCGGCTCGCCCGTTTTTAGGGATATGTTGTAAAAGCAGCGTTGTGCTGCCGAAATTTATGTAGACATCTGTATTAATTGGATTAAGAGTGTCAAGTCAGTAATGACGTCCAATTAGGACATTAATCACGGCCCGACAGGGTCGGGTCGTGACAAAGTGGTATCAAAGCAGTTAGTCCTCGGAATGTCTACAGACCGTGTCTAGTAGAGTCGTGTATATGGGTATGTTATGCACCATACTTATACACATGAGGCTGCCGGACATTTAGGATTGGTTTCTACTCTTTCATCTCATAGATCGTGAAATAGAGCTATGTCATAGGGTAATCCCCCCTCTCTAATAATTATTGTGGTTGCAGTTATGTTCCAAAAGACAGCGACAGTGGCTCGGAAGGGGAAAATCAGAGTAAATCGGACTTGACTTGGAGCCATAAGGGAAGTGAAAGAGTTTGAGTAGAAGTATGATGACCAGGTTTGGAGTTACTAGGTCCACGTCAGGTAAGGAAACTCTTCAGAATCTTCTATATACTGAATAAGGGATGATATCGTCAAGGATTGGGACCAGGAGCAATGTCTGAGGTTACGTATGTATACTAGAATATGTTGAAATTATGAAAGGTACGACAAGTAAGAAATAAGTGAATAAGTGTTAAAAGAAGTGGATTTGCTTACAATTACGAGTAGTGAAGAGATCCTTCGGACCGTGAATGAGGTGTCGACTTGTGAAATGAATTGCAATAGTCTCTATCTTACGAATTGGTATTCCGTTATGCTCGTTACACCTTTCTATAGTTATGGAGATTGAATTTTTCCTTCCAAAGATAGAAAATGAAGCTTACCTACTATTTTCTCCTTCATACCTTTAATTAAATGTTGAGCTCTAATTGTTAGAATCTGTGACGATTTTATGATATATCATGTTGCTGGACTATGTGAAGGTAGGAAAATGCAAAAGAACATTGTTCTCAGGTAAGAATAAGAAGAGGTTATTACTTCCGGAATAATAAGATTAATATAAGAATGAAAGCATTTTCTTATTTTGGACCGAATGCTGGGAAGTATTGGACATATGGATTAATTGGGTTTCTTTCGCAAATGACTTAGAACTTGGGAATGATGAGCATCCTATTAGTGTATAGTTGTGTCAAGCACTTTAAATATTGTAACCTTTGGAGTTCATATTCTCAGTTAAGAAGTTATTTGAAGGATTGGTAATCGAGGTATGTATTTGTGCACAGTTTCAACGCATTAGTTCACGCAGAATGCTAAGATGAGGCTATTTGGTCTAGTGGAACCAAAGGTTAAGAGATAGAAGAAGCTCATAATACCTCGCTTAATTTGTGTAAGGAATTTCAAGCAGTTTATAACAGTACTTACTAATCAAGTATGGGATGATACTCTACGTGCTTCTAACAGTGCATTTCATGAAACCAGGCCTATATGATCATTAACTTGGAAAAAAATTAGGTGGGAAGGAGGCATAGGAATTCAGTACAGGGTCGGATACTTTGATATGAGAAGGGTGGGAAACAGATAAGAGAGGTACAAAGATATAGATGAATTCAACAAAGTGATAATAGATATTCAGGGTAATGTAGTCAAGCGACAACTGTTGATGCAACCTTCATGGTTAATATGAGGTGATTTTAACACTATTGTGACAGATTTAGGAAAATATGGGAGGTTATTAGTCATAATTAATGAAGTTCAAGATTTTAGAGCTTATATGCAAAACTGTGAGGTAACTGACTTGGGTTTAAAAAGGCAGTACTTATAATTGGTGAATTGTATATGTGTGATATACTGTGGTCCGGTGCGGCATCTGTTGGTTTGCTGAATATAGATGGATAGACATAAGTATAAAGGAGGCTCTGCCGAAATTTCTAGAACCTGAGACATGTCAAGAACATTCGAGGACGGATGTTTCTAAGGGGGGAAGAATGTTACACCTCGTATGATAAGACAAAGATTTAGAACGTCATTAAGGATTGGGATTTCCAATTTTCGAAATTACAAATATTCTACGTGCTAATACGGATTAATTTTTGGCAATGACAAATGTGACGCCGGAAATCTCTTTAGAAATGGTGGTATAAATAAATATGTATTTTTCCGTTATGAGTTAGTAAGGTATTTAAAAGGTACGATGATAAGAAATTAAGGCAATGGGAAATTAGATTAAAAGAAGTGGGGGTTGATTTAGTTAAATAAATACTTAGAGGGGGCAAAGTGTGGTTTTTAAGGGGGTCTTAGTACATTATTTAGAAATCTGAAAATTGATAAAACTCCTCTAAAACCTTCATTTCTTCCACAAAACAAAATCAGATTTTTAAGCTCCCATTTCTCCCCCCTTCTTGAACGAAAATCCCCACCCTTTGCAAAGAAAATTTAGCTTGTTATTCCATCTTCTTGGGGTAAATTATCCCACCATTTTGAGGCGAAATTATCACCCCAAAACAGTGGGGAGTTCTCGGCATTTCTGCCAATTTTAGGGCAGTGGGTTCTTGGGTTTTTTGGACAAGATTTCTTGAAGAAAAAGGTGTAAGAATGTTGGGTTAACATAGTAGAATTATTGCATGTTGGATTGGGGTTGAAGAAGTGAAGATTGGCCAAGAAAAATCGAATTTTGTGAAAGAAAAATGGGCAGAAAATTCGCTGGTTACTGACAGATTTTTAGTCAAATTTGGAAGGGAATATCTCCTAGCATATTAGGAGTTTTTGGGTGTTTCAAAAGCCTAAAATGAAGTTCGTCGAGTCTAGTTTCCAACTCAACAAACCTCTCGTCTATAGGACACTGGAGTAGAGAGTTATCGACGTTACAAGTTCAGCCGACGAAGCAGTGGCAAAAAAATCTGGACAGTCACGTTTTTGGGGACTGTTTTGGACGAATTCGAGGTATAAAATTCTTCTTTTATAGTTTAATGACATTGCATGTTGTTGTAGTTGAAGATATGAATTGGTGTTAAGATGGAATTGGAAATATGAAATGCATGTGATTGTATTAAGGATATATACACCGATTTAGAACCTATTCTTGGCGTACGTTGGAATTGAGTAATTGTGTTGGTATGTTATTACTAATTGCATGTGAAAATTTAGATGAAACCTTGATGTTTAAAGTTAAAGTTGTTAATTGAAGTTGTTGGGAGATTAATTGGAAAGTAAGGAATTTTGGAAAAAGCTTTGGAATTGTAAAATGTTGATATGACCGGAAAGTTGATAGAAATTGTTGAAAATTTCGATAATGTATTACGGACTGAACTAGTATGTAAATAAGCTACAAACATATATATGTATTGCAATAAGATACCTATACATGCCTCGAAAGGATTAAGTGTAAGAAATGTGTTAATTTTATATATTCTGGAATAAAGGGAAATTGTTGGTTTGAATTGAATTGTTGGTTTGAATTGGATTGTTGGTTGATTGGATTGTAGCTGGAGTTGAATTGTTGGTTGACTTGGATTATTGGAAAATTGTGGATACGCACATAAACAAAGGAAATGCTGCCCAAATTTTTGTAGAAATAAGGGAGCCTTTAAGCATATAACTTACATTAGGAATCATAGAATTGACGAGCATGTTGTTCCTTATCATAGGTTGAAGTACAAGACGAGGAATACCTTAATACCAAGCTGATTAGTTCGCCTAAGAGGTATGTAAGACCTTTCTATCTTTCTTTTGGCATGATTTTTAGTAAAGTACGACGGACGTACTTAACTCCTACCAGTTCAGTTTTAAAAATGATTATTTACTAATGATTATGATTCAGTAACAGAGTTTATGGTAGTAATGTTGTTGAGAGTCACAAAATGATTTTAGCTGCATACAGTTGCTCATGATATCTACTCGTGCTAAGTGTTACTATTTCATTCCACTGAGTCGGGCGGATCATGATCGTGCCACGACGATCTGATTTCATCGAGTCCTCACTGAGAGGCGAGACACGATATATATATATCAGATTACATCGAGTCCTCCCAGAGGTCGAGACATGTTACTGTGAATCTGATTCCATCGAGTCCTCCATAGAGGCCGAGACATGTTTCTGATTTTTATATCTGATACATGAGCACGATGTTTTATGATTCAAGATACATGATATGCTTTGACATGATTCTCGATTTTATAGCGGTTTGATGACTCTGCTTTACTTGGTACAATTGTTAATCGCTTTCTGAGATTTTATGTTTTACATACTCAAGACATTATCTCGCATCGACCCCCTTCCTGGTGCGTTCATGCCCGCAGTTCGGGAGTTCGAATAGGTGACCCTCCGTCTAGGATTTCTCACATGCGATTGGAGAGCTCCTTTGTTCCGAGCGGCTATTTTTGGTACAGACCTTTATTTCCAGAGTTATGCATATTTTAGGGCACGACGGGGTCCTGTCCCGTCACATGTCAGTATTAATCTCTTAGAGGTCTGTAGACAGTTGTGGGTTGAATGTTTGTACTTCGTTTTGGGTTTTGATGTCGTTATTTAGTAGCAGCCTTGCCGGCTTGCGTATTTTGACTTATGCCTTCGTGCGCGTGATGTGGTTGGTGGCGGCTGGTCGGTAGCCTATTATACCGTTGTTTTGTTGTTGTTTTGGCGGCGCGGCTCGCTTTTTAGGGATATGTTGTAAGCGGCGTTGTCTTTGCCGAAATTTATGTAGACATCTGTATTAATTGGATTAAGAGTGTCAAGTCAGTAATGACGTCCAATTAGGACGTTAATCACGGCCCGACAGAGTCGGGTCGTGACACATATCTTATCAATTTATGTCTTACTGTTGTTTTGGATAGTGATGTCCCTGATAGAGTTTGGTTTGGTAAGGATATCTCTTATGCTAATTTGAGAGTTTTCGGGTGTAAAGCATTTGTGCATGTTCCTAATGATGAGAGATCAAATATGAAAGTTAAAACTAGACAGTGTATCTTCATTAGTTTTGGTCAAGACGAATTTGGCTATAGTTTCTATGATCCAGTTGAGAAGAAAATTGTTAGAAGTCGTGATGTTGTGTTCTTTGAAGACCAGAAAATTGATGATTTTGACAAAGATGAGAAGGTTGATTCTCATAGTAGAGAGAGCTTAGCTGATGTTGATTCAGTTCATGTGACTATTGCACCTGAAGAAAATCTTCACATTAATGAAGATCAAGTTGATAATGAAGATGGTCATCATGTTCAGAATCACCAGCATGATGTTGTTAATGCTCAAGTGCAAGATGATGTGGTTGGCCAACCAGTTGCTATTGATGCTCCAAAAAGTTCTCTTGGAAGATCTACTAGAGAGAAAATACCTCCATCTCGTTATTCTCCCAATGAGTATGTACTCTTGATTGACGGGGACTTGAAAGTTTTTATGAGGCCATGGATAGTGAAGAAAAAGAATGGTGGTTTGATAATATGGAATATGAGATTAAATCTTTATATGATAATCATACATTTGATCTGATTAAGCTTCCTAAAGACAGAAAAACACTGAAAATAGGTGGGTTTTCAGGGTGAAACATGAAGATGGTAACCCAATTCCACCGTACAAGGCTAGATTGATTGTAAAGAGCTTTAATCAGAAGAAATGAGTTGATTTTGACGAGATCTTTTCTCCAGTTGTGAAGATGTCAACCATTCTGGTTGTTCTGGGCTTGGCTGCAAGTCTAGATTTAGAGATTGAGCAAATGGATATTAAAATGTTTTTCTCTATCACCGCAACCACTATCACTATCAGAAAAAAATTAATTAAATTTTTAATTCAACTCAATTTTTTGCTCTCTCTCGTAGTAAAAAGGGAAAAAATCAAAGGAATTCATTGAAGCACCATTAAAGGGTTCTTTAGAAAGCTTGAAGGTTTAGAATTAATTATTTTATTTGATGAAAATTTTGAGAAATTAATGTTGGGGTTGTATTCGGGTCTTCTTGAGAAATCTTTAGATGAAGTTATAACAAATTTGAAAAAAAAATTCTTAAAATTTTGGATTAAAACGTGATTGGAACAAGAACACACATGAACATGGTGAAGAACACTAAGAACATGATTTCAATTTTTTTCTTTTGTTAGTAAATGTATTTTTTGTGTTAATAATGTGAGGATTTAGAATATAGATTTTTTTTCTTTTTTGAAATATTAGTTTTAATCAATATTTATTTTTATAATATTATAGGATAAAAAGACACATGTCATAATTGTATTTATCATTTTTCCATGTCATCGGCGAGTGTGTTACACACACATTACATATTTAGCTGATTCTGCGAAAAGTGTCTAAATGGAACAATCAGACCCTACCCCATGTGTTTAAATGAAAAAGGTTTAGTTGAGGTGTCTAAGTGAAAGATTTTGACAACAGGTGATGTTCATAAATCGGCATGTATAATATCAAAAGGTGCAAAAGTAACACTAGTAGATGATTTAAACGGAAGACGAGTATGTTTGCCTAAAGAACAAGAAACACAGTTTTGGGCAAGCTTCCCATTACAAGTAATGAAATTATTGCCTATAAGAAAGTTAAAAATTGGGACTCCTGGATGACCAAGCCTATTATGCCATGTTGAAGAAGAAATGACCGCTAGAGAGACGAGAGAGCTAGATCTGGCATCAGAGGTGGGAGTGAATGGATAGAAATCCCCCGTGCTATTGCATCTCGTAAGAGGTGTCTCCGTATGAAGATCATTCACAGTTAAACCAAAAGGGTCAAAATCAACAGAGACAGAATTATAACGAGTAAATTTGCGGATGGAGATTAGATTCTTAATTACATGTGGGGAATATAGGGTATTTTAAAGAGGGAATGGATTAGGAGGTGGTGTGTAGGATGTACCATAACCCTTTACTGGAATGCGGTGGCCACTACTAACTGTCACAAATTGAGGATGCTTTAAACCAAACAGTTTGAGAATATTACCTGCAGACTGGGTGAGGTGAGAAATGGCTCCAGAGTCCATGTTCCAGTTGTTGTCAGGCTGTTGCATATTGAGACTGCTGAAGGCCTAACCCAACTCAGTAGGTGTCATGCTGGGCGAGGGCTGCTGGAACTGACCGTGTAGGAAGTGGGATTGCTGCGGGTACTAGACTTGCCGAGGACCTGGAGCGGGCCCAACAACCCGTGGTGGGAGTACTGGTTGAAGGGTTGCTGATACTTGAACTGCGGCGCGCGCGACACCAGATTGGGATCGTTGGGCGCCGTGGCGCTGAACTAATCGCGGGCCTGTTCTTTGCCGCATCGATTCTGTCCGCGACCGCGCCACGACCACGACTTCTGCGCGCGCCCGCCACGCCCGGACTCGCGTCGGCCGCTGCGGTTGAGGATTTCTGCGTTTGATCTTGAGGGCGTGTTTCGACAGCTAACACCTTCTGATTGTGCTCATCCTGCTTAGCACGTTGAGTCTCTTCGAGCAACAACTGCGAGCTTTGTTAAAACTGGGAAGCGGATCTGCCTATTGAATTATGGTGGCTAACGTATCATAGTCGCCTTTAGGAAGGCCCACGATCAATTGCAACACCATTTTAGTATCCGAGACAAGCGTGTCGATGTTGGAGAGTTGATCCGCCAGTAGTTTCAATTGTCTGCAGTATTCAGTCATGTTGGAGAAATTTTCAAGGCATGTATTGTTAAATTGTTCCTCCAAATACACCGCAAGAGTGTGCTTGTTATCTTGAAAGATTTCCTCCAAGCGGTTCCATAAATCAAGGGTTGTGACACCAGATTTCATGATAGTAAGAAGAAGATCCTAAGAAATACTACCATAAATCCACTGTTTGACGTCGACGTCTAGACGACGTCAAGTAGAATCATCAACCTCCAGAGGACGCGGAATAGTGTCATCGATGTAATTAAGCACGTTATAGAGACATGCATGATTCCAAAATAGTTCAACCCAATGAGAATAATGACTGTTTTCTTGATCAAGAAGAATAAAAATATAATTCTTGATGTTGGTAACAGTTAGGGCGGAATGAAAAGAGGATGACAACGTGGTGGTGAGATTTGTGGAGGTAGAATCGTCAGAAGTATTGAAGGAATTCTGAGTATCCATTTAGAGAAGAGATGAAAGAAGAAGAAAAACCAAGAATTTTAGGAGGAGATGTGGTGGTGCCATGGAGGAACTTCCCGAGAGGGGGGGGGGGGGGTGTGCGGCGGCGGCTCACAAAAAAAATTCTAGGGTTTTGTGTTAGGCTCTTGATACCATGTAAGATGATATTAATCTCCCTTAGGGAGTCTTATCATTAATATCAAAGTATATATAGTGTACAATATTCATCTCTTATACAATAGGAATCCTAAACCTAATCACAAGAGGAATCCTAGTCTTACCATAGTTATATTTACACAATATATGAAATATATTCTAATTATAGGGTAGGGATGACTAATTGACTATATACACGTTTACAATACCATTTGTTTTATATCTTGATATTCTGCTGCCTTATTTTTTTATGCAACTCTGTAACGATTACGTTTCTTTTGAGCCGAGTGTCTATCGAAAATAACCTCTCTACCCCGCAAAGATAGATGTAAGGTCTGCGTACATCCTATCATTTACATACTCAACTTGTAGGATTACACTAGGTATGTTGTTGTTGTTGTTGTTGTTGGGTTACCACAAACGAGCTCCGTTTTGAGTGAGTGATACCTCAAAAACACTGAAACATAGAAGAAAATTCATATATGAAATTTGAAGAAATTTCATTGAGATTTGACATGATTTTGGATCGATTTTATAGCAACTCTCAAGGTTGAAGAAGATGATACCAAACAAAGGATAATAAAGCCATTTTCACTGTCTTCTTCATTTCCCTTTCTGTCCCAATATACCATTAAATAATGGGATTAACTACGCAAGCGAAGTAAGAAAATTACCCATTTCTATATGTTTATAAAATTCACCCATTAAACAATTAAACTACAAAGTTTTATACGTTTGTATACCATCAGGTATATAACTCATATAATAATAACCTCAACGGTATACAAGTCAGAATAGTTGAATCGCACATATATACTATTAAGGTAGAAAACATGTGAATTGTATAAACTAACAATACATACATGTAAGATTATATTAATCTTTCTTGGAGAGACTTTCTCATTAATACAAATGTATATAATGTACAATATGGAACCCTAATACAATAAGAATCACATGTTTACCATAATTATACATCACTAAATATTTACACAATATATGAGATATATTCTAATTATGGTGTCGGAATTGTACAAGGATTCGTACACGTTAATACACCCCCTCGGTCAGAGCGGGAGGAGGCCGGACGCTGAGACTGGATCTGAAGTCAATGAATAGCTGTCTCGGAAGGAGCTTCGTGAAGATATTCGCGTACTAATACGAAGAGGGCACATGCAGTACCTTAACATGACCCAGAGCAGTTTCTCACGAACAAAGTGGATGTTCATCTCAATATGCTTGGTTCGTTGATGCTGAACCGGATTGCGAGATAAGTATATAGCGGATATCACAGTACACCAGAACCACTTTACGTAGTGTAAACTGAAGCTCTAAAAGAATGTTTCAGAGCCAACTGATCTCAATAACAACATTAGCAACTTCTCTATACTCTGTTTCTGCACTGGAATGAGATAATGTGGCTTCCTCTTGGCAGACCACGAGATGAGATTATCCCCCAAAAACACACAGTAGCCGGATATGGAGCGTCGTGTATCCAGACAACTTGCACAATCATCATCCGTATATGATAATAATTTATTCGGTGTGGAGGGATATATGTGTAATACATAGTTACGTGTGCCCTTAACTTATCGAATGATACGTTTAAGAGCAGTAAAATGAGGCTCCCTGGGGGCATGCATAAATAAGCATACCTGTTAAACGACATAAGCAATATATGGCCTGGTGAAAGTGAGATACTGAAGTAATGTGCATAATATAATGTGCAAAGCGATCATACCACACTCTACAGGCCTGTTTCAAACCATAAAGTGACTTAAGGAGACGACATACATACTGAGGGGCTGCTGGATGGACAAACTCGGGTGTCTGGTGCATGTAAACAATTTATTTTAAATCACCATGGAGGAATGCATTTTTAACATCAAGCTGATGAATCGGCCAATGCTTATCCATAACAATGCTCATGACTGTATGAATGGTAGCCGGTTTAACAACCGGACTGAATATCGCACCACAATCAATGCCCTCATGCTGATTAATACAATTTGCCACAAGCCTAGCCTTATATCTTTCCAAGTCACCACTATCCATGTACTTGTGACGAAAAATCCACATGCAACGGATCATATTCACCCTCTTCGATCGAGGAACCAAATCCCAAGTATGATGTTTTATTAAAGCATTAAACTCATCACACATGACCGCATTCCAATTTAGGTCCAGTTTTGCTAATTTTGGGCTTTTGGGAATAGGAGAAATAGTTTGGGTGTACAAGTTAAATTAGACTTTAGGTTTGAAAATCTCGTGTTGGGCACGGGTTTCCATACGGTGTGAGGGTGATTGTTGGGTAAGGGTGTTGGATCGGGTGCACTGTTGTTGTTCGAATTCATGGTTGGTTCAGGTTTAGGGTTCGAAATATGGTGTCGGGTAAGGGAGACAGTTTGGTTAATCGGTACAATGACGATTGGTGGTGTGGTTGTCGGTCTGGGTGGGTCGAGGTCGGGAGCAATTTTTGGGTTGGGTTTGGTCGACAGTCTCGGTATATCGAGACTGTCTGGGGACGATAAAGTGGGGTACAGTGTCAGACGTGAGAAGGGTCCGGTAATGGGGTTAGGTAGCTGATTGCTGGTGGTTGGAGTGACTGTGCCTTGGTGGTGAGATTACGGAGATGATATATTTACGGGAATGGTGACCGATATAGTTTATGATCTGAGGCCGACTTAGGTAGTGGCGCGATCGGCGGTGATGATGGCGAGGTAGGCGGTGGTGAGAGTGACCGATGCGGCTGGTGGTGGCATTTGTGGTATGCATAAGGGAGATGCTTGGTCAGTGGTAGCAGTAAGACAGAGTTCCGTGAGTATGACGGGGGAGATGTCGGACTCGTCTAGAAATATATAGTCCGTATTTTGGGATTTTTGTATGTTTGCAAACAGGAATATTGTCACGTTGAACGTAATGTGATGAGAGACGTGAATTTTACGAGTGGATAAGTCATAGCACAAATAGCCCCTATGATTAGAAGGAATACCTAGGAAGATACATGGGGTAGTACGAGGTACTAATTTATGAGGAGCAGTGGAGGCAATATTCGGGTAGCACAGACAACAGAAAATTCTTAAGTGGTCATATGAGGGGATAAGATGGTAAAGAATTTCGGTTGGGGTTTTGTTGTGAAGAGTACTGCTAGGTAAAATATTATGGATATATTCTATCATTTTGACTGCATAGACCTAGAACGATGGGGTGAGAGAGGCATGGAAAAGAAAGGTATGAACCATGTTGTTGATAGTATGGATGATTCGTTCGACTTTTCCATTTTGGGGTGAGGTGTGGGGACAGGAGAAACGAAAGATCATGCCATTATTGGTGCAAAAATTCTGAAATGCGAAATTATTAAACTCATGGCCGTTATCACATTGGAATGATTTGATGGATCGTGTTTTGATAAAGTTATAAAACTCAAGAAACTTGGTATAGAATTCAGACTTGAAATTTAGAGGGTAAATCCATATAAAGTGAGAAAAGTCATCTAACAACACAAGATAAAATATATGACCCATTGAACTAATAACATGAGATGACCATAAATCTGCATGAACAATATGAAACAGAGAAAATGAAACACTTAAAGAAGACTGAAAAGGTTTGCCTAGAGGGAAAGACAAACATTGTTGGGTAGGTTTCCCACTAGAACAACGAATTAAATTATTATTCCGAAGAAAATTAAAAACAGAGGCTCCGGGATGTCTAAGTCTATTATGCCAAGTAGACGGAGAGATTGTTGCTAAGGTTGTGGGATGAGTGACTTGGGCAGTTAGAGATATGGTAGGGGTGACACTGACAGCGAACGTGCATAGGAAAGGATAGATGCCCCTTTCACTATTACATCATGTAAAGAGTTTCCCGATTAGGTCCGTTATAGAAAACCTAAATGGGTCAAAACTAATTAAGACAAAATTATCTATAGCAAATTTTCTAACGGAAATTAGGTTCTTGATAATGTGTGGGGCATAGAGAACACTATTTAGGGAGAAGTGGAGATGCGGTGGTGGGGTTAGAGTGTGGCCAAAACCTTGAATTGGAATGTGGTGATCGTTTCCAACCAGAATGGATTGTGGGGTATTTAAATTATACAGTTGAGGAACATTACCATAATTTTTGGTGAGGTGAGATGTGGCACTCGTATTCATATACCACACATTATCAAGCTTCCGAGAAGTCAACGTGCCAAAAACCTGGCCCAAACTGGATTAGGAAAGACCTGAAGCGGATTTTTGGGCTCCAAGATAGTGGGACGGAAGGCTGTGGCCTGTTGTTGGTGTGTCCAGACTGTTGGGCCGTTGATGGGCTATGGGCATTAGGGCCTGATGGCTGAGGCCCAACAATGTTGTGCCCAGGCTGTTGGGCCGATGAAGCAGCCAATTTGACATGTGGGATGTAGGCTCTGAGGAGCTTCTGGAGGCCCATGCCCCCTGTATGTGCCCACTGCTGCCAGAAAATCCACCAAGGGTGATGTCCACCATAGGTTCTACCGGGAAAAAAAATATGGGGGGAGGGGGTTCGTGGCATGGCCGACGTGGATGGGAGGTAGAATTGGATGTATACTAGGTGTATATCGGCTTTAGGAAGGCTGTATACGGGAAGTTTTAGCTGTATACGATGTGTATATCAGCTTTGAGAAGATGTATACTAGTAGTATACGACATGTTGGAGATTTATTAGAGGGAAGAAGACTGTATATTGGTGATATATTAGAGGTATACTAGGTAGTGGATGTTTAGGTTGATGTATTTGAGGTGTATATCAGCGTATATCAGCGGTATACCGGTGGTAGATGACCGGTTTGGACGAAAAAAAAGAATGGGAAGGGCGACCAATTTAGGGGTTTAGGGTAGGAATATAATTTTGGCTCTTGATATAATGTAAGATTGTATTAATCTCCCTTGGAGAGACTTTCTCATTAATATAAATATATATATATATATATATATATATATATTGTACAATGTGGAACCCTAATACAATAAGAATCATATGTTTACCATAATTATATATCACTAAATATTTACACAATTTATGGGATTCTAATTCTGGTGCCGGGATTGTACAAGGATTCGTACACGTTAATAATACCTACTATGTATTTTTATAAATATTTTTTCAGAATACGTACAAAATGTAATATTTTAATTTGTTTTAGTATTTTCGGATAATTAAATTTTATTGCGTGCGCATTTTTGTTAATTATTTAAAAAAAAAAATTATCTGACTACCCGAGAGGGATAAGATCACCTCTACCAATTTATAAAGTTCATCTATTAAAAATATTAAACAACACCATTTTAAACTTTTGTATATCGTCGAGGTATACAACTCACATAATTGTATACCCTGACGGTGTACAACAATCAAGAAAGTTGAATCGCACTGTTGTATGTTAATAAGGTATATAACATGTGAATTTTATACCCTGACAATATACTATGTACATACCTTCTAGGTATTTATAAATATTTTTTAGAGTTAAACTTCTTAACTTTAACTATAAATTCAGACATATATAGAATTGTTAAATTTTTCGAAATAAAAGTTACTTCTTGAAAACCATCAGTATACTCCGAGTAATTCGCCTGTAGTTTTGGACCATGTTGTTATTTTCAAGTTGTAGCCCAGCAGATACAAACAACCCCCGCCTGTCTTCCCCAATTATGAGCTTTACTATAATTTTTTTTGATAGTCCAGGTTTCCAAGCTTGCGCCTGACTACTTCACTGGTATTACCCAGACGTCCTGGAGGTAATAGCACCGGTCCTTCAACACTATTACCAGTAAATCGCGAGATGTGCTCCGGTGGCCAGTTTCTGGGAGTGTACAACTGATCAATGAGACAAGGTTCAATTCCCCAACATGCAGAGTTACTTCGTGCTTGCGGGGAATCGAACCCATGCTGTCCATGCCAGAGCGTCTTATAGCGCCCAAGCTTTGCCACTGGACTATGCCCCAGAGGACAACTATAGTATGTTTATTTTATTTTATATAGTCACGATGGCCTTGACCCATTTTTATACTGATGTAAAGCCCGTTGAATCTCTTCTTAAAAATGAAAATTTGGATAATTAGTTAATAAGGTTCTCCTAAATATTAGCGAATATTCTTCAACTATTCACAGTATATATTGTATTTATTAGTATCATGTATTTAAGGTAACATATGATTCTTACTGTATTAAGAATCACCTTTGTACAACTATATATATTGTGATTAATGAAAGAAATTCCGAAGGGAAATTATTCCAATATCTTACATGGTATCAATAGTCTAACCTCCCAAAAACCCTAGAAATTCCCTTCTCCTCTCGGCCGCCGCTCACCCCCCCCACCCACCGCGGTGCCTCTTATCGGAATGTCTAATCCTGTGGCTATCATGTCTCCTCCCACTTCTCCTAAATCTCATGGTTCTACCTCTGTCTTAGTTGACACCCCCTCTCCTTCCTCAAAATCTTCTTTTCATCCAGCGTTTGCTGTCACAAATATCAATAATTTTTTCCCTATTATTCTTGATCAAGAAGATTGTCAATATTCTATGTGGGTAGAAATTTTCTATATTCATGCTTGTGCGTACAACATGCTCGAGCATATTGATGAGTCCATCCCTCGTCCATCTGACATTGATGATTCAACATGGCGACGTCTTGATGCCATTGCCAAACAATGGATCTATGGTACCATCTCAAAGGACTTGTTGTGTACTATCCTGAAAACATGTGCTTCGGCACGCGAACTTTGGGTACGCCTGAAGGAAATATTTCAGGATAATAAAAATACTAGGGCAGTGTATTTAGAGGAGCAGTTCAACAACACACGCCTTGAGAATTTCAACAACATGACCGAATACTGCAAACAACTGAAACTTGTTGCTGACCAACTTTCTCATGTTGGGACATCTGTGTCTGACACTAACTTGGTACTACAACTCGTTGCAGGTTTACCAAAGGGGGAATATGATACTCTTGCAACAATGATTCAACAGGTTGATCCACTACCGTATTTGAACAAGGCGCGTTCATAATTGTTGTTGGAAGAAACACGACGTGCTAAACAGGACGAGCACAATAAAAAAGCATTAGCCGTTAAAAGGATGCAGTCACCGACCATCTCCACTGCTCTACCACCACTGGACAACCAGCAGCAGCAGAACCGCGGTGGAGGACGAGGCGGCGAAGGCCGCGGCAAGAAATAAAGGAAGACGCGACAAAGGCAAGAAGCGATACGGCGCAACAGAAGCAACTCAAGACTACCAGGTGGCGATCCATGGCGGCCCAATCGCCGGCCAGGCCTCACCGCTGCCCATTTTGATAGCGAGGCCCGATTTGAAGCGATGGCGGCCCAGTGTTCTCGGTCCAGCACCAACAGGCCCATCTAATGTTACACCCTATAATTCCAAGACAATGAGACGAGAACGTACGTAAGGAAATGAGATTTGAATTTTGGAAAGAAAGAAAGATTACTTTTTCTTAAGGAAAAATATCGGGAATTTGTGAAGGAAAAGGTTTATTAATTGGAATTTGGTTCTCAAATTTGGTATTTGGGACTTATAGAAGATATTGGAATTTTGAATTTTCAAGTATCGAATTTGGTCATGTGGGGCCCACCGGAGAATTTTACGTTTTTGTGGGGCCCACAATATTTTAAGATATTTTGGCCAAAAATAGATATTTTGGGAGATGAAATAAATTTGGACCAATCGGAGGGCGACACGTGTCACCCCCACTTGGTCTTGAAGACTTGACTTAGATATTTTGTGACAAGTGGACAAGTGAGCCATGTGGGTCCCACTCCACTTGTCTTGCTACACTTAGGTCATATACTTGTCATGATCTCATGCCTTGAGATACATTTATATATACATAGAGGGTGCAAGACTTCATCTATACTTAGCCAAATTTCACAAGGCAAATATATCCCTCTCTTGACATTGCTCTCGGTCAAGGGCCTTATTTGGAGACCAAATTTATTCAACCTTTGATGATAAATCCCCAAACTCAATACTAAGCTCCCTAATGAAGTTCTAAGCCTAGATAACCCTTTAAACCCCAAGAATCATGTGTTGACCGAGAATAGAGGGTGAAACCCTAGTAGTTACGTCAGCTTTTTGGAAGTGAAATACAAAGTGAAGTTATGTATAAGTTCATAGGGGTCACATATATGTGATTGGAACTTGAAGAAGTGGAGCGAAAGCAGCTATGGACCATAGTAGCTGATCGCTTTGGACGTTTTTGAGCTAAAAAATGAGGTAATGATTCTTCTTCCTTTGCAGTAATTAGATATTACTCATTATTATGCTTAGTAGATGAACTTGTATTAAGGAAGATATGGAAAATAAGGTGTGCATTCCCTACTTTGGAGGTTGGGCCGAGAGCAACCTTTTTTTTGGGCCATGGGATTCGTTGATTTTTATTGTCGTCATTTACACGTGTTGCATGTTATATAATGAAGGAAATATTGTTGTTGATAGTTCATATAACTTATATAACATGTTGTAATGAAAATTAGATTAAAAGGAGTTTAAGGAAAAGGACATTGGATTGTTGTAGTTATTGGTGGACGAAAACAACCTAAAACTGTTAGACGTTGTGATGTCATTTTTATGGACTGTTTTGGGGTTTATATGTTCTGGAAAATCAGCCCCTAACATACATGTTTAATGTGGTAAAATGACTAGTGAAAGTCCTAAGGAATAAGGGTGTTAAAGTCTTCACATTATACCCTTAATGTTGGTTTATTATGGACTGTTTTGCGAACTGTTTTGTATAGATTGTGGGGCAGAATTTTACACATCAAGTTAGGCGTGTAATCCCCTTTAGTTAACTGTTGGTTGTGCCTTAAATATGGCTTATTGGTTGATAAATTCGGGCCTTGGAAAAGGTGGAAGAGTACGTAGAAACAAAGGAAGTGCTGCCCAAATTTTCGTAGAATAAGAGGGTCATTAATTGGTATAAGTCTTATAATAGTAGCTTGAAGTTGATAGAAGTGCTATTGTCATTTTAGGTTGAAGTACTACGTGTAGCATAGTCTATTTGGCTTGAGGAATAGCCGATAAGGTTGAAGTACATTGGAGTGTATTGCTACTTGTCGTGTTGATTAGTCGTCAACGAGGTATGTGAACTCCTTCCTTCTATTGGCATGATTGTTATTGGAGTATACATTACTTGTTCCTTAAAGTATACTTACCTTGTTATTGGAGTATACATTACTTGTTTCTTGAAGTATACTTGCCTTGGTGTTAAAAGTATACTTGACCTTTATAGAGTTCTATCGGAACCTAATCCTTAGTGATATACTTCTTTGAAAGTACTTTGGATTTCCTAGACTAGTAGTTGGTCCATATACTTCTTTGATAGAAATTTGGAGTTTCCAAAATGGAAGTTGTTAAAATCCATTATCTTGATAGTATTTGAGTTTATAAAATGGAGATTTTTATATCTATTTCCCTTGTAGTACCTTGGGCTTTAAAAGTGAAAGTGGTTCTACTTATAGTACTTGAGTTTTAATAAGGAAGTAGTTCCTATTTCGTTAAAAGTACTTAGAGTCTTAAAAAGGAAGTTGTTCCTAACCTCTTAAATAGTACTTGAGTTAAAAAGTGTAGTAACTTGATTTTAACGGATACATGTGTCTTAGTTTTCCAAAACCTAAAGTTTGTTATAATGGTTTTATGGGAAGTTAGTTATAACGACTTTATGGGAAGTCAAAGGAGTGGTTTACTTAATTGATTTAAAAGAGGATAAATGACTTGATTTAAAGAGAAGTAACTTGATTTAAAGGTGTGGGTTACTTGAGATTTGAAAGTAGAAGTTACTTGATTTCAAACCTTGAATTGAAAATCTAAAGGTGTAGTAATTTGATTGGAAAAGTATACTTGTATTGAATTAAAAAGTATAGGTTACTTGGTTTGAAAGGTATAAGTAACTCGATTTTAAAAGTATACTTGTCTTGATTTTAAAAGGCGTAGAGTCACTTGGTTTAAAAAGTGTAAGATACTTGATTTAAAAGTGAAAGTGCCTTGATGCTACCAGTGCTAGTATCTTTGGGTTTTATAAAAAAGTGAAGTTATTCTACTCTTAGAAGTTAAGGGTATTCATGTTGTGGTTTCTGTGTTAAGGCAGGTCTGAATGGTTCCTAAAAGTCCTTACCAAGTCTTATGGGAGATGTTGGTAAGAGGTTTTAGGAAGTAGTTCTATCTATTTCATTAATAGTACTTGAGTTTCTAAATAGAATTTGTTCTATCTATTCTCTTGATAATACCTTGGGTTGTCTAATTGAAAGGTATAAATTACTTGGTGTCAAAAGTATACTTGACTTGATTCGAAAAGTATAACTTACTTGAGTTTAAAATGTGTAGTAACTTGATTGTTAAAAATGGAATTGTCTTGATACTACGGGTGTTACTGTCTTGGTTTGTTTAAAAGAAAGGCATGGTAATTGTCTTGGTTTGTTTAAAAGTAAGGCATGGTAATTGTCTTGGTTTGTTGAAAAGAAGGCATGGTAATTATCTTGGTTTGTTTAAAAGGAAGGCATGGTAATCGTCTTGGTTTAAAGGAAAGACATGGTATTGTCTTGGTTTGCTAAAATGATCGTTCATTCTATTTGTTTAAATGAGAGTCAAAGATGATTTACTTGCATATGGTTATTCATATAGAAATTCGTGCAAGTGTTATATTATCACATCACCGCGTCCCTCACTAGGGGGCCGACAACATTACTATATTATTCCATGGACTTGCGATCCATGATGCGAGCAGGTATATATGTTCATGCGGGTGAAAAAGTTCCATGATATTATTCTATGGACTAGCTCTCCATGATTCAGGTATAGATATATACTCATTGCGGGTCTACAAGATCCATGCGGGTTCGAGTCCCATGCGGGTGAAATAGTCCCATGAGTAGGATTGCATAATGATTTTGAGGGAGGATGACCCTGACATGGCTTTCATATTTTGAAATGGTATGGCATGCTTCTCTGATGATGGTTATATATTACACTTGTTACATGCTGACAGTCATGGAGGAGTTCCACGGGCATGCTTTTATATTGCGGGTTTAAGACCCATGGTTAGAATTGCATAATGATTCTGAGGGCAGGTGTCCTTGATTTTGACATGACTTGTATATCTTGAAAGTGATACATTGTATACAGTAGTACAATGATACAATGATACAATGATACAGTGATGCAAGGTACAGTTGGCTTTTATTTTACCTGATACGGTTGGATATGGTATTTGATTATTTTACTTGTCCCTGTAATTTCTTGGCCTGCTATGATTTTAATACTGTACTTTATTTTCCATTCCATACTTAGTACTTGTTATACTGACCCCCTTCGGGGGGCTGCGTTCATTCCCGCAGTTATTAGGTACTCAGTTGGGTGATCCGCGAGCTTAGGATCTCCAGTCAGCTTCTATTGGGACAACTCCACTATTCCGGAGTCTTGTCATTTGGTACGGAGTTGTATTATAGTCTTGTACAGTTATGGGTACGGCGGAGCCTTGTCCCGTCATAGTATATTGTCCAAAATCTTAGAGGTCTGTATTCATATGTGGGCTGGACTGGCGTGAGTTGTATTTACATTGTTGTACGGTTGTAGACCCATTCGGGTGTTATATATATCATGACAGTCGTACCGGCTTTGCCTTTGTTTAAGAAAAAAAAATGTTATTTAGCTTCCGCGAGTTACTTGTGTTGTACGGGTAGATGGGTGCCCAGGTAGGGTACCAGTCGCGGGCCCGGGGTTCGGGGAGTGACAGAGTGGTATCAAAGCAGTTAGTCCTAGAAATGTCTATAGACCGTGTATAGTAGAGTCTTGTTTATCGGTGTGTTGTGCACCACATCTATAAACAGGGGGCTATAGTACATTTAGGATTGGTTTCCCTTCTTCTCACTCTGAGATCATGCGATAAGAGTTGTGTTGTTAGGGTAGTCTCTCCCTAACGTATTATTGTGGTTGCAGCTATGAGAAAGGCAACAATGACATAGAAAGGATTATATGGACTTCGTATCCAGGTTGGTAAAACTATTGTATAGTTGGTATAATGATGATGTGTATATGTACGAGCGTATTTATTTGGGGCCATGTGTGTTGCCTGAAATGATTATGAATTACCATGAGTTGGTTAAGCCTTAATAATTCTTTGGAATGTGTGAACAGTTTATTGAATCCACACCTACACTTAATATATGTACTGATTTGGAATAGTCATGAGGTAATGAACTGTCTAAGATTGTAATAGACTCTTAAAGGATCAGGTTCAATTGACTTAAGGACATACCATGTTGTTAAATTAAGATGTGTTGTACGCTTAAGTGATCGGTGTGAATAATAGTGGTATGGAGTAAATAGAGTTGTTATGAGTAAGACAACAAGATTTTGAGATTTTGAGAAGCTACCTTACCCGTATGTGGAGACTGACAATGTAAGCTTCGGACATAGAAAAATTGTGAACCTTAGAATATTGATGACCGCTGAGACCTTGGGTGTGCAAGGCCTTCTCGGGTAGTAAGATTTATTTCAGACCAAGAATGAGAGTTAAGTGCGACGATGGGTCGAGTTGTGGGCCAATTTCGGGTCAACCTGTCGCATGAAATGGAGTGGGGTTAGTTAGAGGTGGTCCCACTATGTGATAGGGTCACGAGGGTGCAAGGCCCAAGTCTAGTTAATCGTTGTACGAGTTCGTGAACGCGTTCCACCAGAACCGGGTCGTGAGATCAAAAAAATGACCTTAAAATTGTTGGATGTAGTGACTCCGATTTGAAAACAAAAGCAATAATTGAAATGATGTACGTATACTAGAATAAGTTTGGAAGTACGAGAAGAGTACGACAAGTAAGAAAATGAGCGAACAAGTGTAAAGGAATTAAAGTGTTTATAGTTATGAGTAATGAAGGTACGAAAAGAGAATCATTTTAGGCCATGAATGTGAGTTAATAGTGGTGATATACCCTCTAGATGTGACTCCTCATTTGACTTTTGATTGATGTATATGCATGTGAGATATATTGTGGCCATATGTGGCATATTTGGTTTCGTTGGGTGTAGTTTAAGGAGACTATGCCGAGGTTTGTTTAGATTGAACCTAGTATGAACATTCGGGACGAATGTTTCTAAGGGGGAAAGGATGTTACACCCAGTAATTCCAAGACAATTAGACGAGAACGTACGTAAGGAAATGAGATTTGAATTTTGGAAAGAAAGAAAGATTACTTTTTCTTAAGGAAAAATATCGGAAATTTGTGAAGGAAAAGGTTTATCAATTGAAATTTGGTTCTCAAATTTGGTATTTAGGACTTATAGAAGATATTGGAATTTTGAATTTTCAAGTCTCGGATTTGGTCATGTGGGGCCCACCGGAGAATTTTACGTTTTTGTGGGGCCCACAATATTTTGAGATATTTTGGCCAAAAATAGATATTTTGGGAGATGAAATAAATTTGGACAAATCAGAGGGCGACACGTGTCACCCCCACTTGGTCTTGAAGAATTGACTTAGATATTTTGTGACAAGTGAGCCATGTGGGTCCCACTCCACTTGTCTTGTTACACTTAGGCCATACACTTGTCATGATCTCATGTCTTGAGATACATTTATATATACATAGAGGGTGCAAGACTTCATCTATACTGTTACACCCCGTAATTCCAGGACATGTTTATAAGAACGTACGTAAGAACTCAAATGTTAAGAATTGAGACTAGTAAAAATTTATCGGAATTATGGAAATGTCGGAAAACGAGATATTGTGACGAATGGTAGGGCGACACGTGTCACCCCCTTTAGTTGGTCTTGGACGAAATGGACATGGATTTAATGGTCATTTGACCAAGGTTAAGATGACCAAGTCTTGCTAAGCTTAGAGCTTGATGTTGTTGACTTAGTCAAGAGCCACTTGGCTAGATTTTTTTAAGTGAATTGGATCCAAGCCACCTATTTGTTTTAATCTTGACCCTCCATGTTGTTATATAGTAACACTACTAGCAAGACAAGCTCCCATACTTAGTAAAATTTTCAAGAAAATCTTGTGCTTCATTATTAAGCTCTCGGGTTAGGGCTCTCTTTCAAGAGAAAATTTTTTGTTTGTTGCTCAATAATCTCCATACGTTAAACCAAGGTTCCTAAGGGTAATGTAAGGGTATCTCAATAGAAAGATCCCGGAAAAGTGTCGTTTTTGCGTTAGTCGCAAGGTGAAAACCTAAGTCACTTTCCTAGGTTTGGATTGAAAAGTGAAGGAAAGTTGTTTGTGATCTTCTAAGGGCTTCAAGTGGCGGATTGGAGTGTCAAGGAGAGACTCTATGTTGCTAGGGAGCGACTTCGGATCTTGAAGTTGGATTAAGGCTCGTTAAGGTAACAATCTTGTTCTCTTAAGTGTTATAAGATTACTTATTGTTGTAGCCTTACATTTTAACTAGCATGAGATATATGTATTAAGGATTGATAAGTGTTGTGTATATTGGAAGCCTAAATCCGAAATGACCTTGTTAGCCATTTGAAATTTGAATACAATTTGGTCTATAATTAGAATCGTCGCATGTTATCTACTTGAAGATTTTAGTTGTTATAATCGTTTACGGCTTTATAACATGTTATACTAAACAACTTGAATTGGAAAGGATGATATGTTGTTACACCTATTGGCCGAGAATGTCATTGCCTTTTTGGACTAGTTTGATATAAATTGTGGGGCGGAATTTTACACGTCTTGTTAGGCGTGTAATCCCCTATTGTTAACTACATTGTTGAGCCTTAAATGTGGCATGTTTGGTTATTGAATTTGGGGCTTGAAAAAGGTGGAAAGGTATGTAGAAACAAAGGAAGTGTTGTCCAATTTTCCGTAGAATTTAGTGACTTTACACTTAGAATATTCTACGTTTGAAGTAAGAAGTTAATAGACGTATTATGGCCATTATAGGTTGACATACTACGTACGGCATATTGGACTTAGCAAGTGGATTGAACCGAAGAGGTATGTGGAACTTTTCCTATCTCTTGAGCATGAGTAATTATAAATGTATAGTACGGTAGACGTACGAGATTTAAATGAATTTAGTTTCATTTGATATCCTTGACTCGTTTTAAGGATGTCCAAGTTGGTTGAGTTAGAGAATTAACTCACTTGTTTTTAAAGGATAGAAATGCCTTGGTTTCAAAAGCATAAAGTTGGTTAATAACTCTATGGATAGTAAAAAGAATGGTTTATTCTACTAAAATAAACAAAGATTTCTTGACTTGAAAATGTATAGAATACTTGATTTGGAAAGTATTGATTCCTTGAGCTATTCTAAAGTTAAGAAACTTGATTTCTAAAGTTAAGAGACTTGAAGTATTTTGAAAGTATAGGATACTTGGTTTTTGGAAAGTTTAAGTCTCTTGTTTATAAAGAAGAATGTATGTATCTAAAGTATAAAGTTAGTATAACGGCTTTATGGGAAGTTGGTTATAATAGCTTTATGGAAAATTAAAAGGATGGTTTACTCTAACAATGTAAATTAAGATAAAATGATTTGAAGGGAAGAAAGGCTAATTGATTTGACGGCATCAATTGCTTAAAGTTTTAAAGTAAAAAGTCACTTGATTTAGAAGTCTTTAAATATAGTTCTAAAAGGTATTGTGACTTGTTTTGAAAAGTAGATATGACTTGATACTACGGTTATTAGTATCTTGGAAGTTTTATATGAAAAAGAGTTATTTTAAAAGAATAGAAGTACGTAGTACTTTGGGTTAAATTTCCGGATTTTATAATGACATGTTAGTGCCTTAAGTAAACTAAAATGAGAGGGTATATGAACAAAGCTAATAAGAAGTTAGGGGATTTCTTAACTTGCTTATGATAATTGTGATAAGCCGGTGGTGCTTATGTTATGTATGATAAGCTGGTAGTGCTTATGTTATGTATGATAAGCTGGTAATGCTTATGTTATGTATGATAGCCGGTTGTGCTAGTGATATATTGTTCATTACGGGGTCATTCCCCGGGTTTGTGGCATTAGCATATTCCGTGGATTTGTTACCCATGATGCGAGGAATACCTCATGCGAGTCCGTAGGGCTTATGCGGGTGAAATAGTCCTATGCGGGGCGGACCAGTCCTATGCGAGGAGATTACCTCATGCGGGTCCACACGACCTATGCAGGCGGATACAGTTTATGCGAGGAAATTACCTCATGCGGGTCCATACGGCCTATGCGGGTGAAATAGTCCCAGGAGTAGGATTGCTTAATGATACTACGGGCGGGTGGCCCTACTTTGATCATGAGCCTCCTATTTTATGCAGAAAAGTATACTCTTGTTTACTCTCATTGTTAGTAAGGCACAGTGTACTGTTAATTGAGTTATCATACATGTCTCCAGCTTTATTTTAGACTTATGATTTCACTACTGATTTCTGGGCCACATATTTGGTACATATTGTACCGACTCTTCTGGGCTGCGTTCATGCCGCAGGTAGAGTATACAGGTTGCTAATCCTCACTCTTAGGATCACTGTTCAGCTGTTGAGAAACTCCATTACTCCGGAGGCTTATCCTTGGTTTAGATCCCTGGTATTGTCGGTTGTTGTATATTCAGGGGTATGGCGGGGCCCTGTCCCGCCACAGTTGTTATTCTTAGAGGTCTGTAGTCACATTTGTGGATTGGGTTGTAAGAACAGAGATGTACTGTTTTATTTTTGTATTATGGAAGGTGGCCTTGTCGGCTAGCCTGTTGATGTTTAATGTCTAAGTAATTTTTTTAAGTTGTGTATGTTCCGCTGCTATTCTCTGATGTATACCTGAAAGGGGTGCCCAGGTAGGGCACCATTCTCGGGCCCGGGGTCGGGTCGTGACAAAAGTGGTATCAGAGCAGTAAGTCCTCGGAAAGTGTCTACAGACCGTGTCTAGTAGAGTCTTGGTTTTCGGTGTGTTGTGCACCACATCTATAACCAGGAGGCTGCAGGACATTTAGGATTGGTTTCCATTCTTCTCACTCTGAGATCGTGCGATAGATCTGTGTTGTTAGGGTCGTCTCTCCCTAACGAGTTATGTTGATTGCAGCTACGAAAAATGCAGTAGTGACCCATGAAGGATTATGTGGATTTTGTATCCAGGTTGGTTGTAATTATTGTATAGTTGGTATAATGACGTACAACTATACGGATTTATGTATGAGGGTCATATATGGGTTGCCTAGAATGATTTTAGATTACCAGGAATTGGTAAGGACTAATTAGATACCAGGAAGGTATGAAACAGTTTAATGAATTCTCATCAAGATTTATGTGCTAATTTGATATAATTAGGAAATGATGAGTTGTCTGATAGGGTAATGAACCCTTAAGAAGTTATAATTAAGGGACTTAATGGAAGACTATGTTAATAGATTAAGCTACGTGGTATGATTAAGAGAATGGTACAGATGAGATCCGTATGGAGTAAGTATGGTTGTTGTGATCAAGACAACACGATTATGGTATTATGAGAAGTTATTGTACCCGTTTACGGGGGGACTGATAAGGTAGGCATGGAGCATGGAAATTGCGAGCCTAAGAATATTGATAACCGCCAAGACCTTAGGTATATAAGGCCTTCTCGGGTAGTAAAAATTTAAGTTAGAACAAGGATAAAAGTTAAGTGCGACGCCGAGTCGGGTTGAGGACCTATTAAGGGTCGCCCCATAGCCTGAAATGGAATGAGATCAGTTGGTAGTAGTCCGTACGTGGCGGTCACGAGGTGCAAGGCAAGTCTAGTTAATCGTTTCTGAGTTCGTGGGCGATTCCACCAGAACCAGGTTGTGAGAGCCGGAAATGGCCTTATATTGTTTAATTTAGTAACTCCAAAGATTGGAGGCCAGATTTAGTATGGAAGTTATGTACGTATGCTAGTATAAGTTTGGAAGTACGGAAAAAGTACGACCAGTGAGAAAGAGAGCAACCAAGTGTAAAGGAATAAAGCCTGAATCCATGAGAACCTTTCGAGGTGACTACACCCGTGAGTGATGGGTGGTAGCTGAGCGGGTATATAATAATTGCCCGGTGACGATACAGTCGTCGGACCCTATCAGACCTAGTAGAGCAGATATGACCGACCTTGAGGTCATTATGAGTACGGGCTAGTTGGTCTCTTGTTATACCAACGTTGACTGCAGAGAAAGATTTGTTCGATTCCAGTTTTCCGGTAAGCCGATTATCGAGTGGAAAGGAAGGGAAGTGGTGGTAACCAGTGAATTATCCTTCCTTCTTTGACATTATTATTTTTAATAAGTCTGCGTGACTTGTTTATTTGAGGTAAATTGATGCAGAAGGTAAGTAATACTTGAATTTGAAAGAGTTTTATGGTAAGTGCCCTTGGAGGTACTTGGAATTGGTTTGGTGTGGCGGTCAGGGCCACGACCTTCCGGATAATTTTAGGAAAGCGCGCAAGCAAGAATAAGACAAGTACGAGTGCTTCCTGTGGAAAACAGAAGATATCGTTGGTAGGTTTTGAAAATCTATACGATTATAAGGTGGCACTTGATGATTAAGATTTTGAAAGGGAGATAAGTTCTCTCCCCCACGTAAAAGGATAGTTTTACGTATTATGGGGTTATGTATACCCATGTTGTTAGACGAAGGATATGAGACTGGTAAGGTATTCAGTATCGTCATGCCATAGGTTACAGTCTTAGATAACCGTGGGAAAAGTATTGTGTTGGGGTAATTGAGAACGACGTTAGGAAATGGTCGAGGGAGTGTCGTAAGGATATAAATGCAGGTAGTACGCATGCATGAAACTGTATGATTATGAATCAAGATAGAAATACTTTTGCTAATAATAAGCATAAGGAAGGGTTATGACCAGAATGATAAAAGAGAATACAACTATGGTTATGTAAATTGCACGAGATATGATTACCCCAAACTAGTTTAAAGACCATTAATAAGTGATGGGCAGTAAGAACACCTCGAGGAAAGGTGGTAACATCTGTACTGACGAGAAGGATACTAGGAAAATACGGGGGTAAGGGACCCGGGACAACTTGAAATGAATTATAAAGGAAAGACGAGTAGACACTCGAACGATAAGAAATCTTGACAAGCCATTAGATTATGGAATACCACGAATTAAGGTTGAACACTAATTATAAGCTCTATGAGCCGAGAGAGAATAATAGGATTATTACTTGACGAGATCTAGGAAATCTCTCCCCTAAATTGTGATTGGCAGAAAGTCTTAGCCATGCGGCAAGCAAAGGAATTAAATTTAAGTATAGTGACCAAGTTGGGTTGCAACAGAGAAAGGGAAACAGGAACCATAATTGAGATTAAGGATGCCCGAATATTTCGCAAGTATGAGAAAGGCTTCCAGTTATTGGAAGATAAGTTGACCACGACTACAGTTCTAACCCCTCCTGAGAGACTAGAGGGTTAGGTTATTATTGTAACACTTTGAGTGCTGGGCTAGGTTGTGTGCTGATGCAACACGATAAGGTAAGAGCCTATGTTTCCCGGCGGTTAGGGAAGTATGAAAGGAATTACGCTACTCACGATTTAGAGTCGGCGACAGTTAATCGTGCCTTGAAGATTTGGAGGCATTCCTTATATAGACTTCATGTGGATATTTGTGCAGACCACAAGAGCCTCCGGTATATCTTCAGACAGAGGCAGCTGAATTTGCGACAGAGACGGTGGTTAGAGTTACTCAAGGATTGTGATATTGACATCCTGTACCACCCGGGAAAAGCCGAGACGATTACAGATACTCTTAGTCGTAAATATATGGGTGGCCTGTCAGATGGGCAGCCAGATAGATAGGACGTGGTCCGTGAGATTCATCATCTACCGAGCCGAGGGGTTCGATTATTTGTTTCCAAGGTTAATGGAGTTTAGATCCGAGAGGTTGCCGAGTCTTCCGTCGTTGAGGATGTAAAGAGGCGATAGTATGAGGATCCAGTTATGATACGGTATCGACATACGGCTCTTCGAGAGAAGGAGAGTTTATTTGAGGTAGCGCCTGATGGGGTGCTAATATTCGAGGCGGTGTGTGCTCCGATGTTACAGACCGTCGGCCAGATTCAGGAGGCACACAGTGCTCGTTACTCTATTCACCCGGGGTTGACTAAGATGTAACATGACCTCAGATGTATGTATGGGTAAAATGACCTGAAGAGGGACGTAGCAGAGTTTGTTGCTTAGTGTCCGAGTTAGTAGCAGGTCAAGACGAAACACCAGGAGCCCTGTGGGCTACTACAGGCGATTGAGATCCCGACATAGAGATGTGAGGTAATTAATATGGATTTTGTTACAGGGTGGCATCGTACTCGGAGGAAGTGCGACTCCCTGAGGGTCATAGTAAACAGGCTGACGAACCAGCCCGTGTTCTTCCGGTTAGGATCACTTACTCGGCTGAGGATTATGCTAGATTATATATCAGGGAGATTGTGAGACTGCACGGGGTTCCTACATTTATGACGTCAGACATATGAGCTCAGTTTACGGATAACTTCTGGAGGTTTTTCTAGAAGTGGTTAGGGACACAGTTGAGTCTCAGTGTTGCATTACACCCTCAGACCGACGGACAGGCAGAGCATACTATCCATGCACTTGAGGATATGTTGTGGGCCTGTGTTATTGATTTCAGGGGTAGCTGGGAGGATCACTTGCCCCTTGTTGAGTTTGCTTATAACAACATCTACCATTCTTGCATTCAGATGACGCCATATGAGGTTTTGTATGGGCGGAAGTGTAGATCGTCGGATGGTTGGTTCGGCGTGGCGAGTTGATTAGTTGGTACGACTTGATTTGAGTGTGGATAAGGCGAAGCTTATCCAGGAAAGATTATTAGCAAGCTCAGAGTCGACATAAGCTTTATGCAGATAATCGACGGTTGGAGTTCAGGTTGACGTTTTAGTATAAGTATTGTTATGTGGCCACGTGTGGCATTATTGGTAGGTAGGGGTTGTAAAAGGAGACTATGTCGCTAATTATAAGATTGACTCCAAAAGAACATTCGGGGACGAATGTTTCTAAGGGGGGAAGAATGTTACACCCGTAATTCCAGGACATGTTTATAAGAACGTACGTAAGAACTCAAATGTTAAGAATTGAGACTAGTAAAAATTTATCGGAATTATGGAAATGTCGGAAAATGAGATATTGCGACGAATGGGAGGGCGACACGTGTCACCCCACTTTAGTTGGTCTTGGACAAAATGGACATGGATTTAATGGTCATTTGACCAAGGTTAAGATGACCAAGTCTTGCTAAGCTTAGAGCTTGATATTGTTGACTTAGTCAAGAGCCACTTGGCTAGATTTTTTTAAGTGAATTGGATCCAAGCCACCCATTTGTTTTAATCTTGACCCTCCATGTTGTTATATAGTAACACTACTAGCAAGACAAGCTCCCATACTTAGTAAAATTTTCAAGAAAATCTTGTGCTTCATTATTAAGCTCTCGGGTTAGGGCTCTCTCGAGAGAGAAATTTTTTTGTTTGTTGCTCAATAATCTCCATACATTAAACCAAGGCTCCTAAGGGTATTGTAAGGGTATCTCAATAGAAAGATCCCAGAAAAGTGTCGTTTTTGCGTTAGTCGCAAGGTGAAAACCTAAGTCACTTTCCTAGGTTTGGATTGGAAAGTGAAGGAAAGTTGTTTGTGATCTTCTAGGGGCTTCAAGTGGCGGATTGGAGTGCCAAGGAGAGGCTTTAAGTTGCTAGGGAGCGACTTCGGATCTTGAAGTTGGATTAAGGCTCGTTAAGGTAACAATCTTGTTCTCTCAAGTGTTATAAGATTACATATTGTTGTAGCCTTACATTTTAACTAGCATGAGATATATGTATTAAGGATTGATAAGTGTTGTGTATATTGGAAGCCTAAATCCGAAATGACCTTGTTAGCCATTTGAAATTGGAATACAATTTGGTCGATAATTAGAATAGTCGCATGTTATCTACTTGAAGATTTTAGTTGTTATAATCGTTTGCGGCTTTATAACATGTTATACTAAACAACTTGAATTGAAAAGGAATTGTAAAGGATGATATGTTGTTACACCTATTGGCCGAGAATGACATTGCCTTTTTGGACTAGTTTGATATAAATTGTGGGGCGGAATTTTACATGTCTTGTTAGGCGTGTAATCCCCTATTGTTAACTACATTGTTGAGCCTTAAATGTGGCATGTTTGGTTATTGAATTTGGGCCTTGAAAAAGGTGGAAGAGTATGTAGAAACAAAGGAAATGATGTCCGATTTTCCGTAGAATTTAGTGACTTTGCACTTAGAATATTCTACGTTTGAAGTAAGAAGTTAATAGACGTATTATGGCCATTATAGGTTGACATACTACGTACGACATATTGGACTTAGCAAGTGGATTGAACCGAAGAGGTATGTGGAACTTTTCCTGTCTCTTGAGCATGAGTAATTGTAAATGTATAGTACGGTAGACGTACGAGATTTAAATGAATTTAGTTTCATTTGATATCCTTGACTCGTTTTAATGATGTCCAAGTTGGTTGAGTTATTGAATTAACTCACTTGTTTTTAAAGGATAGAAATGCGTTGGTTTCAAAAGCATAAAGTTGGTTAATAACTCTATGGATAGTAAAAAGAATGGTTTATTCTACTAAGATAAACAAAGATTTCTTGACTTGAAAATGTATAGAATACTTGATTTGGAAAGTATTGATTCCTTGAGCTATTCTAAAGTTAAGAAACTTGATTTCTAAAGTTAAGAGACTTGAAGTATTTTGAAAGTATATGATACTTGGTTTTTGGAAAGTTTAAGTCTCTTGGTTATAAAGAAGAATGTAAGTATCTAAAGTATAAAGTTAGTATAACGGCTTTATGGGAAGTTGGTTATAATAGCTTTATGGAAAATTAAAAGGATGGTTTACTCTAGCAATGTAAATTAAGATAAAATGATTTGAAGGGAAGAAAGACAAATTGATTTGAAGGCATCAATTGCTTAAAGTTTTAAAGTAAAAAGTCACTTGATTTAGAAGTCTTTAAATGTAGTTCTAAAAGGTATTGTGACTTGTTTTGAAAAGTAGATATGACTTGATACTACAGTTATTAGTATCTTGGAAGTTTTATATGAAAAAGAGTCATTTTAAAAGAATAGAAGTACGTAGTACTTTGGGTTAAATTCCCGGATTTTATAATGACATGTTAATGCCTTAAGTAAACTAAAATGAGGGGGTATATGAACAAAGCTAATAAGAAGTTAGGGGATTTCTTAACTTGTTTATGATAACTGTGATAAGCCGGTGGTGCTTATGTTATGTATGATAAGCTGGTAGTGCTTATGTTATGTATGATAAGCTGGTAATGCTTATGTTATGTATGATAGCCGGTTGTGCTACTGGTATATTGTTCATTACGGGGTCATTCCCCGGGTTTGTGGCATTTGCATATTCTGTGGATTTGCTACCCATGATGCGAGGAATACCTCATGCGAGTCTGTAGGGCTTATGTGGGTGAAATAATGTCACGACCGACCGCTCACGGCGGTGCCCTACAGGCACCGCACCGTATACATCAGAGAATAGCAGCGGAACATACACATCTTATAAAATGCTTAAACATAAAATAACAACAGGCTAGCCGATAAGGCCACCTTCCGACAATACCAGGGATAAGCCCCCGAAATAAAGGAGCTTCTCAACAGCTGAACAGTGATCCTAAGAGCGAGGATCAACAACCTGTACTCTACCTGCGGCATGAACGCAGCCCCCCGAAGGAGGTCAGTACAACATGTACCAAATATGTGAAACTGAAAGTACTGTAATGAAATCATAAGTCAATGATAAAACTGGAGACAGGTATGATAACTCAATTAACAGTACACAGTGCCTTACTAACAATGAGAGTAAATGAGAGTATACTTACAACATAAACATAGGAGACTCACGATCAAATCATGGGTAGCAAATCCATGGAAACAGGTGGTATAACGTCTTGGGGGTTTACCCCTCATTTATACTCTTACCCTGAGGCAGGTGGTATAACGTCTTGGGGGCTTACCCCTCATTTATACTCTTATCCTGGAGAAGGTGGTAAAGCAGGTGGTATAACGTCTTGGGGGTTTACCCCTCATTTATACTCTTACCCTGGAGAAGGTGGTATAGCGTCTTGGGGGTTTACCCCTCACTTATACTCTTACCCCATCTCAACCGGCCGTCACACAATAAATAAGCATGTTAAGAAATCCCCCTAACTTCTTATTAGTCTTATTCATATACACTCTCATTTTAGTTTACTTAAGACACTAACATATCTTTTATGAAAATCCGGGAATTTAACCCAAGTACTACATACTTCTACTATTTAAAACAAATGACTCTTTAGTATAAAACTTCCAAGATACTATCAACCGTAGCATCAAGTGAAAATTACTTTTCAAGACAAGTCACAATACCCTTTAGAAATAAAGTTAGGTTTCTAAATCGAGTGACTCCTTTTCTTATAAAACCTTAGGCAATGGATGCTTAAAAATCAAATCTCCTTTTCATTAAATCAAGTCATTTATCTTACTTAATTTACTTAGAGTAAACCACTCTTTAAACTTTCCATAAAGCTATTATAACCAACTTTCCATAAAGCCGTTATACTAGCTTTATACATTAGCAACTTACATACTTCTTTATAACCAAGAGACTTAAACTTTCCAACAAAACAAGTATCAAAAATACTTTCAACATACTTAAAGTCTCTTAACTTTTGAAAACCAAGATATCCTTAATATTTAAAACAAGTGAGTTAACTTCCTAACTCAACCAGCTTGGACATTCTTAAAATAAGCCAAGGATATCAAATAGACTAGATTGTCAAAATCTTGTACGTCTACCGTACTATACATTTACAACTTATTCATGCTCAAGAGATAAGAAAGTTCCACATACCTCTTCGGTTTAATCCACTTGCTAAGTCCACCCGCCGTCGTAGTATGTCAACCTATAATGACCATAGTACGCCTATTAACTTCTTACTTCAAACGAGAATATTATAAGTGTGAAGTCTCTAAATTCTACGAAAATCTGACAAAGATCTCCTTTGTTTCTACATACTTTGCCACCTTTTTCAAGGCCGAATTCAATAACCAAACACGCCACATTTAAGGCCCAACAAAGTAGTTAACAATAGGGGATTACACGCCTACAAGACGTGTAAAATTCCGCCCCACAATTGATATCACACAAGTCCAAAATACAATTTCCATTCGGCAAATTAGGGACAACCATACAAATTCGTTTCCAATCCCTCTTCAATCCAATTGGTTTAATATAACATGTTATCTAGCCACAATTGATTATAACTACTACAATCCTCAAGTGGGTAAACATGCGACGATTCTAATTATCGACCAATTTGTATTTCAATTTCAAATGGCTTAACATGTCATTTTCGGATTTGAGCTTCCAAATTTCCATAACACTTATCAATCTTCATAACACCTATCACATGATTATTTCTAACTTATAATAACATGGAATCTTCAATTACAAAAGTAAGACGAAGATTATACCTCATTTAGCCCAAAAAATGCTCCAAGAATACAAGTCGATCCTTAGCAACTTTAGCTCCTCTTTTTGAAATTCTTCTTCCCGCTAAAATCATCTCTACTAATCCTCATGCTTGCCAACAAATTTCCTTCTTGTTGCCTTTCCAAAAATCTCATTTAGGCCTAGGGTTTTAAACATTTGAGAGAGAAGATAAGAGAAGAGAAGATTTGGGTGAAGTCTTGCAAATGATTTAAATCTAGCAAGACATGTATTATATAGCCTTTATCTTGCTCCACAAGTTGGGGGGACACTTGTCACCCACCCAGGGGTCCTTTACAACAAATATCTTCTATTTTACCCTATTTTCGCAAAAAATCCGGCGCGCGCTGCCTGCAGCCGAGCCGCCTCTGCAATTCGCACAATTTCAAGCTTTCCGGCGCCGGCCGCAGCAGCCAGCGGCGCCTGACCCCGTCTGTTCTGTCAGCCGATCTTGTAACGTCCATAACTTTCTACTCAGATGTCCTATTGACGAGCGGTTTGTTGCGTTGGAAACTAGACTCAATTAAATTCATATTAGGCCTTTGAAACACCTAAAAACCCCAATTATACTCGGAGATATACTGCTTCCAAGTTGACTGAAAAAATGTACAAAAATATTCTGCCAACTTTTTTTTCTTTTTCCAACTTCGAATCTTATTTCCTTTCGTACGTTCTCATCTCATCCTCTTGGAATTACGGGGTGTAACATTCTTCCCCCCTTAGAAACATTCGTCCCCGAATGTTCTTTCGGAGTCCAATCTAAACGGATATTGGCATAGTCCCTTGACTACACCCAACATAATCACACTTACCACACCTGGCCACATAACAATACTTATGCTACAACGTCAACCTGAACTCCAAGTGTCGACGTCGGTTATCTGCATAAAGCTTCTGTTGACTCTAAGCTTACTAATAATCTTTCCCGGATAAGCTTCGCCTTATCCACAGCCCGCTGAATCAAGTCTGGACCAAATAACTGAACCTCGCCTATGTCGAACCATCCAACCGGCGATCTACACTTTATTACATACAAGGCCTCAGACAGGGCCATATGAATACTGGAAGGGTATCTGTTATCGTACGTAACTCAACAAGAGGCAACTAACCCTCCCGGCTATTTCTGAAATCAAGAACACAGGCCCTCAACCTATCATCAAGTGCCTGGATAGTACGCTCTGCCTGTCCGTCGGTCTGAGGGTGTAATGCAACACTGAGACTCACCTGTGTCCCTAAAACCCTTCTGAAAAACCTCCGAGTTATTCAGAATCGAGCTCATCCGTCTCGACATCATAAACGTAGGAACCCCGTGCGATCTCACAATCCTCTCGCTATAAAAGCTAGCACGAACCTCACCGAGTAAGTGGTCCTAAGGAAGAACACTACTGGTTTCACAAATTTATTTACCATGACCCCCAGGGAGTCGCACTTCCTCTGAGTACGATGCCACCCTGTAACAAGATCCATTTTAATTACATCCGATGTCTAAGTCGGGGTCTAAATCACCTGTAATAGCCCACTGGGCTTCTGGTGTTCAACCATGACCTGCTACTAATTCGGACACTAAGCAACAAACCTGCTACGTCCTCTTCGTGCCATCTTACCAATACATACATCCGAGGCCATGATACATCTTGGTCGACTCAACAAAATAAGGCAAGAAGCACCGTGCCTCCCCTAAAACTTGCGAGTCCTGCAAAGATCGGGCACACACAAACTTTTCATAACACAAAGACTTATCCGTGCTACACAAACAAGCATTTCTCTTCTTGGAGAGCCGTATCTCGATATCATATCATAACTGGATCCTCATACTATCGTCTCTTTACCTCTTCGACAAAGGAAGACTCGGCAACCTCTCGGATCTAAAGCTCCATTAACTTTGGAACAAATAATCGAACCCCTAGGCTCGGTAACTGAAGAATCTCACGGACCACGTCCAGTCTATCTGGCTGCCCATCTGGCATACTACCCTTAGATCCGCGACTAAGAGTATCTTTAACTGTCTTGGCTTTCCCTGGGTGGCATAGGATATCGATATCACAATCCTTGAATAACTCTACCCACCGTCGCTGTCGCAAATTCCACTGCCTCTGTCAGAAGATATACCTGAGGCTCTTGTGGTCTGTACACATACCCACATGAAGTCTTATATATACGTCATGCCTCCAAATCTTCAAGGCACGATTAACTGCCGCCTACTCTAAATCGTGAGTAGCGTAATTTCCTTTCTTGCTTCCCTAACCGCCGGGAAAACATAGGCTCTAACCTTATCGTGTTGCGTCAGCATACAACCTAGCCCAACACCCAAAGTGTTACAATAACAACCTAACCCTTGGGTCTCTCAGGAGGGGTTAGAACTGTAGTCGTGGTCAACTTCTCTTCTAGTACTGGAAGCCTTTCTCATTCCTGCGAAATATTCGGGTATCCTTAATCTCACTTATGGTTCCTGTTTCCCTTTCTCTGTTGCAACCAAACTTGGTCACTAAACTTAGATTTGATTCCTTTGCTTGCCCCATGGCTAAGACTTCCTGTCAATCACAATTTTGGGGGGGAGATTTCCTTGATCTCGTCAAGTAGTAACCCGATGCTACCACCTTCCCTCGAGGTGTTCTTACTGCCCATTATTTACTAATGGTCTTACACTAGTCTGGGGTAATCATATCTCGTGTAACTTACATAACCATAGTCGTATTCTCCTTTATCATTCTGGTCATAACCTTACCTTATGCTTATTATTAGCAAAAGTATTTCTATCTTGGTTCATAATCGTACAGTTTCATACATGCGTACAACCTGCATTTATATCTTTATGATACTTCCTCGACCAATTCGTACGTCGTTCTTAATTACCCCAACACAACACTTTTCCCACGGTTATCCACAACTGTATTCTATGGCATGACGATACTGAAGACTTTACCCGTCTCATATCCTTCGTCTAACAACATGGGTACACGCAACCCCATAATACGTAAAATTGTCCTTTTACGTGGGGAAGAGAACTTATCTCCCTTACTTAAACTTTCCTTGGAGTCACAACCCTAATCACAGGGTCCTCTCGCAGTCCAGTAAATAT
The DNA here is from genome assembly GCA_029844215.1 of Przewalskia tangutica. NCBI lineage: Eukaryota > Viridiplantae > Streptophyta > Magnoliopsida > Solanales > Solanaceae > Przewalskia > Przewalskia tangutica. Next base: position 90,642,874 of record CM056730.1, on the reverse strand, counting down.
CTAATCATCACGCACCTCCTTAAAGTTATGTAGATTTTCAAAACCTACCAAAGATGCCCTCAGCTTTCCGCCGGCAGCACTCGTACTTATTTTATTCTTGCTTTGTACATTTTCCTGAAATTATCCGGAAGGTCGTGTCCCTGACCGCCACACCAAACCAACTCCAAGTACCTCCAAGGGCACTTAACATAAATTCCTTCAAATTCAATTATTACTTACTTTCTGCGTCAATCTACCTCAAGTGGACAAGTCACACAGACTTAAAAGAAAAACAATGATGCCAAAGAAGGAAGGATAATTCACTGGTTACTACCACTTCTCTTCCTTTACACTGGATAATCAGCTTACCAGAAAACTGGAATCGAGCCAATCTCCCTCTGCAGTCAACGTTGGCATAACAAGAGGCCAACTAGCCCGTACTCATAATGACCTCTATGTCTGTCTTAACAGCTCTGCTAGGTCTGCTAGGGTCCAACGACTGTATCGTTACCGGCAATAATCTACCCGCTCAGCTACCACCCAACACTCACGGGTGTAGTCACCTCGAAAGGTCCTCATGGATTCAGGCTTTATTTCTTTACACTTGGTTGCTCTTTTCATTTGGTCGCATTTCTTCCGTACTTCCAAACTTATACTAGCATACGTCATAAATTCCATACTAATTCGCCTCCACTCTTTGGAGTTACTAAATTAAACAATATAAGGTCCATTCCGGCTCACAACTCGGTTCCGTGGAACACGTCCACGAACCCAGAAACGATTAACTAGACTCGGCTTGTACTCGTGACTCGCCACGTGACTACTATCAACTGATCCCACCCCATAAACGGGTACACTAACTTCTCATATACTATAATCGGGTTGTCTTGTCCACAACAACCATACTTACTCCATACGGATCTCACCCGTACCACTCGAAATCCCACTACGTAGCTCAATCTATTAACATGGTCTTCCATTAAGTCCCTTAATTAACCTCTTAAGGGTCCATTTCATTCTCACACAACTCATCATCACCTAATTATCTCAAATTAGAACGTAAAACCTTGATGAGAGTTCCTTAACTGTTCATACCTTCCCGGTATTTATTTAGTCCTTACCAAATCCTGGTAATCTAAAATCATCCTAGGCAACACATATGTGACACTCATACATAAATCTGTATAGTTGTATGTCCCAATACCAACTATACTACAAACATTACCAACCTGGATACGTAATCCACATAATCTTTCCTGGTCATCGCCGCTTCTCTCAGAATGCAAACAACATAACTTGTTAGGGAGAGACGACCCTAACCACATAGCTCTATCGCACGATCTTAGAGTGAGAAGAATGGAAACCAATCCTAAATGTCCTGCAGCCTCCTGATTATAGATGTGGTGCACAACACACCGATAATCAAGACTCTACTAGACACGGTCTGTAGACACTTTCCGAGGACTAACTGCTCTGATACCACTTTTGTCACGACCCGACCCCGGGCCCGCGACTGATTCCCTACCTGGGCACCCTTTTCGGTATACATCAGAGAATAGTAGCGGAACATACACATCTTATAAAATGCTTAAACATAAAATAACAACAGGCTAGCCGATAAGGCCACCTTCCGTACAATATATGCAATAAAACAGTACACCTTTTTTTTCTTTACAACCCAACCCACAAATGTGACTACGCACTTCTAAGACACAACTCAAGTGACAGGCCCCGCCATACCCGAATGTACAACAACCGACAATACCGTGGATAAGCCTCCAAATAAAGGAGTTTCTCAACAAATGAACAGTGATCCTAAGAGCGAGGATCAACAACTGCACTTCCACTGCAGACGAACGCACTTCAAGGAGGTCGATAACATGTACCAAATATGTGAAACTGAAAGTACTGTAATGAAATCATAAGTTAATGATAAAACTGGAGACAGGTATGATAACTCAATTAACAGTACACAGTGCCTTACTAACAATGAGAGTAAATGAGAGTATACTTACAACATAAACATAGGAGACTCACGATCAAATCATGGGTAGCAAATCCATGGAAACAGGTGGTATAACGTCTTGGGGGTTTACCCCTCATTTATACTCTTACCCTGAGGCAGGTGGTATAACGTCTTGGGGGCTTACCCCTCATTTATACTCTTATCTGAGAAGGTGGTAAAGCAGGTGGTATAACGTCTTGGGGGTTTACCCCTCATTTATACTCTTACCCTGGAGAAGGTGGTATAGCGTCTTGGGGGTTTACCCCTCATTTATACTCTTACCCCATCTCAACCGGCCGTCACACAATAAATAAGCAAGTTAAGAAATCCCCCTAACTTCTTATTAGTCTTATTCATATACACTCTCATTTTAGTTTACTTAAGGCACTAACATATCTTTTATGAAAATCCAGGAATTTAACCCAAGTACTACATACTTCTACTATTTAAAACAAATGACTCTTTAGTATAAAACTTCCAAGATACTATCAACCGTAGCATCAAGTCAAAATTACTTTTCAAGACAAGTCACAATACCCTTTAGAAATAAAGTTAGGTTTCTAAATCGAGTGACTCCTTTTCTTATAAAACCTTAGGCAATGGATGCTTAAAAATCAAATCGCCTTTTCATTAAATCAAGTCATGTATCTTACTTAATTTACTTAGAGTAAACCACTCTTTAAACTTTCCATAAAGCTATTATAACCAACTTTCCATAAAGCCGTTATACTAGCTTTATACATTAGCAACTTACATACTTCTTTATAACCAAGAGACTTAAACTTTCCAACAAAACAAGTATCAAAAATACTTTCAACATACTTAAAGTCTCTTAACTTTTGAAAACCAAGATATCCTTAATATTTAAAACAAGTGAGTTAACTTCCTAACTCAACCAGCTTGGACATTCTTAAAATAAGCCAAGGATATCAAATAGACTAGATTGTCAAAATCTCAGACGCTCTACCGTACTATACATTTACAACTTATTCATGCTCAAGAGATAAGAAAGTTCCACATACCTCTTCGGTTTAATCCACTTGCTAAGTCTAATTCGCCGTACGTAGTATGTCAACCTATAATGACCATAGTACGTCTATTAACTTCTTACTTCAAACGTAGAATATTATAAGTGTGAAGTCTCTAAATTCTACGGAAAATCGGACAGCATCTCCTTTGTTTCTACATACTTTGCCACCTTTTTCAAGGCCGAATTCAATAACCAAACACGCCACATTTAAGGCCCAACAAAGTAGTTAACAATAGGGGATTACACGCCTACAAGACGTGTAAAATTCCGCCCCACAATTGATATCACACAAGTCCAAAATACAATGTCCATTCGGCAAATTAGGGACAACAATACAAATTCGTTTCCAATCCCTCTTCAATCCAATTGGTTTAATATAACATGTTATCTAGCCACAATTGATTATAACTACTACAATCCTCAAGTGGGTAAACATGCGACGATTCTAATTATCGACCAATTTGTATTTCAATTTCAAATGGCTTAACATGTCATTTTCGGATTTGAGCTTCCAAATTTCCATAACACTTATCAATCTTCATAACACCTATCACATGATTATTTCTAACTTATAATAACATGGAATCTTCAATTACAAAAGTAAGACGAAGATTATACCTCATTTAGCCCAAAAAATGCTCCAAGAATACAAGTCGATCCTTAGCAACTTTAGCTCCTCTTTTTGAAATTCTTCTTCCCGCTAAAATCATCTCTACTAATCCCCTACAAGCTTGCCAACAAATTTCCTTCTTGTTGCCTTTTCAAAAATCTAATTTAGGCCTAGGGTTTTAACCATTTGAGAGAGAAGAGAAGAGAAGAGAAGATTTGGGTGAAGTCTTGCAAATGATTTAAATCTAGCAAGACATGTCTTATATAGCCTTTATCTTGCTCCACAAGTTGGGGGGACACTTGTCACCCACCCAGGGGTCCTTTACAACAAATATCTTCTATGTTTACCCTATTTTCGCAAAATATCCCGCCCCGGCGCCGCGGCCCTGCAGCCGGCGCCGCGGCTCTGCAATTTCAGACAATTTCAAGCTTTCCGGCGCCCCGGCGCTGCAGCCGGCGCCGCGGCGCCTGACCCCGTCTGTTCTGTCAGCCGATCTTGTAACGTCCATAAATTTCTACTCCGATGCCCTATTGACGAGAGGTTTGTTGCGTTGGAAACTAGACTCAATGAACTTCATATTAGGCTTTTGAAACACCTAAAAACGCCAATTATACTCGGAGATATACTGCTTCCAAGTTGACTGAAAAACTGTCCAAAAATATTCTGCCAACTTTTTTTTCTTTTTCCAACTTCGAATCTTATTTCCTTTCGTACGTTCTCATCTCATCCTCTTGGAATTACGGGGTGTAACAAATAGTCCTATGCGGGGTGGACCAGTCCTATGCGAGAAGATTACCTCATGCGGGTCCACACGACATATGCGGGCGGATACAGTCTATGCGAGGAAATTACCTCATGCGGGTCCATACGGCCTATGCGGGTGAAATAGTCCCAGGAGTAGGATTGCTTAATGATACTACGGGCGGGTGGCCCTACTTTGATCATGAGCCTCCTATTTTATGCAGAAAAGTATACTCTTGTTTACTCTCATTGTTAGTAAGGCACAGTGTACTGTTAATTGAGTTATCATACATGTCTCCAGCTTTATTTTAGACTTATGATTTCACTACAGTACTTTCAGTTTCACATATTTGGTACATATTGTACTGACCTCCTTCGGGGGGCTGCGTTCATGCCGCAGGTAGAGTATACAGGTTGCTGATCCTCACTCTTAGGATCACTGTTCAGCTGTTGAGAAACTCCATTACTCCGGAGGCTTATCCTTGGTTTAGATCCCTGGTATTGTCGGTTGTTGTACATTCAGGGGTATGGCGGAGCCCTGTCCCGCCACAGTTGTTATTCTTAGAGGTCTGTAGTCACATTTGTGGATTGGGTTGTAAGAACAGAGATGTATTGTTTTATTTTTGTATTATAGAATGTGGCTTTGTCGGCTAGCCTGTTGATGTTTAATGTCTAAGTAATTTTTTTAAGTTGTGTATGTTCCGCTGCTATTCTCTGATGTATACCTGAAAGGGGTGCCGTGTAGGGCACCAGCCGCCCGGCCTGGTCATGACAAAAGTGGTATCAAAGCAGTTAGTCCTCAGAAAGTGTCTACAGACCGTGTCTATTAGAATCTTGGTTATCGCTGTGTTGTGCACCACATCTATAACCAGGAGGCTGCAGGACATTTATGATTGGTTTCCATTCTTCTCACTATGAGATCGTGCGATAGATCTATGTTGTTAGGGTCATCTCTCCCTAACGAGTTATGTTGATTGCAGCTACGAGAAAGGCAGCAGTGACCCAGGAAGGATTATGTGGATTGCGTATCCAGGTTGGTTGTAATTATTGTATAGTTGGTATAATGACGTACAACTATACGGATTTATGTATGACGGTCATATATGGGTTGCCTAAAATGATTTTAGATTACCAGGAATTGGTAAGGACTAATTAGATACCAGGAAGGTATGAAACAGTTTAATGAATTCTCATCAAGATTTATGTGCTAATTTGATATAATTAGGAAATGATGAGATGTCTGATAGGGTAATGAACCCTTAAGAAGTTATAATTAAGGGACTTAATGGAAGACTATGTTAATAGATTAAGCTACGTGGTATGATTAAGAGAATGGTACGGATGAGATCCGTATGGAGTAAGTATGGTTGTTGTGATCAAGACAACACGATTATGGTATTATGAGAAGTTATTGTCACGACCCGCCTCGGCCGCGATCGTGCCTCTACCGGCACCCCTGTCAGTACACATCGTAGAATAGCAATGAATATACAAAACACATAAACCTGTAAATAGTAAACATCACCGGCAAGCCGACAAGGCCGCCTTCCATAGGATATACTTAATCAAAAATGTAAAACAGTACAACTTGTTTTTACAGCCCAAACCACAAATGTTACTACAGACCTCTAGGAATAACAACGGTGACGGGACAGGGCCCCTCCATACCCCCTGAATGTACAGAAGTCTACAACCTCAGGGAATCATACCAAAAGACAAAGCCTCCGGAGAAATGGAGCTTCCCAAGAACTGAACAGTGATCCTAAGTGTGTGGATCGCCAGTTACGCACTCAACTCGCGCAGATTGAACGCAGCCCGGGCGAGGTCGATAACAGGTACCAAGTATGTGAAACTGAAAATACTGTAATGAAATCATAATAGTCTATATAAAGCAGGAGACATGTATGATAGCCAAACTACAGTACACAACATATATGCAGTCATGTCAAGTCAAGGACTCACGCCCTCTAAGTCATCACTCAAATATAACCATGGGTCTCATGCCCACAACATCAATCGTGCCCGTGGAATTCCTTCTTCACTGCCGGCAGTCTATAATATAACAACACTAAGGAGTACATATGAACACCAGGTCCCACCTGTGTCCTAAGAACCGTACGGGGCAAGTACGAAGGCATAGCTACCAGATCCACCCTGCATCCTCAACTGACCGGGGCAAGTACGAAAGCCAGCTACCAGATCCCACCGTACCAACAATACTAAATACCTGTATCACGAAGCTGACCGGGGCAAGTACGATAGCCTCTACCAGATCCACCCTGCGTCACGTCGCTGACCGGGGCAAGTACGCAGGCTAACCACCAGATCCGCCCTGCATCACGAAACTTCGTCCTAACACTGACCGGGGCAAGTACGAAAGCCAACTACCAGATCCACCCTGCATCACGTCGCTGACCGGGGCAAGTACGAGGGCTAGCTACCAGATCCACCCTGCATCAGTAGACCTCATGGAGCTAGTCCATGGAATAACACTATCAACAGGGAACGAACCCTCATCATGGCCGCATACCCGTGGAATCCTCCATCACTGACGGTACGTCCAAGTAAACTCATAACTTCTTTAGACTGTTCATTTCTTTCATCTATGTTTACCTTTTTCAAGAAAACCCACTCTTTAACCTTCCATAAAGTTATTATAACCAACTCCCCATAAAGCCGTTATACTAACTTTATGCTTTTAAAACTTTAGACATTCTTATTCTCTCATAAGGCCGTTATAACTAACTTCCCATAAAGCCGTTATAACTCCTTATATCTCAAACGGTTTCGTTCTTTTATTAACCAAGAGACTTACACTTCAAAACAAATTTACACAATTTTAAAAACACTTCAAGCCTCTTATCTTTAGAAAACAAGTTTCTTACCTCAAAAATTAAGCCTCTTACTCCTAGAATAATTCAATACTCAATACTTTCACACCAAGTACTCTATACTTCTTTATGTCAAGAAATCCTTGTCTACCTTATTTAGGATAAACCATTCCTCAAGAACAAGCGGGTTAACTTCTTAACCCAACCAACTTAGACATTTTCTTAAAACAAGTCAAGTATAACAAAAGGATTTACTTCATTTAAAAACACGTCGCTCACCGTACTATATAGATATAACTACTCATGCTCAAGAGATAAGAAAGTTTCCACATACCTCTTCGGCTCAATCCACTTGCTAAGTCCAAAATACCGCACGTAGTATGTCAACCTATAATGACCATAATACGTTTATTAACCTCTAGTTTAAACATAGAATTTTCCAAGTTCAAGTCACTAATTTCTATGAAAAATTGGGCAGCATTTCCTTTGTTTCTACATACTTTGCCACCTTTCTCAAGGCCGAATTCAACATCCAACCGCCACAGTTAAGGCCCAACAATCCAAACATTTCAAAGGGGATTACACACCTAAACTTGGGTGTGTAAAATTCTGCCCCACAAGGAAAAACAACTAACTTAACAAGTCTAAGGTAGTTTTTAGGCTATAACATGCTCACATAATCTTCTTAACCAATTCTTTCATATCCAAACCTTATTTCTTACATGCAATGAATCTAGGAGCATTATTTACCACAACAAGTTCCTTCTCCTTCACATGCAACACAAATAACTAGCTACAAGAGAAGAATTGTTGCCTTAGAGCTTTAGCCAAAATTATTCCAACAACTTTGCTAGCCTCCTTTCCAAGAACACCACCACAATAACACCTACAAGCTTCCTTCTTGCCACACTTTTTCAGATTTTCCTTAAGCTTTGAATTCCTCTTGAATTTTAGAGAGAAGTGAGAGCTCTAACTTAGAGAGAGAGAAGGATTTGAAAGATGACCAAGTCTTCAAGACTTGGTCAATATAAGGGACATGCAAAAATCAGATGGGGGGGACACTTGTCACCCTCCCATGACCCTTTTAAAAGAAGAAATCTGATTTTCCTAAGTTTTTCCGCCAGAAAACCCGCCGCCGCCTGCGCACTGGGCCATGACAATAAACTGCAGACTTTCGAACTTCCGGCCATGCCCCGCCTCCGAGCCGCGGCTGCAACTTCAGCGACCTCGAATAACCGGCGCTGCGCTGCATCCGCGCCGCGCCCTCGTGGCTCACGACTGTAACACTTTTCTCGTCCGATCACGACCGAACTTGTAACTCCCATAACTTTCTACTCCGAGGTCCTATCGACGAACGGTTCGTTGCCTTGGAAACTAGACCCAACGAACTACACACTAGGCTTTTGAAAAACCTAGGAACTCTCAACGAAACGGGTCATAACCCGCCTTAAAGTTGACTAAAAACCCGTCCGAAACAATCCGACAACCTATCTTTCGAAAATTTTAAGTCTTAACCCCTTTCGTACGCTCCTATACGTATGGCCAGAACTACGGGGTATAACAGTTATTGTACCCGTTTACGGGGGGACTGATAAGGTAGGCATGGAGCATGGAAATTGCGAGCCTAAGAATATTGATAACCGCCAAGACCTTAGGTATATAAGGCCTTCTCGGGTAGTAAAAATTTAAGTTAGAACAAGGATAAAAGTTAAGTGCGATGCCGAGTCGGGTTGAGGACATATTAAGGGTCGCCCCATAGCCTGAAATGGAATGGGATCAGTTGGTAGTAGTCCCGCTACGTGACAGGGTCACGAGGGTGCAAGGCCCAACTCAAGTTAATCGTTTTACAGGTTCGTGGACGCATTCCACCAGAACCAGGTTGTGAGAGCCGGAAATGGCCTTATATTGTTTAATTTAGTAACTCCAAAGATTGGAGGCCAGATTTAGTATGGAAGTTATGTACGTATGCTAGTATAAGTTTGGAAGTACGGAAAGAGTAAGACCAGTGAGAAAGAGAGCATCAAGTGTAAAGGAATAGAGCCTGAATCCATGAGAACCTTTCGAGGTGACTACACCCGTGAGTGATGGGTGGTAGCTGAGCGGGTATATAATAATTGCCCGGTGACGATACAGTCGTCGGACCCTATCAGACCTAGTAGAGCTGATATGACTGACTTTGAGGTCATTATGAGTACGGGCTAGTTGGCCTCTTGTTATACCAACGTTGACTGCAGAGAAAGATTTGTTCGATTCCAGTTTTCCGGTAAGCCGATTATCGAGTGGAAAGGAAGGAAAGTGGTGGTAACCAGTGAATTATCCTTCCTTCTTTGACATTATTGTTTTTAATAAGTCTGTGTGACTTGTTCATTTGAGGTAAATTGATGCAGAAGGTAAGTAATACTTGAATTTGAAGAAGTTTTATGTTAAGTGCCCTTGGAGGTACTTGGAATTGGTTCAGCGCAGTGGCCACGACCTTCCGGATAATTTTAGGAAAGCGCGCAAGCAAGAATAAGACAAGTACGAGTGCTGCCTGTGGAAAACAGAAGATATCGTTGGTAGGTTTTGAAAATCTATACGATTATAAGGTGGCACTTGATGATTAAGATTTTGAAAGGGAGATAAGTTCTCTCCCCCACGTAAAAGGATAGTTTTACGTATTATGGGGTTATGTGTACCCATGTTGTTAGACGAAGGATATGAGACTGGTAAGGTATTCAGTATCGTCATGCCATAGGTTACAGTCTTAGATAACCGTGGGAAAAGTATTGTGTTGGGGTAATTGAGAACGACGTTAGGAAATGGTCGAGGGAGTGTCGTAAGGATATAAATGCAGGTAATACGCATGCATGAAACTGTATGATTATGAATCAAGATAGAAATACTTTTGCTAATAATAAGCATAAGGAAGGGTTATGACCAGAATGATAAAAGAGAATGCAACTATGGTTATGTAAGTTGCACGAGATATGATTACCCCAAACTAGTTTAAAGACCATTAATAAGTGATGGGCAGTAAGAACACCTCGAGGAAAGGTGGTAACATCTGTACTGACGAGAAGGATACTAGGAAAATACGGGGGGGGAGGGGGGGTAAGGGACCCCAGGACAACTTGAAATGAATTATAAAGGAAAGACGAGTAGACACTCGAACGATAAGAAATCTTGACAAGCCATTAGATTATGGAATACCACGAATTAAGGTTGAACACTAATTATAAGCTCTATGAGCCGAGAGAGAATAATAGGATTATTACTTGACGAGATCTAGGAAATCTCCCCCCTAAATTGTGATTGGCAGGAAGTCTTAGCCATGCGGCAAACAAAGGAATTAAATTTAAGTATAGTGACCAAGTTGGGTTGCAACAGAGAAAGGGAAACTGGAACCATAATTGAGATTAAGGATGCTCGAATATTTCGCAAGTATGAGAAATGCTTCCAGTTATTGGAAGATAAGTTGACCACGACTACAGTTCTAACCCTTCCTGAGAGACTAGAGGGTTAGGTTATTATTGTAATACTTTGGGTGTTGGGCTAGGTTGTGTGCTGATGCAATATGATAAGGTAAGAGCCTATGTTTCCCGGCGGTTAGGGAAGTATGAAAGGAATTACGCTACTCACGATTTAGAGTCGGCGGCAATTAATCGTGCCTTGAAGATTTGGAGGCATTCCTTATATAGACTTCATGTGGATATTTGTGCAGACCACAAGAGCCTCCCAGTATATCTTCGCAGCAGGCTGAATTTGCATGCAGACGGTGGTTAGAGTTACTCAAGGATTGTGATATTGACATCCTGTACCACCCGGGAAAAGCCGAGACGGTTACAGATGCTCTTAGTCGTAAATATATGGGTGGCCTGTCAGATGGGCAGACAGATAGACAGGACGTGGCCCGTGAGATTCATCAGCTACCGAGCCGAGGGGTTCGATTATTTGTTTCCAAGGTTAATGGAGTTTAGATCCGAGAGGTTGTCGAGTCTTCCGTCGTTGAGGATGTAAAGAGTCGATAGTATGAGGATCCAGTTATGATACGGTATCGACATACGGCTCTTCGAGAGGAGGAAAGTTTATTTGAGGTAGCGCCTGATGGGGTGCTAAGATTCGAGGGCAGATTGTGTGCTCCCGATGTTACAGGATTTCGTCAGTAGATTCTGGGGGAGGCACACAGTTCTCGTTACTCTATTCACCTGGGGTTGACTAAGATGTAACATGACCTCAGATGTATGTATGGGTAAGATGACCTGAAGAGGGACGTAGCGGAGTTTGTTGCTTAGTGTCCGAGTTAGTAGCAGGTCAAGGCGGAACATTAGGAGCCCTGTGGGCTACTACAGGCGATTGAGATCCCGACTTAGAGATGGGAGGTAATTAATATGGATTTTGTTACAGGGTGGCATCGCATTTGAGGAAGTGCGACTCGAGGTCATAGTAAACAGGCTGACGAACCAGCCCGTGTTCTTCCAGTTAGGACCACTTACTCGGCTGAGGATTATGCTAGATTATATATCAAGGAGATTGTGAGACTGCACGGGGTTACTACATTTATGACGTCAGACAGATGAGCTCAGTTTACGGATAACTTCTGGAGGTTTTTCCAGAAGGGGTTAGGGACACAAGTGAGTCTCAGTGTTGCATTACACCCTCAAACCGACGGACAGGCAGAGCATACTATCCAGGCACTTGAGGATATGTTGCAGGCCTGTGTTATTAATTTCAGGGGTAGCTGAGAGGATCACTTGCCCCTTGTTGAGTTTGCTTATAACAACAGCTACCATTCTTGCATTCAGATGACGCCATATGAGGTTTTGTATGTGTCACGACCCGATCCCGGGCCCGTGACTGGTGCCTTACCCCAGGCACCCTAGTGATACAACATCAGAGAAAATCAGCGGAAATAAAAACTTAAACATGAAACAATAGATATGATAATAAAACAGGTCAACCAAAATGGTTGCCTTCTTGCATATATACAGAAATTGAACAGTTACATCCTTTACAACCCTGCCACAACAGTACTACAGACCTCTAAGAATGTAACCACAATTATGACAGGACAGGGCCCCGCCATACCCCTGAATGTACAAGAACCTACAACTCATGGAAACATACCAAAAGATAAGCCTCCGGAGAAACGGAGCTTCCCAATACGCTGAACTGTGATCCTATGAGCGAGGATCAACAACCGATGTACCTCTACCTGCGGCATGAACGCAGCCCCCCGAAGGAGGTCAGTACAACATGTACCAAGTATGTGAAACTGAAAATACTGTAAATGAAATCATAGTAGTCTATATAAAATAGGAGACATATATGATAACCAAACTACAGTACATAATATGTAAGCAGTCGCGTCAAGTCAGGGACTCACGCCCTCAAAGTCATCACTCAAATATAAATATGGGTTTCACGCCCACCACATCATTCGTGCCCGTGGAATACCTTCCTCACTGCCAGCAGTCTATGATATAGCAACACCAAGGAGTACACATGAACACCAGGTCCCACCTGTGTCATAACAACCGTACGGGGCAAGTACGAAGGCTAACTACCAGATACCAAAGCCGAATCAGCCATGACCTCGGGGCAAGTACGAGAGCCAACTACCAGATACCAAGCCGAATCAGTAAAACCTCATGGAGAGCTAGTCCATGGAATAATAATCACAGAAGCGTACCCGTGGAATGCTCACACGCCAGACGTCCAAGTAAGATCATAATAAATCAGCCGGCCCTCCATCGAGAGACGCGGCGGTATAGAAATACAATACTAGCACGACAAGGCTATCACACGCAATCATAGGCAAGTTACACACAACTCAAGGTACTTTCATTTTATGCCAAAGTCCAGGTTTTAACCCCAAAGTACTACGTACGTTAAATTCTTTTTAAAAGATCCATTTCTTTTACAAAGGTCACCCGATGCCCGTATTATCAAAATAGAGTGACTAACATTTTAAGTAAACCAAAACAACTTCCATACTTTCCTTTTTAAACCAAATTAAGACAATAACATGCCTTCTTTTTAGACCAAAACACTTCTCCTTTTAAAGTCAAGTTACCATTTTAAAACTAATGATAAAACCCTTCTCTTGTTTCATAAAGTCGTTATAACTAACTTCCCATAAAGTCATATAACACTTTATGTTTTAAACCAAAAACTCTTCAATTCCTCAAGTCTCTTTTCTTTTAGAAATCAAGTTCCTTACTTTGGAAATTTAAGAAAATTAATGCTTGTTTATAATGATTCTTATTAAAGCAGCCATGATCTAGGAAATGTAATACAATTTTGTCTTATCTTAGCTTCTATGCAGATGGAGGTTTCTACTGGTTTTTAATAATAATTAATTAGTCAATACATTTTCCTTTATTAGCGCTGCAGTGGTTTGTTCGATACTTATTCTCATTTCCGAAATCATTATAACTATTTATTTAAAAACCAAGTACTCATTACTCACGAATGAGGTTTCACAGCTTTCTACACAATTCAAGTTCTTCACAGATCATATCAAATCAAATATAAGTCAAGTCCCTTATCTTTTAAACCAACCAAATTCATTTAGCACACGTACGTCTACCGTACTACATAGTTTACAAACATCATGCTAGAAACGATAGGAAGAGGTTCAAATACCTCGCGACGATTATCGACAAATAGCAAAACGCTCCACCGTACTATAACCCCGCTAGCCTTGTTCACCCTTCAAGTAGAACACGCTACTCGTAGAACTTCAACCTATAATGGCCATATATGTCTATCAACATCTAGACTACTCTGTAGAATATTCTAAGCAGAAGGTTCTTAATTCTACGGAAAATTGGGCAGCACTTCCCTACCCGTCAAACTACACAAGTCTACTGTAAATACAACCCTATGTAAGTACAGTTCAATTCTCTTCTTTATACCATCCTTCTATATATCTTATACTTAATTCTAAACTACTACGATATGTAATCTCCAATTACAATAGAAGGACAAAGATATTTACCTCGATAAGCCCAAAATTATCCAAGATTATATGTCGATCCTGAGCAACGTTTAGCTCCTAATGTGCACGCTCCGATAGCTCCAAGAAACCCTTAGAAGTTCCCAACCCACTTCTACTTAATACTTCAACCAACTATGAAGGTTTTCCCCAGGGTTTCATTTTGTGACTAAAGGATATAAAGTAGTATTTCCGGGCTTTTAGTATAGAGGTAACTTAGGAAAATCACAAGGGATTTAGGCTAAGGTATATTGGCATAGTAACAATACTAGAAGACAACTTTTCTACCAAGGGGGGGGGTATTTCGACGAGAACCACAAGGAAGGGGGGAAGGATTTTGTGACTTGGAAAATGTGTTTGTGGATGAAGAAGTCTTGCACAAGAGGGGGGTATTTATAGAACCTTCAATGGCCAAGATTAAAACAAATGGAGGGTGAGGATTGGGTTGCTTGTGTGAGTGGAGTCTTCCACCAAGTGTCCACCACAATGTTGGGACATATGTCCACCACAACATTGGGACATATGTCCACCACAATAAAGAGACAAGTGGCCACCCACTTGCTCAAGAAAAACGTCCACAAGGCCTCCCCTCATGCCCCACAAAAACGCCCCCACCTACCCCACTAACCCAAAGAAATATCTTCCAAGACTTGACTATTTGATTTGTCCACTAGCCCAACATTTTCGTCCACCATGCCACCTAAGGTTGCCACATGTCGCCCTCCTATTGGTCCAAATATTTCATCTCTCGGAAAAAATCCAAATTAAATAAATTATTGAAAACGTAGAATTTCCTTCACGAGGTTCGGAAACTTTTCCGTTGAAAGCTCCCAATTTCATCCTTAACCTAATTAGGGCTTGAATATTCGTACGTACGTCCTCGTATACATACTCTGGAAAATACGGGGTATAACAGTATGGGCGGAAGTGTAGATCGCCGGTTGGTTGGTTCGACGTAGGCGAGGTTCAGTTAGTTGGCCCTGACTTGATTCAGTGGGCTGTGGATAAGGCGAAGCGTATCCAGGAAAGATTATTAGCAAGCTCAGAGTCGACAGAAGCTTTATGCAGATAATCGACGCTTGGAGTTCAGGTTGACGTTTTAGTATAAGTATTGTTATGTGGCCACGTGTGGCATTATTGGTATGAAGGGGTTGTAAAAGGAGACTATGTCGCTAATTATAAGATTGACTCCGAAAGAACATTCGGGGACGAATGTTTCTAAGGGGGGAAGAATGTTACACCCCGTAATTCCAGGACATATTTATAAGAACGTACGTAAGAACTCAAATGTTAAGAATTGAGACTAGTAAAAATTTATCGGAATTATGGAAATGTCGGAAAACGAGATATTGCGACGAATTGGAGGGTGACACGTGTCACCCCCTTTAGTTGGTCTTGGACGAAATGGACATGGATTTAATGGTCATTTGACCAAGGTTAAGATGACCAAGTCTTGCTAAGCTTAGAGCTTGATATTGTTGACTTAGTCAAGAGCCACGTGGCTAGATTTTTTTAAGTGAATTGGATCCAAGCCACCCATTTGTTTTAATCTTGACCCTCCATGTTGTTATATAGTAACACTACTAGCAAGACAAGCTCCCATACTTAGTAAAATTTTCAAGAAAATCTTGTGCTTCATTATTAAGCTCTCGGGTTAGGGCTCTCTCTCAAGAGAAAAATTTTCGTTTGTTACTCAATAATATCCATACGTTAAACCAAGGCTCCTAAGGGTATTTTAAGGGTATCTCAATAGAAAGATCCTGGAAAAGTGTCGTTTTTGCGTTAGTCGCAAGGTGAAAACCTAAGTCACTTTCCTAGGTTTGGATTGGAAAGTGAAGGAAAGTTGTTTGTGATCTTCTAAGGGCTTTAAGTGGCTGATTGGAGTGTCAATGAGAGGCTCTAAGTTGCTAGGGAGCGACTTCGGATCTTGAAGTTGGATTAAGGCTCGTTAAGGTAACAATCTTGTTCTCTTAAGTGTTATAAGATTATATATTATTGTAGCCTTACATTTTAACTAGCATGAGATATATGTATTAAGGATTGATAAGTGTTGTGTATATTGGAATCCTATATCCGAAATGACCTTGTTAGCCATTTGAAATTGGAATACAATTTGGTCGATAATTAGAATCGTCGCATGTTATCTACTTAAAGATTTTAGTTGTTATAATCGTTTGCGGCTTTATAACACGTTATACTAAACAACTTGAATTGAAAAGGAATTGGAAATGATGATATGTTGTTACACCTATTGGCCGAGAATGGCATTGCCTTTTTGGACTAGTTTGATATAAATTGTGGGGCGGAATTTTACACGTCTTGTTAGGCGTGTAATCCCCTATTGTTAACTACATTGTTGAGCCTTAAATGTGGCATGTTTGGTTATTGAATTTGGGCCTTGAAAAAGGTGGAAAAGTATGTAGAAACAAAGGAAGTGCTGTCCGATTTTTCGTAGAATTTAGTGACTTTGCACTTAGAATATTCTACGTTTGAAGTAAGAAGTTAATAGACGTATTATGGCCATTATAGGTTGACATACTACGTACGGCATATTGGACTTAGCAAGTGGATTGAACCGAAGAGGTATGTGGAACTTTTCCTATCTCTTGAGCATGAGTAATTGTAAATGTATAGTACGGTAGACGTACGAGATTTAAATGAATTTAGTTTCATTTGATATCCTTGACTCGTTTTAAGGATGTCCAAGTTGGTTGAGTTAGAGAATTAACTCACTTGTTTTTAAAGGATAGAAATGCCTTGGTTTCAAAAGCATAAAGTTGGTTAATAACTCTATGGATAGTAAAAAGAATGGTTTATTCTACTAAGATAAACAAAGATTTCTTGACTTGAAAATGTATAGAATACTTGATTTGGAAAGTATTGATTCCTTGAGCTATTCTAAAGTTAGGAAACTTGATTTCTAAAGTTAAGAGACTTGAAGTATTTTGAAAGTATAGGATACTTGGGTTTTGGAAAGTTTAAGTCTCTTGGTTATAAAGAAGAATGTAAGTATCTAAAGTATAAAGTTAGTATAACGGCTTTATGGGAAGTTGGTTATAATAGCTTTATGGAAAATTAAAAGGATGGTTTACTCTAGCAATGTAAATCAAGATAAAATGATTTGAAGGGAAGAAAGGCAAATTGATTTGAAGGCATCAATTGCTTAAAGTTTTAAAGTAAAAAGTCACTTGATTTAGAAGTCTTTAAATGTAGTTCTAAAAGGTATTGTGACTTGTTTTAAAAAGTAGATATGACTTGATACTACGGTTAATAGTATCTTGGAAGTTTTATATGAAAAAGAGTCATTTTAAAAGAATAGAAGTACGTAGTACTTTGGGTTAAATTCCCGGACTTTATAATGACATGTTAGTGCCTTAAGTAAACTAAAATGAGAGGGTATATGAACAAAGCTAATAAGAAGTTAGGGGATTTCTTAACTTGCTTATGATAATTATGATAAGCCGGTGGTGCTTATGTTATGTATGATAAGCTGGTAGTTCTTATGTTATGTATGATAAGCTGGTAATGCTTATGTTATGTATGATAGCCGGTTGTGCTAGTGATATATTGTTCATTACGGGGTCATTCCTCGGGTTTGTGGCATTTGCATATTCCATAGATTTGCTACTCATGATGCGAGGAATACCTCATGCGAGTCTGTAGGGCTTATGCAGGTGAAATAGTTCTATGCGGGGCGGACCAGTCCTATACGAGGAGATTACCTCATGCGGGTCCACACGACCTATGCGGGCGGATACAGTCTATGCAAGGAAATTACCTCATGCGGGTCCATACGACCTATGCGGGTGAAATAGTCTCAGGAGTAGGATTGCTTAATGATACTACGGGCGGGTGACCCTACTTTGATCATGAGCCTCCTATTTTATGCAGAAAAGTATACTCTTGTTTACTCTCATTGTTAGTAAGGCACAGTGTACTGTTAATTGAGTTATCATACATGTCTCCAGCTTTATTTTAGACTTATGATTTCACTACAGTACTTTCAGTTTCACATATTTGGTACATGTTGTACTGACCTCCTTCGGGGGGCTGCGTTCATGCCGCAGGTAGACTATACAGGTTGCTGATCCTCACTCTTAGGATCACTGTTCAACTGTTGAGAAGCTCTATTACTCCAGAGGCTTATCCTTGGTTTAGATCCCTGATATTGTCAGTTGTTGTACATTCAGGGGTATGGCGGGGCCCTGTCCCGCCACAGTTGTTATTCTTAGAGGTCTGTAGTCACATTTGTGGATTGGGTTGTAAGAACAAAGATGTACTGTTTTATTTTTGTATTATGGAAGGTGGCCTTTTCGGCTAGCCTGTTGATGTTTAATGTCTAAGTAATTTTTTTGAGTTGTATATGTTCCGCTGCTATTCTCTGATGTATACCTGAAAGGGGTGCCCAGGTAGGGCACCAGTCTCGGGCCCGCGGTCGGGTCGTGACATATACTTAGCCAAATTTCACAAGGCAAATATATCACCCTCTTGACATTGCTCTCGGCCAAGGGCCTTATTTGGAGACCAAAATTGTTCAATCTTTGATGATAAATCCTCAAACTCGAGACTAAGCTCCCTAATGAAGTTCTAAGCCTAGATAAACCCTTAAACACTAAGAATCATGTGTTGGCCGAGAATAGAGGGTGAAACCCTAGGAGTTCTGTCGACTTTTTGGAAGTGAAATACAAAGTGAACTTGTGTATAAGTTCATAGGGGTCACATATATGTGATTAGAACTTGAAGAAGTGGAGCGAAATGAAAACTGCGGACCATGGTAGCCCAGACTGTTTTGAACGTTTTTGGGCTCAAAAATGAGGTAATGATTCTTCTTCCTTTGCAGTAATTAGATATTACTCATTGTTATGCTTAGTAGATGAACTTGTATTAAGGAAGATATGGAAAATAAGGTGTGCATGCCCTACTTTGGAGGTTGGGCCGAGAGCAACCTTTTTTTTTGCCATGGGATTCGTTGATTTTTATTGTCGTTATTTACACGTGTTGCATGTTATATAATGAAGGAAATATTGTTGTTGATAGTTCATATATCTTATATAACATGTTGGAATGAAAATTGTATTAAAAGGAGTTAAGGAAAAGGACATTGGATTGTTGTAGTTATTGGTGGACGAAAACTGCCCAAAACTGTTAGACGTTGTGATGTCATTTTTATGGCTGTTTTGGGGTGTATATGTGCTGGAAAATCAGACCCTAACATACATGTTTAATGTGATAAAATGACTAGTGAAAGTCCTAAGGAATAAGGGTGTTAAAGTCTTCACATTGTACCCTTAATGTTTGTTTATTATGGACTATTTTGCGGACTGTTTTGTATAGATTGTGAGGCAGAATTTTACACTTCAAGTTAGGCGTGTAATCCCCTTTGGTTAAATGTTGGTTGTGCCTTAAATATGGCTTGTTGGTTGATAACTTCGGGCCTTGGAAAAGGTGGAAAAGTACGTTGAAACAAAAGAAGTGCTGCTCAAATTTTCGTAGAATAAGCGGGCCATTAATTGGTATAAGTCTTATAATAGTAGATTGAAGTTGATAGAAGTGCTATTGTCATTTTAGGTTGAAGTACTACGTGTAGCATAGTCTATTTGGCTTGAGGAATAGCCGATAAGGTTGAAGTACATTGGAGCGAATTGCTACTTGTCGTGTTGATTAGTCGTCAACGAGGTATGTGAACTCCTTCCTTCTATCGGCATGATTGTTATTGAAGTATACATTACTTGTTCCTTGAAGTATACTTGTCTTGTTATTGGAGTATACATTACTTATTTCTTGAAGTATACTTGCCTTGGTGTTAAAAAGTATACTTGACTTGACCTTTATAGAGTTCTATCGGAACTTAATCCTTAGTGATATACTTCTTTGATAGTACTTTGGATTTCCTAGACTAGTAGTTGGTCCATATACTTCTTTGATAGAAATTTGGAGTTTCCAAAATGAAAGTTGTTAAAATCCATTATCTTGATAGTATTTGAGTTTATAAAATGGAGATTTTTATATCTATTTCACTTGTAGTACCTTGGGTTTTAAAAGTGAAAGTGGTTCTACTTATAGTAATTGAGTTTTCAAAGGAAGTAGTTCATATTTCGTTAAAAGTACTTAGAGTATTAAAAAGGAAGTTCTTCCTAACCTCTTAAATAGTACTTGAGTTTAAAAGTGTAGTAACTTGATTTTAACGGATACATGTGCCTTAGTTTTCCAAAACCTAAAGTTTGTTATAATGGCTTTATGGGAAGTTAGTTATAACGGCTTTATGGGAAGTCAAAGGAGTGGTTTACTTGATTGATTTAAAAGAGGATAAATGACTTGATTTAAAGGTGTGGGTTACTTGAGATTTGAAAGTAGAAGTTACTTGATTTCAAACCTTGAATTGAAAATCTAAAGGTGTAGTAATTTGATTGGAAAAGTATACTTGTCTTGAATTAAAAAGTATAGGTTACTTGGTTTGAAAGGTATAAGTAACTCGATTTTAAAAGTATACTTGTCTTGATTTTAAAAGGCGTAGATTCACTTGGTTTAAAAAGTGTAAAATACTTGATTTAAAAGTGAAAGTGCCTTGATGCTACCAGTGCTAGTATCTTTGGGTTTTATAAAAAAGGAAAGTTATTCTACTCTTAGAAGTTAAGGGTATTCATGTTGTGGTTTCTGTGTTAAGGCATGTCTGAATGGTTCCTAAAAGTCCTTACCAAGTCTTATAGGAGATGTTGGTAAGAGTTTTTAGAAAGTAGTTCTATCTATTTCATTAATAGTACTTGAGTTTCTAAATAGAAGTTGTTCTATCTATTCTCTTGATAATACCTTGGGTTTTCTAATTGAAAGGTATAAATTACTTGGTGTTAAAAGTATAGTTGACTTGATTCGAAAAGTATAACTTACTTGAGTTTAAAATGTGTAGTAACTTGATTGTTAAAAATGGAATTGTCTTGATACTACGGGTGTTAGTGTCTTGGTTTGTTTAAAAAGAAGGCATGGTAATTGTCTTGGTTTGTTTAAAAGGAAGACATGGTAATTGTCTTGGTTTGTTGAAAAGAAGGCATGGTAATTATCTTGGTTTGTTTAAAAGAAAGGCATGGTAATCGTCTTGGTTTAAAGGAAATGCATGGTATTGTCTTGGTTTGCTGAAATGATAGTTCATTCTATTTGTTTAAATAAGAGTCAAAGATGATTTACTTGCATATGGTTATTCATATAGACATTCGTGCAAGTGTTATATTACCACATCGTCGCGTCCCTCACTAGGAGGCCGACAACATTACTATATTATTCCATGGACTTGCGATCCATGATGCGAGCAGGTATATATGTTCATGCGGGTGAAAAAGTCCCATGATATTATTCTATGGGCTAGCTCTCCATGATGCGGGTATATATATATACTCATTGCGGGTCTACAAGATTCATGCGGGTTCGAGTCCCATGCGGGTGAAATAGTCCCATGAGTAGGATTGCATAATGATTTTGAGGGCGGATGACCCTGACATGGCTTTCATAATTTGAAATGGTATGGCATGTTTCTCTGATGATGGTTATATATTACACTTGTTACATGCTGACAGTGATGGAGGAATTCCACGGGCATGCTTTTATATTGCGGGTTTAAGACTCATGGTTAGAATTGCATAATGATTTTGAGGGCAGGTGTCCTTGATTTTGACATTACTTTTATATCTTGAAAGTGATACATTTTATACAGTAGTACAGTGGTACAATGATACAGTGATGCAAGGTACGGTTGGCTTTTATTTTATCTGACACAGTTGGATCTGGTATTTGATTATTTTACTTGTCCCTGTCATTTCTTGGCCAACTATGATTTTAATATTGTACTTTATTTTCCGTTCCATACTTAGAACTTGTTGTACTGACCCCCTTCGGGGGGCTGCGTTCATGCCCGCAGGTATTAGGTACTCAGTTGGGTGATCCGCGAGCTTAGGATCTCCAGTCAGCTTCTATTGGGACAACTCCACTATTCCGGAGTCTTGTCATTTGGTACGGAGTTGTATTATAGTCTTGTACAGTTATGGGTACGACGGGGCCTTGTCCCGTCATATTTTACTGTCCAAAATCTTAGAGGTCTATATTCATATGTGGGCTGAACTGACGTGAGTTGTATTTACATTGTTGTACAGTTGTAGACCCATTCAGGTGTTATATATATTATGACAGCCTTACCGGCTTTTCCTTTGTTTAAGAAAAAACAAAAAGTGTTATTTTGCTTCCGCGAGTTACTTGTGTTGTACGGGTAGATGGGTGCCCATGTAGGGTACCAGTCGCGGGCTCGGGGTTCGGGGAGTGACATCTAATGCCAGCCCAGCAGTTTCCTTCAGCTCAACAGATGCAACCCACTGATTTGGGCCAAGATTTCAACACTCTTACTCTGCAACAGCCCGACAATAATTGGTATATGGATTTCAGAGCCACATCACACCTGACCAATTCTTCAGGTAACTTTTCTCAACTGCTTCGGTTAAAGTATCCTCAATACATTACTGTTGGCAATGATCATCTCATTCCAATTGCAGGTTATGGTAACACACACATCAAAAATCCTCATCCACCCTTCTCACTCAGCCATGTCCTCTATGCACCTCAAATTATTAAAAATTTAATTTCTGTAAGAAAATTCACTCGTAATAATTGGATGTCTGTAGATTTTGACCCTTTTGGTTTCTCTGTGAAGGATCTCAATACGGGGAGAATTCTTACGCGCTGAAATAGTGTGGGTGTTAGCGATATTTCGAATGCTCACGCAAGCGTACGCATCGTTGACAAGTAATATAGTCTGATAAGACCGACTATCGTCCTCAGAGACTGGTTTCTAATTACCGTTCATCTACTTTATGTTATCTATTTGGCAATCGATATTTGAGTTGAGTTTTTGTTTAACTACTAGAATAATTGCAAGAATTACTGAACTATTTAAGTTGTAATAAGTTATGAATGAATTAGGGCTTCCAAAATCCTCGACTATCCACTCTATTCAATCCTTAATGCAAGAATGACTTCTTCTTCTACGTTAAGATATCGGTTAACTAAACTGTCTTATATTCCGGTTAGAACATATAATCACTCAACCCCAGTGCAGAACCCTTCTATATTTCTATGATAGAATTTACCACATATGAGGATTAAGAACAGTAAGCTATAATGCTACACATGTATCGGGGTACTGTCGTCCGCGATTTTAACATATGTCTAGTCAATTACAGCATATCAAAATCTCTCCTCTCGGTTCTTGATTCGAAATCATATATATTATGATAATTAGTGATCAATTAATTATCAAACATTCATACCAATTATTGACTAAATCTTAATCAAGTGAAGAAGAAATCAAACTACTGCATTAATTCATGAATAGAAGTTTCAAGTGATTCATAAGAAAATCCCTAATAAAGTGTTTAGCTCCTAGCCATAGTCATGCTAAGAACTAACACAAAATCCATACATAAACTGAATTAAAAATGAAAGAAAAGAAATTATTGCGAACTAAGTCTCCAATTGTAGCCTCTCTTGTTGTCTTGTGTTGTGCTATGTTGTAGAATGACCCCCCGCTCTCATAGCATTAATCCCTAGGGCTTAAATATGTTCCAAATTTTATGCCCTATAGACCAATCTGCCCTTAGCCAATTCTTCTCCGAAACTGAGATTTTTCGCACCGGCATCACGATTCTACATAACGACACCGCGGTGCTGAAACTCCTGCACCTTCTCAGCAAATATGACACTGCGGTTCTGCATAGTGCGACCGCGGTGCTGAAAGTCATGTGGCTTCTCAGTAAATATGGCACCGCGGCTCTGCATATTGGCACCGCGGTTCTGCATATTGGCACCGCGGTGCTGAAAATCCTTCGTCCTGATGTGCCAACTTTCGTCTTTTTTGCCTCGGGAGCACCTTTTATGCCCAATTCTCGCTCTTTTTCGCCATTTTGCCTTTTGGAACCGCTGTGACTCAAAAGAAAGAAAAACCTAATACTATACTAAACACAACAAAAACAAGTAAAATACTAACTAAAAATGACTCAAAAGACGTATACAAAATATGCCTAACAGTGGGAGACCTCTACCCTTTCACAAACTCTTCCACTGCCAGAACTCAACAACCAGTCTCCCTTGTTGCATTGTCTCCATCCACCTGGCATAATAGGCTCGGGCATCCAGGAGCTCATGTTTTTTTCTTTTCTTAAAAATAATTAGCGTATTAAATGTAATAATGAGAAACTTGCCCAAAATTGTTTTTTTGTCCGCTTGGCAAGGATACTCGTCTTCATTTCATGTCTTCAATGAGTATTACAGTTTCTCCATTTGACTTTGTTCATGCTGACTTGTGGACCTCTCATGGTGTTAGCTCTCTAGGTCATAAATTCTATCTTGTTTTATTAGATGATTTTTCATATTTTGTATGGATTTACCCTCTGAAATTCAAATCTGAAGTTTTTGCTAAATTTCTTGAGTTTCACAGATTTATTAAAATTCAGTTTGAAAAATCCATCAAATCGTTTCAATGTGATAACGGACGTGAATTTAATAATTCAGCTTTCCATAATTTGTGCTCCCAACAAGGCATGGTGTTCCGCTTCTCTTGTCCTCACACCTCACCTCAAAATGGTAAAGCTGAACGAATTATTCGTACTATTAATAACATGGTCCGTACCCTCCTTTTTCATGCATGTCTGTCATCATCTTTCTGGGTCTATACTGTCAAAATGGTAGAATACCTCCTCAATATTTTACCTACTAGCATCCTACAAAACAAAACCCCCATAGACATTCTATATCGTAGGACTCTTTATTATGACCACCTACGGATCTTCGGTTGTCTGTGCTATCCCATTACCTCCACCACCCCTCATAAGTTGACTCCTCGAACTACACCTTGTGTATTCCTCGGTTTCCCACCCAACCATAGGGGTTATCTGTGTTATGACTTGTCCACTCGTCATATTCACATCTCTCATCACGTCACATTCGACGAGATGATATTTCCGTTTTCAAACCCTCAAAAATACCGAAAACCAGACTATTCATTTCTTGATGAACAAGTCATATCCCCCAAACACTCTAAGTCAGCTCACTCAAATATCGACTTCGGCACCACAGTCCCTAGTGGATGCACCGCGGTGCCATCCTTCCAGTGAGACTCTTGCTTCTGCCTCGCAATTAGCACCGCGGTCTCTAGGGGATGCACCACGATACCTTCCTTCCAGTGAGTCTCCAGTTTCTGCCTCGCAATTTGTGTCGCGGTCCCTCGAGGATGCACCGCGGTGCCACCCTTCTAGTGAGTTCACTGTTCCTCCCTCGCCTTTAGCACTACGGTCCCTCGAAGACGCACCGCAGTGCCACCCCTCCAGTGAGCAAACCTCTGAACCTGTCACTTCACCAATGCCACCACCCAATATCTCCAGTCACCAAATGGAAACTCGTGCCAAACACAGGATTTTCAAACCTAAAGTCCACTTTAACCTGTATGTCCAAACCATTTCTCCACTCCCAAAGAACCCCAAACTGGCCAAACTTGACCCTAATTGGAATGCGGCCATGTCTGAGTAATATAATGCTTTAACTAAGCAGCATACTTGGGATCTTGTTCCTAGACCAGAGGGGGTGAATGTGATCAGATGTTTGTGGCTTTTTCGTCACAAATTCAGAGATAGTGGTGTTTTGGAACGCTACAAGGCTAGACTTGTGGCAAACGACACTAATCAGCAGGAGGGCATTGATTGTGGTGATACTTCTAGCCCGGTTGTTAAATCAGCTACAATTCGTATTGTTCTTAGTATTACTATGGGTAAAAAGTGGTCGATTCATCAGCTGGATGTCAAGAATGCATTTCTTCATGGGGATTTGAAAGAAACTGGATACATGCATCAACCACCAGATTTTGTTCATCCTGTTGTTCCTCAGTATGTATGTCGTCTCAGGAAGTCACTCTATGGTCTAAAACAGGCACCTCGTGCTTGGTATGACCGTTTTGTCAGGTATATTATGCAGATTGAGTTTATTTGCAGCAGGTGTGACACCTCTCTGTTCATTTTTCATCATGGTAGTGACATTGCTTACTTGTTATTATATGTTGATGACATTGTTCTCACTGCCTCATCTGACAAGTTGAAAAAATGACATTATTGCTCTTCTCAAAACTGAATTTGCTATGACTGATTTGGGCAAGCTGAGTTACTTTTTGGGTATATCAATTACTATATATGTAGATACTATGTTCTTGAGTCAGCGTAAGTATGCAGAAGAAATTGTGTTCAGAGCTAAGATGTCGAATTGCAAGGCTATGCCTACTCCTGTTGATTCGAAATCCAAGCTCAGTGCTTCTGAGGGTGATCCAGTGTCTGATCCTACTCTCTATCGGAGTCTTGCAGGTGCTCTTCAGTACCTCACATTTACCAGGCCCGACATTGCATATGTCGTTCAGCAGGTGTGTCAGTTCATGCGTGCTCCGAGGGAACCCCATTTTGCTGCTCTTAAGCGTATTATCTTATACATTAAGGGCACCCCTTACTATGGGTTGCATCTCTACTCCTCCGCTCCGAACAGGTTACTTTCTTACACAGATGTTGATTGGGCAAGGTGCTCGGACACGAGACGCTCTACTTCAGGCTATTGTGTGTTCTTAGGGGATAATCTTATCTCTTGGTCTGCCAAGCGACAAGCCACGTTATCCCGCTCCAGTGCCGAAGCAAAGTATATGGGTGTTGCTAATGTAGTTGCTGAGATCTGTTGGCTCCGGAATCTTCTCTTGGGGCTAAGTTGTCCATTGCGTAAGGCATCTATAGTCTATTGTGATAACATATCTGCTATTTATATATCTCATAATCCGGTCCAGCATCAGCGGACCAAACATATTGAGATGGATATTCATTTTGTTCGTGAGAAGGTCGCACATGGTCTTGTCAAAATTCTACATGTACCTTCTTCATATCAGTATGCAGACATCTTCACAAAGGGACTACCGCATAACCGCTCACAGACTTGATCCAAATGAGCATTCGGTCTCCCCCGCTCCGTCTGAAGGGGTGTATTAGCGAATATTCTTCAAATATTCACAGTATATATTTTATTTATTAGTATCATGTATTTAAGATAACTTATTATTCTTACTGTATTAAGAATTACCTTTGTACAACTATATATATTGTGATTAATGAAAGAAATTTCGAAGGAAAATTATTCCAATATCTTACCCTAAACATTTTTTAATTTCCTATTTTAGCCAAAACAAAGCCATTTTCTATGTCTTCTTCATTTCCCAACAGAACATTAATGGGAAGTTAAATTAACTACGCAAGCAAAGTCAGAAAATTACCCATGTTTATAAAAAAATATTTCACCCATTAAACAATAATTGTTATAAGTTTGTATACCGTTGGGTATATTACTAACATAATAGTATATCACAACGATACACAATAGCCAAAATAATTGAACCACACTATTGTATACTATTAAAGTAGAAATGTGTGAACTGTATAAACTGACGGTATACAACGTACATATCTGCTATGTATTTTTTATAATATTTTTTTTAAATAGGTACAAAATGTAATATTTTTTTAAAAATGGATTTTCGGGTTTTTTATTGCATAAACATTTTTGTTAATTGCCAGAAATAATGGGAATTTTTACCTGACTACCCAAGTAGAGTAAGATCACCTCGACCCATTTATAAACAACACATTTTATATATTTTTATATCATCCAGGTATACGACTCACATAATTGTATACCCCAGACTGTTCACAACAATGAGAAAAGTTGAATCGCATTGTTGTATGTTATTAAGGTATAATATAACATATGAACTGTATATACCATCAATATACAATGTACAACCTTTTATAAATATTTTTTCAATATAAATATTTTTTCAATATAAATATTTTTTCAAGTAGATATAAATTGTATTCCATGTGTTCCAATATACGTCTCCTAATTCAGATTTTGTAACGATGAATACAAATATATATATTTTAAGTTTTTTTAAATGAAATTTACTATTTGAAAACTATATAAAAAGTACTATATATCACAATAATTAACAATTAAAAATATTTAAAAGACATATAAAAAATCATATTGTATGGACCTGAATCTGGTGATCTATCTATAACTAGGATTGAGCTTAAGTGGAACTAACTAAGTGGAGGTCTTACTAACTCATGTTGAAGAATTGGCATGATGAGTTATGGTTAGGAGTGAAATGCAACTCACACACAAAAAGCTAGTTGGTTCTTCTTGAAATGCGCTAAGGCGAAATAATTTACTGGACATCCAGGGGTAAAGCACGTGTTCCGCTATAGGTTTCAAGAATGATACCAAATTTTGGAAAACTCTCAATATTAGATATGACCTTAAAATAACGTGGGAGGAGGGGGGAGATATAAAAAAAGTCATTTGACTCTCAAATTTCAAATACCGTCACGTGAATTGGGATACAAGAAGTAATAATTTTTAAAATAAATATTTTCAAATTATTTTTTTTACTGCATGGACATTTTTGTCAATTTCCCAACATCGATTAACCATAAAACTTGAACATTTTAATTGGGCTGATTACATTAGGTCGAAGCATGATGCTTCAGTTGGTCATTTTTATAGGGACAAAGATATAAATGGTCATTCGGGTGAAACTATTGACACATAATGACTCAATAAGCTTAAAAGACATTTTTAGTCTTTTTAAAATAATTTCATTTCGTAGTCTATTCTCAGCTAATGACAACATGTGTATACTTAGAAAATGTATCAATATTTGTATCATACTTATAGGAATTGTATCATTATTATATAGAATATTTATTCCTATAATATCTGTATAAAAATGTACCGTTGATGTATAATAAATATATAATCAACGTATACTCACTAATTATGGCCATATTATATATGTTTAGAGATATTTATAAAGAACACTATTCAATACCTGGCGACCTTGCTTGACGCCACGACAAACCCAACGCCCTCTCCTTGGGGTGGCAATGGGGCAGGTTAGGGCAGAGCAAGTCTTGACCTGCTAAGATATTAACCCGCCATGCCCTGCCCCGTTTAATATTTTTTAAAAATTTATCCTGCCCTGCCCTGTTTATGTTATTTTTCATTTTTCACTTTCAACTTGATATTTATTTTGTTAACTTCTTCTATTTATTTATTTTTTAAATGGATGAACAATCAGTCTCTTGTCATAATTTTTTAATATCAAGTAATTTATGAACTGAGTTTATTTTTTAAATGTTATTCTTTTCTTTCAATCTTTCGCACTTCCCATTTGTAAGGGTTACAACTCTCAAACTGTAACCCCAAATAAGTTATCTCTTATGCCGAGCTGAAGGTAACACGGAGACCTAACACTATCCCATGTTTACTCTTGAAATATTTAGTGTAACTAGTACAAATTCACGCAAGAACAACCCTATAAAAATTGTCTCGCCATAATTTTTGTTGACACCCAATTTTGACCCTCCCGTACAGTCACTAATTACAAAATTACACTAATTGTTCAAAAATAATTTTTAATAAGAAAATGCAACAATAATACATTAATACAAGTATAAACAAGTAAGTTAATAATAACACCACATTTTACGTAAAATATTAAGCACCTTGAGTCTCGCGTCCGCATTCGTCTTTTAATAACAAGCAATTTTATTAATATCATTCGTAATTTAGGCCCTATTGTCATTAGTTAAAACTCAAACAATTCTTAATAATAAATAAATAAATACATAAAATAAATAATTTGACAATGACGTCGTGTTAAATAAAATATTCGCATAGCAAGGGAATTTCATAATTATTTGTAATTTAAAATCAATTTTAATCTAATACATGCATTTTAATAGCGTCGCATTTATAAAAGCATTAAGCAATCCTTAAATATCATATCCGCATTTAGCGTTTAAATGATTTAGTAATAATCTAAACCCCATTCAATTTTAATTTAACATCGCAAAATACGGATAATAAATAAGTTTTAATAACAACATCGCATTATAAAGCACTAATTAAATAACACGCCCGTCTTTATTTTTTAATCTCAAAATTAGATTAATAAAGCACCTAAATAATTTAATCACAATTTAATAACTTAATTTATCACTAATTAATTAAAATTATTAATACATCTACTAACACCTAAAACTAGTACCCAATTAAATACCTAATACCTAAATAATACCACAGCCCACCCTTAAACTCGCCCAGCCCACACCCGCAGGCCCAACACCCGCGACCCAGAACCCTACCCCTTTATTTTCCCTTATCAGTCCAAAGCCCACGCCCAGCAGCCCTCACTTTATCCCATCGTCAATAGCTTAAGGCACAGAACCTAAAGAAACCCTAACCTAAGAGATCCGCCGCACGCACCTCTCCCCCATCGCCAGCCGTGATTCTCGCCGGAGAATCCGGCGAACCCTAAACCAAATCTTTCCAAAACCAGTTTCCCTTACCCATGCATACACAAGAACAGTAACAAATCTTCCAAAATCAATACCAAATTCAATCCCGAATCTGCCCCAAAATACAAGCTTACCATAACAATAAAATCAGTACCAAATCAGCACCTATTTTGGTGAACAATCACTCAAAAATCAGTACAAAGTCATACCATAAGTATTACACGCAAATCGGCCATAAAGGGTAAAAACTTTGCCTAATTTAGAGCCTCAATGGGAGGCTATATAAACCAAGAATTAGTTGCATGTAAAAAGATCCGGGGGGCAGACGGAGGAGAAAAACAAAGAGAAAAAATGAGGAAGCAGTCGAGTAACAACCAGTGAATGGCCGCACACAAGCACGAACATTCTCGAGCATTAGTTTCGCACACCATCCACCGATATCCAGAAATATATCAGTCAGTAGCAATTAAGGCCTCACCCTTCTTTATCGCATAGCACAAACCCTCCGAGTAGCTTCGACGACTTGATACGCTGCCTCGGTTCGCTGCCCGGAGAAGGTTAATTCAAATTCTGCACGATTCTAGTTTATTTTCATGTTTTATGGCTTGTTGTATTATGTTTTGGTTAATCATTCTTAGTTAAGATTATCACGTTACTGTCCTGCTGTTGATGTCAAAGTATTGCGCTGTGTTAATCGATTTTAGTTAGCCTGGGTTTGCAATTACTTATTTAAAACCACGAAATGGATTTATGCCCACTGTAATTACTTGCTAAATGGAATGTGATATTAGATAATGAAATACCCTCGCTGATGTTAGGTACTGTTTCGAGGACTTGTCTGCCTGTCCATCTCTAGATCATCACGTTTACTAAATGACTATATGTTTGCCTTTATATATTCGAAGTGTTAAAATGTATCCATGACAGTTTATAATACCTTTCGAGCTATGTGTTGTGTCATTTCAATCTGTTGCGCAACCTAAATGATGTTTGTTTCAACATCCTGCACTTATTTGAAATCTCCTCTATTTGGTATACGAAACTGGCCACTGTTTATAAAACACAACGAAGTGTATGTGTTATTGGAGAGTTTGTCCTTTGCTCTCCTTCTTATGAATAAAAGAATAGGACCAAGTAATGGTTACTGTTTTGGGGTCGCACTTCTCTCTGTCTTGAAAAATAAAGAATTTGTAGTTTTTGCAAACCTGTGTGGATCTGTCCGCTGTGTTGTTTAAGTGTTTACTCCCAAGTTCATGAGCCTCTATTTTTTCTTGTCTGTGCATTATCCTGTCTACATGTATACCTGAAAGAATGAACCTGAGTCTGCCATCTCTAGAAATGAAATACTAGTTATTTGGGGTCTGTTATATCTATGTATTGTCTGCCTTATCAAAGCTCATGCCTGAATGAATCTCTTTTGGACTGTTCTTTGCAACTTGGGTCTATTTTTGCGGCCTTAATATTTAAAGGGAGTCATGACCGAATATAAAACTGCATGTCGTATTTTGTCTCCTCGCGTGTTTAATTATATGTGTTGTTTTCTTCACTCTAGTACGACGAGGCTTGGATATATACTAATCTTTTTCTTTCCTTATCTTTTTTTTACATGGCACGCACCGGAGCAAAATAAAGAGTCTCACGGCTAGACTCATCTTAAGCTACTTCAAATGAAGGCCCGCATTTATGTGCATCCATCTCGCATAGGAACTTCCAAACCGCGGCGAAAGGACATCGCCATTCTTCGAGTCATCCTTATTAATTCATATCCTTTCCCCATTCATTTGTTGTAATTATTTGTCTAACATTTACTCTAACATTAATATATTTAGAATAGATTGAGCTTGGGTCGTCCTTAGTAAGGAGTTTAACATTAGAAATTTATTGGCCCCTCTAAGTAAACCATTTTAACTCAAGTTATAATTAAACCATTTAGTCGCATAATTATTCATGTAGGCTAGACATTATTTTTGTCATTAAATCTTAACTTTGCATAACTAATCATATGTAGTTATGATATTATTTTCAAGATTCTTAACCCATTTGCTATAACATCCATATAGAAATCTTATTTTTTTATATATACTAAGAAACCCCCTTAAGCATGTGGTATACTAATCAAGGCAGGCAAATGTACACATTTAGTCAATAAATCAATTTTGCATCACATATTTTATAAATAATATAAGGCATGCTTTAAACTTTACATGTGTTTTATAGCACTAATCTTATTAATCTTTTGTCAAAAAAAATACTTTTTATTAAATATCTTTCAAGCATGCATTTTTAGCAATAATAACTCCCTAGGTTTGGCAGGACAACCGCAAGTTAGCGGATCTTAGAGGGTGTCTAACCCCTTCCCTCTAAATTAATAAAGAACTCTTACCCAGAATCTCATTAAGTTTAGAAGACCATTAAATGGAGTTAATGTTTACATTAAACATTTAGATGTCCTAATTCACCCAAATTAATTAGGTGGCGACTCCGCGAACCCCTTTTAGCATTTTTAGCATTTTTGGCATTTTAGGCCCTTAGCACTTTTAGCACCCTAGCAACCCTTTAGCACTTTTAACCTTTTAAGCACCCTTTTTAACATTTAGCACTTTTATTTACTTTCTAACATTCTATTAAGCGGGAGGAGATTTTAATAAATGTCGCGGTCGGAAAAGGGCGCGACAATTTTTATGAAACAAGACACAATCTTAACACAGTCATAACTTCTTATCCGTAATTCGGATTAATCCCAATAAAGTATCAAACTGTCTATAATAGAGAAAACTAGAACTTTTATTCAACACAAACTTTCAGATTCTTTATCGATTTGTACAGTTTTTACGTTATACATTCTGCCCTTCCAGATTTCAGTTGATCCGAGGCAGAAACTTAAACTGTGATAACTTTCAAATCGTAAGTCGGATTTATCCCTGTAAAGTCTCAAACTGTCGATAACGGAGTAATATAGAACTTCTATTTAGAACAAACTTTCAGATTCTTTACCGATTTGTACAGTTTTTACGTTATACATCCCGTCCTTCCAGATTTCAGTTGATCTGAGGCAGAAACTTTAAACTGTGATAACTTTCAAATCATAAGTCGGATTTATCCCTGTAAAGTCTCAAACTGTCGATAACGGAGTAATATAGAACTTCTATTCAGAACAAACTTTTAGATTCTTTACCGATTTGTACAGTTTTTACGTTATACATTCTGCCCTTTTAGATTTTGGTTGATCCGAAGCAGAAACTTTAAACAGTTAAAACCTTCAAACCGTAAGATTAATCCCCGTAAAGTCTCAATATGACCGTGACAGAAAGATGTAAAACGCTATAAAATGTTATCCAATTCTAACAAGTACACCCCAACGTAACAAATTATATCTTTAAATTTGCACAAAGAAAGCTTTGTCCTATTAACTGCTCTGCCCTATTTAGAATTTTCTAAAAATGTGTTTTGACCTGTCCCGCCCTGCCCTGTCCCGTTTAACGTTTGACATGTCCTACCCGCCCTGCCCTGCCCCATTTGCCATCTCTACCCTCTCCATTAACTGTCATCCATGTAACCAAAATTTCTTATTTATACTTTTTCCTTTAAAATTCCCTAACCCAGAGGACACGGTTACAAGGGTAAGACCAACTCATTAACTTTGGTAGAAATCAAAGATGTGATCTTTTATCTTACTTTTAACATCATTCCCACAAATACTTGGGCTCTCAACTATTTTTGGGTCTAAGAGTTATTTTGGGTCATTTTTAAAAAAATTGGCTTTTTTGACTCTCTTTTTTTTCGGCGGTCAATTTTTAAAATATGGATATAAAGCCCAATAAGACTCATTTCCTCGATCAATTGAATCTCGTCTTAAAAAGCCATAACGAGTTAGAAACACTAATTATAGTAATTTATAGATACTTTCTAGTAATTAACAATACTATTTTGTTTGTAGCAATTATTGCAACCCTTGATTTTAGGCTCCAATATTGGTAAACTTATCCCTTCAAATCCACCCAAATTTCTCTCTTCCTCCAATATTGAACCCAAAACTAATAGAAGTTGATTGTGTATGTCATATGTATATTAATGTATGCCATCTATCCTATATGTTATGTGGATTATATGCATGAGATACACACGATATAAATATGACATATTCTTCTTCAATCTTGAAGTTCAATCCAAAAGCTTACCAAATATACACCAAGTAGTGATTCTTCACTTCAAAATTTTCTTTAACTTCAGATTTGGAAGCGAAGAACACACAACAGTAAGAATTATGAGCTTTTTAACAGCTACAACTCCCAAATCGAATTAGATTTTGTGAAAATTTTGAAAGAATGAGTAAATCCCTAATTGTTGGAGGTCGTATGTATTATTAGAAAAATATCTTTAATAATTATGGGTCTAATTAGTATATTTTTGTACATTTTCCTTCAAAAAAAATAGTTAACAAAATCCACTTTACCCCCTTAACATTTTTAGTTAATATCCCCTTCACATTTTGAATGGAACAACAAATTCTCTTAATCTTAAATCAATGACTAGTATTATTAATATCTGCATAAACTTTTTGTAGAGCTTTAAATTATCTTAATCTTATTTATTTAGTATTATTAGTATTGAAAATTTTATTCGATCGGACCAAAAAGAAGAAAATCTTTATTTCAATTAGTCACTTTTGTATAAAAATTATTCTATTTTTGTATAAAAATTATTCTATTTGTATCATTCTTACATATCATAAGCCTAATAATTTAAAAAAATGCAATGTCAAAAATGACTTTCAATTTATGATCGCCTTTTATACGCTTTTCCGATCAAGAATGGAAATTTACTGAAAAAAACATTCAACAACAATGATATAAATGAGTAAATTTTATTTAACAATCTTAAAATTTTGAGATTAAGAAATAATACCTCTCTCATCTCTTGTATTATGAGATAAAATTTTATTTGAATTAATATTTTCAAGTAATTTAAAAAAAATTAATTATTATATCAGTTATTAACTATATTTATATTGGAGATTATTACACTTTATTTAAAATATTTGCCTTTAAAACTTTGAGTATACAAGTAATAACATGAAAATAAGAAAATGCTTTACAAAAATTTAGTTGTGGTAGTAAATTTTGTTAGAAATATTTATTAAACGTGAAATATAGTTAATCCTATTTAATTACGGATCGAATAATTGGGGCCCCGCATGTAGGAAACCATGTTTCCACACACGTGCACATATAGTGCCAAGGATCAGAATTTCCTTAAATGAAAGAGATATTGGTACGTATACGAATTGTTTGAAACGTAAGATAATAGACGGTTATTGGCCAAATGACGTTGGTTTCACGTTGGTAAATGAAAGGAAGAAATGTGTAAGAGATGAAAACGAATCGGGAAATTTGCCACGGGAAAAAGGGGAGCACCGCGGTGCCACAAGGACAGAACCACAGTGCTAGGTGGCACCGCGGTGCCTCCACCTTAGGACTGCGGTGCTAATTCCATTTTCGGTTCCAGTGATTACTGGAACTTAGGCACCGCGGTGCCTCGACGTTTTTCAGTAACGTATTGGGCAAATTGAAACTGATTCTTGGGATGACTTTGAAGCAATTACTCTCCATTACTTGACTAATGAATTCAACCATTACTAGGGTGAATTAACCTCAATATCAATGGTCATTACTTGACATTGATGGCCATTCATTTGGTGAATTGAGAAGACCAAATCATCTACCTATAAATTGATGCATTGGGCATAATTGCAAGACACACTACACATTGACACTTAACCAATTCTCTGAAAATTGTCCTCCTCTCTAGCAATCTAATACACTCAAAGATCCTTTTTATTAAGCGAACACTTGAGTCCCTTTGCTCACTTGTTTGATTGATGTTTTATCTTGGAAGTTAAATTGCTAACACAATCGTTGAAAGGACATACGGGGGCAATATTATCTTAAGGAAAGATTGAAACTTCAATCGACTCAGCAAGACCTTTTACTTATTTAATTTCTAGTTTTCTTATTTACTTGTTGTTGTTGTTACTTTCTCATTTCCTTGTAATTTTATATTAATATCCAACAATCTTAAGATAATATTCGTTGTTTTCAACAACAACAATGTCTGCTGAAGATCAAATCAACGCTGGAAATCCGAACACCATTCAAGGTAACACTATTGTTTTTGGTACCACAAATGCTAATACTAATGTTCAAGGCGTTCCAAACGTCCTTGATCCTGCTCAAGGAAGCACCGCTGCTACAACTCCGGTTGGTTTTCACCATGAACGTTTTGAGAAGTTCATGGGTGCACACTTCAAAAGATGGCAACAAAAGATGCTATTTTTCCTGACGGTTATGGGAATGTCACGTTTTCTAACCGAAGACCCTTCACAAGTTGGGGAAGACAAGGACCCTCAGCCAAATAATTTGGCGGGAGGGGGCCAAGGTATCCATGTTGTTGACGACATGAAGTTGGTTCGTGATGCATGGAAAAATAGTGATTTCATGTGCAAGAACTACATTCTGAATAGTTTGTCCGATCCTTTGTACACGGTATATTACACTGTCGGGACAGCCAAGGAATTGTGGGACAAATTGCAAAAGAAATACAACACTCAAGATGCAGGTGCTAAAAGTTTGTCATTTGAAAATTTCTGAAATTTCAAATGGTGGACAACAAAAGTTTGTCATCCCAAGTTCAGGAATTTCAAATGATATTACATCATCTAGACTTGGAAGGATTGAAGCCCAACGAGCAATTCTTGGTTGGGGCGTTAATCGAGAAACTACCTTCATTGTGGACTGAGTTTATGAATTACTTGAAACTCAAGACGAAGGAGATGACACTAGACGAACTTATTGTCAAACTCCAAATTCAGGAAGACAATAAGAAGGTCATGTCAAAGGGGAAACAACTCGTCGAGGCTAAGGCAAATCTGACGGAAGTCAAACGGAACCCAAGCAAAAAGCGGAAGTTCCAGAAGGATTACCAGTCCCACACAACTGAAAAGTTTAAGGGAACATGCAACTATTGTGGTAAAGTTGATCATATGGCCAAAGACTGCCGTAAGAAAAACATATGATAATGCCAAATGAAAGGATAAGGTGAACGTCGTCGAAGACACGCTCTTAGACGATATGATTGAAAAATTCTCAGCCGTTGTGCTAGAGGTCAACCTCGTTGAGAATCCAACACAATGGTTGCTAGACACGGGTGCTACCCACCACATTTGTTCCAACAAAGACGCCTTCTCCACATATACACCAGTTACGGATAAGAAGTTGTTCATGAGCAACAATTCTTCTTCCGAGGTACTAGGGGTAGGAAAGGTAGTCCTCAAGATGACGTCCGGAAGGAGCTAACTCTAAAGGAAGTGATGCATGTCCCGGAAATTCGAAGAAATCTAATTTCTGGACCTGTGTTGGTCAATGCTGGTTTTAGGCAAGTATTTGAGGCTAACAAATTTGTAATCACGAAAAATAAAACTTTTGTAGGTAGGGGCTTCGTCTGTGAAGGCCTCTTTAAAGTCAATGCTACTTCTGTAATGCCTTCTACTTAAGGAGATTCGCCTAGGAAGGCTCCTTAGGGCAAACACTGCACCTACAATGTTTTCTTCAATATCAATAAAACTGAGCCTTCCTTTTACCTGTTTTTGTCTTCTAATTTATGGCACCATAGATTAGATATGTTAACTATCAATTTATACTAAAATTGGTAAAGTTGGAATCATTGCCGTCTATCAACATAAACCCTCAATGTAAGTGTGAGGTAGGCATAGAGGCAAAGAATCTCCAAAAAGCTTCCGTTAGATCCGTCTAAAGGGAAACCGCTCCTCTAGGACTCACACATATATCAACATATGTGTCTTGAAGTTCACTCAAGCTATAGGGGGGAAACAAGTACTTTGTGACTTGCTTAGATGATGGCACAAGGTTGTGCTACCTTTACTTACTTAAAAGTAAAGACGAAGCTTCTAAATCATCTAAGCTCCAAAAACAAAAGGTTAAGAACCAACTATGCCAATGGGTCTATATAAATCTAAAGACATCCATACGTATGTTCATAACTATTGCCGTCTTGCGGGATCTTGAAATACATCAAATGAATGTCAAGATAGTCTTCATAAATGATGATTTGAAAGTAGAAACATACATAGACCAACCAGAAGGGTATATGGTTCCAAGACAAGAGACAAAGGTTTGTCAGCTTGTCAAATCGTTGTACGGGCTGAAATAAGCCCCTAATCAATGGCATGAGAAATCTGACAGTACCCTACTATCAACAGGGTTTACCATTAATAAGTGTGTCAAATGTGTTTACATGAAAGGAAATGTCGATTCATTCGTCATAATATGCCTTTATGTAGATGACATGTCAGTCAGAGGACAATCCTTGAGACTAAGAACATGTTGAAATAATGTTTCGACATATGGGGGTCGCAGATATCATATTAGGGATCAAGATTTCTAAGATATCTAATGGACTGGTCTTGTCTCAATCTCACCACATTAAAGATGTGCTGAAGAAATTTGAGATGCTCGACAGTTCACCAGTAACGACATCATTGGAGAAAAGTCAAAGGATTAACAAGCATCTTGGTGCACCCGTACGCCAGGAGCGATACACACAGGTGATTGGGAGTCTGATGTATATCACAAACTGCACTCGACTTGATATCGCTCATGCAGTCAATAAACTGGCTAGATTCACCCGTAATCCAAGTGAGGATCACTCGAAACTGAATAAGGTACTACGGTTCCTGAAGTTCACGGAAAATTTTGGGTTGCACTATTCAAGATATCCAGATGTATTAGAGGGGTACATTGATGCAAATTGGATATCTGATAGCGATGACATCCAGTCCACCAACGGATATGTCTTTACAATCGGAGGTGGAGTTGTGTCTTGGAAATCCTCTAGGTAAACCCGTATTACCTGATCCACGATGGAGTCAGAATTTATCGCTTTGGACAAAGCGGGAGAAGAAGCTGAATGACTTCATGGTTTC
The DNA here is from genome assembly GCA_029844215.1 of Przewalskia tangutica. Taxonomy (NCBI): domain Eukaryota; kingdom Viridiplantae; phylum Streptophyta; class Magnoliopsida; order Solanales; family Solanaceae; genus Przewalskia; species Przewalskia tangutica. Next base: position 90,603,292 of record CM056730.1, on the reverse strand, counting down.
TTAGAGGATGTACCATGTTGGGATAAACCCGTGTCTTCTGTAATGATCCACTGTGACAGTCATCGGCTCTAAAAGAACACGAAGTTCAATATACAACGGCAAGTCTCGTCATATTCGACGGAGACATGAGTCCGTTAGGCAACTGATCACCTCGGGTGTTATTTCCATTGATTACATAAAATCTAAGGAAAATATCGCATATCCCTTGACGAAGGAAATACCTGAGATCGATTTAACCGCTCGTTTGCAGGGGAATGGGCTTAAACCCAATCAATAAGAATCAATATAGTGGACACCCAACCTTAAGATCTCAGGGATAAGGTTCAATGAGAGAACTAAACTGTAATGGTTCAGATAAGCGCTTCGGTGGAAGCAATAGCACTTCGGATAATGATTTCTTCTTAAGAAACATAATCCAGTGCTACCTGTAGAGGGGTAAATGATAAGTTTCAAAACCTTTAATGATCCTCCAAAGTTGAGGTTAGGTTGAGGAAACTTTTAATGGTTCCTAACGCTTGTATAGCTGTGTATTGCAGGATACCTTGTAGGAGACCACCTATTTAAGTGCGAGGACAGGCCCTCAAATGAACGCACTTAAGAAACCAAGGGTGTCCACGACCCACGATGGACAAAACACTAGAAAGATTGAGTAGGAAAGATGTTGTGTTGGTATCATTGTCTTGGCATATACTAAACACTGACGGTTCAAGACATCACATTCACCGCGCAGTAAATTTATCCGATGGTATTCTACTATGGAAGGTTCAAAGCTACGGCTACCTCACCAGATGCAACGTCGATCCGCCAGATGATTGCTAGAAAGGCACCATGTGGTGCACCAAAATCTCTTTCAAGAGGGGATTGTTGGAAATATTTATTAAACGTGAAATATAGTTAATCCTATTTAATTACGAATCGAACAATTGGGGCTCCGCACATAGGAAACCATGATTCCACACACGTGCACATATAGTGCCAAGGATCAGAATTTCCTTAAATGGAAGAGATATTGGTACGTATACGAATTGTTTGAAACGTAAGATAATAGACGGTTATTAGCTAAATGACGTTGGTTTCACGTTGGTAAATGAAAGGAAGAAATGTGTAAGAGATGAAAACGAATCAGGAAATTTGCCACGGGAAAAGGGAGCATCATGGTCACAGTGGCACCGCTGCCTCCACCTTGTGATCATGCGGTTAATTCCATTTTCGCCCAGTGACTTTATCGAATTTAGCACCGCGCCTCCCGTAGGACCGCGGTGCCTCGACGTTTTTCAGTAACGTAGTGTGCAAATTGAAACTGATTCTTGGGATGACTTTGAAGCAATTACTACTTGGCTAATGAATTCAACCATTACTAGGGTGAATTAACCTCAATATCAATGGTCATTACTTGAGATTGATGGTCATTCATTTGGTGAATTGAGAAGACCAAATCATCTACCTATAAATTGATGCCTTAGGCACAATTGCAAGACACACTACACATTGACACTTAACCAATTCTCTGAAAATTGTCTTCCTCTCTAGCAATCTAATACACTCAAAGATCTTTCTTATCAAGCGAACACTTGAGTCCCTTTGCTCACTTGTTTGATTGTTGTTTTATCTTGGGAGATAAATTGCTAACACAACCATTGAAAGGACATACGGAGGTAATATTATCTTAAGGAAAGATTGAAACTTCAATCGACTCAGCAAGACCTTTTACTTGTTTAATTTCCAGTTTTCTTATTTACTTGTTGCTGTTGTTGCTTTTCCATTTCCTTATAATTTTATATTAATATCTAATAAATTTTAATATTAATAATAATATAAATAACAAGATGTACCAGGACCACTTTAAAATAACAATATACCATGAAGCCTAATTGCCGGGTTTTGAAAATCTAATGGAAAAAGAAGAAGAAAATAGAGATATATGAATTTTAATTATAAAATTATCATAACAATATTTTAATTACTAAAAGTATGTCACAATTTATATTACTGTGGGTCGTTTTTGACACTTTAAAATATATGTAATAACCATTGATAAAAAAAAATATTGATTCAAGATCAAGAAGGGTTTATTGTCCTATTTAAAATGCGAAGGGGTATTGTTTTCCAATCTCAATATGTTAAGGGGATAAATTGGACTTCGCTCAAAAAAATATTGAGTATATTAGTGCTTTCCTACTAACAGGGTCAATTGATTTTGTAGTTTTTTATTTTTTTATTTTTTATAAGAAATCTTTATTTTTAAACATAAGAAATATGAAAATAACATATAATTTTAGACAGTCAATCAATTAAATTATTAGAATTTTTAAAATTAAAAATGTTATATATTTAGCTTTCCCCCGCTTTATTTGTAGTTTTATAGCAATTCATATAAGTCATGTGAAACATGGGTCCGACTCATCCTTATCCAGAAAGGATGAGAAGGGAATAGTGTATCCGTTATTTTATAGTAACTGCCCAAACCCTTACGTGCCACCACGTTGCTCGTGGACAGGAACACACAGGCACACTGCCTGAGTGGTTTTAATCTCCAATAATAATATTTCTTTCGTCTTAATTTATATAATGTAGTTTGATTAGATATAAAATTAAAAAAATTAATTTTTTTTGTGATCTAAAATAAGACATATATTTGTGTGATCATAAATTATCTCGTTAAATATAAAAAAGTTAAATTTAAAAATTACAACAACAACAACATACCCAATGAAAATTTCACAATGTGGGGTCTGAGGAAGATAAAATGTACACAAACCTCACATTCACTTTTAAAATTTAAAAATTAATTATTATCAAATAAAAATTAATTAAAAAATATGTCGTATAAATTAAAAATGATTGAACCCCACAAAAAAAACATAAAGTTTGATAACTTATTAAACTAAAACAAGTGAGATTCAAAATCAATTCAAGAAAGTGGGGACCTTGCACATTACAACTAGCTGTCGGCAAGGGAGTCTAACTGTTCACGTGTCGTGTCGAAAATTATCACCTGGCTGCGTCATTGTTATTACTCTTTTCGGCCCCTTTTGTTCTTGGTCCTGAGAAGATTAATCAGTGTTAGCAGCGTGGGACAAACCATATCTAATTCGGAAGCTAGTGAAAATGTTAAGGTTCTCCTTCCGTTTTAATTTAAGTTTTTTTTTATATTTAATAAGTTTACTTTAAACATTCTACGTAACCAGTTCAAAATTATAAAAAAAATTGAAATATTATATCTATTAAATTAAGATATTTAAAAGTAAATATTTATATCTAATTAAATTAAAATACTTAAATTGAAACAGAATTACCTTAATATTCTCACTAAGCTGCCGAATTAGATTTGGTCGTTTGTCCCACGCTATTAAAGTCTGTTTAGTGAAACGAAAATGTATTGCTTCGTAAGTAGTTCATGAAATTGTTTCTAGAGAATCAGTTAGGGTGTTTGGCCTATAATTATAGAAGTGCTTCTGAGAAACAAAAACAGTTTTCTGTTTCGCCAACATTTATGCAAATTTACTAGAATATTCTTTTTAATAGATTTAAAACTATTTAAAATATTTTTTTCTATCATATGTTTCTAAAAATTAGTATATCTTTACAATTTAATATTTTTTTTAAAAATTATTTAATTGCAACATTTAATCAAAAAATAATATTATATTATACATAAAAAATGTAACGACAATATGATAGTCAATGACTCAAATATGTTCAAATCTACCCCTGCCCTACCCACACCTACCCCCACCACATCCTCAAATTTCTATGTCATGTTTTTTTACTTTTATAAAAAATATGAATTTTTTCTTCCCCATTACCCCCACCCTACCCCCAACCCCACCCCATTGCCCTACCCCATCCTCAAATTATATTTCATTTTTTTTGTTACTTTTATAAAAAATGATTGAAAATATGAATTTTTTTCTTACCCCCTCCCCCCGCCATACCCCCACCCCACTCCATTGCCATACCCCATCCTCAATTTTCAATTTCATATTTTTTGTTATTTTTATAAAAAATGATTGAAAATTTGAATTTTTTTCTTACCCCCCCGCCCTACCGCCTACCCCCCACAGCACCCCATTGTCATACCCCATCCTCAAATTTCTATTTCATATTTTTTGTTACTTTTATAAAAAAATGATTTTTTTTCTTACGTCGCCCTACTCCCACCGCATTGCCCTACACATCCTCAAATTTCTATTTCATATTTTTTGTTACTTTTATAAAAAAAAAATATTAAAAAATATGATTTTTTTCTTACTCCGGCCCTATCCCTACCCCCACCCCACCCCATTGCCCTACCCATCCTCAATTTTCTATTTTATATTGTTTGTTACTTTTCTCAAAAAAATTAACCCCGCCTACCCTCCCCGCCTCTATCCCCACACTACCCTTATTTCCAAATTTCTATTTTATATGGGCATATTATATGAGATTAAAAGAAATTTTGTGAAAAGAAAATGGTAAATGAGTCCAAAAAAAATTCAATGAATAAGCAAAAAGGACTTCTCCAGAAACACTTTTCCAGAAGCACCAAATTGGTGTTTCTGCTTCTCTTTCCATCTAGAAACACTTTTTGGCTTCTGGAGAAAGTGTTTCTACTTCTGAAAAGAGGGTGTTTGGCCAAAGAAGTGTTTCTGAGAAACAGAAACACTTTCAGAAGCTTGATCAAACACCACCTAATACTGATTCATCTTGTCAGGACAACAAAAAGGGTCGAGAGTCCGGAAAGCTCCTCTACTTCTCCAAATGATTATTATAGTGATAGACAAAGCTTTATAAAAAGGTCCTCTCATAAATTATTTAATATTAGAAGTAGTAAGTAAAAATGTTTTAAGGTAGAATAATGTAAATCTCCTTGATAGAATGTTCTTATTAATGTCATATATATAGAGAGTATACAATTGTAGTTCTAATAGAATTAAAATCTATATTTTATATTAATTACACTAAATATTAATTACAGAATATATTGTGAATATATATGAAATATATTCACTATCACACCCTCTCAGTCGGAGCGAAAGGAGACCGGACACTGAGATTTAATCTGAAGTCAAGAAACAATTGTCGAGGAAGTCCATTTGTGAATATATATGTGTACTGATACGAAGAAGGTACATGCAACACCCTAACGTGACCCATTGCAACCTTCTCACGAACAAAGTAAATATCCATCTCAATATGATTGGTTTGCTGATGCTGAACCGGGTTATGAGACAAGTAGACAACAGATATGTTATCACAATAAACAAAAGATGTCTTATGTATGGGACAATGAAGCTCAAGAAGGAGATTTCGGAGCCAACATAGCTTGGCAACAACGTTCGCAACGCCTCGATATTCTACTTCTGCACTCGAATGGGAAAGTGTGGCTTGCCGCTTGGCAGACCATGCTATGATATTATCCCCCCAAAACACACAATATCCAGACGTAGATCGACGGGTATCCAGACAGCCTGCACAATATGCGTCTATGTATGAGAGCATAGTCGGTGTTGAGGGATATAAATGAAGTCCATAGTCAATAGTGCTCTTAACGTTCCGAATGATACGCTTAAGAGTTGTAAAGTGAGGCTCTCTAGGAGAATGCATGAACAAGCACACCTGTTGAACCGCATATGCAACATCTGGCCGAGTGAAGGTGAGATACTAAAGAGCACCTGCGAGACTCCTATAAAAAGAGAGATCACTGACCGGTCCCCATCATCTGCACTGAGTTTGGACTTGGAGTCGACGGGAGTGGGCATGATCTTATAATTTGTCATCTTAGCCCGATAGATGATCTCATCTACATACTTAAGCTGACATAAGAACATTGCATGTGCGGATCTGGTCACTGATATCCCCAAAAAATAACTCTACTTACCCAAGTCAGTCATAACAAATTCAGACTTTAGTAGAGCAATGATCTCGTGCTTCAGGCCATCTGAAGAAGTTGTCGGTACAATATCATCCACATATAACATAAAGTAAGTTGTGTCAGTACCTCGATGAAAAAATGAACAATGAATGATCACTTTTGCTGCAGACAAAATCGATATGTATGATTTAAGTGGCAAACCGCTCATATCAAGCCCTGACGGCTTGTTTCAGCCCATATAGAGACTTACGAAGTTTATAAACATGATGAGGAGCCTCCGTATGCACTAAACCTGGCGGTTAATGCATATAGACAGTTTCTTTTAAATTTCCATGTAAGAAATCATTTTTTACATCAATCTAGTGAATAAGTCAATTCTTCCCTATAGCGATGCTCAACACCGTGTGGATGGTTGTTGGCTTAACCACTGGACTGAAATTCACCACAATCAACACCCTCTTGTTGCCATGTTCCATTTGCCACAAGTCTGGCGTTGTGACATCCAAGGACACTATTATCTCTGAACTTATGACGAAATAACCACATACAAAGGATTACATTCTCCCCATAAGGTCACAGAACAAGATCCCAATTGTGATGTGACATAAGCGCATTAAACTTCTCTCGTATGGTCGCATTCCAATTCGTATCAAGTTTGGATACAATTGGGTTTTTAGGTAGCAGGGAGAACCTCTCTGCGCACAACCCGAAAACATTAGTGCATCCCTCAAATATTAGCAATCAAACAAGAAAATCCATTCGAACATCAGCAAATCCCTTCGAACATCAGCCAGTATCAAGCAAAAACACCCATTCGAACATCTGTAAACAGAAGAAAAGCATCCTAAAAGCAGCAGCTTCATCATCTTTTAATCGCAAAAGCAAAACAAATCGGAGTGGATCCGACGGATCGAAACGTCGCCTCAGTTCGCTACCCAAAAAAGGTAAACTCATCTGTCTTTCGAATCTAGATTCTTTATGCGACTTTGTGTATCCCTTGTCATATATGTTCGTTGATGTTGCTATGTCATGTTGGCCATGTCTTAACTTTGTTCTAAAGATTCTGACTACTTAAGTTATTGACTGGGTTTATATTTGATATCACACGCCGAGTATGTTGTTTAATATCTGTTTAAAGGGATTGTGGCTAGTTGAAGGTTTTTCATGGTGTTAACATGTTTAGTTGTTTGATCATGCCTCAGCATATTAGTATAGTATCAGGTCCAGAATAATACGATGGATGTTCGATTAATACTTTGTCCTGCCTAGTTGGGTCTTTGGGCTAAATTTCTTTTAGTTCTATAAACATGATTGTTCTTACCCGCCTTATTGCTATTCTTGCGATGCTATTCTGCATGTGTCCAGTGTCTCGGTTGGTTTGCCTCATTAAATCTTGATTTTTATCACTTGTGGGCCTGCTTATATTCTGTATATCTGGAGGCCCGGTCTTAGTGTCTGACCAGTTATTGTGGGCCTATTTATCTTTCGAACAACCTAAATGAAATGATTTATGTGTGTCTAAATTTTACACTAAGGTTTATTTACTATGTGATAAAGATATGGACATGTACTAATCCTTTTCTTTTCTTATTTTTACATAAAATGCAATGCATTAGAGCAAATGAAGAGTCTCAATACGAGACTCATCACACCTCTTATCAATCATGAAGATCCTCATCCGCATCTGCACTAGCGCCTCAGAATTCCTAAACCAAAATAGGACGAGACGACATCGTCATCTGACTCTTCAAATCTCACCTCTCTCCTATGCACTTATTTATTTATTTTGTTGCATTTAATTACCCTACTTGGTAATTGATAGGAGGTCTAGAACAATTAGTCTCTGAATAAATGAATTGGGTGGGTAGTTTTAAAACTGGAAATACACTGCTAAATTATTTATCTTAGGCTTGTCATGCATGTCTAAACTTTTGCCTAACAATTTAATTTGCATATTTAATCATGAAATTAAGGCTTAACAAAAGAAATTGATTTTCTCATAAACTCTTTATTAATATTATATAGATAATTTATTCTTGTCAATTGCAAAATTAAGTATTTTTGTGCATCACGTCATACTTATGTTAATCAAGATCAAGTTAGCAAGTAAATACACCCATTTAATCAACTTCGCATAATTTTTTCATAAATAATATACTTGCATATTTTTAAACTTTACATGTATTTTTAGCATTAGTCTTATAAATCTTTTATCCAAATGCATCTTTGATAAAAACAACTTGCATCATCTTTCTTTTTTTTTAAATACTTTCAAACATGCACTTTTATATAACATAATAATAACCTAGGTTAGAACGGACAACCGCAAGTTAGCGGATCTTAGAGGGTGCCTAACCCCCTCCCTATAGAATAATCAAGAACCCTTGCCCATAATCTCACATAGTTTAGCAGATCATTAAAATGAAGTTAGTGTTGACTTTACTTAGTTAACATTTAGGTGTCCTAATTCACACAAAATAATTAGGTGGCGACTCCGCGAACCCTTTTAGCATCTTTTATTATTTTTTGAAAAAATGACAGAATTCGCTGAATAATGTTGCGGTAAAAACAATGGCGTGACATATACCAGATGTATATAGGCAAAATATGTAAAGAAGAGGTATGATTATAGATGTATACATCGATATATCACCTGTATACCAGATGGATACTGCGAGATATATAAAGAGGAGGGCCGGTTTGGTTGTATATCAGTAGATATTACATGTATACCAGGTGTATACATGTTAATATAGGTAAGGAATAGGGCTGATTGGATGTATATCAGCGAGAAGCAGATGTATACCTACGGTATACGACAGTTTTGCGGCGGCAGAAGGGGGATGAAATTTAGGGTATGTCGGCAGAAAATAGGGTTTAGGGTAGGGAGGAATTTTTGTCTTTTGATACCATGTAGAATAGTGTAAATCTCATTGATGGAGTTCTCTTATTAATGTAATATATATAGAATATACAATTATAGTTCTAATAGAATTAAGATCTCAATTTTACATTAATTACACTAAATTTTAATTACAGAATATATTGTGAATGTATATGGAATATATTCACTATCACTAATAATTTTTAAATTATATACAAAAAATTAAATGAAGGAAAGATACAATCTACAATCATATAAACTGTTGGAAATTTATTAACGTGAAATAAAGTCAATCATATTATCTATGACTCGAAAAAATGGGGCCCCGCACGTCGGAAACATCATTTCTACACACGTGCACACGTTGTACCAATTATCGTAAATTTCCTTAGTGAAAGAGATATTGATACGTATACAAAATATTTGAGACATGAAATGATAGACGATGATTGGCCAAATGAAAAGTGTTTCACATTGGTAAATGAAGGAAGAAGTGTCCGATGTGTAAAAGATGAAACGAGTCGGAAAACATCGCGGAGCCTCGATGGGCCGCGGCGCCTCCAGGAAGGGTCGCGGCGCTTCGATGGCAGAATGTTCGACGGAAGACCAAGAATTTCTGACTTTTGGCTGGTTTTGGAGCATAACTCCTCCATTACTTTGCACTTGAATTCAGCCATTATTTGGCTGAATTGTAACCCCACAATTAGTTCCATTACATGACTATTGAAGGCCATTACTTGGCTAGATGGGGAGTCATCTTCTACACACTATAAATTGAGACTCAAAGCTCATTTGAAACACACTTGAAATCTGAAACTTCTTCCTCTCTTGCTATCTTTCATACACTCAAAATATTCTTCTTTTAGTAAATACTTGAGTTATCCTTTGCTAAATTGTTTGTTTGTTGTTTTATCTTGGGAGACAAGTTGCAATAGTCGTTAATAGATTCATATGGGGCAATATTGTCGTAAGGACACGGTGCTAACACCCGACTCAGCAAATCTTCAGAGTAGTTATTTCTTGTTTTCATTTCCAGATTGTAACTCTTGTTCTTGTTGCTTCTTTCCCATTTCCTTGTAACCGTAATTACAACTCACAATCTTAAGACAATATCCGTTGTTAGCAACAACAAGATGACTGGATTCAACACTGAAACATCCGCCACTGCTCAAGGCAACCTAATGCCTTCACCACCAATGCTCATAACACAACTAGTGCCAACCCCACTACTGCTCAAGGCGCTCACAACGCCTTTGACACTGCTCATAGGAACGCTCCCATTCCACCACCCGATGGCTTTCATCATGAACGCTGAGAAATTCATGGGCACAAATTTCAAAAGATGGCAGCAAAATATGATGTTCTTCCTGACGATTATGAAAATGTCTCATTTCCTAACCGAAAATCCTCCAAAAGTTGGAGATGAAGTGGACCCTCAGCCTAATGAAACGGAGGGAGGGGGCCAATATACCTATGTCATTAATGACATGAAGATGACTCAAGATGCTTGGAGTAATAGTGAGTTCCTTTGTCGGAACTATATCCTGAATTGTTTGTCCGATCCTCTTAATCTTGTGCATTGTATTTCTTCTGAAGATTAGGAAGGTCTTGATTACTTTGCAAAGTAATTGTGGCATGAAAGTCACAAAGTAGTTATGACATCATAGATTAGGACATGTAAACTATCAATCTGTCCAAAGATTGATAAAGTTGGAGTTGTTGCTGATGCGCGAAAAGATGCACACATTTTAACGCAAGTGCACGTTATCGTGACAAGTAATATAGTCTTGGTAAGACCGAATATCGTCCACAAGGATTAGTGTTCAAGTACCAACTATCTATCTTTTGGTATCTATTTGGTAACCGATATTGATTTTGTTGTTTATAGCTAACAATTATAACAACTAATTAACTATAGGTTTACTTCAGTTGTGATGAGAATAGGGCTTCCATGTCTCCTCACCTATCCGCTTATGTTACTTATTAATGCAATGAATTATGGTTCTTCTTCTCTCGGAGCTAGCAGGTTTACGAAATCGTTTCATACTCCCGTTAAGGCTATATAAACACTCAACCCCAGTATTGCTCCTTTCTACCTTTCGGTGATAAGGATGACTCTATAGGAGGATTAAGACCAAAAACCTAGTTAACCGTCATGCGCCATGCGTAAAATTAGGGTTGTTAAGCCTCTCATTAACGCTACATAAGTAATTGAGGTATTTTCATCCCCAATCCAAAATATGTCTACCCAACTTACAGCATATTCACAACCTCCTCCTTTCGAAGTTTGATTAGAAATCATATAAGTAATGATAATTAGTGATCAATTAATTACCAAGCATTCAAAGCAATTATTGGATAAATCTCAACAAGAAGAAGAATTACCATAAACATGCATCAATTCATAACATAAGTTTCTAGTGATTTAACATGGAAAACCCTATAAAAGAATTAGTTCCTAGCCATTGACATGACAAGAACTAATTCAAGGTTCATCATAAAAACTGAAATAAAGGAAAGAAAAGAAAAGAAAATTACTAAGTTAAGGTCTCCAATCTTCAATCCAAGAATCCTTGTGTTGTGCAAGAAAGGGAACCCTTAAAACCTGCCTAGGGTTTTCCTTTTATAGGCTCAAACAAATTTCTAACTTTTCCCTTCAGGCCTGGCTCAAAAACTCGTCATTAAACCTGATTTTACCGCGTCGGCCATGACCTACTATCGGCCATGCCGGAAAGCCTGAATCGCCGGATGATTTGGCGCCGCGCTCGCTGTTCTGCGCTGGGCGCTACAACTTCAAGCGCCACGGATATTAGGCGCCACGGCCCTGAACCTATCTGCGATGGCGCGGCTACTGGTGCAATCTCGCCTGCTTCGCCACTTTCTCGTCTTTTCAGCTCTGGAACCTCCACTTTTGCCCTCTTTTAGCTCTTTTTCCGCCATTGGGCCATTTTAACCACTTTGACTCAAAAGAAAGAAAATATATCCTAATACGACACTTATTTGTACAAAAAAGGACAAAGGACAAACTAAAAACGACTCAAAAAGTGTATATAAAATACACCGATCAAATACCCCCAAACTTAACCTTTGCTCGCCCTCGAACAAAGATAAAAAGAAAGAAATAAAAGACTCAAGAAAGAGAAAAATAAACAGACTCAATGACATTGATCACTTTTGCTGCATTGGTGTTATCTAGAAAAACATGAAGGTTAGCAGAATAATATGCAGGAACATATAACATGAATTTTTAGCACACTAAACACATTAAGCTAGATATTTCGCAAACTCATCTTTATCATGCTTAATGGAAGTCAAATACTGAATCATGCATGTTAATTTCAAAATTCCTATGGCATGTTTACTTGTTATTCTCCACTAATCATGGCTATGCATCTAAGAGATCTTCAGGACTTTTAAGGGTTGTAATGTAGGCTTAGGTATAGGTAGGTAAAATAGGCATTTAGGCTCATTTCGTGTACCATAAGCTCTTTAGCTTTTCCATTTTTTTCCTTTTCTTTTGATTCTTTCCTTCACTTCAATTCTATCTTTCCCCTCTTTTGTTTTGGGAGCGTGAAGTGTATCATAATAGGAAGCACCCCCAAACTTAGTCTTTTGCCTATTTCTCATTACTTTTTAAGTGGGGTGCATCAATTTTTCTTGCTCTTTTTGTCTCTTTTTTAACACACTTTTATTCCAACTATTTCACATGTTTGCTTATGGCACAAGTATGGGAATATAGGGTGTCAAAGAAAAAGTTCAGTTTTTAAGGCTCAATGGGGCTGACTAGGGATACTTTTAATGTCAGGGATAGAAAATAGTGGTAAGAATTGGATAACAGAGAAACGCCTGAGTCATCTCCCTAAACATGCATATCCTAACTATTTCGCCTCAAATAGCAAGCAATCATAACACATAGGTTTTCATCATTTAGCATGCACAATTCAAACAAGAAATCCAAATAGACAGATTTTGTGAGTTTTTGGCATATCAAACCTAAGTGTTCAGATAGTTGCTCTAATTCCGTTACATTATTCCATCTTACTTCACTAGGTATTTCTAGTAACTACAACATACATGATCTTTTGACAGACAATTATGACTCAAAAGGAAAAAAAAATTGTGACTCAAAAATACACAAAAACAACAAAAAGACTTAAACATACTTATAACAATAAGACACAAATAAAACACCCCCAAACTTAAATCACACATTGTCCCCAATGTGTGTAGACTCAAAGACAATAAAAGAAATAAGACACTTACAGACTTGGCTAAAATGGTGGTGGTGGCGGTGGCATTGGATAGTGCATGGACCACTGGTTGAACAAGGAACTCATCTCGTTGATTTGCTGCCTCGTTTCTTGTTGTCCTTGTAACACCGTGTCCAAACTCTGCATCATCCTCATCTGATTAGAGTAACCGCTCCATCACGGTAATCAAGGTTCTGATTCTGTGGTTGGCTGGTGGCTAGGCCCTGCCGCATATTGAGCCTCTATTTCAGGCTCATCATCGTTCATTGCGGCCTCTGCTGCTGTTGTTGCTGGTGGTTGTGCTCTTCTTCTTGCTGCTGGGGGGCTTGGGTCTAGGAAAGAGTGCACTATCCCATATGACACAGGCAGTTGGTTTCTCTCTTTAGTGTCAGTGGGTAGGATTGGGACCCCATTCATGTGGCATAACTCAGTGATAAGTGAGTCATGTCCCAATCCACCTGTTGTTACCAACCTGCTGATTTTTTCAATGCTCTGCACTATCTCTTTCCCCACATCAATCGTTTTCACCGTCATGATTTCATATATCAATTTAATCCTATCTTCTGGCACTCTGGTGAAGTGTGTTGATGGGATGAGACGGGCACTGATGAAATATAGCCAACCCTTGGCTGTTTTGTTGAACTGGAACCTGCTCAGTCCTCTTGACCCATTTCTTGCAATATCAAATGCAGCCCCAGGGTAGCTCATCGTGGTTCGCAATCTGTCCCGATTGATCTTTGGTGGTGCTTCTCGACCATGGTCTGAAATAGCTTCGGTCGTCACCCCTTTCTTCAACATTTGCTGTTTTTAGAGATACATTTATCACTCCTGCCGTCACAGGCATATATCCTCCCCTGACAAAGCATTTGTTGTCCACCCTCTCCGGAAAGTTAGCATAGAATTCACGCACCATTGCTGTGTTCATAGGTGCTATCTTGTCCGGGTTTACAAATCTCCTCCACCCCATCATCTCAATCATTGCCCGAATGGGCTCATAGGCATCCTCCTCCCCAAGTGACTCCCTCTGATAGTCCATTCCCCTTTCAGGGATTAAGGGTCTGGTACCAAGCTTTTTGTATCTTTCATAAGCTTAGTAGCTCACGAACCTAGTATCGTCGTATTGCGGGGCTGATGTAGATGCGGAGGCTCTTCTTTTTCTGGCAGACATGTTAGATAACTTTTTGCAGCTTACAACTTAGTAGCACAAATGTTCCCCAACACAATCAACAATTAGTAGCTAAAACACTAACACCCCCAAACTTCAACTCTACTACCCAATACCCACACTCTCCTTGTCTGCTCTTCCTCTAAACTTCACAACCAATTTTTTTCCAGCACCCCAACTACTTCAACAATGCAACCCTTCTCCAAACTACTACCTTCTTTGACTATTGAAAGCTTTTCAAGAAAAAAAATGAAGATTACCTTTTTATGGTGTTCTTCAAGGTGTTCTTGCTTCTAATGGTGATTTGAGGCAATGGGATGGAGTTTTGTTGGTTGAGATAGCTAAAGGTTTTAGGAATTAAGAGTTTTAGTTGTGGTTGGGTTTGATTTGTGGAGGATTTGTGGGTAACTTGTGGATTTTCGTGGGTTTTGTGGAGAAGGGGGGTTAGGTTTTGGTTTTTGAAATTGGGGAAAATCTGATTTTGGGCGTTTTATCACCATCGGATTTCCGCCGGCCATGCCTGCATTTAGCCGCGCTGATGTTCTCGTGACCGCCGGGAATTTCTGCGCGCCATTGCATGGAAGCGCTAGACTGGCAATTTTTTCGATTTTTGGCGCCGCTTCCTCCCATACGGCTTAAACTTCAGCGTCTTTCTGCTCTTTTGGCGCCGCGCTTCTGCTCTGCAGCCTTTACCCGCTTTTTCGAAATCCTGTCGTTTCTTGATTTTTTCGCCCTTTAATTTATTGGCCTATACCTGTCAATCACAACATAAACACTACCTCCGTGAGACCGTTCTTAATAAAAAACTATTATATTAAAGTAAAATAAATCAAAATACCTTGGGTTGCCTCCCAAGTAGCGCTGTCTTTAACGTCTTTTAGCCGGACGCAAGTTCTTTAACTCAATGAATGTGGGGTGGATTAACCCTACAACTAATCCATTTTTTTCCACATTTTTCGTTTTCGTTTTCTTCTTCTCCTCTTAGCATTATCGTTAATGGAAAGTTCAGGAACACATACCTGCGTTTGTGGAGGTTCGGCAAGCCATACCTGCTTTCGTGGGCTCATCTCCCTTGGTTTGACTTGTACGGGCTCACAAGGAGGTTTGATGGTGCTGATTGCAAAGCAACTGCTCATGGTTGGTGGCTCAATGATGTGTTTAAATACTTTAAACACCATTTCTTCCTTCTCCACCCTTAATGTCAGCTCTCCTCTTTCTACATCGATCAATGCTCTCCCTGTCGCTTGGAATGGTCTCCCCAATATGATAGGGATTTCTGCATCCTCTTCCATGTCAAGAATGAGGAAGTCCGCAGGAAAAAAAAATTTCCTACTTTAACAATCACGTCCTCAATCTTTCCTCTTGGATGAACCACTGTCCTATCGACTAGTTGTAGGCTCACTGTGGTTGGTTTTGCCTCGCCCAACTCCAATCGTTTAAATACCGATAAAGGCATCAGATTTATACTTGCCCCTAAATCGCATTGAGCCACATTGCATGTTACCGCCAATGTGCGGTAGTGTAAAGCTCCCCGGTCTTTTAGTTTGAGGGCAACTTCTTCTGTAAGATAGCACTGCACTCCTCCGTTAGTGCTACCATCTCATACTCTGCCAGTTTCTTCTTCTTCCCCAAGATCTCCTTCATGAACTTGAAATAGGAGGGCATCAGCTCCAATGCTTCTATAAAGGGTATGTTGATATGCAGCTTTCTGAATGTCTCCAAAAATTTGGAGAATTGTTTATCAACTGCCTTCCACTGTAATCTCTGGGGGAATGGGATCTTCTCTGTATACTCCTTCTCTGGAGTTTTCTCTACTGCTGGGCGAGATTCAACCACCTTCTCTTTTTCTATCTCTGCCCTTTGCTCAACTACTGGCTGAGGTGACTCATCGCTTCTATCGCTTGCCACTTCTCAATTGTATCGCTCGACATTGCTCCTGATTCACCTCTGTATTGCTTGGACATTGTACCGCGGGCTCTTTGTTTGCTTGCTTTGCTAGCCGACCCACTTGTGTTTCCAAGTTCCTGAGCGAGGATCTAGCTTCGCACGAATCGGTTCTGGCGTTGGTGAGTGCCAACAAAGCCGCTCTCGGCTCGCTTTTCGGCTGAACAGTGCATTGAATCGCTTGAGAAGGTGGGGCTGAGTAAAGCGGTCGCTGATTTTGGTTCTGCTGGTTTTGGTATTGGCCTATATTGATTCTGCCCCGGTCTCTCCATGAGAAATTTGGGTGATTCCTCCACCCTGGGTTATATGTGTTGGAGTATGGGTTGTTCTGTGGCCTCTGATAATTACCCACGGCCTGACACTCTGCCTGCTCCATTGACATATCATTAGGATCAGCTGAAGGACACCTATCGAATGTATGTGGGCCACGCGTATTTCACGCCTTAGGCATCTGCACCGCATTCACTGACACTGTATGTTGCTGCAACTGTTTCGTCAACAAGGCCACTTGGGCATTCAAGGCAGCAATAGCATCTATTTCGTGGACTCCCACTGTTCTCCTCCCACTCGTTGATCTCTCTTCTGAGACATGGTTGTTGGTGGCCATATCTTCTAATAATTCGTGAGCATCGTGGACTGTTTTCCTCATGAATGTCCCACCTGCTGCTGCATCTATAATGGTTCTGGTTGTTCCGCTGAGCCCGTTATAGAAGATGTGGACCAAGTTCCACAACTCAATGCAATGGTGTGGGCATTTTCTCTACAAATCTTTGAACCTTTCCCACGCTTCGTACAAGGACTCTCCATCTGCTTGGTAGAAGTTATTCAACTCCCCTCTCAATTTTGCTGCTTTGCATGGGGGAAAGAATTTGACTAGAAATTTTTGTGCCAGCTCTTGCCATGTAAAAATTGAATCAGCTGGCAGGGAATTTTGTCACGACCCGACCCCGGATCCGTGACCGGTGCCTTAACCCGGGCACCCTTGTGACACAACATCAGAGAAAACCAGTGGAATATAAACTCACAATAAACAACCATAATGATATAAAATAGTCTAGCCCAAAATGGCTACCTCAAAAGTACATAAAACCGAACAGTTACATCCTTAAACAAACCAAGTTATGACAAGACTACAGGCCTCTAAGAAGGAGTAACACTATGACGGGACAGGGCCCCTTCATGCCCCTGGATGTACAAAACATCAACAACACCAGGGAGAACCATACCAAAAATCGAGCCTCCGAAGAGATGGAGCTCCTGACACCTGAGTAAAAGATCCTAAGAATGAGGATCTACCACCTGCTTTCCCTTACCTGCGGCATGAACGCAGCCCCCGAGGAAGGGGGTCAGTACACAACGTACCAAGTATGTAAAACTGGAAAATACTGTAGTAATATCATAAGTCCAAAATACACTGAAGTTATAGATAAAAATCAAATTATGTTGCACTGTGCCTTACTAACAATGAGAGTAACAAGTATAAGTATAATACTGCATAAAAATAGGAGGCTCATGATCAAAACAGGATCTCTCGCCCGTAGTATCATTAAGCAATCCTACTCTTGGGACTGTTTCACCCGCATGGATCCTGTGGATCCGCATAAGGCCATCCACCTCGCATGGGACTATTTCACCCGCATGGGACTATTTCACCCGCATGGATCCTGTGGACCCGCATGGGACTATTTCACCCGCATGGGACTATTTCACCGCGTGGACCCGGTGGGCGCATGAGTACAAGCGCCGCACTCGCATCATGGGTAGCAAATCCATGGAATACGCAGTAATAACAATGATAATACATAAATCAGCACAACCGGCTAGTATACATAACATAAACGCTACCGGCTTATCAGAATACTCAGTGATAACAATAATAATACATAAATCGACAACCTACAACAGACATAACATAAGCGCTACCGGCTTATCATAACATAAACAAGATAAGAAATCTTCTAACTTCTTATGAACATTATTAATATAAATCATCTCATTTTAGCTCATTAAGGCACTACATGTCTTTTTAAGAGAAATCCGGGAATTTAACCCAAGTATCACATACCGTAAACCTTTTTCGAAATGACTCCTTTTTATATAAAACTTCCAAGATACTAATACCCATAGTATCATGTCACAACCACTTTCAAAACAAGTCACAATTTTCCATTTAGAAAATATCCCAAGCTTCTAAATCAAGTGACTTCATTTCCTTTAAAACCTTAGGCCATTAATGCCTTAAAACAATTTACCTTCCACAAATTCAACTCATTTTCCCCTTGCTTATCTTATGTAAAGTAAACCCTTCTTTATTTACCTTTTTCCCAAACTAATATAACCAACTTTCCATAAAGCCGTTATATTAACTTTTTACGTTAGTCAAACACATTTTCCTATGTCCAAGGGACTTATACCTTTAAAACGAAACAAGTATCATATACTTCAAAACAAGTGAAGATTATCAAATCTTGTACGTATACCGTACTACATAGATACAACTACTCATGCTCAAGAGATAGGAAAGCTCTACATACCTCTTCGGTCAATCCACTTGTTAATTCCAACTATCGCACGTAATACGTCAACCTATAATGATCATAATACGTTTATTAACTTCTAGTTTCAAAGTAGAATATTTCCAAGTTCAAGGTTACTAATTCCTATGGAAAATTGGGCAGCATTTCCTTTGTTTCTACTCACTTTGCCACCTTTTCAAAGGCCGATATTTAACACTCAAACGCCACATTTAAGGCCCAACATCCAAACCAACACAAAGGGGATTACACACCTAAACTTGGGTGTGTAAAATTCTGCCCCATAAGTTATAACAATTAATCTTAACAAGTTTAAGGTAATTTTTAGGCTACAACATGCTCACATAACCTCTTTAGCCAAATCCTTCATACCCAAACCACATTTCTTGCATGCAATGACTCTAAGAGCATTATTTACTACCACAAGTTCTTTCTTCTTAACATGCAACACTAAAAACTAATTATAAAGGAAGAATCATTACCTTAGAGCTTTAGCCAAAAAATTTCCAACAACTTGCTAGCTTACTTTCCAAGAACACCACCACAACAACCTTCACAAACTAGCCACAAGCTTCCTTCTTGCCTTTACTTTTCAGATTTTTCCTAAGGCTATAATATCTCTTGGAATTTTAGAGAGAAGGAGGAGCTTGAAATTTTTAAGAGAGAAGGAGGAGCTTTTGTCTAAGAGAGAGATGAAAGATGACCAAGTCTTGAAGACTTGGTCAATATAATGCATGCAAAATCAGATGGGGGGGGGACACTTGTCACCCTCTCATGGCCTTTAAAAGAAAAGATCGATTTTCCTAAGTTTTTCCGCAGATTTCACACCTGCGCTTAGCCATGGCCAGCAACTCTGCGGACTTTCGGAACTTCCTCAGCGCGACCACGATTCCCGCGCGCGACTGAATTCCAGCGCTGCGTTCGCCCGGCCATGCGCTGAGGCCCCTGACCGAAATTTTCTGATTTCGAGTCCTAACTCCTTTCGCATGGCCCCATACGCACGGCCTGAACCACGGGGTATAACAAATTTAACCATACTTTTGCTCTATCCCTGAGTGAGAAAGGAAAGAGCCTCAATCTGACGGCATCATCAGTAACGCCGTTATATCTGAAAGTTGCACATAGCTCCAAGAAATTAGCTATGTGCATGTGTGGATCCTCTGATGGCAGTCCTCCAAATTGTACTGTGTTCTGCACCATGCTCAGAATGGCCGGTTTTATCTCGAAGTTGTTTGCTCCTATTGCAGGGAGCCTAATACATGTATGTGCTCCATTTACCCTCGGCAGCACATAGTCTCCCAAGCTTCTTTCTGCATGTACTTGAACTCTTTCCACGACATCCATAGGTACTTGCCGAGGCATTCCTGGGTTAGGTTGATTTTCACCCAACCCTTCTCTCATCATATTGTTGTTTTGAACACCGTCCATCTCTATCAAGGTTGCAATCCGCTGATTCTTTCTGTTCTGTTTACAGGTTTTCTCAATCTCTGGATTGAAGGGAACAAGAGTATCTGCCCCTCATATCCTTCGCATAAACTGATTACCTGAAATAGATCAAAAACAGACAACAAATCACGGCACCTTGATTTTTACCGAAAATAACAAAAAAAACGTAAAAATAAAAAAAATATTTAAAAACCAAATTAGAAATTAAAAATAGATAACTTGATATTGAACTATGCCTAATCCCCGACAACGGCGCCAAAAACTTGATAAAGTTGTAGTTGTTGCTGATGCGCGAAAAGATGCACACACTTTAACGCAAGTGCACGTTATCGTGACAAGTAATATAGTCTTGGTAAGACCGAATATCGTCCACAAGGATTAGTGTTCAAGTACCAACTATCTATCTTTTGGTATCTATTTGGTAAGCGATATTGATTTTGTTGTTTATAGCTAACAATTATAACAGCTAATTAACTATAGGTTTACTTCAGTTGTGATGAGAATAGGGCTTCCACGTCTCCTCACCTATCCGCTTATGTTACTTATTAATGCAATGAATTATGGTTCTTCTTCTCTCGGAGCTAGCAGGTTTACGAAATCGTTTTATACTCCCGTTAAGGCTATATAAACACTCAACCTCAATATTGCTCCTTTCTACCTTTCGGTGATAAGGATGACTCTATAGGCGGATTAAGACCAAAAACCTAGTTAACCGTCACGCGCCATGCGTAAAATTAGGGTTGTTAAGCCTTTCATTAACGCTACATAAGTAATTGAGGTATTTTCATCCCCAATCCAAAATATGTCTACCCAACTTACAACATATTCACAACCTCCTCCTTTCGAAGTTTGATTAGAAATCATATGAGTAATGATAATTAGTGATCAATTAATTACCAAGCATTCAAAACAATTATTGGATAAATCTCAACAAGAAGAAGAATTACCATAAACATGCATCAATTCATAACATAAGTTTCTAGTGATTTAACATGAAAAGCCCTATGAAAGAATTAGTTCCTAGCAATTGACATGACAAGAACTAATTCAAGGTTCATCATAAAAACTGAAATAAATGAAAGAAAAGAAAAGAAAATTACTAAGTTAAGGTCTCCAATCTTCAATCCAAGAATCCTTGTGTTGTGCAAGAAAGGGAACCCTTAAAAACTGCCTAGGGTTCTCCTTTTATAGGCTCAAAACCGCCTCTAACTTTTCCCTTCAGGCCTGGCCCAGAAAATCGTCATTAAACCTGATTTTACCGCGTCGGCGCGGCCGGAAGTTCTGCAATCCTTCGGATGATTTGACGCCGCGCCTGCTGCTCGTAGGCGGCGCTGCAACTTCTGCGGCTTTCTGGATATTAGGCGCCGCGGCCCTGAACCTATCTGCAGTAGGCGCCGCGGCGCTGGTCCGTGCTTCTGCCCCGTTCGCCACTTTCTCGTCTTTTCAGCTCTGGAACCTCCACTTTTGCCCTCTTTTAGCTCCTTTTCCGCCATTGGACCATTTTAATCACTTTGACTCAAAAGAAAGAAAATATATCCTAATACGACACTTATTTGTACAAAAAAGGACAAAGGACTAACTAAAAACGACTCAAAAAGTGTATATAAAATACACCGATCAAATACCCCCAAACTTAACCTTTGCTCGCCCTCGAGCAAAGATAAAAAGAAAGAAATAAAAGACTCAAGAAAGAGAAAAATAAACAGACTCAATGACATTGATCACTTTTGCTGCATTGGTGTTATCTAGAAAAACATGAAGGTTAGCAGAATAATTTGCAGGAACATATAGCACGAATTTTTAGCACACTAAACACATTAAGCTAGATATTTCGCAAACTCATCTTTATCATGCTTAATGGAAGTCAAATACTGAATCATGCATGTTAATTTCAAAATTCCTATGGCATGTTTACTTGTTATTCTCCACTAATCATGACTATGCATCTAAGAGATCTTCAGGACTTTTAAGGGTTGTAATGTAGACTTAGGTATAGGTAGGTAAAATAGGCATTTAGGCTCATTTCGTGTACCATAAGCTCTTTAGCTTTTCCATTTTTTTCCTTTTCTTTTGATTCTTTCCTTCACTTCAATTCTATCTTTCCCCTCTTTTGTTTTGGGAGCGTGAAGTGTATCATAATAGCAAGCACCCTCAAACTTAGGCTTTTGCCTATTTCTCATTACTTTTTAAGTGGGGTGCATCAATTTTTCTTGCTCTTTTTGTCTCTTTTTTAACACACTTTTATTCCAACTATTTCACATGTTTGATTATGGCACAAGTATGGGAATATAGGGTGTCAAAGAAAAAGTTCAATTTTTAAGGCTCAATGGGGCTGACTAGGGATACTTTTAATGTCAGGGATAGAAAAGAGTGGTAAGAATTGGCTAACAGAGAAACGCCTGAGTCATCTCCCTAAACATGCATATCCTAACTATTTCGCCTCAAATAGCAAGCAATCATAACACATAGGTTTTCATCATTTAGCATGCACAATTCAAACAAGAAATCCAAATAGACAGATTTTGTGAGTTTTTGGCATATCAAACCTAAGTGTTCAGATAGTTGCTCTAATTCCGTTACATTATTCCACCTTACTTCACTAGGTATTTCTAGTAACTACAACATACATGATCTTTTGACAGACAATTATGACTCAAAAGAAAAAAAAATTGTGACTCAAAAATACACAAAAACAACAAAAAGTCTTAAACATACTTATAACAATAAGACACAAATAAAACACCCCAAAACTTAAATCACACATTGTCCCCAATGTGTGTAGACTCAAAGACAATAAAAGAAATAAGACACTTACAGACTTGGCTAAAATGGTGGTGGTGGCGGTGGCATTGGATAGTGCATGGACCGCTGGTTGAACAAGGAACTCATCTCGTTGATTTGCTACCTCGTTTCTTGTTGTCCTTGTAACACCGTGTCCAAACTCTGCATCATCCTCATCTGATTCTGGAGTAACTGCTCCATCATGGGCACTGAAGGTTCTGATTCTATGGTTGGCTGGTGACTAGGCCCTGCCGCATATTGAGCCTCTATTTCAGGCTCATCATCGTTCATTGCGTCCTCTGCTGCTGCTGCTGGTGGTGGTTGTGCTCTTCTTCTTGCTGCTGGGGGGCTTGGGTCTGGGAAAGAGTGCACTATCCCATATGACACAGGCAGTTGGTTTCTCTCTTTAGTGTCAGTGGGTAGGATTGGGACCCCATTCATGTGGCATAACTCAGTGATAAGTGAGCCATGTCCCAATCCACCTGTTGTTACCAACCTGCTGATTTCTTCAATGCTCTGCACTATCTCTTTCCCCACATCAATCGTTTTCCCCGTCATGATTTCATATATCAATTTAATCTTATCTTCTGGCACTCTGGTGAAGTGCGTTGATGGGATGAGACGGGCACTGATGAAATATAGCCAACCCTTGGCTGTTTTGTTGAACTGACACCTGCTCAGTCCTCTTGACCCATTTCTTGCAATATCAAATGCAGCCCCAGGGTAGCTCACTGTGTCTGCAACGGCGTCCCAGTTGATGCTGGTGGTGCTTCTCGACCATGGTCTGAAATAGCTTCGGTCGTCACCCCTTTCTTCAACATCTGCTGTTTTTAGAGATACATTTATCACTCCTGCCGTCACAGGCATATATCCTCCCCTGACAAAGCATTTGTTGTCCACCCTCTCCGGAAAGTTAGCATAGAATTCACGCACCATTGCTGTGTTCATAGGTGCTATCTTGTCCGGGTTTACAAATCTCCTCCACCCCATCATCTCAATCATTGCCCGAATGGGCTCATAGGCATCCTCCTCCCCAAGCGACTCCCTCTGATAGTCCATTCCCCTTTCAGGGATTAAGGGTCTGGTACCAAGCTTTTTGTATCTTTCATAAGCTTGGTAGCTCACGAACCTAGTATCGTCAGACGGGCTGATGTAGATGCGGAGGCTCTTCTTTTTCTGGCAGACATGTTAGATAACTTTTTGCAGCTTACAACTTAGTAGCACAAATGTTCCCCAACACAATCAACAATTAGTAGCTAAAACACTAACACCCCCAAACTTCAACTCTACTACCCAATACCCACACTCTCCTTGTCTGCTCTTCCTCTAAACTTCACAACCAATTTTTTTCAGCACCCCAACTACTTCAACAATGCAACCCTTCTCCAAACTACTACCTTCTTTGACTATTGAAAGCTTTTCAAGAAAAAAAATGAAGATTACCTTTTTATGGTGTTCTTCAAGGTGTTCTTGCTTCTAATGGTGATTTGAGGCAATGGGATGGAGTTTTGTTGGTTGAGATAGCTAAGGGTTTTAGGAATTTAAGAGTTTTAGTTGTGGTTGGGTTTGATTTGTGGAGGATTTGTGGGTAACTTGTGGATTTTCGTGGGTTTTGTGGAGAAGGGGGGTTAGGTTTTGGTTTTTGAAATTGGGAAAAATCTGATTTTGGGCGTTTTATCACTGTCTGGATTTCCGCTTCGGCGCCGCGGCCCTGTCTTTAACGTCTTTTAGCCGGACGCAAGTTCCTTAACTCAATGAATGTGGGGTGGATTAACCCCACAACTAATCCATTTTTTCCACATTTTTCATTTTCGTTTTCTTCTTCTCCTCTTAGCATTATCGTTAAGGGAAAGTTCAGGAACACATACCTGCGTTTGTGGAGGTTCGGCAAGCCATACCTGCTTTCGTGGGCTCATCTCCCTTGGTTTGACTTGTACGGGCTCACAAGGATGTTTGATGGTGCTGATTGCAAAGTAACTGCTCGTGGTTGGTGGCTCAATGATGTGTTTAAATACTTTAAACACCATTTCTTCCTTCTCCACCCTTAATGTCAGCTCTCCTCTTTCTACATCGATCAATGCTCTCCCTGTCGCTTGGAATGGTCTCCCCAATATGATAGGGATTTCTGCATCCTCTTCCATGTCAAGAATGAGGAAGTCCGCAGGAAAAGAATTTTCCTACTTTAACAATCACGTCCTCAATCTTTCCTCTTGGATGAACCACTGTCCTATCGACTAGTTGTAGGCTCACTGTGGTTGGTTTTGCCTCGCCCAACTCCAATCGTTTAAATACCGATAAAGGCATCAGATTTATACTTGCCCCTAAATCGCACAGAGCCCTGTTGCATGTTACCACCGCCAACCGCGTGCGTAGTGTAAAGCTCCCCGGTCTTTTAGTTTGTGGGCAACTTCTTCTCAGAAGATAGATCTTGCACTCCTCCGTTAGTGCTACCATCTCATACTCCGCCAGCTTTCTTCTTCCCCAAGATCTCCTTCATGAACTTGAAATAGGAGGCATCTGCTCCAATGCTTCTATAAAGGGTATGTTGATATGCGACTTTTCAATGTCTCCAAAAATTTGGAGAATTGTTTGTCAACCGCTTTCCGCTGTAATCTCTGGGGGAATGAGATTTTCTCTGTATACTCATTCTCTGGTGTTTTCTCTACTACCGGGCGAGATTCAACCACCTTCTCTTTTTCTATCTCTGCCCTTTGCTTAACTATTGGCCGAGGTGATCATCGCCTAATCGCTTGCCACTTCTCAATTGTCGCTCGAATTGCTCCCTGATTCACCTCTGTGTTGCTGACGTACCGGCACTGCTTGCTTGCTTGCTTTGCTAGTGACCCACTTGTGTTTCCAAGTTCTGAGCGAGGATCTAGCTTCACGAATCGGGTGCAGGCGTTGGTGAGTGCCAACAAAGATGCTCTCACTGCTCGTCGCTTTTTCGGCCAACAGTGCATCAATCGCTGAGAAGGTGGGGCTGAGTAAAGCGGCCGCTGATTTTGGTTCTCACTGGTTTTGGTATTGGCCCCTATATTGATTCTCGCCGCCTCGGTCTCCTCTCCATGAGAAATTTGGGTGATTCTCCACCGGGTTATATGTGTTGAGTATGGGTTGTTCTGTGGCCTCCGATAATTACCCACTACCGACACTCGCTTCCATTGACATATCATTAGGATCAGCTGAAGGACACCTATCGAATGTATGTGGGCCACCACATATTTCACAGCTTTTAGGCATCTGCACCGCATTCACTGACACTGTATGTTGCTGCAATCGCTTTCACAACAAGGCCACTGGGCATTCAAGGCAAGAATGACATCTATTTCGTGGACTCCCACCGTTTCTCCTCCCACTCGTTGATCTCTTACGAGACATGGTTGTTGGTGGCCATATCTTCTAATAATTCGCGAGCATCGCGTCGCTTTTCCTCATGAATGTCCCACCGGCCGTGCATCTATAATGGTTCGGTTGTTCCACGATCCCGTTATAGAAGATGTGGACCAAGTTCCACAACTCAATGCAATGGTGTGGGCATTTTCTACAAATCTTTGAACCTTTCCCACGCTGCAAGGACTCTCCATCCGCTGTAGAAGTTATTCAACTCCTCTCAATTTTGCTTTGCATGGGCAAAAGAATTTGGCTAGAAATTTTTGTGCGCCTCTGCCATGTAAAAATTGAATCAGCTGGCAGGGAATTTTGTCACGACCCGACCCCGGATCCGTGACCGGTGCCTTAACCCGGGCACCCTTGTGACACAACATCAGAGAAAACCAGCGGAATATAAACTCACAATAAACAACCATAATGATATAAAATAGTCTAGCCCAAAATGGCTACCTCAAAAGTACATAAAACCGAACAGTTACATCCTTAAACAAACCAAGTTATGACAAGACTACAGGCCTCTAAGAAGGAGTAACACTATGACGGGACAGGGCCCCGTCATGCCCCTGGATGTACAAAACATCAACAACACCAGGGAGAACCATACCAAAAGTCGAGCCTCCGAAGAGTTGGAGCTCCTGACACCTGAGTAAAAGATCCTAAGAATGAGGATCTACCACCTGCTTCCTTACTCGCAGATTGAACGCATCCCCGGCGAAGGGGTCGCGACACAACGTACTGGGTATGTAAAATCGGAAAATACTGTAGTAATATCATAAGTCCAAAATACACTGAAGTTATAGATAAAAATCAAATTATGTTGCACTGTGCCTTACTAACAATGAGAGTAACAAGTATAAGTATAATACTGCATAAAAATAGGAGGCTCATGATCAAAACAGGATCTCTCGCCCGTAGTATCATTAAATAATCCTACTCCTGGGACTGTTTCACCCGCATGGATCCTGTGGATCCGCATAAGGCCATCCACCTCGCATGGGACTATTTCACCCGCATGAGACTATTTCACCCGCATGGATCCTGTGGACCCGCATGGGACTATTTCACCCGCATGGACCCAGTGGGCCCGCATGAGTACAAGCGCCGCACTCGCATCATGGGTAGCAAATCCATGGAATACGCAGTAATAACAATGATAATACATAAATCAGCACAACCGCTAGTATACATAACATAAGCGCTACAAATTATCGAATACTCGTGATAACAATAATAATACATAAATCAAGACAACCGCTAACAGACATAACATAAGCGCTACCGGCTTATCATAACATAAACAAGATAAGAAATCTTCTAATTTCTTATGAACATTATTAATATAAATCATCTCATTTTAGCTCATTAAGGCACTACATGTCTTTTTAAGAGAAATCCGGGAATTTAACCCAAGTATCACATACCGTAAACCTTTTTCGAAATGACTCCTTTTTATATAAAACTTCCAAGATACTAATACCCATAGTATCATGTCACAACCACTTTCAAAACAAGTCACAATTTTCCATTTAGAAAATATCCCAAGCTTCTAAATCAAGTGACTTCATTTCCTTTAAAACCTTAGGCCATTAATGCCTTAAAACAATTTACCTTCCACAAATTCAACTCATTTTCCCCTTGCTTATCTTATGTAAAGTAAACCCTTCTTTATTTACCTTTTTCCCAAACTAATATAACCAACTTTCCATAAAGCCGTTATATTAACTTTTTACGTTAGTCAAACACATTTTCCTATGTCCAAGGGACTTATACCTTTAAAACGAAACAAGTATCATATACTTCAAAACAAGTGAAGATTATCAAATCTCAGACGATACCGTACTACATAGATACAACTACTCATGCTCAAGAGATAGGAAAGCTCTACATACCTCTTCGGTCAATCCACTTGTTAATTCCAACTATCGCACGTAATACATCAACCTATAATGATCATAATACGTTTATTAACTTCTAGTTTCAAAGTAGAATATTTCCAAGTTCAAGGTTACTAATTCCTATGAAAAATTGGGCAGCATTTCCTTTGTTTCTACTCACTTTGCCACCTTTTCAAAGGCCGATTTTTAACACTCAAACGCCACATTTAAGGCCCAACATCCAAACCAACACAAAGGGGATTACACACCTAAACTTGGGTGTGTAAAATTCTGCCCCATAAGTTATAACAATTAATCTTAACAAGTTTAAGGTAATTTTTAGGCTACAACATGCTCACATAACCTCTTTAGCCAAATCCTTCATACCCAAACCACATTTCTTGCATGCAATGACTCTAAGAGCATTATTTACTACCACAAGTTCTTTCTTCTTAACATGCAACACTAAAAACTAATTATAAAGGAAGAATCATTACCTTAGAGCTTTAGCCAAAATTTTTCCAACAACTTGCTAGCTTCCTTTCCAAGAACATCACCACAACAACCTTCACAAGCTAGCCACAAGCTTCCTTCTTGCCTTTACTTTTCAGATTTTTCCTAAGGCTAGAATATCTCTTGGAATTTTAGAGAGAAGGAGGAACTTGAAATTTTTAAGAGAGAAGGAAGAGCTTTTGTCTAAGAGAGAGATGAAAGATGACCAAGTCTTCAAGACTTGGTCAATATAATGCATGCAAAATCAGATGGGGTGGAGAATCAGATTTTCCTAAGTTTTTCCGCTGATTTCGCCTCGCGGCCTGCGATCGGCGCGGCGCCGCAACTCGCGGACTCGGAACTTCCGCGCCATGCGCAGTTCCCGCGCGACACTGAATTCGCCAGCCTGGCGGCGCCAGGCCCCGACCGAATTTTTCTGATTTCGAGTCCTAACTCCTTTCGCACGGCCCCATACGCACGGCCTGAACCACGGGGTATAACAAATTTAACCATACTTTTGCTCTATCCCTGAGTGAGAAAGGAAAGAGCCTCAATCTGACGACATCATCAGTAACGCCGTTATATCTGAAAGTTGCACATAGCTCTAAGAAATTAGCTATGTGCATGTGTGGATCCTCTGATGGCAGTCCTCCAAATTGCACTGTGTTCTGCACCATTCTCAGAATCGCCGGTTTTATCTCAAGTTGTTTGCTCCTATGCAGTGGAGCCTAATACACGTGCTCCATTTACCCTCGGCAGCACATAGTCTCCCAAGCTTCTTTCTGCCTGGACTTGAACTCTTTCCATGACATCCATAGGTACTTGCCGAGGCATTCCTGGGTTAGGTTGATTTTCACCCAACCCTTCTCTCATCATATTGTTGTTTTGAACACCGCCCATCTCTATCAAGTTGCAATCCGATTCTTTCGCTCGTTTACATGTTTTCTCAATCTGATCAAGGGAACAAGAGTATCTGCCCCTCATCTCCTTCGCATAAACTGATTTCCTGAAATAGATCAAAAACAGACAACAAATCACGACACCTTGATTTTTACCGAAAATAACAAAAAAACGTAAAAATAAAAAAAATATTTAAAAACCAAATTAGAAATTAAAAATAGATAACTTGATATTGAACTATGCCTAATCCCCGACAACGGCGCCAAAAACTTGATAAAGTTGGAGTTGTTGCTGATGCGCGAAAAGATGCACACACTTTAACGCAAGTGCACGTTATCGTGACAAGTAATATAGTCTTGGTAAGACTGAATATCGTCCACAAGGATTAGTGTTCAAGTACCAACTATCTATCTTTTGGTATCTATTTGGTAACCGATATTGATTTTGTTGTTTATAGCTAACAATTATAACAGCTAATTAACTATAGGTTTACTTCAGTTGTGATGAGAATAGGGCTTCCACGTCTCCTCACCTATGCGCTTATGTTACTTATTAATGCAATGAATTATGGTTCTTCTTCTCTCGGAGCTAGCAGGTTTACGAAATCATTTTATACTCACGTTAAGGCTATATAAACACTCAACCCCAGTAATGCTCCTTTCTACCTTTCGGTGATAAGGATGACTCTATAGGCGGATTAAGACCAAAAACCTAGTTAACCGTCACGCGCCATGCGTAAAATTAGGGTTGTTAAGCCTTTCATTAACGCTACATAAGTAATTGAGGTATTTTCATCCCCAATCCAAAATATGTCTACCCAACTTACAGCATATTCACAACCTCATCCTTTCGAAGTTTGATTAGAAATCATATAAGTAATGATAATTAGTGATCAATTAATTACCAAGCATTCAAAACAATTATTGGATAAATCTCAACAAGAAGAAGAATTACCATAAACATGCATCAATTCATAACATAAGTTTCTAGTGATTTAACATGGAAAACCCTATGAAAGAATTAGTTCCTAGCCATTGACATGACAAGAACTAATTCAAGGTTCATCATAAAAACTGAAATAAAGGAAAGAAAAGAAAAGAAAATTACTAAGTTAAGGTCTCCAATCTTCAATCCAAGAATCCTTGTGTTGTGCAAGAAAGGGAACCCTTAAAAACTGCCTAGGGTTCTCCTTTTATAGGCTCAAAACCGCCTCTAACTTTTCCCTTCAGGCCTGGCCCAGAAAATCATCATTAAACCTGATTTTCCAGCGTGCGCCATGTTCGCTATCGGCCACGGCCGGGTTCAGCAATCCTTCGGATGATTTGGCGCCGCTCGCTTTCGCTGCATGCAGCGCGTACTGCAACTGCGCGCCTTCGATATTAGCGCCGCGGCCCCGAACCTATCTCTGCAGTAGCGCCGCGCCGTCCGTGCTTCGCCTGCTTCGCCACTTTCTCGTCTTTTCAGCTCTGGAACCTCCACTTTTGCCCTCTTTTAGCTCCTTTTCCGCCATTGGGCCATTTTAACCACTTTGACTCAAAAGAAAGAAAATCTATCCTAATACGACACTTATTTGTACAAAAAAAGGACAAAGGACTAACTAAAAACGACTCAAAAAGTGTATATAAAATACACCGATCAGTTGCCATCTATAGACGTAAACCCTCAACGTAAGTGTGATGTGTGCGTAGAGGCAAAACTTTCAAAGAATACCTTTAGATCCGTCGAAAGAGAAACCACTCATCTAGAACTCATACACACCGATATATGTGATTTGAAGTTCGCTCATACTAGACGGGGGACAAGTACTTTGTGACTTTCATAGACGATAGAACAAGGTATTGTTACCTTTACTTACTAAAAAGTAAAGATGAAGCCTTTGAAGCATTCAAGCGCTACAAAGCAGAAGTTAAGAACCAACTAAGCGGATGGATTAAATCAATCTGTAGCGATAGAGGGGGAGAATATGTAGCGCCTTTTGAAGAATATTGTGCCCAGTCGGGCATTGTTCATCAAACGACGGCTCCTTACTCACCTCAATCAAATGGTGTTGCTGAACGCAAGAACCATACGTTAAAAGAAATGATGAATGCTCTGCTCATTAATTCAGGCCTTCCCCAAACCATATGGGGAGAAGTTGTCCTTACCGCTTGTAAGATTCTTAACAAAGTCCCACATAAGGGTAAAGACAAGACTCCATACGAGCTATGGAAAGAAAAGAAACCGACTACAAATACTTTAAGGTATGGGGTTTTCTGGCAATGGTTAAAGTACCTATGCCAAAGCAGACCAAGATTGGACCTAAGACTGTATATTGTATATTCATCAGTTATGCAAATAAAAGTAGTGCTTATTGGTTCTTAGTGCAAATTCAGATGTACCCAACATTCATGTGGATACAATCACGGAATCAAGGAACGCTAGTTTCTTTGAAGACCCGTATCCTATAAAGGAAAGAGACATAACCTCTCGCAAATGAAGTTATGAACAAAACTCTCAGGACCCAGGAGTCGTTGACTGCCCAGATCTGAGCGGTTCAGATCTAGTGAACTCTGAAGTGGCTGACTATCTGGAATCAAGCATTCCATATTCTCAGGACTTGGAGGGTCCAGAGATGGAACCAAGATGAAGCAAACGGGCCAGGCAAGATAAGTCCTTCGGTCCGGACTTTGTAGCTTATATGGTTCGCGATGAACCATGGATAATTGTTGAAGCATTGTCAACTCCAGAAGCTCCGCTCTGGAAATAAGCTATAGAGAGTGAGATAGAATCCATCATGCACAACCATAACATGAGAGTTGGTTGATCTTCCTCTGGAAAACAAACCGTTGGGTTGTAAGTGGATACTCAAACGGAAGTTGAGAGCAGATGGATCTATAGACAAGTACAATGTCAGGTTGGTAGTCAAGGGATATCGACAAAAGGAGGGTCTTGATTACTTTGAAACATATTCTCCGGTGTCTAGGATGACATCCATACATATGTTCATAGTTATCGCCGCTTTGTGAGATCTTGAAATACATCAAATGGATGTCAAGACAACCTTCCTAAATGGTAATTTTGAAGAAGAAATCTATATGGACCAACCCGAGGGGTATGTGGTTTCAGGATAAGAGAAGAAAGTCTGTCGGCTTGTCAAATCTCTGTACGGGCTGAAACAGGCCCCAAAGCAATGACACGAGAAATTTGATAATACCTTAATTTTGAAAGGGTTCGCCATTAATGAGTGTGACAAATGTGTTTATACGAAAGAAAATGCTTACTCATTAGTCATGATTTGCCTTTACATAGGCGACATGTTGATAATAGGGAGCAGTCCTAGGACAATTCTAGAGACTAAGAACATGTTAAAATAATGTTTTGACATGAAGGATATGAGTATCGCAAATGTCATCTTAGGGATCAAGATTTCTAAGACATCTGACGGACTGGTCTTATCTCAATCTTACTACATCGAGGATGTGCTGAAGAAATTTGAGATGGTCGATAGTTCGTCGATAAAGACACCATTGTATATAAATGAAAAGATTGATAAAAATCGTGGTGCGCCTGTACGCCAGGAGTGATATGCACAGATGATTGGTAGTTTGATGTACATCACAAACTGCACTCGACCTGCTATCGTTTATGCAGTCAACAAGTTGGCTAGGTTCAACTACATGTTGGGATAAACCCGTACCTTCTGTAATGATCAACTGCGACAACCAGTCAGCTCTAAGAAGAACACAAAGTTCTATGTACAATGGCAAATCTCGTCATATTCGATGGAGACATAAGACCATTAGACAACTGATCACCACGAATGTTATTTCCATTGATTACATAAAATCAAAGGAGAACATAACAGATCCCTTGACGAAGGGTATACCCAAAGATTAGACAGTCTGCCTATCTAGGGGAATGGGCCTAAAACCCAAACAATAAGAACTGATATGGTGGATACCCAACCTAACAGACTGGAGATCCCAGGAATTAGGTTCAATGGGAAAATTAAATCGTAAAGGTTCAGTTGAACGCTTCAGTGGAAGCAAGAGCTCTTCAAATAATTATTTATTCATAGAAAATATGAATCCAAAGTCGTTCCATGATATATATTAAGTGCTATCTACAGAGTGGGTAAATGTTAAGTTTTCAAAACCTTTAATGATCCTCAACGGTTGAGGTTAAGTTTGGGGAAACTTTTAATGGCTCCTAACACTCGTGGAGTTGGGTATAGCAGGATACCTTGTAGGAGACCACCTATTCAAGTTTGAGGACTGACCGCCTCAACTGAACGCACTTAAGAATCCAAGACGTGTCCATGGCCACAACAGACAAAACCTTAAAGAAGAACAGAGTAAGGAAAGTGTTGTGTTGGTACCATTGTCATGGCTTACACTAAACACTGACGGTTCTAGACATCGCGTTCATCGCGCATTAAGTAAGTTCGATGGTATTCTACTATGGAAGGTTCAAAGCTACGGCTACCTATCCAGATGCGACATCGATCCGTCGGAAGATTGCTAGAAAGACACCATGTGAGTGCGCCAAAATCTCTTCCAAGAGTGGATTGTTGGAAATTTATTAACGTGAAATAAAGTTAATCCTATTATTTATAACTCGAACAAATGGGGCCCCGCACGTCGAAAACGTCATTTCCACACACGTGCACACGTTGTACCAATGATCATAAATTTCTTTAGTGAAAGAGATATTGGTACGTATACAAAATGTTTGAGACATGAAATGATAGACGGTTATTGGCCAAATGACAAGTGTTTCACGTTGGTAAATGAAGGAAGAAATGTACGATGTGTAAAAGAAGAAACGAGTCGGAAAATACCGCGGAGCCTCGAAGGGTCGCGACGCTAATTGGGCAGAAAAATCACTGGAGCTCACTGGTCGTCAGGCACCGAGGCGCCTCCAGGAAGGGCCGCGGCGCTTCGATGACAGAATGTTCGACGGAAGACCAAGAATTTCTGACTTTTGGGTTGGTTTTGGAGCATAACTCCTCCATTACTTTGCACTTGAATTCAATCATTATTTGGCTGAATTGTAACTCCACAATTAGTGCCATTACATGGTTATTGAAGGCCATTACTTGGCTAGATGGGAAGTCATCTTCTACACACTATAAATTGCGACTCAAAACTCATTTGAAAACACACTTGAAATCTGAAACTTCTTTCTCTCTTGCTATCTTTCACACACTCAAAAAATTCTTCTTTTAGTAAACACTTGATTTATCCTTTGCTCAATTGTTTGTTGATGTTTTATCTTGGGAGACAAGTTGCCAATAGCCGTTAAGGGATTCATACGGAGCAATATTGTCTTAAGGACAGGGTGCTAACACCCGATTCAACAAATCTTCATAGTAGTTGTTTCTTGTTTCCATTTTCAGATTGTAACTTTTGTTCTTGTTGCTTCTTTCCCAAACCGCAATTACAACTCACATAAACTTCTCCATAAATTTCATTTAAACATTCGAAATATGACATATTTTAATTGTGTATATCTAAATATATACGTAAAGTGTTTTTACTAAATATTTTCACTTTAAATTTTAATTTTTACGTGTTATCAAGCGCCCATTACATAGTCACATAAAATATGTCACATCATTTCATTATGCATACCAGTATCAATTGAAATATGTTTGATATTTTATCGCTTATTAAATCTAATGTGCATAATTAAAATGAGTATCAATTGAAACATGGTTGAGGTTTTACCTCTTATTGAAGTTAATGCGCATAATTAAATGAGGTGTCGTATTTTAATTTGTTAACTTATTTACGTAATGGACACTTGAAACACTCAAGCACATGCAATATTTTAATAATTGTTTAACCAAAAGTATTTAACAAAAGTAATTTATCATGAGTTCAGATGCTATATCGAAATATATCATAATTCAAAAGTTTAGATAATATTTATTGAATTTTAAGAGGCTATAGATCCATTCAACCTTAAATGAACCGAACCAATAAGAGTTTATAAATGTTGTAAAGGAAAAAATACATTATATCTAATTGATTTAAATTGTATGATTAAATTTTTTAATATTACTTTGGTATCCACAAATCTCCCGTCTTAATCTTGGTGAATGAGACAGACAAGTCATAAGAGTAGTACTAAAAACAAAATTAATTACATTTTCATGCTCTCTTTCACCAGCTAATTATTAAATCTGGATGTTATTTATACTTACTTATATCTATTACAGTTTTCACCCTTACATTCATTTAATAATTTGCCATTAATACTCTATTGATGAGGGTAGAAAATGTTTTACTTGGTGGACTCCATATATTTGTTTCAATCAACACCTAAATATTATTTTCAAAGTTTTATATTAAGATACATCAGCAAAACACTATTCTCATAACATTTATATGGTTACTAGTTAGTATCAACTACCTTCATATAATCATACCCAATTAATTCCTTTTATTCCTAATTTCTATATTATAATTCATATATCATTTGTTGAGAGTCTGTCAGAAACAACATCTCTATCTTAAGAAGGTAGAAATACACTACACTTTTCAGATCCCATCTATTAGATTAAATTGAGTTTTTTATTGTTGTAATTCATGTATTATTATTAATCATTGGTTTATAATTTTTACATTACTATTTTCTGTTTTAGCTACTAAATTTGGCTAAGAAGTTTGCAAAGTGAGACACATATTTAAAGGACCATCGCGTTATAACGTATAACCACACTTGATTTTCATATTTTAAATTTCCTATTTTAGAGTAATATAAAAGTGAACATAAAGAGAGCTAGGATAAAATTGTCATTTCATTCTAAAGGCCACAAGTACACTTTCTCTTTAAACTGTCCCACTTTGCACCTCTTTCCTCATTTGACAAATTGACACACACTATTCCCACGCAATCGGTAAGGGGTCGTTTGGTATGCTCCATAAGGTTGGAATATCTCAAATAAATTCTTTAAAAAATTATAAATTAATCCGCGAAACAAACTTGCACCATTCATAGAGATATTTTCTGTCTTTATAAAGCAAATTAAAAACCACTCCATTTTCCCTTACAACGGTCCTTTTTTCATCTTCAAAAAACCCAATAACAATACAAGGAAGCCAAAAAAGATTGAATATTTAAATGGATTTTACATCATTCTTGACATCTTTAGCAACATCCTTTATTATATTTGTTGTTTTGATGCTGTTATTTACATGGCTATCAAGAAAACCAGGGAACGCTGAGGTGTATTATCCAAACCGGATCCTTAAAGGTATGAACCCGATTGAAGGCGGGTACATGACCCGGAACCCGTTTGCTTGGATCAGGGAAGCTATGTCATCATCTGAAACTGATATTATCAACATGTCTGGAGTTGATACTGCTGTCTACTTTGTTTTCCTTGGCACTGGTAAATAATTAAATATCTTTCTTCATTTTTGTGCTAAATTTTGAGCAATATTATGTTTCTTCAAGTAGGTGTTTAAGTATCTAATGAAACGGTTGTGGTGGAGTGTGAAGTAGTTCTTCGTCCTTCATTAAATGTGTCCCGTTCGAGTTCTGTTGGGTACTTCCTCAATATCGGTACCAAACACTACTGGGTGATAAACAACAAAAAATAAATGTTTGGGTATTTTTGTTTTTTCCGACCTTATTTTTGTAAATTTAGCATTTGTGGGGTAGAGAGTTTGGTAGGAAGCATAATGAGGAATGCAAGTGGTTGCTCTCAAAATCAACCATTTTTGTAGGATTTTTTTTTCTTACATAGAAGTCCTCAGTTATAAAATTTATATGGAGTAGTTTGACTCAACACAGAATTTTAATAAATAAAGATTTTTTTTGAATTTTGTAGTTTAAAACAAACTAAAAATATTTGTGTGATTATATATAATATCGTCAAACTTAAAAGCTAAAAAAACTTATTGACAAATAAGGAAAATTGTCTTTTTTTTTTAATTGACTAAAAAGGGAAGTGTCATATAAATTAGGACATAGGGAGTAGTTTTTGAAAAAAAAAACTAACTTATGTTTTGATAATACGCACATTAGAGTTCTCGATTAATTCTATAGGATACATGTTCCACTAAGATTTGGGCATATGCAAAGAAACACCTCGTGGGAAAAAATATTTATATTTAACTTATGTTACACTTAAAATGCAAAGAATGTTTACATAATTTAACCTGTTATAATGTCAGCATTTCTTGGTAGCCAGTTCCACTTATTTTAATTTTCTTAATAGGTTCTTTATAAGAAAGAATTACTTCAATGTAGAAGTATTCTTAACCTCTATTCAAGTAGTTTATGTACCAATAGATACTTTGACTGACGTGCTACGACATTTGGGCATTTAGATGCTACTATCTAGTAGTGTAAAAAAGATTTTATAATGTTAAACTCGAAAGCAAAATGGATAAACTTAATTAAGTAAATTACGTTTAGCTTTTCTAATACTATGGGTGCATTTTCAGTTGTTACTATCCCCTGTTTGTTTTTTTGGAATAATCCAATTCTCTAATTTATTGTTGTTATGTACTGGCAGATTTTGTCTGTTGTGGTAAATACTTTTTGGTTCTAAAATGTAATATTTAGAATCCATTGCTGGTTTGCTCAGTCATAGGTTTGTTCACTGAACCCAGTAGTCCTTTCTAGAACTAGCAAGCATGTCCTTTCCTTTATGTATAGTATTGAAAATGGAAAGTTAGGTGACAAACAAGATAATTTGAACTGTTTGGATATGGTTGTGGTTCAATTTAAAGAAAGTTCATGGAGTTGTTTTTGGGATAATTGGTGTTTGGATTAGGTTTTATAAAATGTTCGGGGGTTTACCCTGTGCGCTCTGGGAGGGTAGCGGCTTTGGGTTCCTTGTCATAAAAAATGTTTTTGGAAAGTTTTTCAACATTAAGGCAGAAAATACGTTTGGATTGCAAGCTGATAGAAGGCGGAAAATCTCCTAGAAATGTTTTCTAGAATCTGGGTCTTGAGAATTGTTTTA
The DNA here is from genome assembly GCA_029844215.1 of Przewalskia tangutica. Classification (NCBI taxonomy): domain Eukaryota; kingdom Viridiplantae; phylum Streptophyta; class Magnoliopsida; order Solanales; family Solanaceae; genus Przewalskia; species Przewalskia tangutica. The sequence continues at coordinate 90,564,816 of CM056730.1, read as the reverse complement.
AGAAATATTTTTCAAAGTCGAGCCATTTTCTGAAACTAAACAAGTTAGGTTTTGTTATTGAGAGAAGTTCTCCACGAGCTAACATATAATTCAAATGCTACAAAATTTGTTATTATTTGTTTGGGTTCAAGTGTTGTGTTATAGAGATAAAAGATATAGCATGATAACTTGATTTATATAAGCTACTGGCCAGGGATCCCAAACTTGGTCCAATGGTCCACATTTTATATAATTGGTCCTAAACTTGATGGACTAATTGCCCGAGTAAGGTACTCAATTTACCGATAAAAAATGAAAATAATGAATGAAATAAATGGAAACGAGAGAATTTAAGCAACCAATTATAACAAAAAATTATTTAGAACTTTGTCTTGGGTTAAACGAGTAGGCTTATCTTGATATTCAACACAAATTTGACCCAACCTGTATTGGTCCTCCATTCAAACTATGAACCAATTGGATTGTAATTGTAGTTCTACTTAAGCTGCTTTGACCAACTTATTGGGACTCCTATTCCGCGTCTTGATGCTCTTTTAATTTATTTTATCGTTGTAACAACTAGTTATATGGTTCCATATAGGCGATATCAACTATTTGGGACTATGGCTATGTTGTTGGTACACTTATATTAGATTCAGTGTTTTGTTAGATTTTGGAAAGCTCTACAACAACAACATATCCAGTGTGGTCCCACAACATGGGGTCTGGGGAGGGTAGAGTGTACGCATACCTTACCTCTACCTTGGTAAGTAGAGAGGCTGTTTCCGAAAGACCCTCGGTTCAATGACCCTCATGCTCAAGACTAAGCACAAGCTGAAAGACCCTCGGCTTTGTCAGATTTTGGAGAGCTCTAGTTCTTTAAAAAGCCCAACTTATCTAATGACAAATTATTGAGTGCTGTAGTGAAAATTGTCTAAAACTGAGTGGAATGATGTACAAGATTTCATGTAATTGTTTTCCAACTAGTTTAGAATAGAGGCGTTCTTGTTGATGTTGTTGTAACCATGAAATGTCTTTTCTTTTATTGTTAAATGTATGTAACCTTGAAATGTCTTCTGCACTTGTATTCTGGAGTCAAGTTGGATCCATGCTGTATATTCTCAGTATGTTCAAATTTTTCTTGCTTCCCTTCCTTGCAACTTCAAAGTCATTCAAGTGTTACCAAATTGTTGACACGTCAAATGAGAGTTTATTTACGTAGATTTTTTAATCTAAACTGAACTTGAGAGTGTAAATTCCTGTACTAACACCATTTGTTTTCAGCCTTGGGAATATTTGTCTTCTCCGCCCTTGTACTTCTGCCTGTACTTCTACCAGTTGCTGCAACTGATCATAGTATAAGGGCAGTCAGCACCACCAGCAATGGGACTTTCACTCAACTTGATAAGTTATCTATGGGGCATGTTGGCGTAAGTTCTTTTGACCTTTCCTTAACTTTAAATATATGTAAACCAGTGTCCTCATGGTTTTAACTTAGCTTAATTTGATTATAACTATTTAGACAAATAGTGTATATTTTATGGGCAATGTGAAATGGGATTTTTTCATTTTTGGCCTGTCGGCTGAAGTTAATTTACGGGCGCTAGCCAAAATTTACAAAGTATATACACTGATTATATATATGTATGTTTATGAATACAATATGTATATTATATGTATATTTATACTTAAAATACAAAACTTGTACATTTGCTAGCTAATATTTTTTTGAGCGGTCCAAAAAATGGAAGTATCACTCTTAATGGCTACCATATGGCCTGTTATTTCCAAGAAGCAAAAAAGATTCTGATTTGTTGTAGATAATGTGTGTGCATCCACTGTTATTTTATTTTTCCTCGTTTTGTTGTCGCTCAATGAATTCTTATATTTCCTTGTTTTTCCCCATTGGTGTTGCAGAATTCAGGTGTGCGGTTGTGGGCATTTATAGTTGCCACATATTGGGTTTCTATTGTTGCTTACTTCTTTTTGTGGAGAGCATATAAGCATGTTACAGAATTGAGAGCTAAAGCTCTTATGTCTCCAGAAGTCCGAGCCGATCAATTTGCTATTCTTGTTAGGGATATTCCTTCTGCCTCTAATGGTCAAAGTAAAAAAGAGCAGGTGGATTCATTCTTTAGAGCAATTTACCCTGATACATTTTATCGATCAATGGTGGTGACGGACAATAAGAAGGTAATATCCTAGATCCCACATTCTCTGTAATGTTTCAGTGTTCTGCCATGCACTATGGATAATTGCATTACTTGCACATGCTCATTTCACAAAATATAGCATTCTATGTTAATTCCCGAAAGTCTAAGGGAGTGTTTGGCTAAGCTTAAAGCAAGTTAACCGGACTTAAAAACACTTTTTGGCTTATCCATGCGTTTGGTAAACACTAAAAGTTCTTATAAGCCAAAATCAGCTATAAGCCACAAGTTGGTCATCCCTAGCTTATCACTTTATAGATTATAAACACTTTTGGTTTGACCAAATCTTGTAGGATATTATCCCTAATATCTTTTGTAGATCTCCAAAATACTCTTCCCAAAACATAACTTTTGATTATCTCTCCCTGCTATTTCCGGCATTTGTCCTTTTAAAGTAAAATTTACTTTTAAATTTATATATTTTGTACATATCGTCAAGGATATTTCAGTCACTTTTGCTTGTCAACATCTTTTTACCGAACACACTAACTGCTTAATATCAGTTTCAACACTTCTAACCAAACACGCAACTGCTTATTATAAAATCAGCTTCAACACCTAAAGTGCTGCACCTAAAGTGCTGCTCTTATTATGCTCATCACCTATCATTTACAAGTTTCTGTTTGTAGTTCAATCATTAGTTTAAACTTCAAATTTCTTGTAGATTTATAGTGTGTGATTTATCAGGTGAACAAAATTTATGAAGAGTTAGAAGGGTACAAAAAGAAGCTCGCACGTGCTGAAGCCATCTACGCGGAGTCAAAGAAAACAAATCCTGATGCACTAAAACCCTCACACAAAACTGGTTTGCTCGGTATTATTGGTGAAAAGGTGGATTCAATTGAATTCTATAATGATAAGATTAAGGAGTTGATCCATCAGCTAGAAGCCGAACAGAAGGTGACTCTCAAAGAGAAACAGCAATCTTCTGCGGCACTTGTCTTTTTCAACAGCAGGGTGGCTGCAGCTTCTGCATCACAGAATATACATGCTCCAATAGTTGACACGTGGACTGTTATAGATGCTCCGGAACCCCAGCAGTTGATTTGGACTAATCTTTCGAAAAAGTTTTACGAGAGAATAATTCGCCAGTATGTTGTGTATGCTGTTGTGTTTCTGACCATATTCTTTTACATGATTCCGATTGGGTTCATTTCTGCGTTAACAACTCTAGACAATTTGATGAAGCTTCTCCCGTTTTTGAAACCGGTTGTTAAGCAGAAGGCAATCAAGACAGTGCTAGAAGCGTATTTGCCTCAACTTGCGCTCATCCTATTTTTGGCTTTGTTGCCAAAGTTTCTTCTGTTTCTATCCAGAGCAGAGGGCATCCCATCGGAAAGCCATGTGACGAGAGCTGCTTCAGGGAAATATTTTTATTTCTCCGTGCTGAATGTGTTTATTGGTGTTACTCTGGGTGGAACTCTATTCACTACCTTCAAGAGCATCGAGCATGATCCCAACTCTATTTTTCATGTGTTGGCAGAAAGCCTTCCACAGAATGCAACTTTCTTCTTGACCTTTGTGGCTTTGAAGTAAGTCCATAACTCACTTTCACTTTTATTTTTTCCACTTCTTTTTTTATCGCGCAACTTTCTTCTTGACTTTTGTGGCTGTGAAGAGCATGCTTTCCCTTTTATTTTGTGCTTGTCATTTTTGGCCGTTGGCCGAAATTAATTACTGGAGCTAAGCCAAAGTATACAAAACTTTTACACTGATTATGTATATTATATGTGTATTTATGTATACAATAACAACAACATACCTAGTGAAATCCACAACGTGAGGTCTGAGAGGGTAGAGTGTACGCAGATCTTGCCTCTATCTTGGTAGGTAGAGCGGTTGTTTTCGAGAGACCCTCGGTTCAAGACAAAGCACAAGCACAAGCAAACAAGAGAAACAGTCAGACCCAGACAAGAAATTTAAAGCAGTATGAAAATGCTGGTATCAAAAGCAAATAAGCCATGATAGCGCATTGTAAAACAAGAAGCAGTAATTAACGCAGGTAAATAAAATAAACAAAGTACACTAGAGAACACATAACAGTAAAAATCAAACGACAGAGGACTATAGAGCAATACTGCGCCTACTAGTATGATAGACTAAACGGGTCTACAATAATAACACTACAACTACCGGTTTGTAAGCGTAAGTAGGACTACGCTGGACTACCTATTAAGGTCATGTCCTCAGTAAGCGCTAGAAGCGTATTTGCCTAATCCGTGTCCTCCACAACCCCCTATCTAAGGTCATGTCCTCAGTAAGTCGCACCTGCACCATATCCTATGTAATCACCTCTCTCCAATACTTCTTCGGCCTACCTCTACCCTTCTGAACCCGTTCATAGCAAACCTATCACACTCCGCACTGGGGCATTTGTCTCTCCTCTACACGTGTCACTCCCACTCTGTCCCGGATATTATCATTTCTAATTCTCTCTCGTATGCCCACACATCCATCTCAACATTCTCATCTCCGCAACTTTCATCTTTTGGGTGTGCGAAGTCTTGACCGGCCAACACTCCACCCCATACAACATAGTCGGTCTAACCACCACCTTATAGAACTTGCCTTTAAGTTTTGGTGGTACCTTTTTATCGCACAAGACTCTAGATGCGAGTCTCCATTTCATCTACCCTGCCCCAATACGATGTGTGACATCGTCAATCTCTTTATATCCTTGGATAATAGACCCGAGGTACTTGAAGCTTCCTTTATTTAGAATGACCCGAGTACCAAGCCACACCTCCACGCCTGTCTTGAGGTCGCTCCCGTTACTGAACTTGCACTCAAAGTATTCTGTCTTGGTTCTACTCTGCTTGAACCCTTTAGACTCCAGAGTATGTCACCAAACCTCCAGCTTAGCGTTCACTCCGTTGCGAGTCTCATCAATCAGGACTATGTCTTCTGCGAATAACATACACCATGACACCTCCCTTTGGATTTATCGCATCAGTCCATCCATCACCGAGACAAATAAGAATGACTTAAGAGCTGATCCCGGGTGCATCCCCATCATCACTGGAAAGTGCTCCGAGTCTCCTTCTACTGTCTGTACCCTGGGCTTGGCTCCATCATACATATCCTTAATCGCCCTAGTGTGTACGCCACAAGTACACCTCTAACCTCCAAACATCTCCAACCTCTCTTGGGACTTTGTCGTATACCTTCTCGAGGTCGATGAAAATCATATGTAAGTCTCTCTTCCTCTCCCTATAATGCTCCATCAACCTCCTAATAAGATGAATGACTTCTGTAGTCGAACGCCCCGACATGAATCCAAATTGGTTCTCGGAAATAGACACACCTCTTTTCACCCTCATCTCCACGACCCTTTCCCAAACTTTCATTGTATGACTTAACAGCTTGATACTCCTATAGTTGTTGCAACTTTGGATATCACCTTTGTTCTTGTACAAAGAAATCATTGTAATCCACCTCCATTCTTCGAGCATTCTCGCCATCTTAAAAATGACGTTAAACAACTCAGTCAGCCGCTCCAAACTTGCCCCGCCTGCACTCTTTCAAAATTCAACTGGGATCTCATCAGGCCTGGTCGCTCGTTCTCTGCGCATCCTGCGAACATCACCCTTAACCTCCACAACCTTAATGTTCCTACAATACCCAAAATCTCGGTACTTACGAGATTGCTCCTGATCTCCCAGAATAATACCTCTATATTTTTTTCCGTTAAATAGTTTATAGAAGTAAGACTGCCACCTCCGTCTAATATGCGCATCCTCCACTAGTACTTTGCCATCATCGTCCTTGATGTACCTCACATGATTCAAGTTACGAGCCCTCCTCTCCCTTACTTTGGCTAGTCTGTACAACTTCTTAACCCTGTTTTCCCCTCTAATTCCACATACAGGCGTTTAAAAGTCCCCGTTTTTGCCGCCGTAACCGCTAGCTTTACCTCATTCCTCGCCATATTATACAATTTTCTATTCGTCCACTTCTCCACCTTATCCTTGCTTTCTATCAATTTCGCATACGCCGCTTTCTTCGCTTCCACCTTCTCTTGAACTTTACCATTCCACTACCAGTCCCCTCGATGCCCACCACGGCTACCTCGCGAGACCCCTAGCACTTTTCTAGCTACCTCTTGAATGCAACTAACCGTCCATTCCCACATACCGGTCGCATCCACACTACTCCCCAAGCCCCCTTAGCGATAAACCCCCCTTAGCCATAAACTTCTCCCCCATCTCCTTTGCACTAGCAACGGTCAAACTCCCCATTTGATTCTTAACCTGTCATTCACAACCCTCATCTTCTTATTCATCTTGATCTCCAAATCCATCACCAAAAGCTTATGTCGGGTTGTAAGATACTCACTCGGAATGACCTTGCAGTCTTTACAAAGACCGTTATCAACCTTACCTTCTTAAGGAGCAAGAAGTTTATCTGAGTCTTAGACACCGAATAGAAAGTCACAAAGTGCTCCTCCTTATTCAGGAACCTCAAGTTGGCTATCACCATCCCAAAAGTTCTAGCAAACTCCAAAAGTGAGACGCCTCCCCTGTTCCTGTCCCCGAGGCCAAAGCCTCTATGCACGTCTTCATAACCCCCGACAATGACCCGATATGTCCATTGAAACCCTCTTCTATAAGTAACTTTTCAGTGGGTGGTATACTTCCCACCACCTCATCCAAATCCTCCCAAAATCGCATCTTCTCCTCCCCGGCCAAGCCCTCTTACGACGCGTACGCACTAATAATGTTCTGAGTGAATCCTTCAACTATAACTAATTGCAGAAAATAAACTAAAGATTATAAGACTTTGGATTTATAACAGTTATGAAGGAAATAAGGTTCCAATCTCCTCAACTATCCACTCTTTCACGTGTTAATGCAATGCTAATGATTCTTTTTCTTATTAAGATAGCAGGTTAACTAATCTGTCATCATATTCCGGTTAGGACATACGAGAGCTCAACCTTATGCAGAAACCTTCTATATTTCTATGATAGATTTTACCACACAGGAGGATTAAGAACAATAACTTTAATTACTACACAAGTATCGGGGTACTTTCGTCCACGATTTTAACCTATGTCTAGACAATTACAGCATATTCAAATCTCACCTTTAGACTTTTGATTTGAAATCATATAAGTGATGACAATTAGTAGCTAGTTAATTATCAAGCAATCATAACAATATTGCATAGATCTTAATATGCTGAAGAAGAAATCAATAATTAATGCATTAACTAGATGAAAGAGCTTCAAGAAGATTCGATGGAAACCCTACTAAAGTAATTAACTCCTAAACATTGTCATGTCAAGAACTAATTTACAATCCAACATAAACTGAAATAAAATAAGGGAAATAAAATAACTTGAACAATAAGATGTCTCCAATTGTAGCGTGTAGCCGTCGTTCTCCTTCTCCCCAAAAGTATGAATTGTGATATGGCATAAGGTATATAATATGAGCAGGGTTTAGGGATTTTATACTTGAGAAAAGTTGTCTTTCGGACCATAAAAACCCTCTCCAATTCGGCCCAGGACTTCTGAAAATACGTGTAGGCACCGCGGTTCCGCTGTCCGGCACCGCAGTGCTTATTCAGCCAAAATCACTGTAGCTCACTGGACATATGGCACCACGGTGCCTCTAGGACCGCGGTACCTTCGACGGTGTTTCAGTTTCGGACTTTCGACAATTTTTACTCCTCGGTGCTAATTTTCCTGACCGCGGTGCTGCTTGGCCAGGCACCGCGGTGCCTCCCTTATTTTTGTTCGGTTCTGCCTGATTTGTTTTATTTTTCGTGGCACTTCTTACTTAGGCTTCATTCCTTGGGCGGTGCTTGTGCGAGTTTCATCTCAATTAAGCTCATTTCGTCCTCAAAAGTAGCATTCTCTCCTTTATAACCGCTGTGACACAAAAGAAAGAAAAACATACCTAACACTATACTAAACGCAAAATAAAAGAGTAAAATACTAACTAAAAATGACTCAAAAGAGTGTATAAAATACACTCAACAACTTTCCCGTTAAAGTCCCAATGTTACAAGACCCTATTCTCAGCCTAACATCTCCCTTACACCACTTACTCTCCCTAACCCTCGCCCCCATCCCCGACCGAGAACATGACCCTAGTCTATTATCATTCACCAAAGCCACTAGAGCAGGAAAATACTAGTCAAAGCACATACACGGGAATCAATACTAAAGCACAAGTTAGCAATAATCTAGAGGTAAGTCAGGCTACTCCAAACCAGAATGATAATGATAAAACACAGGATAAATGCAAGATGTAAAGTCAATATTCAATAAAAAGCAACACGCAAAAATTTAACTTCAAGGATATGACCAAATATTGAGTACGGGCAACTGGAGGTACCAACTCCAAGCTGGTAGAACCTGTTCACACGTCGAAAATCACTGTTCACACGCCGGAAAACAATGTTCACTGCCTAAAATCACTGTTCCCTAGCACTGTTCGCTGCCGGAAAACTTTTGTGCCCGGATGCTAGGCGGAAGAGCGGAGAGATAGAACCCGAATGTACGTCATGGAAGATCCGGTGGTATCTGTAAAAACAGAGCAAGAGAGGAAAACAAAAGGAAAAGGGGAGGACAGCCTGAGACTGTCTTTGGCGATTGCAGTTGCAGCTGTTATCGTTCCTTTGGGCGTTCTCTTCTTCATTTGTGGTCTTGTTATTAATCTTATTCAGGCAAGTTGCCTTGTGAAGTAGCAGATACAGGAGGATTAATAGAATCTTGCTGAGCTCTTATGGCTCGAACTCGTTTGGATTGTTAGATACTAGAGTTGCAAAAATATAAATTGGCAACAGAAGGAATGTACTCAAAATATAAAATATAAAATATATAATATATATACTCAGAAAAACCCAGCACTCGATCTCTTTCACTCGCCAAAAAATTGAAAACAGATTGGAAAATGAAGTGGCTCCGGCGAGAGGCGGTTTGGGATTTGACGGGAATTGGAGGGTTGGAAGTTACCGTTATCAACGACTAAAGATCCCATGTCAATTCATAAAGATGTGAAATACTAAGAGCTTGAGTCAGAGCAATCACATGAAATTAATGGGTGTTCTATGAAAAAATATAGAGAAAGGATTGGTATGACAAAGATGAGAAATCGGTTCTCAATCAGGAGAAGTGTCAATTTTCGTGTAAAGAATCATATGGGATTTGGCTGTATTTATGTATGTTATATGTATATTTTGTGTATACAATATGTACATCAAATATGCATAATTATACTTAATACGGAAAAGGCTCAAACATGCCATCGGAAATGGTTTATTTATGCCACTTGTCAATAGTTTGATTTATTTATGCCACTTGTCAATAGTTTGATTTATTTATGTCATCACTGTTTACCGAAATAACTCATCCATGCCATTTTTATTAAGGTCGGTTTTACAGTACCAGATATGACACATGGCCTCCTACTAGATTATGTTTGTGGGTGGGTCGGGTGTATGAATCGGATTTTTATTAATTTAGGATTTAAAATCGGAATGATTTAATTAAATGACGTGAACCTCTAATTGGAGGTCACGTGTCATATTTATTGTAAAATCGTTAATGAAAAATGGCATGGATGAGCCATTTTTGATCGGCGATGGCATAAATGAGCCAAACTATTGACGAGTGGCATAAATAAACCATTTTCGATAGTTCGATGACATATTTGAGCCTTTTCAATACTTAATAAAAAAACCTATACATTTCCTGGCTATTAATCTTTGAGCAGTCCAAAATTAATTATCCCTTTTAAAATCTCAGCTACTCCTTTATCCTTTTTTATAACAATATGTTGTCTTGAGTATGAGTGTCTTCTGTCTTCAGCACATCATATGAGCTGTCTGTTTCGTTTCTAACTGAAGAGCTGGGAAATGTTTGACTTGAGTATGCACTGAGTTTGACACGGGTCAACTGTTCTCTTTTTAACAGACAGTTCTAAACTATCATCTTTTGTCTTTTGCTTCTGTACATGAATTTCCTTTTAGATGGTCCCTGAGTAATTATTTTTATCAAGTTCGTAATTATGTTTTGTTAAAACTCGGTTCGTGACGGTCATAGCTAGTAGTAATTAAAGAGAATGCTCCGTTTAATCTCAAGAACGGATCTTTGAAGTTTATACTCTTTGCACAGTTCAAGGTGTTCTATGGTCCTGAATGCTAATTTCTTTTGCTGGTAATTTCCGTTGTGCTTATCCATATGATATACCACTTATACCAGATTTTTGCTAATTCGTTGATCTCAGGTTCTTTGTCGGCTACGGGCTTGAGCTGTCTAGAATAGTTCCTCTTATCATTTTCCATCTCAAGAAGAAGTATCTCTGCAAAACCGAAGCTGAGATAAAGGAGGCTTGGGCTCCCGGTGATCTAGGTTATGCAACTCGATTTCCCAGTGATATGCTGACTATGACAATTGTGCTATGCTATTCCGTCATAGCTCCAATAATTATTCCGTTTGGTGTGGTATACTTCGGTCTAGGGTGGCTTCTTCTACGGAATCAGGTGACTATTACTGCTATTGTTCTACTTTAAGGCCACAAGTTCTAAAGAACCTTTTTGTATGTGCTAAAAATTCTCCGTTCTTTCTTAAACACCATGTCCAATCAAATGAGAGAGTACTTGTTTTGATGTCGTAGTGTTTATATGACTTCTATATCAATTTTGATCTATTTAGGTCTAATTGATTTCATATTAAATAGTTTAGAAGACCTTAAAAGCTATGTTGCGCGGACTCTTTAAATTCTCTGCTGTACCGGTGTCGACATGATAGGGTGTGTGATTCATACTGGATTTGGTCAACTTACCTTGGGTACTTTGACCACATTATGTGATAACACTTTCTCTTTCTTAAGAGTTGCTTGGAACGCGTTCCCTTTCCTTTCGCTCCTCTCACATTCGTTCGAGAAAAACAAATTCTAGTCATTTATGCAGCTGTCAATGGATTCTGTGATCGAATGCCACTAGACATAATTTCTCAATATGAAAAAATCCTTCTATCTACTGTAAAACCAGAATTACTAGAAGCCTTAAAAGGACGATTAACTTCCAACCATGAACCATTGAGACATATCGAACAGATCTTACTCTCAATGGAACGACATCACCTTGTAACCGAACGTGCCCTCCTATCTGATATGGTGATAAACGCCGTTTTCTTCTCCACCCTCTGCTAGCAGCTTTCTGGTGTTTATAAAGAATGAAGTTTTGTTAGTTTTAGTTCAATAACTTTAACTAATCGAGATATATACTTTATATGTCGTAATATATATTTATTGGCCTTATCCGCACTCGGATTCATACCCTCTAATCCTAAACTTTATGTAATTGAAGAATCCAACCTATAGATCCGCAGTGGGATCGGGTACCCGTGCCCACTCCGAGCAACATAACTTAAAAGTAGAGATCGAGGTTAAGTTCTCATGTATTTCAGTATTTTCAGAGGCGTTTTCGGGGCGAGTGCCGGGGTGAACCGAAAACAATCAGGGGCGCAAATGAAAGGTGTAGATCCATAGGGTGTACTTCCTAGAATTTAGGGCGTAAGTCCCGGGCGTAAAAGCATATGCGCGGGCGTTAATTTTTTTTTTTTTTGTTTTAAAAGTATTTTTATTATAGATTATAATTTTTATTATTGCTATAATGATATTTATACTTTACGTTATCATATTTTCATGTTGTAGTGTTTTTTCCTTAAATTATAAATAACATTCATAAATCATGTGTTTATATATCAATTGAAATGTGATTATTTGTTTTTTGTTTCCAAACAGGCGCTCAAAGTGTATGTTCCCTCATTCGAGAGCTACGGAAGAATGTGGCCTCATATTCACACGCGCATGTTAGCTACCTTGATTTTGTATCAAGTTACCATGTGTGGTTACTTTGGAGTTAAAAAGTTCAAGGCTACTCCAGTTCTCTTTCCACTTCCAATATTCTCCCTCATCTTCACATTCATTTGTCAGAAGAAATTCCGTCGTTTCTTTGTATCTCCAGCCCTCGAGGTCGTTTCCCACGAGCTAAAGGAAGTTCCAAACATGGAAATTGCGTTTAGATCTTTCATTCCACCGTGCTTGAGTGCAGGCAAGTCCGATGAGCATCAGTTTGAGGACGCGTTATCTCACGCATCGAAAACGGGTTCTTCTACAGTATGATATGAACATTTGTAAGGATCTTGCCACTGTTTTATTTTGTTGTAGATTTGGGATACTTGTATAGTGTTGACAGTTTTTGTACCTACTTTATTGGTAGTTTGTTTGGGATATTTGTAAATTTGACTACATAACATTGTTCTTGATGGTAAATCTTTTACCTTAAAGTGCTATTATGTTGACACTCTTTTTGATATTGATGAGAGCACAAATAGGGATCATTTGTTGGAGTGTTGTTGTATTTAATTAGGCACAAAGCTTGAGAAAAAAAGAAAAAACTTTTGAATTTGTGGTTTAAAAAGACCTTAGAAATTTATTCAGCTATAAAGAGCCTTCGTATAGGATAGGATTTTCATTCCTCGCGCTAAAGCTAGAAAAGAAAGTGATAATATTGACTAACTAAAAAAGAAAGGGGCTAGATAAAAAGAGTATATTAGTTCTTACAATGTGATTTATATTTATATAATAAAAAGATATTTCTTATTTGGAGTTCAACTTTAAATATGAAAACAGTCTGGAAATAATTTATAGTACCATAAAGAGCAGACCAATTTCTGTATCTATTCATGCATTTCTACTGTGACAAACTCATAACCTTGAAATTTCTATTGCTCAAATTAAACCTTATACGGAAAAGGGTAAAACTATATAATTAACCTTTTCTTGTTTCTTTATTTTAAAGTCTTTTAACTAATAAAAAAGTGGGAAGTAATTCTTTATTTAATTAAAATAGCATGACTTTTTAAAGGGATCTTAAAAGAAAATAAATAAGAAAAAGGTTCGTTAAAAATAATATTTTATTAGGAAAAGAACATTTTTGACCCAATTAAGTAACAATAGATGTATTTTTGGATCAAACTATTAATGGCAGCATTTTTATTAATTTCACATAGTTTAAGGGCATTTTGACCCTTTACCGAACCATATATGATCAACTAATTGTTTTACTTCTAAAATAAAGTTTTTGGGCTAATGTATACATCATTTGCGATTTATTATTATATTGTAATTCTTCAATGTAAAAAATGAAAATAGAAAAAAATAAAAACATTTAGAATAAGAGTTCATTTTCTTCTGCATCTGTTACTACTTGTATTTTATGTATTATTAATTTTACTGTGGAAACTTAGAAATTATTAATTTGAGCTCTAGGCTCAAAATTACTACATTAGAAACTCCATTAATTAATACTCGATTATTTAATAAACTCTCTTAGATAATATTTTTGGTCGGTCCCGACTCGGGGATAACGTGCTAAATTAATAATTCGCTAAAATTATAAGATAATACATTTTTGATTACTCATATAGTAAAATATAAATTAATAATTTCTTATATACTACATAATACATGAGTGATTTATGAAGACTTCTTGAAAAATGATTCAATTATCTTTTGTTTTTTGTTGAAATCAATGTCACATTGAATCTCATCTCTAATTTTTTTTATCACTGTAAGAACTTCTGTTGTTGTTTTCTCATAGCTCAACAAAAAATTATTCAATGTGATTGTCGCTTTAATAGCCTCTTTTCGGAAAGGGGACTCTACTGTAGAACTTTCATCATCATCTTCATCGCCTTTATCAGTTCTATAACGCTCTTGTCAGGCGATTTCCACGCGCTTAACACAAGTGTACGTATTGTCTAAAGTAGTATAGTCTGTAAGACCGAATAGCGTCCTCAGAGACTGGTTTCTAATTACCGTTCATCTATTTTTTTGGTATCTATTTGGCGATCGATAATTGAGTTTGGTTTTTGGTTAACTATTAGAATAATTGCAAGAATTAATTAAACTATTTAAGTTGTAATCAGATTATGAAGGAATTATGGCTTCCAATTTTCTCGACTGTCCACTCTATTCAATCTTTAATGCGATTAGAATGATTCTCCTTCTTCGTTAAGATAGCGGTTAACTAGACCGTCTTATATTTCGGTTAGGATATATAATCACTCAACCCCGTGATTTCAGGCTTTTCGACCGACCAGTCATCTATAAGGCTATGGAAGCGGGTAAAGCAGTCTTTCTATCTTTCTATTTATACATTAGCAAGGGCCCATAAGGACCTCGCTGGAAGCCTTCCCGTTCGAAAACGAAGGGCATCCATCCAGTAAAAGTATGCCACGGTCATAGCTACTCTTCCTATTCCTACCTCTATCTGACTAATAAGAAGAAAGGAGCGGAAGCCACTCGACTTTACTTCGAATCCGATATATTTTCCACGTTCATAGAAGTGCGTTTATGTTTCTGATTTCAATGATGGCCTTCCATGGATTCACCTATATAAGCCGCGGCTAAAGTTGCAAAAATAAGAGTTTGAATACCACTTGTAAATAATCCAAGGAGCATGACCGTAGGAATTGGGTTCAAGCTTTCCCCAGCCCCTTCTCAGAGCGTATATAATATCATCCTCAATGTAATGCACAGAAAGCTTGCAGAACCCTTCTATATTTCTATGATAGAATTTACTACATAGGAGGATTAAGAACAGTAACCTATTATGCTACACAAGTATCGGGGTACTTTCGTCCGCGATTTTAATCTATGTCTATTCAATTACAACATATCCAAATCTCTCATCTCGGTTCTTGATTCGAAATCATATGAGTTATGATAATTAGTGATCAATTAACTATCAAACATTCAAACCAATTATTGAATAGATCTTAATCTAAGTGAAGAAGAAATCAACTAATGCATTAATTCATCAATAAGACTTTCAAGTGATTCCAAAGGAAAGCCCTAATAAAGTGTTTAGCTCCTAGCCATAGACATGCTAAGAACTAACACAAAATTCATACATAAACTGAATTAAAAATGAAAGAAAAGAAATTACTGCGAACTAAGTCTCCAATTATAGCCTCCCTTGTTTTCTTGTGTTGTGCTATGTTGTAGAATGACCAACCCTTTTTTCAAAGAATAATCTCTAGGGCTTTTGCATCTCTCAAATTTCGTGCCCTATGGACCAATTTTTCCTTTGCCAATTAAAACTCGAAACTGAATTTTCCGTACCGACGCCGCAGCCCTGCTTACGGGCGCCGCGGCGCTGCCTGACTTTTGTCCGGATCTTCATTTTCTGTCCTTCCTGCCTCGGATTCCTCCTTTTATGCCTCTTTTTCATTCCTTTTCGCCATTTTGCCATTTTGGACCGCTGTGACTCAAAAGAAAGAAAAACAAGCCTAATACTATACTAAACACAACAAAAACGAGTAAAATATTAATTAAAAATGACTCAAAAAGGGTATATAAAATATGCCTAACAAACCCCCAAACTTGAACTTTACTCTCCCTCGAGCAAAGAACAAAACAAAACAAAGAAACAAAAATCAAAAGACTCAAAGACTCAGGTCAAGCAGCTGCACAATGTCACATAGAAACACATGAACGTTAGTTAGGATAATATGAAGGAATAAATGTAGCATGCATTTAACAATCTAGAATTTCAAGTAAGATATTTCGCAGATTCATTTCAGTCACAATCACTGGAAGCATGAATACCTAACCTATGCATGTCAGATTCATCTCATTTTTTTCAAAGTAATATAGCATGTTTACTTGTTATTCTCCATTAATCATGGACATACATATTAGGATCATCAGGACTTTTCAGAGTTGTAATGTAGGCTTAGGCAGGGGTAGGTAAAATTAGGCATTTAGACTCAATTACGTACCATAAGCGCTTTTCATTCAACTCTTTTCTCATTCTTTGCGGTATTCTTTTTAGTTCATACCCATTAATCCCCTTTCTCTTTTTGTTGAGAACATAACACACATTCACATCGGCACCCCCAAACTTAAGCTTTTTCATATTTTAATTGGGGTGCATAATTTTTGCTCTCTTTTTGTATTTCTTTTTCACTCTTTTTCATTCCTATCATAAATTATTGCTTATGGCATATAAGGGAATCTGGGGTGTCAAAGAAATAACTTTTTATTTTAGGCTCAACGGGGCTGACTAGGGATACATTTAAGTGTAAGGTGGGCAATGACTGGTAAGAAGGGTTATCAAAGAAATGCCTGAATCCTCCCCCTAATATGTACATCCTAATTATTTCGCCTCAAATAACAAGCATGCAGGACATTTTTCGCAATTGACATACACAGGCTAAGCATAAAATATTTCAACTAATCAAATTTTCATGAATCTTTGACATATTTAACTTAAGCACACATATTTTTACATATCATTCCATTACATTATCCTACTTAATTCACTAGGTGTTTCAAGCAACTACAACATGCATGATTATAAACATATTTTTTTTGACTCATATAAACACAAAAACATAATAAAAAAGACTCAAAAACACAAATAGAACAAAAACTCCCCCCCAAACTTAAACTACACATTGTCTCAAATGTGTAAGACTCACTAAATAAAAGGGACGACTTACAAACATTAGCGATTCAAAATGACGGTGGTGGCGACAGATACTGCATTGACCATTGGTTGAAAATGATGCTTAAGTCATTGACGCGCTGGCTCAGGTCTTGATGCTCTTGCATCATCTGCTGCTGATTTTGCATCATGCTCTCATGATTCCGCAACATCCGTTGTTGATTTAGGAGCATTTGCTCTATGATTGGCACTGGAGGTTCCAAGACTAAAGGAGGTTGGTGGCTGCTTTGCCCTGGCTCATAATGTGTGGCTGCCTCAGGCTCTGGATCCTCTTGCTCCATTGCAGATACACCTGCTCCACCCTCTTCTCGACCTTGTCTCATATCCCCTGAGTTGCGAGTGCAGGTATCGTGGACTAGGCGTATGTAATGGGCGGCAGAGTCTTCTCAAGAATGTCTGTGGCGAATGTTGGGACTCTGTGCCTAACACATAGTGCAGTGATGAAAGAACCATATCCCAACCCGCCAGTGATAGTCAATCTACTGATGTCCCCAATACTCCGCACTATCTCCATTCCAATGTCAATAGTCAGGCCTCTCATGATGCCAAAAATGAGCTTGATTCTGTCTGTCGGTACGTTAGTGAAATGAGTCGATGGAATCAAGCGTGCACTTACGAAATATAGCCAAGCCTTGGCTACTCTATCAACCGCACTGCAAGTCCTGCCCGCCATTGCGGAATAACTAAACTGTGCGCCTGGATAACATAGGGCCTCCGCAACTGTCTCCCAGTGTATGTGGTTTGCATTCCTAGACCCGGTTCTGAAATGGGTCGGATAGTTGCCCTGGTCTCCAAGAATATGTTTCTAATCCTATTTTTTTTGTTGATACAACGGCATGTAAATATTTAAATATTTAGATTTTACTAACCCTATTCCTTTTACTAATAATTGTAACGAAGCTTTATCACAATTCACAAATTTTGAATCAATATGATACCACAACTAAAATAGCACTATTGTTCCTAACATATTCTAACTTCAAATAGTTAGCGTATGCTAAAATTGAACTAAATTACCTAATGTCTTTTGTTATGATTAACGGGGATAACATATACATACGGGTTGCGGGTTTATGCAGGGTGGACTGAAACAATATGAGTTGAAAATATCAAATTATGCAGGACATGTAGAAATCTTTGTAAATTTAAGCAAATTTGGCTCGCATCCATACCGCCCACTTCGCTTGCCATCCATATATCTAATTCCGGCGCTATAGAGATAAGCTTAACAAAGTACAAAAGTCATTATCAACGTTTGATAGTAACATCACATGAAGAGCACTAACCGTACTGAATTAGGCTAAACACGTTTTTGTTTTCTCTCTACTAAAGTATAATGTATTCCGTTTTCCAATTTATTCACATACGCACTAAAAAAAAACCTACCGTGACAGTTTGGGTATGACGGTTTTAAAAATCGTCATACATTATGACGGTTTTAGCATTGACTTTCTGATCAATGGGCCTTTGTGACGGGTTTTTTAGCCGTCACATCGATGTGACGGTGATTTCAACCGTCACATATTTTTGTGACGGTTTTTAAAATATGATTTTTTTTTTAAAATACTCTATACCCAAACCCACCCATTTTATTTATAAACCCAATATCTCTAAAATCAAAGTCCAAATCAGCGCAACAACCACATTTCTTTCTCCCCAAAACCCTACATTTCTTTCACTACATCAGTGTAAATCAACCCTTTCTAACTTTTTTCAAGCAACAAAATCTTGTTTCAAGCAACAAAATCGTGTATTGTTGACTGTTTTTTTTTAAATTTTTATACTCTCCTTTCTATCAGACTCACTACTTGCTCTCTTCTTCACAATGTGAATCTAAGACTCATATGCAAGGGGAACATAAATATAAGAAGGGAAGGAAACTTTCGAAATTGCAGAATTTTGTTCAGGTAAATTTTCTCATTTTTTTTGGTTTAAATGCACCAAAACCCATTTATCTTCCCTCATTGTTCATCCCTAGGGTTTTTGCAAGTAATTATTTTTGGGTTTATTGAAAAAAAAGAGATTTTTGACTGTTTTTTACTTTAATATGTACATTTGCAAGTAAGATTTCTGTATTTCTTCTAAGGAAGAAACTTATGATGGGATAAGAGTTAAATCTATCAGTAACACTCTTTATAACTTACTTTTATGTGTGTTTTGGTAGAAAAAGGGGTTAAGACCTCCTGAGCTAGAAATCCGACTAGATCTGGGGTTTAAATGTTAATTTTTGGGGTTTCCTTCCACTCGTCAGAAGTCTGTGTGGGTGAAAGGATGTTCGTCTCCCCTGTTGTTGCACGCGAAAAAGTTTTAGTGAAAGGTTGTTCGACGACACTCGTCGCCCCCATAGTTGCTCGACAAAAAGGTAATCTCAATCCCTTTTCTTTTAATTTTAGTTTCAGTAAAAGGTTGTTTGAAGACATTCGTCACCCCGTAGCTGCTCGACAAAAGGTAATCTCAATCCCTTTCCTTTTAATTTCAGTTTCAGTCTTCAATTGTGATTATTATACGGTTAAGTGATTAGTTTTGTTGATTAGTGGTTGACATGTATAATTGTTGAGTGTATTTTGGTACACTCTTTTGAGTTTTTTAGTTAGTATTTTACTCTTTTCGTTTGTGTTTAGTATAATATTAGAGTTGTTTATCATTCTTTTGAGTCACAGCGGTTCTAAAGGAGGAAATACAGAATTGAGGATGAAATGAGCTCAATGGCGATGAAATTTGCACAAGCACAACCCAAGGAATGAAGCCTAAAATGTCCCAAGAAGAATAGAAGAAATCAGGTGAAATCCGGACGAAAACATGTCAAGGGCCGCGGCGCAAGGCAAGGGGGCCGCGTCGCATATGAGCCGCGGCTGAAGGAATTAGGGTCGCGGCGTGAAAATTCCAGAGAGCAAGAAAAATATTCACCCTGCCAAGAGCCGTGGCACCTGGACGAAGGGCTGCGGCGCCGCAGAAGCAGAATGCTCCAGTGATTTTTGTCGATTAAGAGCCGCGGTGCCTGGACGAAGGGCCACGGCTCCTCAGAAGTAGAAACTATCAGTGATTTCGAGCCATTTAGGGCCGCGGCTCTCGGCAGCAGAGCCGCGGCTCCGACGCGGGATTTCCATATTTTTGGGCCGAAAATTTGACAGGGGTAAAAGGGTCCGGAGCAAGATTTTTCTCAGATATAAATACCCTAAACCTGTCATACAAAAGAACATACTCTGAAGAGGAGAACGGGGGCTACAAGCTGCACAATTGGAGACTTTTGTTCAAGTTCTTTCTCTTTTCTTTACTTTAATTCAGTTTATGTTGGATTATAATTTAGTTCTTAGCATGACAATGTTTATGAGCTAATTACTTTATTAGGGTTTTTCGTCGAATCGCTTGAAACTCTTTTCATATAGTTAATGCATTAGTTATTGATTTCTTCTTCAGGCATATTAAGATCTATTCAATAATTGTTTTGATTGCTTGATAATTAATTGATCACTAATTGTCATCACATATATGATTTCGAATCAAAATTCTGAAATGTGAGATTTGAATATGCTGTAGTTGAATAGACATAGGTTAAAATCGTGGACGAAAGTACCCCGATACTTGTGTAGTGTTTAGGATTATTGTTCTTAATCCTCTTGTGTGGTAAAATCTATCATATAAATATAGAAGGTTTCTGCACTTGATTGAGCTCTTGTATGTCCTAACCGGAATATAATGACAGATTAGTTAACCTGTTATCTTAATACGAAGAAGAATCATTAACATTGCATTAACGCATGAAAGAGTGGATAGTTGAGGAGATTGGAAGCCCTATCTACATCATAACTATTTTAAATCCCAAATTATTTTCAACATTAGTTTAATTTCTGCATTTTATTTTAATTCGTAGCTATAATTGTCAAACAAAATAACGTTAACCAAATAGATACCATAGAATAGATAATCGGTACTTGATAACCAGACTCTGTGGACGATATTCGGTCTTACAGAATATATTATTTGAAGCGATACGTACACTTGCGTAAACACGTAGAAATAGCGCAACAATAATAGGAACGCAAAACAGCCTGGTGCACTGTTTGGTATGACTGTTAGTATAGCGTAGTTTTAACTTTATAGGTTTTAGTCGACAAAAGAGCTTACTTGTGAATGAGGTGCTTTCAGTTTTCATTAAAATTTCTACTGATCTAATTCATGGCTTTTAAAATAGTTGTTTGTAATGTTAACTAGTTGGATTGATAGTTGAAGGTTGATCATATTTGGTATTTAAGGTCTTGAATGGCTATTGGTATTTACTCTGCCCAAGTCACCTTTTTAGCTTAAGTTTTGGACTGATTTTGAACTGATCTTGGCCTCTCAAATGATTTTCAAACTTTCTACCCAATATATTTTTAGAGGATTATATAGTCTAAATACCACATCAATGTTCTGTTGGAATACATATGGAATTATAAAATCCTTCCTTAATCTTTGATGTTGAAGTAAAATCTGTTTAGTGAAATAATGAGCTCAATACCACATTTTTAGCTTAATATTGAGTGCCCTTGCTTCTTTTGACCGACATGAGTGTCAGCAGAGTGAATGATGAATGGTTCGCTGATGAAGAAAAAGTTCGCAGGATAGTTGGTCTGTTACAGAATCCGATGCCGCTCCCTGATGAGGAAGAGGTAATTATATTCTATTGAAACAAATGTACTAACATCTTTTTGTTATGATGGAAATTAGGGGGATAAAGCTGATCTTCACCCCTCTTGAGTTCTCTTTTTGTTATGATATGTGGTCGAATTTGATACACTCGTCTTAACTTGTACTAAGTGAACTTGGTAGTTTAAAATGCCAGCAATTCAGGATATCTAAAGGGCTGCATTGCATGTATGCTATTTGTTTATTTTTTTTCCTTCCGAATTTTCAACTAGCTTCGGTTTGCATCTCAGCTACAAGTTGCTATATACTTGGAATTTGAGAAATATTTCTGAATCCAAGTGGATAGTCATTCCTATCTCAAACAGATGACCTTTGGCCCACATGAAGACTGAAGAAATGTAAAAGTGCAGTAGCTCATCAGAAAGGTGTTCTTTCAATATATAAAGTACTAAAGAGTGGAACTTTTGTCATCTTAACTCTTACTTCCCTTTCTTTTGGTGACGGGCGACTTTATTCATTTACGCAAATGGGTCAAGTGAATATGGATAAAAAGGAAAGTGGGTCAAGTCCAAGTAAATTGATTCACCTAGAATGTTGAGTAAGCGATGTATGCTCTTGACGCGCATAGCGGGAGCTTAGTGCACCAGACTGCCCTTTTTAAACACATGAAACACAATAAGTTGTATATTGTTGTTCAACATGCTTAATAGTCTGATGCAATACATTCCACTCTTGTGATTTCTTCTTCCTTTTTTTCTGTTTTTGCTACTTTTACTAGGAAAAATTGAACATTTTCAGAATCTTGCATATGTCCAACCACCAAAGGTAACTTTTCTTCTGCAGATGTTAGATGTTTTCTTGAATCACGAATCCTGCCTCTTATGATTTACTTATAATCCTGCGTCTTATGTGTACCTGCAATCCTGTTTCGGTTATATTTTGTGCGTATCTGAACTTCTTTTCTATTATATGTCTTTATCGGCTGGAAGCCAACGCAAGCTTTGGGTTGGTTTAGCCTCCCCGATAGCTTGTCATGCCTAAGGTTCTAGAAACCTTTGATCTTGTTGCAGCATTAGAATATGGATGGTGGTAGCCCCCTTGCTTTCTTGTCTTTCAAATCCGAGGCCTAGGATGGTTATAATCAATCCTTAATACTATTGTCTCTTAAAGCATGAAGCTGTTTGATTTCTTTAGTTACTTCAAATGATTGACTACTTAGTATTCTTTTACGTTGTTGGTTTGCTAAGAGATATATAGTGTCTGATACCCATCATTCACCCAGCTCTTTCTTCGCATGACCTGGGGAGCCTCAAATCCCAAATATCCTTGAGGTGGTTTCATGGACTGATGTCACATGATAAGGACTTGTAGTCATGGTGTTGTTCCATCTTGAGCTACTACAACGGCTTGATCTTTTTAAAGAATGCTTGTTGCATTCTTGAGCAACTGTTATAAGTCATTTGTGTTTGATGTCTGTTTTTATTGCTCGGGGATGCTTCTCTACTACACTTGGGACACTTTGGTTGTTGTTGCACTTAGGCTGAAACTATATTTGAGAATTAGCTGCTGCACTTAATGAGCTGTTATTCTGTTGTTGAGGGGCTGCTACTATACTTTGAGCTGCTGCAGTATTCTGGCTAAATTACTGCTACACTTTTGAGCATATTTGATATTCATCGCTGCTGTATTTTTTAGCCTAACTGTTGGTGGCTTTCTTGGCTAAAAGCCTGTTACTTTGAGGCTGTTTTGGATAGCTATTGTACTTTAAATATTCCACTGATTTGAACACGATGCTATACTTTGGCCGATGAGAATAATTAATTTGAGGTCATGACCCTTCTGGAAAGGTTGTTCCTCGGTTTGCTTTCCTTCGGAAAAGGGCGATGATGACACTTATGGATTTTTTTCACATATATATACCGGATACCAACATGCTTGGCAAGGAGACTAGATTGATTGACGAGTCACTAGTTCGCAGCCATGACTTGTTTGGGATATCCCTTTATAAAATATAGATGTGAGCCCTGCCTAACCAAAAAAAAGAAGGAAAAAGTTAAAGTCAAACATCACATTTTGTGACAGTTTTTATAACCGTCACAACAACTGTCATGAATTTGTGACAGTACCTACCGTGACACTTAGAAAAACTGTCACAAAACCCCTTTCGTGACAGTTTTAACCATCACGGTAGGCCTTTTTTTGTAGTGACACGTGTAAATGAAGAGAACACATACGTATAGATATCCTTCGAATTTGAATAATTTAGTAAATCCTCCCTTCCTTTATACTTGTTATTAAAAATGAATGTTTCTCCTTTACTTATCATTTTTTGTAAATTAAAAGTAATTTATTTATTTTTTAAATTTTACTTTTGTTAATGTTGGGTTTGGTGTTATGACATTTTGCTCAATATATCATTTTCAGTACTAAGTTAAAATCAGAAAATGTTGGAACAAATGTCATGACATTCGGACCAACATTCTGATAACAGTTTTGCCTTACTTCACAGGACTGAAGCTAAACTCGTGGGATTTTTACCACGAGGGTAATATGACTTGGTAAGGAGTTTTGGAGCTGAAGAAAAATGTGGGAAGATCACGTCCAAGTCGTTGCTAAACTTGGGGAACAAGTCCAAAAAGTTAGAGGATTTTACTCCACAATCTTCTCCAACAAATCCTATCAGCTTCTCATCTTTCTCTCAACCTCTACAATGATTCAATGAGCATTTCAAGGAAGACCCTCTACTATAAATAGAGAGGCTGCATCAGTGAATCGATATCCAGAAAATAAAAAGAAAATATCAAGAGAGCTCTCCGATATAACGATCAGAAAATTGGATCACAAGTGTTGCCTGAGCGTGTCGACAACATTCTGCCCAACATTATAATTGCTTCTTAGATTCTAGATTTGTTCTTTATTGAAGCAATTGTAATGAGATATTGTTTATGTCTATTTAGGTAGATTTTTCAGGCATAAGTAATCTGCGACTTAACCTTTTTAATTCCTTTTGTCTTGTAATATTATAAAAGAAGGAATTTATTCAATTGTATATAAATATATACAATACTTTCGATCATTGACCGTCATAGGTTATATCAATATATAACCTATGTAAATATTAAACCTTTGTGTTCTTTATATTTCCGCTGCATTTACTCTTAAGTTTTTCTGTTTTATCGAAATATTGTTACTTGTGTCAGACGACATTATCGATGACATTTGCAACTGTTTTAGCATACAAGCTTATTTTACTTTCGGTTAGTTTTGAATTGTTCCATGGTATTACCCCCGGGACCCAACAAGTGGTATCAGAGCCAATACTTGACATAATAAGTGATTGGTCCTGTTATTTAAATTATGGATCCGGTTAATCCAACAATTGGTAGGTTTCCTATTTCATATTATTCAAACTATTTCTATTAGAAGATTCACTTATGCTCTTATATCAAATCAATTGATGTTAGGGCATGAAGATCTATTACAAACGGATATGTTGTTCCAATGCTTCCACCGGATATGGAAGGTGACATACTTGTTAAACTTGAATCTGAATGGAATGCTGAAGAAACCAATAATGCAAACTTCAACGAAAAGACCTTAAATGCCATTTTTGGATGAGTTGATCTTTATATGTTCAAACTCATACAAAACTGTTCTACAACCAAGGACGCATGAGATACTTTACAAACTCATTGTGAAGGTAGCTCTAGTGTTCGTCGAACGAAACTTCGTATGCTCATGAGTAAATATGAACGATTAAGGATGAAAGAATCGGAAGACATTAAAACCTATTTTGAAAAGTTGATTGACATCTCAAATGAATGTCAAGTTCTTGGTTCTCCATTGACCACACTCAACTTGTGGAAAAAACATTTTGTTTTCTTCCTGAAAAGTTCAATATAAAGATATGTGATTTTGAAGAAGCCCATAATCTTGCTACAATGGACCTTCATACCTTAATGAGTATTCTCAAAACTTATGAGATGAATATAGAGAATCAAAGGACATTATATAAAAGCAAAGACATGACACTTCAAGTAAAATCCTCTGAGAGTCAAATCGAAGAAGAGGATGAGAACCTTGAAGAAATTGGTGATGGTGCAAATGTTGCTCTTCTTACTCGAAAGTTCAATTTCGATGGTAAGGAAGTTCAACAATGATAAAAATAAGTTCAAATCCAAAGAGCACCAAAACCAAGGCTTCAATCAAAACTCCACTAAATCTCTTCCTATAGTACAAAGAGGAAATCAACTAAAGAGAACCAACTCAGATCGTACCAAATTTGATCCCAAACAACTTGAAACTGCGTAATGTCATGCATGTTTAGGGTGGGGTAATTATGTCAATGAATGTGCAAATACCTTGAGGAATTTGGTAAAATTCTGTGGGTCTCTCTTAGTGACGACGAAGGAGAAGAGGAATGAGATCAAGAAATAGAGTCATAAGCAATGTTGACCACTGTTTTTGAACAGTCCTGCTCAGACAAAGAAAATGTCATCGACAGTGTTGTCCCAAATGTCACCATATTTACGTCAATATCTGCAACAACATATGTAGTTCCAGCAACATCCAAAATGTATGAATACTTCAACTACCTTGATGTTAATTTCTTTAGTAGTGTTATTTCTATTAGTGACACTTAACATTGAAAATGAAGTTGACTCCAAGGAAGAAATGATTAAGGAATTACAAAAACTTTGTAAGGATTTAATCCTAGAATCCAAACAACTTGATTCAAAAGTAAAATATTTAACTCTTGAGAATGCTGATTTAAAAGGCACAGTAACTCGTCTAGAAGTTGTACTTACTAAAAAGGACATTGATTTTGGTAAGATAAGTGCAAAGTTGGATCTAGCTGAAGCAACCTTCCATAAGCTTCATACAGGTACTTCCAAACTGGATGAGATACTCAGTTTCAGCAAACCACCACACGCAAGTATTAGGTACAAAAACTCTCTTAACGCTATATGCTCTAATTTGTTTGACAAAACTGAGAAAATGGGGTTTGTAAAAGAAAAAGGTTTGAATAATAGAGTCTCATATATGTCAAAGGATATGAAGTTTGTGTGTCGTCACTGTAACAATCCTGGTCATTTAAAACCATAGTGTTTTAAACTTCAGAATTTCAGGAGCAGAATGTTGTCAAGACGACTGTCCAACATCTCGGACAACACTCAACGCAACAATCCTCAGTCCAGAAAGGGAAAATGTTTTAAGAGAGTTTGGGTTCCCAAAATGTCTGTGAAATGTAATATTGCTATAATTGCTTTAAGGACTAACATTTCAGGTTCTTGGTACTTTGATAGTGGGTGTTCA
The DNA here is from genome assembly GCA_029844215.1 of Przewalskia tangutica. Lineage (NCBI taxonomy): Eukaryota > Viridiplantae > Streptophyta > Magnoliopsida > Solanales > Solanaceae > Przewalskia > Przewalskia tangutica. Next base: position 90,538,153 of record CM056730.1, on the reverse strand, counting down.
CGCCATATGACAGGGATAAAAGAGTGCTTAAAGAACTACGAGTCACTCAGTGGAGGTAACGTGACTTATGGAGGTGGCGGTAAAACTAAAATCATAGGAAAAAAATCTTAAATATTCCTGGTGTTCCTGCCTTGAAGAATGTCTTACATGTCGAAGGATTAATGGCTAACTTAATTAGTATAAGGTAATTGTATGACGACAATCTTGAGGTAAAGTCTAATAAGTATGCTTGTATAGTTACAAATGAAGCTAACAAATGTGTTATGTCAGGTACAAGAACATGTGACAATTGCTATCTTGTTGGAGAACAAGAATCTGCAATAATGTTAGGACAGATGACACAACTTTGTGGCATAAAAATTAGGGCATGTCAACTACCGTAACTTAAAAATATTAATTTCTTATGAGGCAGTAAGAGACATTTCTAAACTAAGTCCTAAAGATAAAACAGTGGCCTGTGAAGATTGTCTAAAAGGTAAGCAAACCTGTGTCTCATAATGTTGCCCAGAATGACGAACAACATTCATGTACGTCTCACTGCTTTCAAATATTGCACATGGATCTTATGGGTCCAATCGAGGTAGACAGTTTAGGAGGCATGAAGTGTTCTTATGTGATTGTAGATAATTTTTCTAGGTATTCATGGATATTCTTTTTGAAAGAAAAATCTCGAACTTTTAGCATGTTTAAGGTATTACACTCTAGGATAATAAATTTGTATCATTCTTCTATTTTTCGGATTAAGTCCGAGCATGAAAAAGAATTTGAAAAGAATTTGTGAGAAAAAAAAAGATATTTTCCATGAATTTTCTGCTCCCAAAAATCCTCAGCAGAAAGGTATAGCAGAGAGGAAGAATAAAACTCTACAAGAGATGGCTATAGTCATGTTTAGCTCTAAGAAAATGTCAAAATGTTTTTGGGCTGAAGCCTTGAATACTGCAAGTCACATCATAAATAGAGTCTATCTAAGGTCTGGAACAAAAATGACACACTATGAGCTAATTAATGGAAATAAACCCAATTTGCGGTACTTTCATGTGTTTGTTACATCTTAAATAATATACCATCTAGCAAAGTTTGACTCTAAAAGTGACAAAGGAATTTTTGTCGGTTATTCTCAAAATAGTCATGTTTATCGTGTGTACAATCTTAGGACCAAAACTTCACAAGAATCTGTGAATGTTGTTTTTATGACTTTTCTGATCTTACAGGGAATACATATGAAAATAACATTATAATTTCAGTGGAGAATGAGCAGAATGCTGAAGAACCAGATGTTGCCCCAAATGTTACCACATTCGAAGCAACATCTGAACCTGAATTCGTGAGCATAGAATGTGCAGATGAAGAGCCGAATGTTGAATTGCTAGATCAAGTACGAAGGGACCCCTCATCTAGGATTAGAAAGAACTATCCTACAGGTCATGTGATAGGGGGAGTGTTTGAATGTGTAAGAACAAGAGGGAAAGAACCTCTAAACTACAGAGACATGGTCAGATATGTGTGCATGTATACCATGAATAAAAAGGTCAGTCTTTCTTGTTATGTATCTACATTAGAACCAAATAATGTTTCAGAAGCACTGAAAGATAATTTTTGGATTCAAGCTATGCAAGAAGAACTTGAGCAGTTCACTAGAAATGAAGTTTGAGATTTAGTTTTACGCCCAAATAATATCAGTGTAATTGGAACTAAACGGATATTTAAAAACAAGTCAGATGAATCTGGAACTGTTGTGCGAAATAAAGTTCGCATAGTTGCTCAAGGATACACAGGTCAAATGGATTGACTATAACAAAATCTTTGCTCCTGTTGCCAGAATTGAGTCAATTAGTTTGTTACTTGTTGTTGCTTGATGTCTAAAGATTACTCTCCATCAAATGAATGTTAAAGGTGCTTTCTTGAATGTGTATCTTGATAAGGAAGTCTACGTTGAAAAACCTAAAGGATTAGAAGATCCTCACCATCCACAGTTTGTATACATGCTAAAAAAGGTCTTGTATGGATTAAAACAAGCTCCGCGTGCATGGTATGATCGTCTAACTCACTTTCTTCTTGAATTTGGTTTTAAAAATGGTGAAGCTGATTATACTTTATTTATAAAACATCATGGAGTAGATATAGTCATTGCTCAAATCTATGTAGATAACATAGTCTTTGGTTCGACTTCACAGTCCTACCTTGAGATATTCGTCGAAGCTACGTCATCAACATTTGAGATGAGCATGATAGGGGAACTAATTTTTTTCTTAGGCTTCCAGATAAAGCAAAATGAATATGGAATCTTCATCTCCCAGAGTAAGTATGCCATGAATTTAGTTAAAATGTTTGGATTGAAAAATGCTAAACAAATGAGAACTCCAATCGGATCAACACAGAAGATATGCAAAGACAATGTTGACGAAAATGTCGACCTAATATTGTATTGATCTATGATAGGTAGTCTTTTATATCACACTGTTAGTCATCATAATATAATGTTTAGTGTTTGTGTGTGTGCTCGATTTCAAGCATGTCCCAAAGTCTCCCACTTAAATGCCGTAAAACGTGTCATTAGATATGTTGCCGGCACATGTGAGTTAGGAATTTGGTAATCTAAAGACACTAATCCTAATTTAATAGGATATAGTGACTCTGATTGGGCTGGTGATGTGGATGACAGAAAGAGTACGAATGGATGATGCTTTTACCTTGGCAATAATCTTGTTTCTTGGTATAGTCGTAAACAAAATTGTGTCTCACTTTCAACTGCTGAATCTGAATATGTAGCAGCTGGAAGTTGTTGCTCTCAATTAATATGGCTAAGACACATGTTAGACGACTATGGGTTTTCAAGTAATATCTTAGTTTTGTATTGTAATAATCTGAGTGCTATAAATATTTCAAAAAATTCAGTTCAACACTCTCGAACAAAACACATTGATATAGGACATCATTTTTAAGAGATTTGGTTGAAAAACAGCTAGTTCAAATTGAACATGTTGACACTCTTCATCAACTAGCTGATATTTTTACAAAAGCTTTGGATCATGAGAAATTTTCTAGTCTGAAAAATTCTCTTGGTCTCTGTAATCTCTGAAACGGTATTGTTTGGTGAATGTCGGCTGAAATGTCTTTAACATTTTGGGTGACATTTACCTATGTAATATCATAATATGATTTTTGTTACTGTTTAATGGCATAAATTTTGTGTTCACATAAGTATGATCCTAAAATAAGAACACGATTCAAAAGTGATACCGTTCCCTGTGATGGTCCTAGATATCATAAAAAAGGAGTATCAAAATAAGAGAAAGCCTTCTTCAATCTTTTGGCAACTGTACAAATGGGCAAAACCCTTGATGATTATACCGTTCCTATTCTATAGGAGTATCAAGTGCTAAAATATGAAATTATGAGGATACTAAATAAGTATTCTTATTTTTGACACATAAATAAATTTTGTATGTGGTTTATGATTAGATCAATGACACAATAGGAAAATGTTACATTGGTCTGGTGGTTTAACTCATAAAAATACATATAAAACGTGTCTTAATTTGTTGTAAAAAAATGAAATAGTTCTTCAGAGTTCATAATACTTGTGTTATCCAAGATGTTGCCAACATTACTGTTGACATTTTCAGATAATGATATTTGTTGGGATACGGTACATAACTCATTTTTGAAAAATATGTTTTTAGCTTCCCTATTTTTATGCCTTATTTTGGAATTCAAACTTTTAAATAATTAGATCAAATTCCAAATCTTGATGTCTATCTTTTTCCTAAATTTGAACCAGTCGTGGTGCCTCATCAAACCCTTGGTGGCGCCGCGGCGCATCCATCTCAGAAACACAAAATTCGCATTTCCGAAACCCTAAAACTGGTTCAAGGTCAGATTTGCATATTCATCCTCGTAACCCTTTACTATCAAACAACACGTTCATCGACCATCATCTAATCTCTTCTCGTTCTTCGCTTCAGTGCACCATGTCGTAATGAACCGGTTACGTACATTGACTTAGAAGAGTTAGAACGGAATGACTTCCTCGATTACATCATTGTTTAATAGTTTGGGAGACAAGGATTATGCCCACTTAAGATATTAGGTTTTCAAGCTTCAAACGACGTAAAATTTAGATTTAAACAAATTCTAACCCATATTATTAATGATTACTACATAATCACACAAAATATCTCAGGCTCTGATACCACTATATGAGTTTTATTGGGTTCGTGTATGATATCATTTTATCGTTACACACCAAAGTATAGGTTTGTCTCAAGTAATAAATTTCTCGTAAGTCCGAGTGTCGAACCACAGGAATATTTTGAAGAATTAGAATGTCAATCTAGTTGTGAATTTTAAGGCTTTATATAGTGGACTACATAGTAGAGCTCTGGATTTCACTTAAGTAAAATAATAGAGTTGTTCTTGGCTATATTTGATAACTCAATTGAAATCTACAATCAAGTGATTTCAATTGGAAGATAAAAACATTAAGCACTTGAAACTTTATAACTTTTGAAAACTATCTTTCTAGTTCCCTTAAAAGAGTTTATGAAACCAATTGTTGTTATGTAAAACTAAGTATTCATTGTGCCAAATATGTCTACAACAAATCAAAGTTTTCACAAAACAAAACCATTGACATATCTCATTAGACAACTAAAAAGATATAACATTTAAGACCTTTTGAAAAGCCAAGTACAATACTACTATCTTACTTAAGCTTCACCCCTAGCTCTAGCTAAAGGTTTAGCTCCTCATACTATAATAATTAAAACTCATGTTTTTCAGAGAAATACTACTAATATATGAGATATATTACAAAGAGAGTGATGCCCTAAATGGCTTGCCAAAGGCCCCTTTATATAGGCTCCAAAGTTGAGAAGACTTGCATTATTGTGGACAATTTCGGGTCCGCTCACTAATTGCTAAATGGGACAAGCGTCCTATTGAAATCTTGAATTTATTCCTTCATATCAATTGTGGGGAGTTGAGGTAGCTTTCCAGATCAGTTTGAACTTCCATTGGACATTTCATGTGAAAGTTATGGTCCGATTACTGCTCCTTGGTTAAATGAACATTGACAACTTTGGCAGATTGTTATGATGAGTTTACACGATTCAAAGCTCAACTTGCACACATTCAATGATCTTCAAACTTTTCACAGTTGTCGCATTAGATCTTATCTACACTTTTAAGTTGGTGGTAGATCAATTGAATTTTTGTGTGAATTATAGTGAATTAAATGCAAATTTGTGTTCTATGGAGTTTGAAATCCGGAGCATTGTCATGATGAACACTTTAATCGTCAATTTATTTAACTCTAGAATCCAATGTTTTCAGCAGTTTGGACCATGATAAGAGTTGTAGATACATGAGTTATCTAACCAATGCAACTGGAATGGGATTTGTATAGCTTGAGATATGGACAAAATAAGAAAATGTGTCATGGATCAAAACTCAATCAAAATTTGGATAGAATTTGTCACGACCCGAACCCGGACCCGTGACCGGTGCCTTAACCCGGGCACCCTAGTGACACAACATCAGAGAAAACCAGCGGAATATAAACTCAAGATAACAACCATTACGATATAGAATAGTCTAGCCCAAAATGGCTAACCCAAAAGTACATAAACCAAACAGTTACATCCTTAACGAACCAAGTTCTGACAAGACTACAGGCCTCTAAGAATGAATAACACTATGACGGGACAGGGCCCGCCATACCCACGAATGTACAAAAGTCTACAACCTCGGGAATCGTACCAAAAGCGAGGCCTCGGAGAAATGGAGCCTTAGAACCGAACCGTGATCCTAGAGTGCGGATCGGCAAGCTATGAACCTCAACTCGCGGCATGAACGGCCCGGGAGGTCGATCTGGCATGTACCAAATATGCGGCGGAAAATATCGTAATAATATCATAAGTCAAAATATAATTTGGAGTTATAGGCGAAAATCGGTTTACCTTGCACGTGCCTTACTAACAATGAGTAACAAGTATAAGTTTTATAGCGTAAAAATAGGAGGCTCGCGATCAAAGCAGGTACCTCGCCTGTAGTATCATTAAGCAATCCTACTCGCGGGACTATTTCACCCGCATAGGTCCTGTGGACCCGCGTGAGGTCATCCGCCTCGTCGTAGGACTATTTCACCCGCGTGGGACTATTTCACCCGCATGGATCCTGTGGATCCGCATGAGTACCATCAGCGTACTCGCGTGGGACTATTTCACCCGCATGGATCCTATGGTCGGATCCGCGTAGTACAAGCGCCGTACTCGCATCATGGGTAGCAAATCCATGGCATAAATAGTAAACCATCCTATTGGAGCATACCCGTGGGCCACCCATCGCGTCAGTATGTCCAAAGGAAATAACAAGAATAACCCGGGGTTTACCCGTAATAATATATATATAACATAGCTCATCCGGCTATCATACGCAACATAAGCACTACCGGCCTATCATATCATAACATAAGCACTACCGGCCTATCATATCATAACATAAGCACTACCGGCCTATCATATCATAACATAAGCACTACCGGCCTATCATATCATAACATAAGCACGTTAAGAAATTACCCTAACTTCTTATTAACATTATTAATATATCCTCTCTCATTTTAGTATACCTAAGGCACCAACATGTCTTTTAATAGAAAATCCGGGAATTTAACCCAAGTATCATGTACCTCTAACCTTTTAAGAAATAACTCTTTCTATACAAAAATTCCAAGATACTAATCACCATAGTATCAAGTTACGATTTCTTTTCAAAACAAGTCACGTTTCCTTTTAAAACTATCCCAAGCTTCTAAATTAAGTGACTTCATTTCTTGTAAAACCTTAGGCAATTCATGCCTTAAAACCATTTTCCTTCCACAAGTTCAAAACATCAAAACCTTTCTCCATTAAACTTTCACAAACTAATATAACCAACTCCCCATAAAGCCGTTATATTAGAGTTAAACAATAGTAAAACACATTCCCTTAAGTCCAAGGGATTTTTATACTTTTCTTTTTAAAACGAAGCAAGTATCAAATACTTATAACAAACGAAGATTTCCAAATCTTGTACGTCTACCGTACTACATAGGTACAACTAATCATGCTCAAGAGATAGGAAAGCTCCACATACCTCTTGGTCAATCCACAAGCTAAGTCCAATTTACATGCGTAGTATGTCAACCTAAAATGACCACAATACGTTTATCAATCTCTAGTTTATAATGCAGAATTTTCCAAGTTAAAGTCACCAATTTCCTACGGAAAATTGGGCAGCGTTTCCTTTGTTTCTACATACTTTGCCACCTTTTCCAAGGTCGATTTTTAACGCTCAAATGCCATGTTTAAGGCTCAACAACCAACCAACACCAAGGGGATTACACACCTAAACTTTGGTGTGTAAAATTCAGCCCCACAAGTTACAACAACTAACCCAACAAGTCTAATGTAGTATTTAGGCAACAACATGCTCATAAAATCCCCCAAACCAATTCTTTCATAATCAAACCCCATTTCTTACATGCAACTACTCTAAGTGCATTTTTTTCCAACTACAAGTTCTTCCTATTAAACATGCAACGCCCAATACCAACTACAAGAGAAGAAATGTTACCTTGAGTTTTAGCCAAACTTAATCCAACACCTTGCTAGCCTTTTTCTCCAAGAACACCACCACAATAGTCTTCACAAGCTTGTAATAACCTTTCCTTCCTATTACACTTTTCAGATTTTTCCCTTAGGCTAGAATTCCTCTTGGGAATTTAGAGAAGGATGAGCTTTTAACTTAGAGAGAGATGGAGTGTAAAGATGAAAAGTTGAAAGAAATGACCAAGTCTTGGTCAATATAATGCATGTAGCAGAAATCAGATGGGGGGGACACTTGTCACCCTCCCATGGCCTCTTTTAAAACAAAAATCAGACTTTCTAAGTTTTTCCGCCCAAAATTCCCGCCTCGGCGTCGCACTGCTTCGGCGCCGTGGCCATGCACTCCTGCGGACACTCGGAACTTTAGCGCGCGGCCGATTTCGGGCGCGGCCATGAATTCCACGCCTTGGCGCGCGGCCACGCCTCCGGCGCGCTGAGCCCGACCGAAGTTTTACGATTTCAGTCCTAACTCCTTCGCGTGGCCCCATACGCACGGCCTGAACCACGAGGTATAACATTCTCCCTTCCTTAGAAACATTCGTCCCGAATGTTCCTTCTAGCCTTACACAAAACACAATATAAACATATCTTCTTAACTATTCCTTAGCAAATAAGAATGCTCCCCGAGCCACAACATTACTCAAGCATAATCAACCAAATTAACACCAATCAGTAGGAAAGGGGGGTTACCTGGAGGTATAGGGAATAAGTGTGGGTATTTCTTCATCATATCATCCTCCGCTTCCCACGTCATCTCCTCACTGTTCTCGTTCCGCCATAAAACCTTGACGGAAGCCACCTCCTTCGTCTGGAGTCGTCTAACTTGACGATCGAGTATCGCTATGGGACTCTCCTCATACGACAACTCCTCTGTCACCTGGATATCCTGAATCGGGTGCACTCTAGATGGATTTCCAACGCATTTCCGTAACATAGACACGTGAAAAAAAAACTGGATGTACCACCTTAAGATCGGACGGCAGGTCCAACTCATAGGCAACCTTGCCCACTCTTCGGACAATCGTCACGCCCAATGTACCTTGGGTGAGTTTCCCTTCTTTCCCGATCTCATCACGCCGCCGTGGCGTACCTAGAAAAACCCAATCATCTATCTCAAATTCCAAGTGTCGGCCGATGATCTGCATACGACTTTTGTCGACTCACGGTGACAATAACCGCTCTGGATAAGCTTCACTTATCCACTACATTGTACCAAGTCCGCCCGACTAATCGAACTTCTCCTACCTCAAACCAACTATCGGTGACCTACACTTCCTCGTATAAGGCCTCAAAAGGCGCCGTGGATACTAGAATGGTAGTTGTTGTTATAAGCAAACTCCATAAAAGGTAAATGATCCTCCCTACCCCGAAATCAATAACACAAGCCCGCAGATATCCTCGAGTGTCTGCGGATAGTGCGCTCGGCTGTCCGTCCGTCACGAGGATGAAGCGCCCGTCTTTGAGACTCACCTGTGTCCTAATCCCTTCTCGGAAAGACCTCCAGTTAGCCGTGGGCTCCTCTATCGATATAATCGACACGGGACTCTGCAATCTCACAATCTCTCTAATATATAATCGGCATAGTCCTTGGTGAAAATGTCGTCTGGCCGAAGAAAGTGGGTGATTTCGTCGACTGTCAACAATAACCCAAATGGAATCATGTCTCATGCAGGTGCGAGGTAACCCTGTAATAAAGTCCATGTTGACCACCTCCCACTTCCATATCGAATATCAATAGCTGTAATAGCCACCGGCTTACGTGCTCAACCTTAACTCTTGACAATTAGGACCTTTGGGCAACAAACCGCCACGTCCTCTTCAAACCATCCACCAATACATGCACACGAGGTCATGGTACATCTTAGTCGACCGGATGAATCGAATAACGAGCCTGGGTGCCTCCCGAGAATCTGGCGACGAAGTCTGTCACATCGGGAACACCTGGCCGCCTCGATCTTAGCACCCCATCGGTGCTACCTCAAATAGACTCTTCTCTTCTGGAGAGGCTGCGTCTCGATGCCGTACCAAAATCGAATCCTCATCGCCGCCTCTTCACCTCGCCGACGATGGAAGACTCGGCCTCTCGAACCAATTCCGTTACCAGCGGAATCAACCAAACGAACCCAAGGCTTGCTAATCGGTGTAACTCTCGGACCATGTCCTTCTTCCTGGCCGCACTTCGGCGGACTACCCATCAATCTGCGACTAAGGACATCCGCAACTACGTTGGCCTTGGGTGGTATAGGATATCAATATCACAATCCTTAAGTAGCTCCAACCACCGTCTGCGCAAATTCAGCCGCCTCGATGCGAAGATATCGGAGTTTCTGTGGTCTACGCAAATATCCACATGAAATCTATATACGAAATTGCCTCTCCAAATCTTCAAGGTACGATTAATCGCCGACTCTAAATCGTGAGTAACGTAATTCCTTTCTTGCTTCCCAACCGCGGAAACATAAGCTCTAACCTTATCGTGTTGCGTCGGCTAATGACACCCAACGTGTTACAATAATACCCTAACCCTCTAGTCTCTCAAGAGGGGTTAGAACTGTAGTCGTGGTCAACTTCTCTTCCAATAACTGGAAGCCTCTCTTGCACTTGCAAAATATTCGAGCATCCTTAATCTCAGTTATGGTTCCTGTTTCCCTTTCTCCGTTGCAACCAAACTTGGTTACTATACTTGGATCTGATTCCTTTGCTTGCCGCATGGCTAAGACTTCCTGCCAATCACAATTTAGGGGGAAGAGTTCCTTGATCTTGTCAAGTAGTAATCCTATTATCCTCTCTCAGCTCGTAGAGCTTATAGTCCGGTGTTCAACCTCAATTCACGGTATTACATAATCCAATGACTTGTCAAGATTTCTTATCGTTCGAGTGTCTACTCGTCTTTCCTTTATAAGTTAATTCAAGTTGTCCTGGGGTCCTTTACCTCTACGTATTCTCTTACTATCTTTCTTGTCAGTACAGATGCTACTACCTTTCCTCGAGGTGTTCCTACTGCCCATTACCTACTAATGGTCTTACACTAGTTCGGGGTAACTGTGTCTCGTGCAACTTACATAACCATAGTTGTATTCTCTTTTATCCTTCTGGTCATAACCTACCTTATGCTTATTAATAGTAAAGTGTTTCTAATTTGATCCATAATAAATGCGGTTTCAAATATGTGTACTACCTGCATTTTTCTTACGACACTTCCCTGACCGTTTCGTGACGTCGTTCTTAATTACCCCCAACATAATACTTTTTCCACGGATATCTAAAATCGTAACTTATGGCATGACGATACTGAAGACCTACCCGTCTCCCATCCTTCGTCTAACTACATGGGTACACATGACCCCATAATACGTAAGGCTATTCTCTTATGTAGGGGAGAGAACCTTATCTCCCTTCATTAACCTTTCCTTGGTGTCACAACCCTAATCACCGGGTCCTCTCGTGGTCCTGTAAATATCTAATCATTACGCACCGCCTTAAAATCGTGTAGATTTTCAAAACCTACCAAAGATGCCCTCTTCTTTCCGTCGCCGTACTTATTTTATTCTTGCCTTGCACATTTCCTTGAAATTATCAGGAAGGTAGTGGCCGCCACACCAAACCAACTCCAAGTACCTCCAAGGGAACTTAACATAAATTCCTTCAAATTCAAGTATTACTTACTTTCTGCGTCAATTTTTTTCCCAACGAACAAGTCACACAAATTTATTAAAAACAATGATGCCAAAGAAGGAAGGATAATTCATCGTTACTACCTTCGCCGTGTCCACTCGATGGCAAACTGCACGGAAAATTGTACCAATCAATCTCTTACGTAGTCCACGTTGGCATAACATGAGGCCAACTAGCGTCTCATAATGACCTCAACGTCCGTCATAACTCTGCTAGGGTCCGACGACTATATCGTTACTGACAATTATTATCTGCCCACTCAGCTACCACCCAACACTCACGGGTGTGGTTACCCCATAAAGGTCCTCATGGATTCTGGCTTCATTTCTTTCACACTTGGTTGCTCACTTCCTTACCGGTCGTACTCTTTTCCGTACTTCCAAACTTATTCTAGCTTACGTACATAACTTCCATAATAAAGCTGGCCTTCGATCTTGGAGTTACTAAGTTAAAACAATATAAGGTCATTTCCGGCGCTCACAACCTGGTTCCGGTGGGATACGTCTGCGAACTCGTAAAATGATTAATTAGACTCGGCCTTGTACCCTCGTGACCCTGTCACGTAGCGGGACTACTATCAACTGATCCCACCCCAAGCGGGTATACTAACTTCTCATAATACCATAGTCGTGTCGTCTTGGTCACAACAACCATTACTTACTCCACACGGATCCCATCCGTACTATCCTCTTAAGCATACCACGTAGCTTAATTTACAAACATAGTCTCCCATTGGGCCCCTTAATTAAGCTTCTTAAGGTTCCATTACTTTTTCCGACAACTCATCGTCTCCTAATTTTCTCAAACTAGCACGTAAAACCTCGATGAGAGTTCCTTAACTGTTCATACCTCCCCGGTACCTATTTAGTCCTTACCAAATCCTGGTAATCTAAAATCATTCTTGGCAACACATATGTGATCCTCATACGTAAATCAGTATAGGCGTATGTCGTGATACCAACTATACTACAAGTATTACCAACACGGATACGCAATCCACATAATCTTCTCGGGTCATTGCTTCGCCGTGGCGCAAACACCATAACTTTGTTAGGAGACGACCACAACCACACGCCTCTATCGCACGATCTTAGAGTGAGAAGAAATGGAAACGATCCTAAATATCCTGCAGCCTCACGATTATAGATGTGGTGCAACACACCGATAATCAAGACTACTAGATACGGCTGTAGACTCTTTCCGAGGATTAAGCGCTCACGATACCACTTTTGTCACGACCGAACCGGACCGTGGCCGGTGCCTTAACCGGTGCACCCTAGTGACACAACATCAGAGAAAACCAGCGTAATATAAACTGAAGATAACAACCATTACGATATAGAATAGTCTAGCCCAAAATGGCTAACCCAAAAGTACATAAACCAACGATTTACATCCTTAACGAACCAAGTTCGACAAGACTACGAGCCTCTAAGAATGAATAACACTATGACGGACGGGGCCGCCATACCACTGAATGTACAAAAGTCTACAACCTCGTGGAATCGTACTAAAAGACGAGGCCTCGGAGAAATGGAGCCTTCCGAGAACCGAACCGTGATCCTAAGAGTGCGGATCGACAAGCTATGAACCTCAACTGCGGCATGAACGCGGCCGAGGAGGTCGATTGACAACATGTACCAAATATGCGGCCCGGAAAATACTGTAATAATATCATAAGTCAAAATATAAGCTGGAGTTATAGACGGAAATCAGTTTACCTTGCACTGTGCCTTACTAACAATGAGAGTAACAAGTATAAGTTTTATAACATAAAAATAGGAGGCTCACGATCAAAACAGGGTACCTCGCCCGTAGTATCATTAAGCAATCCTACTCCTGGGACTATTTCACCCGCATAGGTCCTGTGGACCCGCATGAGGTCATCCGCCTCGTCATAGGACTATTTCACCCGCATGGGACTATTTCACCCGCATGGATCCTGTGGATCCGCATGAGTACCATCGCGTACTCGCATGGGACTATTTCACCCGCATGGATCCTATGGTCCAGATCCGCATGAGTACAAGCGCCGCACTCGCATCATGGGTAGCAAATCCATGGCATAAATAGTAAACCATCCTATTGGAGCATACCCGTGGGCCACCCATCGCGTCAGTATGTCCAAAGGAAATAACAAGAATAACCCGGGGTTTACCCGTAATAATATATATATAACATAGCTCATCCGGCTATCATACGCAACATAAGCACTACCGGCCTATCATATCATAACATAAGCACTACCGGCCTATCATATCATAACATAAGCACTACCGGCCTATCATATCATAACATAAGCACTACCGGCCTATCATATCATAACATAAGCACGTTAAGAAATTACCCTAACTTCTTATTAACATTATTAATATATCCTCTCTCATTTTAGTATACCTAAGGCACCAACATGTCTTTTAATAGAAAATCCGGGAATTTAACCCAAGTATCATGTACCTCTAACCTTTTAAGAAATAACTCTTTCTATACAAAAATTCCAAGATACTAATCACCATAGTATCAAGTTACGATTTCTTTTCAAAACAAGTCACGTTTCCTTTTAAAACTATCCCAAGCTTCTAAATTAAGTGACTTCATTTCTTGTAAAACCTTAGGCAATTCATGCCTTAAAACCATTTTCCTTCCACAAGTTCAAAACATCAAAACCTTTCTCCATTAAACTTTCACAAACTAATATAACCAACTCCCCATAAAGCCGTTATATTAGAGTTAAACAATAGTAAAACACATTCCCTTAAGTCCAAGGGATTTTTATACTTTTCTTTTAAAACGAAGCAAGTATCAAATACTTATAACAAACGAAGATTTCCAAATCTTGTACGTCTACCGTACTACATAGGTACAACTAATCATGCTCAAGAGATAGGAAAGCTCCACATACCTCTTCGGTCAATCCACAAGCTAAGTCCAATTTACCGCACGTAGTATGTCAACCTAAAATGACCACAATACGTTTATCAATCTCTAGTTTATAATGCAGAATTTTCCAAGTTAAAGTCACCAATTTCCTACGGAAAATTGGGCAGCGTTTCCTTTGTTTCTACATACTTTGCCACCTTTTCCAAGGTCGATTTTTAACGCTCAAATGCCATGTTTAAGGCTCAACAACCAACCAACACCAAGGGGATTACACACCTAAACTTTGGTGTGTAAAATTCAGCCCCACAAGTTACAACAACTAACCCAACAAGTCTAATGTAGTATTTAGGCAACAACATGCTCATAAAATCCCCCAAACCAATTCTTTTATAATCAAACCCCATTTCTTACATGCAACTACTCTAAGTGCATTTTTTTCCAACTACAAGTTCTTCCTATTAAACATGCAACGCCCAATACCAACTACAAGAGAAGAAATGTTACCTTGAGTTTTAGCCAAACTTAATCCAACACCTTGCTAGCCTTTTTCTCCAAGAACACCACCACAATAGTCTTCACAAGCTTGTAATAACCTTTCTTTCCTATTACACTTTTCAGATTTTTCCCTTAGGCTAGAATTCCTCTTGGGAATTTAGAGAGAATGATGAGCTTTTTAACTTAGAGAGAGATGGAGTGTAAAGATGAAAAGTTGAAAGAAATGACCAAGTCTTGGTCAATATAATGCATGTAGCAGAAATCAGATGGGGGGGGGGACACTTGTCACCCTCCCATGGCCTCTTTTAAAACAAAAATCAGACTTTCTAAGTTTTTCCGCCCAAAATTCCCGCCTCGTCAGCGGCCTGCTTCGCGCCCATGGCCAGAATCCTGCGGACACTCGGAACTTTAGGCGCCGCGGCCCTGATTTCCGGCGCCGCGGCCATGAATTCCCTGCCTTGGCGCCGCGTACGCCTCTGGCGCGTACACTGAGGCCCCACCAAGTTTTCTGATTTCGAGTCCTAACTCCTTCCGCATGGCCCCATACGCACGGCCTGAACCACGAGGTATAACAGAATTGTTGTGTAATCTTAATTGGACTTTCAAATTGCAAAGTCGGTTTTATATACCCACTTATATCTTTAGTACATTGTCTTGAGTGTCCAAAAACATTAGTGTCACAAAAATTGGATGAGTGTAATTTATATTATGGCCTAGACATCAAGCAATACACATACTAACCATGTTCAATCATGCTTAAGTATTCCATTACTATAGAAAAATATATATTTATGGCTAACCTATGAAATACAAAATTACGTATAAATATGCAACAAATACTACACAATAACAACTAAAATACACATGAAATTTTTATAACATATGCATATTTACACACTAAGCACACCCCCTAACCAGCTTATTACTAGTTCATAGTGATAAAAACGCGACATAAATTTTTGTTTTAAAGTTTCATTATTACCAACTCCTTCTTCTAATATGTCCATATTAACAAACTATTGTATTCATATCTATTCATCATTCAGTATTATCTAAGTGAGTAATTTAGTCGTCATCTTCTGTTGTGCTCAAGTTAAGTAACAAATAGTTATGAGTCTCATGTCATAAAACTATTATCTCAATATTTACTGATGCTAACACTTTTGGTTGGGTTTATAAAAAAAAAATCTCCTGAGTGCGTTTTACGCTCCATCTCAGGAATATTCATTTTTTTCTTTTTTTCTTCATCCTGAGTGCGTTTTACGCTCCATCTCAGGAATATTCATTTTTTTTCTTCCTCCTGAGTGAGTTTTACGCTCCATCTCAGGAGTATTCATTTTTTCTTCCTCCTGAGTGTGTTTTACGCTCCATCTCAGGAGTATTCATTTTTTTTCTTTTTTTTTATTATTATTACTTTAAAACCCAATCATTTAGCTGCAGCCATTTGTAAAGCAAAGAAACTAGTAGAATTATTCAATTTACAACCCACGATCATTTGTCACTGTGTTTGTGTGAAATAAAGATGACTTATAACCAACTACTAGATAATACAAGATTATAATAGAAATAAAAATATGTCAAGTTTTTTTTATTGCACATATTGAATTTAAGGAATTCAAGTAAGCATAATTTTTTTATGCGTCTCAAGGGTCGTTTTTACCCCTTACTCTGCCATTTTTACTTTTTATTTTATTTTTTACAATAAAACGATGTCTACTAATTCTCTCCCCAACCCAATCAACACATTGTCTCCAATGTTTTAAAGCTCGAGTTGCAAAAATTAGAAGATATTACTTGATTCCACATAAATTGAAGAAAATAAACCTGAAACACACACACACACACACAAAATTGCAAACATGATTATTGTTATAGCCGTAAATCTAAATCATCCTTTCTTTTTTTTTTCCACGGTCACCAAACCAATCTAATTGAGAAGCAATTGAATTATATTTAAACTCAAAGACCTGAAGTTTCTCAATTAACAGTTCAGGGTCTGAATCTGATAGGAAGATTTGATGTACTTGCTCTGTCATGAAACTTCTATGTACTACATGATCTAGAAAAGTTAGTAACCCATCATAAAAACCATTAACATTTAGTAACCCAATAGACTTTGAATGAGTAGTTAGCGTTAACCAATAAGTAATATGAAGGATGTTCTCAAAAGTTCCAAGTCCACCTGGCAAAGCTATGAATGCATCCGAATGTTCCAACATTTTAGGTACCCTCTCTTGTATGGACGAAACTTCTATTACCTTACCCACTGTATTTCCAAAAAACTTTTTAAGAGCAGTCAGGAGTCAGGACTATTCCTAAAACTTCGGTCCCTCCAAAGGATGCCGTCAACGCCACATTCCCTATTAAACCAAGTGTACTGCCTTCATATACTAAGTTGATTTTTTCCTTTGCTCGCACACTTCCAAGTTTATTTGCTGACACTTGGTATTCATTATTTTTACCAATAGACCCACCAAACACACAAATGGAAGCTATCTTTGGAGATGATGATGTTGTCATTTTTATTTATTTTTTAGCTCTCTCTCAAGACTAAAATTATATGAGTCGTTTGCGATAAACTAGATGATGCATTATATACAAAGGGAAAGTAAAAAAAATGTACATGGTACGACTCTAGATGCACTATTTATTGAAAAAAGAAATTAGAATTAAAGGTCCCACTAACAGTAGTTGTGATTGTGGCTCACATCTTCCTCTGGTTTTACGTCCAGAAATGGCTTAAACGCCTTCTGTGAGTCGAGGATAAGCTTCCCATCCAATTTTCTTAAAAATTGGCAAACAGGGTCTTTTAACGTCAGATTTTTGAGACTAAGTGCATATTCTCTTCTAAATTGCCCCCATAAATCGATAATATGACGTTGCACCATTCCACAAGAATGCGTCTCAAGAGTCAAATGAATATCATCCAAAGACTCCTTACTCAGCTCATTCTTAATGAAATCTATCTTATCATATCGATTGTTGGATGACATTCCTATACTTCTACAACGAGTGTTACAAGTCCATCTAGCACATTTGTTGCAAACATTCATTCTTTTAGCTCGTCGTTTTTTAGAATATGTATTCTTACCCAAACCAGCCAAGCGTGGAACAAATGAGTTTGTGAACTCACCTCCAAACCTGACTTTTTCTTCTATCAACCAACGTAAATCAACTGGAAGGCCCTTAATCATTAGTAACCTTAATCTCTCGCATCGGCCATTGTAAATTTTAACTAAATCATTCTTATCGTAGAAGAGGAAACGTTTGTTCAAAGAAGCAATAACCACATCCATTTTATTAAATTGCTTAAGAGTTGTATTCAAATATGAGAGCTAAAATAACATAATCAAAGTTTTATTCGATTTTTACGGCTACTACATTACATCACATAAAAACGTTAGAGCCTAGGCAAAACCTAAAAGTTGTGTAGTGAGTGTCATGACTACTATGTATGGTACACAAAATTCTTCTTCTTTATTATAACCAACGATGAGCATAAGAACGAAAACAAGAGTGATGAAGGCAAGAAAATATTTATTCATTTGGTTTGCGTGGATGAGAGAGTTTAAGGAAATATGTTTAGAAATGGGAGGAGAATGAGGTATTTATGGTGTAAAATTTGTAAAAATGACCGTTGAATGGGAAGAGAAAAAGTGAAAAAATATTGTTCATTACCGTTAAAAATAGGAAAAAAACATGTTTTTATATATTTATGTACAACTCAGTTTCTGTGGGCAACTGAAATTTCGACTTGAGAGTCACAGAGTACCGAATCCGCCATTTATACCGGAAAAAGAAAAAAGAAGAAGAAAGAAAGAAATACTAAAAATAATAATAACAAAGACAATTATACTTGAAAATAAACACAAAAAAATCAAATCTTGTAGACAGGGTCAGCCAAAGAAACTGACTCGATCTCTTTTGAAAAACTTTCAAAATACGCTTTTAAACGTTGTCCATTGACTTTGAAAATGTCACCACTTCTTGGATTCTCAATTTCAACAGCTCCATATGAAAAGACAGTTTTTACAGTAAAAGGTTCTGACCATTTTGACCGCAATTTTCCAGGAAACAATTGTAATCTAGAATTATACAAAAGAACTTTTTGCCCAATTTCAAAAGTTTTTCTAACAATGTGTTTGTCATGAAATACTTTCATTTTCTCTTTGTAAATTCTAAAAATTTCATATGCTTCATTTCTGATTTCTTCTAATTCATTTAGTTGAAGTTTTCTCAATGAACTAGCTTTATCTAAATTAAAATTAAACATTTTGATAGCCCAAAAGGATTTATGTTCTATTTCAACAGGCAAGTGACAAGGTTTTTCAAAAACAAGTCGGTAAGGGGACATACCAAGAGATGTTTTGAATGTTGTTCGATATTCCCACAGTGCATCAGTCAACCTGAGAGACCAATCTTTTCGAGTTGGGCCAACTGTTTTCTCTAGGATATGTTTGATCTCTCTGTTAGCAAGTTCAGCTTATCCACTTGTATTCGGATGATAAGGGGTTGACACTTTGTGATTAATTTCATATTTTTTCATTAAGTTTTGAAATGGTCTATAAAATGTAAACCTCCATCACTTATGATTGCACGAGGCATGCCAAATCTTGAGAAAATATTTTCCTTCAAAAACTTCAAAACAATTTTGTGACCATTATTTTTGCAAGGAATTGCCTCAACCCATTTTGAAACATAATCGACTCCAACCAAAATGTATTGATATCCAAAAAATTGTGGAAAATGACCCATAAAATCAACTCACCAACAGTCAAAAATTTCTACAACTAAATGGGATTTAATGGCATCATGTTTCTATGAGTTACCCCACCTAATCTCTGACACCTATCACAAAATTTGCAAAATCTGTGTGTGTCTTTAAAAAGTGTGGGCCAATAAAATCCGCACTGCAATATTTTTGCAGCGGTTTTCTTTGAGGAAAAATGACCACAACATTCTTCTGAGTGAGAAAAAGTGATTATACTTTGAATTTCATCATCAGGCACACATCTTTTTACTATTTGATCTGGAAAATATTTAAAAAGATATGGGTCATCCCAAAAGAAATTTTTCACTTTTCTGAAGAATTTCGTTTTTTCCTATGCATTCCAATGATTTGGAATTTGCCCTGTAGATAGAAAATTAGCAATGTCTGCAAACCATGGAAAAATAGATACATAAAAGAGTTGTTCATCAGAACAAGAGTCATCTATGGGACTTGTCTCAAAAGATTCATCACATGTAAGTCTAGACAAATGATCACACAACATTTTCAACTCTTTTTTTATCTTT
Source organism: Przewalskia tangutica (assembly GCA_029844215.1). Lineage (NCBI taxonomy): Eukaryota > Viridiplantae > Streptophyta > Magnoliopsida > Solanales > Solanaceae > Przewalskia > Przewalskia tangutica. Next base: position 90,518,159 of record CM056730.1, on the reverse strand, counting down.
AATTGTTATATCAAATTCTTGGAGTAAAAGAATCCACCTAATCAATCTTGGCTTTGCATCTTTCTTTGCTAGTAAACATTTTAAAGCTGCATGATCAGTATACAAAATAATGGGCGAGCCAACTAGATAGGATCTAAATTTTTCTAATGCAAATACTACAGCAAGTAGTTCTTTTTCAGTAGTGGAATAGTTCATTTGAGCACTATTAAGAGTTTTACTTGCAAAGTGGATCACGTAGGTTTTTTTTAATCTTTTCTTTGTCCTAAAACAACTCCTACAGCATAATCACTAGCATCACACATTATTTCAAAGGGCAAAGTCCAATCAGGAGGTCGCATAATAGGTGTAGAAGTGAGCATTTCTTTGAGTTTCACAAAAGCATTTTCACAAGAATCAGTCCATTTGAATGTAGCATCTTTTAATAAAAGATTGCATATTGGTTTAGAAATTGCACTAAAGTTTTTTATGTTCCTTCTATAAAAGCTAGCATGTCCTAAAAATGATCTACTATCTTTTACTGATTTTGGTGTTGGTAAATTAGCAATTAGATCAATTTTGGATCTATCAACTTCTATTCCTTTTGTTGAAACAATGTGTCCTAATACAATATCTTCAGTTATCATAAAATGACATTTTCCCCAATTAAGAACGAGATTTTTCTCTTCACATCTAGTCAAAATTTTAGCCAAGTTCATTAAGCAATCATCAAATGAGTTTCCAAACACAGAGAAATCATCCATGAAAACTTCGAGAAAACGTTCAACCATGTCACTGAAAATACCTATCATACATCTTTGGAATGTGGTTGGGGCATTACATAGTCCAAATGACATCCTTCGATATGCAAAGGTTCCAAACGGACATGTAAATGTTGTTTTCTCCTGGTCCTCAAGTGCAATTGCTATTTGATTATACCCTGAATATCCATCTAGGAAGCAATAACAAGTATGTCCTGCAATTCTCTCTAAGATTTAATTCATGAAAGGCAAAGGAAAATGACTTTTTCTAGTCATAAAATTTAATTTCCTGTAGTCAATACACACTCTCCAGCCAGTAACAATTCTAGTGGGAATCAATTCATTATTTTCATTTTTTACTACTGTTACTCCAGACTTTTTAGGTACAACTTGAGTAGGACTTACCCATTTACTGTCGGAAATAGGATAAATAATGTCATTATCTAGAAGCTTAATGACTTCACTTCTCACTACTTCTTTCATATTCGGGTTTAGCTTTCATTGCATTTGCCTAGAGGGTTTAACATTTTCCTCTAAATAAATGTTATGAGTACAAATTAATGGGCTAATTCCTTTTATGTCAGACAAAGTCCATCCTATTGCATGTTTGTGAACTTTTAATACTTCTAACAATTTATGCTCTTGATCATGGTTCAATTTGGAAGATATTATTACCGGATATGTATCATTATCACCCAAATATGCATACCTCGAACTTGATGGTAAAGGCTTCAATTCCAACACTGGTGGTTGAACACATGATGGAATTTGAGCTTTTTCTGATTTTGATAATTTTTCAAACGTCGGCTTCCATCCAATCTGTGAAGTCTCAAACATAGAAGCAAACTCCAAATTGTCCTCATTAATCAAATCATTTGTTAATAAATTTTCTAACGGATCAGAAAATGAGGTCATGAAATGTTCAAGAGTGTATTTATCAGTTACATCAATTTCATATACTTCATCATTATTTGGGGGTTGTTTGGAAAGGTTAAAAACATTTAACTCCAAAGTCATATTTCCAAAAGAGATATTCAAAACTCCATTTCTACAATTTATCAAAGCATTAGAGGTTGCAAGAAATGGTCTTCCTAAAATGATGAGATGTTGAGCTATTGGATTTAAAACTGCATGTGTGTCCAAAATAATAAAATCTACAAGAAAGTAAAATTTATCAATTTGAACTAATACATCCTCCACTATACCTCTTGAAATTTTTACTGAATGATCTGTCAATTGAAGTGTGATATGAGTCTTCTTTAGTTCTCCCAAATCCAGTTGTTTGTACACAGAGAATGGTAAAAGATTAACACTCGCTCCAAGGTCAAGAAGTGCATGCTCAATTTTAGTATTACCAATTACACAACATATAGTTGGACAACCAGGATCCTTATATTTTGGTGGAGTTTCTTGTCGAATGATTGAACTGTCAGAAATGCCTTATTTTGAACATTTAATTTCCTTTTCACAGTACACAAATCTTTCAAAAAATTTACATAAGATGGAATTTATTTTATTGCATCAAGTAGTGGGATGTTAACTTTTACTTACTTCAAAATTTCAAAATTTCAGGATTTTGATTCAACTTCTTAATAGGATATAATCTTTGAGGAAAAGGCGGGTGATGATCTTCTACTAGGAGTTAGAATATCAACATTCTTACCGTCATCCTTATCTTCATCATGTGAACTTGAAGTAGAGCCTGATTTTGGATCTTTGAGGTAAATTGTCTTGTCAATTGTTTTTCCACTTCGTAGGGTAGTAATGGAATTGACATTTTCTGGTGATGTTTCGGCAGAGATTTGACATTGACCAGCAGGATTTTGTTGAGTTTGAGCCGGAAACTTCACTTTTTCAGTTGTTCTTAAGGAATTTGTCAACGTAGACAATGTTATTTTGATTTCATTGATGGTTTGTGAAGTTTGGTTGCTGATCGTTGTTTGACCCTGCATAAATGCTTGTAATGTTTCTTCAAGGCTTTTGTTTGTGGTCTAGTGTATGGGGTGAAACTAGAGTTTGAGGTATTTTGGTTGGGTAAAGGTTGAACATTACTATCATTTCTCCAGCTAAAGTTGGGGTGGTTCCTCCAGTTTGGATTATATGTCTCGAAAAAAGTAGATGGGAATGGTTTCTTAAAGTTAGACGTCGCATTTGCTTGTTCATGACACATCTCTTTGAAGACGGGAATTCTTGGGTATTCATTTGTTAAATGTCCTTCAACAACACAAATATCACACAAGGAAAAACTAAAGAACACAAAGGATTATATTTCATAAGTTATATATTGATATAACTTATGTTTGTCAATGACCAAAAGTATTGTATATATATCATATACAAATTCCTTTCTATACAATTTTACAAGATAAAATAAAAGAAATTAAAATGTGAATTCGAAGATGACTTCTTCCTGAAAATCTAACTAAGTAGACATAGACAACATCTCATTACAATCACTCAATTCATATTTTTCCCTACATAAAATAATATATAGATTCCCTCATAAGTTATATACGTATTAGTTATGCATGTTTCTAAATTACAAACCAAACACGTACTAATTTTGTACCTGAATAACTCATCTCATAACGAGCTACCAAATACAATATTACTTATGCAGAATTTTAATACATGAATAATTTACTCCTCAATAGACCATAGTTGTGGGGCAAATTTGAGCTAGTCAATAGTTTATATTTGGGATCAAATTCAAACGATAGATAAAATTATTCTATTTTTCATAATTGAAATGTATTTTCAAGCCCTTTTCTTTATAAAATTATTTTTAATAAAAACACTTAATATTTATCAACTACTTTTAATCCGTGGTTGAAACATGGTCTAAGAAAATGCAATTTATACGTGTGAGAGAACAAAGAAAAAGGGAAAAAGAGGCATAAGTTAAAATTTGTACGCTTTCAACTTTTCTAGTTAGACTGACAATTCTGGCATTTAGATCATCTTCTTGACTAAGATAATACTTTCCTTTATTAGTGTTTTCAAGATTAGATCTAATTGAACCTTCCGAAGTACTTTCATTATACCAAGACTGAGTTTTATCAACTAAATGGAATACTCAAGTGCATCTTCAGGATTCTTGTCTAAAAATTCACCATTACACATCATTTCCACAAGTTGTTTCGTTTCAGAGTTTAAGCCTTCATAAAAGAAACTTACAGTTCTCCAATTTTCAAAACCATGGTGAGGACAAGAATTCAAAAATCTTTAAAACGTTCCCAACATTGAAAATATTTTTCATTAGGCTTTTGGAAAAAGTATTTGATTTGCTTCTTCAAAGAATTTATTTTATGAATTGGAAAGAATTTTTTTTAAAACTCGGTTTGCACTTGTTGCCAAGATATAATTGATCCATGTCTTAAAGAATTAAGCCATATTTTTGCCTTATCTTTGAGAGAAATGGAAATAACTTTAACTTAATTGATTCTTGAGTGCATGTTGTATCGTTTAAAGTGACACATATTTCCTCAAATTCTTTCAAATGTAAATAATGGTTTTCAGATTCAAGTCCATGAAAACTGGGAAGTAATTGGATCGTACCGGGCTTGAGTTTAAAATTATGAGCATTTTGTGAATAAACAAAGCATGATGAAATAGTATTACGTTGAGGTTCTAAGAAATCTCTCATGGAACACACTTGTTGATTTCCTATTAATTCATTAGGATTTTCTATATCACCTTCAGCCATATTTTTGAAATTTTTATCCGAATTATCTACTTCACTCCTTAATAGTCGACCACTTTTTAATCACGTAACCAATTATGCATATAAATTATAAACACACAATGAGTAGTTATGCTATCCTAAATACTACTTATTTTCATATTCTTACCAAAAATAAGAAAGAGATTACCAACCTTTTGGAGTCTTACTTAAAAAATACACAAAGAGATGGACCGTTCTCTAAGGGATATCCCCGGCAACGGCGCCAAAATCGTGATAGAACTTTATCGTTACACACCCAAGTATAGGTTTGTCTCAAGTAATAAATTTTTCGGAATTCCGAGTGTCGAACCACAGGGATATTTTGAAGAATTAGAATGTAAATCTAGTTGTGAATTTTAAGGCATTATATAGTGGACTACGTAGTAGAGCTCTGGAATTTCACTTAAGTAAAATAATAGAGTTGTTCTTGGCTATATTTGATAACTCAATTGCAATCTACAATCAAGTGATTTCAATTGGAAGATAAAAACATTAAGCACTTGAAAGTTTATAATTTTGAAAACTATCTTTCTAGTTCCCTTAAAAGAGTTTATGAAACCAATTGTTGTTATGTAAAACTAAGCATTCATTGTGTCAAATATGTCTACAACAAATCAAAGTTTTCACAAAACAAAACCATTTACATATCTCATTAGACAACTAAAAAGATATAACATTGAAGACCTTTTGAAAAGTCAAGAACAATACTACTATCTTACTTAAGCTTCACCCCTAGCTCTAGCTAAAGGTTTAGCTGCTCATACTATAATAATTAAAACTCATATTTTTCAGAGAAATACTATTACTATATGAGATATATTACAAAAAGAGTGATGCCCCAAATGGCTTTCCAAAGGCCCCTTTATATAGGCTCCAAAGTTGAGAAGACTTGCATTATTGTGGATAATTTCGGGTCCGCTCATTAATTGCTAAATTGGACAAGCTTCCTATTGAAATATTGAATTTATTCCTTCATATAAATTGTGGGGAGTTGAGGTAGCTATCCATATCAGTTTTAATCACTTCTATTGGATTTTTCATGTGATAATTATGGTCATATTACCTCTCCTTGGTTAAATGAACATTGACAACTTTGGCAGATTGTTATGATGAGTTTACACGATTCAAAGTTCAACTTTCACACATTCAATGATCTTCAAACTTTTCAACGTTATAGCAGTAGATCTTATCTACACTTTCCAGTTGGTGGTAGATCAATTGGATTTTGTGTGAATTATAGTGAATTAAATGCCAAATTGTGTCCTGTGGAGTTTGAAATCCGGAGCATTGTCATGATGAACACTTTAATCGTCAATTTGACTCTAGAATCCAATGTTTTCAGCAGTTTGGACCTTGATAAGAGTTGTAAATACATGAGTTATATAACCAATGCAACTAGAATTGGATCAATAGAATTTGTAAATCTTGATATATGGGCCAAATACCAAAATGTGTCATGGATCAAAACCCAACCAAAATTTGAACAGAATTATTGTGTAATCTTAATTGGACTTTCAAATTGCAAAGTTGGTTTTATATACCCACTTATATATTTAGTACATTGTATCGAGTGTCCAAAAACATTAGTGTGACAAAAATTGGATGAGTGTAATTTATATTATGGCCTAGACATCAAGCAATACAGATACTAACCATGTTCAATCATGCTTAAGTATTCCATTACTATAGAAAAATAGATATTTGTGGCTAACCTATGAAATACAAAATTATGTATAAATATGCAATAAATATTATACAATAACAACTAAAATACACATGGAATTGTTATAACATATGCATATTTACACACTAATGAGTGTACGCATCGAAATTTGAAAATTAGTGTTTCAAACCCAACGAGCGATGAACTTTAGGATGATTATGTAGTAATTTAAAGCATGCATGCACAACCGTAACACTTTGATAGAATACTTACGGTTTAAATAAATCTAGAGTCTTTCGTAATTCCAGGGTGCGCACGCAATTGATCCTCGACTGCAAGTTCCTAGAACTCCGATGTATTCCCCCTTCGAACAACTAGGAAATTCGGCAGAGGTTCGAGAGAGTTTTGATTCTAGGTCTCTAGGACTTAGAATAATATAAAATGAATTGTATATTGAATAATGAATATAAGCCCTCTATTTATAACTGAGTTTTAGGTTTAAAATGCAACTAGGGTTTCTTGTGGGTCAGGCCCAGAAAATGAGGTGCAATGGGTCAGTCAGACTGACCCACTGCCTTTGCGGTGCCGCAACTCAAATAGGAGGCTCTGCGGCCCTATGTCCCAGGCGTCGCGACCCTATGTTTCAAGTGTCGCGGTCCTCGACGTCCAGTGTGGAACGTCGTCTTGTTTTCATTATAATTAAATCTCAATTCTAATTTCAATATAATTAAATAATCATTATTTATTCAAATGTCTCGATCACAGATCGAGCTTTTATATTCTCTCTTTACATCTTTAGATCGAAGGAACAATTGATATAATGTTACCCTACAGGTCTTCATATATCGACACTAATCATATTAGGGTCTACACGAAACTCCTAGACGGCACCGGAAGACGAACTCAATATGTGATGTATATTTACATGAATCTGGTAAACTAAACCTCTATGTGAGAAGATAAAATCCTTTCATTCACGATGTATTAGATAAAGCTTAGGATTTGCGAAGGTCTATCCAAACGTCTTGATCATATATCTCATCTATATTAGTTGACAACAAGACCATATTCTTGATATGGCTATTGCGTTAGCCAACGATTTAGTCAACCTAATATCACTGAGAAATTGAGTGCTCTCTTGAATATACATTCGAGGAATGAATCCTAATTATGGCTCAACTACCACCTTTAAACCACATCGTAATGTACCAAATACAAGTCATCTCAACCTATAAGGCATTTGAGCTTAGGACATGATCAAAGTATATTACTCTGTAGACAAGGTGCGTATCGACCTCAAGTCTAAGGACTTCTATCTCCCACACACTGATCATATTTTAGACATGTATAACAAATAGTATATAAGCAGGGTATACCAATACTTTCAAAGTATCAATGTGTCCATCACGAGTATATGTTACTCGTAGTAAGTGATACATACTACATCCTCTAAGGATGTGATGCATACCACATGTCTACTTATCACATATCATCGATATCTCATTCTTGATGATCATTAGTCGAGGCTATTTTAAGAGTTACGTTATAATATTAATATCTCACACTATTAATAACAACGTAACCTCTAGGGATGCATATTATAGAATATCATAACAATCAACTAATAACTCAATAATTACAAATGCCAAAATATTAATTGTCATTAATAATAATACGAATATGTATAAAGTACATTTGTCCTAATAAAAATTGTCTCTAGAACATACATATGCTTTAATTACACTCTAACACGAATATATAACGATGGATTGTTCGAGACCATACAAAGCAATAATAGTAATTTCGTCAATCAATATGGTACACTCTAACATGAATATATCGATTTATATGATAAAAAGCATATCTATAATATTTTTTAAAATTATCTTCTTGGTTTGATATTCTAGATACCGTCATTACTTCTTTTCCGAGCTAAGTTATAGAGATGTCTCAACTACCCTACCCACATATATGTTTATGTACACGTATAGGTTAATAATAAATTGTTGTTTAACCAATTGGTAACGAACCACGTAGTCCTACTATTATTTTTTTTGCTGTTTGAGAATACTAATAAGAAACACTTCGTTGAAAAGAGCAAAAGTGAGTCACACATAACCTTTAAATGCCATGTGTTTGAACATGCTTTCTTTTAATACATTGAACCTTGTTTCTACATTATAAAAAGAAAACAAGCACATTATTTCGAAGCAATGTAGATAAAACGTACATTTTAGTATTTTACCAAGTAAAAGTACAAACTAATAATTTAGAAGTGAAGTTACAACCTTATCTGCATATATATAAAGCTTTCAACTTTTAGTCAAACAAAGTGTGTTCCTGTTAAGATCCATATAAGTGTGGTTATGGTGCAGAGATGGTAAAATGAAGAGAAAGTGCAGAAGTAAAATGGTGAGGAAATATTTGGTGCTCCAATGAGCTTTTGAATATTTTCTATTAATTGCACAATGACACATAAGGAGCTATTTATATACATTTCATCTATATTAGCTAATAAATATCTACTAACAAACTAACCAACTATTATATATTCCAACACCCCCCTCAAGCTAGGCACTAAAAACAGAGTTTTCAATCCTAGCTTGATAGCAATAGCAAAACATTCTACTTAACAAGCATGAATGCCTTTGTTCTTGGTTGTGGCAATGTGTTACATGACTTTGTTCCATTACCGAAAACTCAAGCATTCAATTCATCAGCAGCTACAACATCTGCCAACTCACAATTTCTATGAGCATCACATCATGACAATATGCACAAAGGACTGCAAAAAAGGTAGTTTCATCTGGTTTGTGCCCTTCCTCCAGTGCCTTTTAAGTAGCAACCCTGTCGAAAAGCATAACCATGTACATGGGGAATATGAATGTCAGCATCTTCACTTCCAGATCATCAGTAAATCTCAGCTGCCTCATCACTAAAGCAGCCTACTTCAATACCACATCATACATTTTTTTCTCTGATAACACGACCATTTCTCCAGCTAGGCTAGCTACCAAACTGGATTGTACAGAGAAACTGCTTCCATTCTTAGTTCTTGAGAGAGATCATGTCTGCAACAACAGCAAACCACGCCTCCATTCTGCATATGTACCCCACTGCAGTACTTCATGAGAGACTCCTTCTTATCTCAGCTCAGAATGTATGTCCAATACTATAGATATTTCTTGAAGAACTGATATTTCATAACTATTCTCAGTTTGCTTCCTCAGTCTTCGGATTGTGCTCCTAACTGTCACAGCACTTGCAGTGTTGTGCACCACCTTTGCCACAATATTTGCAGCAACAACAAAGAAGCAGCAACAATAACACCAATAATACCAACACAAATATTAGTAATCACATCAATAACTGCTACAAATGACTCTGTTTAGTGACACGTTATTAGCATAACTCATATTCTGGAATATTTTCATAGCTTCATCAAGATTTCCAACTAAGCAATATGTAGCAACCTCAGATTATTTGGTGCAAATGGTTCTTCAGCTATTGGCTTGACAATAGCAACACTCTCACCTCTGCTCCTAAAATTCCACTATGGACTGGAAGAGGATCGACACCAATCTTGACTACCTTCACAATCTCGATTGCTGCCATCTTTTTCCATTCCAACCTCAAACTATTTAACGAATTTGCCAAGTAAATAGGCAACTCAGCAGTGACTTCGCGAATCAACTGCATATAACCATCAAAATCAGTGTCAATACTCAGAAACAAAACACGTCTCCTTCTAGTAGATTTCCATTCTACTGCTCGTCTCCTTCCAGTGGATTTCCCCTCCATCCTACTGCTTCCATGAGACAGTGATTAATCAGAAAAAGAGGAACCAAAACCAACACAAACATCAGCAATGCTACTGCTCATTAACTTAACAGCAGTAGCTACACTAATAGAAGCAACAACAGCTTCAGCAACAGCAGAACCAAACCATCAGTAGATGTACTTGCATCAACTGCAGTAATAGCAGCACCAGTTGCAACATCGACAAAATCAGGTGCAGCAGTAATAATGAAGAACCTCTCGTTCTCTAGTCACACTGGGACTAGAGAATCCCTCGATTCTCCCTATGCAAAAATGACGACAAGAACCTCTCGTTCTCTAGTCTCACTCGGACTAGAGAATCCCTCGATTCTCCCTATGCAAGCTTTTATAATAAGCTCAGACATGCAGTGGAGTCTCCCTCAATTTCTAGTCCAATTCCGTCTAGAAATTCCTCGAGTCTCCTGTCCTGAGCTAAACAAATAAAAATAGGCAATCGAATATTTGATTGACCTGTGAAAAACACTGTAAATTGAGCTTCAACAAGGCTCCATCCAGGACTTCAGTTAAAAGCCGATCCAAGTACTTCTTCACCACATCATAAAAATCTAGTTTACCACCTTGTGACATGAAACTAACCGAGTCCTGAATAAACGACCATACAATTCTACAGCAATCAGACATCGTACACGAAGATGGTGCAACATAAGGAAATGCAGACATAATATTTGAAGTTTGTAACTGAAATAACAACACATTCATGGAATACTCATATTCCTTTTTCATATGCATTTGCTCAAACTTATCTGCAGCATGAGCCTCAGTTATCTGCTTTCAACAATTAGATAACAGGAGTTCATGATACTTATCCTTGTGCTTGCTCAAGACATCTAGCAAAGCCTCCACAGGGTATCCATATCTACGCAATATGACACCAAGCAAACTCACATAGTCCTTGATTAATAACAAATAATTCGCAGTTCGCATTCTAGAAAATTGATCTTCCAAAACATATGTCATGCCCTTTTTCGACCGCGACATTATTCTAGCGAATTCCTGCTTAATAAAAAATGTTAGAAAAATAAAATGAAATGTTAAAAAGGGTTGCTACAATGGTGCTAGATAGGGTGCTAAGTGCTAAGGGTTCACGGAGTCGCCACCTAATTAGTTTGGGTGAATTAGGACATCTAAATGTCGACTAGGTTAAAGTCAACACTAACTCCATTTTTTGTACTCGTTGTGATTTTCCTTCCATCCCCTCGCCGATGCCATTGCATGTGTAGATTGGTTCCTTTTATAGTTTCCTTCTGGGTTCTAATTTTAGGTAAGCTTTAATACGATTTGGGTTGCTGATTTTGTAAGATTATGTTATCGTTTGGTGTTTATTGGTAAATATTGGTATTGATTTGTTACCATTTTGATTCGGTTCTAACAAGGCAAGACCTTGGTATTGTTCTGTGCGATTTGGTTAAGGAAACGCCTGATTCTTCGGCGAGAATCTCGGCTAGGACGATGGGGTGCGAGGTCTTTGCGTGGATTACCTTAGTCACAGGTTATTTGGTTTAGGAATATTTTTTAGGTTAAGGGTTTGCTTAGTGAGGGAGAGGGGTCTGAAGGGAGAGAACTAAAGGGCTGAGGGTGCGTGGGCCGCGGGTCTTGGGCCATGCGGGTTGGGCTGTTGGGCTGGGCGACGTGGGTTGGGTAGAGTTTAGGTATTAGGTATTTAATTTGGGTAGTGTGTTATTAGTTTTAGGTGTATTATTTAATTAGTGGTAAATTAAATTATTTAAATTGTGATTAAATTATTTAGGTGTTTTATTAGTCTAAGATTGAGTTTAAATTATTACAAAAAATAAAGACGGACATGCTATTTAATTAGTGCTTAATATTTTATAATGCGATGCCGTTATTAAAATCTTATTTATTATGTGTATTTCGCGATGTTAAATTAAAATTGAATGGGGTTTAGATTATTATTAAATTATTTAAATGCTAAATGCAGATATGATATTTAAGGATTGCTTAATGCTTTTATAAATGCGACTCTATTATTAAAACACATGTATTAGATTAATTTAAATTACAAATAATAATTATGAAATTGTCTTGCGTATTAATAAATGCGAATATGCTATTTAACACGACGTCATTGTTAAATTATTTATTTTATGTATTTATTTATTTAGTTATCATTAAGAATTGTTTGAGTTTTAATTAATGGAAAATAGGGCTTATGAATAATATTCATGAAATTGTTGTTATTAAAAATGACGAATGCGGACGTGAGACTCAATGTGTGCTTAATACTCTACGTAAAAATGCAGTGTCATTATTAATCGCTTATTTATGTCTGTATTAATGTTTTATTGTTGAATTTTATTATTATAAAAATCGTTAAAATTATTTGGAAAATTAGTGTAATTTTATAGTTAATGACTGGACGGGAGGGTCAAAATTGGGTGTCAACAACTTGTCCCTCTTTGTGTGGAGATGATGGGAGAGTCTTCAGACAAAGACGTTGACTTAAAGCCAATTTTGTCTCGATCCTCAGAATTAAAAATGTTGGGCAATTAAGACAAGACTGACGCAAAATTCAAAATTTGTCCCAGTGTCGAGTTATGACGACACTGGGCTACCATGGTCAAAACCAAGGCGGGCTGACGCGGACTCAAAATCTGTCTCAGTGTCGAGTTATGACGACACTGGACTACCATGGTCAAACACCAAGGCGGGCTAACGCGGATTCAAAATTTGTCCAAATGTCGAGTTATGACGACACTGGACTACCGTGGTCAAACACCAAGGCGGGCTAACGCGGACTCAAAATTTGTTCCAATGTCAAGTTATGACGACACTGGGCTACCATAGTCAAAACACCAAGGCGGGCTAGCGCAGACTCAAAATTTGTCCCAGTGTCAAGTTATGACGACATTGGGCCGTGATGTTAAAATAAAAATAAACTGGCTTGAACTTAGGGGTGTACCGGTATCGACTTATGATGATGTTAGGCTTGTTGGTGATGTGGAATGAGTGGACCGACGCTCGAGGTAGCTTCTGCCATTTGCTGGGCCAACAAATTGCTCCAGTTCGCTGTAAGAGAAAATCTACGTTGTGCTCCTGCTCTTGTATGCTAAGACTTAAGCAAACGGTTAGTGCATAACTGTTATGGCAAAATGATAACACATGAATTTATAGGCAATATAACTGTGTGAATAGAAATGTTATCCTGTAAAATGTGATGCATGTTGTGTTGATGTGATGCTGCAAATGTTGTGATTTCGTCATTGCACGGACGTGTTGCGATTGTGAATGCGGATATGTTGTCCCTGCTGCAACTGCCCCTTTAGATTGAAGCTCTGTAGACTAAAGCTCAAGACAAAGTTAGTGTGTAACTGCTAAGACAAAATAATAAGGCATGAATATATAAGAAATGTAATTCTGAGGGTAGAGAAATCGTTCTTGCGTAGATGTGATATGCTGATGACGTCGTCTTTGGACGTGGCGTCGTTTTCGGACTCGGCGTCGTTTTCGGGCTTGGCGTCGTTTTCGGACATGGCGTCGTTTTCGGACTTGGCGTCGTTTTCGGACTTGGCGACATTTTCGGACATGGCGTCATTTTCAGATTTGGCGTCATTTTTTGACATGACATCGTTTTCGGACTTGGCGTCGTTTTCGGACTCGGCGTCGTTTTCGGACTTGGCGTCATTTTCGGACATGGCGTTGATGAAGACATTATTGTGTTGATGCTGCTATTCTTGTGAATTAATGCTCCTGCATGCTAAAACTTTGTGAAAATGTGCATAGCGGTTAAATCAAAATAATGAATATATGAAAAAATAAAAAATTGTGAGTAGAGATGTCGTCCCTGTATGATATGTAGGACGCTGCGAATGCTGATGTCGTCTCTGCTCGGACTTGCGGGATGCTGCGTATGCCGATATCATCTCTGCACGGACTTGCTGGATGTTGCGAATGTTTGCTAAATGTTGCGACTGCTGATGTAGTCTCTGCACGGACTTGCTGGATGCTGCGAATGCTTGCTGAATGTTGTGATTGCTGATGTCGTCCATGCCCAGACGTGCTGAAACTATTCTTGTAAATTAGGGACCCTGTAGGCTAAAGCTTAAGAAAAATTAGTGTATAAATTTTAAGACAAAATGATAGAGCTTGAATGTGATTTTGTGAGTAGGGGTGTTGTAATGTGCTGAAGGTGTCGTTGTTGCAGATGCTGGTGGCGTCATTGTGTTGACTAGCGACGTCATTATGTTGAAGCTGATGGCGTCAGGGTGTTGACGATGCTGGTGACGTCGTGGTATTGACGATGTTGTTGACACTCCTGTAAATAGGGTCCTGTAGGCTGAAGCTTAAGAAAAATTAGTATATAACTGCTAAGAAAAGCATAAATATATAATCAATGCGGCCAGGTAGATATGAATGCCATCTTGTGTAATGCGATGAAGATGTGATTGATAGCGTCGTTGCCTGGACGCGTTGTGTTGATGACGTCGTTGACTGGGCGTGTTATGCTGATAGCGTCATTTCTTGGACGTGTTGTGCTGATGACGTCGTTACCTGGACGTGTTGCGCTAATGATATCGTTGCCTGGACATGTTGTCGATAAGCGTCATTGCTGGGCGTGTTGTCTTGATGGCATCGTTGCACTGGGCGTGTTCTTCTTTGGCGTCATTGCGTGAGCGTAATGCGATGGCGTCATTGCGTGGGCGTAATCGCGATGGCGTCGTTGCACCGGGCGTGTTCTTCTGCTGACGTCGTTGCATAGACGTAATGCTGATGGCATTATTGCGTAGACGTAATGCTGATGACGTCGTTGCCTGGATGTATTGCTGTTGGCGTCGTTGCGTAGACGTAATGCTGCTGGTGTCGTTGCATAGATGTGATGTTGATGATGTCGTTGCCTGGACGTGTTGCTGCTGGTGTCGTTGCGTAGACGTAATGTTGATGGCGTCATTGCGTAGACATAATACTGATGACGTCGTTGTCTGGACGTGTTGCTGCTGGCATCGTTGCATATACGTGATGCTGATGACGTCTTTGCTGGGCGATGTTCTTTCTTTGGCGTCGTTGCGTGGGCGTAATCTTTGATGGCGTCGTTGCTGGGCGATGTTCTTTGTTGGCGTCGTTGCATAGACGTAATCTTTGCCGGCGTCGTTGCGTAGGCGTGATCTTGATAGCGTCGTTGCTGGGCGTGTTCTTTGGCGTCGTTGCTGGGCGATGTTGTTCTTTGGCGTCGTTGCGTGGGCGTAATCGCGATGGCGTTGTTGCTGAGCGTGTTCTTTCTTTGGCGTCGTTGCGTAGACGTAATGCTGATGACGTCGTTGCCTGGACGTGTTGTTGATGCTCTTGTAGAATAAATGCTCTTGCAAGCTAAGTTTGAAAAACATTAGTGTATACTTGTTAAAACAAAATAATAAATATATATGAGAAATATAATTTTATGGGTAGAGATGTCGTCCCTGATATGCAAGATGATGTGAATACTGAGATGTTGTCCTTGCACGAACATGCTAAACGCTGCAACTAACGAATTGCCATGATGCCTTTGTTGTGTGCGACGCGTGGGTTGCAAAATTTGACTTTAGGCCCGAGCTGATGTGCTAGACTTTGTTGCGGAATTTTGAATTTTGATTGTTGATTGTCGATGTCCTTTTCTACTTCTGTTGCTTCTACTGCGGACTTTGAACTTTGGATTGTTGTCATATCCTCTGCCTCTGCTGCTTCTTTCTGCTTCTGCTAATATGGAGGACCTGCGCTCAAAGAAAACTTGTGAGTTTGGGGGGGGGGGGGTCGATTTGTATTTGACTTTGCAGCTTTGTTTCTTGACATCTGCGCGCCTGGCCTGTTTGGACCTGCAACCCCTGTCTGGTTTCCTACCTTGTCACAGTTTGAATATGCAAAGGGCGTTTTGCCTAAAGTGGGTCTCAATGGGGTTGCTTGTATATTATGTGTATTCTCTTTATTTTCAAAACAAAAGGAAAGTTTCCTAATGGTGTGACCGAAGACGATTTACGCCGCCTACGTACCCCCATGAGGGAATCAGGTCATGACGTAGTTCATTACAGGCGAAATTGAGTAAAATTCTAAAGGTGGGACCGAAGCCGATATGGCCGCCTACGTATCCGCCAAGGTAATCAGGTCGAATGCAGTTCCAATTACATGAAAACTTAAGCAAAACATTATTAAAACTTAATTATGAGTCTTAAATTATTCTGCTTAACTAAATTGCTCTTCTTATCTAGACTCTAGGCGGACCAGAACAAGGGTGCAAATCCAATCTACCAATATGCCTCCTTGCTCTGCATCATGGCTGGCTGGGTCTTCACTCTCTATTATCAGTGTCTCCTTCTTTTGACTTCTGTGTGGTGCACGCTTGGATAAATGACTGATTCAGGCAGAGCGGGTTCTGGCCAGGGAACACCTCTCTTCCTTTGGGGTTCATTGTACTTATTGGGGGAGGCCTCCTCCACCTGAATGACTCCCTCTTTAATCAGCTTCCTTACTTTGTCTCTGAGTGTATAACACCTTCACATGTCGTGTCCGATGGCTCCAGAATGGTATGCACAACTTTTGTTCTCATCATGAGCTTTGAACTTGGGATTAGGAACATTATTTGGAATTGGCTGGAGTATCCCTGCAACTCTCAACCTCTCGTACAACTGTGATAAAGGCTCGACTAAATGTGTGTATATTTTGGCTGGCCTTTCTGTCGCATTTAGGTGGGGTGTGAAGATGTTTAGTGGACGGGCCTTTGGTCGTGGCGTATACACGGGTGGGTATCGCAAGGGGTTGTCGTATGCATTATGAAAATAGGTTTGTGGTGGCTTTTTATCTTGGTTTGTGTTTGGCTGGGGTATGGTAGGCATTTTGTTTTGTGTGGGATATATGGGTGCATTGTATATTGGCTGAGTGTGGTAAATGGGATATGTAGTAAGAGGGTACTGGTAATAATTTGGAGGATTTTGATTGTTTTGGGTATTTGCAGTGAGGAGTGCTTTAGTGAAGTTTCAGAGCCTTTTAATTTCGGCCTGCAGGGTTGCCATTTGCTGCGGTAATTGGGCGAGGTGTTCGATCAGATCTACGCTGCTTTTCTTTTCTGAGACCTCTGCTTTGTCTATAGGAACCAAGACGGGTTCCGACTCGTTCTGCTCAAATGCCCTTGAATTAGTCATGTCGCTGGATCGTGCCTTTGATCTTGTAAAATATCGATGCTATGTCATTGCTTAGTCAAATACAAATCGACCTTTGGGGAAGATGATAAATCCTTTTAAACAAAATGTAGCAAACTGCGTTAGTGTAAAGCACGTGATTTTGTAAAGGTGTAAATAACATTTAGCAAGTATATGTTGCACATAAACTGTCACATTGCAAGCGAGTCCTATCATGCATGGGGACCCCTTTATGCCAGAGGTAGGCGTAAACGTCAAATATGCGAGACTATGATAGATTTGTCCAAGCCGTCCAACTGTAATGCTTCTGTTGGAAATGGCGACCAAATGACGGTGCACTTTTTCCAATTTCAACATGTCATGATTAGGCTTGGATTTGTCTATCATTGTCACGCTACACATAGTATGTTGGTTGGTCGTTGGGTTGAGAAACCCGTCGACAAGTTTGGTGTTTTTCTAATTGTGGTGTCGATACCAAGGACCGACCCACCTAACGTAAATGCATGCATGCCTTAGAATAAAGGGTGGTATAGCTCTATCCTGAGTTTCTCAGATTTGACTTACTAGACGCAAGGTTCCCGAGCGGACAACTCGAGTGAGAAGGCTACGCGGCCACTGGTTAGACCGGGCACTCCACGTATATTACCAACTCTCCTAAATTTGGGTTTTGAAGAAAGAATTTTGCTGATGCACCAAGCGCACCTCGCATGTAGTGTGTGATAGTGTGAATTTTCCAGAGTGGAAGAAATATGAGCGGAATGCCAGTTTAAGGAAAGTAGTAAAGCAAATAGCAATTAAAACAAATAAAACAAAGTACAACACACAAAAATTAAATGCAAAAATAATGCAGGAGGCGCCGCGGCGCTAGTTTGGATTTCAGCCTCGTTCGCCACTTTCTCTGTTTTCAGCTCTGGCATCTCCTCTTTTGCCCTCTTTTCGCTCCTTTTCCGCCATTTGGCCATTTTAACCACTTTGACTCAAAAGAAAGAAAAACTATCCTAATACGACACTTATATGTGCAAAACGGGACAAAAGACTAACTAAAACTGACTCAAAAGGTGTATATAAAATACACCGATCACCAGTGCCAGGGTCAACCACCCTCTGTGTTATAATGCAACCTATCATAGGACTATTTCACCCGTAAGGGACTATTTCACCCGCATAGGTCATGTGGACCCGCAATGAGTCATTGGTACACGATACTCGCATCACGGATAGCTAATCCATGGCTTATATATCCCGGAAATTTAACCCGCCTGAGTCAAAACCGACCCGACGTGAGTGTGTACCACTCACCACCATGGGGAGCTACCCCATGATATCCTTGAAACAAGTTGCCGGCCCTTTATGGAGGGACGCGGAGATGTGGAAATATGACACTTGCACGAATGTTTATATGAGCAACTCATATGCAAGCAAACCATTCTTGACCTTTATTTATAAAATGAATAACCATCATTTTAGCAAACCAAGACAACACCATGCCTTTTCCTTTTTACATAAACCAAGACAATACCATGCCTTTACACAAACCAAGACAATTACCATGCCTTTCCTTTTTACATAAACCAAGACAATTACCATGCCTTCTTTTCTTTACACAAACCAAGAGTAATCCTTATTTAAACAAGCCAAAGTACTATCAAGGCACAAATAGAATAATTCTCATTTAAACAAGCCAAAGTACTATCAAGGCACAAATAGAATAATTCTCATTTAAACAAGCCAACGTACTACGTACGTCTATTTTTTTCAAAAGACTCCTTTTTATATAAAACCCCAAGATACTAACACTCGTAGTATCAAGGCATGTCTATTTTTCAAAATAAGTTACTACACCTTTAGAAATTCATTTCAATACTTTGAAACCAAGTAACTTCTAATTTCACAACCTAGGCAACTCATGCCTATCAATCAAAATAGACAATTTTCTTAACCTTCCATAAAGTCGTTATAACTAACTTTCCATAAAGCCGTTATAACCCTTTATGGTTTTAGACAAGTTCATTCTTTTTATAACCAAGAGACTTATACTTTTAAAACCAAGTATCATATACTTTCAAATCAAGTTTCTTAACTTTCAAATACTTCAAGTCTCTTAACTTTAGAAATTAAGTTTCTTAACTTTAGAAATCAAGTAGCGTATACTTTTAAATCCCAAGTAACTCACACCTTTAAAACAAGTTACTTATCTTTAAATCATGTCATTTCTCCTCTTTTAAATCAATTAAGTAAATGACTCATTTGACTCCCCTAAAGCCGTTATAACAACCTTTAGGTTTTAGAACTAAGGCACTATCCAAAAGATTTGGAAACCACTTCCTTTTTAAGACTCTAAGTACTTCAAGTAAAACACTTTCACTTTTGAAAATCCAAACTTCATTAAGGGGATGGATTATAACAACTTCCAATTTAAACATCCAAAGTACAATCAAGGAATTATATAGAACAACTTCTATATTAGGCAATCCAAGTACAATCAAGGAGTGGATCATTTAAGGAGTAGGATTTACTTTCTTTATCATAAGGAATCATGCTAGAAGAAGAGGAGATGGTTCATATACCTTTTCGGCTTAATCCATAAGCTAAGTCGAATACGCCGCACGTAGAATTGTCAACCTTGATAAGCCCTTATAAAATTCCAAGATTCAAAGTCGCTCCTTAGAAATTCTTTAGCTCTTTTCCTTCACGCTCCAATCCGTTATTTGAAGCCTTTAGAAGTTCACAACCAACTTCTCTTCCATTTCCAATCCAAACTATGAAAACGACTTAGGTTTTCGCCTTGCGACTAACGTGAAAACGTTGTTTTTCCGAGATCTTTCTATTGAGATATCCTTACAATACCCTTAGGGACCTTGGGTTAAAGTCTTGTGAATAATGAACCAAAATTGCAAAAAAAATGTGTGGGAATAGTGATGAACCCGAGAGCTATCTTGCTAGCACAAGGTTTCTTTAATTTTTTCTAAGTGTTGAAGACTAAGTCTTGCACTAGTTTAGTATATATATAACACAATGGAGGGTCAAGATTACAACATATGTGTGGCTAGGATGAAAGAGATTAAATATCTATACAAGTGGCAAGTTGACTAAGTCAATTATCTCAAGCTTGAAGACTTGATCTTCTACATTGGTTAATGACCATAATATCCTTGGCCCATTTCGTGCAAGCCTATGTGGGGGGGTGACATGTGTCGCCCTCCCATTCGCCCATAAAAATTCTGTAACCCTCGTGGGCCCTACAAAACGTAAAATTTCTCGGGTGGGCCCTACGTGACCAAATCCGTAAAAATAAATTTCCATAATGATAATACATTCTATATTCCTCAAATAATGCATTTTGAGAATCTAATTCTCATCAACGAACATTTTTCCTTTCTGACGTTCGGAAGATTTTCCTTCGGAAAAACAATTCTTCCTTTCGTACCAATTTCAAGTCTTGTGCTCTCGCGTCCACTCTCTTATACATGTCCTGGACTTACGGGGTGTAACATAAATCTTGGCAGAGGTTCGAGAGAATTTTATTCCAAACTCTAAGTCTGGAATTGATTTTGAATTAGTGTGTTGATAATAAGGTTTAGTGTTGTATATATAGTTGATTTTTAGGTCAAAAATGTATTAGGATTGTGCTCCAAGCCTGGCCCAAAAATTGAGGCGCAGTGGGCCAGTTTGACTGGGCCTACTGTCGGGTCGGCGCGGCGGCTCAGCCAAGTAGGCACCGCGACGTTGGTCGGTGTCGCGGCTAAGCCTAATAGGCATCGCGGCTCCTTACGTCCCGTTTTGTCAATATATATTCAGCACGTTTAATGAAATCTAAAATTTAATTTTGACTTAATTAAATAATTTTCATTAAATAGAAATTATCCCATAGTTATTATCAATTTAAATATCTCGATTCCAAATCGAACATTTAATACCTTCTCAATACAC
Organism: Przewalskia tangutica; assembly: GCA_029844215.1. Classification (NCBI taxonomy): domain Eukaryota; kingdom Viridiplantae; phylum Streptophyta; class Magnoliopsida; order Solanales; family Solanaceae; genus Przewalskia; species Przewalskia tangutica. The sequence continues at coordinate 90,497,144 of CM056730.1, read as the reverse complement.
CCTTAGATCGAAGATACAATAGACATAGTGTTACCCTATAGGCCTTCACATATTGACACTAAATCAATTAAGTTCCATACGGAAGTCCAGACTACGCCGTACGTCGAACTCAATATGTAAAGTACGTTTACATAAATCCAGCAAACATAACCTTTATGTGAGATGATAAATTCCTTTCGTTCGCGACACACTCGATCAAGCTTAGGATTTTACACGTGTCTATCTAAATGGTTTGATCACTTTATCTCATCTATATTAGTCGACAACTAGACCATATTAAATATGTCTCTTGCATTGGTCAATGACTTGGTCTACCTAATACCACTGAGAAGTTGAGTGTTCTCTCGAATATTCAATCGAGGAATAAATCATATTTTTGGCTCAACTACCACCTTAGTTTACATCATAATGCACCCAACACAAGTCGTATCTTATCCTATAAGGATTTTAAGCTTAGGACAGGGTCAAAGTATATTACTCTGTAAACTAGGTACGTATTGACCTCAAGTCAAAGGACCTTTATCTCCCAGACGCTGATAAAACTCTAGCCATGTATAAACATTGTTTATCAACAGGGTATACTAATACTTTCCAAAAGTATCCATGTGTCCATCACTAGTAACCATTACTAGTAGCGGGTGAGATATACTACATTCTCCAAGAATGTGATGCAGACCACATGTCAACTTATTACATATCATTGATATCTCATTCTCGATGATCATTAGTCGAGGCAACTTTGAGAGTTACGCTATATCATCAATATCTCACTCTATTAATGACAATGTAAGCTCAACAGATGCACATTAATGAATAATTATAAATAATCAAATAATAATTCAAAAATCGCAAATGTCATAAAGATATTAATCTTATTAATAATACGAATGTGTTCAAGTACATTTGTCCCTAATATTGATTGTCTCTAGGACATACATACTTTCAATCTCCCACTTGGCCTAGAACCAATCTCCGATGTATCTAATACCCATATTTTTAAAATGACCATTATGCTTAACTAAGCTTAATAGTTTAGTAAATGGGTCAGCTAGATTATCATTTGTGGGAACATAGTCTAATCTTATTTATTCATTTTCCACAATCTCCCTGAGTACGTGGCATTTCATCGGTATATGTTTGTTTCTATTTGTTGATCTTGATTCCTTAGCCTGCGCAATCGCACCAGTGTTGTCACAATAAATCGTTATTGGACAAGTGGCACTTGGAACAACCCATAGTTCCTTCAGGAACTCAGATATCGCGACAACTTCTTTACCAGCTTTCGATCCAGCAATGTACTCGGCTTCAATTGTCGAATCAGTAGTTGTTGCTTGCTTAGAACTTTTCCAACTACTGCTCCACCATTGAAAATGAAGGTATATCCAGACTGAAACTTGAAGTCATCAAGTCTGTCTGGAAGTTATCATCAGTGTACCCAGTAGCCACTAGCTTCTCTTGTCCATCATAGACTAAGAAATATTCTTTAGTTCATCTAAGATACTTAAGAATACTCTTGACTGCTTTGCCACATCAAATAGAAATTATCCCATAGTTATTATCAATTTAAATATCTTGATTCCAAATCGAACATTTAATACATTCTCAATACACCCTTAGATTAAATAAACAATCGACATAGTGTGATACTATAGGCCTTCACATATTGAAACTTGTTGGGTCCTAGGGTATACTATGAAACAATAAAAACAAACTGAAAATAAAACTAAATCGAATGTTGATTACAATTTGAAAATGTCAGCGATAATGTCGTCCGTCAAAACTGACAACACTTCGATATAACAGAAAAACCTTTGAATAGTAAAATGCAGCAGAAATAATAAAGAACACAAAGGTTTAATATTTACATAGGTTATATTGAATATATAACCTATGATGGTCAGTGACCGAAATTATTGTATATATTTATATACAATTGAATAAATTCCTTCTTTTACAATTTTACAAAATGATACAAAAGGAATTAAAAGCTTGAAGTCGCATATGACTTCTTCCTGAAAAAATCTATCTAAATAGACATAGACAACATCTCATTACAATTGCTTCAATGAATAACAAATCTATAATCTACGCAGCAATTGTTGGACAGAATGTTGTCAACACGCTCAGGCAACACTTGTGATCTAGTTTTCTGAGATGAATTCTCGAGAGCTCTCTTGATATTTTTGCAATCTGATTCTGGATATCAATTCACTATTATTCCCTCTCTATTTATAGTAGAGAGTCTTTCTTGAAAAGATCATCAACTTGTTGTAGAGGTTGAGGGAATCCCATGAGATTTACTTCAGTTCTGTGAAGTAAGGCAAAACTGTTTTACATAATGTTGGTCCGAATGTCGTGATATTTGTTCCAACATTTCTGAATTTTAACTTAGTACTAAAAATGATATGTTGGAAAAAATGTCACAACACAAATCCCAACATTAACATTCTCCCCCTTTTTTCCTTTCTTCACAAAACATATTCTATTTTGTGCAAGTGGCTTACGGCAATGTCATAGATGTTGTCCCAACATCTCTGATTACAATACTTCTCCCCTTAACTTGTGACGGCATACAAACACACATATTTATACCAATGTATACTACTATATAGGATTAATACAATGTTAGCACAAACATAGATATACATATCATAAATGATTAGAATAAATAAGAAGGTTAAGCATTCACAAATCATCATCCAAAAAAACAAATTGTCGGACCATTGTCAATTACATCCCAAATATCCAACCAAAACAAAGTCAATTCATTAACCAATCAGCAACCATTCACCAGCTATTTTCTTTTGCATATTATGCATCGGTAGTAGCTTTCATCCGCTTTCTACCTCTGAATAATTTTAGCTTGCTCTCTCCTCTGCCTGACAACTTCAGCTTCGGCCCTTTGCATTGCAGCTTCAGTTTCTGCTCTAAGCCTCAGCCTTGTCATCAAGACTCTTCTACCAATAGTCTCCTCTCGTTGAACATCAGCATCCACTATTACTTTAGTAGTAGCAGCAGCAGAACTCTCAGCTCTTTCCTCCCCCTGCACAGTAGAATGATCTCCCCCTTTTGGAGAATAAAGTAACATTAAGAATTGGTCGCTGGCCTTGACTAAGGCATCCCTTGTAGTATCTACCTCTGAGATTTGGTGGTTGAAATTTGTAATATTTCCAACTAGTCAGTCTATATGTCACGACCCGAATCCCGAGCCCGCGACTGATGCCCTACCTGGGCACCCCCTCTTATACCCTCACATCCCTTTCAAGACATAGGTCAAATAATAAATAAAAATTATATATGTAGCAACAATGCAAGCCGATGAGGCGGCCGCTATATATATATATAAATGGGAACATCCCTACAACACCGTAGTACAACTAGTCAATAACATATATACACAACTCCCGCAAGTCCAGCCCACATATGAATACATACCTCTAAGAGTTTGGACAGTAACCTATGACGGGACAGGGCCCCGCCACACCCCTGAATGTACGTAAGCCTACCATACCAGGGTACATACCAACATGACAAGCCTCTGAAATAATGGAGCTTTCCCATGAAAACTGAGTAGAGATCCCAAGAGCGAGGATCACCAAACTGTGTACCTAAACTCATGCAGATGAAACGCACTCCGAAGGAGGTCGATCTGATAAGTACTAAGTATGTAAACATAAAGTACAGTAAATAAACCATAACTGGCCAAAAGATGACAGGGACAAGTATGAAAAACCTTACCAGCTCAAACCATGCCATATATAATAAAAGCCAACTGTATTTTGTATCACTGTACCACTGTACTACTGTACTTTGTATAAACAAATGAGAGTCAACTGAGCCTTTTACAAATATGCCTTTTTAAAAGTAAGATTCACCGTGTCATTTCAAATTATGAAATAAATACCATTTCAAAATATGAAAGCCATGTCAGGATCATCTGCCCTCAGAATCATTATGCAATTCTAACCATGGGTCTTAGACCCGCAATATCAAAGTGTGCCCTTGGAATTCCTTCATCACTATCGGCATGCACAAAGTATAATATATAACATGCCCGTGGAATTCCTGCATCACTGTCGGCATGCATAAAGTATAATACATAACATGCCCGTGGAATTCCTGCATCTCGGGAACATGTCATCATGGAGAGCTAGTCCATGGAATAATAATATCTCCCGGGAATTGAACCCGCATCATGGCCGCACGCCCACGAAATTCCTTCATCGTGAAAGCATGTCCATGGAACAATATAGTGGAAGCATGCCCATGGAATTCTTCTATCATGTAAGCACGTCCAAGTAAATAATACAATAAGATGGTCGGCCCTCCAATGAGGGACGCGGTGGTATAGAAATATAACATTTGTACGAAAGGCTATCATGAGCGAACATATGCAAGTTTAAAATATTTTTTGACTCTCATTATCATAAAATGAATAAACTATCATTTTAGCAAACCAAGACAATATCATGCCTTCCCTTTAAACCAAGACAATTATCATGCCTTCCTTTTAAACAAACCAAGACAATTACCATGCCTTCCTTTTAAACAAACCAAGACAATTAACATGCCTTCCCTTTAAACAAACCAAGACAATTACCATGCCTTCCTTTTAAACAAACCAATACAATTACCATGTCTTCCTTTTAAACAAACCAAGACAATTACCATGCCTTCCTTTTAAACAAACCAAAACAATATCACCTCTTTCCTTTTAATAAAACCAAGACATTATCATATGATGTAACATTAGGGAAATGAACCCAAAGTACTATGTACATCTAATCTTATAAAAAGAATCATATCATGCCATATAAGGGAGTTTAACCCAAAAGTACTATGTACATTTATAAAACCCCAAGATACTAGCACTTGTAGTATCAAGGCACTCTCACTATTAAAAACAAGTTACTTACACTTTTAAACTCAAGTAACTTATTCTTTTCAAATCAAGTAACCTATACCTTTAAATCAAGTTACTTCTTCTTTCCCAAAATCAAGTCATTTATACTTCATATAAATCAAGTCTCTTATACTTCATCTAATCAAATCGCATATACTTTCAAGTAAGGTCTCATATACCTTCAAGTAAAGTCTCATATACTTTCAACTAAGTCTTATAACTTTCAAATAAATCTAGTCTCATGACTTTCAAATAAATCAAGTATCATAACTTTCAAATAAATCAAGTCTCATTAGTGTTGTAACTTATCAAGATCAACTCGACTCCAATGCTTACTAAACACTCTTACCAACATCTCCCATAAGACTTGGTAAGGACTTAGAAATAATTTAGACATGCCTTAAACATAGAATCAACATGACTACCCTTAACTTCTAAGATAGAATAACTTCCCTTTTTATAAAACCCGAAGTACTATTAATGAAATAGATAGAACCACTTCCTTTCTAGACAAACCAACTAGAACCATGTACGTCCGCCGCACATCTTTTTCATTATAAACCCCAAGACACTAACACTCGTAGTATCAAGACACTTTCCACTTTTAAGATCAAGTCAAGTATACTTTTAAACTCAAGTAACTTACTCTTTTAAAACCAAGGCACTTCCTCTTTTAAGATCAAGTTACTACACCTTTTAAATTCAACTCAAGGCTTTAAAATTAAGTAACTTTTACTTTCAACATTAAGGCACTTATTCTTTTAAATCAATGTAAACACCACAATGAAATCCGAATTCGTTTAAAATTCTCATTTGGAAATCCAAGACACTTTATCAAGTATTATTTTATAAGGTTCATGCTCAAGAAGATAGGAAGAGTTCACATACCTCTTCGGCTAATCCACACGCTAAGTAGAATACGCCACAAGTAGTACTTCAACCTATAATGATAATAACACTTCTATCAATTTCATGATACTAGTATACACTTATACTACTCAATGAATCTCCTTTCTTTTATAAAAATTTGGGCAGCACTTCCCCTGTTTCTACATACTTTTCCACCTTTTCCAAGGCCCGATTTCAACAACCAACAAGCCATACTTAAGGGCATAACCAACAGTTAACCAAAGGGGATTACACGCCTAACATGACGTGTAAAATTTAGCCCCTTAATCTACCAAAATAGTCCACTAAAATTAGTCCATAGTCCAATGTAATAACAGTATTTTAGTCCGCTAAAATCAGTCCACTAAAATAGTCCACTAAATTAATCCACAAAAACAGTCCATTATAACCAACAGTTTTATAGTTTTCGGCCAACTACTACAACCAAACTGTTTCCATAACTTCTTATAATCCAACTTATATTCCAATACTTTTATATAAGTTATATAAACTTGTTAACAATAAGATTTCTTCATGTCAAGGTGTAATAGGTAATGTTTAACAACAACAATATCCAATGAATCCGACAACGCCAAAGCTGTCCACAATCGGCTAACATGCCAAGATGGTGACATTTACTTCTTATTCTTCATTCTTTTTAATCACAAGTTCATTCATTAATTACTACAACATGTAATATCCAATTACTTCAAGAGGAGGAATTGTTACACCCCGTAGTTCCAGGGTATGTATGTGAGGGCGTACGTACGAGAATACGACATTAATATTGGAAAGAAAGAAAGATGTTATTTTTTCGACGAAAATGTTTCCGGTTTTTGTGAAGGAAAAAGGTTCGTTAATGGGAATTGGATTCCCAGATTTGGTATTCGGACTTCTGGGATTATTTTAGAATTATGGAATTTTATTTCCGAAATTGGTCACGTGGGGCCCACGGGGAAAATTTACGGTTTTGTGGGGCCCACTTTATTTTCGGATTTTTGGCATTACGGATATTTTCGGGAGATGAAATATTTTGGACGAGTAGGGGGAGACACGTATCACCCCCATGTGGCCATGTTGGCCGAATATTTGGTGGACAAGTGTCCTTGGACAATTTTGTGGTTTTGTGGTGGACATATGGTTGGTAGAATCCACACACACATGTCCCCCAATCCTCACCATACACTTGCTTTAATCCTAGCCCTTGATTTCTCTATAAATACCCCCTTGATTGCAAGACTTATTTCATCCACACTTAGAGATTTCAAGTCACAAAATACTCCCTCCTCATGGTAGTCTCTAGAACCCCCTCCCCTTTGTGGGAAAAATTTCTTCAAGTATTGTTATTATTCCAAATACCTTAGCCTAAATCCCTTGTAGTATTCCAAAGTTATCTCTATACTAAGAGCCCGGAAATACCACTTTATTCCTTTAGTCGCAAAACGAAACCCTAGGAAAATCTTTATAGTTGGATGAAATGTTAAGAGAAGTGTTTAGAAACTTCTAAGGGTTGCTTGGAGAGGGTTGGAACGTAAGGAATTGGAGCTAAACGTTGCTCAGGATCGACTTTTAAGCATTGGATAATTTTGGGCTTATCGAGGTAATGATCTTTATCCCCCTATTGTAATTGGAGATTACATGTTGTAGTAATGTATAATTGAGTATATGATATATGGAAGGATGATTAAAAATAATTGAACTGTATTTACATTGGACTGTATTTACAGTATACTTGTAGTATTATTGTGGGGCAGAATTGTACACGTCCGGTTAGACGTGTAATCCCCTTTGAGTTGTTGGCTTGGTAGCGGGCCTTGATATTGGAGGTTATTTATGAGGTTACGGGGGGCAGGTGCTGCCGAATTTTCTGTAGAATATGGAACCTTGTACTTAGAAATGTTCTACGAAGAGATCTAGAAGTTAATAGACGTTTTATGGCTACTATAGGTTGAAGTACTACAAGTAGCGTATTCTACTTGAAGGGTGGAAAAGGCTAGCAAGGTTATAGTACTTTGGAGCGTTTTGCTAATTGTCGATAATCGTCGCGAGGTATGTGATTCTTCCTTTTCTCTTGAGCATGATATTTGTGAAATATATATAGTACGGTAGACGCACGTGTGTTAAAGGAATTTGATTTTCCTTTTGTGTCCTTGACTTGATTCTAAAGTTAAGTGACTTGTTATGAAATATTAAGGACTTGAATTATGTTAAAAAGTTGTAAAACCTCATTCATGAGTAATGGGTGTGTGGTCTTTTAAAGAATAATATTATCTTGATTTCGGAAATGAGAATAGTTGTCCTTGGTTGGTTTAAAACATAAAGTGTTATAATAGCTTTATGGGAAGTTAGTTATAACGACTTTATGAAAACAAAAGAATGGTTTTATTATTGGATTTAAAATGATAACTTGACATTTTAAAAGTTGGAGGTTGGTTTCCTTAAAAGATATGAGATATGATTTAAAGATTATGAGACTGATTTTTAAAAGTAAAGAGACTTGACTTATAAACAACTTGATTTTGGAAAGGAGAAGTAACTTGATTTAAAGGTATAGGTTACTTGTTTTGAAAAGAGTAAGACACTTGGTTTAAAAAGTATATTGCTACTTGACTTTAAAAAGGAAAAGTGTCTTTGTTTTAAAGGAAGGCATGGTATTGTCTTGTTTTGGTTTAAAAAGAGGGCATGATGTTGTTTTGATTTACTTAAAATGATAGTTACTCTATGAAATGATACTACGGGTATTAGTATCGCGCGATTTTGTACTTAAAAGGGGTTCTTTTTAAGAGAGTTGAAGTATGTAGTACTTTGGGGTTAAAACCCGGATTTGTTGACATGAAATAAAAGTACCTTGTGTGAGTAACTTGCCTATGTTTTGCTTGTGATAGCCTTGTAATACTTTCTTGTTGGTTTGATAAGTAAACATGCTAGGATACTACGGGCGTTAGTATCTTGGGACTTTTATGTGAAGGGGTTTTTCGGTTGTGCTTATGTTGTTTACGATAAGCCGCGCCAGTATTACATCACATACCCACGACTTGTTATGTTGACGCGTGTTAGCTAACCCCGATGCGAGGAATACCTCATGCGGGTCCATGTGACCTATGCGGAATCGCGGAGTTCCGTGAATCACTCCGTGTGTTACGCCGACGCGAGGAATACCTCACGCGGTCCATGCAGGCCACGCGTGTCACGACCGACTTCGATCGCGATCGTGCCCTACCCGCACCCTTACCAGAAACATCGAGAAAATCAGCGGAACATACATGAAACTTATAAATAAAACATCGAAGTAAAACAACAGTTAGCCGACAGGCTACCTTCCCGAACATATATAAATACAACCAAGCGGTTGCCTCATTTCTTTTACAACCGACCCACACATGTGACTACAGCACTTCAAGAGTTTTAACATAACCATGGCGGACAGGCCCCGCCATACCCCGAATATACATGAATCTACTACCTCGTGGAAAACTGCACAAGAGCTAAGCCTCCGAGCAAATAGAGCTTACTCTCAAAAACTGAACCCAGATCCTAAGAGTAAGGATCACCAACCTGGTACCTAAACTCGCGGCATTTAACGCAGCCTCGGGGGTCGATAACAAAAATTTAATATGGAATGTAAATAACGATAAGAAATGATCATAATCAGATAAAAGAACGACAGGGCAAGTATAAAAAGTACATACCAGATCCTGCCGTGTCATTACCACTTATGAACTTAATCGTAGCTTATCATCATTTCCCATTTTCAATAAAAGCTATAGTCACACTCTTATGTACATGATTTAGGAAAATCATTAAGTTCATTACCATATAACTTACTTAACTTTCATAACACAATCCGCCCCTTATGTGAGGGACGCATATACTACCCGGCCCAATTCAGGACGCGATCAAGTCACACAAAATAGCAAAGGGTGGCCGTGGAATCCCCCATCACTGCCGACAGCTATAAGTGTCAAATATAACCATGGGTCTCACGCCCATAATATCAATCCTGCCCGTGGAATCCTTCCTCACTGCCGGCAGTCCATGATATAATATAACACCAATAGGCATACATGAGCACCAAGTCCCACCGGTGGTATAGCGTCTTGGGGGTTTACCCCTCACTTATACTCTTACCCTGGAGAAGGTGGTAAAGCAGGTGGTATAGCATCTTGGGGTTTACCCTCACTTATACTCTTACCGAGAATGTGGTATAACGCCTGGGCTTGCCTCATTTATACTCTTACCCTATCTCAACCGTCCACAAACAACATATAAAGCGGTGGTACAGCTCTGGGTTTACCCTCACTTATACTCTTACCCCGAGAAGGTGGTATAACGTCTTGGGACTTGCCTCATTTATACTCTTACCCTATCTCAACCGCCATCAAACAGACATAAGCACTACCTGCCTTTTATAAAAATCCGAATTTAACCCAAGTACTACAAATAACGGAATCATACCCGTGGAATCCCACATCACCGCTTGCACGCCCAAGTAGCTTACCACAAGACAGTACCTCCAACCGAGAGTCGCGCAACGTAATAAAACATAATACTTGCACTCAAAGGCTATCACCAAAGACACATAGGCTAATTCTCAATTAACCAAGCCAAAGTACTTATCAAGGCACAAATAGAATAATTCTCATTTAACAAGCCTAAGTACTTATCCGCCCAAATAGAATAATTCTCATTTTACAAGCCTAAGTACTTATCCGCACAAATAGAATAATTCTCATTTTACAAGCCTAAGTACTTATCCGGCACAAATAGAATAATTCTCATTTTACAAGCCTAAGTACTTATCCGCACAAATAGAATAATTCTCATTTTACAAGCCTAAGTACTTATCCGGCACAAATAGAATAATTCTCATTTTACAAGCCTAAGTACTTATCCGCACAAATAGAATAATTCTCATTTTACAAGCCTAAGTACTTATCCGCACAAATAGAATAATTCTCATTTTACAAGCCTAAGTACTTATCCGGCACAAATAGAATAATTCTCATTTTACAAGCCTAAGTACTTATCCGGCACAAATAGAATAATTCTCATTTTACAAGCCTAAGTACTTATCCGCACAAATAGAATAATTCTCATTTTACAAGCCTAAGTACTTATCCGGCACAAATAGAATAATTCTCATTTTACAAGCCTAAGTACTTATCCGGGCACAAATAGAATAATTCTCATTTTACAAGCCTAAGTACTTATCCGGGCACAAATAGATAATTCTCATTTTACAAGCCTAAGTACTTATCCCGGGCACAAATAGAATTATTCTCATTTTACAAGCCTAAGTACTATCCGGGCACAAATAGAATAATTCTCATTTTACAAGCCTAAGTACTTATCCGCACAAATAGAATAATTCTCATTTTACAAGCCTAAGTACTTATCCGGGCACAAATAGAATAATTCTCATTTTACAAGCCTAAGTACTTATCCGGGCACAAATAGAATTATTCTCATTTAACAAGCCAAAGTACTACGTACGTACATTCTTTTCAAAAGACTCCTTTCCAAATAACACTTCCCCGATACTAACAACCGTAGTATCAAGTCATATTCACCTTTCAAGACAAGTCACAATACCTTTTTAGAAATACAATTACCACTTCTAAATCAAGTGACTTCCTTATTTAAAACCTTAAGCAATTGGTACCTTTAAAACAATTTGCCCTTCCTTAACACAAGTTATTTCTTTGATTACTTTATTAGAGAAAATCATTCTCTTAACCTTCCATAAAGCCGTTATAACCAACTTCCCATAAAGCCGTTATAACCCTTTATGGTTTAGACCAACACGTCTTTTATAACCAAGAGACTTCTACTTTTTGAAACCAAGTATTAAATACTTTCAAATAAATTCTCATAACTTTCAAAAATACAAATAGTCTCTTAACTTTTAGAAAACAAGTGACTCTTTTATTATAAAACCTTAGGCAATTAATGCCTTAAAAATAAGTGGCCTTTTCACTAAAATCAAATCACTTATCTTTCCATAAGTCAAATATAACTAACTCCCCATAAAGCCGTTATATTCACTTTATACCTTAGCCAAAAACAATTTCCTATCCAAGGGACTTATACGCTTAAAACTAACAAGTATCACATACTTGGAAACTCTTCAAGTCCCTTAACCTTAATAAAACTTAAGACATCCTTACTATTTTCAAAGAAGTGAGTTGATCTCCTAACCCACCCGACTTGGCATTACATAAAACAAGTAAAGAATATCATAGTCTTCAGACGCTCACCGTACTACATACGCATAAACTAGTCATGCTCAAAAGATAGGAAAAGTTCTACATAGAGTAAATCACATAACTACCTCTTAACTTCTAAGAGTAGAAGGAAACATGAAATGATACCACAAGTTTATTCCATACATAGAATCATGCCAAAGGAAGGAAGAGGTTCACATACCTCGCGACGATTGTCGACAAGAGCAAAATGCTCCAAAGTACCTCAACCTTGATAGCTGTTCCACTCTCCAAGTAGGATACGCTATACTTAGTACTTCAACCTATAATGGTTACAATACGCCCATTAACCTTCTTACTTCACACGTAGAGTATTCTAAGTGCTACGTCACTAAATTCTACGGAAAATCTGACAAGACTTCCTTTGTGTTTACTTACTTTGCCACCTTTTCAAGGCCGAATACAATAACCAAACAGCCCCAATTGGCTCACAATTTCTATAAGGTACTCCAATAAAACTAAATGCCCCAATTGGCTCACAATTATATAGAAAGTAGTCCATTACAATGGAATAACCAACCAACACAAACTACATTCCAAATTCGCCACCTTGATTCAACAAATCCAATTCTTGTCCAATTTCCATTTCAATCCAATTTAGTAGCATTACATGATATCAAGTCGCATTTGATTATAATAACCATAATCCTTAAGTCAATGACACGCGACGCTCTAACAACGATTAAATTGTAATTCAACTTAGTAATGGATTACCTTACATTTCGGATTTCCAAGGTTATAATCAATCCATGATCTTTATAACTTCAATATAACAATTTCATGCTTGCAACATACAAAGCTAACAACAACAAAATGAATAATCTTGTAATACTTTCAAAGAACAAGATTATACCTCAATGATTCTTAATCCAACTCCAATCCAAGTCGCCCTTAGTAGTTTATAGCCCTCCAAGACTCTTCAAACCGCTTGTTGAGACCCTTAGAACAATACCAACAATTATCCTTCAAAACTCCAAGCAAAACCTAGAAAGACCCTTTAGGTTTTTCATTTGCGACTAACCCAAACCAATCTTTTCCAAGATTTTTCTATTGAGAAATGCTTACACTACACCTAAGAACCTTGGTTTAAAGCTGGGAGTGGAATGAACAAGAAACAAAAAATTCTCCTTCTAATGCTAAGTGAACCCGAGAGCTGCCTATGCTCTTCCAATTTTTGTGTGAAATTTCAAGTGTTGGCTCTCTCTAGCACTACTAGTAATATAAAGAGTAAAGGATGGTCAAGATATCACCAAATGCGAGGCTTCGATAAGCTCTTAGTAAGTCAAGACTTATTGACTAATCGACTTGGTCAAGAATGTCACGCTACACAAGTTGCAAGACTTTAGTCATCCAAGACTTAAGGTAAATGACCAAAATGGCCATGCCATTTCGCCCAAGGCAAAGCTAAGGGGTGACACGTGTTGCCCTCCCGCTCGTCGCAATATTTCGCTTTCCACCATTTCCAAAATTCCGCTAAATAATTACTCGCTCGAACCTTAACATTTTGAATTCTTACTTACATTCTTATAAACATATCCCAAATTCCGGTGTAACATTCTTCCCCTTAGAAACATTCGCCCCGAATGTTCTTTCTGAGTCAATCTTTATAATTTGCGACATAGTTTCCTTTCACAACCTCATATACTAACAATGCCACACATGGCCCTAATACTTGTACACACATACTGCCCCTCTTAAGCCCAAAAGAGATTATCTTTTCGCATTTCCAACTCATACTAGCATACATACATAACTTCCATACCGATTCGCCTCAAATCTTTGGAGTAACTCTATAAAACAATATAAGGCCATTTCCGCCATGACTGTTCCGTGGAACGCGCCCACGAACCCAGAAACAATTAACTAAACTGCCTTGCGCTCGTGACTCGCCACGAAAGCGTAACTACTACCAACCGATCCCACTCCATTCCAGCCGGGAGACCCAGAACAGTCCTCAACCACTCGGCCGCACTTAACTCTTATCCTCGTCCGACTTAAAATCTTATTGCAGAGAAAACCTTATACATCTAAGGTCTCAGCTTATCAATATTCTTAGGCTCGCAATTTCCATGCTCCCACCTATCTTATCATCCCCAAGAACGGTACAAAACTTCTCACAAAACCATAACCATGTTGTCTCGATCACAACAACCATTATTTACTCTATACAGCCTCATCCGTATAATCCTCTTAAGCTTACTACACACCTTAATCTATTAACATGACATTTCTAGGTTCCTTAATATGGCTTCTTAAGGGTTCACTACCCTATCGCATGACTCATCCTTTCCCAATTATCTCGAAATAAAACACAAAACTCGCGAAAATTCATTAACTATTCCATACCTTCCCAGATCTAGTTAGTCTTTACCGATTCCTCGTAATCTAAAATCATTCTAGGCAACACGCGTCGACTTCATACATAACTCCGTAGAGATGTATGTCACAATACCGACTATACTATAATCATTACCAACCCGGATACGCAATCCACCACATCTTTCCCGGGTCATCACGCTTTTCTCAGAATGCAAACAACATAACTCGTTGTGAGGGACGACCTAACAACACGCCTCTATCGCACGATCTCAGAGTGAGAAGAATGGAAACTAATCCTAAATGTCCCGCACTCCCGATTATAGATGTGGTGCACAACACACCGATAATCAAGACTCTACTAGACACGCCTCAGACACTTTCCGAGGACTAATCGCTCGATACCACTTTTGTCACGACTGACTCGATCGCGATCGTGCCCTACCCGGGCACCCTTACCGTAAACATCGAGAAAATCAGCGAACATACATGAAACTTATAAATAAAACATCTAAGTAAAACAACAAAGTTAGCCGATAGTGGCTACCTTCCCGAACATATATAAATACAACCAAGCAATTGCCTCATTTCTTTACAAATCGACCCACACATGTGACTACAGCACTCTAAGAGTTTTAACATAACCATCTGGCGGACAGGCCCCGCCATACCCTCAATATACATGAATCTACTACCTCGTGGAAAACTGCACAAGAGCTAAGCCTCCGAGCAACAGAGCTTTCTCAAAATCAACCGAGATCCTAAGAGCAAGGATCACCAACCCGTACCTAAAACTCGCGGCATTTAACGCAGCTTCGGCGGGTCAAGATAACAAAAATTTAATATGGAATGTAAATAACGTGACAAGAAATGATCATAATCAGATAAAAGAACGATGTGGCAAGTATAAAAAGTACATACCAGATCCTCGCCGTGTCATTACCACTTATGAACTTAATCGTAGCTTATCATCATTTCCCATTTTCAATAAAAGCTATAGTCACACTCTTATGTACATGATTTAGGAAAATCATTAAGTTCATTACCATATAACTTACTTAACTTTCATAACACAATCCGCCTTTATGCGAGGGACGATATACTACCCTACCCAATTCAGACGCGATCAAGTCACACAAAATAGCAAAGCGGTGGCCGTGGAATCCCCATCACCGCCGATACCTATAAGTGTCAAATATAACCACGGGTCTCACGCCCATAATATCAATCCCGCCTGTGGAATCCTTCCTCACCGCCTACCCATGATATAATATAACACCAATAGCATACATGAGCACCAAGTCCCACCTGGTATAAATGCTCGGGGTTTACCCTCACTTATACTCTTACCCCGAGTATGTGGTAAAGTGTGGTATAGCATCTCGGGGGTTTACCCTCACTTATACTCTTACCCCGAGAATGTGGTATAACGCCTGGGGCTTGCCCTCATTTATACTCTTACCCTATCTCAACCGTCCACAAACAACATATAAAGCAGTGGTACAGCCTGGGGTTTACCCTCACTTATACTCTTACCCGAGAAGTGGTATAACGTCTCGGGACTTGCCTCATTTATACTCTTACCCTATCTCAACCGCCATCAAACAGACATAAGCACTACCCTGTTTTTATAAAAATCCGAATTTAACCTAAGTACTACAAATAACTAAGCATACCCGTGGAATCCTACATCACCGCTTCAGACGCCCAAGTAGCTTACCACAAGACAGTAACCCTCCAACCGAGAGTCGCAACGTAATAAAACATAATACTTGCACTCAAAGGCTATCACCAAAGACACATAGGCTAATTCTCAATTAACCAAGCCAAAGTACTTATCAAGGCACAAATAGAATAATTCTCATTTAACAAGCCTAAGTACTTATCCGGGCCCAAATAGAATAATTCTCATTTTACAAGCCTAAGTACTTATCCGGGCACAAATAGAATAATTCTCATTTTACAAGCCTAAGTACTTATCCGGGCACAAATAGAATAATTCTCATTTTACAAGCCTAAGTACTTATCCGCACAAATAGAATAATTCTCATTTTACAAGCCTAAGTACTTAACCGGACACAAATAGAATAATTCTCATTTTACAAGCCTAAGTACTTATCCCGGCACAAATAGAATAATTCTCATTTTACAAGCCTAAGTACTTATCCGGGCACAAATAGAATAATTCTCATTTTACAAGCCTAAGTACTTATCCGGGCACAAATAGAATAATTCTCATTTTACAAGCCTAAGTACTTATCCGGGCACAAATAGAATAATTCTCATTTTACAAGCCAAAGTACTAATCCGGGCACAAATAGAATAATTCAAATTTTACAAGACTAAGTACTTATCCGCACAAATAGAATAATTCTCATTTTACAAGCCTAAGTACTTATCCGCACAAATAGAATAATTCTCATTTTACAAGCCTAAGTACTTATCCGCACAAATAGAATAATTCTCATTTTACAAGCCTAAGTACTTATCCGGGCACAAATAGAATTATTCTCATTTTACAAGCCTAAGTACTTATCCGGGCACAAATAGAATTATTCTCATTTTACAAGCCTAAGTACTTATCCGGGCACAAATAGAATAATTCTCATTTTACAAGCCTAAGTACTTATCCGCACAAATAGAATAATTCTCATTTTACAAGCCTAAGTACTTATCCGGGCACAAATAGAATAATTCTCATTTTACAAGCCTAAGTACTTATCCGGGCACAAATAGAATTATTCTCATTTAACAAGCCAAAGTACTACGTACGTACATTCTTTTCAAAAGACTCCTTTCCAAATAACACTTCCCCGATACTAACAACCGTAGTATCAAGTCATATTCACCTTTCAAGACAAGTCACAATACCTTTTTAGAAATACAATTACCGGCTTCTAAATCAAGTGACTTCCTTATTTAAAACCTTAAGCAATTGGTACCTTTAAAACAATTTGCCCTTCCTTAACACAAGTTATTTCTTTGATTACTTTATTAGAGAAAATCATTCTCTTAACCTTCCATAAAGCCGTTATAACCAACTTCCCATAAAGCCGTTATAACCCTTTATGGTTTAGACCAACACGTTCCTTTTATAACCAAGAGACTTCTACTTTTTGAAACCAAGTATTAAATACTTTCAAATAAATTCTCATAACTTTCAAAAATACAAATAGTCTCTTAACTTTTAGAAAACAAGTGACTCCTTTTATTATAAAACCTTAGGCAATTAATGCCTTAAAAATAAGTGGCCTTTTCACTAAAATCAAATCACTTATCTTTCCATAAGTCAAATATAACTAACTCCCCATAAAGCCGTTATATTCACTTTATACCTTAGCCAAAAACAATTTCCTATCCAAGGACTTATACGCTTAAAACTAACAAGTATCACATACTTGGAAACTCTTCAAGTCCCTTAACCTTAATAAAACTTAAGACATCCTTACTATTTTCAAAGAAGTGAGTTGATCTCCTAACCCACCCGACTTGGCATTACATAAAACAAGTAAAGAATATCATAGTCTCAGACGCTCACCGCACTACATACGCATAACTAGTCATGCTCAAAAGATAGGAAAAGTTCTACATGAGTAAATCACATAACTACCTCTTAACTTCTAAGAGTAAGGAAACATGAAATGATACCACAAGTATATTCCATACATAGAATCATGCCAAAGGAAGGAAGAGGTTCACATACCTCGCGATTGTCATACAAGAGCAAAATGCTCCAAAGTACCTCAACCTTGATAGCTGTTCCACTCTCCAAGTAGGATACGCTATACTTAGTACTTCAACCTATAATGGTTACAATACGTCCATTAACCTTCTTACTTCACACGTAGAGTATTCTAAGTGCTACGTCACTAAATTCTACGGAAAATCTGACAAAGACTTCCTTTGTGTTTACTTACTTTGCCACCTTTTCAAGGTCGAATACAATAACCAAACAGCCCCAATTGGCTCACAATTTCTATAAGGTACTCCAATAAAACTAAACAGCCCCAATTGGCTCACAATTATATAGAAAGTAGTCCATTACAATGGAATAACCAACCAACACAAACTACATTCCAAATTCGGCCACCTTGATTCAACAAATCCAATTCTTGTCCAATTTCCATTTCAATCCAATTTAGTAGCATAACATGATATCAAGTCGCATTTGATTATAATAACCATAATCCTTAAGTCAATGACATGCGACGGTTCTAACAACGATTAAATTGTAATTCAACTTAGTAATGGATTACCTTACATTTCGGATTTCCAAGGTTATAATCAATCCATAATCTTTATAACTTCAATATAACAATTTCATGCTTGCAACATACAAAGCTAACAACAACAAAATGAATAATCTTGTAATACTTTCAAAGAACAAGATTATACCTCAATGATTCTTAATCCAACTCCAATCCGAAGTCGCTTCCTTAGTAGTTTATAGCCCCTCCAAGACTCTTCAAACCGCTTGTTGAGACCCTTAGAACAATACCAACAATTATCCTTCAAAACTCCAAGCAAAACCTAGAAAGACCCTTTAGGTTTTTCATTTGCGACTAACCCGAAACCAATCTTTTTCCAAGATTTTTCTATTGAGAAATGCTTACACTACACCTAAGAACCTTGGTTTAAAGTGGGGAGTGGAATGAACAAGAAACAAAAAAATTTCTCCTTCTAATGCTAAGTGAACCCGAGAGCTAAGCCTATGCTCTTCCAATTTTTGTGTGAAATTTCAAGTGTTGGCTCTCTCTAGCACTACTAGTAATATAAAGAGTAAAGGATGGTCAAGATATCACCAAATGTGAGGCTTGGATAAGCTCTTAGTAAGTCAAGACTTATTGACTAATTGACTTGGTCAAGAATGTCATGCTACACAAGTTGCAAGACTTTAGTCATCCAAGACTTAAGGTAAATGACCAAAATGGCCATGCCATTTCGTCCAAGGCAAAGCTAAGGGGGGGTGACACGTGTTGCCCTCCCGTTCGTCGCAATATTTCGTTTTCCGACCATTTCCAAAATTCCGCTAAATAATTACTCGTCTCGAACCTTAACATTTTGAATTCTTACTTACATTCTTATAAACATATCCTGAAATTCCGGGGTGTAACAATGCGGATTGCGGGAGTCCAAGAAGATGCCGCGGGTTAGCTACCCCGACGCGGTGAGTACTTCACGCGCCTGTGGCCTATGCGGAATCGCGGAGTTCTAGGGTTAGACGCGCACAATGATACTGAGGGCGAATGGCCCAGCTTCGATCATTTGGCGGTCTAGAAAGACCTCGCGATACAGTTTTATAGCATTGTTGGTACGGTAGGTTCTAGTAGTTGGCTATGCCTTCGTACTTACCCCGTACGGTTTTTATGACACAGGTGGACCTGGTGTTCATGTGTATTTCTTGGTGTTATTATATCATGGACTGCCGGCAGTGAGGAAGGAATTCCACGGGCATGATTGATATTGTGGGCATGAGACCCATGGTTATATTTGCGTGATGACTTTGAGGGCGTGAGTCCTTGACTTGACACGATCGCTATATATCAGGTAATCGTAGTTGGTTATCATACATGTCTCCTATTTTTTTATACGCACTATTATAATTTCATTTTAGTACTTTCTGGCCACATACTTGGTACACTGCATCGACTTCCTTCGGGGGGCTGCGTTCATGTCGCAGGTAGAGGTACACCGGTCGTTGATCCTCGCTCATAGGATCACAGTTCAGCATTTTGGGAAGCTTCGTTTCTCCGGAGGCTTATCTTTTGATATAGTCCCCTGTCGTTGTAGGTACTTACATTCAGGGGTATGGCGGGGCCCTGTCCCGTCGTAGTTGTGGTTACATTCTTGAGGTCCGTAGTAATCGCATGGGAAGGGTTTGTAAAAGGATGTAACTGTTCAGGTTTAATCATTTATATATACAGAAAGGTAACCGTTTTGGTTAGCCTATTTTCTTATTTCACTGTTTATCTTTTATGAGTTTTTATTTCCGCTGATTTTCTCTGATGTTGTATCACTAGGGTGCCCGGGGTAAGGCACCAGCCATGCCCGAGGTCGGGTCGTGACAAAAGTGGTATCGTGAGCGCTTAATCCTGAAAGTGTCTACGCATCGTATCTAGTAGAGTCTTGATTATCGTACAGTCAGGCACCACACCTATAATCGTGAGGCTATAGGATATTTAGGATTGGTTTCATTCTTCTCACTCGAGATCGTGCCTTAGAGTTGTGTTATAAGTTGGACTCCTCCGACGTATTCTTTTCACCGCTTATGCCTCACGCAAGGCAACCAGAGCCCGAAGGCAAGGCGCAGAGGAGCCGCGAGTCGAGCACAGAGGGTTACCGTGGCACGTGCACGCCTTTATCTGGCGTGGTACTTCGACGGGAGTTCTGCGATGCCGCTAGCCCCAGGAGAGTTTAGAGCAGCAGCAGTAGCTACTGAGACCACGATACTTGGGTCTCTAGTTCCACGACCAGGAGCCGAGGATATGATTTACAAGGAGATGGCCCAGTTACTAGCTAGGCTTATAGCTAGGAATGAGGACAGACGAGAGTCGGAGGTTCCGGTAGTACCAGTAGTTCACCCTAGATCCGATAGTTTGAGATTTCGGGACTTCTTGAGTTGCAGTCCACCCGAGTTCTATGGATTGAGAACTGAGGAAGATCCTCAGGAGTTTATTCGACAGTTGCAGCAGATCATGAAAGTGATCAAGGCCTCAGAAATAGAGTTGGTGGTATTGGGTTCACATCGGCTGCGTGATACTGCAGTCGACTGGTTTGATTCATGGGAACTATCCCGGGGGGAGCATGCGCCTCCAGCTGGTTGGGACGAGTTCTCAGAGGCATTTCTTACACACTTCTTGCCCTCGCAGATGAGGAGAGCTCGGGCAGATAGATTATGATGTTGAGGCAGAACGGGCGGACGGTCCGGGAGTACAATGTAGAGTTTGACTCGTTGGCTCGTTATGTCCCCGCTTTAGTGGCGGACATGGAGGATAGTGTGCACCGATATATCACAGGTCTAGATGATTATCTAGTGAAGGGATGTACAAGAGTAGCTCTTCAGTCAGGCATGGACATTTCCAGCGTACAGGCTTATGCGCAGCAGACTGAGGAACGTAGAGATCGACGGATTAACCAAGATCATCAGAAGAGGGCCAGAACAGCAGGGTTCTTTGGTAACTTTCGAGGTGGACCTTCAAGCCAGCATCGTTATGTGCCTCCGCCAAGATGCAGTGGTCCTCCACAGCTCGTGGACGCTCGGTATGCAGGAGTTGGTCGAGCTCCGTGGTTTCGTTCACGATTTACATAGGTTCTAGCCACCGATTCGCTTTCTCGGTGTTCACACGTGGTAGGCGCCATCCCGAAATGTCGCTTTTTACTAATGCTTGTTTTACTCGCGGCCGCCGTGGCCATGCGAGGAGAGAATATCCTAGTAGAGGGATACCGTGGGATGACTCACCTACCAGTCGATTCGGATTCAAGTGGTTCGGAGAGGAAGGGGTGTTAGCAGAGGAGGCCACCCCCACCTCGGTGGCCGTTGTGGTAGGTGTCATTGTGGGAGTGTCGTACTACTGACAATTGTTATGCTTGCGACACAGGCCATTTTATGCGAAATTGTCCACCAGGTGGCGCGGATGTTACGACTCACCTTCGGGATCGGTGGTCGTTCATCACCTTCTATAGTCACGTGCCCACAGAGCGTGGATTGGACTAGAGCGACAAAGTGAAAGTGAAACAAGAGTTACGTGTATATCCTTAACCCTCTAGAGACTAGTATGCGTGATATGATGACTTAATGTTAAGTGTTATGTTCGGATAGCATTGTGTAAGTTGTGATTAGAAAACATGGGTAGTTGAAAAGGTAAGTATGGGGACATGGAAGGTGTGAGCCTTAGAATATTACACGTGGAGACCTTAGATGCAAGGCCGTCTTAAGTAAAAGATTTTACGTTTTGATCCTTGTCGAGATACATTGTATACGTGGGGTATATTCATGTGATAAGTCCATGAGTGGTGTGAAATAGAAGTGGGTAGTTGAGCTTAGAAGACCACTAGGTTCTCATGACTTGAGTAGTGAGATTGTTCCGGACCAGGAATGAGAGTTTAGTACGAAGTGGGTCGGGTTGAGGCCATATCGCGGGTCAACCCGCAGCCCGGATTGAGGTGGGGTCAGTTTGAGGTGGTCCCGCTAGATGATAGGATCACGAGGGTGTTAAGCCCAAGTTTAGGTAACCATCGTACGAGTTCATGGATGCGTTCGACCAGTAGTCGGGCCGATGAGGTCAGCCCATCTTGTCTTTCAGTCAGGACTGTTTACTTGGCGGAGGGTTATGCGAGATGATGTATATCAGGAAGGTTGTAAGGCTGCACGGGATTCCTACTTTTATTTTATGACAGGCAGTGGAGCCTAGTTTACGGCTATTTCTTTTTTCTGGAGGTTTTACCAGGCGGGGTTAGGAACTCAGGTGAGTCTCAGTATTGCATCCACCTCGCCGACGTCACAAACAGCGTATTATCCGCACATTTGAGGATAGGTTACGCCTGTTTTGATTTCGTGGGTAGTGAGGATTATTTGCCTCTTGTTGAGTGAGTATTATAATAGCTACCATTTCAGTATTCGGATGGCGCCTTATGAAGCCTTGTATGGGCGGAAGTGTAGGTTGTCGGTCGATTGGTTCGATGTTGGAAAGGTTCAGATAGTTGGTCCATACTTGATTCAGCAGGATGTGGATAAGGTGAAGCTTATCCAGAAGAGGTTATTAGCAGCTCAGAGTCAACAGAAGTCGTGCGGATAATCGACGTCGACACTTGGAGTTCAGGTTGACGGTGGGTCTTCTTGAAGGTACCACCCCGAAAGGGTGTGGCGAGATTTGGGAAGCAGGGGAAACTTAGCCCGAGGTACTTTGGGCCTTTTCAGATCGTTTGTAGAATAGGCCAGGTTGTCTATAAGTTAGCACTACCGTCCGACTTAGGAGGCAGTACGTCCGGTCTTCCATGTTGCTATGTTTCAGAAGAGTATCGGAGATCCATCCAGAGTGTTCCCAGTTAATGATGACCGGATGACAGGGGGGTTATCGTATGAGGATAGTCCTATAGCGATGTGTGAACAACAGTCCAGGCCATTACGAGATAGGGACGGGGCTTCCATCAAAGAGTTGTGACAGAGTCAGACAGTGGAGATGTCTACGGAGGCAGAGGATGACATAATACAGAGGTATCCTCATCCTTTTACCTATACCTCCAGGAAAAACCCACCCTCCCTACTTGTCGATTGGATTGACGTACAGGCATGGGTGTTATATTATGGCCAAACGTGGCATATTTGATGTAGTAAGTATAGTAGTGAAGACTATAACGGTGCATGTGTGTTTAGAGACTTAGAAGGAACATTCGGGACGAATGTTTCTAAGGGGGGAAGAATGTTATACCCCGTAGTTCCAGGGTATGTATGTGAGGGCGTACGTACGAGAATACGACATTAATATTGGAAAGAAAGAAAGATGTGATTTTTTCGACGAAAACGTTTCCGGTTTTTGTGAAGGAAAAAGGTTCGTTAATGGGAATTGGATTCCCATATTTGGTATTCGGACTTCTGGGATTATTTTAGAATTATGGAATTTTATTTCTGTAATTGGTCACGTGGGGCCCACGGGGAAAATTTACGGTTTTGTGGGGCCCACTTTATTTTCGAATTTTTGGCATTACGGATATTTTCGGGAGATGAAATATTTTGGACGAGTAAGGGGCGACACGTGTCACCTCCATGTGGCCATGTTGGCCGAATATTTGGCGGATGTGTCCTCGACGTTTTGTGGTGAATGTGGCAAGCCACTTGTCCCATTTTTGTGGTGGACATATGGTTGGTAGAATCCACACACACATGTCCCCAATCCTCACCATACACTTGATTTAATCCTAGCCCTTGATTTCTCTATAAATACCCCCTTGATTGCAAGACTTATTTCATCCACACTTAGAGATTTGAAGTCACAAAATACTCCTCCTCATGTAGTCTCGTACTAACCCCTTTCAGGAAACATTTCTTCAGGTATTGTTATTATTCCAAATACCTTAGCCTAAATCCCTTGTAGTATTCCAAAGTTATCTCTATACTAAGAGCCCAGAAATACCACTTTATTCCTTTAGTCGCAAAACGAAACCCTAGGAAAATCTTCATAGTTGGATGAAGTGTTAAGAGAAGTGTTTAGAAACTTCTAAGGGTTGCTTGGAGCGGGTTGGAGCGTAAGGAATTGGAGCTAAACGTTTCTCAGGATCGACTTTTAAGCATTGGATAATTTTGGGCTTATCGAGGTAATGATCTTTATCCCCCTATTGTAATTGGAGATTACATGTTGTTGTAATGTATAATTGAGTATATGATATATGGAAGGATGATTAAAAAGAATTGAACTGTATTTACATTGGACTGTATTTACAGTATACTTGTAGTATTATCGCGGAATTGTACACGCCCGGTTAGACGTGTAATCCCCTGAGTTGTCGCTTGGTAGCGGGCCTTGATATTGGAGGTTATTTATGTGGTTACGGGTGGCAGGTGCTGCCGAATTTTCTGTAGAATATGGAACCTTGTACTTAGAAATGTTCTACGAAGAGATCTAGAAGTTAATAGACGTTTTATGGCCACTATAGGTTGAAGTACTACGAGTAGCGTATTCTACTTGAAGGGTGGAAAAGGCTAGCAAGGTTATAGTACTTTGAGCGCTTTGCTAATTGTCGATAATCGTCGAGGTATGTGATTCTTCCTTTTCTCGAGCATGATATTTGTGAAATATATATAGTGCGGTAGACGCATTACGTGTTAAAGGAATTTGATTTTCCTTTTGTGTCCTTGACTTGATTCTAAAGTTAAGTGACTTGTTATGAAATATTAAGGACTTGAATTATGTTAAAAAGTTGTAAAACCTCATTCATGAGTAATGGGTGCGTGGTCTTTTAAAGAATAATATTATCTTGATTTCGGAAATGAGAATAGTTGTCCTTGGTTGGTTTAAAACATAAAGTGTTATAATAGCTTTATGGGAAGTTAGTTATAACGACTTTATGAAAACAAAAGAATGGTTTTATTATTGGATTTAAAATGATAACTTGACATTTTAAAAGTTGGAGGTTGGTTTCCTTAAAAGATATGAGATATGATTTAAAGATTATGATCGATTTTTGAAAGTAAAGAGACTTGACTTATAAACAACTTGATTTTGGAAAGGAGAAGTAACTTGATTTAAAGGTATAGGTTACTTGTTTTGAAAAGAGTAAGACACTTGGTTTAAAAAGTATATTGCTACTTGACTTTAAAAAGGAAAGGTGTCTTTGTTTTAAAGGAAGGCATGGTATTGTCTTGTTTTGGTTTAAAAAGAGGGCATGATGTTGTTTTGATTTACTTAAAATGATAGTTACTCTATGAAATGATACTACGGGTATTAGTATCGCGCGATTTTGTACTTAAAAGGGGTTCTTTTTAAGAGAGTTGAAGTATGTAGTACTTTGGGGTTAAAACTCGGATTTGTTGACATGAAATAAAAGTACCTTGTGTGAGTAACTTGCCTATGTTTTGCTTGTGATAGCCTTGTAATACTTTCTTGTTGGTTTGATAAGTAAACATGCTAGGATACTACGGGCATTAGTATCTTGGGACTTTTATGTGAAGGGGGTTTTCTTGTTGTGCTTATGTTGTTTACGATAAGCCGGTTGCGCTTGTATTACATCACATACCCCCCTGACTTGTTATGTTGCCGCGAGTTAGCTACCCCCGATGCGAGGAATACCTCATGCGGGTCCATGTGACCTATGCGGAACTGCGGGAGTTCCAGGAATCACTCCGGGTGTGTTACGCCGATGTGAGGAATACCTCATGCGGTCCATGTGTGGCCATGCGGATTGCGGGAGTCCAGGAAGATGTCGCGGGTTAGCTACCCCCGATGCGAGGAGTACCTCATGCGGGCCTAGGTGGCCTATGCGGAACTGCGGGAGTTCTAGGGTTAGACGCGCACAATGATACTGAGGGCGAATGGCCCAGCTTCGATCATTTGGCGGTCTAGAAAGACCTCGCGATACAGTTTTATAGCATTGTTGGTACGGTAGGTTCTAGTAGTTAGCTATGCCTTCGTACTTACCCCGTACGGTTTTTATGACACAGGTGGGACCTGGTGTTCATGTGTATTTCTTGGTGTTATTATATCATGGATCGCCAGCGGCGAAGGAATTCCACGGGCATGATTGATATTGTGGGCATGAGACCCATGGTTATATTTGAGTGATGACTTTGAGGGCGTGAGTCCCTGACTTGACATGACTGCTTATATATTGTGTACTGTAGTTTGGTTATCATACATGTCTCCTATTGTTTTTTATACAGACTATTATAATTTCATTTCGATTTCTTCGCCACATACTGTACCACAGACCGACTCCTTCTGCGTTAAATGCCGCAGTAGAGGTACACCGCCGTTGATCCTCGCCATAGGATCACGTTCAAGAGCTGGGAAGCTCCGTTTCTCGAGGCTTATCTTTTAGTATAGTCCCCTCGTTGTAGGTACTTACATTCGTGGTATGGCGGCCCGTCCCGTCAGAGTTGTGGTTACATTCTAGAGGTGCAGTAGTATCGCTGTGAATGGGTTTGTAAAAGGATGTAACTGTTCAGGTTTAATTATTTATATATACAGAAAGGTAACCGTTTTGGTTAGCCTATTTTCTTATTTCACTGTTTATCTTTTATGAGTTTTTATTTCCGCTGATTTTCTCTGATGTTGTATCACTAGGGTGCCCGGGGTAAGGCACCAGTCGCGGGCCCGAGGTCGGGTCGTGACAGGAATAATCCTTACCTTAAATATGCCCAAAACAATCCACTTAAAGTCGGTCCATGGTTTAGTCTTAGCTCCTTATTCTTCAAGTTTCAATCACACACATGAATCTACTACAAGCTTGTAACCATTTTTCCTTCTTGTTTTACTTCCAAAAAAGTTCATAAACAAGCCTAGAAATTTCACCTAACTTTCGGCCAAACCATGTTTGTGATACCTTGGAGAGTTAATTTGGTTAAGAACTTGGTTAGGGTGCTTAATCTAGGAGAATAATCAACTCTTGTTCTTCATTAATGCTTGAAGTATCTCGAAAACCTCAAGGTTAAGGAAGGGAGAAGAGAGTTTTGGATGAAGAAGATATTATGTAAATGTCTCTAAGTCTTGCTATCACCTCTCTTATATAGATGAAATCTTACAAGTGGAGGGGGACCTAAGTGGTCCACTTGTCTTGATGAAAATATCCCACAAATATCTTCCACACTCGTCCACTTATCCATGTTGACAGTCAATTTTGACCCGTTTTTCGTATATTTGTTGCAATTTTATGTGTTTTAGGACACCGCATTTTAATCAACATTTTTGGCATTTTTTATATATTTTTTACCTAATATTCTATGTGTTTTTATTTATTTTTTGTAATTTGGCATCACATTTTTACTTTTAATTAGGCATTAAATATTGTATTTTATTATTATTGTGCAATCATTTTATTTTAATAATTTTTGCATCTCTTTAAATACTTAAGTGGTATCCCGTTTTACTTTTAATTAGATATTAAACATTTGTTAAATATTGTATTGTATTATTATTGCATCGGTATTTGCATTTTAATAATTTTGCATCTCTTTAAATAATTTTTCTTTTAAACAATTAACACGTTTTGTATTTTTGTCAAACCAGTCCAGTCCGAGGCCCAATCCTGATCAGTCCAATCCAACACTTTTTTATTATTTCATCCCATACTCTTTTTATCATTCCAACACGCTCCCCATCTTTTCAAATCCCCTATTTTCTTATTTTTTTCAAACCCCTTTTCCTTGATTTTCGGACCAGCCCCTTTTATTTTTATTAAACCTTTCCACTCAGCCGCACCTCACTTTAAAAAAAATCCAATTCTCATTTCTTTAACCCACGTACCCCCGTCGCCCACTGCCCTCTTCCGACACCCCCACATCGCCAACGCCACCGACGCCGACCCATTCCCTTTTGGTGTGTTGTTGGTTGTGGGGACTGATTTTTTCATTTTTGTTTTATCTGGCCGGAGCTTGAGCTCCGGCGAGGCTACTGTTTGTTTCTCTGTTTTGTCATTGGACTGATTTCACATTATTTTCTGGACTATTGAATCTTGCCGGAGTTTTGTTTAAGACTCCGGCGACTTTCGTTGGCTACTGCTTGATGTTTTTTGGCTGTTTTTATTGTTATTTCCAACAAACGCTGGTAGTTGCTGCACTGTTTTACTGTTTCGGACTGATCTTTGACATTGTTTGGTCTGTATCTGGTTCCATTATATTTTTGGGTTTGCTCCAGTGATGTTTTGAAATGTCTGGTGAACTACGTTGCTCTTGTTGTTTACTACGTTGGGTCCGTGACCGGTTTTGGACAATTTTATCCTTTTATCATTTTATTTAACTGATTTGGACAAGATACTACACTTCATTGGCCAATGAAAAAGTTATCCGTCGATTTTTTAGGCCTCCACAGTTGCAAAGACGGAAAATAAAATAAAATAAAGCTTTCTGGGCGTTGATGATTTCTTCTACTTACACAGGATAACCAACATGCGCTGGCGGGGCGAATTTTCGCAGCCGGACTTGTTTAGGATGTCCCACTTTATTTTATATATCTGAGCCCTCCGTGTTTAAAACTATTACTGTTTTGGTGCGGATTTGAAGGTTTTATTGTTTCTAACAATATTGGCCGATGAAGGAATCTCCGTCTGATTTCCAAGGCCTCCCCTGTACAAAAGACGGATTTATTTTTGGCTTTACTTATTAATTCTTGTCATTGCTTTAAAATTATTTATTCTATTACTAACACTTTTACTAAGTGTTTATGCAGGTACCCGGAGATCATCTTGTGCAGAAGGCCTAAAAAGGGCTAAAAGCTGTCCCGGAGTTTTATTCGATTTAACTTTATTATTATGTATTGCATTCCATTGTAATTGTAAATTATGAAAACTGCTTAAAATATATATCAATTCCAACCGAAGAACCACACGAAATTATAAAGAAACTAGAAAAAGTATTTTCAAATTGGTAATATATTTCATTGCAATTTTAGTATTTTTTTAATTTTTTCTGTCTTTTGCAAATTTTTTCAACAACAGTACACTACAATGTTGTAATTCTGAATCTTGTATATTTCAATGAAATAATTAATAATATAAGAGGCACAAAAACAGCCTTGGGATGTTTTTTTTACACTCTTCTTGTCTTTGTTTAATTATTTAGTTTATAAATATATATGAGTATAATACTATAATAGTATAATATGAGTATATGACTATCACTATATGAATATATGTTACTTTGTTAGTAATTTAGTATTTTAAATTTAGTGGAAAAAATTTAAAAAAAAAAAAACCCCCGCCCGTCCCGTCTCGTCCCGTCCCGATCGATCGCCACCGACGGCAGATCGACGACACGGTATCTTCCCGCTAGTACCGATCCCGCCTGCCCGCCTGACCGCCCTCCTCTCCGTCTCCGACTGGCCCCGAGCACGCCTATCCCGATCTCAGTGGGCCCGGCCCGGCCCACTGGCCAGCCCTAACTTTCACACCTTCCAAGTAATTATTAAAGTTCAACTAGCTCATGATAATCCATAATTACTTCAGACAACACACACATGGCCCCAAATAAATACGTCTGTATAGATGCATATCAGTATACCAACTAGACAATAATTTTACCAACCTGTACACAAGGTCCATATATTCCTTTATGGGCCACTGTCGCTTTCTCATAGCTGCAATCACAATAACTGTTAGGGAGGGACCATCCTAACAACACAGCTCTATCGCACGACCTTAGAGTAAGAAGAATAGAAACCAATCCTAAATATCCTGTAGCCTCATGTGTATAAGTATGGTGCACACATACACATATCCAAGACTCTACTAGATATGGTTTGTAGACATTCCGAGGACTAACTGCTCTGATACCACTTTTGTCACGACCCGAGCCCGCGACTGGTGCCTTACCTGGGCACCCCCTCTTATACCTCACATCCCTTTCAAGACATAGGTCAAATAATAAATGAAAACTGTAAAAGTAGCAACAAGGCAAGCCGATGAGGCTGCCGCAATATATATATATATAAACGGGAACATCCCTACAACACCGTAGTACAACTGGTCAACAACATATATACACAACTCCCGCAAGTCCAACCCACATATGAATACAAACCTCTAAGAGTTTGGACAGTAACCTATGACGGGACAGGGCCCCGCCACACCCCTGAGTGTACGTAAGCCTACCATACCAGGATCCTTACCAACATGACAAACCTCCGAAATAATGGAGCTTTCCCATGAAAACTGAGTAGAGATCCCAAGAGCGAGGATCACCAAACTGTGTACCTAAACCTGCGGTATGAAACGCAACCCCCCGAAGGGGGTCAGTACAACAAGTACTAAGTATGTAAACATAAAGTACAGTAAATAAACCATAATTGGCCCAAAGATGACAGGCCAATTGTACTTTGTATCATTGTACCACTTTACTACTGTACTTTGTATAAACAAATAAGAGTCAACTGAGCCTTTTAAAAATATGTCTTTTAAAAGTAAGATCCACCGTGTCATTTCAAATTATGAAATAAATATCATTTCAAAATATGAAAGACATGTCAGGGTCATCCGCCCTCAGAATCATTATGCAATTCTAACCATGGGTCTTAGACCCGCAATATCAAAGCGTGCCCGTGGAATTCCTTCATCACTGTCGGCATGCACAAAGTATAATATATAACATGCCCGTGGAATTCCTGCATCATTGTCGGCATGCACAAAGTATATTATATAACATGCCCGTGGAATTCCTGCATCTCGGGAACATGTCATCATGGAGAGCTAGTCCATGGAATAATAATATCTCTCGGAAATTGAACCTGCATCATGGTCGCACGCCCACGGAATTCCTTCATCGTGAAAGCATGTCCATGGAACAATATAGCGGAAGCATGCCCATGGAATTCTTCTATCATGTAAGCACGTCCAAGTAAATAATACAATAAGATGGTCGGCCCAACAATGAGGGACGCGGTGGTATAGAAATATAACATTTGCACGAAAGGCTATCATGAGCGAACATATGCAAGTTTAAAATATTCTTTGACTCTCATTATCATAAAATGAATAAACTATTATTTTAGCAAACCAAGACAATACGATGCCTTCCCTTTAAACCAAGACAATTACCATGCCTTCCTTTTAAACAAACCAAGACAATTACCATGCCTTCCTTTTAAACAAACCAAGACAATTACCATGCCTTCCTTTTAAACAAACCAAGACAATTACCATGCCTTCCTTTTAAACAAACCAAGACAATTACCATTCCTTCCTAAACAAATCAAGACAATTACCATGCCTTCCTTTTAAACAAACCAAGACAATTATCATGCCTTCCTTTTAAACAAACCAACACACTATCACCTCTTTCCTTTTAATAAAACCAAGACATTATAATGTGATGTAACATTAGGGAAATGAACCCAAAGTACTATGTACATCTAATCTTATAAAAAGAATCATATCATGTCATATAAGGGAGTTGAACCCAAAAGTAATATGTACATCTATTCTTTCCTTTATAAAACCCCAAGATACTAGCACTTGTAGTATCAAGGCACTCTCACTATTAAAAACAAGTTACTTACACTTTTAAACTCAAGTAACTTATTCTTTCAAATCAAGTAACCTATACCTTTAAATCAAGTTACTTCTTCTTTTCCAAAATCAAGTCATTTATACTTCATATAAATCAAGTCTCTTATACTTCATCTAATCAAATCTCATATACTTTCAAGTAAGGTCTCATATACCTTCAAGTAAAGTCTCATATACTTTCAACTAAGTCTTATAACTTTCAAATAAATCTAGTCTCATGACTTTCAAATAAATCAAGTATCATAACTTTCAAATAAATCAAGTCTCATTAGTGTTGTAACTTATCAAGATCAACTCGACTCCAATGCTTACTAAACACTCTTACCAACATCTCCCATAAGACTTGGTAAGGACTTAGAAATAATTTAGACATGCCTTAAACATAGAATCAACAACATGACTACCCTTAACTTCTAAGATAGAATAACTTCCCTTTTTATAAAACCCGAAGTACTATTAATGAAATAGATAGAACCACTTCCTTTCTAGACAAACCAACTAGAACCATGTATCGTCCATGCACATCTTTTTCATTATAAACCCCAAGACACTAACACCCGTAGTATCAAGACATTTTCCACCTTTAAGATCAAGTCAAGTATACTTTTAAACTCAAGTAACTTACTCTTTTAAAACCAAGGCACTTCCTCTTTTAAGATCAAGTTACTACACCTTTTAAATTCAACTCAAGGCTTTAAAATCAAGTAACTTTTACTTTCAACATTAAGGCACTTATTCTTTCAAATCATTGTAAACACCACAATGAAATCCGAATTCGTTTAAAATCCTCATTTGGAAATCCAAGACACTTTATCAAGTATTATTTTATAAGGTTCATGCTCAAGAAGGTTGGAAGAGTTCACATACCTCTTCGGCTAATCCACACGCTAAGTAGAATACGTCACAAGTAGTACTTCAACCTATAATGATAATAACACTTCTATCAACTTCATGATACTAGTATACACTTATACTACTCAATGAATCTCCTTTCTTTTATAAAAATTTGGGCAGCACTTCCCCTGTTTCTACGTACTTTTCCACCTTTTCCAAGGCCCGATTTCAACAACCAACAAGCCATACTTAAGGGCATAACCAACAGTTAACCAAAGGGGATTACACGTCTAACTTGACGTGTAAAATTCAGCCCCTTAATCTACCAAAATAGTCCACTAAAATCAGTCCATAGTCCAATGTAATAACAGTCCTTTAGTCCGCTAAAATCAGTCCATAGTCTACTAAAACAATCTATTATATCCAACAGTTTTATACTTTTCGGCCAACTACTACAACCAAATTGTTTCCATAACTTTTTATTATCCAACTTATATTCCAATACTTTTATATAAGTTATATTAACTTGTTAACAACAAGATTCCTTCATGTCAACATGTAATAGATAATGTTTAACAACAACAATATCCAATGAATCCGACAACGCCAAAAACTTCCACAATCGGCTAACATGCCAAGATTGTGACATGTACTTCTTATTCTTCATTCTTTTTAATCACAAGTTCATTCATTAATTACTACAACATGTAATATCCAATTACTTCAAGAGGAGGAATAATCCTTACCTTAAATATGCCCAAAACAATCCACTTAAAGTCGGTCCATGGTTTAGTCTTAGCTCCTTATTCTTCAAGTTCCAATCACACACATGAATCTACTATAAGCTTATAACCATCTTTCCTTCTTGTTTTACTTCAAAAAAGTTCATAAACAAGCCTAGGAATTTCACCTAACTTTCGACCAAACCATGTTTGTGATACCTTGGAGAATTAATTTGGTTTAGAACTTGGTTAGGGTGCTTAATCTAGGAGAATAATCAACTCTTGTTCTTCATTAATGCTTGAAGTATCTCGAAAACCTCAAGGTTAAGGAAGGGAGAAGAGAGTTTTGGATTAAGAAGATATTATGTAAATGTCTCTAAGTCTTGCTATCACCTCTCTTATATAGATGAAATCTTACAAGTGGAGGGGGACCTAAGTGTTCCACTTGTCTTGATGAAAATATCCCACAAATATCTTCCACACTCGTCCACTTGTCCATTTGGATGAAAATATCTTCCTTTCTAGACATTATTGCAATACATGTACATATACATGTACATATACATATACATGTACATATACATATACATATAATTAGAGCCTTGCTACACAAGTGGGGAGGGACACATGTCACCCTCTTACTCTCCCATAATTCCCTTCACAAAAAATAATAATCCAACACTTAGCCAAAATACTTAAAATTTTCTAACCCCCCAAAATTGTGAAATTTTGACGGGCCTCATATTATCAATTCCATTACTTCGTAATCCAATACTAAGCCCGTAAATCCACATTAGGTAATCTAACTCCGAGTTAATAAATTTTTCGTCTTCACATTTTTCCGAAATTTTTTCGGAGGAAAATGTAATCATACTATCCTTCCAATATTCAAACCTTAGTTCCTTGAGTACGTTCTCATATTAATGCCTTGGAAATACGGGCTGTAACACTATATATAGAGGTGATTGTTTTGTACCAGTGTTGCCTAAAGTGTTTGGAACAGTTTGGACAACATTCTCAATGCTAGCTTCCTTTTCCAAGGAAGATCAATAACTCTCTCTTTGATTTTTAATATTGCTTTATTCACTTCATATACCTCTAGTGCTAGCCCTAAAATATCCTCACCTTGAGGCTCAAAGCCTTGGGTTACTAGAATTTGATATATCGGTGAGGGATATGGAAGGATTAAGGTTGATTCTTTCTCATCCAAATTGGCTATTGGATATAAAATCATCTTTTCTAAGTTAATTCTTAATCCTTTTCCAATTTTGTATAACATATAGGCTTGATCAGTTGTGACTATTGACTCATTAAGTGAAGAGAGCCAATTGTGAATAGTAATCTTATGTAGGGTGGAAAATAGGACAGTGAGCTTAGAGGCATGGCATCGAGAAGTTCATTTCTTGACTATACCTCCAGTGAGATATTCTATAATCTCGTCCCTATTTCAGTTGTTCTCTCAGTAGTGCTGCCTCCAGCTTCAGACTTAATGCCCAAACATTGATTGATAATTAGGGGAGTAAACTTGTAAATTTTGTTATAGATGTACATCTTCCCAAATTTCTTTGAGGAGGCATTGTCTATCCTAGAATTTAAGTTTATGTAAAATAAACTAATTACTTCATCAATGTAAGGTACTTTATCAGTTACATATTTTAGAAGCTTACGATCTTTGAGAAACTCAATCAACCCATATTCAGAGCAAGAGGCTATATCTAATACTTTTTCTGCCCTCATAATTTTATTCCTATACCAATTCCATTTAGCAAACTTTGCTTGGGAATAGAACTTGTCAGAAACTGCATTTACCTCATCTTCAAGCTCAGATTCAGTATTTCCAGAGTAGGATTGAGAGGATATCTCTTTAGGTGTTGGCTAAAATGTTGCCTGAGATATTATAGCATTTGGGGCAACATCTGGGACAACACTTGATCTTGTAAATCTGAAAATTCTTTTCGGAAGGAATTGTTTCAATAGTGTTTCATCAAGAATTCCCCTTTTCCGTGGCACATCTTGTCGTTCAACAGTAGTTTCCAGTGGTACGTCTTGATGTTCAGAAGCAGTTTCATGTGGCACATCTTGATGTTCAGAAGTTGTTTCCAGTGGCACATAAGCAGAATCTTCAGGAGCATCATATTCTTCAGGTTCTCCTTGGGTTTCTTCATAGGACAACTCATAATCCATGTCCTCTAAGTCACTACTCGAACAGGCATGAACCTTGATCTCAAACCTAGATTTCTTGGTAATGGATTCCTATTAGACAGTTCTTTCAAACACCTGCTTGACCTTCGGGTAGAAAAGGATGAAGAACTAGTCCTTTTGAGGAGTGTGGAGAAATCTGAAGTAGCATCTACATCAATAGGGTTATTATCATCCCCGGGATAGTTGATTTATAAGGGATCTTGAATTGAGCTAAGAATAATGGTGGTACATTGTGGTGGACTGGTGCTCGTAGGTGTGTTATTGGTGGTGTTGGCAGACACATGGGTTGACATAGGAGATGGTTCCATGGGAGAGTTTGGAGGAGAGGATTTTGAAGTTTTAGGATTTTTGGATGAAGGTGAAAGTGATGATTCCATCGGTTTGGTAGGGGTTTTACCGATGTGATGTGATTTTTTTTCTTTTTTTAAAAAAAAATTTACTTTTTCAGAAAAGACAAGGATGGTAATAAGAAGAACAAATGGGATAGATATGTATACTCTTGGCAATTTGTAAAATTCCTTATTTTTAGGTGTTTGATTTTTATTCAAAAACTTGAACTAAAATCTTGGGATAAAAAGATAGACATCATATTTGAAATTTAATCTTATCATAATAACGTTTGAATTCAAATTAAAAATATATAAAAATAGGGAAGATAAAACTGATTTTTCAAAAGTCAGTTACGAACAACATCCCAACAAATATCATTATCTGAGAATGTCAACAGCAATGTTGGCAACGTTTTGGACAACACAAGTATTATGATCCTGCAAGAACTTTTCGTTTTGGCAATAAATCAAGACACGTTTTATATGTATTTTTATGAGTTTAATCACTGGACCAATGTAATGTTTTCCCATCGTGTCCTTGATATAATCATAAAACACATACAAA
Organism: Przewalskia tangutica; assembly: GCA_029844215.1. NCBI lineage: Eukaryota > Viridiplantae > Streptophyta > Magnoliopsida > Solanales > Solanaceae > Przewalskia > Przewalskia tangutica. The sequence goes on along the minus strand of CM056730.1, from coordinate 90,460,413 downwards.
ATTATTTTTTGTGTCAAAAATAAGAATACTTATTTAGTATTCTCAAAATTCCTTTTTAAGCACTTGATACTCCTATAGAATAGGAACGGTATCATTTCAATGGCTTTGCCCATTTTGCACAGTTGCCAAACATTTGTAAAGGTTTTGCTTTATTTTGATACTCATTTTTTATGATATCTAATATCATCACAGAGAACGGTATCACGTTGGAATCATGTTCTTATTGAAGGATCATGCTTGTGTGACCAAAATTAATGCACTATACAAAAATAATAATCAGATTATGATATTACATAGGTAAATGTCACCCAAAATGTTAGAGACATTTCAACTGACATTCACCAAAAATGTCTTTTTAGAGATTACAAAGACCAAGAGATTTTTTCAAACTAGAAAATCTCTCATAGTCCAAAGCTTTTGTAAAAATATCATCTAGTTGATGAAGGGTATCAGCATGTTCAATTTGAACTAACTATTTTTCAATCAAATATCTTTAAAATGATGTCTACTATCAATATGTTTTGTATGTGAGTACTAAACTGAATTTTTGGAAATATTTATAGCACTCAATTTATCACAGTACACAAATAAGATATTACTAGAAATATTATAGTCGTCCAACGTGTGTCTTAGCCATATTAATTGAGAGTAACAACTTCCAGCTGCTACATATTCTGATTCAGCAGTTGAAAGTGAGACACAATTTTCTTTACGACTATACCATGAAACAAGAATATTGTCAAGATAAAAACATCCTCCACTATTACTCTTTCTATCATCCACATCACCAGCCCAATCTGAGTCACTATACCCTATTAAATTAGGATTAGTGTCTTTGGAATATAAAATTTCCAACTCACATGTGTCGATAACATATCTAATGATACGTTTTACGGTATTTAAGTGGGAGATTTTGGGACAGGCTTAGAACCGAGCACATATACAAACACTAAATATTATATCAGGATGACTAGCAATGAGATATAGAAGACTACCTATCATAGATCGATACAATGATGGGTTGACATTTTCACCAACATTATCCTTACATATCTTCTGTGACAATCTCATTGGAGTTTTCATCTGCTTAGCATATTCCAATCCAAACCTCTTAACTAGATTTTTGGCATATTTGTTCTGAGAGATGAAGATTCCATCTTCACTTTTCTTAATCTGCAAGCCTAAGAAAAAAGTTAGTTCTCCAATCATTCTCATCTCAAATGTCGATGACATTGCTTCAACAAATGTTTTTAGGTAAGACTATGAAATCGAACCAAAACCTATGTCATCTATATAGATTTGAGCAATAATATTATCTACACTGTGATATTTAATGAATAAAGTATGATCAGCTTCACCACGTTTAAAACCAAATTCAAGAAGAAAGTTAGTTAAACGTCCATACCATGCACGAGGAGCTTATTATTCAATCCATACAAAGCCTTTTTGAGCTTGTATACATAGTGTGGATGGTAAGGATCTTCAAATCCTTTTGGTTGTTCAACATAGACTTCTTTATCTAGAAACCAATTTTAAGAATGCACATTTTATATCCATTTGGTGTAAAGTAAATTTTAGAAAGCAGGCAATGTCATGAAGCAGTCTAATTGATTCAATTCTAGCCACAGGTGCGAAGATTTCATCATAATCGATTCCTTCAACCTGAATATAGTCTTGTGCAACTAGACAAGCTTTGTTTCTAACAACGGTTTCCGATTCATCTGATTTATTTTTAAAAATACACTTAGTTTCAATTACATTTGTATTATTTGGACGTGGAACTAAGTCCCAAACTTCATTTCGAGAAAATTGTCCAAGCTCTTCTTGCATTGCTTGAATCCAAAAATCATCTTTAAGTTCTTCTAAAACATTTTTTTGGTTCTAAAGTAGATATAAAACAAGAAAGACTAACATTTTGGTATATGGAAGACATACACACATACCTTACCATATCTCTGTAAATGAGTGGGTTTTTTCCTCTTATTCTAATTCCCTCAAAAATTTCCCCTATCACCTGACATGTTGGATGATTATTCCTAATTCTTGATGAGGGGTCCCTTTGAACTTGATCTAGCAATTCAGCATTCGACTCCTCATCCGCACCTTCTGGTATCTCTGGTTCATGTTCATATGTTGCTTCGGGTGTGGTAATATTTGGGGCAACATCTGGTTCTTCAGCAATCTACACATTTTCCAATGAAACTATAATGTTATTTTCAGTTGCTTTCCCTGTAAAATCATCAAAAATAACATTTACAGACTCTTGTACAGTTTTTGTCCTTAGATTGTACACTCAGTAAGCATGACTATTTTGGGAATAGCCAATAAAAATTATGTAACAAATACACACAAAAATATTAAAGTAATGCAAGTTAGGTTTCTTTCCATTTATAATCTCATAGGGTGTCATCTTTATTCCAGGATTTAGATAGACTCTATTAGTGATGTGACAAGCAGTATTTAAGGCTTCAGCCCAAAAACGTTTTGACAATTTTTTAGAACTAAGCATAACTCTAGCCATTTCTTGCAATATTCTATTCTTCCTTTCTACTACCCCATTCTGTTGAGGTGTTTTGGGAGCAGAAAACTCATGGAAAATTTCTTTTTTCTCACAAAATTTTGTGATGGAGCTATTTTCAAATTATTTTCCATTGTTGAATCTAATCCGAAAAATAGGAGAATAGAACAAGTTCCTAATTCTAGAGTGCAAAATTTTAAACATGTCAAAAGTTTGTGATTTTTTTTCAAGAAATATATCCATGAATATCTAGAAAAATCATCTACTATCACATAGGAATACCTCATGCCTCCCAAATTGTCTACCTCAATTGGACCCATAAGATCCATATGCAATAATTAAAAATAGTGAGACATACTTGAATGTTGTCCGTCATTATGGACAATATTATAGGAAACACATGTTTGCTTGCCATGTAAACAATCTGCACATAATGTTTTACCTTTTTTGCTAAGGTTGCGTAAGCCTCTAACCGCTTCATATGAGACCAATTTTTCCATCGGTAGTTGACATGCCCCAACTTTTGATGTCATAGTGTTGTGTCATCTACCTTGACATTATTGCATGTTTCTTGCCTTGCAACAAGATAGAAATTATCACATGTTCTAGTACCTGACATAACACATTCATTAGCTTCATTCGTAACTTTACATGCATTCTTATTAAATTTTACCTCAAGATTGTCAACACACAATTGACTAATACTAATAAATTAGCCATTAAACCTTCAACGTGTAAGACATTTCTTAAAGCTAGAAATCCAAAAACATCCAAGATTCTTTTTCCAATTATTTTGATTTTACTGCCACCTCCATAAGTTATATTACATCCATTGAATGACTCATCGTTCTTTAGAAAATCCTTTGTACCTGTCATATGACGAGAACATCCACTATCAAATTACCAAGAACCTGAAATGTTAGTTCTTAAAGTAGTATCGCAATATTACAGGTTACATCAATTTTAGAACTCAAACTCTTTTAAAACATTTTGTACCTTTAGGCTCAGAAATGTTGCTTCGAATTTTGTCTGAGACGATGGACAGCCTTTTAGGCAATATTTTGCTCACAGAATCTTGAAATATGAAACAGTATGGTTTTAAGTATACAGAGGAGTTACAGTGGTGACACACAAACTTCATATTCCGTGGCATATATGAGAACCTATTATTTAATTATTTTCCTTTACAAAACATATTTTCTCATTTTTGTCAAACAAACTAGAGCATATAGTTTTAAGAGAGTTTTCGTACCCAATACCTGCATGTGAGGGTTTACTAAAGCTGAGTATTTCATTCAATTTAGAAGTCCTTGAGTTGAGCTTACGGAAGGTTGCTTCGGCTAAATCTACGTTTGTACGAATCTTACCAAATTTATATCTTTTTTGGTAAGTGCAACCTCTAGTCGGGTTATTGTGTCTTTTAGATCTACATTCTCATGAATTAAAGATTTTACCTTTGTGTCAAGGTTCTTGGACATTATTATTAAGGCTTTATAAATGCTTTGTAATTCATTAATCATGTCATCGTTGCATTCAACTTGATCCATACTCTCAGCCTCACCACTAGAAATAAAACCACTAAAGCAATTAACATCAGGATAGTTAAAGAATATGTACCTTTCAGATGTTGCTAGAGATGCAGATGTTATTGCAGGTGTTTCCTGAAATGTCGTGACATCTGAGGCAACATTACTGACGACATCTTCATTATCAAACAGAGATTGTACATAAACAGTGGTCAGCATTGCTTGTAATTTGACTTATTGTTCTCCTTCCTCTTTTTCGTCATCACTAAGCGAGACCCACAAATTCATCAAATTTCCTAAGAGTATTTGCACTTTCATTAACATAATTACCCCATCCTGAGCATGCATGACATTGCACAGACTCTAGTTGTTTGGAATCAAATTTGGTACGATCTGAATTGGTTCTTCTTAGTGGACTTCCTTTTTGAGTACTTGGAAGGAACTTGGTAGGCTTTTGATTGAAGTATTGGTTTTGATGTTGTTTAGATTTAGATTGAATTCTCTCATTGTTAAACTTTCTCACCATCGAATTGTATTTTTGAGTGAGTAAGGCAACATTAGCACCTTCACCGAGTTCTTCAAGATTCTTATCCTCTTCATTGATTTGATTCTCCGAGGATTGAACTTGAAGTGCCACATTCTTGTTCTTATATAGTTTCCTTTGATTCTCAATGTTCATCTCATGGTTTTGAGAATGCTCATCAAGGTATAAACGTCCATAGTAGCAAGATTATGAGCTTCTTCAATGGAACAAATTGTTAAATTAAACTTTTCAGGAAGAGAACAGAGAGCCTTTTCAACAAGTTGAGTGTTGGTTAATGGTTCACCAAGCACTTGACATTCATTAGAGATGTCAATCAACTTTTTAAAATAAGATTTAATATCGTCCTCTTCTTCCATCCTTAAATGTTCATATTTGCTCATGAGCATGCGTAGCTTTGTTCGACGGACACTTGAGCTACCTTCACAATGAATTTGCAAAGTATCACATGCATCCTTAGCCGTTGGGCAGTTTTGAATGAGGTTGAACATGTAAAGATCAACCCATCCAAAAATTACATTTAAGGTCTTTTCATTAAAGCTGGCATTATTGGTTTCTTCCACCGTCTATTCAGATTCAGGTTTAACAAGAATGTCACCTTCCTCATCCGGCGGTAACATTGGAACAACATATCCATTGATTATAGATCTACATGCCCTAACATCAATTGATTTGATGTGAGAATGTAGACGAATCTTCCAATAGGCATAGTTTGTACCATCCAAAATGGGAAGTCTACCAATATTTGGATTAGCCGGATCCATAGCTTTAATAACAGAACCAAGCACTTATTATGTTAAGTGTTGGCTCTGATACCACTTGTTGGGTCCCGAGGTATACTATGAAATAATAAAAATAAACTGAAAGTAAAACTAAATCGAATGGTGATTACAGTTTGCAAATATCAGCGATAATATCGTCCGTCACAACTGACAACACTTAGATAAAATAGAAAAACCTTTGTAGAGTAAAATACAGCGGAAATAATAAAGAACGTGGATATTTAATATTTACATAGGTTGTATTGAATATATAACCTATGACGGTCAGTGACCGAAAGTATTGTATAAATTCCTTCTTTTATAATTTTACAAAATGATACAAAAGGAATTAAAAGGTTGAAGTCGCATATGACTTCTGTCTGAAAAATCTATCTAAATATACATAAGACAACATCTCATTATAATTGCTTCAACGAAGAACAAGTCTATAATCTAAGAAGCAATTATAATGTTGTACAGAATGTTGTCAACACGCTCAGACAACAGTTTTGATCCAGTTTTCTTAGATGAATTCTCGAGAGCTCTCTTGATATTTTTACAATATGATTCTGGATTTCAATTCACTCTTCCTCTTTCTCTATTTATAGTAGAGAGTCTTCCTTGAAAAGCTCATCGACTTGTTGTAGAGGTTCTGGAAAAGGTGGGTAGCCGAGAAGGTTTGTTGGAGAAGATCATGAAGCAAAATCCTCTGAATTCATGGACTTGTTCCCCAATCTTAGCAACAGCTTTGACTTATTCTTCCCACGTTTTTCATTATCACATAATCACCTTGCCAAGTCACTTTACCATCGTGGTGAAAATCACACGAGATTTGCTTAACTTTCGTGAAGTAAGGCAAAACCATTTTATAGAATGTTGATCCGAATGTCGTGACAATTGTTCCAACATTTCTGAATTTTAACTTAGTACTAAAAATGATATGTCAGGCAAAATGTCACAATACCAAACCTAATATTAACAACACTAATCCAATTAAGGTCCATACGGAACTCTTAGACTACATCGTACAACGAACTCAATATGTGAAGTACGTTTATATGAATTCAGCAAATATAACATTTATGTGAGATGATAAATTCCTTTCATTCGTGACACACTCGATCAAGCTTAGGATTTGTCATATGTCTATCCAAATGGCTTGATCACTTTATCTCATCTATATTAGTCGATAACTAGACCATATTTTAAATATGTCCCTTGCATTGGCCAATGACTTGGTTGACTTAATATCACTGAGAAGTTGAGTGTTTTCTCCAATATCCAATCGAGGAATGAATCTTATTATTGGCTCAACTACCACTTTAGTTTACATCGTAATGCACCCAACAAAAGTCGTATCTTATCCTATAAGGAATTTAAGCTTAGGACAAGGTCAAAGTACATTACTCTGTAAACTATATGTATATTGACCTCAAGTCAAAGAACCTTTATCTCACAGATGCTGATAAAACTCTAGACATGTATAACAAATAGTTTATCAGCAGTGTATATCAATATTTTTCAAAAATATTCATGTGTTCATCACTAATAACCATTACTAGTAGCAGGTGAGACATACTACATTCTCCAATAATGTGATGCAGACCATATGTCAATTTATTACATATCATTGATATCTCATTCTCGATGATCATCAGTCGAGGCAACTTTGAGAGTTACGCTCTATCATCAATATCTCACTCTTCAGTTTCCACCATCTCCCTAAGTTCGTGGTATTTCCTCGGTAAATGTTTATTTATGTTTGTTGATCTTAGTTACTTATCTTGCGCAATCACACTAGTGTTATCACAATAAATTATTATTGGACAAGTGGCACTTGAAACAACCCCTAGTTCCTTCAGGAACTCAGATATTGTGACAATTTCTTTACCAATTTTCGATCCAGCAATGTACTCGGCTTCAATTGTCGAATCAACAGTTGTTGCTTGCTTGGAACTTTCCAACTCACTGCCCCACTATTAAAATGAAGGTATATCCAGACGAAGACTTGAAGTCGTCAAGACCTGTCTGGAAGCTAGCATCAGTGTACCCAGTAGCCACTAGCTTCTATTGTCCACCATAGACTAAGAAATATTTTTTATTTCATCTAAGATACCTAAGAATACTTTTGACTGTTTTTCGGTGTTCTTCCCAAGAATTTTGGTTCTATAGGTTTATTAGTTTTATCACAATACTTGTCTTACTCACTTTAGTGTCAAAGTGTTAAGTAATGTGGCATGAATGGAACCTTGTCTATTTGGTCTTAGCTAAGATGGTTTTGTATCTTTGAAAAATGTTCTTTGTTAAGGACTATTTGCCCTATTTCTTTTATGCCCATAAGTCCATCAAGATAGTTGTGAATTTAGCCTATTTAATTAATTGTGAGAATAATATTCAGTAGGGAGTTGGTTATATGTTTGTAGCTAGTCATGTCCTTTTCTTCTTTCCTCGTTTTTCCCATTTTTGTGTCTATGAGTACCATTATTCTTATTTGTGATATGAACTTGTTGTTACTAGTTTACCATCTTACGTGTGCTTAGGGTCTGTTAAAGGCCTATGAAATGTGCGAGGAATTACTGTTCATGGATTTGTTAGATATCAATGTCATTATGATTTATATGTGGTAAGTTATTTATCGTTTCATTGGTCCCCATATGTGTATTTGTATTTCTATTTTCTTGTTTTATATGTTTATTTATATCTTCAGTTTGTTGCACGCAAAGTACAACTCGGTCTGTGAAGGAGTGCCGCAATTTGGTTTTGTGCATCATGGTGTTGTTTCTGCTAACAAGAATGACAAAGGCAAATTTACGAGTCCAGTTTATGTAAGGGCACACGCACTTTGTGATCGGCTTCGGAAGGGGGACAAGGGACAATATCTTTTCATGTCATACAATTCAAAGTAAGATAATCACATTACACATATATGTCAGTTTAATTTTAAGAATGCATTACTATTAGAATTTAATGGAATTTCACCTTTAGGGATCACTGAATTTTGATAGTGTTTAACATGAAGAAGAATAAGGTGTTTTATTTATATCCTCTCGGTAAAGCTCCTGATACAAATTTGAAAAGGCTACTAAACATGTACGTCACTCTATTTAGTGAAATATGCTTCTATAGTTAGTTAGTTACTGTTTTGAATCTGAAATTATTCATCAAATTTTTCGCAGCGGCATGCAAATGTTTACAACACAGTTGGTCAAAGGCAAAAGTGGGCTTACTCGACTATGGTGAAATATGTTAAAGTATGACTTGTTTTATTTGGTCTGCATACTTGAGTGATTATATATTTAGTGAATCTTTACAACTTTTGTTTTAAGTTATATTTACATGTTTGATATTTAATTCAATGACAGACACCACTACAATCTGGTGGTACCGAGTATGGCTATTGTGTTATGTGTTTCATGAAAGAGTTGATGCTAGACTCGACTTTAATGACAAATAATGTAAGTACTTATATACTTAAATGATAGACCATTATAATCATGTTAATTGTTACATCATTTCAAGCATTACTAATTTTTTTTTTTTTTGTGGTTTATAGTTCTACGGCAAACACATGTACTCATAAGAGGAACTTGATGATATTCGTGTCAAGTGGGAATTGCATTTTTCGAAGATACTTGCTAAAACGGAAGTTGGTAAACTAAATGTTGATGACTGAACATTTTAGATTGATAAGATACTTGATTAACAATGTTTTAGTCTTTAACTAAATACTTTAATAGCACTTTGAATGATTATCCATCTTGGGAAGACTTTGTACAACGGATTTTAGCTATTCAATGTATATTTTTGGTGTTATTTAAATTTTTAGTTTATTTCATCGGTGCACTCAATTTGCAATATTGAAATTAAATTGTCAAAAACATAATAATAATTTTCCCGCCATATTAAAATAAATTATTAATTTAATAAAAATTTAAAAAAATTGAATCAAAATTTAAATTTATGTGACTTTTGTGTGACGGGTTGAAACTGTCACATGTCGTGTGATAGATACAGAACTGTCATCCGTTTGTGACGTTGTATGACGGGTAAAAACCGTCACATGTCGTGTGACAGATACATAATTGTCATCCGTTTGTGACAGTGACAAAAGTGACACTTGCGGAAACCGTCATCTTAGGGGTTAGATGACAGTTTCTATTCGTCACCCTATGATATTTTTGTAGTAGTGTGTGCTGCCATATATTACCGTTTAAGAATTGATTACTAACCATATGATCCAAATATTATGAGCAACTTTGCTAATATCTTATATGAGTTGCATTTTAGAGAAATGCCATTACTCTGCTTTGCATTTTGCAATCAACTTTTCTTTGTAGTATTATTTTGCAGTTTGCACCATTTTGTCATCCTATCGGAATTCTATCTGATATCCTCTGTTACTTTAACAGTTTAACTAAGTTGATTGCCATAATGTGTTGCCAAGTATCATTGCCAAGTATCTTTGCTTTGGAAGCTATTTGATTTAGGTTTGCTTAACTAGTAATTCTAACCAGCCATGCAGCTGGACGTTATTTTGTGCAGGGAAGAAACTATTTGTTTGAGCAATTTTTGATATATGTTGATATTAAAAAGATTTGGTTCCTTCATAAATTGAGAAAAGGCCAATTAATTTCAAGTATTAATTACTCGAATAATTGATTAAGTGTGTAATTTAATTTGAGACAAGAATTTAAATAAGAAATATATAGGAGTGTCATGTGGACATCATGTGCACGTGGAACTATGCATGGAATAACAAGTGACTAGTGCAATAGAGGAATATGTAGGTGGCATTATGCTAGAATTATGTTTAATGGCATTGTATAGGTGTCATTATGAAATGGTGGATGTTAGTTATGGGAGGGACACGTTTACATAAACAAAGTAGTTATATTAGAGATGTTGGGTCTCGGAGGTTATACTATGGAATAAACAAAAACAAATAGTAAGTAAAATACTTGTACGCTTGAAATAGTTTGAAAGAGGGCTTTCTAAGAAAGGCTTGGGACCTATGAACATAACAACACAACAAATATCGTCTGATAGAACTGCCGACACTTAAGATAAAAAAACAGAAAAAATCTTTGAAGAGTTAAATTGCAGCGGATAACAAACACAAAAGTTTAATTTTTCATAGGTTATATTAATATATAACTTATGATGGTCAATGACCAAGTATTATATATATATATATATATATATATATATATATATATATATATATATATATATATATATATATATATATATATATATATATATATACAATTGATATATTCCTTCTTTACAATATTACAAGATGATACAAAGGAATAAAAAGGGTTAAGCCGCAGATGACTTATACCTGAAAAATCTATCTAAATAGAGGTGCATGACATTTCATTACAATTGCTTCAATGAAAGAACAAATCTAGAATCTAAGCAGCAATTATAATGTTGGACAGAATGTCGTCACAAACTCAGGCAACACTTGTTGATCCAGTTTCTGATCTAAAATCTGGAGAGCTCTCTCGATCTTTTTCTTGTAAGTTTCTGGATATCGAATTACTCTTTTGCCTTCTCTATTTATAGTAGAACGTTGTCCTAGAAAAGCTTATCGATTGGTTGTGGAGGTTGAGCTAAAAGTGGGCACGTGAAGCAGTAGCTTGAGGCGTGATTCTCTCAACTGATTTGACTTGTTCTTCACTCATCTTGCTCTCCAAGCTTTGACTTGTTCTCCCACGTTTTTATTCTGCTCAAAGTTCCTTGTCAGGTCACTTTACCATCGTGGTAAAAAATCCCACGAGATAAGTTTCAGTCCGTGAAGAAAGGGCAAACCTGTTACCAGAATGTTGGTCCGAATGTCAAAGACATTTGTTCCAACATTTTGGTTTTTAACTTAGTACTGAAAATGTTGTGTTAGAAAAAATATCATAACATAAAACCTAATATTAATATTCTCCCTCTTTTTGCTTTTCTTCACAAAACCAAACATTTTAGTGTGAGTGACTTATGGCAATGGATAGCTATATGAATTTCCCCTTCAACCTATGATAGCATACAAACAACATATACAAGACAAAACATATGCTATACATACATAGGATTAGATGAACCTACAATTATAGAATTACTTTGTCCACCTTTTAAAGCCCAAGAAAAAATCATCCACGCAGTAATCAATCAGAAAACATGCCCAAAAAGTAACTAATTAAATTGTCTTCGACTCATCCCATTTTCAACTTTCAGCAGCAGCATATCAGCAACAGTTTTTACCTTTGCAAGACCTTAGCTTGCTCCTTCTTCTGTCTTGCCAGTTCTGCTTCAGCCTCAGCTTGTTGTCTTGCAGCATCTGCTTCTGCCCTAAGCCTTAGTCTTGTTAGTAAGACCTTTCTGCCAACTGCTTCTTCTCTCTATATAGCAGCATCCACAACTTCTTCAGCATCTCTACTTGAACCTTCTCCTGCCTTTCTTTGCTCCTCCTGTGCAGTAACATCTTCTCCCCAAAAAGAAAGCAAAAATAGATAATGATCTCTTGCAGTAACTAGAGCTTCTATTATTTTATCAACTCCATTAATTTGAGAGTTTGTTTTAGAAATCCCATCCACTAGACAAGTTGTCGAAAGATCATACTGTTTTGGACTGATGTTGCTCTGAATGTGAGGAACATTCCTGGTAACATTTTCTCTATCTGCTTCTTTGGTCCAGGGAAGATCAATTAGCCTTTCCTTACTCTTTAAAATTACTTTTTTCACTGTGTATAGTTCAGGAGTTTTTCCTAAGATATCCCATCTTAAAGGCTCTAGCCCTTGACTAGTTAAAACTTTGAAAATCAGATAGGGAAATGGAAGAATTGAAGTTGATTCTTTTTCGACTAAATTTGCAATTTGATAGAAAATAACCTTTCCAAGATCAACTTTAAATCCTTTACCTATCTTCAATAGGAGTGAGGCTTGTTCAGTTGTGACAATTGATTTATTCATTGAGGGCAGTCAATTGTTGATTGCAATTTTGTGAAGGATGGAAAACAGAGCAGTGAGTTTTGATGCTTGACACCTAGGGATTTATTTTTTGAGTATACCTCCAGTCAGGTATTCTATCATAATATCCCTATTGGTTGTCACTCTTTTTATTTCTAACATATGCTCTTCGGGGATACCTAGGCACTGATTGATGATTGAAGATGTAAACTCATACATTTTGTTATAGATATAAACTTTTCTAATTTATTTGAGAAGGTTTCTACTATAGCTGCATTCAGGTTTGCATAAAATAGCCTTACAATTTCATCTACATACGGTTCCTTATCAGTAACCGAACCAAGAAGATGTCTTATCTCAAGAAACTCTACTAACCCATACTCAGAACAAGAAGTGAAATCTATCACTTTTTCTGCCTTTATCATTATATTTCTGTACCAACCCCATCTATCATGCTTAATCTTGGAATAAAATCTCTAGAGAAAGCAATTACCTCATTTTTTGGTTCTGATTCATTGTTTGCAGAAGATGATGGAGATTGAGTCTGTTCATATGATAGCTGGAATGTTTCTTCAGGTATTGTGACATTTGTGGCAACATCTGAGTCAATACTTAGCTTTGGTGATCTGTGAACCTTCTTCGAACGTCTGGAATTTCCTCATCAGACGACTCTTCAACAATAGGAACAGAGGGTACAGACTGAGTAGGAGATATTGAGGGTTCATCTTGCTCTTCAACTGAAGGGGTTTCCTTGGTATCTTCATCAATGGACCAGTTAAAGTCAGAATCGTCCCAACTATTGGTAGGATTAACAGGTACAGGAGCTTCAATTTTTTATTTTTTTGTAGCAGTTGGAGGGTTAACAGCTTTTTCAAACATCCTTTTTTATCTTCTTTTAGATAATGTAGATGTTCCTTCCCTTCTTCCTAACATAGTGACATCGGATGTGTCATCGAGATCAATAGGGTTGTTATTATCTCCTGGATATGCTGTTTCAAGAGGTTCTTGATAAATGCTGAGCACGATGTCTGTGCATATGGGTGGACTTGTACTCATAGGTGTGTTGTCATGGGTGTTGGAAGTCATGGATGGTGACGTTGGGCTAATATCCATGGGTGAATAGTGACCAGAAGATGGTGAGGGTTTAGGGTTTTCAAGGGTTTTGAAAGATAGAGTGGTGATTTGAGTGGTAGAGTCCATCGGGTTTGATTTAACCGAGACGACGTGATGATTGCCCTCTTCTTTTTTAAAAAAAATCCGGAAGCAAGGCAACAGAGAACATAATAGAATTAAAAAGAGGAAGATTATATACATTGGCAAACAAAATCTTGGTTTTAGGTGTTTGAGTTCTAGTAAATACTTACACCTAGATTTTATGAAAAAAATAGACATCAATAAAAAATAACGGCACAAAAATAGGGAAAATAACAGAATTATTAAAAATCAGTTATGAACAGTATCCCATTAAATATCATCACCTGAGAATGTCAACCGTAATGTTGGCAACATTTTGGATGACACAAGTATTATGAAATCACAAGAACGTTTTCACTTTTGGCAACAAATCAAGACACGTTTCATATGTGCTTTTATAAGTTTAATCTCCAGATCAATGTAACATTTTCCCATTGTTCTTGATCAAATCATAGAAACACATACAAAATTTATTTTTGTGTCAAAAAAATAAGAATAATTATCTAGCATCCTCACAATTTCTCGTTTAAGCACTTGATACTCATATAGAATATGAACGGTATCATCTTCAAAGAGCTTTGCTCATTTGCACAGTTGTCAAGCTTCTAGTAAAAGGCTTTGCCTTATTTTGATACTCCCGTTTTATAATATATAATATCATCGCAGAGAACGGTATCACTTTTCAAAATATGTTCTTACCTTTTTAGGATCATACTGGAGTGAACACAAAATTAAAAACCATCAAAAACAGTAAACACGATCAGATTCTGATATTTACAAAGGCAAATGTCACCCGAAATGTTAGAGACATTTCAGTTGACATTCCCTCATCAGTGTCGATTCAGAGATTACAGAGATCAAGAGAATTCTTCAAACTTGAAAATCTCTCATGATCCAAAGTTTTTGTAAAAATATCAGCTAGTTGATGAGTAGTGTCAACATGTTCAATTTGAACTAGTTGTTTTTCAATCACATCTCTAAGAAAATGATGTCTAATATCTATGTATTTTGTACGAGAGTACTGAACTGGATTTTTGGAAATATTTATTGCACTCAAGTTATCACAATACAGAACTAAGATATTATTTGAAAAACCATAGTCGTCTAACATGTGTCTTAACCATATCAATTAAGAACAACAACTTCCAGCTGCTACATATTCAGATTTAGTAGTTGAAATTGAGACACAGTTTTGTTTGCAACTATACCAAGATACTAGATTATTGCCAAGGTAAAAACATCATCCACTAGTACTCTTTATGTCATCCATATCACCAGCCCAATTCGAGTCAGTATACCCTATTAGATTAGGATTAGTGTCTTTGGAATACCAAATTCCCAAATCACATATGCCGACAACATATCGGATGACACGTTTTAAGGTATTTAAGTGGGAGATTTTGGGATGGAGTTGGAATAGAGCACACACACAAACACTAAACATTAGATCGGGACGACTGGCAGTGAGATAAAGAATACTACCTATCATAGAATGATACAATGTTGGGTCGACATTTTCGCCCACATCATCTTTGTCTATCTTCTGTGTTAATCCCATTGGAGTCCTCATCTGTTTAGCATTCTCCAACCCAAACTTCTTAACCAAATTCTTGGCATACTAGCTCTGGGTGATGAAGATAACATCTTCATTTTTCTTAATCTGCAAGCCTAAGAAAAAGGTTAATTCCCCTATCATGCTCATCTCAAATGTGGAGGACATAGCATCGACAGATGTCTTAAGGTGGGACTGTGAAGTCGAACCAAATACTATGTCATCTATATAGATTTGAGCAATGACCATATCTACTCCGTGATGTTTTATAAACAGTGTACAATCAGCTTCACCACGTTTAAAACCAAATTCAAGAAAAACTTAGTTAAACGACCATACCATGCTCGAGGTACTTGTTTTAAACCATACAAGGTTTTTTAGCTTGTATACAAAATGTGGATGGTGAGGATCTTCAATTCCTTTAGGTTGTTAAAAATATACCTGTCAACCGGTCCGGGTTGACCCGGTAGTTTAACCGGACCGGTAGGTATCTGGGTTGGGGTCAGTTGTCCCCAATCCCCCGCACGTTATAAAAACCGGTAAGGCGGACCAGTTAGGCCCGATGAAAACGGTTCCATTACCATTAGGGCCGGGACCGATAACAAAAAATTAAAAAAATTAAAAATTTTGCCCAACTGAAAAGTTTGGGCGGGGCATGGCACGGTCATTTCAGTTGGCCCTTTTTATTTTTTTTTGTTTTTGTTATTTGTTTGTTTATTTATTTTAATTCCATTTTACCCTTTAAAAATCTATAAATTCTCTACATTTTCTTCATTTTTATCACACAACATTTCTCTCAATTCTCTTATTCTCATACTCTCTTAATCATCTTTATTATCAATTTTCAAGTTATTATTATTATTAGTTTTCAAATTCCAAGTAGCAAGAGCCTTGAGACTTGAGCTTGAGTTTCTATTGAATTACGAATCCCGAAGTTTGGTACACTCGTTTCATTGTCTAATTATTTTATTAAATTGTCATACTTATTTGTTGATTATTTAAATATTTTATAATGTCTTTACTAAGGGAATTGCGTCGGAATTCTTGTAGTAAATCTAGTTCAGGGTAAAAATCATAGGTTCTTCATCATCTAATCAAAATATAGATTATGATCAAATGCAAGAAGATTTTGGAATGAAGATAATGAATGTGATAACGTTCAATTAGATAATATTGTTGAACTTGAAGAACAAGAACCTCCTACACTCTTAGTGTTCCTTACATCGATGTTGGTATTGCTAGTGGTAGTCATAGTCGTAGACCTCCTTTACAGAACCAGAGCAAGAAAAAAAGGAGTAAAGTGTGGCTCTTTTATGATAAAGTTGTAGATGCGATAGAGTTAAATGTAATATTTGTGGGAGAACTTATAAACATAAGGCGGGGTGGTGACGGGGGGACGGGCACTATAGCTAGACATATAAAATTCGATCATACGGCACAATGGAATGCTGTCCTAATTTAGAACCGGTCAACAACAACTTAATCCATTAAGCGGGGTTGGCTAAATGCGATCCAAAAGATCGCATTGAATTAGCAAAAATGATTGTCGGAGGTTGTTTGCCTTTTCTTTTGCTTCTTCTTCATATTTAATTACATATATTCAAAGAGTATATAATCTTTTTTAAAGGTGTTCCTCGTAGTACTACTAGAGCCGATATTTTTAGACTTCATAATGATTATGTTATTTTCTTGCAATATTTGTTTGCTAACCTTCCATGTCATATTAGTTTTACTTGGACATTGGACATCGTTGAGCGGTTATGATTATTTAACAATTACTTGTCATTGGATTGATGAAAATTTTAGAATGGAAAAAGCGTATTATTGCTTTGCGTATGACGAGGATCAAAGTCATCTTGGAAAATATATAAGCGAAACTATTTATTTTATGCCCAAAATATAATCTTTATAATAAAATACTTTGTGTATCATTCGATAATGCATCTAATAATACTGCTGCTGTAGATCTTTTAAAAGCGGAAACCACCACTTCCGATATATTTCATGTTCGTTGTGCTTGTCATATTTATAATTTAATTGTTAAAAGTGGTCTTGATTTATTTTCACAAATAAAACTTGTCAAAAGAGTTGTTGGAGTTATTCAGGTAATAATAGGAAAAATAGAATTATAGAATTTAAAGAAAAATGTAAACAATTTAATTTGAGACCTAAATTCATGCGAGAAGAGATTATTACGGTGGAATTATACTTATTTATTTTTAAAAGAATGTTATAAGTATAAAGACCTCATAACACATGTTGCAAATGCGCATTGTAAGAACGTGATGTATATGTTAGCAAGCGAACATTGAAATCAATTGGTGAACTTTTAAAAATTTACGTAAATTTTACACTTCGAATTGAATTTTCGGATCTTATTACCAATGATTTGTAATGCTTTAGCTCATATAAATTTGAAATTTCCTATTTACTTTATGGTTTAAAATCAAATGTGAAATATCTGAGATGCGATTCTGATTATGTTTGAAAAGTTTAAAAATATTTTTTCCTATTCACGATGTTTATTGTATTGATGCGATCTTAAATCCTTCTATTAAAAAGTAGATTGTCATAATTTAATATTTAGTTTATATACTTAAATGGAAATAGGTCAAAGCGAAACTCCATCTTCATTTGATTGCATAAGTAAACTTGATACTAATTTAACTACATTATATGAATATTATGCTACATTACATGATAACACCAACTCTGCTACTAATATTCCTTCTAGTTCAGTTACGTGTCTACACTGCAGGATTCAATCGCGTGGCGATGAAGAAGAATCTTTAGACATATGGAGCACTTTTACAACCTGACCAACCCAAGCCGATCTTGCGATGAGATGCAATTTTTTTGCAAAAGTCAGTGAGCCGAAGAAAAATTTTGACCGCTTTACAATGGTGGCGGGATAACAAAAGGCAATTCCGGTACTTGCGGCGATGGCGGGATGTTCTTAATGTCGATCTCAACGGTGGCTTACGAAAGTGCATTTAGCCAAGCACGAGATCAAATAGGAGACAAGCGTCACTCGTTGGGTGGAAGCACATTAGAAGTGTTAGTGCAGCAGGGATTGGATCGGATCGGAGAGAAGAAATCAAGGATGTGGAGACGTTAATTCTCGGAAGATGAAGAAATAGGCAATATTTTGGAAGGCGGGAGGCGGGCGGGGTGGAATTAATACTTCAGATTTAGAGGCTATGGAGCATAACCAATTCAACCAACCTATAGATTACGAAGAACTTGCAAAAAGGATGCATAATATGTAAATAAAATTATTATTACTTCATTATGTACTCTTATTAACGTTATGAAAGTTCAAAAGTTTACATCTTATCATTAATTTTAATTTTACTATCTATTTAGTTGTTAATCTGTTATTACTTATTTGTTAACTTGTATCTACTAATCTAATAAATTAATAAAAGTATAATTACAAATTTACAATATAAAGTTATAAACTATAAACTGTATAAAGTATAAAGTTATAAACTATAAAATAAAAAGTTAAATTTAAAGTTTCAATTTTAAATTTTTTAATATATACAACTAAATTATATATTATATTATTATATTACATATTTAAATTGAATTTAGTTTATATTATAAAAAATAAATATTAGAAATTAAAAAAAATATAAAAAAAAAGGAAACTGGACCGGTGGAACAGATTCGGCGAAACGCACGGGCCAACGGAATCCGATAACGACCGGGACGGTTGGCGATTGGCGTAGTCCGATGAAGCGGGCCGTGCCGTCGGCAAGTTAAACACGGTAGGGAGCTACCGTCGGCCGATCGGCAGTTAGCCACCTTTAGTTAAACATAGACTTCTTTGTCAAGATAGTCATTCAAGAATGTGCCTTTGACATCCATTTTATGGAGAGTAATCTTTACACAGCAAGCTACAGCAAGTAACAGCCTAATTGACTCAATTCTGGCCACAGGAGCAAAGGTCTCATCGTAGTCAATTCCTTCGACCTGTGTGTATCCTTGAGCAACTAGTCTCGCTTTATTTCTTACCACAGTTCCAGATTCATCAGTCTTGTTCTTAAAGATCCATTTAGTTCCAATAACATTCGTATCTGCTGGACGAGGAACTAAATCCCAAACTTCATTTCTGGTGAACTGTTCTAGTTCTTATTGCATAGCTTGTATCCAACAATTGTCCTTGAGTGCTTCTCCAACATTCTTTGGTTCTAGAGTAGATACATAACAAGAAAGACTTACCTTCTGATATATGGTAGACATACACACATATCTGACCATATCTCTATAGTTCTGAGGTTTTTTTCTTCTTGTTCTTAGCCCTTCGAACACTTCTCCTATTACGTGTCCTGTAGGATAATTCTTTCTAATCCTGGATGAGGGATCCCTGCGTACTGGGTCTTGCAATTCAGTATTTGATCCCTCAGTTTCACCTTCTGTGTTCTTGGGTTCATACTCAGGTGTTGCTTCAGATGTCGTGACATTTGGGGCAACATCTGAATCTTCTGCATTATTCTCATTCTCCACTATTATCACAACATTATTTTCAAGCCTATTTCCTGCAAGATCAGCACAATCATCGAAAATAATATCAACAGACTCTTGTATAGTTTTGGTTCTAAGATTATACACACGGTAAGCATGGCTATTTTTAGAATAACCGACAAAAATTCCTTTGTCACTTTTAGAGTCAAACTTGGCTAGTTGTTCCTTATCATTCAAGATGAAACACACACACCCAAAAATATGGAAATAACGCAGATTTGGCTTCTTTCCATTTAACAACTCATAGGGTGTCATTCTAGCGCCAGGCCTAAGATAGGCTTTATTTGTTATGTGACTTGCAGTATTCAAGGCTTCAGCCCAAAAATGTTTTGATAATTTCTTTGAACTCAACATGACTCTAGCCATCTCTTGTAAAGTCTTATTCTTCCTTTCTGCCACACCATCCTGTTGGGGAGTTTTGGGGGCTGAAAATTCATGAAAAATACTCTTTTTCTCACAAAATGTTGAGAACATATTATTCTCAAATTCCTTTCCATGATCTGACCTTATTTGAAATATGGAAGAATGATATAGATTCTTTATCCTATAGTGCAATACTTTGAACATGTCAAAAGTTTGAGACTTTTCTTTCAAAAAGAATATTCATGAGTACCTGGAAAAGTCATCTACAATCACATAAGAATACATCATGCCTCCTAAGCTATCTACATCAATTGGACCCATAAGATCCATGTGCAAAAGCTGAAAACAATGAGACGTACCTGAATGTTGTCCGTCACTTTGGGCAACATTATGGGAGACACGGGTTTGCTTACCTTTTAGACAATAGCTGACATGTCCCAATTTTTGATGCCACAATGTGGTGTCATCAGTCCTAATATTATTGCATATCTCTTGTTCTCCTACTAGATAGCAATTGTCGTCTGTTCTTGTACCTGTCATTACACATTGGTTAGCTTCATTTGTAACTATATAAGCATGTTTATTAAACTTCACCTCTAAACCATCATCACACAATTGACTTATACTGACTAGGTTAGCCAATAATCCATCAACATGTAAGACATTTTTCAAGGCTAGAACTCCTGGAACATTTAAGGTTCCTTTTCCTGTGATTTTACTTTTGTTTTCACCTCCATAAGTAATGTTTCCCCCACTGAGTGTCTCGTATTTCTTTAGGCAATCCTTTGTCCCTGTCATGTGATGAGAAAACCCACTGTCAAAGTACCATGAACCTGAAATGTTAGTTCTTAAAGCAGTTATAGCAACATTACATCACACATTCATTTTAGGAATCCAAACTCTCTTTAAACCTTTTACATTCTTGGGCTTAATCTTTGTTGCTTGAGTCTTTATGCGGAATGTTATCTGATTGTCTTGGCAATATTCTGCTCCTGGATTTTTTCAGTTTAGAACAATACGGTTTTAAGTGACCAGACTTGTTACAGTGATGGCACAAAAACTTTCTTTCTTATACTAAGCCCATTTTCTCGTTTTTGTCAAACAGATTGGAGCATATGGCATTAAGAGAATTTTTGTTACCCAAACCTGAATGTGATGATTGACCAACATTCAGTATTTCATCCAGTTTGGAGGTACCTGTATTTAGCTTATGGAAAGTTTCTTCAGCTAATTTCAACTTTGCACTAATCTTACCAAAATCAAGATCCTTTTTGGTAAGTACAACCTCTAAGCGGGTTATTCTGCCTTTTAAACCTGCATTCTCAAGAATTAAATATTTTAACTTTGAGTCAAGTTGTTTCAATTCTAGAATCAAGCCCTTACAAAGTTTTTGCAAGTCCTTTTAGGATCAACTTGATCGTCAAAGCTAGTCTCACTACAAGAAATAACACTAGTAAAGAAATTAACATCAGAATAATTAAAGTATTCATACCTTTCGGATGTTTCTGGACCTGTTGTCGTCGTAGCAGATGTTGACGCAAATATGGTGACATTTGAGATAACATTGTCGATGACATTTTTATCTTCTGAGAGTGTCTGTTCGTAAACAGTGGTCAGCATTGCTTGTGATTCTATTTCTTGGTCTCCTTCCTCTTCTCTTTCGTCATCACTAAAAGATATCCACATATTCTTACCAGCTTTCTCAAGGTATTTGCACATTCATTTGCATAATGACCTCAGCCTGAACACGCACGGCATTGCACAGATTCGAGTTGCCTGAGATCAAAATTGGTTCGATCTGAGTTTGTCCTCCTTAGTTGATTTCCTCTTTGTACTATAGGAAGGGGTTAGTGGACTTTTGATTGAATCTTTGGTTTTGGTGCATTTTGGATTTAAAATTACTATTCTTGTTGTTGAACTTCCTTACCATCGAATTATATTTTCGAGTAAGGAGGGCAACATTTGCACCATCACCAATTTCTTCCAGATTTTCATCCTCATCGTCGACATGAATCTCTAAGGATTTCGCTTGAAGTGTTATATCTTTGCTTTTGTACAATGTCCTTTGATTCTCCATATTCATCTCATAAGTTTGAGAATACTCATTAAAGTATGAAGGTCCATTGTAGCAAGATTGTGGACTTCTTCAATCGCACATATCTTTATATTGAACTTTTCAGGAAGGGAACGAAGTGTTTTTCCATAAGTTGATTGTTGGTTAACGGTGAACCAAGAACTTTACACTCATTAGAGATGTCGATCAACTTTTCAAAATATGTTTTGATATCCTCCGTCTCTTCCATCCTTAAACGTTCATATTTACTCATGAGCATACGGAGCTTCGTACATCGAACACTTGAGCTACCTTCACAATGGGTTTGCAAAGTATCCCAAGCATCATTGCCTGTAGAGCAATTTTTTATGAGCTTGAACATGTAGAGATCAACCCATGCAAAAATAACATTTAAAGCCTTTTCATTGAAGCTTGCATTATTGGTTTCTTCCACACTCCATTCGGCCTCATGTTTAGGAAGTTTATCACATTCCTCGTCTGGTGGCAACATGGGGATAGTATATCCATTGGTAATAGATATTCATGCTCTAATATTAATGGATTTGATATGAGAGCATAGGAGAATTTTCCAATAGGCATAATTTGATCCATCTAAAATAGGAATTCTACCAATTGTTGGATTAGTCGGATCCATAGTCTATGTAAAAGGACCAAACACTTATTATGTCAAGTGTAGGTTCTGATACCACTTGTTGAGTCCCGGGGGTTATACTATGGAGTAAACAAAAACAAACAGTAAGTAAAATACTTGTACGCTTGAAACAGTTTGCAAATGTCGTCTCATAGAACTGCCGACACTTAAGATAAAAAATCGAAAAAACCTTTGAAGAGTTAAATTGCAGCGGATAATAAAGATAGAAAGGTTTAATTTTTCATATGTTATATATTAATATAACCTATGATGGTCAATGACCAAGTATTGTATATATATATATATATATATATATATATATATATATACACACACACAATTGATATATTCCTTCTTTACAATATTACAAGATGATACAAAAGGAATAAAAAGGGTTAAGTTGCAGATGACTTATGCCTGAAAAATCTATCTAAATAGAGGTGCATGACATCTCATTACAATTGTTTCAATGAAATAACAAATCTAGAATCTAAGCAGCAATTATAATGTTGGACAGAATGTCGTCACAAACTCAGGCAACACTTGTTGATCCAGTTTCTGATCTAAAAGCTGGAGAGCTCTCTCGATCTTTTTCTTGTAAGTTTCTGGATATTGAATCACTCTTCTGCCTTCTCTATTTATAGTAGAAAGTTGTCCTAGAAAAGCTCATCGATTGGTTGTGGAGGTTGAGCTAAAAGTGGGCACGTGAAGCAGTAGCTTGAGGCGTGATTCTCTCAACTGATTTGACTTGTTCTTTACTCGTCTTGCTCTCTAAGCTTTGACTTGTTCTCCTGCGTTTTTATTCTGCTCAAAGTTCCTTGTCAAGTCACTTTACCATCGTGGAAAAAAATTCCACGAGATAAGTTTCAGTCCGTAAAGAAAGGGCAAAACTGTTACCAGAATGTTGGTCTGAATGTCAAAGACATTTTTTCCAACATTTTGGTTTTTAACTTAATACTGAAAATATTGTGTTAGGAAAAATGTCATAACATAAAACCCAACATTAACTAGAGATATAACATAAGTAAAGTAGTCACATTAGAGATATGAGCATTATAGGGAAATTGGGCGTTCATTTAGAAATAGTTATTTTCACAAAGTGTTCCGGCAACCATTTTGCACTTTGAGCAATTCATTCTTCCACTTTGGGAATTTCTTTGAATACCAAATACGTGCAGCAACTCATGAAGCAGTGTTATGTTCCTTCTCAAGTTGTCATAGTCATGCGAAGATTAAATGGAGGTATGTTAAGGTAGATTATTTTATCTTTTGGCATGTTTTAAGTACGAAACGCAAACGTAATATTGTCTCATAAATGATTCTACTCTTAGTAGTTAATGATGCTCATGTTATTCATTCCTATTGTCAAAGTATGTTTAAATATGTTCTTAAATTCTTATTAAGGTATATAATATTATTAATGTTAATCGAAGGTGGATCGATATTACATCACTCCGACAAATTTATAGTGTCTTATTATTATATCATTCATGAATTATATTCATGTATATACCTTGACCTCAAATGCATGGAGATGGGAAATGGGATACGGCACCACTTGCAGCAAGTACAGATACACACGATAATGATTATGTCCACAGAGGTCGATATGATATGATGCCCACGGAGGTTGTTACGGTAAGAAAGATGATCATTGAGGCCAATATATATATATATATATATATATATATATATATATGACTGCATTGTGCATGATACTTAGGCATATTATGCCCTCAGAGACATTCTACACAAACCTGATACCTATGCATATTATGGCCCTCGGAGGCATTCTCTACTGGTTGGTTGTTTCTTGTATCAGGTTACTTTCATATTTCTATTATGCTATTTTTCATGTCTGACTACATCAGTCATACTAATGTCTCTTTTGTCGGGGGAGGTTGTGTTTCATGCCCGCAGGCTCAGGTAGACAGGGTGACGGTTCGCACTAGTAGGTTGATGATTCAGTTGATATTGGAGCACTCTATTTGTTCCAGAGTTGCAGTCTAGTCATGGTATGATATTTTTTATATGTGTAGGGGTATGACGGGGCCCTATCCCAAACTTATGATGTCATGTACTCTTTAGAGTCTTATAGACGGTTGTCCTGTGTATAGTAGTCATGTATGGCCTTGTCGGCTTAGGTACCTATATATGCATAGGTTGGGTTCTTCGGATAGTAAGACTTTACGCAGTACCTTTCCAGATTATCATTTCTATGAGTCAGCAGGGTACCTGGTGGCGGCTCTCGTGGCCCATGATTAATTATGGTTAGATGTTAAATATATGATTAATGGTACTCGGTAAGCTAGGTGCCCGTCATAATCCTCCGGTTTGGATCATGGCACGTTATTTCGAAGCAATGTAGATAAAATGTACATTTTACTAATTAAAATTACAAAATAATAATTTAGAAGTGAAGTTACAAACCCTATCTGGATATATATATATAAAGCTTTCAACTTTTACTCAACAAAGCAAGTTCCAAGTTATAAGACTTCTTCACATTATAAATGAGGGTTTGATCACTGCACTGGCAGAGGCAGAATTTTCACCCAAAAAATTTAAAATACAAAAAGATAACTATACGAATAAGTCAAAGAGATATACTATATATACATAAAAGACTAATTTTGACCTTATACATATATTGTAATTTTTCGATAATGGGGTTCGGATGAACCTTCTTCCGGCACCCTAGCTCCCCCCATGTTTTTTATGTAACTTGCCCTATTCTTCATTAAATTTATTAAATCCACAATACACGATATCACACACATATCCCATATATACTAAAAATATAAGAGCAAATGAGAATATTAATAAGTGAATTATAGGTATGGACTTATCACATGAAGCCAACTGTTCTGTCTAAGAAAGTCAATAACAGCTAACAGCCAATCAATAAGTCAATCAATTGCCAATAATTACGCCAAAATAACTACCATGAGCCAACCATTCTCTATGATGAGCTAACTCCCAACAAAAACATTGAATATTATTACAAAAATGATAATGAGAGAATAGAAAGAAAGGAAGAAGAGAAACAGAAAGAGGGTTTGCAAAGCAATCTCTCTTCTTTGGATCTCTCAAATCATATGATAACTTTTTTTAATCTAATTAGTACAATCTGACCCCCCAGAAAAGAAAGGAAAAATAGTTTAGAAAGTAACCTTTTCTTCTTAATTGAGCATTCCAATTCATTACCATTCTTCCTTTGTCTTTCTTGAGAATTTTCTCTTCATATTGATCATGAGTAGACTTCGCGTAAATTCATCTCCTGATTTAATTGATAATACATCATTTAAACAATTATATGATGATTCAGCTTTAGAAGGTAATGTTTGTTCATGTTTGTTTTATTAAGGTTTCTTGATTAATTCATACATGACACTTTTAAGAAACATATATGGTTGATATTCACTGAAGAAATAGAGGAAGCAAGGTTTTTGTATAACCAATGATAGGCACCATTCTTTTTATTTTTAGATATTTTTTCTACTCAATTATTGCAGCATTGTATTGATCACAAGTTTTATGAGATATTCATGTTTTGAATTTTTTGTTGTTCTGCAAATTTCTGTATTTTCAGGGGTTGCGGCCAGCATTAAGCTATTGCTAAAGTTGATTCAAGAGCACAAAAATGCTTGTAATAAAGAGAACGATGGCCGGAGAATGTTGAGAGTGGCAACCATGATGACCATTCTTGATAATGTTAGGACAAGAATTCAAAAATGTCAATCTTTTGGTAACAAGTCATCATCGGATTCTGAATCTACTAGTCATGTTCCCATAGATAAGAAGTACCACGAGCCGATGATTGATGATAAAGAAAAGCTGGCGAAGCAGCTAAACGCGAGCTTGATAGCACGAAAGAGCCTCGAGGTCATGTGTTCAAGTTTAGGGAAAGAAAAAGAGATCATGGCAGCAGAGCTCTCGAAGAAAGTCCACGAGTTGAATGAAATGGAGGACCTCATCAATGATCTAAAAGAACAAAATGAGAATTTAGTGGAAAGGTTACACGAACGTGCCACCGAGCAAAAAGAAAGGAGGTACACCAGTGGTGGAGGAGAAACACAAGGAAACATTGCCCTCCAAGAGAGAAATAAGGCACTTTCGGAGAACCTCCTAAGGTCATTGGATGGTTATAGGTCTATCAAGAGGAAATGGAAGGATGCACAAGCGGAAAACATGGTGATGCATGCAACCATGGAGGAAATGACGGCAAAAATTGGAGCTGGACTAGCCCGAATCAACAGCTTTAAAGAAAAAATCGCCTCTGGAAGTGTGCCCTCAACGGATATCCAAGAGGAGATTGTTGAATTAGAGCATATGTTTGAATGCTTTGAAATGCAGGTGGCGAAACATGGTCCAAAGGAAGGTGAACGTGTCAAACCAAAAGCAGAGATTAGTGCTCGCAAGACTACAGTTTTTGCATGAGAACACAGAGTAACTTAGAAACAAGCAGACACAAAGAAGAAAAGATTGTCCTCAAGGTTTTCTTTGACATGGTCCAGGATCATGGTGTTCCATAAAATCTACTGAAAATGGAGAAACAATAGCCCATTCTTCTCTGTTATGGAGTCAATGTATAAAGGGTCATGTATATGATATGTAACAGGGAAATAACTAGTGATGTTGCTTCTTTATTCATCTGCAATACAGGTATTCTGTTTTGTCTTCAGTTTTAAATTAGTGCTAATAACATCAATGATTTGACCTCACTGTCCCAACTTGCATTGTAACCCTTCTATGAAAATTAGTGCTAATAACATCAATGATTTGACCTCACTGTCCTAACTTGCATTGTAACCCTTCCGAGACCTTGAAGTGCACTATTATGGAACTATAATGAAGAGCAGAGTCTACTTTTTTAAGGACAGGGCGGGTGGAGGGTACGCAGTTGTGGACCTTTCTGACTATGGAATATGCAAACTGAACTGCATTCTCATTAATTTTTAACTTATACATCAACAGATGAAAAAAAATTATCGTTGGGGTACAAATGAAACTATGAGAGACATGGTTTATGAGTCATTTGGAAAATTTACAGACTAATGCTTTATATAACTACAGATAAAAAAAGCCAAGTCTTGCCTATGTTGCTGAAAGCTGAATGATGTGATAATGGGTGGAAATTTTTACACTACTCCAACTCCAGCAACTTAGAGCCAACAATGCAGTTTAGAATCCATAAGTTGCTGGCAGCTACAGCTCCAGTTGAACTAGCCAAAACTTGTGCATCGGATCTTCTGCCCGCTAGAATTGAAATTTTTTCGCTTCCATCACAGTTGTCAAGTTGCTCGTGACTATAAATTACAAAAGGTGGAGGGCATCCGGGTGAAAGAATTTCCTGATCCACTGCTACAGGCTTCCTGTTGAGGACAATTCCTCCAGCAGCAATTACAAGGTCATGTAGATAGCTCTTGTAAGAAGGTAAGAAGTCACCCATAAAAAAGAACTTGTATCCATTGAAAAGCTTAGGTTGCTGCAAAACCCGAATTTTGATAATTAGATAATGCGATGATGAAATGTCCAACCTAAGAATGTCTTAGTTAAGCATGAAATCCGCAAGTGCAGCCAGCAGAAGATGAAAATGCAGTGAGGCCTTTAAGCAATCATTAACATAGGGAAATGAAGGTTGAGATTTCTTTAAGTTCATTCTTCCAGAATTAAGAAAAGGATCGGTAAGCTCTAAAATGGACCGATATTCCTTGAAATAATAGACACTACACGAGTGCTTTATCCACGAAAGGACTTAAACAACTGCCACCACTCCCGGGAAAACAATTACAACGGTGACAAGTGCTATTCAAATGAATTAAAATGCATTTCATTAGTTTATTGTTAATGATAAATCTCGAGAAAGATGTAACCTTGTCTAAAACCCTCAGTCTTCCAAGCTTAGGACCATCCACAATGCCATGAGTATCTATTTTAATCTCATATTGCTGTTCATCAACAAATTCTGTGGCTTCCAAGCTAGCAATAATCCCTGCAGGCATAAAATCCAAACATCAAGATGGACACAAAAGAAACTTTACTCTGGCAGCAGAGAAAACACATTTGTAAACTCAAAATATTTATTTGCAGTTAAAAAAAGGTTACTGACAGTCAGTGCTCAATATCCATTTCCCAGCCAAGACACCCATCAAATATTTGAGAGTTCTTCGGCATGCCCCTTTCTCATCTGTAGAAGCAATGACATGGGTGACACTTAGGTCCCAGTTCTTGATTACTGTCACTCCAGACAACCTCTTTAATGTAGAAACAAGCCCCTGCAAGTTGAGGATTTAACTTTACAGTTGATGAATATTATTTGTCTCAAACAACTATACTCTGCGAAAATTATCCTGCTTGCTTACTTTTTCATCAGCAGTTAGAGCTGAACAACAGAGCACCAAGTTCTTGTTCTTCTTCTGAGACTTCCACTGCAAAGTAGCAGCATTATCAGGTGTTGCTGAGACTTTGGGTTGGCGGATACGAGAATTTCTGCAGATTAAAGGCAAAGAGAAGGGGAATTAGAACTTTGAGCCAAAATCTAAAAGTTTAGCTAACAATGATTCTAAGAATCTGTTGGTCCAACCTTTTAACACTTCCTCTAATCTTAGACTTTTTTCCAGGGACCTCACATGGAAGCTTAGAGTTGGCATGTAAAGGGCATAACATAACAAAGTTGTCCTGAAATAAGGAAAATAGAGTAAGTAATGATTTTTTATGAAATACAGGTCTGAGGGAACGACTTCTATACGTACATAATCCCATCGACACTCTGGTGTCAACTTGGCACAAGGAACATGAAAGCTTTTGCGACAACTCGTCTCATAACACCCAAGAGCTGCCCCTTTTACCCCACAGAAAAAACAAGTAATCCTCCGGCTCCTCTTCAACTCAGATTCAAGGTTGATTGTGTCATCATCTTCAAAATATACATTAGGGGCCCTGCAGAGATGCATTACTTTTATACTAGAAACGATTTGACTTGCAACAGATTCATAGAGTATAGAATGATTTAACTTACAAATGAAGAAAAGGTTTTGACAAGGGCAAATTTCTGTACATTGTACACACTAGATGCAGATAAGATATTTAGACTTTCCTTTTTTATTATAAAAAAAAAGAAATATACACTTCCTTAAACATGACATTTATGACACTCGTGATGAAATTATCTAGAAACCAAGAAATTTGTGATGTTATTAAGATGATTTTCGAATTACTATATCACATTTTATGAAGGAAATACAAAGAGACCTTTTAAAGATTATTACCATTCTGCACAATGTTTATGCACGTTTATAACCCCTGATACTCCATTTGCATCTCCTTTGACAGGCTTTCCATTAAGATAGCTTAACATGACTCCTGAAACCTGAAATTTGGTCATTGAAAATGGAAGTATATAATCAATATACAAAGTCAAGAGGCAAACAGCTCTAACAATAAATGGGAAAAAATCACAAAATCAGTGATTTATACCTCAGATTCCTCTGCTGAATGGCAGAAAGCACACTGGATCTTGTTGTGGCTTGCCTCACACTTCCGCAAAACCAACTCATTTAAGTTCGAAACAGATTTATCTGTTTCCAATAATTTAAGCACTCTCTTCTGAATCTTTTCTATTGTAATATTTTCCTTGTCAACATGCTGCTCATCTTCAGTAAACTTCACCTTTTTCTTACCAAGAAGCTTGGAATCACACTCAAGCTCACATATGTTCATTTCTGTACCAGGAGTAGCTTCCCCATCATTATCCATGGGAACCAATCTATTTGCTGATTCAAAATGTGAAGCTTCATCATGAGCTTGTGTATTGTTATATTTCCCTGTTCTTATTCTGCTTTTTGGTCTAAAACAATATTTATTTTCTTCACTAAGAGATTCCTGCCGCCATTTATGACATGTCTTCACGTCAAATGTCTCAACACTTCCTTCACCGCATATTTTCTGATCAATGTGAGTAGACAAATTGAAGGAAATGGAATTATTTCCCTTGTGAAGTCTTTTAGCGCCACAAGAGGCAGCTGATTCAGTGACTTTTGTAGTGGAACTGCCCTTTTTGTTTTTCAATTTTTTCTTCTTCGAATTAAATGCATTGGCAGTGTCCTGATTATTCTCTATAGTTTGTTCAGCTGCTATTTGTGAAATATTATGGACTTCTGATACTGCACCAAGTACTTTCTTGCCTTGTTTCTTCTTAGTACTTCTCAATGTCTTACTCCTGCTATACTTGCAAGCGCCTTTTGTACTAGTGGTTTCATTTTCAGGAGGAAATAAAGAGTGTGAAATCAGTTGTCCTTTATCAGTACTCCTTTCACTTGCCACAGCTATTCTGTTCTGAGTTACTGATTCCTCATTAGCATTTTCCAGTGAGTGAGCTTCAGCTTTCTCTTGAGCTCCAGCACACTCAATAGTATCTTTGGTCTAACCAGGAGAAAGCGTAAACCGGCAAAAGAGAGAATTTAGAAACCAAACAAGCACGGAGAATGAGAAAGAGGAAAACAGTTTTGACTCATTGGCAATAATGTACCACAAAGAAATACCTTTGCCTTGAAGGGGCTTGAACAAAGCTCAGGCGAGCAGGCTCTCTGTGTCCATTCGAACATCTCACTGTCAAAAAGATCTGCTCCATTTGCTGCATTATGAGCTCCACTCTGTATAGCAGGACAGTGGACAAACTAATGAAACTTCTTCAAATGAAATAAGTACATAAAGTGTCAAAGTGAACAAGATCATCATTAAGCTCGAATCTGGATCATAAAACAAAAAACTAAGTCGAAGGGTAGGAGAGGAGAATATCCAAAAACGGGTTTCTCTAAACATTTTATGTACTATAGGGAAGTTGAAAAACAAAAACCAAATGATTAGAAATAAGCAAAGTGGGAAGCCGCCCTCTTCCTCATCCAGCAGGAAACCCAAAGATAATCAAAAAAGTAATACAGGAGAAGTATTCAGAAGATCATAGTGAATTCTAACAGCCTACTGTGCTAACAGATCAGGCCAAACAATCAAGTCATATAAATCTTTTGATTTAAGGATAGAGTCTTATCTGGAGCTGAAGCAGTTATTTCTTAGTATAAGGATATCAGGTTACTTACTTTGGGAGACATTTCACAAGGGACCCCATCATCCGAGTCCTTTATATCACTGAAGCATGGAGCATCTGGAGGTGTATCCATGATAAAGTCCCCATCTGTTTGCTCAGTTGATCTTTCTACATCCTGTTCTCTCAGCCAGAAGAATGGAGATAGTACTGGTTCTCCTTTTTCATATAACTCAGACCAGTCTTTCTCAGTGACCAAAGGTTTCTGAGCGTCATTGGTGATGGATTTACTGTTTCCACCAACCAACTTCGTAGGTGGCAGAGTCTCTGAAGGTGGATATTGTGGCACCTGCACTCTCTTCTTTGTCGGAAAGGAAGGTCTAACAAGATTTGATCCGGTATTCTTTTTGTTGCACTCTGAAGATTTTTTTGATCCTTTCCCTCTTTTTCGTTTCTGATTACCTGGAGCCTCTGTTACAGTTTTACCTTTATCTTGTGAGCCACAAGTGTGTTTGGCATTGGATTGGTTGTCTTCATCTGCATATGAGATAAAGATGCTCAAACCAAAATTATTTAGTGAAATGATAATAACTATATCTGAATTGGCCAAGTTAAACCATAATAACAGATCAAGAAGATTATTTGGATTATAATCATGAAATAAAGAATGAATATGAGATGCAAACAAGTGTTACTGGTATCTATATCATCTAATTATCTACATGAATTAAAAAGATGATTTCTTTGGTGTGGTTGAATGTTAACAAAATCATATCTGACTTGACAAAAACTAGCTGAAAACAATAAAGTACTTGTTTCAATGGGAAACATGATAGATACCAAAAAAAAACTCAACAGCATAAGTAATTATTACAAGGTGTTCCCAAGTTAAACAAATGCGGATGATAATTGTAGGTGCATTTGTGCAGACAAGAGCTCTAGTCATTGATGGATGATGACTAATGAAATATACCTGGTAATTTGGATGAAGAATTGGTTTGAGTAACAAATATATTGACTCCTGAAGCAACTTCCATGTTCTTATAGATGTTCACCAAGTTATCCATGTGGAGAGCAGGTCGAATTTCTATTAATTCAAAACGTTAAAAGTTAAATAAAGAGAAACAGCAATGAAAGCCTACTGTGGTAAAACAAATTGAACTGACATAAGTTTTTGTCGTAACCAAAGATATTGGTTCTAACAAGTAGAGCCGTAATATGACTCCAAGAGCACAGGAAATCATGAAAGAACATGTGAAAGGGGAAACTAGTCATTCAGACATTATGCACTAAACTAAAATCTATTCATATAAAAAGAGCAGCACTTCTGATTGAACCCGACCGCTAGCACTTCAACATTAGATATCTTAAAGCGTTAAGCATATATAAGCTGTGCTCATGCCTTAAAATTTAAGGTAGTAATGCCATCAATTTATTCCTAGTATAACTAATGAGCTTGATAACAACGTGTAAAGAATGGATCTTGGGCCTAACTCAACCCAAAAGTTATCTTGTAGGGTGAGGATTGTCCAAGTCCATATAAGGAGTACATGTTCCCATTCCATATCCGATGTGGGACTCTTTAACACTCCCCGCACGCCAGTTAACTGGAGCGTGGATAATATAATTTTGGGGGCCCAACATCGGTGAACAAAGAATTGGAATGGGTCTGGCTCTAATACCATGTAAATAATGCATATTGGGCCTACTCAACCCCAAAATCTAGCTTGTAGGGTGAGAATTGTCCAAGTCCATATAAAGAGTACATGTTCTCATTTCATATTTGATGTGGGACTCTTAACACAACGGATGTGACATACAAAGTAGACTCAGAAACAAGGACTGAAGTGAAATCCAAAGACTTTCATGTTTGAGCATTTTGTTTATAATATTACAAACAGCAACATACCCAATATAATATGATGAGTGGGGTCTGGGAAGAGTGGGTGTACGCAGACCTTACCCCTACCTTTGCGGGGTAGAGAGGCTTTTCACGATAGACCCTCAATTTTGTTTATAAGATTGAATAACAAGAAACAATTCCATATGCTGATTTATTAAGACACTAGATAGCCCTTTATTTATTGCAAAATCAAACACTTTAAACAAATTTAAATTGATTACAACTTGGGGAAAAAATGGCTCCTATCCTCTACGGAGAAAAATACAAACACGATATACAAAATTCGAAAGAAGGTTGGGAAAAAACACAAACCTCTGCGATTAAAAGGAACCTTGCACACTGGACAATTGCCTCCAGATTTCATAGTTGTCTGAATACATAAACTACAACAAAAGATAATAAAAATAGTCATTCAAATTATCCCATTTTTTCCGACTCGAAAGCAACAGATCATAACATTTTTGTTATATAAATAACTTACTTGCAGAATACATGATTGCACGTGAGTGAAACAGCAGAATTCAACAAACTCAAGCTGCGAAAAGAAAAGATTAAGATTATACAAAATTAAATCCCCAAACGACAAAAAATACAGCAAACAATTAAGTGTACCATATTGGGCACTTAAGCTCTCTTCCCATTCTTTCCAGATGCGAAATATCTGCCATTTTTTCCCCCAAAAAATCCTGAATTTCTTAGTTATTTATGATTTCTGGGGGTTGAGATGAGAAACTTGTGAGAGAAGCTGAATAGTGAAGTGTGAATAAATGCTTAGGTTTTTTTATATTTTTTAGGGAAAAGAGAAAAAAATTGAATTTTTACTGAAAGCGCGCTTATTCTGTCCCGCCACAATATCTTGGATTTTTCGGCCTGATTCGAGTAGGTGGATTCGGGGTGTCCGACCCATTAACCCACCCAAGTAATATTTACCTATTTATTGGAAAATATTTTCTCTAAGTAGTACTCTCTCCGGATAAAAAAGTGCTTAGCTTTTATTTTTTGAGTCGAAAAGAGTGTTCACTTACCGAATTAAAAAATAATTAATCTTACTTTTTCAGATTTTCCCTTATTAAGTGTTAAGTGATAAAATTTCAATATCTATTTAATTAGGGTCATTTTGGTCAAATTATATATTTTTAGTATTTTCTTATGAGGTGTGCAAATGGCTAAGTGGACAATTTTTTTAATCCGGAGGGAGTAGTACTTTTTTTAATTAGGGGCATTTTGGTCAAATTATATATTGAATTATTAGTTGATTGTTTATAATATTCTATAAATGCATCTCTAGAGGTTACGTGGTTATTAATAATGTGAGAGATTAATATTATAACGTAACTCTTAAATTGCCTCGACTAATAATCATCGAGAATGGGATATCGATGATATGTGATACGTCGACATGTGGTCTGCATCATATCCTTAGGGATGTAGTATGTTTCACCTGCTACGAGTTATGGCAACTCACGATGGATACTTGTAGAAGTATTGGTATACCCTGTTGATGTACTATTTGTTATATATGTCTAAAGTTTCATCAGCGTGTGGGGGATAGAAGTCCTTAGACTTGAGGTCGATACGCGCCTTATTTACAGAGTAATGTACTTTAATCTTGTCCTAAGCTCAAATGTCTTATAGGTTGAGACGTGGCGTGTATTGGTATATTGCGATGTAGATTAAAGGTGGTAGTTGAGCCAAGATTAGGATTCATTCCTCGAATGTATCTTCGAGAGAACACTCAGATTCACATATGGTATTAGGTTGACTAAGTCATTGGCCAATGTAGTAGACATATCTTTGATATGGTCTTGTTGTTAGCTAATATAGATAAGATAAAATGATCAAGCCATTTGGATAGACATTGACAAATCCTAAGCTTGATCGAGTGAGTCGTGAAAGAAAGGATTTTATTTTCCCACATATTCAGTTCACAGGTTTCGTGTAACTATACTTCTAATATTGAGTTCGTCTTTCGGCGTCGTCTAGGAGTTCCGTGTAGACCCTAATGTTATTAGTGTCGATATGTGAAGACATGTAGGGTAACACTAAGCCAATTGTTCCGTTGATTCAAGGATGTAATTAGAGAGAATATAAATGATCGGTTTATAATCGAGACATTAGAATAAATAATGATTGCTTAATTAAATCGAGATGATATTTCGGATTTAATTAAAATAAATAGTGAGAATTGGTGAATTGCGTCGCGTGGGACGGGGCCCTGGCGTCACGTGTCGAATGGGTCCGCGATCCACTCGATTTCTGGCCTGGCCCACTTGGAAATCCTAGCTGATTTTTTCAGCTATAAATTGAGGGTTCAATCATTATTTTAATACACTTAAATTATTATCTGCTAAAACTCTGCCGGATTTCCTAGCTTTTCCAAAAGAGTATTATTACATTTGAATCTTGACTTGCAAATCGAGGAATGGTTGCGTGCTCACCCTCGGCTTACACTTGAAGAAGAAGATTCCAGATTTGCAAACTGTAAGTGTTCTTTCGAAGCATTATAGTTTTCCTATGTGTTTCATTATATAATCATCCATCAGTTTGACCGTCCGTCGGGTTTGAAACATAAATTTTCAAATTTCGCTCTGTGTACGAACACGACAAAACCCTACAGTGATATCAGAGTCTTGGTTATTTTGTGTGATTATATAATGTTTATTATTGATAATATGGGTTATGATTTGTTTAAATCTAATTTTATGTCATTAAGAAGCTTTAAACCCTTAAATCTCAAGAACGCGTAATCCTTGAACAATGATGTAATCGAGGAAGTCATTCCGGTCTAACTCTTCTAAGTTGATGTGCGTTACCGGTTCGTTTCGAACATGGTGCACTGAGACGAAGAACGGGAAGGGATTGGATAATGGTCGATGAACGTGTTGTTTAATGATGAAGGGGTACGAGGTTGAATCTGCATTTCTGACCCTGAACCAGTTTTAGGGTTTCAGAATTGCAGAATTTTGCGTTTCTGGGGCAGAGGCGCCACGGCGCCTGCTAGGTTTTGACGGCGGCGCTGCGGCTCCACGATGGAGCACTGCCTTGGGTTTTCAGAGGCATTGCGGATCTGTTCTGGAGCGTCGCGGCGCTGTTCATCCCGAAACTTAAAAAATAAAATAAAAATTGGTTACTGCCTCCGAGGCGCCGCGGCTCCGACGGTGAATTAAAAAAAACAGAATCAGGAACTGAAGTTTTCAATATTTCATATTCTGAAGTTTTAAAGTTTCAGAATCTGAAATTAGAACTTTTTAATTAGACAGATTTGGTCCTTTCGGGCAATTCTGTAATTAAATAAAGTTTCTAAAACTGAATTATTAAAATCTGGAAATTGCAAACAAGTCCCTGAAACCTGAATATATTTTTTGAGAATTAAAATTGAATTTTCTGAACTTAATAGGGTTCTAAATGAATTTTTAAATTCTTGAGGGACTAAACTGTAAATTTTGAAAGTTTACAGAATTTCCTGAAAATCGGAATTTTTAAAATCAGAAAATATTTAAGACATCGACTTTAGAGTTTAGACAAATAGACCCATGATTATCATTAATTGTATATTGTTGAATAATATACGTATATGCTAAGTGTTTTTAAATGCAAGCATTTAATTATTAGCATAATGTCCGCTATTATTGTCTGGTTAGGCGGCGCCCAAAAATTAATTTACATAAATGACCGCTATAACTG
Source organism: Przewalskia tangutica (assembly GCA_029844215.1). Taxonomy (NCBI): domain Eukaryota; kingdom Viridiplantae; phylum Streptophyta; class Magnoliopsida; order Solanales; family Solanaceae; genus Przewalskia; species Przewalskia tangutica. The sequence goes on along the minus strand of CM056730.1, from coordinate 90,423,134 downwards.
TCTGGGTAGGCGACGTCCAGTAGTAGATTAAAACTATCTTATATCATGTCTATTGGGTTGATGATTTTCCATCTAAATGTGTTTTAGAAATTGCATGATAGGATGTCAAATGAAATATGACATGAATGTTGATCTTGGTTGAAATCCCCGAAAGCTAAACATGTTTCCCAACCTTTGAATACAAGTCTAAAATTAAAACGCGTCGTCCATTATAATTGTTAGAGTATAAAATTCTTTTCGGCGATACGAGTATTTATGCCAAAACATTTGCTCTACGTCTACGAGGACTCAGACTCTTTCATAGATGTGTTAAATGTAAAAGTAGATGAGAAACTTATGTGGGTATTTACACCAAAGTGTTTGCTCGCAAAGATCAAGTTACTTAGATACATAAATGCAGTCGTGTAATATGGTTGACTTGCTTAGACAAATCTTGACGCCAAAGTGTCGGACTAATCTAAGGGCGCAGGATTAAAATTGAATTATTTAATCAACCAAGAGTTGCAAATAAGCTTTGCAATTGGTTTAAGACTTACCAAAATGTGCTATTGAAGTTATCAGCCAAAGCAAAAGCGGATGTAGCATAGGTTTGGATCTTGGCCCATTATGACTTTAAAATGCTTTAGGTCCATATTCTACCTTGGGGTCGTAGAAGTATGCTAAAATAGTGGGAGCTAATTAAACAAAAGATCATGTTAAATTAGCCTAAAATGAATGTGTACAATAGGGAAATAAATTTTGATTGTAGTTTCCCGTCTATCTAAATTCTTCAAAACTTCAAATGTCGAGTCTATCATTGAAAATGAACAAACTCACCGGACCAAACTATTTGGATTCGCTTAGGAATCTAAGGATTGTCCTAAGGCAAGAAAGAATTGAATATGTGTTGGACAATGTATTCCCCACAGTCCCTGCCGAGGATTCTGCAGAACATGCCACATTTGATAAGGTAGCCTACCATAAGAACCTAGATGACGCCAATTCATCACGATGCATCATGTTGTCTTCCATGTCAGTGGAACTACAGAGACAGCATGAGAACATGGTCCCTAACGAAATGCTTGAACACTTGAAGAGACTCTATGACTTTCAGTCCCAAACTATGGAATATGAGTTGTTGATAGAAACTTTTCAAATGTAAGCTCAGTGAAGGGAGCCAAGTGTCTCAGTATGTGTTGAAGATGATATGGCTGATAGAAAGGTTGGCCTCGATTGGTTTAAGGCTGCAGAATAACATCGCTTTCACCCTTATCATGAACTCTCTCCCTCGTTCGTTTGAGAATTTTATTGTATACTACAATATGAACGGAACAAAAGTGAGTCTGCCAGAGTTGCATGACATGATAAATACCTTTGAATCTTCAACTTCTAAGAGCAAAGTTGTGCTCATGATGAGCTCATCTAGTCGGCCCAAGCCGAAAGGTAATGAATGGCATAAGAAGAAGGGCAAGGCATTCGCTGCGCTCTCAGCTTCAGCCTAAGGGAGGTGTGAAGAAGAAAAGGTGATTCCGGCCAAGGATGTATGCCTCAACTGTAATAGGAAGGGCCATTGGAAGAAAGGACTCCACTGCACTAAAAGGAAAAACACCATATGATTCTACCTCTAGTGGACAAGGTATGTACGTCATTGAAATAAAGAGAAATTTTCAATGTACAAAACTAACGAGCTAAAATAAGTAAAATAAATTCTACCTACCTGTGGCATTGTAGATTTGGTCATATCAATCAAACAAAGATAGAAAGGTTAAGGAAACTTGACTACCTCGAACCATTTAGCTTATAATCTTATGGTAACTGTGAATCCTGTTTGAAAGGGAAGATGACCAATAAACCTCTTTTTGGAAAGGGGGTACGAGCCAAGAAGGTGCTTGATTTGGTACACACTGACGTATGTGGACCATTTTCGACTCAAGCTAGAGGAGGTTTCCCTTACTTCATCACTTTTACAGACGACCTAACAAGGTATGGATATGTGTATCTTATGAAACACAAGTCCGAGGCCTTCGAAAGGTTTAGGGAGTACAAGTGTGAAGTGGAGAAATAACTCGCAAAGAGTATCAAGACTCTTCGATCTAATCGAGGAGGTGAGTACTTAAGTAAATAATTTCTAGATTACTTGAAGCTACATGAAGTTCATTCCGAATGGATGCCTTCTGGAACACCACAAATGAATGGTGTTGCCGAGAGGAGAAACTGAACCCTACTTGATATGGTTCGTTCCATGATGAGCTTTACAGCTCTACCAACATACCTTTGGGGATATGCTATACAAACCTCGATATATGTTCTTAATAGGGTTCCTTCCAAATCAGTTGAAAAGACACCATATGAGATATGGTGTGGCAAGAAATCAGCTCTTAGACACTTGAGGCTTTGGGGGTGTCCTGCATATGTCAAGAAGATGTTCACTGATAAGTTGGAATCCAAGAGTGAGAAATGTTACTTTGTAGGGTATCCAAAGGAAACTAAGAGATACTATTTCTATCTTCCTAGCGAATATAAGATCATTGTTTCTATTTCTTCTTCAACTTTCCTTGAAGAAGAATATGTCTACAAGGAAAAGAGCTGCACAGAGATAGAACTTGAAGAAATTCAAGAACAACAAAGTAGCGGGAGCTTTTGGCGAAGATTGGGTACTAAGGATATGCTCTTCGGCCAGTGGGAGTGTTGCGAGGAATGATGCAGAAATGCAAGACCCTCCTACACAGACCTTGGGAGCAAGTGCAGTGAGTGCACCTCCTCTCATTCAGGAAAGATATGAAAATGATATTCCTGAAAGCTCTCATGTTGGTGGATCAACCAACACACAAGAAACTTCTCACAGTCATAACATACCTAGAACTTAACTGCAAAACAATTAACTCCGTAGGTCTGTAAGAATTCATCGTCCTCCAGAAAGACTAAATCTACTTGTGGAAACACATAGTGAGATAGATATTCCAGATAATGATGAGCCTACAACCTACAATGAAGCAATGCTAGACATTGATTCGAAGAGATGGCAAGAAGCCATGAAATTCGAAGTGGAATCTATGTATCAATGAAGTATGGAACTTGGTTGATTTTCCAAATGGGGTTAAACCCATAGGATGCAAATGAGTCTTCAAGAAGAAGATTGATGCATTTGGTAAGGTTCGGACTTATAAAGATAGACGGGTGGCTAAAGGATATAATCAGCAACCTGATGTCGATTATGATGAAACTTTTTCACCTATTGCTAAGATTAAGTCTATTCAGATTTTACTTATGATAGTTGCACATTATGACTATGACATTTGGCAGATGGACTGTCGCGCCCTTTTTCGGCCGCGACATTTGTTAAATAGCGAACCCTGCTCAAAAATGCAAATGTTAGAAAATAATAATAAAATGCTAAATAGTTTAAGAGGCTTAGAGGTTTTAAAAATGCTAAAGGATGCTAAAATTGCAAAAGATGCTAAAGTTTAAAAGGGTGCTAAAATGCTAAAGGGTTGCTAGGATGCTAAGGGTTCGCGGAGTCGCCACCTAATTAATTGGGTGAATTAGGACACCTAAATGTTTAACTAGTTTGAAGTAAAACATTAACTCCATTTTAATGGTCTGCTAAACTTAATGAGATTCTGGGTAAGGGTTCTTTATTAATCTAGAGGGAAGGGGTTAGGCACCCTCTAAGATCCGCTAACTTGCGGTTGTCCTGCCAAACCTAGGGTAATTATTATATTTTTTAAAATGCAAAATAAAGCTCCACCTGCTTAATAAGATGCTAAGATGTTAGAATGTCAAAATGTTTAAAAGGTGCCTTAAAGTAAAAGGTTGCTAAAGGTATTAAATGCTAGAAGGGCTCCTGCTTAGAAAAAGTGTTAGAAAATAAATAAGATTTTAATTGTTTAAAGGAAGGCTTAAAAGTATTTAAGGGTGCTAAAATATTAAAAGTGCTAAAAGGTTAAAGATGCTAAAAAATGCTAAAGTTTTAAAAATGCTTAGAAAGCTTAAAAAAGAAAGGTGTCAAAGGTGCTAAAGGAGTGCTAGCATGCTAAATAGTTAAAAGTGCAAACAAATATTAAAGGTGCTAGAAGTGCTAAGAGGGGCTAAAAGGCTAAAGGTGCTTAAGAGTGCTAAAGATTAATTTTAAAAGTAAATGGTGCTAGAAGTGCAAAAAGAATGCTAAATGTTAAAGAGTGCTTAACAGGTGCTAGAAATGCTAAGATGCTAAGGGTGCTTTATGGGCTAATTATATGCTCATGCAAAGATTATTTACGGACTAATTGTGTATACTGCTAGCTAAATTAATCTTGCCTAACCTGCGTACAGTATTACATAAGAGATGCTTTAAGACGATTTTTGAGAGTTTAGGAGAAATCTGTTATGTATTTTAAGAAACAAAATGTTGATTTTATGATGCAAGTTAAATCATTTAAATCATTTTTTGCAGAATTTAGACATGCTCAACAGTCCTAAAAGCAAGTAAGTTAAGCGATGAACTTCGAATTACCTCCCCACTTATATGTTTAAAGACTAATTATTCTAGATATCCTATTAATTACAAAGTTAGCCCATTAAATTTCAACAAATAAACAAACAAATATATATAAGACGTATAAGATTAAGAGGGCAGAGGATGTTTTTCTTTGGGGGATGACAATGTCGTCTCGTCCCTCTTTTGTTTGGAAATTTCGAGGCGGAATGTGGTGGACACAGATGCGGGCACTCATGCGGTGTGGCTTGTGAAGAGTCTCGCAATGAGATTGCTCCAATGCATTTTCATTTAAAACAAGAGAAGAAAAGGATTAATACATGTCCACAATTTTACCAAACATAATAAATAAGTATTGGCCTAAAAATCGACACATAAAAGCTATACTTTGTCGTGTGAGATATCGTGAGATAGCAAAGCAGTAAGCGGCGAGAATGGGTTTAAGCGGACTTGTAGGCCCCAAAGCGTCAACAAACCGTCGAAACCGAACCATAGAAAGCCAAAACGGCGACCAAAAGGAGGCCAAAATCAATCAAGTTATGGCTGAAAATCGTAGTGAGCGACCAAAATCGGTCGAGCAAACTAGTTAAAAATCGATCATTAGCGGTCGAACTTGTCCGAAACGAATGGCCGAAACCAAACCAGCCCAACGATGTGAAATCGATGGCGAAATGGCTAAAATCGATCTAGAAAAATATAGCTAAAATCAGTAGCGGAATGTTCCCCTAAGCTAATCTAACAAACATTAATATTAGCCCGTGGCAATTAGAACATTTAAGGAGATGCAATTAAGTTCTTGTTAAGTCCAAACATGATTTGGGGATTTAAAACATAGCAACTAAACCAGATGTCGCTCATTTTTAGACCATTTCTTAACTAAACACGGGCTAAGGGACACAACATATGCATCTTCCATAGGCCTTAATAAAATATGATTCTTAACAGGCAACACATAAATAGCACCAGGTTGACCTCAAACAACCCTTATTTAGCTTAAACTAACAATGAAAGGATAAGCACACAATGGTATGAAACTGGTTAAACATAGACTCTTATTAACTGCACTAGGCTGCTGATTTCTTTCAAGGAGCATTTCAATAAACATATGAGAGACATGCTAAATGACGGTACTACCTATATTATATCACATATCTCTGGCTCATATATATCCAAACATAAGCACAAGATACAAGAATTTATAGCTTAAAGAGAAGAAATGCAACTTAATTAACTACAAGCACTGTTTCATTAACAAATAACAAGGCCAAGCACAAACATTTACCAAACAATCTAACATGACTGAATCTATATTGATTATCTAGGGGACTTAGTGGTTTCCGAACTCAAGAGATATACAAGATATGGGCTAGTAATTGTGCAACCTTCTTTGACAAAGCAGTTGTATATCAAGCAAAACTCATCATGTTAAGATATGATACACACATACCTTAACCAAATGGCAATAAAACATTATAGGCATATGCAAACAGGTTCAAGGTCTCATATATAGCTAAGTGTTCAAACAAGTGATCTAATCATACCGAATAGGGATGCAGGAAAAAGATTCATTTAGCCTTAAAATGGCCCAAGGCAGGCTGCATGTGGGCAGGCAAAACAGAGAAGAAAATAGACAATGTGCTGGGCAGATACTCATATTCTCGCAGCAGGGGACAAAAGAGCAACTTAGGGATGTATGTTATCTTGCCAATAACACACACTACTTTAACTTAGGGTGTGATAGGTCTTAGGTACATAACTAACCCCAATATCCATTGACTGTATACGACGATGTTCAGTACTGATTTAAAACAGAATATGGACATTTTTAGACCTTAAGGCTACCTGGAAAACTAGTCTAGCAAGCACCTAGTTATACAAAATAATCAACAAGCATGCAAATGAGTCCATGTCAGGGAGCATTGAGACACATTTAGTATACAAACAAACATCTAAGAGGTATATTCCTTTCTAACTAATCTCGAAGCAAGTATAGGCACATTGACAGTAAAAACTAGTGATTATTAGGCTGGCATACAATCCGAATAAGAGTTAATAAATTGCCAACATCACATTTTGCTAACCAGGATCATCTACAAACCTATAGCAACCACACTACACACTGTCCATTTTGTTAAACCAAACAAACCACCAACAGTTATTTCTAACATCAGGAAATATTTAATCTTAACAGAATTCTGATCTTTCCAAACATAAATCAACTTTTGGGCTAAACATCACTAAACAACAAAACATACGCAAAAGCACGTAAATCACAGAAATAAACTAGAATCAGAAAGGAGTTGGGTTTACCTTCTCCGGACAGCGACCCGGGGCAGCGTATCAAGTCGTCGGTCCGCTCGACGGGTTTTGGGTTTCGCGACGAAAGGCAAGTTTGTTTCTTGATTTTTGGCTGGAATTGAAGAAGGGGATTTGAATTTCCTATTCTTGCAATGCTAGTTGTTTAGGTGCTGAACTGCTCTCGATTGTGCTCTTCGAATCGTTTTCTCCCTATGCTCTGGATATCGATGCTCTGTTCACCTCTGAATTGCTATGTGGTTGCTAACTATTGCTAAGGGTGAAACGATTGCTCTCTCATCTCTTGCTGTCTGTCCTAAGTCGATGCCCTTCCTGCCCTAATGGTTCTTAACTGCAGCTAAGGGTTCGATGCTATCCCCCCTAAGATGAACTCTACTGTGCTATCGGTTTCGATCTTATCTATCTTTCGACTAAGCTCAATTCGATCGATGCTATGGGTCTCCTCCTGGCGAGTCTCGTATTGTGGTTACGACTCGACCTATGTTAAACCGCTCTGGTGCCCCTTGATTGGTCTATCGTGCTTATATAGCCATGGTTTGGGTTCTAAGTTTGGTAAGTATTTAAATTTGAGATTAGTGCGATTTAAATGCGATTCTTGTGAAATTTGTCTTTGATTTGGGCGATTTTTGTGTATGATTCTGTGCTCGATAAGGTAACGATTTGAAAAGATTCGTTTGGTTATGGGAAGAAGGGGTATCGATATGGGAGGTGATTCGCCGGATTCTCCGGCGAGAATCCCGGCATGGCGAGGTGCGGCGATCTGCTTTTAGGTTTAGGTTTTGCTGGTTTGTTCTTTTTGTTTTTAGGGTTGAATGCTGGGAGAGGGGAATAAGCCTGATAAGGTAAAGGGCTGAGGGACTTCGGGGCTTTGGGCGATATAAAGTGTGGCGTGGTAGGCGAAGGGTTTGGGCAGCGGTGTGGGCTGCGGGTAGTTAGTTAATTAGGGGGAGTTAAATAGGTTAGTTAATGATAGATTAATTAGTTTTAGGCTTAGTTAATTAATTAGCTAGTTAATTCTAGGTAAGTGTATTATTAATTAATTAACAATTGTGATTAAATTAATTAGGTGCTTTATTATAATTATCTAGGTGCTACATTAGTCTAATTATTTAGGTGCTAAATTAGTCTAATTTCGAGTTATAAAACTATTACGATAATAAATGCGGGCGTGTTGTTTAATTAATGCTTAGTGCTCTAGAATGCGGCGCTATTATTTAGAATCTTATTATTGTGCATTATTACGAAGTTAAATTAAAATTGAATTGAGTTTAGATTAAATTATTTAAATGCCAAATGCAAGTATGATTTTAAGAATTGTTTAAAGCTTCTTTTTTTTATAAATGCGACGCTATTAAATGCATGTATTAGATTAAAAAATTTTGAATTACGAATAATTATGAAATTCTCTTGCGTATTACTAAACGCGACTATGCTACTTGATACGACGTCATTGCTAAATTATTTATTTTATATATTTATTAATTACTTAAGAATTATGACAGGGCTTGAAATCAATTAATGCGGACACGGGACTCTAAGTGTTTAATACTCTATGCGAGACGCGACGCCATTATTGAATTGTTTATTTATGCCTGTATTTATGTTTTATCGCTACATTTTATTATAAAAAATCATAAAATTATTTTTACAAAATTAGTCTAATTTTATAGCTAATGACTGGACGGGAGGGTCAAAATTGGGTGTCAACAGCTGTCCCTCTTTGTATGGAGATGATGGAAGAATCTTCGGACAAAGACGTTGACTCATAGCCAATTTTGTCTCGATCTTCAGAATTGCAGAAATGCTGGGCAGGTAGACAAAGGCACAAAGCTGACGCAAAAATCAAAATCTGTCCCAGTGTCGAGTTATGACGACACTGGGTTACCATGGTCAAAACACCAAGGCGGGCTAACGCGGACTCAAAAACTGTCCCAGTGTCGAGTTATGACGACACTGGGCTACCATGGTCAAAACACCAAGGCGGGCTAACGCGGACTTAAAGCTGTCCCAGTGTCGAGTTATGATGACACTGGGCTATGGTGTAAAAAGTAAAAGAATATAACTGGCTTGAACCTGGAGTGTACTGCTATGGCTTGTGGTGCTGGGTTCTACGGTGATGTGGAGCGAGTGGGACGCTGAGGCCACTTACGCGATCGTTGGGAAGGTTGGCCCCCCAACAAATTGCCCCGGTTCGCTGTAAGAGAAAATCCACGTTGTGCTCCTGCTTCTGCATGCTAAGACTTGAACAAACGGTTAGTGCATAACTGTTAAAGCGAAAAATGATGATGTATAATTTTAAAAGTAATGCAACTGTGAGTAAAAAAGGTTATCCTGCAAAAGTGTGATGCCTGCTGTGTTGATGCGATCTTTGCAAATCTGTGATTTCGCACTGCGGGCGTGTTGCGATTGTGAATGCGGATCGTTGTCCTGCTGCAATTGCCCCTGTAGACTAAAGCTCAAGAAAGAGTTAGTGCATAACTGCTAAGGCAAAATAAAGCATGAATGAGAGGAAATGCAATTTTGAGAACAGAGAAAATCGTCCCTGTGCAGATGTGATATGCTGATGATGGCGTCGTTTTTGGACTTCTTTGTCTTGATAACGTCGTTACTGGGCGTCTTCTTCTTTGGCGTCGTTGCGTGAGCGCAATCGCGATGATGTCGTTACTGGACACAATCTTGATCGCGTCGTTGCACGGGCGTGTTCTTCTTTGGCGTCGTTGCGTAAACGCAATCTTGATGGTGTCGTTACTGGACCGCAATCGCGATGATGTCGTTACTGGACATAATGTTGATAACGTCGTTGCACGGGCGTCTTCTTCTTTGGCGTTATTGCGTAAACGCAATCTTGATGGTGTCGTTACTGAACCTGATGTTGATAACCGTTGCTGGGCGTGTTCGCGATAACGTCGTTGCACGGGCGTCTTTCTTTGGCGTCGTTGCGTAAACGCAATCGCGATGGTGTCGTTACTGGACCGCAATCGATAACGTCGTTACTGGGCGTGTTCTTCTTGGCGTCGTTGCGTAAACGCATCTTGATGGTGTCGTTACTGGACACAATCGCGATGATGTCGTTACTGGACATAATGTTCTTTGGCGTCGTTGTGTAGCACTTAATCTTGATGGCGTCGTTACTGGGCGTGTTCTTCTTTGGCGTCGTTGCGTAAACGCAATCTTGATGATGTCGTTGCCTTGACATAATCGCGTAACGTCGTTGCACTGGGCGTGTTCTTCTTTGGCGTCGTTGCGTAGCCAATCTTGATGATGTCGTTACTGGACATAATCGCGTGCGTCGTTACTGGACATAATCGATAACGCGTCGTTGCACGGGCGTTCTTCTTTGGCGTCGTTGCGTGAACTTCTTTGTCTTGATAACGTCGTTACTGGGCGTGTTCTTTGGTGTCGTTGCGTAGACTTGTTGTGCTGATAACGTCGTTGCACGGGCGTGTTCTTTGTTGCTCGCAGTAGAATAAATGCTCGCAAGCTAAGCTTGATAAAACGTTAGTGTATACCTGTTTAAACAAAATGATAAATATATATGAGAAGTGCAATTTTATGGATAGAGATGTCGTCCCTGATATGCCTGACGAATACTGAGATGTTGCCCTTGCACTGCAACTGACGAATTGTTATGATGCCTTTGTTGTGTGCGATGCGCGGGTTGCAAGTTTGACTTTATGCCCGAGTTGACGCGCTAGGTTTTGTTGCGGAACTCTGAACTTTGATAGCCGATTGTTGATGCCCCTTTCTGCTGCTGCTGCTTCTGATGCGGACTTTGAATTTTGGGATTTTTTGTCATATCTTCTGCCTCTGCTGTTTCTTCTTGCGAAGAAACTTCTTGCCGTATTTTCTGCTTCGGCTATTGCATTTGCTGCTTCTGTTAATATGAAAAGACCTGCGCTCAAAGAAAATTTTGTGAGTTTTGGGGGGGGGTCGATTTGTATTTGACTTCGCCGCCTTGTCCCTTGACATCTGCGTGCCTGGTCTGCTTGGATTTGCAGCCCCTGTCTGGTTTCCTACATTGTCCCAGTTTTGAGAAGGTGTCATGTTGCTCTTCTTTTCTGAGACCCCTGCTTTGCCTATAGGAACGAGACGAGTTCACTCGTTCCGCTCAAATGCCCTTGAATCGGTCATGTCGTTGGGTCGTGCATTTGATCTTGCGAAATATTGCTGCTCTGTCATTGCTTAGTCAAATACAAATCGACCTTTGGGGAGATGATAAAAAAAATGCAACAAACGGTGTTAGCATAAAGCACATAATTTGCAGGTATGTAGCAGATATATTGCACATAGCATATTCAAACGTTTCCTAACATGCAGGGGGACCTCTTTATGCCAGAGGTAAGCCTAAACGTCACTCATGCGAGATTATGACGGATTTGTCCAAGTCGTCCAACTATAATGCCTTTGTTGGAAATGGCGACCAAATGACGGTGCACTTTTCCCAATTTCAGCATGTCATGATTGGGTTTGGATTTGTCTGTCATTGCCACGCTACACATAATATGCTGGTTGGTCGTTGGGTTGAGAAACCCGTCGACAAGTTTGGTGTTTTCCTAATTGTGGTGTCAATGCCAAGGACCGACCCACCTAAGGTAAATGTATGCATGCCCTAAAATAAGGGTGGTATAGCTCTATCTTAAGTTTCTAAGATTTGGCTTTTTCTAGACGCAAGGTTCCCGAGCGGACAACTCGAGTGAGAAGGCTACGCGACCACCGGTTGGACCGGATTCTCCGCGCAGAATACCAACTCTCTTAAATGTGGGTGTTTGAAAGAAATTTGCGGTCTTGAGCACACCCGCGTGTGAGTGTGTGATAGTGTGAATTTTCCAGAGTGGAAGAAATATGGGCGGAATGCCAGTTTTAAGGAAAGCAGTAAAGCAAATAGCAATCAAAATGAATAAAGCAAAAATACAGCACGCAAATAATTTAAATGCAAAAGTAAAATAATAACCCTAGATCTGTTGTGGTTAAGAACCTAAAATCCCCAGCGGAGTCGCCATTTCTGTCGCGCCCTTTTTCGGCCGCGGCATTTGTTAAATAGCGAACCCTGCTCAAAAATGCAAATGTTAGAAAATAATAATAAAATGCTAAATAGTTTAAGAGGCTTAGAGGTTTTAAAAATGCTAAAGGATGCTAAAATTGCAAAAGATGCTAAAGTTTAAAAGGGTGCTAAAATGCTAAAGGGTTGCTAGGATGCTAAGGGTTCGCGGAGTCGCCACCTAATTAATTGGGTGAATTAGGACACCTAAATGTTTAACTAGTTTGAAGTAAAACATTAACTCCATTTTAATGGTCTGCTAAACTTAATGAGATTCTGGGTAAGGGTTCTTTATTAATCTAGAGGGAAGGGGTTAGGCACCCTCTAAGATCCGCTAACTTGCGGTTGTCCTGCCAAACCTAGGGTAATTATTATATTTTTTAAAATGCAAAATAAAGCTCCACCTGCTTAATAAGATGCTAAGATGTTAGAATGTCAAAATGTTTAAAAGGTGCCTTAAAGTAAAAGGTTGCTAAAGGTATTAAATGCTAGAAGGGCTCCTGCTTAGAAAAAGTGTTAGAAAATAAATAAGATTTTAATTGTTTAAAGGAAGGCTTAAAAGTATTTAAGAGGGTGCTAAAATATTAAAAGTGCTAAAAGGTTAAAGATGCTAAAAAAATGCTAAAGTTTTAAAAATGCTTAGAAAGCTTAAAAAAGAAAGGTGTCAAAGGTGCTAAAGGAGTGCTAGCATGCTAAATAGTTAAAAGTGCAAACAAATATTAAAGGTGCTAGAAGTGCTAAGAGGGGCTAAAAGGCTAAAGGTGCTTAAGAGTGCTAAAGATTAATTTTAAAAGTAAATGGTGCTAGAAGTGCAAAAAGAATGCTAAATATTAAAGAGTGCTTAACAGGTGCTAGAAATGCTAAGATGCTAAGGGTGCTTTATGGGCTAATTATATGCTCATGCAAAGATTATTTACGGACTAATTGTGTATACTGCTAGCTAAATTAATCTTGCCTAACCTGCGTACAGTATTACATAAGAGATGCTTTAAGACGATTTTTGAGAGTTTAGGAGAAATCTGTTATGTATTTTAAGAAACAAAATGTTGATTTTATGATGCAAGTTAAATCATTTAAATCATTTTTGCATTTAGACATGCTCAATCTAAAAGCAAGTAAGTTAAGCGATGAACTTCGAATTACCTCCCCACTTATATGTTTAAAGACTAATTATTCTAGATATCCTATTAATTACAAAGTTAGCCCATTAAATTTCAACAAATAAACAAACAAATATATATAAGACGTATAAGATTAAGAGGGCAGAGGATGTTTTTCTTTGGGGGATGACAATGTCGTCTCGTCCCTCTTTTGTTTGGAAATTTCGAGGCGGAATGTGGTGGACACAGATGCGGGCACTCATGCGGTGTGGCTTGTGAAGAGTCTCGCAATGAGATTGCTCCAATGCATTTTCATTTAAAACAAGAGAAGAAAAGGATTAATACATGTCCACAATTTTACCAAACATAATAAATAAGTATTGGCCTAAAAATCGACACATAAAAGCTATACTTTGTCGTGACAGATATCAGCAGATAGCAACGAGCGAGCGGCGAATGGGTTTAAGCAGACTTGTAGGCCCCCAAATCGTCAACAACCGGTCGAAACCAAGAACCATAGAAAGCCAAACCGCGACCAAAGGAGGCCAAAATCAATCTGAAGTTATGGCTGAAAATCGATAGTGAGACGACCAAAATCGGTCCAGCAAACTAGTTAAAAATCAGTCTGATGGCGGTGGAACTTGTCCGGCGGAATGACCGAAACCGACCCAACGATGTAAATCGATGGCGAAATGGCTAAAATCAGTCTAGAAAAATATAGCTAAAATCAGTAGCGGAATGTTCCCCTAAGCTAATCTAACAAACATTAATATTAGCCCGTGGCAATTAGAACATTTAAGGAGATGCAATTAAGTTCTTGTTAAGTCCAAACATGATTTGGGGATTTAAAACATAGCAACTAAACCAGATGTCGCTCATTTTTAGACCATTTCTTAACTAAACACGGGCTAAGGGACACAACATATGCATCTTCCATAGGCCTTAATAAAATATGATTCTTAACAGGCAACACATAAATAGCACCAGGTTGACCTCAAACAACCCTTATTTAGCTTAAACTAACAATGAAAGGATAAGCACACAATGGTATGAAACTGGTTAAACATAGACTCTTATTAACTGCACTAGGCTGCTGATTTCTTTCAAGGAGCATTTCAATAAACATATGAGAGACATGCTAAATGACGGTACTACCTATATTATATCACATATCTCTGGCTCATATATATCCAAACATAAGCACAAGATACAAGAATTTATAGCTTAAAGAGAAGAAATGCAACTTAATTAACTACAAGCACTGTTTCATTAACAAATAACAAGGCCAAGCACAAACATTTACCAAACAATCTAACATGACTGAATCTATATTGATCTAGGGGACTTAGTGGTTTAGAACTCAAGAGATATACAAGATATGGGCTAGTAATTGTGCAACCTTCTTTGACAAAGCAGTTGTATATCAAGCAAAACTCATCATGTTAAGATATGATACACACATACCTTAACCAAATGGCAATAAAACATTATAGGCATATGCAAACAGGTTCAAGGTCTCATATATAGCTAAGTGTTCAAACAAGTGATCTAATCATACCGAATAGGGATGCAGGAAAAAGATTCATTTAGCCTTAAAATGGCCCAAGGCAGGCTGCATGTGGGCAGGCAAAACAGAGAAGAAAATAGACAATGTGCTAGACCCGATACTCATATTCTCGCAGCAGGGGACAAAAGAGCAACTTAGGGATGTATGTTATCTTGCCAATAACACACACTACTTTAACTTAGGGTGTGATAGGTCTTAGGTACATAACTAACCCCAATATCCATTGACTGTATACGACGATGTTCAGTACTGATTTAAAACAGAATATGGACATTTTTAGACCTTAAGGCTACCTGGAAAACTAGTCTAGCAAGCACCTAGTTATACAAAATAATCAACAAGCATGCAAATGAGTCCATGTCAGGGAGCATTGAGACACATTTAGTATACAAACAAACATCTAAGAGGTATATTCCTTTCTAACTAATCTCGAAGCAAGTATAGGCACATTGGCAGTAAAAACTAGTGATTATTAGGCTGGCATACAATCCGAATAAGAGTTAATAAATTGCCAACATCACATTTTGCTAACCAGGATCATCTACAAACCTATAGCAACCACACTACACACTGTCCATTTTGTTAAACCAAACAAACCACCAACAGTTATTTCTAACATCAGGAAATATTTAATCTTAACAGAATTCTGATCTTTCCAAACATAAATCAATTTTTAGGCTAAACATCACTAAACAACAAAACATACGCAAAAGCACGTAAATCACAGAAATAAACTAGAATCAGAAAGGAGTTGGGTTTACCTTCTCCGGACAGCGACCCGGGGCAGCGTATCAAGTCGTCGGTCCGCTCGACGGGTTTTGGGTTTGCGACGCGAAAGGCAAGGTTTGTTTGCTGATTTTTTGGCTGGAATTGAAGAAGGGGATTTGAATTTCCTATTCTTGCAATGCTAGTTGTTTAGGTGCTGAACTGCTCTCGATTGTGCTCTTCGAATCGTTTTCTCCCTATGCTCTGGATATCGATGCTCTGTTCACCTCTGAATTGCTATGTGGTTGCTAACTATTGCTAAGGGTGAAACGATTGCTCTCTCCTCTCTTGCTGTCTGTCCTAAGTCGATGCCCTTCCTGCCCTAATGGTTCTTAACTGCAGCTAAGGGTTCGATGCTATCCCCCCTAAGATGAACTCTACTGTGCTATCGGTTTCGATGCTATCTATGCTCTGACTAAGCTCTGAATTCGATCGATGCTATGGGTCTCCTCCCTAACTGAGTCTCGTATTGTGGTTCTGACTCTGACCTATGTTCGGCACTGCTGCTACGGGTGCCCCCTTGATTGGTCTATTGCATGTGCTTATATAGCCATGGTTTGGGTTCTAAGTTTGGTAAGTATTTAAGGCTGAGATTAGTGCGATTTCGTCGATTCTTGTGAAATTTGTCTTTGATTTGGGCGATTTTGTGTATGATTACGTATCGATAAGGTAACGATTTGAAAAGATTCGTTTGGTTATGGGAAGAAGGGGTATCGATATGGGAGGTGATTCGCCGGATTCTCCGGCGAGAATCCCGGCATGGCGAGGTGCGGCGATCTGCTTTTAGGTTTAGGTTTTGCTGGTTTGTTCTTTTTGTTTTTAGGGTTGAATGCTGGGAGAGGGGAATAAGCCCGATAAGGTAAAGGGCTGAGGGACTTCGGGGCTTTGGGCGATATAAGGCTGTGAGGCGTGGGCCGGGGCGAAGGGTTTGGGCCACGCGGGTGTGGGCTGCGGGTAGTTAGTTAATTAGGGGGAGTTAAATAGGTTAGTTAATGATAGATTAATTAGTTTTAGGCTTAGTTAATTAATTAGCTAGTTAATTCTAGGTAAGTGTATTATTAATTAATTAACAAATGTGATTAAATTAATTAGGTGCTTTATTATAATTATCTAGGTGCTACATTAGTCTAATTATTTAGGTGCTAAATTAGTCTAATTTCGAGTTATAAAACTATTACGATAATAAATGCGGGCGTGTTGTTTAATTAATGCTTAGTGCTCTAGAATGCGGCGGTATTATTTAGAATCTTATTATTGTGCATTATTGCGAAGTTAAATTAAAATTGAATTGAGTTTAGATTAAATTATTTAAATGCCAAATGCAAGTATGATTTTAAGAATTGTTTAAAGCTTCTTTTTTTTATAAATGCGACGCTATTAAATGCATGTATTAGATTAAAAAAATTTGAATTACGAATGATTATGAAATTCTCTTGCGTATTACTAAACGCGACTATGCTACTTGATACGACGTCATTGCTAAATTATTTATTTTATGTATTTATTAATTACTTAAGAATTATGACAGGGCTTGAAATCAATTAATGCGGGCACGGGACTCTAAGTGTTTAATACTCTACGCGAGACGCGACGCCATTATTGAATTGTTTATTTATGCCTGTATTTATGTTTTATCGCTACATTTTATTATAAAAAATCATAAAATTATTTTTACAAAATTAGTCTAATTTTATAGCTAATGACTGGACGGGAGGGTCAAAATTAGGTGTCAACACAGACGTCAAAATTGCATTCATCAATGGTAATCTAATTGAGGAAGTGTATATGAAACAATCCGAGGGTTTTTCATCCGAGTCCAAACCAAATGTTGTGTGCAAGCTAAAAAAGTCCATTTATGGGCTTAAGCAAGCATCAATGAGTTGGAACATTTGCTTTGACAAGGCTATCAAGTTATTTGATTTTGTCAGAAGCAAAGAAGATCCTTGTGTTTATAGCAAACGCAAGGATGAGAGTATTATCTTAATTGTTATATATGTTGATGACATATTGATAATGGGAGACAATAAGACTCTCATGCAGTCAGTTAAGGAATGATTGTCCAATACCCTCATGATGAAGGACTTAGGTGAAGCCTGCTACATTCTGAGAATTAGGATCTATAGAGATAGACCTAATAGATTGTTGGGGTTGTCACAGTCGGTCTATATAGACAAAGTGCTTGGACTTTTTTCTATGGAGAATTTCAAGAAAGGTTTTCCAATAGGTCAAGGCATCAAGTTATCTAAGAATGATTCCCTTCTAGTGTTGTAGAACTTGAGCGCATGAAGAGGGTCCCATATGCTTCGGCTGTAGGATCAATCATGTATGTCATGACTTGTACTAGGTCAGATATGACCTTTGCACTTAGTATGACTTGCAAGTTTCAGCAGAATTCTGGTGATGAACACTAGAAGGTAGTCAAAAGTATTCTTAAGTATCTCAGACGTACTAAAGATTACTTCTTAGTCTATGGTGGACATGAGAAGCTAGTTGCTACTAGATACACCGATGCTAGCTTCCAGACAGATGTTGATGACTTCAAATCTCAGTCTGGTTACACGTTCATTTTCAATGGTGGAGCAGTGAGTTGGAAGAGTTCCAAACAAGCTACAACTGCTGATTCGACTACTGAGGTAGAGTACATTGCTGGATCGGAAGCTTCTAAAGAAGCTGTCACGATTTTTGAGCTCCTGAAGGAGCTAGAGGTAGTTCCGAGTGCTAGTTGTCCAATAACCATTTATTGTGATAACACTGGTGCAATTGCACAGGTAAAGGAACTAAGATCAACAAACAAAAACAAGTATGTACCAATGAAGTACCACATACTCAGAGATATGGTGGAGACTGAAGATATTAGATTAGATTATGTTCCCATAGACAATAATCTAGTAGACTCATTTACTAAACCATTAAGCTTGGTTAAGCATAATGATCATTTTGAGAACATGAGTATTAGATATGTTGGTGATTGGCTCTAGGCCAAGTGGGAGATTGAAAGTATATTTATGTCCTAGAGACAATCTATATTAGTACAAATGTATTTTATACATATTCATATTTATATTAATAGAGATTAATATTATGGAATTTGCAGTTATTGAATTATTAGTTGATTGTTTATAATATTATATAAATGTATTCCTAGAGGTTACGTGGTTATTAATAATGTGAGAGATTAATATTATAACGTAACTCTTAAATTGCCTCGACTAATGATCATCGAGAATGGGATATCGATGATATATGATACGTCGACATGTGGTATGCATCATATCCTTAAGGATGTAGTATGTCTCACATGCTACGAGTTATGGCAACTCGTGATGGACACATGGATACTTGTAGAAATATTAGTATACCCTGTTGATGTACTATTTCTTATATAAGTCTAAAGTGTCATCAACGTGTGGGAGATAGAAGTCCTTAGACTTGAGGTCGATACGCGCCTTGTTTATAAAATAATGTACTTTGATCCCGTCCTAAGCTCAAATGACGCGACTTGTATTGGGTATATTGCGACGTAGATTAAATGTTGTAGTTGAGCCAAGATTATGATTCATTCCTCGAATGTATCTTCGAGAGAACACTCAGATTTTCATATGGTATTAGGTTGACTAAGTCATTGGCCAATGCAGTAGACATATCTTTGATATGTTCTTGTCGTCAGCTAATATAGATGAGATATAATGATCAAGCCATTTGAATAGATACTTGACAGATCTTAAGCTTGATCGAGTGCGTCGTGAATGAAATGATTTTATCTTCCCACATGTTCAGTTCACAGGTTTCGTGTAACAATACTTCACATATTGAGTTCGTCATCCGGCGCCTTCTAGGAGTTCCGTGTAGACCCTATGTTATTAGTGTCGATATGTGAATGCTTGTAGGGTAATACTAAGTCAATTGTTTCGTCATTCAGTTGTAGGGATTTGTTGGGTGTAAAACACATAAGTAAGGCACAACGGAAGTTTAAAATTTTGAGTAAACTTACTTGCCCCAACAAACGTTTCTGGTATGATTATGCGATAATTCAAATCTGCAAAGACAGGAAGAAAACTTACAGTTTAAGCTTTGTTAGTCTTTACTAAAGGGAGCGCACGCGATTGTCAATCCGGGTGCAAGCCTTGCTTCGGTATATTCCTTTGCCCAAGAAAGCTAGGAAATCTTGGCAGAGGTTTGAGAGAATTTTATTTCCTGAACTCTGAGTTCAGAAAGTGGAAAGTGAGTGCAACCTGAAATTATGGGTTAAGTGCCAAATATATAGTGGAGGAAACCCTAAACCAAATCAGATTTGGATCAGGCTTCAAGACCTGACCCAAATCCAAATTGCAGTGGGCCAGTCGAACTGGGCCCACTGCTGTGCGACTCCTCTATTTATTTTCTGCACGTTTTAGTTCTAATTAAATCCAAGATTTAATTTTGACTTAATTATATAATTTTCATCAAATGAAAATTATCCCATAATTTATTATTAAATAAAATATCTTGATTCTAAATCCGATATTTTACATTCTCTCAATATACCCTTAGACCGAAAAGACAATCGACTTAGTGTGACCCTTTAGGCCTTCACACATCGGCACTTGATCAAATCAAGGTTCACACGGAACTCCTAGACGGCACCGGTGACGGACCCAATATGTGAAGTACCTCTATGTGAGATGATAAATTTCTTTCATTCGCGACACACTCGATCAAACTTAAGATTTGTCAAGTGTCTATCCAAATGGCTTGATCACTTTATCTCATCTATATTAGTCGATAACTAGACCATATCCTAGATATGTCTCTTGCATTGGTCAATGACTTGATCAATCTAACATCTCTGAGAAGCTGAGTGCTCTCTCGAAATTCCAATCGAGGAATGAATCCTATTCTCGGCTCAACTACCACCTTCAATCTACTTCGTAATGCACCCAATACAAGCCGCGTCTCAACCTATAAGACAATTGATCTTAGGACAGGATCAAAGTGCATTGCTCCGTAAACAAGGTGATATTGACCTCAAGTCCAAAGACCTCTATCTCCCACATGTTGATAATACTCTAGACATGTATAACAAATAGTTTATCAGCAGGGTTTGTCAATACTCCTCTAAGAGTATCCATGTGTCCATCACTGGCAACTATTGCTAGCAGTAAGTGAGATATACTACATTCTCTAAGAATGTGATGCAGACCACATGTCGACTTACAACATATCATTGATATCTCATTCTCAATGATCATTAGTCTAGGCTATTTTAAGAACTACACTCTATCATTAATATCTCACACTATCAATGGTAATGTAAGTTCAAGGGATGCACATTAATGAATAATATAAACAATCAAATAATAATTCAATAATTGCAAAAGCCAAATATATTAATCTCATTAATAATATGAATGTGTTCAAGTACATTTGTTCATAAATGATTATTTCTAGGACATATATACTTTCAATCTCCACTTGGCCTAGAGGCAATCACCAATGTATCTAATGCCCATGTTTTCGAAATGACCATTATGCTTGACTAAGCTTAATGGTTTAGTAAATGGGTCTGCTAGATTATTATCGGTGGGAATGTAGTCTATCTTTATTTCTTCTGTCTCCACCATCTCCCTGAGTATGTGGTATTTTCTTGGTACATGCTTGTTTCTATTCGTTTATCTTGGTTCCTTAGCTTGAGCAATCGCACCAGTGTTGTCACAATAAATCGTTATTGGACAACTAGCACTTGGAACAACCCCTAATTCCTTTAAGAACTCGGATATCGCGACAGCTTCTTTACCAGCTTCCGATCCAGCAATGTACTCGGCTTCTGTTGTCGAATCGGCAGTTGTAGCTTGCTTGGAACTCTTCCAACCAACTACTCCACCATTTAATATGAAGGCATAACCAGACTTAGATTTGAAGTCATCAAGATCTGTCTGGAAGCTAGCATCAGTATACCCAGTAGCTACTAGCTCTTCTTGTCCGCCATAGACTAATAAGTATTCTTTAGTTCGTCTAAGATACTTAAGAATACTCTTGGCGCTTTCGGTGTTCCTCCCGTGATTCTGCTGGATTTGCAAGTCATGCTAAGTGCATAGGCCACATCTGGCCTTGTACAGGTCATGACATACATGATTGATCCTATAACTGAAGCATATGGGATTATCTTCATGCGTTCAAGTTCTGCAACTGTGGAAGAACAATCCTTCCTTGACAACTTGATGCCTTGACCCATAGGAAGATTCCCTTTCTTGGAATTTTCCATAGAGAAACGTTTTAGCACTTTGTCTATGTATACGGACTGTGACAGCCCCAACAATCTATTAGGTCTATCTCTGTAGATTCTAATTCCAAAAATGTAGCAGGCTTCACCCAAGTCCTTCATCATGAAGGTTCTGGATAATCATTCTTTGACTGATTGCATGAGAGTCTTATTGTCTCCCATTATCAATATGTCATCTACATATATAACAATGAAGACAATGCTCTCATTTGTGCGTTTACTATAAATGCATGGATCTTCCTTGCTTCTAACAAAGTCAAACGATTTGACTGTTTTGTCAAAACAAATGTTCCAACTCCTTGAGGCTTGCTTAAGTCCATAAATGAACTTTTGTAGTTTGCATACTGCTTTGGGTTGAGTCTTGGATGTAAAACCCTCTGGTTGTATCATATACACCTCCTCAATTAGATTACCATTGAGGAAGACAGTTTTAACATCCATTTGTCAAATATCATAATCATAGTATGTAGCTATTGCAAGCAAAATCCGAATGGAATTAATCTTTGTAACAGGTGAAAATGTTTCATCATAATCGACCCCAGGCCGTTGATTATAACCTTTAGCCACCAATCTTGCTTTATAAGTCTGTATTTTGCCATATGCATCAATCTTCTTCTTGAAGACCCATTTACATCCTATGGGTCTAACCCCTGTTGACAAGTCAACCAAGTTCCATACTTGGTTTATGTACATAGACTCCATTTCGGATTTCATGGCTTCTTGCCATCTCTGTGAATCAATGTCTAACATTGCTTCGCTGTAGGTAGTAGGCTCATCATCATCAGGAATATCTATCTCATTATGTGTTTCAACAAGGAGATTAAGTCTTTCAGGTGCACGATGAGTCCTAGTGGTCCTACGGAGTTGAACATTCTGCGTTTCAATGTTTGTTGTATTTTGATTTTGAGAAGATGTTGTGTGTTGGACAATCCACCACCTTGAGAACTTTCAGGAATATCATTTTGAATAGGATGATGCACAACTATTGTGTCATCTACCATTGGTTGTGCATGAGGGTCTTGCATTTCTGCATTATCCCTCACAACGCTCCCACTGGCTGAAGGGCGTACTCTAAGTACCCAATCATCATCAAATACTCCCACTGAATCCTTGCCTAGGTCATTTGACAAGGGTTCATTCTCTACATTATTTTGTACTTCTTGAATTTCTTCAAGTTTTATCTTGTTGCAACTCTGTTCCTTGTAGACATAGTCTTCTTCAAGAAAAGTTGCATTTCTGGAAATAATTACTTTATGTTCCTCAGAAAGATAGAAGTAATACCCTCTTATTTCCTTAGGATACCCTACAAAATAATACTTCTCACTTTTAGATTCCAATCTGTCAGTGAGCAACTTCTTTACATATACAGGGCACCCCAGGGTCACATGTGTCTAAGTGCTGGCTTCTTGCCATTCCATATCTCATATGGAGTTTTCTCTACTGACTTTGATGGAACTCTATTCAAAATATAGATTGAGCTTTGCAATGCATATCCCCATAGGTATGTTGGTAGAGCTGAGAAGCTAATGCGCGAAAAGATGCACACACTTTAACGCAAGTGCACGTTATCGTGACAAGTAATATAGTCTTGGTAAGACCGAATATCGTCCACAAGGATTAGGGTTCAATTACCAACTATCTATCTTTTGGTATCTATTTGGTAACCAATATTTGATTTTGTGGTTTATAACTAATAATTATAAAAGCTAATTAACTATAAGTTTACTTCAGTTGTGATGGGAATAGGGCTTTCATGTCTCCTCAACTATCCGCTTATGTTATTTATTAATGAAATGAATTATGGTCTTCTTCTCTCGGAGCTAGCAGGTTTACGAAATCGTTTTATATTCCCGTTAAGGATATATGAACACTCAACCCAGTATTGCACCTTTCTACCTTTCGGTGATAAGGATAACTCTATAGGAGGATTAAGAACAAAAACCTAGTTAACCGTCACGCACCATGCGTAAAATTAGGGTTGTTAAGCCTCTCATTAACGCTACATAAATAATTGAGGTATTTTCATCCCCAATCCAAAATATGTCTACCCAACTTACAGCATATTCACAACCTCCTCCTTTCGAAGTTTGATTAGAAATCATATAAATAATGATAATTAGTGATCATTTAATTACCAAGCATTCAAAGCAATTATTGGATAAATCTAAACAAGAAGAAGAATAACCATAACATGCATCAATTCATAACATAAGTTTCTAGTGAATTAACATGGAAAGCCCTATAAAAGAATTAGTTTCTAGCCATTGACATGACAAGAACTAATTCAAAGTTCATCATACAAAACTGAAATAAAAGAAAGAAAAGAAAAGAAAATTACTAAGTTTAGGGTCTCCAATCTTCAATCCAAGAAAACCTTGTGTTGTGCAAGAAAGGGAACCATTAAAATCTGCCTAGGGTTCTCCTTTTATAGGCTGAAAACCGCCTCCAACTTTTCCTTCAGGCCAGGCCCAGAATTTCGTCTAAAAACCTGATTTTCCCGCGTCGGCCGCGACCACCTTCAGCGCGCGGCCGAAACCTGCGATGCCGGGTGATTTGGCGCGCGGCCGATCTCTGGCTGCGTGGCGCGTACTGGAACCTCTGCAGCTTCTTCGATGATTAGCGCGCGCGCCTCGCTTCGATCAGGAGTAGCCGCGGCCGCTGGTTTCTGCCTCGTTCGCCACTTTCTCGTCTTTTAAGCTCTGGACCCTCCTCTTTTGCCATCTTTTAGCTCCTTTTCCGCCATTTGGCCATTTTAACCACTTTGACTCAAAAGAAAGAAAATATATCCTAATACGACACTTATTTGTACAAAAAGAGATAAAAGACTAACTAAAAACGACTCGAAAAGTGTATATAAAATACACCGATCAAATACCCCCAAACTTAACCTTTGCTCGCCCTCGAGCAAAGATAGAAAGAAAGAAATAAAAGACTCAAAGAAACGACAATAAAAGACTCACTGACATTGATCACTTTTGCTGCATTGATGTTATCTAGAAAAACATGAAGATTAGCAGAATAATATGCAGGAACATATAGCATGAAATTTTTAGCACACTAAACACTTTAAGCTAGATATTTCGCAAACTCATTTTTATCATGCTTAATGTAAGTCAACATACTGAATCATGCTTGTAAAATTCAAAAATCCTATGGCATGTTTACTTGCTATTCTCCACTAATCCTGGATATGCATAAAAGAGATCTTCAGGACTTTAATGGTTGTAATGTAGGCTTAGGTATAGGTAGGTAAAAATAGGCATTTAGGCTCATTCTGTGTACCATAAGCTCTTTAGCTTTTCCATTTTTCCCTTTTCTTTTGGTTCTTTTCTTCACTTCAATTCTATCTTTTCCCTCTTTTGTTTTGGGAGAGTGAAGAGTATTATAATAACAAGCACCCCCAAACTTAGGCTTTTGCCTATTTCTTATTACTTTTTTATTGGGGTGCAACAAGCTTGTTCACTCTTTTTGTCTCTTTTTTAACACAATTTATTCCACTATTTCATATTTTTACTTATGGCACAATTTGTGGGAATATAGGGTGTCAAAGAAGAAGTTTCAATTTTTAGGCTCAATGGGGCTGACTAGGGATACTTTTAAAGTCAGGGATAGAAAAGAATGGTAAGAATTGGCTATCAAAGAAATGTCTGAGTCATCTCCCTAACATGCATATCCTAACTATTTCACCTCAAATAGCAAGCAATCATAACACATAAGTATTCATCATTTAGCATGCATAATTCAAGCAAGAAACTCCAAATAGACAGATTATGTGAGTTTTTGGCATATCTAACCTAGGTGTTTAGATAGTTGCTTCTAATTCCATTACATTATTCCACCTTACTTCACTAGGTGTTTCTAGTAACTACAGCATACATGATATTTTGACAGACAATTATGACTTAAAAGAAAAAAAAATTGTGACTCAAAAATACATCAAAACAACAAAAACACAAATAAAATACCCCCCAAACTTAAATCATACATTGTCTCCAGTGTGTGTAGACTCAAAGACAATAAAAGAAATAAGACACTTACAGACTTGGCTAAAATGGTGGTGGTGGCGGTGGCATGGGATAGTGCATGGACCACTGACTGAACAAGGAACTCATCTCGTTGATTTATTGCCTCGTTTCTTGCTGTCCTTGTATCACTGTGTCCAAACTCTGCATCATCCTCATCTGATTCTGAAGCAATTGCTCCATCATGGGCACTGAAGGTTCTGCTTCTGTGGTTGGCTGGTGGCTAGGCCCTGCTGCATATTGAGACTCTATTTCAGGCTCATCTTCGTTCATTGCGGCCTCTGCTGCTGCTGCTGGTGGTTGTGCTCTTCTTCTTGCTGCTGGGGGGCTTGGGTCTGGGAAAGAGTGCACTATCTCATATGACACAGGCAGTTGGTTTCTCTCTTTCGTGTCAGTGGGTAGGATTGGGACCCCATTCATGTGGCATAACTCAGTGATAAGTGAGTCATGTCCCAATCCGCATGTTGTTACCAACCTGCTGATTTCTTCAATGCTCTGCACTATCTCTTTCCCCACATCAATCGTTTTCCCCGTCATGATTCCATATATCAATTTAATCCTATCTTCTGGCACTCTGGTGAAGTGCGTTGATGGGATCAGACGGGCACTGATGAAATATAGCCAACTCTTGGCTGTTTTGTTGAACTGACACCTGCTCAGTCCTCTTGACCCATTTCTTGCAATATCAAATGCAGCCCCAGGGTAGCTCACTGTGTCTGCGACGACATTCCAATTGATGTTGTTGGTGCTTCTAGACCATGTTCTAAAATGGTTCCAATCACTACTTTCTTCAACATCTGCTGTTTTTAGAGATATATTTATCACTCCTACCGTCACAGGCATATATATTTTCCCCTGACAAAACATTTGTTGTCCACCCTCTCCGGAAAGTTAGCATAGAATTCACGAACCATTGCTGTGTTCATAGGTGCTATCTTATCCGGGTTCACAAATCTTTTCCACCCCCTCATCTCATTCATCGCCCGAATGGGCTCATAGACATCTTCCTCCCCAAGCGACTCCCTCTGATAGTCCATTCCCCTTTCAGGTATTAAGGGTCTGGTACCAAGCTTTTTGTATCTTTGGAAGGCTTGGTAGCTCACAAACCTAGTATCATCATATTGCGGGGCTGAGGTGGGTGTGGAGGCTCTTCTCTTTCTGGCGGACATGGCTAAAACACTTTCTGCAGCTTACAACTTATTAGCACAAATGTTCCCCAACACAATCAACAATCTAGCAGCTAAAACAAAACACCCCCAAACTTCAACTCTACTACCCAATACCCACACCCTCCTTGTCTACTCCTCCTCTAAACTCCACAACCAATTTTTTTAGCACCCCAACTACTTCAACACTACAATACTCCTTCAAACTACTACCTCCTGTGACTACAGTAAAGATCTCAAGAACAGACAAAGATTACCTTTTTATGGTGTTCTTCAAGGTGTTCTTGCTTCTAATGGTGATTTGAGGCAATGGAATGGGGTTTTTGTTGGTTGAGATGGCTGAGGGTTTTAGGAATTTTAAGAGTTTTGGTTGTGGTTGGGTTTGATTTGTGGGTAAATTGTGGATTTTCGTGGGTTTTTTGGAGAAGAGGTGTTAGGTTTTGGTTTTGAAATTGGGGAAAATCTGATTTCTGGGCGTCTTTTAATTTCTGGATTCCCGGCGCCACGATGCTTTTAGCCATGCGGCTGATGTCTGCACTCGCCGGGAATTTCTGCCTTGCCACATTCTGGTATGCGCTAGACTTAGCAATTTTTCTGCATTTTTGCCGCCGTAGCCTCTTTCTTGGCGCTGGCTTAACTTCAGACTTTTACGCTCTTTTCTGTAACAATCTGGCTGCGCTGCTTTTTCGCCGCTTTAATCTTTTCTTGATTTCGCCCTTAATTTAATTGCCTAATCACAACACAAACACTACCTCCATGAGACCGTTCTTAAAAAATTACTATATTAAAGCAAAATAAATCAAAAATACCTTGGGTTGCCTCCCAAGTAGCGCTGTCTTTAACGTCTTTTAGCCGGACGCAAGTTCCTTAGTTTAATAAACGTGGGGTGGGTCAAGCCCACAACTAACCCATTTTCTCCACATTTTTCGTTTTCTTTTTCTTCTTCTCCTCTTAGCATTATCGTTAAGGGGGAGTTCAGGAACACATACCTGCTTTTGTGGAGGTTTGGCAAACCATGCTTGCTTTCGTGGGATCATCTCCCTTTGGTTGACTTGTACTGGCTCACAGGGGGGTTTGATGGTGCTGATTGCAAAGCACCTGCTCATGGTTGGTGGCTCAATGATGTGTTTAAATACTTTAAACAACATTTCTTCCTTCTCCACCCTTAATGTCAACTCTCCTCTTTCTACATCAATCAAAGCTCTCCTTGTTTCTAGGAATGGTCTCCCCAATATGATAGGGATTTCTGCATCTTCTTCCATGTCAAGAATGAGGAAGTCCGCAGGAAAGAAGAATTTTCCTACTTTAACAATCACGTCCTCAATCTTCCCCCTTGGATGAACCACTGTCCTATCGGCCAGCTGCAGGCTCACTGTGGTCGGTTTGGCCTCACCCAACTCCAATCGTTTAAATACCGATAAGGGCATCAGATTTATACTTGCCCCTAAATCACACAGAACCCTGTTGCATGTCACCTTGCCCAATGCGAGGTAGTGTGGCTTCTGCGGGTCTTTTAGTTTTGGTGGCAACTTCTTCTGCAAGATAGCACTACACTCTTCCGTCAGTGCTACTATTTCGTACTCTGCCAGCTTCTTCTTCTTCCCTAAGATCTCCTTCATGAACTTGAAATAGGAGGGCATCTGCTCCAAAGCCTCTATAAAAGGTATGTTGATATGTAGCTTCCTGAATGTCTCCAAAAATTTGGAGAATTGTTTATCAACCGCCTTCCGCTGTAGTCTCTGGGGGAATGGGATCTTCTCTGTATACTCCTTCTCTGGAGTTTTCTCTACTACTGGGCTAGGTTCAATCACCTTCTCTTTTTCTATCTCTGCCCTTTGCTCAACTCTTGGTTGAGGTATTCTTTCTCAACCGTTTGCCACTTCTCAATTGTCTTTGCTGGCATTGCTCCTTGGATTTACCTCTGTGTTGCTTGGCGATGTACCGTGTAGCTTTCTTGTTTACTGCTTTGCTAGTGACCCACTTGTGTTTCCAAGTTCTGAGCGAGATCTAGCTTACATCCTGGCCCGGGTGCAGGCGTTGGTAAGTGCCAACAAAGCCGCTCTCGGCTCGTCACAGCCTCTTCTTTGGCCCGGTGCATTGAGCTGCTGACTAGGTGGGGCACGAGTAAAGGCTGTGACTCTGGATTCTGCTGGTTACGTGCCCCTATATTGATTCTGCCCACTGGTCTCCTCTCCATGAGAAATTTGGGTGATTCCTCCACCCTGGATTATATGTGTTGGAGTAGGGGTTGTTCTGTGGCCTCTGATAATTACCCACGGCCTGACACTTTGCATGCTCCATTGGTATATTATTAGGATCAGCTGAAGGACACCTATCGAATGTATGTGGGCCACCACATATTTCACAGCTTTTAGGCATCTGCACGCGTTCACCGACCTTGTATGTTGCTTAATCGTTTCGCAAAAGGGCACTTGGGCATTCAAGGCGTGATGGCATCTATTTCGTGGACTCGACTTGTCGACCTCTCTTACGTGACATGGTTGTTGGTGGCCATATCTTCTAATAACTCGTGGCGTCGTGGGCTGTTTTCCTCATGAATGCCCCACTTCTTTGCATCTATAATGGTTACGGTTGTCTTTGCTCGGCCCAGTTATAGAAGATGTGGACCAAGTTCCACACCAACGCAATGGTGTGGGCATTTTCTCTGCAAATCCTTGAACCTTTCCCAAGCTTCATATAAGGACTCTCCATCCGCTTGGTAGAAGTTATTCAACTCCCTCTCAATTTTCTTTGCTGCATGGGGAAAGAACTTGGCTAGGAATTTACGTGCGACTCTTGCCATGTAAAAATCGAATCAGCTGGCAGAGAATTTAACCATACTTTTGCTCTGTCCCTGAGTGAGAAGGGAAAGAGCCTCAATCTGACGGCGTCATCAGTAACGCCGTTATATCTGAAAGTTGCACATAGCTCCAAGAAATTAGCTATGTGCATATGTGGATCCTCTGATGGCAGTCCTCCAACTTGCACTGTCTTTGCGCATGCTCGAATCGCCGGTTTTATCTCGAAGTTGTTTGCTCTGTGCGGGGAGCCTAATACATGTCGTGCTCTATTCACTCTAGGCGTACATAGTCTCCCAAGCTTCTTTTCTGCACGGACTTGAACTCTTTCCTCGACATCCATGTACTTGCCGAGGTATTCTGGATTGGGTTGATTTTCACCTAACCCTTCTCTCATCATGTTGTTGTTTTGAACACCGTCCATCTCTATCAAGGTTGCAATCCGCTGATTCTTTCTGTTCTGTTTACAGGTTTTCTCAATCTCTGGATTGAAGGGAACAAGAGTGTCTGCCCCTCTTCTCCTTCGCATAAACTGATTTCCTGAAATAGATCAAAAACAGACAACAAATCACGGCACCCTGATTTTTACCCAAAATAAAGAAAAAACGTTAAAAAAAAAATTAAAAACCAAATTAGAAATTAAAAATAGATAAATTTGATATTGAACTATGCCTAATCCCCGGCAACGGCGCCAAAAACTTGATGCGCGAAAAGATGCACACACTTTAACGCAAGTGCACGTTATCGTGACAAGTAATATAGTCTTGGTAAGACTGAATATCGTCCACAAGGATTAAAGTTCAATTACCAACTATCTATCTTTTGGTATCTATTTGGTAACCAATATTTGATTTTGTGGTTTATAACTAATAATTATAAAAGCTAATTAACTATAAGTTTACTTCAGTTGTGATGGGAATAGGGTTTCCATGTCTCCTCAACTATCCGCTTATGTTATTTATTAATGCAATGAATTATGGTCTTCTTCTCTCGGAGCTAGCAGGTTTACGAAATCGTTTTATATTCCCGTTAAGGATATATAAACACTCAACCCCAGTATTGCACCTTTCTACCTTTCGGTGATAAGGATAACTCTATAGGAGGATTAAGAACAAAAACCTAGTTAACTGTCACGCACCATGCGTAAAATTAGGGTTGTTAAGCCTCTCATTAACGCTACATAAATAATTGAGGTATTTTCATCCCCAATCCAAAATATGTCTACCCAACTTACAACATATTCACAACCTCCTCCTTTCGAAGTTTGATTAGAAATCATATAAATAATGATAATTAGTGATCATTTAATTACCAAGCATTCAAAGCAATTATTGGATAAATCTCAACAAGAAGAAGAATAACCATAACATGCATCAATTCATAACATAAGTTTCTAGTGAATTAACATGGAAAGCCCTATAAAAGAATTAGTTCCTATCCATTGACATGACAAGAACTAATTCAAAGTTCATCATACAAAACTGAAATAAAAGAAAGAAAAGAAAAGAAAATTACTAAGTTTAGGGTCTCCAATCTTCAATCCAAGAAAACCTTGTGTTGTGCAAGAAAGGGAACGCTTAAAATCTGCCTAGGGTTCTCCTTTTATAGGCTGAAAACCGCCTCCAACTTTTCCTTCAGGCCAGACCCAGAATTTCGTCTAAAAACCTGATTTTCCCGCGTCGGCGCCGCGACCGCTTACAGCGCGCGGCCGGAACTCTGCGATGCCGGGTGATTTGGCGCCGCGCCAGTCTCTGTTGCGTGGCGCCGCGGCCTGGAACCTCTGCGACCTCTCGATGATTAGCGCCGCGCCCCGCTTCGATCGGAGGCCGCGGCGCGGTGCAGGTTTCTGTCTCGTTCGCCACTTTCTCGTCTTTTAAGCTCTGGACCCTCCTCTTTTGCCCTCTTTTAGCTCCTTTTCCGCCATTTGTCCATTTTAACCACTTTGACTCAAAAGAAAGAAAATCTATCCTAATACGACACTTATTTGTACAAAAAGAGACAAAAGACTAACTAAAAACGACTCGAAAAGTGTATATAAAATACACCGATCAGAAGCTCATCATGGATCTAACCATATCTAATAAGGTACGATTTCTTCTCTCAGTAACACCATTCATTTGTGGCGTTCCGGGAGGTGTCCATTCTGAATGGACTCCATGAAACTTCAAGTAATCTAGAAATTCTTTACTTAAGTACTCACCTCCTCGATCTGATCGAAGAGTTTTAATACTTGTTTCAAGTTGCTTCTCTACTTCTGACTTGTACTCCATGAATTTCTCAAAAGCTTCAGACTTATGTTTCATAAGATACACATGCCCAAACCTTGAGAAATCGTCTGTAAAAGTGATGAAATAAAGTAAGCCCCCCTTAGCTTGAGTTGGAAAAGGCCCACATACATCGGTATGGACTAACTCAAGCACCTCTTTGGCACGTACTCATTTCCCAGAAAGTGATTTGGTTGTCATCTTTCCTCTTAAGCAAGATTCGCAATCACCATATGACTCTAAGTCAAATGGTTCTAAGTAATCTAATTTCCTCAATCTTGCTATCTTTGATTCATTGATGTGACCAAGTCTGCAATGCCATAAGTAGGTGGGATTTCTTTAATTACTTATTTTAGCTCTTTTATTTTGTATATTAAAATTTTTATGGCTACAGTTTAGAACATACAATTCATCCACAAGCGAAGCATTTCCACAAATAAAACCATCATAAGATAAAACATAATTTCCATTGGTAATATGTGAGGAAAACCCCTCAATATCTAACATAGGGATAGAAATAATATTTATCGTCAAAGACGGAACAAAATAACAATTATTAAGTTCTAAACAAAAGCCTGAAGGTAAATCTAGTCTATAAGTGCCCACGCGTTCCAAATCAACTCTAGCTCCATTGCCAACGCGTAGATCTACTTCCCAAGGTCCAACCTTTCTGCTGTCAATTAGCCCCTGCACATTATTACAAATGTGTGAGCCACAAGCGGTATCTAATACCCAACAGTGAGAATTAGTTATAGACATATTTATTTCAATAACAAACATACCTTGTCCAGCAGGGCCAGCACTTTGTGCTTTGTCTCCCCCTGGGGCTGTACAGTCCTTCTTCCAACGTCCCTTTCTCTTACAATTGAGGCAAACATCAACAACTATCTTGGCCTTCTTTCGAACAACTCCTTTAGGTTTCATAGCTGTGAGTTTGGCGGCAACCGCCTTACCATTCTTCTTCTGAATATTCTTACTCTTAGGTTTGAACTTGCTAGATAAGTCCACCATGAGCACAACTTTACCTTTGGAGGTGGACGACTCGAAGGTCTTCAACATATTATGAAGTTCTGGGAGACTCTCTTTCGTTCCATTCATGTGTAATTCACAACGAAGTTCTCAAAGAAACCAGGATGCGAGTTCAAGATTAGATTAATAGAAACATTTGCAGGTAGCTTCGTTCCAATCGAAGCCAACCTCTCAATTAATCCAATCATCTTCAAAACATGTTGTGACACCTGACCCCCTTCGTTCAGCTTACACTTAAAGAGACCTCTCAACAGTTCATACTCAATTGTCTGAGACTGTGAGTCATAGAGACTCTTCAAGTGTTCTAGCATCTCGTTGGGGCCCATGTTTTCATGTTGTCTTTGTAACTCTGGAGTCATAAAAGATAGCATAACACATTGTGCTGCAACAGCATCATCAATATATTTCTGATATGTTGTTTTGTCAAACAGAGCATACTCTTCAGAATCTTCAGCAGGGACTGTAGGGAGTGTTGTATCCAATACATACTCAATCTTTTCTAATCGTAGTATCAAACACAGATTTCTTAACCAGTCAGGAAAATTGGCTCCATTCAACTTGTTCGTTTCAACCAACATTTTTAGTGACAGATTAGACATTGTAACTGAAGAAAAGATAGACTTGAAATTAATACTCTAATATAATTTATATTGAACACATTCATTAACTAACTAACATGGTCTTTAGTTTAATTAGCTCTCACTATTTTAACATACTCTTTTACCACATAAAGAATACGGACGCATAACAAATACGGTCATAATGGGCCAAGATCCAAACTCACGTTGTCTCCGCGTTTGCTGAGGCTGATAACTTCAACAACACGATCTGGTAGGTCTCTAAACCAATTGCAAACAATTTGCAACTTTTGGTTGACCGGATGTTCTAAACAATTCGATCTGCGTCCTCGGTGTCAAATTTGGGGTGCAGATAGCCTAGCAAGTCAACCGTTATCATCGCAATTATGCATCTAAGCGGGCTTAGCCTTCATCAAGCAAACACTGAGGTGTAAATACTCACGAAGGTTTATCACCTACTACAATATTTATATGCATCTATGAAAGGGTCTGAGTCCTCGTAGACTTAGAGAAAATGCTGAGACATAAATACTCATCTCGCCGAAAAGGATTTTGCTCAACAATCAATTATAACAGACGACGCGTTCATTTTAAATGAGACTTGTATTAAATTTGGAGAATATTTTAATTCAGGGTTATGACCAAGATCAATTATTATATCATACATCATATGACATCCTATCATGCAATTTCTAAACACATTTAGATGGAAAACCATCAAACCCATTAGGCATGATATAAGATGATTTTAATCACATACTGGGTGTCGTCTACCCAGACAATTATAGCGGTCATTGAAAGTAAACAATTACTGGACGCCGCCTACCCAGACAATAATTACGGACTAACAAATACTGGGCGCCGCCTACCCAGACATATATATGCGGACTCTATTCTAATTATTTGAATGACAATCAATTAAACAATTAGGAGAAACAATTAATTTGTGCACACATTATCAAAGAATATGCCAAATAACAATAATTGTGGGTTAATTAATTTGTTTCAATTTAGAAAATATTTAAATTCAAAATTTAAACTCAATTTTCAATTTTCTGAAATTTACAGATTGACCCAGGGACTGAATCTGTTGATTTTAAAAACTTTTAAAATTCCAGAAAATATCTTAGGGACTAATTTGTAATTTTCAGAACTTAAAATATTTTCAAATTTGCTTAAGGACCAATCTTCAATTTAAAAACCCTAATTTTAATTGCAAAAAGGTCCTTAAACTATTTCAAATTTTCAAAACCAATTCCAACCCCAAATCAAATTTGGGATTTTCGGGGCGAAATTGACGTAATTAAAACCCACCAAATGATGGCACACATCGGGACGAACTCACCGGTGGTTTTCACCACCGATTTGGTGGCCCACGGTGGCCGGAATCTGAGACGCCGCCGCCGATTTCTAAAACCGTCAGTGGTGTTCTTTTCCCGGTCATCGTTGCCATGTAACACCACCACCATTAGATTTCTCTCGTCGAGACGAACACGGTGGTGGTATTACTTAAGAATTTCGATGCCCGTGGTGGCCGTAAATAGTCCCGCCGTCGGCGACATTCCGACGACTTTTCCGGCGACTTCATTGTGTTACGCTATCTCTCAACACCTTTATCGACCATCTTAAAAGTGGATTTCTCGATAATAGTGGAGACGGTGTTAGAACACGTTGAATCACCGAAAATTTTATCGGAAGTACTGTTCACGCCGAGCGATAACACGACATCGTTCACGGAGCGATGTCGGATTCTTGTTCATTTTTTTTTTTTTTTTTATAAATTCCGAAAGCCAGTTTAAATCAAAACAATTAATTATCCCACGTATCGTTATTAAAGATTATCGTATAATCATTAAACCAGCCTGGGCTCTGATACCACTGTAGGGATTTATTGGGTGTAAAATACACAAGTAAGGCACATCGGAAGTTTAAAATTTTGAGTAAACTTACTTGCCCCAACAAACATTTCTGGTATGATTATGCGATAATTCAAATCTGCAAAGAGAGGAAGAAAACTTACAGTTTAAGCTTTGTTAGTCTTTACTAAAGGGAGCGCACACGATTGTAAATCCGGGTGCAAGCCTTTCTTCGGTATATTCCTTTGCCCAAGAAAGCTAGGAAATCTTGGCAGAAGTTTGAGAGAATTTTATTTCCTGAACTCTGAGTTCAGAAAGTGGAAAGTGAGTGCAACCTGAAATTATGGGTTAAGTGGCAAATATATAGTGGAGGAAATCCTAAACCAAATCAGATTTGGATCAGGCTTCAAGACCTGACCCAAATCCAAATTGCAGTGGGCGGTCAATGGGCCCATCTTTATCTTGACTCTCTATTTATTTTCTGCACGTTTTAGTTCTAATTAAATCCAAGATTTAATTTTGACTTAATTATATAATTTTCATCAAATGAAAATTATTCCATAATTTATTATTAAATAAAATATCTTGATTCTAAATCCGATATTTTACATTGTCTCGATATACCCTTAGACCGAAAAAGACAATCGACTTAGTGTGACCCTTTAGGCCTTCACACATCGGTACTTAATCAAATCAAGGTTCACACAAAACTCCTAGACGGCGCCGGTGACGGACCCAATATGTGAAGTACGTTTACAAGACTCAAGTAAACATATCTCTATGTGAGATGATAAATTTCTTTCATTCGCGACACACTCGATCAAGCTTAAGATTTGCCAAGTGTCTATCCAAATGGTTTGATCACTTTATCTCATCTATATTAGTCGACAACTAGACCATATCCTAGATATGTCTCTTGCATTGGCCAATGACTTGGTCGATCTAACATCTCTGAGAAGCTGAGTGCTCTCTCGAAATTCCAATCGAGGAATGAATCATATTCTCGGCTCAACTACCACCTTCAATCTACTTCGTAATGCACCCAATACAAGCCGCGTCTCAACCTATAAGACATTTGATCTTAGGACAGGATCAAAGTGCATTGCTCCGTAAACAAGGTGATATTGACCTCAAGTCTAAGGACCTCTATCTCCTACATGTTGATAATACTCTAGACATGTATAACAAATAGTTTATCAGCAGAGTTTGTCAATACTCCTCTAAGAGTATCCATGTGTCCATCACTAGCAACTATTGCTATCAGTAAGTGAGATATACTACATTCTCTAAGAATGTGATGTAGACCACATGTCGACTTACAACATATCATTGATATCCCATTCTCAATGATCATTAGTTTAGGCTATTTTAAGAACTACACTCTATCGTTAATATCTCACACTATCAATGACAATGTAAGTTCAAGGGATGCACATTAATGAATAATATAAACAATCAAATAATAATTCAATAATTGCAAAAACCAAATATATTAATCTCATTAATAATATGAATGTGTTCAAGTACATTTGCTCCTAAAATGATTGTTTCTAGGACATATATACTTTCATCAGTGTCTCCTGTCCATAAAAATGTTCAATTGCTTTCACCACATGTTTGGGCAGGATAAACATCTGATGCCAGAAGATTTATATTGCAAGCAAAACAGATTTGAGCAACCGTACCCTGCCAACATAAGAAATAAGTTTGGAGGACCAATGACTAACCCTCCATGTCATTTTATCAATTAGGAGAACACACTAAATAACAGACAACCTTTTTGTTCTTAGAGGCACACCAAATATCTGAATGACAAAGTTCTCTATCAGAATTGTAGCTTATCCAGTATGACTTGATGAGTGGAGTAATCCATGCCTCCAAAATATACCGAGCTTTTGCTTGTGTTGGCAATAAGCTCAAAAGCTGCAAAAAAAACTTTTGAAAATAACCAAATAGTTTTCAACTGATTTAACATCACATTTATAAAATAGCAAAAGATCATCTGCAAATCATATATGAAGCTTACTACATTTAGGGTGATAAGTGAACTCAGTATCCCTTCTCAATGTATTCAGCAATCTGTTAAGATACTCCATGCACAAGACAAACAAATAGGATGACAATGGTCACATTGTCTCAACCCTCTCTTTGCTGCAAAAGACTTGGTCAATTTTCCATTATCCACAATAGAATAGTTCACAGTTGTGACACATGCCATGACCCATCTAATAAACTTATCAGGAAAATTTAACCTTATCAGAACTTGTTCAAGAAACACACATTCAATTGAATCATAAGCCTTCTGCATATCAATCCTTAGCATACACCTATTTGAGATTCCCTTCCTATCATATCCTTTGACTAGTTCATGACTTAATATGATATTATCCTTATATAAGTGTCCCTGGAACAAAAGTTATTTGAGCATTTTCCACAAAGTGTCATGACATTTTGTAACCTAATAGTGATCAACTTATAAATAATTTTGTACAAAATAGTGCAACAGAAGATAGGTCGATACTCCTTTCACTGTAGTGGGGTTCTTCACTTTAGGGATTAAAGAAAGACTAGCACAACTAACATTTCTAGGCATCATACATAATTCAAAAAATGTTTAACGACATCAGTGATCTCACTACCTATCACAACCCATGCCTTCTTGAAAAAACAAGCACTAAATCCATCATGCCCTAGAGCCTTTAGATCATCTATATCGATCATAAGTTACCTCACAACTGATACATCTTGAATAAGCAGCAGTTGATTATCTTTGTCAAGTATAAACCCATCATTTATAACATCATGATGAATAACAGGCATTGAGATTACATTGGTTCCAAACAGCCCTTGACAAAACCTATAAACATTTGCTTCAATGGCCTAGTTAGTATGCACAATTATACCAATATCAGTGATGAGATTTGCAATTCTCTTCTAAGCTACCCCACTTTTCATATTTGTAAAGAAGAAAGTTGAATTAGAGTTTTCCAGTATGAGACACTGAACTCTGGACTTCTGCCTGATTATGCTCTCTTCTATCTGAGCCCATTTTTCATATTACATTCTGATTAACTTCTCCTCTTCAACCAGTTTTAGTTGACCCCTATCAGCAATTTGTTCTTGTATTTCCAAGAGTTAAGTTCTAGCAGTGTTTAACTTTTCATCAATACTGTTAAAGTCCTTCTTCCTTAGTTGCTTCATACCACTCTTAACAACCATCAATTTTTTCCATAAGTAGAGGTTAAGGTAGCAGTAGTGGTGTACCTATTCTATCACTCAGCAACAACAGTTTCAAAGTCCCGGTGATCAGCCATGTAGTTAAAAAACTTGAAGGATTTTAGAGTCCACCTTCTTTGTTCATCTATGACAAGGCTCAAGGGTGAGAAATTAGAAAATAGTGGATCCATAGCAGTCACACTTACAGAATTCAATTGCATCATCCAGTAGGAATTGACAAGAGCTCTGTCAATCCTACTGTAAATGATGTCATTGCTCCATGTATACTTTCTCCTCTGTACATTCAACTCAGTTAGTCAAGTGTCATGAAGGAATTGCCTAAAGTCCCTCACTTCTGGTTCCTACACATTCACTCCATTTATTCTATCATTCACTTTCGGTTATGACATTGTAATCCCCCATAAGATCCAAGGTTCCTGAATTCCATTATGATACCTTTTAAGTTCACTCCATAGAGTTTTTCTATCAGCTACTGTTTTCATCCCACATACAGCTAAAAACAGGAATTATACTCCACTAATACTGATCAACCCATGAATGAATTGATCATGGACTTGTATCCCATAATAACCATATTCCCTCTTTTCCAATAGTGTTATAGTTTGATTCCCAACTCCAATTTCTAGCAACTTTGTTCACTATTTTTGTGCAAATTTTCTATCAACTCTATGCTCAGTGCTAGCAATGAGCCATACATTATTATCCTTTATAAACTTGATCATATACATATGCTTGTACAACTTATTGAACCTCCTCACATTCCATGTAATAATCATTGAGAATTGGGAGGTTGGGGAGGATCAGTACCACCATATGATCTATTTGTATTAATATGCTCACTAGTACCAAGGACCTTAAACACATTAACAGAACCAGTGACATGTGCACTAGTAGATGCCACATTGGTGCTCTTAACATGTGGTTTTTCTTTCTGTCACCCCTTTTGACTTGTAACATCATTAATAGGAATACTCTTTACTATTCCTCTCAGGAACAAGAATATATTGTTGGTTGTGTTTGGTGTATTTAGCCGTTGTTCTCTGAACACCAGTCTTTGGTACAACATCCTGCTAGGACCAGCATTAGCAATCACTTGCTTATCCTTGGCATTGTCATGACACAGCTTACAACATATACTACAGTAGAGAAGTCTCCAGTCACATAGAACAAGTTGATCAAAATAAAAAACCGGTGTCCATGCTTTGATGATGATTGGTTTGTTATTCCACATTTGAAGACCACCATACATGACTTCATTTCTATCATCAATGCTCTCAACCACAAAATACTCCGCATTGTGATAGTAGATCTTAGGTTTATCAATATTATTCCATTTGCGACTTGCAATGATAAGGTCAGCTCCAATCATATAGAGTATAATTACGTTCAACCATGGTTCACTAGTCCTAGCAAGTTCATCCTGAGATAGTTCAATTACCTTCACCTCATCCTGAATTGAAGGTGCAACCCATCACATGCTCATCCAACTGATTCCCTTCCATTTTGTCCTTGTGCTATTTGTTTGCCAGATTCGATTGGACTATAACCAGACATTAAGATTTCAATGTGAGTTCTTAATTGTCTTTAATTATGAAATTAAAATAAAATAAAAATTAAAAATGAAAAGGTTCCCTTTCGTTGAACTTGAGTCCAACAGCCAAAAATTGAAATAGTAAAATAGAATATAAATTGCTTGTCCATTGAATGTTTAGTACAGTCCATTTTTAGATAAATAATTATATTGTAGGTTTCTTAAAAGTTTTCATAAGAAAAATAACACTCAATAAATTTTTATTACTACTCATCATCAGAAACGTCATCAAATGGCTAGTAGGGGCGGATCTACAATGTTGCTTATGGCTTTCGACAAAATCAACAAGTTAACTCAAACCATATATTAGTATTGAAAATCCACTTACTGTATATTGGAAATTTACTAAATGTGGAATTAAGTTTAACCCATTATTTATGACTCGAACAATTGAGGTCTCGCACGTCGGAAACGTCGTTTCCACACACGTGTACACGTACTGTCAAGTATCGTAAAATTCAGTAGTGAAAGAGATATTGGTACATAAGTGAAACATTTGAGACATATAATGATGGACGGTTATTGGTCAAATGACACGTGTTCCACATTGGTAAATGAAGGAAGAAATATACGATGTGTAAAAGATGAAACGAGTCGGAAATCGCCGCGGAGCCGTGAAGGGCCGCGACGCAACACCGTCGGAGCCGCGTCGCCTCCATCCAGCGCCGCAGGACATGGGTGGCAGTTTAGTCACTGTAGCTGCGGCGTCGAGGCGCTTCGATGGCAGAATGCTTCGACGGGAGCTAAAGAGTTTCTGACTCTTGGGTTGGTTTGGGGCATTGATTCCTCATGAATTCAGCCTTTATTTGGCTGAATAACACCTCTCAATAGTGTCATTACATGACCATTGATTGCCATTAGTTGGCTAGATAAGAGGTCATCTTACACACACTATAAATTGAGGCCATTGGCTCAATTGTAAAAAACCTCACTCTTGTATAATTCAGATTTTCTGAACTTTTTCCTCTCTAGCATATCTTTCAAACACTCAAAGGTTCTTCTTGAGAAACACTTGAGTTTCTTTTGCTCATTTGCTTGATGTTGTTTTATCTTGGGAGACATTTGTCCATCAACGTAAATGGATATATACGTGGCAATAATGTCTTAAGGACAGAGTGCTAACACTCGACTCAGCACAGTTATAACAAGTAGAGATTTAGTTTATCTTGATTTCAGGTTATCAAGATCAATGAGCTTGTTGCAATTGAAACGAAGATCCAAAGACAGAAGATCAAAACAGAAGATCAAGACCACAAAACTCATTGTTGTTGTAACAACTCATGTTAGGCTTCAAGCCCGCTGTATTGTAATTGTTTATCCTTTCTAAGCACTAGTAGTAGTTGTATACTATTCCCGTACATCCATTGTGTAGATCACAATCTTAAGACATGATTTGCACTAGTGCTAGAAAGATGTTTACCAGCAGATATAATACCAGATCTGGCTGTGGGTTTCTTGTTGAAACCAGTTATGTTGACAGTTCTATAAACAGTTCAAACACTGTCTCTGTCAATAAATCTGGTCCTAGTTTTGGGTCTCTCTTTGATGATAGTTACAGATCTATTTCTCTCAAAAGGGAGATCTCTGTTGCTGATCTTGAACTTGAAGATAATGTTGATAGTCATGATGGCAATGCTAAGGATCGAGGAAGAGTTGATGTCACCGCTCCCGAGAGTGATGGAAACAAGCGTCCACGATAAGTTGAGGATGTCAACTAGGACACGAGGAGAAGGCTGAAGATGATGTTCCATCTTATAGCAGAAAACCTCCATCTTATGGTAAGGAGTATTTGGACACGTGACTAATGTGGGCCAGATTCCAAAGGTATGAGTTAACTTTTTATTCCTTGTCAAAATTGAGATTAAAAGATAATTTCTGAATAAAAGTGAATAAAGCAAGGCTAGGAATATGAAGTGGTTTTGATAAGACTTATATTCTCTACACTTTAAAATCAAAAGTTTAATCTCACTTACCTTCCCATTTAGTATTGGACTGCTATAAATAACGACCTAAAAAGAATAGACTTAGATTATAATAAATTGGATTTATGGACAATCCTAAGCAATGGAAGAGGACTAAGGACAAGGACTAAGAGGAATAGAGACAAACCTGTCACCGTTTCCGACATAAGATCCGTATTTTGACAGGATAATAGTGGACACTCAGTCATACAAAGCCTAAGCGTGACTGGAGTAGGCCAGATCCGTCTTATAATAGGACGATATTGGACACTCAGTCATACGAAGCCTATAGGAGGCTGGAGTGAGCCAGAGTTTCCAGATCTTAAATGATCTGAAGGCCAAAATAAAGGTAGAAAAGAAATTGGACACTCAGTCTGCCAAGGCAATCAGAGCACCACGACGCCTCCATCCAGCGCTGCGGCACTTCGATGGCAAAATGCTTCGACGGGAGCTGAAGAGTTTCTGACTTTTGGGCTGGTTTGGGGCATTGATTCCCCACGAATTGACACATGAACTCAGTCATTATTTGACTGAATAACACCTCTCAATAAGTGTCATTACATGACCATTGATTTCCATTAGTTGGCTAGATAAGAGGTCATCTTACACACACTATAAATTTAGGTCATTGACTCAATTGTAGAATACATCTCACTCTTGTATATTTCAGATTTTTCTGAAG
This sequence comes from Przewalskia tangutica, assembly GCA_029844215.1. Taxonomy (NCBI): domain Eukaryota; kingdom Viridiplantae; phylum Streptophyta; class Magnoliopsida; order Solanales; family Solanaceae; genus Przewalskia; species Przewalskia tangutica. The sequence continues at coordinate 90,380,452 of CM056730.1, read as the reverse complement.
TTCTTCCTCTCCAGCATATCTTTCAAACACTCAAAGGTTCTTCTTCAGAAACACTTGAGTTTCCTTTGCTAATTTGTTTGATGTTGTTTTATCTTGGGAGACAGTTGCTTATCAACGTAAAAGAATATATACGGGGCAATAATGTTTTAAGGACAGAGTGCTAACACTCGACTCAGCACAGTTGTAACAAGTAGAGATTTAGTTTCTCTTAGTTTCAGGTTATCGAGATGAAGAAGCTTGTTGCAATTGAAACGAAGATCCAAAGACATAAGATCAAAACAGAAGATCAAGACCACAAAACTCATTGTTGTTGTAACAACTCATGTTAAGCTTCAAGCCCGTTGTATTGTAATTGTTTATCCTTTCTAAGCACTAATAGTAGTTATAGCAAAGTGTGGTGAACGATCCCTAAATAACAGTTGAATAATCGAAATAGGTGTGATGAAAATCAGAGCGCACATGGCATATAGTTGATATGAGTTGCAAATCAGCCTTCATCTTCTCTTTTTTTCCCCAGATGAGTTACTAAATCGACTGTAATTCGATCTCATTAATCGATGGTTAAATTTATTCGTGAGTTAGTTTGTTGAGCTACATATCTAAGGACCCATTATATCGGATATTCTGCTGGCAATTTTGTTCATTACAAAAGTTGATGATTTTATAACTAATATGGAGGAAATCCGTGATGAACTTGTGACAATTTTATTCTCCGCTCATAAAAAATTTCATTATCTCAAATTTGTTTAGATACCATCATATATAAAAAAATCTAGCGCCTCATTTCATCTAATTACTTGAAACCCTAGTTTCTTTCCATCTTATTCTCGAGCGATATTTCTCAATGGATGATCTAGAATTGAGATTTATAAACTTATATTGTTCTTTTATGACATCATTTAAATCTTTTATTTCACGATCTTGCGTATTTATTTCAGCTAACCTTCGTCTTATTTTATTAAGGTTTTTTGCAAGCTTTTTGTATCTGTCATGATAATATTTTCTTCCCGTTTCGTTAGTAACTGTAATAATCTTATGACGGGTATACTCTTCATATTGTATCCAATAATTTCTTTCGTCTATTAACTTTCTTTTTTCTTCCTGTAAATTCATTTATTCGGAAATAGGGTTAATATTTTAATTTTGGACGCTTGTTAGTCTAATTGTGCTCTTTTTTTTCTTACGTATTTTCTCCCAAATTTAGATTTTTTCCTTTTATCTGGGGGGTCATTATCTTCCTTGATTTCTTTTTGCAACTTATATTTTCTGTACCTTTTAGCTAGACATGATTTTAGGATTCTTATCTTTTCTCTTAAGGTATTTTTCGTTGGTTCTGATTGTTTGTGTTTTTGAGTTACTTCTATATTATTGATCTTATAATATTTTATATTCTTTATACTCATTATCATTTCACATTTTCTTTCTGCTAATATGTTTTCCCTTGCTACTAGCCATTTTTCTCTTAGAAATTCTCTTTTTAATATTATGTTGAACGGTATTAGCATTCCTTTCCAATCTTTTATTTCTCTGCTTAGTTCTTGTTTATCGGGATTTAGAAAATATTCATTCATATTTATTCTTATTGATCCTACAGATTGGCTAGGTTTTGTTTGGTGTTCTACTAGTATATGTGGTGGTAAATTGGTAGGTTCTTTTGTTATTACTTCTAAAGTTAGTCTTAATATTTCTATTTTAAGAGGTTCATTATGCTTGTTTTCTATATCACTTTCAAGGCTTTTCTTCTATTATTGCATTTACTTTTTGCGCCTTATGTAGTGCTTCTGAACTTTGATTGTGTTCTTGTATTATTTCAGAATCATTTTTTTCTATTTCTTCCGGATTATTATTTTCTTTATCAGCATCTTTTTCTTCCTTATCTGTACTACTGTTCTTTTCTAAATCACTATTTTTGATATTATCGTTACTAGTATTGTGTATTCTTTTTATTCTTTATTTTCTTTCCAAACCTGTCATTTGTTGTTCCATAATACGTAATTCTTCTTTAAATTCACTCATTTCTGACTTTAATTCCTTCTTTGTTTCTCTTAATATTGCGTTAGGTTTTAATTCGTGTTTCATATTTTTATACATAGTCTTATATTTTTTGTATTTTGTAAACCATTCTTCATTAGATAATTTTAATTTTTTGTTTTCTTTTTCTAATCTTGTGATCATTTCTTGCATGGTTTCTAATGAGCTAATATCAATATTTCTTTCTTTTAATCTTTCGTTTGTTGAGGCTTCTTTTGTTGAAGTTTCTTTTACTATTACTTTTGTCTTGTGGAGCTTGTGTTTCATATCTTTATACTTGGTTTTGTACATTTTATACTTTGCTAATAAGCTCTCATTTTCTTCTTCCAATTCCTTATTTTCAAGTTTTAATATTTAACACAAATGTTTCTTTCTTTTAAATTATCTGTATTTTTAATTGGGTTTTCTTTAGGATCTTTCGGATCCTGTTTTTCCATAGGTTCATATTTATATCCTTTTTGTTCTAATATTTCTTTCGCATGATTTCTTAGAAATGTAACAACGCTATATTCGGTGTTTTTATTCATTTTTATTGAAAGTCTTTACGTTGTACTAATGATTTTGCTACTTTCTTGGTGTTTTATTTGACTAATATTTACCATTATTTTCTTATCCTTTTTATCCAACCGTCTCCTATGTTTATCCATTCCTTATTGGGTTTATTATTTACCAAATCTCTTAATTGTTTTATCTCATTTTCGAGTTCCATTTCTCTAGCACTATATTCGAGATACTTAAGTTGTGAATTAATAACTTCTTCTAGTAATATTCTTTTTATTACTTTTAATTCTCTTTCTTTTTTATCAACTTTATCTTGGATATTCATATTTTATTAATAAATCTTGTTTTACCTTGGTCATTAATTTCTATTCCGTTATTATTAATTTTATAATCTATCATGGTTAAAAAATCACTTCCTAATAGTAATTCATTAAAGCTATCGTATTCTACGACTGCTATGTTTATTTTATACTCTAAGTCCTGAATCTTAAATCTCAAATTAACGCTTCTGGTAACTATTATTTCTCTTTCATTTTCAGGGTAATGGAAAGTCTCTGGTGGACTGACAATCCTTTTCATTTATCTTACTTACATGTACAAAGTTTTTTACAGCTCCTGTATTTATTTCCGTTATACAATCGGCTGTTGTAATTCCATTGAATAAAATTACTCTAATGCTTAACTTATTACTTGGCATATTTATTAAATCCAATGTTCTTGGTATTCCTAAACTTCCTTGTTTTATTAGTATTTCCCTTTTTATACTTAGTCTGGATCCTTCTATCTGGGGTTTTATCTTTTGTACTACTGTTGTGATTCTTTTATTAAAATCCATTTGTATTTCCTCGGGTATTGTTATTTTAGAGTTTTCCTTATGTTCTATTTTTTCTAGTATGTCTTGATACATTTTCGGCACTAGAATATTCATTTCATGTTGTTTCTTTACATGATGGTTACCTGTTAAGGCATACACCATTTTTGTTTCTATACTTATAACTTTACTTCCTGGTGGCATTTTTATTCCATCTAGTTTATAGTATAATGTTAACGCTAAATCTTTATGTTCATCTTTTAACGAGATACTAAAATCTGGTTGTCAGATCAGAACTTTAATTTTTGATATATCAAGTTTCCTTTTACCACTGATATTAACGCGTCCTGTAGATTTTCTAATATTCTATCATCTAATATGTATATCTGTATGGGTGTATCTATATTCCTTTGAAAATACGCTTTTATAGTAAACTCTACTCCTCCTAAATAGATGTTTCTGTATTTTTTAGCTTCTTTTGTTGATAATTTAGATAATTCTCTTTTTATTATATCATCAGTTATCAAATTTATTCTAGCTTTTCCATTTATACTTGTGGTATCTATTATATTCTCATGTTTTTGTATTATATATCGTACTTCTTTATTTCTTTCAAACCATTTTGTTTTAAATATCTTTTTTATTGATAATTCTTCTTGTTCATCTTGTATTTTTTGGTATGTTTCTGGTTTAAAACTTAATGTTTGTGTTATTCCTCCTTCGTATTCATCCATCTGATAGTATGTTTTATGTAGATCTGTCGCTATTTCTTTTCCTTTATCCATGAGTTAGCTGATTTATAAACTTATATTGTTCTTTTATGACATCATTTAAATCTTTTATTTCACGATCTTGCTTAATTATTTGTCCTATCTTTTCTTCCGTTATCATTCTGATTTCTTCATCTTTTTGCCTTAGCTGTTCTTCTTTTATTGTTAGCCTAAGCTTCAAGTTTCTCATGATATTTTCTTGTTCAGTAATTCGTTTGGACTTTTCTGCTATTGTATTATTTGCTTCTGTTATTAGATCTATACTCATTTTACAACTTATTATGTGTTCATTTATATCTTTGTTATATATTAATCTTTTTTCTGTTATGTGTTCTAATTGTCTTAACATTTTCTGTCGTCCTCTCATCATTTCTTCACTCATTTTATTATTAATATTGGCTCATTTCGAAACGTAAATCTATTAGTAAATCTCTTATTATAAGTTCATGTACTTCTATTTCTCTATTCATTGTGTATATTTTATTTTTTGTTTCTTGGGCATCAAAATATATCTCATGTATCTTTTGTAATTCTTCACTGTTATAAAATTTGTTATCTTCTTTTCTTTGGGTCAACCATTCATTCTGTGTTTTCAATAATTCTTCAGCTTTTATTCTTGTCTTTATTAACGTGTGTTTAATTTCTCGACATCTCCATATCATTCTATTATATTTTATTATTCTTTCAAAAGATTGAATTGTTTTCATTCTGAATTCCAATTTTCTATATCGAATTGTTCTAAGTTGTTTTCGTTAGATCTATCAGATTCATACTCATAATTATTTAATCTATTATCTGAATCGTATTCATAATTTTTGTTTATATCTAGATCTGTTATTGTTCTATTTAAGGCTCTGATACCATTTTCTGGGTGGATCTTTTCATCACCTAACAACCCTAAAGAGGGGAGAACGTTGATGGTACTTTCACTGATATTCCTGGTTTTATTACTATTTTGACGGAATCTTAAGTAATAACTTATCAGTGGTATACTAACAAGTAGTACTAGCAAACTCATATGAGATTTTATGTCCATTTTTTTTAATTTAAATCAGTCTATAATCTTTTTTCAGATTTACTAATATCATAGCTTCAGATTTTCTACTTAAGAAACATAAGCATAAAAAATCAATAATATCATAATCTAAGAACTTCTACTTTATCAGAAGCATAAGCACAGAAAATAACTTATCTGAAATATAATTAAAACATATAAGTACAAGAATCGTACCTCTTGTCGTGAATCTCAGATCACCGGAAATATCTTCACCTGGCCGCTTTCCCTTCGTCGCTTCCTCGCTGTGCGGGTACTAATTCGCCTAGTGCTTGGGACAGTCTCAACAGTTCTTTCCGAGAATTCCAACAAGAGTCAAGGTTCCTAGACTTAACATGCGTTTAACTATATATCTTTCAAAGTTAATTCCTAGTTCTTATGATTCTTTTTAGTAGATCTTCTTAGGATTACGATATGTTGATTCCTTGTTCTTATGGTTTCTTTTAGTAGATCTTCTTCTTCTACGATATTACTCTGCTTAAGATTATAGACCGATAGAAGGGTTTTAGCTAAACATGATTGTTATGCTAATAGAAGATTGTTATGCTAATAGAAGACTAATATTTCTTTTCTTGAAAGAAAGGGTTTCGGAAGAGATATTATAGAGAGAGATTATCTTGAAGATTGAAGTTGTATTCCAAAAATTGTTATCTTTTTCTGATACAATGAGGCTCTTTATATAGATAACCTCGGGGTGCTACAAGATTGACTTCATGCGGCCTTTCATCAGGCGACCTTTACTATTTGCTACTGATTCGGCGCTTTACTATTCTCAACATGATGACTTGTCTCTTCATGCGACCTTTCTTGTATTGCTACGCTTTTTAGCTTTACTATTCTGCTCATGAAAATTACTATTCATGCTACTGAAAGTCGATAAATTACATTTCATTCGTCGAAGTTGCTGATATTTTATATGTGTCTTTGTTTGCTTGGATGTTTTTGCTGATATTTTCTTGCTTTCTCAGTATTTTCCTTGATCTTTGCTGGTACTCGTGCCTCCTTTGTTTCTTTGTTCTTTTATTGGGATTTTCTTTGATTTTTGTTGATATTCTGCTTGGTGTTGCTCTTCTGGATGTTTTGTTGATGTCTGCTGATATCTTCTTCTTTTCTGCTGATATTCTTGTCTTCCTTTGATCTCTGCTGCTTTTCTTTTTGGCTTCTTCCGTATTGTCTTTTTCCACAAAGCTGATATGTTTGGTATCTGTTTTGTTGATTTCTTCACTTTTTCGCTGTTGTCCTGGTCTTGCTGCTGTCTTTGCTTTTTGCTTTTGCTGTTTTTTCTTTTTCTTTTTCTTTTCTTTTCTTTGATGGCATTTTCTACCGCTGCTGTCTTTGTTTTTGCTTTTCTTTTTCATATCTTTTTCTTTTTTCATATCTTTTTCTTTTTTCATATCTTTTTTCATATCTTTTTCTTTTTTCATATCTTTTTTTTTCTTTTTTTTTTCTTGCGATAAATCGCTCTGTGCTAGTCTGTTATCTCATATTTTTTGGGCTTTTTTGTGATAAATCACAGTGGGCCTGCTGTTATCTTGTATCTTATATTTTTCGGCTTATATGATAAATCATATTGGGCCTGCTGATATCTCATATGATGGGTGTCATGTAATAAAATTACATTATCCCCACGGGCTATTATTCCATTTTTTGGATTTTATGTAATAAAATTACATTATCCCCATGGATCAGAAGATCCTTCGTCTTTTATGCTCATAACTTTTTTGCTGCCTCCGCTACTATCTCTGAAAGTCATTGGCTTTCTTCTTTGTTTTGTTATAGCCTGATATTGCTCTATTGTCTCCTTGGCATGTTTGTGTTTCAAATTTATTATCCTGTTCATCATGTTAGTAAGTTCGACTGTATCCTGGACTATTATTTCATGGTTGTAGTATATGATGACTAGTTCTTCTACTTCTCCTCCTCTAGTATTTCCAATAATGCTTGCCTTTCCCATCCTGATCATATCTTCTAATCTTCCTGCTAGGGTTGTTAGTCCAATGGCTCTTTTGTTGCTTAGCCATTCTTGAAACTGGTTTATTTTGCATGGCATTTCCTTTTTTGAATCTGTGTTTTCTCCTGTAATGGTACTATTCCTGTCTGATTTAAAAAGTTGACACAATATAATGGGTTTTCCTATTAAGTCTGATGAAGCATCAAACACTTGTATTCCGTATGTTCCTGGTCCAAATGTTTCTCTCATAGATTGGACGGATTGTATTATGTTGTTTGGTAATTCGATATGTCACGAGGTATCATCTGTCATGACTTTATCTAGGAATCCATACTTAAAAAGTTTATGGACTACCTTTGGATCTGTTTTTTCAAGACATAGGTACCTTGGGTATTTGCTGAATCTTGAGGCTCTTAATATGTTAGGATTGGATTTATAAGTGTAGTACTTTGCGATGGTTTCATAAGCTGTGATGGTATCTGGGGAAAATGTTAACCTTTCAGCCATTGATGTTATCTGGGATGTTGGTATTTGGGATGTTGATGACATTTTTAGTAGTCTTGAGTTGAGGGTAGGAAGGTCTGTTGTTTCTATGGTATTTTTTGGAGATTCTCTCATGTTCTTGTATGTTTGGTAATCGGTGAAGCATTCTTTCAACTGACTGATCAGACTATTATTTTCCTTGAGTATTCCTTCCAGTTCTTGTATCTTGGATTCCATGGCTTGGTTGTTGCTGATAACTTTGCTTATTATATTGCTGATATAATCGTCGAAGCTGTCGCTGTTAACTGACATCTTGGTATCTGTTTCCAATATAGGTTAGGAAATATTTAGATAATAATAAGAAGTGATTGTATCTGTATTTCTTTATTCCAGTTTTGTTGGCTAATACAACATGTTGGTTCATACCCCTTATGGATTTCTTCTATTTATCTCCTGGTTAAGTTCCTTGTCTTGTTCATATTCTTTGACTTCTTCTTCTAATCCTGAACTTTGTATTAGTTCTTGTAACTCTTGCGTATTTATTTCAGCTAACCTTCGTCTTATTTTGTTAAGGTTTTTTGCAAGCTTTTTGTATCTGTCATGATAATATTTTCTTCCTGTTTCGTTAGTAACTGTAATAATCTTATGACGGGTATACTCTTCATATTGTATCCAATAATTTCTTTCGTCTATTAACTTTCTTTTTTCTTCCTGTAAATTAATTTATTCGGAAATAGGGTTAATATTTTAATTTTGGGCGCTTGTTAGTCTAATTGTGCTCCTTTTTTTCTTACGTATTTTCTCCCAAATTTAGATTTTTTCCTTTTATCTGGAGGGTCATTATTTTCCTTGATTTCTTTTTGCAACTTATATTTTCTGTACCTTTTAGCTAGACATGATTTTAGGATTCTTATCTTTTCTCTTAAGGTATTTTTCGTTGGTTCTGATTGTTTGTGTTTTTGAGTTACTTCTATATTATTGATCTTATAATATTTTATATTCTTTATACTCATTATCATTTCACATTTTCTTTCTGTTAATATGTTTTCCCTTGCTACTAGCCATTTTTCTCTTAGAAATTCTCTTTTTAATATTATGTTGAACGGTATTAGCATTCCTTTCCAATCTTTTATTTCTCTGCTTAGTTCTTGTTTATCGGGATTTAGAAAATATTCATTCATATTTATTCTTATTGATCCTACAGATTGGCTAGGTTTTGTTTGGTGTTCTACTAGTATATGTGGTGGTAAATTGGTAGGTTCTTTTGTTATTACTTCTAAAGTTGGTCTTAATATTTCTATTTTAAGAGGTTCATTATGCTTGTTTTCTATATCACTTTCAGGCTTTTCTTCTATTATTGCATTTACTTTTTGCGCCTTATGTAGTGCTTCTGAACTTTGATTGTGTTCTTGTATTATTTCAGAATTATTTTTTTCTATTTCTTCCAGACTATTATTTTCTTTATCAACATCTTTTTCTTCCTTATATGTACTACTGTTCTTTTCTAAATCACTATTTTTGATATTATCGTTACTAGTATTGTGTATTCTTTTTATTCTTTGTTTTCTTTTCAAACCTGTCATTTGTTGTTCCATAATACGTAATTCTTCTTTAAATTCACTCATTTCTGACTTTAATTCCTTCTTTGTTTCTCTTAATATTGCGTTAGGTTTTAATTCGTGTTTCATATTTTTATACATAGTCTTATATTTTTTGTATTTTGTAAACCATTCTTCATTAGATAATTTTAATTTTTTGTTTTCTTTTTCTAATCTTGTGATCATTTCTTGCATGGTTTCTAATGAGCTAATACCAATGTTTCTTTCTTTTAATCTTTCGTTTGTTGAGGCTTCTTTTGTTGAGGTTTCTTTTACTATTACTTTTGTCTTGTGGAGCTTGTGTTTCATATCTTTATACTTGGTTTTGTACATTTTATACTTTGCTAATAAGCTCTCATTTTCTTCTTCCAATTCCTTATTTTCAAGTTTTAATAATTTAACACAAATGTTTCTTTCTTTTAAATTATCTGTATTTTTAATTGAGTTTTCTTTAGGATCTTTCGGATCCTGTTTTTCCATAGGTTCATATTTATATTCTTTTTGTTCTAATATTTCTTTCGCATGATTTCTTAGAAATGTAACCACGCTATATTCGGTGTTTTTATTCATTTTTATTGAAAGTCTTTAAGTTGTACTAATGCTTTTGCTACTTTCTTGGTGTTTTATTTGACTAATATTTACCATTATTTTCTTATCCTTTTTATCCAACCGTCTCCTATGTTTATCCATTCCTTATTGGGTTTATTATTTACCAAATCTCTTAATTGTTTTATCTCATTTTCGAGTTCCATTTCTCTAGCACTATATTCGAGATACTTAAGTTGCGAATTAATAACTTCTTCTAGTAATATTCTTTTTATTACTTTTAATTCTCTTTCTCTTTTATCAACTTTATCTTGGATATTCATATTTTATTAATAAATCTTGTTTTACCTTGGTCATTAATTTCTATTCCGTTATTATTAATTTTATAATCTATCATGGTTAAAAAATCACTTCCTAATAGTAATTCATTAAAGCTATCGTATTCTACGACTGCTATGTTTATTTTATACTCTAAATCCTGAATCTTAAATCTCAGATTAACGCTTCTGGTAACTATTATTTCTCTTTCATTTTCAGGGTAATTGAAAGTCTCTGGTGGAATTAACTGACAATCCTTTTCATTTATCTTACTTACATGTACAAAGCTTTTTACAGCTCCTGTATTTATTTCCGTTATACAATCTGTTGTTGTAATTCCATTGAATATAATTACTCTAATGCTTAACCTATTACTTGGCATATTTATTAAATCCAATGTTCTTGGTATTTCTAAACTTCCTTGTTTTATTAGTATTTCCCTTTTTATACTTAGTCTGGATCCTTCTATCTGGGGTTTTATCTTTTGTACTCATCACAGTGATTCTTTTATTAAAATCCATTTGTATTTCCTCGGGTATTGTTATTTTAGAGTTTTCCTTATGTTCTATTTTTTCTAGTATGTCTTGATACATTTTCGGCACTAGAATATTCATTTCATGTTGTTTCTTTACATGATGGTTACCTGTTAAGGCATACACCATTTTTGTTTCTATACTTATAACTTTACTTCCTGGTGGCATTTTTATTCCATCTAGTTTATAGTATAATGTTAACGCTAAATCTTTATATTCATCTTTTAGCGAGATACTAAAATCTGGTTGTACTGTAAACTTTAATTTTTGATATATCAAGTTTCCTTTTACCACTGATATTAACGCGTCCTGTAGATTTTCTAATATTCTATCATCTAATATGTATATCTGTATGAGTGTATCTATATTCCTTTGAAAATACGTTTTTATAGTAAACTCTACTCCTCCTAAATAGATGTTTCTGTATTTTTTAGCTTCTTTTGTTGATAATTTAGATAATTCTCTTTTTATTATATCATCAGTTATCAAATTTATTCTAGCTTTTCCATTTATACTTGTGGTATCTATTATATTCTATGTTTTTGTATTATATATCGTACTTCTTTATTTCTGTCAAACCATTTTGTTTTAAATATCTTTTTTATTGATAATTCTTCTTGTTCATCTTGTATTTTTTGGTATGTTTCTGGTTTAAAACTTAATGTTTGTGTTGTTCCTCCTTCGTATTCATCCATCTGATAGTATGTTTTATGTAGATCTGTCGCTATTTCTTTTCCTTTATCCATGAGTTAGCTGATTTATAAACTTATATTGTTCTTTTATGACATCATTTAAATCTTTTATTTCACGATCTTGCTTAATTATTTGTCCTATCTGTTAGTGTTAGGTTCTGTGTCCTAACATTTTCCGTAACATGTCTCTTTTTGGTGTTAAGTAAAAACAGGAAAATGTCATCCCAAATGTCGTGACATCTGGGAGGACATTTCTGGCAAGAGTTTTTTTCCTATCTTCACGCGATTTACGGCGAGAAGATTTTATCACGTGAATGTTTGGCTTGGTTGGAGCTAAGGAAAACACGATAATACTTAACAAGACCAAGTCCAAGGAGAGTGCATAACGGAAGGAGCATTCTCGTGAAGACAAAGTCAAATCATTGAGAATTTTAAGGTGAAGAACGACTCCAACCCTATTCTCGCTCAACCTCCACCGAGAATCAAGGAACCTCTTGGGTGAACTCTCCACTATAAATAGAGGTTCACTCCAAGGTTTTGATATCCGCTTTTTGCGTATAAATTCAGATCCGAGACGTCTCAAATATTGCCTCAAACACACCGGATCGAGCAAATTGCTTTTTGTGATTACACTTGTTCAAAATTGCAAATTGTTTTCTCAAATTTATACTGGTACTTCCAATTCAAGCAATTGTAATAGGGTGTTTTTCACTTCTATTTTAGATAGATTTTTCAGGCTTAGAAGTTAGGATTTAACTTCTTTTAATCCCTTTTGTTTTACTTGATTACTATTCATTCTCAAGGGATTTGTAAGATTGTATAATTTTTATACAATAAATTTTTGGTCATGAGACCACTATAAGTTATATACAATTATATAACTTATGAAAAACAATCTTGGGTGTCCTTGATTTATTTCCGCTGCATCTTAAACTCAGTTTTTAGTTCTGCGCTTTTGTTAATGTTCCAGTTCATGTCACAGAACATTTTTGGGAACATTACTTACTGTCTTTAAGTTTACCTCTGTTCTTCTTTGCTGATTTTATTTATTCCATAGTTTAAGTTCGATAATCCCCTTTCACTATCTTTTCTTCCGTTATCATTCTGATTTCTTCATCTTTTTGCCTTAGCTGTTCTTCTTTTATTGTTAGCCTAAGCTTCAAGTTTCTCATGATATTTTCTTGTTCAGTAATTCGTTTGGACTTTTCTGCTATGGTATTATTTGCTTCTGTTATTAGATCTATACTCATTTTACAACTTATTATGTGTTCATTTATATCTTTGTTATATATTAATCTTTTTTCTGCTATGTGTTCTAATTGTCTTAACATTTTCTGTCGTCCTCTCATCATTTCTTCACTCATTTTATTATTAATATTGGCTCATTTCGAAACGTAAATCTATTAGTAAATCTCTTATTATAAGTTCATGTACTTCTATTTCTCTATTCATTGTGTATATTTTATTTCTTGTTTCTTGGGCATCAAAATATTCTTTTTTCATATCTTTTTCTTTTTTCATATCTTTTTTCATATCTTTTTCTTTTTTCATATCTTTTTTCTTTCTTTTTTCTTCTTGCGATAAATCGCTCTGGGCTAGTCTGTTATCTCATATTTTTTGGGCCAAATCTAGTAATCATGGTTTAAATTCCGTATTTATACTAAAAATTCATTAAATATGTATAAATTTATTAATTTTAAACCAGGTAATTTAAAAAACTAAAATCATGGACAAGAAACTTTAAATCTACGAGTGAGGGGTTGAATTGGGACATTCCCATTTACAAATGCTGCACAAACTTTTATTGGTGAATCAGTAGAGGAGAGGCTACAAGTACGAGTTAAACAAATGTTAAATCTCTTTAGTAAATACATAGAAAAAGATATTGTTAAATTTAAAGATAAAAAAAAATGAAAGAAGAAATTAACCAAATAATTCCCATTTTTTTTTTTTGATAATCCAGGTCTCGGGGTGGCCTTAGTACCCCCATATCGCTAGTACCTGCACAAGTACTGGTACTATGCTCCTGGAGGCGAATGGAACCCGTTCTTAGCCGCCACCGCCAGGTAAATCACGGGATGCGCGCCCCGCATTCAGTGTCTGATCGCCACCAACGGATCAATGCTACAAGGTCCGACCCCCCAACAGGGATTGTCTGAGGGAGTATCAAACCCACACTGCAACATGCCCGCGCGATTAAGCTACCAGACTTTAATACGAGGCATATGCCCCGGAGAACGTATCCGCCGAGAATCGAACTTGTGATCCTAAGGCCACAAATTTGATTAATGGCCACTGGGCCACTATCTTTGGATAAAACTTTGAGGGTAAACTTTTTATACTAGTCATCCCCACCGCATCACTGCGGCTCCACACACAAGAAAACCCCGCCTCCATCCTGGCCCTACGGAGTGGGTACCGCAAAACTTGCAGGTGAACAGTGGAGGGATTTTTTTATGAGGCTTGGTTCTAGTCTCGCTGGTCATGGGAATCGAACTCGAGACCCAAGACAGCAATACCCTTAGTGTAATGACCACTTGGCCAAACACCTCGGATTAAATAATTCCCAACTTGTGGTGGTAGGAGGTGGATCAAAAGTTTCCCACTTGGTAGTGACTATAACTGGCTTTATTTTAGCATTGGCCACTTTGAGCAAATCAAGGGTTTCCATACACTTTTGCACTCTTTGACCCTACAAAGATACATTACTTACCAAAAGCTCTATAATGAGAGAGTACAAGGAATTTTATATTACAGAATTCACGAGGATGAGGAAAAAATGGGGTAACATGAAAAGTATAACAATAGAATATACAGTGGGGATTGAATAATACATGAAATATAAACTAACAAAGTTTTTTTTAAGTATTTATTAATTGTTTTAAATAAAAATACAACCTGACTTAGTTTATTAGGTTTGTAATCATGATTGGCCTTTTCTTTTCTAAAATTATCTTTGGATTTATTGTTTTTTCGGTTTAATCATATGGTAGTTTATATTTACTTTCTGACTAATCTAAATACGCGCAAAGTAGATTTATTTGAACCCAAAATTCATCTAGTTAAGGGCGGAGATTAATCCACCCCACTACATCCTCGATGGTCCTTTTACTAGACTTACATTCTCCAGTTATATATAAGTCGATTAGCCCAAGGTGTGCTAAGATAAGTGGCACTTGAATTGCAAGTAGTTATTAGCAAAGTTGTGGACAATGCGTACCCAAAAAAGCTTTTTTGTTTTTTATTTTTTATTTTTTGAGGATCCGATAACTTAATTCTAGGCCGTAAAGAAAAGTATGATACCATATTTTCAAGATTGAAACTCGTACATATATATATATATATATATATATATATATATAACACCTCATTTTAACCGGAGTCGAAACGGGAGTACTACGTATGGTTAATTCCTAGATGTATTTAAGGAGTCGCCACCTAATTATTTAGTGAATTATGACACTTATTAAATAGCAGAAAAATGCTATAAATGATCTCCATTTAATGGTCTACGAAATTAATGAGATTCTGGATCAGAGTTCTTTATTATCCTAAAGGGAAGAGTTTAGGCATCCTTTAAGATCCGCTAACTTGCGGTTATCCGTTCAAACCTAGGTTAATTATGTATTGGCTTTTATTCTACCTATTCTAAGCATTTTTACATAATTTACAATTAAAATAAAATGCAATACAGAATAATAAAAACTAAAATTAAAGGTGACATAAGATAAAACTCCGGGACATCTGTAGCCCTTTTTAGGCCTTCTGCACAAGATGATCTCCGGATACCTGCATAAACACTTAGCAAAAGTATTAGTAATAAAATAAACAATTTTAAAGTGATAGCAATAATTAATAAATAAAGCCAAAAATAAATCCGTCTTTTGTACAGGGGAGGCCTTGGAAATCAGACGGAGATTCCTTCATCGGCCAATGTTGCTAAAAATAATAAGATAAATAAAACTTTCAGATCCGCGTCAAAACAGTAATAGTTTTAAACACGAAGGGCTCAGATATATATAAAAATAAAGTAGGACAGCCTAAACAAGTGCGGATGCGAGAATTCGCCTTGCCAGCGCATGCTGGTTATCCGGTGTAAGTGGAAGAAATCATCATTGCCCAGAAAGCTTCATTTATTTTATTTTCCGTCTTTGCAATTGTGGAGGCCTAAAAAATCGACGGATAACTTTTTCATTGACCATCAAGTGCAGTATCTTGTTCAAATCAGTAAATATCAAATGTTCAGTATTTGTTTTACCAACTTAATAAAAAATAGAGGGCAATATTGTCAAAACCAGTCCAGAGCCGACGGACAGGTCCGCTGGAAAATCGACCAAAACACCAACGAAATACCAAATATCAGTAACAAAATGAAACAACATTGACCCCAAAAACAATACCACGAATCGAAATCGATCAACCCGACAACCAAACAGCCGACAGATTCCCGAAAATAACATCGAACCAAGGTCGCCGGAGTTATGAAAAAACTCCGGCGAGATAAAGCAAAAGTCAGCAAATCAATAACCAATCCACAATAAATTGTAAATAAAGATGAACCAAGACAAAATCAGTCCAACAAATACAACAACAAAGTTAAAGGATAAACAACAACTTCGCCGGAGTTTTAATCAGGCCAGATTCAAATAAAAGAGGACGGCGGCGTCACTTTCATGGCTAACGTCGGAGCGACGCCGCCAGGTGATAGGAGTGCTGCTGGTGGGGTTCGATGGGTCGACGGGAAAGGGGAAGTGGGGTTCGCGGTAG
This sequence comes from Przewalskia tangutica, assembly GCA_029844215.1. Taxonomy (NCBI): domain Eukaryota; kingdom Viridiplantae; phylum Streptophyta; class Magnoliopsida; order Solanales; family Solanaceae; genus Przewalskia; species Przewalskia tangutica. The sequence continues at coordinate 90,364,397 of CM056730.1, read as the reverse complement.
TGTTGGGAAGGAGGGTTCGACGGGAGTAGGGGTCTGTGGTGTTGGGACAGTGGTTCATCGACGGTGGGGTGTTCGCCGGTGTTGTTGCTGTGTGATTGGAGAAGATGATACAAAATGATAAAGGGGAAAAAAAATTGAGGTGTTGTGGCTGCTGGTTACGTTGTTGTTTAAGTTCGCCGGAGATGGAACTCCGGCGAAGGGCGGCAACGACGGAAAAGGGTGAGGAGGAGAGGGAGAGGGAGAGGGAATGAGAGAGAGGGCAAGAGGAGAGTCTGTGTTCTTGCTGGGAGGGGAGACGGCTAGGGTTAAGGAGAAAGAGATGTGAGGGCGGCTGAGTAGGCTTTTAGGATGAAAAGGGGGTGAGAGGGGGTAGTGTGCGGCTGGGTAGACTTTTAGGATGAAAAGGGGGTGAGAGGGGGTAGTGTGCGGCTGGGTAGGCTTTTAGGATGAAATGGGGGTAGTGTGCGGCTTGGTTTTTTAAATGGGGGGTAAGATTTTATTTATAGGGGGTATTTAGGTTTAGGGTTTTGGGTATTGGGCTTTGGGTATTGGGTATTGGGTATTGAGTATTGGAGGGAAAAAATGAAAGGTGTATTGGGCCTCGCTTTGGCTTGGTTTTATGACCGACTGGTCCAGATTGTGTCTTGGACTGGACTGGTTTGACAAAAATGCAAAATGGATTAATTATTTAAAAGAAAATTATTTAAAGATACAAAATTATTAAAATGCAAATGCCGATGCAATAATAATAAAATACAATATTTAGCAAATATTTAATGTCTGATTAAAAGTAAAGACGGGATGTCAGTTAATTATTTAAAGAGATGCAAAATTAGTAAAAACAAAATGATCGCGCAACAATAATAACATAATATTTAAAAATATTTAATACCCAATTAAAGTAAAAACATGATGTCAATTTACAAAAATAAAACAACATAGAATGTTAGGTAAAAAATATACAAAAATGTCAAAAAATTGTGATAAAATGCGGTGTCCTAAAATGCTTAAAATTGCAAGAAATGACTAAAAGATGGGTCAAAATTGGGTGTCAACAATTGTCCCTCTTTGACCGAAGACGATGAAAGAGTTTTCGGACAAAGATGTTGACTTGTAGCCAATTTTGTTCCCATCGTCAGAATTAAAACAAGGATCAAGAAAAGAATGGGCGAAAGCCGACACTGGATCGTTGTGATGCCAAGATAAAAGACAAAGCTGATGCAGATTTAAAATTTGTCTCAGTGTCGAATTATGAGAACACTGAGTTGCTGCAATGCTAGAAAATAAAAGCAGGAAGACGCAAAATTCAAAATTTGTCCCAGTGTCGAAGTATGATTGACACTGGGTTGCAGGTGATGTGGTGCTGAAAAAGACATGGTATTTGTAGATGTTGATGAAGTGATGTGATGATACGCCGTCTTGTATAGGCGAGATGCAGATGACGCCTTGTGTGGGCGTTGTCGTCTTGTGTAGACGAAATGCAAATGACGCCTTGTATGGGTGTTGTCGTCTTGTACGGACGAAATGCAAATGACGCCTTGTATGTGCGTTGTCGTCTTGTATGGACGAGATGCAAATGACGCTTTGTATGGGCGTTGTCGTCTTGTATGGACGAGATGCAAATGACGCCTTGTGTGGGCGTTGTCGTCTTGTATGGACGAAATGCAAATGACGCCTTGTGTGGGCGTTGCCGTCTTGTATGGACGAAATGCAAATGACGCCTTGTATGGACGTTGTCGTCTTGTATGGACGAGATGCAAATGACGCCTTGTGTGGGCGTTGTCGTCTTGTATGGACGAAATGCAAATGACGCCTTGTGTGGGCGTTGTCGTCTTGTATGGACGAAATGTAAATGACGCCTTGTATGGGCGTTGTCGTCTTGTATGGACGAAATGCAAATGACGCCTTATGGGCGTTGTCGTCTTGTATGGATGAAATGCAAATGACGCCTTGTATGGGCGTTGTCGTCTCGTATGGACGAAATGCAAATGACGCCTTGTATGAGCGTTGTCGTCTTTTATGGACGAAATGCAAATGACGCCTTGTATGGGCGTTGTCGTCTTGTATGGACGTTGTCGTCTTGTATGGACGAGATGCAAATTGATCGGTGTATTTTATATACACCTTTTGAGTCAGTTTTAGTTAGTATTTTGTCCCATTTTGCACATATAAGTGTCGTATTAGGATAGTTTTTCTTTCTTTTGAGTCAAAGTGGTTAAAATGGCCAAATGGCGGAAAAGGAGCAAAAAGAGGGCAAAAGAGAAGATGCCAGAGCTGGAAACAGAGAAAGTGGCGAACAAGGGTAAAATCCAGACACAAGCGCGCCTCGCAGCTGTACGCGGCGCCATTATTCGTAGAGGTCGCAGAAGACTTCAGCGCCACGGCGCCAGCGAGGCGCGCGCTAAACATCCGAGAAGCCACAGAGTTGCAGGCCGCGCGCTCGCATGCCAGATAGCAGGGCCGCGGCGCCTAAACACCCGACGGATTGCAGAACTTCCGGCGCCGCGACGCCTGTCTGCAGGGCCGCGGCGCCGACGCGGAAAAAATAGGGTTTTGGACGAAATTTTGGGCCAGGCCTGAAGGAAAAGAGGGAGGCGGTTTTCAGCCTATAAAAGGAGAACCCTAGGCAGTTTTTAAGGGTTCCCCTTTTTGCACAACACAAGACTTTTGCTTGGAGATTGGATACCATTAGTTTAGTAATTTCTTTTCCTTTTCTTTACTTTATTTCAGTTTTTGTATGATGAACATGGAATTAGTTCTTGTCATGACAATGACTAGGAACTAATTCTCTTATAGGGCTTTCCATGTTGAATTGCTAGAAACTTATGTTATAAATTAATGCATGCTTATGGTTATTTTTCTTATTGTGAGATCTATCCAATAATTGAGTTGAATTCTTGGTAATTAATTGACAACTAATTATCACTATATGATTTCTAATCGATTCGAAAGGGGGATTGTGAATATCTTTGTAAGTTGGGTAGACATTCTTGGATTGGGGATGAAAATACCTCAATTATTTATGTAAGCGTTGATGAGAGGCTTAACAACCCTAATTTTGCGCATTGCGCGATTTGGCCAACTAGGTTTTTGTTCTTAATCCTCCTATAAAGTTATCCTTATCACCGAAAGGTAGGTAAGGTGCGATACTGGGGTTGAGTGTTTATATAACCCTAACGGGAGTATAAAACGATTTCGTAAACCTGCTTTCTCCAAAAGAAAAATATCATACGTTAATGCATTAGTAAGTAGCATAAGCGGATAGTAAGGATACATTGAAGCCCTATTCTCATCACCACTGAAGTAAATCTTTATATTTAAATAGCTTGCATAATTCTTAGTTATAAACAACAAATCATTTATCAATTCACCAAATAGATACTAGAAAATAGATAGTTGGTAATTGAACCCTAATCCTTGAGGACGATATTCGGTCTTATCAAGACTATACTACTTGTCACGATAACGTGCACTTGCGTTTAAAGTGTGTGCATCTTACCGCGCATCAAGTTTTTGGCGCCGTTGCCGGGGATTAGGCATAGTTCAATATCAAATTTGTCTATTTTTAATTTCTAATTTGGTTTTTAATTTTTATTTTTATTTTTATTTTTAATTTTTACGTTTTTTTTATTATTTTTGGAAAATTCGAGGTACCGTGATTGGTTGTTTGTTTTTGATCTATTTCAGAAAATCAGTTTATGCGAAGGAGAAGAGGAGCAGACACTCTTGTTCCCTTCAATCCAGAGATTGAGAAAACTCGCAAACGAGCGAAAGAATCGGATTGCAACTTTGATAGAAATGGACGGAGGTCAAAACAATAACATGATGAGAGGGTTAGGTGAAAATCAACATAACCCAGAATACCTCGGCAAATGCCAATAGACGTGGAGAGAGTCCAAATCCAGCCGAAAGGAGTTTGGGGACTATATCGCCAAGAGTGAATGGAGCACAGATATGCATTAGGCTCCTTGCAATAGGAGCCAACAACTTCGAGATAAAACCGGCGATTCTGAGCATGGTACAACACACAGTGCAATTCGGAGGACTGCCATCGGAGGATTCACATATGCACATAGCTAATTTCTTGGAGCTATGTGCAACTTTCGATATAACGGCGCATCGATGATGCCGTCAGATTGAGGCTCTTTCCTTCTCACCGTGGATAGAGCAAAAGTATGGTTGGATTCCCGCCACGATTCGATTTTTACATGGAACGCAGTGGCACGTAAATTCTTAGCCAAGTTCTTTCCTCCGTAAAGCAAAGAAACTAAGAGGAGTTGAACAACTTCTACCGCGGATGGAGAGTCCTTATATGAAGCTTGGGAAAGGTTCAAAGATCTACAGAGAAAGTGCCCACACCATTGCATTGAAGTCAGGAACTTGGTCCACATCTTCTACAACGGGCCGAGCAAAGACAACCGTAACCATTATAGATGCAAGAAGGTGGAGAATTCATGAGGAAAACAGCCCACGCCGCCATGAGTTACTGTAAGATATGGCCACTAACAACCATGTCACGTACAGAGGTCGACGGTGGGAGAAGAACAAATGGAGTCCACGAAATAGATGTTATCACGCTTGAATGCCCAAGTGGCCCTTTTTAGCGAAACAATTGCAGCAACATACGATGTCGATAAATGCGGTGCAGATGCCTGAAGTCATGAGATATGGTGGCCCACATACATTTGATAGGTGTCCTTCACCGATCCCAACAATATACCAATGGAGCAGCAGATTGTCGTGCCATAGGTAATTATCGTGAGGCAACAGAACAACCCCTACTCCAACACTTATAATCCGGGGTGGAGGAACCACCCAAATTTCTCATGGAGAGAGACTGCGTGGCAGCAGAACCAAGACCAAAGAAACCAATACCAAGGGCAACATAACCAATACGAGGGGCAGCAACCAATACAGGCGATGCGAGAATCCGGCGAATCAGACGCGGCTTCATTCAAGCCCCACAAGATCAATGCACCGCTCAAAGAAGAAAAGCCGACGAGCCGTAGCGACAACACTTCGCAATGCCTGCACTCCGCTCATGATGCTGTTAGGTCCCCATTCAGAACTTGAAACTCAAGTGGTCGGCTAGCAAAGCAGCAAACAGCGAGCGAGGACATTGCCAAGCAACACAGAGGTAAATCCAAGGAGCAATGCCAGCAGGCAATTGAGAAGCGGCAACAGTTGGAGCAAGATCACGCATGACGAGAGTTGAGAAGAAGGCGAGTTAGAACAAGAGAAGGTGATTGAGCCCACCAGCAGTAGAAAGCTCGGAGAAGGAGTATACAGAGAAGATCCCTTTTCCCGAGACTACAATGAAGGCGGTTGATAAATAATTCTCCAAATTTTTGGAGACATTCAGGAAGCTGCATATCAACATACCTTTCATAGAAGCATTAGAGCAGATGCCCTCCTATTTTAAGTTTATGAAGGAGATCTTGGGGAAGAAGAAAAAGCTGGCAGAGTACGAAATAGTAGCACTAACATAAGAGTGTAGTGCTATCTTGCAGAAAAAGTTGCCACCAAAGCTAAAAGATCCAGGGAGCTTTACACTACCTTGCACAGTGGGCAGGGTGACTTGCAACAGAGCTTTGTGTGATTTAGGGGCGAGTATAAATCTGATGCCCTTATCAGTTTTTAAAAGATTGGAGTTGGGTGAGGCCAAACCAACCACAAGTAGTTTCCACACCGGCCGACAGGACAATGGTTCATCCAAGAGGCAAGATCGAGGACGTGATTGTGAAAGTAGAAAAATTCTTCTTTCCTGCAGACTTCCTCATCCTTGATATGGAAGAAGACGCGGAAATCCCTATCATATTGGGGAGGCCATTCCAAGCAACGGGGAGAGCGTTGATTGATGTTGAAAGAGGAGAGTTAACATTAAGGGTGGAGAATGAAGAAATGGTGTTTAAAGTTTTTAAACACGTCATTGAGCCACCAACAATGAGTGGGTGCTTTGAAATCAGCACCATCAAACCCCCATGCGAGCCAATACAAGTCAACCAAAGAGAGATGAGCCCAAGAAAGCAGGCATGGTTTGCTGAAATGCCACTAAAAGAGGTAAGTATTCCTGAACTTCCCCTTACTGATAATGCTAAAAAGAAAAGAAGAAAAAAAAACCGCCAAATGTGGAGGAAATGGATTGGTTGGGGGCTTAATCCACCCCAAGGTTATTAAGGCTAAGGAACTTGCGTCCGGCTAAAAGACGTTAAAGACAGCGCTACTTGGGAGGCAACCCAACGTTTTCAATTATGTTATTTTAATTTCTGTCTTTAGTTTATTTTATTTTGTCTAGAACAATCTCACGGTCTTGGGGTCTTGTGTTTGTGCTGTGATTGACAGGTACAGGGAAATAAACTGAAGGGCGAAAAACTGAAGAAAAGCCAGAATTTCCAGAAAAGCGGGTAAGCGCCATGTAGAATCCTAAAATTTGCCAATTTTAGCCATGCGCAGAAGTCCCGGGCGAGCGCAGAAGATTAGCGCGCGCTAAAGTGCAGGCGCTGGGCGGGAATCCAGAACTTAAAACGCCCAGAAAATCAGATTTTCCCCAATTCCAATTTCAAAAACCTAACTCTCCCTCTCCAAAAACCACGAAATTCCAAAAATCTGCCCACAAATCTTCCACAAATCCAACCCAACCAGAACCAAAACTCTTAAATTCCTAAAAACCCTTAGCTATCTCAAACAACAAAGCTCCATTCCATAGCTTCAAATCACCAATTGAAACAAGAACAAGCTTGAATCTTCTCATAAAAAAAGTAATCCTTTTTTTGTTCTTGAATCCTTTACTGAAGTCACAGGAGGTAGTAGTTTGAAGGAGTATTGTAGTTGAAGTAGCTGAGTACTGAAAAGTTGATTGTGAAGTTTGGAGAAGAGAGTAGAAAAGGAGTGTGGGTATTGGGTAGAAAAGTTGAAGTTTGGGGGTGTTGTGTTCGCTGCTAGTTGTAGATTGTGTAAGAAACATTGTGCCACTAAATTGAAAGCTCCAGAAACTATTTTAAACCATGGCCACCAGGAAGAGAAGAGGCTTCACATCCACCCCAACCCCACATTACGATAATACTAGGTTTGTGAGCTACGAAGCCTTCCAAAGATACAAAAAGCTTGATACCAGACCCATAATACCAGAAAGGGGAATGAACTACCAGAGGGAGTCATATGGGGAGGAATATATTTATGAGCCCATCCGGGCTATGATTGAGTTAAGGGGGTGGAGGAGATTCGTAAATCCGGAGAAGATAGCACCAGTAAACACAACAATGGTGCGTGAATTTTATGCCAACTTTTCGGAGAAGGTGGAAAGGGGATGCTTTGTTAGGGGAGTTCATGTGTCTGTGACAGCAGAGAATGTGAATGCACAATTGAAGACGGTTGATGTTGAAGAAAGAAGTGATTGGAATCACTTTAGAACATGGTCTAGAAGCACCGACCACATCGACTGGAATGCCGTTGCAGACACCGTGAGCTACCATGGGGCTGTCCTTGATATTGGAAGAAATGGATCAAGAGCACTGAACAAAGCATTCAACAAAGTAGCCAAAGGTTGGCTATATTTCGTCGGCGCGACGATTCCATCCACGCACTTCACCAGAGTGCCGAGGATAGATTAAACCGATATATGGAATCATGAGGAATGACGATTGGCGTGGGAAAGAAATAGTGCGAGCATTGAAGAAATCAGAGTTGGTGACAACAAAGTGATTGGGACACGGTTCACTTATTACCAGTCTTTGCCACATGAGTGCGGTCCCAAAACTACCCACTGACACTCATGAGAGAAACCAACTGCCGGTGTCCTGTGGGATAGTGCACTCTTTCCCAGACCCAAGCCCCCCAGCAGCCAGACGGAGAGTACAACCAGCAGCAGCAGCAGAGGCCGCCATGGACGAAGATGAGCCTGAAATAGGGGCTCAATATGAGGCAGGACCCAGCCACCGGCCAACCACAGGAGCAGAACCTCCAACGCCCACGATGGAGCAATTGTTTCAAAATTAGATGAGGATGATGCAGACCTTGGATACAGTAGTACAAGGACAACAAGAAACAAGACAACAAATCAACGAGTTGAGTTCCTTGTTCAACCAATGGTCGATGCATTATCCACCGCCACCACCACCATTTTAGCCAAAGTCTGTAAGTGTCTTATTTCTTTTATTGTCTTTGAGTATACACACATTGGGGACAATGTGTGATTTAAGTTTGGGGGTGTTTTATTTGTGTTTATTTTCTTTGTGTCATGTTAGGTTTTACTTAAGTCTTTTTGATTGTTTTATGTTTATTTTGAGTCACCAAAATTTTTTTTTCCTTTTTGAGTCATAATTGTCTGTCAAAGATCATGTATGTTGTAGTTGCTAGAAACACCTAGTGAAGTAAGGTAGAATAATGTAACGGAATTAAAGCAACTATCTAACCACCTAAGTTAGATATGCCAAAAACTCACAGAATCTGTCTATTTGGAGTTTCTTGCTTGAGTTATGCATGCTAAATGATAAATACTTATGTGTTATGATTGCTTGCTATTTGAGGCGAAATAGTTAGGATATGCATGTTAGGGAGATGACTCAGACATTTCTTTGATAGCCAATTCTTACCATTCTTTTCTATCCCGTACTTTAAAAATATCTCTAGTCAGCCCCATTGAGCCTAAATTTGAAACTTCTTCTTTGACACCTTATATTCCCACAAATCGTACCATAAGTGAAAATATGAAATAGTGGAATACATTGTGTTAAAAAAGAGACAAAAAGAGTGAATAAGTCTGTTGCACCCCAATACAAAAGTAATAAGAAATAGGCAAAAACCTAAGTTTGGGGGTGCTTGTCATTATTATATACTTCGCTCTCCCAAAACAAAAGAGGGGAAAGATAGAATCGAAATGAATAAAAGAACAAAAAGAAAAAGGGAAATACTGAAAAGCTGAAGAGCTTATGGTACACGAAATGAGCCTAAATTGCCTATTTTTACCTACCTATACCTAAGCCTACATTACAACCTTTAAAGTCCTGAAGATCTTGTCACGACCAACCGGGCGTGGATCGTGCCTTACCCTGCACCCTAGTGATACAACATCGAGAAAATCAGGAAATAAAAACATGAACATGAATTAAGAGACAAGATAAATAAACAAAGCAACCAAAATAAAGCTTTCATTAAATATACATAAATACCCGAACAGTTATCCTTTTACAAACCCCGCCACAACAAGAGCATGCACTTAAGATTTATACAACAACTATGACGACGTGGCCCCGCCATACCCTCAATGTACAAGGACCTGCTGCACTGTGGTAACATACCAAAGATAAGCTTCCAAGGAACGAGCTTCCAATACGCTGAAAGGTGATCCTAAAATGGATCGACGATGTACCTCTACTGCGGATGAACGCACTTCGAAGAGGTCGATAACAGTACCAAGTATGTGAAATCGTAAAATATCGTAAGTGAAATCATAGCGCCTATATAAAGGCGAGACATGTATGATAACCAAACTACAATACACAACATATAAATAATCATATCAAGTCGTGGACTCACGCTCCAAATCATCACTCGTGCGTGGAGTTCCTTCCTCACCGCGATCATGATATGATAACCATAAGTCAAGAATCCAAATGGGAGCATACCCGCGCTACACATCGTGTCGGTATGTCCAAAAGGAAACACTAAGATAACATTCCAAATGTAAGCATACCCGCAGCGCCACGATCGTGTCGATATGTCCACAGGAAACAATAAGACATCATTCCAAATGGAAGCATACCCGCGGCGCTACGATCGCGGTCGATGTCCAAAAGGAAACAATAGGACAACAATCCAAAAGGGAAACAATAAGACAAAGAATCCAAAATGGAAACATACCCGCGCTACGATCGTGTCGATATGTCCAAAAGGAACAACCAGACAAGAATCAAAATGGAAGATACCCGCGCGCTACGATCGTGTCGGTATGTCCAAAGCGATCAGAAAATAACACTATCAAGAGGCGTGCAGTGGAATTTCTCCACACCGCCAAGACGCCCCAATAAGGTCTCAACAAGTAAACCGCCCTCCATCGAGACGCGGTAGCATAGGAACACAATTTTTGCACAACAAAGGCTATCACAACAAGCATAGGCAAGTTTTCTCAACAACAAGCATAGGCAAGTTATACGCAACTCAAGTACTTTCATTTTATACCAAAGTCCGGGTTTTAACCCTAAAGTACTACGTACGTTAAATTCTTTTAAGAGATCCGTTCCTTTATAAAAGTCACCCGTTACCCGTAGTATAAAAAAAATAGAGTGACTTACATCTTTTAAGTAAACCAATACAACTTCCATACTTTTCCTTTTTAAAACCAAAATTAAGGCAATGCCATGCCTTCTGTGGGACCAAAATACTTCTCTTTTAAAGTCAATTTACCACATTAAAACCAATGATAAAATCCTTCTTTTGTTCTCATAAAGTCGTTATAACTAACTTCCCATAAGGCTGTTATAACACTTTATGTTTTACCAATTTTAAGACAAAACAATGCCTTTCTTTTCCCTAGAGTTCCAGTTTGCCTAATTTCAATTACTCAAGTCTCTTTACTTTAGAAAAGTTTCATAGTTCGATGTCTTAATTTCCTTTAAAACAATTGAGTAACATCTTCCATAAAGTAGTAGGTTATTCTTGCTCATAAATCTTATTAAGCGACCATGATCTAGGAAATGTAATGTCATTTTGTCTCATCTTAGCTTCTATGCATGGAGGTTTCTCTTGGTTTTAATAATACTTCTTTATTCAATATATTTCCTTTATTAACGCTGCAGGTGGTTTGTCGATACTCATTCGATTTCAAATCAAGAAACATTATTCCCTCTTAAGACGTTATACCTACTTCCCATAAAGCTGGTATAACTCTTATGTTTTCAAACCAAGTATTACACTTCTTTCAAAAAGGTTTCTTAATCTTTCAGAATACTTCAAGGTTCTTTATTATCACACATCAAGTCAGTTATAAGTCAAATCAGTTATCTTTTAAAAACCGCAAAGCATTTCTTATTTACATAGAGCTGTTATAACCAACTTCCCATAAAGCCGTTATAACACTTTATGTTTAAAAGCAATCAAATACATTTAACACATGTACGTCTACCGTACTACATAGTTATACACATATCATGCTAGAACAGATAGGAAGAGGTTCACATACCTCGCGACGATTATCGACTAATAGCAAAACGCTCCAAGTACCTCAAACCGTCGGCTACACTTTAAGCCAAGCAGATCACTCCACACGTAGTACTTCAACCTATAGAGGCCACAAGGCGCCTATTAACATCTTTAGATCCCGTCGTAGAATATTCTACATAAAATTGAAGACTCTCCCGCAACAGCGTAAATCTCCTCCTCTAGCGAGGCCGGCTACCAAGCCAACCAGGGGGGGGGGGGGTTAACACGTCTAACCGGACGTGTACAATTCTACTACACAGTGATGTTACACAAGCCTACTGTAATACAGTTCAATTCTCTTCTTTAAATTCAGGCTTAAGTCGCAAGACATTGCCGTAAGTATTATTCAGGCTTAAGTCAAAAGACATTGCCGCACAACTATGTTCAGTTCTATATATAGTATACTTAACTATATAATCCTAAAACATGTAATTTCCAATTACAATGTAGGTTAAGAATGTTTACCTCGATAAGCCCAAAATTATCCGAGTTTATATGTCGATCCCGAGCAAGGTTTAGCTCTACTCCGCGCTCAACCCGCTCCAAACAACCCTTAGAAGTTCTAACCAACTTCTACCTATAACTTCAACTACAGTGAAGATTTACTTAGGGTTTCGCTTAGTGACTGAGGAAAGTATAATGGTATTTTCTGGCTTGTATAAGTGTAACTCGGGAAATACTACAAGGTATTTGGGCAAGGTATTTGGACATTATAACAATACTAGGAGAGTATTTCTATACCACAACAAGGGGTATTTATACGAGACAACTAGGCTAGGGGGGGGGGTGTACCCCTCGGCTAGGGCACCACAAAAGGGGAGGGGGAGGCCCTCTCGGCCAAAGCTTCTCAAGGGAGGGGGGAGGGGCTTTGGACGAAGCAAACAAGAGGGAGGGAGTATTTTGAGACTTAGATAGATTGCTCAAGTTTTGGATGAAGAATGTCTTCAACTAGAGAGGTATTTATAGGTCAAGTGAAGGCCAACCAATGGCCAAGATCAAGCCAAGTGCCATGCAAGTGTAGGGCCAAGATTAAGCCATGTGCAACCTTATCCATCTACCCAAAATATCCTACCAACTCCTTGACCAAAAACAATGCACAAAAAACGTGCCAACTTGCCCATTTCGTCCGTCCACTCCTTCCAATTAGAGGGTGACAAGTGTCGCCCTCTCGTTGGTCCAAAATGTTTCGTCTCTCGGAAAAATCCGCAAAAAATATTAATGACATAGCCGGAATTTTCCCTACGAAAGCTGTGGAAACGTTTCGTCGGAAAACGACTCTTTTCGGCACTTGTGTACAAATTTCGAAACTAGCCAACTTTAAGGCTCAAATTATAATACGTACGCGCTCACGTACATACTCTGGAAATACGGGGTATAACATTATCCCCTCCTTAGAAACATTCGTCCCGAATGTTCCTTCTCAAGACGGATAACGATAAAGTTCTTCTAACAAGTTGCCAATGCCACAACTGGCCACGAAATAACACATGCACGCAAATACTTATATCCAAGTCCACGAGGAAACACCTCTAACATCACAAACTTTTGTCACTTTGCCGCGAGGTTCTAGTGTCACTCCGGCGACCCAACAAATGGTAATCGGATCGCACGCGATCCCCGAGGTCTAAAATATACATCCTTCGACCTTCTCCTTCACAAGAAATGATCATATCTATGCTCGCAATACATGCTCGCCTCTACCCTTACTCGTCGTACTCTTCTCGAACACTTGAACTCTTCTAGTATACGCATCACACTTCGCCCCGCTTGCTTCTCCAAACCTCGAGTCACCACCTCCAACTTGGTTATCTTACTAGCCTCAATCTTCCTTAAGGCCATTCCCGGCCTTCACGATCCGCTTATGGTCGAACATATCCACGAACTCATACGATGGTCATCTAAACTCGCCTAACACCCTCGTGACCTACCACCGCTGACCACCCAGAGCCGACCCTACCGAACAGCCGCGGGTTGGCCCTCATCACGGCCCCAACCCGACCCACTTAACGCATCACGCTCTTGTTCCCGATCCGAACAATCTTACCTCTACAGTCATGAAAGCTACCACTTCCATTGCACACTACCCGTGACTTTATCACACAAAACGTTCTAGGCATAAAATGCGCTCAGCGAGGATCACTTGCAAAACTGGTACTCAAGACGACCTTACATCTAAGGTCTCAAATGTAATATTCTAAGGTTCATCATTTTCTCACCCCCAAGCTTACCATTCTCACTAACAATGTTCTACATCACATTTTAGCAAAAAGCTATCTGTACATAACACTTAACACATTATCCTAACATCAATACAGACAACTCACTAGAGGGGTCAGGATATACCTGAAAGGAGGCGGTTCGAAGGACCGCTAAAACTGGGACCTTCCACCGCGAACTCTACCGTGGCCCGCCGGTGTATGAACATCCCGCTAGCCGGAAGGTGAAGAACCCGCAATCGATCTCGTAGTCAGGCTATCCTACCAGCCTTACCCTCGCCTGACAGTTTCTCCCAAAATGGCCCGCTGGCCGTGCATGTAAAACAAACTCCCGGACTAGCACGACACTCCCACCGCGAGTCTACCACATCGGTCACAACGAGGTAGGGTGGCTTCACCGTTAACACCTCGTTTCTCCCGAAAATCAACCTCGAGCCCCGACCGCCTCAAAACTCGACGGTTTGAAGATTGTAGGACCACTCAGATCGGGCGAGGCGCATAACTAGTCATCTGCCGAGGCGGTCGCTCAAAATCACCAAAGGACCTGCAGCTCGCCCCTTCTTCGCGACTTTGGTCATTCTGCCGATTTCTCCGCCTCACCTCCAAGTGCATAAGCTCGCGTGCGCAATGTCCATGCCCTACCAAGAGCTACACCAACAACTTCGCTAGGTAATCATCGAGCCTCAGAACATATCGGTGGACTCGATCCTCCATACTAGCTACTAACGCGGACGTCTGGGCCAATGAGTCGAACTCCACATTGTACTCCCGCACAGACGCCTGCTTCACGCAACACCAAAAATGGTACCGAGCCCTCCTCATCCGCGCGGCAAGAAGTGCAAGAAATGCCTTGAGAACTCGTCCCACAAAGCCGGCATTCTCTCCCGACAGCCTCGCGATCAAACCAATCGATCATTGGTATCACGCACCGATGCGAACCTGAGACCATCGACTCGGTCTCCGATGCCTTGATCACTCATGATCGCAGAATCGCCGGATGAACTCCTCGCGATCATCCTCGTGCCTCACCCATAAAACTCGCGTTACACTCGTAAAATCCCGTAGTCTCAAAACCGCTCGGGGTTGAATTACGGTGCTACTGGATCGAACCGCTGGCCCAGGCTTATCTCAAGTTCGCCACAACCTCGCCATTAATCGCCATCTCTCAGAACCATCTCTCTCGCCTACCTGTAGGATCGAGGCTCGTGTCTGGTTCTCAGAGATCGCCACGCTTTACTCAGATCTCCTCACGCTTTGCCCTTTCTAGCCCGGTTGCCTTGCGAGGCATAATCGTAAAACGAGATACGCTGAGGGTTCAACTTACAACACCTTCTAAGGCACGATCTCGTAATGAGAAGAATGGAAACTAATCCTAAATGTCTCAGCCTCTCGATTATAGATGGTGCACAACACATCGATAATCAAGACTCTACTAGACACGGTGCGTAGACACTTTCCGAGGACTAATCGCTTGATACCACTTTTGTCACGACCAACTCGGCGGATCGTGCCTACCCCGCACCCTAGTGATACAACATCGAGAAAATCAGCTAAATAAAAACATGAACATGAATTAAGAGACAAGATAAATAAACAAAGCAACCAAAAGCTTGCCTTCATTAAATATACATAAATACCCGAACGCTTATCCTTTTTACAAACCCCGCCACAACAAGGTGTTCTGCACTTAAGATTTATACAACAACTATGACGGGACAGGCCCCGCCATACCCCGAATGTACAAGGACCTGCAGCACTGTGGTAACATACCAAAGATAAGCTCAAGGAACTGAGCTTCCCAATACGCTGAAAGGTGATCCTAAAAGCGGGGATCGACGACCG
This sequence comes from Przewalskia tangutica, assembly GCA_029844215.1. Classification (NCBI taxonomy): domain Eukaryota; kingdom Viridiplantae; phylum Streptophyta; class Magnoliopsida; order Solanales; family Solanaceae; genus Przewalskia; species Przewalskia tangutica. The sequence continues at coordinate 90,349,143 of CM056730.1, read as the reverse complement.
ATGTACCTCTACCAGCGGCATGAACGCAGCCCCGGCGAGGTCGGACAACAGTACCAAGTATGTGAAATCAGAAATATCAGTAAGTGAAATCATAGCGATCTATATAAAGCGGGAGACATGTATGATAACCAAACTACGATACAACATATAAATAATCATATCAAGTCGTGACTCACGCCTCCAAATCATCACTGCGTGCGTGGAGTTCCTTCCTCACCGCCGAGCCTATGATATGATAACCATAAGTCGAATCCAAATGGGAGCATACCCGCGCGCTACGCGTCGTGTCGATGTCCAAAAGGAAACACTAAGATAACATTCCAAATGGAAGATACCCGCGCGCCACGATCGTGTCGTGATGTCCACAGTGGAAACAATAAGACATCATTCCAAATGGAAGCATACCCGCGCGCTTACGATCGTGTCGAGATGTCCAAAAGGAAACAATAGGACAACAATCCAAAAGTGGAAACAATAAGACAAAGAATCCAAAATGGAAACATACCCGCTACGCACGATCGTGGTCAGATGTCCAAAAAGGAACAACCAGACAAGAATCAAAATGGAAGCATACCCGCGCGCACGATCGCGGTCGGTATGTCCAAAGCGATCGCAAAATAACACTATCAAGAGGAGCGCACTGCGGAATTTCTCCACACGCCGCAGACGCCCCAATAAGGTCTCAACAAGTCAACCGCCTCCATCGAGACGCGTAGCATAGGAACACAATTTTTGCACAACAAAGGCTATCACAACAAGCATAGGCAAGTTTTCTCAACAACAAGCTTAGGCAAGTTATACGCAACTCAAGAACTTTCATTTTATACCAAAGTCCGGGTTTTAACCCTAAAGTACTACGTACGTTAAATTCTTTTAAGAGATCCGTTCCTTTATAAAAGTCACCCGTTACCCGTAGTATAAAAAAAATAGAGTGACTTACATCTTTTAAGTAAACCAATACAACTTCCATACTTTTCCTTTTTAAAACCAAAATTAAGGCAATGCCATGCCTTCTTTGTGGGACCAAAATACTTCTCTTTTTAAAGTCAATTTACCACATTAAAACCAATGATAAAATCCCTTCTTTTGTTCTCATAAAGTCGTTATAACTAACTTCCCATAAGGCTGTTATAACACTTTATGTTTTACCAATTTTAAGACAAAACAATGCCTTTCTTTTCCCTAGAGTTCCAGTTTGCCTAATTTCAATTACTCAAGTCTCTTTACTTTAGAAAAGTTTCATAGTTCGATGTCTTAATTTCCTTTAAAACAATTGAGTAACATATGCCATAAAGTAGGTTATTCTTGCTCATAAATCTTATTAAGCACGTGATCTAGGAAATGTAATGTCATTTTGTCTCATCTTAGCTTCTATGCAGATGGAGGTTTCTACTGGTTTTAATAATACTTCTTTATTCAATATATTTCCTTTATTAACGCTGCAGTGGTTTGTCGATACTCATTCGATTTCAAATCAAGAAACATTATTCCTCTTGGACGTTATACCTACTTCCCATAAAGTGGTATAACTCTTATGTTTTCAAACCAAGTATTACACTTCTTTCAAAAGGTTTCTTAATCTTTCGTAATACTTCAAGGTTCTTTATTATCACACATCAAGTCGGTTATAAGTCAAATCGCTTATCTTTAAAACCGCAAAGCATTTCTTATTTACATGTAGTCGTTATAACCAACTTCCCATAAAGCCGTTATAACACTTTATGTTTAAAAGCAATCAAATACATTTAACACATGACGCTTCACCGCACTACATAGTTATACACATATCATGCTAGAACAGATAGGAAGAGGTTCACATACCTCGCGACGATTATCGACTAATAGCAAAACGCTCCAAGTACCTCAAACCGTCGGCTACACTTTAAGCCAAGCAGATCACTCCACACGTAGTACTTCAACCTATAGAGGCCACAAGGCGCCTATTAACATCTTTAGATCCCGTCGTAGAATATTCTACAGAAAATTGCAAAGACTCTCCCCGCAACAACAGAAATCTCCTCCTTCTGAGGCCGGCTACCAAGCCAACCAGTGTGGGTTAACACGTCTAACCGGACGTGTACAATTCTACTACACAGTGATGTTACACAAGCCTACTGTAATACAGTTCAATTCTCTTCTTTAAATTCAGGCTTAAGTCGCAAGACATTGCCGTAAGTATTATTCAGGCTTAAGTTAAAAGACATTGCCGCACAACTATGTTCAGTTCTATATATAGTATACTTAACTATATACTCCTACAACATGTAATTTCCAATTACAACAGAAGGTTAAGAATGTTTACCTCGATAAGCCCAAAATTATCCGAGTTTATATGTCGATCCTGAGCAAGGTTTAGCTCCTACTCCGCGCGCTCCAACCCGCTCCAAACAACCCTTAGAAGTTCTAACCAACTTCTACCTATAACTTCAACTACAGGTGAAGATTTACTTAGGGTTTCGTTTTAGTGACTGAGGGAAAGTATAATGGTATTTTCTGGGCTTGTATAAGTGTAACCTTGGGAAATACTACAAGGTATTTGGGCCAAGGTATTTGGACATTATAACAATACTAGGAGAGTATTTCTATACCACAACAAGGGTTATTTATACGAGACAACTAGGCTAGGGGGTGTACCTCGGCTAGTGGCACCACAAAAGGAGGGGAGGCCCTCTCGCCAAAGCTTCTGGGAGGGGCAGGGGCTTTGGACGAAGCAAACAAGAGGGAGGGAGTATTTTGAGACTTAGATAGATTGCTCAAGTTTTGGATGAAGAATGTCTTCAACTAGAGAGGTATTTATAGGTCAAGTGAAGGCCAACCAATGGCCAAGATCAAGCCAAGTGACATGCAAGTGTAGGGCCAAGATTAAGCCATGTGCAACCTTATCCATCTACCCAAAATATCCTACCAACTCCTTGACCAAAAACAATGCACAAAAACGTGCCAACTTGCCCATTTCGTCCGTCCACTCTTCCAATTAGAGGTGACAAGTGTCGCCTCTCGTTGGTCCAAAATGTTTCGCCTCTAAAAATCCGCAAAAATATTAATGACATAGCGGAATTTTTCCTACGAAAGTCGTGGAAACGTTTCGTCGAAAACGACTCTTTCGCACTTGTGTACAAATTTCAAACTAGCCAACTTTAAGGCTCAAATTATAATACGCACGCGCCACGCATATACTGGAAATACGGTATAATGCATCTCTTCTATGCATATCCGTGATTAGTGGAGAATAGCAAGTAAGCATGCCATAGGATTTTGAATTTATATGCATGATTTAGTATATTGACTTCCTTTAAAGCATGATGAATATGAGTTTGCGAAATATCTAGCTTAATGTCTTTGAAATGTCATGCTATATGTTCTCGCATATTACTTTGCTAACCTTCATGTTTTTCTAGTTAACACTAATGCAGAAAAGTAATCAATGGCGATGAGTCTTTTATTTTCGCTTTCTTTGAGTCTTTTATTTTATTTCTTTCTATCTTTGCTCGAGGGCAGCAAAGGTTAAGTTTGGGTATTTGATCTGTATTTTATATACACCTTTTGAGTCGATTTTAGTTAGTCTTTTGTCCCATTTTGCACATATAAGTGTCGTATTAGGATAGTTTTTCTTTCTTTTGAGTCAAAGTGGTTAAAATGGCCAAATGGCGAAAAGGAGCAAAAGAGGAGATGCGAGTCGGAAACAGAAAGTGGCGAACAAGGGTAAAATCTGCACAGCGCGGCGCCTCGCGATCAGCGGGCCGCGGCGCCACTATTCAGAGAGTCGCAAGACTGGCACGGCGGCTAAAAGCGCTGCGCGCTAAACATCCGAGAAGCCACAGAGTTGCAGTGCCGCCTCGCATGTAAGATATCGTGCCGGTGCCTAAACACTGACGGATTGCAGAACTTCCGCCGCGCGCGTCGCACGCATGCGCCGACGCGGAAAAATTAGGTTTTTGGACGAAATTTTGGGCCAGGTCTGAAGTAAAAGAGGGAGGCGGTTTTCAGCCTATAAAAGGAGAACCCTAGGCAGTTTTTAAGGGTTCCCCTTCTTGCACAACACAAGACTTTTGCTTGGAGATTGGATACCATTAGTTTAGTAATTTTTTTTCCTTTTCTTTACTTTATTTCAGTTTTTGTATGATGAACATGGAATTAGTTCTTGTCATGACAATGGCTAGAAACTAATTCTCTTATAGGGCTTACCATGTTGAATTGCTAGAAACTTATGTTATAAATTAATGCATGCTTATGGTTATTTTTCTTATTGTGAGATCTATCCAATAATTGAGTTGAATTCTTGGTAATTAATTGACAACTAATTATCACTATATGATTTCTAATCGATTCAAAGGGGATTGTGAATATGCTGTAAGTTGGGTAGACATTCTTGGATTGAGGATGAAAATACCTCAATTATTTATGTAGCGTTGATGAGAGGCTTAACAACCCTAATTTTGTGCATTGTGCGTGACGGTCAACTAGGTTTTTGTTCTTAATCCTCCTATAAAGTTATCCTTATCACCGAAAGGTAGGTAAGGTGCGATACTGGGGTTGAGTGTTTATATAACCCTAACGGGAGTATAAAACGATTTCGTAAACCTGCTTTCTCCAAAAGAAGAATACCATACGTTAATGCATTAGTAAGTAGCATAAGCGGATAGTAAGGATACATGGAAGCCCTATTCTCATCACCACTGAAGTAAATCTTTATATTTAAATAGCTTGCATAATTTTTAGTTATAAACAACAAATCAATTATCAATTCACCAAATAGATACTAGAAAATAGATAGTTGGTAATTGAACCCTAATCCTTGAGGACGATATTCGGTCTTATCAAGACTATATTACTTGTCACGATAACGTGCACTTGCGTTTAAAGTGTGTGCATCTTACCGCGCATCACAAATGACGCCTTGTGTGGGTGTTGTCGTCTTGTATGGACGAGATGCAAATGACGCCTTGTATGAGCGTTTTCGTCTTGTATGGACGAGATGCAAATGACGCCTTGTATGGGCGTTGTCGTCTTGTATGGACGAGATGCAAATGACGCATTGTGTGGGCGTTATCGTCTTGTATGGACGAAACATGGATGAAGCCGTTGCATAGGCTTACATGAAATGGCGTCGTTGCATAGACGCGATGCATATGTTCGTCGTTGCATAGACGAAATATAGATGAAGCCGTTGCATAGGCTAGCAATGAAATGATGTCATTTTATGGACGTACCTGCTTTGTGACTCGCCCGGGTTGAGATAACGTCATTGCATAGACGTTGTGCGTTTTGTAACCCGCATGGGCTTTGTTGTGCTCCCGCCTTTTGCTGATATGAAGATCATGTACAACGTGATGGCGGTTGTATTGATGTGATGCTGCAAATGTTGAGATTTCGTCCTTGCACGGACGTTTTGAATGTTGTGTGCTTGCTGAATGCTGCGAGAGCTGATTGCTTTTGGAATCCTTATTATGATCTCTTCATGGTGCATTTCCCAAAATTATCCCAGTTTTCGTTATGCGGGGCGTATGGGCAAGACTTAACTCTGGCGGAAATTGCTCATATCTCTTTTCAGAATAATCAAACGCATTCCGTCGCACACGAGCCAATGGGAAAATTTCTAATGGTGTGACCGAAGCCGATTTAGGTCGCCTACGTATCCCGCTGAGGGAATCAGGTCAAGACGTAGTTCGTGATGCAAAAAATGACTGTACAATTTTTCAAAAAATGAGACCGAAGCCAATGTGGCTGCCTACGTATCCCGCTGAGAGAATCAGGTCAAGACATAGTTCGTGATGCAAAGAATAAGGGTTTTTATGTATTTTCAAACAATGTGGACCGAAGCCAATGTGGCTGCCTACGTATCTGTCACGACCCGACCCGGGGCCGCAACTGATGCCCTACCGGGGCACCCCGACAGGTATACATCAGAGAATAGCAGCGGAACATACATAACACATAACATGTATAAAGTAAACATCACTGGCAAGCCGATAAGGCTGCCTTCCATAAAAATATACTTAATCAAAAGTACAACTTGTTCTTACAGCCCAAACACAAACGTGACTACAGACCTATAGGAATAACAAATGTGGCGGGACAGGGCCCCGCCATACCCCTGAATGTACACAATACCTATAGTATCAGGGAAGAACCGTACCAACAAAACAAGCTTCCGGAGGAATGGAGCTTCTGACACCGGAACAGTGATCCTAAGAGTGAGGATCCACCACCTGCTTACCCCTACCTGCGGCATGAACGCAGCCCCCGAGGAAGGGGGTCAGTACACAATAGGTACTAAGTATGTAAAACTGGAAAAATACTGTAATAATATCATAAGTTTGAAAATAAGCTGGAGTCATGGATGAAAATCAAATTACCTTGTACTGTGCCTTACTAACAATGAGAGTGACAAGTATAAACTTTACTGCATAAAATAGGTGGATCATGATCAACACAGGGTCCCTCGCCCGTAGTATCATTAAGCAATCCTACTCCTGGGACTATTTCACCCGCATGAGACTATTTCACCTGCATGGATCCTGTGGACCCGCATGAGGTATTCCTCGCATCATGGGTAGCCAATCCATGGAATACACAGAAGGTGGTATAACGTCTTGGGGGTGTACCCCTCATTTATACTCTTACCCTAAAGGAGGTGGTATAACGTCTTGGGGATTTACCCCTCATTTATACTCTTACCCTGGAGAAGGTGGTATAACATCTTGGGGATGTACCCCTCATTTATACTCTTACCCTGAAGAAGGTGGTATAACGTCTTGTGGATTTACCCCTCATTTATACTTTTACCCTGGCTCAATCGGCTATCATACATAACATAAGTAAGTCAAGGAAATCCACTAACTTTTTATTAGTCTGGCTCATATACCCTCTCATTTTAGTTTACTTAAGGCACTAACATATCTTAATAAAAGAAAACCGGGAATTCAACCCCAGTATTACATACTTCTACTATTTTAAAACTGACTCCTTTTCATATAAAACTTTTAGGCAATTGATGCCTTAAAATCAATTTGTCTTTCATAATTCAAGTCATTTGTCCCTACTCATCTTACTTAGTGTAAACCTTTCCTTATTAACCTCCCATAAGGCTAATATAACCAACTTCTCATAAAGTCGTTATATTAACTCTATACATTAGTCAAATATCTTTCCCTATATCCAAGGGACTTATACTTTTAGAACGAAACAAGTATCACATACTTAAAATACTTCAAGTCCCTTAACTTTGAAACTTAAGACATCATTAAAACAAGTAAGGAATATCAAAGCCTTGTACGTCTACCGTACTACATAGATGCAACTATTCATGCTCAAGAGGTAGGAAAGTTCCACATACCTCTTCGGTCAATCCACTTGCTATGTCCAAAATACCACACGTAGTATGTCAACCTATAATGAACATAATACGTTTATTAACCTCTAGTTACAATGTAGAATATTCCAAATTCAAAGTCACTAAATTCTATGGAAACTTGGGCAGCATTTCCTTTGTTTCTACATACTTTGCCACCTTTTTCAAGGCCGAATTCAACATCCAAACGCCACATTTAAGGCCCAACAATCCAAACATTTCAAAGGGGATTACACACCTACACTTGGATGTGTAGAATTCTTCCCCACAATGTACAACAACTAACTTAACAAGTTTAAGGTAGTATTTAGGCTATAACATGCTTACATAACATTCTTATCCAATTCCTTCATATCCAAACCATATTTCTTACATGCAAACTATCTAAGAGCAACATTTACCCCTACAAGATCTTTCTTCTTCACATTCAACACCAAAAACTAGCTACAAGAGAAGAATTGTTACCTTAGAGCTTTAGCCCAACTATTCCAACGAATTTGTTAGCCTCCTTTCCAAAAACACCACCACAATAACTCCTACAAACTTGCAAATAAGCTTCCTTCTTGCCACCCTTTTTCAGATTTTACTTAAGCTTAGATTTCCTCTTGAAATTCTAGAGAGAAGGGAGAGCTTTATTTTTAGAGAGAGATGAGAGTTTGAAGAATGACCAAGTCTTCAAGACTTGGTCAATAAGTCCGACTGCGCACTGAACTTGTAACTCCCATAACTTTCTACTCCGATGTCCTATCGACGAACGGTTGGTCGCGTTGGAAACTAGACTCAACGAACTACGCACTAAGCCTTTGAAACACCTAGGAACTCTCAATGTAACGGGTCATAACCCGCCTCAAAGTTGACCAAAACCCGTCCGAAATAATCCGTCAACCTATCCTTCTAAAATTAAAGTCTTAATCCCTTTCGTACGCTCTCACACGCATGGCCAGAACTACGGGGTATAACATTCTCCCCCCCTTAGAAACATTCGTCCCGAATGTTCCTTCTAGGCTCACTCAATTCACAATCTCAACATAGACCCTCTTAACTATTCTTTTTGCAATTAAAGACGCTCCACATGCCACAATAATACTTAAGCGTAATTGCTAAATTAAAACTAACAATCAGGAAAGTGGGTTACCTGGAGGTATAGGGAATAAGTGAGGATACTTTTTCATCACGTCATCCTCCGCTTCCCACGTCATCTCCTCTCTGTTCTCGTTCCGCCATAAGACTTTGACGGAAGCCACATCCTTTGTCCGAAGTCGCCTAACCTGACGATCGAGTATCGCTATGGGACTCTCCTCATACGATAACCTATCTGTCACCTGGACATCATGAATCGGGTGCACTCTAGATGGATCTCCAATACATTTCCGCAACATAGATACATGAAAAACTGGGTGCACTGCCTCCAGATCGGACGACAGGTCCAACTCATAGGCAACCTTACCTACCCTATGGACAATCTGATAAGGCCCAATGTACCTTGGTCTGAGTTTCCCTTTCTTCCCAAATCTCATCACGCCCTTCATGGGTGACACCTTCAGAAAGACCCAATCATCTACCTCAAACTCCAAGTGTCGACGCCGATGATCTGTGATACGACTTCGCCGACTGAGCTGACAATAACCGCTCCTGGATAAGCTTCACCTTATCCATTGCCTGCTGAATCAAGTCTGGCCCGACTAACTGCACTTCTCCCACCTCGAACCAGCCTATCGGTGACCTGCACTTCCTCCCGTATAAGGCCTCATAAGGCGCCATCTGGATACTAGAATGGTAGATGTTGTTATAAGCAAATTCCACTAGAGGTAAATGATCCTCCCAGCTACCCCTAAAATCAATAACGCAAGCCCGCAACATATCCTCAAGTGTCTGGATAGTGCGCTCGGCCTGTCCGTCGGTCTGAGGATGAAACACAGTACTGAGACTCACCTGGGTCCCTAATCCCTTCTGAAAAGACCTCCAGAAGTTAGCCGTGAACTGGGCTCCTCTGTCCGAAATAATCGATATAGGAACTCCGTGCAGTCTCACAATCTCTCTGATATACAGTCTAGCATAATCCTTGGCCAAAAAAGTCGTCCTGACTGGAAGAAAATGGGTTGATTTCGTCAGCCTGTCGACAATAACTCAAATGGAATCATGCTTCCTCTGAGTGTGAGGTAATCCTGTAATAAAATCCATATTTACCACCTCCCACTTCCAAGTCGGAATATCCATAGCCTGCAATAGCCCACCGGGCTTCTGGTGCTCAACCTTGACCTGCTGATAATTCGGGCACTACGCCACGAACTTCGCAACGTCCCTCTTCAGGCCATCCCACCAATACACACATCTGAGGTCATGGTACATCTTAGTCGACCCCGGATGGATAGAGTAACGAGCACTGTGTGCCTCCCCCAGAATCTGCTGACGAAGTCCTGTCACATCGGGAACACACAACTGGCCCTCAAATCTTAGCACCCCATCAGGCGCTATCTCAAATAGACTCTTCTCTTTCTGAAAAGCGACATCTCGATACCGTACCATAATTGGATCCTCATACTGTTGCATCTTCACCTCCTCGACGATGGAAGACTCGGCAACCTCTCGAACCCGAACTCCATCACCATCAGAACTAATTAAACGAACCCCAAGGCTCGCTAGCTGATGTAACTCTCGGACCATATCCCTTCTCTCTGGCTGTACATCAGATAGACTACCCATCGATCTGCGACTAAGGGTATCCGCAACTACATTGGCCTTCCCTGGGTGGTATAGAATGTCGACATCGTAATCCTTAAGTAACTCCAACCACCGTCTCTGCCGCAAGTTCAGCTCCTCCGTGAAGATATACCTGAGGCTCTTCGCGTGTAAATATCCACATGAACTCCATACAAATAATGTCTCCAGATCTTCAAGGCATGAATCACTGCTGCCAACTCTAAGTCATGTGTGGGATAGTTCTTCTCATGCTTCCTGAGCTGTCGAGATGCGTAAGCTATAACTTTGCCGTGCTGCATCAGTACGCACCCAAGCCCGACACCTGACGCATCGCAATAAACCACATATCCGTCTAAACCCTCTAGAAGAGTAAGAACTGGGGAGGTTGTCAATTTCTCCTTTAGCAACTGGAAACTTTCCTCACAAGCATCCGTCCACCGGAATATAATTGCCTTCTGAGTCAGCCTAGTCAATGGTGCTGAGATGGAAGCAAACCTCTCCACAAATCTCCGATAATAACCTGCAAGGCCCAAAAAGCTGCGCACCTCTGTTGGTGTAGCTGGTCCGCCAAGTCTCGATCGCCTCACCTTTGTCAGACAACCCGAATACCATCGGCCCCGATAACATGCCCTAGGAAAGCCACTGAGGCCAACCAAAATTCGCATTTCGAGAACTTGGCATACAATTGCCGATCCCGGAGGACTCCCAATACCGTCCTCAAATGATCCGCATATTCCCGCTCTGTGCGCGAATAAACCAGGATATCATCAATGAATACTATAATGAACATATCCAAGAATGGCTTGAACACCCGGTTCATCAAATCCATGAATATCACTGGGCGTTGTCAACCCGAAAGACATCACCCTGAACTCATAGTGCCCATACCGGGTCCTGAATGCAGTCTTTGGGATATCTGCCTCTCTAACTCGCACCAGATGATAACCAGACCGCAGGTCTATCTTGAAAAAACACCTTGCACCCTGCAACTGGTCAAACAAATCATCGATCATGGGGAGGGGATATTTGTTCTTGATAGTTACCTTGTTCAGCTGCCTGTAATCAATACACATACGCAACGTCCCATCCTTCTTATTTACAAATAACACTGGCGCTCCCCAGGGAGAAACACTTGGCCTGATAAAACCTTTTTCCAGCAAATCTTTCAGCTGATCTTTCAATTCCTTCAACTCAAGAAAGCATCCTCAGATGGCGGAATAGATATCGGTCGAGTGTCTGGCGCCAAATCAATGCAAAACTCAATCTCTCTCTCAGGAGGGATACCCGGAAGCTCGTCTGGGAATACGTCTGGAAACTCTCTAACGACCGGAACTAACTGAAGGTCCGATATCTCAGCCTCAGTATCGAACACCCGAGCCATATAGTAGATATACCCCTTCCGCACCATCTTCCTAGCCTTGAGATAAGAAATAAACCTACCCCTCGACGATGCAGTATTCCCCTTCCACTCGATAACCGGCTCACCAGGAAACTGGAACCGAACTAATCTCTCTCTACAGTCCACATTGGCATAGTAAGACGCTAGCCAATCCATACCCATAATCACATCAAAGTCCGTCATATCCAACTCTATCAAGTCGTCTAGAGTCTGACGACCGTATATAGTCACTGGGCAAGCCTTATATACTCGCTCGGCTACCACCGAATTACCTACTGGCGTAGCCACCTCAAAAGGTTTTATGGACTCGGGCTCTATCCCTATACATCACAGCAAGCATATACATCACAGCAAGAAACCAATAATGTACATGTGACGACATCTGGTGACGCCTCCTGGTCTTGACGGCTGGACATTGTTGACACCCAATTTTGACCCTCCCGTCCAGTCATTAGCTATAAAATTAGACTAATTTTGTAAAATAATTTTTTATGATTTTTTATAATAAAATGCAGCGATAAAATATTAATACATGCATAAATAAATTATTTAATAATAACTTCGCATTTTCTACGTAGAGTATTAAGCACTTAGAGTCTCGCGCCCGCATTAATTAATTTCAAGCTTTGTCGTAATTCTTAAATAATTGATAAATACATAAAATAAATAATTTAGCAATGGCACGTCAAGTAGCATAGCCGCGTTTATTAATACGCAAGAGAATTTCATAATCATTTGTAATTTAAAATCAATTTTAATCTAATACATACATATAATAGCGTCGCATTTATAAAAGCTTTAAACAATTCTTAAAAAATCATACTTGCATTTAGCATTTAAATAATTTAATCTAAACTCAATTCAATTTTAACTTAACTTCGCAATAATGCACAATAATAATATTTTAAATAATAGCGCCGCATTCTAAAGTATTAAGCATTGATTAATTAGCACGTCCGTCTTTGTTCTTTATAATAATTTAAACTCAAGCATTAATTAAGTAGCACGCCCATTTTATTCTTGTAATAATTTTAATCTCAAACATAGATTAATAAAGCACCTAAATAATTTAGTCAATTAATTTATCACTAATTAACTAATTAAATAACTAGCCTAAAACTAATTGAAAGCCTAAAACTAATACCCTAATTTAACTACTCATTTGAACCTGCGGCCCATTATTTTCCCTGACCCGAGGCCCAATCCCCCACAGCCTTATATCGACCCAACCCTTATTATCCTCAGCCCAGTGGCCCTTTTCCCTTATCAGCCCCTTCATCATCGTCCCCCTCACTCCCCTAAACGAAACCCTAAACCCGTCGCCGCCAATACCTTACCTTGTTCGACCCGAGATTCTCGCCGGAGAATCCGGGACCTTCCTTACCCACGCAAGCGAAGCCAGCTCGCCCTTACCATAACCTGCACAAATCGCACAAAATATCCTTCACAATCTTAGCCAATCAATACGAAATCTCGTCGAATCAAGCACAAATTAGCCTTTATTACTTACCGAACTTAGACCCAGATGATTAGCTATAAATACAAGAACGATTAGGCATGCAAGGCAGGAGACCCATAACAGGATTGAGCTCGATCGAGGATTGAGGCGAGTAGGTGGCCTGAGGAGTCCAATAGCAATATTCGAATAAGAGAGCAGGGTTCAGGGGGGAAGCGTGATATTGTGGTGCACAAACGATATCACAGGCAGGAGGGCACAGACGGCAGAGCTCAGTGAGGTAGCAATTGTGTTATCCATGCGAGTAGAGCAGTAGGAACAGGGCAGAGCTTAGTCAGGGTAGCAGTCAGCATGCATCGATTTGACACCCCCTTAGCAGCAGTCAACAACTCAGAGGGCAGCAGAACATCGGGAAGAATCGACAAGCATCGGGAGCGCGGTTCGACCCAGATTTAGCACCGCTAGAATAGGAAGTTCGAATCCCTTCTTTCAATTCTAACCAAGAAATCAGCAAAACAAACTTTACCCTTTCATTCGCATAGCAAACCCAAAGCCCGTCGAGTGAACCAAAGACTTGATACGCTGCCCCGGGTCGCTGTCCGGAGAAGGCCTGCGAAGTTTATGTCTGGGCCAAGCCTTTTGCCTGCTTCTTCTTGGTTTGTTAATCACAAAGAAATTTATGCGTCTTTGGATCAGATATGTTCAGATTTAATGCCCATTCATTCATTATATGATAAGCTGGTATAAAGCATATACTAATCCTTATCTTTTCCTATTTTTTTTTACATGGCACGCACCGGAGCAAAAATGAAGAGTCTCCCGGCGAGACTCATCACGAGCTACTTCAAATGGCAACCCGCATCTACATCCATCGAGTTCCCTCTTCGGCAAATTCTTAGAAAAACAAATAGGACGGAGTCATCCACTTCAACTCCTTTATTCCCTTAACCTCATTACCTCATTTATGCCTTATTTGTTTATTGCAAATTATTTTCTAACTTTGTAATTAACAGGGAATCTAGAATAATTATTCTCTGAACATATGAGAGGTGGGGAAGGTAATTCATGATTAGAAATGCACTTCTACTTTATTTGTCTTTTAGGACTGTTAGGCATGTCTAAATTCTGCAAAAAAAAAAAAAATCTAAATGATTTAACTTGCATGATAAAACCAACATTCTTCTCATTAAACCCATAACAGATTTTTCCAAAACTCTCAAGATCATCTTAAAACACCTCTTATATAATATCGTACGCAGGTTAAGCAAGATTAATTTAGCTGGCAGTATACATAATTAGTCCGTAAATAACCTTTGCATGAACACATAATTAGTCCATAAAGCACCTCTTAGCATTCTTTAGCATTTCTAGCCCCTTTAGCACTTTTAAGCACCCTAGTAATCCCTAGCATTTTTAGCACTACTTCTAGCATTTAGCATTTTAGCACCCTTTACCAGTCCTTTAGCATTTAGCACCTTTTTAGCACTTTTAATATGTTAGCACTTTTTAAACACACCTTTAACATTTTAACATTCTTTTAGCATTTATTTTATTTTTCTAACATTTTTATTTAAGCAGGAGCCTTTAAACATTTTAACCTTTTAAGCACTTCTAATCGCCCCTTGACATCTAGCACCTTTAGCACATTTTGTCCTTAACATTTTAGCACCTCCTAGCATTCTGTTGTACTTTAGCATATAACACCTTTTGCCCTTTTAATACTTTAAGCACATTTTAAACATTTTAACATTTCAGCATTTATTTTATTTCCTAACATTTTATTAAGCAGGAGGAGCTTTTATTTTGCATTTTCAACATAATAATTACCCTAGGTTTGACAGGACAACCGCAAGTTGGCGGATTTTAGAGGGTGCCTAACCTCTTCCCTCTAGATTAATAAAGAACCCTTAACCAGAATCTCACTAAGTTTAGCAGACCATTAAATGGAGTTAGTGTTGACTTTAACCTAAGTTGACATCTAGGTGTCCTAATTCACCCAAACTAATTAGGTGGCGACTCCGCGAACCCTTAGCACCTTAGCATTTCTAGCACTTTAGCATTTTAACACTTTTAAATATCTATCATTCTTTTAACTATTTAGCATTTTATTATTTATTTTTAAACATTGCATTTTAAGCAGGAGATTCGCTCATAGAAAAGTCGCGGTCGAAAAAGGGCGCGACAGAAATGGCGACTCTGCTGGGGATTTAAGGTTCTTAACCATAACGGACCTAGGGTTATTATTTGGCATTATTTTTTGCATTTAATTTTGTGTGCTATATTTTGTTTATTTTAATTGCTACCTGCTTTACTGCTTTCCTTAAACTGGCATTCCGCTCATATTTCTTCCGCTCTGGAAAAGTCACACAATCACACACTCACACGCGGGTGTGCTTTGCGCACCTGTAAATTTCTTTCAAACACCCACATTTAAGAGAGTTGGTATTTTGCGCGGAGAATCCGGTCCAACCGGTGGTCGCGTAGCCTTCTCACTCGAGTTGTCCGCTCGGGAACCTTGCGTCTAGAAAAGCCAAATCTTAGAAACTTAAGATAGAGCTATACCACCCTTATTTTAGGGCATGCATGCATTTACCTTAGGTGGGTCGGTCCTTGGCATCGACACCACAATTAGGAAGACACCAAACCTGTCGACGCGTTTTCTCAACCCAACGACCAACCAACATATTATGTGTAGCGTGGCAGTGATAGACAAATCCAAACCTAATCATGTTATGCTGAAATTGGAAAAAGTGCACCGTCATTTGGTCGCCATTTCCAACAAAAGCATTACAGTTGGACGGCTCGGACAAATCTATCATGACCTCGCATAGGTGACGTTTAGGCTTACCTCTGGCATAAAGAGGTCCCCCTTGCATATTAGGAAACGTATGAATGTGCTATGTGCAATATATCTGCTACATACCTGCAAATTATGCTCTTTATGCTAACACCGTTTGTTGCATTTTTTTAGAAAGATTTATCATCTTCCCCAAAGGTCGGTTCGTATTTGACTCAACAATGTCGGAGCATCCACACTTTACCAGGTCCAAGGCAAGAAATGATGATATGACTGGCTCGGGGGCGTCTGAGCCAAATGGTTTGGGAATTATTCCTGTCAGCGAAACAGAACCTTCAGAAGGGAGGAATGTCACCAGTCAGGAAGAATGTATTGCGCAGCTGCTACAACAAATTGCTGATATGCAGGTTGAGATGGAGAGGCTACGGAATCTGACCAACCTATCCATTAGTTTGAATACCCCTATGCCAGAGCAAAGGGCCACTACCTCGCAAACCATCCCAGAGCGACCTCCACCACCACATATCTCCCAAAATTCCCCACAAAGACCGCCAGTTGCCGACCAAACTGCCCCTCGCCCAGCCAATCCTCAACCCCACCTTCAAAATGATCCTCCTACTACCCATGTACCTCAGCCCCCGCCTACTTACTTCACCACAATCAGCCCTAATCGCCAGGCCAACCAATACCCACGCACCATACCCATTACCAGCCCCAGCAAACAACCCAGACAGCTAACTTATGCAACAGAAACCCAGCCTTTTATCGTCCCTGTGCTTCACCAGGAAGCAGATCATTACGAAGAAATGGAAAGGGAAGTCCGAGCCAAAATGGACGAGGACGTAGCCAAAGAAATTCATAGTTTGAAAGAAGCAGTTCGGGGCATGCGATCGGATAAAGGTCACGAAGGACTAGACTACGAGGACCTTTGCACGTCCAGACGCGAACCGCCTATGGGGTACAAGGTGCGAAGTTTGAACTATTTGATGGGAAAGGAACCCCGCGCACACTTGAGGTCATATTGCGACAAGCTAATCGGTAGTGGAAGAACCCGATGTCATTATGAAGTTGTTCATTCGGAGCTTGGCCGCGAGACACTAGATTGGTATACCACCAAGATCCGCGAAATGGCATACCGGAATGACGCCCAAGATTTTGTGAGCGATTCAGTTCAACACGTAAACCGTTGTGATGATTCTATTTAATGAAGTTGGAGAAAAAGCCTACGAACGTTTCAGAGAATACGCCATGAGGTGGCGTTCAGAGGCGAAAGTACAACCACCCACGGAGAGTGAGATGACCACACTATTCGTACAATCTTTGAAGGGCCTGAACCTACTATGAGCGAATGATAAGCGTCGTTGGACGGAATTTTGCGGAAGTTGTTAGAATGGGCGACTTCGTAGGTTAAGGTATTAAACCGGTAGGATTACAAAGTCGGCGATTACAGTGCAACTAATAAGGCGATTGATCGGGGACACTCGAGTACTTCACAAAGGAAGAAAGAGACGATTTCCTTCCATGTTTGTACAAGAACGCAAACCCAAGCATTCATAACATACCAAACCCATCATACTACCACAACTACCACACACACTATATATAACGCTCCCAAACACCCGTTTATCACGCCCGCATAGATCCACCCATCAAGCCCGCCAACAAAATAAAGCACCCAATGCACCCAGAGCAAATAAGAATTTTGAAGGGAAACCACCCAAAGTTCGCACCCCACTAGCCGAACACATACCTCAAATATATGAAAGGTTGCGAGCTGCAGGCCTAATCCAACCGATTCCAGGAAGGATTCCTGACCCTATCCCAAGATGGTATGATGAGAACAAGCGATGCGTGTATCACTCCGATAGCCCAGGACATGACACTGAAGGTTGCCACTCCCTCAGGGACAGAATCGAGGCGCTGATCAGAGAAGGGGTAATTCAGCTAAAGGATCCTGCCCCAAATGTGCATGATAACCCTTTGCCAAACCACGGCCACGTCAATGTGCACCTGATGAGGAATACACTCCCCTGCCTATGCCCATTCCGCCCTCGAATCAGTCATTTATCCGAGCATGCACCACGCAGAAACCAAAAGAGGGAGATACTGATAGCAGAGCATGAAGACCCAACCATCCACGATGCAGAGTACGGCGTATTGGTTGGACTTGCCCCTTGTTTTGGTCCGCCTAGAGCCCGGATTAGAAAAGCAATTTAGTTTAACAGAATAATTTAAAAACTCATATTTAAGCTTTAATAATGTTTTCTTTTGTTTTGCTTGTAATGAACTACGTTCGACCTGATTCCCTTGGCGGATACGTAGGCGGCCACCGGCCTCGGTCCCACATTTAGAAATTTTAATTTCACCCCAAAATTTGCTTGTAATGAACTACGTCATGACCTGATTCCCACATGGGATACGTAGGCGGCCTAAATCGGCTTCGGTCACACCATTAGGAAACTTTCCCTTCGTTCCGAAAATAACAAGAATACAAGCAACCCCATTGAGACCCATTTTAGCCGCGGACACCCTTTTCAAACCGGGACCATGAGGAAACTGCATGGGGTTGCAAGTCCAAACAGCCGAACACGGATATCACGGGACACGGCGGCGGTCGATCTGAATCGACTTCCGAAACTCACAAATTTCTTTGGCGCAGTCTTTTCATATTAATGTAAGCGAAAGTGCAATAATCGAAGCGAAAATACGGCGAAAGGTTTCTTCAGATAGCGTATTAGCAAAGCGCGAGGATGACAACAATCCAAAGTCCGGCGGCAGAAAGGGCATCAACAATCAATCAAAGTTGAGTTCCGCAACAAAACTCCGCGTCAACTCGCATAAAGTCAAATTGGCAATCCACGCATCGCACACAGCAAAGGCATCATGGCAATTCGTCAGTTGCAGCGTTTAGCATGTCCGTGCAAGGACAACATCTCAGGGATGACATCTCTACCCATAAAATTGCACTTCTCATATGAATTTATCATTTCGCTTAAACGGTATACACTAACGCTTTTTCTCAAGCTTAGCTTGCGGGAGCATTTATTCTACGAGCAAAGCGGCGCCAGCCCGCATAACGACGTGATCGCATTATGTTCACGCAACGGCGCCGAAGAATACGTCCGTGCAATGGCGTTATCGGACAACAAGTCCACGCAACGACGCCAAGAAGAACACGCCCGCATAACGGCGTTATCGCGACATCAAGTCCACGCAGCGACGCCGAAGACGCCCGGATAACGGCGTGATCGCGAAGTCCACGCAGCCGGCGCCGGCGAACACGTCCGGACAACGGCGTGATCGGCAAGTCCACGCAACGACGCCGAAGAATACGTCCGCATAACGGCGTGATCGCAAGTCCACGCAACGGCGCCAAGAAGAACACGTCCAGACAACGACGTGATCAGCAAGTCCACGCAACGACGCCAGCAGCAACACGTCCAGACAACGACGTGATCAGCAAGTCCACGCAACGACGCCAACAGCAATATGTCCAGGCAATGACGTTATCATCACAACAAGTCTACGCAACGACGCCAGCAGCAACACGTCCAGGCAACGACGTTATCAGCACAGCAAGTCTACGCAACGACGCCAAGAAAGAACACGTCCGTAACGACGCGTATCAAGACAAAGAAGTCTACGCGATGACGCCGTATAACACGCCCAGTGCAACGGCGTTATCAAGACAACAAGTCCACGCAGCGGCGCCAAAGAAGAATGCGCTACGCAACGACGCCAGGAAGACGCCCGTGCAATGACGTTATCAGCACAACAAGTCCGAAAACGATGCCATCATCAGCATATCACATCCACGCAGGGACGATTTCTATACTCTCGAAATTGCATTTCTTACTCATGCTTTATTATTCTGTCTTAGCAGTTATGCACTAACTCTTTCTTGAGCTTTAGTCTACAGGGACAATTGCAGCAAGGACAACGTATCCGCATTCACAATCGCAACACGTCTGTGCAAGGACGAAAGCCACAACGTTTGCAGCATCGCATCAACATAACAGGCATCGCGTTTTCGCAGGATAACATTTTCTACTCACAGTCATTTTACTTTTAAAAGTATGCATCATCATTTTGCCTTAACAGTTATGCACTAACCGTTTGTTTAAGTCTTAACATGCAGGAGCAGGAGCACAACGTGGATTTTCTCTTACAGCGAACCGAGGCAATTTGTTGGGGGGTCAACCTTCCCAATGAATGGCAGAAGCGGCCTCAAGCGTCGGTCCACTCGCTCCACATCACCATAGAACCCAGCACCATAAGCCATAGCGGTACACCCCAGGTTCAAGCCCGTTTATATTATTTTATTCTTTACACCACAGCCCAGTGTCATCATAACTCGACACTGGGACAACTTTGAGTTCGCGTTAGCCCGCCTTGGTGTTTTGACCATGGTAGCCCAGTGTCGTCATAACTCGACACTGGGACAGCTTTGAGTCCGCGTTAGCCCGCCCTGGTGTTTCGACCATGGTAACCCAGTGTCGTCATAACTCGACACTGGGACAGATTTTGATTTTTTGCGTCAGCCTTGCCTAATTGCCCAACATTCTAATTCTGAGGGTCGAGACAAATTGGCTATGAGTCAACGTCTTTGTCCGAAGATTCTTCCAATCATCTCCATACAAAGAGGGACAGCTGTTGACACCCAATTTTGACCATCCCGTCCAGTCATTAGCTATAAAATTAGACTAATTTTGTAAAATATTTTTTTATGATTTTTTATAATAAAATGCAGCGATAAAATATTAATACATGCATAAATAAATTATTTAATAATAACTTCGCATTTTCTACGTAGAGTATTAAGCACTTAGAGTCTCGCGCCCGCATTAATTAATTTCAAGCTCTGTCGTAATTCTTAAATAATTGATAAATACATAAAATAAATAATTTAGCAATGACGTCGCGTCAAGTAGCATAGCCGCGTTTATTAATACGCAAGAGAATTTCATAATCATTTATAATTTAAAATCAATTTTAATCTAATACATACATTTAATAGCGTCGCATTTATAAAAGCTTTAAACAATTCTTAAAAAATCATACTTGCATTTAGCATTTAAATAATTTAATCTAAACTCAATTCAATTTTAATTTAACTTCGCAATAATGCACAATAATAAGATTTTAAATAATAGCACCGCATTCTAAAGTATTAAGCATTGATTAATTAGCACGTCCGTCTTTGTTCTTTATAATAATTTAAACTCAAGCATTAATTAAGTAGCACGCCCATTTTATTCTTGTAATAATTTTAATCTCAAACATAGATTAATAAAGCACCTAAATAATTTAGTCAATTAATTTATCACTAATTAACTAATTAAATAACTAGCCTAAAACTAATTGAAAGCTTAAAACTAATACCCTAATTTAACTACCAAATTTGAAACTCGCGCCCATTATTTTCCCTGACCCGAGGCCCAATCCCCCACAGCCTTATATCGACCCAACCCTTATTATCCTCAGCCCAGTGGCCCTTTTCCCTTATCAGCCCCTTCATCATCGTCCCCCCCACTCCCCTAAACGAAACCCTAAACCCGTCGCCGCCAATACCTTACCTTGTTCGACCCGAGATTCTCGTCGGAGAATCCGGGACCTTCCTTACCCACGCAAGCGAAGCCAGCTCGCCCTTACCATAACCTGCACAAATCGCACAAAATATCCTTCACAATCTTAGCCAATCAATACGAAATCTCGTCGAATCAAGCACAAACTAGCCTTTATTACTTACCGAACTTAGACCCAGATGATTAGCTATAAATACAAGAACGATTAGGCATGCAAGGCAGGAGACCCATAGCCGGATTGAGCTCATCGAGGATTGTGGGCGTAGTAGGTGGCCTCGTGAGGAGTCCAATAGCAATATTCGAATAAGAGAGCAGGGTTCAGGGGGGAAGCGTGATATTGTGGTGCACAAACGATATCACAGGCAGGAGGGCACAGACGGCAGAGCTCAGTGAGGTAGCAATTGTGTTATCCATGCGAGTAGAGCAGTAGGAACAGGGCAGAGCTTAGTCAGGGTAGCAGTCAGCATGCATCGATTTGACACCCCTTAGCAAAGAGCCAACAACTCGAGGCGCAGAACATCGGAAGAATCGACAAAGACGGGAGCAAGTGGTTCAAGACTCAGTTAGCACCGCTAGAATAGGAAGGTCGACTCCCTTCTTTCAAGTCTAACCAAGAAATCAGCAAAACAAACATTACCCTTTCATTAGCATAGCAAACCCAAAGCCCGACGAGAGAACAGAAGACTTGATACACGCCTGTCGTCAGGAGAAGGCCCGCGGTTTATGTCCGCCAAGCCTTTTGCCCGCTTCTTCGTTTGTTAATCACAAAGAAATTTATGCGTCTTGGATCAGATATGTTCGATTTAATGCCCATTCATTAATTATATGATAAGCTGGTATAAAGCATATACTATTGCTTATCTTTTCCTATTTTTTTTTACATGGCACGCACCGGAGCAAAAATGAAGAGTCTCCCGACGAGACTCATCACGAGCTACTTCAAATGGCAACCCGCATCTACATCCATCGAGTTCCCTCTTCGGCAAATTCTTAGAAAAACAAATAGATTTGAGTCATCCACTTCAACTCCTTTATTCCCTTAACCTCATTACCTCATTTATGCCTTATTTGTTTATTGCAAATTATTTTCTAACTTTGTAATTAACAGGGAATCTAGAATAATTATTCTCTGAAAATATGAGAGGTGGGGAAGGTAATTCATGATTAGAAATGCACTTCTACTTTATTTGTCTTTAGAATCAATTAGGCATGTCTAAATTGCAAAAAAAAAATCTAAATGATTTAACTTGCATGATAAAACCAACATTCTTCTCATTAAACCCATAACAGATTTTTCCAAAACTCTCAAGATCATCTTAAAGCACCTCTTATATAATATCGCATTTGTGTTAAGCAAGATTAATTTAGCTGGCAGTATACATAATTAGTCCGTAAATAACCTTTGCATGAACACATAATTAGTCCATAAAGCACCTCTTAGCATTATTTAGCATTTCTAGCCCCTTTAGCACTTTTAAGCACCCTAGTAATCCCTAGCATTTTTAGCACTACTTCTAGCATTTAGCATTTTAGCACCCTTTACCAGTCCTTTAGCATTTAGCACCTTTTTAGCACTTTTAATATGTTAGCACTTTTTAAAAACACCTTTAACATTTTAACATTCTTTTAGCATTTATTTTATTTTTCTAACATTTTTATTTAAGTAGGAGCCTTTAAACATTTTAACCTTTTAAGCACTTCTAATCGCCCCTTGACATTTAGCACCTTTAGCACATTTTGTCCTTAACATTTTAGCACCTCCTAGCATTCTGTTGTACTTTAGCATATAGCACCTTTTGCCCTTTTAATACTTTAAGCACCTTTTAAACATTTTAACATTTCAGCATTTATTTTATTTCCTAACATTTTATTAAGCAGGAGGAGCTTTTATTTTGCATTTTCAACATAATAATTACCCTAGGTCTGACAGGACAACCGCAAGTTGGCGGATTTTAGAGGGTGCCTAACCCCTTCCCTCTAGATTAATAAAGAACCCTTAACCAGAATCTCACTAAGTTTAGCAGACCATTAAATGGAGTTAGTGTTGACTTTAACCTAAGTTGACATCTAGGTGTCCTAATTCACCCAAACTAATTAGGTGGCGACTCCGCGAACCCTTAGCACCTTAGCATTTCTAGCACTTTAGCATTTTAACACTTTTAAATATCTAGCATTCTTTTAACTATTTAGCATTTTATTATTTATTTTTAAACATTGCATTTTAAGCAGGAGATTCGCTCATAGAAAAGTCGCGGTCGAAAAAGGGCGCGACAGACATAACATAAATGCGGTTCTGAGGACCGCTGGAACTGGGACCCCTGCTACGACCCCTGCCGCGGCCTGCTGGACCGTGAACACCACGCCTCCGGCGACGCCACCAAGACGAAGATCCGCGATCGACTTCGCCGGATGAACCATAACATCCCCGCCGCCTCTGGTCGGACAATCTCTCCTCAAATGGCCCTGCTGGCCACAAGAGTAACAAGCTCCCGTAGTCATACGGCACTCGCCCGGGTGAGACCTACCGCATTGAACACACCGAGATGTAGGTGGCCTCATCTCGATCGAAACCCCGGCCCTCCGGGAACCCGGCCTCGAACCCCGCTCCTTCCCCGAATACCTCAGACGTCCGGCGCGGAGGAGCGCTCAACCTACGAGGTGCAATTGGTTCTTCGCCGAGGTTGTCTACCTCAAAACTACCAAAGGACCTCGCTGTCCCGCCCTCTTCGCCGATACCACAATCCGCTTACCGCGTTCCTCATACCCAAGTGCATATGCCTGCATGCGGGCAATGTCCATGCCCGGCTGAAGAGCTAACCTCGTGCAACTCTCTGCCAAGTAATCATCGAGCCCTGTGACATAGCGGTGCACCCTGTCCTCCATGTCTGCTACCAAAGCGGGTACATACCGAGCCAACGAGTCAAACTCTACGTTGTACTCCCGGACCGTCCGCCCGCTCTGTCTCAACGTCAGAAACCTATCAGCTCGAGCTCTCCTCATCTGCGGAGGCAATAAATGGCTAAGGAACGCCTCTGAGAACTCATCTCAAACAGCTGGAAGCGCATGCTCCCCCCGGTATAGTTCCCATGAATCATACCAGTCAACTGCAGTATCCCGCAGCCGATGTGAACCCAATAATACTGACTCGGTCTCCGAGGCCCTAATCACTCTCATGATCCGCTGTAACTGTCGGATAAACTCCTGAGGATCATCCTCAGGCCTCGACCCATAGAACTCTGGTGGGCTGCAACTCAAAAAGTCCCGAAGTCTCAAGCCGCCGACGGGGTGAACTACGAATACAATGAACTGCCTCTCGCTCGCCCTCCCGCTAGCCACGATCTCGGCCAATAATCGCCATCTCTCGGTAGCCCATATCCTCTCGCTCCAGCCGTAATCGAGGCTCAGTGCAGTGGTCTCGTGATTCGCCGCCGCCTCGAACTCGCTTCGGGTTGGCGACGCCGTGGAACTCGCCGTCAAACATCTCTCAGTAAAGATCGCATGTGCCCTAGTAACCCTCGGTGTCCTACTAGCAGCTCCCTCAGCTGCCTTGCCCTTCTGGGCCGCGGTTGCCTTGCGTGGAGGCATAACTGATACATAAAGGAAAATATCAGAGGAAATTCAACCTATAACACAGCTCTATTGCACGATCTTAGAGTGAAAGAATGGAAACTCATCCTAAATATCCTGCAGCCTCCTGATTATAGATGTGGTGCACAACACACCGATAATCAAGACTCTACTAGACACGGTCTGTAGACACTTTCCGAGGACTAACTGCTCTGATACCACTTTTGTCACGACCCGACCCCGAGGTCAAGAATCGTGCTCCTACCGGGGCACCCCGACAGGTATACATCAGAGAATATCAGCGGAACATACATAACACATAACCTGTATAAAGTAAACATCACTGGCAAGCCGATAAGGCTGCCTTCCATAAAAATATACTTAATCAAAAGTACAACTTGTTCTTACAGCCCAAACACATCGTGACTACTGCACTTAGAATAACAATCCGTATGGATAGGCCCCGCCATACCCATGAATGTACAATACCTATAGCATCGGGGAAGAACCGCACTAACAAAACAAGCTTCCGAGGAATGGAGCTTCGACACCTAATGGTGATCCTAAGAGTGAGGATCCACCACCTTCTTACCCTACCGCGGCATTTAACGCAGCCCCGAGAAGGGGTCGATGACACATAGGTACTAAGTATGTAAAACTGGAAAAATACTGTAATAATATCATAAGTTTGAAAATAAGTTGGAGTCATGGATGAAAATCAAATTATCTTGTACTGTGCCTTACTAACAATGAGAGTGACAAGTATAAACTTTACTGCATAAAAATAGGTGGCTCATGATCAACACAGGGTCCCTCGCCCGTAGTATCATTAAGCAATCCTACTCCTGGGACTATTTCACCCACATGGATCATGTGGACCCGCATGGGGTATTCCTCGCATCATGGGTAGCAAATCCATGGAATACACAAAAGGTGGTATAACGTCTTGGGGGTGTACCCCTCATTTATACTCTTACCCTAAAGGAGGTGGTATAACGTCTTGGGGATTTACCCCTCATTTATACTCTTACCCTGAAGAAGGTGGTATAAAGTCTTGGGGATGTACCCCTCATTTATACTCTTACCCTGAAGAAGGTGGTATAACGTCTTGTGGATTTACCCCTCATTTATACTCTTACCTTGGCTCAACCGGCTATCATACATAACATAAGTAAGTTAAGGAAATCCACTAACTTTTTATTAGTCTGGCTCATATACCCTCTCATTTTAGTTTACTTAAGGCACTAACATATCTTAGTGAAAGAAAACCGGGAATTCAACACCAGTATTACATACTTCTACTCTTTTAAAACTGACTCCTTTTCATATAAAACTTTTAGGCAATTGATGCCTTAAAATCAATTTGCCTTTCATAATTCAAGTCATTTGTCCCTACTCATCTTACTTAGTGTAAACCTTTCTTATTAACCTTCCATAAGGCTAATATAACCAACTTCCCATAAAGTCGTTATATTAACTCTATACATTAGTCAAATATTTTTCCCTATATCCAAGGGACTTATACTTTTAGAACGAAACAAGTATCACATACTTAAAATACTTCAAGTCCCTTAACTTTGAAACTTAAGACATCATTAAAACAAGTAAGGAATATCAAAGCCTTGTACGTCTACCGTACTACATATATGCAACTATTCATGCTCAAGAGGTAGGAAAGTTCCACATACCTCTTCGGTCAATCCACTTGCTAAGTCCAAAATACCACACGTAGTATGTCAATCTATAATGACCATAATACGTTTATTAACCTCTAGTTACAATGTAGAATATTCCAAATTCAAAGTCACTAAATTCTATGGAAAATTGGGCAGCATTTCCTTTGTTTCTACATACTTTGCCACCTTTTTCAAGGCCGAATTCAACATCCAAACGCCACATTTAAGGCCCAACAATCCAAACATTTCAAAGGGGATTACACACCTACACTTGGATGTGTAAAATTCTGCCCCACAATGTACAACAACTAACTTAACAAGTTTAAGGTAGTATTTAGGCTATAACATGCTTACATAACGTTCTTATCCAATTCCTTCATATCCAAACCATATTTCTTACATGCAAACTATCTAAGAGCAACATTTACCCCTACAAGATCTTTCTTCTTCACATGCAACACCAAAAACTAGCTACAAGAGAAGAATTGTTACCTTAGAGCTTTAGCCCAACTATTCCAACGAATTTGTTAGCCTCCTTTCCAAAAACACCACCACAATAACTCCTACAAGCTTGCAAATAAGCTTCCTTCTTGCCACCCTTTTCAGATTTTCCTTAAGCTTAGATTTCCTCTTGAAATTCTAGAGAGAAGGGAGAGCTTTATGTTTAGAGAGAGATGAGAGTTTGAAGAATGACCAAGTCTTCAAGACTTGGTCAATAAGTAGTGCATGCAAAATCAGATGGGGGGGACACTTGTCACCCTCCCATGGCCTTTTTTAAAACAAAATAGCGGTAGATTTTTCCACTAACTGCAGAACCCGCCTCGTGTGCGGCCTGCGATCGGCCATGGCGCTGAAACCTCTGTCGACTCCCAGAACATTCCGGCGCCGCGGCGCTGCAACTTCAGCGAACACTCAGCTCTTCTGACGCCGCTCGCATCCGCGCCGTGGCCTCGTGGCTCTCGACCGAACACTTTTCGTCCGATCACAGACTGAACTTGTAACTCCCATAACTTTCTACTCCGATGTCCTATCGACGAACGGTTGGTTGCGTTGGAAACTAGACTCAACGAACTACGCACTAGGCCTTTGAAACACCTAGGAACTCTCAATGTAACGGGTCATAACCCGCCTCAAAGTTGACCAAAACCCGTCCGAAACAATCCGTCAACCTATCCTTCTAAAATTAAAGTCTTAATCTCTTTCGTACGCTCTCACACGCATGGCCAGAACTACGGGGTATAACAGTATCCCACCGAGGGAATCAGGTCAAGACGTAGTTCATGATGCAAAGAATAATGATTTTTATGTATTTTCAAACAATGTGGACTGAAGCCAATGTGGCTGCCTACGTATCCCGCCGAGGGAATCAGGTCAAGACGTAATTCATGATGCAAAGAATAAGGATTTTTATGTATTTTCAAACAATGTGGACCGAAGCCAATGTGGCTGCCTACGTATCCCGCCGAGGAAATCAGGTCAAGACGTAGTTCATGATGTAAAAAATGATTGTACAGTTTTAAAAAAATGAGACCGAAGCCAATGTGGCTGCCTACGTATCCCACTGAGGGAATCAGGTCAAGACGTAGTTCGTGATGCAAAATAACGATTTTTTATGATTTTAAAATGATGTGGGACCGAAGCCGATGCGGCCGCCTACGTATCCCGTTGAGGGAATCAGGTCAAGACGTAGTTCGTGATGCAAAATAAGAATTTTTTATGATTTTAAAATGATGCGGGACCGAAGCCGATGTGGCCGCCTACGTATCCCGCTGAGGGAATCAGGTCAAGATGTAGTTCGTGATGCAAAATAAGAATTTTTTATGATTTTAAAATGATGTGGGACCGAAGCCGATGTGGCCGCCTACGTATCCCGCTGAGGGAATCAGGTCAAGACGTAGTTCGTGATGCAAAAATAAGAATTTTATGTAATATGCATTTTGTTGTTTTTCTGAAAAAATGGAAGACGACATTACATTCCGACTTCAGTTGATACCAACAATTAGTATTGTGCATAAGGATTTTTGTTTATTGCTTTCAGTCTAACCGAGATTCACTCCGGTGTAATTCACACTTGGATAAGACTCATACATACCTGAGTGTCGATACACCTGCTTGCATCCAAGGTTTCGAACTACACGTAATCTCACGTTTCAAATGCCCTCACTGAAGAAAGTCACATTTCACACATATATTCCAGTATTTTGAATTTTGGGACGTTTAGAGAAAAACACTCACACTCAGAAAGATGTTTAATGCATGCAATTGTGATACCATAGACTTGGCCGTCATGTAAGTATCCACTAATGTGAGAATCCTCAGTATAAGATCATGTAGGGCTTGTCACGGGCTTGTAATGTAGGCTCGGGGAAAGAAATGGATATCATTTGGGTAAAGTGACTAATCATTCCTCGAGAGTTGGAATACGTCCGTGCTTGATATTTGTGCGTTTTGATGCTGACTGGCTTTCTTTTTGTCTCAGTTTTTTGCATTGACTTCTTTTGGATCTTTCATTTCGAGCCCCTTTTTTCGGGGTCATATATTCCCTTTTTTTTCTTTTGATTTCCTTTTTGTGTGAAGTCGTCTCTGCTTTTGTTTTTTTTTTGAGATTTTGACAATTTTTGTCTTTGCAAACTTCAGCTACAATTTTGTCAGTTACTTGCACATTTCTAAAGCGCTCGAGGAGGTCGGGCCAAGAGAGGGATAGTGCGTACGCACTCAGAAAGGTTATAGGTGTAATATGCGGTTGTCGAAAGAAATAGGTTTAGGCTCAAAGGGGGTGAACTAGGGATAATGTTATTTGGTAGGTTGAAAAGGCTCAAACGGGTCAAAGAAAGCCTACGATCATTTCCTACACCGAGTGTTGCTCAGGATTTCGCCTCAACAAACATTCAAGCCAAGTTCTAGATCACAATGCAATGCAATTGAACTTATTCAAACACTCACCACACAATGCATATGAAACGATGAGGTTGGTTTCGTCCTTATCTTGAAAACACGCAAGACAATGCCATTTACGGGTGTGAATAAGAGGTACCAAAAGAATTTATGGTTTACCACAAAGTCAACACATACTATTTTTTTATGCACACTTGTAACTGTGTCGGTATCAACAAAGTCAAACAATAATACTTAAAAATATTTTTGTATTTTTGAATAACATTTTTTTTTGTATTTATGAACAAAATATATTTTTATTTTTTATTTTTTATTAAAGGGTACCGAACCCGAATAGGGCTGCCTACGTATCTCATCTTTGACGAGAATCAGGTGTGCGTAGTTCGTTCAGATATGTTATAAAACGTATGATTTAAAAGAATTTATTCATGAAAGAAATGCAAAAGTAAAGCTGTACAAAATAAATGATTGTTCACTATAAGACTAATGCAAAGTAAAATAATGTAATGAAAAAAATGAATGGTTGTGATAGAATGAATGGAAT
The DNA here is from genome assembly GCA_029844215.1 of Przewalskia tangutica. Taxonomy (NCBI): domain Eukaryota; kingdom Viridiplantae; phylum Streptophyta; class Magnoliopsida; order Solanales; family Solanaceae; genus Przewalskia; species Przewalskia tangutica. Next base: position 90,319,173 of record CM056730.1, on the reverse strand, counting down.
GCTTGAATGAATGTGATAGAATGATTGAAATGCAATAATGAATGTCCGTGATTGGATAAATGCAATGAATGGGTAAACCAAATGTGTCTCCCTTTTTTTTGTGGTGGTGTCGAACCCTAGATGGGTTGCCTACGTATCACACCGTGTGGTGAGAATCAGACACGCGTAGTTCGAGATATTATGTTGTAAAATGCATGATAAAGAATTATGTAATCAATACTAGACATATCAATTGAATTTGCAAATATGTATAAAGATACAAAATATAAGACCCAGAGCGATGCTTTGTTGAATCTGGTATAAGCTGACTTCTTTCCGTCAACATAACTCAGCTCATTCTTGGGATGATTTTTCTTTTCTTTTCTTTTTATTCCTCTTTTTTGTTGTTGTCCGCCCTCGACTATTTGCGAGTACGATCTTCCTGAAAAAAAATATGACAAATGGGTGAGAGTAGGCAAGCCACAAAAATAGTAAAATGTAAGGGCGTGACAAAATAGTCAAAGACTCCCCTGCTTGGTTCGACCGGACTGGTGATTGTTGTTTCACAAAGTCCAAATCGTGCTGTTCAAGAGCGATTTACGCAGTAGAAGTACTGATTGCAATGTGACAACAAAAGTGCAAAAATGCAAATGCTTGTGGCCGGAATTATAAGATGATATGTACAGGGGTTAAAAGGGTAATTATTGCATTAAATAATATGTACAGAATTGCTAGCGACAACAATAGTAAACAAAAAAAACATGCAAATCAAGTGCGCGCCTAATTTGCATGGGACCTCTCTTATGCCAGAGGTCGGCCTAAACGCCAGATATGCGAGATTATGATAAATAGGTCCAAGCCGTTAAACTGCAATGTTTTGTTGGAAATGGCGACCAAATGACGGTGCACTTTTTCCAATTTCAGTGTGTCATGAACAGGCTTGGATCCGTCTATCATCATCACGCTACACATAGTATGCTAATGGGTCGTTGGGTTGTGAAACCTGTCGACAAGTTTTGGTGGATTTCTAATTGTGGCGTTAATACCAAAGATTAACCCACCTAAGGTTTATGCATGCATGACTTAATATAAAAGGGTGGTATAGTTTTATCCTAAGTTTCTAAGATTTGGCTTACTAGACGCAAGGTTTCCGAGCGAACTACTCGAGTGAGAAGGCTACGCGACCACCGGTTGGACCGGATTCTCCGCGCAAAACGCCAACTCTCTTAAATTTGGGTTTTGAAGAAAGAATTTTGCTGATGCACCAAGCGCACCTCGCGTGTAGTGTGTGACAATGTGAATTTTCCAGAATGGAAGAAATATGAGCGGAATGCCAGTTTAAGGAAAGCAGTAAAAGCAAATAGCAATTAAAACAGTTAAACATACAAGATTAAAGCAAACAATTTTAAGGCATTTAAAACAAATAAAAATAAAGTCAAGCAATAATAAACCTAGGTTTGCTATGGTCAAGAACCTGATTTTCCCCAGCGGAGTCGCCATCTGTAACACCCCATTTTAACCGGAGTCGAAACGGGAGTACTACGTATGGTTAATTCCTAGATGTATTTAAGGAGTCGCCACCTAATTATTTAGTGAATTAGGACACTTATTAAATAGCAGAAAAATGCTATAAATGATCTCCATTTAATGGTCTACGAAATTAATGAGATTATGGATCAGACTTCTTTATTATCCTAAAGGGAAGGGTTTAGGCATCCTTTAAGATCCGCTAACTTGCGGTTATCCGTTCAAACCTAGGTTAATTATGTATTGACTTTTATTCTACCTATTCTAAGCATTTTTACATAATTTACAATTAAAATAAAATGCAATACATAATAATAAAAACTAAAATTAAAGGTGACATAAGATAAAACTCCGGGACATCTGTAGCCCTTTTTAGGCCTTATGCACAAGATGATCTCCGGGTACCTGCATAAACACTTAGTAAAAGTATTAGTAATAAAATAAACAATTTTAAAGTGATAACAATAATTAATAAATAAAGCCAAAAATAAATCCGTCTTTTGTACAGGGGAGGCCTTGGAAATCAGACGGAGATTCCTTCATCGGCCAATGTTGCTAAAAATAATAAGATAAATAAAACTTTCAGATCCGCGTGAAAACAGTAATAATTTTAAACACGAAAGGCTCACATATATATAAAAATAAAGTAGGACAGCCTAAACAAGTGCGTCATGAATTCGCCACAAATGCATGTTGGTTATCCGGTGTAAGTGGAAGAAATCATCATTGCCCAGAAAGCTTCATTTATTTTATTTTCCGTCTTTGCAATTGTGGAGGCCTAAAAAATCGACGGATAACTTTTTCATTGGCCATCAAGTGTAGTATCTTGTTCAAATCAGTAAATACCAAATGTTCAGTATTTGTTTTACCAACTTAATAAAAAATAGAGGGCAATATTGTCAAAATCAGTCCAGAACCGACGGACAGGTCCGCTGGAAAATCGACCAAAACACCAACGAAATACCAAATATCAGTAACAAAATGAAACAACATTGACCCCAAAACAGAACTGGAAACTGACTGAACCCGACAACCAAACAGCCGACAAATTCCCTAAAATAACATCGAACCAAGGTCGCCGGAGTTATGAAAAAACTCCGGCGAGATAAAGCAAAAATCAGCAAATCAATAACCAATCCACAATAAATTGAAAATAAAGATGAACCAAGGCAAAATCAGTCCAACAAATACAACAACAAAGTTAAAGGATAAACAACAACTTCGCCGGAGTTTTAATCAGGCCAGATTCAAATAAAAGAGGACAGCGGCGTCACTTTCATGGCTAACGTCGGAGCGACGCCGCCAGGTGATAGGAGTGTTGTTGGTGGGGTTCGATGGGTCGACGGGAAAAGGGAAGTGGGGTTCGCGGTGGTGTTGGGAAGGAGGGTTCGACGGGAGCAGGGGTCTGTGGTGTTGGGACAATGGTTCGTCGACGGTGGGGTGTCCGCCCGTGTTGTTGCTGTGTGATTGGAGAAGATGATACAAAATGATAAAGGGGAAAAAAATTGAGGTGTTGCGACTGCTGGTTACGTTGTTGTTTGAGTTCGCCGGAGATGGAACTCCGGCGAAGGGCGGCGGCGACGGGAAAGGGTGAGGAGGAGAGGGAGAGAGGAATGAGAGAGAGAGAGGCGAGGAGAGTCGTGTTCTTCTTTGGGAGAGGCAGGTAGGGTTAAGGAGAAAGAGATGTGAGGGCGGCTGAGTAGGCTTTTAGGATGAAAAGGGGGTGAGAGGGGGTAGTGTGCGGCTGGGTAGGCTTTTAGGATGAAAAGGGGGTGAGAGGGGGTAGTGTGCGGTTGGGTAGGCTTTTAGGATGAAAATGGGGTGAGAGGGGTAGTGTGCGACTGAGTTTTTTAAATGGGGGGTAAGGTTTTATTTATAGGGGGTATTTAGGTTTAGAGTTTTGGGTATTGGGCTTTGGGTATTGGGTATTGAGTATTGGAGAGAAAAGATGAAAGGTGTATTGGGCCTCAGTTTGGGCTTCGGTTTTTGGCGGATTGGTAGTCAGTTGTGCCTTGGGTCGACTGAGTTTGACAAAAATGCAAAATGGATTAATTATTTAAAAGAAAATTATTTAAAGATACAAAATTATTAAAATGCAAATGCCGATACAATAATAATAAAATACAATATTTAGCAAATATTTAATGTCTGATTAAAAGTAAAGACGGAATGTCAGTTAATTATTTAAAGAGATGCAAAATTAGTAAAACAAAATGATCGCGCAACAATAATAACGTAATATTTAAAAATGTTTAATACCTAATTAAAGTAAAAACATGATGTCAATTTACAAAAATAAAACAACATAGAATGTTAGGTAAAAAATATACAAAAATGTCAAAAATTGTGATAAAATGCGGTGTCCTAAAATGCTTAAAATTACAAGATGGTCAAAATTGGGTGTCAACAATATATATATATATATATATATATATATATATTGTTAATAGATTTTTGATCTAGGAACATCTTATAATCATTTGTGTTCTTATAAAAACATATATTTAATTTATATATATATATATATATATATATATTGTTAATAGATTTTTGATCTAGGAACATCTTATAATCATTTGTGTTCTTATAAAAACATATATTTCATATTAAATACCATCTCTCGCGGGCTATAGAATAGTTTATGGGATATTATAATTAACACATTAAATTTTTAAAAAGGAACTTATTAGAGAAAAATCGAAAAGTTTAGGGGAATGAGAACAAGTACCTGCAAATTCTTCTGGGCACATGCATCTCCTTCTACAGAAATGTTATCTAACTTGACAGCTTGTCTCATTAACATCTCACTCAAAGTAGTGATTTGTAATTCTGCTACTTTCTTCCCATTTCCAATTGACTTTTCAATTGCGGATATCTATAGAGATTATCAGAATAAAGCACACTAATTTAATGACAATTTGCATTAAACTATAGCATAAAACTCTAGACGTGCATGAATATTAAGAAAACAATATACTAGCAATTTATTTTTAAAAGGTCACAAACTGACGATGAAATTCACCAATTTTAAATTTCGTATTAGCCATTATACAATTTTATAGAAGGGTGACTGGGATCAATGGCGGACGCAATAATATTTTTAACTGGGTGCACACATTTAATAAATAAGGGATAGGTGGGTCACCATACATTATATATATATAAATCTAAAATTTTAACTTAACTAAACAGTGTAATTTTCTGACAAAAATAGGTGCACTTGCACCCATATCAGTATACTTGCGTCCGCCTCTGGGACCTATATTGAATAGATAGATTAATGACATATAAAGTTATATATGTTGCCTAATATAAGAAGCTATAATATAAAAGGGGGAAAAACGTGTGTGCCCCTCAAATTAAAATAATTATCCACCCATTTCTCCATTATTTTCGTATCCCCAAAAAATTAAAACTATTTATCCGAGATATCCCTAATTATGATATCAACATCGTATATAAATAAACTGAGATGGTATGAGCCCAACTCTTAGTCTTTCATGATACCATCATGATATATAAATATATTGAGATGATATTTATGGATGATCATGATCATTTATTAAAAAAAAACACTTTTTTCGAAAAAAACCCTCTATGATACCATCATCTTATATACATATATAGTAATAGTATCATGTAGGACTGCTTCAGTCCTTCATTGAGACACTCCTCAGGACCATGGGTACTATCGTGGTATATAAATCTACTGAAATGATATCACGAAAGACTAAGAGAATGACTTCTTAGTCCTCCATGATACCATCGCGACATATAAATAAACGACGATGATATCATAGAGGAAGGATTTTGGAGCGAGGGGTACATCGGAGGGAAATGGGGCGGGTAATTATTTTGTTTTTGGGCGAGGGGATACGACAGGATATTGTACCTTAATACCTCTTCTGTCCAACATTTTAAGGCCGGTTTGAAAATCAACCCAGATAATTGAAATTGAGTGTAATTACACAGTTTGACATGTTTATTTGATCAAATAGTTACATAGTTAGGTGGAAATTGAGTGTAATTGAGAGATCGTAATGACACTCTCCAACTCTCAAGGGTGGGTTGCTTGATAACACTGTAATTATAGGGTTGCTTTTTTGTTTTATTCTATTCTGTTTTATTTTCTTTTTATTTATTTTTTATTTCTATTATTTTCATATTTTTTAATTTTTACTTTTTAATTATTTTTATTTTAAAAATATATTTTTCTTTTTATATTATTTATCTTTCATTTTTTTTCTTCTTATTCTCAACCTTTACTTCTTGTGGTGGTTCCGTGTAATTACTCATATTTTTTATTTTCTTATTTTATTCACTTAGCATAACCGTGTTATCATTCTAATTTTTAAAACTACACCTCTTAATATTAGAAATAATAAGCCATTAACTGATATATAATGAGTGACATTATTAAAGTAGAATTTCATTGTGAATGAGGTTATAAACTTATATTTTCTCTTTCTTTTGATTACTTAAGTTACACTGGAACTTACTTATGTAATGTTAGAATTTAACATAAGAGTATTATGTTAAATTTTTTCTTTTTCTTTTTCTTTTGAATTTAGGTTATATTTTTTATTTATTTGCTTTAGTACTATTGACTTGTTATTTCACATTGCATGTTGTTTACTTTTCACTCACCGTTGATAGATTGTTTTTAGTCAAACATTTAAATAATATTATGGCATTATATTTATAAATATTATTTTTTAGTCAAACATCCAATCCATGATGTTCTCACAAAAAGTCTGCTTTTAAATTTTATAATTAATTAAAATAAAATATTATTAATTTGATATATATATACCAAATATTTTTTACAATATTGATTACAAATATATGATTATTAATTAATATATTTTAAGAAACAATGTGATATTAAATAACTTATTTAATATCATTTATAAAGGCACATATTTTTTAAATATTAATTTCAATTTTTCATTTTAAATTTTATTTTTAAATTAAACTTACTATTTAATTAACTTGTGCAGCCAAACAACACACTTGTTTGATTGTCAAGTGTAATTACTAGCTTGTGTAATCATCCCAATGTAATTACATATCCCAATGTAATTACAGTGTAATTACTAGCTTGTGTAATTACTACCCTAGTAATTACACCAATTTCAGTTACCATGTGACTTTCCAAACAGACCCTTAATTTATTCTAAAAATAATTGAATTGTAAATACTTTATTTTATCATTGGGATGGTTTATATTTATAAAAAAATATTTAGATCATAAGTTTTATTTTTAATTTCCTGTCCAATGAAACAACATCACATTTTCTCAAGTTATAATAAAGGATTTAAGTTACTAAAACTACCAATTAGTTATCTCTTTTGTTAGGTTAGCAATTAATGTATATTATAGAAATCTATTTATAATTATCTAATATGTAACCTAATTATATAAATACTTGGCAGTATAAAAAACTTAAAACTCAAAAATTTAATTTATATAAATAGATGGTGCAATTTTTTCTGACACTATCATGTTAGTTTTTATTCATAAGATATCTACAGATAATTATAAGCTTGAAATTGTGGCAAATTACATGCTTGGAGGCAAAAGCGAAATTCCTCGCTCACAGGGCCACCCCCGGCCCGACAGAGATTAATGAAGGAGGTAAATCATGATGACTCAGCGGCCCACTAAGTGGGAGACACAGTGCCTAGTGCCCACAAAGAGCCATCCTCCACAAAGGAGGAATGAAACTCCCACATTGCGGTTGTCAGGGCTCGAACCTGCATACTTGGAGGCAATCTAGCATCCTGAAACCAACTGAGCTACGCCCATGCGGGCGACAAATTACATGCTACAATATGTGAAAAAGGTAACTTAATAGTAGTATGAAAAGTCTTTACTTTGTAAAAATAAAATTTTAATTCTTGTACACCAACATTATAATACGATGATAGCACCTGATTAGCAAGAAATTCTCTGCTCTCCTCTTAGCAATGATCTGTCTAGGGCAGTCAAAAATTTGTATCCATTTTTCCTGATATTATGCATGGATCAGGTATATCATGGCGAATTCTTCAGAAAAAATTGTGTCTTCCACAATGAAATCTGATAAGTGAGAACACACATAAGTATAGATTTTGTTGTCCTTACGACGGTTGTCAAAGACCGGATATTTGCACTTCGCGACCCTATTCGAGTATATGCTTAGTGCAACGCCTCATAGAACAATGAAGTAATGTATCCATACGAGCTCCAGCCCTCAGCAACTCGAATAAAAATCAACTGTTCATTTATGTTACCTGTTGTGGACCTTCAACGTTTCAACTTTCATAGATCTGGGAAAGGCGATTTTGGTTTGGGAAGTCCAAATTTGGTGGGATTTAGGATGGAATCGAATAGCGAATGGACTTGCGGTTAAGACAGGTCCTGCATCTCCTACCTAATGCAATTGACCGACATGTCATTTCTTTCCTTCAATAATGTCTTCGCTTCACTTCAAGGCGATATTTACCAAGGAAAGACTTAGATAAATAAATTTGAATTTATGAATTTAAAATTTTGAAAAAGATAATTTATTGAATTTTAATAGATTTTATATACATATAAGTAGATTTTTTAAACACAAATACAAGATATGTGGTTTGCGAGCTACTCCATCTGTCCCAATTTATGTGGCACAATTTTCTTTTTTGTTTCCCCCTAAAAGAATATTATCTTTCTATAATTAGAAATAATTTAACTTTAAAATTCTCCTTTTACCCTTAATGAAATGATTTATAGTCACACAATTGTTTAAGGTTTGTTTTACACCACATATTTCAAAAGTCAACCTTTCTTTCTTAAAATTTGTGTCAAATGGTGTCACATAAATTGAGACGAAGAAAGTATTACACAAGAGCAGAGTTTATCCCGTGTACACTAGAAGGATAGCAGCGCGAGTTCCCTTGTCGTAAAAACATTATTATTGAGTTTTATCACCCTGTAGGCCAGGTTGTAGCTCCGAGGCGCTTCTGGTAACTACTCTCTTCGTCTCATAATAAGTGTTATCTTAGTCAAAATAATTTGTCTCATAATAAGTGTCATCTTAGGAAACCAAGACATAAATTGACTAATTTTTTCAATTCTACCCTTAGACAAAAACTGACAAGCTAAAGTAACATCTAAATAATAATTAGAAAAGCCACATATTAGGAATTTGGTATTGTTGTATTTCCAATGTCAAAAGGTTTTCTACTTGTGCATGCTCTAATCAAGCAATGTTTTGAAACTCGGACCGAACCGATCAGTCGGATCGGGTTAACCGGGAACCGATCTCGAGGTCGGTCCGAATTTATTGTAGGAACAAGTGGTATCAAACTCGGTGTAATCCGATAAAAATCGGTACGAACCGGTGACTCGATAACTCGTACAAATCCTGTTTTTGTTTATTCATATAATTTTTTTTTAAAAAAATAATTAAACTTTTCATCTTCCCTAATTAATATTCTGCTGGTGCGTGGTGCTATTCCAATTCAACTATCACTTTCAATCCAAAATTGAAGTCGGAACATATCTGATGGTCCTGACCCCAAAAAAATTAAAAGAATCAAATATTGAATCATCTGCAGGTTGGTTTGAGTTTTCATTATTATCCATATTATAATTAGATTGAATATTATCTTATATTAATTATTTATGTTACGATTCAAATCGGAGGGCCGCGACAAGCACCCGGATCTCACCCGCCGGGTATCCCAAATCACATCATCACTGTATAATCATAATAAGCACGGACCAGGTCGAAAAAGATTATAAAAGTTCTTGACCAGAAAATTGACTTATACATATATGCATGCCCACTATCCACATGACACATGTCTACAAGACTCTAAAGGGTATATGACATCAAAATATCATATCAAGATTAGACTGCAACTCTGGAACAAATAGAGTGCTCCCACATCAGCTGAACCAGCAACCTACTAGCGTGAACCATCATTCTTTCTAACTGAACCTGCGGGCATGAAACGCAGCGTCTCCCAACAAAGGGAACGTCAGTACGACTGATGTACTTAGTATGTCAGACATAAATAATAAGTGAACAGGAATATAACAATAACTAAGATAGGAATAACTGACCAACAGTACATACCTCTGAGATCCCAATACGTATGTCTAAATGATATGCAGTGAAAATACAGTATAATACTGGCCACACATACATCCTTCTTTCCTTAACAGACTTTGTGGGCATCAGGCATTGGGTCACACAGACACGCCTTACTTGCCACACAAACATCTTTCTTTACTATAACCGACTCTGTGGGCATCAGGCATTGGGTCACACAGACAAGCCTTATCGGTCACACAGACACGCCACACAGACTTCGATATCGGCCCTTGACATCAGGCATTAGATCACACAGACAAGCCTTCGGTCACACAGACATGCCTCACCGACTTTATCATTTATCATATCCCAGCTGATCTGATCAGGTGGTTTGCGTTCCCCATTTTTCATTCCCAATATACAGCCTTAGGTAAAATGCAATGCAAATGAAAATGCATGAATGACAATAAAATATTCCCTGAATGTATTCGACGGCAATAATATTTTTGCTCCTTTGGCTAGCATTATGAAATTATCTGATTGGTGATAATAGATCCAAACTGCCTAATTAATTCTTATATGGGCCATGAGTAATTCTAACATTTATAATAATCTTATCTAATCAGTTGTGAACTAGAAAATGTAAAATAAATTGATTATATCTTAGTTTCTATGCAGATGACATTCTAAAATCATTTTAATATAATTGTTTGTCGATACCTTATTCACTTAATGCTGCAATAGCTTATTTCAACACGTCTATTAAAACATACCCATTTATTTACTAAATGGGTCTCAGCACTTAATACTTATCAGTTTAGCAAAGTCAAATCGGCTCTGGTGTTTACTAAAAACTCTTATGAATATCAACATATCTCTCATATGCCTGAATAAGGACTTAGAAACAATTTAGACATGCTTTTAGCATAGAAATTAATAACATGAATATTTCCTTAACTTCTAAGAGTAGAATCCACTGGAACGTTTAGGAACTGCTTGGATATACTGGTGCAAAGATGGTCGAGTATCACTACACTTTGGGCGTTCTTTTAAAATAAAGAAATGCTTCAAATTGAAACATTAAGAAGTGGCTACTATTTCGTACGTTAAGATTGGTAATCTTTTAATAAGCCTAGGAAACGAAGTAGTACTTTTTTTCATACGAGGACAAGAACAAAGGATAATAAATAAGGTAGTAGTTTGTCAAAGTTTGTGTCTGCTTTTGGTTTTCTGGATCTTAATTTCCTGTACTATTCTCTGGTCCTTAAGACTTCTCAATCAAAGTTATCAACGTTGACTCTAAGGTTCTTTTATTTTTCCAACTATAAGAACGGACAAGTTTGTCATTATAATGCCTCCACTTAGCCAATATTGGCGGTGGAGTGCATTGAGTAATACCACCTGTACACCATCGTGTACTTTAATAAAATAAGAGTTTTGATCATTATAATTTATTAATTATACACATAATTAATTCTCGATCCCAATTCACTTAAATCCTAAAAACTCATAAGATCTTCGTATACTCGATGTCATAATTCACAACATGATACTAGCCCGTTACCTTTTTAGGGCTATACAATCATTATTATTAATCTCCATCGTCACACTTGTTGTATCAAAAATTATTTCAGAATCGCTTCCTTGTATACTAATTTTCTTATTAGCATATCTAAATATAATAAAAAATTTCAACACTCGAATTTATTTTCTTCATTTACATGCTCAAATTGTTGTCCAAAATTACGAGTTGTTACAATTTATTTATTATTTTAGATAAAGAAGTTGATGAAGACATGATTAATGATGCTGAGTTAAGAGGTATTGACCATCAAAGTAGCAATAGTAGAGGTGTTGATGACGGCATAAAGGATATCTTTGGACTTAATTGAGATTTTTATTAGTCAAGTTCTTTTGACTATTTGAGTTTATGAACATGTGTTTTGAAGTTATTTATTTTGTGAGGACATGAATAATCAAGTTTTTAGTTTCTACTTCTTGGATTTAGATATGCCTGACATCTTGGTTATTTAACTTAATGGACATCGGTAATTTAGTTTATGGACATGTGTTTTGAAATTAGTTGATGGACATGGATCTTTGTTATTTCATATGTCTGAATATAGATATGTATTTAACATTCAATATATATATATATATATATATATCTTAATAACCTCAATGGATTAGCCTGTAAATTTCCTAGTTAACGGTGGTTAACAGAAGGCCGTTTAAATGTCCGCTGAAGGACGACGTAGGCCAAAAATGGGTGAGGCTAAAGACGACTGTTGTTAGGAACTAAGGTTAAACGGAAGAGATGAACAGTATAATAGGGTTGATGAGTTTTTTATAAAAAAAAAAACAAAATATTTGGGAGATAGCTTATCTGAAATATGAATTACATAATGGACAGAACTATAACAAGAAGGCGGTACCGAGTAGGATCACACAACTATTATTACAACCTCTAACTATCATATAAATATTATAAAATTACAATATACAAACAACCTTACAACTTCTAATTACTACCCCCCTTCATTTTGGTATCGGAGCTATAAGATTTTCGGACCATTTCACGAATGAAAGATACTTATTTAAAAATTAAAAAAGAATTAAGTATCTTATATCCAGAGTATATTAAGTTAAACGAAACCAAAGAGAATTTGATAAGACTGCAAGAATTAATAGACATAATATCCGGTTTAGAGTATAGACTTATCCAACATATAAAATCTAACAGAATTAATCAAGATCAAAACAAGAACCGTTTTAAACCTTATTAAAAGTTTATGAGATCTTTACCCTTTGTGAGACTTATAAGATATAATCAGTGGATTATAAATAAAGATATAGAACGAAGAAAAGAATTTAGAAAAGCAGAAAAAACTTTAACTTCTTACTTAGAACTTTTCGAATCTGAAAACCTATCACAGGTAATACAAAATAGACTTTTACAAAGTCAAAGTAATACACAATTAATTTCCGCAATTAAGTGGGAATTACAAGGCATAAGAAGCGATAGAAAGAATAACTTCTATTATAGAATATCTTCAAGACATTAATAAGATAAGAATACCGTTGGGATAAAAAATAAAAATAGATACTCTAAAGAACTTAGAATACCTAGACTTACGAATCTACCCAGAAAAGAAATACAGAGCTTTAAAAGACAATAGTATTATAAAGTGCAATTTCTGTACTGGAGAACATATACTGCATAGCGAGGATAAGCAGCTAAATACAATAATAGATTGGGTCATTAACCTTAGTGAAAATATAAAGGAGAATAATAAACAGGTTAATAGAAACTTAGAAGCAGTAGAAAAATCTCAGGTTAAACAAAGAAAAGTATTAGAACTCTTAGAACAAAATTTAGATTATTTAAAGACCATTGATAATATTCGAAGGTTAAAAAATCTACCTACAAAACAAGAATTAGAAAACTCTTTAAATAATACCATAACTAAATTAGAATCAAAGAATACCCAAGAATTCTATAAAATAAAATAACTCTTAGACAATTTAAATAAAGAAACAACCTCCTTAAGCAAAACAATTCTAGACCTAAAAGAGATTACTCTTTCATGAGTAAACAACCTTGGTATCAAGAAGAAACTTCAAAACTATATCCATACCTTTAGACTATAAAGAATATATACCTAGTTCGAAATCAGATCAAATATTCTTAAAACAACATATCACTACTATTTCTTTAATTTTAGATATTACAAAAAAGATAGAAATTATAGTTTTAAAGCTAGAAGAAATAAACAAAAAAGTTAGTTTACTAATCGAACAGAACAAAGAAAAAATAACTAAAGTACCTAAAGATACTCAGGTAGACGAATTAATTTATCAATTAAAAAGAGTGGAAATAACTCCTCTTCAAGAAAGAACAAAAGTAGTTAGAAAACCACAAAAATGGACTTTCTTTCAGCTAGATCAAGAACAGAAGGAGAAAGACCGCGAGTAAGCTACTCTGAAGACAGAATTGAAAATAATTTCATATCCAGACTTCTTAATAGAAAAACATCAGAAGAAAATAACAGACAGTTAAGCGAAGTAATAGATATAGATAAAGACATCAGTATTTTCCAACAAAACCAATTAAACTTATTAAACCCAAGAACTTTATATAACACAGGAAAATTCTCTAAAACGGCTCAATTATATAGACATTATAGAGAAGAACAGTTATCTATTTTAGGAACTACAACTGTTAGTATAAATCTAGTAAATTCCGCGTCACAAAAACAGATTAACAAGGCAACTAGAACACTAATGCATATGGGATTAATTGTCATAGGGCTAAAAGGTCTAACCAGAAAAAACTTAGGAAGTAAAGTACTAGTAGTAATTTACGATGACAGATGGTCAGACATGAAAAAATCCATAATAGGAATGACTGAAGTAGACATGACTAATAATGGAGGAATTTTCTATATAAGCCCAGACTTTATAATGAATTTAGCAGAATTTGGAAAACATATAAAAATAGGAATACAGACTAAAGGATACGAAGAGATGCATAATGGTAATAATTTGCTTATGTGCATAGGATTCCTAGGAAAAATGACTGATAATAGTAATACAAAATTTAAAATAAGGATAAATGATGTAGTAGAACTAATGGGTAACAGAGGTATTAATTTAATAAAACCTATAAAAATAGACCCAAAAGAATACGCAGGATTAGAATGGAAATTAAAAAACTTTAATAATAAAAAAGAAGACTTTGCAATCAGAATCACACCTGGTTTATACTAACTCTAAAGGTGAAACATCCATAAGATTTACAGACTATAATTACATGCCTCTAAGAGACATGAAAGAAGAAAGTACAACAGAAGAAAATGAGATCACTGAGATAAATTTCATGAACATAGAACTAATAGAAAAAGACTTTGAAGTAGATATAGCCATAGAAAAAGCAAAAAGCTTGCATGAACAAGACCCAAACATGACCTTTAAATGCAAATGATGTAAAATGCCTAGATTAAAAATAGAAGAAGCCATAAGTCATTTCAAAATTTGTGAATTAAGAACTGACAATTCAGGATATAGGGCAGAACAAGTTTGTACAAAGAAATCAGATAAATTCGACGCAATTTGGGAAGACATTTTTAGTGATGAAGAGTCAGAAATAAACTCAGTTGTAAGTCAAAAAGAATTAATGGAGACTAGTGCATCTAGCTCTAGCCCTTTTCAAAGAACTACAGGAGAACATTATACGGTAGATACAAATACGGGTAATGTACCTAGAAGAAGAGTATATAGGACAACTGGAGAACCAGTAGAAAATATAAAACCTTCAGGAATGAGAATGCCAATTGAAGAACCTATTGCTCTTCAAGAAGGAGGTAATAGAGGAAAAATCCTAAACATAGCAGCTCACGATCCACAAAGATGGAATTCGGTAATAGATTTATGAAAAGGAATAGTAGTAGCAGATTATATACAAAATTACATAGAAACAGATGCAGAAACTATGTACAAATACTTAGAAACATTCTTAGGAGAATCTACTAAAGCCCTATGGGAAGCATACAAGACTGATTTCCCAAACGAATTCCAATATTTGGTTTCCATGGGAGCCAACCCATACAATTTCACAAATAAAATACATACGCTAATTACAGGAGAAGACCCTAATAGTGGTTTAATAATCTTACAAAAGAATGCCTTAATTAAACTAGAACAGTTAAGCATAGGAAATTGGTTTTATAATAAAAAGTTCTTGAATGACTATTTTTACTATTGTACAATTAGCGGAAACTCGTTTGACCAAGAGCTAGGTAAAAAACTTTTTAACAAACTACCAGGAGCTCTGGGAAGAGAGATAGAAGAAAGATGGGATAAAAGAGACGGAGTAATTCAACATGTTAATTTAAAATGGTCAATAGGACATAGAATTCAGCATGTAATGGATATATTACAAGAGAAATGTACAAACCTACAAATACAAAAACAATTAAAATTAAACGAAATGAATTTCTGTAAAAGTGGTGTATATACCACACAGAGTTACGATAAAGAACCTAATAAAAGAAAAAAGTATAAAAAGGGTTATAAAAATCATAACTCGTATGAAAGAAAAAGATATTTTCTCAGAAAATCGGCAGCTAAAAAGCCTTACTTAGATAAAAACAGACATATACGAAAATATAGAACAGATAGAAACTATAAAAACAAATTAGAGTGTTTCACTTGTGGAAGTATAGAACATCTAGCAAACACTTGCCCCAAAAGAATAAATAATAAAACAAGAAATTCTCAGTTAATAGAAGACTTCCAAGAAACCCTTATAAACGTAGACGAATATATGTCTGATACGGAAAGTATATACTCTGTAGTAAGTATTGAAAGTAATAATACAAATAAAATCGAGTCTTCAGACTCAGAGGCTGATGAATTAATTAATGAAATAGGAATAGAGAAATTAGACCTAGATATAAATTTGAACCTTATGAATAGCTTCATAACCAACTGTAATCATAATTTTGAAAAATATAAAGGATTAGACAGTAATGCATGTTTCTCATGCAAATGGTTTCCTAGTAGGAATAAAAGAGCCAAATGTAAACATTGTTTTATAGAAGGATGTATAGAATGTATACAAAAAGATTTTAAAATAACGATTAATCAGAAAGAAGTAATTAATAGAATGGAAGATCAGACTATAAGTATGAGAATGATAACTCTAGAAACTAGAATGAACAATTTAGAAACAAGACTCCTAAAAATAGAAAAAGGAAAAGAGGTAGAAACAAGAGAAGATATTACACCAACAGAGTTAGACTCAAAATTAATGAACATGGAAGACTATGGTACCCTGGTTTGTAATGAAGATATAAAATTAAATACTTTAAAATTATTAACGAAAGTTAGGATATCAGACTACGAAATAAAAGTCCTAGCCTTAGTTGATTCAGGATGCAGCAAAAGCATATTAAATAAAAAGGTAATTCCACAACATTTACTCAAGGAATTAGACAAACCAGCTACAGCCATGCAGATGGATGAAACTCATAATACTTATCATCATTATATTCAAAATGCATCCATTAGCTTTATTAATACATGCTCAAAGTATTACAACCCAAGTTATAAAATGAACAAAATTTGGGTAAGAGATTTGAATATAAATACAGACTTTATCTTAGGACTAGACTTTATGCTTAATAACAACGGAAGTTGTACTATTACAAGAGATGGTGTAATCTTCTTGAAAAATAGTACCTATTCCCCGGTACAAACTAATAAGATGGCAACAAAAATTACCCAAATCTTTCATTTAGACCTACAAAAGAAAGATGACAAAGAAAAAGACGAGTGTTGTCAAGATTGTAAGGGTAAAGAAACAGTTTGCAATAATAAAGAAGATAAAAATTTAATATGGGAAGAAGAAAACCTAGAAGAAGACGGTATATTAGACAAAAACTATACCCTCATAGACGTTGAAACAGATTTATATAACTTTAAAGCAGGTATAGACAAAATAGGAATAATAAAAAATCAAGAAGATCTAGATAAAATAATAAAGATTTTAGATGAGTTAGAAATCATCGGAGAAAAGCCTTTAAAACACTGGAATAATAACAAAGTCACTTGTAAACTAGATATAATAAATCCAGAATACACTATAAAAACAGCATCAATAGAGGCTACTAATCAAGACCTAGAAGACTTCAAAATCCAAATTAAGGAGTTACTTGATTTAGGAGTAATAAGAAGATCAATTTCAAAACACAGATCTGCAGCTTTTATGGTAAGAAATCATGCAGAAATAATAAGAGGAAAATCAAGAATGGTAATAAACTACAAAAGACTCAACGACAATACTAGAAATGACGGTTATAAATTACCAGATAAAACATAATTAATTAATAGAATACAAGGAAAATAAGTTTTTAGTAAGTTCGATTGCAAGTCAGGATACTGGCAGGTAAAAATGCATCAAGATAGCATAGACTGGACAACTTTTACTTGTCCAGAAGGACATTTTGAATGGCTTGTCATGCCATTCGGGTTAAAAACAGCTCCTCCAATTTTCCAAAGAAAAATGGATAATATTTTTGGAGAATACAAAAGGTTTATATTAGTTTATGTTGATGACATCCTAGTATTTAGCCATAACATGAATGAACACTTAGGACATCTACAAACAATTTTTAGATTATTTGTGGATAACGAAATAATAATAAGTAAAAAGAAAATGGAATTATGTAAACATTACATAAATTTCTTAGGGGTAATATTAGGAAATGGAAAGATAAAACTACAACCCCACATAGCCAGAAAAGTGTTAGAAATGCCAGATAAGTTAGACAAATTAAAAGATCTTCAAAAATTCCTCGGAATAGTTAATTATGCAGAACTTTCATTAAAGACTTAGGAAAGATAGCCGGACCTCTCTACGCTAAAACGGGTTCGACAGGACAAAGACTTTTTAACATAGAAGACATCAAATTAGTACAAAAAATAAAGGAAAAAATAAAAAACATTCCAGACCTAAATATGCCTTTAGAAACAGACTTCCTAATTATAGAGACCGACGGAAGTTTCGAAGGATGGGGAGCCGTCCTAAAAGCAAAACCTAACAAATACAGTAGTAAAAATGAAGAAAAATTTGTGCTTACCAAAGCGGTAAGTATAAAGAGAAAGGAAACATAAGTAGTATAAACGCAGAAATATTAGCAGTAGTTTATGGGCTAAACAGTTTTCGACTTTACATTTTAAACAAACCAGAAATATTAGTAAGAACAGACTGTGAAGCCATTGTCAAGTTTCATCAAAAGATAAATGATAAAAATAGTAGCAGAAGAAGATGACTTAACTTTCTAGATACTATATCAATATACAATTTAGTCTTCGAACACATAAAAGGAAAAGACAATAATTTAGCTGATCAACTTAGCAGATTAGACATCAAACCTAATTAATCTCTTTATGACACAACATGAACCAGGCAAAAGACAAGGGAAAAGGCGCACCCACATCCCAAGACACTTATAGACAAAAGGTATTGGGTAATCTCCAATTCAAACCTCTTTCAGAAATGGAGACTCCTGCTTTAGAAAGACTTTATTTTGGAAAAAATAATTTAGTTTCTTTTCCTGCATCAAACTTAACGTTTAAAGTTCTACCAGAATACCTAGTAGACAAACAACAAAAATATTTAATAGACAATTTATGGATTTCTCATAATAAAAGAGACACCAGTCATCTTGTAGCATCTTTAAATTCTCTATGTCAGTATTTTACAGACAAAAATCAAGACAAACGTTTTAAATTTTACGTGGTAGTACACGGAAAGACTAATGATATTTTTCAAACATGGATTGAAGTTTTAGACTCAATAAAAGATATTAGAAAACCTCTTTTTAAAGGTTTTAATGATTTCACAGAAGCTTTAGACTATACTAGAGGGATACTCGGGCCAAATTATTACATTTCACCAGCACTCAGACAAAACCCAAAAAAAATCCCCCAATATAATATCCATAAAGACACAGACAAAATCATCTTTTGTGACCATATCAGGCCACCATGATGACACGTCACGCCTTAACTGCATAAAGGAAATACTCAGTCAACAAAACGCCAAACTCATAGAACAAATAAACATACTAAAACAGAAGATACAAGAAAGCCAAATACAGAGTTCTCCATCTCCACAAAAAATGGATGAGAAGGGTGTGCGTTCCCCTCTGAATGCAAATAAATCCATTGTATCGGGTCAAGGTACAACTAGTCCGGTTCAAACGGTAGCCGGTAAAGACTTATCAAATCCGTTGATGGCTGTCACTTTGCCAAAAAGTGAAAACGAGGAAGAAATTCCTCCCCAACCTAGACGAAGACTCCCGATGACTTTCACACAGGGATCCTCATCAAAAGCAAGAAATAGCACTAAAAATGATATGGAAAAGCTAATTAAAGAAACACTAGAAAAGCTTTTGCAATCTAAAAAAGACCAAGAAGACCAGAAAGAAAACTCAACACAAGATAAACATATCACTATATCCTCTCAGAATTCACCAGTCCAAAGTCAAGGTCATAATTCTGAAGAAGAGAATAATATGGAAGATATCTCTGATGATAGTTTTCAAGAAGCACAAGATCCAGACGGATATGATTCAGGAATGAGCTTTGACTCAATAGCTCTCCATAACCTAGACACGTAGTGAAGAAAAAATAATAAAATAGCCGATAAAGCAAATCAGATAACAAGGACAATAATGCACTATCAGACAGCAAGGAAGATAATGGCAGACAGCAAGGACAATAATGCAATAACAACAATAAGGACAACAACAATAAACGACAAAATGAGAAAAGATTCTTTTAAAAGTTTCACGTGACGATGGGGCCCACAACGCACCCGGCTGAACACAAAAGATTCTTTCAACATTTTGAAATCCGTTTTGAAGTCCGCCAGACTCTATAAAAGGAGACTTATGAAGACAAAGAGAAGACAGAAGAAAAACACCAACAATGTTTCTCTTTCACCCTCTCTACCCTTCACTTGTATAAGATCAACCACAGATCCCAGTAATATTTTACTTTACTTTCTAGTCGGTTTGCTAGTAACCCTTGGGGTTCCCCGAAAGGGAAACCTTCTTGTTTCTCAAAATTATGTAAGTCTTTCTCAGTAGTTATCTCCCGTTATGATTATGTAAATTATGTTTGAAATATATCTATATTTGCTTTATATGTTCAAGTTTTTATATCTTGTTTAAATATCCTATCATTGACTCTTTAAACTCAGTATATGGTTATCCTTTAACTTCTTAATAACCTCAATGGATTAGCCTGTAAATTCCCTAGTTAACGGTGGTTAACAGAAGGCCGTTTAAATGTCCGCTGAAGGACGACGTAGGCCAAAAATGGATGAGGCTAAAGACGACTGTTGTTAGGAACTAAGGTTAAATGGAAGAGATGAACAGTATAATAGGGTTGATGAGTTTTTTATAAAAAATAAAAAATAAAATAAAAAAAACAAAATATTTGGGAGATAGCTTATCTGAAATATGAATTACATAATGGACAAAACTATAACAAGAAGGCGGTACCGATTAGGATCACACAACTATTATTACAACCTCTAACTATCATATAAATATTATAAAATTACAATATACAAACAACTTTACAACTTCTAATTACTACCCCATCCAATTTTAGCTTATCTGAAATATGAATTACATAATGGACAAAACTATAACAAGAAGGTGGTACCGAGTAGGATCACACAACTATTATTACAACCTCTAACTATCATATAAATATTATAAAATTACAATATACAAACAACCTTACAACTTCTAATTACTACACCCCTCCATTTTGGTATCAGAGCTATAAGATTTTTGGACCATTTCACGAATGAAAGATACTTATTTAAAAATTAAAAAAGAATTAAGTATGTTATATCCAGAGTATATTAAGTTAAACGAAACCAAAGAGAATTTGATAAGACTGCAAGAATTAATAGACATAATATCCGGTTTAGAGTATAGACTTATCTAACATATAAAATCTAATAGAAATCAAGATCAAAACAAGAACCGTTTTAAACCTTATTAAAAGTTTATGAGATCTTTACCCTTTGTGAGACTTATAAGATATAATCAGTGGATTATAAATAAAGATATAGAACGAAGAAAAGAATTTAGAAAAGCAGAAAAAGCTTTAACTTCTTACTTAGAACTTTTTAGAATCTGAAAACCTATCACAGGTAATACAAAATAGACTTTTACAAAGTCAAAGTAATACAGAATTAATTTCCGCAATTAAGTAGGAATTACAAGGCATAAGAAGCGATATAGAAAGAATAACTTCTGTTATAGAATATCTTCAAGACATTAATAAGATAAGAATACCGATTGGATAAAAAATAAAAATAGATACTCTAAAGAACTTAGAATACCTAAACTTACGAATCTACCCAGAAAAGAAATACAGAGCTTTAAAAGACAATAGTATTATAAAGTGCAATTTCTGTACTGGAGAACATATACTGCATAGCGAGGATAAGCAGCTAAATACAATAATAGATAAAATGGAGAGGGGTAGTAATTAGAAGTTGTAAGGTTGTTTGTATATTGTAATTTTATAATATTTATATGATAGTTAGAGGTTGTAATAATAGTTGTGTGATCCTACTCGGTACCGCCTTCTTGTTATAGTTCTGTCAATTATGTAATTCATATTTCAGATAAGCTATCTCCCAAATATTTTGTTTTGTTTTGTTTTTTTTAATAAAAAACTCATCAACCCTATTATACTGTTCATCTCTTCCGTTTAACCTTAGTTCCTAACAACAGTCGTCTTTAGCCTCACCCATTTTTGGCCTACGTCGTCCTTCAACAGACATTTAAACGACCTTCTGTTAACCACCTTTAACTAGAGAATTTACAGGCTAATCCATTGAGGTTATTAAGAAGTTAAAGGATAACCATATACTGAGTTTAAAGAGTCAATGATAGGATATTTAAACAAGATATAAAAACTTGAACATATAAAGCAAATATAGATATATTTCAAACATAATTTACATAATCATAACGGGAGATAACTACTGAGAAAGACTTACATAATTTTGAGAAACAAGAAGGTTTCCCTTTCGGGGAACCCCAAGGGTTACTAGCAAACCGACTAGAAAGTAAAGTAAAATATTACTGGGATCTGTGGTTGATTTTATACAAGTGAGGGGTAGAGAGGGTGAAAGAGAAACATTGTTGGTGTTTTTCTTCTGTCTTCTCTTTGTCTTCATAAGTCTCCTTTTATAGAGTCTGGCGGACTTCAAAACGGATTTCAAAATGTTGAAAGAATCTTTTGTGTTCAGCCGGGTGCGCTGTGGGCCCCATCGTCACGTGAAACTTTTAAAAGAAGCTTTTCTCATTTTGTCGTTTATTGTTGTTGTCCTTATTACTGTTATTGCATTATTGTCCTTGCTGTCTGCCATTATCTTCCTTGCTGTCTGATAGTGCATTATTGTCCTTGTTATCTGATTTGCTTTATCGACTATTTTATTATTTTTTCTTCACTACGTGTCCGGGTTGTGGAGAGCTATTGAGTCAAAACTCATTCCTGAATCATATCCGTCTGGATCTTGTGCTTCTTGAAAACTATCATCAGAGATATCTTCCATAGTATTCTCTTCTTCGGAATTATGACCTTGACTTTGGACTGGTGAATTCTGGGAGGATATAGTGATATGTTTATCTTGTGTTGAGTCTTCTTTCTGGTCTTCTTGGTCTTTTTAGATTGCAAAAGCTTTTCTAGTGTTTCTTTAATTAGCTTTTCCATATCATTTTTAGTGCTACTTCTTGCTTTTGATGAGGATCCATGTGTGAAAGTCCTCGGGAGTCTTTGTCTAGGTTGGGGAGGAATTTCTACCTCGTTTTCACTTTTTGGCAAAGTGACAGCCATCAACGGATTTGATAAGTCTTTACCGGCTACCGTTTGAACCGGACTAGTTGTACCTTGACCCGATACAATGGATTTATTTGCATTTAGAGGGGAACGCACACCCTTCTCATCCATTTTTTGTGGAGATGGAGAACTCTGTATTTGGCTTTCTTGTATCTTCTGTTTTAGTATGTTTATTTGTTCTATGAGTTTGGCGTTTTGTTGACTGAGTATTTCCTTTGTCTGGTTAAGGCGGCGAACTGTGTCTGTCATGGTGGCACAATGGTCACAAAAGATGATTTTGTCTGTGTCTTTCTGGATATTATATTGGGGGATTTT
Source organism: Przewalskia tangutica (assembly GCA_029844215.1). Taxonomy (NCBI): domain Eukaryota; kingdom Viridiplantae; phylum Streptophyta; class Magnoliopsida; order Solanales; family Solanaceae; genus Przewalskia; species Przewalskia tangutica. Next base: position 90,295,846 of record CM056730.1, on the reverse strand, counting down.
TTCTGGGTTTTGTCTGAGTGCTGGTGAAATGTAATAATTTGGCCCGAGTATCCCTCTAGTATAGTCTAAAGCTTCTGTGAAATCATTAAAACCTTTAAAAAGAGGTTTTCTAATATCTTTTATTGAGTCTAAAACTTCAATCCATGTTTGAAAAATACCATTAGTCTTTCCGTGTACTACCACGTAAAATTTAAAACGTTTGTCTTGATTTTTATCTGTAAAATACTGACATAGAGAATTTAAAGATGCTACAAGATGACTGGTGTCTCTTTTATTATGAGAAATCCATAAATTGTCTATTAAACATTTTTGTTGTTTGTCTACTAGGTATTCTGGTAGAACTTTAAACGTTAAGTTTGATGCAGGAAAAGAAACTAAATTATTTTTTCCAAAATAAAGTCTTTCTAAAGTAGTAGTCTCCATTTCTGAAAGAGGTTTGAATTGGAGATTACCCAATACCTTTTGTCTATAAGTGTCTTGGGATGTGGCTGCGCCTTTTCCCTTGCCTTTTGCCTGGTTCATGCTGTGTCATAAAGAGATTAATTAGGTTTGATGTCTAATCTGCTAAGTTGATAAGCTAAATTATTGTCTTTTCCTTTTATGTGTTCGAAGACTAAATTGTATATTGATATAGTGTCTAGAAAGTTAAGCCATCTTCTTCTGCTACTATTTTTATCATTTATCTTTTGATGAAACTTGACAATGGCTTCACAGTCTGTTCTTACTAATATTTCTGGTTTGTTTAAAATGTAAAGTCGAAAACTGTTTAGCCCATAAACTACTGCTAATATTTCCGCGTCTATACTACTCATGTTTCCTTTCTCTTTATACTTACCGCTTTGGTAAGCACAAATTTTTTCTTCATTTTTACTACTGTATTTGTTAGGTTTTGCTTTTAGGACGGCTCCCCATCCTTCGAAACTTCCGTCGGTCTCTATAATTAGGAAGTCTGTTTCTAAAGGCATATTTAGGTCTGGAATGTTTTTTATTTTTTCCTTTATTTTTGTACTAATTTGATGTCTTCTATGTTAAAAAGTCTTTGTCCTGTCGAACCCGTTTTAGCGTAGAGAGGTCCGGCTATCTTTCCTAAGTCTTTAATGAAAATTCTGGCATAATTAACTATTCCGGGGAATTTTAGAAGATCTTTTAATTTGTCTAACTTATCTGGCATTTCTAACACTTTTCTGGCTATGTGGGGTTGTAGTTTTATCTTTCCATTTCCTAATATTACCCCTAAGAAATTTATATAATGTTTACATAATTCCATTTTCTTTTTACTTATTATTATTCCGTTATCCACAAATAATCTAAAAATTGTTTGTAGATGTCCTAAGTGTTCATTCATGTTATGGCTAAATACTAGGATGTCATCAACATAAACTAATATAAACCTTTTGTATTCTCCAAAAATATTGTCCATTTTTCTTTGGAAAATTGGAGGAGCTGTTTTTAACCCGAATGTCATGACAAGCCATTCAAAATGTCCTTCTGGACAAGTAAAAGCTGTCCAGTCTATGCTATCTTGATGCATTTTTACCGCCAAAGATTCGACTTGCAATCGAACTTACTAAAAACTTGTTTTCCTTGTATTTTATTAATTAATTCTGTTTTATCTGGTAATTTATAACCGTCATTTCTAGTATTGTCGTTGAGTCTTTTGTAGTTTATTACCATTCTTGCTTTTCCTCTTATTATTTCTGCATGATTTCTTACCATAAAAGCTGCAGATCTGTGTTTTGAAATTGATCTTCTTATTACTCCTAAATCAAGTAACTCCTTAATTTGGATTTTGAAGTCTTCTAGGTCTTGATTAGTAGCCTCTATTTATGTTGTTTTTATAGTGTATTCTGGATTTATTATATCTAGTTTACAAGTGACTTTGTTATTATTCCAGTGTTTTAAAGGCTTTTCTCCGATGATTTCTAACTCATCTAAAATCTTTATTATTTTATCTAGATCTTCTTGATTTTTTATTATTCCTATTTTGTCTATACCTGTTTTAAAGTTATATTAATCTGTTTCAACGTCTATGAGGGTATAATTTTTGTCTAATATACCGTCTTCTTCTAGGTTTTCTTCCCATATTAAATTTTTATCTTCTTTATTATTGCAAATTGTTTCTTTACCCTTACAATCTTGACAACACTCGTCTTTTTCTTTGTCATCTTTCTTTTGTAGGTCTAAATGAGAGATTTGGGTAATTTTTGTTGTCATCTTATTAGTTTGTATCGGGGAATAGGTACTATTTTTCAAGAAGATTACACCATCTCTTGTAATAGTACAACTTCCGTTGTTATTAAGCATAAAGTCTAGTCCTAAGATAAAGTCTGTATTTATATTCAAATCTCTTACCCAAATTTTGTTCATTTTATAACTTGGGTTGTAAAACTTTGAGCATGTATTAATAAAGCTAATGGATGCATTTTGAATACAATGATGATAAGTATTACGAGTTCCATCCATCTGCATGGCTGTAGCTGGTTTGTCTAATTCTTTGAGTAAAAGTTGTGGAATTACCTTTTTATTTAATATGCTTTTGCTGCATCCTGAATCAACTAAGGCTAGGACTTTTATTTCGTAGTCTGCTATCCTAACTTTCGTTAATAATTTTAAAGTACTTAATTTTATATCTTCATTACAAACCAGGGTACCATAGTCTTCCATGTTCATTAGTTCTGAGTCTAACTCTGTTTGTGTAATATCTTCTCTTGTTTCTACCTCTTTTCCTTTTTCTATTTTTAGGAGTCTTGTTTCTAAATTGTTCATTCTAGTTTCTAGAGTTATCATTCTCATACTTATAGTCTGATCTTCCATTCTATTAATTACTTCTTTCTGATTAATCGTTATTTTAAAATCTTTTTGTATACATTCTATACATCCTTCTATAAAACAATGTTTACATTTGGCTCTTTTATTCCTACTAGGAAACCATTTGCATGAGAAACATGCATTACTGTCTAATCCTTTATATTTTTCAAAATTATGATTACAGTTGGATATGAAGCTATTCATAAGGTTCAAATTTATATCTAGGTCTAATTTCTCTATTCCTATTTCATTAATTAATTCATCAGCCTCTGAGTCTGAAGACTCGATTGTATTTGTATTATTACTTTCAATACTTACTACAGAGTATATACTTTCCGTATCGGACATATATTCGTCTACGTTTATAAGGGTTTCTTGGAAGTCTTCTATTAACTGAGAATTTCTTGTTGTTTTATTATTTATTCTTTTGGGGCAAGTGTTTGCTAGATGTTCTATACTTCCACAAGTGAAACACTCTAATTTATTTTTATAGTTTCTATCTGTTCTATATTTTCATATATGTCTGTTTTTATCTAAGTAAGGCTTTTTAGCTGCCGATTTTCTGAGAAAATATCTTTTTCTTTCATACGAGTTATGATTTTTATAACCCTTTTTATACTTTTTTCTTTTATTAGGTTCTTTATTGTAACTCTGTGTGGTATATAGAACACTTTTACAGAAATTCATTTCGTTTAATTTTAATTGTTTTTGTATTTGTAGGTTTGTACATTTCTCTTGTAATATATCCATTACATGCTGAATTCTATGTCCTATTGACCATTTTAAATTAACATGTTGAATTACTCCGTCTCTTTTATCCCATCTTTCTTCTATCTCTCTTCCCAGAGCTCCTGGTAGTTTGTTAAAAAGTTTTTTACCTAGCTCTTGGTCAAACGAGTTTCCGCTAATTGTACAGTAGTAAAAATAGTCATTCAAGAACTTTTTAATATAAAACCAATTTCCTATGCTTAATTGTTCTAGTTTAATTAAGACATTCTTTTGTAAGATTATTAAACCACTATTAGGGTCTTCTCCTGTAATTAGCGTATGTATTTTATTTGTGAAATTGTATGGGTTGGCTCCTGATGCGCGGTAAGATGCACACACTTTAAACGCAAGTGCACGTTATCGTGACAAGTAATATAGTCTTAGTAAGACCGAATATCGTCCACAAGGATTAGGGTTCAATTACCAATTATCTATTTTCTAGTATCTATTTGGTGAATTGATAATTGATTTGTTGTTTATAACTAAGAATTATGCAAGCTGTTTAAATATAAAGATTTACTTCAGAGGTGATGAGAATAGGGCTTCCATGTATCCTTACTATCCACTTATGCTACTTACTAATGCATTAACTTATGGTATTCTTCTTTTGGAGAAAGCAGGTTTACGAAATCGTTTTATACTCCCGTTAGGGTTATATAAACACTCAACCTCAATGATCGCACCTTACCTACCTTTCTGATAAGGATAACTCTATAGGAGGATTAAGAACAAAAACCTAGTTGACCGTCACGCACAATGCGCAAAATTAGGGTTGTTAAGCCTCTCATCAACGCTACATAAATAATTGAGGTATTTTCATCCCCAATCCAAGAATGTCTACCCAACTTACGATATTCACAATCCCCTTTCTAATCGATTAGAAATCATATAGTGATAATTAGTTGTCAATTAATTACCAAGAATTCAACTCAATTATTGGATAGATCTCACAATAAGAAAAATAACCATAAGCGTGCATTAATTTATAACATAAGTTTCTAGCAATTCAACATGGAAAACCTATAAGAGAATTAGTTCTAGCCATAGACATGACAAGAACTAATTCAAAGTTCATCATACAAAATCAAATAAAGAACAAGAAAGGAAAAGAAATTACTAAACTAATGGTATCCAATCTCAAGCAAAAGTCTTGTGTTGCGAAGGGAACCCTTAAAACCGCTAGGGTTCTCCTTTTTATAGCCGAAACCGCCTCCTCTTTCCTTCAGATCGCCTGCAATTTCGTCAAAAGACCTAATTTTTCCGCGTCGCCGCTGCCTGCAGATGCCGCGCGCCAAAGTTCTCGCAATCCGTCCGGTGTTTTGGCGCCGCGCTCGATATTCGCTGCTCGGTAGCCGCGCTGGAACTCTGTAGCTTCTGATGTTTAGGCGCCGCGTCGTGATTCGCTGTTTGAGGGCGCCGCGACGGATCTTCGCAGCCTCTGCGAATAGCGCGCGCCCGCTGATCGCAGTGAGGCGCCGCCCCAGTCCGATTTTACCTCGTTCGCCACTTTCTCTGCTTTCCACCGCATCTCTCTTTGCCCTCTTTTTGCTCCTTTTCCGCCATTTGGCCATTTTAACCACTTTGACTCAAAAGAAAGAAAAACTATCCTAATACGACACTTCTATATGCAAAATGGGACAAAAGATTAACTAAAACTGACTCAAAAGGTGTATATAAAATACACCGATCAAATACCCCCAAACTTAACCTTTGCTCGCCCTCGAGCAAAGATAGAAAGAAATAAAATAAAAGACTCAAAGAAACGAAAATAAAAGACTCACTGCCATTGATCATTTTTTGCTGCATTAGTGTTAACTAGAAAAACATGAAGGTTAGCAAAATAATATGCAGGAACATATAACATGAAATTTCAGCACACTAAGCACATGAAGCTAAATATTTCGCAAACTCATATTCATCATGCTTAATGGAAGTCAATATACTAAACCATGCATATAAATTCAAGAATTCCTATGGCATGCTTACTTGCTATTCTCCACTAATTCTGGATATGCATAAAAGAGATCTTCAGGACTTTAAGGGTTGTAATGTAGGCTTAGGTATAGGTAGGTAAAAATAGGCAATTTAGGCTCATTTCGTGTACCATAAGCTCTTCAGCTTTTCAGTATTCCCTTTTTCCTTTTTGTTCTTTTCTTCATTTCGATTCTATCTTTCCCCTCTTTTGTTTTGGGAGAGTGAAGTATATAATGACAAGCACCCCCAAACTTAGGCTTTTGCCTATTTGTTATTACTTTTGTATTAGGGTGCAACAAACTTATTCACTCTTTTTGTCTCTTTTTTAACACAATGTATTCCACTATTTCATATTTTCACTTATGGTACAATTTGTGGGAATATAGGGTGTCAAAGAAGAAGTTTCAAATTTAGGCTCAATGGGGCTGACTAGGGATATATTTTTTTTAAAGTACGGGATAGAAAGGAATGGTAAGAATTGACTATCAAAGAAATGACTGAGTCATCTCCCTAACATGCATATCCTAACTATTTCGCCTCAAATAGCAAACAATCATAACACATAAGTATTTATCATTTAGCATGCATAACTCAAACAAGAAACTCCAAATAGACAGATTCTGTGAGTTTTTGACATATCTAACTTAGGTGTTTAGATAGTTGCTTCAATTCCGTTATATTATTCCACCTTACTTCACTAGGTGTTTCTAGCAACTACAGCATACATGATCTTTGACAGACAATTATGACTCAAAATTCAAAAAAATTTGGTGACTCAAAATAAACATAAAAACAATCAAAAAGACTTAAGTAACACATAACATGACACAAAGAAAATAAAACACAAATAAAACACCCCCAAACTTAAATCACACATTGTCCCCAATGTGTGTAGACTCAAAGACAGAAAAAGAAATAAGACACTTACAAACTTTGGCTAAAATGGTGGTGGTGGCGGTGGATAATGATCGACCATCGTTGAACAAGGAACTCAACTCGTTGATTTGTTGCCTTGTTTTCCGCCTTGTCATCGCGGTCCAAGGTCCGCATCATCCTCATCCGATTTTGATACAATTGCTCCATCGTGGGCGTTGGAGGTTCTCGCTCGTGGTTGGCCGGCTAGGTCCCGCCTCATATTGAGCCCCTATTTCATGCTCATCTTCGCCCATGGCGCTTCGCTGCTTCTGCCGCTGGTTGTACTCCGTCTGCCGCACGGGGCTTGGGTCCGAAAGAGTGCACTATCCCATAGACACGGCGTTGGTTTCTCTACGAGTGTCGGTGGTAGTTTTGGGACCGCACTCATGTGACATAGCTTGGTGATAATCGAGCCATGTCCCAATCCGCTCGTTGTTACCAACTCGCTGATTTCTCAATGCTCGCACTATTTCTTTCCCACATCAATCGCCAACCTCATAATTCCATATATCGCTTTAATCCTATCCTCCGCACTCTGGTGAAGTGCGTGGATGGAATCACGCGAAGGCCGACGAAATATAGCCAACCTTTGGCTACTTTGTTGAATCGCACTGCTCGTCTTGACCCATTTCTTCCAATATCAAAAAAACAGCCCACGGTAGCTCACTTGTTCGCAAATACTTCCAAATCGATGTGGTCAATGCTTCTTACATGTTCTAAAGTGATTCCAATCACTTCTTTCTTCAACATCAATCGCTTTCATTTGTATATTTATATCATCTGCCGCCACAGCACATAACGCCCCTTACAAAGCATCCTTTCCACCTTCTCCTAAAATTAGCATAAAATTCACACACCATTGTTGTGTTTATCGTGCTATCTTCTCCTGATTCACAAATTTCTCCAATCCCTTAACTCAATCATCGTCCGAATGGGCTCATAAACATCTTCTTCCCATATGACTCCTCTCGTAGTTCATTCCCTTCGGTATTAAGGTCCGTATCAAGCTTTTGTATCTTTGGTAGGTTTGGTAGCTCACAAACCTATTTTCATCGTATTGTGACGTTGGGGTGGATGTGGAGCCTCTTCTTTCCTGGTGGCCATGGTTAAACAGTTTGGAGCTTACAATTTAGTGGCACAAATGTTTCCTACACAATTGACAACTAGCAATAACACAACACCCCCAAACTTCAACTTTTCTACCCAATACCCACACTCATTTTCTACTCTTTTCTAAACTTCACAATCAACTTTTCAAGATCCAATTACTTCAACTACAATACTCCTTCGAACTACTACCTCCGTGACTTCAAAGAAAGGATTCAAGAAACGTAAAAGATTACTTTTTATGAGGCTTCAAGCTTGTTCTTGTTTCAATTGGTGGTTTGAGGCTATGGAATGGAGCTTTGTTGGTTGAGATGGCTAAGGGTTTTGGGAATTTAAGAGTTTAGGTTGTGGTTGGGTTGGATTTTGTGGAGGATTGTGGGCAAATTTCCGAATTTCGTGGGTTTTGGAGAGGAAGGTTAGGTTTTTGAATTTGGAATTGGGGAAAACTGATTGGGCGTTTTAAGTTCGATTCCCGCCAGCCATGTGCGCTAGCCATGCGCGCCTAAACTTCAAGGCCTTCGGGACTTTCTGCACATATTTGGAAATAGAATACTAAATTTGGCAAATTTTCCGAATTTTACGCCGCGCCGCTTCGGGCTGTTAAGTTCTTTTAGCGCCATGCTCGCTTCTCCCTGAAGGCTTTCCCGCTTTTCTGGAAATTCTGGCTTTTCTTCAGTTTTTCGCCTTCAGTTACCTATCAATTACAGCACAAACACAAGAACCCAAGACCGTGAGATTGTTCTAGACAAAATAAAATAAACTAAAGACAGAAATTAAAATAACATAATTGAAAACGTTGGGTTGCCTCCCAACAAGCGTTGTCTTTAATGTCTTTTAGCCGGACGCAGTTAACCGGTACGAGTGCTCATTGGACCCTTCTGCGAACTACTTGCAATTCACAGATTTATTGCTATAGGTCTCAATTTCCCTATAACTATTTGCTCAACCAAGAACCTTAAACATACAATTATCCCCCGAGTACACAATACAGGCTTGTCTTTTATGCTTTTTATAACGTAGGAATCCGTGAAATTCTCTACATCTCTCAACTCTGTGGTACCACTGTATGGGCTTCCTAATCGGGGATCACCGTGATAGCTAGTGGTGGTTCTTCCGTAATAGGTGCAAGAAAAGGATTTCTACAGAGTCCGAAGGTAAATAATTAGATCTCTGCAATCTTTTCCTTTTCTACACCAACTATCTCACCGCATTCCTCAATAGTTGGGTTTGGTTCGTGCTCTCAAATTGTTGTTCATTGTTAAAAATGATCATGAAGTTCTCCTATTTGCGCTCCAGCTTCTTTATGGCCAATCTCATTTCGTCCATGAACTGCGCTTGATACTTAGTGAGACTGAGTATGACTTCTCGCAATTCCTCTCTCTCTTCTTCTATGGTTGGAACTCGATCATATTGACAGTAGAAATCCATGTCTTGAGGATCCCTGAGATGCATCAAAACCAACAACGGATCACGGCACCCTTGTTTTCACACAATAAATACATAATACGAAAAAGAATAAAATAAAATAAACTAAATAGAAAAATACAAAAATTAACAAAGAATAAAAACCAAATTAGAAATTAAAAATAGATAAATTTGATATTGAACTATGCCTAGTCCCCGGCAACGGCGCCAAAAACTTGATGTGCGGTAAGATGCACACACTTTAAACGCAAGTGCACGTTATCGTGACAAGTAATATAGTCTTAGTAAGACCGAATATCGTCCACAAGGATTAGGGTTCAATTACCAATTATCTATTTTCTAGTATCTATTTGGTGAATTGATAATTGATTTGTTGTTTATAACTAAGAATTATGCAAGCTGTTTAAATATAAAGATTTACTTCAGAGGTGATGAGAATAGGGCTTCCATGTATCCTTACTATCCGCTTATGCTACTTACTAATGCATTAACTTATTGTATTCTTCTTTTGGAGAAAGAAGGTTTACGAAATCGTTTTATACTCCCGTTAGGGTTATATAAACACTCAACCCCAGTATCGCACCTTACCTACCTTTCGGTGATAAGGATAACTCTATAGGAGGATTAAGAACAAAAACCTAGTTGACCGTCACGCACAATGCGCAAAATTAGGGTTGTTAAGCCTCTCATCAACGCTACATAAATAATTGAGGTATTTTCATCCCCAATCCAAGAATGTCTACCCAACTTACATCATATTCACAATCCCCCCTTCTCACTGATTAGAAATCATATAGTGATAATTAGTTGTCAATTAATTACCAAGAATTCAACTCAATTATTGGATAGATCTCACAATAAGAAAAATAACCATAAGCATGCATTAATTTATAACATAAGTTTCTAGCAATTCAACATGGAAAACCCTATAAGAGAATTAGTTCCTAGCCATAGACATGACAAGAATTAATTCAAAGTTCATCATACAAAACTGAAATAAAGAACAAGAAAGGGAAAAGAAATTACTAAACTAATGGTATCCAATCTCCAAGCAAAAGTCTTGTGTTGTGCAAGAAGGAACCTTTAAAAGCGCCAGGGCTCTCCTTTTATAGTAAAACCGCCTCCTCTTTCCTTTCAGTGCTGGCCTGCAATTTCGTCAAAAGACCTAATTTTTCAGCGTCGCCGCGCCTCAGTAAAGCGCCGCGCCGAAAGTTCGCAATCCGTCGGGTGTTTTGGCGCCGCGCTCGATATTCGCTGCTCGGTAGCCGCGGCTGGAACTCTGTAGCTGGATGTTTAGCGCCGCGCCCGTGACCGCTGCTCGGTGCGGCGCTACTGGATCTTCGCACCTCTGCGAATAGTGGCGCCGCGCTCGCTGATCGCAGGAGGCCGCGCGGTCCGATTTTACCCTCGTTCGCCACTTTCTGCTTTCCACTCCGCATCTCCTCTTTTGCCCTCTTTTTGCTCCTTTTCCGCCATTTGGCCATTTTAACCACTTTGACTCAAAAGAAAGAAAAATTATCCTAATACGACACTTCTATATGCAAAATGGGACAAAAGATTAACTAAAACTGACTCAAAAGGTGTATATAAAATACACCGATCAGCTCCCATGGAAACCAAATATTGGAATTCGTTTGGGAAATCAGTCTTGTATGCTTCCCATAGGGCTTTAGTAGATTCTCCTAAGAATGTTTCTAAGTATTTATACATAGTTTCTGCATCTGTTTCTATGTAATTTTGTATATAATCTGCTACTACTATTCCTTTTCATAAATCTATTACCGAATTCCATCTTTGTGGATCGTGAGCTGCTATGTTTAGGATTTTTCCTCTATTACCTCCTTCTTGAAGAGCAATAGGTTCTTCAATTGGCATTCTCATTCCTGAAGGTTTTACATTTTCTACTGGTTCTCCAGTTGTCCTATATACTCTTCTTCTAGGTACATTACCCGTATTTGTATCTACCGTATAATGTTCTCCTGTAGTTCTTTGAAAAGGGCTAGAGCTAGATGCACTAGTCTCCATTAACTCTTTTTGACTTATTACTGAGTTTATTTCTGACTCTTCATCACTAAAAATGTCTTCCCAAATTGCGTCGAATTTATCTGATTTCTTTGTACAAACTTGTTCTGCCCTATATCCTGAATTGTCAGTTCTTAATTCACAAATTTTGAAATGACTTATGGCTTCTTCTATTTTTAATCTAGGCATTTTACATCATTTGCATTTAAAGGTCATGTTTGGGTCTTGTTCATGCAAGCTTTTTGCTTTTTCTATGGCTATATCTACTTCAAAGTCTTTTTCTATTAGTTCTATGTTCATGAAATTTATCTCAGTGATCTCATTTTCTTCTGTTGTACTTTCTTCTTCCATGTCTCTTAGAGGCATGTAATTATAGTCTGTAAATCTTATGGATGTTTCACCTTTAGAGTTAGTATAAACCAGGTGTGATTCTGATTGCAAAGTCTTCTTTTTATTATTAAAGTTTTTTAATTTCCATTCTAATCCTGCGTATTCTTTTGAGTCTATTTTTATAGGTTTTATTAAATTAATACCTCTGTTACCCATTAGTTCTACTACATCATTTATCCTTATTTTAAATTTTGTATTACTATTATCAGTCATTTTTCCTAGGAATCCTATGCACATAAGCAAATTATTACCATTATACATCTCTTCGTATCCTTTAGTCTGTATTCCTATTTTTATATGTTTTCCAAATTCTGCTAAATTCATTATAAAGTCTGGGCTTATATAGAAAATTCCTCCATTATTAGTCATGTCTACTTCAGTCATTCCTATTATGGATTTTTTCATGTCTGACCATCTGTCATCGTAAATTACTACTAGTACTTTACTTCCTAAGTTTTTTCTGGTTAGACCTTTTAGCCCTATGACAATTAATCCCATATGCATTAGTGTTCTAGTTGCCTTGTTAATCTGTTTTTGTGACGCGGAATTTACTAGATTTATACTAACAGTTGTAGTTCCTAAAATAGATAACTGTTCTTCTCTATAATGTCTATATAATTGAGCCGTTTTAGAGAATTTTCCTGTGTTATATAAAGTTCTTGGGTTTAATAAGTTTAATTGGTTTTGTTGGAAAATACTGATGTCTTTATCTATATCTATTACTTCGCTTAACTGTCTGTTATTTTCTTCTGATGTTTTTCTATTAAGAAGTCTGGATATGAAATTATTTCCAATTCTGTCTTCAGAGTAGCTTACTCGCGGTCTTTCTCCTTCTGTTCTTGATCTAGCTGAAAGAAAGTCCATTTTTGTGGTTTTCTAACTACTTTTGTTCTTTCTTGAAGAGGAGTTATTTCCACTCTTTTTAATTGATCAATTAATTCGTCTACCTGAGTATCTTTAGGTAATTTAGTTATTTTTTCTTTGTTCTGTTCGATTAGTAAACTAACTTTTTTGTTTATTTCTTCTAGCTTTAAAACTATAATTTCTATCTTTTTTGTAATATCTAAAATTAAAGAAATAGTAGTGATATGTTGTTTTAAGAATATTTGATCTGATTTCGAACTAGGTATATATTCTTTATAGTCTAAAGGTATGGATATATTTTTGAAGCTTCTTCTTGATACCAAGGTTGTTTACTCATGAAAGAGTAATCTCTTTTAGATCTAGAATTGTTTTGCTTAAGGAGGTTGTTTCTTTATTTAAATTGTCTAAGAGTTGTTTTATTTTATAGAATTCTTGGGTATTCTTTGATTCTAATTTAGTTATGGTATTATTTAAAGAGTTTTCTAATTCTTGTTTTGTAGGTAGATTTTTTAACCTTCGAATATTATCAATGGTCTTTAAATAATCTAAATTTTGTTCTAAGAGTTCTAATACTTTTCTTTGTTTAACCTGAGATTTTTCTACTGCTTCTAAGTTTCTATTAACCTGTTTATTATTCTCTTTTATATTTTCACTAAGGTTAATGACCAAATCTATTATATATATATATGTGTGTGTGTGTGTGGATACCAGTTTTTTGAACCGGTCCAACCGGTTGAACCAGTGACTCAGTTGATCGTCCGGTCCGAGTTTCAAAACGTTGTAATCAAGAGGAAAAAGTAATTTACTTTTATTATATAGAGATAATTTGATAAACTGCACATTGCACTATTGATTTTTTAATATGCGTGTTTTTGACTAAAGTGACACTTATTGTGGGACACAAGAAATATTTATAATCGTAGAGTTTAACTACTCCAATTGACACAAATATTTAAAGAGAAATATTTACCTGGCCTGCAAGTTTATCAATCTCCGTGGATACGTCGTTAATGAAGCGATTTGCAGCTTGGTTTTTGGCGTTCTTCCTCATCTGCATGAACCTTTTTTCTTTGCTTTCTGGATCCTCGATTAGGATGACTTTTGATCCATCTTTGACTCCACACATGTCCAAATATTCTCCATTTTCTCTTTCTTTTCCCCTGCATATTACTCTCTGTTCTCCGGGTTGTAATCCTGTTTCTTCTGCTAATAACTTCTTCAATTCCCCTGCACAAGAGCACCCAAAGGGTTTTACTATTTTACCCTTCATTTAACCAACTAATTCTGGGGATTATTCAACTTTAAGCATGGTAAATATGGTGATTAAGAATAAAAACATACATTTTCTATGTCTCATTATAGTTTGAATTTCGAAAGTCAAATTGTATTCGGACATAAAAAAACTATTACTAAGTTATATTAGTTAACAATTTAAAATATTTAAATGGTATATAAAATTACGGCAAAAGAAAATTCTTTCGAAATCCGGAATAGAACTTTTGGACCTTATTACGCAGCTTAGTCCAGGAAAAATTTAACAGCACAATTTAGTAATGTATTCTCTAAGATTATAATGTTATGCATATTAGGGGGGCAAAAGGGCAAGAAGAAAATTGACTACACAAATTGGGCCAGGCAGCTCCAACGACCCACTGGCCAGCCCCAGCCCACCCCATATTTTTCAGGGAACTAGCAGCAGCAGCGACAGACCCAGAAGGCCCATTTTATTGGGTCTGTTAACACAGACAGTGGCAGTAGCATTGTGCCTCAGCCGACCCGGTGGCATGAGACCCATTCGACAGGAGCCCACCCCACGAATATTGAGTCTGTCATGCACGTTCTTGGACTCAATTCACCGGATTCAAATTGGTATATGGACTCCAGAGCGACGTCCATATGACGTAATTTGAGCAATGATAATGGAATAATTGTCGGAAATGGTCATTCAACAATAAAAGAGTATGGTTCTAGCAAATTATCACCACCAAATCCACACTAATTTTAAAGAATGTCCTTCGTGGGAATGGAGTAGTATCCTATCCCCATAGTGTATGAGACAAATGTATGCATTTCTATTAGGGTTTGTTAGAAAGTTTACTACCGATAATGGAGTATTTGTTCGTTTTAACGCCTTTGGATTTTCCGTGCATGATTTTCAAACGGGAAAGCTTCTCATGAGATGTGATAGCTAGGGGGAGCTCTATCCAATAAATCCACCAACTCAACAATACAAAGTTCAATATAATTTTGCAGCCTTGGCACCAACGTTTGGGACATCCGGGATAGGCTGTTTTGGCCTCTCTTAAACAAAATAATTTTATTTCTTGTACACAAACACAAACTCTAAATAAGTGTCATTCTTGTGTACTTGATAAACTGGGCCTTCTGTTCTTGGGCCTGGTCACCTCCACTTGAGCTCTCCAGCCCCTCAGCCTCAACCTACTGGAAACTTGGGCCAGATATTGGCTCGAGGCCCAATCCTGGAGTTCCCGGCCGGTGACGCCCACCATCGCCTCTCGCCTGTGCCTAAACCCGAATCCATCACTCGGCGGTGGTGTCGATCCCATCGCCCCATAAATCGTCCGGTCACCCGTAGCCAACATAGAATTATCAAACCCAATATCAAATATAGCCTACACACAGGTCTCGGAATCGCCTTTGCCTCATAACCTAGTGTATGTCCTAAAGGACCCGAATTGGAAAATGGTCATGGACGATGAATAACATGCTCTAATTAAAAATAGGACGTGGAATTTAGTACCTCATCCATCTAATGCTAATATAATTCGGTCTATGTGGATTTTCAGTCATAAGAGAAAATCTGATGGCACTTTTGAGCGGTATAAAACTCGTCTTGTTGGTGATGGGAAGACAATGTTGGTATAGATTGCGGGGAGACATTCAGTCCAGCGGTCAAACCGACAACTATTAGAACAATTCTAAGCATGTCTCTCTCAAAAGGATGGACGCTTCATCAATTGGATGTCAAAAACGCCTTCCTCCATGGACACCTCAATGCAACTGTCTACATGCACCAACCGTTGGGATATCGAGATCCTAAATATCCCCATCATGTGTGTTTGCTAAATAAATCATTATATGGCATGAAGCAGGCCCCCAGGGCGTTATATAAGCGGTTTGCTGACTTTGTGTCACACATGGGGTTTTCTCACAGCCATTCCGATAATTCTCTGTTTATTTATCGTCATGGTAATCATACTGCTTATCTTCTTTTATATGTGGATGTCATTATCCTAACAACATATTCAGACTCTCTTCGCAAGAGTATCATGTCACAGCTTCGTTCCGAATTTGCTATGAAAGATATTGGTCCACTACACTACTTTCTCAGAATTGTTGTGACACGACATGCAGGTGGGTTATTTCTCTCCCAAAAGAAGTATGCATATGAGATTGTGGAACGAGCTGGAATGTCTTCTTGCAAACCTTCAGCAACTCCGGTAGATACGAAGTCGAAATTAAGTGTCATCTCTAACAAACCCTTTACCGATCCGACATTATACCGCAGCCTGCAGTATCTTACATTCACCAGGTCTGATATTACTTATGCAGTGCAACAAGTGTGCCTATTCTTGCATAATCCGATGGAAGAACATATGCATGAGCTAAAACGCATTGTGCGATATATTCAGGGCACTCTGGAGTATGAATTACATCTTTACACATCCTTCATTTCCAAACTTGTTTTATACAAAGATGCAAACTAGGCAGGATGTACGGACACCAGACGCTCCACCTCCGGTTATTGTGTCTTCCTCGGTGACAATTTAATCTCATGGTCCTCAAAAAGGAAAGCCACAATATCACGCTCAAGTGCTGAAGCTAAACACCGTGTTGTTGTCAATGTTGTATCTGACTTATGTTGGATTCGGAATCTGTTACTTGAGTTTCATTGCCCTTTTCCGACAACCACTCTGGTATACTGTGATAATATTAGTGCAATCTATCTTTTAGGGAATCCAATCCATCATCAACACACTAAACATATTGAGTTAAATATCAATTTTGTCCGTGAAAAGGTGGCTCGCGGACAAATGCGTGTGTTACATGTCCCGACGCGACATCAGATCGTAGATACTTCACGAAAGGGCTTCCGCTGATATTATTTGAAGAATTTAGGGACAGTCTCAGCACTCGCCGTCCTCCAGCTTCGACTGCAGACTCGTTAGAATATTATTAATTAATATTAATAATATTGTGTATTAATGTAGTATCATGTTATATATGGTAAGTAGTAAAATAATAAATTAGAAATATTATTAGGGATTGATTAGAAAGATATTAGACATGATTTACTCTTCCAATATTATTATATATGGTGTATATATTATTCCTTTATGAGATAAATACAATTAAGAAAAATATTTTCAAAGTCTTACAAAACTAATATAGTATAGGATATTGTTCTTGATACGTCACTTAATAATGAGTAAGCATATAGTGTTGCGAGAATAAAGTACAAATGTTCAAACACTACGTCCGAATAGTCTTTTCCAAATTTAACGTCAATAACAATAACAACATACTCAGTAAAATCTAACAACGTGGGATCCAAAAAGAAAAGAATAGAGTGAAATATTTTAAAAAAAAATAAATAGTCTTTTTTTAAACCAAATATTGTCCAAATGCCTACATAATGAATTAATCATTATGAAAAACATAAGGCAATATAACCACATTAGCTCAACGAGTATTAGCTCTATTATAAAATCTTTGGACATTTTTCATGTCATTGTTTTAATTTACGTTCTTAATTTTAGAAAGCGAATTACGAACGTGTTTGAAGGTACTCCTCAATTTATATGACATACTTTTTTTTTAGCCAATCTAAAAAAAATGACGCATTTTCTTATATTTCAACAATTTAACTTTAAACTTTACCTTTTATACTTAACGAGATATATATAACCACACAAATATCTTTGACTTATTTAAACTATAAAATTTAAAAGTCTTTCTTTATTTCTTAAACTAGATAATCAGTCAAATTAAATCATATAATTGAGACGGGAAGAGTATGAATTATTCTAAAATTAAATTAAATCAACTTCAATTAAAGTGAAACAGAGAGTTACCAAAAGTGGCGTGAGGATTAACGGAGATCTCATACCGAGAAGCACCATAAACCACATGAATCCGCAAATTCGGAACGTCGGAATTATCACTCCTTCTCTGTACTAACATCCCGCCGGGCCGCATCTCCCATTCTATTATCTCTTCCTTAAAGGCCGACGTTGTCCTCTCCACGCTTTCGGTTTTGAATTTCAATTTTCTCTTCATCATTTTCCGGCGAAGCTTTCAGGAAGTTGGAAAGACTTAAGACTCTGTCTACCGACACAAACCAACTGTTTTTATAAAAGGATAGCAGTTATAATATCAACCTGTGCCCCCCTGGCCTCACCTATCATATAATAAGTTTTGGCTTGTTTCGCTTCTTTGGATGATTATTATATTATATTGTATTGTTATTTTAATTTTAATATTTGTTTTGATTGTTATTTCAATTTTATTATATCTTAATATTTTTTTGATGAAATTTCTCATTTTATGTAAGGATCGATTTGATATAATTACATTGTTATATTCTTTTCTTTTTCATTTGTATGTGATTATTTAATGAAGTTATTTTATTCTTTTTCGAATCTTTTTATAATAGTTATATCATGTACCTTATTTTTTTTTTGTATATTAATGAGTGACATTATGTAACGACAGTAAACAGTAAACAGTACACGTGTACATACAATGTCAATGATCATAATTTTCTTAAATGGAAGAGATATTGACACATATACGAATTGTTTGAGACGTAAGATAATTGACGGTTATTGGCCAAATGACGTTGGTTTCACGTTGGTAAATGAAGGAAGAAGTGTACAATGTGTTTAAATATGAAACGAGTCGCCGCTACCAATCGCAGTGGCCACAACGCCAACTCTACGAAGTTGTACGGCCACGTGAGTCCAGGTCGCGACGGGAGACGAAAAGACATGACTTTTGGGCTGGTTTTTGAGGCATTAAACCTCCATTACATCCCAAATGAATTCAGCCATAATTTGGCTGAATTAACACTCCATAATCAAGTTCATTACATGGTCATTCAAGGCCATTACCTGGGCAATTGGAGAGTCATCTTCACAACACTATAAAATGAGGTCTTAGGCTCATTTGCAAAACACTTGAAATCTGAAATATTTCTCCCTCTCTTGCAATCACAAAACACTCAAAGATCTTTCTTCTAAAGCAAACACTTGAGTTCTCTTTGCTCATTTGTTTGATTGATGTTTTATCTTGGGAGATAAGTTGTCATTACAACCGTTGAAAGGATATACGGGATAAATCAAGAATTTGGTCGACTCAGCAAACCTTTCTATTTGATTATTTCCAAGTTTTATTACAATTTGTTATTGTTGTTATTTTCTCGTTTTACACATTACCACACACATATAATCCATCCAAGTATTGTATAACAATACAAGATAACACAATATGATACATTGTTGAATTAAATCGGCCATATTTTATGTAAAAAAATTAATATTTTATAATATATATTAAATTTTTTGCACTATTGACTTATAGTATAGTTCTTGCTTTAACAGTAATCTAGTTATCTGCCTGTACATTCTAGTTAGATTTGTAGTCTTTATTTGACATGTCCAATAATATATTTTCATGTTACAATTAACTTTTCTTTGAGCCCTTAATTTTTCTATTATTATATTAAGCTCTTCAAATTTTTTGCATGAAAATAAAATTTTATTGTAAGAAATTTTATTAAGTTCCTTAAACAACATATGATATTTTGACTGAAGCTACATATACAACTTGATTATGTATTACAATTTTTTAAAGAGTAATTAGATTAAAAACATTGCTACGACGGAATATGTTCTTTACAGTGTATATTACATATTTCTAAAAGAAATACAAAACACGAAAATCCAACCAAACAGAGAAAAATTGAAATGATGAAAAATTAATTTATTTAATTGATTTTATTTGATTTTGATATTTGAAAAATGATTTGATATGTTTTAGAGCAAAACCGACTCAGTCTAATAAACCGGGAACACCCCTAAAGTTGACTCCTTAATTAAAAGAATTAAACGTGTCATAACTCATAATCCACAAATAAAATGTTAGATTATCTAAAACTAATAATACGCAGACAAAAGTCACAAATTAAGTTATAAATAATAATAATAATAAGTGATAAGTCACCCTAATTATTGCTTTCTCTAGCAATGATATTAGATTGAACAAGCAAATATAACAGCTAAGCTAAAGATTGCCGACAATCGAAGGGCTCCAAAGAGGAACATAATGTGTGTTTACTTTTGAAGAAGATTGGATACCAATGGGCCACTTGGAGTTCTATTTTTTACACAAATAATGTACTTGAAAAGATATATTGTGGTCTTTTTAATTATGAGCTTAGTTTTGTTAGGCTTATCTTGATTAGGTGAAATTCGGGATGGTAAAATTAGCTCAAATTCAAATGATCCACGCAATTCGTCCAATGTTTCATGGATTTTAGCAAGAGTGATTTTGATGATGGACTGATTTGGACTAGTCTAAGTTGACCCATCATAAATCAGTAGCCCAAACGAACTCCTGATGATGCCTAAACTTGACCCACGAAAATGTTCAATCTTAACGATTAGAGTTCCACTCTAAATTACGATTTTTTAATTATAAATAATTATTTAAAAAATTCCTTTATTATTTTAAAATAATAAAAATACACCAATGCATCCCAACCACCCACCACACAATCCATCAATCCTACTCCCTCCCGTACAACAACCCCCAGCCAAGCACTGAACCACCCTCACATCTCTGCCCCCTACCTTACCACCTCTACCCCACCCCTACCTCCCTACCACCCCTACCCACCTCTACCCCACCTTCCCATCTACCCCCACATCCCGCCTCCTACCTCATTCTTAAATTTCTATTTCATATTTTTTTTATAAAAATTTATAAAAATTTCTTACCTCCTCCGCCTCTACGCACACCTACCCCCATCCACCCCCACCCTATTGCACTACCCCATCCACAAATTTCTATTTCATATTTTTTTTACTTTTATAAAAAAAAATGAATTTTTTTCTTACCTCCCCCCTACCGCTCAACCCCCCTCCACCCCAACCCATCCTCAAATTTATATTTCATATTTTTTGTTACATTTATAAAAAGGTTATTAAAATATGATTTTTTTTATGACTCGTGCAATAAAAAATTTGACGTACTTTCCAATCACAAAACTCTGCTTTTTTGGCGTCCACTATTCTATTCCCGATCTTTTGAAGGTTAGCTTCTAAAGTAATAGCTTAAATAAGAATTTTCGAGAATCGACCTTTCAACCAACCCCAATCCTTTTACCCATTAACATCTTAGAAGATTTCACAAAACCTTTATCACTTAGTTTTCAACTTTTCAGAAATATCTTAGCTGATGAATTAGTAGTTGTTGTTCTTGTTTCTTTAGTACCTTTAGTGGCCATGAAAGAGGGATTAAATGGAACAGAATTGACTGGGTGGTAGAGTCGTGGAAACGCTTGTTTCTTCCATATTTTGGACCTTAGCTCCATGGAAGAATATGTTATTGCTGAAACACGGAAGAATTGAAATGTTAGATCAAAACACTATTCGTGCTTACCTAACTAACGATATTACTGAGTGCCACCCTTGCTTGGAAATGCAGGGGAGAATAAAGAGTTCTCGTCCAGTCAAGTTTGAATAAAGAATCTAAATAGAAGGAACCGGGGTGAACTAAAGAGCGTAATCTGGATTACAAGGTATAGGTATAAAGCCACCCTTGAGAGAAATAAATGAATTCCAAAGATCTTTGGCAAATCCAAAGAGGGTTTTCATGTACGTTCATCACAAAATTGAGCATTCTCAATATTATACCTTGAAGAGGACTCGAACCTCTACGCTCTTTAGCACGAGATTTTGAGTCTCGCGTGTCTACCATTTCACCACCGAGGCATCTTGAAGTGAATCGTATTCCATGAATATGATATCTATCTAGTGTGATATATGAAATATATGACAAAGCTGGATCTATTGATCGGTCATGTCATATAGCCCGAGTTGGCCGAGCCCCTTTTCTCCTCGGTCCACAGAGACAAAATGTAGGACTGGTGCCAACAGTTCATCACGGAAGAAAGGACTCACTAAGTCGGGATCACTAACTAATACTAATCTAATAACTAATATATATCTTAACTTAAGATTGACTATTCTAGCTTAATTAAAATTAATTTTTTTGGAATCCTTTTATTCGCGACGAGTTGGATGAGAAGAAACTCTCACGTCCGGTTCTGTAGTAGAGATGGAATTCAGAAACAACCATTAACTATAACCCCAAAAGAACCAGATTTCGTAAACAAAATAGAGAAAGAATGAATGGAACTAAGCAACTCACGCCAAAAAGGTCTCGATCAAGGCATTGGCCTTCTGCCAACAGACGTCTATTATTGAATTCACATGACCCCTGACTCATTGTACTAGTTACTGTTATAGCTAGTGCTACACCTTTCATTCTGGGGTGACGGGGGGATCGTACCATTCGAGCCATTTTTTTCTTGACTCGAAATGGGAGCAGGTTTGAAAAAGGAAAAGCCCTTGCTAGGAATTCCGGGTAACTTTCTGTATTCCTTAAGGTTAGAGGTGAAACTTACTTCCTGCGGTAGCCCCTTGGACCTTAGCCTCTTAAGGGTTGGGTTCTAGTGGCGGGCTTCTTTATAGTCGAGCCTCCTTATCAATCGTCCTTATAAATGTTGTTTTTCGCCCCCCTTCTTATAGTTTCTAGTCGAGTTGCTTTAAACGATACTTTATCTCTCCTTACAGTCGAGTTGCTCCTCTCCTATCGAGAATATTAAAGTGTCTTGAAGCTCCATTTCATCTCCTCTCACATTCATTTACTACTAGTGGCATTTCTTTAAGAGCGCATTCCTCCTAACTCCCAACAACTTCTCAAGCAGCCGCATATTCTCTTTATTCTTCCCTAAGCGCATATAGGGAAGTGGGCCCTCAGCTATTGAGAGGCACATTTCTTAGTAAGGTTGCTTGTTTCCACTCATTGACGATTCTATCTACAAAAGAATGTCAACGGGGATACTCAAATTGCTCTCACTGACATCAGAGAAGGTGAGGTCGTCTTTCTTTCCAGCCGCCATACGGTTCGCCTTAAAGCCTTAAGGAGAGGGGGAGGAGCAGTTATCTATGTAATTACGGTATTTGTTGGCTGTTGTTCCGGTCGAGCACTTCCCTACCCCCCCCCCCCCCTCCACCCCCACCCCATTCTCAAATTTCTATTTCATTTTTTTTTACTTTTATAAAAAAAAATTATATAAAATATAAAAAAAATTACCTCCTCCCCCCTACCCCCTCCACCCCATGTCCTTCCCCCTTCCTCAAATTTCTATTTCATATTCTTAGCCCCTGCCCTCGACACCACCCCCGAAGTTTTTATTTTATATATTTATTTTACTTATATATAAAATTTTATTATAAACTGAGAAATTTTTCGTACCCTATCACCCAACCCCCCCTCTCCCCACGACTCCCCTCCCTCCTACCCCACCCCCAAATTTTATATTTTATATATTTATTTTACTTTTATAAACTTTTTATAAAAATGAGAAAAATTTGCTTACCCCATCCCTACCCCCACCCGAAGTTTTTACTTTATATATTTACTTTACTGATACAAAAAATTTATAAAAAATGAAAAACTTTTCTCTAATAATAATAAGTGATAAGTCACCCTAATTATTGCTTTCTCTAGCAATGATATTAGATTGAACAAGCAAATATAACAGCTAAGCTAAAGATTGCCGACAATCTAAGGGCTCCAAAGAGGAACATAATGTGTGTTTACTTTTGAAGAAGATTGGATACCAATGGGCCACTTGGAGTTCTATTTTTGACACAAATAATGTACTTGAAAAGATATATTGTGGTCTTTTTAATTATGAGCTTAGTTTTGTTAGGCTTATCTTGATTAGGTGAAATTCGGGATGGTAAAATTAGCTCAAATTCAAATGATCCACGCAATTCGTCCAATGTTTCATGGATTTTAGCAAGAGTGATTTTGATGATGGACTAATTTGGACTAGTCTAAGTTGACCCATAATAAATCAGTAGCCCAAACGAACTCCTGATGATGCCTAAACTTGACCCACGAAAATGTTCAATCTTAACGATTAGAGTTCCACTCTAAATTACGATTTTTTAATTATAAATAATTATTTAAAAAATTCCTTTATTATTTTAAAATAATAAAAATACACCAATGCATCCCAACCACCCACCACACAATCCATCAATCCTACTCCCTCCCGTACAACAACCCCCAGCCAAGCACTGAACCACCCTCACATCTCTGCCCCCTACCTTACCACCTCTACCCCACCCCTACCTCCCTACCACCCCTACCCACCTCTACCCCACCTTCCCCCATCTACCCCCACATCCCGCCCTACCTCATTCTTAAATTTCTATTTCATATTTTTTTTTTATAAAAAATTTATAAAAAATTTCTTACCTCCCTCCGCCCTACGCACACCTACCCCCATCCACCCCCACCCTATTGCACTACCCCATCCACAAATTTCTATTTCATATTTTTTTTACTTTTATAAAAAAAATGAATTTTTTTCTTCCCTCCCCCCTACCGCTCAACCCCCCTCCACCCCAACCCATCCTCAAATTTATATTTCATATTTTTTGTTACATTTATAAAAAGGTTATTAAAATATGATTTTTTTTATGACTCGTGCAATAAAAAATTTGACGTACTTTCCAATCACAAAACTCTGCTTTTTTGGCGTCCACTATTCTATTCCCGATCTTTTGAAGGTTAGCTTCTAAAGTAATAGCTTAAATAAGAATTTTCGAGAATCGACCTTTCAACCAACCCCAATCCTTTTACCCAATAACATCTTAGAAGATTTCACAAAACCTTTATCACTTAGTTTTCAACTTTTCAGAAATATCTTAGTTGATGAATTAGTAGTTGTTGTTCTTGTTTCTTTAGTACCTTTAGTGGCCATGAAAGAGGGATTAAATGGAACAGAATTGACTGGGTGGTAGAGTCGTGGAAACGCTTGTTTCTTCCATATTTTGGACCTTAGCTCCATGGAAGAATATGTTACTGCTGAAACACGGAAAAATTGAAATATTAGATCAAAACACTATTCGTGCTTACCTAACTAACGATATTACTGAGTGCCACCCTTGCTTGGAAATGCAGGGGATAATAAAGAGTTCTCGTCCAGTCAAGTTTGAATAAAGAATCTAAATAGAAGGAACCGGGGTGAACTAAAGAGCGTAATCTGGGTTACAAGGTATAGGTATAAAGCCACCCTGAGAGAAATAAATGAATTCCAAAGATCTTTGGCAAATCCAAAGAGGGTTTTTCTGTACGTTTTCACAAAATTGAGCATTCTCAATATTATACCTTGAAGAGGACTCGAACCTCTACGCTCTTTAGCACGAGATTTTGAGTCTCGCGTGTCTACCATTTCACCACCGAGGCATCTTGAAGTGAATCGTATTCCATGAATATGATATCTATCTAGTGTGATATATGAAATATATGACAAAGCTGGATCTATTGATCGGTCATGTCATATAGCCCGAGTTGGCCGAGCCCCTTTTCTCCTCGGTCCACAGAGACAAAATGTAGGACTGGTGCCAACAGTTCATCACGGAAGAAAGGACTCACTAAGTCGGGATCACTTACTAATACTAATCTAATAACAAATATATATCTTAACTTAAGATTGACTATTCTAGCTTAATTAAAATTATTTTTTTTGGAATCCTTTTATTCGCGACGAGCTGGATGAGAAGAAACTCTCACGTCCGGTTCTGTAGTAGAGATGGAATTCAGAAACAACCATTAACTATAACCCCAAAAGAACCAGATTTCGTAAACAAAATAGAGAAAGAATGAATGGAACTAAGCAACTCACGCCAAAAAAGGTCTCGATCAAGGCATCGGCCTTCTGCCAACAAACGTCTATTATTGAATTCACCCGACCCCTGACTCATTGTACTAGTTACTGTTATAGCTAGTGCTACACCTTTCATTCTGGGGTGACGGGGATACTCAAATTGCTCTCACTGACATCAGAGAAGGTGAGGTCGTCTTTCTTTCCAGCCGCCATACGGTTCGCCTTAAAGCCTTAAGGAGAGGGGGAGGAGCAATTATCTATGTAATTACGGCATTTGTTGGCTGTTTTTCCGGTCGAGCACTTCCCTACCCCCCCTCCACCCCTACCCCATTCTCAAATTTCTATTTCATATTTTTTTTACTTTTATAAAAAAAAATTACCTCCTCCCCCTACCCCCTCCACCCCATGTCCTTCCCCCATCCTCAAATTTTTATTTAATATTTTTTTACTTTTATAAAAAAATTATTAATAATATGAATTTTTTTCTTAGCCCCTGCCCTCGACACCACCCCCGAAGTTTTTATTTTATATATTTATTTTACTTATATATAAAATTTTATTATAAAATGAGAAATTTTTCGTACCCTATCACCCAACCCCCCCTCCACCCACTACTCCCCTCCCTCCTACCCCACCCCCAAATTTTCTATTTTATATATTTATTTTACTTTTATAAACTTTTTATAAAAATGAGAAAAATTTGCTTACCCCATCCCCACCCGAAGTTTTTACTTTATATATTTACTTTACTGATACAAAAAATTTATAAAAAATGAAAAACTTTTCTTACCCCACTACCTATATCACGATCCAAACCAGAGGGTCGCGACGGGCACCCAGACCCAACCCACCGGGCACCACTGATCATACATCCCATATTTAACCATATTAACCACAGACTAAGCCGAGAAAGATTAGGTATAGTTCCAACCCAAAACCCCCAACTTATATGGTTATATACCAAGGCCAACAAAGTCATACATGACCACTAACCACATGACACTTATCTACAAACCTTTAAGAGT
The DNA here is from genome assembly GCA_029844215.1 of Przewalskia tangutica. Lineage (NCBI taxonomy): Eukaryota > Viridiplantae > Streptophyta > Magnoliopsida > Solanales > Solanaceae > Przewalskia > Przewalskia tangutica. The sequence continues at coordinate 90,269,554 of CM056730.1, read as the reverse complement.
ATAACGTACCATAATCAGACCGCAACTCTGAAATAAGTAGATTGCTCCCACACAGCTGAATCAACAATCTCCTAGCACAATATGTCACCTTCTTAGTATGAACCTGCGGGCATAATGTTACACTCCGTATTTCCAACAGAATGAGAGTAGAACGTGCGTAAGAAATCGAGATTTGAATTTTGAAAAGAAAGGAAGAATTATTTTTTCTTAAGGAAAAATCTCGGAAATTCGTGAAGGAAAAGGTTTATAAATTGGAATTTGGTTATCAAATTTGGTATTTGAGACTTTTGGAATATATTGGATTTATGGATTTTTAAGTTCGGATTTGATCACGTGGGGCCCACCGAAAATTTTTACGGTTTTGTGGGGCCCACAATATTTTGAGATATTTTGGCCGATTATGGATATTTTGGGAGATGAAATATTTTTAAACCAATGAGAGGGCGACACGTGACACACACACCCCCTTACTTGTCTTGGTCTTGGAAGACTTGACTTAGATATTTTTGGAAGACTTGGCTAGATATTTTAGAGACAAGTGGACCATGTGGCTCCCACTCCACTTGTCTTGCTACACTTAGGCCATACACTTGTCATCATCCAAGCCTTTGGATACATTATTTATGCAAGTGAGAGGCTTGCAAGACTTCATCTACACTTAGAAACATTTCACTACACCAAATATTGCTATCCTCTTAAGGGCTCTCGGTTTTGGCTCATTTTTGGAGACAAAAATTCTTCAACCTTTGATGATAAATCCTCAAACTCAAGACTAAGATCCCTAATGAAGTGCTAAGCAAGGATGACCCCTTAAACCTCAAGAACAAGGTGTTGGCCGAGAATAGAGGGTGGAAAACCCTAAGTTTTATCAACTTTTTGGAAGTAAAATACAAAGTGAAGTTGTGTATAAGATCATAGGGGTCATGTATATGTGATTGGAACTTGAAGGAGTGGAGTGAAACGAAAACTGCGGACCAATATAGTAAGGGCTGTTTTGGATGATTTTTTGGCTCAAAAATGAGGTAATGATTCTTCTTCCTTCGCAGTAATTAGATATTACTCATTGTTATGTTTAGTATATGAACTTGTGTTAAGGAAGAAATGGAAAATAAGATGTGTATGTGATAGATATGTTGTTGGCGGATTTGAGGTAATTTTGTGCCATTGGTTTCGTTGGTTATATTGTTGTTGTTATCCACACTTGTCGCATGTTAAAGTGAGGTAATATGGTTGTTGATAAGTTGGTATGTCATATATAGAAATGTTGGAATGAGAATTGGATTAAAAGGAATTAAGGAAAATGACTTTGGATTGTTGTAGTTATTGTTGGACGAAAACTGCCAAAACTGTTAGACGTTGTGATGTCGTTTTATGGACTGTTTTGAGGTGCATATATGCTGGAAAATCAGCCCCTAACATGCATGTTTAATGTGGTAAAATGACTATTGAAAGTCCTAAGGAATAAATGTGTTAAAGACTTCACATTGTACCCTTAATGTTGGTTTATTATGGATTGTTTTGCGGACTGTGTTGTATAGATTGTGAGGCAGAATTTTACACGTCAAGTTAGGTGTGTAATCCCCTTTGGTTAACTGTTGGTTGTGCCTTAAATGTGGCTTGTTGATTGATGAATTCGGGCCTTGGAAAAGGTGGAAAAATACGTAGAAACAAAGGAAGTGCTGCCCAAATTTCCGTAGAATTAGAGGGCAATTTGGTATAAGTCTTACAATAGTAAGCTTGGCATTGATTGAAGTGCTATCGTTATTATAGGTTGAAGTACTACGTGTAGCATATTCTACTTGGAATGTGGAATAGACGATAAGGTTGAAGTACATTGGAGTGTATTGCTACTTGTCGTATGAGTTAGTCGTCAACAAGGTATGTGAACTTCTTCCTTCTATCGACATGATTATTCTTGAAATATACTTGCCTTGTTTTGGAGTATACGTGATTTGTTTTCTTGAAGTACTTGCCTTGTCATTAGGAAGTATTCATGTTATTGATCTTATGCTAAAGTCATGTCCAAAGATAATCCTAAGTCCTTACCAAGTCTTATGGAAGATGTTGGTAAGAGTTGTTAGAAAGGATATGAGTCTTAATTATGAAAAGTATATGTTACTTGATTCAAAGAGAATAAGTAACTTGATTTGAAAAGTATATGTTACTTAATTTAAAGAGTAGAAGTAACTTGATTTAAAGGTATATGTTACTTGATTTTGAAAAAAGGAGTTTACTTGATTTAAAAGTAAGTTACTTGAGTTTTGAAAGAAGAAGCGACTTGATTTAAAGGCATAAGTAACTTGGTTTTAATAGTGAAGGTGCTTTTGGGTTCAACTCCTTAAATATTGCATGAAACAATTCTTTTATAACGAATAGACGTACATCGTACTTTGGGTTCAAATCCCTTACATGATATGATAGTGTCGTGGTTGTATTAAAAGGAAAGACGTGGTAGTGCTTTAGTTTTCTAAAATGAAAGTGTTATAACGGTTTTATGGGAAGTTTGTTATAACAAGGTTTGTGGAAAATCAAGAGAGGGTTTAAAATATTGTAAGGAAATCATGTGAGAATGTCCATGATTAAGTCCTTAATATAGTTCATGATATGTGACACTTTGATTTTCAAAGATGTTTTAAAGTAATACGTGATGTCTATTGCCTTGATTTGCCAAACCATGTCTTAGAAAGATACTTGGTATGATAAATGTCTCGATGATGGTTTCAAAATGATACATGTATTGGATTCTACTTCCTAGTGATACATATAGTACTTGGGCTTTTCTAAAATGTAAATTTAGTTTATAAAGTGAATGTACGACTCACGTACATTGTTGTAATGGACTTTAATCCGTAGTGATGCAAGGTGTGATAGTGCCTTGGTGTTATAAAAATGAAATACTTGTTAGTGTCTTGGTTATTTTAGAAAAGAAGGCATGGTATTGCCTTGGTTTTTCTAAGAGGAGAGTACATCCCATTTGTTCTATTGAGAGTCAAAGATTATGTTAACTTGCATATATTTGTTCATGATAGCCATTAGTGTTGGTGTTATATTATTTATTGCGGGGTCAATCCCCGGGACATTATACATATCCGTGGACTTGCTCTCCACGATGCGAGTATTGCGTATATGCTCATTGCGGGTCCGTAGGGCCTATGCGGGTGAAATAGTCCTATGCGGGGCAAATTGCTCCATTGTGGGTCCACAAGACCTATGCGGGTGAAATAGTCCTATGCGGGGCAAATTGCTCCATTGCGGGTCCACAAGACCTATGCGGGTGAAATAGTTCCATGAATAAGATTGCATAATTGTGGGCAAGTGTCCTGTATATTGACATGTCTTTCATAATTTGAAATGATATTGATTTTATTAATGAAAGGGTTCAGTGATTTCATGATTTGAGATGAGGTGGTAAATCTCATTTTGTAAAAGCATGGTTTAAAAGATAAAGTCGACTCTCATTACTCTCATTGTTAAAAAGGCACAATGTACTGGTAGTTGTATATTATACTTGTTACATGCTGACAGTGATGTTGTATTCCACGAGCATGCTTCTGTGATATTATATGCTGAGGGCAGGTGTCCCTGATTTTGACATGACTTTCATATTTGAAAGTGGTACGGTGTTACAGTAGTATAGTAATACAAAGTACAATTGGCTCTGATTTTTATATGACACGGTAGGATCTGATATTTGATTTTCATACTTGCCCCTGTCATTCCTTGTACAGTTATGATCTTAATTGCTGTACTTTATTTCCGTTTCATACTTAGTACCTGTTGTACTGACCCCCTTCGGGGGGCTGCGTTTCATGTCCGCAGGTTTAGGTACTCAGATGTGTATCCATGAGCTTAGGATCCTTGTTCAACATTTTGGGATAGCTCCAATGTTCCAGAGCTTGTCATTATGGCTAGATACATTCAGAGGTACGGCGGGGCCTTGTCCCGTCATAGTATTTGTCCAAAATCTTAGAGGTCTGTATTTATATACGGGTTGGACTGGCTAGAGTTGTATTTACATTGTTGAACAGTGTAGCCCCTTTCAGGTGATTTATATTATGACAGCCTTACTGGTTTTGCCTTTGTTTAAAGAAAAAAAAAGAAATGAGTGTTATTTATCTTCCGCGGGTTATTGTGTTGTATGATTAGAATGGTGCCAAGTTAGGACACTACCATGCCCGGGGTTCGGGCATGACAGAGTGGTATCGAGCGATTAGTCCTCGTAATGTCTACGCACTGTATAGTAGAGTCTTTTTTATCGGTGTGTTGTGCACCACATCTATAAACAGGAGGCTATAGTACATTTAGGATTGGTTTCCCTTCTTCTCACACTGAGATCGTGCGATAGAGCTGTGTTGTTAGGGTAGTCTCTCCCTAACATATTATTGTGATTGCAGCTATGAGAAAGGCAACAGTGACCCAGAAAGGATTATATGGATTGCGTATCCAGGTTGGTTAAATTATCGTATAAATGGTATTATGATGATGTATATATGTACGAGCGTATTTATTTGGGGTCATGTGTGTTGCCTAGCATGATTATGAATTACCATGAGTTGGTTAAGCCTTAATAATTACTTGGAAGGTGTGAAACAATTTATTGTATCAATACCTAGGCTTTATATATGTACTGGTTTGGAATATCAGGAGGTAATGAACTGTCTAAGATTGTGATAGACTCTTAGAAGATTAGGTTCAATTGACTTAAGGACATACCATGTTGATAGATTAAGCTGTGTTGAACGCTTAAGTGATATGTGTAAATAATATTGGTATGGAGTAAATAGAGTTGTTGTGAGTAAGTCAACAAGATTTTGAGATTTTGAGAAGCTACCTTACCCGTATGTGGGGACTGATAAGGTAAGCTTGGGACATAGAATGATTGTGAACCTTAGAATATTGATAACCGCTGAGACCTTAGATGTATAAAGCCTTCTCGGGTAGTAAGATTTATTTCAGACCAAGAATGAGAGTTAAGTGCGATGATGGGTCGGGTTGTAGACCGATTATGGGTCAACCCATAGCATGAAATGGAGTGGGATCAGTTGGAGATGGTTCCGCTATGTGATAGGGTCACGAGGTGCAAGGCCCAAGTCTAGTAAATCGTTGTACGAGTTCGTGGACGCGTTCCACCAGAACCGGGTCGTGGGAGCCGATAATAGCCTTAAATTGTTGGATGTAGTGATTCCAAGGATTTGAAAACAGAATCAGTAATTGAAATTATGTACGTATACTAGAATAAGTTCGGAAGTATGAGAAGAGTACGACAAGTAAGAAAAGGAGCGAACAAGTGTTAAAAGAATTGAAGTGGTTATATTTATGAACAATGAAGGTACGGAAAGAGAATCCTCTTTAGGCCATGAATGGGAGTAAATTGTGATGAAACACACTTTAAATTTGATTCCTCGTTTGGCTTTTGATTGATGTATATACATGTGTGATGTATTGTGGCCATGTGTGGCATATTCGATTGTGTAGGGTATAGTTAAAGGGGACTATACCTATATTTGTTTAGATTGAACCTAGTATGAACATTCGGGACGAATGTTTCTAAAGGGGGAAGGATGTTACACCCCGTATTTCCAAGAGAATGAGAGGAGAACGTGCGTAAGAAATCGAGATTTGAATTTTGGAAAGAAAGGAAGAATTATTTTTTCTTAAGGAAAAATCTCGGAAATTCGTGAAGGAAAATGTTTATAAATTGGAATTTGGTTCTCAAATTTGGTATTTGAGACTTTTGGAATATATTGGATTTATGTATTTTTAAGTTCGGATTTGGTCACGTGGGGCCCACCGGAAAATTTTACAGTTTTGTGGGGCCCACAATATTTTGAGATATTTTGGCCGATTATGGATATTTTGGGAGATGAAATATTTTTAGACCAATGAGAGGGCGACACGTGGCACACACACCCCCTTACTTGTCTTGGTCTTGGAAGACTTGACTTAGATATTTTTGGAAGACTTGGCTAGATATTTTAGAGACAAGTGGACCATGTGGCTCCCACTCCACTTGTCTTGCTACACTTAGGCCATACACTTATCATCATCCAAGCCCTTGGATACATTATTTATGCAAGTGAGAGGCTTGCAAGACTTCATCTACACTTAGAAACATTCACTACACCAAATATTGCTATCCTCTTAAGGGCTCTCGGTTTTGGCTCATTTTTGGAAACAAAAATTCTTCAACCTTTGATGATAAATCCTCAAACTCAAGACTAAGATCCCTAATGAAGTGCTAAGCAAGGATGACCTCTTAAACCTCAAGAACGAGGTGTTGGCCGAGAATAGAGGGTGGGAAACCCTAAGTTTTATCAACTTTTGGAAGTAAAATACAAAGTGAAGTTGTGTATAAGATCATAGGGGTCATGTATATGTGATTGGAACTTGAAGGAGTGAAGCGAAACATAAACTGCTGACCAATATAGTAAGGGCTGTTTTGGACGATTTTTTGGCTAAAAAATGAGGTAATGATTCTTCTTCCTTCGCAGTAATTAGATATTACTCATTGTTATGTTTAGTATATGAACTTGTGTTCAGGAAGAAATGGAAAATAAGATGTGTATGTGATAGATATGTTGTTGGCCGATTTGAGGCTATTTTGTGTCATTGGTTTCGTTGGTTATATTGTTGTTGTTATCCACACTTGTCGCATGTTAAAGTGAGGTAATATGGTTGTTGATAAGTTGGTATGTCATATATAGAAATGTTGGAATGAGAATTGGATTAAAAGGAATTAAGGAAAAGGACTTTGGATTGTTGTATTTATTGTTAGACGAAAACTGCCCCAAACTGTTAGACGTTGTGATGTCATTTTATGGACTGTTTTGGGGGCATATATGCTGGAAATCAGCCCCTAACATGCATGTTTAATGTGGTAAAATGCCTAGTACAAATCCTAAGGAATAAAGGTGTTAAAGGCTTCACATTGTACCCTTAATGTTGGTTTATTATGGACTGTTTTATTAACTGTTTTGCGGACTGTGTTGTATAGATTGTGGGGCAGAATTTTACACGTCAAGTTAGGCGTGTAATCCCCTTTGGTTAACTGTTGGTTGTGCCTTAAATGTGGCTTGTTGATTGATGAATTTGAGCCTTGGAAAAGGTGGAAAAGTACGTAGAAACAAAGGAAGTGTTGCCTTCTCAGTTGGAGATGAAATTGCACGTGTTTATGGATTGAACGAGATTCAAGCTGGGGAAATGGTGGAATTTGCCAGTGGTGTTTCGCTCGAGCTGCTTTTAGCTCCTTTCCCTCTTCATACCTGATTAGAACTGCTACGCAATAAATATATACGTTCAATGAGATGATGTCGCTTCAGCAACTCGTGCAGGCATGACTTTACAATTCAAGAATCGAGGATGGGAATTAGTTGACACCGCATTCTTAATGAAGGATTGAGAATCAGTTGGCTAAGAGAGACGTAGAAGCCATTTGACTTTATGTAGCAGGGAAAAGAGCTAAAAGCAAAAAGACTGTAAGTCGAGTTGCTGAAGCGACATCATCTCATTGAACGTACGCCTTACCCAAACCAAAGCCAAGCAGGTTTTCTCCAAATTGGTATACCGTGGAAAGTTACGCCACTATACTTTAAGGAAAGAGAGGCGTAGAAGCCACTTGACTTTATATAGCAGGAAAAGGAGCTAAAAGCAAAAAGACAGTAAGTCGAGTTGCTGATGCGACATCATCTCATTGAACGTAGATATTTGTTGCGTAGCAGTTCGAATCAGGTATGAAGAGGCTCAATCGAAAGGTCAAGGAGATTATATAACCCCATAGAAGCGGTGGTTAGACTCGCAACCCCTCCATACTCGGACAAACTGAAATTTCCGTAGAATTAGAGGGCAATTATTTGGTATAAGTCTTACAATAGTAGGCTTGGAATTGATAGAAGTGATATCGTTATTATAGGTTGAAGTACTACGTGTAGCATATTCTACTTGGAATGTGGAATAGACGATAAGGTTGAAGTACATTGGAGCGTATTGCTACTTGTCGTATGAGTTAGTCGTTAACGAGGTATGTGAACTTCTTCCTTCTATCGACATGATTATTCTTGAAATATACTTGCCTTGTTTTGGAGTATACGTGATTTGTTTTCGCCTTGTCATTAGGAAGTATTCATGTTATTGATCTTATGCTAAAGTCATGTCCAAAGATAATCCTAAGTCCTTACCAAGTCTTATGGGAGATGTTGGTAAGATTTGTTAGAAAGGATATGAGTATTAATTATGAAAAGTATATGTTACTTGATTCAAAGAGAATAAGTAACTTGATTTGAAAAGTATATGTTGCTTAATTTAAAGAGTAGAAGTAACTTGATTTAAAGGTATATGTTACTTGACTTTGAAAAAGGGAGTTTACTTGATTTAAAAGTAAGTTACTTGAGTTTTGAAAGAAGAAGTGACTTGATTTAAAGGCATAGGTAACTTGGTTTTAATAGTGAAGGTGTTTTTGGGTTCAACTCCCTAAATATTGCATGAAACGATTCTTTTATAAAGAATAGACGTACATAGTACTTTAGGTTCAAATCCCTTACATGATATGATAGTGTCGTGGTTGTATTAAAAGGAAAGACGTGGTAGTTGTTACACCCCGTAAGTCTAGGACATGTTAATAAGAATGTACGTAAGGAACACAAGACTGGAAATTAGTACGAAAGGAAGAATTGTTTTTTTCCGACGGAAAATCTTCCGAACGTCGGAAAGGAAAACTGTTTGTTGAGGAGAATTGGATTCTCAAAATGCATTATTTGAAGAGTATGGAACTTATTATCATTATGGAAATTTATTTTTAAGGATTTGGTCATGTGGGGCCCACCCCAAGAATTTTACGTTTTGTGGGGCCCACGAGGGTTACAAAATTTTATGGACGAATGGGAGGGTGACACGTGGCACCTCCCCCCACATGGCTTGGACGAAATGTTCAAGGGTAAAGTGGCCATTGACCATTGAAGATGAACAAAGTCTTGCTAGCTTGAGATTGTTGACTAGTCAACTTGTCCACTTGGCTTATTAATTAATGTTCTCCATCCAAACCACACATGTGTTGATATCTAAGCCATCCATTGTATTATATATACACAACTAGTGCAAGACTAGCTCTTTTAACACTTAGAAAAAATTTACACATTCTTGTTCTTCACATTGTGCTCTCGGCCATTGTGCATTTCCCACACAAAATTTTGTAGTTTTGATCCATTAGCCATAAGACTTTAACCCAAGGTCCCTAAGGGTATTGTAAGGATATCTCAATAGAAATATTTCAGAAAAACGGCGTTTTCACGTTAGTCGCAAGGCGAAAACCTAAAGCATTTTCATAGGTTTTGTTTGGAAATGGAAGAGAAGTTGGTTGTGAGCTTAAAAAGGCTTCAAATAGCGGATTGGAGCGTAAAGGAAAGGAGCTAAGAATTGCTAAGGAGCGACTTTGAATCTTGGAAATTTTAAGGGCTTGTAAAAGTATATTTTTTGTCGTTTTAGTAATTGAGATTACTTATTGTTGTAGCTATGAATATTAGCAAGCATGATGTTTATATTATGAAGTTGATAAGTGTTAGGGATATTGGAACTGTTATACCCCATAGTTCTGGCCACACGTGTGAGAGCGTGCGAAGGAGAGTAAGACTTAAATTTTTTCGAAAGATAAGTTGACGGATTGTTCGGATGGGTTTTAGTCAACTTTGAGGCGGGTTATGACCTGGTACGTTGAGAGTTCCTAAGTGTTTCAAAGGCCTAGGGCGTAGTTCGTTGAGTCTAGTTTCCAACGCAACCAACCGTTCGTCGATAGGACGTCGGATTAGAAAGTTATGGGAGTTACAAGTTCAGTGCGCAGACGGACAGAAATGCGTTTCAGGCAAAAGCGGCCGCGCGCCGGATGCAGGTCGCGCGCCGATATACCGAGGGGTCGCTGAAGTTGCAGCCGCGCGCCAGATGGGCAGCGCGGAAGTTCCATAAGTCCGCAGAGTTTCAGCACAAGCGCCGGTGCAGACACGGCGCAGGCGGGATTCCTGGCGGAAAAACTTAGGAAAAATCAGAATTTTCTTTTAAAAAGACCTTGGGAGGGTGACAAGTGTCCCCCCATCTGATTGCTTAGATGCCTTATATTGACCAAGTCTTGAAGACTTGGTCATCTTTCAAATCCTCTCTCTCTAAGCTTAAGCTCCCTTCTCTCTAAAATTCCAAGAGAATTCAAGCCTAAGAAAATCAAAAGTTAAGAACAAGGAAGCTTGTGGCTAGCTTGTTGGTGTTATTGTGGTGGTGTTCTTGGAAAGGAGGCTAGTAAAGTTGTTGGAATAAGCTTGGCTAAAGCTTTAAGGTAACATTTCTTCTCTTGTGGTTAGTTGTTAATCTTGCATGTGAAGAAGAAGGGATGTGTAGTAGTAAATAATGCACTTAGAATCCTTGCATGTAAGAAATGTGGTTTGGATATGAAAGAATTGGCTAAAAAGATATTATGAGCATGTTGTAGCCTAAAAACTACCTTAGAATTGTTAAGTGAATTGTTGTACCTTATGGGGCATAATTTTACACACCCAAGTTTAGGTATGTAATCCCCTTTGAAATGTTTGGATTGTTGAGCCTTAAATGTGGCGTTTGGATGTTGAATTCGGCCTTGAGAAAGGTGGCAAAGTATGTAGAAACAAAGGAAATGCTGCCCAATTTTCCATAGAATTTAGTGACTTTGAACTTGGATTATTCTACATTGAAATTGGAGGTTAATAAACGTATCATGGTTATTTTAGGTTGACATATTACTTGCGGTAGTTTGGACTTAGCAAGTGGATTGATCAAAGAGGTATGTGAAGCTTTCCTATCTCTTGAGCATGAGTAGTTGTATCTATGTAGTACGGTAGACGTACAAAATTTAGTATTCTTACTTGTTTTAAGTATATAAAGACTTGTTTCGTTTTAAGAAGTATAAGTCCCTTGGTTAAGGGAGAAGTATGATTTTACTAAAGTATAGGGTTAATTTAACAACTTTATGGAAAGTTGGTTTATTAGCTTTATAAAAGGTTAATGAGAAGAGGTTTACTCTAAGTAAGACAAGTAAGGACAAATGATTTGATTTATGAAAGGCAAATTGATTTTAAGGCATCAATTGCCCAAAGATTTTATGTATGAAAAGAGTCACTTTTAAAAGAGTCAAGTATGTAGTACTGGGTTAAATTCCCGGTTTTCTTTTATTAAAGATATGATTAAGTGCCTTAAGTAAACTAAAATGAGAGGGTATATGAACAAGACTAATAAGAAGTTATAAGTTTTCTTAACTTATTTATGATTATGATATGATGACAGTTTGAGCTAGGGTAAGAGTATATTTGAGGGGCAAGCCCCAAGATCGTTATACCACCTTCTCCAGGGTAAGAGTATGTCTGAGGTGCAAGCCCCAAGATCGTCATACCACCTTCTCCAAAGGTAAGAGTATATCCGGCGGTAAGTCCCCAAGATCGTTATACCATCCGCTTGCAAAGAGTATATCCGGCGGGTAAGTCCCCAAGATCGTTATACCATCCGCCTGGGTAAGAGTATATCCGGCGGGTAAGTCCCCAAGATCGTTATACCACCTGTTCCGTGGATTTGCTACCCACGATGCGAGGAATACCTCATGCGAGTCCTTATGGACTTATGCGGGTGAAATAGTCCCATGCGGGCGGGTACAGCCTATGCGAGGAATACCTCATGCGGGTCCACAGAACTACGCGGGTGAAATAGTCCCGAGTAGGGTGCTTATTGATACTACAGGCGAGGTACCTGCTTTGATCACGAGGCCCCTATTTTATGCAGTATTATATATATACTTGTCACTCTCATTGTTAGTAAGGCACAGTAAAAGGTATTTTGATTGTCTTCCATGACTCCAGCTTACTTTTAGACTTATGATATCATTATTACAAGATTTTCCACCTTTACATACTTGGTACATATTGTGTAATCGACCCTTCCTGGGCCGCGCTCATGCCGCAGTAAGTGGTAAAGCGGTGTGGATCCTCGTTCTTAGGATCACCGCTCCGGTGTCGAAGCTCCATCCTCCTAAGCTTGTTTTGTTGGTACGGATATTCCCTGATGCTATAGGTATTTTGTACATTCAGGGGTATGGCGGGGCCCTGTCCCGCCACAGTTGTTATCCTTAGAGGTCTGTGGTCACATATGTGTTTTGGGCTATAAGAACAAGTTGTACTTCTATACTTTTGATTAAGTATGTTTTATGGAAGGCAGCCTTATCGGCTGCCAGTGATGTTTACCTTTTTTATAAGTTATGTGTTATGTATGTTCCGCCGCTATTCTCTGACGATATACGATGGTACCCTAGGTACGACCGCGCCCCGGCCTGGTCGTGACAAAAGTGGTATCGTGAGCGCTTAGTCCTCTGAAAGTGTCTACTGCATCCGTGTCTAGTAGAGTCTTGATTATCTCGGTGTGTCGCACCACATCTATAATCGTGAGGCCGCAGGACATTTAGGATTAGTTTCCATTCTTTCCCCAAGATCGTGCAATGAGCCGAGTTATAGGTTGAACCTCCTCCGATGTTTTCCTTTATGTATCGCTTATGCCTCCACGCAAGGCAACCGCGCCCGTGGCGGCAAGGCACCGGCGGTGCCGCTAGTGGGACGCGAGGGTCACGAGGCACGTGCCCGCCTTACCAGATGATGTTTAGGGCGGCGAGTTCCACGCCGCCGCCAATTTCGCAGAGTTCGAGGCGCGACGCGCATCGAGACCGCAGACGAGCCTCCACCCCACCGTGGTCCGAGTATAGAGATTACGGAACAGATTCTGCATCGACCAAAGATAGTGGCGTGGCAGCACGACAGAGCAAGCGGCCAACCCAGAGCCGATTTACTGATTCGGGATTTTCGGTTGTCACCCACCCGAAGTTCTATGGTTCGAGATTTGAGAAGGATCCGCAGAGTTTGTCCGCAGCTAAATGACCATGCAGTGCTTAGGGCATCGGAGATCGAGTCCGTTATACTAGCTTTACCGTTACGCGATATTGCGTTGAAGTTTGAGTCATGGGTGTTGCGAGAGGTGAGGATGCTCTTCCACTGCTTGGGGAGAAGTTCACAGAGGCCTTCCCGGATCATTTCTTACCTCCCGAGATGAGAGAGCCCGCGTAGATAGGTTCTTGACCTCGAGGCGGGACGGAGGACTATCGAGAGTACACACTGAGTTTGACTCCTTGGCCGTATGCGCACACCATTGTAGAATGACATGGCGCATGTGGTTCATCGGATGTGATGGGTTAGACCGTCATATGACATCAGATGCTGGGAGTAGCTCTTCACCAGGATGGATATTGCCAGATGCAGCGCACGCCAGTGGATTGAGGACATAGAGACGCAGGATCGCCTAGATTTAGGCCACCAAGAGGCCGTGACAGCAGGTCTCAGGCGCTTTGAGGCGGCAAGCTCGCAGCAGACCAGTCCACATTCCACCAAAGACAGAGTGCTCCTTCTCGCTTTTCCGTAGGAGGTCCGATCACCGGGTTATTCGTGAGCAGGTCGTGGCTCCGAGACTTCGTGGTTTCAGTGGAAATGCGGACCGCCACCATCGAGGCCACCCACATCTCGTGCGCTCGACGCGGTAGGTCTCATCCGGCGAGTGCCGTATGGGTTCGTGAGCTTGTTACTCTTGTGGCGCATGGCCATCTGAAGAAGGATTGTCCGCCTCGCGGCGGAGGTGTTATGGTTCGCCTACCATGGTCGCTTGTTGGATCTTCGCCTGATGGTCGACGCCGAGGCGTGGTACTTATGGCCAAAGGCCGCGGCAGAGGTCGTGGTAGGGTCCTGGCCTAGCGGTCCTCGAACCGCATCTATGCTATATCCACCGACAGACCGCGAGGCGCCACCGATGTCGCCACAGTACATTATTGGTTTCTTGATGCGCGTATATGTTTTGATAGATCCAGGTTCTACCTTGTCCTATATATCTCCTCATATTGCCAGTAGAATAGGGATAGAGCCCGAGTCCATAAGACCTTTTGAGGTGGCTACGCCAGTAGGTGATTCAGTGGTAGCCGAGCGGATATATAGAGCTTGCCCAGTGACTATAGACAGTCGTCGGACTTTAGCCGACTTGATAGAGTTGGATATGACGGACTTTGATGTGATTATGGGTATGGATTGGCTAGCGTCTTGCTATGCCAATGTAGACTGTAGAGAGAGATTAGTTCGGTTCCAGCTTTCCGCGAAAGGTGTTATCGAGTGGAAGGAATATCAGATCGCCGGTGGTAAGTTTATTTCTTACCTCAAGGCTGGAAGATGGTGAAAGGGTATATCTACCATATGGTTCGAGTATTCGACATCGAGGTGAAATACCGACCTTCACCGGGCCCGGCCGTTAGAGAGTTTCCATGTATTCCCGCACGAAGCTTCCGCATTCTCCCGGAGAGGAGATTGAGTTTTGTATTGATTTGGCGTCAAATACTCGACCGATATCTATTCCGCCATACAGGATGGCACCTGCCGAATTGAAGGAATCAAGGACCACCAAGGACTTCCGGAGAAGGGCTTTATCACCCAAGTGTTTCTCCTGGGAGCGCCATGTTATTTGTAAAGAAGAAGGATGGGGCCGCAGATGTGTATTGATTACGTACCGAACAAGGTAACTATCAAGAATGATATCCTCCCGTGATTGACGATTTGTTTGACCAACAGGTGGTGCAAGGTGTTTTTTCAAGATAGACTGCGTCTTGTTATAATCAAAGTAGTTAGAGAGATAGATATCCCAAAGATCGCATTCAGACCTTAGATGGCACTATGAGTTCAGGGTAATGTCTTTCGGGTTGACCAACGCCCCAACAGTATTCATGGATTTGATGAATAGGGTGTTCAGGCCATTCTTGGATATGTTCGTTATAGTGTTCATTGATGATATCTTGGTATATTCGCGCACAGAGCAGGAGCATACAGATCATTTGAGGACGGTATTGAGATTCCTCCGAGACCGGCAGTTGTATGTCAAGTTCTCGAAGTGCGAGTTCTGGTTAGCTTCAGTGGCTTTCTTAGGACATATTATCGGGGCCGATGGTATTCGGGTTGATACAAACAAGATTGAGGCGATGAGACTTGGCCTGCACTCCACTTCACCGACTGACGCGCAGCCTGGGCCTCGCAGTTATTATCGGAGGTTTGTAGAGAAGTTTGCTTCTATTTCAGCACCATTGACTAAGCTGACTCAGAAGGCAGTTGTGTTCCCGTGGACGGACACTTGTGAGGAGAGTTTCCAGTTGCTAAAGGAGAAGTTGACGACCGCCCCAGTTCTTACTCTTCCAGAAGGTTTAGATGGATATGTGGTTTATTGTGACGCCAGTGTCGGCTTGGATGCGTGCCGACGCAAAGACGGCAAGGTTATATCTTACGATCTCGACAAATTAGGAAGCATGAGAAGAACTATCCCACAAATGACTTGGAGTCGCGCAGCGATTCATGCCTCAAGATCCGAGACATTATTTATATGGAGTTCATGGATATTTACACGCACCACAAGAGTCTCCAGATATCTTCACCAGAGGAGCCGAACTTGCGGCGAGACGGTGGTCGAGCTACTTAAGGATTACGATGTTGATATTCTATACCACACGGGAAGGCCAACGTAGTCGCAGATGCCTTAGTCGCAGATCGATGGGTAGTCCGTCTGATGTACACCGCAGAAGAGGATATGGTCCGAGAGTTACATCACCAGCAAGCCTCGGGGTTCGCTTGGTTGATTCCGATAGTGATGGAGTTCGGATTCGAGAGGTTACCGAAGTCTTCCATCGCCGGCGAGGTGAAGAGGCGGCGATGAGGATCCGATTTTTGGTACGGCATCGACGCAGCCTCTCCGTAAGGAGAAGAGTCTATTTGAGGTAGCGTCGATGGTGCTAAGATTCGAGGGCCGGCCAGTGTTCCCGATGTGCGACAGACTTCGCCGCCAGATTCTCGTGTGAGGCACACGGGCTCGTTATTCTATTCATCCGGGACGACTAAGATGTATCATGACCTCGAATGCGTGTATTGGTGGGATGGCCTTAAGAGGACGCCATGAGTTCGCGCACGCGTCCGAACCGTCGAGGTTAAGATTGAGCACCAGAAGCCCGGTGTGCTGTTGCAGGCTATTGACATTCCGACTTGGAAATGAGAGGTGGTAAATATGGATTTTATTACAGAGTTACCTTCCACTCAGAGGAAGCATGATTCTATTTGGGTTATTGTCGACAGGTTGACGAAATCAGCCCATTTTCTCCCAGTCAAGACGACTTTTTCGGTCGAGGATTATGCTAGACTGTATATCAGGGAGATTGTGAGACTGCACGAAGTTCCTATATCGATTATCTCAGACAGAGGAGCACAGTTTACAACTAATTTCTGGAGATCTTTTCAGAAGGGATTAGGGACCCAGGTGAGTCTCAGTACGGCGTTTCATCCTCAGACCGACGGACAGGCCGAGCGCATTATCCAGACACTTGAGGATATGCTGCGAGCTTGTGTTATTGATTTCAGGGGTAGCTGGGAGGATCATTTACCTCTTGTGGAGTTTGCTTACAACAACAGCTACCATTCCAATATTCATATGGCGCCTTATGAGGCCTTATATGTGAGGAAGTGCAGGTCACCGATAGGTTGGTTTGAGGTGGGAGAAGTTCAGTTAGTCGGGCCAGACTTGGTTCAGCAGGCAGTGGATAAGGTGAAGCTTATCCAGGAGCGGTTGTTGGCAACTCAGAGTCGACAGAAGTCGTATGCAGATCATCGGCGTCGACACTTGGAATTTGAGATAGATGATTGGGTTTTCCTATAGGTATCGCCCATGAAGGGCGTGATGAGATTTTGAAAGAAGGGGAAACTTAGCCCAAGGTGCATTGGGCCTTATCATATTGTCCGCAAGGTAGGCAAGGTTGCTTATGAGTTAGATCTGCCGTCCGATTTGGAGGCGGTACATCCAGTTTTCCATGTGTCCATGTTACGGAAATGTATTAGAGATCCATCTAGAGTGTACCCGATTCATGATGTCCAGGTGACAGAGGAGTTATCGTATGAGGAGAGTTCCATAGCGATACTCGATCGTCAGGTTAGGCGACTTCGGACGAAGGACGTGGCTTTCGTCAAAGTCTTATGGCGGAACGAGAACAGGGAGGAGATGACGTGGGAGGCAGAGGATGACATGATGAAGAAGTATCCTCACTTATTTCCTATACCTCCAGGTAACCTACTTTCTTGCTTGATAGTTTTAATTGGAAATTTTGCTTGAGTATTGTTGTGGCTCGTGGAGCATCTTTTATTGCAAAAAAAATAGTTAAGAGGGTCTATGTCGATATTATGATTTGAGTAAGCCTAGAAGGAACATTCGGGATGAATGTTTCTAAGGAGGGAGAATGTTATACCCCGTAGTTCTGGCCACACGTGTGAGAGCGTGCGAAGGAGAGTAAGACTTAAATTTTTTCGAAAGATAAGTTGACGGATTGTTCGGATGAGTTTTAGTCAACTTTGAGGCGGGTTATGACCCGGTACGTTGAGAGTTCCTAAGTGTTTCAAAGGCCTAGGGCGTAGTTCGTTGAGTCTAGTTTCCAACGCAACCAACCGTTCGTCGATAGGACGTCGGATTAGAAAGTTATGGGAGTTACAAGTTCAGTGCGCAGACGGACAGAAATGCGTTTCAGGCAAAGGCGACAGGGCCGCGGCGCCGGATGCAGGGCCGCGGCGCCGGATATACTGAGGGGTCAATGAAGTTGCAGCGCCGCGGCCAGATGCCAGGCGCGCGAAGTTCCATAAGTCCGCAGAAGTTTCAGCGCACGCGCCGCAGGGTGCCGCGCTGAGGCGGATTCTCGGCGAAAAACTTAGGAAAATCAGAATTTTCTTTAAAAGACTTGGAGGGTGACAAGTGTCCCCCCATCTGATTTCTTGCATGCCTTATATTGACCAAGTCTTGAAGACTTGGTCATCTTTCAAATCCCTCTCTCTCTCTAAGCTTAAGCTCTCCCTTCTCTCTAAAATTCCAAGAGGAATTCAAGCCTAAGAAAAATCTGAAAAGTTAAGAACAAGAAGGAAGCTTGTGGCTAGCTTGTTGGTGTTATTGTGGTGGTGTTCTTGGAAAGGAGGCTAGCAAAGTTGTTGGAATAAGCTTGGCTAAAGCTTTAAGGTAACATTTCTTCTCTTGTGGTTAGTTGTTAATGTTGCATGTGAAGAAGAAGGGATGTGTAGTAGTAAATAATGCACTTAGAATCCTTGCATGTAAGAAATGTGGTTTGGATATGAAAGAATTGGCTAAAAATATATTATGAGCATGTTGTAGCCTAAAAACTACCTTAGAATTGTTAAGTGAATTGTTGTACCTTATGGGGCAGAATTTTACACACCCAAGTTTAGGTGTGTAATCCCCTTTGAAATGTTTGGATTGTTGAGCCTTAAATGTGGCGTTTGGATGTTGAATTCGGCCTTGAGAAAGGTGGCAAAGTATGTAGAAACAAAGAAAATGCTGCCCAATTTTCCATAGAATTTAGTGACTTTGAACTTGGATTATTCTACATTGAAATTGGAGGTTAATAAACGTATCATGGTTATTTTAGGTTGACATATTACCATGTAGTTTGGACTTAGCAAGTGGATTGATCAAAGAGGTATGTGAAGCTTTCCTATCTCTTGAGCATGAGTAGTTGTATCTATGTAGTACGGTAGACGTACAAGATTTAGAATTCTTACTTGTTTTAAGTATATAAAGACTTGTTTCGTTTTAAGAAGTATAAGTCCCTTGGTTAAGGGAGAAGTATGATTTTACTAAAGTATAGGGTTAATTTAACAACTTTATGGAAAGTTGGTTTATTAGCTTTATAAAAGGTTAATGAGAAGAGGTTTACTCTAAGTACGACAAGTAAGGACAAATGATTTGATTTATGAAAGGCAAATTGATTTTAAGGCATCAATTGCCCAAAGATTTTATGTATGAAAAAGAGTCACTTTTAAAAGAGTTGAAGTATGTAGTACTTGGGTTAAATTTCCGGTTTTCTTTTATTAAAGATATGATTAAGTGCCTTAAGTAAACTAAAATGAGAGGGTATATGAACAAGACTAATAAGAAGTTATAAGTTTTCTTAACTTATTTATGATTATGATATGATGACAGTTTGAGCTAGGGTAAGAGTATATCTGAGGGGCAAGCCCCAAGATCGTTATACCACCTTCTCCAGGGTAAGAGTATGTCTGAGGGGCAAGCCCCAAGATCGGCATACCACCTTCTCCAGTGTAAGAGTATATCTGAGGGGTAAGTCCCCAAGATCGTTATACCATCTGCTTCAGTGTAAGAGTATATCTGAGGGGTAAGTCCCCAAGATCGTTATACTATCTGCTTCAGGGTAAGAGTATGTCTGAGGGGTAAGTCCCCAAGATCGTTATACCACCTGTTCCGTGGATTTGCTACCCACCATACGAGGAATACCTCATGCGAGTCCTTATGGGCTTATGCGGATGAAATAGTCCCATGCGGGCGGGTACAGCCTATGAGAGGAATACCTCATGCGGGTCCATAGGACCTATTTGGGTGAAATAGTCTCAGGAGTAGGGGTGCTTATTGATACTACGGGCGAGGTACCCTGTTTTGATCATGAGGCCCCTATTTTATGCAGTATTATATATATACTTGTCACTCTCATTGTTAGTAAGGCACAGTAAAAGATATTTTGATTGTCTTCCATGACTCCAGCTTACTTTTAGACTTATGATATCATTATTACAGTATTTTCCAGCTTTACATACTTGGTACATATCGTATCGACCCCTTCCTGGGCCGCTCATGCCGCAGGTAAGGGTAAGCAAATTGTGGATCCTCGTTCTAGGATCACCGCTCCTGTCGAGCTCCATCCCTCCTAAGCTTGTTTTGTTGTACGGATATTCCCCGATGCTATAGGTATTTTGTACATTCGTGGTATGGCGGGCCCGTCCCGCATACGCTTGTTATCCTTAGAGGTCTGTGGTCACATATGTGTTTTGGGCTATAAGAACAAGTTGTACTTCTATACTTTTGATTAAGTATGTTTTATGGAAGGTAGCCTTATCGGCTGGCCAGTGATGTTTACCTTTTTATAAGTTATGTGTTATGTATGTTCACCGCTATTCTCGATGTATATCCGAGGTACCATTAGGTACCGCCGCGACCTGGTCGGGTCGTGACAGGAACCCTAATCCGAAAACTAGCATGTTTAACCCTTAAGATTTCAATTCAAGTTGATTATTAGTTTAAGTCGTCGCATGTTATATAAAGAAGGAATTATAATGGTTAAGTTGTTTATGACTATATAACATGTTAGGCCTAAGAATTTGGATTGAAAAAGAATTGGAAAAGGACTTTGTGTTGTTGTATATGTTTAGCCAAGAATGGCTTTAAATATGGAACTAGTTTCGTATTAAATTGTGGGGCGGAATTTTACACGTCCTGTTAAGGCGTGTAATCCCCTTTGGTTAGCTGAATTGTTGGGTCTTAAATGTGGCGTGTTTGGTTATTGAATTCGGCCTTGAAAAAGGTGGCAAAGTATGTAGAAACAAAGGAAGTGCTGTCCGATTTTCCGTAGAATTTAGTGACTTTGCACTTAGAATATTCTACGTTCGAAGCTAGAGGTTAATGGACGTATTATGGCCATTTTAGGTTGAAGTACTAAGTATAGCGGATTCTACTTGATGGATGGAATAGCTATCAAGGTTGAAGTACTTCGGAGCATTTTGCTATTTGTCGATAATCGTCGCGAGGTATGTGAACCTCTTCCTTCTTTTGACATGATTCTATGTATGGAATATACATGTGGTATTATTTCATGATTCCTTCTACTCTTAGAAGTTAAGAGGTATGTATGTTGATTTACTCACGTAGGTTATGTCTAAGTTATCCTAAGTTCTTACCAAGTCTTATGGGGGATGTTGGTAAGAGTCGTTAGGAGGTATTTTGGAGCCAAGTTGACTTGGCTAAGTTACGGCACAAATGAGAATAAGTATCGAACAAGCCACTGCAGCGTTAATAAAGGAAAATGTAATGAAATCAATTATGTTAAAATTAGTAGAATTCTCCATCTGCATAGAAACTAAGATAAGACAAAATTGTATTACATTTTCTAGATCATGGCTACTTGAATAAGATCGTTATAAATAAGTATAACTTATTCACAACGCACCAATGTATATGTTACTTAACTTATAAGAATTTACGTATGAAGTTTTAAGACTATGGATCTCAAATTCTTAAAAGTTAAGGGACTTTATTTTTCAAGTTATGGGACTTGATTCTTAAAGGAAGAAATGAATTGATTTACAAGTATAGAATACTTGATTTGGAAAGACTTGATTTCTAAAGTTAAGAAACTTGTTTTCTTAAAAGTTAAGAGACTTGAAGTATTTTGAAAGCTATGTGATTTGAATTGAAAGTATAAGTCTCTTGGTTATAAAAGGAATGAATTTGTCTAAGACATAAAGAGTTATAACGGCTTTGTGGGAAGTTGGTTATAACAACTTTATGGAAGATTAAAAGAATGGGTTTCTTCAGTAATGTAAGCAAAGAAATGACTTGAAATAAAGAAGGGCAAATTGTTTTAAAGATACCAATTGCTTAAGGTTTTAAAGAAAGAAGTCACGTGATTTAGAAGCCTATAATTGTATTTCTAAAAAGGTATTGTGACTTGTCTTGAAAAGTAAGTATGACTTGATACTATGGTTATTAGTATCTTGGAAGTTTTATTTGAAAAAGAGTCATTTTAAAGGAGTAGAGGTGCGTAGTACTTTGGGTTAAATTCCCGGATTTTTATGTGTGAAACGAAAGTGCCATGAGTTTATAAAAATGGAAGTCTAAAGGTTTAATGAACTTGCCTATGTTTGCTTGTGATAGCTTTGAGTGCAAGTATTATATGTTTACGCTTCGTGACTCTCGGTTGGAGGCGCGTCTTGTTGTAAGTTTGCTTGGACGTGCAAGCGGTGATGTGGGATTCCACGTATGCTTCCATTATGATTGATCCTGGACATGCTTATACGATGTGGATTCCCGGCACGTGACCGTGAGGCGGGTTAGATTCCTGATTTGTTTTATTACCCATGTCCACGCTTATACGATGAGGATTCCGGCACGCGACCATGTTATGTACGACTATTACTCCACGGACTAGCTCCCGTGAAGACA
Source organism: Przewalskia tangutica (assembly GCA_029844215.1). Taxonomy (NCBI): domain Eukaryota; kingdom Viridiplantae; phylum Streptophyta; class Magnoliopsida; order Solanales; family Solanaceae; genus Przewalskia; species Przewalskia tangutica. Next base: position 90,247,438 of record CM056730.1, on the reverse strand, counting down.
TGTATCCACGATGAGGATTCCGGCATGTTATATTATTACCCACGGGCTAGCTCTCATGAAGACCGCACCTACGATGAGGACGCCGAGGGCACGTTATGGCCACGCTTATACGATGAGGATTCCGGCACGCGCCACGTTATATATATATATATATACGCGTGTGTGTGTGTGTGTGTGTGTGTGTGTGTATATGTATATGTACGCCGACGGTGAGGTAAGATGCCACGCGCGTCACATGGTTATATGTTACACCTACGGTACCAGCTGATGTGGGATTCCACGCGGAGATATATATATGTATTGTGTATGTGTACGCCAGGTGGTAGGATGCCACGCGCGTCACATGGTTATATGTTACACTTATGATCGGCGGTGATGGGGATTCCACGCACGCTTTGATATTTGTGTGACTTGATCGCGTCCCAGTTGGTAAGGTAGTATATCGTCCCTCCATAAAGGGCCGGATTATGTTATGAAAGATAAGTAAGTTATATGGTAATGAACTTAATGATTTTTCCTAAGCATGTACGTAAAAGGTGACTGTAACTTTTATTGAAAAATAGGAAAAGATAATAAGGTACGATTAAGTTCACGAGATGGTAATGACACGGTAGGATCCGTATGTACACTTTTATACTACTCGCTATTCTTTTTGTACGCTTATGATTTGTTTATCGTACCTTATTTTCCGCTCCATATTCTGCACTGTTGTTATCGATTTCTTCGGGGCCGTTCATGTCCGCAGTTTAGGTATTACGTGGATCCGCGAGCTTAGGATCCTGATTCAGAATTTTGAGATGACTCCAATGTTCCGGAGTTGTCATGGCTATGTATATTCAGGGGTACGGCGGGGCCTTGTCCCATCATAGTAGTTGTTCAAATCTTAGAGGTCTGTATTCATCTGTGGGCTGGACTGGCTAGAGTTTTTTTTTTTTTACATTGTTAAACAGTGTATCCCCTTTCGGGAAATTTTTATGTTATGGCAGCCTTATCGGCTTGCCATTGGTTTTTAAAAAAAAGTGTTATTTATCTTCCGCAGTTTATTATGTTGTATGATTAGAAGGGTGCCCAGGTAGGTCACCAGTCGCGGCCCGGGGTCGGGTCATGACAAAAGTGGTATCAGAGCAGTTAGTCCTCGGAAAGTGTCTACAGACCGTGTCTAGTAGAGTCTTGATTATCGGTGTGTTGTGCCCCACATCTATAATCAGGAGGCTGCAGGACATTTAGGATTGGTTTCCATTCTTCTCACTCTGAGATCGTGCGATAGAGATGTGTTGTTAGGGTCGTCTCTCCCTAACGAGTTATGTTGATTGCATCTACGAGAAAGGCAGCAATGACCCAGGAAGGACTATGTGGATTGCGTATCCAAGTTGGTAATGATTATAGTATAGTTGGTATTGTGACATACATCTATACAGAGTTATGTATGAGCGTCAGACGCGTGTTGCCTAGAATGATTTTAGATTACCAGGAGTTGGTAAAGACTAACTAGATATCGGGGAGGTATGGAACAGTTAATGAATTCTCGCCAAGGTCTTGTGTTTTATTTTGAGATAATTGGGAAAGGATGAGCTGTCTGATAGGGCAGTGAACCCTTAAGAAGTCATGTTAAGAAACTTAATGGAATACCATGTTAATATATTAAGCTACGTGGTAGGCTTAAGAGAATTGTACGGATGAGGTCCGTATAGAGTAAGTAATGGTTGTTGTGATCAAGACGACACGATTATGGTATTATGAGAAGTTTTGTACCGCCATCTTGGGATCGTAAGGTAGGCTTGGAGCATGGAAATTGCGAGCCTAAGAATATTGATGATCACGAGACCTTAGATGTACAAGGTCTTCTGCAGAAAGATTTATTATAGACCAAGAATAAGAGTTAAGTGCGACGGTGGATCGGGGTGAGGACCTATGCGGGTCACCCCATAGCCCGGTGGAGTGAGATCGGTTGGTAGTAGTTCGCTACGTGGCAGGTCACGAGGGTGCAAGGCCCAAGTCCGTTAATTGTTTTACTGTTCGTGGACGCGTTCCACCGAACTGTGTCTTGAGAGCCGGAAATGGCCTTATATTGTTCGATTTAGTAAACTCCAAAGATTGGAGGCCAGAATCGGTATGGAAGTTATGTATGTATGCTAGTATGAGTTGGAAGTACGGAAAGAGTACGACCAGTGAGAAAGGTAACAACCAAGAGTAAAGGGATAGAGCTTGAATCCATAAGAACCTTTCGAGGTGACTACACCCGTGAGTGTTTGGGGTGGTAGCTGAGCGGGTGATGATACAGTCGTCACACCCTAGTAAACCTAGTTGAGATGATTACGACAGACGTTGAGGTCATTATGAGTATGGACTAGTTGGCTTCGTGAGTGTCAAGGTTGACATCTTAGTATAAATATTGTCATGTGGCCATGAGTGGCATATGTTGTATGAAGGGTGTAGTAAAAGGAGACTATGTCGCTATCTATTTAGATTGGACTCTGAAAGAACATTCGGGGACGAATGTTTCTAAGGGGGGAAGAATGTTACACCCCGTAAGTCCAGGACATGTTAATAAGAATGTACGTAAGGAACACAAGACTGGAAATTAGTACGAAGGGAAGAATTGTTTTTTTCCGACGGAAATTCTTCCGAACGTCGGAAAGGAAAAATGTTTGTTGAGGAGAATTGGATTCTCAAAATGCATTATTTGAAGAGTATGGAACTTATTATCATTATGGAAATTTATTTTTAAGGATTTGGTCATGTGGGGCCCACCCGAGGAATTTTACGTTTTGTGGGGCCCACGAGGGTTACGGAATTTTATGGACGAATGGGAGGGCGACACGTGGCACCTCCCCCACATGGCTTGGACGAAATGTTCAAGGGTAAAGTGGTCATTGACCATTGAAGATGAACAAAGTCTTGCTAGCTTGAGATTGTTGACTAGTCAACTTGTCCACTTGACTTATTAATTAATGTTTTCCATCCAAACCACACATGTGTTGATATCTAAGCCATCCATTGTATTATATATACACAACTAGTGCAAGACTAGCTCTTTTAACACTTAGAAAAAATTTACACATTCTTGTTCTTCACATTGTGCTCTCGGCCATTGTGCATTTCCCACACAAAATTTTGTAGTTTTGATCCATTAGCCATAAGACTTTAACCCAAGGTCCCTAAGGGTATTGTAAGGATATCTCAATAGAAAGATTTCGGAAAAACGGCGTTTTCACGTTAGTCGCAAGGCGAAAACCTAAAGCATTTTCATAGGTTTTGTTTGGAAATGGAAGAGAAGTTGGTTGTGAGCTTCTAAAGGCTTCAAATAGCGGATTGGAGCGTAAAGGAAAGGAGCTAAGAATTGCTAAGGAGCGACTTTGAATCTTGGAAATTTTAAGGGCTTGTAAAGGTATAATTCTTGTCGTTTTAGTAATTGAGATTACTTATTGTTGTAGCTATGGATATTAGCAAGCATGATGTTTATATTATGAAGTTGATAAGTGTTAGGGATATTGGAACCCTAATCCGAAAACTAGCATGTTTAACCCTTAAGATTTCAATTCAAATTGATTATTAGTTTAAGTCGTCGCATGTTATATAAAGAAGGAATTATAATGGTTAAGTTGTTTATGACTATATAACATGTTAGGCCTAAGAAGTTGGATTGAAAAAAAATTGGAAAAGGACTTTGTGTTGTTGTATATGTTTAGCCAAGAATGACTTTAAATATGGAACTAGTTTCAGATAATTTGTATGGAATTTTACACGCCCCGTTAAGGCGTGTAATCCCCTTTGGTTAGCTGAATTGTTGGGCCTTAAATGTGGCGTGTTTGGTTATTGAATTCGCCTTGAAAAAGGTGGCAAAGTATGTAGAAACAAAGGAAGTGTCATTCGATTTTCCGTAGAATTTAGTGACTTTGCACTTAGAATATTCTACGTTCGTAGAGGTTAATGGACGATTATGGCCATTTTAGGTTGAAGTACTAAGTATAGCGGATTCTACTTGAAGGATGGAATAGCTATCAAGGTTGAAGTACTTCGGAGCATTTTGCTATTTGTCGATAATCGTCGCGAGGTATGTGAACCTCTTCCTTCTTTTGACATGATTCTATATATATATGTGTGTTGTATATGTGTACGCCGTCAGTGAGGTAGGATGCCACGGGCGCGTCACATGGTTATATGTTACACTACTACCGTCGGCGATGTAGGATTCCACGCGGGAGATATATATATGTATTGTGTATGTACGCCTAGGCGGTGGTAGGATGCCACTGCGCCACACGGTTATATGTTACACTTATGATCGCCGGTGATGGGGATTCCACGCACGCTTTGATATTTGTGACTTGATCGCGTCCCAGTTGGGTCGGTAGTATACGTCCCTCCATAAAGTGGCGGATTATGTTATGAAAGATAAGTAAGTTATATGATAATGAACTTAATGATTTTTCCTAAGCATGCGTAGAAAGGTGACTATAACTTTTATTGAAAACGGGAAAAGATAATAAGGTACGATTAAGTTCACGAGATGGTAATGACACGGTAGGATCTCGTATGTACCCTTTTTATACTTGCCGCCATTCTTTTGTACGCTTATGATTTGTTTATCGACCTTATTTTCCGCTCCATATTCTGCACTGTTAGATCGACTTCTTCGGCCGCTCATGTCCGCAGTTTAGGTACGATTGTGGATCCGCGAGCTTAGGATCCCGGTTCAAAGATTTCGAGATGGCTCCAATGTTCCGGAGTTGTCATGGCTATGTATATTCAGGGGTACGGCGGGGCCTTGTCCCGTCATAGTAGTTGTTCAAATCTTAGAGGTCTGTATTCATCTGTGGGCTGGACTGGCTAGAGTTTTTTTTTTTACATTGTTAAACAGTGTAGCCCCTTTCGGGAAATTTTTATGTTATGGCAGCCTTATCGGCTTGGCCTTGGTTTTAAAAAAAAAAGTGTTATTTATCTTCCGCAGTTTATTATGTTGTATGATTAGAAGGGTGCCCAGGTAGGGCACCAGTCGCGGCCCGGGGTCGGGTCGTGACAGTAGTGCTTTAGTTTTCTAAAATAAAAGTGTTATAACGACTTTATGGGAAGTTTGTTATAACAAGGTTTGTGGAAAGTCAAGAGAGGGTTTAAAATATTGTAAGGAAATCATGTGAGAATGTCCATGATTAAGTCCTTAATATAGTTCATGATATGTGGCACTTTGATTTTCAAAGATGTTTTAAAGTAATACGTGATGTATATTGCCTTGATTTGCCAAACCATGTCTTAGAAAGATATTTGGTATGATAAGTGTCTCGATGATGGTTTCAAAATGATACATGTATTGGATTCTACTTCCTAGTGATACATATAGTACTTGGGCTTTTCTAAAATGTAAATTTAGTTTATAAAGTGAATGTACGGCTCACGTACATTGTTGTAATGGACTTTAATCTGTAGTGATGCAAGGTGTGATAGTGCCTTGGTGTTATAAAAATGAAATACTTGTTAGTGTCTTGGTTATTTTAGAAAAGAAGACATGATATTGCCTTGGTTTTTCTAAGAGGAGAGTACACCCCATTTGTTCTATTGAGAGTCAAAGATTATGTTAACTTGCATATATTTGTTCATGATAGCCATTAGTGTTGGTGTTATATTATTTATTGCGGGGTCAATCCCCGAGACATTATACATATCCGTGGACTTGCTCTCCACGATGCGAGTATTGCGTATATGATCATTGCGGGTCCGTAGGGCCTATGCGGGTGAAATAGTCCTATGCGGGGCAAATTGCTCCATTGTGGGTCCACAAGACCTATGCGGGTGAAATAGTCCTATGCGGGGCAAATTGCTCCATTGCGGGTCCACAAGACCTATGCGGGTGAAATAGTCCCATGAATAAGATTGCATAATTGTGGGCAAGTGTACTGTATATTGACATGTCTTTCATAATTTGAAATGGTATTGATTTTATTAATGAAAGGGTTCAATGATTTCATGATTTGAGATGAGGTGGTAAATCTCATTTTGTAAAAGCAGGGTTTAAAAGATAAAGTCGACTCTCATTGTTAAAAAGGCACAGTGTACTGGTAGTTGTATATTATACTTGTTACATGCTGACAGTGATGTTGTATTCCACGAGCATGCTTCTGTGATATTATATGCTGAGGGCAGGTGTCCCTGATTTTGACATGACTTTTACATTTGAAAGTGGTACAGTGTTACAGTAGTATAGTAATACAAGTACAATTAGCTCTGATTTTTATATGACACGGTATGATCTGGTATTTGATTTTCATACTTGCCCCTGTCATTCCTTGTACAGTTATGATTTTAATTGCTGTACTTTATTTCCGTTTCATACTTAGTACCTGTTGTACTGACTCCCTTCGGGGGGCTGCGTTTCATGTCTGCAGGTTTAGGTACTCAGTTGTGGATCCATGAGCTTAGGATCCTTGTTCAGCATTTTGGGATAGCTTCAATGTTCCGGAGCTTGTCATTATGGCTAGGTACATTCAGAGGTACGACGGGGCCTTGTCCCGTCATAGTATTTGTCCAAAATCTTAGAGGTCTGTATTTATATATGGGTTGGACTGTCTAGAGTTGTATTTACATTGTTGAACAGTGTAGCCCCTTTCAGGTGATTTACATTATGGCAGCCTTACCGGCTTTGCCTTTGTTTAAAGAAAAAAAAATCAGTGTTATTTATCTTTCGCGGGTTATTGTGTTATATGATTAGAAGGGTGCCCAGGTAGGGCACCAGTCGCGAGCCCGGGGGTTTGGGGCGTGACAGAGTGGTATCAGAGCAGTTAGTCCTCGAAATGTCTATAGATCGTGTATAGTAGAGTCTTGTTTATCGGTGTATTGTGCACCACATCTATAAACATGAGGCTATAGTACATTTAGGATTGGTTTCCCTTCTTCTCACACTGAGATCGTGCGATAGAGCTGTGTTGTTAGGGTAGTCTCTCCCTAACATATTCTTGTGATTGCAGCTATGAACAAGAATCGTTACCTCTGTTTAGACGCAACGACGGGCGGCGTCGGAAAATCTTTTACTAACACCAGTTTCCGATTAGCAAGACAGGGCCCAAAATCGATTTGGGCTTGAGCTTTTAGAATTCAAGATCTCGACTTGATTCCATAACTCAATTTCGATAAAATTGAGGTTCAAATTTCCATGAACCTTCTCCCTTTCTGGTTATATAAAAATTTATAGAAAATCTCCCAATTTTGGTCGAGAATTCAGAGACTACCAATTGGATTACTCCATATGATTAAATGGAACAATTTCTTCTTCAGAAAACAATGTCTATAGAAGCTTAGGAGGTGGAGAAGCTTGAAGAGATGGAGCAGTTTAAAGAAACGAAGAAAAATGGAGAAGTGTGACTGTTGAAAGACTTATGAAGCTGCCACTTATAATTCTGGTACACTTAGTCACTTATGTGGCTGTTTTGGGCCTTACACGTACAATTCCACTAATTTTTGTCTCCACTAGAATTAATCAGCCCCACAATTAATTAATTATACACCTAAATAATTTCGGATCCCAACTCACTTAATTCCCGACGACTTATAAAATCTTCGTATACCCAATGTCATAATTCATATAATATGACACTAGACCATAACCCCTTTGGGGATATACAATTATTATTAATTCTTGTCGTCACACTTGTTAAATTCAAAAATTATTTCGGGATCATATCCTTTTATATTCTAATTCCTTATTAGTATACGCAAATACAACATAAATTTCCCAGGGTTCGGGTTTATTTACCCACGTTTAAGTGCTCAAATCATTTCCCAGAAATATGAGGTGTTACATCATCTCCCCCTTAGAAACAATCGTCCTCGAATGTTATATCCAGGCTAACACCTGTGAGTACCAACAGAATTGGTGACTACCTAGTCATTATGTATAACCAAAAGAAAAGACAGTAATACTGAGGCTTATTCAGTGTAACACATTCCGGGACAATCAGACAGCAAGCAAAAACATGATACTCAACTAATTTATATCCAGGGTATTAATGACATTATCATGAGCTCAAACAAGCATTTTTTTGTACTTATCACACTACGTCAAACAGACAAATCAACCTTTTTCAGTTAAAGCTATTGCACTCAATCTTAAGTTAGACATGTCCCCTATCATGATCTAATAACCTCCTAATCATATAATTATCTTTAAAGAGTACTTATCAATATATGGCAGTTGATTGCTTTAAAAAAAATAGCAGTGGTTTCATCAGAAACACAACAACAAATGACCCAAACTCAGCACTCATTTTAGCCTCAAAAGTTCAGCAATACTATGGCAAGAATGCACCAGTAAAATCTTCACAGTTAACCAAAATGCAACCACACAATTGCTTATGTTCAAATGCCCAAAATTTGCAGCAGTGTTTGTTTTATTCTTAAGGGAAGAGTAATAGTTCCTTAAGAACATAACAATATGTTATATTCTTTCTACTGCAGCAGCTAGAAAGCAAAATAAAATGACCAAAATCCGACAGTAAGTCATACTCAAAATAAGATATTAATAGTTAAGGTACAACTAAATCAGCCTTATAATTGCAACTATGATGAGTCCAAGAATTGCAACAAAGGTGTAATAGTGGCTCATCCAATGTTATTGTAAAGTATAGCAACTCTAGTACAACTAAAGCCCCAAAATGTGATAACAATAGGGAGCCTTAGGTACAACTGATGTTTTCAAAAGGAACATCCCACAAAATGTAGCAAGCAGTTCATATAGATGTATAAGCTCATTCAAAATTGCACAGCAGTTCAAAGCATTATACATAGCAATAAGGTGCCAACTAACTCATCCTAACTGGATATCAAAGTACAGTAGAATGTGTGTTATTTTGTACCACCAAGTTGCAATATCTTAAGAACAACAAATAAAGAAAGCCACAGTTCACATCAACAATTTATAAATGTAGAAAAACTTAACAACTCAGCCAATAAGATATAAACAACTCATACCATTTTTTAGGCAAGCTACACATACAAGGGAACATTTGAACCAAGACAAAACAGAAACACCTATCACAGATATATCACTCTGCCCTGTTCTTATTTGAATCTAGTTTTAGAGTCCTATATACATCATAACTATTAAAATAATATACATATTAGTGCAATTAATCATGTAATGAGCGAAATATTGTGCAAACAACATGACACTGGTTTAAGCTGAATGCAGCAATACAACTGCTCACCTCTAAATCTGCACGTCCAACTTACAACATCATTTGTCATAATCTGAGGGCAGCAATATGTAGCAGCAAAAAGACACAGTAATAGCAAAGTGTAGTAGTTTCTAGTTCTCAAAGACAAAGAAGCAACCATTTACAAAAAAAATGGTAGCAATTACATGTTACAACATAGAAACCTAACTGGTTGAGGTATGCCAGCAAGGAAAACAGAAATGCAACAGTGACAGCAAAACTACAGCCAAACAGTGGTAACAAGTATATGCAACAACCAGTTCAGTGTATCAGTGTCCATAATAAAAGGCAGTAGCTAATGGGGACAGTTTTTACACCCTGCCCCAGATCCCTACCAGTCAACAAATGGCAACATCTAAACCTATAACTCTTTTAATTTAAAATCATGATCATGTTATCAGTTCTATCATGAATAGAGGATATCATAAGATACCTAAATGTATACTTTTATTCCTACATACCATTAAGCTAAGTATCAAGTCCTAAAACTAAATTACTCTTGAAGATATAATCATCACACATTACTAGTCAACCTCCAATTTCCTGCAGTACATTGGTAACTTTAGCAACTTTAGAGGTAAACAGACATAAGCACAGAGGCAAAAACTACAGGGTATTTGAACTTGACCATCATGTAGAGGTTCAGAGGAACTTTCTGAATCAACTATTTAAGCTAGCATGTTGAAATTAACCTAAGTTTATCATTTTGAACCATTGGTGGTATATGTCAACAAGTATACTGGTTCAGGATTCCTATTCTTGCTTAAGTAAGCGTTTTAAAACAAAGTGACTTGAATTCAGGAGCAGACAGTGTAAGCATAGAGTAGGTGAGTAAGTACATGCAGACATCTTGTTAAACACTCATGCCAGTTTGGTTGGTTTTTAGATAAAATGAGACTCAGTTCCTTCTTGACATCAAACATGGATGCAAAATCAATCAGACAATGGGACTTGGACATATATTCCACATGTAGAGTTTTAAACCAGTTTCTCTTCTTACACAAAGCAATAGAACATAATAGTTAACATAGTAATTTACAATTCTAATTTTTCTACCTAATCAGACACTTAAACTAAATGGTTTTAAATCTTCTAGACACACATATACAATTCATATAAGACTACTGACCAAACTTGTGATTTAGAACCACACAGACAGTAAGGAAAATAGGCATGCTTCAATCCCACATGACAAAATCCACAACTTTAAGCAATTTCTTCTAACATTATATCAAGACAATATCATTTCACCCCATTCAAATCTCAGTTTAACTTAAACAGTCCCGGTCTTTTAAAACACCATCAATTTTCATATTCAGGTTCCATAGATATTTAAGTACTTCACAACCCATAAGTTCCTCCTAAATTCATGTTAAGGCTGTTTTTATATCATATTTAATCCCAACTCCTCCATATGCATATCATTTAACCAAATACACAACCAAACCGACTTATGAATCCTATCCAGCAGACATCTCAAATCAACACAGAGATCACATGTGTCAAACTAATAAAATAGGAAAGGAAAATTGCATTATCTTTCTTGCATGTTTGCATAACTGTACAAAAGACTAACTCAAAATAACTTAACACCTCAACAAGATATTAAAATAGAATAGGACAGTGCAACACATCAAGGTCAGGGTAATTCCATACTCAACCTGCTCACACAAAATGAATTATATAGAAGATAACACATACATATATTCTTAAGCATCACAACACCCTATAAACAGCATATAAAATCAACTATGGACCTTACCTAATGTGCAGGGGTATAATTAAAATATTCCAACAACCTGATAAACATTTAAAAATCAATACACTTAATATCAAACAGAGGTAAAATACCAAATTTATGAAGGCCTAGTAATTTCTTAGGTCATATACATATATTCATTTCATATAAACATAGGCATACCAATAAATCATCACAACTAATATACTTCACATCACTTTTAGATCATATGAAAACAGATCCATATCCTCATAACATTAAACAGTACAATAATCTTATCATTCCATATACACAGTCTATTTATTTCTTTATTACTCCAATATATAACCATGTAGTAGATACCAAGTCCTATGAATTAGTAGAGCAGGCTTAAAATAGTTTTAAAAAAGAAACGTTAGGTAATATTCACAACTCACTAACATCACATATACCATGTACTTTAATCAAGATCAAGCATCAAAAGTCATACCCAAGAAGGCCTTGGATATCTAAGGTCTCAACGATTATCTAACATTTTAAGATTCTCAAATATTCCGCTTCCCAAGCTTACATTATCTCGAAATCATAGTGCCCTTCTGGCGTATCATTCGTCTAGTAGGATCACACATTTACTGAATACGAATATGATTTAACTGGAGTCTTGTTTTTAGTAGTCGACACTTATCAACAGTAACTGGCACGAGTTAACTTGAATACTTACGACTCATCTTTACTGCACGATCTAAATAATGAAAGAGTAGAAACCATTCCTAAATGCCTTGCAACCTCCTGTTTATAGGTATGGCGCGCAATACACCCATAACCAAGACTCTACTAGACACGGTTTGTAGACTTTCTAGGACAGACATGCTTTGATACCAAGTTTGCCATGACCCAAACCAGAGGGCCGCGACGGGCACCCGGATCCAACCCACCGAGCACCACTGATCATACATCACATATTTAACCATATTAACTACGGACTAAGTTGAGAAGGATTAGGTGTAGTTCCAACCCAAAAGCCCCAACTTATATGATTATATACCAAGGCCGACAAAGTCATACATGACCACTAACCACAAGACACTTATCTACAAGCCTCTAAGAGTATAATGTACCACAATCAGACCGCAACTCTGAAATAAGTAGAGTGCTCCCACACAGCTGAACCAGTAATCTCCTAGCACAATATGTCACCCTCTTAGTATGAACCTGCGGACATAAAACGCAGCGTCCCCCAACAAAAGGGACGTCGATGATCGATGATCGAGTATGTCAAGATGATCGATGATCGAGATGTCACCATAAGAAATAACACAACCAAGATATATCATAATCTGAAACAGAAATAACTGATCAACAATAATTGTCTCTGAGGGCCCTAATGACTATGTCTAAATATTATGCACAATGCAGTGTGCATATACCTTGGCCTCATCGGGCAATCTTTCTTATCATAACAACCTCTGGGGGCATCATACCATATGATGGTTAATGAATGTATGCATGATGCAAATGCGGTCTATATATATATATATATATATGTTAGTGTTGTGGATCATGTAACCCGTTTCAATATATGTTACTGTTGCGGATCGTGTAACCCGTCCCAATCGCCTCTGTGGGAATTACGTCACATCATTTTGGCCTTTTAGGGTTGTTTTGTAATAATCTGTACCAGCTGTAGGTGGTATGCATATATAACATCTTTCCCTTTTCTCTATTTCCCATATATAGATATAATATATAATTATGTGAGTAGCACCAGTGGTCCAGGGTAATATATGAATGCAATGCAAATGTATATTCATGAATAACCATAAAATACCCTGAATGACACAACACCCTTTACACCTTTGGTTAACATTGGAAACATCAACGTCCTTTCCCGTATCGCCTCAATAAGTACTTAGAGTCATACTTAGACATGCTTTTAGCATAGATTTCAAGAATATGAATATCATTAACTACTAAGAGTAGAGTAAGTTATGCAGTAACATGACAGTTACGTTCTGTACATAGAATTATGCCAAAAAAAGGAATGAAGTGCCTTCACATACCTTGTCGTCGAGTTTATCTAAGTTTTCACGGGGCCTTGTAAGCTCTATGAAGGATTCTCTACATCATATGAATGATTCAAATCACAATCGAGTCAATATACTGATAACAAAATCTATTGAGACATTATATCGAACATCTTATACACATAGAACCTATATTTCTTCTAAATCGAAATCTATGCATGTAGTGAAATACCCAGCCTTATTAATCCTTTTTTTACTGTTACACTGTTCGAAACAGTCCAGAAATTTATATATTCAATCCCCCAATTTTGTCTTGACGATACCTAATAACCCCAACAATACCCAACCAACTTAGTACTATCGTTAATCACCTTAGAATCAGTAAGAATCAGGTTATATAATTGTATAAACCTAAGAACAAGAATCGTTACCTCTGTTTAGACGCAGCGACGGACGTCGTCAGAAAATCTTTTACCAACACCAGTTTCCGATTAGCAAGACAGGGCCTAAAATCGACTTGGGCTTGAGCTTTTCGAATTCAAGATCTCGACTTTCCATAACCAATTTCGATGGAATTGAGGTTCAAAATTGCCATGAACCTTCTCCCTTTCTAGTTATATGAAAACTTATAGAAAATCTCCCAATTTTGGTCGAGAATTCAGAGACTACCAATTGGATTACTCCATCTGATTAAATGGAACAATTTCTTTGTTACACCCCATAATTCCAAGACAATGAGATGAGAACGTACGTGAGGAAATTGAGATTTGAATTTTGGAAAGAAAGAAAGATTACTTTTTTCTTAAGGAATAATATCGGGAAATTCTGAAGGAAAAAGTTTATTAATTGGAATTTGGTTCTCAAATTTAGTATCTGGGACTTATAGATTATATTGGAATTTTGGGTTTTAGGTTCCGGATTTGGTCATGTGGGGCCCACGAGAAAATTTTAAGATTTTGTGGGGCCCACAATATTTTGAGATATTTTGGGAAAGAAATAATTTTGGACCAATCGGAGGGCGACACGTGTCACCCCCACATGTCTTGAAAGTTGACTACACTTTATAGATATTTTGAAAGGAGCACAAGTGGACAAGTGGGTCCCACTCCACTTGTCCATACACTTGGGTATATTATCCAAGTCTTGAAAGACTTGGATTCATTATACACTTAGACCACATGAGCTCTCATTTCTTCTCCCTTAGCTCCATATTTTCGAAAATACTTAGGCCAAGAACAACAAGATTAGTTAGTTTCTTTCATCCAAGATTAAGCCCCTAAACCAAGTGCTAAGCCAAGATCATTATTCCATAAGTTTTGTTGGTTTTGGCCGAGAATGAGGTGGAGAAAACCCTAAGTTTTATCAACTTTTTGGAAGCAAAACGTGAAGTGAAGTTGTGTATAAGCTCATAGGGGTCACATATATGTGATTGGAACTTGAATAAGTGGAGCGAAACGAAAACTGCGAACCAATAAAGACCGGACTATTTTGGGGCGTTTTGGGCACAAAATGAGGTAAATGTCCTTCTTCTGTTAAAGTAATTGGATATTACTTATTGTTATAATGTATGTATGAACTTGTACTAAAAAGAATGTAGATTAAAAAGTGTTTGGACAATTTTTTAAGGCTTGACCGAGAGCTAGACTAATTTTGAGGTTTTCGGATTTCGTTGGTTATTGTCGTTATTTACACTTGGTACATGTTATATAATGCAGGAAATATTGTAGTTGATAGATTATATAACTTGTATAATATGTTGAAACTTGAATTGGAATAAAAGGAATCAAGGAAAAAAACATTGGATTGTTGTAGTTATTGTTGGACGAAACTGCCCAAAACTGTTAGACGTTGTGATGTCGTTTTATGGATTGTTTTGGGGTGCATATATGCTAGAAAATCAGCCCCTAACATGCATGTTTAATGTGGTAAAATGACTAATGAAAGTCCTAAGAAATAAGGGTGTTAAAGGCTTCACATTGTACCCTTAATGTTGGATAAATTGTGGACTATTTTGTATAGATTGTGGGGAAGAATTTTACACGCCCAGTTAGGCGTGTAATCCCCTTTGGTTAACTGTTGGTTGTGCCTTAAATGTGGCGTGTTGGTTGATGAATACGGGCCTTGGAAAAGGTGGAAAAGTACGTAGAAACGAAGGAAGTGCTGCCCAAATTTTCGTAGAATTAGAGGGCCATTATTATAAGTCTTACACTAGTAAGCTTGAAGTTGATAGAAGTGTTATTGTCATTTTAGGTTGAAGTATTACGTGTAGCATAGTCTACTTGGCTAAGGAATAGCCGATGAGGTTGAAGTACTTTGGAGCGTTTTGCTACTTGTCGTATTGGTTAGTCGTCACGAGGTATGTGAACTTCTTCCTTATATCGGCATGATTATTTGGAGTATACTTGACTTGTTTCTTGAAGTATACTTGCATTGTTATTGAAGTATACATGACTTGTTTCTTGAAGTATACTTGACTTGATTTTATAAAGAGAAGTGATTCTACTCCTAGAAGTTAGGGGTATTCGTGTTGTTGATTTTATACTAAATGCATGTCTAAATTCTTCCTAAAGTCCTTACCAAGTCTTATGGGAGATGTTGGTAAGAATTTTAGGAAGCATTGGAGTCGAGTTAGTTGATTTA
This sequence comes from Przewalskia tangutica, assembly GCA_029844215.1. Lineage (NCBI taxonomy): Eukaryota > Viridiplantae > Streptophyta > Magnoliopsida > Solanales > Solanaceae > Przewalskia > Przewalskia tangutica. Next base: position 90,231,854 of record CM056730.1, on the reverse strand, counting down.
AAGAGAAGAAGTATCTTGATACTACAAGTGTTAGTATCTTGGAGTTTATTACATGAAGTGATTCTTTTATAAAGAATAGATGTGCGTAGTACTTTGGGTTCATTTCCCTAAAGTTACATGACATGATAATGCCTTGGTTTTATTAAAAAATGGAAGATGTGATAGTGCCTTAGTTTTCTAAAATGAAAGGTTGTTATAATAGCTTTATGGGAGTTTGTTATAATGGCTTTATGGGAAGTTTGTTATAACAGTTTTGTGGAAGTCAAGAGATGGTTTAAAATGTTATATGAAAATCAGGTGAAAATGTCCATGATTAAAATCCTTAACATAGTTCATTATGTGTGTATGGTACATAACTTGTTGGTACCTAGGGTTGTCTAAAATTAAGGTCCATTATATGTGTTTGGCACATGATGTTTTGGTACCTTAGCATAGTTAAATGAAAGATTTTATATGTGTTTGGTACATGATGTTTTGGTACATTGACATAGTTAAATGAAAGATTTTATGTGTTTGGTACATGATATTTTGGTACCTTGGCATAGCTAAATGAAAGATTTTATATGTGTTTGGTACATGATGTTTTGGTACCTTGGCATAGTTAAATGAAAGATTTTATATGTGTTTGGTCCATGATGTTTTGGTACCTTGGCATAACTGAAATGAAAGTTTGTATATGTGATTGATACATGAGATGTTGGTACCTTGGTTTATTTCTAAAAGGGAAAGTTCATTTAATGGTTGGTACATGAGAGGTTGGTACCTTGGTTTATTTCCTTTGAGAGTAAAAAAATGAGTTAAATTACACAAGGTTGCTATAATTCAGGTATAGATACCCATAACATTATATGATTATATGAAAAGACATTTGTGGTTTTAAAATGACTCTCATACTTGTGAAAGGTACAACTGGCTCTATTTTATATGGCACGGTTGAATCTGGTATTTGATTTCATACTTGCCTCTGTCATTCTTTTGTACAGTTATGATCATGTCTATTGTACTTCATGTTTACATACTTGGTACTGTTGTACTGACCCCCTTCGGGGGGCTACGTTCATGTCCGCAGGTCTAGGTACTCAGTTGTAGATTCGCGAGCTTAGGATCCTTGTTCAGCATTTTGGGGTAGCTCCGATCTTCCGGAGCTTGTCATTATGGCTAGGTATATTCAGAGGTACGGCGGGGCCTTGTCCCGTCATAGTATTTGTCCAAAGTCTTAGAGGTTTGTATTCATACGCAATGGATCGTGAGAGTCAGATTTATATTGTTGCAGACGATCAGAGACCCATTCGGGTGTTATTTATCATGGCAGCCTTTCCGGCTTTGCCTTTGTTTAGAAAAAAAATGAGTATTATTTACCTTCCGCGAGTTACTTATGTTGTATGGGTAGAAGGGTGCCCAAGTAGGGCACCGATCACGGGCTCGGGAATTCGGGTCGTGACATTCTTCTTCAGAAAACAATGTCTATAGAAGCTTAGGAGGTGGAGAAGCTTGAAGAGATGAAGCAGTTTAAAGAAACACAGAAAAATGGAGAAGTATGAGTGTTGAAAGACTTATGAAGCTGTCACTTATAATTCTGGTACACTTAGTCACTTATGTGGCTGTTTTGGGCCTTACACGTACAATTCCACTAATTCTTGTCTCCACTAGAATTAATCAACCCCGCAATTAATTAATTATACACATAAATAATTCTGGATCCCAACTCACTTAATTCCCGACGACTTATAAAATCTTCGTATACCCAATGTCATAATTCATGTAATATGACACTAGACCATAACCCCTTTGGAGATATACAATTATTAATAATCTCCGTCGTCACACTTGTTAAATCCAAAAATTATTTCGGGATCACATCATTTTATATACTAATTCCTTATTAGTATATGCAAATACAACATAAACTTTCCGGGGTTTGGGTTCATTTACCCACGTTTTAGTGCTCAAACTATTTCCCGAAAATACGAGGTGTTACAACCCACCCCCTCACCCACGCCCCCATTACCCCATGCCCTCACACCCATTACTTTATATATTTATTTTGCTTTTATAAAAAATGAAAAAATTATTATAAATATTATTCTTATTTTAAAAATAAAGATATGGAAAAATAAAATATCATATAAAATAAAATAGCATCATAGAAGATAAGTTTGAAATTTGTAAAAGTAATGGGTCAAGTTTTGACAAGTTGGGGTATGACCCATCATTTAACACATATTGACCCGTCATCTTAACTCATGTAAGCTTTGAGCGGGTTGGGCATTGACCCATCTATTAATTCAATCTATTTTGATCCACCCAAATTCAGCCCAAACGGCCATCCACCACCCCTAGGTGAAATTATGACTATCAAGTTTACTTTGTGTGTAGTAATCCTCATTAGAAGCTTCTTAGTTTGTTTGCAATTCAAAGGAAGTGATAGGGAGATGATTAACAAAAGCAGGAGATACACTTAACGCCTAAGAAAATAATGTTTGCTTAAAACAGAATAAAGGAAAGAACAAAGGAAACACGAAAGTAAAACAACCAAACAACATAAAGGAAAGAAGGAAGCTACTATTAGGTAACTACATCATTTTTTTCTATTCTCTTTAATGAATTTTGTAAGGGGTTTGATATGGATATAAAAAGATATTGGATTACTCCAGCCAAAACCGTAAGGTCACGGTTGAATATGATAATTTCAATGAAAATATCATATCAAGCAAAAAAAAAAAAGAGGCAAATACTAGGTCAATTAGTGATGTTTTATTTTTTTGTTTTATTCTTTACTTGGTTAAAGACAGAACAGTTGGAAAGTGATTAGTTTAACGATTAGTTAGATGTTCAATGTCATTACCTATAATAAGATAGAGAAATGTTAATTTGATCGGATTAATTAACCATCTTAAGTTGCTTTTTCTACACAAATTCTTTCATTAAAGTAAGTCATTTTGTTATTAGTTAAGATGTTCCCATTTATTTAATTCTTATATTTTGTACTTTATCAAAATTAACTAGTGCGTCTCAACAAACGACGGTTGAAACAAAGAATTAAGTGCTATTGAGGGGATTAACCCTTTAAGAAAAAACAAAAAAAAAAAAAAAGAAGATTTCTTCTAATGTAGGAAAATTTAAAGGAATGTTCAGTATAGCCCCCAAGAATTAAGTGCATTGAAGGGCTTATTCCTATGCTTTGATTTTTAGTCCCATGCACGACAGTTTGATTTGATGTATGAATGGCTTAGGGCGATGCAATAAGTAAAGAGATTATAGATATTAATTAAAATTTGTGAATCTTAATTTATTATGATTATGATTTTATTGTAAATTAGTATAACTTAATTTAGGATGATTAGATTAGTCTTCCTTAATGTTAGCATGGTATACTTGTATATATATTTGACTATCACTACAAGAAAAATGACCTACGATGACGGTTAAAAACTGTTATCGGAGGAGGTGGATGACGATTTTTGTAAGTGTCGTTGTAGCCTGTGTCACGGTATGTCCTTCATAGATGACAATTTAAATAACTGTCGCATAAACCGTCATTTGGTTGTTGACTTTGACTATTTCCCATTTTTTTATTTTTCTTCCCGGGAATTTATAAATTTTAACGGTAAAATATTTGAATTTTATTAATTTAATATTTTTTTTGCGGTAAATTTTTAAATAAATTTTAATTTTAATTAATTTAATTTAAATATAAAACAATTGCAAAAAAATGATTTTGACGCATTTTGTATTTAATAATTAATTTAATTAATTATTTTTAAAATTTTCAATAATAATTAAATTGGTGGGAAAATGGCATATTGTAACTAAAATGTAACTAATTAATCAAATTATTTTAATACATAATATTAAAACATTTACGATTGTAACTAAAATATAACTAATTAATCGAATCATGTTACAAATCTTCTTGTTCCCAAATGTATCCAAAACAAAATGTTTTACAAAACAAAATGAGTCTAAATACATATTATCCAAACATCACGAAGGTGGCACAACTTCTGTAGTACGGGAATCTTTGAAAAATGATACGCTCACTCAATCCGGACCTCATCAAGCTCATGTTGTGAAAAAATTTCTTTTTCATCGTAATGTTAAACACAATAGAGATCAATTAAAATTTCTAATCATAATTAGGTCATTCTAATGTAATTACATTCAAATATAATTCAACATGTTAGATCAATTATAATACACAATAGAGATCAATTAAAGTATATATAGACAAGTAGGGGTGCACAATTTTCGGTCCGGACCGAAAAATCGGACCGGACCGACCCTCTTTGGACCGGACCAACTGCATCGAGATTATCTGGTCTTTCGTCCTTTAAAATTCTTGTTTCTGGTCCGGTCTGTGGTCGGTCCATTCTGATTTTTTTAATTTTTTTTTTTTATAATATATATAATTCCTAATATATATAATATATTTAATATATATAATTCCTAATATATATAATATATATAATTCCTAATTTTCTAAATTCCTAATATATATAATTTATATAATTCCTAATATATATAATTTCTAATATATATAATATATAAAATTCCTAATATATATAATTCCTAATATATATAATTCCTAATTTTCTAAATTCCTACTATATAATATATATATAATTCCGGGTCGAGTTCCGGGACCCGTTTTTTTTAAAAAAAATTGAATTTCCAATACTGAAATTGACATTCTCGGACACATTATCACAAAAATTTTACGTTGAAATCTATTGTACATCGCGAGATATTTAGATTTGAAAAGGAGAAAAACGTAACGATTTGAGGGAAAAGTGAAATTGAGGGGCAAGATGGACGTTTTTGGAGAAATCCGGTGAAGCAAACGGCCGTTAGTCAGTTTGGGATTATTCGTCTCAAAAAAATACGCGAAATCAAAAAAAAAATTAGATCAAACGGACGTCCGAGCGCAAAGTTATGACCATTTAAAGTTTCACTAATTTACAACTTATATTTGATATGTCAATACGTACGGCCGATTGAAATGGGCCGGGGGTGGCTGGGGACCGCTTGGGAGGGGGATTCGGTCCGGTCTTCGGTCCGGAGAATCCGAAAGTTCGGTCCTCGGTCCGGTCCGGTCCGATTTTGACCCTTTGTGCACCCCTATAGACAAGTACATACACAGGAAATAATGTTAGATACTTGCATAATGATTCATTGCAAGCACAACTGGCAATCAAATCCCCTTAGATCTAAATAGTGCAATCTTTAGCCTAAGAAACTTCCCCCTTTTTTATAAAATCACATTGTCCAATTACATAAGTGATCAATGCTTATCCAATTTTAAAATGATGCAAGTACACATACACATAGAGATGAAGCTAAATAAAAACAGAGAGAAATAAGATACTCCACTTCATATTCAAAACTCGAATGAAATGGATTTCAAAAGAAAACTAAAAAAAAGGCCGAAATTTCCAGGTTTTACCTGAAGGCGGGTATATGCTAAACAATTTCGGCGGTATAGGCCCAGAGAGCAAATTATTCTCTATGTTTATGCTGAACAAGAAAGTGATCAAATTAGAAGCACAACATTGAACAGATGATGACATAGTTGAAATCATTATCTATAATGAATCAGTCCAGAAGATTACAAATCCGTTAGAGAAAGATATTGCAAAACGTCAAGGGATCCCAGAAAGTTGATTGTTCTGCAAGTATCTGCGAATAGCCAAAAGTAAATATTCAAAACTGGAGTATAAAAGTCACTGTAAGTACATTCACAAGTTCAGTCCAACAATTATGTTGCTTTTCAGTTCCATAAGATATATCTTCCCAATCAAACCAACTTAACCAAACTTTACATAATTAATTCCATATTACAGTGACTAACTAAAATGCATCTCTCGTAAAGAGATGAATCATAATGAAACCATACAAATAGCTATCCACTAGTGACAAGATGCATCAACAAATAACTATCCATTTTGAACCTACTACCAAAGATATGGAACCATTTTTGTTATTTGATCATATTTCTTCTTTACAACATTTAATGTTTACGCCAATTATCACAACTTTTCATTTAATCCACTAAACTTGTCTTCTTCATTCAATATGGAAAGAGAGTAACAGGGAGTAACTACAGTTATAAAGGATATAATTACTAAAGAATGAAGATCAGAAATGAACTTCCAATTATAAAGCTAAAAGGACTCAACTGCCAAAACAAACAGTGAAATTAGCTCACTTGTTGAAAAAAACACAAATATTATGTTGTGGAAAGAATGAAGAAGACAAAAAAGAATTTTATTGATTTACAGTATGCATTGAGTTGCAGATAGAAGTTAAGACATATATGATATCGGCTTTGTTTGTAAAGATTAAAATCCAAGCAGTGATTTGAGCTGTTGTAGTCCAATCACACAGGCAGCACCAGCCATGAAACCAACAATAGCAGCATGTGATAGAAAATCAACCAGAAATCCCAAGCTGTAATTAATTACATATGATATCGGCTTTGTTTGTAAAGATTAAAATCCAAGCAGTGATTTGAGCTGTTGTAGTCCAATCACACAGGCAGCACCAGCCATGAAACCAACAATAGCAGCATGTGATAGAAAATCAACCAGAAATCCCAAGCTGTAATTAATTAATACCTCTACACAATTAGCACTAACATTCATTAACTGATGTTAGTAAATTTTAAAGTTAAACTTACCTAAGTAGTCCAAAGGCATCTTGAAAAATACCCGCGAAGAAGGTCACAGTAAGTACGAACTTTCAATATGCAATCGGATTAGCAATAGGATCTTCAAATTTCTGAATCATAGGTTCCATATTGTTCAAAGCCTAAACAATCTGAACATATAAGAATGTTACAAAAGATGGCCTTTGGAAGTCAAGAATACAGTCCAGATTTCTTCAATTACTCCCAAGGCAGCTATAGGACTTGATACTAGGTTCCATATTATTCAAAGCCTAAACAGATTACTATCTGCAAGCATTTATTAACAAACAAGTGTTCTTAAACCATTTTTAGCCTATACATGTTTTAAACAAATCATAAATGGTATTTACATATACAAAATAGGCTCAACAAGATATTATATAGGTCATTAACTACTTTAATGTCTATTTTGTTACTCTTAAATTCACTCTAGAACAGGTTCATAGCCACACCAAACAACATCAACTCAAATCCATTCTACGCTAATTACAAAAAAAGAGCACATAAAGAGACATACTTCATATATTAATTACACATGCCTCACAAATCAAGGTAATCATTTTTGGACTTATATTAGCACTAACTAGGGCTGGTCAATGGGCCGGGCCGGGCCCACTGGGATCGGGATAGGCGGGGTCGGGACTGGGTCGGGACGGAGAGTTGGGGCGGGCCAGGTGGGACCGCATCAAGCGGACGATACCGTTCCGCCCCAGCACCGGTCCCAAGGCGATTAGTCGACGGACGGCCCTTTTTTTAATTTTTCCACTAAATTAAAAATACTAAATTACTAACAAAGTAACATATAGTCATATTATAGTGATAGTCATATACTCATATTATACTACTATAGTATTATACTATTATAATATTATACTCATATATATTTATAAACTAAATAATTAAACAAAGACAAGAAGAGTGTAAAAAAACATCCCAAGATCAAGTTTTGTGCTCTTATATTATTAATTATTTCATTGAAATATACAAGATTCAGAATTACAACATTGTAGAAGACATAGAAAAAATTACTAAAATTGCAATGAAATATATTACCAATTTGAAAATAATAACTTAGGGGTTAAAAATAAATATAAAGGGGGTAGGGGGGTTGGGGGAGTGGGGGAAGCCAAAAATGGTCGTTGTCTAACGGCCAAAATGTAAAATGGCCGTTAGACAACGGCTATTTTTGGCAAAGGGCGGGAGCGGGACGGGTTGGGTCCTAGCGGGACCGGGTCGGGCGGGACCATACCACGTCCCGTCCCGGTTCGAGCCCCAGACCCGCTATTTTTTTAAATTTAATCGGGGTCGGGCCGGGATGGGACCGGGTCGGCCCGGCCCACTGACCAACCTTAGCACTAACTATTCCTTAATCAATGATGATCATTCACATATATTGAACTATACTAGGCATACTCATAAAAATCAACTAAACAGATTTGTAACTACAAATTGCACATAGAATTACCAATCAGGGACATACATTACTTTAGGCTAATCCTAACTTAAACTAAACTAAAGGCAGTCTAATGAACACATAACACTTAATGAACTAACTAATCATGATAAAAATTACATAATGCATTTAAAAGAAGGCAAATTTACCTTATTTGAAGGCATCCTAGGGTCGAAAGGGAACTCATTCTTCACTTCATCAACCTCGAGCTCGCAAACACACACAAAAGAAAGGTTTTAAAATTGTGAACAACTAATTTTCCTAATTCCGAGTTCTGCCAAAGGCTGGATCTGTAATTTAAGAGAAAATCAACCGACTTTGTAACTTGAAAATGGCTCGAAACAATATTAAGCCAGAGATTCAAGTTTTGGACCTTTTTAAATTGAAGAAAGGGTATGTATTTATAAGGAAATATGTAAAACCCTAGCAGACTGAGGGATCAATGTAGAATATGTGAAATTGTGGGGGGGGGGGGGGAGCCTCCAAAATAGTATAGCCAATAGAAATCATCGATTGAAACTCCAGATTGGACAAAAACCATTCAAAATCAACAAATAAAGAAAATAGATGGGTTTTGACCCTTACCAATGGTGTAGTGGTCGTATTGGACAAGAGCAATTAATGCTCTTGCTCCAAATGGGTGAGTAAACGTTTGTGATATGCTGAACCATTACCATTTTTTGCATGGCTTTGTGCAGATGAAGAGAGAGAGAGCCTTGGGGTTTTTCCGATTTGGGCAAATGCCAAAATAAGGCATGGTCTGTCTTTTGGTGCTATTCATAGAGAAGGTGACGGGCGGGTCTGGACCTATTTTTTGCCTGGGATCGACTGAATTCTTTAAAAATAAAGGGCCCAACAAATTTGCACCACATTTAAATAAACTATGACCACATTTTGCAAAATATGGTCACATATTAAAATTTTAAAATATCTAAATAATTTTGTAAATAACCTAATTAGATTTAAGGCTTTGTTTTAAGACTAAACTTGACACTAATTAGAAATTAGGAACTCAAATCCATGTGAAAATCTCTTTTAATTTAAAATATGATTTTAAAATTGAGATGTAATTCTGTCATTGTATTTAATTTATCAATTTCTCGAATTTGACAGAGAGCGGGACACTAATTTTGAATTTTGTTTTGAAGAAATAACATTTATAACCGTCGGTGAAAATTCAAAAAATTATAGTAATGATCAAATTATGTAAAATTAAGATATGATATACAATATATATACCAAATGATATTTTGTCAAATAAAATAATAAAATATTCCCGAAACAATTTTTGTCAAATTATATTCTCTTTATGAAAAATATATTGCACTACGTCTGTGACTCGGGAACTCCAAATAATTAAATAAAATGGTCAACGTACACCTGCACCATTACCTTTTCCGATATGGAGACAAAGAGAGAGCAAGCAATCGCGGCTAGGATTCCTAGTTGAGCGTAATGGGAACTGAAATGAGTGTGTAAATTGAGCCAGATCCGGCAGATTTAAAATAAAATAAAGACCCAAAATTGATTTTTAGACAAGGTGAAATAATAAATACCACATTTTGCAAATCGGGTATGGGCCGATTTTTACGTGTTGGGTCGGGTAAACTAAAAAAATGGGTCAACTCTATAAAACTGTCACACAACATGTGACGATGCAAATAACTATCATATGACTGTCATAAATATACGACAGTTTATATAACTGTCACACTTATGTCATAAGTGTATGTTGACCAAGAAGTCAAGGGAAAACTGTCATATTATGTGACCGTTGCAAAAACTGTCACACTCTGATTGTCACCGTATGTTATTTTTCTTGCAGTGTATGTGAATGAAATAAATCAAGGAAACAATTTCCTACATGGTATCAAGAGCCACAAATCTTTTGCCCTAAACCATACCTCTCTTCTCTTAGTCGAAATATCTTTTTCCTCTTTTATATTTTTTTCGGGCACACTGGGGTTTTCTCTCAAAACCCTAACCTATAACAATACCTCTAACTCTAAACCACTACCCCCTCTCGGCTACCACATCTTCTCTCCAAAAACCCTAGCTGCCACTTAGGGTTAGTTTCTACACTTCCATCAAACACAAAACAATTTTCTATCCTTCCTTTTGTTTTGATTTTTCGTGGAACATATGGCTGAAAAATAAATATTTCATCCAGCTCTTGCCGTAAACAACGTCAATAACTTTATTTCCATAATACTTGATATGGAAAAAGGGCAATACACCGCTTGGATGAAATTATTCAAAATTCATTGCCGCGCATATGAGGTAATAGACCATATCATCCATTTCGAGTCATCATCGGACACCCCTGCGGTGCATAAAAGATTATGGTCCCGTTTAGATGTCATAGTCTTTCAATGGATTTGTGGCACTATATCAAATGATATTTTACATACCATACTAGAGCAAAACTCTATGACTCAACAGGCGTGAGAACGTTTACAAAATATATTTCAAGATAACAATTTTTTTAGGGCTATATATCTTGAACACCAATTTACTAATTTTAATTGGATGATATCTCCAACGTTTTCGCCTATTGTCAAGAATTGAAGGTGCTCGCAGACCAACTTCAAACGTTAGTTCGTCGGTAACAAATCAACGGTTGGCTCTTCAGTTGATTGCAGGGTTGAATGAACAGTATGATGGAGTTGCTACATTCATTTACCCGAGTAATATGTTGCCTCATTTCTATGAGGCCCGTTCGAGGTTAATTCTCGAGGAAACACGAAAAGCAAAACATGCATCCTTTGGAGTAGCCACCGCTGGAACTGCTCTCGTCTCCACCAATTCATCTTCCGCAGATTTTTAGCCACAACATTCTGGTTCGGGTGGAAATGAAAATCAGAACAATAATGGTAAAAAATGGGGTTCAAATCGTAATAATAACAAATAAAAAAATAATGGTGACGACGAGTGAGGCAACGATCCAGCGGTGGCAACAACTACCCAGCAGCCGCCCAACCATCCATCGCAGTCGTGGGCGACTCACCACGAGCTGGGCCCATGGGATGCCGTCATGCCCATACCCAACTTCGTTATGAGCCAGGCACTCATCTTTAAACAGACAACCCGGAATTCTAGGTTCTCATCCACAACATGCATTTGTTGCCCAGGCACCACCGTCTGTAGGCTATGCTCCCACTAATATTGAACAAGTCATGAACAACATGAATCTGAATGTTTCAGATGAGTCGTGGTATATGGACATAGTGGCAACATCTCACATGACGACATCTCAAGGTAATTGATCGGTGTATTTTATATACACCTTTTGAGTCAGTTTTAGTTAGTCTTTTGTCCCTTTTTGTACAAATAAGTGTCGTATTAGGATAGTTTTCCTTTCTTTTGAGTTAAAGTGGTTAAAATGGCCAAATGGCGGAAAAGGAGCTAAAAGAGGGCAAAAGAGGAGTGTCGAGCTAAAGCCGCGCCCGCAGTGGCCAAGCGGTACGCGCGCCAACATCGAAGAGGTCAGAAGACCCGGCCACGGCGCCATGTCGCCAGTGCGAGGCCGCGCGCTAAACATCCGAAGCTACAAGTTGCAGTAGCCGCGCGCCTCGCATGCCAGAGAAGCGAGTCGCGCGCCAATTCACCCGGCGACCATTGGTTCCCGCGCGCCAAAGCAGGCCGCGCGCCAACGCTGGAAAAATCGTGGTTTTGACGATTTTACGGTCGCTGCGCAGGGAAAAGTTAAGGCGGTTTTCACTTTATATAAGAGCAACAGTGTAACCCAACCGTCTTTTCTAGACCGCCAATGATCGGAGTAGGCCATTCACCCCTAGTATCATTGTGCGAGTCCTAATCTCGACTACCGTAGTCCGCATAGTCACGTAGACCGCATGAGGTACTCCTCGCATCGGGGGTAGCTAACCCGCGAAATTTCCAGGACTCCCGCAATCCGAATAGGCCACATGGACCCTCATGAGGTATTCTCGTGACGGCCAGAACACACCCGAGTGATTCTTGGACTACCGTAGCCCGCATAGGTCACGTGGACCCGCATGAGGTATTCCTCGCATCGGGGGTAGCTAACCCGCGGTATTTGAACAACGTAACATGTCAGGGGGGTGAGTGATATAATACAAGCTCAACCGGCTTATCGTAAACAACATAAGCATAACAAGCAGAACCCCCTTAGCACAACAAATATCAAGACACTAACACCCGTAGTATCATAACATGTTTACTTATCAAATCAACCTACCGCACCTTCAGAATTCGTTACAAGGCTTTTATAAACAAGTAAGTAAACCGTTCTTTTTAACTTCCTTAAGTTGTTATAACTAACTTCCCATAAAGCTAGTATAACACTTATATTTCTTTTATAAATCAAAACAATCACATTTGTTTGGAAAAACCAAGAGAACTTATTCCTTTTAAAACCAAGTGTTAATTTCCTTCCGAATAATGATTCATAACTCTTTTTGAAATATTTCAAGATACTTAACATTTAGAACTCAAATCAAGGACATCAAAGTGAAACCAAATTCATTTGACACACGTACGTCTACCGTACTATAAATTTCACAACCATCATGCTCAAGAGGATAGGAAGAATCACATACCTCCTCGGCTAAATCCACTTGCCAAGTCGAATATGTCGCGCGTAGAGTATCAACCTATAATAATCAAATACGTCTTATTAACGTCTAGACTTCTTCGTCGAATATTCTAAGTATATAGTTCCTTATTCTACGGAAAATTGGACAGTACTTCCTTCGATTCTACATACTTGTCCACCTTTTTCAAGGCCCGAATTAAATAACTAAACACCACATTTAAGGTCCAACAATTCAGCAATACAAGGGGATTACACGCCTAACTTTGACGTGTAAAATTCTGCCCCACAATTCATATTAAATAATCCAATAAGTTTAAGGCAACTTCTCGGCTATAACATGCTCACATATCATCCTTATCCAATCCTTTCAAATCCAATGCGTTATTCCTACATGTCATATACCTAATAACAATATCGACAACTACAAGTCCTTTCGTCCTTAACATACGACGTAATTTACTTAAAAAGGAGAATGAATTGTTACCTTGGGAAATCGTCCAAAACAGTCCAACAAATCGCTCACTTGCCCTCTTTCCACAATTTCCTCTTCGTTAAATTCACCTCTACGAACCTCCTACAAGCTTGCCAACATATTTCCTTCTTGCCGCCTTTCCGAAATTTTTCTAGGCCTTGGTTTTTCCTTGAATTTTTAGAGAGAAGGGAGAGGAATGTTTAAAGAGAAGGGAGTTCTTGAAGAATGACCAAGTCTTCAAGACTTGGTCAATAAATAAGACTTCCTCTTGGTCAAAAAGATGAGAGGGACACTTGTCACCCTCACATAGGCCTTTACAAAAAAATATCTTATGATTTTTCCGCAATTTTCGAAAAAATCCGCCTGCTGCGCAGCCCACCGCGCGCGCTAAAACCTCCGAACATTTCAAGACATACAGCGCGACCGCATTCGTCGCGCTGCAACTCGTAAAACTTCAAGATATCCGTGCGCTACTGGCATCAGCCGAAAACACTCTCCTTCTTGTCTGTGCATTGAACTTGTAACTTCCATAACTTTCTACTCCGATGTCCTATCGACGAGCGGTTTGTTGCGCTGGGAACTAGACTCAACGAACTACATACTAGGCTTTTGAAACACCTAAGAACTCCTAATGTAACTGGACATAAACCGCCCCAAAGTTGACTAAAACCCGTTCAAATCATTCTGCCAACCTATCTTTCCAAAAATTTAAATCTTAATTCCTTTCGTACGTTCTCATAGGCATGACCTGAATTACGGGGTGTAACATTATCTCCCCCTTAGAAACATTCGTCCTGAATGTTCCTTCTACGCTTACTCGAATCAAATATCGACATAGACCCTCTTAACTATTCCCCTTACAACTAAGAACACTATACATGGCCACAACAATACTTAAGCATATATGTCAATTTAAAACCAACAAGCAGGAAAGTGAGTTACCTGGAGGTGTAGGGAATAAGTGAGGATACTTCCTCATCATGTCCTCCTCTGCTTCCCATGTCGTTTCCTCTCTGTTCTCGTTCCGCCATAAGACCTTGACGGAAGCCACATCCTTTGTCCGCAGTCGCCTAACCTGACGATCGAGTATCGCTATGGGACTTTTCTCATACGATAACCCCTATGTCACCTGGAAATCACAAATCGGGTGCACTCTAGATGGATCTCCGATACACCTCCGCAACATGGATACATGAAAAACTGGATGTATTGCCTCCAGATCGGACGGCAGATCCAACTCATAGGCAATCTTTCCTACCCTACGGACAATCTGATAAGGCCCAATGTACCTTGGGCTAAGTTTCCCCTTCTTCCCAAACCTCATCACACCCTTCATGGGTGATACCTTCAGGAAGACCCAATCATCCATCTCAAACTCCAAGTGTCGACGCCGATTATCTGCATACGACTTCTGTCGACTCTGAGCTGACAATAACCGCTCCTGGATAAGCTTCACCTTATCCACCGCCTGCTGAACCAAGTTCGGCCCGACTAACTGAACTTCGCCCACATCAAACCAGCCTATTGGTGACCTGCACTTCCTCCCATATAAGGCCTCATAAGGCGCCATCTGGATACTAGAATGGTAGTTGTTGTTATACGCAAACTCCACAAGCGGTAAATGATCCTCCTAGCTACCCCTGAAATCAATAACACAGCCCACAAAGATATCCTCGTTGTCGGATAAGACGCTCTGCATCGCTTGGCCCGAGGATGAAACGCGATCGAGACTCACCTGTGTACCTAATCCCTTCTGGAAAGACCTCCAGAAGTTAGCCGTGAACTAGGCTCCTCTGTCTGATATAATCGATATAGGAACTCCGTGCAGTCTCACAATCTCTCTGATATACAATCTAGCATAATCCTCAGCCGAATATGTAGTCCTGACTGGAAGAAAGTGGGCTAATTTAGTCAGCATGTCGATAATAACCCAGATGGAATCATGCTTCCTCTGAGTGCGAGGTAACCCTGTAATAAAGTCCATATTGATCACCTCCCACTTCCACGTCAGAATATCGATAGCCTGCAATAGCCCACCGGGATTCTGGTGCTCAACCTTGACCTGCTGACAATTAGGACACTGAGCAATAAAACCTGCCACGTCCCTCTTCAGGCTATCCCACCAATACGTACATATGAGGTCATGGTACATCTTAGTCGACCCCGGATGAATAGAGTAACTAGCACTGTGTGCCTCCCCCAGAATCTGCTGACGAAGTCCTGCTACATCGGGAACACACAACCTGCCCTCAAATCTTAGCACCCCATCAGGTGCTACCTCAAATGGGTCCTTCCTCTATCGAAGAGCCGTATCTCGATATCGTGCCATAATCGGATCCTCATACTGTCTCCTCTTCTCCTCAACGATGATGGAAGACTCGGCAACCTCTCGAACCCGAACCCCACTACTATCAGAACCAACCAATCGAACTCCAAGGCTCGCTAGCTGATGTAACTCACGGATCATGCCTCTTCTCTCTGGCAGCACCTCTGACAGGCTACCCATCGATCTACGACTAAGGGCATCTGCAACTACATTGGCCTTCCTTGGGTGGTATAGGATATCGATGTCATAATCCTTAAGTAACTCTAGCCACCGTCTCTGTCGCAAGTTCAACTCCCTCTGGCTGAAGATATACTGGAGGCTCTTGTGGTCCGTGTAAATATCTACATGAACTCCATATAAATAATGTCTTCAGATCTTCAAGGCATGAATCACAGCTGCCAACTCTAGGTCATGCGTGGGGTAGTTCTTCTCATGCTTCTTGAGCTGTCGAGAGTCGTAAGCTATAACCTTACCATGCTGCATCAGCACACACCCAAGCCCGACACCCGACGCATCACAAAAAACCACATATCCGTCTAAACCCTCTGGAAGAGTAAGAACTGGGGCGGTCGTCAATTTCTCCTTCAGTGACTGGAAGCCCTCCTCACAAGAATCCCTCCACTGGAACATACCGCTTCGAGTCACCTAGTCAGGGTGCCAAATGGAAGCAAACTTCTCCACAAACCTCCGATAATAACCCGCAAGGCCCAAAGCCGCGCACTCCGCTTGTAGCTGGTCTAGGCCAAGTCTGATCGCCAATCTTTGTTATATCAACTCAATACCATCTACCCGATAACATGCCCTAAGAAAGCCATCAAGCCAACCAAAACTCGCGTTTCGAGAACTTGACATACAATCGCCGGCCCCGGAGGACTCTCGCATCCGCCTCAAATGATCTGCGCCTCGCTCAGGCGCGAATAAACCAGATATCATCAATGAATACTATAACAAACGTATCCAAAATGGCTTGAACACCCGTTCATCAAATCCATGAATATCCGCTGAGCGTTGGTCAAACCGAAAGACATCACCTCGAACTCATAGTGCCCATACCGTCCTGAATGCGCCTTTGGGATATCCGCTCTCTAACTCGTACTGATGATAACTGCATCGCAGTCTATCTGGAGAAACATTTCGCCAGAATCGATCAAACAAATCATCAATCCTGGGGAGGGGTATCTATTTTTGATAGTTACCTTATTCAGCTGTCTGTAATCAACACATATACGCAGCGTCACATCCTTCTTCTTTACAAATAAAACTGGCGCTCCCCAGGGAGAAACACTAGGCATGATAAAGCCTTTTTCCAGCAAATCTTTCAGCTGGTCCTTCAACTCCTTCAACTCAGCAGGTGCCATCCTGTATGGTGGAATAGATATAGGCCGAGTGTCTGGCGACATATCAATGCAAAACTCAATCTCCCTATCAGGAGGGATACCCGGGAGATCGTCTGGGAATACGTCTGGAAACTCTCTAACAACCGAAATCGATCAAGGTCCGTATCTCTACCTCGATTCAATACCCAAACAATATGGTAGATATACCCCTTCTGCACCATCTTTCTATCCTTGAGGTAAGAAATAAACCTACCCTACGACGCAAAGATTCCTCCCACTCGAGCAACCGGCCCCAGAAACCGAACCGCACTAATCTCTCTCTCTCTACAGTCCACATTGGCGTAGCAAGACGCTAACCAATCCATACCCATAATCACATCAAAGTCCGTCATATCCAACTCTATCAAGTCGACTAGGATCTGACGACTGTATATAGTCACTGGGCAAGCCTTATATACTCGCTCGGCTACCACCGAATCACCTACTGGCGTAGCTACCTCAAAAGGTTCTATGGACTCGGGCTCTATCCCTATTCTACCCGCAATATGAGGAGATATATAAGACAAGGTAGAACCCGGATCTATCAAAGCATATATGTCACAACATGAAACCAACAATGTACCTGTGACGACATCCGGTGACGCCTCCTGGTCCTGGCGGCTGGACAAGGCATAAATACGGTTCTGAGGACCGCTGGAACTAGGACCCTTGCCACGACCTCTACCGCGACCTGCTGGCCCATGCACACCCTGCCCTCCGGAGCGAGTAATCGTAGGAGATGAAGTCCCGGCGAATGACCCTGTAGGCTGAACCCTACCATCTGCGCTGCCTGCCTGACAAATCCCGAAATATGACCTGCTGCACAAGTGTAACAAGGCCCCACAAGATACCACAACTCGAAATGGGATCTACCACATCGGCCACACCGAGAGGGGGGTAGTCTCGACGGTAGCATCCTCGCTTCCTCGAAGCCCAAATCTGGGGCCCCGACTGCCTCCGAATACCTCAACGCCCGGAAGACGGTGAAGGAGCGCTCTGAACCGGCTGAGGTGAAAATCCAGTCTGCTGCTGAGGTCGTTCGCCTCGAAAGCTACCAAAGGACCTCATGCCCCGCCTCTTCTCGCGATATCTGCCAATCCGCCGCCTACGTTCTCACATCCAAGTGCATAAGCACGCATGCGGCAATGTCCATACGGTGAAGAGCTACTCCCGAGCAACCTCGCTGGTAATCATCGAGCCTCAGAACATAGCGGTGCACCGCCCTCCATGCGCCACTAAAGCGGGACGCATCTGGGTCAACGAGTCAAACTCTACGTTGTACTCCGACCGTTCGCTGCTCGCCTCAACATCGTAAATCTATCGGCCCGAGCTCTCTCATCTCGGAGGCAAGAAATGGCTAAGAACGTCTCGAGAACTCGTCCCAAACACCGGAAGCGCATGCTCCCCGACGCCTTATGAATCAAACCGATCGCAGATAACGCAAACCGATATGAACCCAATACTACCGACTGCCTCCGAGGCCTTGATCACTCGCGATCCGCCAGAATCGTTTGATAAACTCGAGGATCATCTCGCGATTTCACCCATAGAACTCGCGGCTGCGACTCAAAAAGTCCGAAGTCTCGTTATCGATTGGGTGAACTACGGTACAATCGAACCGCTCTCCGTCGCCTCCCCGCCGCCACGATCTCGGCTAATAATCGCCATCTCCTTGTAACCCATATCCTCTCGCCTGTGCCGTGGAACCGAGGCTCGTGTACCGTGGTCTCGTGAGCTACCGCCGCCGCTCAACTCTGTTGGGGCTGGCGACGTCGTGGAACTCTCCGTCCGAAGCATCACCTAAGGTAAAGACTGGGCCTGTGCCCTCGTAACCCTATGCGTCCTACTAGCAGCTCCCTCAGCTGCCTTGCCCTTCTGGGCCGCGGTTGCCTTGCGTGGAGGCATAACTGATACATAAGAATATGTCAGAGGGAGTTCAACCTATAACACAGCTCTATTGCACGATCTTAGAGTGAAAAGAATGGAAACCAATCCTAAATATCCTGTAGCCTCCTGATTATAGGTGTGGTGCACAACACGCCGATAATCAAGACACTACTAGATACGGTTTGTAGACACTTTTCGAGGATTAACTGCTCTGATACCACTTTTGTCACGACCCGATCCCGAGCCCATGACTGGTGTCTTACCTGGGCACCCTAGTAGATACACATCAGAGTACCCAGCGGAAATAAACTTACAAACATAGAACAATATAAAATAAGAAACAGGCTAACCAAAATGGTGTCACGACCCAGCCCCGGGGCCATGACTGGTACCCTGTCAGGTATATATGTTAGAGAATAGCAGCGGAACATACATAACACATTACTTAGAAAAAAAGGGTAGGCATTACTGGCCAGCCGATAAGGCTGCCTTCTATAAAACATACTTAAACAAAAGTATAGTAATACAACTGGTTCATATAGCCCAAAACACCAACGTGACTACAGACCTCTAGGAATAACAACTGTGGCGGAACAGGGCCCCGCCATACCCCCTGAATGTACAAAAGTCTATAACCTCAGGGAATCATACCAAAAAGACAAGCCTCCGGAGAGATGGAGCTTCCCAAGAAATGAACAGTGATCCTAAGAGTGCGGACCAAAGAAGTTACGATCTCGACTGCGGCGTGAACGCACCGGGCGAGGTCGACATAACAGTACCAAGTATGTGAAATCAAAATATCAGAATGAATTCATAATAGCATATATATAAAGCAGAGACATGTATGATAGCCAAACTATAGTACACAACATATACGCAGCCATGTCAAGTCGTGACTCACGCCTCTAAGTCATCACTCAAATATAACCATAGTCTCATGCCCATAATATCAATCGTGCGCGTGGAATTCCTTCCTCACCGCTGCCGTTATGATATAACAACACTAAGAGTACATATGAATACTAGATCCCACTCAGATCATAAGAACCGACGAGGCAAGACGAAGGCATAGCTACGGATCCACCTCGCATCCTCAATCGACCGGGCAAGTACGAAAGCGACTACGAGATCCACCGCATCAACAATACTATAATCGAAATCACGGCGACTCAGGCAAGTGTCGATAGCCTCTACCGATCCACCTCGCGCATCACGACGGGCAAGTACGCAGCCAACCACCGATCCACCTGCATCACACCACTTCGCCTCTAACCCCGACCGGCAAGTACGAAGCCAACTACCGATCCACTGCATCACGTCTCGGCCGGGCGGTACGAGGGCTAACTACTAGATCCACCCTGCATCGCAGACCTGCGGAGAGCTAATCCATGGAATAATACCGCCATCAGGAAACGAACCCTCATCATGGCCGCATACCCGTGGAATCCTCCATCACTGACGGTACGCCCAAATAGACTCATAATTACATGCTTTTAATTCGAATTGCAATACCATGCCTTTATATAAACCAAGACAATTATCATGCCTTCTTTTCACATAAACCAAGAGAATTCTTATTTAAGCAAGCCAAAGTACTTTTCAAGGCACACATATAATAGTTCTCAATTAAACAAGCCAAAGTACTATGTACGTACATTCTTTTCGAAAGCCTCTTTTTTATGTAAAATCCAAGATACTAACACTTGTAGTATCGAGGCGTGTCTATTTTTCAAAGTAAGTTACTACACCTTTAGAAAAATCATTTCATAGCTTGAAACCAAGTAACTTCAATTTTCCCACAATCTAGACAACTTATGCTCATTAATCAAAATATACAACTTTCATAACCTTCCATAAAGTTATTATAACCAACTTCCCATAAAGCCGTTATACTAACTTTATGCTTTAGAAATTTACGACATCCTTATCCATTCATAAGGCCGTTATAACTAACTTCCCATAAAGCCGTTATAACTCCTTATGAACCATTTCGTTCTTTTACTAGCCAAGAGGCTTATACTTCAAACAAATTCATACAATTTTCAAAATACTTCAAGCCTCTTATCCTTTAGAAAACAAGTTTCTTACCTCCAAAAATTTAAGTCTCTTATCTTTTAGAATAATTCAACATTCAATACCTTCACACCAAAAGTACTCTATACTTCATTAGGTCAAGAAAATCCTTGTCTATCTTATTTAGGATAAACCATTCCTTAAGAACAAGCGGGTTAACTTCTTAACCCAACCAACTTAGACATTTTCTTAAAATAAGTCAAGTATAACAAAAGGATTTACTTCATTCAAAACACGTACGTCTACCGTACTATATAGTTATAACTACTCATGCTCAAAGGATAAGAAAGTTTCCACATACCTCTTCGGTCAATCCTCTTGCTAAGCTCAAACTACCGCAAGTAATATGCCAACCTATAATAACCACAATACGTTTATTAACCTCTAATTTCAATGTAGGAATAATCTAAGCTCAAAGCCCCTAAATTCTATGGAAAATTGGGCAGCATTTCCTTTGTTTCTACATACTTTGCCACCTTTTTAAGGTCCGAATTCAACATCCAAACGCCACTTCTTAGGCCCAACAATCCAAACAATCTCAAGGGGATTACACACCTAAACTTGGGTGTGTAAAATTCTGCTCCAAAAGGTAAAACAATTAACTTAACAAGTCTAAGGTAGTTTTTAGGCTACAACATGCTCACATAATTTTCTTAACCAATTCTTTCACATCCAAACCATATTTCTTACATGCAATGACTCTAAGAGCATTATTCACTACCACAAGTTCTTTCTTCTTAACATGCAACACTAGAAACTAATTCTAAAGGAAGAAATGTTACATTAAAGTTTTAGTCAAACTTATTCCAAATATTTTTGCTATCTTCCTTGCCAAGAACACCACCAACAAGCTAGCCACAAGCTTCCTTCTTGTTCTTAACTTTTCAGATTTTTCCTAAGGCTAGAATTTCTCTTGGGATTTTAGAGAGAAGGAGGAGCTTGAACTTTTAAGAGAGAAGGGAGAGCTTTTGTCTAAGAGAGAGATGAAGTATGACCAAGTCTTGAAGACTTGGTCAATATAAAGGCATGCAAAATCAGATGGGGGACACTTGTCACCCTCCCAAGGTCTTTAAAGAAACATCTTACTTTTCCTAAGTTTTTCGCCAGAATCCGCCGGCGCGCGGCCGCTTCCGCGCGCGGCGCCGCAATCTGCGGACCAGATCTTCCGGCGCGCCTGCTTCCGGCCGCGGCTGAAACTTCAGCGACCCTCAAGATATTCGCGCCGCTGCCTCGTGATCCGCGCCGCGCCTCGCGCTCGTCCAAACACATTTTTGTCCGATCACGCCGAACTTGTAATTCTCATAACTTTCTACTCCGACGTCCTATCGACGAACGGTTAGTTGCGTTGGAATCTAGACTCAACGAACTACGCCCTGGGCCTTTGAAACACTTAGGAATTCTCAATGTACCGGGTCATAACCCACCTCAAAGTCTACTAAAACCCGTCCGGAACAATCCGTCAACCTATCCTTTGGAAATTTTAAGTTTTACGTGCTTTCGTACGCTCTCATGCGTAGGGTCAGAACTACGGGGTATAACAAATGGTTACCTTTTTGTGTATATATATATAACAAAACCTGAACAGCTACATCATTTACAACCCCCAATTTACAACAGGACTACAAACCTCTAAAAGTTTATAACAACTATGACGGGACAGGGCCCCGCCATACCTGTTACACTCCGTAAGTCCAGGACATGTTTAAGAGAATGTACGTAAGAAACACAAGACTTGAAATTGGTACGAAAGGAAGAATTATTTTTCCGACGGAAAAACTTCCGAACGTCGGAAAGGAGAAATGTTCGTTGGTGAGAATTAGATTCTCAAAATGCATTAATTGAAGAGTATGAAACTTATTATCATTATGGAAATTTATTTTTACGGAATTGGTCACGTGGGGCCCACCCGAGGAATTTTACGTTTTGTGGGACCCACGTGGGTTACAGAATTTTATGGACGAATGGGAGGGCGACACGTGGCACCCCCCCACATTGGTCTTGGACGAAATTGAAGCAAGGGTAAAATGGTCATTTGACCAATGTATAGATGACAAAGTCTTGCTAATTAAGAGCTTGATATTGTTGACTAAGTCCAAGGACCACTGGCGATCTCTTCCTCCAAACTTTACAAGTGTTATAATCTGCACCTCAATGTATTATATAAGCACACTAGTAGCAAGACTTGTCTTCCAACACTTAGAAAAATTAGAGAACTCAAGAGCTAGAGGAGCTCTCGGCTTTGTCCATTTAGCCACAAGAAAAATTTGTAATTTTGTTCCATTATTCACAATACTTTAACCCAAGGTCCCTAAGGGTATTGTAAGGATATCTCAATAGAAAGATCCGGAAAACCCGCGTTTTTACGTTAGTCGCAGCGAAAACCCAGTGTTCTTCACCTTGAAGTTGGAAATAGAAGAGGGTTTTACACAAGCTTCTAAGGGTTGCAAATAATGGATGGAACGTCAAGAAAAGGAGTTGGAGTTGCTAAGGATCGACTTAGGGTTTTGGATCATTTTGAGCTTAAGGAGGTAATAATCTCCGTCTTGCTATTAAAATTCAAGATTTCATGTTGTAGTAGTTAGAAATGATTATGTGGATTATATTATGAAGAATGATATGTGTTATGGAATATTTGGATGGAATCCGAAAAGTTGCATGATTTAGCCTTTAAGATTTCAATTCAATTGGATTATTAGTTTAATCGTCACATGTTATATAAAGAAGGAATTATAATTGTTAAGTTGTTTATGACTATATAACATGTTAGGCCTAAGAAGTTGGATTGAAAAAGATTGGAAAAGGACTTTGTGTTGTTGTATATGTTTAGCCAAGAATGGCTTTAAATATGGAACTAGTTTCGTATTAATTTGTGGGGCGGAATTTTACACGTCCTGTTAAGGCGTGTAATCCCCTTTGGTTAGCTGAATTGTTGGGCCTTAAATGTGGCGTGTTTGGTTATTTAATTCGGCCTTAAAAAAGGCGGCAAAGTATGTAGAAACAAAGGAAGTGTTGTCCGATTTTCCGTAGAATTTAGTGACTTTGCACTTAGAATATTCTACGTTCGAAACTAGAGGTTAATGAACGTATTATGGCCATTATAGGTTGAAGTACTAAGTATAGTGTATTCTACTTGAAGGATGGAATAGCTATCAAGGTTGAAGTACTTTGGAGCATTTTGCTATTTGTCGATAATCGTCGCGAGGTATGTGAACCTCTTCCTTCTTTTGACATGATTCTATGTATGTAATATACATGTAGTACTATTTCATGATTCCTTCTACTCTTAGAAGTTAAGAGGTATGTATGTTGATTTACTCTATGTAAAGGTTATGTCTAAGTTATCCTAAGTTCTTACCAAGTCTTATGGGGGATGTTGGTAAGAGTCGTTAGGAGGTATTTGGAGCCAAGTTGACTTGGCTAAGTTACGGCACAAATGAGAATAAGAATCGAACAAGCCACTGCAGCGTTAATAAAGGAAAATGTAATGACAATCAATTAAGTTAAAATGAGTAGAATTCTCCATCTGCATAGAAGCTAAGATAAGACAAAATTGTATTACATTTTCTAGATCATGGCTACTCGATTAAGATCGTTATAAATAAGTATAACTTATTCACAACGCACCTGTTATACCTCGTGGTTCAGGCCGTGCGTATGGGGCCATGCGGAAGGAGTTAGGACTCGAAATCAGAAAACTTCGTGGCTCGTGCGGCCACGGAGGCGTGGCCGCGCCAAGGCAGTGAATTCGCCGCGCGGAAATGGCCGCGCGCTAAAGTTCCGAGTGTCCGCAGAGTTGCGCCGGGCGCCGAAGCAGGTGGCCGCCGAGGCGGGAAATTTGGGCGAAAAACTTAGAAAGTCGATTTTTGTTTTAAAATCGCCATGGGAGGTGACAAGTGTCCCCATCCGATTTTCTCACATGCATTATATTGACCAAGGCTTGGTCATTTCTTTCAACTTTTCATCTTTACACTCCATCTCTCTCTAAGTTAAAAAGCTCATCCTTCTCTCTAAATTCCCAAGAGGAATTCTAGCCTAAGGGAAAAATCTGAAAAGTGTAATAGGAAGGAAAGGTTATTACAAGCTTGTGAAGACTATTGTGGTGGTGTTCTTGGAGAAAAGGCTAGCAAGGTGTTGGAATAAGTTTGGCTAAAACTTGAGGTAACATTTCTTCTTTTGTAGTTGGTTTTGGGTGTTGCATGTTTAATAGGAAGAACTTGTAGTTGGAAAATGCACTTAGAGTAGTTGCATGTAAGAAATGGGGTTGATTACGAAAGAATTGGTTAGGGGGATATTATGAGCATGTTGTTGCCTAAATACTACATTAGACTTGTTGGGTTAGTTGTTGTAACTTGTGGGGCTGAATTTTACACACCAAAGTTTAGGTGTGTAATCCCCTTGGTGTTGGTTGGTTGTTGAGCCTTAAACATGGCATTTGAGCGTTAAAAATCGACCTTGGAAAAGGTGGCAAAGTATGTAGAAACAAAGGAAACGCTGCCCAATTTTCCGTAGGAAATTGGTGACTTTAACTTGGAAAAATTCTGCATTGTAATTAGAGCTTGATAAACGTATTGTGGTCATTTTAGGTTGACATACTACGCATGTAAATGGACTTAGCTTGTGGATTGACCAAGAGGTATGTGGAGCTTTCCTATCTCTTGAGCATGATTAGTTGTACCTATGTAGTACTGAGACGCATGATTTGGAAATCTTCGTTTGTTATAAATATTTGATACTTGCTTCGTTTTAAAAGAAAAGTATAAAAATCCTGGACTTAAGGGAATGTGTTTTACTATTGTTTAACTCTAATATAACGGCTTTATGGGAGTTGGTTATATTAGTTTGTGAAAGTTTAATGGAGAAAGGTTTTGATGATTTGAACTTGTGGAAGGAAAATGGTTTTAAGGCATGAATTGCCTAAGGTTTTACAAGAAATGAAGTCACTTAATTTAGAAGCTTGAGATAGTTTTAAAAGGAAATGTGACTTGCTTTGAAAAGAAATCGTAACTTGATACTATGGTGATTAGTATCTTGGGATTTTTGTATAAAAAGAGTTATTTCTTAAAAGGTTAGAGGTACATGATACTTGGGTTAAATTCCCGGATTTTTTTTTACTAAAAGACATGATCGTGCCTTAGGTATACTAAAATGAGAGGATGTATTAATATTATTAATAAGAAGTTAGGTGATTCTTAACTTGCTTAAGTTATGATAGGCCGGTAGTGCTTATGTTGTGATGTGATAGGCCGGTAGTGCTTATGTTATGTTTAATAGCCGGATGAGCTATGTTATATATATTTATATTGTACGGTTAAACCACGGGTTATTATTTATGCCATGGATTTGCTACCCATGATGCGAGTGCGGCCAGTACTCACGCGGATCGGACCATAGGATCCGTGCGGGTGAAATAGTCCCACGCGAGCACGCGATGGTACTCATGCGGATCCACATGATCCATGCGGGTGAAATAGTCCCATGCGGGTGAAATAGTCCTATGAAGAGGCGGATGACCTCATGCGGGTCCAAAGGACCTATGCGGGTGAAATAGTCCCAGCAGTAGGATTGCTTAATGATACTACGCGAGGTACCTGTTTTGATCGTGAGCCTCCTATTTTTATGCTATAAAACTTATACTTGTTACTCATTGTTAGTAAGGCACGGTAAGGTAAACCGATTTTCGTCTATAACTCCAAACTATATTTTGACTTATGATATTATTACGATTTTCCGCCGCATATTTGGTACATGTTATCGACCTCCTTCGGGCTGCGTTCATGCCGCAGTTGAGGTTCATACTTGTCGATCCGCACTCTTAGGATCACGGTTCGGTTCTAAGGCTCCATTTCTCCGAGGCCTCGCTTTTTGGCACGATTCACGAGGTTGTAGACTTTGTACATTCAGGGGTATGGCGGCCCCCCGTCATAGTGTTATTCATTCTTAGAGGCATGTAGTCTTGTCAGAACTTGGTTCGTTAAGGATGTAACTGTTTGGTTTATGTACTTTTGGGTTAGCCATTTTGGGCTAGACTATTCTATATCGTAATGGTTGTTTATCTTGAGTTTATATTCCGCTGGTTTTCTCTGATGTTGTGTCACTAGGGTGCCCGGGTTAAGGCACCGGTCACGGGTCCGGGTTCGGGTCGTGACAAAAGTGGTATCAGAGCAGTTAATCCTCGGAAAGAGTCTACAGGCCGTATCTAGTAGAGTCTTGATTATCGGTGTGTTGTGCACCACATCTATAATCAGGAGGCTGCAGGATATTTAGGATTGGTTTCCATTCTTCTCACTCTAAGATCGTGCGATAGAGCTGTGTGGTTAGGGTCGTCTCTCCCTAACAGGTTATGGTGTTTGCAGCTACGAGGAAGCAGCAGTGACCCAGGGAAGATTATGTGGATTGCGTATCCAGGTTGGTAATACTTGTAGTATAGTTGGTATTGTGACATACAGCTATACGGATTTCTGTGTGAGGGTCACATATGTGTTGCCTAGAATGATTTTAGATTACCAGGATTTGGTAAGGACTAAATAGATACCGGGAAGGTGTGAACAGTTAAGGAACTCTCATCGAGGTTTTACGTGCTAGTTTGAGAAAATTAGGAGACGATGAGTTGTCGGAAAAAGTAATGGGACCTTAAGAAGCTTAATTAAGAGGCCCAATGGGAGGCTATGTTTGTAAATTAAGCTACGTGGTATGCTTAAGAGGGTAGTACGGATGAGATCCGTGTGGAGTAAGTAATGGTTGTTGTGATCAAGACGACACGGTCATGGTATTATGAGAAGTTAGGGTACCCGTTTATGGGGTGGGATCAGTTGATAGTAGTCCCGCTACGTAACAGGGTCACGAGGGAACAAGCCCGAGTCTGGTTAATCGTTGTACAGGTTCGTGGACGCATTCCACCGGAACCAGGTTGTGAGAGCCGGAAATGACCTTATATTGTTTTAACTTAGTAACTCCAAGATCGAAGGCCAGCTTTATTATGGAAGTTATGTACGTAAGCTAGAATAAGTTTGGAAATGCGGAAAGAGTACGACTAGTGGCCGAGCAACCGTGTGAAAGAAATGAAGCCGTAATCCATGAGAACCTTTATGGGTAACCACACCCGCGAGTGTTGGGTGGTAGCCGAGTGGGCGATAATAATTGTCGATAACGATATAGTCGTCGGACCAGCAGAGCTGTTATGACGGACGTTGAGGTCACATGAGTACGCTAGTTGGCCTCATGTTATGCCAACGTGGACTACGTAAGAGATTGATTCGTACCAATTTTCCTGGCGTTTGCCATCGAGTGGAGAGGAAGGGAAGTAGTAGTAACCAGTGAATTATCCTTCCTTCTTTGGCATTTTGTTTTAATAAGTCTGTGTGACTTGTTCATTGAGGAAAATTGACGCAGAAAGTAAGTAATACTTGGATTTGAAGGAATTTATGTTAAGTGCCTGGAGGTACTGGAGTTGGTTGGTGTGGCGGTAAGGGCCACGACCTTCCGGATAATTTCAAGGAAATGTGCAAGGCAAGAATAAAATAAGTACGCACGACTGTAAAGAAAGAGGGCATCTTTGGTAGGTTTTGAAAATCTACACGATTTTAAGGCGTGCGTAATGATTAGATATTTACAGGACCACGAGAGACGGTGATTAGGGTTGTGACACCAAGGAAAGTTTATTGAAGGGAGATAAGTTCTCTCCCATACATAAAAGGATAGTCTACGTATTATGGGGTTATGTGTACCCATGTAGTTAGGCGAAGGATGGGAGACGGGTAGGTCTTGATGTCGCCATGCCATAAGTTACGGTTTAGATATCCGTGGAAAAAGTATTATGTTGGGGTAATTAAGAACGACGCCACGAAGCGGTCGGAAGTGTCGTAAGAAAAATGAAGGTAGTACACATGTTTGAAATGCGATTATGGATCAAATTAGAAACACTTTACTATTAATGAGCATAAGGTAGGTTATGACCAGAAGGATAAAAGAGGATACAACTATGGTTATGTAAGTTGCACGAGACACAGTTACCCCGAACTAGTGTAAGACCATTAGTAGGTAATGGGCAGTAGGAACACCTCGAGGAAAGGTAGTAGCATCTGTACTGACGAGAAAGATAGTAAGAGAATACGGAGAGGTAAAGGACCCCAGGACAACTTGAATTAACTTATAAAGGAAAGACGAGTAGACACTCGAACGATAAGAAATCTTGACAAGTCATTGGATTATGTAATACCGTGAATTGAGGTTGAACACCGGACTATAAGCTCTACGAGCTGGGAGAGGATAATAGGATTACTACTTGACAAGATCAAGGAAGTCTTCCCCCTAAATTGTGATTGGCAGGAAGTCTTAGCCATGCGGCAAGCAAAGGAATCAGATCCAAGTGTAGTAACCAAGTTTGGTTGCAACAGAGAAAGGGGAAACGGGAACCATAATTGAGATTTAGGATGCCCGAATATTTCGCAAACACAAGAAAGGCTTCCAGTTATCGGAAGAGAAGTTGACCACGACTACAGTTCTAACCCCTCTTGAGAGACTAGAGGGTTAGGGTATTATTGTAATACGTTGGGTGTTGGGCTAGGTTGTGTGCTGACGCAACACGATAAGGTTAGAGCTTATGTTTCCCGGCGGTTAGGGAAGCAAGAAAGGAATTACGTTACTCACGATTTAAGTCGTGGCGATTAATCGTACCTTGAAGATTTGGAGGCAATTTCTTATATAGATTTCATGTGGATATTTGCGTAGACCACAGAAACTCCGTATATCTTCGATCGAGGCGTGGAATTTGCGCAGACGGTGGTTGGAGCTACTTAAGGATTGTGATATTGATATCCTATACCACCCGGGAAGGCCGATGTAGTGCATGTCCTTAGTCGCAGATTGATGGGTAGTCCGTCGGTGCGGCCGAGGAAGGGACATGGTCCGAGAGTTACACCGCTAGCAAGCCTTGGGGTTCGTTTGGTTGATTCCGTTAGTAATGGAATTCGGGTTCGAAGGTTGCCGAGTCTTCCATCGTCGGCGAGGTGAAGAGGCGATGATGAGGATCCGATTTTGATATGATATTGAGATGCCGCTTCAGGAGAGAAGAGTCTATTTGAGGTAGCACGGATGGGTGCTAAGATTCGAGGGCCGGTTGTGTGTTCCCGATGCGGACAGACTTCGTCGCCAGATTTCGGGAGGCACACTGCTCGTTATTCGATTCATCCGGTCGACTAAGATGTACCATGACCTCCGCATGTATTGGTGGGATGGTTTGAAGAGGACGTGGCGGTTTTGTTGCCCAGTGTCCTAATTGTCGGAGTTAAGGTTGAGCACCGAAGCCGGTGGCTACTACAGCTATTGATATTCCGATGTGGAAGTGGAGGTGGTCAACATGGACTTTATTACGGGTTACCTCGCACCCGGAGGAGACATGATTCCATTTGGGTTATTGTTGTGGTCGACGAAATCAGCCCACTTTCTTCCAAATCGGACGACGTTTTACCGAGGACTATGCCGATTATATATTAGAGAGATTGTGAGATTGCACGAGTCCCGGTGTCGATTATATCGATAGAGAGCCCGATTCACGGCTAACTTCGGAGGTCTTTCCGAAGGGATTAGGGACACAGTGAGTCTCAAGACGGCGTTTCATCCTCGTGACGGACGGACGGACAGCCGAGCGCACTATCCGCACACTCGAGGATATGCCGCGGGCTTGTGTTATTGATTTCGGGGTAGGCGGGAGGATCATTTACCTTTTATGGAGTTTGCTTATAACAACGGCTACCATTCTAGTGTTCGATGACGCCATGAGGCCTTATACGGGAGGAAGTGCAGTCACCGATAGGTTGGTTTGAAGTGGGAGAAGTGCGATTAATCGGGCGATTTGGTTCGTGACGATGGATAAGGTGAAGCTTATCCGAGAGCGGTTATTGGCGCCAGTCGGCAAATCATACGCAGATCATCCGCCGACACTTAGAGTTTGAGGTCAAGGATTGGGTCTTTCGAAAGTGTCACCCATGAAGGGTGTGATGAGATTTGGGAGGAAAGGGAAACTCGGCCAAGGTACATTGGGCCGTATCGATTGTCCAAGAGTGGGCAAGGTTGCCTATGAGTTGGATCTGCCGTCCGATCTTGGCGGTACATCCAGATTTTCACGTGTCTATGTTACGAATGCGTTGGAAATCCATCTAGAGTGCACCCGATTCGGGATATCCAGTGACAGAGGAGTTGTCGTATGAGGAGAGTCCCATAGCGATACTCGATCGTCAAGTTAGACGACTCGGAGGAAGGAGGTGGCTTCCACAAGGTTTTATGGCGGAACGAGCGATGAGAGATGGCGTGGGAAGCGGAGGATGATATGATGAAGAAATACCCACACTTATTCCCTATACCTCGGGTAACCCCTTTCCTACCGATTGGTGTTAATTTGGTTGATTATGCTTGAGTAATGTTGTGGCTCGGGAGCATTCTTATTTGCTAAGGAATAGTTAAGAAGATATGTTTATAATGTGCTTTGTAAGGTTAGAAGGAACATTCGGACGAATGTTTCTAAGGGGAGAATGTTATACCGTGGTTCGTGCCGCGTGGGGCCACGCGGAAGGAGTTAGACTGAAATCGAAAACTTGGTCAGGGCCTGTGCGCCACGAGGCGTGGCCGCGCGCCAAGGCGTGGAATTCATGGCGTCACGCGAAATCGGGCACGCGCTAAAGTTCCGAGTGTCGCGCAGAGCGGCCATGCACGGAAGCGCCGCGCCGAGGCGGAAATTTGGGCGGAAAAACTTAGAAAGTCCGATTTTTGTTTTAAAATCGGCCATGGGAGGTGACAAGTGTCCCCATCTGATTTTCTGCTACATGCATTATATTGACCAAGGCTTGGTCATTTCTTTCAACTTTTCATCTTTACACTCCATCTCTCTCTAAGTTAAAAAGCTCATCCTTCTCTCTAAATTCCCAAGAGGAATTCTAGCCTAAGGGAAAAATCTGAAAAGTGTAATAGGAAGGAAAGGTTATTACAAGCTTGTGAAGACTATTGTGGTGGTGTTCTTGGAGAAAAGGCTAGCAAGGTGTTGGAATAAGTTTGGCTAAAACTTGAGGTAACATTTCTTCTTTTGTAGTTGGTTTTGGGTGTTGCATGTTTAATAGGAAGAACTTGTAGTTGGAAAATGCACTTAGAGTAGTTGCATGTAAGAAATGGGGTTGATTACGAAAGAATTGGTTAGGGGGATATTATGAGCATGTTGTTGCGGATCTGGACCATAGGATCCATGCGGGTGAAATAGTCCCATGCGAGTACGCGATGGTACTCATGCGGATCCACAGGATCCATGCGGGTGAAATAGTCCCATGCGGGTGAAATAGTCCTATGACGAGGCGGATGACCTCATGCGGGTCCACAGGACCTATGCGGGTGAAATAGTCCCAGGAGTAGGATTGCTTAATGATACTACGGGCGAGGTACCCTGTTTTGATCGTGAGCCTCCTATTTTTATGCTATAAAACTTATACTTGTTACTCTCATTGTTAGTAAGGCACAGTGCAAGGTAAACTGATTTTCGTCTATAACTCCAGCTTATATTTTGACTTATGATATTATTACGATTTTCCGGTTCGCATATTTGGTACATGTTAGATCGACCTCCTTCGGCTGCGTTCATGCCGCAGGTTGAGGTTCATAGCTTGCTGATCCGCACTCTTAGGATCACGGTTCGATTCTCGGAAGGCTCCATTTCTCCGGAGGCCTCGTCTTTTGGTACGATTCCCTGAGGTTGTAGACTTTTGTTCATTCAGGGGGTATGGCGGGGCCCTGTCCCGTCATAGTGTTATTCATTCTTAGAGGCCTGTAGTCTTGTCAGAACTTGGTTCGTTAAGGATGTAACTGTTTGGTTTATGTACTTTTGGGTTAGCCATTTTGGGCTAGACTATTCTATATCGTAAAGGTTGTTTATCTTGAGTTTATATTCCGCTGGTTTTCTCTGATGTTGTGTCACTAGGGTGCCCGGGTTAAGGCACCGGTCACGGGTCCGGGTTCGGGTCGTGACAGCACCAAAGTATATGTTACTTAATTTATAAGAATTTACGTATGAAGTTTTAAGACTATGAGCCTCAAATTTTTAAAAGGTTAAGGGACTTTATTTTTCAAGTTATGGGACTTGATTCTTAAAGGAAGAAATGAATTGATTTAAAAGTATAGAATACTTGATTTGGAAAGTATTGATTTCTTGTCATTCTAAAGTTAAGAAACTTGTTTTCTTAAAAGTTAAGAGACTTGAAGTATTTTGAAAGCTATTTGATTTGAATTGAAAGTATAAGTTTCTTGGTCATAAAATGAATGAATTTGTCTAAGACATAAAGAGTTATAACGGCTTTATGGGAAGTTGGTTATAACAACTTTATGGAAGATTAAAAGAATGGTTTTCTTCAGTAATGTAAGCAAAGAAATGATTTGAAATAAAGAAGGGCAAATTGTTTTAAAGGTACCAATTGCTTAAGGTTTTAAAGAAAGAAGTCACTTGATTTAGAAGCCTATAAATGTATTTCTAAAAAGTATTGTGACTTGTCGTGAAAAGTAGATATGACTTGATACTACGGTTATTAGTATCTTAGAAGTTTTATTTGAAAGAGAATCATTTTAAAGGAGTAGAGGCACGTAGTACGTTGGGTTAAATTCCCGGATTTTATAATGACATGTTAGTGCCTTAAGTAAACAAAAATGAGAGTGTATATGAACAAGCTAATAAGAAGTTAGGGGATTTCTTAACTTGCTTATGTAATGTATGATAAGCCGGTGGTGCTTATGTTATGTATGGTAAGCCGGTGGTGCTTATGTTATGTATGGTAAGCCGGTGGTGCTTATGTTATGTATGATAAGTCGGTAGTGCTTATGTTATGTATGATAAGCCGGTAGGGCTTATGTTATGTATGATGACCGGTTGAGTTAGGGTAAGAGTATAAATGAGGGGTAAACCCCCAAGACGTTATACCACCTTCTCCAGGGTAAGAATATAAATGAGGGGTAAACCCCCAAGACGTTATACCACCTGCTTCATGGTAAAAGTATAAATGAGGGGTAAACCCCCAAGACGTTATACCACCTATTCCGTGGATTTGCTACCCATGATGCGAGGAATACCTCATGCGAGTCTTTATGGGCTTATGCGGGTGAAATAGTCCCATGCGGGCGGGTACAGCCTATGCGAGGAATACCTCATGCGGGTCCACAGACTATCGCGGTGAAATAGTCCCGCGAGTAGGATTGCTTATCGATCTTATGGGCGAGGACCCTGTTTGATCATGAGCCTCCTATTTTTATGCAAGATACCTTTATGGGCGCACTTATGTGATTTTATCGCGTCCCAGTTAGGCGGACAAGATACCTTTATGGGCGGACTTATGTGACTTCATCGCGTCCCGTTGGGACGACAGATAAGCGTTCCTCCATAAAGGGACGGATTAGGTTACGCAAGATCGTAAGTTATATGTTTATGAACTTGATGAGTTTTCTTAAGTATGCGAAAGAATTTGACTATACTCTTATGGAAAAATGGGAAAAGATAATAAGGTGCGATTAAGTTCACGAGATGGAAATGACACTAGGATCCGTATTTACCCTTTCTTTATACTTGCCCTCGTCATTCTTTTATACGATTATGATTTGTTACTGTACCTTATTTTCCGTTCCATATTAGTACTGTTATGCCAGATCGAATTCTTCGGGGCTGCGTTCATGTCCGCAGTTTAGTTACGATTGTAGATCCGCGAGCTTAGGATCCTGGTTCAGCATTTTGAGATGACTCCAATGTTCCGGAGTTGTCATGGCTATGTATATTCAGGGGTACGACGGGGCCTTGTCCCGTCATAGTATTTGTTCAAATCTTAGAAGTTTGTATTCATCCGTAGCCGGATCAAGCAGAGTTGTTTTTACATTGTTAAACAGTGTAGACCCTTTCAGGTAATTTGTATGTTATGGCAGCCTTATCGACTTGGCCTTGTTTTGAAAAAAAAAGAAAAGAGTGTTATTTATCTTCCGCAGTTTATTATGTTGTATGATTAGAAGGGTGCCCAGGTAGGGCACGCCATGCCCGGGTCGGTCGTGACAAAAGTGGTATCAGAGCAGTTAGTCCTCGAAAAGTGTCTACAGACCGTGTCTAGTAGAGTCTTGATTATCGGTGTGTTGTGCACCACATCTATAATCAGGAGGCTGCAGGACATTTAGGATTGGTTTTCATTCTTCTCCCTATGAGATCGTGCGATAGAGCTGTGTCGTTAGGGTTGTCTCTCCCTAACGAGTTATGTTGATTGCAGCTACGAAAAAGCAGCAGTGACCCAGGAAGGACTATGTGGATTGCGTATCCAGGTTGGTAATGATTATAGTATAGTTGGTATTATGACATACAGCTATACGGAGTTATGTATGAGGGTCAGACGCGTGTTGCCTAGAATGAGTTTAGATTACCAAGAGTTGGTAAAGACTAACTAGATACCGGGAAGGTATGGAACAGTTAATGAATTCTCGCCAAGGTCTTATGTTTTTTTTTGAGATAATTGGGGAAGGATGAGCTGTCTGATAGGGCAGTGAACCCTTAAGAAGTCATGTTAAGAAACTTAATGGAATGCCATGTTAATATATTAAGCTATGTGGTAGGCTTAAGAGAATTGTACGGATGAGGTCCGTATAGAGTAAGTAATGGTTGTTGTGATCAAGACGACATGATTATGGTA
Organism: Przewalskia tangutica; assembly: GCA_029844215.1. Classification (NCBI taxonomy): domain Eukaryota; kingdom Viridiplantae; phylum Streptophyta; class Magnoliopsida; order Solanales; family Solanaceae; genus Przewalskia; species Przewalskia tangutica. The sequence continues at coordinate 90,196,322 of CM056730.1, read as the reverse complement.
TTATGAGAAGTTTTGTACGCCATCTTGGGATCGTAAGGTAGGCTTGGAGCATGGAAATTGCGAGCCTAAGAATTTTGATGACCGTGAGACCTTAGATGTAAAGGTCTTCGGGTAGAAAGATTTATTATAGACGAGAATAAGAGTTAAGTCGGCGACGGGACGGGTGAGGACTGTGCGGGTCGCCCCATAGCCTGAAATGGAGTGGGATCAGTTGGTAGTAGTTCCTCTACGTGACAGGGTCACGAGGGTGCAAGGCCCAAGTCTAGTTAATTGTTTTACGGGTTCGTGGACGCATTCCACCGGAACCAGGTCGTGAAAGCCGAAAATGGCCTTATGTTGTTTAAAAGAGTGACTCCAAAAGATTGGGGGCCAGAATCGGTATGGAAGTTATGTATGTATGCTAGTATGAGTTGGAAGTACGGAAAGAGTACAACCAGTAAGAAAGATAACATCCAAGTGTAAAGGGATAGAGACTGAATCCGTAAGGACCTTTCGAGGTAACTACACCCGTAAGTGTTTTGGGTGGTAGCTGAGAGGGTATATGAGATTTTCCCGGTGATGATACAGTCGTCAGACCCTAGTAGACCTAGCAGAGGTGATTATGACAGACTTTGAGGTCATTATGAGTATGGACTAGTTGGCTTCGTGAGTGCCAAGGTTGACGTTTTAGTATAAGTATAGTTATGTGGCCATGGGTGGCATATGTTGTATGAAGGGTGTAGTAAAAGGAGACTATGTCACTATCTAATTAGATTGGATTCTGAAAGAACATTCGAGGACGAATGTTTCTAAGGGGGGAAGAATGTTACACCCCGTAAGTCCAGGACATGTTTAAGAGAATGTACGTAAGAAACACAAGACTTGAAATTGGTACGAAAGGAAGAATTGTTTTTCCGACGGAAAAACTTCCGAACGTCGGAAAGGAGAAATGTTCGTTGGTGAGAATTAGATTCTCAAAATGAATTAATTGAAGAGTATGGAACTTATTATCATTATGGAAATTTATTTTTACGGAATTGGTCACGTGGGACCCACGAGGGTTACGGAATTTTATGGACGAATGGGAGGGAGACACGTGGCACCCCCACATTGGTCTTGGACGAAATTGAAGCAAGGGTAAAATGGTCATTTGACCAATGTATAGATGACAAAGTCTTGCTAATTAAGAGCTTGATATTGTTGACTAAGTCCAAGGGCCACTTGGCTTGATCTCTTCCCTCCAAACTTTACAAGTGTTATAATATAGACCCTCCAATGTATTATATAAGCACACTAGTAGCAAGATTTGTCTTCCAACACTTAGAAAAAATTAGAGAACCTTGAAGAGCTAGAGGGAGCTCTCGGCTTTGTCCATTTAGCCACAAGAAAAATTTGTAATTTTGTTCCATTATTCACAATACTTTAACCCAAGGTCCCTAAGGGTATTGTAAGGATATCTCAATAGAAAGATCCCGGAAAAACCGCATTTTTACGTTAGTCGCAAGGCGAAAACCCAAGGTGTTCTTCACCTTTGAAGTTGGAAATAGAAGAGGGGTTTTACACAAGCTTCTAAGGGTTGCAAATAGCGGATTGGAACGTCAAGAAAAGGAGTTGGAGTTGCTAAGGATCGACTTAGGGTTTTGGATCATTTTGAGCTTAAGGAGGTAATAATCTCCGTCTTGCTATTAAAATTCAAGATTTCATGTTGTAGTAGTTAGAAATGATTATGTGGATTATATTATGAAGAATGATATGTGTTATGGAATATTTGGATGGAATCCGAAAAGTTGCATGATTTAGCCTTTAAGATTTCAATTCAATTGGATTATTAGTTTAATCGTCACATGTTATATAAAGAAGGAATTATAATTGTTAAGTTGTTTATGACTATATAACATGTTAGGCCTAAGAAGTTGGATTGAAAATGATTGGAAAAGGACTTTGTGTTGTTGTATATGTTTAGCCAAGAATGGCTTTAAATATGGAACTAGTTTCGTATTAATTTGTGGGGCGGAATTTTACACGTCCTGTTAAGGCGTGTAATCCCCTTTGGTTAGCTGAATTGTTGGGCCTTAAATGTGGCGTGTTTGGTTATTGAATTCGGCCTTGAAAAAGGCGGCAAAGTATGTAGAAACAAAGGAAGTGTTGTCCGATTTTCCGTAGAATTTAGTGACTTTGCACTTAGAATATTCTACGTTCGAAGCTAGAGGTTAATGAACGTATTATGGCCATTATAGGTTGAAGTACTAAGTATAGCGTATTCTACTTGAAGGATGGAATAGCTATCAAGGTTGAAGTACTTTGGAGTATTTTGTTATTTGTCGATAATCGTCGCGAGGTATGTGAACCTCTTCCTTCTTTTGACATGATTCTATGTATGGAATATACATGTAGTACTATTTTATGATTCCTTCTACTCTTAGAAGTTAAGAGGTATGTATGTTGATTTACTCTACGTAAAGGTTATGTCTAAGTTATCTTAAGTTCTTACCAAGTCTTATGGGGGATGTTGGTAAGAGTCGTTAGGAGGTATTTGGAGCCAAGTTGACTTGGCTAAGTTACGGCACAAATGAGAATAAGAATCGAACAAGCCACTGCAGCGTTAATAAAGGAAAATGTAATGACAATCAATTAAGTTAAAATGAGTAGTATTCTCCATCTGCTTAGAAGCTAAGATAAGACAAAATTGTATTACATTTTCTAGATCATGGCTACTCGATTAAGATCGTTATAAATAAGTATAACTTATTCACAACGCACCAAAGTATATGTTACTTAATTTATAAGAATTTACGTATGAAGTTTTAAGACTATGAGCCTCAAATTTTTAAAAGGTTAAGGGACTTTATTTTTCAAGTTATGGGACTTGATTCTTAAAGGAAGAAATGAATTGATTTAAAAGTATAGAATACTTGATTTGGAAAGTATTGATTTCTTGCCATTCTAAAGTTAAGAAATTTGTTTTCTTAAAAGTTAAGAGACTTGAAGTATTTTGAAAGCTATTTGATTTGAATTGAAAGTATAAGTTTCTTGGTCATAAAAGGAATGAATTTGTCTAAGACATAAAAAGTTATAACGGCTTTATGGGAAGTTGGTTATAACAACTTTATGGAAGATTAAAAGAATGGTTTTCTTCAATAATGTAAGCAAAGAAATGATTTGAAATAAAGAAGGGCAAATTGTTTTAAAGGTACCAATTGCTTAAGGTTTTAAAGAAAGAAGTCACTTGATTTAGAAGCCTATAAATGTATTTCTAAAAAGTATTGTGACTTGTCGCGAAAAGTAGATATGACTTGATACTACGGTTATTAGTATCTTGAAGTTTTATTTGAAAGAGAATCATTTTAAAGGAGTAGAGGCACGTAGTACATTGGGTTAAATTTCCGGATTTTATAATGACATGTTAGTGCCTTAAGTAAACAAAAATGAGAGTGTATATGAACAAGCTAATAAGAAGTTAGGGGATTTCTTAACTTGCTTATGTAATGTATGATAAGCCGGTGGTGCTTATGTTATGTATGGTAAGCCGGTGGTGCTTATGTTATGTATGGTAAGCCGGTGGTGCTTATGTTATGTATGATAAGTCGGTAGTGCTTATGTTATGTATGATAAGCCGGTAGGGCTTATGTTATGTATGATGACCGGTTGAGTTAGGGTAAGAGTATAAATGAGGGGTAAACCCCAAGGCGTTATACCACCTTCTCCGGTAAGAGTATAAATGAGGGTAAACCCCAAGGCGTTATACCACCCGCCTGTGGTAAGAGTATAAATGAGGGTAAACCCCAAGACGTTATACCACCTGCTCCGTGGATTTGCTACCCATGATGCGAGGAATACCTCACGCGAGTCCTTATGGGCTTATGCGGTGAAATAGTCCCGTGCGGCGGTACCCTATGCGAGAATACCTCACGCGGTCCACAAGACCTATCGGGTGAAATAGTCCCGGGAGTAGGATTGCTTATCGATACTACGGGTGAGGACCCTGTTTGATCATGAGCCTCCTATTTTTACGCAGATACCTTTATGGGCAGACTTATGTGATTTTATCGCATCCCAGTTAGGCGGACAAGATACCTTTACGGGCGGACTTATGTGACTTATCGCGTCCATATCATCGACAAGATAGCGTTCCTCCATAAAGGGACGAATTAGGTTATCAAGATACGCAAGTTATATGTTTATGAACTTTATGAGTTTTCTTAAGTATACGTAAGAATTTGACTATACTCTTATGGAAAAATGGGAAAGATAATAAGGTGCGATTAAGTTCACGAGATGGAAATGACACGGTAGGATCCGTATTTACCCTTTCTTTATACTTGCCCCTGTCATTCTTTTGTACGCTTATGATTTGTTTGTACCTTATTTTTCGCTCCATATTCTGCACTGTTGTATCGACTTTTCGGGCTGCGTTAAATGTCCGCAGTTTAGGTACACGCCAGGATCCGCGAGCTTAGGATCTGGTTCAACATTTTGAGATGGCTCGATGTTAGGAGTTGTCATGGCTATGTATATTCAGTGGTGGGGCCTTGTCCGTCATAGTATTTGTTCAAATCTTAGAGGTCTGTATTCATCCGTAGATCTTGGCAGAGTTGTTTTTACATTGTTAAACAGTGTAGACCCTTTCGGGTAATTTTTATGTTATGGCAGCCTTATCGGCTTGGCCTTGTTTTGAAAAAAAAAAGAAAAGAGTGTTATTTATCTTCCGCAGTTTATTATGTTGTATGATTAGAAGGGTGCCCAGGTAGGGCACCAGTCGCGGCCCGGGGTCGGGTCGTGATAATACCTCTGAATGTACATAAACCTACAATGTCAGGGAATTATACCAAAAGATAAGCCTCCGGAGAAACGGGGCTTCCCAAAAGCAGAACGGTGATCCTATGAGCGAGGATCAACAACCGATGTACCTCTACCTGCGGCATGAACGCAGCCCCCCGAAGGAGGTCAGTACAACAGGTACCAAGTATGTGAAACTGAAAGTACTGAAATGAAATCATAACATTTTAAAAACCAATACACAGACATGTATGAAACAAACCAATTAACAGTACATAGTGCCACAGTATATATAAGAGCAAATAGGTGTAACCCAACCGGTCTTTTCTAGACCGCCAATGATCGGAGTAGGGCCATTCGCCCCTAGTATCATTGTGCGAGTCCTAATCCTGGACTACCGTAGTCCGCATAGGTCACGTGGACCCGCATGAGGTACTCCTCGCATCGGGGGTAGCTAACCCGCGACATTTCCTGGACTCCCGCAATCCGCATAGGCCACATGGACCCGCATGAGGTATTCCTCGCATCGGCGTAACACACCCGGAGTGATTCCTGGACTACCGTAGCCCGCATAGGTCACGTGGACCCGCATGAGGTATTCCTCGCATCGGGGGTAGCTAACCCGCGGTATTTGAACAACGTAACATGTCAGGGGGGTGAGTGATATAATACAAGCTCAACCGGCTTAAACAACATAAGCATAACAAGAAGAACCCCCTTAGCACAACAAATCTCAAGACACTAACACCCGTAGTATCATAACATGTTTACTTATCAAACCAATCTACCACACCTTCAGAAATCGTTACAAGGCTTTTATAAACAAGTAAGTAAACCGTTCTTTTTATCTTCCTTAAGTTGTTATAACTAACTTCCCATAAAGCTAGTATAACACTTATATTTCTTTTATAAATCAAAACAATCACATTTGTTTGGAAAAACCAAGAGAACTTATTCCTTTTAAAACCAAGTGTTAATTTCCTTCCGAATAATGATTCATAACTCTTTTTGAAATATTTCAAGATACTTAAAATTTAGAACTTAAGTCAAGGACATCAAAGTGAAACCAAATTCATTTGACACACGTACGTCTACCGTACTATATATTTCACAACCATCATGCTCAAGAGGATAGGAAGAATCACATACCTCCTCGGCTAAATCCACTTGCCAAGTCGAATATGCCGCGCATAGAGTATCAACCTATAATAATCAAATACGTCTTATTAACGTCTAGACTTCTTCGTCGAATATTCTAAGTATAAAGTTCCTTATTCTACGGAAAATTGAGCAGTACTTCCTTCGATTCTACATACTTGTCCACCTTTTTCAAGGCCCGAATTAAATAACTAAACGCCACATTTAAGGCCCAACAATTCAGCAATACAAAGGGGATTACACGCCTAACTTGGACGTGTAAAATTCTGCCCCACAATTCATATTAAATAATCCAATAAGTTTAAGGCAACTTCTCGGCTATAACATGCTCACATATCATCCTTATCCAATCCTTTAAAATCCACTGCGTTATTCCTACATGTCATATACCTAATAACAATATCGACAACTACAAGTCCTTTCGTCCTTAACATACGACGTAATTTACTTAAAAAGGAGAATGGGTTGTTACCTTGGGAAATCGTCCAAAACAGTCCAACAAATCGCTCACTTGCCCTCTTTCCACAGTTTCCTCTTCGTTAAAATCACCTCTACGAACCTCCTACAAGCTTGCCAACATATTTCCTTCTTGCCGCCTTTCCGAAATTTTTCTAGGCCTTGGTTTTTCCTTTAATTTTTAGAGAGAAGGGAGAGGAATTTTTAGAGAGAATGAAGTTCTTGAAGAATGACCAAGTCTTCAAGACTTGGTCAATAAATAAGACTTCCTCTTGGTCAAAAAGATGGGAGGGACACTTGTCACCCTCCCATAGGCCTTTACAAAAAAATATCTTCTGATTTTCCCCCAATTTTTGCAAAAATCCCGCCTCGGCGCCGCGGCGCTGAAACCTCCGAACATTTCAGTACATACGGCGCCGCGGCCCTGCATTCCGGCGCCGCGGCGCTGCAACTTCAGAAAACTTCAGTATATCCGGCGCCGCGGCCCTGCATCCGGCGCCGCGGCGCTGTGGCATCAGGCTGAAAACACTCTCCTTCTTGTCTGTGCACTGAACTTGTAACTTCCATAACTTTCTACTCCGATGTCTTATCGACGAGCGGTTTGTTGCGCTGAGAACTAGACTCAACGAACTACATACTAGGCTTTTGAAACACCTAAGAACTCCTAATGTAACTGGACATAAACCGCCCTAAAGTTGACTAAAACCCGTCCAAATCATTCTACCAACATATCTTTCCAAAAATTTAAATCTTAATTCCTTTCGTACGTTCTCATAGGCATGACCTGAATTACGGGGTGTAACAATGGGTTTCTCTCACAGCATGTCAGATCAATCCTTGTTCATTTATAGGAAAGAAAATGGCATGATATATACACTTCTATATGTAGATGACATTATTCTCACAATATCATCTACATTACTTCGCCAATCTATTATGTCCCTTCTTGCGGCAGGGTTTGCCATGAAAGACTTGGGTTCCTTAAATTATTTTCTAGGCATTGTTGTGACTCAATATGCAGGTGGTCTGTTTTTCTGTCAAAATAAATATGCCGAAGAAATAATTGAAAAGACCGGAATGTCCTCATGCAAACCATCGCATACACCGGTCGATACAAAGGCAAAATTGAGTAACTCTATAGGTACTCCATACAATGATCCAACACATTACCGCAGTCTAGCAGGGGCCTTGCAGTATCTCTGACTTTCACGAGACCCGATATTTCCTATGCGGTTCAGCAAGTTTGTTTACACATGCATGATTCGAAGGAAGAGCATATGGAGGCCCTCAAGAGAATTATGCGGTATGTTCAAGATACTCTTCATTTTGGTTTGCATCTATATAAGTCCTCCGTTTCGAGTCTTTCATCCTATACAAATGCGGATTGGGGTGGCCGCCAAGACACATGACGTTTGACTTCTGGATATTGCGTATTATTGAGAGACAATCTCATTTCATGGTCGTCTAAACGACAACCCACGATGTCTCGGTCGAGCGGTGAGGCAGAATACTGTTATACCCCGTGGTTCGGGCCGTGCGAGAAATTAGAGAAACACGTTCAGGGGCCTCAGAGCCGCGGCGCCAAGGCGGGTGAAGTGCGGTGAGGCGCTGAAGTTCCAGCGCCGGGAAGCAGGGCCGCGGCGCCGAAAGATCCGAGGGTCCGCAGGAGTTGCGGCGCCGCGGCGCCGGGAAGCAGGGCCGCGGCGCCGAGGCGGGAAATTTGGGCGGAAAAACTTAGAAAATCTGATTTTTGTTTTAAAAGAGGCCATGAGAGGGTGACAAGTGTCCCCCATCCGATTTTCGAATGCATGCGATATAATTGACGAAGGCTTGGTCACTATTCCATCTTTCAACTTGACTCTCTCTCTCTCTCCACAGCTTGAGCTCCCCCTTCTCTCTAAAACCTCAAGAAGTGTTCTAGCCTAAGAAAATCTGAAAAGTTAAAGGCAAGAAGGAAGCTTGTGACTAGCTTAGAAGTGCTATTGTGGTGGTGTTCTTGGAGAAAAAGGCTAGCAAGGTGTTGGAATAAGTTTGGCTAAAACTTAAGGTAACATTTCTTCTCTTGTAGTTGGTATTGGGTGTTGCATGTTTAATAGGAAGAACTTGTAGTTGGAAAAATGCACTTAGAGTAGTTGCATGTAAGAAATGGGGTGTGATTATGAAAGAATTGGTTAGGGGGATTTTATGAGCATGTTGTTGCCTAAATACTACATTAGACTTGTTGGGTTAGTTGTTGTAACTTGTGGGGCTGAATTTTTACACACCAAAGTTTAGGTGTGTAATCCCCTTGGTGTTGGTTGGTTGTTGAGCCTTAAACATGGCATTTGAGCGTTAAAAATCGACCTTGGAAAATGTGGCAATGTATGTAGAAACAAAGGAAACGCTGCCCAATTTTCCGTAGGAAATTGGTGACTTTAACTTGGAAAAATTCTGCATTGTAATTAGAGCTTGATAAACGCTGCGGTAAATTGGACTTAGCTTGTGGATTGACCGAAGAGGTATGTGGAGCTTTCCTATCTCTTGAGCATGATTAGTTGTACCTATGTAGTACGGTAGACGTACAAGATTTGGAAATCTTCGTTTGTTATAAGTATTTGATACTTGCTTCGTTTTAAAAGAAAAGTATAAAAATCCCTTGGACTTAAGGGAATGTGTTTTACTATTGTTTAACTCTAATGTAACGGCTTTATGAGGAGTTGGTTATATTAGTTTGTGAAAGTTTAATGGAGAAAGGTTTTGATGATTTGAACTTGTGGAAGGAAAATGGTTCTAAGGCATGAATTGCCTAAGGTTTTACAAGAAATGAAGTCACTTAATTTAGAAGCTTGAGATAGTTTTAAAAGGAAATGTGACTTGTTTGAAAAGAAATCGTAACTTGATACTATGGTGATTAGTATCTTGGGATTTTTGTATAAAAAAGAGTTATTTCTTAAAAGGTTAGAGGTACATGATATTTGGGTTAAATTCCCGGATTTTTATTAAAAGACATGATCGTGCCTTAGGTATACTAAAATGAGAGGATGTATTAATACTATTAATAAGAAGTTAGGTGATTCTTAACTTGCTTAAGTTATGATAGGCCGGTAGTGCTTATGTTGTGATGTGATAGGCCGGTAGTGCTTATGTTATGTTTAATAGCCGGATGAGCTATGTTATATATATTCATATTGTTACGGGTAAACCCCGGGTTATTATTTATGCCATGGATTTGCTACCCATGATGCGAGTGCGGCGCTTGTACTCATGCGGATCTGGACCATAGGATCCATGCGGGTGAAATAGTCCCATGCGAGTACGCGATGGTACTCATGCGGATCCACAGGATCCATGCGGGTGAAATAGTCTCATGCGGGTGAAACAGTCCCATGACGAGGCGGATGACCTCATGCGGGTCCACAGGACCTATGCGGGTGAAATAGTCCCAGGAGTAGGATTGCTTAATGATACTACGGGCGAGGTACCCTGTTTTGATCATGAGCCTCCTATTTTTATGCTATAAAATGTATACTTGTTACTCTCATTATTAGTAAGGCACAGTGCAACATAATTTGGTTTTATCTATAACTTCAGTGTATTTTGGACTTATGATATTACTACAGTATTTTCCAGTTTTACATACTTGGTACGTTGTGTCGAATTTCTTCCTGGGGCCGTTCACGCCGCAGTAAGGGAAGCGGTGGTAGATCCTCATTCCTAGGATCTTGTACTCAGGTGTCAGGAGCTCCATTTCTTCGGAGGCTCGACTTTTGGTATGGTTCTCCCTGGAGTCGTTGATATTTTGTACATTCAGGGGCATGACGGGGCCCTGTCCCGTCATAGTGTTATTCATTCTTAGAGGCCTGTAGTCTTGTCAGAACTTGGTTCGTTAAGGATGTAACTGTTCGGTTTATGTACTTTTGGGTTAGCCATTTTGGGCTAGACTATTCTATATCTTAATGGTTGTTTATCTTGAGTTTACATTCCGCTGGTTTTCTCTGATGTTGTGTCACTAGGGTGCCCGGGTTAAGGCACCGGTCACGGGTCCGGGTTCGGGTCGTGACAAATACCGAGGAGTAGCCAATGTGGTTGCTGAATCATGTTGACTCTGTAATCTTCTATTAGAGCTACATTGTTCGATTGAAAAGACAATCGTAGTTTATTATGATAATGTGAGTGCGATATACTTATCCGGTAATCATGTCCAACATCAACACACAAAACACATAGAAATGGATATAGTATTTGTTCGAGAAAAGGTTGCACGTGGACAAGTCCATTTTCTCCATGTACCGTCCCGTTATCAGATTGCCGACATCTTCACAAAAGGTCCTATATATTTGATTATGAGAATGAAATAAATTAAGGAATCAATTTCCTACCATTTTTAGTCTCATCATTTAAATGTCCATTAAAAATTATAATGCAAAATTAATTTTAATAATTTCGACTTGCAAATTATGTGTACGTAGACAATAGGCTACTATTCAGTTAGTTGGGTCTTTCCTAGTCCATTGTTAATTTTTTTTTTTTAAAAAATATGTCACGATGCAAAATAATTTACCTGACACCCTAACTAAACACTACTTAATTGGTGAACCGTCAATGACAACTCAATAGAAACATCATAACTGTGTCAAACAACTCTATAATCATAGATAAAAGAAATTAAGATCTCAAAGACGCAAAAATTCTAACACAAATATAATATCTGACAAGATAGCCAAAATCCATAATACATATGTATAGGAGCATCCAAGTTAGACCAAATACAAAGTCGAAAAGGAAAAGAAATTGCACAGGGTGGGATAAAAGTTGCTCCACAAATCAATTGTGGAAGGCTCACCTCTACTAGAATGTCCATATGGCTCGAGCAAGCTCACCAAACTTCAGCAATGTGAGTACAATGTACAGGCAAATGAAAAATAAGTAACAATTACAAAGATTACAATCTAGAACAAGAACAACATGTAAACTACAACAAAAAATTTGTTGAGTCGCGTGTTAGCACACTGTCTTTAAGATAATATTGCCCCGTATGTATCCTTTTACGGTGATTGACAAATTGTCTTCCAAGATAAAATAACAATGAACAAGTGAGCAAAGGAAACTCAAATGTTTACCAAAAGAAGAACCTTTTGAGTGTGTGAAAGAAAGCTTAGAGAGGAAGAAGTACTCAGAAATTTTTGATTGCAAGTGTGTTCTTCAATTGAGTCAAGGACCTCAATTTATAGTGTGAGAAAGATGACCTCTCATGTAGCCAACTAATGAGAATCAATAGCCATGTAATGACACTTATTCAGAGGTTTCATTCAGCCAAATAATGACTGAATTCACGTGTCAAGTAATGGAGAATCAATGCCCCAAACCAGCCCAAAAGTCAGAAACTTTTCAGCTTCTCGTCGAGCATTCTGCCTCCGAAGCGCCGCGGCTCTGACGGTGCTGCGCCGCGGCCCTTCGCGGCTCTGCGACAATTTCTGACTCGTTTCATCTTTTATATGACGTACATTTCTTCCTTCATTTACTAACATGAAACACTCGTCATTTGTCCAACAACCGTTTATCATTTCATGTCTCAAACATTTTGTTTGCGTACCAATATCTCTTTCACTAAGAAAATTTACGATATTTGGTACAACGTGTGCACGTGTGTGGAAACGACGTTTCAGACGTGCGAGACCCCAATTGTTCGAGTCATAAATAATAGGATAAACTTTATTTCACGTTAGTAAATTTCTAACAATCCCTTCTTGAAAGAGATTTTGGCGCACTCACAAGGCGCATCTCTAGCAATCTTTCGGCGGATCAATGTTGCATCTGGATAGGTAGTCGTAGCTTTGAACCTTCCATAGCAGAATACCATCAGACTTACTTACTGCGCGGTGAACGTGTTGTCTTGAACCGTCAGTATTTAATGTAAGCCAAGACAATAACACTACCAACACAACAACTTTCCTTACTATGTTCTTCTTTAAAGTTTTATCCGTTGTGGTCGTGGACATATCTTGGATTCTTAAGTGTGTTCATTTGAGGCGGCCTGTCCTCACACTTAAATAGGTGGTCTCCTACAAAACATCCTGTTATATCCCACTTCACAAGTGTTATGAACCATTAAAAGTTTCCCCAAACCTAACCTCAACCGTTGATGATCATTAAAGGTCTTGGAAACTTAACATCTACCCACACTGCATATAATACTTAAGTTTATTACGGGAACGACCATGGATTAATGTTTCTTTACATAAATCATCATCTGAAGTGCTCTTACTTCCACCGAAGCGTTCGACTGAACATTTACGACTTAGTTTTTCCATTGAACCTAATTTCTGGGATCTCCAGTCAGTAAGGTTGGGTAACCACCGTATCAGTTCTTATTGTTTGGGTTTTAAGCCCATTCCCCTAGACAGGCAGACTGTCTGATCTCTAGGTATGCCCTTAGTCAAAGGGTCTGTTATGTTCTCCTTTGATTTTACATAATCAATGGAAATAATACTCGTGGTGATCAGCTGTCGAATGGTCTTATGTCTCCGTCGAATATGACGAGATTTGCCATTGTATATAGAACTCCGTGCCCTTCCTAGAGCCGACTGACTGTCGCAGTAGATCATTACAGAGGGTACATATTTATCCCAACAAGGGACATCCTCTAAGAAGTCATGAAGTCACACAACTTTTTCTCCTGCTTTGTCTAAAGCGATAAACTCTGATTCCATCGTGGATCGGGCGATGCAAGTTTGCATAGAGGATTTCCAAGACACAACCCTGTCACCAATTGTAAATATATATCCACTGGTGGACTTGGTGTTCTCTATATCAGATATCCAATTTGCATCACTGTTCCCCTCTAGTACAGCTGGATATCTCGAATAATGTAACCCGTAAGTTAGTGTGTATTTCAGGTATCGTAGGACCCAATTTTAACGCTTTCCAATGGTCATCACTTGGATTACATGCAAACCTAGCCAACTTGTTGACTGCATATGTGATATCATTTCGGGTGCAGTTTGTGATGTACATCAAACTACCAATTACCTGAGCGTATCGTTCCTGGCATACAGAAGCACCATAATTTTTATCAATATTTTGATTTTTATCCAGTGGCGATGTTATTGGAGAACTTTCGAACATCTCAAACTTCTTCAACACATCCTCGATGTAGTGAGATTGAGATAAGACCAGTCTGTCATATGTCTTAGAGATCTCGATCCCTACGATGACATCTGCGATACCCATATCTTTTATATCAAAACATTGTTTCAACATGTTTTGAGTCTCTAGGATCAACCTAGGACTGCTCCATGTGATCAACATGTCGTCTACATAAAGACATGTCATGACGAACGAATCAACATTTCCTTTTGTGTAGACACATTTGACACACTTATTAATGGTAAACCTTTTCGATAGTAGAGTACTATCAAATTTCTCATGCCATTATTTCGGGGCATGTTTCATCCCATACATAGATTTGACAAGCCGACAGATTTTCTTCTCTTGTCCTGGAACCACATACCCCTCGGGTTGGTCCATATAGATTTCTTCTTCCAAATCACCATTTAGGAAGGTTGTTTGATATTCATTTGATGTATCTCAAGGTCCCGGAATGCGACGATCGCAATGAATACTCATATGGATTTCATTCTAGACACTGTGATTACATGTCAAAGTAATCAAGACCCTCCTTTATCGATAACCCTTGACTACCAACCTGGCCTTGTACTTGTCTATTGATCCAACTGCTTTCAACTTCCGTTTGAGTATCCATTTACACCCCAATGGTTTGTTTCCCGGAGGAGATCAACCAACTCCCAAGTATGGTTGTGCATAATGGAGTCTATCACTCTCTATAGCTTCTTTCAGGAGCGGTGCTTCTAGAGTTAACAATGCTTCAACAATTGTCCGTGGTTTGTCATGAACCATATAAGACACAAAGTCCGGACTGAAGGACTTATCCTTCCTGACTCTTTTGCTTCGTCTTGGTTCCATCTCTGGAACCTCCAAGTCCTGAGAATCTGGAACATTAGATTCCGGATAATCAGTCACTTCAGAGTCCACTAGATCTGAACCGCCTAGATCCAGACAGTCAATGTTGACACCCAATTTTGACCCATCTTTTGGTCATTTATTGCAATTTTAAGTACTTTTGAACAACACATTTTTTATCATAATTTTTGCATTTTTCTTATAATAATTATATTTTTACTTAATATTCTATGTTTTATTTTTCACAAAATGGCATTGCATCTTTTATTTTAAACTAAGCATTATGTCTTTCTTAATATTATTTTATTATTACACCTTCATTTTAGTTTAATAATTCTACATAATGATTATGCTAGATTTATTAAGAAAAGTTCAACTTCAGTCCCGTATGTCTAAAGTTATTTCGAGATGGTAAATTTATTAAGAAAAGTTCAACTTCAACTACAACTTAAACAACAATATTAGTGTCGGGTATTTGTGCACTCTGCCCTTAATTTCACATAATGATTATGCTAGATTTCAAATGAGAGTTTTACATATTGTAGAGTATTAGCGGATATTCTCATAATATTTACAGTAAATATTGTAATTATTATTGTCATGTATTTAAGGTAACTTAGGATTCTTACTGTATTAGGAATCACCTTTGTAAAATTATATATATTGTGATTAATGAAAGAAATTCCTAAGGGAAATTATTTCAATCTCTTACATGGTATCAAGAGTCAAAAAGCCCAAACCCCTCTTCCAAACTCTCCTAAAACTACTGGTTCTACCACTGGCATCATTGACACCCCCACCGTCTTCATCATCTCCTTTTCATCCGGCGTTTGCTGTTTCCAACATCAAGAATTTTGTCCCCATAATTCTTGATCAAGAAGAATGTCAATATTCCATGTGGGTCGAATTGTTCTATATTCATGCTTGCGCATACAATGTGCTCGATAACATTGACAACTCAATTCCTCGCCCTGCAGATATTGAAGACTCAACGTGGCGTCGCCTTGACGCCATCGTCAAGCAATGGATCTATGGAACTATCTCAAAAGACCTGTTGTGTACTATCATGAAAACAGGTGCTTCGACGCGAGAACTCTGGGTACGTTTGGAGGAAATATTTCAGGACAATAAAAACACTCGGGCTGTGTATTTAGAGGAGCAATTCAATAACACGCGTCTCGAGAATTTTAACAACATGTCCGAATACTGCAAACAACTGAAACTCATTGCCGACCAACTTTCCAACGTTGAGACATCTATTTTTGAAACAAAAATAGTGTTACAACTTGTTGCGGGTTTACCGAAAAGAGAATATGACACTATTGCCACAATGATTCAACAGGCTGACCCACTTCCGACGTTCAACAAGGCACGGTCCCAATTGTTATTGAAAGAAACCCGGTGTGCAAAACAAGATGAACACAATAAAAAAACGTTAGCCGTTAAAAACTTGCAGTCGCGACCACCACCACAGCTCCACCACCACCGGACAACCAGCAACAGCAAAGCCGCAACGGAGGTCGTGGAGGCAGAGGCCGCGGACAAGGTAACAAAGGGAAGGGTCGCGACAAAGGCAAGGCCCAGCAGGCAGCCCCTACAACTCCTCCTTATTTCCAGTGGGCCGGTCCACAGACTTGGCCCAACTCAACACCGTGGGTCTCCCCTGCAGGCCCTTACCAGACTACATGGGCCCAAGTCCAACAAAATTGGAGGCCAAGTGTTATGGGCCCAGCTGCCTTCAATCCGAGAATGGCCCAGCAGATGCCTCAGCATGCCCATTTGATGGCAGGCCACATATTTGGGCCTGGAATTCAACACTCTCAATCTTCAACATCATGACAACAATTGGTATATGGACTCCGGAGCCACATCACACCTGACTAGCTCTTCAGGTAATTTTCCCCAACTACTTCGGTTAAAGTATCCTCAATATATTACTGTCGGCAATGGTCACCGCGTTCCAATTGAAGGTTACGGTAATACACACATAAAATATCCCCATCCACCCTTCTCACTTAACCATGTTCTCTACGCACCTCAAATCATTAAAAATTTGATATATGTCAGAAAATTCACTCACAATAACTGGGTGTCTGTCAATTTTGACCCTTTTGGTTTCTCTGTGAAGGATCTCAATACGGGGAGAATTTTTACGCGCTGCAATAGTGTGGGAGACCTCTACCTTTTCATTCAATCTTCCGCTGTCAGAACTCAACCACATGTCTCCCTTGCTGCATTGTCTCCATCCACCTGGCACAATAGACTCAGACATCCAGGAGATCATGTTTTTTATTTTCTTAGAAATAATTTGTGTATTCAATGTAATAATGGAAAACTTGCCCAAAACTGCTTTTCATGCCCGCTTGACAAACATACTCGTCTTCCATTTATGTCTTCATTGAGTATTATAGTTTCGTCATTTGATATTGTTCATGCTGACTTGTGGACATCTCCTGTTATTAGCTCATTGGGTCACAAATTTTACCTTGTTCTATTAGATGATTTTTCACACTTTTTATGGATTTATCCACTCAAATTCAAATCTGAGGTTTTGCTAAATTTCTTGAGTTTCACAAATTTATTAAAACTCAATTTGAAAAATCCATAAAATTCTTTCAGTGTGATAACAGACGTGAATTTAATAATTCAGCATTCCATAATTTTTGCTCCCAACAGAGCATGGTGTTCCGTTTCTCTTGTCCTCACACCTCCCCTCAAAATGGAAATACTAAACGAATTATCCGTACTATCAATATCATGGTCCGTACCCTCGTCTTTCACGCCTGTCTACCACCTTCATTCTGAGTCTATGTTGTTAAAATGGTAGAATACCTCCTCAATATTTTACCCACTAGCACTCTACAAAATAGAACCCCAACCGAAATTCTATATCGCAGGACTCCATCATATGACCACCTATGAATCTTCGGTTGTATGGGCTATCCCAATCTCACCTTCACCACCCCCATAAGTTGGCTCCCCGAACTACACCATGTGTATTTCTCGGTTTCCCATCCAACCATAGGGGATATCTGCGCTATGACTTATCATCCCGTAAAATCATTGTTTCTCATCACGTCACCTTTGACGAGACAATTTTCCCTTTCTCCAATATCTGAAAATTCCACAACACTTATTATATGTTTCTCGATGAGTCAGAAATCTCACCGTTAGTGCGCGATCTACACCTCCGCATTTCACCAACCGCCGCCTCACCTCCGGTGACTTCATCGGTCGCCTCGACACCGTCACTGCAAATCCGTCGGAACCCAATCCACTGAAATCCACTCCATCTATTGTTCGTCGATCTCCACCTCAAGAACCTCTCTCCGGTGCTAACTCAGGTCCTCGCTCCTCTGTCCCACCATCGACAAACACTGTGTCGTCTGACCTGACCCCAACAGTCACCAGAACTCCTCACTGCCAACTACAGACTCCGACAATAAACCATCCCAGCCCACACCCGTCGGCAAACCAATCAGACCTGCTATCACCACCAGTCCGATCTATAGTGTTTCCGACCCATGTCTCGACTAAGATCTTGTTACCCAGTATCGACACCGCAGCCCTAACTCTCCAACAAACCTACTTCGCACCACCACCCACCCATTCCATGGAAACTTGTGCAAAACACGGGATTTTCAAACCAAAGGTCCAATTTAATCTGGCTACCCAAACAATCTCACCCACTCCCAAAAACCCAAAATTAGCAAAACTGGACCCCAATTGGAATGCGTCCATGTGTGAAGAACTCAATGATTTAACCAAGCAACAAACTTGGGATTTGGTACCGAGACCGAATGGGGTGAATGTGATCCGATGCATGTGGCTATTCTGTCACAAGTTCAGAGACAGTGGTGACTTAGAACGGTATAAGGCGAGACTTGTGGCAAATGGTGCAAATCAGCAGGATGGGATTGATTGTGGTAAGAATTTTAGCCCGGTTGTTAAACCAACTACGATTCGTGTTGTTCTTAGTATTGTTATGGGCAAGTAGTGGCCTATCCATCAACTTGATGTCAAAAATTCTTTTCTTCACTTGGATTTGAAAGAAACTGTGTTTATGAACCAGTCACCAGGTTTTGTTCATCCTGCAGTCCCTCAGTATGTCTGTCATCTCAGGAAGTCACTTTATGGCCTTAAGCAGGCACCTCGTGCTTGGTATAATCATTTTGCCATGTATATTATGCAGATTGGATTTATATGTAGTAGGTGTGATACATCTCTGTTCATTTTTCATCATGGTAGTGCCACTGCATACTTATTGTTATATATGAATGACATTGTTCTCACTGCCTCATCTGACAAAGTGAAAAATGACATTATTGCTCTACTCAAAACTGAATTTGCTATGACTGATTTGAGCAAACTGAGTTACTTCTTGGGTATATCAGTAACTAGATCTGCAGATAATATGTTCCCGAGTCAGCGTAAGTATGCAGAGGAAATTGTGTACAGGGTTAATATGTCGAATTGCAAAGTCATGCCTACTCCGGTTGATTCGAAATTCAAGCTCAGTGCTTCTGATTGTGATCCGGTGTCTGATCCTACTCTCTATCGGAGTCTTGCAGGTGCTCTTCAGTACCTCACATTTACAAGACCCGACATTGTATATGTCGTCCAGCAGGTGTGTCTGTTTACGCATGCCCCGAGGGAACCCCGCTTTTCTTCTCTTAAGCGTATTATCAGATACATTAAGGGTACTCCTGACTATGAGTTACATCTTTACCCCTCGGCTCCGACCAGGTTGCTCTCTTACACCGATGTTGATTGAGCAGGATGCCCAGACACGCGACGCTCTACTTCCAGCTATTGTGTCTTCTTAGGGGATAATCTCATTTCTTGGTCTGCCAAGCGGCAAACCACTTTATCCCGCTCCAGAGCAGAAGCAAAGTATAAAGGTATTGCTAATGTAGTTGTTGAGGTCTGTTGGCTCTGAAATCTTCTCTTGGAGCTCCATTGTCCACTGTGTAAAGTGTCTATAGTCTATTGTGATAACATTTCTGCCATATATATGTCTCATAATCCGATCCAGCATCTGCGGATCAAACATATTGAGATGGATATCCACTTCGTCCGTGAGAAGGTAGCACTTGGTCAAGTCAAAATACTTCATGTGCCCTCCTCCTATCAATATACAGACTTCTTCACATAGGGACTACCCAGACAACTGTTCATAGACTTCATCCAGCCTTAGCGTTCGGCCTCCTCCCGCTCCGTCTGAGGAGGAGTATTAGCGGATATTCTCCGAATATTCACAGTTTATATTGTAATTATTATTGTAATGTATTTAAGATAACTTAGGATTCTTACTGTATTATGAATCACATTTGTACAACTATATATATTGTGATTAATGAAAGAAATCCCTAAGGGAAATTATTTCAATCTCTTACATAGAGAACATATAAGACATATATATTTAGTAACTATAATTTAATTACATTTAGTAGCTAAATATTATATTTCAATTACACAAGGTAACTAATTCAAAATTCATTTCCCCCAAATTATTTCAATTTTCTTCTCTCCTCTTTTACCATATCCACCATTGTCCCTTATTCCTCCCTTAATTTTTTTGGCAATCACCTCCGTCGGTGGAACTCCAACATCATCCACCAGATTTGCCACCATACCCTTAATCTCCAGTCACTATAAAACCACCAATCCCACTATCCCTCACTGCTCCTCCAACCAATGCCATTCTCTGCTTACCCTCCCAGCGCTGCCCAACCACCATATCTGCTACCACACCATCCATCTCCAGTCACCACGAAACCACCAACCCCACCGTCCCTCTACTACTCACCTCCCAGCGCCACCCAACCATCAAATTTTCCAACACCACCCATTTAGTATCCCTCTCTCTACCAAAATACCCCATCTCCGATCCCACCCTACTACCATTTACATCCAAAACCAGCTCCGACAAAATTCATTCGGCCTAAAACAACCACCCACATGCCCAACACACCTACTGCTCCCTCTTCTCCCTCTCATCTCTCTTTGTTTTGTTGTTTTTCACTGTCGGGGTTGATCATTGAACGATGTATCTCAAATGTAAGTGTATTAGTTATTTTTTTTAGTGTCAAATATGTTGTTTCTTTATGTATTTTTATCCGTATTTTGAAGGAGATATTTTTGTATACAAATGAATACAGTGAACCGGTATGTTTAAACTTGTATGTTGTTTGAATACCATCAAATTTAAGTACAATAAGTTGAATAAAGTGTAAAAATAGCTACGAATGAATACAACAGAATTGAATACAATAAAATACAACCAAATTTGAAATATGTTACTGAGCTACGAAATGTAATTAGCAAAAGTGTAGCTATGACTACAAAAAAAAAAAAATATAATTATTGGTGAAAATTCCTCGTTTCAAATTCACAAGGCCCATTGCCCTTGGGCCGTTTCAACAGCGGAATTCCCAAATCTAGCTGGTTTGGTGTCCATTGTCCAACTTTATATAAACCCCCGAAATAGCCGTTCGCTTCTTTAGTTCTCTCTCCGGCAAATCGAGTTGTAAGTAAACAAACCCTAATCCCTTTTTCAATTTTTAACTATTTCGAATGAAATTAATATACCATTGTCCAAATATATATTGCCGTCTCAGATAAATCCATGCTTAAAGTTATCAGCACAGGTACAATAGGTCTTGTGTTCTTTTATTTGGTTAGATATTGTATAATAGTATAGAAATATATATGTGACATTTTGAGAATTTCAAAGTTTTAATGAAGTAGTGAATTGAACGGACCCCTAGGGAGCAGAACGGATACATATAATCAACCTCAACTAGTTTGAATTCGAGGGATAGTTGATCTTGGGTGCCTTAATCTGTGCACGTTGTCACTTTGGGTTGTGTAAAACGGGTTTTCATATAGAGGAGTGAATGCAGTTTAAATTGCTGGATAAAATGATTTTGTACCACTTATTGTAAATTGATTTTCTCTAGAAAAAGGAATTAAAAAATTTAAAAAGTTCTTGAGGTAAACCTTGGGAAATTTCACTGGATGAAATGTTATGGCCAGAGTCGCAACTTTGATGCTCTGTTGTTGAGTGCTATCCTTATTTCATTTTTTTCTTTGTTTCTTATGGTATCCGTTTTAGTTGGTTGGCATCTTGTCTTGTGCTTTGTGACTTTATGCGAGCTGCTAATATATCTTCTTTTACTGAAGGTCTTTTTATATCTGGATTATTAGTTGCATAGTCATATGACGGATCTTGATCTCAAGAAGTTTGGAAGAGGTAGGAATTTTTGAGGTTATTAAACTTCTTACAGTATTTGCTCCTAGATTGTTTTCCCCCCTTTGCTTCAATTATGTAATACTATTATCAGACCAATGCAAGTATAAACGATCAGTAGGCTCGTTATTATGTAGTGGACATTTTATTGTCTGTAGGTCTTTTCCAATGAAAGATTGAGAACTTTATTATTCCTTGGAATATTTCTGGTTTTCATGATGATTCCGAAGGTCATCGAAACTAGAATTTTAGAGAAAAGCTTGCTTGGTGCAAGATCAAAGCTTCTGCATCAGTAGACTAACTTGTTACTTGGTGAATGATTAACTTGTCATTAAGATATAAGCATGACCCTTTCGTCTAATATTGCATGGGTTACACTCACAAGGGATCCGTTATTTTATGTACTTATAGAGGGATTTATCTTGTTTTTTTTTTTCATATATCGTCCAGCAAACATTTCTATTACCAATTTATCTGAAGTAACCATCTTTTTTCTTCCATTGAAATATGTTTAGAACCTATATGTGATATCATAGCTTTATCTTGGATGCTAGCGTTTTTTTTAAATCTGAAATCATTTTCCTACACGTTGAAAGTGTAACAAAACTTTATAAGACGCTCTTTAACTTTTACCCACCACCTATGGTGCAAAACATCCTTTTTGATTGTTCATGCTACTATATTCACTGTCTATCAGAGCTTCACGATGAGAAGGATAATTCGTGAGGTTTAAATCAGTGATAGATCAAAGTTGGAGCTTCATAATGCTTCTGATCCTAGACAGATCAGTTGATGAAAGTTTTAAGATGGCTGGCTCTTACATGTTTGACTGCTTATTTTTATTTGATGTTGGTTTGCTAGTGATAGTGTTGAGTCAATGAAGAGACTTTCCTGGGATTTTTTTTTCTTCACAATTTCTGTCAAATCCATAAGCAGTTTCTACCATATAAAGAGTTTGTTATACAAATTCTGAAAATCTTTCTATAGTAGAAACTGCTTATAGATTTGACGGAACTTGTGAAGAAAAAAAAGAAATCCCCCCATTTTGTATAGAGGATTGGACCTATTCTGTTGAGAACCATATTTTGGTGTAGGTTCTCTTCTTTAGTTTATGGCTTGTATACGCTGTTTCCCCCTATTTGTTATTAAAATTATTTACCTTATAAAAAAAGCTATAGAAAGAGTTTGTTAAATATTTGACACAAATTAGAATTGCTTGCTTTTGGCCCAACTTAAAGGATCAAAACTGCTCAAGAGCATATTTAAGGGACTACTTTTAACCTACACCCAGACATAAGTGACCATTTTTGTCATTTTCTCATTCCTACTGATTTCATTATCTTATATGTTATGTTGTTTCATACTTTTTGTTGGCAGGATTTGAAAAATACTTGAAAATTTGACTTCAATTTTAGTTTTATGAATGCTTATATGTTCTCTCTATTGGATATTCTGTGTCTGAAATGTGGAGCCTGTTGTTTTGTGTCTTCAGGGCCTAGAGAACTTGGTGGTTCAGTTGATCTTCTAGACCATTATAAACTTGGGAAACATCTTGATTTTTTCTGTAAGAGGTCATTACCACCCTCTATATCTGAGACACAATACCTTGGGAATGTGGTGGGGGACACTGAAATAAGGAAAGGTGAAGGGTTGGAACTTGATCAGCTGTCCAAAAACTCCTCCTATGTGGGACATAGACGTGTACACTTGCATCCTTTTGGCTTGGATCTTCTTACGGATGCTTTTCGGCTTAGAGAAACAACATCGGCTGATCTTCCATTGGTAAGAATCCACCTTATAATCCTTGCTGTGTTCTCTTACTGTTTTGGGAGTGCTAACTCCTCAAGGCTTGGTTTGCTATACTAATACAGTTTTGTCGTAAAATTTCCTGAGTAACTTATCTTTATTTTAAAAATAGGCAGATATTGGGTTACCTTCACTTGCATCAGATTTGAAGAATGAATACAAGGAAAAGAAGAAACATAAAAAGCACAAACACAAAGATAGGTCAAGGAAACAGGATCCTAGCAGTTGCATTGACAAGGATCGCATGCCAATCAGGGATAACAATAAGAAGGAGAACAATGGGAGCAAGACACAAAATTATGATCCAGATTTAATTCTGAGTCAACAAGTGAAGGTAACACAATTCGGGCTTCATTTTTGCGATATTGATTAGATCCCAGATTAAAATTTGGCTTGTTCTTTCCGTAGCAATTTTGAATTGGCTAAAATGGTTGTGCTTAGCTATGAAGCACGGACACTTCATTTAGGGTGAGGTGTCCGTGTCGGACACCTCACCGGACACGAAACGGCCCGGACACGCCTCCGGGACGTTTCCCAGCAAAAAAAAAAAAAAAAAAAAAAAAATCGGACACGGCAGGGACACGGGCAGGGACTTTTTTTTTTTTTTTTTTAGAAAAAGTTTAGTTTTAATTTTATTTGATTTATTTTAAGTAAATTTATATTTATTTGATTTATTTTAGTCTTGGGACATACTTATGTATTAGTTTATGGACTATGGTCTTATAAATTATGTATTGAATATTTGATTGATTGTCAATTTGTTATGAATGTTTCTTTTTAATTTGGTACATATTTAATTTGGTATTTTGGTTATTTGGTATATAACAAATTTGAATTAAATTTATAATTTATTTATGAATGTGAAGCTTTAATAATATTAATTTTAGTATTTTATATATTATATTATATATTATATATATATATATATAAATATTTTTTAATTTATTTTACAAAGTGTCCTGCCGTGTCGTGTCCCCTATTTTTCAAAATTGCCGTTTCCGCGTGTCCGTGTCCGTGTCCTATCGGACACCTCTCGCGTGTCCGTGCTACATAGGTGCTTAGCTTGCAGACTTCAAATGAATTTTATGCATCTTGTATGATCCATTCATATCTTTTCCATGATCAATTCTAAAATTTCATCTAATAATTTCAATGGAACTCTTTCAGCATAAAAATGTGGGCAAGTGTTCAAGATGTTTTCAGTTAGTGGTACATATGGTTTAGATATTTGTTGCAAAAAATTATTTTCCATGATCAATTCTAAAATTTCATCTAATAATTTCAATGGAACTCTTTCAGCATAAAAATGTGGGCAAGTGTTCAAGATGTTTTCAGTTAGTGGTACATATGGTTTAGATATTTGTTGCAAAAAATTCTGCTATGGTAATTTTAGGTTAATAATGTTACCCTTTATGAATCAGATAAATTACAGAAATATTTGTAGAGCTTAGATTTGTATTGAAGCTGAGCTGATATGTCTATTATTACCTCTAATAACCATCTCTATCTGTTGCTGTTGATTGCTCTTTCAGAAGCCAAGAACTGATGGCAATGGAGGTTTTTCTGGTATCCAGCCATACCAGAAAAATGAGTTACATCCTTCTTTCATCTGACCTGGTAATTGAGCAAATTTTCTTTAAATAGAAAGTTCACAGTAATGTGTGGTTTACTACTTGATGAGTAAACAGCAAATTTTCTTTAAATAGAAAGTTCACAGTAATGTGTGATAACTTAGGTAAGTAGCCACTTGGTTCCATGGGTGGGGAAGCTCTGCTCAATTATTTTCTTTTCCGGCACATGAATAGTGGATTGGTAATTTTCTAAACTCATGGACATATAATGCTCGAAAGTCTGAAAAGAATTGAGGATTTTCTAAATGGTAGAAAATTACCTTTCTCATCATCATTGGAAGTTAAAATAGTGGGGGGGAAACTTCAAATGAGATGGATGGTCGCTTTTCAACAAAAAAACTGGGATGATTATCATACATGTATATGATAAGTGGGTTTGCCTTATTTTATTTTTTGGTGTAGGCATTCAGACAATCATGAGTTGTACATAGAGTGTTATCAGTTATGACAGCACAGATCTGTTCAAGGGTTTAGCAAAGAGCATTCAAATGATTCCACATTACCATCCATTGCATATAAAAGGTTTGGATTTTGTATCAGTCACTTCAGCTTTTGATGAATCTCGTTTAAGATCAATTTCGGTTTATAATCCTGTCGTCAAACTCGGGGGTTTGGTGATCACACCCAACTTACACCCTAGTCTAAGGTGCTTGGACCCAATAAATCTAGCTTGCCATTGAGTCCAGGGTCAATCCTCTAGAGAGCATTGGACTAATTCTAGTAACAAAACATATGCTTGTACCCAGAAAAGAAGAACAATACATGTGCAAAAACACCAAATATCACTACCCACGCTTAGCCTTTTGTTGTTCTTCGAGCAAAGAACCTAACTGACCTAACATGTTCTATATAGTATTCAAGTTTCTTTCCTTCTGTTCATCTAATCCACTCACCATGACTTAGCAATTTCAAGTTCACAACCTATAAGCACTTTCATGAATAAAGAATGATGCAAGACTTTAATTCGCATGCACAAGCAACTTTCATGGTTCCACAGTAGGTGCATCTGTTTTTACCCTATGACCGTCAACAATTCAAGGAATAAACCTAAGCAACAATAACCTATTATCAATTACTCAACTTCAACTTCTCTTATCAACCTCAAGTATGAATGACCGGGTAATTTTACTAATCAAGAGAACATTTATTTCATTTTTCGCGAAATTGGGGAGATTGGATTCCCTAGGAAGTCGAGCGATTCCGTTCAAGTTCAGTTGGATTGCTTCAATTGCAAGTGAATCACCTCGACTAGCCATATTATGCTGTTTTTTATGCATTGTTCAACTCTAATCACAGGCTAACCAAACAGCACCTAAGAGTAGAAACAAGGGGCTAGTAGGGACTCCCTCTACTCTTCGCAGCTGACAGACCATCTCCCTCATCAGGAAAAAGTGTATTCACTAAATAACAATTAAGAAAAAGTATATTCACTAAATAAAACTGTTATTGTTTAATTTCCTCGTAAAATTTTCAAATTATAATTTTAATATAACTTGTTTGCAAACATAACAACTGTTATATTGCCTCTGTTTTGTCTTGCAGGCATGGGATGCCTGAGTGCTCTTTCAATTGGTTTGAATGGTGTAAATCGTGTCATTTTACTCTCCTTTTTAAACCAAGTCCTAGGAGATATTAGAGGCAGCTGATACTTACTCGATTTGACGTCTAAACTAATTTATTATTTCCATCTTGTAGGAGCAATTGCCCATATTGGTATTTAAGGTAGCAAGATCATTCAGATTTGTACATTGGAAGAATGTTGAAATTTTATGATCGTATTTATGATTATAGAGACGCCTCAGTTATAAACTTCCTCTGGGATTTCATAATCTTGGTGCAAACTCGCTCCGTTAAAAATGATTCTAAACATGTTTCTGGGACCACCTTTAAAGTTATCCGGTCTGGTTTAAAATCAGTTGTTTATTCGAGCACGATTCGTCAATCGGTAGAATAATCAATGATACATGTTTTTTATCAAGAAAAATTATTGAATTCTGTTGAGCTCATATATATATTATATACCAAATACTGTAGATTCGCACCTCCCCACATCCAACGAAAAGAATTTAAACAATTGACTTGTGCTTCCAATATGCCACAGCTCCAAAAGTAACTACCAAGAAGTAAATCATTTGAAAATTGATAAACGGTAATATTTTGGCCACTCACATACTTGGACTCAACTCTATTCCTTAATATCAGAGGCTTTCTTAATATATGGTGACGGATTTAGAATTTAAGCTTTATGAATTCAGTTTTTAAAGTTCACTGAAAAGAAGTTTTGACTTTTATTCCAAGTGATAATACCAAACTACATGTAGCCTCTATCAATTATAAAATTACTTGAACATTGATAAACCTGGATTCTCAATTGTGAATCCTCCATCAACAATAAAATCTTGTCCACTCACATACTTGGACTCATCACTTGCGAGGAAAACAGAAGTTTCAGCCACATCATTTGGAAGTTTAGCACCATTTAAGGTAGAATAAACATCTTTACCTTCCTTGCCCATCTACTTTAAGGTATCTAAAGCCGCTTCTGTAAGAACATCGTATGGTGACACACAATTCACACGAATGCCATAACGTCCGAAATCAACTGTAGTATTCCGAGTGAGTCTTAATATTCCATGCTTTGACCTCGTAGGCATGAGAACAAACACCACCTATCTCTTGAGAACATACACGCATGTACATATAGGATGTTGTGGAGGGAGAAGAGACCATGACTCGGGCTGCTTGTTTAATCCCAAGAAATGTACATGCGTGAGGGAAATCAAATTTGTGCTTTTAATCTCTTACATATTGACGAGTTCTACTAGAAAATCTTCACAAATTTAAGAAATTATTAAATGACAAACCATTCAATTACTCATGTATTTTGTGTAACTTGTACTATTATGTTACTCCAGATGACATAGTAGTAATATAGTTCTAAAATGGAGCATCTTACTTTTAAGATATTTCTTACTATTATGGTGAGGGAAGAATACATGTTTCTAGTTCCGAAAATATGCTTAAAGTGAAATATCACAAGGATCAAAATGAAAATTTACCAATAACACCTGGATAAAACTACATGTAACCTCTATCAATTATAAAACTACTTGAACATTGATAAACCTGGATTCTCAATTGTGAATATATTACCATACATGTACCAAAATCTCACCCTCCCTTCTCCCTCCACAACATCTTATATGCCCCCAATATCATCAAAAATTTAATCTTTGTTAGGAAGTTTGCTATTGATAATTGGGTATCTCTTGAGTTAGCTCGATCTAGAAAGTGATAGATGAAAAACGACTTCTCCCAATAAGATCAGACCTTAAGACAAGCCGCAGATAGCATACCTCGCTGATAAAGTCGTACGGAAGTTTGGGATTGATCAGCAGAGCACAAGGTTTTCTCTTTATATCTATCTTTACTAGCTTTTTGACCCCTTTGGAGTTTCTGTGAAAGACAACTCTTACGGGATGCAAAAATGCAGGGAAGGATCTCTATCCTTTCTCATCCACCTCCGCTACCAGCATCAACCCTCACACATCCGTTGGTGCGATCTCACCATCCACGTGGCACAACCGACTTTAATTTTCTTAGAAGTCACAATTTAATTTCATATAAAAGGGGAACATTGCCCCAAGTTGCTTTTCGTGTCCTTTAGGAAAACATGTTAAGACTTCCGCTTATGTCTTCTTTAAGTGCTACTTTTTTCCCTTTTGACATTTTCACGAGGACTTGTGGATATCTCATGTTCCTAGCAAAATTGGTCATAAACATTACTCGGTTTTGTTAGATGATTTCTCGCATTTTCTATGGGTCTATCCGCTCAAATTTAAATAACAAGTCTACCCCCACATTTCTTGAATTCCGCACATATTAAAACTCAGTTTGAAAAGGACATAAAATCTTATATGGTTGTGAGTTTAATAATTCACTCTTTCATGAATTCTATTCGGATCATGACATGGTATTTCGATTCTCGTGTCCTCATACATCTCCTCAAAACGGTAAAGCTAAAAGAATTCTACGTACCCCATCAATGATTCGTACCTTGCTCCTTGATGCTTCTCTTCCACCAATCTTTTGGGTATATGCTTTAAAATTGGTAGAATACATACTTAACATATTACTTACCAGCACTCTCTGTAATCGAACCCCGACTGATATTCTATTTCATCAAATCCCCACATATTGTCACATACGAACGCTGGGATGTCTTGGCTATCTTAATCTTGCCTCCACGACTTCTCATAAGTTAGCACCTAGATCCACTCCCATTTTTCTGGATTTTCCGCTCAAACATAGGGGATATCTCTACTTCAATCCATCCATAAACAAAGTTATTGTCTCTCATCACATCACGTTTGAGGAACCTATATTTCCTTATTCCAACATCCGTCAGTTTACCATCTTCGACTATGAATTTCTTCATAATCCAAACACCTCACCTCTTACAACACACGATACTTGGGACTCCAATCCAGCTCCACGACCACCACCTCCAGCAACCCCCCCGCCACTGCCAACCTCCGCCCTACTTCTGCCTGCCTTCCCCATCAATAATAATTAACCAAAAAGGCACATGATAATAATTGTAACATTGATAAGCTTGAAAAAGCCAATCCAAGGGGTTGGTTCCATCAAAGAATGGAAGGTTCAATTTAGACGGCTTTATAGTGGGCGAGGTTGAAAACTTCGTAGATTTGCAATAGGGGGCGAGTGTGATCATGAGTATGAAGGCCCCTTTTGATAATAATACGGGTTCGTGTAAACGGTGGGGGAGGTGGTGCAAATGGGTTTATGTCATCAAGTCAGGCTCGGAGGTCATTTTGACTTCGATTAGAGAAGTCACAAAATCCTTCAATGCATCAGATTCTTCTGTTGTTGGTGTTTTGTTTTGTTTGGAAGGCATGGTACTCTAGATGAAAGCACCAATTTGATGGGATATGAGTCCCAATTTCAAGTGAGGAACAACACTCCTAACTTTCACAAGATAAATACGCAGTAACAAAAAAAGATAAGCCTTTTCATTATAAAACACATCTATTTATATAGATAGATAATAACCTACCACTAATGTCACTATGCCACTACGCTAATTGTGGGAGCATAATTACCAATGATTGAAATTAGCAGCCACTAATTCACAAAACACAAACTAACAATACCCACTACATTAAGGAATTAAAATGCTTAAATAGGTGATCAAGTATATCAAAGTGCAGATATCATAGAAGGGGATTAAATAGGTGATAATGATGTAGATAATACCAACACCTCAAAAAACTACTTAATTGATCAAAATGCTAGAAATATATCACCAAAGCAGGCTGCAGACGCAAAGAAAGAAGGAAAATACACTTCGAGAGCTATATTGCCATCTGTTGGGAATATATAGCATCTCGATCAATGAAATCTAAAGTAGATTATAGTATATAGTACCCTAGATCATTTATATCTTTTGTAGTATTTAAAAACTGTAAAAAAGAATTTCAGCTTTAAATACAAAAAATCGAGATCAAAGACACAGCTTGTTAATCATTTTTCTTATGATAAATTTGAATTAGTAAAAGTTCAAATATCCAGACTAAATATTTGATGCTGAGACGAGTACAATTTTGTAGCATTAAATGAAAATTTAGAACATCAAGATAATTGAATAGCCACTCCAACCAAAAATGATTTTTTTACTGATAATAAAAGAGGTGTAATAGCGAAGCCTCAGACAGCCGAATTGACATCAATGTAAATGTTCAGACGGTAATTCCAAAATATTTAAAAAATACCTCATTGGCTGCATTACTCAGTAAACAAAAATGAATGTAATCGCACGTAACGGCTCCGTGAATGAATAGAATGTCCATACACAGATTCCTATCAAAATGCGAAATGTTAATAAAACTTGATTTTGGTCCAATCATAGCATCGTCAGTCATTGCTTATTTTTGCTACCGTCGACGTGGCATCGGACCTTATAAATAGGAGGAAACCTCAGAGACCCGTTACAAATCACACACACAACGGCAGAGCAGAATACCACAAAATCCCGACCATTGAACAGAGACGGGAAGAAACTGACCAATGGTGGATGGGAAATAAGAGTGGAAACTGGGACGCCGCTGCTGTTTAAAGTGTCATACGGCACTTCCTATTCCTGGGATGTCTTCCTCATTGGTGCAAAAATCGATACAAAATTATACAACAACACAAAATTCCTAAACACTAGTTTGCTAATCTAAGGACTAATAGAACAAGCTGTGGATGAATGACCTTGCAAAGGTGAATAGCAGTTTAAATAGGCATGTGTCAAACCCTAATTCTGATACGCCGTGCGTGTTGGGCTGGACTGGACAATCTGGGCTAGCATATTATATGCTCCATTTTAGCCATAATTCAAGACAAAGAAAAGCCCATGAGATACAAAAGATTTTTTTTGCACAAATCTAACTTTTAGCATTTAAAATTCCATAATGTAGTTTGACAGGGTACGATTTAAAATAAATGAATTTTTTTAAATATTGTGTTCTAAAATAAGCCAAAAATATTTGTGTGACTATAGATCATCTCGTTAATCGGAAAAAAAAAAATTAAAGTTAAATTGTTGTCGAATAAAGAAATATATCATTCTTTTTTTTAATTAATTAAAAGAGAAATGTGTAATATAAATTAAGACATAGGGAGTAATTATTTTGGATGCTATATATTTGTTGTTATAGGATTTGGTTGTTTTGTGACTAGAGAAGATAAGCATCTCGTTTGACACAACAAATTAGTAGTATAATTTTGTGTTCACTTTTTAGTTCAATCAATTTTACCAAGCCAAATTGATAGATAAAGGTCCATTAAGGGCTATGCCCTGTCAAATTCTGGCAACTTTATTATACTTCAAGGATCTGATAATCTTCCAGAAATCTAGCATCACATGAGAATTAATGAGCCTGTTTGGATGGACTTATAAGTTGGTCAAACCAACTTTAAGCCCTTTTTAGCTTACGGTAGTGTTTGGGTACAAATTTAAAGTGCTTAAAATAAACCACAAAGTGCTTAAAATAAGTCATTTATGAAAAGTTGGCTTTTCTAACTTTTTTTTTGGGGAGCTTAAAGCCATTTCCGTTCACCAGCGGATTTACTTTTCTATCCCTTATCTTTTATTATAATTCTCACATTGCCCTCTCATCTAAAACACTAAATAAGACGATCTCTTCCTCTTGCATCATCTTCTATAGACCGTATGATAACTGAAGAATTCCTTCATTTTCTCTCCTCATTTCACTCTCCAAGGTCAAGGCAAGTGATTTATTCTTTTCAATTTATTATATTTTACTGGGGTATGTTGGTGTTGTATCTCGAATTTCAATTTTGCTCAACCCAACTGTCGAAGCAAAGCTATAACGAAAAAATCAAATGCAAGTGCAATACGTAACATTATTTTCACAAACACCTGCCGTGCAATTCAGAGTTTCTTGAAAAAAGTTTGTTAGATCAATTTTCTTGACTTATCTAACAGCATTATTACTATTATTATTATTATTGTTGTTTCCATCTCCATTTGGGAACTTTCAAAGCACCCTATTACTATTAGTTAACGCATCAATTATAATACACCCTTTTGCACCACTCGTCCTTCACTTTCTAGGGTTCGTTAACTTTCCCCTTCTTTTTGTATTTTTGCTCTGTAATGTTCCTTTTTGCAAGAAATGTGAAGCAGGTGGCTGGGTTAGCAATTTATTTGTATGATACGTTGTGATTATTATTAATGCTTATTGGTAGAAAATATGATTATGTATTGAGGTGCTTGTTTTTCCCTTTTAAAAATTTAGTTTTATGTAATTGAAATTAAAAGAGTTGGAGTTTTACATGTATGCTGGTTTATTAATTGTTGGAGTGGTTGCTTTTTAGGTTTAAGTTATGTGAGGCAAATCAAAAGAGATACTGTGTATGATACACTTTCCATCCCGCATCAGATAATCCTCACATACTTAGTACATTTCATTATACTAACATCTCATAAGAAGGGTGGTGTATTTCATTCTTGCACGTGCAATCATTCAGTTATTGGGCTGCCAAAATTATGATGTTGCAGAGTTCATAAACGTTGATTTCTCCTTTCTTCAGATTGTTTACATTCAATCATGCCGGAAACTAGTAAAGCACGAAGTAATGCTAAGTGGGATGATGATGCCAACATTAAATTTATAGATTTGTGTGAAAATGAGATTAGACAAGGACGTAGACCACACACTCATTTTAATAGAGCTGGATGGAATAATGTTGTTGAAGAATTCAATAGAGCCACGGAAAAAACTATGATAAAAAACAAATGAAAAATCATTGGGATAACATGAAAAAAGATTGGATTCTTTTTAAGAAGTTGATGAGAGGGGAGACAGGTTTAGGATGGGATGCCACGAAAAATACAATTATGGCAGATGATGATTGGTGGGAGCGAAAAATTAAGGTACATCTCTCACATTTTTCTTTATGTCTTTCTTTTTTCTTTCATTGCTAAATTTCTTGGTTAGTTTAAAGTAGTTTTGAGTTTTTTTGTTATAGGAGGATGAGCGATACAATAGGTTCAAAAAAATAGATCTTTCACTTATATGGTATCGCTATGATGCGTTGTTTTCTGATATTGTTGCTACTGGAGAAAGAGCACGTGCAGCGAATCAAGAACAAATGTCTGGCATTGGAGTAGATCTTGATGAAGAAGGAACAAATAATATTGGTGGCTATGACAAAGAACACTTTATCAATCCTAGTGATGAAGGGAATAATGAAAGTGATGATATACAGAATGTGGATTCTATTATGTTTCCTACGCCGTCACTTAAAAGACGAGGTTCAATTGATGATATTGTCACTAACACTCAAGTAAAAAAAAATAAGGCAAAATCTGGTGCGGCATCAATGAGAGAGGATATACACTCTCTAGTGGAGTTTATGTCTAGTAAAAGCATTGTTACATCCCCTTCGGTAGATGATCCCGTCATCGATAAGTGTATGTGCGTGTAAACTTTACTTATTGCTTCTTGTTCAGACATTGCGGATGTATCCCTAAATTTTATGGTTGTACGTGTAAACTTTATGTATTGTTAATGTTGTGTTGACGTTGTGGTTGTATCCTTAGACCTTATGGTTATTGTTGTTGTGTTGGCTTTAATGAATGTGGGAACTTTATGTATTGTTATGGTTGTTTTTATTTGATGGAATAGTAATTTGAGATTTACAATGTGATTTTCCGAAGATAGATATGAGTGTATTGAAACAATTGAGTTTCTAAAAAATCTTGAAATTGGTTTCTTGGAAAAACTTTCATTCTTTACTAATTTGAGTCATTTCCATTTTCAGTTAAATGGAGAGTTGGATATTAGCAATGTGGTATCTCCTCATTTAAGTGATTTGTTAGATGACGAAGATCAAGAAGTAGAAGAGATTCGGAGAAAGCAAGATGAGAAGGAGCGTATGACTTTATGTCATATAACAGGTAAATACATTTTGATGTATTGTGAAAAATACCTATGCAAAGAACCTTGTCGTACATCAATGCGCTTTGGAAATGAGTTTATTCAAGAGATATTACGAGGAAATGAGACTCGTTGTTATGAAAATTTCCGAATGAAGAAGGTGGTGTTCATTGATCTATCCAATGACCTAACTGATAAATATGGGCTTAAACCCACTCGTGGAATGTCTATACATGAAATGTTACTTCTTGATGACTTGTGCACATGAAGTTGGAAATCGAATGATACAAGATATCTTTCAACATTCTGGAGAGACAATTCATAGACACTTTCATAGTGTTTTAAACGCCGTTTGTAAGCTTGCAAGAGATATCATTCAACCACATCCAAATTATAATGATGGTTGCGATGCTCACAAGCCATGTAAACAAAGATATCTCCCTTTCTTTAAAGTAAGTAACCCGTTTATGATAATTTGTTATTCTGCATTGTATCTTTACTACCCTTATATAACAAAAGCTTTATGATAGTTTCTTGCCCCTTAGAATTTAACGGGAAAAAAATGGATCCCAAGTTTCTTATTTTACATTCACTTCTTGTAGGATTGTATTGGAGCAATTGATGACACACATGTTAAAGCTAGATTACCACAAGGTCAAGAGATACCATATATTGGATGTAAAGGTTATCCGACTCAGAATATTCTCGCCGTTGTTGATTTTAATATGTGTTTTACATTTGCATGGGTCGGGTGGGAAGGAGCAGCTCACGATAGTCGTATATTTGCTGAGGCCCTTCGTAGAGAAGAGCTCAACTTTCCACATCCACGCGGAAACAAATATTATGTAGTTGATGCAGGATATTCACACATGAAAGGATACATGGCTCCATACAAAGGAAATAATGTAAGATATCACGTAGCTGAATTTCGCCGCGGTGCAACTCGACAATTGCGAGAGCTAAGAGGACGCATTGAGAAATTTAACTATTTACATTCTTCTTGTAGAAATGTAGTAGAGCGCACATTTGGCGTTTGGAAAGCAATATGGTCTATTTTGAGAGACATGCCATACTATACATTGACATACAAAGGGACACCGTACTTGCTACTATGGCCATTCACAATTATATTAGAAAGAAATGCAATATGGATTATGCATTCCAAACAGCCGAGAATGAGAGCTATATTCCATCGGTTGATTCTAATGATATTGACACAACTTCAAGAGCTAACAATGTAGATGTCGAAGATGTAGGAGAACAAAATGATATCTATTGGATGGGGTTTCGTGATATGATTGCTAGTGACATTTCTAATGTTTGATGCTTGTATTATATGAATATTTTCCACTTCTTGTATGTAGATGCTTGTATTATATGAATATTTTCTAGTGGAGTGCTTGTACGTACTAAGACATTAGCTTAGATTTGGCTTCTAAATATTTGACTGTAACTTTTATAAGTAATATTTGTTTGCTCCATAGTTTAGAATTTGATGTAGTATAACTTTATCTCTCATTAATCTTTGTCTGTCTGGTGATCCCATCTGAATGTTTGACTGTAACATTTTGTCTGTCTGGTGATCCCATCTGAATATGTTTTTCATATATGCTGCTTCTCTCATTAATCTTCCGAGCATTCTTATTTCTTAGAATTTCTCGAATATATGTTGTTTTGCAGAAAAAATGGTTTTGATGTATGCAGAGCCCTCATGCTGAATCTTGACAAGGCTGTGTAAAAGTTGGATATAGGATGCATATTCATAATGAACCCCACAACTTCTTTTGGATTGGTGCTAGAGACTGAGGCATTGCTCAAGTCCCCCTTTGTCTTGTAAACTTGTGTTATATTGTGGGGGGACAAAATGTTTGATGTACCTATATGTTGCATCTTTTATTTTACCTTTTAGCAGACAAGCAATCTGCTTGCTTTCACAGTGTGTGGTTTGTAAAACATCGTTCAATCGTAAATTTATGTTAATTTCATGAGATTCTTCGCTTTTGCCTGATAAGTAAAAATGCTTTCACAGTGTGTGGTTTGTAAAGCACCGTTCAATCATACTTCTTGCTCAATGGTTCTCCGAAGATGGGACGTTCGGGCATGTGTGCTTTTGTCTTTAGGATTTGATTGTATGCACGGTACGCTTTGGCACTAACAAATTTTGCTTCCCATTCAGCTCGCTCCACTGACTCGCCCTCATCCTCGTCACTCATATTAGCATCGATGATCTCAAAATTGGAGTCGGACTCGGGTTCTGGGGAAGCCCTTTGCTTTTCTTTGGGCTCATTTTTCTTCTTTCGTCGGGTGTGTGTCACTTGGGCCCCTGGCTCTCGAATCACAACACCTCGGCTTGGAGGTTTTTGATCTCTACTTCTCGTTTTAGCTGCTCCCCTGGTCAACTTTTTAGTCACCCCTTGAGCCTCTTTTCCCTCATGTTCAAATTCATCAACCAACGTACTAGTTGGTCGGGACTTCTCTTTCACTGTTCTCTTCCATTTCTTTGCTTGTTCGTCACCTTTTGTTGCCTTTCCTGTTGGCTTTTTAGTCACCCTCGAACCTCTTTCTCCTCATGTTCGATTCATCACCAACTTACTAGTTGCTCGACTTCTTTCACCGTCTCTTCCTTTTCTTTGCACTGCTCACACTGTTGCCTTCCCTGTCGGCTTTTTAGGTGGTTGAGTACCAGCATTCCCCCTCTTGTGCTTGGAACTTTTGCTAGAGGTAGCTGAAACCTGCAAAAACAGAGAGCTTTTTTTTTAGTTTTCAACTTCAGCTTGTAAGCAATTTCATTGCAGTTAACAATTTCAGATTGTAAACATGATCCGAGACAGTGAACAATTTCAGGATTCATGCACTTCACATACCTGATACTCTTAGCAATTTAACTTTTATCATTGCAAGCATTCAGTGAACTCAATTAGTTCTCATTGATGGGCAGTAGTGGTATGTACTAGTTGAATCATTCATGACACTTTGATAATTATTCTGAAACAGCTAGCCCTTAATCAATTTAGAACAACCCTTTTTATTGTCATTAGCACATTTCAGTCATGTTAACTTGTTTAGAAGAGAAACACCCTCATGGATCGACTAGTATGCTTAGTGGCACCACCCAACACTTTAGTTTCAATTATGGAAACAGTTTGTGGGAGGGAAATTAATAAACAGATCATATAAACGCATGACTGACTCGCAAGCATCGATATTCAAGCATGAGAAAAATAAACTCTTCACTGTTTGCTCAATTCATCCTAAACACAACAACAATCCACTCACTTGTCTTTCTTTTAGTACATAATAACAACAATTTTATGACAATGTGACCACCCCATGCTTGTTCGTAACTACTGGTAGCGTGTGAGTTAGATTTTATCATTCAGGAACCACTATTTTCCTTTGGAAAATCTACTTCACCGTTAACATAGGATATATCTGTTGGAGGAAGAAGAATGGTTTAATTAATATTCTCATAATTACTTTTGATTTGAATCAACTTTAGAGTTTTAAATTTTTTTAAATCAACTTTATTTATGATGTTAACAGCTTTAAGGGTATTTCAGTCATTTTGACAGAAAATAAGTGCTTAACAACACTATTTACCAAACACATCAACAACTTATTTTCAGCATAAACACTTTTATCCAAACACTCAACTGCTTATTTATAAAAATAACTTTCAGCACTTAAAAGTTCTAAAAACACTTTATACATAAAAGTCACTTTTTTAAGCCCATTCAAACGGGCTCAATGTAACTTACTCATTATTTTGATGTATAATTGACCTATTCAAATTCAACTCGTGTAAAAATTGAAACAATCTGAGTTAAATATATAGTTCAGATTGATATATGAGAAATCTTGTTAAAATATTTAAATATTTTTTAAAGACTTTATTTGAAAACGGTGATGGTGCAAATACATTCTGTGCCTTTAACCCAACTCAAGCCGAAGAAACGTATTCACCGCTAACCTCTTTTGATCTCAAATCTTTGGGGTTGCTTTTTTCAATAAATGTTGATTACATTTCTTTATTATATTTGTACCAATAATCGGTTTGTGGATGAGTGCTCTTAGTGTAGTCAGTATAGCCCTGAACCTACGTGCCTATGACTTTGTTTATCAGAAATTCGGATAGCGAAAGATCCTGAATTTGAGACTTGCTACACCAAAAAAAAAATTCTCTTAAACGAATGTATTCACACCTGGATGGCGGCTCAAAATCAATCTCATGAAAACCTTATATTTTCGTGGAAATAAATTATGTTCAAATAGGCAAGTATGTGATAGTTTTAGGAGTCTATTTATCGCGTATAGACTTTAAGGAACTATAATAAAGAAGAAAGAAAAAAGTTTTATTGATTTTAAACAACTAATAAGAAAGACAAAAAAAAAATGTTAACATTTGGTAAAAGTTGAGTGTATAAATTATTGGACAATGACTCATTTATTGATGCACTCCATTTTGACCTGCTCAAATTCCAGCCCAAAACGCCATTTACCATCCATATTCTCATCTGATATTGGGTGATTAAGTTACTAATTAATTACTAATCTTTCAATTTTATAAGTGTAATGTTCAATTTTCGAACCCTTCCTTTTTCTTAGGAACGTCACGTTATGTTCCAACAAGGATGATTAATGTGAACTATCAAAAAAAAAGTGAACTTTGTCAAAGGCCCACCTCATAATGGATCGATAAAAATTGTTCAATCTTGTTTCCATTATTTTCTTGAATATTTGGTCTATAATTAAGGTGGTGTTTGGCCAGACTTCTGGAAGTGTTTTTGTTTCTCAAAAACACTTCTTTGGCCAAACACCCTCTTTCTAGAAGTAGAAACACTTTTTTCAGAAGCCAAAAAATGTTTCTAGATGAGAAGAGAAGCAGAAACACCAATTTGATGCTTCTGGAGAAACCCTTTTTGCTCATTCATTGAATTTTTGGGACCAATTTACCATTTTCTTTTCACAAAATTTCTTTTTTAATCTCATATAATATCTTCATATAAAATAGAAATTTGGGAATAGAGATAGGAGGTAGAGGCGGGGTAAGAAAAAAATTTATTTTGTTTATAAAGTAACAAAAAATATGAAACAGAAATTTGAGGATGGGTAGGGCAATGGAGTGGGGTGGGGGTAGGGGTAGGCGAGGGGGTAAATTTTTTATTTTTATTTTTATAAAAGTAACAAAAAATATGAAATGGAAATTTGAGGATGGGTAGGCAATAGGTGGGGTAAGGGGGGGGGGTAGGGGGTAGGGCGCGGGGGTAAGAAAAAAATTCAAATTTTTTAATAATTTATTTTTATAAAAGTAAGAAAAAATATGAAATAAAAATTTGAGGATGGGTAGGGCAATGGGATGGGGTGGGGGTAAGAAAAAGATTCATATTTTTTAATAATGTTTTTTTATAAAAGTAACAAAAAATATAAAATAGAAATTTGAGGATGGGGTAGGACAATGAGGTGGGGTGGAGGTAGGAATAGGGGCTGGGTAAGAAAAAATTCATATTTTTTAATAATTTATTTTATAAAAAATAACAAAAAATATGAAATAGAAATTTAAGGATGGGGTGGGGGTAGGGGTAGGGCGGGGGTAAGAAAAATCATATTTTCAATCATTTTTTATAAAAGTAACAAAAAATATGAAATAGAAATTTGAGGATGGGGGGTAAGGGGGAAAAGAAAAAAATCATATTTTTTTATAAAAGTAAAAAAAATATGACATAAAAATTTGAGGATAGGGTGGGGGTAGATGTGGGTAGGGCGGGGGGTAGATTTGAACATATTTGAGCCATTGACTATCATATTGTCGTTACATTTCTTATGTACAATATAATATTATTTTTGATTAAATGTTGCAATTAAATAATGTTTTTTAATTAAATTGTAAAGATATACTAATTTTTAGAAACATATGATAGAAAAGAATATTTTAAATAGTTTTAAATCTATTAAAAAGAATATTCTAGTAAATTTGCATAAATGTTGGTCAAACAGGAAACTGTTTCTGTTTCTCAGAAACACTTCTATAATTATAGGCCAAACACCTAACTTATTCTCCAGAAACAGCTTCTGCAGAACTACTTCTGAGAAACAGAAATACATTTCCAGAAGCTTGGCCAAACTAAACCTGTCAACCGGCCCGGGTTGACCGAACCGACGGTTGACCGTGAGTTTAACCGCCCGCCACGGTAGTGGCATACCGTCGGTTGGGTTGCCCCTCAACCCCAACCCGCACGGGTTATTAAAAACCCGTAAGGGCGGACGATTAGGCGCTCGTAACGAAAAACCTGCCCATTCTGATCAACCTGACCGACCTAACAAAAAAAAAAATAAATTGCCCAACGGTCATTTCACCGTTGGGCTTGAAGAAATTTGGGGGGCATGGCCAGCGGCTATTTCGGCTGGTTAGTCACTATTATTATTATTTTTTGTTTTTGTTTTGTTTAATTATTTATTTTAATTCCATTTTACCCTTTAAAAATCTATAAATTCTCTACATTTTCTTCATTTTTATCACACAACATTTCTCTCAATTCTCTTATTCTCATACTCTCTTAATCATCTTTATTATCACTTTTCAAGTTATTAATATTATTAGTTTTCAAATTCAAAGTAGCAAGACGAAAGACTTGAGCTTGAGTTTCTATTGAATTCGAATCCAAGTTTGGTACACTCGTTTCATTCTCTAATTATTTTATTAAATTGTCATATTTATTTGTTGATTATTTAAATATTTTATAATGTCTTTACTAAGGGAATTGCGTCGGATCGCAGTAAATCTAGTTCGAGGGTAAAAATCAGGTTCTTCATCATCTAATCAAAATATAGATTATGATCAAATGCAAGAAGATTTTGGAATGAAGATAATGAATGTGATAACGTTCAATTAGATAATATTGTTGAACTTGAAGAACAAGAACCTTCTACACCTACTAGTGTTCCTTCACAATGTTGGTGCCGCTAGTGGTAGTCGTAGTCGCACCTCCTTTACCGTAACCAGAGCAAGAAAAAAAGGAGTAAAGTGTGGCTCTTTTATGATAAAGTTGTAGATCGATAGAGTTAAATGTAATATTTGTGGGAGAACTTATAAACATAAGACGGGGGTGCGACGGGGACGGACACTATAGCTAGACATATAAAATTCGATCATACGACACAAATGGAATGTCACTGATTTAGAACCCGGGCAACAACAACCTAATCCATTAACGGGGGGGTTGGCTAAGTACGATCCAAAAAAAGATCGCATTGAATTAGCAAAAATGATTGTCGGAGGTTGTTTGCCTTTTTCTTTTGCTTCTTCTTCATATATAATTACATATATTCAAAGTGTATATAATCCTTTTTTAAAAGGTGTTCCTCTTAGTACTACTAGATCCGATATTTTTAGACTTCATAATGATTATGTTATTTTCTTGCAATATTTGTTTGCTAACCTTCCATGCCATATTAGTTTTACTTGGCATTGGACATCGTTGAACGGTTATGATTATTTAACAATTACTTGTCATTGGATTGATGAAAATTTTAAAATGGAAAACGATATTGCTTTATGCGTATGGCGAGGATCAAAGTCATCTTTGGAAAATATATGTTTAAACTATTTGTTTTTATGCCCAAAATATAATCTTTATAATAAAATACTTTGTATCATTTGATAATGCATCTAATAATACCGCTTGTAGATCTTTTAAAATCTAAGTACAACCACTACTTCGATATATTTCATGTTCGTTGTGCTTGTCATATTTATAATTTAATTGTTAAAAGTGGTCTTGATTTATTTTCACCAAATAAAACTTGTCAAAAGAGTCATTGGAGTTATTCAGTAATAATAGGAAAAATAGAATTATAGAATTTAAAGAAAAATGTAAACAATTTAATTTGAGACCTAAATTCATGCCAGAAGAGATTATTACACGGTGGAATTATACTTATTTATTTTTAAAATAATGTTATAAGTATAAAGAACCCATAACACCTGTTGCAAATGCCGATTGTAAGAACGTGATGTATATGTTAACAAGCGAACATTGGAAATCAATTGGTGAACTTTTAAAATTTGTACGTAAATTTTACAATCGCAATCGTTGAATTTTCGTGATCTTATTACCCAACAATTTGTAATGCTTTAGCTCATATTGAAATTTCCTATTTACTTTATGGTTTAAAATCAAATGTGAAATATACTGAATCATTCTGATTATGTTTGAAAAGTTTAAAAAATATCTTTTTCCTATTCCTGATGTTTATTGTATTGGTGCAGTCTTAAATCCTTCTATTAAAAAAGTAGATTGTCATAATCTAATATTTAGTTTATATACTTATATGGAAATAAGTGAATGTAAACTCCATCTTCATTTGATTGCATAAATAAACTTGATACTAATTTAACTACATTATATGAATATTATGCTACATTACATGATAACACCAACTCTGCTACTAATATTCCTTCTAGTTCTGTGTCTACACCTGCAGGATTCAATGATGAT
This sequence comes from Przewalskia tangutica, assembly GCA_029844215.1. Classification (NCBI taxonomy): domain Eukaryota; kingdom Viridiplantae; phylum Streptophyta; class Magnoliopsida; order Solanales; family Solanaceae; genus Przewalskia; species Przewalskia tangutica. The sequence goes on along the minus strand of CM056730.1, from coordinate 90,153,340 downwards.
GACGATGAAGAAGAATCTTTAGACATATGGAGCACTTTTACAACACAACCAACCACTAGCCGATCTTGCGATGAAATGCAATTTTATTTGCAAAAGCCAGCGGAGCCGAAGAAATTTTTTGACCCTTTACAATGGTGGCAGGATAACAAAAGGCAATTCCCGGTACTTGCGATGGCGGGATGTTCTTAATGTGTCGATCTCAACAAAGGGCTTCGAAAGTGCATTTAGCCAAACACGAGATCAAATAGACACACGAAACTCATCAGTGGAAGCACATTAGAAGTGTTAGTCCGCAGGGATTGGATCGATCGAGAGAAGAAATCAAGGATGTGGAGACGTTAATTCTCCGTAAGATGAAGAAATAGGCAATATTTTGGAAGGCGGAGCGGCGGATCAAATTAATACTCGGATTTAGAGGCTATGGAGCATAACCAATTCAATCAACCTATAGATTACGAAGAACTTGCAAAAGGATGCATAATATGTAAATAAAATTATTATTACTTCATTATGTACTCTTATTAACGTTATGAAAGTTCAAAAGTTTACATCTTACCATTAATTTTAATTTTACTATCTATTTAGTTGTTAATCATATTACTTATAAGTTATATGACTTATATCTACTAATCTAATAAATTAATAAAAGTATAATTACAAATTTACAATATAAAGTTATAAACTATAAAGTATAAAGTTATAAACTATAAAGTATAAAGTTATAAACTATAAAATAAAAAGTTAACTTTAAAGTTTCAATTTTAATATATACAACTAAATTATATATTATATTATTATATTACATATTTAAATTGAATTTAGTTTATATTATAGAAAATAAATACTAGAAATAAAAAAAGAAACCGGACCGGTTGACCTGCTCGACTCGAACCGCACGCCAACTCGAATCCAGAATCTAATCGACCGGTTGGTCTGAGTCCGCGAACCGACCAGAATCGTCCGAACTAGAAGGGCTACCGGCCCGATCGGTCACCGTTAGCCACCTTTAGGCCAAACAAACACTAAGTTACCTGACAGGATTCGATTATGACTGATAATGACATATCTGCAGACGTCGTTATCCTATTAAACATCTGATTATATTAAAAGCCATTTTCAGCATTCCTTAATAAATTTAACAGTGGCATCGAAATTAATACAACGGTCTAAGCACAAACGTCCATGTATTCAAAGAAATATAACTTGCTATTTTTTTTAGTAAGATACAATTATTTTGTTAATGAAATTAAAGCTACTAACTTAATCATAAAATAAAGGTTGAACCGTCAACATATGGATTAATTTAACACATGGTCATTAAACTTTACTTGTTATATTTGATACGCAAAATGTGAGTAAGGACGTGGCTAGGAGTGCCAACTCATCTGTTGATAGACGAATTCAAATGTTAGTTATCAGCTTTTGGTGGAAAAGTTTGTTACGACTTGCAACTGTTTTCATTTCTGCATTTTCGCATTTCCTTACTAGTTAGTCGAGTATAAATACTATTTTGTAATTAGAATCACACAATTTGGATGTTGAATGATAATTGCTTCTTCCTTTCTCCTCTAAATGTTGTCTCTTCTCCTCAATTTCCTCTCTTCTCCTCAATTTCCTCTCTTCTCATTCTATTTTCTCACATGTTCTTTCCAATTCTATTGTAATCTGTTCGCGATACCATTATTTTGGTATCAGAGCTTACAGATCTTACGCCCTTCGTAAACCTACAAATGACAGACAATTAAATCTCAACCTTGAGTTGTAGAAAAATAAGAGGATTTGGCTGCGTAGCAGCTTGATATGCAAAATATGATGGAAGCAAGGCATCAAGAGCTTCGTGATGATCTTAACAGGCGACAATCATAGTTGTTTCAGCTGGTGAATGCTATTAAGGAAACTTTGGATGGACTTCATGTAAACGTGTATAGGTGTAAAATAAGATCTCCACCCATAATTAGAATATTTGTGTAAATATAATTATGGTAAGACATGAATTCCTCTTGTATATGAGACTATGATTCCTATTGTAATTGAGATGAACATTGTACACCTATATATATTTGATGTTAATGAGAAGACTCCCCAAGGGAGATTAATATCATATTACATGGTATCAAGATACAAGTAAATAAAAACCCTAGAAAATTTTCGTCCAAGCCGCCGGCCTCCACCCCTTGTCTGCCGCGGCTCCTTTAAAAATTCTAGGTCTTCTCCTACATTCTTCTCTTATCTAAATGGATACTCAAGATTCTTCCAATACTTCTGACGCTTCAACCTCCACCAATCCCACCACTATATCGTCATCCTCTTTTCATCCCGCCCTAACTGTTACCAACATCAAGAATTATATTCCCATTCTTCTTGATCAAGAAAACAATCAGTATTCTCCTTGGGTTGAACTGTTTCGTAATCATGCATGTCTCTATAACGTGCTTGATCATATCGATGACACTATTCCGCGCCCTCCGGATATTGATGATTCTACTTGGCATCGTCTAGACGCCGGCGTCAAACAATGGATTTATGATAGTATTTCTCAGGATCTTCTTCTTACTATCATGAAATCTGGCGCCACAACCCTTGATTTATGGAACCGCCTGGAGAAAATCTTTCAAGATAACAAGCACACTCGTGCGGTGTATTTAGATGAACAATTTAACAATACACGTCTTGAAATTTTTTCTAACATGAATGAGTGTTGCAGACAGTTGAAACTACTGGCAGATCAACTCTCCAACGTCGACACGCCTGTCTCGGACACTAAAATGATGTTGCAATTGATTGCAGGCCTTCCTAAAGGCGACTATGATACGTTAGCCACCAAGATTCAATAGGCAGATCCATTACCCAGTTTCAACAAATCTTGCTCGCAGTTGTTTCTTGAATAGACCCGTCGTGATAAGCAAGATGAGCACAGTCAGCAGGCTTTAGCCGTCGGCACACAACCCCAAGACCATACACCACCAGAAAACTCTCAACTACGGCAGGGCGGCGGCGGCAAGGGTGGCAAGAGTCACAGCGGCAGAGGAGGCCGTGGTCGTGGCAAGGGTCGCGGTCAGTAGAACCAACAACAACATCATCAATAGCAGGGTCCGCAGAACAACCGGGTCACAGCGCCTCTGCAATATCAATACAGCGCCGCAATGCCTCAGTACAGCGTCGCAACGCCTTAGTAAAGAGCCGCGGCGCCGGCCCCTTTACAGTACCAGCATCCCCTCAACCCGTATTCTCAACATGATTTTTGGGCTCAGCTCCAGCCACTCGACAAGTCCAGTACCCACAACAAGCCCACTTCATGCAATGACAATTCTAGCAAATTTCTTCCGCATTGACCCTCTTAGTCAAGTTAGGCTTTCAAATTTCAATCTGCAACAAAGATGACAAAGAATTGGTATATGGACTCCGGAGCCATATCTCACCTCACTCCATCTGCTGGTAATATTCTCAAACTGTTCAGTTTAAAACATCCTCAATTTGTTATAGTTGGTAGTGGCCACCGCATTCCAGTAAATGGCTATGGTACATCCTACACACCACCTCCTCATCCATTCCCCCTTAAGAATAACCTATATGCCCCACATATAGTTAAGAATCTCATCTCTATCCGCAAATTTACTCGTAATAATTCTGTCTCTATTGATTTTGACCCTTTTGGTTTTCACTGTGAAAGATCTTCATACGGGGATACCTCTTACGAGATGTAATAGCACGAGGGATCTATATCCATTCACTCCCACCTCTGCTGCCAGATCTAGCTCTACCGTATCTCTAGAGGCCATTTCTTCTTCAATATGGTATAATAGACTTGGTCATCCAGAAGACCCAATTTTTAATTTTCTTAGAGGTAATAATTTCATTACTTGTAATGGGAAGCTTGCCCAAAACTATGTTTCTTGTTATTTAGGCAAACATACTCGTCTTCCGTTTAAATCTACTTGTGTTACTTTTGCACCTTTTGATATTATACATGACGATCTATGGCCATCACCTGTTGCTAGTTCTCCGTGTCATAAATACTATCTTATCTTACTAGTTGATTATTCTCACTTTGTTTGATTGTATCCTCTCAAGTTTAAATCGGAAGTGTTTGCCAAATTTCTTGAGTTTCGACATTCATTCAAACACAGTTTACAAAAGGCATAAAAAAAATTCAGTGCGATAATGGTCGTGAATTCAACAACTCTATGTTTCACCGTTTTTGTACTAATAATGGCATGGTATTTCGCTTCTCCTTCACCCACATCTCCTCACAAAATGGTAAAGCTGAAAGAAACATCCACACTATTAACAATATGATTCGCACTCTATTGATTCACGCCTCCCTACCTCCCCCTGTTAAGTGTATTGTGTATACACTTTTGAGTCCTTTTTAGTTAGTATTTTACTATTTTATTATGCATTTAGTATAGTGTTAGGTGTGTTTTTCTTTCGTTTGTCTCACAACGGTCATAAAGGAGAAGATACTACTTTTGAGGATGAAATAAGCTTAACTGAGGATGAAAATTTCACAAACACAACCCAAAGAATGAAGCCTAAGAAGTGTCAAGAAGAACAAAAGAAATCTAGCATATTCCGGACAAAAATCAAAGAGGTACCGTGGTGCCTGACCAAGTAGAACCGCGGTGCCATTGAACCACGGTCAGGAAAATTAGCACCGAGGCATAAAAATTGCCAAAAGTTCGAAACTGAATCACCGTCGAAGGTACCTAGGTGCCAGACAGAGGAACCGGGGTGCCTGGCAGAGGCACCTAGGTTCCTGACAGAGGAACCACGGTGCCTCCATTCCAGTAACTTCCAATGATTTTCAGCCAATTAGCACCGAGGTGCCTCTCAGAGGAACCGCGATGTCGACGCGTATTTTTCAGGTTTCCTGGGCCGAATTGGAGAGGGGTTTTATGGTCCGAAAGTCAAATTTTCTCAAGTATAAAATCCCTAAACCCTGCTCATATACCATACCTTATACCATATTACAAATTCTACTTTGGAAGGAGGCAAGCCAAAAAATTGGAGACAACAATGTTCAAGTTCTTTTCTTTCCCTTATTTTATTTCAGTTTATGTTGAATTGTAATTTAGTTCTTCACATAACAATGTTTAGGAGCTAATTACTTTAGTAGGGTTTCCATCGAATATTTTTGAAACTCTTTCATATAGTTAATGCATTGATTATTGATTTCTTCTTCATCATATAAAGATCTATTCAATATTGATATGGTTGCTTGATAATTAACTAGCTATTAATTGTCATCACTTATATGATTTCGAATCAAAAGTCTGAAAGGTGAGATTTGAATATGCTGTAATTGTCTAGACATATGTTAAAATCGTGGACGAAAGTACCCCGATACTTGTGTAGTATTTAAGGTTACTGTTCTTAATCCTCCTGTATGGTAAAACTTATCATAGAAATATAGAAAGTTTCTTCACAAGGTTGAGCTCTTGTATGTCCTAACCGGAATATAATGACAGATTAGTTAACCTGCTATCTTAATAAGAAGAAGAATCATTAGCATTGCATTAACACGTGAAAGAGTGGATAGTTGAGGAGATTGGAACCCTATTTCCTTCAAAGCTATTATAAACCCCAAGTATCATAATCTCTAGTTTATTTCCTGAAATTAGTCATAATTCGTAGTTATAATTCTCAAACTAAAGAACGTCAACCAAATAAATACCATAAGATAGATAATCGGTACTTAATAAACCAGTCTCTGTGGATGATAAACTCGGTCTTACAGACTATATTACTTGGAACGATACGTACACTTGCATAAGCACTCGCAACAAGTTTTTGGCGCCGTTGCCTGAGACTGGCGTACTGTTAATATCGATTTATCTATTCTTATTTGTAATTTGTTTTTTTTTTTTATTTTTGCTTTAGTGCTGTTTGCCGCGATCTGTTTGCTATTTTTGATTAGTCTCAGGAACTTAGTTTATGCGAAGTAGGAGAAGATCAGACACTCATATTCCTCTGATTGAGGGATTACCATCTGAAGATCCTCATTTTCATCTAGCAAATTTTCTGGAGTTGTGTGCAACCTTTAAATATAATGGTGTCACTGATGATGCCATACGGTTGAGACTCTTCCCATTCTCACTCAGGGATAGAGCAAAGTGATGACTGAACTCATTACATGCAAACTCCATCACTACATGGCAAGACTTAGCCCAAAAGTTTCTTGCCAAGTTCTTCCCTCCATCCAAAACAGCAAAGTTCAGAGGAGAGATTAATAATTACTATCTGATGGATGGAGAGTCACTCTATGATGCATGGGAGCGGTTCAAATATTTGCAGAGGAAGTGCCCACATCATGAGATTGAGAAGTGAATGCTAGTCCACATATTTTACAATGGGCTAAGTGGTACAACTCGTACCATCATTGATGCTGCAGCAGGAGGTACGTTCATGAGAAAGAGTGCCAATGAGGCACATGATCTGTTAGAAGACATGGCCACAAACAACCATCAGGGGGTAGATGAGAGAGCAATGAACATCATGAAAGTGGCTGGAATTCATGTGCTAGATGCTATCACTGCATTGATTGCGCAGGTCGCAACTTTGACAAAGCAGATGCAGCAGAGTAACATGGCAGTTAAAGCAGTTCATACACCAGCTAGATGCGAAATTTGTGGGGGTCCCCATACTTTTGATAGATGCACAACAGTGGACCCAAATAATGTGCCCACGGAGCAGGTTCAGGCAGTGGGGAATTTTCAGAGATCCTACAACAATCCATTCTCCAACACATATAATCCAGGGTGGAGAAATCACCCAAATATTTCATGGAAGAATGAACAAGGGCAGCAACCACCATTTCAGACATCATCCTCACAACAGTTCAGCCCACCAGACCCACACGAAAAACCAGATGACATAAAAGCAGCATTGTTGACCTTGGCCAATTCTCAGACTCAATTTATGGCAGAAACTAGGTCCTCAATTTCATCATTGCCAATACGCAGGCACAATTTATGATAGAGACCAAACAGTTCATGACAGAAACAAGATCATACATTAGGAACTTGGAGACTCAGATGGGGCAGTTGGCAGGGAAGTTGAATGACAGACTTCAGGGAACTCTCCCTAGTGATACAGTGATGAACCCTAGGGAGCAATATCAAGCAATCAGTTTGAGAAGTGGGAAACAGTTAGTGCAGAGGGCACCCCAAGCAGTGGTTGAAAAGGAGAAGGATGTGGGGCAGACAGTTGAAGTAGTAAAGAAGGGGGTTACTGATGACCGCCCTACTTTAGAGAAGACTCCACCCGCAGTGATGAGGGAGTACATAGACAAAATCCCTTACCCTCAAAGACTGCAGAAGAAGGCTTTGGATAAGTAGTTTTCAAATTTTTTGGAGGTATTTAAAAAACTGCACATTAACATTCCTTTCATTGAAGCCTTGGAACAAATGACAACGTATGTGAAGTTCATGAAGGACATCCTTTTTAAGAAGAGGAAGCTGACAGATTATGAGACAGTGGTGTTAACAGAGGAGTGCAGTGCCATATTGTCAAAGAAACTTCCCCCAAGGTTGAATGATCCAGGGAGTTTCACCCTACCTTGCACCATGGGGAATGTGAATTGCAAGCAAGCCTTATGTGATTTGGGGGCAAGTGTCAACCTAATGCCCCTCTCTGTGTTCAAAAGACTTGGTTTGGGAGAGGCAAGGCCAACCACGATACCTGCGGCTAGTGATCGCTCAGTTGTGCATCCCCAAGGAATTATTGAAGATGTGTTGGTACAAGTGGGTAAATTCATCATTCCTGCTGATTTCCTCATTTTAGACATGAATGAAGATTAAACTATGCCTATGATCCTTAGGAAACCATTCCTAGCCACAGGGAGAGCCCTCATTGATGTTGAAAAGGGGGAGTTAAAGCTCAGATTTCAAGGTGAGGAAATGGCGTTTAAAGTTTTCAAGCAGCACACTGAACCTCAAGTCGATGTTAGATGCTTTGCTATTGGTGTAGTTGATAAAAAGGCTCCTCATGAAAGTTCCAAGGGTACTGATGCCCTTGATGGTAAGAATTATGCACCCGTAAATGATGTTGTGGATTAGAACAAGGGAATGCATCCTCCTGAAATGAGCCATGTGAAAAAGAAAAGGAGAATGGTGCTAAAGTGGATATGCGGAGGGGACACTCTACCCCCTTGATTTAGTAAGTAACCCGTGTCCGGCTAAAAGACGTTAAAAACAACGCTACTTGGGAGACAACCCAATATTTTAATTATGTTATTTCAATTTTTGTTTCACTTTGTTTTATTTTATCTTGAACAGTTTCACGATCTAGTATGCTAGTGTTTTTGGATGACAGATGAAGGGCATTACTCACTCCGAAAGGCGAATGGTTAACAATGTAGAAAACTGAAGATACTGGATTTTTTCGGCAATTAGCACCGCGATGCTTGGAGCAGAACCGCGGTGCCTCCTTCGGCTTTGTGCACAGTAATTTGGCCTTCCTCTCAGACCTCCGCTATGACCGCTGTGTTGTGTCAGTAAGTTGTCCCTCATTATTTTTAGTTTTCTTACATTGGGGACAATGTGTCGATTAAGTTTGGGGGGGGGGGGGGTCTTATTTTGTTTTGAGTCTTTTTGTTATTTTATGTGTTCATGAGTCATAATTTTTTTTATGGAGCAAACATGTTATAGTTGCTAAAAATATTGAGTGGATAAAGTGGGATAATATAATAGAATTAAAAGCGACAATATGTGTGTTTAAGTTAGATATGCCAAAAATTCATGACATCTAATTATTTGGAATATTTGCGCTTAACCTATGTGTGTCAGTTATGGAAAGAAAGGTTGAAAATGTCTAGAAAATCTGTTTGCTTGTTATTTGAGGTGAAATAGTTAAGATGTACATATTTAGGGAAATGATTAAGGCATTTTTTGATAGCACTTCTTACCATTCATTACCTATCATGACATAAATTGTATCACTAGTCAGCCCCTTTGAGCCTAAAATAAGATCTTTCTTTGACATCATATGATTCCCGATTTGTGCCATAAGTAATAATTGAAATTATTGGGATAAAAAGTGTTGAAAAAGAATAAAAAAAGAGTATAAATTTGATGCACCCCAATTAAAAATATGCAAAATTCTAAGTTTGAGGTGCTTGTTATGTATAATGTATCTCATTCTCTCAAAAGAAAAGAGGGGAGAAAATAGGTATGAAATTGAAAAGAAAGTCAAAAAGAAGAAAAAAGAGTTGAATGAAAATGTTTATGGTACATAATTGAGCCTAAATGCCTACTTTTACCTACCCTTGCCTAAGCCTACATTACAACCAGTGAAAGTCCTGATGATCTTAAATAAGTATGTGTTGACACCCAATTTTGACCCATTTTTTAGACATTTCTTGCAATTTCAAGCATTTTAGGACACCGCATTTTATCATCATTTTTGACATTTTGTATATTTTTTACATAACATTCTATGTTGTTTATTCCTGTAAATTGACATCATGTTTTGTTTTTTTACCTTTAATTAGGTATTAAACATTTTTTTAACATCTCTTTGAATAATTAGCTGACACCCCGTCTCTACTTTTAATCAGGCATTAAATATTTGCTAAATATTGTATTTTATTATTATTGCATCAGGCATTGACATTTTAATAACTTGTATCTTTAAATAATTTTCCTTTTAAATAATTAATCCATTTGTGCATTTTTTGTCAAAACCAGTCCAGCCCAGGGCATAATCTGAATCAGTCCAATCCGCCAGAAATCGAAACAAAAAATGAAGCTCAATACACTTTCATCCAATACCCAAACCCAATACCCAATAACCAATACCCAATACCCAATACCCAATACCCAAAGCCCAATACCCCTAAACCCTAAACCTAATCTCACCCTATAAAACCTACCCTACTTCTACCCTATTTTGGACCCAGCCAGCCGTCTATCATCCTCTACCCTACTACACCTCTCCAGCACACCCTACTACACCTCTCCAGCACACCCTATTATTACCCCCTCTCAGCCCTACCCTATAACTTCATCAGCCGCGCCTTTTACTTCACCCTCAACCCTCACCCCCTCTCCACAACCGTCTTCCCTTCCCTTCAAAACCCTACTTCACTAGCCGCCTACCCCTGCTCCCTCGCTCTCCCTTCTCCGGCGAACACCCTCTCTCACACTCATTAAAGAGCCCAGTCGACCACCCTTTCCTCTCCCAGTCCTCCTCACCTTTCCCGTCGCCGTCGCCCGTCGACACCCCCACTGTCCCACATCACCGACGAACCTCACCACTGTTCCCGTCGAACCCCCACTGCTCCTTGCTCACCGACGAACACCCTCATAGCCTATATCTATCACTCAAAACCTCCATCTCTCTCCTCTCACCACTGACCCGTAGACCAACCCACGTCAATGAACCACCGTTGAAACCCGCGACCCACTGCTTCACCACTCTTGTCACTGCCATCGCTCCTCCTTTTGCATTGTTCTTACTGTCAAAAAAATACGGTTAAAATTTTGGCTACTCTTTTGTTCGGTTTTACTTTTCAACAGTGATATACTTATTGGTTATGGACTGATCTGATTTCTTTTCTATTTGGATACCTCACCGGAGTTTTAACAATTCCGGCGACCTCTCGTTGGCTTTATTGTTGGTTATGTCTTTGCTCTTGTTTGATTGGACTGATTTTCGTTTATTTTGGTAACTGGCCGGAGTTTAAAATTCTGGCGACCTCTTATCGGCTTATTTATGTTCTGAATCTATTGTGGGTTGTTCTGATGATCTGGATTCCGGCGGTCGACTGGTTGTTGTTTCTACCGTTTCACAAATTCACGGTCCATTTGTTTGTTGTATTGCTGTTGCATTGCTACTGTTTTGTTGTGTCGGACTGATTTTGGACAACTCTGCCCTTTATTAAACTAGTGGAACAGATAATATATTGTTGTTATTTTACTGATTTTGAACAAGATACTACACTCTTGGTTACTGATTTGAACAAGATACTACACTTGGTATTTTTACTGATTTTGAACAGATACTACACTTTGGCCAATGAAAAAGTTATCCGTCGATTTTTGAGGCCTCCACAGTTGCAAAGACGGAAAATAAAATAAATGAAGCTTTCTGGGCAATGATGATTTCTTCCACTTACACCGGATAACCAACATGCGCTGGCAAGGTGAATTCTCGCAGCCGCACTTGTTTAGGCTGTCCTACTTTATTTTTATATATATCTGAGCCCTCTGTGTTTAAAACTATTACTGTTTTGGCGCGGATTCGAAGGTTTTTATTTATTTTATTATTTTAGCAATATTGGCCGATGAAGGAATCTCCGTCTGATTTCCAAGGCTTACCCTGTGCAAAAGACGGATTTATTTTTTGGCTTCATTTATTAATTATTGCTATTACTTTAAAATTGTTTATTTTATTACTAACACTTTTACTAAGTGTTTATGCAGGTACCCGGAGATCATCTTGTGCAGAAGGCCTAAAAATGTAACGACTGCCTCGGGGCAGCATCGTGCCTTACCGGGCACCCTAGTGACACAACATCAGAGAAAACCAGCGGAAAATAAAACTTTAAACAAGAAACAAGATATATGATCATAAACAAAGCAACCCAACGGTTACCTTCCAATAACATATATAAATACAACTCTTTCAAAACGAATAGCTTTAATCCTTTTACAAACCCCGCCACAACAAGATTACAGCACTCTAAGATTTACAATAACTATGACGGACAGGGCCGCCATACCCCAGAATGTACAAGAACCTACAACTCGTGGAACACATACTAAAAGATAAGCCTCGAGAAACGGAGCTTCCCAAAACGCAATCGAGATCCTAAGAGCGAGGATCCACGACCGATGTACCTCTACTGCGGATGAACGCAGCTTCGGGCGAGGTCAAGACAACAGTACCAAGTATGTGAATCAGAAAATATCAGAAATGAAATCATAATCTATATAAGAACAGAGACATGTATGATAACAAAACTACGATTCACAACATAAAAGCGATATGTCAAGTCGTGACTCACGCCTCAAGTCATCACTCAAATATAACTATGGGTCTCACGCCCACAACATCAATCGTGTTCGATCACGGCCGCGTGCCCGGATTCTGCGGCAGGTGTACGCCCATGATGCAACAATAATAACAATGCCCCACGGCCACATGCCCCTGCAATTCTACCTCGGTAGACACGCCCACGTGACATCAACAACAATATATCGGGTGATCAACCTCGCCGCACGCCACATGCCCCGAATTCTACCTCGGTGTAAACGCCCACGTGACATCAACAATAAGACAAGAATCAAAATGGAAACATACCCGTGGAATTCTCCACATCGCCAAAGACGCCCAAGTAAGTTCTCATAAGTCAACCGCCTCTATCGAGAGACACGCAGAATACGTAAATACAACACTTGTACAACAAAGGCTATCATCACACGCATATGCAAGTTTCACACAACTCAAAGTACTTTCACATAAGTCACACAATACCCGTAGTATAAAAATCGTGACTATCTTTTTAAGTAAACAAGACACTTCCCCTTTTGTAAAATCAAGTAACAACATTATTTTCCAAACGTTCAAATTTGCCTAATTTCAAATGCTCAAGTCACTTATTTTAGAAAGGTTTCATAACTCATAGTCTTAATCTCTTTTAAAACAATTGAGTAACATATGTCATATATGTGAGTAGTTTATTCTTGTTTATAACAATCTTATTACAGCAGCCATGATCTAGAAAATGTAATATCATTTTGTCTCATCTTAGCTTCTATGCAGATGGAGGTTTCTACTGGTTTTAATACAACACATCATTATTCAATACATTTTCCTTTATTAACGCTGCAGTGGTCTGTCGATACACATTCTGATTTCCGAAATCAGTAAAACATTATCCTTTTAAAAACCAAGTACTCATTACTCACGAATGAGGTTTCACACAAACATCCACATTAAAACAAATAAGTTAAGTCTCTTATCTTATAAGATCAAGTCTCTTAACTTCTAACATCAGTAAACCATTTTCTTACCTACATAAAGTTGTTATAACCAACTTCCCATAAAGCCGTTATAACACTTTATGTTTAAACCAAACAAATACACTTAGCAATCAGACGTCCCACCGCATTACATAGTTACACACATATCATGCTAGAACAGATAGGAAGAGGTTCACATACCTCGCGACGAGTATCGACAATAAGCAAAGTGCTCCAAGTACTACAACCTTGCTAGCCCTTTCCACTCCTCAAGTAGAATACGCCACTCTTAGTACTTCCACCTATAAGGCCACAAACGTCTATTAACTTCTAACCGCACGGTTCCATATTCTACCGAAAATTCGAACCTCCCGCAACAGCAGAAATCTCCTCTCTATCGAGGCGGCTACCAAGCCGACTGCGTGGGTTTACACGCCTAACCTGGCGTGTACAATTCTACTCAAAGAATACTACACAAGTTCATCGCAATAATCCCATGTAAATACATTCGATTCTTTTCTTTAAATTCAGGCTTAAGTCAAAAGACATTGCCGCACAATAATGTTCAGTTCTACATATAGTATACTTCAACTATATATTCCTACAACATGTAATCTCCAATTACAATAAGGGGACAAGAATATTTACCTCGACAAGAACAAAATTATCAAATTTATAATGTCTATCCTGATCAACGTTTAGCTCCTACTGCTTGCGCTCCATTCCGCTCCATAAAACCTTTAGAAGTTCTAACCAACTTCTACTCCAATACTTCAACCAACTATGAAGATTTCCTTAGGGTTTCGGTTTGAGACTAAAAGGACAAAAGGTAGCATTTCCTGCTCTACGATAGAGGTAACTTTTGGAATACAACAAGGTAAAGGCTAAGGTATTTTGGGCATTATAACAATACTTGGAGAAGTATTTCAATACCACGAGGAGGGTATTATACGAAACAACTAGCAGTGGGGTACCCAGCTAGCACCACAAAGGGGAAGCCTCTCACCAAAGCCCACACGAAAGGGGAGGGGAAGGCTCTCGCCAGAGCTCACAAGGGGAGGAGAGGGTTTCAAGACTTGGAAGTTTTGGACGAATGAAGTCTTCAAGCTTAGGGGTATTTATAGCAAAACCAAAAGCCAACCAACGGCCAAGATCAAGCCGTGTGCAAGGCAAGTGTAAGGCCTTGATCAAGCCAAGTGCACCCTAGCCCTACTCCACCAAACATGGCACAAACAAGCCACAAAACAAGGCGAGAATAAGGGACCATCGGCCAAGGCCAACCTGACCGCCCCTAAATCGTCTAACGAGGTGACAAGTGTCACCTCCCGTTGGTCCAAAATGTTTCGCCTCGGAAAAATCCGCAAAAATATAAATGACATAGCCGAATTTTCCTACGAAAGTCGTGGAAACGCTTTAAAAACGACTCTAATCAGACTGCGCTCAGCGTAATTCGCTGCCACCTGCAGGGGTGACACGTGTCGCCCTCCTACTTGTCCAAAATAATTCATCTTCCGAAAATATCCAAAATGGCCAAAATCTCAAAATCAAAGCGGGCCCCACAAAACCGTAAATTTCCCCCGTGGGCCCCACGTGACCATTTCTGAAAATAAAATCTCAAAATTCTAATATAATCTAAGAAGCCCAAATTCCAAATCTGGGAACCCAATTCCCTTCAACGAACATTTTTCCTTACAAAAACCGGAAACTTTTTCCGTGGAAGAATCACCTCTTTCTTCCTTTCCAATTTTTCTGTCGTGCTCTCGTACGTACGTCCTCGCATACATACCCTGAGAATACGGGGTATAACAAAAAAGGGCTAAAAATGTCCTGGAGTTTTATATTATGTCTCATTTAAATTTTAGTTTTACTATTTTTGCATTGCATTTTATTTTAGTTGTAAATTATGTAAAAATGCTTAGAATATGTAGAATAAAAGTCAACATATAATTAACCTAGGTTTGAACGGATAACCACAAGTTAGCGGATCTTAAAGGATGCCTAGCCCCTTCCCTTTAGGATAATAAAGAACCCTAATACAGAATCTCATTAATTTCGCAGATCATTAAATGGAGATTAATTGCAGTATTTTATTGCAATAGATCAAGTGTCCTAATTCACTATAATAATTAGGTGGCGACTCCTTAAAATACATTTAGGAATCAACCATATGTAGCACTCCCGTTTCGACCCCGGTTAAAATGGGGTGTTACAGTATGTCTATGATTAGTGGAGAATAGCAAGTAAACAGATCTATAACTTTTGAAAAAGATGGAATGAGATTGACATGCATAGGTTAGATGTTTGTATTTACAATTGATCATGATCTAAGTGAATTTGCGAAATATCTAACTTGAAATTCTAGATTGGTAAATATTCATGCTATGTATGTTCTAACATATTATCCCAACTTTCATCCATAATTTTGAAGAAGCAGTGCTATAACTACTTGATCCATCTTATAGAGTCTTTATTTTATTTTTGTTTGTGTTTTGTGCTTTACTCGAGGGCGAGTAAAGTGTAGGTTTGGGGGTGTTTGTTATGTGTATTGTGTATACACTTTTGAATCCTTTTTAGTTAGTATTTTACTCTTTTATTTTGCGTTCAGTATAATATTAGGTGTATTTTTCTTTCATTTGTGTCACAACGGTCATAAAGGAGAAGATACTACTTTTGAGGATGAAATGTGCTTAACTGAGGATGAAAATTGCACCAACACAGCCCAAGAAATGAAGCCTAAGAATTGACAAGAAGAACAGAAGAAATCTGGAAGATTCCAGACAAAAATCAAAGAGGCACCGCGGTGCCTGACCAAGTAGCACCGCAGTCAGGAAAATTAGCACCGAGGCGTAAAAATTGCCGAAAGTCCGAAACTGAATCACCGTAGAAGGCACCTAGGTGCCTGACGGAGGAACCGCAATGCCTCAATTCCAGTAACTTCCAGTGATTTTCAGCCAATTAGCATCGAGGTGCCTCTTAGAGGAACCGCGGTGCCGACTCGTATTTTTCAGGTTTCCTGGGCCGAATTGAAGAGGGTTTTTATGGTCCGAAAGATAATTTTTCTCAAGCATAAAATCCCTAAACTCTGCTCATGTACCATACCTTATGCCATATTACAAATTCTACTTCTGAAGGAGGCAAGACACAAGATTGGAGACAACTTTGTTCAAGTTATTTTCTTTCCCTTATTTTATTTTAGTTTATGTTGGATTGTAATTTAGTTCTTGACATGACAATGTTTAGGAGCTAATTACTTTTATAGGGTTTCCATCGAACCTTTTTGAAACTCTTTCATATAGTTAATGCATTGATTATTGACATCATATTAAGATCTATTCAATATTGTTATGATTGCTTGATAATTAACTAGCTATTAATTGTCATCACTTATATGATTTCGTATCAAAAGTCTGAAATGTGAGATTTGAATATGCTATAATTGTCTAGACATAGGTTAAAATCGTGGATGAAAGTACCCCGATACTTGTGTAGTGGTTACTGTTCTTAATCCTCCTGTGTGGTAAAACTTATCATAGAAATATAGAAGGTTTCTGCACAAGGTTGAGCTCTTGTATGTACTAACCGGAATATAATGACAGATTAGTTAACCTGCTATCTTAATAAGAAGAAGAATCATTAGCATTGCATTAACATGTGAAAGAGTGGATAGTTGAAGAGATTGGAACCCTATTTCCTTCATAGCTGTTATAAACCCCAAGTATCATAATCTCTAGTTTATTTCCTAAAATTAGTCATAATTCGTAGTTATAATTCTCAAACTAAAGAACGTCAACCAAATTGATACCATATGATAGATAATCAGTACTTAATAAACCAGTCTCTGTGGACGATAAACTCGGTCTAACAGACTATATTACTTGAAACGATACGTACACTTGCGTAAGCACTTAGAAATATCGCAACACCGTCCTTCTGGGTCTATGCTGCTAAAATGTCAGAATATCATCTCAATATTCTCCCAACTAGCACCCTTGTTAGTGATTTTCCACACTCTTAACGCAAGTGTACATATCGGTACAAGTAATATAGTCTAGGTAAGACCGAATATCGTCCTCAGGGATTAGTGTTCAATTACCAAACATCTATCCTATGGTATCTATTTGGTTGTCGATATTTTGTTGTGGTTTTAATCTATGAACTACTGAACAATTGTAAAAGTTAACTAAATTACTTTACTTAAATAAGATATGGTGAAAATAGGGCTTCCAATCTCCTTAACTATCCGCTCGCCTTAATCCTTAATGCAACAATAAATGTTCTTCTTCTATGTTAAGATAGCATGTTAACTAGACCGTTTTATATTTTGGTTAGGATATATAAACACTCAACCCCGGTGCCGAAATCTTTAATATTTCTATGACAGATTTTACCACATAGAAGGATTAAGAACAATAACCTATAAAACTACACAAGTATCGGGGTACTTTCGTCCACGATTTTAACCTATGTTTATTCAACTATAGCATATTCAAATTTCCCCTTTCGGATTTCGATTCGAAATCATATAAGTGATGATAACTAGTGATCAGTTAATTACCAAGCAATCAAAACAACTATTGAATAAATCTTAACTATATGAAGAAGAAACCAAATTAATGCATTAAGTCATAAAGACGAGGTTCAAGCGATTCGAAAGGAAAACCCTAAATAAATTTTAGCTCCTAGCCATAGACATGCTAAGAACCAAAAGATTATCCAACATAAACTGAAAGTAAATAAAGTAAAGAAAGAAAAATACTTAAGAACAAGTCTCTAATCTTGAAGCCTCCAAAAAATTATGTTATGTGATGAATTAGGGATTGTGTCACCCTTGAAAAAATCTGCCCAAAGGGCCTTTTATAGCCTCCCAAAACGTGTCCCACTTTTCCTTCTATGCCTTGGCCCATTCCTTCTCGGATTTGGCAAAATTCCCGCGTTGGCGCCACGGCCTGCGATGGCGCGTGGCGCCGAAACTCTGCAGCCTTCGGTACATTCAAGCGTGGCCTCTGATCTCTGATGGATTGGCGCCACGGCGCCGCCCTATTCTCATCCGGGATGCCAACTTTCATCTCTTTTGGCTCGAGAACCTCATTTTCTGTCCTCCTTTTGCTTCTTTTCTCCACGTTGCCTTTTTAAATCACTGTGACTCAAAAGAAAGAAAAACTATCCTAACACGAGACATATTTGGACAAAAACAGGTAAAATACTAACTAAAAATGACTCAAAAGACGTATATAAAATATGCCTAACAAACACCCCCAAACTTAACCTTTGCTCGCCCTCGAGTAAAGATAAAAAATAGAAACAAAGACACGAAAGAAAAGAAAATAACAGACTCAACGACACTGGTCAACCTGTTGCACAAATGTCACTAGAAAAGCATGAGGGTTAGTATGATAATATGCAAGAATATGTATAACATGAATTTTTAGCATTCTAAACTCTCAAGTTAGATATTTCGCAAACTCAGTTCAATCATGCTCAATGGAAGTAGGAATACTTAACCTATGCATGTCAAATTCAAAATTCTATGGCATGTTCACTTGCTATTCTCCCCTAATCATAAATACACATACTAGAGATCTTCAGGACTTTTCAGGGTTGTAATGTAGGCTTAGGCAAGGGTAGGTAAAAATAGGCATTTAGGCTCAAATTACGTACCATAAACTCTTTTTCTTTCAACTCTTTTCCTTCCTTTTGATTTTCTTTTCTAACCTCATACCTATCTTTTCCCTCTCTTGTTTTGAGAGAATGGGGTGCATTATGAATAACAAACACCCCCAAACTTAGGCTTTTGCCTATTTATTTTCATTAGGGTACATACATTTTTTCACTCTCTTTTTGTCTTTTTTTCAACACTTTTCATTCCAAACATCTTCAATTTTTTACTTATGGCACAAATATGGAATTATAGGGTGTCAAAAAAGATCTTATTTTAGGCTAAAAGGGGTTGACTAGGGATACAATTTATTGTCAGGGATAGGCAGTGAATGGTAAGAAGGGCTAACAAAGAAATGCCAGAGTCATCTCCCTAACATGTACATCCTAACTATTTCGCCTCAAATAACAAGCAATTAGACACATAGGCTTTATCATTAACAATGCATAAATCAAGCACATATACCCCAAATACTTTGATTTCATGAGTCCTTGGCATACCTAACTTAAGCGTTCAGATTTTTCTGCTTCTAATTCCATTACATTATCCACTTTACTTCACTAGGCGTTTCAAGTAACTACAACACGCATGATCATAAAAAACATTTAGACTCATATAAAACAAAAAAAAAAACAACACAAAGACTCACAATAAACAAAATAAACTAAGAACCCCCCAAACTTAAATCACACATTGTCCCCAATGTGTAGAAGACTAAAAAAAATAAAAAGACGAGACTACTTACAGACTTGTGGTTTAAAATGGTAGCGGTGGCTGATAGTGCATGGCAGAGAATCTTCGATAGGCGCCGCGACCCTGAATTTCGGAGCCGTGGCGCCTAAACTTCTGCGGGCTCTCTGATCTTTAAGCGTCGCGGCACTGATGTCTAGCGCCACGACGCCATTTTTCCTGAGGCTCCCTCTCTGCTTCTACTCCGTGATTTGCCTGGGATTTCAAGATTGTGAGTATGTTCATGAGAAAAACTAACAAACTTTGTAAAGTGTTGGGTTGCCTCCCAACAAGCGCTGTCTTTAACGTCTTGTATCTGGACGTCGATTCCTCTTTATATTAGCTTGAGATTGGTCACAGTGCTCACATG
Organism: Przewalskia tangutica; assembly: GCA_029844215.1. Classification (NCBI taxonomy): domain Eukaryota; kingdom Viridiplantae; phylum Streptophyta; class Magnoliopsida; order Solanales; family Solanaceae; genus Przewalskia; species Przewalskia tangutica. The sequence goes on along the minus strand of CM056730.1, from coordinate 90,133,620 downwards.
TTCCATGTTATTGATCAAGTAGGGTTTCAACCTCTGGCCGTTCACTTTGAATGGGGCTCCCTCTCTCTCTCTCTCTTACTTCAACTGCACCATAGGGAAATACTCTTTCAATAGTGTATGGGCCTGACATCGAGATTTGAGCTTTCCTGGAAAAAACCTCAACCTTGAGTGTCTGGAAAGCGGTCATGCATTCCTCATTGAATTCAAAAGCAACTCTATTCATTAGTAAGGTGGAAAGGGGTTTCGACACTTTGGATAAGTCCTTGATGAATCTTCTATAAAAACTAGCATGCCCAAGGAAACTTCTAACCCCCTTTGCTGACACTGGAGGTGGTAGATTTTCAATTACTGAAATCTTTGCTCTGTCCACCTCAATACCTTGGTTGGATATTTTGTGGCCAAGGACAATCCCATCTTTCACCATGAAATGACACTTTTCCCAATTTAGCACAAGGTTGGATTCTTCACACCGTTTCAACACTGCTTCTAAATGCTTCAAACACTCATCAAAATAAGACCCAAAGACAGAAAAATCGTCCATGAAAATTTCTATGGTCCTCTCCACCATGTCAGAGAAAATTGCCATCATGCACCGCTGAAAGGTAGCAGGTGCATTGCAAAGCCCAAATTGCATCATTCTGAAAGCAAACGTACCAAAAGGGCAGATGAATGTTGTCTTTTCCTGATCTTCTGATGCTATGACAATCTGATGGTATCGTGAGTAACCATCCAAGAAGCAATAATAGTTGTGCCCTGCGAGCCTGTCCAATATCTGATCTAGAAAAGGCAATGGAAAATGATCTTTTCTGGTTGTCTTGTTCAACTTGCGGTAGTCAATGCAAATCCTCCAACAGGTAACTATTATAGATGGAATAAGCTCATTCTTTTCATTGGTCACCATAGTCATGCCACCCTTCTTGGGCACTACTTGCACATGACTCACCCATGCACTGTCAGAAATAGGATAGATTACCCCAGCATCAAGCCATTTCATGATTTCTTTCCTCACCACCTCCTTCATGTTTGGATTCAGTCTCCTCTGTGCCTCAATGGAGTATCTGCTCTCATCTTTTAGACGGATTTTATGCATCACTGTTGAAGGGCTTATCCCCTTTATGTCTGCCAATGTCCACCCAATGGCACGTTTGTGATCCCTCAACACTCTCAGCAGCTTCTCAACCTCCACTGTGGATAGATGACATTATACGATCACTAGCAAGGATTAGTTCTCACCCAGATATAGATACTGCAAGTGATCTGGTAGAGTCTTCAATTCTAACTCTGGAGCTTTTTCTGTGGATGAAACTGCTCTCTCTGGCATCTTCCTGAGCCCTTCATATTTCTTCTTGTAACATGGCTCATAAGAATCCATCCAATTTGCATACTCTATCAATTTCGGGTCATTTCCACTATCCTCACCCCATTGGGTCAGTACTTCTTCAAGAGCATCTGCACTTCTGAACCAGTTTTCAGAAATTGCTTCTTCAATCATATCAATAGCATAACAATTGTCACTTGCCTTTGGGAAGGTTGCTGCTTGGAATACATTGAAAATCACTTCTTCTTCCTGAACACGAAGTCTCAGCTCACCTTTTTAAACATCAATAAGTGCCTGTCCTGTGGCTAGGAATGGTCTGCCAAGGATAATGGGAATCAATTCATCTTCTTTCATGTCTAAGATGATGAAATCAGCGGGGAAGATAAACTTGTCCACTTTAACCAACACATCCTCGATGACTCATCTAGGATGGACGATGGAGCGATCAGCTAGCTACAAAGTGATATTTGTAGGTCGTGCCTCTCCCATTCCAAGTTTTCAAAACACCAGATAGGGCATCAGATTTATACCTGCTCCCAAATCACATAAGGCCTTCTGACATTCAAACCTCCTTATAGTGCAAGGGATGGTGAAGCTCCCTGGATCTTTCAGCTTCTGAGGTATCTTCCTCTGTAGGATGGCACTGCATTCCTCATTCAACACCACTGTTTCATAGTTATCTAACCCCCTCTTTTTACTGAGAATCTTCTTCATGAACTTTACGTAACTCGGCATCTCCTCAACAAATGGGATGATGATTTGCAGTTGTTTGAAAACTTCCAAAAATTTAGAGAACTGTTTGTCAAGGGAACTTGTCTTTATCCTCTGAGGATATGGTATCTTAACCTGAGGATTTCCAACAGCTGCTGGCAATGTCCCTTGTTTCGGATGAACGTCTTTAACAATCATTACGTCGTCTGATGTTTCGGCGCCGTGGCGCTGTGAATCCTGCGATCCTTCTGAGTCTTCCTTCTCCGAACACGGTAGTGGTGGGATATCTTCCACTAGTTCTCTATTTCTTAGATCAACTGCCTGACACTGCTCTTTTGGATTCGCCCTAATATCTTCAGGGTGATTCCTTTGTATTCTATTGCTCATCATGCCCACGAGTTATCCTATTTGTGTCTCCAAATTATTTAGGGACACTCTTGTCTCATCCATGAACCGAGTTTGGTGCTTAGTTAGCCTGAGTATGGCCGCTCGCAACCCATTCTGCTATTCCTGTAGGACATGAGGGTTACATTGCTGTTGATAGTTATGTAACCCGTGATAGTGGTAGTCCATGTTTGTTGGATCCCTGAGATGGGTCAAAACCATACAAACAAATCACGACGCACGGTTCCACAAATAAAAGAAAATAAAAAGAAAAACCAAATTAGAAATTAAGAATAGATAAATTGATATTGAACTACGCCAATCCCCGGCAACGGCGCCAAAAACTTGTTAGCGATTTTCCACACGCTTAACGCAAGTGTACTTATCGTTACAAGTAATATAGTATAGGTAAGACCGAATATCGTCCTCAGGGATTAGTGTACAATTACCAAACATCTATCCTATGGTATCTATTTGGTTGTCGATATTTTTCTGTGGTTTTTATCTATGAACTACTGAACAATTGTAAAAGTAAACTAAATTACTTTACTTAAATCAGATATGGATGAGATAGGGTTTCCAATCTCCTCAACTATCCGCTCGCCTTAATCCTTAATGCAACAATAAATATTCTTCTTCTATGTTAAGATAGCAGGTTAACTAGACCGTTTTATATTCTGATTAGGATATATAAATACTCAACCCTGGTGGAGAAATCTTCTATATTTCTATGACAGATTTTACCACATAGGAGGATTAAGAACAATAACCTATAAAACTATACAAGTATCGGGGTACTTTCGTCCACAATTTTAACATATGTTTATTCAACTATAGCATATTCAAATCTCCCCTTTCGGATTTCGATTCGAAATCATATAAGTGATGATAACTAGTGATCAGTTAATTACCAAGCAATCAAAACAACTATTGAATAAATCTTAACTATATGAAGAAGAAACCAAATTAATGCATTAAGTCATAAAGACGAGGTTCAAGCGATTCGAAAGGAAAGCCCTAAATAAAGTTTAGCTCCTAGCCATAGACATGCTAAGAACCAAAAGATTATCCAACATAAACTGAGAGTAAATAAAGTAAAGAAAGAAAAATACTTAAGAACAAGTCTCTAATCTTGAAGCCTCCAAGAAATTATGTTATTTGATGAATTAGGGATTGTGTCACCCTTGAAAAAATCTGCCCAAAGGGCCTTTTATAGCATCCCAAAATGTGTCCCACTTTTCCTTCTATGCCTTGGCCCATTCCTTCTCGGAGAGACTGGCGTCGTGGCGCCGAAACTCCTGCAGCTTCTCAGTACATTAGGCGTCGTGGCCCTGCTGTCTCTGATGGATTGGCGCCACGGCGCCGCCCTGTTCTCGTATGGGATGCCAACTTTTGTCTCTTTTGGCTCGGGAACCTCCTTTTCTGCCCTCTTTTTGTTTCTTTTCTCCACGTTGCCTTTTTAAACCACTGTGACTCAAAACAAAGAAAAACTATCCTAACACGACACATATTTGGACAAAAACGGATAAAATACTAACTAAAAATGACTCAAAAGGCATATATAAAATGTGCCTAACAACCCTTCACAATATGACCCATACCGAACACCTCTATCATAGAGTCCACTCTTATGACCATCTACGGATATTCGGCTGTCTATGCTATCCTAACCTTGCCTCTACTGCCCCTCACAAGCTAGCTCCCCGATCCACTACTTGTGTCTACCTTGTTCCCACCAAACCATAGGGTTTATCTATGCTACGACTTTTCAACTCGTCAAATCCACATCTCTCATCATGTCACATTCGACGAGACTACATTCCCATTTTCGAATCTTCAGAAATTCCAAAAACCAGACTACTCTTTTCTTGAAGACCTTGTCATCTCTCCCATTATCCTTAATCAGCTCACTAAATCATTCCAGACGTTAGCGCCGCGGCTCATCGAGCAAGCGCCGCGGCGCCACCCTTACAGTGAGTAACCAAATTCTTCCAGAGAATTAGCGCCACGGCCCCTTGGGAATGCGCCGCGACGCGTCTCTTCCAGTGAGCACACAATTCTCGAAACGCATTTAGAGTTGCGACCACTTGATAGTGGCGCCGCGGCGCCTTCGACGGAGTCCTCTGGAGCCGCGACCCTTGATCGCGGCGTCGTGGCACCTTCGACGGAGCCCTCTGGAGCCGCGGCCCTTGATCGCGGCGCCGTGACGCCTTTGACGGATTTTCCGCCTCCATCCCCTTACCCGAAAATGCCTTCTGCTCCCGCCACTCAGACTCCACAGCCACTAAATGTCCCCGCTCACCAAATGGAAACTCATGCCAAACATGAAATCTTCAAACCCAAAGTCGAACTTAACTTGTCTGCCCAAACCGTCTCTCCAATTCCCAAGAACCCTAAATTGGACAAACAAGACCCTAATTGGAATGCGGCTATGTATGAGGAATTAACTTTAACTAAATAACACACATGAGATCTAGTACCTATATCTGAGGGGGTGAATGTGATCCATTGCATATGGCTATTTCGTCACAAATTCAGAGATAGTGGAGATCTTGAGAGGTATATGACACGACTTGTGGCTAATAGCACAAATCAGCAAGAGGACATTGATTGTGGTGAGACCTTCAGCCCGGTTGTCAACCGACTACTATTCACACAGTTTTAAGCATTGCCATGGGCAAACACTAGCCGATCCATCAACTTGATGTGAAGAATGCATTTTTACATGGGGATCTGAGAGAGACAATCTACATGCATCAACTGCCTAGGTTCACCCATCCAGTAGTTCCTCACTATGTGTGTCGTCTTCGTAAGTCATTAAATGGCTTTAAACAAGCTCCCCGTGTTATACCCCGTAGTTCCAAGACACGTGTTTACGAGAATGTACGTGAGAAGGTACGACTTCAAGATTGAAACGAAAGAAGGATTTCCTTTTCCTACGAAATATTATTTCGAGCCTCGGGAAAGAAAATTGTTCGCTAATGAGAATTGGGTTCCCGAATTTGATATTTGAGACTTATAGAATTTATCAAAATTTCGGGAGATGAAATATTTTAGACCAACCGGAGGGCGACACGTGTCACCCTTCAAGGGCCCATGTGGGGCGGAAAAATGGACACATAAAGAAAGCCACTTGGCGTGATATTGTTGACCACATCTCATCCACACAAGTGTTTTAATCTTGGCCCTTGATCTCTTTATATATCCATTACTAGTGCAAGACAATTGAACACTTAGAAAATTTTAAGATTTGTGTCTTGTTCATGAGAGCTCTCGGCCAAAGGAGTTTTTAGAGAGAATTTTTTTGCAATCTTACTCTATAATTCCCAATATTCAAACCCAAGGTTCCTAAAGGGATTCTAAGGTTATCTCAATAGAAAGATCCCGGAAAAACTACGTTTTAACGTTAGTCGCAAGATGAAAACCTAAGGTGTTCTTCAACTTTGAAGTTGGAAATTGAAGAGAAGTTGGTTATGAGCTTCTAAGGAGTGCTTGGAGTGGATTGGAACATAAGAAGAGGAGCTAAAAGTTTCTAAGGATCGATTTTTACGCTTGGACATTATTAGGGCTTATTGAGGTAAAATCTTCATCTTCTTAATGTGATTAAAGATTACATGTTATAGTAGTTGATATGAGCATGCGATATATATAGATTGAAGTTTGAAAAGATTTGGATCATGTCGACATGTTATAAACCGAAAATGGGCAAGTTAGCCATTAATATTGTAATCAATTTGGTCGATAGTTACAATCGTCGCATGTTAAGGAAGATAAGATTTATAGTTGTTGTAAATGTTACTATGTATATAACATGTTGGAATAACAACTTGGATTAAAAAGGAATTGAACGGAAATTGACATTGTTGTTGATATTAATAGTTGCCGAGTATGTGCCTTAAGGATATGGACAATTTTATATTGATTGTGGGACAGAATTTTACACGTCCGGCTAGGCGTGTAATCACCCTGGAATTTCTGAATTGTTGAGCCTTAAATGTGGCATTTGGTTATTGATTTTTGGGCCTTGAAAAAGGTGGAAAAGTACGTAGAAACAAAGGAAGTGCTGCCCGATTTTCCGTAGAATAAGAGTCCTTATACTTAGAAATATTCTACGTTGAAAGATAGAAGTTGATAGGCGTATTGTGGTCATTATAGGTTAACATTCTACGCGCGGCGTATTCAACTTGGCAAGTGGATTGAGCCGGAGAGGTATGTAGAACTTTCCCTATCTCTTGAGCATGAGTTTTATAAATGTATAGTACGATAGACATACGTAAATTAAAAGAACTCGGTTCCATTTTAGTATCCTTGTCTTGATTCTTGAAAGTGTAGTAACTTGACTTTTAAAAGGTATAGGTTTCTTGATCTTATGTATAAAGACATCTTGACGTGCAAAGTATTGATTACTTGAACTATGTTAAAGTTAAGAAACTTGATATTCTAAGTTAAGAGACTTGATTTCTAAAGTTAAGAAACTTGATTTCTAAAGTTAAGAGACTTGAAGTATTTTGAAAGTTATGTAACGTTATTTGAAAGTATAAGTCTCTTGGTTATAAAGAAAGAATGAATTTGTCTAAAACATAAAGAGTTATAACGGCTTTATGGGAAGTTAGTTATAACGGCTTTATGAAAGGTTAAAGATGTCTTAGTTTCTAAAGCATAAAGTTAGTATAACGGCTTTATGGGAAGTTGGTTATAACAACTTTATGAAAAGTTAAAAGAATGGTTTTCTCTAGTAATAACAAGGATAAATGACTTGAAATAAAGAAGGGCAATTTAATTTAAAGGCATCAATTGCTTAAAGTTTTAAAGTAAGGGGTCACTTGATTTAGAAGGCTAAAAATGTATTTCTAAAAGTGTAGTGACTTGTTGAAATGTAGACAAGCCTTGATACTACGAGTGTTAGTATCTTGGGGTTTTATATAAAAAAGAGTCTTTTGAAAAGAATGGAAGTACGTATTACTTTGGGTTAAATTCCCGGATTTTTATGTTATTTGAAAGTGCCTTGAGTTAATAAAATGAAATTCATTTTTGTATGATAATGAAAGTCTAAAGATTTTATGAACTTGTCTATGCTTTCTTGTGATAGCCTTTGAGTGCAAGTATTATATTTTTACGCTGCCGTGACTCTTAGTTGGAGGGCCGACTGTCTTGTTGTGAATTTACTTGGACGTATCGACAGTGATGGAGGATTCCACGGGTATGCTTCCATTGTGATTGATCCTTGGGCATGCTTATACGATGAGGGATTCCGGGACATGTGATCGGTGTATTTTATATACACCTTTTGAGTCATTTTTAGTTAGTATTTTACTCATTTCATTTAGGTTTAGTATAGTATTAGGGTCGTTTTCCTTTCTTTTGTGTCACAGCGGTCAGAAATGGAGAAATGACGAAAAGGAGATGAAATGAGCATAAATGAGATGAAATTGCACACTAAAAGGACCAAGAAATGAAGCCTAAAGAGTTCCGGGAAATATAGAAGATATCAGACAAAGACCGGACGAAAAAAGGACGACGAAACGCAATCCGCCGTAAAACGCCTCGAGCGCCGCTGGAAGTTCGTAACGTCGCAAGTTTAGGCGCGCGCCGGTTCTGGCCGCGCCGACGCGGTATTTCTGAGTTTTGGGCCGAATTTGACACGTTTTCAGAGTCCAAAAGGGATAACTTTTCCTACCTACATAATCCCTAACCCTTCACCTAAAGGATTCTTGGGCTATAAATAGTCACTACATCATTAGAAGAATTCATCCCATCCTTCATCCACCAACCATTACCCATCCCATTCTCCATCCACCATTCCATTCCATCTTGTAAATATTCCACAACACAATCCTTGGATACTAGAAGGCTTGGAGACTTGTTCTTGAGTATTTTTTTTTCTTTTGCTTTGTTTATTTCAGTTCATGTATGGAGATTATATTAGTTCTTAGCGTGACTAAGGCTAGGAGCTAATTACTTTGTTAGGGATTTTCTTGTGATTCACTTGAAACTCTATTCATGAATTAATATATTAGTTTGGTTTCTTCTTCACTTATTTAAGATTTATTCAATAGTTGTTTTGATTGCTTGGTAATTAATTGATCACTAATTATCATAACTTATATGATTTCTAATCGAAAGCCGAAAGGGGAGATTGTGAATATGCTATAATTGAATAAACATAGGTTAAATCGTGGACGAAAGTACCCCGATACTTTTGTAGCTTAATAGGTTATTGCTCTTAATCCTCCTTTGTAGTCAATCTTGTCACCGAAAGGTAGAAGGGTTCTCCATTGGGGTTGAGTGTTTATATTACCTTAACAGGAGTATAAAACGGTCTAGTTAACCTGCTATCTTAACGTATAAGAAGAAGTTAGTCTAATTGTATTAAGGATTGAATAGAGTGGATAGTTGATGATCTTGGAAGCCCTAATTCTCCATCATAACTGATTTAAATCAAAGTATTTTTATAATTAGTTTATTTCCTGCATTATTAGTTTAGAATTCCAATTCAATTGACGTTAACCAAATATAAACTAAAGGATAGATAATCGGTACTTGAAAACCAGTCCTTGAGGACGATATTCGGTCTTACCTAGACTATATTACTTGTAACGATACGTGCACTTGCGTTTAGTGTGTGCATAAATCGCGCATCAAATTTTTGGCGCCGTTGCCGGGGATTGGCGTACTTTCAATACCGATTTATCTATTCTTATTTCTAATTTGGTTTCTCCAAGAACGAGTTTCTAACTTGTTCTGCGAGCATCTTTTTATCACCTTTTGTTGTTTTCTTTTTTTGCAGGTTAAATTCGGAAAAAAAAAACAAAAAAAAAAAAGAAAAAGAAAAATTATATGGACTACTACTATCAAAGACAGTGGAGTCATCAACAACAACTTAACCCACAGGTTCTAGAGGAAGATCTAGATGAGTTGCAGGCAGGCATACTCAGGCTCACCAAGTGCTAGACTCAGTTTATGGCTGAGACAAGGGAGTCCCTCAAAAATTTGGAGACCCACATAGGGCAACTGATGGATAAGATGAGCAATACACCTCAAGCAAATCTGCCTAGCGACATCATTATGGAAAGTGATAAGCAAATTGAGGAACCTGAACCACACCCAACTGTTGAGGAATCTGGCGAGATAGTTGGTGTAGAGAAGGAAAAAATTACTGAAATCCAATTATTCACCTTTTTGGATTCTTTGGAAATTCTGTTTCATGTACCTATTGCAAAAGAAATACCACCAGCGGTCACTGTTGATCCCCAAATAGGAAGTCCATACCATCAAGGGCACCCCCTAGAGTTGAGATGTGTTGAGAATCTCACTGATCCCTACATTAGAGAGAGCCTAAAAGACAAGCATGTCTTGTATACTTGGGGGATAATCTTATATCTGAAGCCCTTAGTTGAAAAGATTGTTGTAGGAAAAGTGAGACCTGCAACAATAACTTTACGGATTGCAAGCAGTTCGCAGAAGGATCCAATGGACACTCGTAAAGGTTAACTGCGTCCGGCTAAAAGACGTTAAAGACAACGCTTGTTGGGAGGCAACCCAATGTTTATTAATTATGTTATTTTAATTTCTATTTTTAGTTTGTTTTATCTTGAACAGTCTCATGGTCTTGGGTTCTTGTTTTGTGTTGTTGGATGACAGGTGGACTAGGAGCAGACCCCGAACAAAAAAAGGAGCAAAAATGCTGAAAAAAGGAAAAGTAAATCGTCGCCGCCACGGTCTGCGAATCTCGTGTAGTGGCGCTGAACTTCAGAGAGTCATATTCCGTGCAAATTCCAGAATTTTTCCTCCCAGACCTCTGTTATGACCGCTGTGTTGTGTCAGTAAGTTGTCCCTAGTTTTTTTTGAGTCTTGCACACATTGGGGACAATGTGTGATTTAAGTTTGGGGGGATGTTTTATTGTTTTTGAGACTTTTTGATTTGTTTTGGTATTTTTGAGTATTTTGTTTGAGTCATAATTTTTTTAAGATCATGCATGCTGTAGTCACTTGAAACGCCTAAATGAAGTAAAGTGGAATAATGTAATGGAATTAGAAGCAATCATCTGAACACTTAGGATAGATATGCCAAATATTCATGAAATCGAACTATTTGGGGTATCTTGCTTGATTTATGCATTGTTAGTGATTAAACCTATGTGTCTGCTTGCTTGTTATTTGAGGCGAAATAGTTAGGATATGCATGTTAGGGAGATGATTCAGGCATTTCTTTGTTAGCCCTTTGTTGCCATTCTTTGCCACAATAAATTGTATCCCTAGTCAGCCCCTTTGAGCCAAAAATAAGATCTTTTCTTTGACACCCTAAAATTCCATATTTGTGCCATAAGTGAAAAAATTGAGTTGTTTGGAATATAAAGTGTTGAAAAAAAGACAAAAGAGAGTGAATAATTTTGATGCACCCCAATGAAAAAGTAATAATAAATAGGCAAAAGCCTAAGTTTGGGGGTGCTTACTATTCATCAGACACCTCATTCTCTCAAAACAAAAGAGGGGAAATATAGGTATGAGGTTAAAAAGAGAATCAAAAGAAAAGGGAAGGATTTAAAGCAAAAGAGCTTATGGTACGTAAATTGAGCCTAAATGCCTATTTTTACCTACCCCTGCCTAAGCCTACATTACAACCCTTAAAAGCCCTGAAGATCTCTAATATGTGTATCCATGATTAGTGGAAAATAGCAAGTAAACATGCCATAGGATTTTGAAATTGACATGCATAGTTATGTATTTTTACATCCATTGAGCATGATTGAATTGAATTTGCGAAATATCTGACTTGAGTGTTTAGAATGCTAAAAATCCATGCTATTTGTTCCTACATATTATCCTACTAACCTTCATGCTTTTCTAAGTGACAATTGTGCAGCAAAATGATCAGTGTCTTTGAGTCATTTTATTTTCTTTCGTGTCTTTGTTTATATTTTTTGATCTTTGCTCGAGGGCGAGCAAAGGTTAAGTTTGGGGGTGTTTGATCGGTGTATTTTATATACACCTTTTGAGTCATTTTTAGTTAGTATTTTACTCATTTCATTTATGTTTAGTATAGTATTAGGATCGTTTCCCTTTCTTTTGTGTCACAGCGGTCAAAAATGGAGAAACGGAGAAATGGCGAAAAGGAGATGAAATGAGCATAAATGAGATGAAATTGAACACTAAAAGGACCAAGAAATGAATCCCAAAGAGTTTCTGGAAATATAGAAGATATAGACAAAGACCGGACGAAAAAAGGACGACGAAATGAAAATCCGCTAGAAAAACGCCCCAGCCATACTGGAAGTTTAGAAGGTCGCAGAGTTTGGCCGCGCCAGGTTCTGAACGCGGCGCAGCGAGATTTCTGAATTTTGGGCCGAATTTGACATGTTTTCAGAGTCCAAAAGGGATAACTTTTCCTACCTACTTTTCCTAAACCCTTTACCTAAAAGGATTCCATAACCTTTCCTACCTACATAATCCCTAACCCTTCACCTAAAGGATTCTTGGGCTATAAATAGTCACTACATCATTAGAAGAATTCATCCCATCCTTCATCCACCAACCATTACCCATCCCATTCTCCATCCACCATTCCATTCCATCTTGTAAATATTCCACAACACAATCCTTGGATACTAGAAGGCTTGGAGACTTGTTCTTGAGTATTTTTTTTTCTTTTGCTTTGTTTATTTCAGTTCATGTATGGAGATTATATTAGTTCTTAGCGTGACTAAGGCTAGGAGCTAATTACTTTGTTAGGGATTTTCTTGTGATTCACTTGAAACTCTATTCATGAATTAATATATTAGTTTGGTTTCTTCTTCACTTATTTAAGATTTATTCAATAGTTGTTTTGATTGCTTGGTAATTAATTGATCACTAATTATCATAACTTATATGATTTCTAATCGAAAGCCGAAAGGGGAGATTGTGAATATGCTATAATTGTGTGCATAAATCGCGCATCAGCATGCGACCAGGATGCGGGTTAAATTCTCAGATGCTATTATTACTCCATGGCCATGCTTATACGATGAAGGATTCCGGGGCATGCGACCGTGTTATATACTATTACTCCATGGACTAGCTCCCCATGAAGACATGTACCCGAGATGAGGGATTCCACGGGCATGTTATATACGATTATTACCCCATGAATTAGCTCTCCATGAAGTTATGTACCCGAGATGAGGGATTCCGCGGGCATGAGATATATATATATATATATATTGCATATGTGTACGCCGGCAGTGAGGTGGGATTTCACGGGCATGTTACATGGATATAATTTACACTTACGGCTGTCGGTAGTGATAGAGGATTCCACGGACACGCTTTGATGTTTTGCGGGCTTGAGACCCTTGCTGGACTGTGTGATGGTTTTGAGGGCTTGTGTCCCTAGCCATGGTGTGACTATTGTTCATGTGTTGAAATAGTCTTTTAAAATGTAAAAACTGACTTTCATTACTTTTATTTCGGCAAGGCACGGTTGTACTGTTAATTTGATTATCATACTTGTCTCCAACTTTTTATATCTAGACTTTATGATTTAAATTACAGTACTTTCAATTTTACATACTTGATACATATTTTGTACTGACTTCCTTCGGGGGGCTGCGTTCATGCCGCAGGTTGAGGTACATATCTTGCTGATCCTCATTCTTAGGATCATTCGCTCTCTTGAAAGCTCCTTTCTCCGAGGCTTTATCGTTTGAGTACGATTCCTCAAGTTGTAGATTTATGTACAATCGTGGTATGGCGGGCCATGTTCCGCCACGATTGTTATGTAAAAATTCGAGAGGTGCAGTAGTCATATCTTGTGGATTGAGTTGTAAAGAAAAAAAAAGAGGTAACTGCCTTTTGGGTTATGTGTATACTTTTGGAAGGTGGCCTTATCGGCTAACCTGTTATTTATTCTTTTTGAGTTGTATGTATGTTCCGCTACTATTCTCTGATGTATACCTATAAGGGGTGCCCAGGTAGGGCACCAGTCGCGGGCCCGGGGTCGGGTCGTGACAAAAGTGGTATCAGAGCAGTTAGTCCTCGGAAAGTATCTACAGACCGTGTCTAGTAGAGTCTTGGTTATCGGTGTGTTGTGCATCACATCTATAACCAGGAGGTTGCAGGACATTTAGGATTGATTTCCATTCTTCTCACTCTGAGATCATGCGATAGAGCTGTGTTGTTAGGGTCGTCTCTCCCTAACGAGTTATGTTGATTGCAGCTACGGGAAAGGCAACAGTGACCCAGGAAGGATTATGTGGATTGCGTATCCAGGTTGGTAGAAATTGTTGTATTGTTGGTATTATGACATACAGGTATACATATTTGTGTATGAGGGTCAGACGCGTGTTGCCTAGAATGATTTTATATTACCAAGAGTTGGTAAGGACTAATTAGATACCGGGAAGGTATGAAACAGTTTAATGAATTCTCATTCAAGTTTTACGTGCTAATTTGAGAAATTAGGAGATGATGAGCTGTTTGAGAAGGTAATGAACCCTTAAGAAGTCATGTTAAGGGACTTAATGGAAGACTATGTTAGTAGAGTACATGGTATGCTTAAGAGAATTGTACGGATGAGATCCGTATGGAGTAAGTAATGGTTGTTGTGATCAAGACAACATGGTTATGGTATTATGAGAAGTTATTGTACCCGTTTACGGGGGGACTGATAAGGTAGGCTGGGAGCATGGAAATTGCGAGCCTAAGAATATTGATAACCGCTGAGACCTTAGGTATATAAGGCCTTCTCGGGTAATAAGATTTAATTCAGACTAAGGGTAAGATTAAGTGCGATGGTGGGTCGGGTTAAGGACCTATTACGGGTCGCCCCGTAGCCAGAAATGGAGTGGGATCGATTGGAAATAGTCCCGCTACGTGACAGGGTCACGAGGGTGTAAGGCCCAAGTCTAGTTAATTATTTTATAGGTTCGTGGACGCGTTCCATCGGAACCAGGTCGTGAGAGCCGGAAATGGCCTTAAATTGTTCGATATTGTAACTCCAAAGATTGGAGGCCATAATCAGTATGAAGGTTATGTACGTATGTTAGAATAAGTTGGGAAGTACGAAAAGAGTACGACCAGTAAGAAAAAGAGCAACCAAGTGTAAAAGAATAGAGCCTGAATCCATAAGAACCTTTCAAGGAAGCTACACCGTGAGTGATTGGGTGGTAGCTGGGCGGGTATATGAAAATTGCCCGATGATGATACAGTCGTCAGACCCTAGCAGACCTAGTAGAGCTGGATACTACAGACTTTGAGGTCATTAGGGGTATAGACTAGTTGGCTTCTTGTATGCCAAGGTTGACTTAGAGAGAAGTTGGTTCGATTCCAGTTTCCCGGTGAGCCGGTTATCGATGGGGAAGGAATGGAAGTGTTAGGTAATATGTAAGTTATTCCTTCCTTCTTTGACTTGATAAGTTGTGGAGTCTATGTGACTTGTTTTAGTGAAATGATTGATTTGAATTTGAACGTTAAGAGACGGAGATAAGAACATACGATTATTGAAGGATTTTATGTTAAGTGCCCTTGAAGGTACTTGGAACTGGTTTAGTGTGGCGGTCAGGGCCACGACTTTCCGAATAATCTCTAGAGAATGCACAAAGCAAGAATAAGATAAGTACGAGTGCTGCCTGCGGGAAAACAGAAGACATCGTTGGTAGGTTTTGAAAATCTGTACGGTTATAAGTTGGCGCTTGATGATCAAGATTAGAAAAGAGAGATAAGCTCTCTCCCCCACGTAAAAGGATGGTTTTACGTATTATGGGGTTATGTGTACCCATGTTGTTAGACGATGGATGTGAGACTGGTAAGATCTTCAGTGTCGTCATGCCATAGGTTACAGTTTTAGATAAACGTGGAAAAAGTATTGTGTTGATGTAATTGAGGTTTATGCGAGATTATGTATCAGGAAGATTATGAGACTGCACGGGGTTTCTACATTTATTTATGACAGACATATGAGCCCAGTTTACGACTAGCTTCTGGAGGTTTTTCCAGAAGGGATTGGGGACAGAGGTGAGTCTCGGCGTTACATTTCACCCTAAGACCGACGGACAGGCATGACATGTTATCCAGACACTCGAGGATAGGTTGCGGGCCTGTGTTATTGATTTCAGGGGTAGCTGGGAGGATCTTTTGCCTCTCGCTGAGTTGCGTATAATACCCGTTACCATTCAAGTATTCAGATGGCCATGTATGAGGCTTTGTATGAAAGAAAGTATAGATCGTCGGTTGGTTGGTTCGACGTAGGCGAGGTTCAGTTAGTTGGCCCAGACTTGATTAATCGGGTTGTGGATAAGACGAAGCTTATCCAGGAAAGATTATTAGTAAGCTCAGAGTCAGCAGAAGCTTTATGTAGATAACCGACGTCGAAACTTGGAGTTCAGGTTGACGTTTTAGTATAAGTATGGTTATGTGGCCATGTGTGGCATATTTTGTATGAAGGGTGTAGTAAAAGGAGACTATGTCGCTATTTATTAGTTTGACTCCGAAAGAACATTCGGGGACGAATGTTTCTAAGGGGGGAAGAATGTTATACCCCGTAGTTCCAGGATATGTGTTTACGAGAATGTACGTGAGAAGGTACGACTTTAAGATTGAAACGAAAGAAGGATTTCCTTTTCCTACAGAATATTATTTCGGGCATCGGGAAGGAAAATTGTTCGTTAATGAGAATTGGGTTCCCGAATTTGATATTTTAGACTTATAGAATTTATCGAAATTTCGGGAGATGAAATATTTTAGACCAACCGGAGGGCGACACGTGTCACCCTCCAAGGGCCCATGTGGGGCGGAAAAATGGACACATACAGAAAGCCACTTGGCTTGATATTGTTGACCACATCTCATCCACACAAGTGTTTTAATCTTGGCCCTTGATCTCTTTATATATCCATTACTAGTGCAAGACAATTGAACACTTAGAAAATTTCAAGATTTGTGTCTTGTTCATGAGAGCTCTCGGCCAAAGGAGTTTTTAGAGAGATTTTTTTTGCAATCTTACTCTATAATTCCCAATATTCAAACCCAAGGTTCCTAAAGGGATTCTAAGGTTATCTCAATAGAAAGATCCCGGAAAAACTATGTTTTCACGTTAGTCGCAAGATGAAAACCTAAGGTGTTCTTCAACTTTGAAGTTGGAAATTGAAGAGAAGTTGGTTATGAGCTTCTAAGGAGTGCTTGGAGTGGATTGAAACATAAGAAGAGGAGCTAAAAGTTGCTAAGAATCGACTTTTACGCTTGGACATTATTAGGGCTTATTGAGGTAAAATCTTCATCTTCTTAATGCGATTAAAGATTACATGTTATAGTAGTTGATATGAGCATGCGATATATATAGATTGAAGTTTGAAAAGATTTGGATCATGTCGACATGTTATAAACCGAAAATGGGCAAGTTAGCCATTAATGTTGTAATCAATTTGGTCGATAGTTACAATCGTCGCATGTTAAGGAAGAAAGGATTTATAGTTGTTATAAATGTTATTATGTATATAACATGTTGGAATAACAACTTGGTTAAAAAGGAATTGAACGGAAATTGACATTGTTGTTGATATTAATAGTTGCCGAGTATGTGCCTTAAGGATATGGACAGTTTTATATTGATTGTGGGGCAGAATTTTACACGTCCGACTAGGCGTGTAATTCCATTCGAATTTCTGAATTGTTGAGCCTTAAATGTGGCATTTGGTTATTGATTTTCGGGCCTTGAAAAAGGTGGAAAAGTACGTAGAAACAAAGGAAGTGCTGCCCGATTTTCCGTAGAATAAGAGTCCTTATACTTAGAAATATTCTATGTTGAAAGATAGAAGTTGATAGGCGTATTGTGGTCATTATAGGTTGACATTCTACGCGCGGCGTATTCAACTTGGCAAGTGGATTGAGCCGGAGAGGTATGTAGAACTTTTCATATCTCTTGAGCATGAGTTTTATAAATGTATAGTACGGTAGACGTACGTAAATTAAGAGAACTCGGTTCCATTTTAGTATCCTTGCCTTGATTCTTGAAAGTGTAGTAACTTGACTTTTAAAAGGTATAGGTTGCTTGATCTTATGTATAAAGACATCTTGACGTGTAAAGTATTGATTACTTGAACTATGTTAAAGTTAAGAAACTTGATATTCTAAGTTAAGAGACTTGATTTCTAAAGTTAAGAGACTTGATTTCTAAAGTTAAGAAACTTGATTTCTAAAGTTAAGAGACTTGAAGTATTTTGAAAGTTATGTAACTTTATTTGAAAGTATAAGTCTCTTGGTTATAAAGAAAGAATGAATTTGTCTAAAACATAAAGAGTTATAACGACTTTATGGGAAGTTAGTTATAACGGCTTTATGAAAGGTTAAAGATGTCTTAGTTTCTAAAGCATAAAGTTAGTATAACGGCTTTATGGGAAGTTGTTATAACAACTTTATGGAAAGTTAAAAGAATGATTTTCTCTAGTAATGTAAATAATGATAAATGACTTGAAATAAAGAAGGACAATTTGATTTAAAGGCATCAATTGTTTAAAGTTTTAAAGTAAGGGGTCACTTGATTTAGAAGCCTAAAAATGTATTTTTAAAAGTGTAGTGACTTGTTGAAATGTAGACAAGCCTTGATACTACGGGTGTTAGTATCTTGGGGTTTTATATAAAAAAGAGTCTTTTGAAAAGAATGGAAGTACGTATTACTTTGGGTTAAATTCACAGATTTTTATGTGATTTGAAAATGCCTTGAGTTAATAAAATGAAATTCATTTTTGTATGATAATGAAAGTCTAAAGATTTTATGAACTTGCCTATGCTTTCTTGTGATAGCCTTTGAGTGCAAGTATTATATTTTTACGCTGCCGTGACTCTCAGTTGGAGGCGGTTTGTCTTGAATTTATTTGGACATACCGACAGTGATGGAGGATTCCACGGGTATGCTTCCATTGTGATTGATCCTTGGACATGCTTATACGATGAGGGATTCCGGGGCATGTTACCAGGATGCGGGTTAAATTCCCGGATGCTATTATTACTCCATGGCCATGCTTATACGATGAAGGATTCCAGAGCATGCGACCGTGTTATATACTATTACTCCATGGACTAGCTCCCCATAAAGACATGTACCCGAGATGAGGGATTCCACAGACATGTTATATACGATTATTACCCCATGGATTAGCTCTCCATGCAGTCATGTACCCGAGATGAGGGATTCTACGGACATGAGCTATGGATATATTTTACACTTACGGCTGTCGGCAGTGATGGAGGATTCCACGGACACGCTTTGGTGTTTTGCGGGCTTGAGACCCTTGCTGGACTGTGTGATGGTTTTGAGGGCTTGTGTCCCTAGACATGGTGTGACTATTGTTCATGTGTTGAAATAGTCTTTTAAAAAGGTAAAAACTGACTTTCATTACTTTCATTTGGGCAAGGCACGGTTGTACTGTTAATTTGATTATCATACTTGTCTCCAGCTTTATATATCTAGACTTTATGATTTAAATTACGATTTTCGATTTACATACTTGGTACATATTTTGTACTTGACCTCGCCCTGCGTTTATCTGCATGAGTTGAGGTACATAGCTTGCTGATCCTCATTCTTAGGATCACTGTTCAGTTCTTGGAAAGCTCCCTTTCTCCGGAGGCTTTGTCGTTTGGTACAGTTCCCTGAGGTTGTAGATTTATGTACATTCAGGGGTATGGCGGGCCCTGTCCCGTCACAGTTGTTATGTAAAAATTCTTAGAGATCTGTAGTCATATCTTGTGGATTAGGTTGAAAAGAAAAAAAAAAAAGGTAAATGCTTTTTGGGTTATATGTATACTTTTGGAAGATGGCCTTATCGGCTAACCTGTTATTTATTCTTTTTGAGTTGTATGTATGTTCCGCTACTATTCTCTGATGTATACATGTAAGGGGTGCCCAGGTAGGGCACCAGTCGCGGGTCCGGGGTCGGGTCGTGACACCCCGTGCGTGGTATGGTCGTTTTGCCCGGTATATCTGATACATCACTCTTCATTTTTCATCGAGGTAGTAGCACTGTTTACTTATTACTTTACGTGGATGATATTGTTCTTACTGCCTCCTCTTCCGGGTTGAAAAATGAGATTATTACCTTGCTTAAGTCCGAATTTGCAATGACTGATTTGGGGAAGATGAGTTATTTTTTGGGGATATCAGTGACCAGGTCTGCCAACCACATATTCTTGTGTCAGCTTAAGAATGCAGAGGAGATCGTGTACATGGGTAAGATGGCGAATTGCAAAGTTTCACCTACTCAAGTTGATTCAAAATCTAAGCTCATTGCTATGGATGGTGCTCCAGTCTCCTATCCTACTCTGTATAAGAGCCTTGCAGGTGCACTTCAGTATCTCACATTTATAAGGCCAGACATTTCTTATGTCGTTCAGCAGGCGTATCATCAGATACATTAAGGACACACTTGATTATGGTTTGCACCTATACCCCTTTGCACCAAATATGTTGCCCTCTTATACGGATGCAGATTGGGTAGGGTGTCCTGACACGCGACGCTCTACCTCCGGCTTTTGTGTATTTTTAGGGGATAATCTGATTTCTTGGTCTGCCAAGCGACATGATACCCTATCTCATTCGATCACAGAAATTTGATGCAGGCGTTGCAAATATAGTAGCCGAGATTTGTTGGCTCAAATTTCTTATTAGAACTTGATGTCGCTGCGTCGACATCTATTGTGTACTGTGATAACATCTCTGCCATCTATCTTTCTCATAATCTGGTTTAACATCAGCGAAGCAAGCACATTGAGATAGACCTACACTTCGTTCGTGAGAAAGTTGCACTAGGCCATG
The DNA here is from genome assembly GCA_029844215.1 of Przewalskia tangutica. Taxonomy (NCBI): domain Eukaryota; kingdom Viridiplantae; phylum Streptophyta; class Magnoliopsida; order Solanales; family Solanaceae; genus Przewalskia; species Przewalskia tangutica. Next base: position 90,113,422 of record CM056730.1, on the reverse strand, counting down.
TCAGAGTGTTACATGTTCCATCATCCTATCAGTATGCAGATATATTTACCAAAGGACTTTCCGGACAGTTATTTCTTGACTTCAGATCCAGTCTCAGCATCCGGCCTCCTCCCGCTCTGACTGAGGGTGTGTGTAAACGTGTATAGGTGTAAAGTAAGATCCCCACCCATAATTAGAATATTTGTGTAAATATAATTATGGTAAGACTAAAATTCCTCTTGTATATGAGACTAAGATTCCTATTGTAATTGAAATGAACATTGTACACATATATATATTTGATATTAATGAGAAGACTCCAAGGAAGATTCATCTTACACTTCAATTACAACAAAACCTCATATCAATCCCTCATCATCGAATGGGAATGGTCGAGATCAGAATTTGCAACCAGGACAAGGTATATTGGGTATCATTCTCATACTTTTAGCAATCGTAATCACAATTTGTTGTTCGCTCAATTTAATGGAGAAGACTTGAAAATATGGTTATACAAAATTGATCAGTACTTTTATGTTGATGATACTCCTCTCAATCGGAGAGTGAAACTTGTAGCTATGAATTTAGATGATGAAGCTTTGGTATGGCATTAGTCGTATTTGAAATGTAGAAATTCACAAGTGTTGCCTCATTGGGATGAATATCTAGCCATTTTAACTGCGATATGTGGAAATGAATTCTCAGATCTAATAATGGCATTGAAGTAATTAAGACAGACGGGTAGTGTAAAGGAATTTCAGTTTTCCTTTGATAGACTTTTAGCTCAGTCTAATCTGTCCACTAGTCAAGCTAGTCTTGGTTTTTGGGCGGTCTTAAGGAAGAATTATTGAATCATATTATGATGCATGATCCACAAACACTTCATAAGGTCTACAAATTAGCTAGATTAGTTGAAGCTACCTTAGCTGCTAATGCTAGAGCTGCAAGATACCCATCCTTAGGTCAAAATGCTTATAATGTTGCCAACGTTAGGAGGCCTGTTTTTTAACATTCACAAGCAAAGAATTCTGGTTCTCTCCTAAGCCTCATCCTAGGTTGGCTTTACCTTCAACGGTTCCTAACACTCAAAATAGGAACAAGAGAGTTATTTCACTTGCAGATATGCAAGCTAGGAGGTTTATGCTTCTTTTGTGATGAAAAACATGCTCCTGGGCACAAATATGTACTACCTAAGCAATTATATGTGATGGAACTTGAATTTCCTATAAATGAACCTGGTGGAGATATTGTCTTGGAACCAACACTCGATATGTCACCTGTAAATGAGGAATGGAGGCCCACTGAGGAAACTTCTGTGATATCTTTTTATACTCTCAGTTGAATGGAAGGTGCTCAAACTATTCATATGATAGGATATAATGACAAGAGGCCAATACAAATATCGTTGGATAGGGGTAGTACTCAACTTTATAGATCTGAATTGTGTACAGATGTTGGTGTGCAATTTCCTGAGTACCAAGGTGGAGTATGTTAGCTTGGGTAATAATAGTTTAGAGGCTACTACAGGGTAGTGAAAGACCTTACATGGATGTTGCAGGGTACTACCTACACCTCTCACTTTATAGTATTTCCAGTAGGTAAATATGACTTAGTGTTGGGTACTCTTTGGCAGGGGTGAATATACATGGAGCATAGGGGGTACGAACCCCCTTCATAGGAAAATTACATTGTGTATATAAGGTCAAATTTTTGTTTGATGTGTATTTATTAAATGTTGAACTCCTTTAATACAAATAAAAAGCTTAGCTTAGTGGTAAAGGGGATTCAAAAATATGTAGAGCATGTAGGTTTAAATCTCATTGACAATATTTTTAAATTTTTTAAATTTCCTTGGTAAAAATTCTGGCTCCGCCACTACTTTTTGAATAAAGACCTTGGGTCCTGTGACCATGGATTTCATTGAGCTGATTATGTCCTTCCAGTATCAAGGGAATCATTTCAGTTATTTATGTTACATATATCTCATATCAACCAAGGCAACAGTATGGAGGTCATTCAATTCCTTGTACCTACCTCAGGATGCGCAAGTACCAAAAGAGTTAGAACTATTATTAATACAGTATCAGCAAGTGTCTGAGGAACCAATATTACCTCCTTTTAGAGGCATCTTTGATCATAGGATTCCATTAAAACCAGGGTCTATACCCGTTAACGTAAGGCCTTACAGGTACCCAACTATAAATAAAGATATCATAGAGAAGCTTGTACAAGATGTGCTGCAACAAGGTCATGTGATACATTATAGTAGCAGTCCATTTGCTTCTCCAGTAGTATTGGTTGGTAAGAAGGATGATTCATAGAGACTGTGTGTGGATTATAGGGAGCTGAACTAGTGCACTATAAAGGACAAGTTCCTCATTCCTATTACAGATGCTTTTATTGATGAACTAGCAGGTTTCTATATATTCTGCAAGGTGGATCTTAGGTTTGGTTATCACCAGATCAGGATTGTATCTTCATATGTTTATAAGACTGCTTTTATGACTCAGGTGGGCCACTATAAGTATTTGGTCATTTGGTTTAACCAATGCACCTGACACATTTCAAGGACTTAAGAATCACCTCTTTCAACCTCTTTTGAGAAAATGTGTCTTGGTATTCTTTGATGACATTTTGATATACAACTTGAGCTTGCAGGAGCATATAGTACATCTTCAACAAGTATTTGAGATTTTATTTCAAAACCAATTGTTAGCCAAGCAATCCAAATATGTATTTAGTGTTTTCAAAGTGGAGTATTTAGGCCACTACATCTCTGCTCAATGTGGTTTTCCTGATCGTAAAAAGATATATGATGTGCAATAATGGCTTACTCCCATTACCTTAAAAATAGTTGAGATGTTTTTTGAGTTTGGCTGGTTATTATAGGAAGTTCATTAAGGGGTATTGCTATATTAGCAGACCTTTAAATGACTTATGCAAGAATGACATTTTTGTATGGTCTGGGGAAGCTGACAAGGCATTTGCTGCTCTTAAGATGACCCTTACCTCATGTCTTAGCCTTACCTGATTTCTTCTTTCCCTTTGTGCTTGAAACAGATGCTAGTTGTAGTGGAATTGGTGCAGTTCTCATGCAACATGACCATCCCATTGCATTCTTGAACAAGGGATTAGCACCAAGACATGTTGCTCTATCAGTTTATAAAAAGGAACTGTTGGCATTGGTGTTTGTTGTCACTAAATGGTCTCATTATCTATTGGGCCAATATTTCATAGTGAAGACAGCCCAAAAAGCTTTGAAGTATATCTTGGAGCAGAATTTGCATACTAATTCTCAAATCAGATGGCTAGCTAAATTGCTTCCTTTTGACTTTGAGATTCAATATAAAAGAGGCAAGAAAAATATGCCTGCATATTCTTTATCTAGACTACAAAAAGATGAGTTGATGAGTCTTATGATGTATTTTATTCAATCTGACTTAAGGCAATCAATTGAAGCTAATTGGCAATCTGATCCTGAATTGCAACAGTTGATCACTACATTGCCAACTCAACCTCATAGGCAATTTACTTGGATTAACAATCAACTGAGAAGAAAAGGGAAACTGGTGATTGGAAATGATGTAACTCTGAGGATTCAGATCATATCATTATGGCATTCTACTCCTGCTGGGGGCATTCTGGTATTAATACTACTACTAGGAAGATTATGACATATTTTATTGGAAAGGGATAATGAAGGACATTCAATACTTCATTCATAAATGTTCTACTTGTCAGAGGAGCAAATATGATACATCAGCTTATCCTGGCTTATTGCAACCCCTTTCCATTCCTAGAACCCCTTGGACTGATATTATCATGGATTTCATTGAAGGTTTACCCAAATCTCAGGGTAAAACTGTCTTTTGGGTTATGGTTGATAGGCTAACCAAGTTTGGCCATTTCATAGCCCTTTCTCATCCTTATTTTGCATAGTCTTTTGTCCATACCTACTTTAATTATATATTCTAACTCTATGGTTTTTGCTCTACCATCACTTGTGATAAAGACCCTATTTTCATCAGCAGATTTTGGAAGAAATTCTTAGTTGCTCAAGGTGTCACTGTCTAACTTCTCTTTCTGACTAAGTTGCATTCTTACCCTTAGTTGAGTGGAGGCACAACTCCAGCTTTCATTTTGTAATCCAAACTTCTCTTTTTGAGCTACTCTTTGATTCATCTTCTTTACCTTTCTGATGACTCAAATTATCATTCTGTTGATGAATCCTACTCCTGAGAGAATTCAAGATTCAACTTTCCAAGTTTCATTTAACTAGAACTCAACACAGAATGCAGGCTCAAACTAACTCTCACAGGTCTGATAGCAGTTTTGTGTTGGATATTAGGTTTTTTGTCAAATTGCAACCTTATAGGCAGTCCACTCTATATGTTTTCCCTTACCAAAAGCTTATTTTAGATACATTACCCTATTGTGAATAAAGTATGAGCTGTTGCTTATACCTTATTACTACCTCCTGAAGTACAAATCCATCCCACATTCCATGTATCACAATTAAAGTATTGTTTTGATATTTTTATTGACATTAGTTCTAGTCTTTTCTATTCCTTTTATGTCATTTGCTTGAAGCTGTGTTGGATAGAAGATTGGTGAAGAAGGGAAACAAAGTTATTGCTCAGTGTTTAATCAAATGAAAGGTTTTGGATGATCACTTTGCTACTTAGGAATTTTCCTCTGTTGCGACTTGCAGGTTTTTGGATTTCACCCTTGAGGACAAGGGTGCTTTCCAACCAGGGGGTATTGATACTCAAAATGTGAGTAATGACGTAGCTAGGAGTACCAGCTTAGCTACTGAGTAGACGAATTCAAATGTTAGTTATCAGCTTTTGTCGGGAAAGCTTGTTACGACTTGCAATTATTTTCATTTCTGCATTTTCGTATTTCTTTACTAGTTACTCGAGTATAAATACTCTTTTTTAATTAGAATCACACAATTTGAATGTTGAATGATAATTTCTCCTTCCTTTCTCATCTAAATTCTGTCTCTTCTCCTCAATTCTTCTCTCCTCATTTGATTTTCTCACTTGGTATCAATATCAGAAAGGTTACAAAACTATTTATTGATAGACGTCTTCTACTAAAAAAGTTAATTGTGCACCTAATCAGTAAGGAATAATAAATTTAATTAGGCAACAATAGCTCTTTTTTATTTCGCTAATCCGATTAACTTGGATTCACATCTAATATGCTAACTTAAGGAGCAAAGTCTGCTAAAAGGCTATATTCCAGAAATTAAACTTGAGACTTTTGGTTGGGAACGAAGGGTCTTAACAATCAATTCAATGTTTAGACAAAAATAACTTTTAGAGCTTATAGAAATTCAAACTCATAGTAATTCATTTTACTATACATGAAATCAACTAATAGAACATATTTGTAATCTTGGTACAGTTCATCGATTCATATGAAAAAAATACTTTTAATTAGATGGATAGGCCCACAAAGGAGTAAAGTCTCTTAGTTTTCTGATGAAGGTTTTCATTCTTAGAAATTAAATTGAGATCTCTAATTAACTAAAAATTTTCAACCATAACCATCTCGTCACATTCTTTTATATTTAGATTGTTAATATTGGATTTGGTGTTGTGTCATTTGACTCAACATATCTCCCCGAGTATTAATATGAATGTTTAATTATGTTGGAACAAACGTTGCACAACATTCACACCAACATTTTCTGAACAAATTTTGCCTTCACGCGATGCAGTAATATTTGTGTAAATATTACTATGAGGTAAAAATATCTTGGCAAGGTAAAAAGGAGCTGGTAAAAAACGAGTGAGGATTAAGTCAAAAGTTGTTGCTTATCGTGAGGATCAAGCCAAAGCTGTTGAAATTATTACTCCCTGATTTTCTCCAACAAATTCCACCAACAGTCCACCTTTCCCCCCTTCCACAACCGATCGATGAGTAATTCAAGGTAGACTTTCTACTATAAATAGAGAGACTACTGCAGAGAATCGATATCCAAAACCAGAAAGTAAAAATACCAAGAGAGCTCTAGGGATTTTATCTCAAAAGTTTGGAGAGCAGTGTTGCCTGAGTGTGTTGACAACATTCTATCCAACATTACAATTACTATTTATATTCTAGATTAGTTTTGTAGGGAGTGATTGTAATGAGAGGTTGTCTATGTCTACTTAGTTAGATTTTTCAGGCAGAAATCATCCGCGACTTCAATTTTTAATTTCTTTTCATTTTATCTTGTAAATCTGTAAAGAAAGGAATTTGGATATAAAATATATACAATACACTTCAAAGTATTTTTTGCTAAAGTGTTGTTACTAGCGTCAGATGACATAATTTCCGACATTCGGAAATAGAATTACCATTCGAGTTTATTTTATTTTGTTTTTATTGTTCCATAGCCCCTTCAAGTGGTATCAGAACCGATACTTAACACAATAAGTGCTTGTTCATGTTGACATAAACTATGGATCCGACAAATCCAACTATTAGTAGGCTTCCTATTTTAGATGGATCAAATTATGTTTATTGGGAAATTCACCTACGTTCTCATATCAAATTAATTGATGTTAAGACATGTAGATCTATAACCAATAGGTATGTTGTTCTAATATTGCCACCGGATGAGGAATGTGACATTCTTATTAAACTTGAATCTGAATGGACTACAGAAGAAACCAATAACGCTAGCTTTAACGAAGAAGTCTTAAATGCAATTTTTGGATGAGTTGATATGCATATGTTCAAACTCATTTAAAATTGCCCCATGGCTAAGGATTCATGAGATACTTTACAAATTCATTGTGAAGGTAGCTCAAGTGTTCGTCGAACAAACTTACGCATGCTCATGAGTAAATATGAACATTTAAGAATGGAAGAAGCGGATGATATTAAATCTTATTTTAAAAAGTTGATTGACATCTCAAATGAATATCAAGTGCTTGGTGAACCATTAACCAACATTCAACTTGTTGAAAAAGCTCTCTGTTCTCTCCCTGAAAAGTTCAATTTAAAGACTTGTGCTATTGAGGAAGCTCACAATCTTGCTACAATAGACCTTCATACCTTGATGAGCATTCTAAATAATTATGAGATGAACATTGAGAATCAAAAGGAATTGTATAAAAGCAAGAATGTGACACTTCAAGTTCAATCCTTAGAGAGTCAAATCGAAGAAGAGGATGAGAATCTTGAAGAAATTGGTGATGGTACAAATGTTGCCTTACTCACTCGAAAATACAATTCGATGGTGAGGAAGTTCAACAATGAGAGAAATCAATCTTAATCTAAAGACCACCAAAACCAAGTCTTCAATCAAAAAGACCACTAGATTACTTCCAAATGTACAAAAAGGAAATCCACTAAGAAGAACCAACTGAGATCGTACCAAATTTGATCCCAAACAACTTGAGTCCGTGCAGTGTCATGAATGTTTGGGTTGGGATCACTATGCTAACAAATGTGCAAATGCTCTTAGAAAATTTGGTAAGAACCTATGTGTTTCTCTTATGTGATGATGAAGGAGAAGAGAAAGGAGATCGTGAAATTGAAAGACAAGCAATGCTGGCCACTATTTTCAAACAATCTCTATCGGAGAATGAAAATGTCATATACAACGTTGTCTCAGATGCCACGACATTTGCTCCAACATCAACATCCTCAACGACATCCGAAAGGTGTGAATTCTTTAACTATTTTGATGTTAATTGCTTTAGTGGTTCTATTTCTATTAGTGAGGCTGATTGTATGGATCAAGTTGAATACAAAGATGATATGATTAATGAATTACAAAGTATTTGTAAAGCCTTAATCATAGAATCCAAGCAACTTGACAAAAATGTAAAATCTTTATCTCATGAAAATTTAGTATTAAAAGGCACGATAACCCGACTTGAGGTTACACTTATAAAAAGGATATTGAATTTGGTAAGATATGTGCAAAATTGGATTTAGCCGAAGCAACCTTTCGTAACTCAACACGGGGACTTCGAAATTTGATGAGATACTCAACTTTAGTAAATCTTCACATGCAGGAATTGGGTACGAAAACTCTCTTAAAACCATATGCTCTAATCTTCTTGATAAAAAAAAGAGAAAATATGCTTTGTAAAAGAAAAAGAGATGAATAATAGATTTTCATATATGTCAAAGATATGAAGTTTGTGTGTCATCACTGTAATTCCCATAGACACTTAAAACCATACGGTTTCAAATTTCAAAATTCTGTGAGCAAAATGTTGCCTAATATGTTATCCAACATTTCTGATAACAATTAAAGCAACATTTCTGAGCAAAAAGGTAAAAAATTCTTTAAGAGAGTTTGAGTTTCAAAAAAGGATGTAACATGTAATATTTCTATAACTGCATTAAGAACTAATGTTTCAGGTTCTTGGTACTTTGATAGTGGATGTTCTCGCCACATGACAGGTACAAAAGGTTTTATAAAGAACTATGAGTCATTCAATGGAGGAAACGCGACTTATGGAGGTGGCAGTAAAAACAAAATAATTGGAAAAAGGATCTTGGATGTTCCTGGATTTCCAGCCTTAAGAAATGTTTTAGACATTGAGGGCTTAATGACTACTTTGATTAGTATTAATCAACTTTGTGATGACGATCTTGAGGTAAAATTTAATAAGAATGCCTGTAAAGTTACGAATGAAGCAAATATATGTGTCATGACAGGTACAAGAACATGTGACAATTGCTATCTTGTTGTAAGACAATAAAAATGCAATAATGCTAAGGTCGATGACACAACACTATGACATCAAAAGTTGGGGCATGTCAACTACCGCAATTTAGAAAAATTGGTCTCATATGAAGTAGTTAGAGGCATACCCAAACATAGCCATAAAGGTAAAACTGTCTGTGAAGATTATTTGAAAGGTAAGCAAACTCGTGTCTCTCATAATGTTTTCTCACACGACAGACAACATTCAGGTACGTCTCACTATTTTCAATTGCTACATATGGATTTAATGGGTCAAATTAAAGTAGACAATCTAAGAGGCATGAGGTATTCCTTTGTGATATTAGATGATTTTTTAGATATTCTTGGATATATGTTTTTGAAAGAAAAATCACAAATGTTTGACATGTTTAAAATCTTGCACTCTAGAATTAGAAAGTTATTCTATTCTCATATTTTTCGGATTAGATCCGACCATGGAAAAGAATTTGAAAATAGTTCATTCACAAATTTTTATGAGAAAAATATAATTTTCCAGGAGTGTTATGCCCCCAAAACTCCTCAACAGAATGAGCTTGCAGAATGAAAGAATAGGACATTGCCAGAAATGGCTAGAGTGATGCTTAGTTCTAAATATTTGTCAAAGGGCAGAAGTCTTGAATACTGCTAATCATATCGCTAACAGAGTCTATTTAAGGCCAGGAACAAAGATGACATCCTATGAGATTATATATGAAAAGAAATCAAACTTGCGTTACTTTCATGTTTTTGGGTATATTTATTATATTTTAAATGACAGGGATCATTTGGAAAAATTTGACTCTAAGACTGATAAAGAAATTTTTGTTGGCTATTTACAAAATAGTCATGCTTATCGAGTATACAATCTTCGATCCAGAACTGTACAAGAATCTGTAAATGTTATATTTCATGATCTTTATGATGTTTCAGGAAAAACTATTGAAAATAACATTAAAAATACAATGGAAAGTCCACAGAGTGTAGAAGAATCGGATGTTGCCACAAATGTTGTCACACCTAAAGCAAAATCTGAAACCACAATAGAGAACACATAGGCAACGATGGGGAGTCAATTGCTGAATTTTTAGACCAAGTTCGTAGAGACCCCTCATAAAGGATTATGAAGAATCATCCAACGAGCCAAGTGATAGAGGGAGTTTTTGAAGGAATTAGAACAAGAGCAAATAATCACTCAACTATAGAGAAATGGTAATGTAAGTGTGTATGTCAACCATATATCAAGAGGTTAGTCTTTCTTATTTTATATCTACATTAGAACCAAAAAATATTGTATAAGCACTTAAAGATAATTTGTTAGAAATAAAGCACGTCTAGTTACACAAGGTTATACTCAGGTGATATGAATTTTGTTAAAAGTGTTAGAGAGAAGTTTAAGAGTTAGAGAGAAGTTTCTCTCACTAGGCGAAAATGCTCTCAACATTTCTCCCTAGTCGCTCTTCGCAATCCGCCTCATTCTTATGATTTCATCTTAGATTTCATACTCCTTAAATCTGATTTCATCTTTGATTTCATGAGATTGTTCGTTTGTTCATCTTACTTGAATTTGATACGAAGTTGTTTGAGTTTATTACATTTGAGTTTATCAACTTGTTCAAAGATTGCTACGAAGATACTTCAACTTGATTAAAGATTGCTCAAGATTTGCATTATCTTCCTTCTAGCCATGAGAAAGAATACAAAGATTTCAACCAAAAGAATGAAAGAGATTATTTTGATTGTTCAAGATTACAAGATTCAGGATATGAATTTGAAGTTTGCCGTTCCGAGGGGCACTTAGCGGTGGCCAGTTTGCTTATCTGGATTTGGTGGGGTATTCGGGGCAGGCGGGTGATGCAGGGTTGTTAGCAGGTCAGGAGGGTGTTCTTGGTGTGCAAGAGGGTCTTGATGGTGGTCTTGGGTTGAGGATTCAGCTCTTTGATTCTCCCAACCTCGGCAGCACCTTGGCGTCGGTAAAGCGGTGCGTTCCGGTAGGCACTCCTGACTCTGGGGAGATTGCGGATCTTGATAGGGATCCCGGGTCAAAAGTGGGTATGGAGGGTGGAAACGGGTTGCAGGTGGGTGGTGTTGATGTTCAGGGTTTGTGGTTTGAACCCTTGGGTCTCCGATCCTTGGCTTCTGAGTACATTGAGACTTTTCCGGCGGCCACTTTTGATGCCAAGGTGACTACGGGTCTAGAGGTTGGTCACGGGTTGATTTCGGGTCAGGTGGGTGGGCATGGGTCTTGGGGAAAGTCCATGGGTCACCAGCCTTTGGTTGTTGAGTTTGAGAATGTTTCTTTTCCAATTGGCCTAGGAAATGCTAAGGTTTTGGAAGTCGAGGGGTTTTTTATCCAAAAGAGGTCTAGGTATTTGATGCATTCAATGGGTGCGGATGTCAATGGCACGCCTCATTCGATTGCTGCGGTTGTCAATGACACGCCTCATTCATTAGGTGCAACTTTCGGAGTTGAGGTTGTTGGGAATTCAAGTGTTGCGGTTTCCGAAACGTCACCCCCTCTCGAGGGGTTGACGGGTAGCATGGGTGGGCACGGGTCTATGGCGTTTCTTGAGGGTGGTTCCGGGTCGAAGGAGGGACAGAAGGGTGGTCATGGGATGCTGATTGGTCTTTTTGGTGGTCGCGGGTCAAGGCTGAAGCCCAAGGGTCATCGGTTCAAGATTGTAGGGTCGGAATTTGGTTCACTTTCCATGGCTCTTGGTATTGCAAACCGTGCGGAAGTTGAGCAACCTACTCTTCAAACGAGACTTGGTAACTTGGGCAATTTAATTGCTGAGAAAACCAAGGAAGCATCTCATTCAATAGGACATCGTGAATTGATAAGGGTGGGAACCGAAGAGTCAACTCTTCTAATGGATTCAAAGGTTGCGGAAATCAAAGGGGCAGCCCGTCCAAAGAGGTTTGGAAACTTGATGGCTACGGGAACCGAAGGGTCTACTCTTCAAATGAGTCTTGGAAGATCAACTTATGTGGAATTTGAAGGGTCATTCTTTTCCAAGACACCTAAGAATTATGATCTTGTTTCGGCCAATGAAGCATTTAATGCCGAGGGACATAAGCCATTTATGGCAACCATTCCCAATGATGCACAAGTCTTGATTTCCCCCACGAATTCAACTATTGCACCTAATGAGCGTGCAAATGATATTGATTAATTAAATGAAGATACTATCTTGGAATGCACCGGATAGTAAGAATTTAATTTTCATGATTTAATCTCCCATTGTAACGTCACCTTTGGGTAGACGCCCCATCCCTCCTCTCTTTCATTTCTTGTTTACTGCTTACGTTGAGGATTGAGAACCCTCGACGAATGATTGTAGCTACCTGTTTTTTCGTTTTTCTTTATAATATTAGCATTTACCTGGAAAAAAAAGGTTATACTCAGGTTGAAGGAATTGATTTTGATGAAACCTTCACACCAGTAGCTAGAATCAAGTCGATTAGACTTTTACTTGCTATTGCTTATTTTCTGAAAATTACTCTACACCAAATGGATGTAAAAGGTGCCTTCTTAAATGGTTATCTAGACAAGGAGGTATATGTTGAACAACCAAAAGTATTTGAAGATCCTTACCATCCACACTATGTGTACAAGCTTAAAAAGGTTTTGTATGGGTTGAAACAAGCCCCTCATACATGGTATGGTCGTTTAACTAACTTTCTTCTTGAATTTGGTTTTAACCGTGGCGAAGATGATCGTACTTTGTTTATTAAACGACACATTGTAGATATTATAAATGCTCAAATCTACGTGGATGACATAGTCTTTGAATCGACTTCACAGTCGTACCTAATTTTATTTGTTGAAGCTATGTCATCGACATTTAAAATTTGCATGGTTGAGAATTAACTTTTTTCTTAGGCTTGCAGATAAAGCAAATTGAAGATGAAATTGTCATCACAGAAAGTAAATATGCCAAGAATTTAGTTAAAAGATCTGGTTTAGAGAACGCTAAACAGATGAAAACGCCAATGGGTTAATCGTTGAAGGTATGTAAGGATAATGTTGGTGAAAATGTCGACTTGACATTATATCGATCTATGATAGGTAGCCTTCTTTATCTTACTAATAGTCGCCCAGATATTATGTTTAGTGTTTGTGTTTGTGCATGTTTTCAAGCGTGTCCCATAATGTCCCACTTAAATGCCATGAAACGTATTATTTGATATGTTGCTGGCACATGTGAGTTGGAAATCTGGTATTCCAATGACACTTATCCTAACTTAATAGGATTTAGTGACTCGGATTGGGCTGAAAATGTGGATGATAGAAAAAGTACAAGTGGATGATGTTTTTATCTTAGCAATAACCTTGTTTCATGGTATAGTCGTAAACAAAACTGTGTCTCACTTTCAACTGCTGAATCTGAATATGTAGCAGCTGAAGTTGTTGCTCTCAATTAATATGACTTTGACATATGTTAGACGACTATGGATTTTCTAGCAACATTTTGGTTTTGTACTGTGATAATTTGAGTGCTATAAATATTTTCAAAAATCCAGTTCAGCACTCACGAACTAAACATATTGATATTGGACATCACTTTTAAGAGATTTAGTTGAAAAACAGCTAGTTCTAATTGAACATGTTTACACTCTTCATCAACTAGCTGATATTTTTATAAAAGTTTTGGATCATGAGAGATTTTCTAGTTTGAAGAAATCTATTGGTTTTGTAATCTCTAAAAATGCATTTTTGGTGAATATCGACTGAAATGTTGTCTAACATTTCGGGTGACATTTACCTATGTTATATCACTAATTGATTATTGTTGTTGTATGATGCATAGCTTTTGGTAACCCAAACATGATCCTTCAATAAAAATATGTTATCAAAGTGATACCGTTCTCTGTGATGATATAAATATATATCATAAAAAGAGAGTATCAAAATAAGTGAAACCTTTACAAATATTTGGCAACTGTGAAAAATGGGCAAAGCCCATGAAAAAATATTGTTCATATTCTATAGGAGTATCGAGTGCTTCAAAAGAGATTTGAGAATACCATAAAGTATTCTTATTTTTGACACAGAAAATTCTTTTATATGTGTTATATGATTAGACTAAGGACACGATGGAACAATGTTACATTGGTCTAGTGGTCAAACTCATATAGTGCATATAAAACGTGTTTTGGTTTGTTGCTAAATCTGAAAATTCTTGTGGGATCAAATTACTTGTGTTATCCAAAATGTTGCTAGCATTGTTGTTGACATTTTAAGAATGTGATATGTGGTGGGATGTTGACATTTCAAGATATGTATACTCTTTTTTCTTCATTTAGCTCTTTTTCACAGAACTTTTTTTAATAACGTTTTAACGAGACACATTATCTACGGACATTCAAGGGGCATGTTATATATAAATAATTTGTGGATGTCCATTAGCACATTCATGAACTATTTTCATTATACATGAATATATTTACTATGCCCCATTAATATTTGTAACCTTCTATGGACTTGTATCCTATACATACTGTAGCTTCTAGTCTACAAGATGACATCAATACGAAATAGAAAACACTTGAAATAAGAACAAAGTCTCCTCCTCCTCTCTATATCTCTTGTCTATATATATTTTTTTCATTAGCTATCAATTTATAACATGACCATCCTCAAAATGGAGATACTATTATCTATACAATAGTTTGTTTTTATAGCCAATTATTTCATTAGCTATCAATTATAACATGATCATCCTCAAAATGGAGATACTATCTATACAATAGTTTGTTGCCAAAGCTGAAAATTCTTGTGGGATCAAAATACTTGTGTCATCCAAAATGTTGCTAACATTGTTGTTGACATTTTAAGAATGTGATATGTGTTGGGATGTTGTTCTTATCTGATTTTTAAAATATCAGATTTTACTCCCTAATATATGCCATGTTTAATGGAATTTCAGAATTTAAAATGATAAGATCAAATGTTATTCCTACCGTGATGTTTATCCTTTATCCCAATATTTTAGGTGTAAGCTATTGTGTAAAATTGAAACACCTAAAAATAAAGAATTTTTGTTGCTAAGAAAAGGCTTGCCATGTATATAAATATTCTTCTTATTTGCTATTATTTTATCATTTCCAATTTTCTAATAAAAAAAGAAAAATCACATCGGGTATACATCTACCTACCCGATGGAATCACCAAACCAAACCCCAATCTCTATCAGAAATCCTAACTTCTCAAAACTCTCTATCAAATTTTCACCAATGGAAACATCACCTATGTCAGAACAAATGTCATCCAACATCCACTCCAACACTCCAATGAGCACAAGCCCTCCAATGAATACAGAGGCTTCCAAGCACATAATTTCAAGCCGATAACCTATCCACCACAACTCTTTTTTATCCGAGCTTGGAATCAGCAATATAAACAAGATCTCAAACATGCTATTTATTTATATATGGAGGTACATTTATGTCAAGGAGTTTGATGAAGAAAACAATAGTTGTCACTTCTTCAAATCATGTGAAGATAATAGCCACTCATGAAGCTAGTTGGGAGTGTGTTTGGTTGAGATCAATGACTCAACATATTCAGAAAATGTACGATTTTCTTTTGAAAAATGATATTCCAATTACACTGTATGAAGATAATGTTGCTTGTAGTGCTAAATTGAAGGGATGAACATTAAATCAGACAGAATAATTTCACTAAAATTATTTTTCACACATGATCTTCAACATAATGGTGAGATAGATGTTTAAGAGATCTGTTCGAATGATAATCTTGCAGATTTGTTTATTAAGACATAACCAACATCAACCTTTGAGAAACTGAGATACAAAATTGGAATGCGTCGTCTCCGAGATATCAAGTGAAGTTTTTATCAGGGGGACAAAAATACGCGTTGTACTCTTTTTTCCTTAATCAAGGTTTTATCCCAATTGGATTTTCCTGGTAAGGTTTTTAACGAGGCAACAATGAAGACATATTACAAGATATGTATACTTTTTTCCCTTAATTTAGCTTTTTTTTCACTGAACTTTTTTTAATAACGTTTTAACGAGACACATTATCTACGGACATTCAAGGGGTATGTTATATATAAATAATTTGTGGATATCCATTAGCTCATTCATGAACTATTTTCATTGTACATGAATATATTTACTATGCCCCATTAATATTTGTAACCTTCTATGGACTTGTATCCTATACATACGGTAGCTTCTAGTATACAAGATGACATCAATAATATGAAATAGAAAACATTTGATATAAGAACAAAGTCTCCTCATGAGTATATCTCTTGTCTATATATTTTATTTATTTTATTTCATTAGTTATCAATTTATAACATGATCATACCCGCACCGCTTAAATAATTGGCATGCAAGTTGTTTCCTTAGCCCAAAGTCCAAATATGGTTTAAAAGTGAAAAAAAGTAAAAAATAAAAATAAATAAACATTCTCAGTTTCTCACATACACCGTACATGTATAACCCATCTTGCGAAATATAAGAATCCCAAAACTCAAAACCAAAAGCTTCCCAGGACTAAACTCAAAAGCCAACCCTAAGTCCCTAATTCCTAAAGTCAAACTCAAGAAAAGAAACTCTCTGCAGGTTCCATGAATCCTTGATACCATCTTCATATCTTTCTATTCAAAGTAAAATCCATATTTATTTTTTCCTATTTTTTCATTCTTTGTTAGGTATTTACTTTTCAATTCTTATTAATTATTTTTCATTATTTTCAAATCCTACGTCTTTAGTTCTTTGTATTACTTAGGTAAATCTCGTCTCTCTTCTAAAGTTAAAGTATTTTTTTTTTTAATAATATGATGATTTTTGTCAATTAAAGAGGAAATGAGATAATTAAGGTGGTAACTAATTAGAGTGGCGTTGGTAAAATTAAATGCTAGTTGCAGATGATTCTCAGTTTGTTGTTTTGGTGCGTAAAAGACAAATGTTTTGGTTTTAGCTATTGTACTGTGGGGCGGGTAAATGCGGGTACCTCCCCGTACCCGCTCTAGTTGAGTCGGGTTTGGGGATGTTTTGGTGGGTGGTGAGGCGGGTACGAGTGGAGGAATTACTATCTGTGTTAGGTGGTAGGGCGGGTACGAGTATGGGGTACCCTTCCCTGCCCCGCCCCCGCCCCGTTGACATCCCTAGACAAATATTTTGAAATAGACCAAAAATGAAAGTAAGATAAATACTTTCAAACTAAGAGAATAACAATTTGATACAATATACAAGTAAGACCGACAAGATTCAAAAGTATTGAAGGGAGTATTTGATTTCAGAAGTGTCACATTTTTATTTCGTTTGATCACTCTATTTAACATTTGCCAAAATATCTCAATTCACAAAAAATTAGATGACATAACAAGGGAGGTAGTGGAATTTTTTCTTGAAATATTAAACTCAAAACGGTGTGGTTTGGGACATTCTCAAATGACCTCTCACTCTTGACTGCTTGCTCTAGAGGAAAGGCAAAAAACGCAGACAAATGCCGACGCCAAAAAGATGTAATCAGAAAAAAGCTAAAAGCATCATGTTCATCCTCCTTGTCATTGCCGCCGTGGGTGGAGCTTCCGATGGAAATCACGATGGACACTCTGCAGCGGCTGGGAACCATAGAGATAGTGGGGAGTACGCAGAGAGTTTGTGCTACCTGTGGAAGGTGTGCCAGGACCCCTATATGTGGCTTGTTGTTCACTTGAAATATGATGGAAATAAATTCCAAAATGGGTCGGGCGTTGGAGAAAATATGTCGGATTGCTGTGGATCGTAGCCAGGGCCAGTTACTCAAAATTAGCATAGAGAATTTTGGTAAAAAAGACTTGCTCAATTACATTTCTCAGAGGTACATGCGATCTTGTCTAAATCAATTGATTTAAAACTATCTCGATTTCAAACTGATAGAGGACGTGTATACAAGGCAATATACACGACCCCACATGTATATTGACTTACCAAAGTTACATATATTTATTTACCATACTTGTAGAGTCATTGTACAATTGTAATTAATAGTATTAGTCTTGTAGTAGGAAAGGTAGATTTAATTTCCTGAATTAGTTTTGTATATAAATTGTATATATATACCTTTACATCAATGAAAATAATCAAGTGATTATTCTCTTTCATGATATCAGTAGTCTAGGACAAACTTTTTATTCTCCATTTTTTTCACAGCTTCCGCCGCCCTCTATGTAGTGGCCTACGACCACCTACCTCCCTTCACGTTTTTTTTCTTTCAACGTATCATATATTCTTCTTGTTTTCTTTACCTATGTCTATTTCTAAGAATACGTTTCACCCAACACTTACATTGTCCAAATATCAAGAATCATATTCCTATTATTCTTGAAATGGAAAACATCCAATACGCGACGTGTGCATAATTATTTAAGGTTCACATCCGCTCGCATCAAGTTATACATCACATCATCCGCTCGGTCAAATGCAAGAAGAAGGTGCCTACCCAGAGAAGGATACAATGCTATGGACAACACTTGATGCAATTGTTCTTCTGTGGATTTATTCCACTATCTCGACTGACCTTTTGGAGATGATCATTGAGCCCGACACTACGACGATGGAAACTTGAAATATGGTGCGTGATATTTTCCAAGATAACGAAAATTCTCGTGCGGTCACTCTCGAACAAGAATTTCCCATGTCTCTATGGATGATTTTCCGAATGTCTCTGCCTATTAGAAAAAGTTGAAGGAGTTGGCGGATCAAATCTGGAATGTTGGGGCGCCAGTCATCAATGATCGTCTCGTCCTTCAAATGATTGTAGGCCTATCGGAAGGCATATAATGGTGTGGGCACCCTCCTTCGTCAGAGTAACCCACTTCCTCCGTTTAACAAGGTCTGGTATATACTCACACTTGAAGAGGCCGAATTGACTGAAAAGGCCCCACCACAACAAATTTGGCCATGATGGCGGAAACTCCCTCAAATTCCCCTCTAAATTGGAATAATGGGGGTGGAAATCGGAAATAAAACCAGAAATCTGACGAAAAAAATGGCGGCCGCGGTGGAGGTAAGGGCGGCGGCCACGGCGGAAACAATGGCCGTAATAGGGGCTACGACAACAGTAGGCAGGGCACCACCATGCCATTGGGCCAGGGAAGTGGCCTGGCCAGTGGGCCAACAATACCGCTGTCTAGTGGGCCTGGAAATGGCCTAACTGGCCTAGCCACCCATGGCATGTTCCGTAATTTCCAGCAAACTGGGATGGTCAACAGTGGCCCAGTTTCCCAAACTCCCACCACCCGCTTCATTTTGGTGTTGGGCCTGGCCAGTCAGCTGACCTGCTTGGGTCTCGACCTCAGTAGACCTTCGCGACTATGAGCCTAGCGACATACCCGACACCTATAGATATCGAGTCCGCAATGTATACACTTGGCATAAATCCCCCGGACACAAATTGGTACATGGATACAAGTGCCACATCACATATAACGCCGGATCAAGGTAATCTCTCATCTTATTTCAATTTGAGCAAACCTAGATGCATAATTTTTGGTAATAGCAATACAATTCCAATTTGAGGTCATGGTCACACAAATTTCTCCCTCCACATTCACCCCTTGTCCTAAATAGTTTTCTTCATGCCCCCACCTAATTAAAAATTTGGTGTCAGTCCAAAATTTTACAACTGATAATTCGATTTCTGTTATTTTTGATCCGTTTGGATTTTCTGTGAAGTATTTTAAGACGGGGACACCTCTAATGCGATGTAATAGTTGGGGCGAGTTGTATCCAATCACCACCACCACCACCATACCCACGAATGAAGCCTCTCATTCAATATTTGTTGCTCTTGCACCATATTTGTGGCATGCCTGTTTAGGTCATCCGGGGTCGTCGATTTTGTCATCTATTCGTAGTTATAATTTTATTGATTGTAAGAGTATGAGTAGTACTCATATTTGTGTCATGTCCATTAGGTAAACATGTTAGATTTCCATTTGTAGCTTCTACTTTTCGTACACTGATGCCTTTTGATATTATTCGTGATTTATGGGTTCTATGAGTCATCGTTATTATATTTTATCTTAGATGACTATTCTAATTTTTTATGGGATTTTCCTTTGTCTAAAAAGTCTCAAGTGTTTTCCACTTTTTAAAAATTTAGAGCCTTCATCCGTACCCAGTTTGAACGAATATTAAAAATATTCAATGTGATAATGGTAGGGAGTTTGACAATGGGCCATTTCGTGATTTTTGTGATAATAATGACATATCCTTTTGGTTCTCGTGTCCTCATACATCTTCACAAAATGAGAAGGCCGAACGTAAAATTTATACCATAAATAACATTGTCCGAAAATTACTAGTCCATGCATCCTTACCCCATATTTTTTGGCATCATGTTTTACAAATGGCTACATACCTACTTAACATTCTCTCTCAAAAAGGTTTAGCATATAAATCTCCGCTCAAAATTCTTTACAATAAAGATCCATCGTATTCTCATCTTAGGGTGTTTGGATGTTTATGCTATCCTGTAATATTCCGTAATTTTGGATCACGGTTTGAATCGCTAGGCATGTGTAAATGGACCCGAGTGTTGGGTAATTTTTTGTTTTATTTACGTATGCTAATAAAAATATTAGCATACAAAAGAATTAGACCCCGAAATAATTTTGGACTCAACAAGTGTGACGACGGGAGTCAGAAATAATTTTGGTAAGTGCACAAATAGGTTATGAGCTAACGTCATATTACGAAATTATGACATGGAGTATAAAAAAGTTTTATAAGTCATGAGATTTAAGTGTATTGGGATCAATAATTAATAGTGTGTGTGTAATTGATTAATTGTGGGATTGATTAATTAATGAAGGGATGACTACTTAACGGGGACTTGTACGTGTCCCAGGGATAAACTTATCTACAAGTTATGATCGTTAGCCACTTAGTACTTATGTACTCTAGCTCATGGTCTTTAAGTTATGTTAAATTAATTAGTACAGTAAATAGTTGACCACCTAGTGCTTTCGAAATTTAGCTTATAATATCATAGTATACTTTAAACTAGTGAGTAGATAAAGCAGCTAGTTTATTACCTACTATGAGTTTTGCATAGTTAAGAAATTGCCGACAATGACCTTTGGAAAGAGTGTACAACCGACTCTATGTTTCTATATATTATAGAACATTAAGTTCCAGATCAGATTATTTTTCATAACTTCACACAAAAAAAAAAACAAGAGAAAAGAAAAGAGCTTCTCGTTCCCAAGCCATTCCACTCTATTAGCTCTAAAATCAACTGCGGCAGTTAGGAACCAAAGATTTCGGTATTTGACCTTTAGGTTCGTAGTCAGAGGTGAACCCGCAGGACCACTGTTAGCTAGGAAGCACCCGTTAAAGTAAGTTATATTTTTTTTGGCATGTTCTACGTATGAAATATAATCGTGATATGGTTTCATAATTTATTATACTCCTAGAAGTTAAGAATAATCATGTTGTTGATTCCTATGCTAAAAGCATATCTAAATTGTTTTAAGTCCTTAATGAGGCATATAGAGAGATGGTGATTATATTCACAATGTTGTCAAAGGTACAAGGGTAATATGTTACCCGTTGAGGTTGGAATATAGTGTTACCATTCATACATTTTCATTTGCATTGCATTCATATATTACCCTGGATCACTTATGCTACGCACACTACTATATGGTAAATATTGTATATATGCCGGGGATGGGGAAATGAAAGACGTTATATACGCACACCACCTGCAGCTGGTACAGATTATCACAAAAGAGCACGAAGAGGCCAACATGAATCAATGCCCATGTGTGGCCGATATAACCAGATGCTCACAGAGGCGGTTATGGACAAAAGAGCCCTTATGTGGCCAATATATATATATACATATATATATATATACATATATATATATATACATATGTACATATATATATATATATACATATGTAAATATATATATATATAGATATGTATATATATATATATATAAATATGTATATATATATATATATATATATATGTATATAGGTATATCGCATTTGCATCATGCATGACATTTAGAAATATTATGCCCACAGAGGCTGATAATGAAATGATGCCCCAGAAGTTATTATGGTAAGAAAAATGCCCGATGAGGCCGAGGTATGTGCATACTGCATTATGCATAACATTTAGACATATTCATTAGGGCTCTCAGGGGCAATTACTGTTGGTCAGATGTTCATGTTTCAAATTATAATATATCTCTGTTATGTTATTCGTTATGCCTAACATACTCAGTACATCAATCGTACTGACGTCCCTTTTGCTGGGGGACGATGCATTTCATGCCCGCAGATTCAGTTAAAAAGAGTGATGGTTCAAGCTGGTAGGTTGCTGGTTCAACTGATGTCGAAGCACTCTATTTGTTCCAGAGTTACAGTCTAGTCTTGATATGATATTTTGATGTCGTATACTCTTTAGAGGCTTGTAGACAGGTGTCCTATGGATAATGGTTTTGTATGGTCTCGTGTGGACATGTATATATGTATAAGTCAGTTTTATGGTCAAGAATTTTCGTAATTTTTTTCGGATTAGTCCGTGCTTATTGTGATGGTGTGATTTGGGGTACCCGACGGGTGAGATTCGGGCGCCCGTCGTGGCACTTCTGTTTCTGTCCACTATAATTAACAAACTTCAAACTCGGTCTAACGCTTGTGTATTTTTTGGTTATCCGTCTAATCGTCGTGATTACAAATGTTTTGATTTGTCTTCCAATAAAATCATAATTAGTCGCCATGTTATTTTTTATGAAACCCAATTTCGTTTGCTAAATTATATACTCCCGTGTCGAGTTCCTACAATTTTTTAATGATGAGCCATCACCGTATATCGTCCAACAGTGGGCCCAAAATTTTGGTGACCTCGGACCCACTGTTTCGGACTGCCCCATCACGTCCAGGCCAACGGGCCAACCATCTGCTAGCCCGCTTTCTCGCACTGTTTCACCGTCGGGCCAAGAAGCCCATCACTGCTTGGCTCAACACTCACTTCCACGTAATTTTCCAAGCCTCTGAGCCCTTGCACTGTTGGCTAAATCCACTGCCATCGGCCCGCGTCTCGGACAGTCCACATCCTCTCCTCGGTCATGCTTTTTCTTTGAGTCAAGGGTCCGTTACTCGTAGTGAACATGGTATTTTAAACCAAAATAATATTTTAATTTTCATTCTAATGTTACTAAATCACCCCTACCACGTAACCCTGTA
Source organism: Przewalskia tangutica (assembly GCA_029844215.1). Taxonomy (NCBI): domain Eukaryota; kingdom Viridiplantae; phylum Streptophyta; class Magnoliopsida; order Solanales; family Solanaceae; genus Przewalskia; species Przewalskia tangutica. The sequence continues at coordinate 90,090,511 of CM056730.1, read as the reverse complement.
TCTTCCCTTCATGACCTGAATTAGAAATTAGCCATGACTGATGAATATAATGCTCTTAATGAAAATAAGACATGAGATTTGGTACCTCATCCTTCTGGTGTTAATATTATTCGGTCGATGTAGATTTTTACTCAAAAAGAAAATTTTGATTGTTTATTTGAGAGGCATAAGACCCGTCTCGTAGGTGATGGTAAGACTCAACAGGTTGACATAAATTGTGGAGAGACATTTAGCACGGTGGTCAAGCCGACGACCATCCGAACAGTTCTAAGCCTCACTCTCTTGAAAGCATGGCCAATACATCAATTGGATATGAAAAATGCTTTCTAACACAATGATCTCAAGAAGACAATATACATGCATCATACCCTTGGATTTAGAGACCTCAATTATCTTAATCATGTCAGTTTTCTCAAAAAATCCTTATATGGGCTTAATTAGATCCCATAGGCATGAGATAAAAGGATTGCAGATTATGTGTCTACGATTGAGTTTTCTCACAATAGGTCTGTTAGACGTATTTTGGATACGCTTTTGAGTCATTTTTAGTTAGTGTTTTTCCCATTTTCGTTCAAATAAGTGTCTTGTTAGGGTCGTTTTCCTTTCTTTTGAGTCACAACGGTTCAAAAAGGAAAAATGGTGAAAATGAGCGAAAAATGGGCATAAAATGAGAGTCCCGAGGCAAAAAGGACGGATGTTGGCAATTCAGGACAAAAGACTGCAGCACCGCAGTGCCATTCATACAGAACCGCGGTGTCATAATTACTGTGAGGCTACAGGACTTTCGACACCGCGGTGCCACTCTGCAGAAATTTGCAACATACTTAAGTCCTAGGGATTAGTCTAGTTAAGGGGGTTCATTCTATCACACAACACAACTCAGGACAGATTGAAAGCTACAATTGGAGACTTTAGTTCACAGTATTTTTCTTTCTATTCTTTGCAATTCAGTTTATGTTGGTATTTATATTAGTTCTTAGCATGTCTATGGCTAGGAGCTAAACACTTTATTAGGGCATTCTTTATGAATCATTTGAAACTCTTATTCATGAATTAATGCAGTAGTTTGATTTCTTCTTCACATTGATTAAGATTTATTCAATAATTGGTATGAATGTTTGATAATTAATTGATCACTAATTAACATAATCTATATGATTTCAAATCAAGAACCGAGAAGATAAATTTGAATATGCTGTAATTGAATAGACATAGGTTAAAATCGTGGACGAAAGTACCCCGATATTTGTGTAGTATTATAGGTTACTGTTCTTAATCCTCCTATGTTGTAAATCTTATCATAGAAATATATAAGGGTTCTGCACTGGGGCTGAGTGATTATATATCCTAACCGGAATATAAGACTGTCTAGTTAACGCCATCTTAACGTAGAAGAAGAAGTCATTCTAGTCGCATTAAGGATTGAATAAAGTGGATAGTCAAGGATTTTGGAAGCCCTAATTCCTTCATAACTGATTACAACTTCAATAGTTTAGTTAATTCTTGTAATTATTCTAATAGTTAAACAAAAACCCAACTCAATTATCGATTGTCAAATAGATAACATAAAATAGATGAATGGTAATTAGAAACCAGTCTATGTGGACGATAAACTCGGTCTTACAGACTATATTACTTGTGAACGATATGGACAAGGTCCTAACAAGTTTTTGGCGCCGTTATCGGGGACTGACGTACTTCTAATATCGACTTTGTTTGTTGACTTTGGTCTATTTCAGGGATTTAGTGTATGCGAAGAAGAAAAAGAGCAAATACACTTGTTGCCTTCAACCCTGAAATTGAGAAACGTGCAAGCAAAACAGGCGAAATAAAAGGATAGCTGATTCAGTGACCATGGAAAACCAACCATTGAATCAGAATGGGGCAAACAACGAGGTTCCTGATCATGTAGATGAGCCAATACTGATCCCAACAGAAAGAAGCTTGGGAGATTATGTTCTGCCCACGATTACTGGTGCACAAAAATGCATCAGGCTCCCAGCAATAGGGGCGAACAATTTAGAGATCAAGCCAGCCATCCTGAGCATGGTCCAGAACACAGTACAGTTTGGGGGATTGTCATCTGAAGACCCCCACATACATATTGTCAATTTTTTGGAGCTGTGTGCCACCTTCAAGTACAATGACATTACTGATGCCGCCATTAGACTGAGGCTCTTTCCGTTCTCACTTAGGGACAGAGCCAAGAGCTGGTTGAACTCACTACCTGCCAACTCTGTCACCACCTGGCAGGACCTAGCCTAAATGTTTCTTGCAAAGTTCTTCCCTCCTTCAAAGGCATAAAAGTTAAGATGAGAGTTGAACAATTTCTATCAGATAGATGGAGATTCGCTGTATGACGCATTGGAGCAATTTAAGGATTTACAGAGAAAATGCCCCATCATGGTGTAGAGAAGTGGATGTTGGTCCACATTTTTTATAATGGGTTGAGTGGTACTACTCGTACCATAATTGAAGCTGTTGCAGGGGGGACGTTCATGAGAAAGAGTGCCAATGAGGCACATGAGTTACTGGAAGACATGGCTGCCAATAATCATCAAGGGGCAGATGACAGGTCAGTGAATAGCAGGAAGACTATGGGCATACATGAATTAGATGCCATCACTGTCCTAAATGCGCAGGTGGCCATCTTGACAAAACAACTACATCAGAACACTATGTCTGTGAATGCAGTCAAGATGTCTGTGAATTGTGAGATTTGCGGGGGCCCACACTCTTTTGACAGATGCACATCGGTTGATCCTAATAATGTGCCCATGGAGCAGGTTCAGGCAGTTGAGAACTTTCAGCGACCTTATAATTCCAACACATACAATCCAGGATGGAGAAATCACCCTAACTTTTCGTGGAGGAACGACCAGGCCCAACATCAATCATATCAAGGTAATTACCAGAACCAACAAGCACAAAATCAGGCTACCTCATTCCAGCAGTTTAGACCACCTACACAGAGCTTTGATGGTGAGGCTGCATTGCTTACACTCACCAATTCACAGAATCAGTTCATGTCTGAAACCAGGTCCTCTCTCAGGAACCTGGAAACACAAGTTGGTAAATTCGAGAAGATGGTAACCAACAGGCCGCCGGGTACTCTCCCAAGCAATACATAGGTCAATCCAAGAGAGCAGTGTCAAACAGTGTTGTTAAGGAGTGGAAAGCAGTCGGAGCAGATTGCTCCCCAACCCGCAGTGGTTCATGAGAAAGAGGGTGAGAAAGCAGTTGAGGAAGGAAATGAGGGGGTCACTGAGGACCACCCTACAGTTGAGAAAGCTCCACCAGCACCTTTGAGGGAATACACTAATAGAATCCCTTACCCTCAGAGGCTCCAAAAGAAGGCCATAGATAAGCAGTTCTCTAAGTTCTTGGAGGTATTCAAGAAGCTTCACATCAATATCCCATTCATTGAGGCGTTAGAACAAATGCCTGCATACTTCAAATTCATGAAGGAGATACTTGGGAAGAAGAGAAGGTTGACGGATTATGAGATAGTAGCGTTGACAGAGGAGTGCAACACCATCTTACAAAAGAAACTGCCTCCTAAGTTGAAAGATCTAGGAAACTTCACCCTGCCCTGCACTATTGGCAAAGTAACATGCAACAGGGCACTTTGTGACTTATGGGCTAGTATCAATCTCATGCCTCTGTCTGTGTTCAAGAGATTAGGTTTAGGGGAAGCCAAACCAACCACAGTTAATCTGTAGTTGGCTGACCGAACCGTGATGCACCCCAGAGACATAGTGGAAGATGTGTTTGTCAAGGTGGGAAAGTTCTTCTTCCTAGCAGACTTCCTCATTCTTGACACGGAAGAAGCTGATGAAATACCCATCATTTTGGGGAGACCATTCCTTGCAACGGGTAGAGCCCTAATTGATGCGGAGAAGGGAGAATTGAGACTACGGGTTCAGGAGGAAGAGATGGTATTCAAGGTGTTCAAACCCACCATTGAGCTCCAGGCCAGCATCAAGTACTTCGCAGTAAGCACGACTGACACATCAGTTTAGCAAGCACAAACCAAAATTAGAGAGAACATTCCTACAGTTGTGAACCTACAGGCTAGTCTGAAAGCTGACAAACAGGTAAATCTTACTGAACCCAATGAAAAGAAAAAGAAAAATAGAGTAAGGAAGCGAAAAATGATTTTCAAATAGATAGGTTGTGGGGCTAATTTACCCCAATGATTTAATAAGGAACATGCGTCCGGCTAAAAGACGTTAAAGAAAACGCTACTTGGGAGGCAACCTAATGTTTAAATTATGCAATTTAATTTAAATAAAAAAGTCTCACGTTTGGTATTTTGGTTGTGATGTGATGACAGGTGCGGGAATTGGAGAATGAGCAGGAAGAAAAGGTTGAAAAATACGGAATCGAGTCGCACGCGATGCCGAATGTCGAAGAGGTCACGATGCTTTAGGTACATGCGGTCTGGAGCGTGTTCGAAATAAAAAGGCCTAAAATCTCCAATTCGCCGCCACCACCACCATTTTGAGCCGCTATTATCTGTTAGTCGTCCTTTTATTATTTTGAGTCGTTACACATTTGGGACAATGTGTCATTTAAGTTTGGGGGGGTACTTATATTTTTGAGTCTTTGTGATTGAGTTATTGTGTCTGGTATTGTGTCTATATGAGTCAATTTTTTTTATGATCATGCATGCTGTAGTTGCTAAAAACGCCTAGTGAATTAAGATGGAATAATGTAATGGAATTAGAAGCTAAAATCTGTGTGCTTAAGTAAGATATGCCAAAAATTCATGAAAATCTAATTATTTGGGATATTTATGCTTATCTGATGCGTTGTCAATTGGAAAATGTCTATGAAGTCTGTTTGCTTGTTATTTGAGGCGAAATAGTTAAGATGTACATATTTAGGGAGACGATTCAGACATTTCTTTGTTAGCCCTTCTTACCTTTCATTACCTACCTTGCAATAAATTGTATCCCTAGTCAGCCCCGTTGTGCCTAAAATAAGTTATTTCTTTAAAACCCTATGATTTCCTTGTGTGCCATAAGCAGTAATTGAAAAATTGGGATGAAGAAGTGTGGAAAAAAAACCAAAAGAGAGTCAAATTGATGCACCCCAATGAAAAATAATGCAAATGCTTAAGTTTGGGGGTGCCTATGTGAATATGTTTCATACTCTCAAAAAGAGAAAAGGAAAAGGGGAGTGATAGGTATGGATTAAAAATGATACAAAAAGAAGGACAAAAACGGTTGAATGAGAAAAACGCTTATGGTACGTAAATTGAGCCTAAATGTCTACTTTTACCTACCCCTGCCTAACCCTACATTACAACCCTGAAAAGTCCTGAATATATCTAATATGTATGTCTATGATTAGTGGAGAATAACAAGTAAACAGGCCCATAGAACTAAATGAAATTGACATGCATAGATTAGTGTTCATATTTCCATTGATTGTGATTGAAATGAATTTGCGAAATATCTGGCTTGAAATTCTAGATTGATATATTCATGTTGTATGTTCCAACATATTATCCCAACCGACGTTCATGCTTTTCTAAGTAACCTTGTGCAGTTGCTTGATTTGAGTCTTTTGAGTCATTTTTTATTTTATTTCTTTGTTTTTGTTTTGATCTTTGCTCGAGGGCGAGCAAAAGTTAAGTTTGGGGGTATTTGTTAGGCGTATTTTGTATACGCTTTTGAGTCATTTTTAGTTAGTGTTTTTCCCATTTTAGTTTAAATAAGTGTCTTGTTAGGGTCGTTTTCCTTTCTTTTGAGTCACAACGGTTCAAAAAAGCAAAATGGCGAAAAAGAGCAAAAAGTGGGCATAAAAGGAGAGTTCTGAGGCAAAAAGGACGGAAGTTGGCAATTCAGGACAAAAGACTGCAGCACCGCGGTGCTATTCATACAGGACCACGATGCCATAATTACTGAGAGGCTGCAGGACTTTTGGCACCGCGGTGCCACTCTGCAGAACTGCGATGCCGAGGCGTGAATTTTCAGATCCGAAATAGAATTGGCCAAGGGCAGAAGGGTCCATAGGGCACAAAATTTGCAACATACTTAAGCCCTAGAGATTAGTCTAGTTAAGGGGGTTCATTCTATCACACAACACAACTCAGGACAGATTGAAAGCTACAATTTGAGACTTTAGTTCACAGTATTTTTCTTTCTATTCTTTGCAATTCAATTTATGTTGGTATTTATATTAGTTCTTAGCATGTCTATGACTAGGAGCTAAACACTTTATTAGGGCTTTCCTTATGAATCATTTGAAACTCTTATTCATGAATTAATGCAGTAGTTTGATTTCTTCTTCACATTGATTAAGATTTATTCAATAATTGGTATGAATGTTTGATAATTAATTGATCACTAATTATCATAATCTATATATTTCAAATCAAGAACCGAGAAGATAGATTTGAATATGCTGTAATTGAATAGACATAGGTTAAAATCGTGGACGAAAGTACCCCGATACTTGTGTAGTATTATAGGTTATTGTTCTTAATCCTCCTATGTGGTAAATCTTATTGTAGAAATATATAAGGGTTCTGCACTAGGGTTGAGTGATTATATATCCTAATCGGAATATAAGACTGTCTAGTTAACGCCATCTTAACGTAGAAGAAGAAGTCATTCTAGTCGCATTAAGGATTGAATAGAGTGGATAGTCAAGGATTTTGGAAGCCCTAATTCCTTCATAACTGATTACAACTTCAATAGTTTAGTTAATTCTTACAATTATTCTAATAGTTAAACAAAACCCAACTCAATTATCGATTGTCAAATAGATAACATAAAATAGATGAACGGTAATTAGAAACCAGTCTCTGTGGACGATAAACTCGGTCTTACAGACTATACTACTACGTACACTTGCGTGAGCAATTGGACAAGGTCTGATCATTCTCTGTTTATCTATAGACGTGTTGCGTCTCTGACATACATCTTATTATATGTTGATGATATTATATTGACTGCCTCATCTGATAATCTACAAAAGTCTATCATGACTCTTCTCAGTTCATAATTTGCTATGAAAGACTTGGGGCTCTTGAGTTATTTCTTGGGTATTGCTGTCACTCGTCATGCATGTGATCTATTTTTATCACAAAAAGAAGTATGTCGCTGATATTATTAAGAGGGCTCGCATGTCATCTTGTAAGACCTCTGCTACTCCGATCGATACGAAATCAAAACTCAGTGCTACTACTAGCACTCCATACGAGGATCCCACCATCTATTGTAGTCTTGTCGGGGCCCTTCAGTATCTGACTTTCACGACACATGACATTACATATTCTGTTCAACAGATATGTTTGTTTATGAATGATACACGGATTGAGCACATACATGCGCTCAAATACATTATACGATACATACAAGGCACACATGATTATGGTTTGAATTTATATCCATCCACCGTCTCTACTCTCGTATCGTATACAGATGTTGATTGGGGTGGTTACCCCAATACCAGACGCTCGACCTGTGGTTATTCTATGTTTATTGGTGATAATTTGGTCTCTTGGTCAGCAAAAAGTCAGGCAACATTTTCACATTCCAATGTAGAGGCCGAATACCGTGGGGTAGCCAATGTGGTGTCTGAGTCATGTTGGCTACGTAATCTTTTATTGGAACTTCATTTTCCAATTAACAAAGCTACCTTGGTTTACTATGATAATGTTAGTGCAGTCTATCTATCAGGGAATCCATTCCAACATCAACACACTAAACATATCAAGATGGATATCAATTTTGTTAGAGAAAAGGTAGCTCGTGGTCAGGTACGCGTAATCCATGTTCCTTCCCGATATCAGATTGCAGACATCTTTGCTAAGGGTCTACCCTTAGTTCTATTTAAAAATTTCAGGGACAGTCTCAACGTACGCCAGCAGCCCGCTATGACTGCGGGGTGTGACAGAAGACGTGTATACAAGGCAATATACGCGACCCCACGTGTATATTGACTTACTAAAGTTACATATATTTATTTACCATACTTGTAGAGTCATTGTGCAATTTTAATTAATAGTATTAGTTTTGTCGTAGAAAATGTATATTTAATTTCTTGAATTAGTTTTGTATATCAATTGTATATATATACCTTTACAGGATTATTCTCTTTCACCAACACGAAAAGTATTGCATATCTTGTCTTGTTTGTTAAGTCTTGCTGAAGCCGTGAAGTTGTAATAATAGCTTGATACTATTAGGCTAGTTGAGAAAAGTATTACTCCCGTCGGATAAAAAAAAGTGTTCACTTAGCCTTTATTTTTTGAGTAAAAAAGAGTGTTTAAGGAACTAAAAAAAATGGAAAATTCAAAAAGAAATATTTTATAACTCTAAAAGTTTTGATAGGAAAAACAAAATTAATCACTTATCAAATCAAGAAAGAATTAACCTTACTTTTACAAATTTTCCCTTATTAAGTGTTAGCTGATCAAGTCTCAACACTTATTTAATTAGGGGCATTTTAATTAAATCACCTATTTTTATCTAAAAGTTAGTATTTTCTCAATGGGGTGCAAATTACTAAATGGACACTTTTTTTTTTATCGGTGGGGAGTATATCGCACTTTGGTTCTTTACAAAGATTTCAAAGACTTGTATTCTATGATAGGTTAAATCATATTCCCTCTGTACTCTAAGATAGGTTAGTCCTACTCCTCAAAGTCGGCATTCTCATTGGGATCGTAGTGCATGCTATTGTTTGAAGCACACATTTCTCTGAAGCGCATGGCTTTTAACGAACACTACGCCTGAAAGCCTTAATAGTACCCATTGTTCTAATAGAAACTAGGTGCAGCATAGGTGATAGTTTGATGCAGGAACCTCATAACCATGAACTCTCTTTTGATGAGGACATCATGAAACAATACAAATTAAAAAAATTCTTAGTTGTATTTTTTTCATTTTTCTTGTCCATATAATTTGTTGTTTGTGCATATAGTTATTATTGCATCATTACATATATTTGTTTATCTTTTGCTTCATTTGCGCCTTAGTTCATTAAAGTCCGAGCTTTATTTTCAGTTCCCAACCTAAAGTTCCAATAACTTTGGCACTTTTTTATTGACCTTTTGCAACATTCATATAAAAGTCACCTAGAGTGACATGTTTCAGATAAAATGTTCCTTTTTTTAAATCAACATTGTACTAAACATCAACAATTGTAAGGGCGGTGCGTTTGTTCTATAAGTTTTGTATCAATTGTTACTAGATTCTGTTGGAAATTTATTAATGCGGAATAAAATTTATCACTCGAAAAATTGGGTCCCCGCACATAAAAAATGTCATTTCCACATACGTGCACACATTGTACCAAGAATCGTAAATTTCATTAGTGAAAGAGATATTGGTACGTAAGTAAATGTTTGAGACATAGAATGATAGATGGTCATTGGTCAAATGACAATTGTTCCACGTTGGTAAATGAAGGAAGAAGTGTGCATATTGTAAAGATGGAACGGGTCGGAAAGGGCCGCAGAGCCGAGAAGGGTCGTGGTTCCACCGCAGAGCAGGGGAGCGCTGCGACGCCAACCCCGTCAGGGCCGCGGTGATTCTGAGACTCGATCGCGACGCTAATTCAGTGCCAAGTCTCTGGAGCCGTGGCGCCTCCGAGGCTCGGCCGCGACACTACCCTGGCAGAAAGTCTGAAACGGAAAATCTGATTTTTGGAGACTTTTGGGCTGCCCTCAATGACATTCATTCCAGCATTAATCAACCATTATTTGGCTGATAAATGAGTGTCATTACTTGGACAATTCATTGTCGTTACATGGGTGATTCAATGCCATTACTTGGCACTTGAAGAGACAATTCTTACACTATAAATTGAGGCCTTTGGTTCGATTGACAAGACTTGTAGAAAACAAAATTTCAAAAAATCTTCATCCTCTCTAGCATCCTTTCAATACTCAAAGTTCTTCAAGAGAAACACTTGATTTTTCTTTGCTCAATTGTGTTAGTAGCTGTTTTATCTTGGCAGACTATTGCCTAGCAACGTAAAAGGATATATATATAGAGCAATCTTGTCTTAAAGACAGAGTGACATCACTCGACTCAGCAAGGATTCATATCAAATATTGGTTCTAATTTTCAGTTGTTTGTTAAGATTATTTCTTTTGTTGTAATTTTTTGTTCTTTATATTTCCTAGTTCTTGTAATAGGTGTTTGCTATTTCCCGTTTGTTGCTTTTATTCTTACTAACAATTTAAGACAATATTGTATTAGTACTTAGTGAAAATGTCTGGATAAGAATAATTTGTTTCTGAATCTGCTGCTGATACTTAAGGAAATACTTTTGCCTCTCCCTCTACTGTTGCTGCTCCTCCAGGAAATACTTCTGCCTTCCCCACAGTTGCCCAAGGAACAACCAATGACTTTCCTGCTACTCAAGGAAATCTCAGAATCCCTCCACCTGCCGGGTTTCACCATGAACGCCCTGAAAAGTTCATGGACATATATTTCAAAAGATGGAAACAAAAAATATTGTTTTTCCTAACCGTGATGGGAGTGGCACGTTGTGTCATAGAAGAACCTCCTAAAACAGGAGATAGTGTGGACCCTCAGTCTATTGATACGGCTGAAGGGGGCCAAGGTTTCTAGGCTCGCCTAGAAATGACTTTTGATGCGTGGACTCATAATGATTTCATGTGTAAGAACTACATCCTGAACTGCTTGTCAGACCCGCTCTACACGGTGTATTGCACCATAGGCTCTGCCAAAGAGATGTGGGAGAAACTTCAAAATAAGTACAACACACATGATGCATGTACAAAGAAATTCATCATTGGGAAATTCTTGAAATTTCAAATGGTGGATAGCAAGACAGTGTTGTCTCAAGTCCAGGAGTTCCAAATGATTCTACATCGCCTGGATTCGGAGGGTATGAAACCAAATGAGCAGTTTTTGGTTGCAACACTGATTGAAAAATTAACTCCCTTGTGAAATGAGTTTATGAGTTACTTAAAACTCAAAAAAAAGGAAATGACATTTGAAGAGCTTATTATCAAATTCCAAATTCAGGAAGATAATAAGAAGTTCTTGCATAAAGGAAAGCAACCCACTGAGCTCAAGGCAAATCTAGTTGATTCCAAAGGGAACCTAATCAAGAAGCGCAAGTTCTAGAAATATGGTAAGACCGAGACAGTGGTGACGTTCAAGGGAAAGTCATCAATGTGGCAAAGTTGGTCACATGATCAAGGACTACCGTAAGCTCAAGATGGAGCAGAGTCAGAAGGCCAAAGAAAAGGCCAAAGGCAATGACCAACGTCGTCGAGGACACGCTTCTTGACGACATGATTGAGGAGTTTTCTGCAGTGGTGCTAGAAGAAAACCTTGTAGAGAATCTCAAGCAATGGTGGATGGACACTGGTGCTACCCGTCACATCTGTTCTGATAGAGATGCCTTCTCAATGTGTACATCAGTTACAGATAAGAAGATGTTTATGGGTAACATTACTTCCTCTGACATGCTGGGGTAGGAAAGGTGGTCCTTAAGATGACTTCTGACAATGAGCTCACTCTGAAGGAGGCGATGCATGTCCCTGAGATTAAGAGGAATTTAATTTCAGGTTTTGTATTGGTTAATGCTAGTTTTAGGCTAGTATTTGAGTCCAATAAGTTTGTAATCATAAAAAATGGAACCTTTGTGGGAAGGGGCTTTGTCCGTGAAGGCCTCTTCAAGGTTAACACCATATCAGTCATACGTTCAAACAATAAAAGTAAAACTTCTTCTTACTTGCTTGAGTTTTCTAATTTATGGCATCATAGATTAGGACATGTGAACTACAAATTCATCCAAAGGTTGGTAAGGTTGGAGTTGTTTCTTTCTATCGACGTAAACCCTCAACATAAGTGTGAGGTGTACATAGAGGCAAACCTCACTAAGACTCACTTTAGATCCGTCGAAAGGGATACCGCTCCTCTAAAACTTGTTCACACAGATATATGTGATTTGAAGTTTGCACAAACTAGAGGGGGAAAAAGTACTTTGTAACATTTATAGATGATAACACAATGTATTGTTACCTTTACTTGTTGAAAAGTAAGGATGAAGCCTTTGTAACATTCAGACGCTACAAAACAGAAGTTGAAAACCAACTAATCGTGTGGATTAAATCAATTCGTAGCGATATAGGGGGAGAATACGTTGCGCAATTTGATGAATATTGTGCCCAATCAGGCATTGTTCATCAAATGAAAACTCCATACTATTAGCAATTTTTCGAATGCTCACGCAAACGCACACATCGTTGACAAGTAATATAGTTTGATAAGACTGAATATCGTCCTCAGAGACTGATTTCTAAGTACCGTTCATCTATTTTATGTTATCTATTTGACAATCGATAATTGAGTTCGGTTTTTGTTTAACTACTAGAATAATTGCAAGAATTAACTAAACTATTTAAGTTGTAATCAGTTATGAATGAATTAGAGCTTCCAAAATCCTCTACTATCCACTCTATTCAATCCTTAATGCAACTAGAATGACTTCTTCTTCTACGTTAAGATAGCGGTTAACTAAACATTCTTATATTCTGGTTAGGATATATAATCGCTCAACCCCAGTGCAGAACCCTTATATATTTCTATGATAAGATTTACTACATAGGAGGATTAAGAACAGTAACCTATAATGCTACACAAGTATCGGGGTACTGTCGTCCGCGATTTTAACCTATGTCTAGTCAATTACAGCATATCCAAATCTCTCCTCTCAGTTCTTGATTCGAAATCATATATATTATGATAATTAGTGATCAATTAATTATCAAGCATTCATACCAATTATTGACTAAATCTTAATCAAGTGACGAAGAAATCAAACTACTGCATTAATTCATGAATAGAAGTTTCAAGAGATTCATAAGGAAAACCCTAATAAAATGTTTAGCTCCTAGCCATAGTCACGCTAAGAACTAACACAAAATCCATACATAAACTGAATTAAAAACGAAAGAAAAGAAATTACTGCGAACTAAGTCTCCAATTGTGGCCTTCAATCCGTATCTTGTGGTTTTGCTATGTTGTAGAATGACCCCCCTTCCAAAAGAATAATCCCTAGGGCTTTTGTATCTATCAATTTTCGTGTCCTATGGACCACTTTTCCCTTAGCCAATTTAACTTCGGAATTGAATTTTTCTGCAGCGTCGCGACCTGTGGCCCAGTGCCTGCGACTTTTTGTCCGGGTCTTCATTTTCTGTCCTTTCCTACCTTGGATTCCTCCTTTTATGCCCCTTTTCATTCTTTTTCGCCATTTTGCCATTTTGGACCGCTGTGACTCAAAAGAAAAAAAAACAAGCCTAATACTTTACCAAACACAACAAAAATGAGTAAAATACTAATTAAAAATAACTCAAAAAGGGTATATAAAATATGTCTAACAAACCCCAAAACTTGAACTTTGCTCGCCCTCGAGCAAAACACAAAACAAAACAAAGAAACAAAACTAAAAAACTCAGGTCATGCAGCTGCACAATGTCACTTAGAAACACATGAACGTTAGTAAGGATAATATGCAGGAATAGATGTAGCATGCATTTAACAATCTAGAATTTCAAGTAGATATTTCGCAGATTCATTTAAGTCACAAACACTGGAAGCATGAATACCTAACCTATGCATGTCAATTTCATTTCATTTTTCTCAAAGTAATATAGCATGTTCACTCGTTATTCTCCACTAATCATGGACATACATACTAGGGATCATCAGGACTTTTCAGGGTTGTAATGTAGGCTTAGGCAGGGGTAGGTACAATTAGGCATTTAGGCTCAATTACGTATCATAAGTGCTTTTCATTCAACTCTTTTCTCCTTCTTTGCGGTATTCTTGTTGGTTCATACCCATTAATCCTCTTTCTCTTTTTGTTGAGATCATAACACACATTCACATGGGCACCCCCAAACTTAAGCTTTTCTATATTTTAATTGGGGTGCATAATTTTCGCTCTCTTTTTGTATTTCTTTTTCATTTTTTCCTCTTCCCTGTGTAAGCACAAAATATTCCAACTAATCAAATTTTCATGAATCTTTGGCATATTTAACTTAAGCACATCGATTTTTGCATATCATTTCATTACATTATTCTACTTAATTCACTAGGCGTTTCAAACACTACAACATGCATGATAATTTTTTTTTGACTCATATAAAACACAAAAACAAACAAAAGACTTAAAAATAGACACAAATAGAATAAAAATCCCCCAAACTTAAACTACACATTGTCCCAAATGTGTAGGACTCAATAAATAAAAGGGACGACTTACAAACATTAGCGGTTCAAAATGGCGGTGGTGGAGGCGGATACTGCATTTCGGGGGAATTTCTCATTGGCGCCACGACCCTGCTTTTCGGCGCCACGACGATCAATTTCCTGCACTACCTCTGATTAATCGGCGCCGTGACCCTGTATTTTGGTGCCGCGGCGCTGCAAATCCTGCACATGTCTGGACTTTCAGCGCCGTGACCATGGTTCTGGGCGCCGCGACGCTGCACCGATTTTCTTCTTTCCATATTTTTCCGTGCTTCGTGTCCCATTCTTTCACATGTCATCACAACACCACAAAAATACCACAAGTGAGACTGTTCAAATAAAACTAAATTGCATAAATTAAACCTTAAGTTGCCTCCCAAGTAACACTATCTTTAACGTTTTGTAGTCGGACGCAAGTTCCTTATCAAAAATCATTGGGGTAATTTAACCCCACAACCTATCCATTTCAAAATCATTTTCCTTTTTCGTACTCTGTTTTTCTTTTTTACAAGAGGGGCTCAGTAAGACTTACCTGTTCGATGACTTCCATGACATCAATTTTTGTTTCAGCATTCTTGCTGACCTGTGGGTTCACCGCTGTAGGAATGATCTCCTTGGCTTTGGCCTGTGCTGGCTGAACTGCGGTGTCAGTTATGCTGAATGTGAAACACTTGTTGATGGCTTGAGATTCAATGGTGGATTTGAACACCTTGAATACCATCTCCTCTTTCTGGACCCTTAGTCTCAGTTCTCCCTTTTCTACATCAATTAGGGCTCTCCCGGTTGCAAGAAATGGTCTCCCAAAATGATGGGTATTTCATCATCTTCTTCCATGTCAAGGATGAGAAAGTCTGTTGGGAAGAGGAACTTTCCCACCTTGACCAGCACATCTTCAATTATGCCTCTGGGGTGCACCATGGTTCGATCGGCCAACTGCAAATTTACTGTGGTTGGTTTGGCTTCCCCCAAACCCAATCTCTTAAATACAGACAGAGGCATGAGATTGATACTAGCCCCTGAGTCACACAGGGCCCTGTTGCATGTTACCTTGCCAATAGTGAAGGTCAATGTGAAGCTTCCTGGATCCTTCAGCTTAGGAGGCAGTTTCTTTTGCAGAATGGCGCTGCACTTCTCTGTCAAAGATAATGTCTCATAATCCGTCACCCTTCTCTTTTTTCCAAGTATCTCCTTCATGAATTTAAAGTATACTGGCATCTGTTCTAGTGCTTCAATAAAGGGGATATTTATGTGAAGTTTCTTAAATACCTCCAAGAACTTGGAGAACTGCTTGTCTATTGCCTTCTTTTGTAACCTCTGAGGGTAAGAGATTCTATCAACGTATTCCCTCAAAGGTGTTGATGGAGCTTTCTCGACTGTAGGGCGATCCTCAGTGACCCTCTCATTCTCTACCTCAACTGCTTTCTCACACTCCTTCTCACTTACCACTGCGAGCTGGGGAGCGCCCTGCTCCAACTGCTTTCCACTCCTTAACAACACTGCCTGTCATTTCTCTCTAGGATTTACCTCTGTATTGCTTGGGAGAGTGTCCTGCGGCCTGTTGGTTACCATCTTTGCAAGTTGCCCAACCTGTGTTTCCAAGCTCCTGAGAGAGGACCTTGTTTCAGACATGAACTGATTCTGCGAATTGGTGAGTGTAAGCAATGCAACTCTCAGTTCATCAGGATTCTCCTGTTGTATAGGTGGTCTAAACTGCTGGGATGAAGTGGTCTGATTTTGCACCTGCTGGTTCTGGTAACCACCTTGATATGGTTGCTGCTGGGGTTGATCATCCCTCCACTAAAATTAAGGTGATTTCTCCACCCTGGGTTGTATGTATTGGAGTTATAAGGCCGCTGAAAGTTCCCAACCGCCTGAACCTGCTCCATTGACACATTATTAGGGTCCACCGTTGTTCATATGTCAAAGGAGTGCGATCCACCACAAATCTCACAATTTACAGGCATCTGGACTGCATTCACGGACATGGTGTTCTGTTGTAGTTGCTTCGTCAGAAGGGCCACATGTGCATTCAGGGCAGTGATGACATCTAATTCATGTATGCCCATAGCCTTTCTGCTGGTCACTGGCATGTCGTCTGCCCCTTGATGATTGTTAGCAGTCATATCTTTCAGTAACTCATGTGCCTCATTGACACTTTTTCTCATGAAAGCACCCCCTGCTACCGCATCAATGATGGTACGCATAGTACCACTCAATCCATTATAAAAAATGTTGACCAACATCCACTTCTTTATGCCATGATGTGGGAATTTCCTTTGCAGATCCTTAAATCGCTCCCACGAATCATAGAGTGACTCACCATCCACCTGGTAAAAAATGTTTAACTCTCCCCTTAACTTTGCAGCTTTTGAAGGAGGGAAGAACTTTGCAAGAAACTTTTGGGCTAGGTCCTGCCAGGTGGTGACAGAGTTAGCAGACAGTGTGTTCAACCAGCTCTTGGCCCTTTCTCTAAGTGAGAACGGGAATAGCCTCACTCTAATGGCATCGTCAGTAACGTCATTGTACTTGAAAGTGGCACACAACTCCAGAAAGTTGGCGATGTGCATGTGGGGGTCTTCAGCTGGCAATCCCCCAAACTGTACTGTGTTCTGGACCATGCTCAGGATGGCTGGCTTGATCTCAAAGTTGTTCCCCCTATTGCTGGGAGCCTGATGCATGTCTGTGCACCAATAACCGTGGGCAAAACATAATCTCCCAAACTCATTTCTGCATGTGGTGGGACTTGTCCAATGACTGTCGGTACCTCATTATTCAACCCCTCGTTAGGTACCTCGTTGTTGTTCTGGTGATTCTCCATGGCTAATAAATCAACAATTCTTTTCCCATGCCAGTTTTGCTTGCACAATTTTTCGATTTCAGGGTTGAAGGGAACAAATATATCTGCTCCTCTCCTTCTTCGCATACACTAGATTCCTGAAATATACCAAAATAAACAAACAAAATCAAGGCAACTGGGTTCTAATAGCAAAAATAAAAATAAGGCCAAATTAGAAATAAAAATAGATGGTTCGATATTAGAAGTACGCCAGTCCCCGACAACGACGCCAAAAATTTGTTAGCGATTTTTCGAATGCTCAATCCGTGCGAACTAAGTCTCCAATTGTAGCCTTCAATCTGTGTCTTGTCTTGTGCTATGTTGTAAAATGACCCCCCATCCAAAAGAATAATCCCCAGGGCTTTTGTATCTATCAATTTTCGTGCCCTATGGATCACTTTCTCCTTAGCCAATTTAACTTCGGAACTGGATTTTTAAATGCAGCGCGCCCTGTGTGGCGTCGCGAGCAATCTTCGTGGGTATTCTGCGATTCGGCGCGACCACCTATTGTGGCCTTGTGGCACTGCGACTTTGTCCGGGTCTTCATTTTCTGTCTTTTCCTGCCTCAGATTCCTCCTTTTATGCCCCTTTTTCAATCCTTTTCGCCATTTTGGACCGTTGTGACTCAAAAGAAAGAAAAACAAGCCTAATACTATACTAAACACAACAAAAAAACGAATAAAATACTAATTAAAAATGACTCAAAAAGGGTATATAAAATATGTCTACCACATACCCACCTCTGTAACGTCTCGTAATTTTGGACAATGATTTGAGCATTTTACCGTAGGCAAGTAGACCCGAACCCCGGGAAGTGTATGTTCTATTTACGTATGCTAATAAGGAAATTAGTATACAAAAAGATATGATCCCGAAATAATTTTGGACACAACAAGTGTGATAACAGGGATCGAGAATAAATTTAGGGTATGCATAAAGAATTATGAATTAATGTCATATCACAAGAATTATGACATTAAGTATAAGAAGATTTTATATATCATTAAGATTTAAGTGAATTGAGATCAAAAATTTATTACGGGTGTAATTAATGAATATTGATAAGTAAGGAAACGTGTCCACCTTTCCAGATGGCACTATAAGGGAAAGTTAATAATGACTATGCACTAATATGAAATGATGGCACCAACGTGATCATCACACAAAGGCCACACATTCATATTCTATATCTTTTTACGTTTGGCTAAGTGACTAAAAGATATTCTATATCAATTCCTTAAGAACATCAATATAATACTTCCTCTATACTGCATCAACGTTGCTTGTAACTTTTCGGAAACAATGAGCTAGCTTTGAGACAATTATTTTAAGGGGAAGACGTGAGTAGTAAAGTAATTGTCTAGTCATCTGAGAATTAAATCAAGGTATGTCAAGATAAATTATTTATTTCTTTTGACATGTTCTACGTATGAAATATAACCGCGATATTGTTCCATAATTTATTCTACTCCTAGAAGTTAAAAATAATCATGTTATTGATTCATATGCTGAAAGTATGTCTAAATTGTTTCTAAGTCCTTAATGAGACATATGAAAAAGATGATAATGATATTCACAGTGTCGTCAAAGGTACAAAGGTAATATGTCACCCGTTGAGATTGGAACATGGTGTTACCATTCATGCATTTTCATTTGCATCATACTCATATATTACCCTGGACCCACTTGTGCTACGCACGCTACTATACAGTACATATTGTATATATGTAGGGGATATAGGCATTATATATGCACACCACATGCAGCTGGTACAAACTATCACAAAAGAGCCCGAAGAGGCTAACATGAATCGATGCCCATGTGTGGCCTATATAACTAGATGCCCACAGAGGCGGTTATGGACATGAAGAGCCCTTGTATGGCCAATATATATGTATACATCATCTGAATCATACATACACTCATTAACCATTACATGACATGATGCCCACAGAGACTGCCATGGTAAGGAAGACGCACGAAGAGGCTGAGGTATACGGATGCTGCATTGTGCATAACATTTAGGCATATGTATTAGGACCCTCAGAGGTATTTACTGTTTGTCTATTGTTTTTTTTCCAGATATTGTTATAACCCTGTTATGCTGTTATTTATGTCTGACATACTCAGTACATCAGTCGTACTGACGTCCCTTTTGCTGGGGGACGGTGCGTTTCATGCCCGCAGGTTCAGTTGAAGAGGCAATGATCCACGTTAGTAGGTTGCCGGTTTAGCTGATGTTGGAGCACTCTATTTGTTCCAGAATTGCAGTCTAGTCTTGATATGATATTTTGATGTCGTATACATTTTAGAGGCTTGTAGACAGGTGTCATGTGCATAGTGGTTTTGTATGGTCTTGTCAACTTTGGTGTGGGCATGTATATATGTATAAGTCAGTTTTCTGCTCAAGAGCTTTCATAATATTTTTTTCGTCTTAGTCTATGCTTATTGTGATTATACGCTGATGGTGTGATTTGGGGTACCCGACGGGTGAGATCCAAGCACCCGTCGCGGCCTTCCAGTGTGGGTCGTGACAACTTCAGTCGAACATTATCGCTGAATGCAAGAACCGTACATTGAAGGAAATGATGATTGCATTGCTCATCAATTCCGATCTTTCCAAAATATTTTGGGAGAAACTGTCCTTACCGCTAATATGATTCTTAATAGAGTCCTGCATAAAGGTAAGGACAAAACTCCATACGAGTTATGGAAGGAAAAGAAACCCACCTATAAATACCTGAAGGTGTGGGGTTGTTTGGCGAAGGTTGAAGTACCTAAGCCAAAGCAGATCAAGATTGGACCTAAGACTGTAGATTGCATTTTCATCGGTTATGCAAATAACAGTAGTGCTTATCACTTCTTAGTGTATAAGTCAGATATACCATATATCCACGGGGGTACGATCATGGAATGCCCAATTCTTTGAGGATAATTTTCCTAAAAAGGAAAGAGACATAACCTCTCGCAAACGTAGTTATGAACAAAGCTCTCAGGAACCAGGAGTCGTTGACTGCCTGGATCTAGATGGTTCAGATCTAGTGGACTCCGAAGTGGCTGAATACCCGGAATCTAGTGTTCCAGATTCTCAGAATTTGGAGACTCCAGAGATGGAACCAAGGCGAAATAAAAGGGATAGGAAGGATAAATCCTTCGGTCCTGACTTTGTAGCTTATATGGTTCATAACAAACCATGGACAATTGATGAAGCATTATCAACTCCAGAAGCACCGCTCTGGAAATAAGCTATTGAAAGTGAAATAGACTCCATCTTGCAAAACCATACTTGGGAGTTGGTTTATCTTTCTCCGGAAAACAAACCGTTAGGTTATAAATGGATACTCAAATAGAATTATCAAGCAAATGGGTCTATAGAGAAGTACAAGGACATGTTGGTAGTCAAGGGCTATCGACAGAAGGAAGGCCTTGACCATTTTGACACGTACTCCCCGGTGTCTAGAATGACATACATACGAGTATTTATTGCGATGGCAGCGTCGCGTGACTATGAGATACATCAAATGGATATCAAAACAGTCTTTCTAAATGGTGATTTGGAAGAAAAAAATTATATGGAACAACCCGAGGGGTATGTGATTCCGGGTAAGAGAAGAAAGTCTATTGACTTGTCAAATATCTGTACGGGCTGAAACAGGCCCCGAGGTAATGACACAAAAAATTTGATAGTACTCTAAGGTTTTTTCATTAATAAGTATGACAAATGTGTCTACATGAAAGGTAATTTTGACTCGGTCGTCATGATATGCCTTTACATAGACGACATGTTGATCACAGGGAGCAATCCTAGTTTGATCCCAAAGACTAAGAATATGTTGAAACAATGTTTCGACATGAAGGATATGAGTATTGCAGATGTCATCTTAGGGATCAAGGTCTCTAAGACGTCTGACAGACTGGTCTTATCTCAGTCTCACTACATCAAGGATGTGTTGAGAAAGTTTGAGATATTCAATAGTTTGCCGATGAAGTCTCCACTGGATATGAATAAGAAAATTGGTAAAAATCGTGGTGTGCTCGTATGCCAGGAGCGATATGCGCAGGTGATTGAGAGTTTGATGTACATAACAAACTGCACCGACCTGATATCGCTTATGCAGTCAAAAAGTTGGCTAGGTTTACCCGTAATCCGAGTAATGAATATTGGAAAATGTTGAATCGGGTACTACGGTACCTGAAATACATGCTAACTTACGAGTTGCATTATTCGAGGTATTCAGCTGTACTAGAGGGGTACAGTGATGCAAATTGAATATCTGATATAGAAAACACCAAGTCCACCAGTGGATATATATTTACAATTGGTAGTGGGGTTGTGTCTTGAAAATCCTCTAAGTAAACTTTCATCGCCCGATCCACAATAGAGTCAGAGTTTATTGCTTTAGACAAAGCAAGAGAAGAAGCTGAGTGACTTCATGACTTCTTAGAGGACGTCCCGTATTGGGATATACCCGTACCTTTTGTAATAATCTATTGCGATAGCCAGTCGGCTCTAGGAAGGTCACGAAGTTCTATATATAATGACGAGTCTCGTCATATCCGACAGAGACATAAGATCGTTAGGCAGGTGATCACCACGGGTATTATTTTCATTGATTATCTAAAATCAAATGATAACATAGCAGACCCTTTGACTAAGGGAATACTCAGAGATCAAATGTTCTGCTTTCTAGGGGAATGAGCTTAAAACCCAAACAATAAGGACTGATATGGTGGTAACCCAACCTTACTGACCGGATATCCCAAGAATTAGATTCAATGGGAAAACTAAGTTGTAAAGGTTCAGTTGAGTGCTTCGGTGAAATCAAGAGCACTTCTGCTTATGATTTTTGTAAGGAACATAAAACCAAAGTCGTTCCCGCGATAGACATTAAGTGCTATCTGCAGTGTGGGTAGATGTTAAGTTTCCAAAACCTTTAATGATCCTCAACGGTTGAGGTTAGGTTTGGAGAATTTTTTAATTATTCCTAACACTTGTGAAGTGGGATATAGCAGGATACCTTGTAGGAGACCACCAATTTAAGTGCGAGGATAGGCCGCCTCAAATGAACGCACTTAAGAATCCAAGAGTTTCCACGACCACAACGGATAAAACATTAAGAAGAAAAGAGTTAGATAAGTTGTTGTTTGGTGTCGTTGACTTGGCTTACACTAAACACTGACGGTTCAAGACATCACATTCACCGCGCAGTAAGTAAGTTCGATGGTTTTCAACTAAGAAAGGTTCAAAGAGGAAGCTACCTCTCTTAATGCAACATCGGTCTATTGAAAGATTGTTAGAAATAGACACTTTGTGAGTGTGCCAAAATCTCGTTCAAGAGGGAATTATTGGAAATTTATTAATGTGGAATAAAGTTTATCCCATTATTTATGAATCGAACAATTGAGCGCACGTCAGAAACGTCGTTTTCGCACACGTGCAAACATTATACTAAGGATCATAAATTTCATATTAGTGAAAGAGATATTTGTATGTAAGTAAAATGTTTGAGACATAAAATGACAAGAAATAACAAAGTAGAGGTATATCATATCTGAAACAGGGCCAGTTGACAAATAATAATTTCCTCAGAGAGCCCTAATAGATATGCCTAAATGTTATGAACAATGCAATATACACATACCTCAGCCTCATCAGGCAATATTTCTTACCATAATAGTCTATGTGGGCATCATACCATATAATGGTTAATGAATGTATGAATGATGCAAATGCAGTATACATATATATTGGCCACACCAGGGCATTTTCCTTCCCATAACCGCCTCTGTGGTCATCACATCATATTGGCCTCTTTGGGCTCTTTTGTGATAGTCTGTACAAGTTGCAGGTGGTGTACATATATAACACCTCTCCGTTTTCCCATTCCCAATACATAGATATAATGCATACATATACTAGAGTATATAACTCCTTAAAGGTCCACGGTAATAGATGAATGCAATGCAAATGAAAATGCATGAATGATAATACAATATTCCAATCTCTACGGATGACATATATTAAATAAATATTAAATATGAAGTAAAAGTTATTACCTTTGTACCTTTGACAACACTTATGAATATCAACATCTTTTCTGTATGCCTCAATAAGGGCTTAGAAACATATTTGGACATGATTTTTATCATAGGAGTCAATAACATGATCCCTATTAACTACTAATACTAAAGTAATTTATGGAACAATATTCCGGTTATGTTTTGTACATAAAATATGCCAAAAGAAAGAAAGAGCCTTGCATACCTTGTGATTGAAATTATCTAAGTTCCCACAGGTCCTTGTAAGCTTTATGAATGATTATCCACCCCCTATGAATGATTTAAATTACAATCGAATCAATATACTAATAACAGATTTCATTGAGACATTCTAGCGAACACATTGTACGCATAGAATCTATACTTCTTCTCTGTCAAAACATATGTATGTAGCGACACAATCAACCCTCCTAATCTTTCTCCTTACTGCTACAATGGCTAAAACAATTCAGCAATTCCGCATGCAACCTCCAATTTCATACAAACAGTCCCGAAAACATCCCACCAACATAGCATTTTCGATAATCGTTTTAGAACTAGTAAGAATCATGTTCTACAATTCGTATAAACCAAGGGATAAGAAGGATTACCTCAGTTAGAATCATCAACAAAAGTCATCGAAAAACCTTTCGCCTAAATCAATCTTCGATAAGCAGAAACAAGACCCAAACTCGATTTAAACTGTAACTTCTCTGACTCAATGTCTCTGCTTGGTTTCTGAGTTTTTAGGCCAATTTAAGGACGTAATTCTGCTGGAATTAAGGTCCAAAATTCTCTAAATTTCTCCTTTCTGGGTGACCAACGATTTTCGAAAACACCCCAACTTGGTCGAGAATTTTAGAAAGCTAACCAATAGCGATTTACTCCCTTTTGATTGGAGTGTAATAACTATTCTTCAAAGAAGGATTTCTACAAATCTTACAGAGATGAAGAAGATTTAAAGGCTAAGGGTGAGTGTCTTGAAGGCGCTGTGAAATTGCCACTGTGCTTTGCCTATTTAGGCTTAGTCACTAGTGGTTGTTTTAGCCTTACACGTATAAATCCCCCTAAGTTTTGTCCCCAAGTATAATAAATTAATCCCATAATTAATTTATTATACACACAATTAAATTCTCGATCCCGATTTACTTAAATTCGGACGACTTATAAAATCTTCTTATACTCAATGTCATAATTGTTTTTATTATGACACTAGTCTATAACCTCTTTGGGGATATACAATTATTATTAATTCTCATCGTCGCACTTGTTAAATCTAAAATTATTTCGGGATCACATCCTTTTATATACTGATTTCCTTATTAGTATACACAAGTACAACATAAACTTTCCAGGGTTCGGGTCCACTTGTCTACGTTTATGTGCTCGAACCATTACCCGAAAGTACGAGATGTTACATCTTCTCCCCCTTAGAAACATTCGTCCTCGAATGTTGGGATTCCATCCCGTCACATAATGAAAGAAATACAATTACATATTCACGCTAATTTAAGTAATATAAGATTCATTCCATTTTTAGTAAATTGAAAAGAAACATTCCATCCTAAGTAGTCTCAAACATTAATAAGAACAAATGAAGCATAGAAGCACCTCACATATTCTAAATAGAATACAACAAGCCAAAAACGTACATAAGGAGTCATGTTTGGATTCAACGGGGGTGGCAGAAGTGCAGAACTTCTATACTAGTTACACAAATGGCAATTTGGTCATGCATTTTTTGGGATTTCTGAACTTATATTTAAACATAATTAGGTTCTAGGGACATGCAAAACTCACAAGGTGACCTGAT
The DNA here is from genome assembly GCA_029844215.1 of Przewalskia tangutica. NCBI lineage: Eukaryota > Viridiplantae > Streptophyta > Magnoliopsida > Solanales > Solanaceae > Przewalskia > Przewalskia tangutica. The sequence continues at coordinate 90,065,568 of CM056730.1, read as the reverse complement.
TCATGTCCATAAAAGCATCACATGCAACAGGGGAGAATGATGAGATAGGCTTAATATAATATAAGTCAGGTTTAAAGCAATAAGGTATTCAGGGTCCTTTTAGACAGTACATACATGATATTAACATCTTCACCTAACAACCATGCTTATTGTTATATTCATCTAGTTTTAAATCATCGATATATTTCCTTAATTAGACCTAATCTCATTACTTAGAATAAGAGGAAAGTAGACAATTATCACATAACAACACAAATTAGTTAGATTGAGATTGAATGACCCCTATAGACTTAGTGGCATGATAGGCATGTATACAATTACAGAGGAGAAAAAGTTGTAATTGTCCTTAGATATTGGACATCAATTTACTTCAGATTTGGTTTTACTACAACAATACCTCTATATAAAGTAGACATAAGATCATCAAATAAAACTCAAAGTTCTAAAACAAGGTCTGCCCTAACATCACAATACATTACCAATTTCAAAAGATCAACCTGGCTATTGAGAATACTGGACATGTTTTTCCCCTTTTAAACAAGATATACCCTATCATGTTGACATTTCTAGTACATATTGAATACAAGACAAGGTAACATGCATAGATCAAGTAGATATTGAACAGTTTCAAACCAGGAACAATCAAGCAGACATCATTGAAAGAAATTAGTTTGAGTCTTAAATGGGGACATCTACTGAACATGATTATAACCAAATTATACACATGTTATATCTAAACCTAGTCATTTTCTTCATGTATTATCTTAAACCTTTAAAGCTCCCAGAGCTACAGCTCAAACCAGTTGATATTAAACACAAATAGAAGAGAATACAATTTCAAGAAAGCATGTTAACATAGATGAGCATCACACAACCCTATTACCAGACTGATATTGGACTATCTGAAAATTAAGTAGGTTGTTTATGATCAGAGTTTTAAGTTCATTTCATGGCTGAAACACATGACATTGAGGTAACAATCAAATGTTGATTTTGACACAACCTATAGATCTCAGTCAGTTTAACTATACTGGTTTATGCATAGCAGAAGAATGGTGTTCAGTGGGTCCATTAGGGCACAATGTAGTGCAATCATAATATTATTTTAGATATGAAAGAAACATTCGTATTACAAGGAAGCAAGAAATGAGCAGAAACCAATTCTTAAACCTAGAATCCTTGTTCTTATTTCACAAAGTAGACAAGAATAATCAGATTTAAGCCTCTTGCAACTCTCATCCTAAGTGTGCATACATGACTCAACTCATTTGCTTCTTAAATAGGGTAACAAAACGCAACTTTAAGCATGACAACTCAAACTTCCAATTTAACTAAGTAGGGATTAACTAAGGTGATTCAAATATTAAGTTTTCACCTAATCAGATGCTGAATTAAGTGATTAAGCTTCAAACTAACAGTTTTTGGCATGGATATCAAAGAATTAAATATGGCAAGATCATATTAAGGCATACAGAGAGTCATACTATTCAAGATAAGAGCTGAGTTCTAAGACAAACACCGACAAGTCACACATACATCAAACATGCTATTATTATTTAAATTGATAACTACCAGGCCAAACCTAACAGGGTCCCTGAACATAAACTAAAATCTCTTAAGACCATCTACACTTGAGACACATCCAGAGACAGGACAACCAGTTGACAAAATTGGCACATAATAAACACACTCAACAAAACTATCAGATACCAACCTCAATACCCTCCAACATACCCATAGTTGATCATGCAACTGAAAATAGGTTAAGAAAAGCCTCCTGAAGGTATCATAAACTCACATACACTACATTCTTCACCTATACCATACCAAGCACCATTAGAAACAATATATACTTAACATAAACAATTGGGTTCAATCCCACATGACAAAATTCATAAGTCAAAACAACCATTATATCACAGCCAACAAACATCAAATACCTGCTGAACTAATTACAAGGATTTATAAAGACAACATGCTTCAATATCTTAACCTAAACCATGATCACACTATTCCAGGTGTCAAAATAGATACCTACATGGATCATCTTTATCCTATACTATGGAACAGAGACATCATATCTTATATGTGCTTTCAAAATCCAAGTGAGACATATTATAACCAGAATTATAAACATGATACAGATGGTCATAAGATAAGTTGTAAGTTAATTAATTGGAAATTTATAATCCCAGATTTTTAAAACAAAAGTAGGTTTTATATGCACAACAGTAAGGATTCAAGTCTTAGACATATCTCATATCCCTTTTAACCATAATACACCCAACTAAGCCAACAACATATATCATAGTACTTTTTAGCTAATTAAAGTCTTAAAGCATATCAATAATACCACATCATTGCATATAAGTTTATTAAATATCTTAATCAAACTAGATTACACATTAATCAAACACCTAGCCTAAACATGATTGGTCTGTAATAAGAACTTAACTACAACATCTCAAGCAAGCATACAATACATTAAGAGGTTGCATACCAACAGTACACAAAATCCATATCCTGTTGGTGTATCTATACTATCCTATCTTGATCCTACATATGAGCCTCGATCCGACACACTTTGAAGTGGGATTCTCTTATCCTTACTAACCCCTCACCTTCACCTGTCCTGCCTCATTTCTTCCTCCAGCGTGTATCCCATAACATAGATCGGCGAGCCCTGATTAACAGACCCCCAAGATTGTGGACTATCCAAAATCTCAAAAGAGCCCGGGTCAATGAGAGAAATGCATACCGATCACGATGTTATATCTGAGAAAAATCCGGTTGTACACATCCTTGTGTTGTTTCACCTATCCCATGGTCAATGGGGCCCAATACTAACACTGAAGTCCATAGTGAAGCCGAAACTCCCCTCATCCAACCTTCGCTGGAAGAACTGAGGGTGTTCGAATTGGTGACTCATAGGGATCTTCAGATGGATCATCTTCAATAGACTCCAAAATTTCTGATGGGTTTGAGTCCATGGTGTAACTCACCTCTCTTGTTCCAACTTCTGTAACCCTCCGACCCGTGCCAGTAGGTGGTATCTGTCTAACATCTTGTCTCGCAAGAGTACCCTCACCCTTATTACCCGAGATGTTTCTCATTGTAAACATTACTGCAATTTCAAATGAGAAAATTGGATTAGGAACCAATACTCTTACAACTCAGCTCTATCGAACGATCTAGATTATGAAATTTAGAGACAATTCTAAATGCCCTGTAGCCTCCTATTTATAAGTGTGGCGCGCTACACACCCACAAATAAGACTCTACTGGACACGGCTTGTAGACATCCCTAAGACAGACCTTCTATGATACCAATTTGTCACGACCCAAATCGGAGGGCCACAACAGGTACCCGAATCTTACCCACCGAGCACCACTAACCACGTACTTTACACCTAATCATAACTATACTGAGGCCGACAAGGCCATACCTGACAACTATCCACAGGACACCTATCTACAAGCCTGTAAAGAGTGTAACATACCAAGATCAAAAAGGATGTCAGTACAACCAATGTACTGAGTATGTCAGGCATAAGAAATAACATACCAGAGATATATCATAATCTGAAACATAAATAACTGACCAAAAGTAATTGCCTCTGAGAGCCCTAATGGATATGCCTAAATGTTATGCACAATGCAGTATACACATACCTCGGCCTCATCGGATAGTCTTTCTTACCATAACAGCCTCTGTGGACATCGTACCATATAATGGTTAGTGAATGTATGCATGATGCAAATGCGGTATACATATATATTGGCCACACCAGGGCATCTTCCTTCCCATAAACGCCTCTGTGTGCATCACATCATATTGGCCTCTTTGGGCTCTTTTGTGATAGTCTACACCAGTTGCAAGTGGTGTGCGTATACAACACCTTTCCCCTTTTCCATTCCCCATACATAGATATACTATAGTAGAGTATATAACCTCTTAGAGGTCTAAGGTAATAGATGAATGCAATGCAAATGAAAATGGAAGAATGATAATACAATATTCCAATCTCTACGGATAACATATTACCTTTGTACCTTTGACAACACTTATGAATATCAACATTTCTCCGTATGCCTGAAAAAGGGCTTAAAAACATATTCAGACATGCTTTTTATCATAGAAGTCAATAACATGATCGCTCTTAACTACTAAGATTAGAGTAATTTATGGAACAATATTACGGTTATGTTTTGTACATAGAATATGCCAAAAGAAAGAGCCTTGCATACCTTGTTGGCAAAATTATATAAGTTCCCACGGGTCCTTATAATCTCTATGAATGATTATCCACACCCTATGAATGATTAAATCACAATCGAATCAATATACTAATAACAAATTTCATTAACACATTCTAGTGAATACCTTGTACGCATAGAATATATACTTCTTCTATGTCGAAACCTATGCATGTAGCGACACAATCAACCCTCATAACCTTTCTCCTTACTGCTACAATTTCTAAAACAATTCAGCAATTCGCATCTGACCTCGATTTCGTAAGCAGTCCAATGACCCACCAACATAGCATTTTCGATAATCGATTTAGAACTAATAAGAATCATATTCTACAATTCATATAAACTAAGGGATAAAAAGGATTACCTCAGTTAGAAGAAGCAACGAAAGTTGTTGAAAAACCTTTTGCCTAAATCAATCTTCGATAAGAAAAAACATGACCCAAACTCGATTTAAACTGTAACTTCTCGTACTCAATGTCTCGGCTTGGTTTCGAAGTTTATAGGCTTGTTTAAGGACTTAATTATGTGGGAATTAGGGTCCAAAATGCCGTGAATTTCTCCTTTCTGGGTAAGCGACGAATTTTGGAAACACCCCCAACTTGGTCGATAAATTTTAGAGAGCTTACCAATAGCAATTTACTCCCTTCTGATTGGAGTGTAATAACTATTCTTCAAAGAAGGTTTTCCACAAAACTTACAAATATGAAGCAGATTGAAGAGATGAAGAAGATTTAAAGGCTAAGGGTGAGTGGCTTGAAGACGCTGTGAAATTGCCACTGTGCTTTTCCTATTTAGGCTTAGTCACCGGTGGCTGTCACTTCTACAGATTTTAGCTTGCGTAACGCAGCTTAGATAACGTTTTTTAAAAACGCTATCTAAGTAACAATTTGCATATCGCTTTATCAAATTTTTAAATTAATAAAAAACAATCTAATAAACAAATACAGCCATAGCGCTTTGCGGAAATTTTAATCGAAGCGCTATGCAAGTTACTCCTTGCATAGCGCTTATTTAAAGCGCTATTATAATTTACGTTACGTAATTAATTTATTAATATAATAATATAAATATTCCCACGTAGATAGCGCTTGTGGAAGCGCTATGGTAGTAAAGCGCTATTTAAGTTGTAAAGAATTACAAAAACGAAATTATCCTAATTCATTCCGCATCGTCCAAATCCCTAAACTCTCCGCCAAAAATGAAATTTCATCTCGCCAGCTAATTCAATCGAACCCAGCTAATTCCATCTCGCCCATGAAATTATCCCCAAGTATAATACCAATTTCAAGGTCAGTCGGTTTGGTATTATCCCCCAATTGAAATACCAATTGAAAATATTTTCAATTAAGGATTTAGTTTGCAAGAGTTGAGTTAGTAAATTGAAGGAAGTTCGAGCGTCACGGTATGTTTCAATGTTTGTGTTAAGTAGAGTTTTCACGGATTTGAAGTGTATATTTGTTTGAGAAACAATACTTTTCATTCATTATATTTAGCCTCAATTTTGAATTTATGATTGAAGTGTATATTGATAATTTGAAGAACGAAACCCATTTAGCCTCAATTTCCAGATTATGATTGAATATTTGATGATTTTTGAATTTTATATCTTATTTTATAAATTATTAATGAATGAGATTTTCTCGATTTTTTTGTAGATTTTCAAAAAATTGAAAGACAAATTGCTTGGATTGCATTCGGAAGGTATTATTGTACATTCAAAGTTAATTTAGCTTTATTATGCTTTACGTGAGGGGAAGTCGTGCCTTAAAGACTTCATATGTGTTTAAAAATTCATATATATGCATTATGTGATGTGTCGTTATGCATTAAATATTTAAATATGCCAAAATTTCATACATGTGATATATGTGAGGGGAAGTTAAATTTTCAAATATGCTTAAATTTCATACATATAATTTATGTGAGGGGAAGTCGTGCCTTAAAGACTTCATATGTGTTTAAGATTCTTATATATGTACTATGTGAGGGGAAATCGAGCCTTGAAGACTTCAAATGTGCTTTAAATTCATTGTTGTATTATCTGATTTTTGTAGTATTGTTCTTGATAAATCGAGACTGGGTAAATGCGGATCGATTATCTGAAGAGTATAACAAAGGGGTGGAGGAGTTTTGTGCTCATGCAACCAAGAATGCTAAAAATCCATTGTACATTAAATGTCCGTGTCGAAAATGTCTAAATGTTAAGGAGGTTAGTGGTCAAATGAAGTTGCATGAGCATTTAATGTGTTACGATTTTGACATAACATATAAGGTTTGGACATATCATGGTGAGAGCAAAGACAAAGGTAGTTCAAGTGGAAAACGTAAACATAGTCATTAAGTCAATCCGGCTCCCAATTTGAGTTTACAAATATGATGAACACAAGTAATATGGGAGATGGTAATGATAAATCCAGTCCTGTAAAGAATTCTCGAAGTGTTGTCAATGAAAAGTTGCGGGATCATCCTGATATGTGTGATGACTTAAGGGGAGATGCTGGGTTACCATTGTGGTCGGGTTGTACTAAGGCTTCAAAATTGTCAGCTGTGTTGATTTTGTACAACTTAAAAGCTAGTCACCAAGTTTTTGATGTATTCTTCATAGAGCTATTGGAAGTTGTAAGTGATCTATTGCCAGATGGGAATGTGCTCCCTCGTAAAATCTATGATGCTAAACAATTGCTCAACTCTATCGGGTTAACACATCAGAAGATCCATGCTTGTCCGGATGATTGTATTTTATTTAGGGGAGAGTACGCAGAATTGAATGAATGTCCCAAATGTGGTATGAAGAGGTATAAGAAAAACAAATCCCCGACCAAAGTTATGTGGTACTTTCCTATAATTTCTAGATTTAGGAGGTTGTATAGTAGCGCAGAAGATGCTAAATGCTTGACATGGCACCATGATGAAAGAATTAATGATGGAATGTTAAGACACCCAGCTGATTCGCCTCAATGGAAGACATTTGATAACAAATATCCAGAATTCGGCAAGAAATCAAGGAACTTACGCTTAGTACTTTCAACAGATGGAATGAACCCTTATGGTCTCCAGAGTACTTCCCATGGTACATGGACCATAGTTTTGATGATCTATAACCTCGCCCCTTAGTTATGCATGAAGCGCAAGTATATGATGTTGTCTATTTTAATATCAGGACCTCGCCAACCTGGTAACGATATTGATGTATAGTTGGCTCCTTTAATCGATGACTTAAAGTTGTTGTGGGAAGAGGGTGTTGATGTCTACGATGGAAGCAAAAATGCTAGTTTCAGATTGAAGGCTATGTTGTTTGGAACAATCAATGATTTCCCAGCTTATGTCAACCTTTCTGGATATAGTGTGAAGGGGAAGTGTGTGTGTCCATGGTGTGCCAATGACACCGATCATCTTCGATTGAATCACTGTAAGAGTCTGTTTACATGGGGCATAGACGGTTTTTAGATCCAAATCATCGTTACAGATTGATGTCTGATTCATTCAATGGTGAAGTTGAAGATCGGTCTCCACCTCCTACATTGTCAGGTGTTGATGTACTAAAAGATGTGGAAAATATTGAGACACTATTTGGTAAAGACTTTGCAAAGTCTATTCCCACTAGAGGTTTTAAAAAAATCAATTTTTTTTTCAATTAGTTAATTGGAAGGATTTGTTTGTTAGGCATTTTATTGATCTCATGCACAATGAGAAAAATGTTGGTGTTAGTGTGATAAATACTTTGTTAGGTGACACATTAAAATATAAAGATGGATTCAATGCACGAATGGACATGGTTGATATGAGAATCAGAGAAGAACTTGCATCTGTATTAAAAGATGGGAAAACACCTTACTTACCTCCTGTCGCTCACACTTTGTCTAAGGAAGAGAAGAGATTGTTACTCGAGACACTCCCTCAGTGAAGGTTCCAGAGGGGTACTCGTCTGACATACAAAGTCTTATATCTTCAGACGAGTTGAAATTGATGAATTTAAAATCACATGATTATCATGTCATCATTGAGAATCTGCTCCCAATTGCAATTCGTGCTATTTTGCCAGAAATTGTACGTAATACCATTACAAAGTTATGTTGATTTTTCAAAGCCATGAGTAGCAAGGTCATAGACCCGAGAAGTCTGTCAAGTCTACAAAAAGTGATTGTAGAAACACTTTGTGAGCTTGAGATGTATTTCTCACCATCTTTCTTCGATATCATGATTCATTTGACTGTACACTTGGTTTATGAGACTAAGATGTGTGGTCCTGCTCGTATGAGATGGATATATGGCATGGAGCGGTATATGAAAGTGTTGAAAGGTTATGTGAGGAACAGGTACCGACCAGAAACGTGCATCTCTGAAACTTATTTAGTTGAAGAAACAATAGAATATTGGTCTGAGTATATCCCAAATGTCCAAGCAATTGGACTTCCGAGTACTCGTCACACTAATAGGATTGATGGTGAAGGCGTAACGGGGGGTCAACCAATTTTGATCAGCCTCGAACAGCGGCGACGAGTGCACTTGTGTGTACTACATAACACAATTTATGGTGTTCCTTATGTTGACAAGCACAAGCTGAGTATCTCAAAAGATTTTCCAGATAAAGACTCTGATTGGATTGAAGTGGAGCACAATTCTACCTTCATTGATTGGTTTAAGGATCATATTCATAAAAATATCTTAGAGAAAAGTGATCCAGTATCGGAGAGGCTCAAGTTTTTTTCAAGAGGACCTGATGAGCATGTGTACTCTTACAAATGTTATCTCATCAATATATACACATTCTACACTAGAGAACATGATGCAAGGAGTACTATGCAAAATAGTGGGGTTTCTCTTAATGCCACCGCACTAAACCAGACAGATACGACATACTTTGGACAACTCATCAATATGTGAAAAATCGATTATGTCGGATTTCGAGTTCCGGTGTTTGATTGTAATTGGGTTAGCATACCTGACGGGGTTCATGTTGAAAATTCTGGATTCATAAGGGTTGATTTAAAGAAGGTTGGGTACAAAGACGATTCATTTATTATGGCGGTATAAGCTAGCGGTGTTTTATGTGAGTGACCCAGTTGATAAGAAGTGGTCCATTGTTATATTGTCGAACAAGTTCAATAATAGTTACCAAGCTAGTGACCACGTTGATGAGGATGTTGACACAATTAATGATCCTTTTGGGAACATGTATGTTTGCCCGAGCACTTACGATGATGATAATTATCAACGCTTATATTCAAGATATGATCATGATGAGGGTGAATATGTAGATCCAGATTTAGTTAATGTATGTGGTCATGAACGATCAGCGAAGTTAGCTACCAAGCGAAAGAAGATAGCTAGATCCAAGAAGAAAAGTATGTCTTTTTTCTATTATATATTTGTAAATGGTTTCATAAAATTAAATTGTTTCTATTAGTTTGTGAATATAGAGTTCAATTATTCTATTAGCAACATTTTTTTAGTTACATAGCTGATTCATGGTGAACTTGGGTCAACTACAAGTACTATGTATGCAAGTTTTGTTGTCTTATTCAATATGCTATTCTTTATTTTTTACAGGATCATGACTACTGGATCGCAGAGCAAAGGTCGTGCTCGAGGGGATGGTCAGGATGGTTCTAGAGGAGGTGATACGGGGCTCCGGTGATACTAGTTGCATGTCTGAGGTTCATTCTCGAGGACTAGTCACTATGGTGAATATTAAGAAAAAAAATGTCAGAGGTGATGTAATAAAGGTGAATTTTAATGAAATAGGCCAACGAATTGGCAAAGAGTCGATGACCCTAACACATTTCTTTGGCTCATGTTGTAGAAGAACTTTTCCAATTTCGATTACTGATTGACATAATAAAGATTTGTTTCCCCTGAAAGAACAATATTGGGATGAAGTCAAGGTATATTTTTAATTTAGTACTTTTTTAATTTAATACATTTTAATTTAGTACTTTTTAAGTCTAAGCTATATGGTTGTAGTTAATATTGTCATATGTTGCAACAGGAAACATTTGGGTTGGATGAATCAAAAAAAAAATTGATTCTTTCTCGTGCCGGTTACTTGCACAGAGTTTTTCGGACAAGGTTGAGGAATCTTGCGAGAGATAGTGAGGGTAACTACTCGGATGAAACACCTTTCATATACTCGCATATGTCTTATGTGTCTCTATATTGGGAAAATTTCGTGAAATATTCATTGACTCTAGATTTTAAGGCAACGTCCACGTTATTACATTACTTTCAATATGAGGATTACAATTTAAACCGACTAATGACAACTTTCAATTGTAGGAAAAAAGAAAAATAAACAAAGTGAGAGCGGAATCAATGGAGGCGCGATATAGGAAAGCATGTGTGGGTTATGTGCGGCTGAGAGAACAAATTGTATGTATTAATTATCTATAATAGTATTATATAACTTCATTTACAAAGATATACAATTTAATTTTGGTCTCGAAATTTGCAAATTCAACAGAAACAACGTGAAGGGGAAGTGAACCCTGTAGTAACTCGCTTCGATACTTGGAAGTATGCGAGGATGAATGTTGAGTACCAGATTGATGATCCTAGTTCTTTGAGAATACTTGAGGATGTAGTAATATTCTGCGACAATTCATGCTACTTCTTTCCTACAATTCATGCGTTCAAAAAGATAGAAAAGGCTGCGATTGCATTGCGGTATTACCGCGGTATTCTGCGATTGTTCTTTGTACCTACATTATGGCATTTGCTTTTGCTACATTTATTCTTTGCATTTATTCTTTGTGTTGTTGTTCTTTGTGTTGTTGTTGCTATGTTGTTGCAGTTGTTGCTGTGTTTCCTTTTAGCTGCAGCGATTCACCAGCTGCGATTGTGGTTGTTCTGTTTAGCTCAGATGCTGCGGTAGGAACTGCAGAAACAACAACCGCATTCTGCGAGAAGCTGTGGGTGAAAAATACATGCATTCTTTGTAGTGAACAGTAAAATTGATTATTGCATTGAGCATTTTTCTAATCAATGTTGTTTGTTTTAGGTTCGCATAGCAGAAGAGTTGAGAGAAGATGAGCTAAATGATATTTCAGTTTAAGACTTACTTGATCGAGCACTTCCAATACAGTATTTTGGGCGTGTGCGAGGATGTGGATTTGGTGTTACAAAGAGATCTTTATCTTCGGTATCTGAAGTGTCTGAATTGTCAAAGTTGAAAAGGCAATTCAATAAATTAGAGAAAGACATGCTAGAGATGAAGACTAAAGGCTATCAGCCTATGGTGCCTTCTTGTGGTTCTAGTCATATGGATAATTTCGATGTGGAGGATTCCATGAATTCTAATGACGATGATGATGTTCCGGATGAGAATCTTCCTGAGGTATATTAAGTGTTCATGTGTGGCTAATAAATATATTTATTAAATGAAGACTAACATATTGTTCATTGCTAGGGTCCGATTAAATGTTATTTGTACGTTGAGAATCCCCGTAGATATGTTGGGCAAGGTATTTTGCATAATGGCCCGAAGGAGGTTCTTCATGGTGTTCCATTGCCAGAAGGTTATGCGAGGATACAATTTGAGGTGGCGGAAGAATCTGAGAAACAGTCAGAGGTGCCGGAACGTACTGATGAAGTTAGGACTATAGGAGAAGTTGTTGGACATTTCATTTCATGGCCAAAAAAGCTTGTGTCTTTAAAAATAGAGGTAAATGATCTACAACTTAATGAAGAATTAGTTGTTTAGTGAAAAATTATTAACATACTATAATACATTGTACATGATCTTGTCTATTTTTATAAATTCCAGTTAACATACTAGAATTAACCTTACTGATATATGGCCATCCAAAATTCTTTGTTTGTAGTGCCCACCTCTTAAGAAGATAGATAAGAGGAGTCAGAAAGTTCCTATAGGTGCTACGGCTACTTTGAAAACGGTGGAGTCAACAATTTGTGCTAATGCATTAGGTTATCCCAAGTGTGGAGATTCTCCTCACGATCCTATGATGCTGCATTTTTTGCGTCTCGCATTCCCAACTATTGTGATCAAAATAGAAGTTCCCATGGAAGTATATTGTGATGGAGATCCTTGGAATGAATGTATAGTTCATGAACATATCTTGGAGATTTTGGATGATGGATGGCTAAGTGCTTCAAGCATTGCATTCTATATTAGGTAATAAAATTATTAAAAATTGTCCATCTTATTTTATATAAAATATGTTATATAAATATTTTATAAAACTTATGTATTATGCATTGTTTAAGGTATTTGGGTGAAGTTTATCTTTTCGAGAATGTCGAGTTGGCCAGCAAGTTTTCTTTTGTGTCGCCCCATATTGCGCCCATGATAGGTTGTGCAACATCGTCCAATCATTTGGCCGAATGTTTGCTCAAGTATGAAGGAAAAATCATCTATTATTGGTGTCGCATAATGTTGGGTGAGTTTTAACATAATATTTAATTATTATATGTTGTCTTCAGTTATTTCTAGCCTTCTAGGCATGCTTTTACTTGACATTATCTTAATTGAGTTTTCATAATTTACTCAAGTACTCTTTTCGCATGATTATTGTATTAGGCCACATATATTGTAAATGAACTGATAATCCAATAAACTTTTCAAATATTATGCAGTTCACATTGGGTATTGGTTGGTATCAATACCCAAACGGAGGCGATATACTTTATGGATCCAGCTTCGAAATCCAGCTATTCACAACGTCCAGATTTGAAAAACTTTATTGAAATGTAATTAGCTCTTCAATTTTTTTACATTACTAATTTATATATATACATGTGTATAATATTGTTTACTTTAAACAAAATAGGGGTATGTTAGGGTACCAGACTCTTCGAGGTGTTAGTCTCAGTAAGGCGGCATACAATAGATTCAGTTGGTCAAATATTCAGGTATTTACTTTACAATTTTGAAAATTGTCATATATAAGATATGATAATAAATTAATATTGGACGTTATTTTCCATAGTGTCCAAGGCAGATCGATATCATTCATTGTGGTCATTATATTTGCTGTTTCATTGAGGATATTTTGAGTTCGGGTGATACAAGTATTCCTCTTTATGTAAGTATATCGATCTTCATTTTGTACTTGGCAGTATGACAATATTTTGGGTTATCAACGGGGTTACTCCTAGATCAATAAAATCATGCACATATCATATAGTAAGTATTTTTTAAAAAGTAAATGATCTGGGTCATTGTTCATACCCAACCATATTTGTATAAGGTTATTTGTGTAAGTATGTTTATTTATTGGACGTTTCTATTCTAACTATGTTTTTGTAACATCTATGTTTTGTATTTGTTCATAGTTCACCACTCAAAGTTTATCCTCCAAGCAAAATGAAGAATTTTCGAATTAATTGGGCAGACTACTTGTACAATCGATTCCTCAAAGAAAAAATGAAAGGTTGAAGCTATTAGTTAGTATTTTGATGTAATTGTTGCATATGTCGTATTGTTATTAGTTAATGATTGCTACTAATGATTGAGATACTATTTTAAATATATTATTATGTTTTATGTGAATGATTATATATATTTTGAATGGGTATTCTTTTTGTTATCTTTTTGATTTTTTATTTATTAGGTGAAAAAATAGGGATATTACCAAAAAATAAATAAAAAGTAAAAAAAAAAGATAGCATAGCGCTTTTTTAAGCGCTACTCAAGTAAGCTTGAATAGCGCTTTTTTAAGCGCTATCCAAGCTACCATAGCGGTAGCTTAGATAGCGCTTAAAAGCGCTATGCAAGCGGCGAAAAAAGCGCTACACAAGCGCTTTTCTGTAGTAGTGTGTTTTAGTCTTCCACGTATAAATCCCACTAAGTTTTGTCCCCAAGTATAATTAATTAATCCCACGATTAATTAATTATACACAACTAAATTCTCCATCTGATTCACTTAATTCCGGACGACTTATAAAATATTGTTATACTCAATGTCATAATTCTTTTTAATATGACACTAGTCTCTAACCTCTTTGGGGATATACAATTATTATTAATTTCAGTCGTCGCACTTGTTAAATTCAAAATTATTTCGGGATCACATCCTTATATACTAATTTCCTTATTCGTATACATAAGTACAACATAAACTTCCATTGGTTTGGGTCCACTTGCCTACGTTTATGTGCTCGAACCATTACCCGGAAGTACGAGATGTTACAGTTACACCCTTCGTTTTAGTAGTGGTACTAGCCATTACTGACGTAAAGATCATGGATTTTGAGATAGGATAAATCGTTATCCTTTAAATCACTACTACAGATTTTAGCTTGCGTAACGCAACTTAGATAACGCTTTTTTAAATTTTCAAATTAAAAAAAATTCTAATAAAAATACAACCATAACGCTTTTCGGAAATTTTAATCGAAGCGCTATGCAAGTTACTCCTTGCATAGCGCTTATTTAAAGAGATATTATAATTTGCGTTACCTAAGTAATTTATTAATATAATAATATAAATATTTCCACTTAGATAGCATTTGTGGAAGCGCTATTGAAGTTAAGCTCTATTTAAGATAGAAATATCCCCCAAGTCTAATACCAATTCCAAGCTCAAGATAGAAATATTAAAAATGCTCTCTTTTCAGGCGAAATTCGCACGTGAACAGTGATTTCGGCGGCGGAATCACTGTTCCGGCGACGTCCTTTGCCCATCGAAGAAGAATCATACACCATTTGATTCGTCTTCACTTTATCTTTCCATCCATACTAACCACATTGTTCGATTCAACCCATAACCCATTCGATTTTAGCCTCGAACTTTCAGATCGAAAATTGCCACTTCGGCGATTCTCAAACTCCTGCGAGCTAAGGTTGAATCGACGAGAGTGGGTCATACCATTGTGACCACCATCGTCTACCCATCATTTATATACTAACCTCGTTCGTCAATTCGTCCCTTACAGCCGCGACGTTCAGATCGAAAACACGGAAACCCTAGCAACCGCCTTTCGATTTTCCAGTCACATGAGGTTCAATCGACAGTCCTGAGTAGTACCACTAGCTTCGTCGTACCCACGCCGATATTTTCCACCCACTCTCAATCCTCAATTCATCCCCAATCGTCCGGTCAACTAAATTGGCCAAGCGATAATGGCGTGGCGGCTCTTGGCGACCTCCAGGCGAGGTTACTCAGTCCATTTCAGCTGATTTTCCTACCCTCATTCATCTTAACAACAACAATTCACCTGTTCAATTACCTGTAACATCAATAATGCCACATGACTACGCACATGTATAGACTTCTCTATTGTAAGATACTACTGCATTAACTTGTTTTTGATAATTTGATCTTTGTTCTCGCGATTATTCTCCATATGTTGTTGGATACTCCAGCTTGTCGAAAAGATGCCAGCTTGTCGACAACTTTTCAACAGATTACTTTTAACACACTATTATAGAATCTTGTATTTTGATCTCCCTCTTTAAGTCATTGTATCTTACTTCTCTGTTTCAGGAACTGTTCCATTGCCTTGTTCAGTTTCATGCATTCTTTTCTTAGTTTAATCTCTTATTCAATCAGTGTGTCATTTCTTGGATCTTGTTGAATATTATTTTGACATTGCAACAACTCTTCCATAACCCTTTTAGCCTGTTGAATTGTTTCCTTCCCTGTGTTCCTACATCTTACCAGTTAATGATATCAGGACAGTGATCAAACACCCCTTCATTTTTATAGTGCACCTCTTATGCTGGCAATTGTGTGACCTATTCATTATTCACTAAGACTGATGTTGATCTGAAATGTCAAGAGGGAAAACCTGAGGCTGTTGTTGACCACACTCTCGACTCTAAGGGTTTCAGAGGATGGATAAAGCTATGAGTTGTTGAACTACCTTGATAGATTTCTTGCTGCCTGTAAGTTAATGGATCATCAAATTTTATTAATTATAGTTTCATTTGATCACATTCCTAATAACATTTGTTTGTTTTATAGAAGGGAAAATATGGATGATACAGTTATTGGCTGTAGCATGTTTGTCTCTTGCAACTAAAATGGTAGAGGATGTTTTTGCATATCAAAGTAGTTGGAAAAAATAATTAGAGTGACATCATTATTGACTATGTCGTATTGTTATTAATTAATGATTGTAAGCTACTAATGATTGAAATACTATTTTAAATATATTATTATGTTTTATGCGAATGATTATATTATATTATATTTTGAATGGGTATTCTTTTTTGTTATCTTTTTGATATTTTATTTATTAGGTGAAAAAACAGGATGAAAAAAAATATGTACCAAAACAATAAATAAAAAGTAAAAAAAAACAGATAAAAACAATTGAATAACGCTTTTTAAGCGCTATGCAAACTAGTATCTTAAAAATAGTAGTATAACTTGCATAGCGTTTTTTTAAGCGCTATATAAGAAAAGTGTTAGGGTAGTAGTAAGCTTGCATAGCGCTTTTTTAAGCGATATATAAGCTACCGCTATGATAGCTTAGATAGCGCTATGCAAACCTTAAAAAAAGCGCTATGCAAGCGCAATTCTGTAATAGTGAATGTTGGGGTGCAAGGTTATCTTCAAATGTCATATACCGAATACACTGGATGACTTTCCGGCTCGCGATGTTTCGTGTGTGTTCGGAAGGATGTCCGACACTCATATCTGGAAACGGATTTGCATACTGCTTCGTCTAACCGGGCACAGTCTCCGAACCCTTCTACTTGTCTCTGTCTTGATTCTTCCCTGCCACGTGCGCCAATCTTATGACCCGACACATTTTGACCAATACAAGCGTGTTAAGGAATTTCATTAACCGCATATTATATTTGTATTATCATTTCCCTATAAGGTTATCCTGATATATAGTTAGGCTTAGCCCTCAGCTTGTTGAGTCCCATCTCTTGATCATCACCTCTTATAGTTGTGTATAAAGAGAACTTATTCTCTTCCCTAATGGCAGTGAAAAACATCTTCTTTCCCTGATCTAATAATACATATATACTCTAAACAACATTTCCCTATAAGTTAAACATGTTTGCAATGTTTTGTCTCCTCTTCCAGCTTTTAACATGGCACAATAAACTAAAGCTTAAAATTGGAAACGAAAATATGCAAGGCTCAGAGCTATAGATCTCAGTAAAAGAAAAACATAACAACTTGTTCAAAGATTCAGATGGTGCAACCATGCGAAGTTCATAAACAGATCAAATAAATTAATAGAGGTCATAAGCATTTTTGCTTATAGTAAACCACCAGTATAAGGGACTGTTGTGTCAGGCAGCCAAAAATCCCCTACTATAAAATTGGAAACTGTGAAGGTACTAGCATTTGTGCTATCAATGACATGATAACCAGGCCAAGTTACCCTATTGCTCGTGTTCGATCCAGGGCCTGTGTTGTTATATTCAGCATAATATAACGTACTTAGTGCAAAATCTCCAGACCAAGCTGCCCAACCAGCAGGATTTATCAAGCTATCCATGAAAGATTGCATATAAACTGTTCTAGAATACTCCTTCCATGGCCTGCCTGTTAAAGATAAAATTAAGTAAATAAGTGTTCTCTCTTTTACAATTTACGTAGCTTTTATATGATATAATAACACACTTTAATATATTATCAGAGAAATGCGAAGATAGGGTGTCTCATGACCACCCACTGTTTAATAGTTTATACTTTTAGATGAGATAGCAGTCCACTTTAACGTTACCTAAATATGTCTTTGTAGTGCCATTGCTTGAGGCTAGATCCGCCGCAGCTTGTATAGTGCAATTATGAATTGATGTGCCAGTATTCTGGTTTACATCAGTCCTTCCCTGTGCAGTAATTGCATTAAACTGGCCTTGTAATGGAAGTCGAGGATATATGTTACAGTTTTGGAAAACTACTGCAGCATTTCCAAATATGAAATCGACTGTTCCATATATGTCACATTCCCTGTAGAATTGTCTCAGTGAATGTGTGTACAAAGTGTCTTGATATCCTTCAAAACTGCAATTGTAAAATGTGGATAGATCAGCACCATTACGAACTGCTACTGCTTGGTGTTTTATTGCTCCAGCTGTGTTCTGAACCGTAATATTCACCCCCAGAAATCCTTGCCCAACCACAACTGCATCATTTATTTTTAAATGAGTTTTAAATTCTATGCATGGATTGGTTTAAAAGTATTTACAATAAGATAACTTATAAGGAGATTATATTAAATCTCTACAATAAATATTACTCGTTCTGTTTCTACTTTCGTGTATTAATTTTTTTGGTCAAAAAGTTTAAAAAATATTAACACCTTATACACACACACACATATTTAGCAAATGTTTTCTTTAACATTCTTATTTTATGCTTAATAAAATTCCCTCATATGAATAACATAAATGTTTAGCCTTTTGCACACCTATTAAATAAGCTATTTTGGAACATGCATTAACTAAGATTGTGTTAAACTTTATCCCGTCTCAAATTAGTCATAAGAAATTATATAGACTTTTGAGAAATTTCTGTAGATTATTTTTTATTCCCTCCGCCTCCCCCGTCTAAAGTTATCTGTTGTGGTTACTAAAAATAGTTGAGTAAATTATTTATCGTTTTAGAAGTTCAAGACATAATTAATTATTTTTCTCCATTAATTTACCCTTAGTAGAAATTTGATATTTATAGAGACGACACATAATAAAGTAAATATTAATTAAAAGAGATTATAACTTAGACATAAATAAGAATAAAGTAGGTCATATATCCATCCTAATTAATATTTCTTAAGAGTCGTATAAAATAATAAAAACGATTGATAATTTGAGACGGAGAGAGTAGCAAGGGTAAGTTTGAAAAAAGAACTAGTGTCTTTAGTATTTGAAAAAAAAATCAACTATTTTGAACCAAATAATTAAAAAAGATCATAGACACTAGAGATCCAATAATGCTTATTGATAACTTGCAGATTAAATTAGCAATTCAATACTTACCGAACGTGGCAGAATTAAAGGTTGTCCATCCATCAACTACGCTGCGATTACCTGTGATAATGGTCTTATTAATGCCATCACCAACAATCATCAAATACTTCTTGTTGCTAGCAATGGAAACATACTCTTGGTAAACACCAGCAACTACATATATCATGTAATAACCATTGCCTGCTTTCGTATTATTTGGTGCAGCTGCAATGGCGTCATTAATGGTTGTGTAATTCCCAGATCCATCTTGATTTACCACTACCATTTGTGTCATGTTGACCGCACTTTCACAATCACTAATTTGCAAGAGTTTTCGTCCCCCTCTACTTCTCTCGAAAATCATTTTCTCCCTCCAACTTTGCTCATCGCGTAGAAACCTGCTTTTGGCGGGTGAACGATTAGGATGCCAACCATTTTTAAATAGCGCGAGAGAGACGCTATACATCATGCTACCATTAGTAAGTATACGGAAAATGCCATTTTTTATGTTTGAAGCTGAAGGAGTGATTTGAAGGCTATCCAAACAAGTTTGTTGATTGGTTATGGATGCACTAAGCAATGTTTCTACATCATCAAATTTTGAACCTCTAAGGGTATTTCCTCTTTGGCTGGTAATGCCGTTGACATTGGATAAGAAATCAAGATTTAGGTCAAGGAGTAATTGGCAATCTTGGAGCACATAGATGGTACTTTGATCATAATTAGATGCATTTTTGGAGTTTAAGTAACTATTTATTAAATTGAGAAAATGTGTAGTTGCTGATAAGGATTGGTGGATAGACAACTTTCCAGAGTTATATGTGTTTGTGGACTTATTGCGAGGAAGAAAATATTTGCAAAAACTAGGGAAGGGAGTTATGTCACAAATGGAATTTGTGGAGGTGGATGCCACAGCAAAGGGATCAGAGGAGAAGTGAAGTGTAAGGACCACTAAGAGAACGACACTTTTAGGTAAAAAGTTTTTTATTCCCATATTGTTAACTATGTATACATTGTAAATCTAATATGTCCTTATATAGGCATTGAGCTAATTGAAGACTAGCTAACCGGAAAAGAGATGATGAAGACTTGCCTTAATGCTAGCTGTAAATATATATTCCCTTCGTTCCATGTGAAATTATTTGATCGAGGAGTTTAAGAAATAATTTTTTTTTTGGTTATGTTTATCAAATTTACCTTACTTTAGTGTTTGATTTTGTTGATTTTTCTTTACAATAAAAATATCTTTATAATTAAGTAGAAGCCAACAGGGATAAAATAGGGATGATGTCATTAAATCGTTGTCAGATAAGGAAATGTGACATTCATTTTGAACGAAATAAAATGAAAACGGCACCACATAAATTGAGCAAGGGTAAAATGAACTAAACGTACTCTTTTAAGTATTGAAATTAGAAAATGTGACAAGTTTGACTTGAATGATCAAAACCCGCTTAAATTTTAATTAAGTTAAATAAGGTCCAAAATGTAATATTAAAAACTTGTTAAACTTTTTCAAAATATAAAACACCCATATTTTAACCCTACACCCCAACCAATTTATCTCAAAACTTAAAAAAGAACTGCTCTTTCAATGTCAACTAAACCACTACTAACTATTCTTCTTCCTCTTCTCTTATACTCCGTCAAATTTCTCTTCTTCTTTTTTTATCGATTTTTCTGCAGCTGCTCCTCCATTTTTCTGCTGCTGCTTCGTCGTTCCTCTCTATAGTAATTATTTTTACTCTTTCACTTGGCTAAAAAAGTTAAGGTTTTGAAATCAATCACCGAAAATGATAATTTTGGTTAAAGAAGAAGAAAAAGAACATGAGTTTCTCTTCAAAATTATTTATTTTCATGTCTAAGAAAAAAGAACACGAATTTCTTTGAAGAACATGAGTTTCTCTTCAAAGTTATTTATTTTCATGTTTAAGAAAAAAGAACATGAGTTTCTCTTCAAAGTTGTTTATCTTTTTGTTTCATGCTTAAAAAACTCTTATTTGATGTATTTATTTAACTTGTTGTGGTTGTGTGTTTGTAAATAACGTATGTGAGCATATCTGATTGTGAAATTTAGGTTTTTGGTGTTGTTCTTATTCTTCTTCTATGGTTAAGGAAAAAGGGGCTTGCACTTCTTTGGAGTTTTCCAACCGCCGAGGAAGTTATTACAACAACTTTTGTACTTGTTTGACAAAAGCAAACACTGGTGAGGTTGCATGTTTAAAAACCATTCTTTGGTGTATTTTTTAAATTGATATGGTTGTATGTTTGTAAATAGCGTACACAAGTTGTAAAATAGATGTTTTTGATGTTATTGTTCTTGTTGTCCTTGTATGATTTAGAAAAAAGGGGCTTGCAACTGTTTTGATTTTTTTCAATAGTTGTTGCAACCGATTCCTCAAATGTTCGATAAGATTAAAATTGTTGCTAAGATTGTTGCAACAGCTGAGGTAGTTGTTGCAACAGCTTTCACAACTTTTGAAAAAATCAAACAGTTGATGAGGTTGTTTCTGAGGAAGTTGTTGCAATTGTTTGATTTTTTCCAACAACTAAGGAATATGTTGCATACATGTTACAATAACTTTCTTAGCTATTGCAATACGTTCATCACTTGTTGCAACAACTTCAATAGTTTTTGTACTTGTTTGATCAACTATTATATTTTTTTCTTGTTTATTTTGACTGATGTACAAATTAATTGTAATTTTTATTTGTCTCATGTATGCAGATAAAATGGCTCCAACTAAAAGAAAAGATAAATAAACTAGGGCATCAAGTAAAGATAAATAAACTAGGGCTCCAATAGTTATTTTCTAAACAATAAATTAATCTCCAAGTCATAATCAGCATAAAAACAATCTTCAGACCGAGATTCTGAAGATGGTCAAGAAGAAAGTTCTGACGATGGCCAAGAAGTTGATGATATACAGTCTAAAAAGAAAGGATATTATGGAGATGTATTGTGGTTGTGATTGATAAGTTGTTGAGCCCTAAGGTGGGATGATAAACCATTTCTCTAAATTATATTGTTTGGGATCGTAGAATAATTATATTTAATTTATATTTTTTGGGTTGATGAATAATTTTGAAGTCGTTATACTTTATGCTCTTTATGGATTATGAAACAATATGTATTTTTTTATCACACACACACACACACACATACATATATATATATATATATATATGTATGTGTGTGTGTTCCTCCCAGTATATTATATGTTGTGAGTTACAACAATTGCTAGGAACGAGAAGTAAGTAACTATTACAAAGATTACAATTGTTTGCTGAGTCGAGTGATATTCACTCTGTCCTTAAGACAATATTGCCCCGTATAAATCATTTTACGATAATTGGCAACTTGTCTCTCAAGATGAAACAACAAATAACAAATGAGCAAAGGAAACTCAACTGTTTACTAAAAGAAGAACATTTGAGTGTTTGAGATATTGCTTCGAGAAGAAGAAGATCAGAAAATCTAAGTTGTGTGTATTCTCCAATTGAACCAAGACCTCAATTTATAGTGTAAAGAAGATGACCTATCAACTATCCAACTAATGGCCTTCAATAGCCATGTAATGACCCTTAATTGAGAGGTTACAAAAAACCAATAATGCTGCCAAATAATGACTGAGTTATGGAAGAAAACTGACATTTGAATACTCCAAAACGTCCCCATAATCAGCCAAACTTTTGGCCTTCCATCGCACAGACACTGCCCGGGTAGAGTCGCGGCTCAGCCTCAGCTCGAGTGAGCCACTGCCCATATGGAGTTGTGGCTCAGCCCTTGGGGCGCTTCAGCATCGCGACCCTTAATGGTGCAGAGTTGCGGCTATCCAGCTTCCGAGGGCGAGCCACGACCCTTCTCGGTTCCGCGACCCTTTTCCAATCTGTTCCTATCTTTACACTTCGTACACTTACCGTCCATCATTTTACGTCTCAAACATTTTATTTACATACCAATATCTCTTTCACTAAGAAAATTTACGATCTTTGGTACAACGTGTACACGTGTGTGGAAATGACGTTTCCGACGTGCGGGGCCCCAATTATTTGAGTCATAAATAATGGGATAAACTTAATTCCACGTTAATAAATTTCCAAAAATCCCCTCTTGAAAGAGATTTTGGCGCACTCACAATGTGCCTTTCTAGCAATCTTTCGACGGACCGATGTTGTATCTGGATAGGTAGTCATAGCTTTAAACCTTCCATAGTTGAATACCATTGGACTTACTTACTGCGCGGTGAACGTGATGTCTTGAACCATCAGTATTTAGTGTAAGCCAAGTCAACGGTACCAACACAATAACTTTTCTTACTCTATTTTTCTTTAATGTTTTGTCCGTTGTGGTCGTGGACACTTCTTGGATTATTAAGTGCGTTCATTTGAGGCAGCCTGTACTCACACTTAAATAGGTGGTCTCCTACAAGGTATCCTGCTATACCCCACTTCACAAGTGTTAGAAATCATTAAAAATTTCTCCGAACCTAACCTCAACCGTTGAGGATCAGTAAAGGTTTTTGAAAGTTAACCTCTACCCACACTGCAGATAGCACTTAATGTATATCACGGGAACAAACTTGGATTCATGTTTCTTTACAGAAATCATCATCCAAAGTTCTTTTGCTTCCACCGAAGCGCTCAACTGAACCTTTACGACTTAGTTTTTCCATTGACCTAATTCCTGGGATCTCTAGTCAGGTTGGGAATCCACCGTATCGATTATTATTGATTGGGTTTTAAGCCCATTCCCCTATACAAGCAGAACATCTGATATCTGGGTATTGCTTTAGTCAAAGGGTCTGCTATGTTTCCTTATATTTTATATAATCAATGAAAATAATACCCGTGGTGATCAGATGTCTAACGGTCTTATGTCTCCGTCGGATATGATGAGATTTTCCATTGTACATAGAACTCCGTGCCCTTCCTAGAGCCAAGGCTGTCGCAGTGGATTATTACAGAAGGTACGGGTTAATCCCAACAAGGGATCCTCTAAGAAGTCATGAAGTCACTCAGCTTCTTCTCCTACTTTGTCTAAAGCAATAAACTCTGATTCCATCGTAGATTGGGCGATGCAAGTTTTCTTAGAGGATTTCCAAGACACAGCCCCACCACCAATTGTAAATATATACTCACTAGTGGACTTGGTGTTCTCTATATCAGATATCCAGTTTGCATCACTGTACCCCTCTAGTACAACTGAATATATCAAATAATGCAGCCCGTAATTTTGTGTGTCTTTTAGGTACCGTAGTACCCGACTCAACGCTTTCCAATGATCATCACTTGGATTACGGGTAAACCTATCCAACTTGTTGACTGTATAAGTGATATTAGGTCAGATGCAGTTTGTTATGTATATCAAACTACCAATCACCTGCGCATATTGCTCCTGGCATACAGGCGCACCATGATATTTATCAATTTTTTGGTTCATATCTACTGGTGACGTTATCAGCGAACTATCGAACATCTCAAACTTTCTCAACACATTCTCGATGTAGTGAGACTGAGATAAGACCAGTCCACTAGACGTCTTAGAGATCTTGATCCCTAAGACGACATCTGCAATACCCATATCCTTAGGACGAACCTAGGACTGCTCTCAGTGATCAACGTGTCTTCTACTTAAAGACATATCATGACGAACGAGTCAGCATTACCTTTCACGTAAACACATTGTCACATTCATTAATGGCGAAACCCTTCGATAGTAGAGTACTATCAAATTTTTTGTGTCATTGCCTCGGGGCCTGTTTCAGCCTGTACAGAGATTTGACAAGCCGACAAACTTTCTTCTCTTATCCTGGAACCACATACCCCTCGGGTTGGTCCATATAGATTTCTACTTTCAAATCACCATTTAGGAAAATTGTCTTAACATCCGTTTGATGTATCTCAAGGTCCCGTAATGTGGTGATCACAATGAATACTCATATGGATGTCATTCTATACGCAAGGGAGTACGTGTCAAAGTAGTCAAGGCCTTCATTTTGTCGATTACCCTTGACTACCAACTTGGCCTTGTACTTATCTAAAGATCCATCTACTTTATACTTCTGTTTGAGTATCTATTTACACCCTAATGATTTGTTTCTCGGAGGAAGATCAACCAATTCCCAAGTATGATTGTGTAAAATGAAGTCTATTTCACTCTTTATAGCTTCTTTCCAGAGCGGTGCTTCTGGAGTTGAAAACGCTTCCGCAAATGTTCGTGGTTCGTCATGAATCATATAAGCTACAAAGTTCGGATCGAAGGACTTATCCATCCTGACCCTTTTACTTCATCTTGGTTCCATATCTGAAGCCTCCAAATCTTGAGAATCTGGAATACTAGATTCCAGATAATCAGCCACTTAGGAGTCCACTAGATCTGAACCACCTAGATCAGGAAAGTCAACGACTCATGGATCTTGAGAGCTTTGTTCATAACTTCATTTACGAGAGGTTATGTCTCTTTCATTTCTAGGAAATGTGTCCTCAAAGAAATTGACATTCCTTGATTCCATGATTGTACCCACATGGATGTCTGATACATCTGACTTATGCACTAAGAAGTGATAAACACTACTATTATTTGCATATCTGATGAAAATGCAATCTATAGTCTTAGACTCAATCTTGACCTGATTTGGCTCAGGTATGTTGACACTCAATTTTGACCGCCCCGTCCAGTCCTTAACTACAAAATTACACTAATTTTTAAAATAATTTTTTAATAATAAAATTCAACAATAAAACATTAATACATGCATAAATAAACAATTTAATAATGGCACCGCGTCTTACGTAGAATATTAAGCACTTAGAGTCTCGCGCCCGCATTTATTAATTTTAAGCCCTGTAATAATTCTTAAATGATAATTAATAATAAGTACGTAAATAAATAATTTAGCAATGACGTCGTGTCAAATAGCATAGCCGCATTTATTAATGCGCAAAGCAATTCCATAATTATTGTAATAATTTAAACCCAAGCTAAAAATTAATAAAGCACCTAAAGTCATATTAAGATAATTTAAATAAATAAGATTCTAAATAATAACGCCGCATTTTAAGTAAAAGTATTAAGCAATCCTTAAATATCATATATGCATTTAGCATTTAAATAATTTAATAATTTGATCTAAACCCCATTTAATTTAATTTAACATCGCAAAATACGCATAATAAATAAGATTTTGATAATGGCGTCACATTATAAAATATTAAGCACTAATTAAATAGCATGCCCGTCATTAGTTTTATTAATAATTTAAACTCAAACTTAGACTAATAAAGCACCTAAATAATTTAATCACAATTTAAACAATCTAATTTACCACTAATTAATTTTACCTAAAACTAACTCCTAAAACTAATACCCAATATAATACCTAATCAGCCCCACCTTTTAAATTGCCCAGCCCACTACCGCAGCCCACACCAACTAACCCGGCCCACACCCGCCTAAGCCCACCAGCCTTTATACTCATCCCCAGCCCAAACTTCCTATCCCTACCCACAGCCCTTCGTTACCCTCTCCCTCACTAAAAAAAGACAGAACAAAAACCCTAAAGCCATCGCCGCACCCCACTCCCTTCAGCATCCGCCACTATCACTCAACCGATATTCTCACCGGATTTTCGGGCATCCCACCGTTTGCCACTCACCCATTTCCTTAGCCAAATCGCACTCAGAACAGTACAAAATCATCTTCAAAATATACCCAGCACTTACCATATTCTGAAATCTTACCAAAACAAAATTTGAGAATCTCACATTCATACAACTTACCATAACAAGAACACTGGTTCTGGTAAAGAATCGCATAAAATCAGCACTAAATCAGCCCTAAGAGTGGGACCAAAATTAGAACCCAGAAGAAAACTATAAGAGAAACCAATCTATACATGCAATGACATCGAAGGAGCAAGGGTCGACAGCAATCCAGACCCCCTCTTGACTAACAAAAGCCGATCGATTTATGCATGCAAGGCTTAGGAGGAGACGGGGGAAAAAGAGAGAAAAACATCATAAAATATCAACAAGAATCGGGGGGAAAAAGGGACTTGTCGGTAGAAAAGCTTTCCGGTTCAGAGAAAGAATCGAACATCCAAAATCAACAATTTCTCGCAAAAAGTTTCATTTTCCTTTCTATCGCATAATCGCATTCTCCGAGTGAATCGACGACTTGATACGTTGCCTCGGTTCGCTGTCCGAAGAAGGTAAAACTATGATTTCTCTCAGCCCCTTCTAATTACTGTGTTCTGTTTACTGCAAATCAAGTATTGTTATGGTCGAGTGTTTGGTTGCATTGATTGGTTGTTAATTAAAATCAGAATAATGAATATGGGTTCCCAGTTAGTATGATTAGATATGCAGTAAGGTTTGGGCATGTATTTTCGGCATCATTGTGATCTGTTCAATGTGTTATTGTCGAGAGTCAGATTCTCTCTTATACGATGGTATGTTTGTTTAAGTATAAATGACACAGAACTAGCAGGCTAAATCACTTATAAGATCGTGTCTCACTCAACTTAAGCCCTCACGTGTCTTATCTAGTCGTAAACCGTCTGAAAAGCTTGTCCAGTAACTTATTGAGGTATTAAGTTTTGTAGTGAATCACACTTCATCATGCTCATATAAATATAAAAGGAGGGGGGGTCTGTTGAGTTAACACATCTGTGATGTGTAAATTGCTGCATGAATTGGTTCTTTGCATAAGTACAAGGTTGTCTACTATTTATAACCACAATGAGGTGTACAGGTACATGTCTTCACTTGTTCAGATCATTCATGGCTTAATTGCGCTTGTCTGTTAGGATCTTTTTGGGTAATTTGATGTTTAATGGTCATTGAAATACCCCTGTTGTGACTCTGTCTTATATGTTCATACCATCTCTCAAATCAAAATTCAATTAAATTTTACTATTTGGGGGCCTATTCTTTCCTTGTAAAGCTGGCCATGAAGCATATGTATTTTGTTCAGGTTAAAATAGTCACATATTTGCAGACACAATCTAAATTTTGGCCATATTGAGTTCGTAGGTTTTCCAGTTTGGGCCACACCTGTCACGACCCGACCCGACGGGCCACGACTTGGCGCCCTAATTGGACGCCATTACTGACCTGTCATACTTAATCCATTTTATATCAAGATTAATAAAATTCCGGCAGCATAACGCTGCATCTACAACATGTACCCGAATAGAAGAGTCGGTCAGGCTGTCTTTACATAAGGGGATACCTGCCTCCAGAGGAGTCACAACTAACCAACACAATATAATAAGCAAGCCGACAAGGCTGCCACCAACATAAAGGAACATCCCAAACAGAAATAAGAAAGCATGGCTAAACAAAAACGTCTACACTCCTCATAAATCAACCCACGACTGTCTACAGACCTCTAGGAGTACAAAAATGACATATAATGGGACAGGACCCCATCGTGCCCAAGATATACATAAGTCTGAAATATAAGAGTCTGTACCAAAGTGATTGGCTCCGGAACAAGGGAGCTCTTTAGCAGCTGGTAGATGTCCTAAAATGGAGGGTCACCTAGCCGATCACTTGTACCTGCGGGCATGAACGCAGCCCCCCGAAGAAAGAGGGGTCAGTACGAAATAATGTACTGAGTATGTAAAACATGAATTACTGTAAGGAGGATTGTAACTGGCCAGAAGATAACATGAGACATATATGAAAAATCAGAGATACCAATGCAACTGTACCATATGAAAAGAAAGTCATGCATGTCTAACAATCATCATAATCAAGATCATCTCCGTACATATAACTACCCGGCCCATCCTGGGACTCGGTCCTCATGCTTTATACATATAACTACCCGGCCCATTCTGGGACTCGGTCCTCATACTGCGTACATATAACTACCCGGCCCATTCTGGGACTCGGTCCTCATATTCTGTACATTAGCTACCCGGTCCATTTTGGGACTCGGTCCTCATTTTCCGTGAATATAGCTACCCGGCCCATTCTGGGACTCGGTCCTCGTAACACCATCCATATAACATACAATCACAACTTACACAAATAGAATATCATGAGAACCCATATGCAATACAAACCATCATCTGAGACGCCATGGAATAATCTTATGCATTTTAAATCATCATATAGACCCAATGGAATAATCATATGCATTTTAAATCGTCATATAAGACTCAATGGAATAAGTAAACTAAACTATCCTTTAGAAAATCAAGACACGATCATATCATGAATCATTATTTTATTAAAACTAGACTTTAAAGGAATCATGTACGTCCGTCGTACTTTCATTAAAACCATGTCAAAAGAAAGAAGAAAGATTTTCACAAAATCATGTCAAAGAAGAAAATGATAGTCTCACATACAGTTTGTCGTCTGTATAAACTCATATCATATCGTCCTGGGTAAAATATGAATGCATGAATGACAATAAACATTTTTGGAATTTATTGGATGATAGTAAGGTCCTTGCTTTTTCAAGTTAACATTATGGAATTATCCGATTGGTGATAATGCATCCTAATTGCTTAATTAATTCATTATACGCACCGTTAGTAGGTTATATTTTTATAGTGATCTTATCTAATCAGTTGTGAACTAGAAAATGTAAAACAAATTGGTTCTATCTTAGTTTCTATGCAGATGAAATTCTAATCATTTTTAGTATAATTGTTTGTCGATACTTTATTTATGTAATGCTGCAATGGCTTATTTTAACATGTTTATTTAAAAATATACCTTCTTATTTATTAAACCAGTTCCAGCGTTTAATACTTATTAGTTACTTTGGATTTGCAGAGTCAAATTGGCTTCAGTGCTTACTACAAACTCTCATGGATACCAACATCTTACCCATATGCCTTAATAAGGACTTAGGAACAACTTAGACATGTTTTTAGCTTAGAATCAATAGCACGAATATTCCTTAACTTCTAAGAGTAGAATAACTTAAGGAACAATACCACAACTATAGTTCATACGCAGAACATGCCAAAAGAAAGACGGAATTGTCTTAACATACCTTTTAGTCGAACTAGCCAACTCAATATCAAGATGTGTCTCATCTACTACTTCCACCTATAATCATAGCAATATTCCCATTAACCTTACGATTACTAGCATACGTTATGACGAACAACAACTCCTTATTCTAGGAAAATTCGGGCAGCACTTCCTCTGTTTATATGTATATCCACAACTTCTCAACCAAGCCAACAATACCAACAGCAAGTCATAACTTAAGAATGTAGTCAACATAATCTCAGATATTCCATATACGCTACCAAAATACCTTCTTTCTCTTTCTATTCACGAAGGACAACTATTACAACAATCAGGGGAAATTACGCATTTATTTCTTATGCTAATCCAACCTTTAAATAATGTTAAAACAACCCATTATAACAATCCATAACCCAACCAACAACAAGGGTGAAGTGTGTAGCTTTTCTATATCTTTTCATACCTTAATTCCTTCAGGACATGTATTGGTAATTACTATAATGTATATACATGTTCATAATCAATTTTCCAACATTTTAACTTCATTAGATCAGCCCCTAACGTGACGCAACAAAATCCAACAATTTCAAGCAAGTTTCCGGTCAATCTCCATAAACCAATTCTTTTCTTAATTCCCTAGAATCCAATTCATGTTTCAATAATTTCTTATGAATCATTATAATCTAAATGTCAAGATTTCTTTCAAGACTTCCTTCAATATCAACGTGCTATTAGAGACGATAATAAAAACAACAACAATTAAATCCAACAATTTCAAAATTGGTAAAACTAGTTCCAAAAATCGATCCAACAACATTACAACAATCACATGCATGTTTAAATTCCAACCTTCCCTTAATAACAATTTCATTTCCTCAATCCTAACAACATGCATTCCAATTATATCATAAAATGAAGAATTTTATACCTCAAACGAAGCCAAAACAGTCCCTAATTCGAACTCGCTGTCCACCGACCGCCATCGCTTTCATCAAATTTCTTCACAATTTTCACACTTCTTCAACTCCAAATTGACATGCATACAATCTATGATGTTAACCCATCATCCTTTCACATTTTCTCTTCCAAAAATTCGTCCAAAACCTGAAAGAATCACTGCCCAATTTCGGTCCAGCATTCCCAGCGAAATGGGTCACTGTTTTGTCAGCTGAACTTGTAACGTCCATAATTCTCTACTCCGATGTCCTATCGACGAACGGTTTATTGGGTTGGAAGTTAGACTCGACGAACTTCATCTTAGGCTTTTGAAACACCTAAAAACTCCTAATATACTAGGATATATACCCCTCCAAAGTTGACTAAAAATCTGCCCAAAACTCGAAAAAAATCACATTTCGCCCAAAGAAGTGGCGTTTTACACTTTGCATGTAATATTTGGCTTGAAATTTTGTTTTGGAGTTTGGTCTAGGATGGGAGAACACAACAAGGAAAATCAATAGCTATGGTAATGGGGGAAGTGGAGGGAAAGAGAGGGTGAGGTGTTTTGAAAAATTAAATGGGAAAAATGAGTTTTGTTAGGTTTATAATTAAGATTTTCAGATTTTAATAATACACTTTGGTCCCCTAAATATTACACTTTGGTCTTCTAATTGTCTATATAAATCAATCCCCCAAATAATTAAATCTTAATCTCACTTCTTTTATTCTTAACTCCCGTTTCTTTTAATTCCCGGAAATTTCATAAGGTCTCGTATTCTCCATGTCGTAATTCTTATAATATGTTACTAACCCATAACGGGGATATACAACACTCATTTTCGATTTCCATTATCACGCCCGTTGTAACCAAAAAAAGAAAAACTGGAATCACATCCTTAAGTATATTAATTTCCTTAGTGACGTTCTTAATTATCGTCTTATCTTACGAGATGTAACATCCTTCCCCCCTTAGAAACATTCGTCCTCGAATGTTCATAATAAATCTTATGCTAGAAAAATTTCGGCAGAGTCTCCTTTATACTTATGACTATCCACCTATATTCAGCAAACCAACAGATGCCACACCGGACCACAGTATATCACACATATACAATTCACCAATTATAAGTACTGCCTTTTTAACCCCAAGTCAGTTACCTCACAGTTTTGCATATAAGCTCTAAAATCTTGAACTTCATTAATTATGACTAATAACCTCCCATATTTTCCTAAATCTGTCACAATAGTGTTAAAATCACCTCCTATTAACCATGAAGGTTGCATCAACAGTTGTCACTTTGGCTACATTACCCTGAATATCTATTATCACTTTGTGGAATTCATCTATATCTTTGTACCTCTCTTATCTGTTTTCCACCCTTCTCATATCAAAGTATCCGACCCTGTACTGAATCCCTATGCCTCCTTCCCACCTAATTTTTCCAAGTTAATGATCATATAGGCTTGGTTTCATGAAATGCACTGTTAGAAGCACGTAGAGTATCAGCCCATATTTGATTAGTAAGTACTGCTATATACTGCTTAAAATTTCTTATCACCGTCATAGAGACATGACACTTCACTCTTTCATTTCTCCTGAATACCCGGTGGAAATAACTCATTATTGCCTATGGACCTTGTACCTGGCCACATAGCCTTCTAATATCCATCCACTGTTCCCTTTTAAGAGCCTCATCATTGAATGTACACACCAAGGTCCTATGTAAACTTTTTCAGATCTTCTCACTACTCGTAATTATAAACAACTTCGTTTCTTTTAACATTTGCTCACTCTTTTCTTACTTATCGTACTTTTTATAATTCCAACATATTCTAGTATACGTACGTAATCTCAGACATTACTCCTAGTTCCAATCCTTGACAATACCATCCCTTAAGTGATGAATCGTTAACTTATTTCCTTATTCAGTACGTAGAAAATTCTGAAGAATTACATTACCTGACGTTGACCTAGCATCTCCACACCTGGTCATTATACCTTTATTCAATTTCTTCCACCTCCCTTATGGCTTGATGCACTAAGTCAAGTGCAAATAACTCTGATTTTTCCCTTCCGGGCCACTATCGCTTTCCTTTGGGACATGTTGCAACCATAATAATTTATTAGAGAGGGGGGATTATCCTATGACATAGATCTATTGCACGATCTATGAGATGAAAGAGTAGAAACCAATCCTAAATGTCCGGCAGCCTCCTGCGTATAAGTATGGTGCACAATATACCCATACACAAGACTCTACTAGACACGGTCTGTAGACATTCCGAGGACTAACTGCTCTGATACCACTTTGGTCACGATCCGACCCGACGGGCCGCGACTTGACGCCCTAATTGGACGCCATTACTGACCTGTCATACTTAATCCATTTTATATCAAGATTAATAAAATTCCGGCAGCATAACGCTGCATCTACAACATGTACCCGAATAGAAGAGCCGGTCAGGCTGTCTTTACATAAGGGGATACCTGCCTCCAGAGGAGTCACAACTAACCAACACAATATAATAAGCAAGCCGACAAGGCTGCCACCAACATAAAGGAACATCCCAAACAGAAATACGAAAGCATGGCTAAACAAAAACGTCTACACTCCTCAAAAATCAACCCACGACTGTCTACAGACCTCTAGGAGTACAAAAATGACATATGACGGGACAGGACCCCGTCGTGCCCGAGATATACATAAGTCTAAAATATAAGAGTTTGTACCAAGGTGATTGGCTCCGGAACAAGGGAGCTCTTTAGCAGCTAGTAGATGTCCTAAAATGGAGGGTCACCTAACCGATCACTTGTACCTGCGGGCATAAACGCAGCCCCCCGAATAAAGGGGGGTCAGTACGAAATAATGTACTAAATATGTAAAACATGAATTACTGTAAGGAGGATGTAACTGGCCAGAAGATAACATGAGACATATATGAAAAATCAGAGATACCAATGCAAATGTACCATATGAAAAGAAAGTCATGCATGTCTAACAATCATCATAATCAAGATCATCTCCGTACATATAACTACCCGGCCCATCCTGGGACTCGGTCCTCATGCTTTATACATATAACTACCCGGCTCATTCTGGGACTCGGTCCTCATACTGCGTACATATAACTACCCGACCCATTCTGGGACTCGGTCCTCATATTCTGTACATTAGCTACCCGGCCCATTTTGGGACTCGGTCCTCATTTTCCGTGAATATAGCTACCCGGCCCATTCTGGGACTCGGTCCTCGTAACACCATCCATATAACATACAATCACAACTTACACAAATAGAATATCATGAGAACCCATATGCAATACAAACCATCATCTGAGACGCCATGGAATAATCTTATGCATTTTAAATCATCATATAGACCCAATGGAATAATCATATGCATTTTAAATCGTCATATAAGATTCAATGGAATAAGTAAACTAAACTATCCTTTAGAAAATCAAGGCACGATCATATCATGAATCATTATTTTATTAAAACTAGACTTTAAAGGAATCATGTACGTCCGTCGTACTTTCATTAAAACCATGTCAAAAGAAAGAAGAAAGATTTTCATAAAATCATGTCAAAGAAGAAAATGATAGTCTCACATACAGTTTGTCGTCTGTATAAACTCATATCATATCGTCCTGGGTAAAATATGAATGCATGAATGACAATAAACATTTTTGGAATTTATTGGATGATAGTAAGGTCCTTGCTTTTCTGGTTAACATTATGGAATTATCTGATTGGTGATAACAGATCCTAATTGCTTAATTAATTCATTATACGCACCGTTAGTAGGTTATATTTTTATAGTGATCTTATCTAATCAGCTGTGAACTAGAAAATGTAAAACAAATTGGTTCTATCTTAGTTTCTATGCAGATGGAATTCTAATCATTTTTAGTATAATTGTTTGTCAATACTTTATTTACGTAATGCTGCAATGACTTATTTTAACATGTTTATTTAAAAATATACCTTCTTATTTATTAAACCAGTTCCAGCGTTTAATACTTATTAGTTACATTGGATTTGCAGAGTCAAATTGGCTTCAGTGCTTACTACAAACTCTCATGGATACCAACATCTTACCCATATGCCTTAATAAGGACTTAGGAACAACTTAGACATGTTTTTAGCTTAGAATCAATAGCACGAATATTCCTTATCTTCTAAGAGTAGAATAACTTAAGGAACAACACCACAACTATAGTTCATACGCAGAACATGCCAAAAGAAAGAAGGAATTGTCTTAACATACCTTTTAGTCGAACTAGCCAACTCAATATCAAGATGTGTCTCATCTACTACTTCCACCTATAATCATAGCAATATGTCCATTAACCTTACGATTACTAGCATACGTTATGACGAACAACGACTCCTTATTCTAGGAAAATTCAGGCAGCACTTCCTCTGTTTATATGTATATCCACAACTTCTCAACCAAGCCAACAATACCAACAACAAGTCATAACTTAAGAATGTAGTCAAAATAATCTCAGATATTCCATATACGCTACCAAAATACCTTCTTTCTCTTTCTATTCACGAAGGAAAACTATTACAACAATCAGGGGAAATTACGCATTTATTTCTTATGCTAATCCAACCTTTAAATCATGTTAAAACAACCCATTATAACAATCCATAACCCAACCAACAACAAGGGTGAAGTGTGGAGCTTTTCTATATCTTTTCATACCTTAATTCCTTCAAGACATGTATTGGTAATTACTATAATGTATATACATGTTCATAATCACTTTTCCAACATTTTAACTTCATTAGATCAGCCCCTAACTTGACGCAACAAAATCCAACAATTTCAAGCAAGTTTCCGGTCAATCTCCATAAACCAATTCTTTTCTTAATTCCCTAGAATCCAATTCATGTTTCAATAATTTCTTATGAATCATTATAATCTAAATGTCAAGATTTCTTTCAAGACTTCCTTCAATATCAACATGCTATTAGCGACGATAATAAGAACAACAACAATTAAATCCAACAATTTCAAAATTGGTAAAACTAGTTCCAAAAATTGATCCAACAACATTACAACAATCACATGCATGTTTAAATTCCAACCTTCCCTTAATAACAATTTCATTTCCTCAATCCTAACAACATGCATTCCAATTATATCATAAAAGGAAGAATTTTATACCTCAAACGAAGCCAAAACAATTCCCTAATTCGAACTCATTGCCCATCGAATCTTCATCGTTTCATCAAATTTCTTCACAATTTTTCACACTTCTTCAACTCCAAATTGACATGCATACAATCTATGATGTTAACCCATCATCCTTACACATTTTCTCTTCCAAAAATTCGTCCAAAACTTGAAAGAATCACTGCCCAATTTCGGTCCAGCATTCCCAGCGAAATGGGTCAGTGTTTTGTCAGCTGAACTTGTAACGTCCATAATTCTCTACTACGATGTCCTATCGACGAACGGTTTATTGGGTTGGAAGCTAGACTCGACGAACTTCATCTTAGGCTTTTGAAACACCTAAAAACTCCTAATATACTAGGATATATACCCCTCCAAAGTTGACTAAAAATCTGCCCAAAACTCGAAAAAAAACATATTCGCCCAAAGAAGGTTTTTTGCCACTGCTTTGCATGTAATATTTGGCTTGAAATTTTGTTTTGGAGTTTGGTCTAGGAAGGGAGAACACAACAAGGAAAAGCAATAGCTATGGTAATGGGGGAAGGGGAGGGGAAAGATAGGGTGAGGTGTTTTGAAAAATTAAATGGGGAAAATGAGTTTTGTTAGGTTTATAATTAAGATTTTCAGATTTTAATAATACACTTTGGTCCCCTAAATATTACACTTTGGTCTTCTAATTGTCTATATAAATCAATCCCCCAAATAATTAAATCTTAATCTCACTTCTTTTATTCTTAACTCCCGTTTCTTTTAATTCCCGGGAATTTCATAAGGTCTCGTATTCTCCATGTCGTAATTCTTATAATATGTTACTAACCCATAACGGGGATATACAACACTCATTTTCGATTTCCATTATCACGTCCGTTGTAACATTCTGGAATCACATCCTTAAGTATATTAATTTCCTTAGTAACGTTCTTAATTATCGTCTTATCTTACGAGATGTAACATCACCATCTTTTCTCAATTAATCTAAGTGGCATATTATTGAACCAGTTAGCATGAAGGAGGTCCTGTATGTTTAGTCTAACTGATAGTCCCGCACCCCTCTAAAAAATCCATGTTTGATATAAAGGCTTGTAAACCAATTAAGTTAAGATACATCCGCATGTAAAACTGATTGTTAGAATGAATGTCAGCATATAAACTGCTTTTTGATTATGTGTGTTTATCCTGTTTGCTTAATTATCAAGATGTTATGTTAATTTAAGAGGTCTTCCTGAGTTTTTCTCCATATGACACCATGCATATATCTGACTCGTTGGGTGGTGTTAATGCCTTGCCTGTATCTATATGAAAGTATTAGCCTGACCTCCCAACACCTAGTTTAATATCTACTTAAATGAAGCCCGTTGCTATCTGATGGTCTGTTTGCATGTTAGCCTGAAATCTAAGCCTGATGACTTCCTCTCTTTGCTGGAATTCTGCATCCTAGTTTGCATACTGGCTGGTGTGATTGAATTGTATCAGTCTAAGTAGTGCATATAGAGTTGAGAAAAGGGAAAATACTCATAGCCTTGACATGGTTATTATTCTTGTGTTCATTCTAGAAAATGTCCCCTCTTTTTCTTCATTTTACCTGCGACATTACTTAGGTATAAGTGATATACTGCCTTGTACATCACATATACTTAGTATACCTGATTGTATAAAGTGTGTATATCTCTGTATATATCACTACTCACTATTATTACATCATGAAAGGTGTTGGGCCTATCCAATTTGCAATTGTTTCTTCCTGCTCACCCTTTTGCTAGGATAGCTGGGGCTCGTCCCATTAGTATTGTGGTTTCTCTACATCTGCCTTCATGACGTGTTATTGGGGCTAAGCCCATTTTTTGTCTTTCCGCATGAAACTGCTGTTTGGGCTGACATATTTTCACATCTGGAAACTACTGTTTTGGGCCCATTTTTTCTTTCGAATTGCGGAAATAAAATGATATAAATATGCTAAATCCTATACCAATGTTTATTTATTATTTGATAAGGATATAGAGCATATACTAATCCTTTTCTTTTTTTTATTTTACATGAAATACATCGGAGCAAAAATGAAGAGTCTCATGGCGAGACTCATCTTGAGCTACTTCAAATGAAGGCCCGCATTTATGTGCATCCATCTCGCATAGGAACATTCCAAACCGCGGCGAGTGTTATCGCCATTCCCTCGAGTCACTATTATTTTCTTTATCTTGCCCATTCATTTATTGTAAATTAATTGTCTAACATTACGTTATTAGTAGAACTCTTAGAATACCAAACCTTGAGTCAATAGATTAGAAAGTAGTTAACTCGCAATTTGTTTCCCTTCGAATTAAATACTTTAGATTATCCATACATAGTTTAAGCTTTACTAAACCACCTAGTAATCTTAACTTGCATAACTAATCATGTAGCTAGGATATTATTTTCAAGATTCCTAACCCATTTGCTATAAAATCCATATAGAAATCTTATTTTTTTATATATACTAAGAAACCCCCTTAAGCATGTGGTATACTAATCAAGGTAGGAAAATGTATACATTTAGTCAATAAATCAATTTTTTTATATAATAAATGCATGCTTTTAAACTTTACACATATAGCACTAGTCTTATAATTTCTTAATAAAAGACAAAATACATTCTTTTACTAAAACACACTCTACATTACATCTTAGCATAAATAATTAACCCTAGGTTTGAACGGACAACCGCAAGGTAGCGGATCTTAGAGGGTGTCTAATCCCTTCCCTCTAGATTAATAAAGAACCCTTGCCCAGAGTTTCACATAAGTTTTGCAGACCATAAAAAATGGAGTTAATGTTGACTTTAACCTAGTTGATATTTAGGTGTCCTAATTCACCCAAACTAATTAGGTGGCGACTCCGCGAACCCTTTAGCACACTTTAGCACCCTACTTTAACCTTTTAGCACCCCTTTAGCATTTTTGTATTTTTAGCATTCTAGCCCTTTTTAACATTAAGCACCTTTTGCACTTTTAGCATTTATTTTATTGTCTAACCTCTACAAAGCAGGAGTTTTAGAAATAATGTCGCGGTCGAAAAGGGGCGTGACATAAATGGCGACTCCACTGGGGAATTAAGGCTCTTAACCACAACAGACCTAGGGTTATTATTTGGCATTATTTTTTGCATTTAATTTTTATGTATTGTATTTTGTTTATTTGCTTTAATTGCTATGTGCTTTACTGCTTTCCTTAAACTGACATTCCGCTCATATTTCTTCCACTCTGAAAAATTCACACTATCACACACCACATGCGAGGTGCGCTTGGTGCATAGCAAAATTCTTTCTTCAAAATCCAAATTTAGGAGAGTTGGTAATATACGTGGAGTGTCCGGTCTAACCGGTGGCCGCATAGCCTTCTCACTCGAGTTGTCCGCTCGGGAACTCAAGGCCTAGTAAAGCCAAATCTTAGAAACTCAGGATAGAGCTATACCACCATTTATTTTAAGGCATGCATGCATTTACCTTAGGTGGGTCGGTCCTTGGTATCGACACCACAATTAGGAAGACACCAAACTTGTCGACGGGTTTCTCAACCCAACGACCAACCAACATATTGTGTGTATCATGGCAATGATAGACAAATCCAAACCTAATCATGACGTGCCGAAATTGGAAAAAGTGCACCGTCATTTGGTCGCCATTTCCAACGAAAGCATTACAGTTGGACGACTTGGACAAATCCATCATAACCTCGCATATGTGACGTTTAGGCCTACCTCCGGCATAAAGAGGTCCCAAACATGTTAGAGCACACACTTGATTTGCAATTTGCTTATTATTATATATTGCCTGCAACTCTTTGCATATTATACTAACTTGGTTTGCTTCATTTGTTAGAGGGTTATTTTGCCTAGCTTATCTCCAAAAGGTTGATTCGCGTTGACTGGTAGAAGCACAATCATAAATGACTAATCCAGAGGCACCAGAACGAAACAAATTTAGACTCGTCCCTGCCTCGTAGAGGATGCAGAGGCGTTAGAAAGGAGAAACACCAATGATCAACACCTCGCCAGACTATTGCAGCAAATGGAAGTCATGCAAGCCGAAATAGAAAGGCTCCGAAATATCACAAACCTGTCTATTAGCTTGAATGCACCACTCCCAAAGCAAAGGACAAATGCAATCGTGTCACAAGCCCTTGAGCCTCCACTTCCCCAAAGCTCCCCGCAAAGGCCGCAACATACCAGCTCACACCAAAACGTCACTCGCCCGGTCAATTTGCAAACCGACCTCCAAAATGATATGTTTACTACATACACATCTCAACCTCCACCTACTTATTTCTCCCCACTCAACCCAAATTGCCAAGCCACCCAATACGAGCAGATGACACACATCACTAGTCCTAACAAATAATATGGGGCATTAGCCCATCCGACCAAAAGCCAACCATTTATTACGCATGCATCCTCTCAAGAGACAGATCAATACAAGGAAGTGGAGCGGCAAACTCGAGCTAGAGCAGACGAAAATGTGGCAAAAGAAATCTGTAGTTTGAAGAGGCATTCAAAAGCATTCAGATGAACAAGGGGGAGGAAGGTTTAGAATATGAAAACTTATGTATGCACCCCGACGTCGAATTACCTGTGGGGTACAAGGTGCCCAAATTTGACATGTTCGATGGAAAAGGGAATCCTCGAGCTCATCTAAGGTCATATTGCGATAAATTGATTGAAGTTGGGAAAAATCAAGCAATCATCATGAAACTATTCATCAGGAGTCTAACCGGCGAGGCGCTGGACTGGTACACATGCCAAGACCCTCGAAAATGGGACGGTTGGAATGCCATGGCACAAGATTTCATGGATAGATTCGATTCAACATCGACATCGTCCGGATAGATTTTATCTTATGAAACTTGAAAAGAAATCCACGTAAACTTTCAGGAATACGCCCGGTGGCGATCGTAAGCGAAAGGTCCAACCTCCAATGGCAGAGAGCGAAATGACCACCTTGTTCGTGCAGCCGTTAAAAGACGCGACGTATTATGAAAGGATGATCAGTGTAATCGGGCGAAGTTTTGCAGAAGTCGTAAGAATGGGCGACTTCGTGGAAGAAGGCATTAAGACAGGCAGGATTACAAACCTGACAGCCCTACAAGCAACTAGCAGAGCAATGCAGTCAGATTCCATAGGAGGTACCTCACAGAGGAGGAGAGATGCATCACCCTCTGTCATGGTCATTCAGGAGCATAGGCCAGAACAACTTCCAGTGTATCAAAGCCCACCGCCTTCTTACCATAACCAAAAAAATCAAAATCCATAGTCATATTATCAGCACTGCGCCACCCCATATCCTGTTTACCATACCCAACTAGCATACCCAAAATACTCACCACAATCACGAACCCGCACCCCAAACGGACCCAAACCCCGCATAGATGCTGAGAGAAAGCCAACCAGAACCTATACACCTTTAGCCGAACCCATAGCCCAAGTGTATGAGAAGTTGAAAGCCGCAGGAATACTCCAGCCAATTCCCCGAAATACCCCCAGGCCTACTTCCCGAGGGCACGATAGAACCAAACATTGTGCATACCACTCCGGTGCCGAGGGACACGACATCGACAATTGCTATACACTCAAGGACAAAATAGAGGAGTTAATCGAAGAGGGAGCCATTCAGCTGAAAGATGCTCCTCTCAATGCAAACAATAACCTTCTTCCGGGTTATGAAGATGCCCATGTGAACATGATAGCTAAAAATGAAGAAGACAGTCTGGAAGGGACTA
Organism: Przewalskia tangutica; assembly: GCA_029844215.1. Taxonomy (NCBI): domain Eukaryota; kingdom Viridiplantae; phylum Streptophyta; class Magnoliopsida; order Solanales; family Solanaceae; genus Przewalskia; species Przewalskia tangutica. The sequence continues at coordinate 90,023,557 of CM056730.1, read as the reverse complement.
TTACGCCAGCCCGAAAAGGGAAAAAAGTTGAGTCATCGACCAACCGTCAGAAAACAGGAGGTGCTCCTTGCCGGAGATTGTTTAACCATTGAATAAGAGATGATCCTGCTGAAGACTCAACCATTGAAGACACAGAGCAAGAAGAAGTGGACTCGTGCCCCTGCCTTGGCCCGCCGAGTCCTGAAATAGTTAGTTTAATATATTTTGCCCTTTATATGTAATAAAATGGAACTATGTTTGACCTGATTCCCTTGGCGGATACGTAGGCGTCCGTTTCGGCTTCGGTCCCACCTTTAGAAATTTTAATTTTACCCAATTTCGCTTGTAATGAACTACGTCATGACCTGATTCCCTCATGGGGATACGTAGGTGGCCTAAATTGGCTTCGGTCACACCTTTAGGAAACCTTCCCTTATTTTGAAAATAACGAAAATACACATAATATACAAAACAACCCCATTGTGACCCACTTTAGGCCAAACGCCCTTTGCATATTCAGAGCTGGGACAAGGTAGGAAACCAGGCAGGGGATATGAGTCCAAACAAGGAAGACGTCCGAGCATCAAGAGTCAAAACTACAAGGTCAACGCGAATCAACCGCCCCCCCCCCCCCCCCAAACTCACAAATTTTTCTTTGAGCGCAGGTCCTTCATATTAGCAGAAGATACAACAAAAGTTCTTCATATTAGCGTAGAAAATACAAAGAAAAGCGTAAAGAAGCACAGCAGGCATGACATCAACAATCAAAGTTCAAATCCCGCAACAAAGTCTAGCGCATCAGCTCGGGCCTAGAGTCAAGTTGCATCTCATGTAGTGCACAAACACACAACAAAAGACATCATGATAATCCATACGGCATTAGCAACACCCCACATATCATACAGGGACGACATCCCTACTCACAGAGTCGCATTTCTCATATATTTATCATTCTGTTTTAACAGTTATACACTAACTTTTTCTCAAGCTTAGCTTGCAGGAGCATTTATGTTATACCCCGTATTTCCAGAGTATGTACGTAAGGACGTACGTGGAGAATTTGAGCCTTAAGTTAGGCTTTGGTTCGAAATTTGGGCACAAGTGCCGAATAGAGTCGCTTCCGACGAAACGCTTCCAGCCTTACGTTGGGAAAATTCGCTATGTCATTTAGTATTTTTGCGAATTTTTCCGAGAGACGAAATGTTTTGGACCAACGGGAGGGTGACACTTGTCACCCTCAAGTGGGCGTTTGGGTTGGCCGATTGGGTCACGTTTCTATGGCCTATTGGCTCCTTGTTTTGGCCTTGTTTTGTGGCTTGTTTGGTGCCATGTTTTGTGCCTTGTTTTGTGGAGTAGGGTTTAGGGTGCACTTGGCTTAATCTTGTCCTTACACTTGCTATACACTTGGAAGGATCTTGGCCCTTGGTTGGCCTTTGGTTTTGCTATAAATACCCCCCTAAATGTGAAGACTTCATCCATTCCAAAAACTTCCAAGTCTTGAAACCCTCTCTCCTCCCTTTGTGAGCTCTAAACCGCGCGCCTTCCCCCCCCCCCTTTTCGTGTGGCCTTTGGCCGAGAACACCCCCTCCCCCTAGCCTAGTGTGCTAGCCGAGCCTACCCCCCCCCCCCTTGGTAGAAAGTTGTCTTCCAAGTATTGTTATAATGCCCAAAATACCTTAGCCTTGTACCTTGTAGTATTCCAAAGATACCTCTATACGTAGAGCCCAGAAATACTACCCTTTTGTCCCTTTAGTCTCAAACCGAAACCCTAAGAAAATCTTCATTGATTGATTGAAGTATTTAAGTAGAAGTTGGTTAGAACTTCTAAGGGTTGTTTGGAGCGGGATGGAGCACCGAGTGGAGCTAAACGCTAAGGATCGACATTTAACTTGGATAATTATGAGCTTATCGAGGTAATTATCTTGTCCTCTATTTGTAATTGGAAATTACATGTTATTAGAATATATAGTTGAAGTATACTATATATAGAACTAAGCTTAATCGCGACAATGTCTTTTGACTTAAGTCCAAGAATAAAGAAAAGAATCGCATCGTATTTACATAGATGTATTGCGAGACTTGTGTAGTATTATCGAGTAGAATTGTACACGTCAGGTTAGGCGTGTAAACCCCACTGGTTGGCTTGATGGCGGCCTCGATAGAGAGGAGATTTACTGTTGTGCGGGAGGTCTTCTAATTTTCTGTAGAAATGGAACCTTGTGTTTTGAAGTTAATAGACGTTTGTGACCTTTCTAGGTGAAAGTACTAAGAGTAGCGTATTCTACTGGCGAGTGGAAAGGGCTAGCGTTGTAGTACTTGGAGCATTTTGCTTATTGTCGATACTCGTCGCAGGTATGTGAACCTCTTCCTATCTGTTCTAGCATGATATGTGTGTAGCTATGTAAGACGGTGGACGTAGGTGCTAAGTGTATTTGTTTGTTTAAACATAAAGTGTTATAACGGCTTTATGGGAAGTTGGTTATAACAACTTTATGTAGGTAAGAAAATGGTTTACTGATGTTAGAAGTTAAGAGACTTGATCTTATAAGATAAGAGACTTAACTTATTTGTTTTAATGTGGATGTTTGTGTGAAACCTCATTCGTGAGTAATGAGTACTTGGTTTTTACAGGGATAATGTTTCTTGATTTCGAAATCGAATGTGTATCGACGACACTGCGGCGTTAATAAAGGAAAATGTATTGAATAATGATGTGTTGTATTAAAACCGGTAGAAACCTCCATCCGCATAGAAGCTAAGATGAGACAAAATGATATTACATTTTCTAGATCATGGTCTTTGTAATAAGATCGTTATAAACAAGAATAAACTACTCACATATATGACATATGTTACTCAATTGTTTTAAAAGAGATTAAGACTATGAGTTATGAAACCTTTCTAAAATAAGTGACTTGAGCATTTGAAAATGAGAAGCTTGAGTAATTGAAACTAGGAAAACTGGAACTTAGGAAAAGAATGTTGTTACTTGATTTTGAAAAGGAATGTGGGTTGGTCATTCTAATACTACGGGTATAGGGTGACTTTTATAAAAGTAATGGATCTCTTTTAAAAGAACTTAACGTATGTAGTACTTTGGGGTTAAAAACCCGAACTTTGGCATAAAATGAAAGTACTTTGAGTTGTGTGAAACTTGCCTATGCTTGTTGTTGTGAAACTTGCCTATGCTTGTTGTTGTGAAACTTGCCTATGCTTGTGATGATAGCCTTTGTTGTGCAAGTGTGGTATTTCTGTGTTACCGCGTCTCGATAGAGTGCAGGTCGACTTGTTGATAAATTAATAGGACGTGCTGGCAGTGATGGAGAATTCCTCGTGTATGTTTCGATTTTGATTTCTGTCTTGTTGTTGTTGTCACATGGACATGTCTACACCGACGCAGATTCCGGCATCGCGCCACGCGGCGGGTTGATTACCCGATATATTGTTATTGTGGTTACATGGACATGTCTACACCGAGGTAGAATTCGGCATGTGGCGTGCGGCGGGGTTGATCACCCAAGATATTATTGTTGATGTCACATGGGCGTGTCTACACCGAGGTAGAATTCGGGCACGTGGCCATGGGCATTGGTATTATTGTTGCATCATGGACATGTCTACACCGATGCAATTCCGGCATGCGCGCCATGATGCGAACATGATTGATGTTGTGGGCGTGAGACCCATAGTTATATTTGAGTGATGACTTGAGGCGTGAGTCCCCGATCGACATGATCGCTTTTATGTTGTGAATCGTAGTTTGGTTATCATACATGTCTCCTGCTTTATATAGACTAGTATGATTTCATTACTGATTTTTACTGATTTCACATACTTGGTACTGTTATCGACCTCCTTCGGCCGCGTTCATGCCGCAGTAGAGGTACATCGCCGTGGATCCTCGCTCTTAGGATCTCGGTTGCGTTTTGGGAAGCTCCGTTTCTCCGGAGGCTTATCTTTTGGTATGTGTTCCATGAGTTGTAGGTTCTTGTACATTCAGGGGTATGTCTGTGCCCTGTCCCGTCATAGTTGTTGTAAATCTTAGAGTCAGTAATCTTGTTGTGGCGGGGTTTGTAAAAAAGGATTAAACTGCTCGTTTTGTAAGAGTTGTATTTATATATGTTATTGGAAGGTAACCGTTGGGTTGGCTTTGTTTATGATCATATATCTTGTTTCTTGTTTAAAGTTTTATTTTCCGGTTTTCTCTCGATGTTGTGTCACTAGGGTGCCCGGATAAGGCACGATGAACGCCCCGGGGCGGTCGTTACAAAAGTGGTATCGAGCGATTAATCCTCGGAAAGTGTCTACGCGCGTGTCTAGTAGAGTCTTGATTATCGATGTGTTGTGCACCACATCTATAATCGGAGGCTGCAGACATTTAGGATTGGTTTCCATTCTTCTCATTCCGAGATCGTGCCTTAGAGTTGTGTTGTAAGTTGGACCCTCCGACGTATCTCGCTTTTACGATTATGCCTCGCGCAAGGCAACCAGAGCCACGAAGGGCAAGACAGAGGAACCGCTAGTGAGATACTGAGGAGTGCGAGGCGCAGCCCGCATGCACGAGGTTGTGCTTGACGGCGGGTTTTGTGGCCGCCGGCCCAGAGAGTTAGAGCCGCAGCAATGGCCCGAGACCGCATACTGAGCCTCAGGTCCACGATGCAGGCGAGAGGAGATGGGTTACGCGAGATGGCCCGATTCTTGCCGCCGTGGTCGTGGCAGATGAGGATAGTGGATCGCAGTTCGATTCGATGCACCGATGGTTCACCCCGAGCGAGATAGTTTGAGGCTACGGGACTTTCGAGTTGTAGCCGCGAGTTTTATGGGTCGAGGCACGAGGATGATCCGCAGGAGTTCATCCGGCGATTCTGACGGATCATGCGGGTGATCAAGGCTTGAGAGACCGAGTCGTGACCTTTGGTTCGCATCGGTGCGTGATACCGCAATCGATTGGTTTGATTCATGGGAGCTTTCGGGAGAGCATGCACCTCCAGCGGTATGGGATGAGTTTTGGGCTTTCTCATCACTTCTTGCCTCGCAGATGAGGCGAGGCACGGCCGATTTTTGATGCTTAGGCAGGCGGGCGTGCGGTTCGGGAGTACAATGTGGAGTTCGACTCATTGGCGTGCGTCGGCGTTGGTAGCTAGTATGGAGGATCGAGTGCACCGATATGTTCTGAGGCTCGATGATTACATGTCGAGCATGTTCGGGAGTAGCTCTTCACGGGCATGGACATTGCGCGCACGAGCTCATGACCGGGATGTGAGGCACGGAGAGGTCGACGGAATGACCAAGATCAGCGAAGAGGGCGAACAACGAGGTCCTTTGGTGACTTTCGAGGCGGACCGCCTCAACAAAGATACTAGTTTTGTACCTCCGCCAATGCAGAGTGGTCCTCCACAACCTTGAGTATTCGGGAGCAGTCGGGGCTCGAGGTTGAGTTTCGAGGAAGTAAGGGTGTTGGCCAGATGCGGTCACCCCTGTTATACCCCGTAGTTCCAGGGTATATAGGTGAGGATATACGTGCGAGATTACGACAGAAATTTTGGAAAGAAAGAAAGATGTGATTTTTCGACGGAAAAGTTTCCGGTTTTTGTGAAGAAAAAGGTTCGTTAATGGGAATTGGATTCCCAGATTTGGTATTCGGACTTCTTAGAATATTTGAGAATTATGGAATTTTATTTCCGGAAATGGTCACGTGGGGCCCACGGGTGAAATTTACGGTTTTGTGGGGCCCGCTTTGTTTTCGAGATTTTGGCCATTGTGGATATTTTCGAAGATGAAATATTTTGGGCCAGTAGGAGGCGACACGTGTCACCCCCAGGTGGCTCTTGGCGAAATCCTTGGACAAGTGGCAAGACAAGTGGCCTTGTCTTGCAAGATATTTTTTTAGCTTGGACAAGTGGCTTGTGGGGCCCACACACACTTGTCCCCAATCTCAACCACACACTTGCCTTCATCCTAACCCTTGGTGGTCTTATATATACACCCTTAGTTGATGAAAACTCCCACACTTAACCATTTCAAGACTTGACAAAATACTTTCTCCTTGAACATTGCTCTCGGCAAGACCTTGTTCTTGAGCAAAGATTTGTCCAACAATTCTTAAAACTCTTAAGTGTTCTTCCCAAAGTGTTAGGAAGATTGTGTACCAAGTGTTGGAGAAGATTTCACACCCCTAACCTATTCTTGATGCCTTGGCCGAAAGTTCCAAGTTTGGAACCCTAGGTGTTCTTCACTTTTTGGAGTTGAATCTTGAAGAGGAGTTGGTTAGGAGCTTCTATGGGTTGCTTGTAGCGGATTGGAACGTAAAGATTTGGAGCTAAGACTTGCTTGGAGCGATATTAAGTTCTTGGATAGATTTTGGGCTATTTGAGGTAGTAAATCTTAACCTCTTTGTGATTTGGTAATTTTACATATATTATAAGTATATATGGATTATATAATATATGGAGTAAGTTTGGAAGAGTTGGATCTTGTTAACTTGTTAAAAGAAAGGATTGGCCGTTTGCCATTAAAATGGTAAAAACGTATCTTACTTGCTAAGAAGCTAATAACAAAGTAACTATAACTTATATTAAGAATGGAAATATAAGTTGGATGACTAATGAGTAAATTGGACAAAGTTGGCCAAGGACCCCAACTCAAGGACTGTATTTACTTTGGACCGTATTTACTTTGGACTGTATTTACATTGGACTGTATTTACATTTCTGTTAAGGGGAAGATTTTTCAATCGCGTTAGTTTGGGCGTGTGATCCTTTTTAATTATTGTATATGAAGGCGTGATAGTAAACCGCGCACGGTTGGCGTAATCCCCTTCTTTACTTATTGTTGTTATGGGCGTGATAGTAAACCGCGTTACCGTTTGGGCGTGTAATCCTTCTTTATGTTGTTTAATTATTACGCCTTATATATATATATGGTATATATATTACGGTTATTCGCCTTGGTAAAAGATGGAAAAGTGAGTATAAGCGGAAGTCTTTGTAGAAATTTCCGTAGATTTTGAGGGCTTTTTATTGGTATAAGTCTTCGATGATAAGAAAGGTTTGATAGGAGTACTATGACCATTTTAGGAGTGGAGTACTACGTGTGGCGTGATCTACTTGGCTTAAGGAGTAGCCGACGGGTTGAAGTACTTGGAGCGTTTTGCTTATTGTCGATAAATCGTCGCGAGGTATGTGAACCTCTTCCTATCTTTTCTAGCATGATTGTTGTGAACTATGTAGTGCGGTAGACGCGTACGTGTGCTAAGTGATTTGGTTGGTTTAAAACATAGGGTGTTATGATAGCTTTATGGGAAGTTAGTTATAACGACCTTATGTAGGTGAAAATGGTTTACTGATGTTAGAAGTTAAGAGACTTGATCTTATAAGATAAGAGACTTAACTTATTTGTTTTAATGTGGATGTTGTGTGAAACCTCATTCGTGAGTAATGAGTACTTGGTTTTTTTTAAAAGGGATAATGTTTTACTGATTTCGGAAATCAGAATGTGTATCGACAGACCACTGCAGCGTTAATAAAAGAAAATGTATTGAATAATGATGTGTTGTATTAAAACCAGTAGAAACCTCCATCTGCATAGAAGCTAAGATGAGACAAAATGATATTACATTTTCTAGGTCATGGCTGCTGTAATAAGAATGTTGTAAACAAGAATAACCTACTCTCACGTAAGACATATATTACTCAATTGTTCTAAAAAGGAATTGAGTGATTAAGTTTATGAACTATGAAACCATTTGAAAATGAAGCTTGAGTAATTGAAACTAGGCAAACTCGAATTTAGGAAAAGAATGTTGTTACCTGATTTTGAAAAGGAATGTGGGTTGGTCATTCTAATACTACGGGTATCGGGTGACTTTTATAAAAGTAATGGATCTCTTTAAAAGAATTTAACGTCGTAGTACTTTAGGTTAAAACCCGGATTTTGTCATAAAATGAAAGTACTTTGAGTTGTGTATAACTTGCTATGCTTGTTGTTGTGAAACTTGCCTATGCTTGTTGTGATAGCCTTTGTTGTGCAAAGCGTTGTATTTACGTGTTACCGCGTCTCGATGGAGGGTCGGTTGGTAGTTGAGAACTTACTTGACGCGTCTGCGGTGGCGAGAAATTTCACCGCATGCGTTCTCGTTGATAGTATTATGGTGGTTAATCGCTTTGGATATACTGACACGATGCGTAGCGCACGGGTATGTTTCCATTTTGATTATCGCCTGGTGATTTCCTTATGGACATAATGACACGATCGTAGCGCATCGTATCGTCCATTTGGAATCTTTGTCTATTGTTTCCCTTTGGACATACCGACACGATGCGTAGCGCACGTATCGTCCATTTGGAATGTTGTCCTATTGTTTCCCTTTGGACATACTGACACGATGCGTAGCGCACGGGTATGCTTCCATTTGGATTGTTGTCTTGTTGTTATCATATCATAGATCGCCAGCCGGCGAAGGTATTCCACGCATGATTGATGTTGTGGCGTGAGACCGACTTGATATAATCGTTATATGTTGTGTCTGTAGTTTGGCTATCATACATGTCTCTCGCTTTGTATAGATCGTTATGATTTCATTTACTGATATTATGCATTTCACATACTTGGTACTGTTATCTTGACCTTCGGCTGCGTTCATCGCCGCAGTGAGGTACATCGGCCGTGGATCCTCGCTCTAGGACCACGCCGACAGATTGGAAGCTCCGTTTCTCGAGACTTATCTTTTGGTATGTGTTTCCACGAGTTGTAGGTTCTTGTACATTCGGGGTATGGCGGGAGCCCTGTCCGTCATAGTCGTTGTAAATCTTAGAGTGCAGAGTAATGCTGTGGGCGGGTTGTAAAGGATTAAACTGTTCGTGTTTTATATATATACCAAGGCAAATCGCTTTGGTTGGCCTGTTTATTATTATATCTCTTGTTGCATGTATATGTTTTTATTTCACGGTTTTTCTCGATGTTGTATCACTAGGGTGCGGGGTAAGGCACGAATCTGCCCGAACGGGTCGTTACAAAGTGGTATCAGAGCAGTTAATCCTCGGAAAGTGTCTACAGACCGTGTCTAGTAGAGTCTTGATTATCGGTGTGTTGTGCACCACATCTATAATCAGGAGGCTATAGGACATTTAGGATTGGTTTCCATTCTTCTCATTCTGAGATCGTGCCTTAGAGCTGTGTTGTAAGTTGGACCCCTCTGACGTATCTCGTTTTTACCAGTTATGCCTCCGCGCAAGGCAACCAGAGCCCAGGAGGGCAAGGCAGCCGGCGGAGGCGCCGTGAGATCTGAGGAGTACGAGGCACAGCCCTGGCCTGCACTGAGATAGTACTTCAGACGGAGAGTTTGGCGACACCGCCAGACCAAAGAGTTTAGAGCGCAGCGAGAGGTGCTGAGACTACAATACTGAGCCTCCACCCCACACCGGAGCAGATGAGATGGTACAAGGAGATGACCCGATTCGCCGTGGTCGTGGCGATATGAGGATAATTTGGATGTAGCGATTCGATTCCAGAGCACCAGCCGTTCACCCCGAGCGATAGTTTGAGGCTACGGGACTTTACGAAGTCAGAGCCCGAGTTTTATGGGTCGAGGCACGAGGATGATCCGCAGGAGTTCATCCGAAGCGATTCTGGATCGTGAGAGTGATCAAGGCTTGGAGACCGAGTCGGTGGTCCTAGGTTCGCATCGGCTGCGTGATACCGCACCGATCGTTTGATTCGGGAGCTCTCCCGGAGAGAATGCACTTCCAGCCGTTGGGACGAGTTTTGAGGCCTTCCGGCACATTTCTTGCCTCCGCGGATGAGGAGGGCTCGCCGACAGATTTTTGATGTTGAGGCAGAATGGGCGTACAGTTCGGGAGTACAACGTGGAGTTCGACTCGTTGGCCCGGTATGTTCCCGCTTTAGTAGCTTGCATGGAGGATAGGGTGCATCGCTACGTCACCGGGCTAGATGATTATATGGCTGAGTCTTGTGCGGGTGTTTCTCTTCAGCCGGGCATGGACATTGCCCGCATGCAGGCTCATGCACTAGGATGTGAGGCACGGAGAGGTCGACGGAATGACCAGGATCGGCAGAAGAGGGCCAGGACGGCAGGGTCCTTTGGTGACTTTCGAGGCGGACCGCCTCAAAGAAAGAAGTTATGTACCCCCACCAAGTCTGAGTGGTCCTCCACCGCCTTCGGGAGCGGTCGTGGCTCTGGGTTCAGATTTCGGGAGAGCGGTGTTAACCAAGCCACCCCTACCTCGTTGTGACCATTGTGGTAGACTCCATTTTGGAGAGTGTCGTGCTAAATGGGAGTTTGTTTTGCATGCGGCCAGCAGGCCATTTTGCGAGGAATCGTCTACTGCAAGGGAAGCACGGATGTTACGACTCGACCTTCGTGATCGATGGTGGTTCATCGCCTTTCTGCGCATATGCGCCACAGGGCCTATGATTAGAGAGAGCGGTAGATTCGTGTATATCCTTAACCTCTAGAGTTTTGGTATGCTTGTTATGATGGTCTCATTATTATGTGCTATGTGCGAATAGCGTTGTGTTAATTGTGAGTTAGAAAACATGCTTAGTTGGGAGGATACGTGTGGGGGCATGGAAAGTGTGAACCTTAGAGTTTTATACGTGGAGACCTTAGAGGCGCAGGCCGTCTTGAGTGGGTGATTTTACGGTTGGTCTTTGCCATGTACTTGGTATGCGGGAAATATTGTGGGATAATTACATGGGTAGTGTGAGATGGAAGTGGTAACTTTCATGGCGTGAATTAGTAAGATTGTTCGGTCGGGAACAAGAGTTTGGCGCGATTGGGGTCGGGTTGAGGACCATTTGCGGGTCAACCCAGAACCCGTTTGGGGTGGGTCGTTAGGTGGTCCCGCCGGTGGTAGGGTCACGAGGATGCTAGGCCCAAGTTTGTATGATCATCGTATGAGTTCGTGGATCGTTCAACCGAATCGGATCGTGAAGGCGGGAATGGCCTTAGAGTAAATTGAAGCTAGTGGAGCTGTTGTAAGATTAGAAATGATTCCTCGTTGGCTTGGATTTGAGTTTTGCGCACATGTTATATTCTCGCCATGGTGGCGTGATCGGTTTTGTAAGTATAGTAGTGAAGACTATCCGACACAAATGCGTTTGGAGACTTAGAATGAACATTCGGACGAATGTTTCTAAGGAAGAATGTTATACCCGTAGTTCCGGGGTATATAGGTGAGGATATACGTGCGAGATTACGGCGAAATTTTGGAAAGAAAGAAAGATGTGATTTTTAACGGAAAAGTTTCCGTTTTGTGAAGAAAAAGGTTCGTTAATGGGGAATTGGATTCCCAGTTTGGTATTCGGACTTCTTAGAATATTTGAGAATTATGGAATTTTATTTAGGAAATGGTCACGTGGGGCCACGGGTGAAATTCTGATTTTGTAGGGGCCGCTTTGTTTTGAGATTTTGGCCATTATGGATATTTTCGGAAGATGAAATATTTTGGGCGAGTAGGAGAGGCGACACGTGTCACCCCTAGGTGGCTCTTGGCGAAATCCTTGGACAAGTGGCAAGACAAGTGGCCTTGTCTTGCAAGATATTTAGCTTGGACAAGTGGCTTGTGGGGCCACACACTTGTCCCCAATCTCAACCACACACTTGCCTGCATCCTAACCCTTGGTGGTCTTATATATACACCTTAGTTGATGAAAACTCACACTTAACCATTTGAGACTTGACAAAATACTTTCTCCTTGAACATTGCTCTCGGCCAAGACCTTGTTCTTGAGCAAAGATTTGTCCAACAATTCTTAAAACTCTTAAGTGTTCTTCCCTAAAGTGTTAGGAAGATTGTGTACCAAGTGTTGGAGAAGATTTCACACCCCTAACCTATTCTTGATGCCTTGGCTGAAAGTTCCAAGTTTGGAACCCTAGGTGTTCTTCACTTTTTGGAGTTGAATCTTGAAGAGGAGTTGGTTAGGAGCTTCTATGGGTTGCTTGTAGCGGATTGGAACGTAAAGATTTGGAGCTAAGACTTGCTTGGAGCGATATTAAGTTCTTGGATAGATTTTGGGCTATTTGAGGTAGTAAATCTTAACCTCTTTGTGATTTGGTAATTTTTACATATATTATAAGTATATATGGATTATATAATATATGGAGTAAGTTTGGAAGAGTTGGATCTTGTTAACTTGTTAAAAGAAAGGATTGGCCGTTTGCCATTAAAATGGTAAAGCGTATCTTACTTGCTAAGAAGCTAATAACAAAGTAACTATAACTTATATTAAGAATGGAAATATAAGTTGGATGACTAATGAGTAAATTGGACAAAGTTGGCCAAGGACCCCAACTCAAGGATTTGTATTTACTTTGGACCGTATTTACTTTGGGTATGTATTTACATTGGGTATTTACATTTACATTAAGGGAAGATTTTTCAATCGCGTTCGTTTGGGCGTGTGATCCCTTTTTAATTATTGTATTGTTATGAAGGCGTGATAGTAAACGCGTTCTGGTTGGCGCGTAATCCCTTCTTTTACTTATTGTTGTTATGGGCGTGATAGTAAACGCGTTACCGTTTGGGCGTGTAATCCCTTCTTTATGTTGTTTAATTATTACGCCTTATATATATATATGGTATATATATTACGGTTATTCGGCCTTGGTAAAAGATGGAAAAGTGAGTATAAGCGGGGAAGTCTTTGTAGAAATTTCCGTAGATTTTGAGGGCTTTTTATTGGTATAAGTCTTCGATGATAAGAAAGGTTTGATAGAGTACTATGACCATTTTAGGAGTGGAGTACTACGTGTGGCGTGATCTACTTGGCTTAGGAGTAGCCGCGGGTTGAAGTACTTGGAGCGTTTTGCTTATTGTCGATAAATCGTCGCGAGGTATGTGAACCTCTTCCTATCTTTTCTAGCATGATTGTTGTGAACTATGTAGTACGGTGACGTACATGTGCTAAGTGATTTGGTTGGTTTAAAACATAGGGTGTTATGATAGCTTTATGGGAAGTTAGTTATAACGACCTTATGTAGTGAAAATGGTTTCTTGATGTTAGAAGTTAAGAGACTTGATCTTATAAGATAAGAGACTTAACTTATTTGTTTTAATGTGGATGTTGTGTGAAACCTCATTCGTGAGTAATGAGTACTTGGTTTTTAAAGGGATAATGTTTTCTTGATTTGGAATCGGAATGTGTATCGACAGGACCAACTGCGGCGTTAATAAAAGAAAATGTATTGAATAATGATGTGTTGTATTAAAACCGGTAGAAACCTCCATCTGCATAGAAGCTAAGATGAGACAAAATGATATTACATTTTCTAGGTCATGGCTGCTGTAATAAGAATGTTGTAAACAAGAATAACCTACTCTCACGTAAGACATATATTACTCAATTGTTCTAAAAGGAATTGAGTGATTAAGTTTATGAACTATGAAACCATTTGAAAATGAAGCTTGAGTAATTGAAACTAGGCAAACTCGAATTTAGGAAAAGAATGTTGTTACCTGATTTTGAAAAGGAATGTGGGTTGGTCATTCTAATACTACGGGTATCGGGTGACTTTTATAAAAGTAATGGATCTCTTTTAAAAAGAATTTAACGTCACGTAGTACTTTAGGAGTTAAAACCGGATTTTGTCATAAAATGAAAGTACTTTGAGTTGTGTATAACACTTTATGCTTGTTGTTGTGAAACTTGCCTATGCTTGTTGTGATAGCCTTTGTTGTGCAAAGCGTTGTATTTACTGTTCTGCGTCTCGATGGAGAGTCGGTTGGTAGTTGAGAACTTACTTGGGCGTGCGCGGTGGCGGAGAAATTTCCGCAGTGCGTTCGCTGATAGTATTATGGTGGTTAATCGCTTTGGATATACTGACACGATGCGTAGCGCACGGGTCTGTTTCCATTTTGATTTTCGCCTGGTGTTTTGCTTTTGGACATCGACACGATCGTAGCGCGCGGGTATCGTCCATTTGGAATCTTTGTCTATTGTTTCCGCTTTGGACATCTTGACACGATGCGTAGCGCTGCGGGTATCGTCCATTTGGAATGTTGTCTTATTGTTTCCCTTTGGACATCTTGACACGATCGTAGCGCGGGTATGCTTCCATTTGGATTGTTGTCTTGTTGTTATCATATCATGAAGCTGGCGGTGAGGAAGGTAGTCCACGGGCATGATTGATGTTGTGGGCGTGAGACCCTGACTTGATATAACTGTTATATGTTGTGTACTGTAGTTTGGCTATCATACATGTCTCCTGCTTTGTATAGACTGTTATGATTTCATTCTGATATTATGCAGTTCACATACTTAGTACTGTTATCTTGACCTCGCCCGAAGGCTGCGTTCATCTGCGGTAGAGAATACATCGGTCGTGGATCCTCGCTCTTAGGACCACGATTCAGCGTATTAGGAAGCTCCGTTTCTCAGGAGACTTATCTTTTGGTATGTGTTTCCACTGAGTTGTAGGTTCTTGTACATTCAGGTATGGCGGGGCCCTGTCGTCATAGTCGTTGTAAATCTTAGAGTGCATAATCTTGTTGTGGCGGGGTTGTAAAGGATTAAAGCTGTTCGAGTTTTATATATATCGAAGGCATTGTTTTGGTTGCTTTGTTTATTATTATATCTCTTGTTGCATGTCTAAGTTTTTATTTTTGGTTTTCTCGATGTTGTATCACTAGGGTGCGGGTAAGGCACGATGCGAACCGGGCAGGCGTTACAACCCTACCTCGGTGTGGTCGATGTAGTGACGCATTTCGGGAGTGTCGTGTTGCGAGAGCTTGTTATTTTTGCGGCGGGGCCATTTGCGAGCTGTCAGGCCAAGGTAGCACGGATGTTACGACTCACCTCGGATCGGTGGCTGGTTCATCGCTTACAGTTATGCGCCTGAGTGGGCTATATGATTAGAGTGGAGCGGTAACGAGGTATATCCTTAACCTAGAGTTTTGGTATGCTTGTTATGATGGTCTCATTATTATGTGCTATGCGAATAGCGTTGTGTTAATTGTGAGTTAGAAAACATGCTTAGTTGGGAGGATACGTATGGGGGCATGGTAAGTGTGAACCTTAGACTATGTCACGGTGAGACCTTAGGGGTAAGGTCGTCTTGAGTTAAAGATTTATTTTATGTTTGACCCTTATCAGAGTAGTAGTATACGTGGGATTTATTTGTGTGATAAGTCCGTGGGTAGTGTGAGATGGAAGTGGTAGCTTTCATGATGTGAATTAGTAAGATTGTTCCGGATCGGAGAACAAGAGTTTGGCGCGGTTGGGGGTCGGGTTGAGGACCATTTTCGGGTCAACCCGTAACCGGTTTGGGGTGGGGTCGATTCAGGTGGTCCCTCCAGGTGGTAGGGTCACGAGGATGCTAGGCCCAAGTTTGTTTGACCATCGTATGAGTTGGTGGATATGTTCGACCAGAAGCGGATCGTGGAGGCCGGGAACGGCCTTAGAAAAGATCGAAGTTAGTAAGATGACCAAGTTTGGAGGTAGTGACTCGAGGTTGGAAACGAGCGTTGACGGAAGTGTGAGTGCAGATACTAGAAAGAGTTTGAGTATTCGAGAAGTGCAACAAGATAGGGGTAAAGTGAGCGTGTGTGATCGTTTCTTTTGTGAAATGAAGGTGTGAAGGAGTATATTTTAGACCTCGGTAAGGGTTTTGTGATGATTAGAGGTGTTTCCTCGTTGACACAGGTTTAAGTATTGGTGCGTTTGTTATTTTTATGGCGGTGTGGCATGATTGTTTTTAAATGCGTATAGCGATGAAGGCTATACTAAGCGCGTTTTGTGTTGAGACTTGAGAAGGAACATTCGGGACGAATGTTTCTAAGAGGAGAATGTTATACCGTATTTCGGAGTATGCGTGGGGCGTGCGTGGAGAATTTGAGCCTTAAGTTAGGCTTTGGTTCGAAATTTGGGCACAAGTGCGAATAAGTCGTTTCAGGCCGAAGCGTTTCCCACGAACTACGTTGGGAAAATTCCGGCTATGTCATTTAGTATTTTTGCGAATTTTTCCAGAGACGAAATGTTTTGGACCAGCGGGAGGGTGACACTTGTCACCCTCAGTGAAGCGTTGGGTTGGCCCGATTGGGTCACGTTTCTATGGCCTATTGGCTCCTTGTTTTGGCCTTGTTTTGTGGCTTGTTTGGTGCCATGTTTTGTGCCTTGTTTTGTGGAGTAGGGTTTAGGGTGCACTTGGCTTAATCTTGTCCTTACACTTGCTATACACTTGGAAGGATCTTGGCCCTTGGTTGGCCTTTGGTTTTGCTATAAATACCCAAATGTGAAGACTTCATCCATTCCAAAACTTCCAAGTCTTGAAACCCTCTCCTCCCCCTTTGTGAGCTCTAAGCGAGAGCCGTCCCCTCCCCACCGTGTGGCCTTTGGCGAGAACACCCTCCACAGCCTAGTGTGCTGGCCAGAGCCTACCCACTTGGTAGAAAGTTGTCTTCCAAGTATTGTTATAATGCCCAAAATACCTTAGCCTTGTACCTTGTAGTATTCCAAAGATACCTCTATACGTAGAGCCGAAAATACTACCACTTTTGTCCCTTTAGTCTCAAACCGAAACCCTAAGAAAATCTTCGTTGATTGATTGAAGTATTTAAGTAGAAGTTGGTTAGAACTTCTAAGGGTTGTTTGGAGCGGGATGGAGCACCGGAGTTGGAGCTAAGCGTTGCTAAGGATCGACATTTAACTTGGATAATTATGGGCTTATCGAGGTAATTATCTTGTCCCTCTATTTGTAATTGGAAATTACATGTTATTAGAATATATAGTTGAAGTATACTATATATAGAACTAAGCTTAATCTTTGGCAATGTCTTTTGACTTAAGCTGAAGAATAAAGAAAAGAAGCGCCTTTGTATTTACATAGGGTGTATTGCGAGACTTGTGTAGTATTCGAGTAGAATTGTACAAGTCCGGTTAGGCGTGTAAAACCCCACTGGTTGGCTTGATGGCGGCCTCGATAGAGGAGGAGATTTACTGTTGTTGCGGGGAGAATCTTCTTGAATTTTACGTGAGAAATGGAACCTTGTGTTTTGAAGTTAATGAGCGTTTGTGACCTTTCTAGGTGAAAGTACTAAGAGTAGCGTATTACTTGAGGAGTGGAAAGGGCTAGCAAGGTTGTAGTACTTGGAGCATTTTGCTTATTGTCGATACTCGCGAGGTATGTGAACCTCTTCTATCTCTGTTCTAGCATGATATGTGTGTAGCTATGTAGTGCGGTGGGCGTCTGGTGCTAAGTGTATTTGTTTGGTTTAAACATAAAGTGTTATAACGGCTTTATGGGAAGTTGGTTATAACGACTTTATGTAGGTAAGAAAATGGTTTCTTGATGTTAGAAGTTAAGAGACTTGATCTTATAAGATAAGAGACTTAACTTATTTGTTTTAATGTGGATGTTTGTGTGAAACCTCATTCGTGAGTAATGAGTACTTGGTTTTAAAGGGATAATGTTTCTTGATTTGGAAATCGGAATGTGTATCGACAGGACCAACTGCGGCGTTAATAAAGGAAAATGTATTGAATAATGATGTGTTGTATTAAAACCGGTAAAACCTCCATGCATAGAAGCTAAGATGAGACAAAATGATATTACATTTTCTAGATCATGGTCTTTGTAATAAGATCGTTATAAACAAGAATAAACTACTCACATATATGACATATGTTACTCGATTGTTTTAAAAGAGATTAAGACTATGAGTTATGAAACCTTTCTAAAATAAGTGACTTGAGCATTTGAAAATGAGAAGCTTGAGTAATTGGCTGGCAAAGCTGGAACTTAGGAAAGAATGTTGTTACTTGATTTTGAAAAGGAATGTGGGTTGGTCATTCTAATACTACGGGTATAGGGTGACTTTTATAAAAGTAATGGATCTCTTTTAAAAGAACTTAACGTATGTAGTACTTTGGGGTTAAAAACGGACTTTGGCATAAAATGAAAGTACTTTGAGTTGTGTGAAACTTGCCTATGCTTGTTGTTGTGAAACTTGCCTATGCTTGTTGTTGTGAAACTTGCCTATGCTTGTGATGATAGCCTTTGTTGTGCAAGTGTGGTATTTACGTATTCTGGCGTCTCTCGATAGAGCGGTCGACTTGTTGAGAACTTACTTGGGCGTCTTTGGCGGTGATGGAGAATTCCACGGGTATGTTTCCATTTTGATTCTTGTCTTGTTGTTGATGTCACATGGACGTATCTGCACCGTCTGCGTAGGGCATCGGCCATGCGGCGGGTTGATTACCGATATATTGTTATTGTGGTTACATGGACATGTCTACAGAGGTAGAATTCGGGGCATGTGGCCGTGCGGCGGGGTTGATCACCCGAGATATTATTGTTGATGTCACATGGGCGTGTCTACACCGAGGTAGAATTCGGGCGTGTGGCCATGGGGCATTGGTATTATTGTTGCATCATGGACATGTCTACACCGTCTGCGAGAATTAGGGGCATGCGGCCGTGATCGAACATGATTGATGTTGTGGCGTGAGACCCATAGTTATATTTGAGTGATGACTTGAGGCGTGAGTCACGGCTGGACATGGCTTTTATGTTGTGGCTGTAGTTTGGTTATCATACATGTCTCACCTTTATATAGACTAGTATGATTTCATTCTGATATTTTCTGATTTCACATACTTGGTACTGTTATGACCTCGCCCGAAGTGCGTTCATCTGCGAGTAGAATACATCGATCGTGGATCCTCGCTCTTAGGATCTCGATTCAGCGTTTTGGGAAGCTCCGTTTCTCGGAGGCTTATCTTTTGGTATGTGTTCCACTGAGTTGTAGGTTCTTGTACATTCGAGGGTATGGCGAGCCACTGTCCGTCATAGTTGTTGTAAATCTTAAGTGCATGTAATCTTTGTTGTGGCGGGGTTTGTAAAAAGTTAAAGCTTCGTTTTGTAAGAGTTGTATTTATATATGTTATTGGAAGGTAGCAGTTGGGTTGCTGTTTTATGATCATATATCTTGTTTCTTGTTTAAAGTTTTATTTTCCATTTGGTTTTCTCGATATTGTGTCACTAGGGTGCGGGATAAGGCACGATGCGAACCGGGGCGAATCGTTACAATTTATTCTCTGAGGCGGCGGCACATCCGAACAGCGGCGTCGTGTCACGTCCACGCAACGGCGTCGTTAACATTATGTCTGCAATAACGCCAGCGGCGCTACGTCGCAGCGGCGCCCGGCCAATCGTCCAAGTAACAACGTCATCGGCGTGCGTCTGCAATGGCGCCACCGACATCAAGTCGAAAATGGCGCTAAGTCAAACGGCGCCGTCAAGCGGCGTCGGTCGAAAACGACGTCGAGTCCGAAAACGACGTCAAGTCCGAAAAACGACGTTGAAGTCCGAAAACGACGCTAAGTCCGAAAGCGGCGCGTCAGAAAATGGCCAGAGTCAAAAGCGGCCAGAATCGAAAGCGGCGAGTCGAAAATGATGCCAAGTCGAAAGCGGCGTTCGTCAAAGCGACGCCGAGTCGAAAAGCGGCCGAGTCAGAAAGCGGCGAAGTCCAAAAAGCGGCCGGAGTCCAAAGCGACGCCGAGTCGAAACGACGCTAAGTTCGAAAGCGGCCAGGAGTCGAAAATGACGCCGAGTCAAAGCGGCGAGTCAAACGGCGCTAAATCCGAAAGCGGCGCGGATTCGAAAGCGGCGTCAAGTCCAAAACGACGCCAAGTCGAAAGCGGCAGGAGTCAAAAGCGGCCAAGTCGAAAGCGGCGCTAGGTCGAAAGCGGCTAAGTCCGAAACGACGCCGAGTCGAAAGCGGCAGAGCGAAAGCGGCGCCGAGTCTGAAAATGACGCAGATCCCGAAACGACGTCCGTACGAAAATGATGCCATCAACATACCACATCTACGCAAGAACGATTTCTCTACTCTCAAAATTGCATTTCTTATTCATGCTTTATTATTCTGTCTTAGCAGTTATGCACTAATTCTTTCTTGAGCTTTAGTCTACAGGGGAAGTTGCATCAAGGACAACATATCCACATTCACAATCGCAACACAACCGTGCAAGGGCGAAATCACAGCATTTGCAGCAGACATCACATTTTTACAGGATAACATTTTCTACTCATACAATTACATTATCAATAAATTTATGTGTTATCATTTCGACGTAACAGTTATGCACTAACCGTTTGCTTAAGTCTTAGCATGCAGGAGCAGGAGCACAACATGGATTTTCTCTATCAGCGAACCGGGGCAATTTGTTGCGGGGCCAACCTTCCCAACGAATGGCAGAAGCGGCCTCAAGCGTCGGTCCACTCATTCCACCTCACCATAAACCCAGCAACATAAGTCGATACCGGTACACCCCTAGGGTCAAACTAGTTTATTTTTATTTTATTTTAACATCACGTCGACCCAGCGTCGTCATAACTCGACACTGTGATAAATTTCGAGTCCGCGTTAGCCCGCCTTGGTGTTTCGGCCATGGTAACCCAGCGTCGTCATAACTCGACACTGAGATAAATTTTGAGTCCGCATTAGCCCGCCTAGGTGTTTCGGCCATGGTAGCCCAGTGTCGTCATAACTCGACACTGGGACAAATTTTGAGTCCGCGTCAGCCCGCCTTGGTGTTTGACCATGGTAGCTGTTATACCCCGTAGTTCTGACCCTACGTATGAGAGCGTACGAAAGCATGTAAGACTTAAAATTTCCAAAGGATAGGTTGACGGATTGTTCCGGACGGGTTTTAGTCAACTTTGAGGCGGGTTATGACCCGATACATTGAGAGTTCCTAAGTGTTTCAAAGGCCTAGGGCGTAGTTCGTGGAGTCTAGATTCCAACGCAACCAACCGTTCGTCGATAGGACATCAGAGTAGGAAGTTATGAGAATTACAAGTTCGGTCTGTGATCGGACAGAAATGTGTTTGGACAAAGCGGCGAGGCATGGCGCGCGGATGCGAGGCAGCGCGCCGAAATCTTGGGTGGTCGCTGAAGTTTCAGCGCCCGGAAGCGAGGGCATGGCGGGAATCTGAGGTCGCGAGGAGTTGCGCGGTGGCCAGATTCTAGGCGGAAAAACTTAGGAAAAGTCAGATTTTTCTTTTAAAAGACCTTGGGAGGGTGACACGTGTTCCCCCCATCTGATTTTGCATGCACTATATTGACCAAGTCTTGAGACTTGGTCATACTTCATCTCTCTTAGACAAAAGCTCTTCCTTCTCTCTTAAAAGTTCAAGCTCCTCCTTCTCTCTAAAATCCCAAGAGAAATTCTAGCCTTAGGAAAAATCTGAAAAGTTAAGAACAAGAAGGAAGCTTGTTGGTGGTGTTCTTGGCAAGGAAGCTAGCAAAAATATTTGGAATAAGTTTGACTAAAACTTTAAGGTAACATTTCTTCCTTTAGAATTAGTTTCTAGTGTTGCATATTAAGAAGAGAGAACTTGTGGTAGTGAATAATGCTCTTAGAGTCATTGCATGTAAGAAATATGGTTTGGATGTGAAAGAATTGGTTAAGAAGATTATGTGAGCATGTTGTAGCCTAAAAAACTACCTTAGACTTGTTAAGTTAATTGTTTTACCTTTTGGGGCAGAATTTTACACACCCAAGTTTAGGTGTGTAATCCCCTTGAGATGTTTGGATTGTTGGGCCTAAGAAGTGGCGTTTGGATGTTGAATTCGGACCTTAAGAAGGTGGCAAAGTATGTAGAAACAAAGGAAATGCTGCCCAATTTTCCATAGAATTTAGGGGCTTTGAACTTACATTATTCCTACATTGAAATTAGAGGTTAATAAACGTATTATGGTTATTATAGGTTGGCATATTACTTGCGGTAGTTTGAGCTTAGCAAGTGGATTGACCGAAGAGGTATGTGGAAACTTTCTTATCTTTTGAGCATGAGTAGTTATAACTATATAGTACGGTGAGCGTCGTGTTTTGAATGAAGTAAGTCCTTTTGTTATACTTGACTTGTTTTAAGGAAATGTCTAAGTTGGTTGGGTTAAGAAGTTAACCCGCTTGTTCTTAAGGAATGATTTATCCTAAATAAAGTAGACAAGGATTTCTTGACATAATGAAGTATAGAGTACTTTTGGTGTGAAAGTATTGAATATTGAATTATTCTAAAAGATAAGAGACTTAAATTTTTGAGGTAAGAAACTTGTTTTCTAAAGGATAAGAGGCTTGAAGTATTTTGAAAATTGTATGAATTTGTTTGAAGTATAAGCCTCTTGGTTAGTAAAAGAACGAAATGGTTTATAAGGAGTTATAACGGCTTTATGGGAAGTTAGTTATAACGGCCTTATGAAAGGATAAGGATGTCTTAAATTTCTAAAGCATAAAGTTAGTATAACGGCTTTATGGGAAGTTGGTTATAATAACTTTATGGAAGGTTATGAAAGTTGTCTATTTTGATTAATGAGCATAAGTTGTCTAGATTGTGAAAAATTGAAGTTACTTGGTTTCAAGCTTTGACATGAGTTTTCTAAAGGTGTAGTAACTTACTTTGAAAAATAGACACGCCTTGATACTACGGGTGTTAGTATCTTAGATTTTACATAAAAAGGAGGCTTTCGAAAAGAATGTACGTACATAGTACTTTGGCTTGTTTAATTGAGAATTATTCTATGTGTGCCTTGATAGTACTTTGTCTTGCTTAAATAAGAATTCTCTTGGTTTACGTGAAAAGAAGGCATGGTAATTGTCTTGGTTTATGTAAAGGCATGGTATTGAAATTCGAATTAAAAGCATGTAGTTATGAGTCTATTTGGGCGTACCGTCAGTGATGGAGGATTCCACGGGTATGCGGCCATGATGAGGGTTCGTTTCCTGTTGTGATATTATTCCATGGATTAGCTCTCCATGAGGTCTACTGATGCAGGGTGGATCTAGTAGTTAGCCCTCGTACTTGCCCCGGTCAGAGACATGATGCAGGGTGGATCTGGTAGCTGGCTTTCGTACTTGCCCCGGTCAGGGTTAGGGCGAAGTGGTGTGATGCAGGGTGGATCTGGTGGTTAGCCTGCGTACTTGCCCCGGTCAGCGATGTGGCGAGGTGGATCTGGTAGAGCTATCGCACTTGCCGGTCGACCGTGATTTGATTATGGTATTGTTGATGCGGGTGGATCGGTAGTGGCTTTCGTACTTGCCGGTCGATTGAGGATGCAGGTGGATCTGGTAGCTATGCGCCGTACTTGCCTCGCACGGTTCTTATGATCTGAGTGGGATCTAGTATTCATGTGTACTCCTTAGTGTGGTTATATCATAGGCTGGCGATGAGGAAGGAATTCCACGCACGATTGATATTATGGGCATGAGACCTATGGTTATATTTGAGTGATGACTTAGAGGCGTGAGTCCACGACTTGACATGGCTGCGTATATGTTGTGTCTTGTAGTTTGGCTATCATACATGTCTCTGCTTTATATATATGCTATTATGAGTTCATTCTGATATTTTGATTTCACATACTTGGTACCTTTTGTCGACCTCGCCCGAGGCTGCGTTACATCTGCAGTCGAGATCGTAACTTCTTTGGTCGCGCTCTTGGGATCACTGTTCATTTCTGGAAAGCTCCATCCTCCGAGGCTTTGTCTTTTGGTATGATTCCACGAGGTTATAGACTTTTGTACATTCGGGGTATGGCGGGCCCCGTCATACGATTGTTATTCTGAAGTGCGTAGTCACGTTTGTGGTTTGAAATGTAAGAACCGGTTATCTTGTTCACATTCAATTAAGTTATTTTATGAAAAGCGGCCTTGTCGGTTTGCTAGAGATGTTTACCTTATCTGATTTTGTATTATGTATGTTCATTTGTTATTCTCGATGTGTCACGGCAGTGCCCCGATAGGGCACGATCAGCCGAGGTTGAGTCGTGACAAAAGTGGTATCGAGCGATTAGTCCTCGGAAAGTGTCTGAGGCCGTGTCTAGTAAGTCTTGATTATCGGTGTGTTGTGCACCACATCTATAATCGTGAGGCTGCAGGACATTTAGGGTTGGTTTCCATTCTTCTCTCTTTGAGATCGTGCGATGAAATTTGTCATAGTAGGTTGAGTCCTCTCGACCTATTCTTATATACGATTATGCCTCGCGGAGCGGCGAGCCAGAAGGGCAAGGCATCGGCGAGGCGCTAGTGAGTACGCAGAGTTACGGGACTCGAGCACAAACTATGCACGAGGCGATGGCGGTCGGCGAGTTCGCTCTGGCGGTATTAGAAAGGCCGAGGCGGTAGCTCGAAGGTTTGGTGCGAGCCCCGATTCGCGGCCAGGCGAGTATAGGATTACGGAGAGCGGTCGGGTTGTTGACTAGCATCGTGGCGGCGGCACCGCCGGCCGTGCTAACCCGGTAAGCGGTTTAAGAATTGGGACTTTACGAGTTGTAATCCACCGAGTTCTATGGTTCGAGGTGCGAGGAGGATCTCGGGAGTTTGTCGACAGTGCGGCGGACTACGCAGTGCTTAGGGCCTCGGAGGCGAGTCCGTTGTGTTAGCTTCTACCGGTTCTGCGATATTGCGTTGAACCGGTTTGAGTCATTGGAATTGTCTAGAGGAGGTGCTCTTCCGGCGGTTTGGGAGGAGTTCGCAGAGGCCTTCTGGATCACTTCTTGCCTCACGAGTTGAGGAGCCGCGTGGATAGATTCTTGACCTTGAGGCGAGAATGGGAGGACCATCGAGTCTGACACTGAGTTTGACTCTTTGGCGGTATCGCACACTATTGTAGCCGACATGGCGACGAGTTCATCGCTATGTGATGAGGCTAGGCCGTCATATGATTCTGCGTGCTTGGGAGTAGCTCTTCACCCGGTATGGATATCGCCGGAGATGCGAGCATATGCGCGAGGATAGAGGCGAGAGAAAGGAGGCGACTTGCTCGAGCCGGCTCGAAGAGGCGAGGACAACAGATCTCGAGGCGATTTTGGCGGACCGCCTGTGGCGAGCTAGTTATGCTCCTCGGCCCGATGGAGTACTCCACCACGCGATCTTGAGGCGTTCGGGATTCGGGGCGGGGCGGGGCTCGAGGTTGAGTTTCGGGAGAGTAAGGGTGTTAGTCGAGAAGCCACCTCTACCGGTGTAGCGATGTGGTAACACCATCATGGAGTGTCGTGCTAATTTGGGTAATTGCTATGCATGCGGCCAGCAAGGCCATTATCACGGCTGTCAGGCGAGAGATAGCACGGATGTAGAGATTCGACGCCGGGATCGATGGGGTTCATCGCCTTCTTTTGTTATGCGGCGTGCGAGCGGGATCATGATTAAAGCGGCGTGGGGATGTGAAGCAATAATTACGGGTATATCTTTGACCCTTTAGAGATTAGTATGCATGATAGGATTGTTGTATGATTTAGTGTTATGAGCAGAGGATATTGAGGCGTATGTACATGTGATAGAATGAGTGGTAAATTCGAGCAGGAAATTACATTGGTAGTGAATGAGAGTAAGTAGTAATGATTCATATGTTGGGTTCGTTTTCTGTTTGACTTACGGTGAATGGGTATGCGTGTGCGATATCTTAGGGTCATAGGTGGCATAATGAAGTTCCATTAGTATATAGTACGAGGATGTACCGAGGAATAGTAGTTGGGCTCGAAAGAACATTCGGGGCGAATGTTTCTAAGGGGAGAATGTTATACCAGTAGTTACGACCCTACGTATGAGAGTGTACGAAAGCATGTAAGACTTAAAATTTCTAAAGGATAGGTTGACGGATTGTTCCGGACGGGTTTTAGTCAACTTTGAGGCGGGTTATGACCCGATACATTGAGTGTTCCTAAGTGTTTCAAAGGCCTAGGGCGTAGTTCGTGGAGTCTAGATTCCAACGCAACCAACCGTTCGTCGATAGGACATCAGAGTAGGAAGTTATGAGAATTACAAGTTCGGTCTTGTGATCGGACAGAAATGTGTTTCGGACAAAGCGGCGACGCGCGCGGATGCGAGGGCATGGCGCCGAAATCTTGAAGTCGCTGAAGTTTCAGCGCCCTTGGCGGAAGCAGGGCGCGGCGAGGCGGATTCGGGAAAAACTTGGAAAAGTCGATTTTTCTTTTAAAAGACCTTGGGAGGGTGACAAGTGTCCCCACATCGATTTTGCATGCACTATATTGACCAAGTCTGGAAGACTTGGTCATACATCATCTCTCTTAGACAAAAGCTATTCCTTCTCTCTTAAAAGTTCAAGCTCCTCCTTCTCTAAAATCCCAAGAGAAATTCTAGCCTTAGGAAACATCTGAAAAGTTAAGAACAAGAAGGAAGCTTGTGGCTAGCTTGTTGGTGGTGTTCTTGGCAAGGAAGCTAGCAAAAATATTTGGAATAAGTTTGACTAAAACTTTAAGGTAACATTTCTTCCTTTAGAATTAGTTTCTAGTGTTGCATATTAAGAAGAGAGAACTTGTGGTAGTGAATAATGCTCTTAGAGTCATTGCATGTAAGAAATATGGTTTGGATGTGAAAGAATTGGTTAAGAAGATTATGTGAGCATGTTGTAGCCTAAAAACTACCTTAGACTTGTTAAGTTAATTGTTTTACCTTTTGGGGCAGAATTTTACACACCCAAGTTTAGGTGTGTAATCCCCTTGAGATGTTTGGATTGTTGGGCCTAAGAAGTGGCGTTTGGATGTTGAATTCGGACCTTAAGAAGGTGGCAAAGTATGTAGAAACAAAGGAAATGCTGCCCAATTTTCCATAGAATTTAGGGGCTTTGAACTTAGATTATTCCTACATTGAAATTAGAGGTTAATAAACGTATTATGGTTATTATAGGTTGGCATATTACTTGCGGTAGTTTGAGCTTAGCAAGTGGATTGACCGAAGAGGTATGTGGAAACTTTCTTATCTTTTGAGCATGAGTAGTTATAACTATATAGTACGGTAGACGTACGTGTTTTGAATGAAGTAAATCCTTTTGTTATACTTGACTTGTTTTAAGGAAATGTCTAAGTTGGTTGGGTTAAGAAGTTAACCCGCTTGTTCTTAAGGAATGGTTTATCCTAAATAAGGTAGACAAGGATTTCTTGACATAATGAAGTATAGAGTACTTTTGGTGTGAAAGTATTGAATATTGAATTATTCTAAAAGATAAGAGACTTAAATTTTTGAGGTAAGAAACTTGTTTTCTAAAGGATAAGAGGCTTGAAGTATTTTGAAAATTGTATGAATTTGTTTGAAGTATAAGCCTCTTGGTTAGTAAAAGAACGAAATGGTTTATAAGGAGTTATAACGGCTTTATGGGAAGTTAGTTATAACGGCCTTATGAAAGGATAAGGATGTCTTAAATTTCTAAAGCATAAAGTTAGTATAACGGCTTTATGGGAAGTTGGTTATAATAACTTTATGGAAGGTTATGAAAGTTGTCTATTTTGATTAATGAGAATAAGTTGTCTAGATTGTGAAAAATTGAAGTTACTTGGTTTCAAGCTTTGACATGAGTTTTCTAAAGGTGTAGTAACTTACTTTGAAAAATAGACACGCATTGATACTACGGGTGTTAGTATCTTGGATTTTACATAAAAAGGAGGCTTTCGAAAAGAATGTACGTACATAGTACTTTGGCTTGTTTAATTGAGAATTATTCTATGTGTGCCTTGATAGTACTTTGTCTTGCTTAAATAAGAATTCTCTTGGTTTACGTGAAAAGAAGGCATGGTAATTGTCTTGGTTTATGTAAAGGCATGGTATTGAAATTCGAATTAAAAGCATGTAGTTATGAGTCTATTTGGGCGTACCGTCAGTGATGGAGGATTCCACGGGTATGCGGCCATGATGAGGTTCGTTTCCTGTTGTGATATTATTCCATGGATTAGCTCTCCATGAGGTCTACTGATGCAGGGTGGATCTAGTAGTTAGTCCTCGTACTTGCCCCGGTCAGAGACGTGATGCAGGGTGGATCTGGTAGTTGGCTTTCGTACTTGCCCCGGTCAGGGTTAGGGCGAAGTGGTGTGATCTGAGGTGGATCGGTGGTTAGCTGCGTACTTGCCCGATCGTGATGTGGCCGAGGTGGATCTGGTAGAGGCTATCGCACTTGCCCCGGTCAGCTTCGTGATTTCAGTTATGGTATTGTTGGTACGGGTGGATCTGGTAGCTGACTTTCGTACTTGCCCGATCGATTGAGGATCGAGGTGGATCGGTAGCTATGCGCCGTCTTGCCACGTACGGTTCTTATGATACAGGTGAGATCTAGTATTCATGTGTACTCCTTAGTGTGGTTATATCATAGACTGCCGGCAGTGAGGAAGGAATTCCACGGGCACGATTGATATTATGGGCATGAGACCTATGGTTATATTTGAGTGATGACTTAGAGGCGTGAGTCACGACTTGACATGGCTGCGTATATGTTGTGTCTTGTAGTTTGGCTATCATACATGTCTCTGCTTTATATATATGCTATTATGAGTTCATTCTGATATTTTGATTTCACATACTTGGTACTGTTATCTTGACCTCGCCCGAGTGCGTTCACGCCGCAGTCGAGATCGTAACTTGGTCCGCACTCTTAGGATCACTGTTCATTTCTGAAAGCTCCATCCCTCGGAGGCTTTGTCTTTGGTATGATTCCACGAGGTTATAGACTTTTGTACATTCGGGGTATGGCGGAGCCTGTCCGCCACGATTGTTATTCCTAGAGGTCTGTAGTCACGTTTGTGGTTTGGGCTGCAAGAACCAGTTGTACTGTTTCACATTCAATTAAGTTATTTTATGAAAGGCGGCCTTGTCGGTTTGCTAGAGATGTTTACCTTATACAGATTTTGTATTATGTATGTTCCGCTGCTATTCTCTGATGTGTCACGGCGAGTGCCCCGATAG
The DNA here is from genome assembly GCA_029844215.1 of Przewalskia tangutica. NCBI lineage: Eukaryota > Viridiplantae > Streptophyta > Magnoliopsida > Solanales > Solanaceae > Przewalskia > Przewalskia tangutica. Next base: position 89,994,871 of record CM056730.1, on the reverse strand, counting down.
GGCACGATCGACCGGGGTTGGGTCGTGACAGTAGCCCAGCGTCGTCATAACTCGACACTGGGATAAATTTTGAGTCCGCATCAGCCCGTCTTGTTGCTTGACCATGGTAGCCCAGCGTCGTCATAACTCGACACTGGGGCAAAATTTTGAATTCTTATCTTAATTGCCCAACAGTTTTAATTTTGAGGATCGAGACAAAATTGGCTATAAGTCAACGTCTTTGTCTGAAGACTCTTACATCATCTCCATACAAAGAGGTACAAGTTGTTGACACTCAATTTTGACCCTCCCGTCCAGTCCTTAACTACAAAATTACACTAATTTTTAAAATAATTTTTTAATAATAAAATGCAACAATAAAACATTAATACATGCATAAAAAAACAATTTAATAATGACACCGCGTCTTACGTAGAATATTAAGCACTTAGAGTCTCGCGCCCGCATTTATTAATTTTAAGCCCTATCATAATTCTTAAATGATAATTAATAATAAGTACGTAAATAAATAATTTAGCAATGACGTCGTGTCAAATAGCATAGCGTTTATTAATGTAAGCAATCCCATAATTATTGTAATAATTTAAACCCAAGCTAAAAATTAATAAAGCACCTAAAATCATATTAAGATAATTTAAATAAATAAGATTCTAAATAATAGCGCCGCATTTTAAGTAAAAGTATTAAGCAATCCTTAAATATCATATATGTATTTAGCATTTAAATAATTTAATAATTTGATCTAAACCCCATTTAATTTAATTTAACATCGCAAAATACGCATAATAAATAAGATTTTGATAATGGCATCACATTATAAAATATTAAGCACTAATTAAATAGCATGTCCGTCATTAGTTTTATTAATAATTTAAACTCAAACTTAGACTAATAAAGCACCTAAATAATTTAATCACAATTTAAACAATCTAATTTACCACTAATTAATTTTACCTAAAACTAACTCCTAAAACGAATACCCAATATAATACCTAATCAGCCCAACCTTTTAAATTGCCTAGCCCACTACCGCAGCCCACACCAACTAACCCGGCCCACACCCGCCTAAGCCCACCAGCCTTTATACTCATCCCCAGCCCAAACTTCCTATCCCTACCCACAACCCTTCGTTACCCTCTCCCTCACTAAAAAAGACAGAACAAAAACCCTAAAGCCATCGCCGCACCCCACTCCCTTCAGCATCCGCCACTATCACTCAACCGAGATTCTCGCCGGATTTTCGGGCATCCCACCGTTTGCCACTCAACCGTTTCCTTAGCCAAATCGCACTCAGAACAGTACAAAATCATCTTCAAAATATACCCAGCACTTACCATATTCCGAAATCTTACCAAAACAAAATTTGAGAATCTCACATTCATACAACTTACCATAACAAGAACACTGGTTCTGGTAAAGAATCGCATAAAATCAGCACTAAATCATCCCTAAGAGCGGGACCAAAATTAGAACCCAGAAGAAAACTATAAGAGAAACCAATCTATACATGCAATGGCATCGAAGGAGCAAGGGTCGACAGCAATCCAGACCCCCTCTTGACTAACAAAAGCCGATCGATTTATGCATGCAAGGCATAGGAGGAGACGGGGGAAAAAGAGAGAAAAACATCAGAAAATATCAACAAGAATCGGGGGGAAAAAGGGACTTGTCGGTAGAAAAGCTTTCCGGTTCAGAGAAAGAATCGAACATCCAGAATCAACAATTTCTCGCAAAAAGTTTCATTTTCCTTTCTATCGCATAATCGCATTCTCCGAGTGAATCGACGACTTGATACGTTGCCTCGGTTCGCTTTCCGGAGAAGGTAAAACTATGATTTCTCTCAGCCCCTTCTAATTATTGTGTTATGTTTACTGTAAATCAAGTATTTTTATGGTCGAGTGTTTGGTTGCATTGATTGGTTGTTAATTAAAATCAGAATAATGAATATGGGTTCCCAGTTAGTATGATTAGATATGCAGTAAGGTTTGGGCATGTATTTTCGGCATCATTGTGATCTGTTCAATGCGTCATTGTCGAGAGTCAGATTCTCTCTTATATGATGGTGTGTTTGTTTAAGTATAAATGACACAGAACTAGCAGGCTAAATCACTTATAAGATCGTGTCGCACTCAACTTAAGCCCTCACGTGTCTTATCTAGTCGTAAATCGTCTGAAAAGCTTGTCCAGTAACTTATTGAGGTATTAAGTTTTGTTGTGAATCACACTTCATCATGCTCATATAAATATAAAAGGGGGGGTCTGTTGAGTTAACACATCTGTGATGTGTAAATTGCTGCATGAATTGGTTCTTTGCATAAGTACAAGGTTGTCTACTGTTTATAACCACAATGAGGTGTACATGCACATGTCTTCACTTGTTCAGATCATTCATGACTTAATTGCGCTTGTCTGTTAGGATCTCTTTGGGTAATTTGATGTTTAATGGCCATTGACATACCCCTGTTGTGACTCTGTCTTATATGTTCATACCATCTCTAAAATTAAAATTCAATTAAATTTTACTGTTTGGGGGCCTATTCTTTCCTTGTAAAGCTGGCCATGAAGCATGTGTATTTTGTTCAGGTTAAAATAGTCACATATTTGCAGATACAATCTAAATTTTGGCCATATTGAGTTCGTAGGTTTTCCAGTTTGGGCCACACCATCTGTTCTCAATTAATCTAAGTGGCATATTATTGAACCAGTTAGCATGAAGGAGGTCCTATATGTTTAGTCTAACTGATAGTCCCGCACCCCTCTAAAAAATCCATGTTTGATATAAAGACTTGTAAACCAATTAAGTTAAGATACATCCGCATGTAAAACTGATTGTTAGAATGAATGTCAGCATATAAACTGCTTTTTGATTATGTGTATTTATCCTGTTTGCTTAAGTATCAAGATGTTATTTTAATTTAAGAGGTCTTCCTGAGTTTTTCTCCATATGACACCATGCATATATCTGACTCGTTGGGTGGTGTTAATGCCTTGCCTGTATCTATATGAAAGTATTAGCCTGACCTCCCAACACCTAGTTTAATATCTACTTAAAGGAAGCTCGTTGCTATCTGATGGTCTGTTTGCATGTTAGCCTGAAATCTAAGCCTGATGACTTCCTCTCTTTGCTGGAATTCTGCATCCTAGTTTGCATACTGGCTGGTTTGATTGAATTGTATCAATCTAAGTAGTGCATATAGAGTTGAGAAAAGGGAAAATACTCATAGCCTTGACATGGTTATTATTCTTGTGTTCATTCTAGAAAATGTCCCCTCTTTTGCTTCATTTTACCTGCGACATTACTGAGGTATACGTGATATACTGCCTTGTACATCACATATACTTAGTATACCTGATTGTATAAAGTGTGTATATCTCTGTATATATCACTACTCACTTTTATTACATCATGAAAGGTGTTGGGCCTATCCAATTTGCAATTGTTTCTTCCTGCTCACCCTTTTGCTAGGATAGCTGGGGGCTCGGCCCATTAGTATTGTGGTTTCTCTACATCTGCCTTCATGACGTGTTATTGGGGCTAAGCCCATATTTTATCTTTCCGCATGAAACTGCTGTTTGGGCTGACATATTTTCACATCTGGAAACTATTGTTTTGGGCCCATTTTTTCTTTCGAATTGCGGAAATAAAATGATATAAATATGCTATATCTTATACCAATGTTTATTTATTATTTGATAAGGATATAGAGCATATACTAATCCTTTTCTTTTTTTTATTTTACATGAAATACATCAGAGCAAAAATGAAGAGTCTCATGGCGAGACTCATCTTGAGCTACTTCAAATGAAGGCCCGCATTTATGTGCATCCATCTCGCATAGGAACATTCCAAACCGCGGCGAGTGTTATCGCCATTCCCTCGAGTCACTATTATTTTCTTTATCTTGCCCATTCATTTATTGTAAATTAATTGTCTAACATTACGTTATTAGTAGAACTCTTAGAATACCAAACCTTGAGTCAATAGATTAGAAAGTAGTTAACTAGCAATTTGTTTCCCTTCGAATTAAATACTTTAGATTATCCATACATAGTTTAAGCTATACTAAACCACCTAGTAATCTTAACTTGCATAACTAATCATGTAGCTAGGATATTATTTTCAAGATTCCTAACCCATTTGCTATAAAATCCATATAGAAATTTTATTTTTTTATATATACTAAGAAACCCCCTTAAGCATGTGGTATACTAATCAAGGTAGGCAAATGTATACATTTAGTCAATAAATCAAATTTTTATATAATAAATGCATGCTTTTAAACTTTACACATATAGCACTAGTCTTATAATTTCTTAATAAAAGACAAAATACATTCTTTTACTAAAACACCCTATACATTACATATTAGCATAAATAATTAACCCTAGGTTTGAACGGACAACCGCAAGTTAGTGGATCTTAGAGGGTGCCTAATCCCTTCCCTCTAGATTAATAAAGAACCATTGCCCAGAGTCTCACATAAGTTTTGCAGACCATAAAAAATAGAGTTAATGTTGACTTTAACCTAGTTGATATTTAGGTGTCCTAATTCACCCAAACTAATTAGGTGGCGACTCCGCGAACCCTTTAGCACACTTTAGCACCCTACTTTAACCTTTTAGCACCCCTTTAGCATTTTTGCATTTTTAGAATTCTAGTCCTTTTTAACATTAAGCACCTTTTGCACTTTTAGCATTTATTTTATTGTCTAACCTCTACAAAGCAGGAGTTTTAGAAATAATATCGCGGTCGAAAAGGAGCGTGACAAGGTAATTCAACCTTTGTCAAACAACCCCATACCTTCAAGTATTTGTAGGTGGGTTTATTTCCCTTCCATAACTCGTATGAAGTGTTGTCCTTACCCTTATGTGGGACTCTATTAAGAATCTTATTAGCGGTATAGACAATTTCTCCCCGTATGTTTCGGGGAAGGAAAAAATTGATGAGCAATGCGTTCATCATTTCCTTCAAAGTACGATTCTTGCGTCCAACGACACCGTTTGATTGAGGTGAGTATGAAGTCGTTGTTTGATGAATAATGCCCGATTGGGCACAATATTCTTCAAATGGCGCTACATATTTCCCCCTCTATCGCTACGAATTGATTTAATCTGTACGCTTAGTTGGTTTTCAACTTCTGCTATGTAGCGTTTGAATGCTTCAAAGGCTTTATCCTTACTTTTTAATAAGTAAATGTAACAATACTTTGTGCTATCATCTATGAATGTCACAAAGTACTTGTTCCCCCTCTAGTTTGTGCAAACTTCAAATCACATATGTCTATGTGAATGAGTTATAGAGGAGCGATCTCCCTTTCGACGAATCTAAATGAACTCTTTGAGAGTTTTGCCTCTACGCACACCTCACACTTATGTTGAGGATTTACGTCGATAGACGACAACAACTTCAACTTTACTAACCTTTGGACATATTAATAGGTACATGTCCTAATCTATGATGCCATAAATTAGACGACTCAATAAAATAAGAGGAAACTTCAATTTTATTGATAGAAGGAATTACAAACAAGGTTTTAACTTTGAAGAGGACTTCACATACGAAGCCCCTTCCTACAAAAGTTCCATTCTTAGTGATTACAAATTTATTGGACTCAAACACTAGCCTAAAACCATCATTCACCAATAAAAGACTTGAAATTAAATTTCTTCTAATATCAGGGGCATGCATCACCTCCTTCAGAGTAATCTCTTTTCTAGAAGTTATCTTTAGGACCACCTTTCCTACCCTTAGAACCTTAGAGGAAACATTGTTTCCCATGAACAATTTCTTGTTCGAGACTGATGTATATGTGGAGAAGGATTCTCTGTTGGAACAGATATGATGTGTAGCACCCGTATCCATCCATCACTGCATGGGATTCTCAACGAGGTTTGCTTCTAGCACCACCGCTGAGAACTCCTCAATTATATCTTTAAGAAGCATGTCTTCGATGATGTTAGCCTTAGCCTTACCCTTGTCTTTCTCTTTATTATCATTCTTGAGTTTGCGGCAGTCCTTGATCATGTGACCAGGTTTCCCACAGTGGTGACAGTTCCTCTTGAACTTCTCCGTTGTTGGGACCTTGCCATATTTTTGGAACTTGTTTCTTGTTTATGTTCCCTTTGGCCTCAGCCAGATTTTCCCTTGCCTGGGTTGCTTTCCCTTAGGCATAGCCTTTTAATTATCCTCCTGAATCTGGAGTTTGATAATAAGTTCCTCAAAGGTCATTTCCTTTGTCTTGAGTTTTAAGTAACTCATGAACACATTCCACGTGGGAGGTAACTTCTTAATTAGTGATGCAATAAAAAATTGCTCATTTGGTTTCATTCCTTCCAAATTCAGGTGATGTAAAATTATTTGAAATTTATGGACTTGGGACATCACAGTTTTGCTATCCACCATTTGAAATTTCAGAACTTTCCCAACGTTGAATTTCTTAGTACCCGCATCTTGTGCGTTGTACTTTTTTCTACAGTCTTTCCCATAACTCTTTAGCGATGCCTACGGTGCAATACACCGTGTAGAGAGGGTTAGAAAAATATTTTAAAATATAATTCTTACACATGAAATCACTATGACTCCATGCATCAAGAACCATCTTCATGTTGTTAAAAACATAGATACCTTGGCCCCTTCCAGCCGTTTCATTTGGCAGAGGGCCCACTTCATCTCCAGCTTATGGAGGATCTTCTGTTAGGAAATGAGTCATTCCCATAACAGTTAGATAGAACACCATCTTTTGTTGCCATTTTTTGAAATTGGAGCCCATGAACTTTTCTGGGTGTTCATGGTGGAACCCGGAGGGTGGAGTAACGATAGTGTTCCCTTGAGCAGCAGGAAACGTGTTGAGTGTGCCTTGAGCAGCAGTGGAAGTGGCGGATGGGTTGCCTTGGGCAACAACAGAAGATTCAACAGTAAATTGTTCTCCTCCAGTCATCTTTCTTAGCACTTACAACAAATATTATCTTAAGATTGTGAGTTACAACAATTGCTAGAAACTAGAAGTAAGTAACTATTACAAAGATTACAATTTGAAAATAAGAACAAATGAACAGATTTGCTGAGTCGAGTGATATTCACTCTGTCCTTAATATAATATTGCCCCTTATAAATCCTTTTACGGTAATTTTCAACCTGTCTCCCAAGATGAAATAACAACTAACAAATGAGCAAGCTCAAGCATTTACTAAAAGAAGAACCTTTGAGTGTTTGAAAGATTACTTAGAGAAAAAGAAGATCATAATATCTGAGTTGTGTGTATTCTCCAATTGAGTCAAGTCCTCAACTTATAGTGTAAAGAAGATGACCTTTCAACTAGCCAACTAATGACCTTCAATAGCCATGTAATGACCCTTAATTGAGAGGTTACAATAAGCCAATAATGCTGCCAAATAATGGCTGATTTATGGAGGAAAAACTGATATTTGAATTCTCCAAAACGTCTCCATAATCAGCCAAACTTTTGGACTTCCGTCGCACAGCCACTGCCCGGGTAGAGCCGCGACTCAGCTTCGGAAGTGACGCGACGCTACGGCTTGAATTAGCCACTGACATATGGAGTCGCGACCCTTAAGGGTGCAGAGTAGCGGCTCTCCGGCTTCCGAGGGCGAGCCACGACCCTTCTCGGCTACGCGACCCTTTTCCGATCCGTTCCAATCTTCACACTTTATATACTTTTTTCCTTCATTTACCAACGTGGAACACTCGTCATTTGGCCAAAAACCTATCACGACCCGAACCGACGGGCCGCGATTGGTGTCCTACCTGGACACCCTTATACCCACACATCACATATAACCAGCGGAAGCTTAAGAAAACTCAACATCTCATACAAAAAGGGATCATGTCCCCTGAACTGTAATAACAAACTCTTAATATAAAACAGGAAAGCCGACAAGGCCGCCACTGTACATAGAAATATCCAAACGAACTATAACTGTACATGTTCAACCCACACATGACTACAGACCTCTAAGAGTAAGACATTAACTATGACTGGACAAGGCCCCGCCGTACCCCTGAATATACATAAGTCATAATGAAAGACCTGTACCAAAATGACAAGCTCCGGAACAGTGGAGCTATCTCAAAAAATTTTGGGCAAGGATCCTAGCTCGCGGATCACCAAACCAAGTACCTAAACCTGCGGGCATGAATGCAGCCCTCCGAAGGGGGTCAATACAACAAAGTACCAAGTATGTAACATAAAATACAGTAAATGAGATCATAACTGGAAAAAAGATGATAGGGACAAGTATGAAAGTCAAATACCAGGTCCAACCGTGTCATATAAAAATAAGAGCCAACTGTACCTTGTATCACTGTACCACTGCACTACGGTACCACTTTATCACTGTACCACTATACCACTATACCATTGTATCACTGTACCACTGTACCATTGTATCACTGTACCACTGTACCACTGTACCACTTAAGAATGAGAGTCAACTATGCCTATTAAAACAAATGAGAGTTATATCAAAATCATGCATTCCTGATCCTATAATCAACATATATATATATATATATATATATATATATATATATATATATAACGCATGAGTATCTTGTATTCGCATCACGGATACATGTCCATGAAATCAAATATAACCGCATGAGTATCTCGTACTCGTATCATGGATACATGTCCATGGAATCAAATATGACCGCATGAGTATCTCGTACTCGCATCATGGATACATGTTCATGGAATCAAATATAACCGCATGAGTATCTCGTACTCACATCATGGATACATGTCCATGGAATAAAATATGACCGCATAAGTATCTCGTACTCACATCATGGATACATGTCCATGGAATCAAATATGACCGCATGAGTATCTCGTACTCGCATCATGGATACATGTCCATGGAATCAAATATGACCGCATGCGTATCTCGTACTCGTATCATGGAGGTCGGTCCATGAAATCATATACATAGCCTGAGTATCTCGTACTCGCATCATGTATACCTATACATGAGATCAAATATTATATACATGTCTGAGTATCTTGTACTCGCATCACGGATACCTATCCATGGGATCAAATCTCTGTCCCTTAAATGGGAGGCCCGATGAAGTGGAATAAGAATACTTTGCACGAATAGTTATCATGAGAAACCCTGCAATTTAAATAATCTTTTGACTCTCCATAATATCATCTTTATAATGAACCTTCATTTTAGGAAAAACCAAGGCACTATCATATCATGCATCACTTTGAAATCATCTTTTGAAAGTTCAAAGGCACTGTCATATCATTAAGGATTAGGATTCAATAGAATTATGTACGTCCGCCGTACACTCACTTTCATATAAATCACGCCAAAGAAAGAAGGAAGAGTTTCACATACCTCTAATATTTCCAATAATCCTGTATTTGATTGATGATAACGGATCCGAATCTGCTTAATTAATTCTTGTATGAGCCATTAGTAATTTATATCATGAGATTTTATCTAATCAGCTGTGAACTAGAAAATATAAAACAAATTGGTTATATCTTAGTTTCTATGCAGATGACATTCTACTTATTTCAATATAATCGCTTGTCGAAACCTTTTTTATTTAACGTTGCAATGACTTATTTCAACGCGTCTATTAAACATACCCAATTATTTATTAAAGCAGTCTCAATACTTAATACTTATCAGTTACATTAAATTAGCAAGTCGAACCGACTGCAGCGCTTACTAAGAACCCTTATGAATATCCACATCTCTCCTCATATGCCTTAATGAGGACTTAAAACTAATTTAGACATGCTTTTAGCATAGAATCAATAACATGAATTCCCCTTAACTTCTAAGAGTAGAATGAATTATGAACCAATACCACATGTATATTTCGTACGTAGAACATGCCAAAAGAAGAAATAATAGTTCACATACCTTATTGGCAATACCAACACGATAAGTAGAATACGTCCCAAATAGGTACTTCAACCTATAACAACGATAGCACGTCTATCAACTTCATGATACTAGTATACACTTATACCACACAATGACTCTCTTTTCATATAAAAATGCGGGCATCACTTCCCCTATTTATACGTACTTTTCCACCTTTCAATAAGACCAATTTCAACAATAACCAAACACCAATTAAGGGCATAACCAAACAGTTAACCAAGGTGATTCACACATCTATTTCTCACGTAAAAACAACCTCTTATTCACGTAAAACATTCCACTAAAATCAGTCCATAATTCAACAACAACGAGGGTAAAATGTGAGGCCTTTCAACACCTTTCTATACCCTTATTCCTTTAGGACTTACATTAGCTTTTACCACATTTAACCATGCATAATGGTGACTAAAGTTCCAGCTTTATATACGTATAAAACAATCCCTAAAACTGCACAACAATATCCAACAGTTTCATACAAGATTTCGGCCAACGACTACAATCCAATACCCTTTTTCATAACTTTTTATAATCCAACTCGTTACAACACTTAATATAATCCATTTCAACTTTAAACAACAAGATTTCCTTCAATATATATCATGCAATAAGTGAAGATAACAACAACAAATAACCAACGAAATCCAAGATGCTAAAACTACCTCAATTCAGCCCAACCACCAAAACTGCCTCATGCATTTTTTATTTCAAATCCTTCTTAATACATGTTCATCTATTAACTATAACAACATGTAATATCCAATTACTTCAAGAAGAAGACAAAATCTTACCTTAAATCTTAGCCAAAACAATCCACAAGTTTCGGTCACACCACTTCCTTTTGCACCACTTCTTCAAGCTCCAACAACACCCATGTAACCTCTACAATCTTGTAACCATCTTGCCTTCTTGTTTTACTTACAAAAAGTTCATAAACAAGCTTAGGGTTTCAACACCACTCTCGGCCAAAACTGTTTTTGGAGGAAACTTGGAGAGTTAACTTGGCTTAGAACTTGATTAAGGTGCTTAATCTTGGAAAATAACTTAGTCTTGTTCTTGAAATTTGCTTGGTGTTCGATACTTAGAGCTAAGAGAAGAGAAATCTATGGAAGATAAGATATTTGTGAAATGAAGCTAAGTCTTGCTATACACCTTTCTTTATAGATATCATCTTGCAAGACAGGTGGATGAGGGACACATGTCACCCTCCTATTGGTCAAGATCCTTTCTTCACAAAATATCTCAACACTTGGCCAAAATCTCTAATTTTCGTGGACCCCACAAAATTGTGAAATTTTCGGTGAGCCCCATATTATCAATGCCAAGACCTCATAATACAATACTCAGTCCATAAATCCATATTAGGAAATCTAACTCCAAGTAAATAAACTTTCGTCTTCACATTTTTTCATAAGAAAATGTAATTATACTTTCCTTCCAATATTCAAATCTTATTTCCTTACTTACGTTCTCACTTATGTGCCCTGGAACTACGGGGTGTAACACAACCGTCCATCATTTTACGTCTCAAACATTTTATTTACGTACGAATATCTCTTTCACTAAGGAAATACGATCCTTGGTACAACGTGTGCACGTGTGTGGAAAAGCCCCAATTGTTTGAGTCATGAATAATGGGATAAACTTAATTCCACGTTAATAAATTTTCAACATATATTTCAGTATGTATGACAGTACATATCAAACTGTAACAAAATGAAACAAATGCAGTACTTGTTGCAATAAATGCAAAAACTCGTATGCAACGTCTTTAGCGCACTTGTTGCAACAACTGTAACTGCTACTGTAAATTCTTGAAAAATTAGCAGCTATATCCAGATGAATAATTGACACAAAATAATATTATTTTACTTACCAATTGAACGGCAATCACATATGAAGTAATGCCCAATGCTATACGAATGAAATTCAGTTAAGAAATTGCGTAAATTGAGTGATTTTTTCTTGATCAATCTTTTTCTAAGTGAAGAAGAAAAAAGGGAGAATGAAATGAAGAAGAAGAAGAAATGACTGAAGTAGAAGAAGAAATGACCGAAGGAAAAGAAGAAATTACCCTTTATTTAGGGTTTTATATAAGTTGGGTTAAAGTGTAAGAAATAAAATGTGAGGGTAAGTCCAAAAATGGGTCAAACCTCATTATTCACTAATCTAAATTTTATCACCCATACTTAATAAAAATAATTTGAGTTGCTCCCACTTAATTTTAATTTTTTTTATCACATTTATTTAATTCTCCCGGGAGTATATTATACCATTATTCTTGGGTAAAAATACCATTTCTCTTCTTAAGATATACAACAATAACAAATCTAATGAAATTCACATAGTAAAATTTAGAAAGGGTAAAATGTACTAAACCTTATCCCTACCTTAATATATTAGAACTTAGAAAAATGATAGCAAGCTAACAAAGTTATACAAAGCAACATATTGAAGTCTAAAACACCTCCGTCATAAGTTTATATATAATTGCAACAGAAAAATTAAACTTCTCTATAAGTCTAGTGTGTACGGATATATTTTTCGCCTCTTGTAATGATTGTTGTTATACACATATATTAGCACTTTAACATTGTGAAAGAATCGTTCAGGATGAAACTTTCCTCTTATAGCGATGGTGGCTCTCATAGACAGGTCTTGACAGTATTCACTACTTAATACATAAAGCTCCAGGAAGGCCAAGTCTCCATGGTTTTTACCAATACATATGGGTCATGTTTTATATCCAATTATATCCAATATAATATAAAGTCTGTCAATTAAACTTATGAATCTTCCTTTTTACAAATATATACTTATGGGTCAAGTTTTATATATATATTTTTTTTGAAATCATAATTTAGAATCTCAAACCACACCTTTTGGGATGATTTGAGATTTCAAATCATGACATGAATAAAGATGACATTCTGCCCAAATTATATAAAATTTGAAATCAAATCACATGGCCAAACACCTACTAAGTTAGACTCATCACCTCATGGGCTGATTTGAGAATTAACTTTGTGGCACTCACATCTTGTGACTGCCCAAACCGGTAAAGATTATAAACCGGCCCGTACTTATAAATGTTTTTGTGTATGTCTTCAAGTCATAGGTAAAAATAGTATACAGGCCCTAACGCCATCACTCCTCCATCCCACATTTTCTTATACAAAATATGGATCTCGAAGCAAAATAAAGTCAGGTTCTACTATTCCCATATTAAATGATTTGTGTTGGGGTAAGGAGTGTGTTTTAAAAAATAACACGGCTTCTACTAAGTTTGCTCCTATATTTGAGAAAAATTATGTTACTCCCCCTATCCCAATATATCTCTCATATTTAGTTTTTTAAAAGTCAAATTATATTAATTTTCTTCAAACATATTAAGCTATATTCTTTTTTTATATTAATATGAAAAAAAATGTACATTTTATATAGTTTCGAATATCCAAATATAGTTATCAGTCTCAATTGACTTTATATACCGTGAGAGTAATTATGTAAATAATTCTTAAAGTCATCAAGTCATATTTACTTATTTTAGTAGGTAACTTGTGGCTAAAGCGACAAATACTTGACCAAAAAGGCGAATTCCCTCTCCCACAGAGCTCTATCCTCCGACCCGACAGAGGTTGGTGGAGGAAGATAAATAATGGTACTCAAAATCCGAAAGTTTGTCCACTTGTCCTAGCTACAGAATAAGAAATTCCTAGGGTTCTGGAATGCATGGATGCTGATCATGTGCAGCCAATTATTAAGTATACCAATAAATGAACAACTCATAGGAAACTTGATAGATCCCAGTTCGGTTTAGCGTGTAAGTGAGAAAGTCCATATAAATTTATGCTACGAGACAAAAGACCTGATTTATATACTAGATAAGGATGAAAAAAGAAATAAAAATGTCGTTGTAATTTTGGTGGCATTAATAGTGGCAACGTTGGTGGAGGAGAATGATAGTGGTGGACGAACAAGCGGAGAAGAGGGATAAAATGAGTTGGAGCACTAAGGTGGCATGTCACGTGACGTTCATCTTATTAAATGTTAATGTGACGCGGTATTTGATGTCCACCTTGAACAATCCTAATAAAGCAAGAGTATATTTAAATTATTTAAATAATAACAGAGTTGCTTTTGAACCAATAATATAATGGAGGGTAAAACTCTTTTCCCATAATAGAGAAGCAAATTTGATCTTTTTTATAATTTATATCAAATCAAATTACTATCACATTATCTAACTGAGGCAATAGTATTTATTAATTTTGCTTGAGGTTTCCTAGAACTGGAGCTAGATCGCAATTTCATAAAGTTGATGCCCTATGGCCGATACAATGACAATTGGTAGTACAATTTATGTTAGTTTCAATATAGAAAGTCATTTTTAAGCAATGTTTATTTAATTTAGTGAAGTTCCTTCCATAGAACTTAGCTAAATGGCAAGTTGAAATTTAAATATGACAATTGTCTCCCTCTACTAACTTAGAATATGTTGAGTGAACTATGAATATGTATAAAAAGCTTCAACCACTAGAGTATTTTACTACTCCTAAGTTATTAATGAGGAATTATGTGAAACCTAGATACACTTTAATTACAACTCACGAGTTCGATTTGGACACGATTTTTCTTTTTCTAGTTTAGCCTGGAAAATTGACTAGCACGTCTAAGAAGCCTCAACTAACAACATGATATAATTAATTAATTATGGGGCATGTGAGATTTAGATAGACATACACTTTAATTACAACATGTTATATTTAATTACAACATGTTATTTTGTTGTCACATATGTTCCTTCAGCAAGTATGCAAGAAGGTAAGTGCAGAAAAGTAAATCAACACAAGGATTTTTACGTGAAAAACTCCATGCTCAAGGGAGGCAAAGATCATGACCTATCTTCAATAGGATTTCCCAACTCTCAACTATAACGAGCAATGTTTAAGGTTGCAACACTTTGTACACCTAAGGAACTAACTCTAACAAAACCTACCCCAAATTCTCAAAAATTGTGTAATTGTTGGTACCTTCTCCATCTTCTTCAAAGACTCTACTCACTCTATGAAGCCTCTTATAAGTCAAACAACCTAATACAAACACTAGTAAAAAAACAACAAATTTCGATCCAATTTTTGACCTCACGAGGTCGAAAAGTCAAAATTTTGACCTCAAGTCTAGGTCGATAAGCACTTGGATGAATTTTTTTTCAACCTTATCAAGTTGAAATATTTTGACCTCACGAGGTCGAAGACTTATTGTACAGCCAAAAATAAAAAGTTAAATTTCGACCTCATGAGGCTAAAAAGATAATAAGGTGCAAATATACCCCTCAACTTTGTGATTTAGAATAGATATGCCCCCTGTTATAAAAATGGTGGATATATACTCCTGTCGTTATAAAATGATGCAAATATACCCTTTTGGATGACGGATTTTTAAAAAAAAAATTATTTATCTTATTTTTTAATTAAAACAAATGCGAGGGGCTTTAGAAAAAGTCTATCTATTGTTTTAGTAGACATATTTCTCTAGCCACATGATAATTCTTTTTCCTGGTGGGTCGGGTCTAGTTCATTTAATAAAATGGGTAGTTTTTTTTAAAGCCACATAAATATTTTTTAAATAAAACAGACCCGATCCACTAGAAATATAATTATCATTGGCTTTAAAAAAATTATGTCTACTTAAAAAAAAAATCGGGTTGAATTTTTAAAGCGAAGAGACATATTTTTTAATTAAAAAATAAGAAACAATTTTTTAGAAAATTTCTATCAGCGAAAAGTGTATATTTGTACCATTTATGTAAAGACAAGGGGTATATTTGCACCATTTTGTAACAGCAGAGGTA
Organism: Przewalskia tangutica; assembly: GCA_029844215.1. Taxonomy (NCBI): domain Eukaryota; kingdom Viridiplantae; phylum Streptophyta; class Magnoliopsida; order Solanales; family Solanaceae; genus Przewalskia; species Przewalskia tangutica. The sequence continues at coordinate 89,979,093 of CM056730.1, read as the reverse complement.
TATATCCACCTCTTTTATAATGGTAGATATATATGTTCTAAATTGTAAAGTTGAGGGGTATATTTGCACCTTTATCTTTTTTTATTTTAATATATTTATCATGTTTTACCACATGTGGTCGAAATTATGGAACAATATTATAAATAATTTAAGTATTGCGACTTCATAAGGTCAAAATATAGCAATAGTATAAATTGATTTAACTATTTCGACCTTATTAGGTCGAAATTCTATAAAAAAAATTAAAAAGTATTTCAACCTCATGAGGTTGTAATTGTTAAACAGTGGGCCTACGTGAGGCCCAGTCCATGTCCATGTTCAGTCCGTAATTGTGTATATATATATATATGGTAGTTTGTATATTAGTCTTATACCTTAATTAAGATTGTAATATTACCATAATTGTATAGTTAGTCTCCTTATAGAATAGGGATTTAGATGTAAAGTAGGAATATGATTCTTCTATTGTAACTTGTATATATATATCTTTCATTAATAAGAATAATCAAGGAATTAATTCTTTCATGGTATCAAGAATCTAGGTTATTTTTACCTTGTTTTCGCTCGTCTCTTTTTCTCTCAAATTTCCGTGAAAATCCCCACCAAAATCGAGATACTTCTCGATTTATTCTTGTCTTCCCTAATCCATTCTCCGAATCTTATTGTTCTATTCACTATGACTAATAAGAACACTTTTCATCATGCCCTCACAGTTTCTAACATCAAGAGTGTTCTTCTTATTGTTCTTGACCTAGAAAACGTCTAATATGGGACGTGGGCGGAGTTATTCAAGATTCATGCAACATCACATCAAGTTCTCCACCATATCATCCCTCCGGCTACTACAACAGGGGGGGCTACAGAGACTGCAATGGATGGTACTACAGAGGCGGTGCCCATCAAAGCAGACGATCCAAAGTCATGGGTCACAATTGATGCAAAGGTTCTTCAGTGGATTTACGCCACTATTTCCCTTGACCTCTGACAGACGATTATGGAACCCAACTCCACAGCTATGGAGTCTTGGAATCGATTGCGTGATATATTCCAAGATAACAGTCATTCCTGGATTGTTACCCTTGAACAGGAATTTTCTCGAGTCAACATAGAGTATTTTCCAAACATTTCGTCTTATTGCAAACGTCTCAAGGACTTGGCGGATCAACTTCGCAATGTGAGTGCTCATGTGAGAAATAGTCATCTCGTCCTACAAATGGTTGCAGGCCTGTCTGAGGCCTATAATGGCATTGCTTCAATTCTTCGTCAAAGTAATCCCCTGCCGAAACTCTACCAAGCACACTCCATGCTTACATTGGAAGAAGCTGAATTGGCTAAGAAGGCGACTATTGGGGCTAGTCATGTCGTCATGATGACAGAGTCCAATTTTTCTCCTTCCGATTCCATCAACTTGAGCCAAAATCGCAACAACGGTGGTGATAAAAATGGGCAAAATAGGAAAAAAAATGGCAAGAAATGCGCGCAACACGCCGGAGCGATGCGATGGCGGCGATATCGCATGACGCGTGATGGGCCCAATGAAGTGGCAGTGGGTCCCATTCCCTGTCCACTAAAGCGCCGCAGCTTCGGCGATCAACTCGCGACCGCCCGGCCATTTGGGCCCGATTTTGTACGGCCCGATGCAGGCCTAATTACCGGTCGAGCTTGGGTTTGAACCATTTTATGGGCAACCCGTCATCGACATACTTGAGACTCGCCTCGCCGATCACGCAACCGGACCCACACAGACCGATATTGAAGCTGCAATGCACACGCTTGGAATGACTCAACCAAACCCGAATTGGTACATGGACACCGGCGCCACCACCCACATGACATCGACGAGGTACTCTCGTCTTATTCCAATTTGGCGATGTCGTGGTATAATTATGGGTAATGGCAATTCAATTCCAATTAAGGGTTATGGTCATAAAATTATCCCTTTCTCATCCACCACTTGTCTTGAAAAATACCATTCATGCCTCAAAACTAATTAAAAATTTGGTGTATGTCCGTAAATTCACCACTGATAATTGGGTTTCTATTGATTTTGAAATTTGTTTGGGTTTTTCAGAATGGATTTCAAGGCGGGGAGTCCTCTCATGAGGTGTGACGATGGGGATCTTTGCAATCACACCAAGTCTCGGTTTCTCGCGTCAGACCATGCCATCCACTTTTGCAGCTCTTACTCCTTCCTTGTGGCATGCTCGTCTAGGTCATCAGGGGTCGTCTATTTTATCTACTTAAGATAGAAATAAGTTAATTTTCTATAAGGGTACGCGTAGTACTCCGAATTGTCAATCTTCTTCTCTAAGAAAAATTATTAAGTTGCTGTTTGTAGCTTCAAATTCTAATACTTCAATGCCATTTGATATTATGCATATCTATTTATGGACATCTCCCGTTCTCAGTTCTATGGGTCGTGAATATTATGTTTTATTCTTGGATGATTATTCTAAATTTTTATGGAGGTTTCCAATTGCAAAAAAATCCTAAGTTTTTTCTATCTTCGTAAAATTTAGAGCTTTCATTATAATCCAATTTGAACGGGAAATAAAGAATATTCAATGTGATAATGATAAAGATTATGACAATGGGGAGTTTCGTGAGGTTTGTGCTCAAAATGGGATAAATTTTCATTTTTCTTGTCCTCATATGTCTTCACAAAATGGGAAAGGCTAACGTAAAATTTGTGTCATTAATAACATTATCCGCACCTTATTGGCTCATTCTTCCGTCCCTCCGTTGTTTTGGCATCATGCGCTACAAATGGTTACAGATCTACTTAATATTCTTCCTTCTAAAGGTTTGACATATTCATCCCCTCTTCAAGTTTTATACAATAAGACTCCTTCGTATTCTCATTTTAGGGTCTTTGGATGCTTATGTTATCCACTGTTTCCATCCACCACATTTAACAAACTTTAGACACGTTCTACCCCTTGTGTGTTTTTGGGTTATCCGTTAAATTACAGTGGTTATAAATGCCTTGATTTGTCATCTAAACGAATCATCATTAGTCGTCATGTTCTCTTTGGTGAGTCCCAATTTCCTTTTTCTAAAGTAGAAATACATGTGCCTAGTTCGTATGATTTTTTGGATGACGATATCTCCCCCTATATTCTCCATCATTTTTCGGATATGTCTCAAAATTCGTCGTAAGCACCGAGGCCCTTAGAGGAGGCGTCGCGGCCCCTTCCATCCAGTGACCAACAAAATTTGACATCATCGTCAGTGTCGCGACCCATAGGGGAGGCGTCGTAGCTCCTCCGACGGTAATTTCCAAAAATGGGCCAGCAGGCCCACTGCCTGCTGGCCAGTCCGTCATGTCTCCCGAAAATTCCCAAAATTCACCCAATCAAGCCCCGAGTCATGGTACAATCACTCGTAGTCAACAAGGTATTTTTAAACCAAATAGACATTTTAATTTAAATTCTAATGTTCTTAGGTCACCCTTACCCCGTAATCCTGTGTCTGCCTTAAATGACCCTAATTGGAAAATTGTCATGATCGATGAATATAATGCTCTTATTGATAATAAGACATGAGAGTTGGTACCCCGTCCATCTGGTGTTAATATTATTCGGTCTATGTGGATTTTTGCTCATAAGGAAAATTATGATGGTTCATTTGCAAGGCATAATGCTCGTCTTGTAGGTGATGGTAAGACTCAGCAGGTTGGTGTGGATTGTGGTGAGACATTTAGCCTGGTGGTCAAACCGGCTACCATTCGCACTGTGCTCAGCTTGACTCTTTCTAAATCATGGTCATTCATCAGCTAGATGTGAAGAATGATTTCCTACATGGTGATCTCAAGGAGACAATGTATATGCATCAACCCTTGGGATTTAGGGATACTCGATTTCCTCATCATGTTTGTCTATTGAAAAAGTCCTTGTATGGGCTTAAGAAGTCTCCATGGGCTTGGTATAAGAGGTTTGCTGACTATGTGTCAACTATGGGCTTCTCTCACAGCAGGTATGATAATTCATTATTCATCTATCATCAGAGTTCTTCGATGGCTTATATTCTATTATATATTTGGATGAAATTATCTTGAATGTATCTTCTGATACATTATATCAGTCTATTATGACAATTCTCAGTTCTGAGTTTGCCGTGAAGGACTTGGGTCCATTGAGTTATTTTTTGGGGATTGATGTCACTCGTCATGCAGGTGGATTGTTCTAATCACAAAGAAAGTATGCATCAGAGATCATTGAGAGGGTTGGGATGTCATCCTGTAAGTCCACTTCTACTCCAGTTGATACTAAACCCAAGTTGGGTGTTGCAGCTGACTCTCCTTATGAGGATCCGACCTACTATCGTAGTCTTGCAGTCGCCCTTCAGTATCTTACGTTCACACGACCAGATATTACATATGTCATCCAACATGTGTGTTTGTTTATGCATAAACCTAGAGTTGAACATATGAATGCGCTCAAACACATTCTTAGGTACATTCAAGGAACACTTGCTTATGGCTTGCATTTGTATCATTCGTCGACATCTACACTAGTCTCATATACAGATGCTGATTAGGGTGGTTGTCCTGACACCATACGGTCTACGTCTGGCTATTGCATGTTTTTAGGTAATAACTTGGTCTCATGGTCTGTCAAACGTCAATCCAAGCTTTCACGTTCAAGTGTAGAGGCCGAGTATCAAGGGGTATCCAATGTGATTTCTGAGTCATGTTGGTTATGAAATCTACTTTTAGAGCATCATTGTCCTATTCAGAAGGCTACCTTAGTGTATTGTGATAATATAAGTGTCATCTACCTTTCTGGCAATCCAGTTCATCACCAGCGCACTAAACACATAGAGATGGATATTCACTTTGTTCTAGAGAAGCTAGCTAAATGACAGGTACGCGTCTGTCATGTCCCTTCCAGATATCAAATTGCAGACATCTTTACAAAGGGTGTTCCCTCGATCCTTTTTGAAGATTTTAGAGAGTCTTAGCGTACGAAGACAGCCCGCTATGACGGCGGGGGGTGTTAAACAGCGGGCCTACGTGAGGCCCAGTCCATGTCCATGTTCAGTCTGTAATTGTATATATATATGATAGTTTGTATATTAGTCTTATACCTTAATTATGATTATAATATTACCATAATTGTATAGTTAGTCTCCTTATAGAATAGAGATTTAGATGTAAAGTAGGAATATGATTCTCCTATTGTAACTTGTATATATATGTCTTTCAATAATAACAATAATCAAAAGATTAATTCTTTCAGTAATATTTTTTTTTTGTAGCATTTCGACCTCACGAGTTCGAAAAATAGTGATTTATAGGCTGATTTTCAACCTCATGATGTCAAAATTCTGTAATATTTTTCTAGAAATTGGCTACTTCAATAGCAGCCCACCTGTCAAATAAATCACAATAGCTATATCATCAACAACCAGCTCAAATAGCTACCAACAATCCAATAAAATCTAACGAACACTATATTGTATATTCTACGACCAACCACACATCAAATTCAACTCAAAACTAGTTACAATTTGAATGAAAACATTCAAATACTTACAAAACACATAAGCTGGTCTATAACTTGAGGTTTCCTAGAACTTAGCTAGATCGCAATTTCATAAAGTTGATGCCCGATGGCAGATACAATGAAGTCTGACAATTGGTAGTACAATTTATGTTAGTTTCAATATAGAAAGTCATTTTTAAGCAATGTTTATTTAATTTAGTGAAGTTCCTTCCATAGAACTTAGCTAAATGGCAAGTTGAAATTTAAATATGACAATTGTCTCCCTCTACTAACTTAGAATATGTTGAGTGAACTATGAATATGTATAAAAAGCTTCAACCACTAGAGTATTTTACTACTCCTAAGTTATTAATGAGGAATTATGTGAAACCTAGATACACTTTAATTACAACTCATGTTCGATTTGGACACGATGTTAGCCTGGAAATTTGACTAGCACGTCTAGGAAGCCTCAACTAACAACATGATATAATTAATTTATTATGGGGCATATGAGATTTAGATAGACATACACTTTAACTACAACATGTTATTTTGTTGTCACATATGTTCTTTCAGCAAGTATGCAAGAAGGTAAAGTGCAGAAAAGTAAATTAACAGAAGGATTTTTACGTGAAAAACTCATTGCTCAAGAGAGACAAAGATCATGACCTATTTTTAATAGGATTTCCCAACTTTCAATTATAACTTGAGCAATGTTTAAGATTACAACACTTTATACACCTAAGAAACTAACTGTAACATAACCTACCCCAAATTCTCCATAATTGTTGGTACCATTTCTATCTTCTTCAAACACTCTACCCAATCTACGAATCCCTTTATAAGTCAACAAACCTAATACAAACACTACTAAAAACAACGAATTTGATCCAATTTTTTACCTCATGAGGTTGAAAAAGTCAAAATCTTGACCTCAAGTACAGGTCAATAAGCACTTGGACAATTTTTTTTCGATCTCATCGAAATATTTTAACCCCACGAGGTCGAAGACCTATTTCACATCCAAAAATAAAAAGTTAAATTTCGACCTCATGAGGCCGAAAATATAATATGGTGTAAATATACTCCTCAACTTTGCGATTTAGAGAAGATATAACCCCTGTTATCAAAGTGATGGATATATACTCATGTCGTTACAAAATGGTGTAAATATACCCCTTCAGCAAACACGGAATTTAAAAAAAAATTCTCTTATTTTTTAATTAAAACAAATTCCAGGGGGCCTTAAAAAAAGTCTATCTATATTTTTTTAGTAGACATATTTCTCTAAAGGCACGTGATAATTCTTTTTCTGGTGGGTCGGGTCTGGTTCGTTTAATAAAATGGGTAAAAAATTTTAAAGCCACAAAAATATTATTTTTAATAAATCAGACCCGATCCACCAGAAAAAATTTATCACGTGGCTTTAAAAAAAATATGTCTACTAAAAAAATATCAGGTAGAATTTTTTAAAGCGATCAAACATATTGTTTAAGTAAAAAATAAGATAAACGATTTTTAGAAAATTTCTGTCAGCGAAGAGTGTATATTTGTATCATTTGTGTAACGACTGAGGTATAGTTGCACCATTTGTAACGGTAGGTCTATATATCCACAACTTTTATAATGGAAGATATATCTGCTCTAAATCGCAAAGTCGATGGATATATTTGCACCTTTGTCCTTTTTTATTTTAATATAATTTATCATTTTAACCTCATGTGGTCGAAATTATGGAACAATATTATAAAATAATTCAAGTATTACGACATCATAAGGTCAAGATATAGCAATATAATAAATTGATTTAACTATTTCGACCTTATGAGGTCGAAATTCTGTAAAAATATTTTTTAAAGTATTTCGACCTTATGAGGTTGAAATTTGGAAACTATATTGGTACTTTTCGACCTCATGAGATCGTAATGCTATTTGAGCAGCATTTCGACCTCGTGAGGTAAACAAAATAGTGATTTATGGGATGATTTTCGGTCATGAGTCAAAATAAGTCCACCTGTCAAATAAATCACAATAGCTATATAATCAACAACCAGCTCAAATAGCTGCCAACAATCCAATAAAATCTAACGAACACTATATTTTATATTCTACAACCAACAACACATCAAATTCAACTCAAAACTAGTTACAATTTGAATGAAAACATCATTCAAATACTTACAAAATACATAAGCTAGTTTATAACTTGAAACATCAGTAGACATCATAAACTGTTGAGGGTAGTTAGAACAATAATAGCATTTCATTTTTATTATTAGTATTTTACCATTCTACCCTATCTAGTAGTTTACTATTTTACCCCTTTCTAGTAAAGGGTCTATACATGTAATTGATCAGACGTTTTTGCTTCTTCTTCAATACAAAAAATAAGAAAGGTTCCAAAAGGCTCTTCTCCCTTCCATTCCCCTCTTCACCATTGTTGTACATAGAAGCTTTGATTCTTCTTCCCAGCTGCGTTTTAACATGGTATCAGATCCGGCGCAGTGAAGAATCAAAAGATTATGAACATGCAGCAGTCGATTATGACTCGCTGAAACATTACGAAATTCAGATCTGTTTTTTGAGTTTTTTGAGTTTTCGAGGTCACAATCGCGTCGCCTCTTTACAATTTCAGTTGATTGAGCAGTTATATGGAGAACGTCAACACATTTACAGCAGATTCAGCCATGACAGTAGAAAACATAGCAGATCACAATCATCCTCTCTTCCTAGGAGCATCGGACACAGCAGGAGCAATACAAGTGGAGATTCAGCTGGCAGGTAAATTATACCCTCTGGTGTCGATCTATGAAGCTGGTTCTATTGACGAAGAATAAAATTGGGTTCATAGATGGTTCAATTAAGCGAGATACATTCGGTCCTAATCAAGTGAGACAGTGGGATCGATGTAATGCTGTAGTTATCTCTTGGATTATGAAGAATGTTAGTAAGAATCTATTGAGTGGTATACTGTATAGGTCGACTGCCTATGCAGTATGGAAGGATCTAAAGGAAAGATTCGATAAAATAAACTTATCTAGGGTTTATCAACTGAAAAGAGAGCTCACAATGTTGACTCAAGGAGTTTCACCTGTGTCGAGTTATTACTCTAGATTGAAGGATTTATGGGACGAGATCGACTCGATAATTCCTCCTCCAATATGCGATTGTACAAGTCCAAGAGAATACATAGAGCATCTGTCTAATCAAAGGTTATTGGAGTTTCTAATAGGACTGAATGACGGTTATAATCAGGCAAGGAGCCATATACTTTTGATGTCTCCTACTCCTAGTGTAAATCAAGCTTACGCAATGATTGCACAAGACGAGATTCAAAAGCATATAGCAGAAGGACATTCCTATGGAGGAGAAAATACTGAGAACATTGCACTGGCCAGTCGATTCCCTCAGAATAAACAACAACAGCAGAAAAGGTCATATGCTTTCTGTGACTATTGTCAAATGAAGGGACATACTAGACAAGAATGTTTTAAGTTGATGTATTGTGATTACTGTAAAAAACAAGGACATGTCAAGGAAAAATGCTATGAGTTGATAGGGTATCCATCAGATTATAAGGGAAGAAAAAAGGTAGCAAATGTAGCTATGACAGGTATGCCACAGTTGGAAGGATATGGAGGATGCAGACATCTATCCCAGGACCAACAAGAGCACCTTAATTACTTGCTGAGGATATGCACTCCAGAGAAGCTTGAGGAGATAAAAGCCATGGTGTATCCAGTGGAAACAGGACCACAATATGGTCCTCCACCAGTTCATAAAGCTCATATGGCAGGTAAACTTGCACTTGACAAAGAAAGTTCCTGGATAGTTGATTCAGGAGCAACTAACCATATGGTAAATGATAGAAAAATGATTGAACAACCTGATACATTAGAGAATGCAGGGAGAGTTCAGCTGCCCACTGGTGACACTGCTTCAATTACTCAAACTGGGAACTGCAGGTTAACTGGAGGTGACATTATAAAACATGTGATATGTGTACCAAACATCAAGTTTAACTTGCTTTCTGTTTCGAAGCTAACAAAAGAACTGAATTGTAGTGCAAGGTTTTTTCCTGACTTCTTTGTGTTACAGGATCTCTTCACTGGGAATGTGAAGGAGATTGGTAGAGAAGTAGATGGTTTATACATGTTGGAGTCAAGAGGAAGGAGTCTAGAATGTATGAAGGCAAAGGCACACATTGCAGTAGTGACAACAGATGAGATGAATGCAGAGCTTTGGCACAGAAGGCTAGGACATGTGCCCATGAGTGTTATTAGAAAGATAGATAGTTTCAAAAATAAGTCTAACTTCACCATACAACACTGTGGAATTTGTCCCATGGCAAGACAGACTAGGATGAAATTTCCTGTGAGTAGTAGTAGAACTGATAGTGCATTTCAATTGTTACACCTTGATGTATGGGACCATATAGGATTCTCACTTATACTGGTATGAGATATTTCCTGACTGTTGTTGATGACTATACAAGATGGACTTGGATTTTCCTGCTTCATGTCAAATCTGATGTTGTTACCATCCTTAAGAATCTTAGCATAATGGTCAAAAATCAGTTTGGAGCATGTATTAAAGGTGTTAGGTCAGATAATGGTTCAGAATTCTTAAATAGATCATGTAGTGAGTTGTTTACACATCTGGGAATTGTGCATCAAAGTTCATGTCCACATACTCCTCAATAAAATGGAGTAGTGGAAAAAAGACATAGACACATACTAGAAATTGCCAGGGCCATCAAATTTCAGAGTCATATGCCATCTAAATTCTGGGGAGAATGTGTGGAATCAGCTGTATATGTGATTAATAGGATCCCATCTGTAGTATTAGGTAATGCTTCACCATATGAAAGATTGTATGGAAGGGTTCCTAATCTATCACATCTGAGAGTTTTGGGATGTCTTTGTTATGCCACCAACTTGCAGAAGAAGGACAAGTTTGACACTAGGGCCATCAAATCAGTGTTACTGGGATACTTATCTAGGCAGAAAGGCTACAAGTTATTTAATCTCACTAATAACACTATTTTTGTGAGCAGAGATGTGGCATTTTATGAAAACATCTTTCCCTTCAGAACTCAGCAGCAGGACACCACCCGTGTTGCGGCTTTATTCCTAGCTTCAAGAGCATGTGGATGAGATGTCCAATGAAGGCAGTAGAAACCAACAAACTGTTGAGTCAGATGGAACAGACAGGTCAACAACTCAGACTGAAGATACAAATGTAGAAGGAACTAATTGTGGAGACTCAGCAGATAACTCAGAATTCCTTTCTGCCTCAACAAATAACTCAGACTTCCCTCCTTCTGAAGGTGTTTTCCCTGCTTCACCAACTGTTCAGACCCCAGCAATCAGGAGATCTGACAGAGTTAGAAGACCCCCATCATGGATGAAGGACTTCATTCAGCCTGCAGCAGATTCAAAGGGTATGCAGACATGTCTATATCCACTGTCTGCTACTCTCAGCTATGCAGGGTTATCCTCCACTTATCACAGCTATTTAGCCAAGGAATCAGAAGAGTGTGAACCACAGTCCTACAATGAAGCAGTGAAAAACAGCAGATGGGTAGAGGCCATGAGGTCTGAAATTCAGGCTTTGGAGGACAACCATACCTGGGAAATAATGGATCTCCCTGCTCAAAAGAAGGCTATAGGTTGCAAATGAGTGTTTAAGATCAAGTACAAGGCATCTGGTGAGATTGAGAGATTCAAGGCAAGGCTTGTGGCAAAGGGCTACAATTAAAAGGAAGGCATAGATTATCAGGATACCTTTTCCCCGGTGGCAAAAATGGTCACTGTCAGGTCTGTCATCTCAGTTGCTGCTTCAAAGGGCTGGAATATATATCAAATGGATGTGTTTAATGCTTTCTTGCAAGGGGATCTCACAGAGGAAGTTTATATGACACTCCCACAGGGCTTTACTAGTCAGCAAAGAAAGGTTTGTAAGCTGTTGAAGTCCCTCTATGGACTGAAACAGGCTTCTCGACAGTGGAACATAAAGCTCACCACAGCCTTACTCTCTTTTGGATTTGCCCAGAGTCATCTGGATTACTCTCTATTCACCAAGAGGGATGCTCACAGATTGGTGGTGGTACTTGTTTACGTGGATGATTTGCTTATCACAGGGAATGATGCACTCCTCATCCAGGAGACTAAATCTTTGCTTCGACAAAACTTCAAAATTAAGGACTTAGGTGATTTGCGATATTTTTTGAGGCTGGAGTTTGCCAGAAATACAACTGGGATTGTGATGCATCAGCGTAAATATGCATTGGAATTGATGGCTGATTTGGGCTTCACAGGAGGAAAGCCTGCTGGTTCTCCTATGGAGTTGAATATCAAGCTCACTTCTTTTCTTTATGATAAACATGTCACTACTGATTCTTCTGCTGATTTGCACAGTGATCCACTATTAGACGATCCAGTCAGCTATCAACGATTGATTGGTCGCCTTTTATATTTGACTCATACTCGACCAGACATTGCCTTTGCTGTCCAGAATCTGAGCCAATTCCTGCAAGCTCCCAAGGCATCTCATCTTCTGGCAGCACAGAGGGTGGTGAAGTACATCAAACAGGCTCCTGGATTGGGGATCTTCTTGTCCTCTGGAAGTTCTACCCAGTTATCTGCCTATTGTGATGTTGATTGGGCTTCATGCCTCAATACTAGAAGATCTGTTACGGGGTATCTGGTCTTCTTTGGAGCCTCCCTCATCTCCTGGAAATCAAAGAAGCAACAGACCATCTCCAGGAGCTCGGCAGGTCGAGTCATGCGAGTATGGCTTCCGCTGTGGCGTATGGTTTGGTTGTCTGGCTTGTTCGCGGATCTTGGTATTTCATTGTCTTTGCCTGTTCCCTTGTACTGTGACAGCAAGTCCGCTATCCAAATTGCTGCGAATCCGGTTTTCCATGAGCGTACGAAACACATCGACATTGACTGCCATTTTATCCGGGAGAAAATACATCAGGGACTGATTTCCACTGTCTATGTTCCCACTGAGGATCAACCCGCTGATGTGCTAACGAAGGGACTCACCCAGGGTCATCACTCCTATTTGTTATCCAAGCTCGGCCTGAAGAACCTTTTTTCAGTACCTAGCTTGCAGGGGGGTGTTGAGGGTAGTTAGAACAATAATAGCATTTCATTTTTATTATTAGTATTTTACCATTCTACCCTACCTAGTAGTTTACTATTTTACCCCTTTCTAGTAAAGGGTCTATACATGTAATTGATCAGACGTTTTTGCTTCTTCTTCAATACAAAAAATAAGAAAGGTTCCAAAAGGCTCTTCTCCCTTCCATTCCCCTATTCACCATTGTTGTACATAGAAGCTTTGATTCTTCTTCCCAGCTGCGTTTTAACATAAACTTATACAATTCTTACATATCAAACAAAAGATACAAAAGTTAGATTACAAACTATATGAATCAAGGACGTCGTTATGTGTTAGAGACGTGATCCGTATCCTCCTCACAAAACTCATCAACAAGGGTATGATCAGGTACATCCTGAGGACATGATTTATGTAGTCTATATTGGGAAGGTCAAAACTGTGACCTACGAGCATCCCCAGAACACAAGGAATAAAAAACGACCCCGAATTTAGTAAGCTATCTATTTGGGCCTTCATACCCGACATCTCGGCATCCCACCTCCAGTCCCAGGCCTTTGCAGTATGAAGTGAGCTTTTTCATAGATTAATTTTCTGCCTCATGGCTGCGGCCAGTGGCGGACACAGAGAATTTTCAAACTGGGTGCACACATTTAATAAAGTTTAAAAATTATTCGGGTGCCCAAATTTAATAAAGTTTACAAATCAGTAGCACTTTTCCAACACTATTTCTGCCCTGCATTTCAGTCAATCTAACACTATATGTGGGTCACGTTGAAAATGATAGGTGAGTCACCTTGTAAAACGGACATAGTTTTACAAGGTGATAAAAAAAAGTGGGTGCGCCCAAATTTAATAAAGTTTACAAATCAGTAGCACTTTTCCAACACTATTTCTGCCCTGCATTTCAGTCAATCTAACACTATAGGTGCGTCACGTTGAAAATGATAGGTGAGTCACCTTGTAAAACGGACATCGTTTTACAAGGTGATAAAAAAAAGTGGATTTGGTAAGTGTGTGTCCGCCAGTGGCTGCGACCTCATTAGGATCCATAACCTAAGCCTTGAAGGGCCGATGAGAAGCGACGAAAGACTCGATTCACCATGCCATAAGCTGTCCCATACCTAGTCTGGCCACCAACACTCTCTAGCCACTTCTCTTCTATTTTCTCTAGGGTTACTTGAAAGTATATTTATGTCATAGAGACAATTTATATTAGGAAAAATATATTTTATACACATTCATATTTATATTAATGGAGATTAATTTAATGGCATTTGCAATTATTGAATTATTAGTTGATTGTTTATAATATTCTATAAATGCATCCCTAAAGGTTACGTGGTTATTAATAATATGATAAATTAATACTATAGCGTAACTCTTAAAACAACCTCGACTAATGATCATCAAAATAGGGATATCGATGATATGTGATAAGTCGACATGTGGTCTGCATCATATCCTTAGACGATGTAGTATGTCTCACCTGCTACGAGTTATGGTAACTCGTGGATACTTGTGAAATATTGGTATACCCTGCTGATATATTGTTTGTTATTGTTGAGTGTATTTTGGTACTCTTTTGAGTCATTTTTAGTTAGTATTTTACTCTTTTCGTTTGTGTTTAGTATAGTATTAGGGTTGTTTTTCTTTCTTTTGAGTCACAGCGGTTCCAAAGGAGGAAATACAGAATTGAGGATGAAATGAGCTCAATGAAGATGAAATTTGCACAAGCACAACCCAAGGAGTGAATCCTAAAATTTTCCAAGAAGAATAGAAGAAATCCGGAAAAACAGTCGCAGCGGCAAGGCAAGGAAGGGCTGCGGCGCTGATGAGTCGCGACTGAAGGAATTAGGGCCGCGGCATGCAATTCCAGAGAGCAAGAAAAATATTCATCGTGCCAAGAGTCGCGGCGCCTGGGCGAAGGGCCGTAACGCCGCAGAAGCAGAATGCTCCAATGATTTTTGACGATTAAGGGCCGCGGCGCCGACGCGCATAATTTCCAGATTTGAGTAGAATTTGGCCAAGGGTAAAAAGGGTCCGGAGCAAGGTTTTTCTCAGATATAAATACCCTAAACTCTGTCATACTTTAAAACATACTTTGGAGAGGAGAACGGCGGCTACAAGCTACACAATTGGAGACTTTTGTTCAAGTTCTTTCTCTTTTATTTACTTTAATTCAGTTTATGTTGGATTGTAATTTAGTTCTTAGCATGGTAATGTTTAGGAGCTAATTACTTTATTAGGGTTTTCCGTCGAATCGCTTGAAACTCTTTCGTATAGTTAATGCATTATTGGTGATTTCTTCTTCAGGCATATTAAGATTTATTCAATAATTGTTTTGATTGCTTGATAATTAACTGATGTCGCGCCCGATTTCGGCCGCGACATTTATCTAAATAGCGAACCCTGCTCAAAAAATGCAAATGTTAGAAAATAAAATAATAAAATGCTAATAAAGTTTAAAAGGCTTAAAAATGCTAAAAGGATGCTAAAATTGCAAAAGATGCTAAAGTTTAAAAGGGTGCTAAAATGCTAAGGGTTCGCGGAGTCGCCACCTAATTAATTGGGTGAATTAGGACACCTAAATGTTTAACTAGTTTAAAGTAAAACATTAACTCCATTTTATGGTCTGCTAAACTTAGTGAGATTCTGGGTAAGGGTTCTTTATTAATCTAGAGGGAAGGGGTTAGGCACCCTCTAAGATCCGCTAACTTGCGGTTGTCCTGCCAAACCTAGGGTAATTATATTTTTTTTAAAAATGCAAAGTAAAAGCTCCTCCTGCTTAATGAAATGCTAAAACGTTAAAATGTTTAAAAGGTGCTTAAAGTGTAAAAGGATAAAAGGTGTTATAAATAAATAAAGAGGCAAATGCTAAATGTTTAAAAGTGCTTAAAATACTAAAGACTATTAAATGCTAGAAGGGTACTAAAGGTGCTAAGAGGTGCTTAAAATGTTGAGGAATGCTAAGAGGGTGCTTTATGAACTAATTATGTGTTCATGCAAAAGTTATTAATCTTGCTTAACCTACGTGTAGTAAAAAGTGCTTAAGATGATTTTTTGAGAGTTTAGGAGAAAAAATGTTTATGGATTTAACAAATTGTTGGTTTATGATGCAGGTTAGATTATTTTGGCAAAAATTTAGACATGCATGACAATCTTAAAAAGGCAAGTAAGTTTAAGCGATGAACTTTAAATTACCTTCTCCACTTATATGTTTAAAAACCTAATTGCTAGAAGTTCTCCTATTAATTACAAAATTAAATAATAAAATTGCAATAAACAAATAAAGGCATAAAATGAGGCAATTAGATTTAAAGAGTAAGAGGAGTCGAGACGGATGACAACGTCATCTTGTCCTATTTGTTTTTCTAAGAATTGCCGAAGAGGGCACTCGATGGATGTAGATGCAGGTTGCCATTTGAAGTAGCTCGTGATGAGTCTCGCCATGAGACTCTTCGTTTTGCTCCGACGCATTTCATGTAAAGAAAAAAAATAAGGATTAGTATATGCAATACTTATCATGCACAATGTAAATAAAGGTTAATATGGAAATAACACATAAGTACGTAACCAGAATATTTAGTGCTGCTGATGGCAACTAACATAGGAAGGAAAAATTGACTGGCCCAAACATTCAGCAACCCAAGTCTATCAAATAAGGTGACAAGCCTTGGAATACAACGACATATGAGCAACAGAAAATAGAGCTGTGGGAACAGGCCTACAAACCAAAGATTCCGACTTACGCGGATGGAAGCCCGGCAGAACATGGACATAAGTTTAACATGACACAGATTGGTTCAATATAATGCAGTATGCTGATGCAGACATCATTTAAATAGGGAAATAGGTGGGGCATAGTACCAACATAATGTAAAACAAATGAAGCAGATTCCCAACATTTTTCTACACACTCAGTTATTCTAAGAGAAGAATGAAGACATGCTGATGTATTTTAAGCTTGAGATGAAGTGATCAAAATAGCACGAAATTTGACAATTTGGACAGGTACAACAACACTCATCCTAACAGGGAATTCTGCAGGTATGCAGGCATTATAGGATGGAAAGACATGCTTCAATCTAATTTCAGTAGTACACACATCATTTTTTTTTTAAGAAATGATGGCAGTTAGGAGTTTACCATTTTCAAACCAAACATCAAAACTGATCCTATGACATGTAACATGCAGGAAAGACACAACCAGTTAATAGGATTACACAAGTTCCATGATATGATTCAAACATCTTGGAATTTGACAACAGAGTAGTATGTAAACCTTGGACTAACCTAACATATTTGCATTCAGTTTTATTATCCCTTAACTGTGCACATATTCATGCTTACTAGTTAAACCTTCATATACGTAAAGACGGTGAGGGGCAGATAAGTATATGCAAACAGTTCGTGTTGGATATTCATGATGGCTTAAATAAGGACAAGTATATAGAGAATTTTGTGGTCATATTAGATAAACAGGGGTGGCCAAACAACTACTTGAGCAATATTTTAGATGTGTAAGGGAAGATTTTAGACATATTCAATCATGCTCAGTCAGTATGTTAGGAAGGAAAACAGAGAGGTGACATGAGCGGGGTGAAGATGTTCTCTCCAAACATACAAAAATGTATAAGCAATCCAGCAAGCGTAATACAGGTCGACATTAGAGGGATGTGAATATGAATGGTCTGGGTCACTTAACCAGGGATGGTATATTAATTTTATAGTCGGCTTAGAGTTAACAGGTGTGCCTAGATTAATCAGAAGCAAACCATTCAATATCATATTCATACATTAACGAATACCGCCACGCGAATGAACTAACACATGTTTAACACACGAAACAAAAATGCAGAAATACAAAGATGCAACGAAATCGATAGAAGTCGATTTTACCTTCTCCGACGACCCGGGGCAGCGTATCAAGTCGTCGGTCCACTCGGAGGGCTGGCTAATGCGGTGGGGAAAAAATGAGGCTTCAAGAGCAATTGCTGTTTCTTGCGAGTTTCTGATAGTTCTGATTTCTAAATACCTATTCGGTTTTCAATTGGTTTTCGACCTGCCTATTCTAGTGTTTGCTTAAAGGTTAGAGGCTGTGCGATACTAGTGTTTGAGGGTGTGCTTACTTTAGTCGAAAAGAAAGGGGGTCTGGATTGTTGTCCACCCCTGCTCTTCTCCCCCGATGTTCTGCTCCTCTCGCTCTGAGTAGTTGACTGCTGCTAGGGGGTGTCCAATTCGATGCTGTGGGTATTCTTTTTGATTCTGTATTGTCGCCTGACTCTCAACTGAGCTCTCTTCCCTCTTTCGATTCCCATTGCATGTCGTTTAAATAGCCTCACTCTAGGTTCTACAATTGGTAAGTAAATAAGGGCGGATTGAGTGATTCAGTAAGAAAATCCCCCCCTGATTTCGTGCGATTTTGTGCCGATTGTGAAGGATATTGTGTGCGATTTCTGCTGATTTTGAAGCAAGATTTGGGTGTTGGTTATGGTAAGGGGTGAGCTGGTCGTGTGTGCGTGGGAAAGGGAAACCCCGGATTCTCCGGCGAGAATCCAGGCATGGCGGCGATGGTTTTTCTTTAGGGTTGCTGGTTTTTTAGGTTTTGTTGAGAGGGAGAAGGGTAGGCGTTGAGGGATGAGTGGGCTGAAGGTAATATGGCTGGGGCGTTGGGTTTGTGGGTGATAAGGGAAAATAAAAAGGGTGTGTGGGCTGATCGGGCGTGGGCCGGGGCGTGGGCTGGTGAGGCCTGGGCTGCGTTTTAAAGGTGGGTTAATAATTGATTAATGGGCTGGGGTGATTGGGTATTAGTAGAGTTTTAAGTAGGTATTTAATTAGGAGTTAATTAGTATTAAATTAGTGATAAATTAATTAGTTTTAGGCTTAGTTAATTAGTGATAAACCAATAAACTAATGTGATTAAATTATTTAGGTGTTTTATTAGCCTAAGTTATTATTATAAACTATTATAATAATAAATGCGGATGTGCTATTTAATATTTTAAAATGCGGTGCTATTATTTAAAACCTTATTTATTGTGCATTATTATTTAATTTATGCTTTAAGTTATTACAATAAATATGGAATTGTCTTGCTATTAATAAACGCGGCTATGCTACTTGACACGACGTCATTGCTAAATTATTTATTTTATGTATTTATTATTAATTAAGAATCATTACAGGGCTTAAAATTAATTAAGGCGGGCGCGGGACTCTAAGTGCTTAATACTCTACGTGAGACGCGATGCCATTATTAAATTATTATTTATGCCTGTATTTAATGTTTTATTCGCTGCATTTTATTATAAAAATCCTTAAAAAATTATTTTACAAAATTAGTGTAATTTTATAGTTAATGACTGGACGGGAGGGTCAAAATTGGGTGTCAACAGCTGTCCCTCTTTGTATGGAGATGATGGAAGAATCTTCGGACAAAGACGTTGACTCATAGCCAATTTTGTCTCGATCTTCAGAATTGCAAAAATGGCGGGTAGACAAAGGCGACGCAAAAATCAAAATGTCCCGATGTCGAGTTATGGCGACACGGGTCGAAACACTGTGGCGGGCTAAGGCGGACTTCAGCCGCCCCGGTCGAGTTATGGCGACACCGGGTCACCATGGTCAAAACACTGGCGGGCTAACGCGACTTAGCGCCGCCCCGGTCGAGTTATGGCGACACCGGGTCACCATGGTCAAAACACTGGCGCGCTAACGCGACTTAAAGCCGCCCCGATGTCGAGTTATGATGACACTGGGTTATGGTGCAAAAAGTAAAAGAAAATAACTGGCTTGAACCTGGGGTGTACTGCTGTGACTTGTGGTGCTGGGTTCTACGGTGATGTGGAACGAGTGGACCGACGCTTGAGGCCGCTTCTGCCATTCATTGGGAAGGTTGGCCCCCCAACAAATTGCCCCGTCATTTGTAGAGAAAATCCACGCCAGGCTCTCGCTTCCTGCATGCTAAGACTTGAACAAATGGTTAGTGCATAACTGTTAAAACAAAATAATGTAAGAATGTAAATTTTGTGTTGTGGTTGTAGTCAAATCGTATATGAAATGATGTGATGATACGCCGTCTCGTATAGACGAGATGTAGATGACGCCTTGTATGGGCGTTATCATCTTGTATGGACGTTATGCATAAAACGCCTTGTATGGGCGTTCTCGTCTTGTATGGACGAGATGCATATGACGCCTTGTATGGGCGTTCGCTCAGATGGACGAAATGCATAAAACGCCTTGATGGGCGTTCTCGCTCAGATGGACGAAATGCAAATGATGTCTCCTAAGGTTTAGATAAAAAATATTCTATATGTGGAGTTGTGTCGCAATTCATGCGTAATCAAAACCAGATGAAATAATTAAAGTGTAAATGATGTAGCCTGTGGTTTTTTGCAAGATGTATTTGATGTAGACTTGTTGCAGTGAGCGAATCTGTTGTATTGGAATGTTGCTATTGGCGTCATTTTCGGACTTGGCGTCGTTTCGGACTTGTTGTCGTTTTTTGGATTTGTTGTGTTGATGACGTCGTTGTGTTGCTGCTGCCCCTGTAGACTAAAGCTCAAGAAGGAGTTAGTGCATAACTGCTAAGACAGAATAATAATAAAGCATGAAATGAGAAAAATGCAGTTTTGAGAACAGAAAAAATCGTCCCTGCGTAGATGTGATATGTTGATGATGGCATCGTTGGCGTCGTTTTCGGACTTGGCGTCGTTTTCGGACTTAGCGTCGTTTTCGGACGTGGCGTCGTTTTCGGACTTAACGTCGTGGCGTCGTTTTCGGACGCGGAGTCGTTTTCGGACTCGGAGTCGTTTTCGGACTCGACGTCGTTTTGATCGCGGTCGCTTTCGGACTTAGCGTCGTTTTCGGACGTGGCGTCGTTTTCGGACGCAGAGTCGTTTTCGGACTCGGAGTCGTTTTCGGACTTAGCGTCGTTTTCGGACGTGGCGTCGTTTTCGGACGCAGTGTTGTTTTTGGACTCGGAGTCGTTTTCGACCGGCGTCGTTGGGCGGTGTCGTTTCGAACTTAGCCGCTTTCGGACGTGGAGTCGTTTCGACTCGAGTCGCTTTCGACTCGGCGTCGTTTTTGGGCGTGGTGTCGCTTTCGGACTTAGCGTCGCTTTCGGACGTGAGTCGCTTTCGACCGAGTCGTTTTGACTCGGCGTCGTTTTGGAAGTGGTGTCGCTTCGACTTAGCGTCGCTTTCGACGTGGCGTCGTTTCGGACGTAAGTCGTTTCGGACCGAGTCATTTTCGACTCGGCGTCGTTTTGGGCGTGGCGTCGTTTCGGACGAAATGTGGATGTTCGTCGTTGTATGGACGAAATGCGATGTTAAATCGTTGTATGGACGAAATGTAGATGTTCGTCGTTGTATGGACGAAATGTAGATGTTCCTGTATAATAAATGCTCCTGCAAGCTGAGCTTGAGAAAAATTAGTGTATAACTGGTAAAACAAAATGATAAATATATGAGAAATGCAATTATGTGAATAAGGATGTCTTCCCTGTATGATATGTGGGGTGTTGTGAATGCTGAGATGTTGTCCTTGGGCGGACATGCTAGATGCTGCCACTGACGAATTGCCATGATGCCTTTGTTGTGATGCATTCGTGAACCATGTGGATTGTCATGATGTCTTTGTTGTGCGCGTGCATCGCATGAGTTGCAATTTGACTTCAGCCCGAGCCGACGCGCTATAATTTGTCGCGGACTCTTGAATTTCGATCGCTGATTGATGCCTCTATCTCTCGAGCGTATGGAATCATATTTGTCGGTGTCCTTTCGTGGCGAAGTCCTTAAAGATTGTCCCAGTTTTGACTGACGAAACTGAGTCGGATATATGTCGTCGCCTGGACATAATGCTGATAACGTCGTTGCCTGGACGTGTTGCTGCTGCTCCTATAGGACAAATGCTCCTGCAAGCTTGAGAAAACATTAGTGTATACCTGTTTAAACGAAATGATAAATACATATGAGAAGTGCAATTTTATGGGTAGGGATGTCATCCCTGAGATGTTGTCCTTGCACGGACATGCTGAACGTTGCGGTTTAATTGCCATGATGCTTTGCCGCGATGCGCGTGGGTCCAATTTGACTTTATGCCCGAGTTGATCGTTAGGTTTTGTTGCGGGCCTCAACTTTGATTGTCGATTGTTGATGCCCTTTCTGCTGCCGCTTCGACGGACTTTGGATTGTTGTCATCCTCTCGCTTTTCTTGCTTCCGCTTCGAAGAGACTTTCGTCGTATTTTCTCGCTTGCACTTTCTCGCTTTAATATTAAAAGACCTGCGCTCAAAGAAAGTTTGTGAGTTTTGGGGGGGGGGGTCGATTCGTATCTGACTTCGCTGCCTTGTTCCTTGATATCTGCGCGCCTGGCTTGTTTGGACTTGCAACCCCTGTCTGGTTTCCTACATGGTCCCAGTTTTGAAAAGGGTGTCTGGCCTAACGTGGGTCTTAATGTAGTTGCTTGTAGTGATGTTTCTGGGCCTTCTGATTTCGGCCTGCATGGTTGCGAGGTGCTCGATCGGATCTATGCTGCCTTTCTTTTCTGAGACCCCTGCTTTGCCTATAGGAACCAAGACAGGTTCCGACTCGTTCCGCTCAGATGCCCTTGAATCGGTCATGTCGCTGGACCGTGCCTTTGATCTTGTGAAATATTGATGCTCTGCCATTGCTAAGTCAAACACAAATCGACCTTTGGGGGGAGATGATAAATCTTTCTAAAAATGCAACAAACGGTGTTAGCATAAAGCACATAATTTGCGGGTATGTAGCAGATATATTGCATATAGCACATTCAAACGTTTCCTAACATGCAGGGGGACCTCTTTATGCCAGAGGTAAGCCTAAACGTCACTTATGCGAGATTATGACGGATTTGTCCAAGTCGTCCAACTATAATGCCTTTGTTGGAAATGGCGACCAAATGACGGTGCACTTTTCCCAATTTCAGCATGTCATGATTGGGTTTGGATTTGTCTGTCATTGCCACGCTACACATAATATGCTGGTTGATCGTTGGGTTGAGAAACCCGTCGACAAGTTTGGTGTCTTCCTAATTGTGGTGTCGATGCCAAGGACCAACCCACCTAAGGTAAATGCATGCATGCCCTAAAATAAAGGGTGGTATAGCTCTATCCTAAGTTTCTAAGATTTGGCTTTTCTGGACGCAAGGTTCCCGAGCGGACAACTCGAGTGAGAAGGCTACGCGGCTGATCAGACGAACCGATCTAACTCCGCGCAGGCGCCAACTCTCCTAAAATTTGGATATTTTTGAAAGAAATTTGCGGGTGCGCGGAGCACACCAGCGCGTGAGTGTGTGATTTTGTGTGAATTTTCCAGAATGGAAGAAATATGAACGAAATGCCAGTTTAGGGAAAGCAGTAAAGCAAGTAGCAAAAAGTAAACAAAATACAATACACAAAAAATTAAATGCAAAATAATTGCCAAATAATAGCCCTAGGTCTGTTGTGGTTAAGAACCTAAA
This sequence comes from Przewalskia tangutica, assembly GCA_029844215.1. NCBI lineage: Eukaryota > Viridiplantae > Streptophyta > Magnoliopsida > Solanales > Solanaceae > Przewalskia > Przewalskia tangutica. The sequence goes on along the minus strand of CM056730.1, from coordinate 89,955,986 downwards.
ATCCCCAGCGGAGTCGCCATTTCTGTCGCGCCCGATTTCGGCCGCGGCATTTATCTAAATAGCGAACCCTGCTCAAAAAATGCAAATGTTAGAAAATAAAATAATAAAATGCTAATAAAGTTTAAAAGGCTTAAAAATGCTAAAAGGATGCTAAAATTGCAAAAGATGCTAAAGTTTAAAAGGGTGCTAAAATGCTAAGGGTTCGCGGAGTCGCCACCTAATTAATTGGGTGAATTAGGACACCTAAATGTTTAACTAGTTTAAAGTAAAACATTAACTCCATTTTATGGTCTGCTAAACTTAGTGAGATTCTGGGTAAGGGTTCTTTATTAATCTAGAGGGAAGGGGTTAGGCACCCTCTAAGATCCGCTAACTTGCGGTTGTCCTGCCAAACCTAGGGTAATTATATTTTTTTTAAAAATGCAAAGTAAAAGCTCCTCCTGCTTAATGAAATGCTAAAACGTTAAAATGTTTAAAAGGTGCTTAAAGTGTAAAAGGATAAAAGGTGTTATAAATAAATAAAGAGGCAAATGCTAAATGTTTAAAAGTGCTTAAAATACTAAAGACTATTAAATGCTAGAAGGGTACTAAAGGTGCTAAGAGGTGCTTAAAATGTTGAGGAATGCTAAGAGGGTGCTTTATGAACTAATTATGTGTTCATGCAAAAGTTATTAATCTTGCTTAACCTACGTGTAGTAAAAAGTGCTTAAGATGATTTTTTGAGAGTTTAGGAGAAAAAATGTTTATGGATTTAACAAATTGTTGGTTTATGATGCAGGTTAGATTATTTTGGCAAAAATTTAGACATGCATGACAATCATAAAAAGGCAAGTAAGTTTAAGCGATGAACTTTAAATTACCTTCTCCACTTATATGTTTAAAAACCTAATTGCTAGAAGTTCTCCTATTAATTACAAAATTAAATAATAAAATTGCAATAAACAAATAAAGGCATAAAATGAGGCAATTAGATTTAAAGAGTAAGAGGAGTCGAGACGGATGACAACGTCATCTTGTCCTATTTGTTTTTCTAAGAATTGCCGAAGAGGGCACTCGATGGATGTAGATGCAGGTTGCCATTTGAAGTAGCTCGTGATGAGTCTCGCCATGAGACTCTTCGTTTTGCTCCGACGCATTTCATGTAAAGAAAAAAAATAAGGATTAGTATATGCAATACTTATCATGCACAATGTAAATAAAGGTTAATATGGAAATAACACATAAGTACGTAACCAGAATATTTAGTGCTGCTGATGGCAACTAACATAGGAAGGAAAAATTGACTGGCCCAAACATTCAGCAACCCAAGTCTATCAAATAAGGTGACAAGCCTTGGAATACAACGACATATGAGCAACAGAAAATAGAGTCGTGAACAGCCTACAAACCAAAGATTCCAAATTTACGCATGATGGAAGCCCGGCAGAACATGGACATAAGTTTAACATGACACAGATTGGTTCAATATAATGCAGTATGCTGATGCAGACATCATTTAAACAGGGAAATAGGTGGGGCATAGTACCAACATAATGTAAAACAAATGAAGCAGATTCCCAACATTTTTCTACACACTCAGTTATTCTAAGAGAAGAATGAAGACATGCTGATGTATTTTAAGCTTGAGATGAAGTGATCAAAATAGCACGAAATTTGACAATTTGGACAGGTACAACACTCATCCTAACAGGAATTCGCGGTATGCAGCATTATAGGATGGAAAGACATGCTCAATCTAATTTCAGTAGTACACACATCATTTTTTTTAAGAAATGATGGCAGTTAGGAGTTTACCATTTTCAAACCAAACATCAAAACTGATCCTATGACATGTAACATGCAGGAAAGACACAACCAGTTAATAGGATTACACAAGTTCCATGATATGATTCAAACATCTTGGAATTTGACAACAGAGTAGTATGTAAACCTTGGACTAACCTAACATATTTGCATTCAGTTTTATTATCCCTTAACTGTGCACATATTCATGCTTACTAGTTAAACCTTCATATACGTAAAGACGGTGAGGGGCAGATAAGTATATGCAAACAGTTCGTGTTGGATATTCATGATGGCTTAAATAAGGACAAGTATATAGAGAATTTTGTGGTCATATTAGATAAACAGGGGTGGCCAAACAACTACTTCAGAGCAATATTTTAGATGTGTAAGGGGAAGATTTTAGACATATTCAATCATGCTCAGGCTGTATGTTAGGAAGGAAAACAGAGAGGTGACAGTGAGCCAGGGTGAAGATGTTCTCTTCTCCAAACATACAAAAATGTATAAGCAATCCAGCAAGCGTAATACAGGTCGACATTAGAGGGATGTGAATATGAATGGTCTGGGTCACTTAACCAGGGATGGTATATTAATTTTATAGTCGGCTTAGAGTTAACAGGTGTGCCTAGATTAATCAGAAGCAAACCATTCAATATCATATTCATACATTAACGAATACCGCCACGCGAATGAACTAACACATGTTTAACACACGAAACAAAAATGCAGAAATACAAAGATGCAACGAAATCGATAGGAAGCTGATTTTACCTTCTCCGGACAGCGACCCGGGGCAGCGTATCAAGTCGTCGGTCCACTCGGAGGGCTGGCTAATGCGGTGGGGAAAAAATGAGGCTTCAAGAGCAATTGCTGTTTCTTGCGAGTTTCTGATAGTTCTGATTTCTAAATACCTATTCGGTTTTCAATTGGTTTTCGACCTGCCTATTCTAGTGTTTGCTTAAAGGTTAGAGGCTGTGCGATACTAGTGTTTGAGGGTGTGCTTACTTTAGTCGAAAAGAAAGGGGGTCTGGATTGTTGTCCACCCCTGCTCTTCTCCCCCGATGTTCTGCTCCTCTCGCTCTGAGTAGTTGACTGTTGCTAGGGGGTGTCCAATTCGATGCTGTGGGTATTCTTTTTGATTCTGTATTGTCGCCTGACTCTCAACTGAGCTCTCTTCCCTCTTTCGATTCCCATTGCATGTCGTTTAAATAGCCTCACTCTAGGTTCTACAATTGGTAAGTAAAAAAGGGCGGATTGAGTGATTCAGTAAGAAAATCCCCCCCTGATTTCGTGCGATTTTGTGCCGATTGTGAAGGATATTGTGTGCGATTTCTGCTGATTTTGAAGCAAGATTTGGGTGTTGGTTATGGTAAGGGGTGAGCTGGTCGTGTGTGCGTGGGAAAGGGAAACCCCGGATTCTCCGGCGAGAATCCAGGCATGGCGGCGATGGTTTTTCTTTAGGGTTGCTGGTTTTTTAGGTTTTGTTGAGAAGGAGAAGGGTAGGCGTTGAGGGATGAGTGGGCTGAAGGTAATATGGCTGGGGCGTTGGGTTTGTGGGTGATAAGGGAAAATAAAAAGGGTGTGTGGGCTGATCGGGCGTGGGCCGGGGCGTGGGCTGGTGAGGCCTGGGCTGCGTTTTAAAGGTGGGTTAATAATTGATTAATGGGCTGGGGTGATTGGGTATTAGTAGAGTTTTAAGTAGGTATTTAATTAGGAGTTAATTAGTATTAAATTAGTGATAAATTAATTAGTTTTAGGCTTAGTTAATTAGTGATAAACCAATAAACTAATGTGATTAAATTATTTAGGTGTTTTATTAGCCTAAGTTATTATTATAAACTATTATAATAATAAATGCGGATGTGCTATTTAATATTTTAAAATGCGGTGCTATTATTTAAAACCTTATTTATTGTGCATTATTATTTAATTTATGCTTTAAGTT